>CM067275.1:0-5000000 GCA_033220335.2 Troides aeacus | reverse complement strand
ATGTTTTTTTAGATATGATTTTTTCATTAAAAAAATAGCATAAAAGCACGGTACTTACAGAACGGGCTATGGCAAGAACTAGGACAGCCATTTCCACGCACGCTTCGATTCCGGTCTCGATAAATATGTTGTTATCACTTTCAGTCACTGGTAAACATTAATGACTTCATTTTACTACACGATTTTATTAATATTAGTAAAAATTACTATATATATTTATAGGTGGTAGATTTGTATCACTTGGTGAAAGACATTGGGAAAGGCCTAAATCCAGCAATGGCTGGATATGGCAAATAAAGGCTGATAAAGGGGACCGGAAAGTAATGTCGTTTTCTTACGCTAAATACAAACACATACATTTTTAACGAGTCTTTATTTTTAATCAATGATGTATTCCCCATCATTGTCAATAACCTTTTGCCATCTAGTGAGTAAATTTTCAATCCCTGATCGATAAAAATTAATTGGTTTTTCGGCAAAATATCTAGAGATGGCATTTTGGATATCATCCAAATTTGCAAATGTTTTGCCACTTAAAAAGTGTTGCAGCGCTCGGAATAAGTGGAAATCCGATGGTGCAACATCGGGCGAATATGGTGGATGAGGCAGCACCTCCCACCCCAATTCATTAATTTTTTCTAGAGTTCGCCTTGCGCAGTGCGGTCTTGCATTGTCATGTTGGAGAATGACGCCTTTTCGGTTGACAATCGCTGGCCACTTTTCAATTAAAGATTGATTGACTCGCTGCAATTGTTCGCTGTAGAGGTCTGCAGTAACAGTTTCTCCAGGTTTCAGTAATTCAAAATGAACAATGCCGCGAATACTCCACCAAACACACAAAAGCGCTTTTTTGGGGTGTAAACCTGGCTTAGCAGTACTCCGAGGGATTTCATTTGGAGAGAGCCACTGCCTTTTGCGTTTTGGGTTATCATACAGGACCCATTTCTCATCTCCTGTGATCAAGCGATCAAAAAACGCTTCTGTGTTGTGTCGTTGAAGCAATAAGTTGCATGTGATTGATCGGTTAGCCTTATTCTGTTCGGACAGATTATGCGGGACCCAAACACCTGCTCTGCTTACTTTTCCAATCTGCTTCAAATGTTCTTGGATGGTCGACCAAGGTTTGTTGAGACTGTTTGACAATTCCTCGATCGTCTGACACGGATTTGCTTCCACTTCCGCCCTTAACACGTCGTTGTCTAACGCTGATGGTCTTCCTGATCGATACGAGTCGGAAAGATCAAAATTACCCGATTTGAACTTGGAAAACCACCTTTGGCATTTACGAATGTCCAGTGCATTTGGATAAACATCGCAAATGTTTTTGGTAGCAACTGTTGCGTTATTTCCCTTGCGAAACTCAAAGAGCATGCAATGCCGGATGTGTACCTCTTCTGGTATTTGGCTGGCCATTTTACCCAAAATTACAAAAAAAAAATGTAATTCAATTGTCTATAAGTAAAGAAATCACTATAACCTCACAATGTCTTTGGTACGCCTCTGAACAAAACAATGAGCTGACAAATGACAATCAAGTATTGGCATGCGCAGAAACGACATTACTTTCCGGTATACCTATTAAATGATGATTATGGTGATGATGGTAGATCTCTATCTCAGGAGACGATCTAGATAGGTACCAACGACATGTCTATTCCTTCCGCTAATAAATATTGTGGAAGCATTATTGTGTACCTGTTTAAGGTTTTAGGTCATTGTAACTAATGAATTTCTAATGTTTCAATGCGATGAGCATATTGTGATAGTGTCTAGCTTCCTTATCAGCGTCATATTGTTATCGACGGCCGTATGACGTACCACAATGTCAACGTCGTTCACATCCAGCCGTAATGTCGAATGAAAAAAATTAAATAATATGATTTGATTCTGTCGTCGCCCTTCTACCATCGTACGTACAAACACAACGCAAGCATTCATCCCTACGTTGTCGAGATCCTGCGAATTAGGAAGAAGCTTTTCGCTTCGACCTTGATAATGCGAACAACGAAGAATTGGAACAGTCAAGCAGCATCAGTATTTCTGTCCAAGTATAACGTGAAGATCTTTAAGACAAAAGTGAATATATATACTTTTAGACTAGTGCGCTTTACCACAAAAGACTACATCACCGATTACCATCAGGTGGAATCGTAGTCAAGCTCTAGTCAATAAAAAAAATATTATAATGAAAAGAGATTTTCAAACAAAGTTTTTAATTATACTTACAGCATTGATTTATAAGTTTTTGAGTATCCTGATACCAAACATTATAGTCAATCGCTTCCACATAGACTCCATCGTTACGCATCCTGGACTTAAAAAACAATCTATCCTTATCACTGCGTTGGAAATATCGCCTTAATACTGATTGATATTGTATCTTTTCTTCTTCAGATACAAGTCTATGTTTGAATATTAAGTCTGCCTCTGCTTGTATTGCCTATTGAAAGTACTTTATTAATACATGTATACAAATAATAAAATTAGGACATTGTATTTAGCTCGCTGCCACGATATTTATATTGTAAATCTGCGGCTACCTCTGCATTACTGTTCTAGCTGTCAACATGTTTGAGTAGGAGTATTTTGGACGAGACGATTAACCGTCTATGGACGCATTGTCACATATTACACGTTAAATTTAGGCGTTAGCCAATTGTCGATAAAAATATTTTTTTTTTCATTTCAACAAAGCGATGAGAAGAGCAGAACGTTTACCTAATAGTAAATGGAATACCTACAATGACATGCCAGCTAAGCTGATATACATTGCACTGTGCTTATTATCTGGAGAGGTAAGATGTTAGTCTCATTACCCCCATAGTTATAGTGGCTACACTGCCGGTAAGTTCACACTGCTCCTTGACGGTAGCAATTAGCTTTGCGATGATGGTTACATAGATGACTAGTTACTTAGGATTTAGCGAATACTTTCGGTTTCCTGAAGCTATTAAGATTTTATCAAATCAAACCAACGTGTTAATACCGTTTCTAACTCCTCGATAGTGGTCGCCGAGTGCCAACGGATTCCCTCACACCATTTTTTCATATGTGCTGCGTTCCATATGTAATGTGCACGAGAAGTGAAAGTTTCTGTTATCTGAAACAATTTATTCCTTATATCTTTATACTTGCTGACTTATACTGAATAAGCGATTTGTAAGATTCATATTACCTCTTTGAATGTTAACAACATATTCTGACTTAATTCAGTTATGTCTTGTTCAGCTATGGTTGTTGTAATGTTTTCTGATAGGCTTTTTTTTGCCAACTCTGCAAGTTCATCGCCGTCAGGTTCACTGGAACAATAGCATTCTATAATTCCAGCACAAAAGCAGTAGTTATACTTATTCTCAAATTTAATATCAATAATTTAACTTCAAACGTTCCTTTTCTCTGTGCGGCTATATCATGCGCGTACACATGCAACTCGAAAATGTAATCGCTCCTTAATAAGGTAGTTGCTGAAAATCAGTTTGATATTCACTACGTGTCAACAGTTACACTGAGCTACGGGCATTTGCACCATTGTAGTACACACGGCAGCAATGATAATTTAAAATATTACTATGTTAACATATCTTTGTTTATACGTTTTATGATATAAGGTTAGTCTGTATACATGTGTTTTGTATATCATATTTCCATACAAAAACTATGAGTTTGTTACGTTATGACTAGAGGCGATAGTTGAGCTATGAGGCGCGGCGACAAAAGCGCGCCTGTGGTGAGACCGCTGGTACCGCTGTCAGCTGTAGCAAGCACGCGAGGCCGCACTGTGTGGCACCACTGCACTCCACCGTCTTCCGAGGACCAGAATCCGCCTTGCTGCATCAACTGTACCGTACCAATACTCATTATTACGTAACTTTAAAAATAACAACTTTCCACTTTTCAATATGACGGACAAAGGCTATAACGGCAATTTCTAATTAATATCGTGTTAAGGATGAAAAATTACTGAAACATCTATTACCCAGCGGGCAAATTTTAATATAAATTTTATGTTTTTAAAGTATATTTATAGCATAGTTACCAAATAATTCAAGAGGAATGCCCGTGATTACATCATTTTATTAATTTAAAACTTTTTTGCAAATCAAACAGACAAAAGAACAATTAAAATAGATTAAATAAAGAATTTTTCTCATTATCATTTTTTATGTCAGGACGAAAAATAATTAAAAAAAATATCAACAAACAATAACTAGTATTTTACTATCTTTTCGGCAATAAAAATAGTAATATTTCTATTAATATTGGTGAACTTGGTTTAGAACTATTGCAAGAGTTTCAACAATTTTAGCATAAGCAGGATCGATGAAAAGAATCCTACCTGCAGTAAAAACGCATGCACTGGGCAGGAGCCCCAAGCATCGCGGCGAGCACGATGCAGTGCACGCACTAATAATGTCACGTGGCATAGCCCGCCGCCGTCCTGCCCGCCTGATCGAACAGCGTTGCTCTGTAAAACGAACAAAAAAACTTTGCAGGATGGTTTGCTGCTCTGCAGCACGCTGTGTCCATCAAATTGTTCTTTCCAATACACCAGGTCGACCACTAATATTACTATCAACAACGCCAACGGAAGAAATAAGCGCTGTGTTGGCGGCATACTTAACCAGAAACAGAGACCAAACCACCATAACAACTATAAGAAAATTTTACCATCCAACTTACATACCCGTTTCAATTCTGCAATAATGTCTGCCGGTTCCAAAATCGGTGTACAATCAAACGTTATAACAATCGAATTTGATTCCTTGCAAACATATTCCGCCATGATACTGAAAGTTAAATGATATATTACTTTTATAATTGATATTGATATACACTTTGTTCTCTACTATATCTTACTAAATATTGGTGCCGTGATAATCCTGATAGTAAGACAGTCATAAGCGTTATACATCTTGAGGAGGCACAGTTTCGATCCCCACTGATCTTGAGTTTCCGGTGAAGATAAATATTGTCAGGAAACCGATAGATACTAAGAACAGCTTTCGTGGACATGTGATAACAACGAATCCGCATTCTATTAAATATCGAACTGGTGGTAGGTCTAGGTCTAGGTCCTAGGAGCCCGTGTAGAAAGGTACCACCATAACTCCTATTTCTGCTGCAAAACAGTAGTGTGCAAAAAGTACTGTGTTACGACTTGAAAGGAGTTGTAGCTAGTGAAATTATTGGGGTAACGGGACAACATTTTATGTATTATATTAAAGCGACAAGCGCAATGAGGTGCAGTGATACCATTCTAATTAGCGCCACGTTGTTATGAGCAGGCGTATCATTATTATCATTAGGAGAACGACTTGCCCGTTTCGGTGCTTCGTGGAATAAAGAAAAAAAAATTAATGGCCTTGACTAATAAGAAAAGACTCCGAGTCCTACTTGCATTAAGTGGGCTGTTTATTTTTTGGTGAGTAATTTTTATATGGTAGTAAATTGTATTAGAAGGCGCAATCAATATAGTGAATTGCTATACAGTGTGCATGCACTCGAGGTCTCAGGTTAAATTATTAAATTGATTTCTCAACCGTAAGAAAGTATTTTATTATGTAATTAAAAAAAACGAAAACATTGTAGTATTTAAATTTGTATAGTTTATCATACGAACTTTTTAGCGCAAGCCGGTGGCCCGATGATAAGTGTATGTGCCTTTAGAGTGGTTGCATTTGCTCGTAGTGAGGGTTCGCGTAACGCGAGCCGCGTAGACATGAACAGGGAATCGGTCACCCATTCGCTCATTTGTGGGTTGTCACTGAGTGGTGGGCCGAGCATGTCCGACATCTGGCACCGCAAATATATTATTAAATAATTTAATACAGAGGTTAATAAAACAAGTACAATATACGGTTTAAGAAAACTACATTCCTTTCTATTTCTATGATCAAACAGTGTTGCGCAAATATTACTATGTTCTGTAATAGAATGTGCTTTAGCTAGTGAATTTTTTGCGATAACGAGAGAGTTAACATCTCAAGTTTCGAACGACGTGCACACTGTGGTGCAGTGTATATCTTCTAGCTCAAAGTCACATTGTTACGTTCTGTGTATATCATTTATCATCAGGTAAACCTGGTTCTCGTCTTGTCGCTTCATGGAATTAAAAAAATATATTACAGGAATATAAGTTACACATTAAAATATATACACAATATAAATAAAATATTAGTAAGAAATAATAAAAAATTTACCTCTGTGTGAAAGTTATCAATGGCATTTTCCTTTATAATACCTATGACACTACGTTGTATAGCCAAGTAAACTAATTCCTCTGGTGATATGTGAACAGAATTAGTTACATTGTTGTCTATTATGTATTCAAATTGAGATAATATTTGTTTAACCTGAAATAGACAAAGAAATTAAATTAATAAAAATATTATTATTTTTATTCAACATAATGATGATACGAAGAAAACGTTCTACTGGTTGAAAATACTCCTATAATAATATGGCGCTAGATAGGATAATTTACACTACGCCTATATTGTGCATGTAGGTAACTTTGAGACATAACATGTTAAATCTTGTTAGTTTCACAGCTAAAATTCCCTTGAAGTCAGACGGCACTCTCCGGTAAGAGACTTACTACTACCAGTACACATATCTAGCTTCAAAGTAGTATAAAATATTGGTAGTAGTAAATAATATTTTTTTTTTTAGGTCTGGGGATTTAGTTGTTACGGTTTCAGTAATGTTAAAAAGTCATCAAATTGCTGGAATAACTGATTAGGGATCGCTTTTTTGTTTATAAATATACATATAAGAAAAGTGTAAACAAACCAAAGTAATATTGTACAGCTTCAGAGTGACGTCGGATTTGTGCTGGTTGAACCACTCCAGACATTTTTTGGTCGCCTGATACAGTATCGGTATTGACAACTTCCCTAATTCGCTTTCGTACTCTGCCTTAAGGAACCAACATTCTAACAAGACTACGGCACAACTGTCTTCATCGCTACGAATAATATTTTTATTTATTTATTAAGCTGTATATAATATATACGTCATATTTATATGTAATTTTGAGAAAAAATCCATCTCGAATCGAGTATATTGAAAAATCTACGACTTCTTTGCAGTATATGCGTAAAAAAAACTCTCAAAAAATTTCTTATATACTTTATCCTTGTTTTTACATAGTGTTGCAGATTACATTATACTGTTTTTTTTTACTTTCTATGGGCTAGTGCTAGATCCCCATGTCATATTGTGTTAAGTGAACATTATGCCATGGATAGTGAAGCGAATACTCTTACATGCAGGCTCTTACGTGTTAATAGCTGGAACAAAGCAGTGCTGGTATGGCCATAATATTTAGCCAAGCAGGTTTAAATACCCTTCCACCAACAAAACAACAAGATTTGGGACAATCAGGAATGACCGTGTTACAAGGCTAGCGCTTTGGCCCTGCACCACGGATTGCAGTTTCGAATTCCTTATACATTCATGAGAGTCACGGTAATATGATAGATGTACTTACTATCAAGTATACTCTTAAACTCCAAATATCACTTTAATTTAAAGAGAACCTGGAGAAAAATACAAAAAATTGGTTACCTTAATAAAATGATGCCTAAACGTGTGACGGTAGCCGGTGAGGCGTGTTCCAAACTATGAGTTTCGAATACGAAGTTAACATTGTGTCCGAACTGTACACGCCAGCCCGACGGCAATGTCAGCATCCTGTTGTCGTCTAGTACTGAGTTCAGCGCTTCAATCCACTCAGGATCTATGTCACCGTCGCAAACCACCCACGACCATACATCTGGTGACCCAGGACATTAATCAAATATTATATTTTTAATTTTCATGTACAAATTCGTTATCATCTCTCCTTTTCCCAACCGTCAACGAACTACACTACTTTTATAGATATAACCTCTTTTACACAATCCATTTTTCTTTGTTCTTTCTCTATTCTTAAGTGCGTACAAATACTTATTTATTATTCTTTTAAAATTAATATGATATTCTTCCCAACGCATTACTGTCCGTGCCAACCTAACCAACTCCTAATCTTTTCTGATAGCCTTAGTTCAACTTTCTCTATATTAATTTTTATTCTATCCTTAAACCTCTTTTATGTTTATTTATAGAAGTGAGGACAACAGCAAGATATGATGGTAAATAATAGACCCGTTCATAATAAGATGAGTATTTGTCGGTTTGAGACATATGTCTTGTTCTCTGGCGGATTACTGACATAACATTCCGAGTGTGCAAACTTAAGTGGAAAAGGGCTGGTTACGTTTGTCGATGAAGTGACTACTGTTGGAGTAGACGTGTCCTAGAGTGAAGACCACGTTTAGACAATTGCAGCACGGGATGCTCACTGAGCAGATGGAACGACGATATGTGCAAGGTGGCTGGCAGCAACTGGATGCGTATAGCCGAATATCGGGTAAGAGACGTTGCTTTAGAAACGCCTATGTTGATCAGTGGACTGCCGCAGGCTGTTGATGATCTTATTACGTTACAGTAATTTCACGAGAACAGCGCCCTACAAACTGGAAAACTTGATACACTATTATTTGGCGGCAGAAATAAGAAACACTTCTACAACACACTTATTTTCTGATAGCCCACCAGAGTAACTTTTGAGGAATGCGATAATTTACCAATTTATAAAATTATCCTCAATGACTTAATTTTAAAAATATTACCTTGTGTTTGATTGGATACTTCGAGAGCGACAGTAGACATTACGCCATCAGTCCACTGGCGGGTGTCGTGATCGATATGACCCAGCAGGCAGTTTCTACTCATAGCTTTAGGATATATAACATATTCAACAATATTCTTTCCTTGTTGTGTCAATGCCTGAAATGAATATGGGCTTTAACAACATAAACTTAACCACGATGTTGCATTTCGCCCCTGTATCATAATTTTTTATTTTATGCGTTTTCTATGATCTGAGACAGTTTTAATTTGAACAATTTAAGAGTTTATTCAACATTTGTTACAAGATTCTAAGTTTTCTTTATTAATAATTGATGTCAAAAACATACTTACAGTTTTTAATAAACGCCTAACCGTAGACTTTCCTGTGCCGGGTGGACCAACGATTACTACACCCATTCGTTGTTGCAGCTGTTCATATAGCTCCATACATTTCTGGATCTAGAAATTATAAAGTAAAAAAATTATACAGACAATTGAAAATATAATAATTTTAAGTCATTACATTGATCCTTTTTCACCAAAGTATTTATATATTTTTGTAGCATCTATGACATAAAAGCTTAATTTTTATAAAGCGGACGGTCCCCACTGCACCGACCTTGAGCTTCCGGCTAAGTAAAAAGTCGTAAAGTGACTGACATGTTCCAAAGCTTTCATGGACATGGTTTTTTGGTATCAAAGAGAAGTTTTCGAACACCAAAACACCCTTTGTGGTTGTCTTCAGCAACTGGTGAGTCTCTATTAATGAGAAGAGCCCGCGAGTCCCAGCAGTGAGAATATAAAATGGCTGATAATATATCATATATCACAAGGCATTATAAGAAATTTGTTAGATAGATAGATAGATAAATTAGTTTATTTGTCCACGCAGTACAGAACACTTATAAAAAGACAAAAACATTACATCAAAGAACACAGATGAACAAAAATATATTGACAAAGTAATATTTTAGGTAATCAATACTGCCGTGTGTACTGCAATGGTACAAAATGGCCGTAGCTCAATGTAACTGTTGCCACGTAGTGAACAACACACTGATTTTCAGCTACCGCCCGCGGCGCGATCGCGAAGGAGATATGTTGCTCTTATTGGTAACCATAGATCTTTATAATTGTACTTGTAATTGCAATAGATTCATGTGAATAAATATGTTATATGTATGTTGCTAATGACATAGTCAAGAGTGCTACTACTAACTATAGATTTGAATTATAAGCCACTATCAAATGTTTTTGTTTTGATTTTCTAATAAAAATTGTTTAAAATATTTTTTAAAGCTGAAAAGAGAGTTACATTGCCTCACAGGCGGAGGTATATTATTCCAACACTTGGTGGCCTGATGTCGAAAACTGCCGGTAAATGATACAGTTTTATGCTTATAGTAGGAGAGATAGGTACGCGCACTTCTTGCGTTTAATCTGTCTTGGTGAGGAGAAAACTTTATTTTAGAATATAGATATTCTGGTGTCTTATATTTTAAGATTCCGAATAAAAGAGAAGCTAAGTGTAATTGCCTGCGCGATTCCATGTTAAGCATGGACGATTTATAAAGATGTGGAGAGATATGACTACGAGCTGGAACGTCGAAACAGAATCGATAGCAAGCATTTTGCACACGTTGAATTATTCGGCGTGTCCTAGAAAGAAGACGAGGTCCATAAACAACATCGCCGTAATTTAATTTTGAGAGAATTAAGGATTCGGATAAGTGAATACGAGTTTTAATGCAAATGAGATGACGGATTTTATACAAGACTCTTAAACGATAAAAACAATTTCTGGCCACATTATTAACGTGTTTTTCAAAACGTAAATAACCATCAAAGGTGATGCCCAGATTCCTGGCTTCATCTGTAAAGCCTATTTCTTTTCCCTCGATTACAATTTTAATATTTTTAGCTAAAATTGTGTTACGATGATGTTTGTTTCCAAGAACCATAGATATCGATTTTGAAGGATTTAGAAGTAGAGAGTTTCTGCGTGACCATTTAGCAATACGATCGAGGTCTTCATTCATTTTAAGAACAGCATTACCCATAGCTGATGGTTTTGCCGATATGTAAAGTTGGACGTCATCAGCATAGCAATGGAATTCACAATTATGGATAACTTTTGCGAGATCTGCAGCGTATAAAATAAAAAGTAGGGGACCAAGAATTGAGCCTTGAGGAACTCCTCGTTCAACTATCCTTGGATTAGAGAATGCGATAGAGCCATCGCTTCTAGTCAATTGTACCGCTTGCGATCGTCCCGACAAATAACTATGAAACCAACTCAAAGTATTATGGTCCAGCCCATAATAAGCCAATTTAGATAAAAGTAACGATATATCAAGACTGTCAAAAGCCCTGGAAAAGTCTAATAACGTTAAAATAGTGCCTTCGCCAAGGTCTTGGTTAGCAAGGATATTGTCAGTAACGTCAAGCAAAGCAGTAATTGTACCTCGGCCTTTACGGAATCCTGATTGGTACAAAGGTAAAATATTATTTTTTTCAATGTATTTTGTAAGTTGAATATGCACTGCCTTTTCCAGTAATTTTGACAAAAATGGTAAAATACTAATGGGACGTAGATCTTTGAGATGT
The DNA here is from genome assembly GCA_033220335.2 of Troides aeacus. NCBI lineage: Eukaryota > Metazoa > Arthropoda > Insecta > Lepidoptera > Papilionidae > Troides > Troides aeacus. Next base: position 4,988,717 of record CM067275.1, on the reverse strand, counting down.
TTAGGGTTTTCTGTTTTAGGTAGTGGTGTCACAATTGCCTCCTTCCATTGACTAGGAACAGTAAAAGTAGACAATGAAAAATTTATAATATGTGTAATGACATCTAATGTACGAGGAAGCGTCAAAAGATCTCGGCTTATTCCGTCCTTTCCTAGTGAATTAGATTTTATAGATTTAATATAAGAAGCAATATCAAATTCAGAAATGCACTGAAACTTAAAAGTGTTGTTACAGAATCGATGGAGTTCGTAGTATATCATATCTGAAATAGAGATATTGCTTGTAGAAGGAATATTTAAGAAATAATTATTAATATCGTTTGGGTTATCAAAACAGTTTGGCAGGTGATTGCTTTTAGTGGGATCAGTTAATATTTTATCTTTGAGATTCCTCCAAAAAATTTTGCCATTGTTAACTTGCGAGTTTATGTGTTCATTAAAGTAGGCACGCTTTTCGTTATAGATACTGTTCACCACTATTTTTTCAAGTTTTTGTAATATTTTCTGTGGATCTCTAAACCAGTTTTCCGATATCTTTTGTAAGCTTTGTTACGTAAATCTATCATCAGTCGGCATGTGTCTGTTATCCAGGGAATCTTACGATTTGTAATTTTGATTTTTTGGATTGGGGCGTGTAGATCAAAGAGGAATGAGAGAAAATTATTAAATCTTTCAACCATCAAATCAACATTTTTTAGCAAAGTAACAGATTCCCAGTCAATGAGATTTAAATCTTTTTTAAAATTATCAAAATTTATTCTGTTAATTGCTCTGTAGTTGACATATTTTGGGCGGACTTTTAGTTTTTTAATAAAGAAAGTCACGCTAACCAGTGCATGACCAATAGAAGAAGTGATATTTGAAACTGAAATATCTCTGATTATTGCATTAGTACATACCAAATCGATTAGGGTTTCAGTTTCAGCTGTGAAATGAGTAGCTTCAGTTACGACTTGTTTGAGATTCATAGTATGTAAAAATTGGTTCATTTTTATAGTATTTTTATTAGTAATATCTAGCATGTTAACGTTGAAGTCACCCATCAATACAATATAATCATAATTGGAAATAGAGGTGATAGCTTCCGTGAGCTCGTCAATAAACAAGTCGACATTTATCCACTGAGGTCTGTATGCAGTACCAATAACAATACGGAGTCCATTTATACGCGTATGAAACCACATTTGCTCAATATTTTCGTTTGTTTGGTTGACTAGACGAATATTTATACCGTGTTTAACATAAAATGCTAATCCACCACCTCGACCTGCACGCATGGCCAGCGGACGTGGTAGGCTATGCATTCTATAACCCGGAACAGTCGGTGCACATTTGTGCTGTCCTGGTCTTAACCATGTTTCATTTATTGCAACAATATCTGGAGCAAAACTGTCTATTGCAATTACAAAATCGTCTTGCCCTGTATGTAATGATCCTGCATTGTATAGCGCTAACTTGAGGTGCTCAGTGCCAGGCGCCATCGGTACGTTGATTGCCCATTATAACGTACTGTACAGTAGTATTGCGTCTAAAAATCAAAATGACATTTAATCGGTTTAATGAGCCTGAGCATTGCACCATTGCCGCACACACCGCTGCCAGTAGTCTAAGTTGAAAACTGAGTAAATCAGTATGTTTATAATGTGTGTTGATGTAATTAAAAGTACTCAATGTTAGAAGACATAAACAAGCAGTTTTGCTATCGTTGTTAATGATAAAACTTCTTAAATTAACCTTTAGTAATGGTCTTAGTGAATAATAAAATTCGATCATTAACAAGGCGACAAACAATGTTGAGATGTTAAAACGGTTTTTAAAACATTTTCTAAGAGAATCCAAATAAGAATTAAAAGCCAACTTATGATTAGTTACGCTACGAATACTTTGGGAGCGAGATCTTATAGGTACATGAAAAAGCAGAAGTACGTGACTGAACTTTTGTGATATCAAGGCATGTGTTTTTGTGAAGGTCAACAAGATTATCACGTGTACTCCTTGCATTAGAACAAAACAAACATTTATAAGATTTTTCACAAAAACTAATAAGTTCAAAGAATCAGTGAGTAAAACAAAATAAACCGAAAAATATAAATAGTTTTTAAATGAAAAAGTTTAACTTTTGCATTAAAAATTGTGAAAAATGTTACGAACGCTTTTATATATTTAATTTGGCTACAATGCTGAAAATAAGAAATAAAAATAAAAATAAAAAAAAACTTGTAGCTACTGCCAGGGGCTTCAGAGTGGACAAGCACCAACGTTATTTGTGCCAAAAACACGCAAAAAATCATTTTCACATCTGATACGATGACGTCGAGCGTCAGGAGTTGCATGTTCACGAACATATATTTTGCCATCAGCGGTCCAGGTAAAACGCCAGTTGAACTGCTTTGCCAGCTCACGTGCCTTCCTGAACAAGTGTCTGTTAACACGCGTGAGTCTTTCATTGACGTAGAATCGTCGTGGAGGTCCTGGCAGCCCGGTACCTTCGGTAGTTGTACCGCGGCGGACACGAGCGGCACGCAACAACTGGTCTCGAATGGAGCGACGTGCGAAGCGGATCACCAACGGGCGAGGATTGGCTTTAGTGCTAGAGGCTGACTGTAATGAGTCGAGCAAAGGTCCTACGCGTCTACAGCTCACTATATCTTCCTCTCTTAGTGTTACACCAAGTTTGTTACCCAACGTGAGAGTAATGTGTATAGGGTTTTCAACTTTTTCTTCCGGAATGCAAGATAACTCAATATCATTCGATAACAGGTCTTGGTCCCTATCATTCATCTCATTTTTTAATTGTTGAATAGAATCTACTACGGCGGCGTCAATGGATCTCGATAAGGAGAATTCAGTAAATTTAGTCTCTAGAGAATCCACGCGCACTGATATTTCTGTAATAGAACCTTCGCAATTATCCATCCTCAATTTCAGACTGTTAATAGTTTCGTTCAACAGACTTAATTGCCGTCGTGTAGCTGACATTTCATTTCTAAATTCTCGCATTTCCGTAACAAGGAGATGGATATCAGAGAGTTGAAATGATTCCGACGACCTCACACTGGCATCCGGTTTGTGAGGTGGAGATGTGTCTTCACTGTGTACCGGCGGGCTTACCAGTGCTGCTCCACGTCGGATTGTCACCCCCGCGGCGGGGTGGACCAGTGTGTTCACGTTATCGTTTTTTGGCTGCCTGTTGACGCAGGTCGCACATTTCCATGTCTTTTTCTTCTCAGCTGTTATTAAATCCTTAAACCTTTGCTCAGGTACATTGGCACACGTGAGGTCATAATTTTGTTTGCACGTAGAACAGCTCAATAATGGCTTGTTCTCAATAATTTTTAAACATCCGGCACAAAAAAAGCTTTTTGTTGACATATTTATTTATTTTAATAAATATGTTACTTGCAATCGCACTATGAACACGGCACAAATTATAAGTTTACCGCAAGCGACAACTACCGCCTTGGCTGCGCCGACGGACGCGGGCACTGTGCGGGTATATGAATAAACGTTATACAGTTTCGGTCAAAACTTCACAATAATGGCACAAATTTACAAACTTTTACGTATATAATAATTGTAATATATAAAATAACTAATTGTGAAGATCTATTATAGAATTGGGGGCAAGGAACACTTTTTTAACAATTATTTAACGGAGCGAAAAAATACGCTTGTTACTACTCGGCCGACCGCGCGCGACGTCGTTAGTGTTAGTGTATTCAATGATCAATTCATAAGTTTATATATACCAATACATCGAATATTTGAAGTCACGAATTTGTGATACCTGAACTGGAGAAAAAGAATGCTGTGACATTATCAATTGAACTTAATGTTAATAATAAATTGAAATAGAAATAAAGCTAAATCTCTGTATACATATCGGGACACTTACTGGACCTTCAACTGGATCGTGCATGTTTGATTAGTACACAGTAAAAAAATAGGTAAAATAATGTGTAAATATATAAAAATTATTACCTGATCTTTATTATGTAATAGTCCTAAGTGTCGTACAGAAGACTCTAATGCAGTTAATATAGGGTCCACTGATGTCTCCTCCTCCGGAACACCATTGAATACTATCGATAGTATATTTTCAAATCTGTAAAGTAAGCGCCATTGTCTTAATTTACGGAATACAACAACGTTATGACAGCAAATTTACAATATGAAGGTGAGCTAACCCCAATGGTTTGAGAAAAACCTACGAAAACCTTTAATAGACCTCCAGGGAACTCCGTATTACAAGACAAACGGCTAACCACTGCGACATGAAGGCAGTTTAATTATAACCACCGATTGATATTTGATACATTAAGATAATGAGAGAAATAGTTGTTTCTCTGTCTTTTAGGTATTTTGAAGTTATCTTTAAAGTATTTAAGTTATAACATTGTGTTAATAAGTATGGTAAAAAGATAATATATTGCAAGGTAAATTACATTTTACCTTAGTGCGTCGTCTTTGGTAAGCTTGGAGAAGTTGTTCAGGCGCAGCACCCGGCGTAATGCCGCGCGCTGCTGTAGCTCTGAAGCGCCACTACGGCCAGCAAGTGCGGCACCGCAACTACCCACCGCAGCCTTCAATGCGCGCAGGCCCCAGTCGTAGTGACGTTGTCCACTTAGCAACATACTGTAATTGTATAGTACTTTTGTAAATGTATACATCTGTGGAGGTAAACCTCTGTCAGAGATTATCTGGGAGCGTACCACCACTGTTCCTGTTTCTACCGGTAGTGTGCAATTATTGGGTGAGACATTAATATTTTATGGCTGAAGCAACGAGCGCTTATGGTACAGGGTATATCATAGTAATTAGTCCCACATTTAAGTCAGCGTATCAAATGCCATTAGGTTAACGTACCTAGATGGTTACTGCCAATACAAACTACCAGTAAACTTAACGATTGAAGAGTATGTATTAATCAAAGTATTATTTACCTAGCCATAGTGAATACCGCGTGTAACTCGGCTGCTCGTGCGCTCGGTTCAGTGAGGCAATGCGCGGCGAACAGCTGACGTGCTAGTTCGTCTCCACGCGGCTGAGTCATGCTGACGGGTCTCAGCACGCGGCACAGCGCGGCAGGAAGAGCGCGCCGCCCGCCGTACCCGCGCCCGGACGGGTTCATTGTCGCTGCTAAACCGCACCATTCCGATACTTTCACCTATTTTAAGAATAGGTTGTTTTTTTACTTTTGTGTTATATTTTTAAACCATAGCTAACGGACTGGCATAACAACCCTTTCTTCCCGTGTGTGTAATAAACGGTTACAAGGAATAAACGTCTCAGATAATTTGTGATATATTGTTGTCTTAACCGAAGATTGTGGTTCCACCGCTATCATAGCATATATACCATAAAAAAAATACACAAATTACTCACATGCTTCCCGTTAAGGAAAGCCTTAGCATCCGTATTGGACTTGCAATGCATAGCCGCGAGTAGCGAGGTGAGCTGGTGGGATACGGTTGCCAGTGTAGCACTCGACAATCGGTTGAATTCATCAAAGCAGCCCCACGCACCGGAAAGGGCGAGTCCAGTTAAAAGTCGTCCCATACATTCTCCATCCATAGCCTGCCATGAAATATGTAATTTAAGAATTCAGCATTTAATTTTAAAAATAAACGGTATAAAAAGAATTTGAAAATAGTCGTATTGTAGGAACTGACACTATTCAAGAAACCTATAGGTTTCCTGACTAGTGTCAATTATACATACATATGCGCTATAAGTAATTTTTCATCTATGTATGAAATAAATAAACCATTTTTAAATTTTCTTATTGAAACTTTGCAGTAGTAATTTGACAAAGACAAAAGCTTTTTACTAAGAAGCTATAACAAAATTAAGTGTTATTAAATTTCGAATTAGTCCTGTACTTTCAATATATATTAAGTCAAAAATACCTCGTCGCAATTGAACACTAACACCAAGCGCCCGACTAAACCACCAAGTGCCTTTACCGACTCCGTTTTGCCAGTACCAGCTGGGCCAAATGGATTACCCATAGAACCAAGATATAATGACTGAAAAAAACATTTTAATCTATAATGTGCTTGTAGAATAAGTGAGCTATAAATAATTTGATCTTAATTTCACACGGTGCTATGTGGCAATCGGGCTAAGAATCAGGCATGTTCGCTCAGAATACTCTGGTTCAAGTAAGTCGTCAGACGGAACCCAGCAATACTGTTATGGTATGTTAAGGACTTTTGTCTCGAAACTATCAAAACAATGTTGTGTATTGTTTAGTATTTTACGTAACAGTACGTTGTTATGAACAGGTGTATCACTTATCATTAGATGAACGAACGAAGAAGAAAGACTGCTATTGCTTCATATACGGACAATTAAGAAAAAAATAAAAAAAAACATATCAAATAAACTTGGCTTACAGAACCTGAGTCAAGATTAAGAAACACTCGTCAGCTAAATCCGTGCGTACAAACTGCCCAGTGTTGACGCCTAGGTATTCGTATGAGTATGATATGCGAGTCAAACCCATTTCAGCCTCTATTTCTTTTGTCTTTAGCAAGTAAAATCTGAAAGAACAAATATATAAGTTTGGCAAAAAATACTTAAGCCACCAAATCTTTGCATTGTCGAATAGACTTTATTAGGTGCAAACATACGTGGTGCAATGGTTTTGTTTTTTTTTTTAACATGGAGGATATTATTCGATTATTTATCAATATCGTATTGTAAAACTGTTGCTATAACAGCATTGTTGCTTTTCGATTGTCAACAAATTTTATCCAGAGCATCTGAGCCAACACGCTTTAACAACTACGGTCTTGTCAATTAAGACCATGTGAAATTGAGGTTTGTTGTAGATAATTAAAGTGAAATCTCTGCAACTAAACTCCATTCTAAAAGACATTAATTCAGAAACACTGATACCTGAGTTGTTTCTGCCAGAGCCAATCACTAGTGGATGCTATGTTATTGTCTATCAGAGCTCGCACAACGGATGTGTAGTGAGCACACTGCAGTATGAGAGCTTGCCGTTTCCTTTTCTCACATTCGTCCTCGACCTCTGCGGCCGCATAACACGCATTTTCCTTCTCCACATTAGCTAACAACCGGTGTAATTCCTTAGACACAATGGCCTTTTCAGCTTGTTCGGTGAATCTGACGTTCTGCGCTAAGCAAAGTATCTGCGTTGGCAGCGAAAACGGATCCTGTGGTTGTGAATCACCCTCACCTATGCATTTCAGAGTCAGGTTCTTAAGCGAAGATCGTATTTCGCCCTCGAGTTTCTTTAGCCATAGCTATAAGAAGTTGTAGTATATTTTATTTAATAAATTCAAATATGTTATTAAAAACATTTTAACTGATGGTAGGTCTCTATTTCAAGACTATCTTAGTAAATACCACCGCCACATCTATCGCTATCACAAAACAGTAGTGTGCAAACATACTGGTTTCGGGTTTGACAGATTCTGATGCTAGTGAAATTGGTGCACATCGTAGGGCTGTGTAATACAAACTAGCATCACTTATTTAAAGACAGACGTATCACTTATCCTCAGTTGATTTATCGGTCGTCAAAGAAAAATAATTTAAATATATGAAAAAATATTTGCACAATATTACATTGCATTCTCAAAACTACTTCTTAAGATATGGTTATCTTAGTTATTATAAAAACTTAGATGAACCTTACCTCCACAGGACAATCTATATCGACTGGGTGATCTAGGTGAAATGTCTCATCATATTGGCTACATAGGGCTGTAACGGATAATCCCGAGGGACCAAGTCTCACGCCGGTGATGCCAGGAAACAATTTCTTCAGGTGCGATTGCATAACAATTTCCCTACCTTCGGCTCCGGCCCTCGCTTGTCCCAGCAACTCTAGCAAGTCGTCGTCACTAAGAAAATATAAGCGGGGAAAAATCGATCGCTTTTTCTGGAAAAAAATTTAATACATGTTAGTCTAAAAAGAATGCAATTATTGTTACTAAATACACGCAACAATGTTAAAAGCGAAATGAAATGGTTCCTTGTTGCCGGAGAGCATCTAGGTGGATTTCACCGGACCGCCTATTTTTGCGCCGTGTAACAAGACATGTTGGCTTAATATTGATAGTTCAATTTGAAAGGCAGTTATACGCGCTGTACATTTAAAAGTAGAGGGTTCGAGTTCCTACTGTTTTCGGAATCTCAACTTTTAGTAAGGAATATATCAGCGAAGAAAGATATATATTTCGAAACCAATAATGTTTTTATATATATCACATCTATATTTGGCTAGCGTGGTGAGAAAACCGCCTCGGATCTCCCATTGTGGGAGAATGCTTTGAGTCTTAGTAATGGGAAATTTACTTAGGTTGTTTATTATAACATATATTAAAATAAAAGAAACTTACGTCTATATATTCATTTAAACTTGTTTGGCATGCGTTAAGTTGTTCTGATACAGCGTCTAACGTTGGCTGTAATCTCGCCGATTGTAGCAGTGCAGATACTCGCACATCCGATTCAAGTATTCGGGCGACTTGTCTGAACCCTTGATCGACCTTACGGAATCGAACACCAAGCTCACCGTCATCGTTGCTAAGAATCGGTTCTAAATATAACCACCTGAAATTTGATGTTCATGTAATTACTATATTTGTGGTAGTTATTGATATCTTTTACTACTGCCTACATTTACATTTCAACTTAAAAACAAATAGAAACATTGACAAGCATTAGATTATTTGATTACAAAAGATAAAATTGAACTAAAAAGTTCTGTATCTTAAGGCAACCGGTTACCTACTGCAGCATGAATGCAGGAAATTAGATTTGTTGATAGATTAATAAACATATTATCGTTTCGTTTATAGAGGTATATCGCATATCATGCATATCGCATGTCTGTAGGTCAGTACCTGCGTTGCGCGCGGTTGGCAGCCCGCAGCAACTGACGTGCATTTTTGAGGCGCACCTCCCACCGTGCACATACGTCGCTACCATCGCTCACAGATGATACCACCCATAGTTTCTCTTCAATCTACACACAAAAGATAATTATGATCTAATGTAGTTACGGAAATTATACACGTTTAACGAAATAAAATATATTATCTAATGATCATCCAATAATTACGTCAAATTTGATAGAAAACGTATCCAAACAATCTAACACTTTATGCAGTGAGCTTATTTTGCATAGAACAAACTTTAAACAATAATTGAAAGATGTAGATAGTATGTCGGTGGTAACAACTGACCATCACCTTAGTCCTCCCGTGACCATAGGTGTTGTAAAGCATTCGAAACGTCGGATAATAAATAATTAAAATAAACCCAGGAAATTTTGTTGTAGTAAATAAAAAACAATTATTTAAATTTATGACTTCCGAAGTTAAACAAAACTAATATTGATAGAAATGCAAATTCTCTGAATTTAACATTGCAACATAAGATAATTAAAATTAATTTAAATTTAATGGTAACTTTAAGAAAAAAATTACTTGTTTTACCTTATTTATGATTTCCTTATAGTCTTTGACGATTGGAACGGGGCGCTTCGCCTTGTCGTTATGGTAGACTATAGTTAGGCGCGCACCGGCATACCAGAGTTCAAGCTCGCCTAAAGCACTTCTGACGGCCGATTCGTTGGATGCAGTCGAGCAGATTTTCTAACAGCATACAAATACAAAAACAAGAGAGTTAATGGATGTTTTTAAAAGATGTTTCTGTTAACGACAAGCATAAGCTAAAACTATTTTTTTATCATCTATTGGCTAAGTCGTACATCGATACCAAGTCGAATAAAAATGGATTTCACAATAAATAAAAACGATTCGTCGGTAAATATAGATAAATATGAATAAATTCCAATAAAAAATCACAAAGTTGAAAAAAACTCGTTACCTGCAAAGCTTTTACTTGATCTTTGATATTTTTTGCAGCAGACAGTAAATCCTTGAATTTTAAAGTGACAGGTGATTTATACTCGATATCGAGGAGACTGAACACTTCCCTCCAATGATGCTCAGTAAAATCTACGCCACGGAGATACTTCAATGCGATCGTTAGATCCTAAAAGTTATTACTATATATAGCGAAAATTTAAACCGCTTGTACTATTTACTTATGAGAATACTTTATCAGCCGGAAAACGATCACTGTTAGATAAAAGCCTACCGCATGGATTTAACTCTGATCGATCTTACGCTGGTCGCATCCAGCAGTTTCAGCTACCTTTACCAGTGTGCCGGGCCGGTTTTTGATTGGCCAACAAGTAAACAGCCATCACACGAGAACATTACCGCCACATCGGCCGTCAGTAGTTCGAGCGATGTGCTCTTCTCATTACGTATTAAGAATTTATCACTTAGTGGTTAGAGATAAAATTTTATTGTAAAAGACCACGTGGGCAGCAAGTCCTGTTTCTGGTAGCAAACGATATTAGTGTGAACACACGACTGTGTTGCGGTTTGAAAAGCGTTGTAGCTAATGAAATTATCGAGTTAACGAACATCTTAACTCTCAAGGCCACGGATATAACGGGGTGCAATGTTTATTAATCTAACTAGTGCTACGTTGTTTTATTGGCAGGCGTATCACTTACCGTCAGGTGAACTTTCCGCTTGTATCGTCGTTGAAATAAAGATAAAGAAAAGCGCTACGATATATAGCTATCGTTAAATTTCTTGATCATCTCCTCGCTTCGAGGAATAACAAAATATGATTAAACTATAATTAGTAATTATATAAAAAAAAATATTTCATTTAAAAAAACTCACAGAATATTTTTCAAGTTGTTGTTTAAGATACAACGTTATTGCAGTGTACGGTTCGAGCTGTTTGCACCATTTGTTGCAGAACTCGTCCAACAGATGGAGCCTCTTTTGGAACACTATCCATTCTTGTTCGGCGATTGATTCATACTCTGCAATTTATGAAATAGGGTATATAGTAATGAGTTAAATATAATTTGACCCATAACAAAAAAACATCGTTAAGTTATTATTATTAAACAATAAAGTAAATTATTAGGTATTTTATTAACTGTCTCTAGAATGAAATTGCTAAACTGAGCGTCCATGTTTAATAGGGGGACCACACTGTGGAGTTTGGTTGCTTGCTGGCATGGCGCTTATTTCAATATGTGAGTGCTAGAGTGTTCTATGAAGCACGCTTCACCGTCCGCGGCCTCATCGTCATTTAGCATTATGTAAAATCGAGGTCAGGTGATAGTCTTTTGTAGACAAAAAGTTAAGTTGTAAAAAACATGATAAATTCAACACGCCTTTTTATACACAAAACGAATTTGTTAATAATTCATATAATGAAATTTCTTTTTAAAAAATAATAAAAAAAAATATTAGTATGTTGAAACGTTCCTAATATTGAGTCGTCTTCTCTCACTAGGACATATTCAGAAAACTTCATCCATGTAAATAAATATATCATTTAAGTCCATGTCTACATTATTCTTATTACCGTTTGCTCCTACATATTTTTTTCTTTATAACCCAAATAAATGTATGGATAATAATACTTTGTTACATTACGTCAGTCTTCTTGTTTACTCATTTATATAATGTATGGGTCCCTTTACCAAAACATTAAATAAATAAATAAAAATACCTTCATTATATTCTTTCAACACAGTCCATTGTTCAACATATTCTTTCATTAGCTTTTCACCCTCTTTCCATATTTCCGCTTGTATAATATCCATGTTGAATTTCTTACATTCATTTCTGTAAAAAAATTAAGAAAACTTTAACATCAATTCATTTATCTGGGTGAACATTTTACTTAAATTATGAAAAATATCAGAAAAAAGTAATCTATGAATACTACTGTATGGCGGCAGAAATAGGCGCAGCGGTGGTACTTTTTTCTTTTTTTTACGTAGGAAAAATGCAGTCGCATACCGACGGGTTATGTCGGACTTGCATCGACTAGAACCCCGTCGTTGGTCTACAGTCGTCGCTTTATGTCCAGGCCACAAGAACGCTTTCGCACACCTACGCAACCCCGCCCGCGCCGGTTGCACCCCGCAACTCTATCTTGCGAAGATTGTCTTCTCTCTTTCCATCTCTGTAAAGATGCGCCGGAACATACAAAGCGCCTTCTTCACGGCCTTGTATCGTCACCTCGGCAACGGTTTCCCCCGAATTTGTCATCAAAAGGCCGTGGCAACCAGGAGAGAAAATCTACCGATTGTCTGCGGCGGCAACAGACGCAGATTACTATATGTTGCTATTGTTTAAGGGAAAACAGAAAAAAGAATATACGTATTAAGTAATATAACTTAAAAACTTACTGCAACTCGTCTCTGTCAGTGCAATATCTTTCCCATTGTGCATAAGCTTCGAATACAGATTGGCATCGTTCCACCATCTCTGAATAGTCTATACCTTGTGTGTTCTCCAGCTGCGTTTTTATTTGGACCCACCGTGATAACCAGGTTTCAGCTTTCGTATTTAAGTTTTCCCACTCCCCTTTAAGGCTGGACTTTACTATTTTAGCCTAAAGCGTTAATTAAAAAATAAAATTATTCCTTACCATTTTAAGAAGTACATCAGTTGGTATCATGTACACGAGTATATTATTTCCTAAATAGAGAAAAACATATGAGTTGAATGAGGAATCGCTATTCAATCTTTAGAGGATTTGTTTTAAAGTTATTATATTATTTGCAATACAAAAATTAAGGGTAAGAAGTTAGCTCGCTGGCCTAATGGTTAGAGCGTGCGGCTTTCATTCCGAAGGTTGCGGTTTCGAATCTCAACATGTACCGATGACTTAATATTTAAGTTATGTACATTTGTGAACTTTAGTTACAACAGCGAGATACAAACGGTGAAGAACAACATCGTGAGGAAACCCGCACACTGAAATCATCTTTGTGTGTGTGTGTGTGTGGTGGTCCCAATAAAGTGGCAACAGGCTCGTCCCCTGTTACATGGGACCTAATTTGACCATATATGGCGAAAAGTGAGTGTTTATTCATCTCTGCATACCTCTACTGGGAAAAAGGCGCGATAATATAAAAAAATAAAATAAAGAGAACTCTTAATGTTTTGAATCGAACACAGGGCCTTCTCTCACAAGAATAGAATTAAAGGCATTTATCCAACATATTGGCCATGAATGTGGCTTGGTGAATGGTATAAATCCACGAAGTTATTTTCCTTAGAACGTGTTGGATTTTCCAATGTTTTCCTTAAATGAAAGCTCCAGCTCAGAGATTAATTAATCCGCAGCTCTTTGACACAGCGCGAATGATGACCGCCTTACACACTGACCTATCATTAGCAATATATATATACAACTATAATAAATGACTCGACTGAAAGATAGACATCACGTTTCCTTTAAAGGTAATTAGTTCCTGTTGCTTATGTCTACTAAAAATAATGTCACATATACGCCAGAATATGAAGAGTGCTTCACTATCATTCCAGTGGTTATTGGCTATAATGCTGTGGTAGTGTTTCTAAATCCGCATTAACAAGGTAAAAACTATATTACAGAAACACATGGTATTTTACAAGGATGGATGTTGTGCCGTTCGTCTTATTTACGGCCTTACCAAACTCCGGACTCTCGGATTTAAAATCCATGAGATCACAAGGTGTTTCATAAGCGCTTTACTTTACCTGATGTTCGAACATCTGTTGTTGAGTGAGCATTTGCTCATGTACTTTTTGCCATTCCTTGACCGTGTTGTCGACAAAGCTGTCGCCGCCCCAAGTGCGTAGCATGTGACCTTTACGTTTCATATTCTCCACGAGTTTCTCCATCTAGGAATCAAATAATACTTTGAAACAAGAGTAGAAAAACTTTTAGGTGTTTGAGTACTTTTTTAACTTCTAGCCTTAAGTGGCGGTTAATGTCCAACGAATAAGCGTAACAATTTTGCCGCTTTGAGTGTCAAGTAGATCGTGAGTTGACCGTGGAGAGAAAAGTATATAAGCAGAATGTTGTGTCTGTCCCACACGAAATGGTGTTTGGTGTGGAGACAAGTCACGAAATGGATAATGATATTAGTCTTACAGTCCTATGTTAAATAATCGTTTATTAATTAACCAAACTCAACGAAGGATATAGCCTTTTAAGTATATACCGCTAAGATTTAATGTCTAAACCTTGTAGTATTCCAGTGTATAAACCTATATGTGTGTCTAGAAAAAACACTGGGGTTAATCGGTTCTTTAGAATAGTTAATATTAAAGAAATAAATTCTGGATAAACATTATTGTTATATATGAGCATTGTTTTAATAAAAGTTTAATACGTATATTCATTTGACACTTTTGAAAAAAAAAATTCTAAAAGTGATACCTCAGGCATTTTTTCTTGTAGCGCCTGCTGTTTAATGCTAATTTCTGCAAGCTCCTTAGCATTCTTGGGCATTGCTTTATTTTCTAGCATAATAACAGCATTAACAACGAAATTATCTAATATGGCGCTATCAGCTCGACAGCTAGTTTGCAATGACGACATCAGACACGCCCACAGGTTTCGCGTTTGTGCTTCAAACTCCCGACGCAGCGTTGCCGTGCTCACCGATATCCACGCAACCTTCTCATCGTCGCTGTGAAATATTATTAATTATGAAAATCGAATAAGAAACTTGTTTCTTTTTAACCTGTTAACCGAGCGGAATGTATAAATACGTCACATGGAAACAATAACGGTACTGGTAAGACATGTAATTCCTTCCTTAAAATATATGTTGCGCGCTTCACAGTTGACGATAGGCTTACGTTCAACACACACATGAGGAACGTGAGCAAAAAGTCCAAGGGCTCTACCGTCGGCCGTGCAGTGCCGCTAAAGTATCGTTGGGATTGAACTCGGAGGTAATCAAAACGATGTAGCTGGCGGTGTTGGAGTCGATCATTCTATATGCAGCGAGTGCATGGGCGCTGGCGGCTAAGAAACTGCTGGTCCGAAGGCAGCTCGACGCGGTTCAGTGTGGCTTCGCGCAGAAAATTTCCAAAACTCACCGAACCGCGTCGTTGCACTCGGCCCTAGTACTTGCCGGGCTGCTTCCTCTGGACCTTTGGGTTCAAAAAGCGGCCACTTTATTTCAGATAAAGTGCGGTGACATCCGGGAAGTGCTAGGAGACCGAGAGCTGGAGGTTCCAGCCAGCCACTTGAGGATACCACACCTGTCTTCATCGCGCAGCTTGGTGTGGAGTTCTCCTGCCTGGGGGGAAGTGCTGAGGAGATCCAACTTGCCACTACGGCTGCCGATTCGGCTATTTACACCGACGGCAGCCGCATCGACAGCAAGGTGGATGCGGCGTTCTGCGTCATGCGGAACGCCGCAGAGGTTGCTACTAAGAAACTTAAGTTGAGCAACTTCTGCACCGTATACCAGGCTGTTGTTGCTAGTTTTGGCAAGCGATGGGGTACGCAGCCAGCGGGTCGGCGCATTCGTGCGTCGTACTCAATTAACTCGAGGTCCGTCCTTGAAACAGTCGTAAAACCAGACACCCTCCACCTCTTGGTGATAGCAGTTCAAGAGAACATCATGATAGCGCGTGAGAAAGGGACGAATGTAAGGCTGTACTGGGTGAAGGCGCATGTGGGGATGGAGGGGAACGAGAGGGCGGACCAACTGGCCAAGGAAGCGGCTCTAAAGGATAAGAGAAGACCGGTGTACGAGGACTGCCCCGTTTCCTTCATCAAGCGTCAGCTGAGGACGCTGAGGACGCTTAACTAATGGAACAGGAGGAACGTGCAAGGCGCGAAGGCTTCAACAAGGAGGGTTTTCTTCCTCAGCGTCGCGTCAGCGTATCGCACACTTCGTCGGCTCGAGCTCGACACAGTCTTGGTCCAGATGCTCACTGGGCACGGGGTATAATCGGAATACCTTCACAGGTTCAAGCTCAAGGAGAGTCCCGCGTGCCTTTGTGACCCGGCGGTGGATCAGACCGTGGTGCACATCCTGACTTACTCTCCCTTATTCGGAAGAGAAAGGACAGAGTTGGATATAAAGATAGGCAAAATAGTTGAGTCATCGCCTCTCTGATGAGTGAGGACGAAAGTCGTCAAATATTTATAAATTATTGCAAGAGAGTGATAGGAGAAATAATAAAAAGGAACAAAACATAAAAAAAATAATAGAAAGTAAAAATAATGTAAAGAGAAATAAACAAACAGAAACAATGTAAATTAGAAAGTAAAAGAAGGAGAAGAAGGAAATGAAGAAGAAGCAACTATGGATGACAAAAAGGGATGATTTTATTATAGGGTATGCAGAGGGATAGGATGACAAGTGAATTATGTAATTAAAGGCCCTGACCCACAACACGCCCTGGAACGGGTGGGACGTATATTTTCGTACGTTCTCCTGGCGTGGCGTACTGACACGTCCTAGTGATAGAGCTCGCGCACGTTATATTTTTCGCAATTAAAAAGTGAATTCCCAGGTTAACAGGTTAAGAGAATTTTTGTAAAAACAAATCTTAGCATTACGATTTGTCTTATGTTCATTTTGCTATTTAACACACGTAGTGTAAGAAACACTAACAGGGGGCGAGCCTGTTGCCACTTTATTGGGGCCGCCACCACACACACACACAAAGATGATTTCAGTGTGCAGGTTTCCTCACGATGTTTTCCTTTACTGTTTGTATCTCGCTGTTGTAACTAAAGTTCACAAATGTACATAACTTAATATTGAAGTCATTGATTGGTACATGCCGAGATTAGAACCCGCGACCTTCGGAATGAAAGCCGCACGCACTAACCATTAGGCCAACGAGCTACTGGATATATAATTCTATTTCAAATTCTTGACTTTAATTAATCATCAGTTAATCTGTTCATCAATATTCTTTAAATGTTTCCAATTACCTTTTAAATGAGAAAGTAAAGACAAGCTAATAATTTATTATAAAGAATAGTGAATAAATACTTACAATGTCATTTTAGCAACAGCCTGTCCATAAGACTTGCAGGCCTTAAAATTGATCTCCCAGTCGAGAGGTTCTTTAAGCGTCTCCATGCACAGAGTATCGAGGTCAGGCACACACGCCAAAGACAAGCGCCGTGTCCAGGTGTCGCAGACATCTGCTAGGGAGGCTAAAGCTGCTTCAAGCTGATGAACAGCTTTATTGCCTAGCCAGCTGTGCCTGATCAACAGTCAAAATGTATCAAAAAAAACTTTAAATTAATTACGTGGGTTAAACAACTACATTTAAATATTTTTTTTGTATCTAATGAAGAAATTGTTTGTTCTAGACAAAAAAAAACATTGATTGTTGACTGAGATAGAAAATTCGTATCATTGACCAACAACAGGTACTATATTATAGGTATTTACATTGCAAACATCGTTTGTTTGTCTAAAGTACAGATTTTTGTAATATTAATGCAAACAATTCACGTTAGAAATCAATTGGGGGCATATGTTCAGCGATGTGGGGCACATTATTCAGCAATAGACAAAATAATAATGATAGCAATATTGTTTCTAAAGCCACATAAAACTGATTAAAAATACAGAAAGAGAAATGAAACTTGCTTATCTACAATCGCGGCAAATACAGATTGCTTCGACGTTAGCGAATTGCTAAGTCCTACGAACTGCGATGGAAGAGAAACTAGTCGTCGCAGCTGGTGATAATGCTGAACGCGCACCTCTTCCAACGGTGGTTGCAAACGCACCATACGCCCCCTGCGAATAAAATCAATTTAACTACCATTTTCCATTGATCAGTGCCTTCGTGTAACAAAGTAAGCGATAGCTACTGACACTCAGATGGCCACTATGCTAGGAACACAGTTCATATTTGATTTTCAAAGATCTCCTTTAACTACTTTATTGCAGATTTGAACCAAAAAGAATCTCTCAAGATCTTCTCCAAAACAGAACTTTAGTGCCTACCGTACGTTTTATGTAGAATTTTTTTACCAACCGCAGCACAAGGTCAACCCGGACGGACGGGAAGTGCGTATGAAGTGATAGTAATGTCTTTATATATTGGTATTCAAGTGCTTTACACAGTTGCCAGTCCCAGTGCGAGCGCCATTGCTCAGTGTTCTTGTATCCATTCGCTTCAACCTATAAATATTTACAACATTTATAATATTTACAACCTATAAGTCAATTTGATTTATGTATTCATAAAAAATTCCTAGTGTGTGATCCTATTTGTTAGGAATACAACTTAAATAAATAAATAGCCCACTCAATGTATAAACTACTAGTACTAATTAATGTCAAACTATTACTATTTCTTTTACAGAAAGAGCTTTATAAATATCATGTTCGACTAATACCATTTTTTTAACAAAACTTATTGTACAAATGCATTTTATTATTTTTGGGATACATTTATTAGTTATTTATTTTTATTACATTTCTTGTCTTTATAGTATGTTCAGTATCCGAAGAAAGTTATATTTGGCTCTCACAAACTCTTTGTTAAAGTATGTAGTTTTATGATTTGTCACGAGTAAGACATGTAAGAAATCATAAAACTGAACGGTAAAGACGGAATTTAAAATTATTTTTAATGTTATTATTAAAAATGTAAAAAAAAAATAAGCTTTAAAATTTGATTAAAAAAGTTAATGCCTTTTCAATAATGTCCCTAATTTCTCTTATATTTTTCTTCCATTCGGCTTGCTTCACCAACAGCTCCGTATCCATAAGTTTTTCAACTATATTTCTTATAGCGACATGTTGACTTGTTACATACGCGTTCTGAAACATTACCCTAAATTAGAAGACTGGTGAGGATGGACCTAGACTTTGTTTTCCACAAACAAACAGATACTCATTATGAGGACCTGAGTTTCCAGTTTTAAAACAATTCTTTTTAATTTTTCCGTGTAGTTGGAGAGTTGTTCAATATCGTTCCAGTAGACAGCCTTCTGATCTTGAACTAGGGCAGACAAATCCAACGCCGCTTGTAGCATCATGGGGCGAGTTGAAGGAATCATCCGTTCACCCAACGTGTTGTGAAATGACGCTATCTGTAACATTTTGATAGTTACAAGTTGCTCATTGCATAGTTATATAGAAAAATAACACAAATTAGTTGTATTTTAAGTTAAACACAACTGCAATCCTAGGTGATATGGGTGTCCATTGTAATAACTCACCGTTACTTGAATTGCTAGTCTCTATGTCTACCTTCCCTCGAACAAGAAATAATATAAATTAGCCCGCGGGTTCCAAATTCACAAGCTACGAATCAAATGAAGCTGCAATATTTTAAAAAAATCGTAGAACGGCTGCGATGGAGACAACCTCGAGGGTTTTATTGCGTGGAAATCCCACGTTACTTTAAATTTTCTCTGGAAAACGTTTCTCGAAACGAATTTTCCAAACCATAAAATAAGGATACCACAATGAATTGAAAATGGATTAGAAGAGTTCGTCAAAGCAAACGCTGTACCTGTTGCAAAGCGCGAGCGTATTTCAGAGAAGTAGTAAGGGTATCGATTGCCTGTGCTACACTAGGCGTCGGCAGCCCCAACGCGGCTAGTGCTCGAGCTTCTAGATCAATCCAGACCAGTCTCGCGTTGTAGTTCACCACCATCAGCCGGCTCTGTGTAGAGAACTCCACAACAGGTTTATCGATTGATAGCGTCAGAGACCCGGATTTTATTTGTGCCTAAAAGTTCATATTTGATATGCATTTTAAATTACATTTACGATTTCGGTTTCCATCTTAATAGTAAATTGTCCAACCTCTAAAATCTAGGTGAACTCTGAACGAACACAGGACATATATATATTGTTTTGTTTTATTTTAACAAGACAAAATATAACCTCAGTTGTAATATTAATATGTGTTATGTTGTATACCTGTAAATCTCTAGCCCATTCTTCATGCAACTCTGTATATAACTTTTTAAGATCTTTCAAAATGTGTGTCGTAAGTTCAGACACTTCAGTGCTGCCTTGGAATTCCCTTAAATAATTGTCAGTACACAACTGAATATCTTTCATCTGAAAATATCGTAATATTTTTTTTTTAAAACATATCAATCAATTTATTTCAATGAACACGATAATTTAATCATGATTAGAGCGCTTAGTCACTGAGGCGGTGTTCAAGCGTTTGACGTGGTCACAAAGACAGGGTTTTTTCAAAGCCACCTGGCTAGCCACTATCCTACTCTTTTAGAATCAGCCGCCATAACAGTATACCTATGTTCCAGCCGACAACATATGAAAGCCAGAATGTTGTGGTAATTCATAGTCTCATAATTACTTTGTTAAATGAAATTGAGCTCGAGCGTTAATCTAATGAACAAGAATAAAACGAACCATAATTTTTTTTAAAACTGTATGTCAATAGTTTCCGTTACATATGACCATTGGCCTACTATTGTGTTGCATACGATTTTATGCTTACTTTGGCTTCCATTTGCTTAGCCCATTGAACACTTTGCACAAGCGATGACATTTCCGGAGGCTGACACATGTTAAGGTGCAACTCATCAGAGTCCAATTGCTCACGGATGTTTTTAACCATCCCCCAAAGAGAAGACACGAAGATCTCCAGTTCAGTGCTCAAGGCCTGTTTTACTATAGGCCGATTAATAAGCGACTTATAGCGCATAAACTCATAAAGCATCTGAAATATACCAAAAATTAGTACAGTATATAAGTTTAAGAAAAACAAATTACTTTTACTGGTAGTTGACCTTATGCCCTGGTTAATGCTAATATAAGGATTTCTTACAAACGGTAGAACTATGTTACTAGTGACCATCTAAGTAGGACAGCAGTGCGCAGTTCTGCAGCGCAACAGTAGAGAGTAGTACAGACATTACTGTTCCAGTTCGAAGTACGTTGTAGCTAGTAAAATTACTGAAGTAACGTAAAATTAACTTCGACATCAAAGCGTCGTACATAATGTGGTACAGTATATACCATCCTAACTAGCGTAAAATTGTTATTGCCCTCCGCATCACTTACCATCTGCTTCGTTGATTACACAAAAATATTGAAAAACACAAAGTATATACAATAGAAGGCAAAAATTTTTTTTAAGGAATTGAACGTAAAATATCTTCGCACTTGTTTAGTAGAGGTGTTATGAAGACGCGGCCGCAACTTCTCAGCAATTTTTAATTCGGAAGGTCGTAAGCTCGATGAAAAATTTACAACAGCGTTTTCCCAAGCTGAATTTAGTCCATTAAAAATCCAAACGTTTACATCTAAAATATGTAAAAACAATTTAATAATAAAGAAAAAAGGACAAGGTGTTAGAAATCACAGATATTTTTTTATTTGCCTGCGTGGCGAAGTGGCTAATCATGACTAATATAGATTTATAATTAAATTCTAGACCTACCCGAGGTGGATTTTGGTTGGTGGTAGAGGTTTTTTGAACCGCGTGACTAGCTCACACCCATATTGTAAATCTACTGTAATATTAGTAATGGTGTATTCTAGCTTTTAATGTATAAGAGTAGTATAAAGTATTTTGTACGATCACTCTCCGCCACCTGGCCTAATTGTCGCTTACTGTGTGTGTTTAATTTCAGAAAATGCTATAATTTTTTCATGAATATAGTTAAAAAGGTTTTTATCTTAGAAGAGGAAAATTTGTCATTTTATATGAAATACAAATTAAAATATATAAAAAATTAATCAATAGGGACAGTGTTGTTAAATCCAGATAACGAATCAGGTTTAAAAGTATTAGCATCTAAAGCTGGAAACAAAAAACTTGTAGTAAAACGACAGGAAGAAATCTACTATATCAGGTCCAGACCCTCGCATCCTCAGAGCTTCGGATGAAGATGATGATCAAGATGATCAAGATTTTTGTATTTTATTAACATTTATATTAATCAGATTTAGGCTACTATTTAAAACAACTTACCCGTGAAAGCTTCAAATAATTCATTAGTTTTCAATTCTGCTCTTTCTTTACTGGACAATAATTTATTTAATTGATTATGAATCGACCGCAAGTTATGGATCTAAAAATATCAGTAAAATTTATACGGAGTTCGAAAGGTTTTTGTATATATCAGTTTTCACATACATCTGCAGATTTTTTTTCTTTATTTTTTTTGTATGGCACGACGTATACTTTTTTTTATCTTGTAAATATTCATATAATTTCTAAGAGTACAAAAAGTAGCACCCGTGGTTGTACCGGTCTTCAACTACACTTATCTAACAGCAATTAAGATGTTTCTTACCTCTTTAAGCCTTTTCTGAAAATTTATGAAAAATTGCGGAATGTAACCTTTTCCATTCCATGGATGAAGTGCGTAATTCGGCCAATACGTTTCGGTTAGGGATACACAAGCACTGATCCAAGTTTGCGTCACTTTGAGACATTCAGTCATTATGCTTAATACTTCACTATCTTTTACTCCGTTATGAACTTTCCATAAATCAATGCTTCGTAGCACTCTCTGAATTACAGAAGAGATGATGTGACCTAAAATTAATTTAGCAACGTAAAATAATTATAAAAAAAATTATTATTACATACGATTTAAAGATTACTAGCACAATACTAGCTCAATTCATATGGCGGTAATACGCGATATAAGTTTCGCAAAGGCGATATTTAAATCCTCACTAAGCTTGAGTTTTCTGTGAAAGAAGGCTTTTTGAGTAAACCGATATGTTCTACAAACAATAACTTTCATGGACCTGTGCTATCCGCTAATCCTAATTTGGTGACTTTAGTGGATAAATGGTCTGGACTTTCATTACGAGAGAACGCACTGAGTATCAGTAGATTCCACTAGGCGCGATTTTTATTATAAACATGGACATTATGCCCTTTGAAAATACATACATATTATATATACTAAAATAAATATATACTGTCACAGTGGTAATTGTTACATATTTCAAAACCTATACCGATAATATCAAATACGTGTATCATTCGTTCTTGTTGGTATGGTTGTGAAGTGTGTCGCCAGATATCATCCAAGAGTCCACCGACGTTTTCTGCATTATCTCGTAGCTCGTTAATTGGACAAGCTTGCATTGACCTTGAAATAATTACACATTAATGATGTAACTTGCAGCTGAAATACCGTAGTAAATAATATTCCAACCAAAATGAAGAATCTAGACGCGGAGCTCTCTGAAGCAATTAGTGTTCTTATTTTAGTTTATTTTTAGAGTATGTGCAATAAAATATAAAATAATTCAATTATTTGATCACTTTACAGTAATTTAACTAGCTACAATATCTTCCAAACCGGAACATGTAATGTTTGAACATTTTGTACGGCGACAGAGGCCAACCTAATTTGATACTAAATTTATATATAAATAATGAAAATGGGTTTACTTTGTTCGCCAATCACGTGAAAACTAGTGAACGTATCGAGACGAAAACATGAGCATTGAACGCGAAATAATTTGTAGATGGTGATTACAGGCTATTTATTTATTTTTTATTTCAAAGATCCTTCATCATTATATTTCTTATTAACTTTTATAAACATTTTCATTTCCTTTTTTTAATATATTAATTTATACGGTTGCTATAGAAAGTCATTTACGGTTTTATATTTAGGCAATTGGGCGGGGAACAGCTAGTTTTTTTATATTTATGAAGCAGTTAGTTACTTTAATTCCTCGCATATATCTTCAAAAAGTACACAAAAATTACTGGCGGCTTCTCGTTCTTTTTTTGTAATGTCTCTTTTCCCTCCCATCGCTTTCCAATAATTAACTTCATCTTCGATTGTCAAGATAACTAAAAGAATGGGTTAAAATATTAATTTTGTTATTACTACTACTACTACAACTAGTATTGCTTAGCATTAACTAAGGAATACCGCAAAGTATTTAACATAAAGTTGCATTTAACAAAAAGTTTTTAACGCATTTATTGATTAACGTAACTACATAGAGATATACGACATAGAGAGAGGCTTTGTCTATATGATTATTTAGTTTTTTTGCGACGTTTTTTCAAAATTTCATAAAACTTCGTAGATATTTACCATTTACGTTTTTGCTATCCTTATCATAGGTTAGTACTCTTAAATTATTCTCCAACTCTACGAGATTCTGTTGGAGTTTGTTCGCATATAGATCATCTCCCTGAAATTAAATTATTTTTAAATTGATCAGAGTGAAAAGTAGGTTTTTTCTTGCAGTAATTTTTTTTAAAAAATATAGGAATAAACTTTAATCGTATTCATATGGTATTGAGTGTTGCAATTAAGAAATATGTAGAAACGTTTATTAGTTCATGGTTTTTTTTTTTTAGCCAATGTACGTCCCCACTGCTGAGGCACAGGCCTACCCTCAATATCAGGGCTATTGGGCTATAGTCACCACGCTGGCCCAAAGCGGGTTGGTGACTTCACACAAACCTTAGAATAAATTCTAAGTCATGTTCAGGTTTCCTCACCATGTTTTCCTTCACCGTTTGTATTTCGCTGTTGTAACTAAAGTCCACAAATGTACATAACTTAAATATTAGTCATTGGTACATGCCGAGATTGGAACCCGCGACCTTCGTAATGAAGGCCGCACGCTCTAACCATTAGGCCAGCGAGCTACTTCTTCAATCTTCTTCATGGATTTAGATGTTGCTAAAAAAGAAATCTTTAACTTATAGTGCCTTGATTAGAGGCACATAACGTTAATAAAAAGCAGACATTGACTTGTCAATAGCTAGACAATAGATAATAAATGATCATGTAATTCAAGATTACTTAAGAAATTATTCTAGTTTTTGTTGTCGTGAGCTGTTTACAAGATTCGTTCGTAATTGGTTCGCAGGGCATTGTGAATGAAAGATCTATTTTTAAAGATCTTTGTTCTTTTAGATTTAGTAATACATGTAATAGTGCAAACTTCAATGACAACTGAATATAAACAAGTGGTTAATAATAAAAGAGAAATTCGAGCATATAAACATAACAATTAAGTATGTATTATATTATTAAAAAAAAATCAAATAAGTATATCTTTAAATTATAAATAATGATCATATTAATTGATTTCCTGTAGTATTACTCTGGGACTATCTCGGACTCTACGAAATGATGGAGTCAACTTAAGCTTTAAAGAAGTATGGAATTCGTGTAAAATACGATATTTATAATTATTAAGAGACAAAGTTGTATCGTAATATTTCCAAAACGACATCAAATCACTCATTATCAAACAACAATATAGTAATGATGGTTAATGATTAATAAATATAGAACAATGAACTTTTTAATAAAAACTACTAAGTACTCATCCAGATATGACAAGCATGTGTTCTACATATGATGCAATTGATGGTTATTCGGCTTGTGCGCTTTAAGGGACTTTGTGCATTAAAAACATGAGGACGGTTAGTGGTGTGGGAGAGTATGTCAACGGTCAACGTTATATATTTAATGTAAAATTATACATTCAATATAATAACAATAAATTTTAAATAATTTATTATTAGTCCTTTCACTCATAAATTTAAAATGATTTTATCAAATCTAACACAACAAATGTAAATATTGGAATACAATTATTAATTCTCTCCATATTGTAATAACCAGCTTAGCTTACAAGCTATGATAATAATATTGAAAATATTTCAGATGATAAATCTTAGATTGTTTTTTTAGGATTTATGAAAAAAAATAATTTTGTCATAATGGATAAGGCCATACCAAAGATAAAAGTGGGCTATATATTTGTCTCAAAACTTGGTATAGAGATTCAGCTGCTCCACTAGTAATAGTAATTATATTCAAGTTGTTAATAACATCTTGTTTGGACAAATCTATTGGTGATGTTTTGTAGAAAATTATTGACCACTTAGTATCACATTTAATCTGAAAAATATGATAGAAAATATTATTATTCCTCTTTTTTTTTGTTTGTAAAATCTCAGCTAAAAACTGGTTAGATTTACTCATTCATGGGGTTTCCCCGAGCAAATGAGAATCATCTTGTAAAAATTTATGAACAATCCTACACATATTTAAAACTTTTCCTTTTTGCATTTGAATAAAAGTATTATCTGGAATATCTAAGAGTTTGAGAGCAGTGAAAAGCTGTTTAGGAACTACCCCTGTAGTAGATATTATAATAGGTATGTATACTTTTTCTTGTCGAAAAATTCTTGTTATTTCATCTTTTAAATCAGTATATTTGTGAATTTTGTCTGATAAGGTTATAACTAAATTATGTGAATTGGATCATTATTATTATCATTATCAATAAGGTATAAAATTCATAATCATCTTGTTGTTTAATAATAAAAAAAAATCAGTTTCTTTGTAAACGTAAATAGAATAATATAAAAATATTTACTTCAGTTGAAAGTAGTAAAGTTTCTTCATGTAATGTGGTTTGGAGTAGGTAAGTCTGTGTATTGGATATAAAATCAATTAGAGTATCATCATTACCCAATATTAATTTGGATACATTATAAAAAGATTCTGAAAGGCAAATGGAAGCGAAAATTTATTTATTGAAATTATTAAGCGAAACAATTCATTACAAAAAGTGATATGTTGCTGATTGAAAAAAAAAATTAAGTTATAGGAAAAATATTTACCAGCGGTTTTGATAATAAAATCTTTTGTTTTCGACATTATTTCTCATTTGATTTACATTAAAGTTAAAACCCAATGTTTTAATTAAACAACCTTTCCAATTGTTAATGTTTTCTTAAAGGGTTTGTGTTGTTGTAATACGTTACCATGGAAACGAAGTATCCAACAGATTATATGTCATAAGCGAAAATGTTGCATTATGAAATATAGAACAGCCAATTCATAATTCAAAATCCAAAAACATACCTTTTATTCACAAAAAATCAGAAAGGTTCAAATGTTCCTAAAATTAAATTCTAATGCTGCACGGTTACAATATCCTCTTAATTTAAAAGTGTTTAGAGAACGTATTTAAAATAATTATAAACCTGCACTCCTACGTCAAACAACAAATTTCTTTTTTTTTTAAATCTGTCTTGTTGTTATCTTCTTAGACCTTGTCCAATCTTTACTTGGGGTCGGCCTAATTGGTCCAATTATAACTTGTGAAAAAAATAGTTTCTTGATAGAAAATGTGTCATTTGAATAACTTCTAAAAACAAATGACAATGCTATTTTATTAAATAATAAATATATAGTGGTTTTTGTTTTGAAATTATTATTCCCAACAAAAATAACCATATAAAAATAATGAATAAAATCCGATTGATTTGATTAGTTTTATTGGTGTTTGAATTTGTGATAATACTTAAGCCTCTTATGGTTTTAATATTAATAAAAATTAAAAATACTGGCAGTACGTCTGTCGGGTTCAACATAAAATCAACCAAATATAGATGACAACTATCAATTGACAACCAGTGTCAATTTAAGTAACATATTTAATACATTTACATCATAAAAATAATAATTCTCTAATATGTTTCGATTGCGTTCAGTGAGTATTTACGCGTACAAACAGTGAAAGACTATAATAGTTTGTTCGTATATTGACAATATTGTGTTTTTGTTTTAGAGTCTCAAAATATTCCAAAAATTTAACGGCGTAGCTAAACTCAGCGATTCTTCAAAACATGTAGATACTACATACATGGAAATCCCGGTTTATGATATTAATAAACCACAAAGTCTGGAAAATCGTAAAGCAAGGTGAACATGTAATTTAGTGTCTGTTCACATACCTCCATTTACTATTTAAACACCATATATGTTAAGAAAAATTTTATTTAATTTTCAGAAAGATTATTTCTTTTAGTGTTTTTATAATTGCTTTAGTAAAATTATAATTGCTTTATTAAAAAACCGGGATATACTTTTTGATTTTCTATAACATGCACCTAAAAATGAACAAACAATTTTAATACCACCATTGAGGTCTCTTTTGCTGCAGAGAATAAGTGGGTACCACCACAGCACCTTTCTCTACCACCAAATAGTAGTGTGCAAACATTACTGTGTTCCAGTTTGAAAGCAGTTTTAACTAGTGTAATTAATGGGATAATAAGACTCAACATCTTACATCTAATATGATGAACCCAATGTGGTGCAGTATATATCATCCTAACCAGCACCCTATTGTTATATTAACCGATTAAAGAATAATGTAAACTAATATATCTAAATACATAATTCTCATTTCTCTGTCTCCACTCATTTTGTGACAATAAATTGGTAACTGGGAATTATTTCTAGTTTGCAAAATTTATCTAAATATATCAAATAATTTCTTTATTAACTTTTAAAAAAACCTTGTATTCATATTTTATTTAATTTTAAAAATTAAATTTTTTTTTAATTAATAATACTTAAAGTAAATTATATCAATTATTACTGTGATTTTTAAGTTTACTTGATTAATCATTACATAAACTGTTAAGGATGAAGAAGTGAGCCTGGCTATTATTTGATCATTGTAATAAAATAATAATTGTGTGGTTTTAAGTAAACAAAATAAATTTCCTTTTTATATTTCGGCTAAAGTTCTCTAATTGTCAATATCTTGAACTATTCCTATATGATCATTGGAAAGAATTTATAGTTTATATTGAAACTCAACAGATACGATATTGCATGTGTACATATTTCCACATATATTTTTGGTGGCAAATACCTTAAAAACTGTCATATAGTGATTAAACCCAATTAGAATTTGCCTGTAATGGTAAGATCAATCTATTACTTGAAATGAACAATGTAGTATTAAGTGAACATGTAGTCAAGGGACTTACCTACACAAACATGAAGTACCTCAAGTCTTTCTATAAAGTAGACTAAAAATTTAGTTTTATTTTCCACAGATAATTCATGGACAGATATGAAATATTTAGGTATTATTAGTTTTAAGATAAAATGTTTATTTAAGGAGTATTTGTCTTAAAATTTAAGTATTAATTGTAAATACATAATGCCTGATTTTTCAGTGTGTATATTTAAAAGAAACAGAGTTGCTGAGAGTCTAATGGAGGGGGAATTAACTATTTTTCATTACATAGCTATTTCTGCTAACTTTTACTTCTCATAAGAATTTTTAATATCTCTTTACTCTTTGAATTATACATCCAGGCATTCTCTTATACGTAAAAAAACAAGTTAGTTTTTATTTTAATATATCATATGTTTTGATCATAAATTTTTTAACAGATGTAATTTTTAAAATTCTTTTACAGGCTTCATTATCAATCACGCAAAAGAGGAATGTTAGAAAATGATCTTTTATTAAGCACTTTTGCTAAGAAATATTTAGATGGATTTTCAGAGCAGCAAACTTTAATGTATGATCGTCTCATCAATTCTCCAAGCAATGACTGGGATATATTTTATTGGATAGTTGAAAAGCAACCAACACCAAAAGAATTTGATAATGAAGTAATGGATCTCCTAAAAAAACATGCAAAAAATGAAGAGAGAGTTACATTATCTCAGCCACCATTAAACTGAATTACAAAATTTAAAAATGTAGAGTAATAAATTATTAATTAGTCAGAGCTTTAAACACTTAAGTTGTATTATTTAGTTTAAATGTATTAGTGAATTGTAAAACAGTTTTTATTATCTAATATATGTTGTTTCAAACAATAACATGCTTTAATTTTAATTCCTTCCCAACATAGCAAATTTTAATATTAACTTATTTTAAACATGAATAGAATATTACTATTAATGTAACAAAATGCTTGATAAACACATTAAATTCGGGTAGAAACATACTCTAATTTTATTGTACTCTACTCTATTCTGTTTTGTATATTTTAAACTACAATTCAAGTTTCACCTGACTAGGAAAAATTAAAACGTTTTTTTATCTATTACCGAAAATAGCATATGGAACTTAATTTTTTTTTTTTTATCTTATCACCCCTTTTTCCCAGTAGGAGTAGGCAGGGGCGAATAAACACCCACTTTTCGTCAGATGTGATCAGATTAAGCCCCATGTAACAGGGGGCGAGCCTGTTGCCACTTTATTGCGACCACCACACACACACAAAGATGATTTCAGTGTGCGGGTTGCCTCACGATGTTTTCCTTCACCGTTTGTATTTCGCTGTTGTAACTAAAGTTCACAAATGTATATAACTTAAATAATATTAAGTAATCGGTACATGTCGAGATTCGAACCCGCGACCTTCGGAATGATAGCCGCACGCTCTAACCATTAGGCCAGCGAGCTACTACATATTTGTTTTCTGTTAATTTCTTAAAAATATCATTAATACATACAGTGGAGATTTTTGAGGGTGGTCTGTCTAACATTGGACATCAACAATGTGTAATTTTAATAAAGAAGGCAACGATACCGGCGAGAAATTAATTCTACGTCACCTCTTTTAAAATATTTGAAAACGTTTTTCTTGTAACACCTTCAAAAAGTTGTAATAATGTCGTAGACACTTTCACTTCTAAAGTTGATTTCCATACATTAGGTAGTCTTAAAATTAGAATTCTCAATCAGAATAGTTCATAATGTAAATTTCCTTGTACGTAAATGGACGTTGATTCGCTTGTAGTAGTATTACCATATTCATTAAAATGTGGACGAACATGGATAGTTGACGACCCAGCGCAGACTTTTCGCCCGACCCCTCGTCGGCGCGGCCAGGATCTACGCAGTCAGGTTCGGTATGCCGGACAGTTTGCTTACTGTTAATGCGCAAATTTTCGTATTAAATAAATAACTCTGTGCGTAATCTTTATTTTGATGAAGTTTTTGCGTTATCAAGTGATGCTTTACAATTTGTGTTGATTATGAATGAGTACGTCATAGGTCAACTCGCAATCTTATCGTTTGCTCTTTATATGTTTGTGTTGAAGATCCAGTGAAGTCAGTTAACTCACAACAGTTCAGTGTTATAGTTACTAAAATTGTGAACAAATAATATTTTGAATAGTTATATAATACGTCCAATATATAATTAAATAGCCGAAGAGTGTATTGTAAACTCGTGATTTTTTCAGTGATAAATACAAATTTGTGCACAAAAATGCCACTTCGCCGTAGCAAGGTAAATATTATTTTAGGTAAAAAATCATGAAATAAATGTGTCTGTATAGACATTTTATTTAATTTAAAACTTTTAATAAAATTACAATGGTTCAAAGCTGTCTTAAAACTTAAAAAAAAATTGTAATCATAGTTATATATAATAATAGTTTCGAATTTGAAATAAATATAACTTTTTTCTATCGTTAAGTAAAAATGGATTTAGTTAATAAACTACTGAATAACGTGGTTGTAAATTGACTTGGGTTACAAATTAATTACTTTTAATTAAAGGACAAGACTATTGTTTGCGACTTTTCCTGAATCGACTAGTCTTTCTACCTTTGTATACCAACGATAATACGTGGCTGGTGTTAATATGTGTTATAATCAGCCAAAGGTAAACGAGTGTTATAAATTTCACGTCTCTGTCTTTGATGTGTCTGTTTGTGACGTCTTAGTTTCCTAGCGGCTGGAACGATTTTGAATTAAGTCTTGTTTGATAGTGATAACTATACTGGGAAAGTTGTAGTTAGAATAGGTGACTGTCGTTTAAAATTTATCCGCTCTTTTTTAGTTTCTGAATGTAAAGCTAAAATGTATAGATCAATGAAAATTTGAATAAGCCAAGGCAAAGTTATTTATAACCATTTTAGATGTAAATACTCTTTAACAGTCAACGTATACATTGTTTGAAGAACGTTTTGTTCCTTTTTGTCATTTCTTACTCGATTATGAACGTTAGTTTCAATTATAGGTCAGAAAGAGAAATTTTATTTAAAATAAGATAGAAATATAGTATATTTAAGCAGATTTAGTCGAATATTGAATGTAGAAAACAAGGATATGGATCATGTTCTGTAAGGTGTATTAAAGGTTCTTCAATGTTTGTTCTCTATACAACGTGTCCATCTGCACAGGTATTATTAGTGAAATGGATCTTTGAGAATCAGCACAAGCTACAGACTGTACGATGGTGCAGTTCTTCCCTTCGGTATAAAGAGTTAGAGGAAACCAGTACTCAGGGGCATCTTGAGCAAGTGGCACCTCATGCGGTCTCGACTGTCGTCGTCAAACCGCGCCCACAGAGAACGCCAGAAATTTCATTCAAGGTAAAGTGATAAGGTATAGACGTAAAATCGGCTGATAATTTAACGTCATTAATACGAAACATTAAAAAAAAATTCTGTATCTATTAAATATAAACAGTTAGTTGTACAAGTATTATATAGCATTCTTATAAAAAAAATTCAACGTGAAAGAGACCATGTGGTAATTAAGATAATCTGAATCGCGGTGTCCTATAAATGTACATACATTTATATCTATTAGATAATTTAGTAAATTTTTAAAAGCAATAATTTTTTTTACTAGAGAATATTGTATATATAATATAATATATATTCTACTATTTCGTTACTAATCGTTATACATTCGTTTGTTTATCCACCTGTGTTTTAAACACGGAATTTTTATTTCTAGGCTAAGTAGGCAGAGCCGATTGCAAAAATTAAATTATTAAATTTTAAACCGGTAATAGTAACCTGTACTAGGTTTTGGAATTAAAAAAAATTTCGATTAGAACATTAAGAATAATTTTAATATTTTTACTTGTACGGTAACCTCATTTCTCTATCTTCTTGAACTTTTATCATGTTTGCGTTCATTTGCGACGAACATTAAAACTACTGCTTATATTGTTATCAATGACAGGGTATTTATTACCATTACGAATTTAAACTGACATTATATATTTAAATTTTGCTAGAGCCTAGACGGATAACGGTTACAATTTGTAGTTTAAACGTTGTAAATGTTAAGTTTTATAAGAGAATGTATTTATAGTTAACAAAATGTACAGGTAAATTTCTTTTCAGCAATTCCTGTTTGACATTGTAAAACATCGGTGCGAGTACATAAAGAATGAAAGATAACAGTTAATTTTTAACAAATTCAAAAAATATATTTTATCTTTCTGATCTAGAAAAGCATGTGATCTTTAACTGTCCTTAAAATTGTCTTTGAACAACTATTAAATACACATTTTTTACAGCATGACGATATGCAAGTGAACTTGGCAGCACCTTACCAACTGCAAAAAAAGCCCGATGCGCCCGATCTGGGCTTTGGAAAATATTTCACAGATCACATGCTTAAAATACATTATCAAAAGCACTTAGGTGGATGGCAAAAACCGGAAATTACGCCATTTGAGCCGCTGAGCATTCATCCAGCAGCGAAAGCTTTACATTACGCGATACAGGTAAGTCAACATTTTTTCAGTCAATGTATTGAACAATTTATAATTTAAAAACGACATTGAACGTACATCCATGTATGTAAAATAAATGTATACGAAATAAATATTATCCATTAAATTACTATTAACTATAATTTTTATACTTATTGTTACACAATATTTCAGCTTTTCGAAGGTTTAAAAGCGTATAGAGGGGTCGATGACAAAATACGATTGTTTCGACCAGATTTGAACATGTATAGGATGAATTTAGCCGCCGAAAGATCCGGACTTCCGATGTTTGATGGAAATGAATTGATAAAATGTATAAAGCGATTAATTCAAATTGACCAAGAGTGGGTTCCGCACTCGGAAACTTCTACTCTGTACATAAGGCCAACTTTAATAGGTACTGAGGTAAGTTCTTCTCAACATTTAATTTTACAGATAAAAATGACTTACACTACTTAATTGAAAAATATTAATGATTATATTATGTAAGATTATGTTTTATTCATAAGCTTATTATAAAGGCAGTAAATCGTAGTAGCATTGCATTAAATTTACACATTTTTGTTGCCGTGAAATATCCAAAAGATAACTGCGTAATTTAGAATATACCCCTTACATTCTCTGTTATCTATGCGTAAAAGGAAAAACTAGGTGTTAACTGATAAGAGATCGCAAATAAAATTATCATTTTTTTATTGTAAGGTTACCTAAAACGCGATTAGTAATTATTTATCATTTTTATGATATACGCAGCAATCACAAAGAATGAATATAAGTAAACATTGACACGTTTTTAAAATATTCCTTATATCTAATTGAGTTCTCGGGTAGAAACAAAAACAATATTTTTTTTAGTTTAAGTCTTGTACTAATAAAAAAAATCATTGCCAAATGTAATCATCTGTATTAATATTTTGATAATTTAAATATCCTCTCATAATTTGGACGAGTCTTTGCGATTTTTTTTAATATAGACATTGATGATAATTAATTAATTTATGACACTTAAAGTATAGTACATTTAATAACTATTACCATATATTTCTTAAACATTACGAGGCTGACACAGAAAATAGATAAAATGTTCAAGATCAATCATTATTACGTAATTATTGTATAACTGTAAATAAAAGCAACAATAAAGGTCCAGCACAGATTAAAATAAACACATGACAATTTTAAATAAACATCTTTGATAACTGTTGTATAGTAATACGAAATAATGTTTATGAGTTAATAGTAAGTAAAAGCATATAATTTATAGAAATTATATATTATTGATAAATCAAAAGAGACAAGTAGATATAATCTTTTTATTACGAAAAATTCTATAGAAATTTAAAAGTTTTTCTGTTAGATATTCGGCAGGCCTGAAGTACCTAAATGTTCAATACACTTTAAATGTAATGGGATTTCGACACAAGTCTTATGAGTGTACTGACAATTCAAAAAAATCATTAAACATTCAAAACTTTAAAAAAGATGATACTACACCTAAGAAGATAAAAATTAATGGTGAAGGATTTCATTATTGGTACTAGTAGTGATGACAACCTGATGAGAAGAATGATTATTATATTATGTCTCACTAGTTGTGCTAAGAAACAGTTTTTAATGAAGCCTCATCCTCAGCATATGTACAAAGTGATAATTATTATACTGCTTTAAATTTTACGTAGTGTGAAGGACGTAGATATACCAGAGAAAGTAATAATTGGAGACCCTACATTGAAACATTTTACTGTGACTTTTACTCCTAACGGCATTTGTATGAAAAAGATTATGCACTTAACATTGTTAAAACTAGAAACTGAGAAAGAGTTTAATATCGTAGTTTCAAAGTATGAGGATGAAATTTATAAGATGTGTGAAGATTTTAGACTTAACAAAAAGAAGAAAGATAGTAACTAAAAATTGAAAATTTTACTTACCGATGAAGACCCTGTTTATCAAAATCCTCGACGCTCGTTACCTCTGGAAATGATTAATGTGGATGGATAAATCAATGAATGATTGAGTAAAAGAATAACAACACCTAGAAAATCTGACTTTGCACCTTCCGTTATGTTAGTTGATAAAAAAGATAGGTCACGACAAATGTGTGTGGACTTTAGAAAATTAAACAAGAAGATTATAACCAAAAAATTTCTTGTTCCCCTCATAGATAAAAGAACCACAACTATTTACTGCTCTTGATTTGAAAATGGAATTTTTGCATGTAGATGTGCATAAAAATAGCCAAAAGCAGACTCTCTTTGTTACTCCACAAGGGCAGTACGAATTTATGAAAATGCATTTCGATTTGTGCACTGCGCCTTCTGTATTTCAACGATATGTCGATGATATCTTCTCTGACTTTATAACAGATGACACTTTACTGACGTATCTCGATGACATGATTATACCATCAAAAACGGAAGAAATGATTAAGAGGGATTATTACTTTCAAAATTTACCACAAAAAATAAATAGTTATTAAAAACTGTGTTGAGTGCATCAATTACGCACGCAAAAGAGGTTTACTTCCACCTATTGACAAAAGGGACTCACCGATTTGCACATATCAATAGATCATTTAGGATCTTTGATGAATACACCAAAAAACTATAAGTATATTTTTACAGTTGTTGATGCATACACCAAATTTACCAGGATACGCCATGTTAAGACGCTGACTATAC
Organism: Troides aeacus; assembly: GCA_033220335.2. NCBI lineage: Eukaryota > Metazoa > Arthropoda > Insecta > Lepidoptera > Papilionidae > Troides > Troides aeacus. The sequence goes on along the minus strand of CM067275.1, from coordinate 4,952,885 downwards.
ATCAGACTAGAAAATTACAGCAGCAACCATTCGGCTCGCGTGAAAGAATTATAACAGATAGAAATACTACTACTCTTCCTCCGTAGACTTCCAAAAATATTGTAAAGATGAAAATGTCGTCTATAGTATGACCACTGGACAACCAAGAGGAAATAACCAAGTTGAAAGAATTAATCATTATTTCAACCGATGGACGTCCACTGTTGGACATAGGTCTCTTGTAATGTAAAAAATGGTACCGCTGTGTATCAAGTTTACAACGTTGCCTAAACAGTACTTTCTAAAGAAGTATTGGCATGACGCCATTTGAGTAGATGTTTGACACTAAAATGAGAGACAGAGAATAAGATTTACAGAATATGATAGAACAAGAAAATATTGAGTTTTATAATGAAAAGTGACAAGAACTTGGAGAGAAAGCATAGTAATCAATACAAAAATACCGGAGGAAAATATTAAAAAAAAATTTTGAAGAGGGAATTTAATTGCTTTTAGGAAAACACGATTTTCTCAAAGAACCAAGCTGTATCCAAAATATCTCGGACCTTATGAGATAGTAAATAGCAAAGGAAATGACAGATAGATACACAGCAAAAAAAGTAGACAATACTGTAGGTCCCATCAACACTTCTACCTGTAAATACATGTATATATATATATACACATATATATATATATATGTACGTATATATGGGATAATGTTAAACATCATCGACAATAATCGGAACTTTGTATCGCCGAGGCTTTAAAATGTTGACTTTTTATCCTCTTATCAAATACTTATTTCAGAAAAAAATTGAGCAATATGATATTATTGGCGTAAAAATTGTTCTTCGGAAAAGTTTCGCAGTTTACTATTAACTTTACAACATTTTTAACATTTACTTATTATAAAACCTATGAAGATAATATTCCTTTTAGAGAAAAACACTTTTAAACACCATTATATTCATTAGGTACATCGTAAGTTAGTCGTGTATAGTCTCTGGATATGTATGGATTTTTTTTAAAGCAAATTGATTTTTTTTTTGTTAGTTGTTGCTAATTTGACTAATTCGACTACGAATCAAAACAAATAAAAAATCGAGTCATTGACTAGTCTTTCATGTATAAATCTGATAATACACGAACTAGTTGTTGCCCGCCCGCTTTGCTGGTTGTAATACAAATATAGACTTGAAATTTGTCTGAAATGTTCCTTGAGAGCAACCGCAACCGTAAATGACTTTCTATAGCAACCGCATAAAGAATACGAAATTAAAATGTTTATAAAAGTTAATTAGAAATAAAATGATGAAGGATCTATGAAATTCTAAAAATAAATAACTTATAACCATCTACAGATTATATCGCGTCGAATAGTTATGTATCCATGTCGATATGTTCACTAGTTTTCACGTGATTGGCGAACAAACAAAATCCATTTATTAATTTACATATATATTTATAGATTTAATTTGTACTAGTATTTACGTAAAATTTAAATGTAAAAGCTATAAGATTGGGTTTAATATTTGGGTCCAAAAATTACTACGTATTTTTTCTCTTCAGTAGCTCATGTCTTCTGATATTGTAGTCAATATATTTAGTTCAATTGATCAAGTCTAGTTTACTCTGGAAATTAAGTTTAATTATAATTAGGAAGCTTATTTTTTAAGACATATTTCTTTTTAGAAACTTAGGTTTTCTAAAATTAAATATGATATAGAGCAATTTCATAGTTATAGGTACGCATTGCGACCTGAATGTTTTCAATCATCCCATTGTAAACATAAACAAAAACTTTGAATAAACATTCGGATATTGTACGTTATATTTTATTTTCCATAGCTGAACTCTATTTGGGACAAATAGATAACACTTAAGGTTTATTGCAGGCAACGTTTGGCATCATGGCGCCTGAATCAGCACTATTGTTTGTAATACTGAGCCCAGTAAGTGCGTACTACAAGACGGGTAGTGACGGCGCAGTGTCGATATACGCAGATCCCAATGTCGTGCGTGCGTTCCCAGGCGGCGTAGGAAATCGAAAAGTTGGATCCAACTATGGCCCCACTATTGGTAAAATTTTAAATATTACTTATTGATAAAACGAATGATCGGCTGATTTTTATAACCCAGATACGCACGAATAAAAATTATTACATGTTTCATCTTCGTAAACAACCGTAGTAGGAACCTGTTGTATTTGCTTTTGACTTTATTTATAATTGTTGAAACTTAAGTACTCCTTATATTTTGAAGTAAGTGTAATTTATTTAACTTTGCTATGTTTCACAGACACGACCGCTCGAGCGGCGCTCATGGGCCACCAACAAGTATTATGGCTGTTTGGACCGAACCACGAGTTAACTGAAGTAGGGGCAATGAATATATTTCTGGTGTATATAAATGAGCATGGTGGTAAGAGCAAATTAACTTATTTTTTTACGATAGCAATTAATAAAATTATTTTAATACTTTAGGTAAAAAAAAATATTGCGTTATAGATTTTTAATTAGATTTTTTTTGAAGTCTATTAGCTGATGATAGATTATGAATCCACAGATACAATGCAAGCGATATCTTTTCTTTACAAATGTTTTATAACACTGTTTAGTTATAAATAATGAAATAAAAAAAAATATATACATAAAAAAATATTTTTATAAACTTTGTTTTGAAGTAAAATATTTATAAAAAAAAGGAAATATATTGAAAATGAATTACTAACGCGATCTATGTAAAATAGGACGTCATTGTGGTATAAAATTGGCATTAATACATCTTTTGTCTTGACACCCTCACCACTCATCATACGCGTGACTAAGGTGCTTACTGATTGATATAAATTTTTCGTCATTGTAATCGACGTTCGCGAGATATTTATATCAACATATCCATGTAACAGAGCAGTATTGTACGTTATCGCATAGCTCGCGCTCTGACCCTGTGACCGGTAAATTCTCGTCTCATATTATGAAGCAACAATCGCGGTCAGTAACATCATGACTTTTCTAGACATTTTTTTCCTCCCAACTTGCATTAGTATAAGTAATTATATATAGCAGAATCGGCAAAGTTTTGTTTTATGTATATTTTCCACCCGGATATTTTTTTAAAATTGAATATGTATATCTATTTTCTATAACGTTTCGCCTAAAGAGGTGTGTCCGTTATATCAGGCGATGCAAGCGAAACTTGTTTAGTTTGTTTACCTTGCTTACGCAGGTTTGTGACGCACAGACTGGCAACACCCACAGCTCTTGATATGATGAAATACGCATAAGAAATTTCTTATCCAGGAATATTTTCTTATACTAATAAAAACATAGATATAGAAAGATAAATTAAAGATAATTTAACTGACTTTTCGTTGTCAGAATAACATTCCAACACATCCTAAATTGAACACCAAAAATAATTTAAATTGTTTTGTTCTTTTTTGTTTTCGATCCGAACAGTATTTGAAATGGTTATACCAAATTTCCCAACACTTAAGTTGAGAATAGCTAAATCTATAAGGGAGTGCAACATAATTTTATTTTAAGAAATAATCACGGTTTAAGAAACTAAAAATTAAAACCCGTACGACTGTTTAGTAAAATCTTACGTTGTTTGCTAACAATAATAATTATAGATATATTCTACAAGTACGTCGATAAGAAGTCATACGATAATTAAGAATTAAAAAAAATGTTTGCACAGACAATCAAGATCAATTACGAGTACTTTTATGTTTTTAATGCATTCACTGTCTTTTTGCTGTAATTGTCGATGAACTTAATATTGTTATCAGTATTATTTAGTAATTTGCCTTATTTTATATAATCTGAGCCCTGTTTGTCTTTGCATTTTATATGATTAATACTTAAATGTAACACACAGGAATCTTACATCAGACAGAGATTGTAAGTATTAACGATTCTCGCAATGTTTCATGTTTACTTCAGCTCAATACTATCATAATGTTTATTTTTCATTATGCGAAACAACGTTACCGATTAATGGTTCAGTAGAAATTTAAATTAAATCTTAAATAAATATACAGAATGTACTGTTTACAGAATGTAATCGTTTAACATTAATATTAAAAAAAATGCCGTTGTAAGAGTACATTTAACATAATTTCGTACTACATCATTACAAAAATAATTGATACTTATGAAGTAAACATGTTTGATTATTTCTTTTCTTAGAGGTAATGGATTGAAGAATAACACATTGAATAAATCGTTGTCTCACTTGTATGTAGGCAAAATGACCTTAAAATATTTATATTTGTAACTTTTTACAGATAAACAACTTAGTACGCCTCCGTTAAACGGCCTCATTTTGCCTGGTGTGACTCGACAATCCATTCTAGAACTGGCGAGTCAATGGGAAGATCTGACGGTGAAAGAAGAAATCATCACCATGGAACGAGTAATAGAGTTGAATAATTCAGGACGGGTGAGAATACTATTAATTTTTTTTACCTAAAATATTATTAAACGTTAGTGAAAAAAATATATTTATTTACGTAAGTATGTATGTGTGGGTACAAATACACTAGATTTTTAATAAAAATCTAAAAATATTCCATCTCACGACTGCATCTTTCTACGTCCTAGTTCGATTGATAGAATGTATGTCCGCTTCTTGTAACATATATGATAAAATTTTCCAAGTTACGAAATAATTATTTAATGACAAGACTTGCAAACAAACAACTTTGCGATAAACATTAAACGCCTTATAACGATTAGATGCGAGAAACAGCAAAAAACAATAACTAAATATGGATAATATGGCATTTGCCTACATGGTTATTAAAAAGTTTCCTTATAAACAACAAACCAAGTAAAAGTGTTTATGAACGCATCAACTTTCTAAATACGGATTTTCAAAGACCTGATAATAAGTTTAAACCAAATTCATTTTCCAAAATACTAATTCATAATCGCATGAGTTTTTTAAAAACAACTAAATATTGGTTAGTGCGTATGATATCATTATTATACTTTATAATAATATTATTTGGTAGATAATGATTTATTACCAAATCTGTGAAGACGTGGCCGCTTACTGTGGGCCTTGTCCGTAAGCTTAAGATTGCTGAGAGGGCGATGGAGCGAGCTATGCTCGGAGTTTCCCTGCGAGATCGAATCAGAAATGAGGAGATCCGCAGGAGAACCAAGGTCACCGACATAGCTCGAAGGGTCGCCGTCGCAAAGTGGCAATGGGCAGGGCAGATAGCTCGCAGAACCGACGGCCGTTGGGGCAGAAAGGTTCTCGAGTGGCGGCCACGTACCGGAAGACGTAGCGTGGGCAGACCCCCCACAAGGTGGATCGACGACCTGGTCAAGGTCGCTGGCAACCATTGGATGCGGGTGGCCCAGGACCGGTCTGAGTGGAAATCTTTGAGGGAGGCCTTTGTCCAGCAGTGGACGTCTTCCGGCTGATTGGACCAAATCTGTAGGTAGAGAATTATTAACTTGCAACCGTCTCGCGTTATTCTTGTTTGTCAACATTGTGAAGGTGTACTTAGCGTGAATTAATAGTGATCGTGGACAGAAAAGGAAATCTAGTCGCACAAAAAAGGACAAATAGAATAGATGGTCAGTAATTAACGATAATGGTTGCAGAAACAATTCTGTAATGTTTTAATTAAATTTTACAGTTGCTTGAAATGTTCGGATCCGGCACCGCTGTTGTAATCAGCCCTATCAGCCGAGTGGGCTTTATCGATCAAGACATACACATTCCGACGATGAAACAACCCCAACCTGTGTTCCAACGGATCAAAGACACTTTGCTAGCGATTCAATACGGACACATAGAGCATCCGTACGCCGTTGTCATATCATAGTGAAAGGTTTAAACTTTTTACGATGAACTTTTGATGTGATGGTTTAATAGTGAATATTTATATAAAATAGTAGGTTCGGGCGACTTTCACAATCGACTAAAAGAATCTCCTAAACATATGAAGCTATGAAACTTGAACTCGACTCGTGAGATAATCCTATAGTGAACAATACAGTTGACTACAGTGCTGATATAGACATTGGTAAATTATGTTACTTAATAAATGTAAGTCACGGTAACAAATCGTATAGTGAGCATAACACACTGCCACAATGTATCTTATTTAGTGTAAATTAAAGTGTTATATAATTAAAAATATTTATATTGGAAATATTTTAAGTTGGATTTAACGAGTAGGAATTGTAGGGCCTCGTTTGACTCAATTGCCATAAACGCATAATTAAAAAACAGCCGCCAAGTTTTGAGCTCAAACATCACTTTATATAGAAATCAAGTCCAAAGTGTAATTACACTCATAGAATAAGGTATACCATGTAAGATATTTCTTGTAGTAATAAAAACAAAAGTAGACTATGACGTGTATAAATTTATTATAACAATATAACAGCGACACAACAACATAACCCATCATTTGAAAATATCACTGCAAACTCGGCGTATTCCTGGAAACGTCATACATTCAATATTTGTGAAGTAAATACGTTTTATCAATTAATGTTATAACAAAATAAATTATTATTGTCTGTACTTGCTCGGCTTTGTTGAATGAATGAATATTTGATCAGAGTGATATTAAGATAAAAACAGCATAACAAGTTTCTTCGTTATGATATCAAAAGTTGTCTATCATTAACAATCATACAAAACCTTTTAACAATAACATTGACATATGGATCATAAAATTGATAATAATTAATAATAATCTTGTAATAAGTTATGTGCTTTTCTAGTCTAAGAATCTGAAAATTTTTTAACTGTTAATGAAATATACATCATTAAAACCTAACGGCGTTTCATTTATCCTTCACATCGAACAACAGAATGAATTTTACAATTTCTTAAAAGAAGCTAACGTATTCATAAAAAATATTAATATATATGAATTTGCTTGTTATGAACACATTATTACAAGCATACATACATACATATATATCACGTCTCGTTCCCAGTGGGGTAGGCTGAAACCACCTCTCTCCACCTACTACATTATATTATTATTATTACAAGTAAATAGTTTATATCTTTAATAAAAACATAGGTTAAAAAGTGATTTAAAAAGAAACAAATTTTCACAATATTTCTTTATTACAGATATTAAATCTATACAAAGATTTAACTAAAGCTAGTAAAAGTTAAACATTTAAATGTTTTTTCTATAGCTTGTGTTTTCTTTGGAAACCCCGCTTAGTTTCCGAGCGAGACTTATTTTTTCTACAACAAACTTGTAGCTCTCTCTATTAAACATTTTCAGCAAACTGTTTCTTTTTCGCCTGATCACTTATAACATTAACATATATTGAAATATTGTTCAATCGATCCAAAATTTTATATTAGCATTACTTCTACACATAACTAAATCTACAAAAATACAAATTTCCAAATATAATTATACGTAACGATTGTTGTAATTCTGTTCTGTCAGTACATATGAAATAAGAAACAACTGTATAAATCCATACATTTTCCTATCATACAGATCTAATTTAAAGAAAAAAAACGTGTTGGCAAGATAAAATGCTATTCAGGAGGTAACGGTAATTCGTCGTCAAGTTCTTCGACCTTTTTCTTTCTCACGGAACTATTCATGGAGCGGTTGGCACGTTGAAAACTGTCTTGGATAAAGACTTCAGTTCTGAAAGGTTATTGCGCCTTTAGCTGTAGTTGTAAAATAAAGAAAATAAAATATGCAAGAAGGAAAAAGAATTTGAATGAAATGCGCTGAATATTCAAAAGATTGACCCAGTGACGTCGAGCACGACTTTGCCTGGATTTTACCTTTAAATAAAGGTCTGGTGCGATCAACTGGGGTTAATGCGTGTGATTGTATTTATTGCGTCTGATTGTTCGTGCTGCACATACATTAATAAACGACGAAGTAAAGGGTAGTTCTATTAAATAAATTAAATGTAACGGATCAATTGTGATTATTTGAAAGAACAAAAACCACGTGGTGATTATTTATTTACATACAATTTAAAAATTTAAATGATATACATATGTAAATATAAATAACAAAAACCGACCACAAAACACTTAAAATACTGCAATTATTAATAACATTGGCATCTTCGAAAACACGATGAAATAATGTTTGGCGTGCTTCGAAATATTGAATCTTTTAACACAGTCCCTAGTTAGATTCTGAGTCACATGTAGGTTTACGGTAGGGTTTTTTGTAGCTCGCCGATCTAGATACCATCATCATATTATAATAATGCTATTACAGTGTCACTATGTTCCAGATTTTAACATAAAAATGTAAGAGTACTCCAAACGAGCACGCCTCACTTACGGTCATATAACTCCAAACTGACTCATTGTCACCTAACCCCATAAAAAATTTAAGTGAAGGTGTTAGACCATTATGTATGTATGTTAAATAATTTTCTATAACGTTCTTAATCATACAACTTCATTATTTTTTGTCGGGATTAAACAAGTAACCTTTGAATTTTACTCTCTCATCCAAATGTCTGTATAACTAAAATCGTATGTATATTTTCTTGCAAAATATTCAGTGAATGTGTTCGAAGAATCATTATTACCATAAATATCTCGTATGAATTTTATTCGATAAAAAACGGTTAAACCAGTTTCGGCTTTTATATTTCATCGACTATTTGATTTAACTAAATTCACTGAGAATAATAGCAATGTGTCAATAACCGTAGTAGTGACTACGCTAGAATAGTTCGATAACTATTCTAGCGTTGAAGTTAAAACAAACAAAACTTTAAACGAATGAGACCTAGAATTAAAATCTTTTGAATTCATAAAATGTATTCTAAATAGTTATTGAATGTTAAATATACTTATGCCTGTAAGCATTGTAAATGGTTACAACGAAAATAATCTTAATAAAAGTTTTACATTACCATAAATGTATATATTTAACTAACAATCATGTACTTCCTAAATAGATCAAAAGGTAATTGAGTAAAATCCTGTTAGTTTTTAGTTCTATTAATATCACAACATTATTTAAGTCGGCTATTAGTGTTAAAACATTGTAATTTATTGGTTTTACGTTTAGCCTTGCAATAGTTTACATTATATATATATATTGAAGGAGTATTCAGCTGTAGCTGTCAGAGTATTATTCGAAAAATGTTCTCTTTATTAATAGTTAAGGCTTTAATTTACCATCACAGTGAGATAAAAAAAATTCTAGATTTATTACATGGACATGAAATATCAAGATTATTTTTTTTTTACAGCATATTTACGTCCACACTGTTGAAGCACAGACTACCCTCACACACACTAGAAAAAATTCTATGTGAATTTTTTTTTTCGATATTTTCCTTCACCGTTTGTATTTCGCTGTTGTTACTTAAGTTTACAAATGTACATAACATAAGTATTAAGTCATCGGTATATCCCATTTGAAACATTTGAACCCGCTACCTTCGGAATGACAGCCGCACGCTCTAACCATTAGGCCAGCGAGCAAGATTCATTATTTCTGTAATAACTGGGGTAATGAATCGTGACGTCATATATCTCAAGGCGGCGAGAACAATGTGGTGTAGTGTCCTCCTATATAAACTGCCGCCAAGTTGCTATGGGCAGGCGTATCACTTACACTAAAGTCTAACGATTTATTTCCCTCGTCGCTTCGTTAAAAAATAAAACCAGTTTATTATTTGAATAATATTAAAACATATCTATTTTTATAACCAAACTACTAGTAAAACGAGATTTTCTACTGGTGGCGTGTTTATGACGAAGAGGCGTTGTTAAGGATGTTCACACAGCACTAAACGGTGCTCGATGTAAAGTGACATAAAAAATTGTATCGTCACCCTTGCAGTACCCCATAGCCCCCTTCTAACCAGTGACTATACAGTAAAATATATAGTAATATATGCTGCCATACAAGGAGTTTTACTTCGGGTTGTAAAACTGTCATTATGGCGGTATAGGGCTTATTAAACCTTACCATGTTTAAGAAACTAAAATCCTTTGTTGGCTTCATATAAATGATTTCTTTTGTTTTGAATATTACTTATAATAAATTGATTGATATGAATCTGGCCGCATACGTCAATAGCTCTTTTTCTAGATCGAACTAAAACGCAGTTATGCCTTTCACATGACATAAGTGTGTGCTGCTTTTCTCAATGGCGCAATAAGCGAGTCATTGACATGATTCTTTAGACTCGGTTTCACAATCAATGTGTTTTTAAGTGTCTACTTACGTCCCTGCGGTAGCACTATCTCCACGTCCGTCGCTGGATTGTCGTGACATTGTAGTTCTTTCAGCACGGGATCCGGCTGCGAATTCAATCAATACATTACCTTGCAACGTAGTGTTTCTCCGTCACATAATAAGTTTTATCGTAAGTGACGGCAACTATGTCGTCACTTAACTATGTAGTAAATTTTCATATGAAAAACAAAGAAATGATTCGTAATTTCGAAGTTAATAAAATCATGTTAAATTGGTGGTAAAACTCAATTGCCGGAGATTAAATAGGTAAGTTTGTCTTAAAAGAGACCAGTTCAATGCGGTATTTATCACTATAACCAGCGCCACACATTTTAATGCCACATGAAAAAAAAGGCAACATTTTGACGTCACTGAATGAGTTTGCTGATAATGCTTAGTTTCAATTTAAGTCTTTTTCTTCGACCTATTTTCCTTTAAATCTATATTGTTGTTTCATTTACATTATTTTGTCACGTGTCAAAGGTCAATTCCGCTTTAAACCGCCTGTATTTATCTAGGGTCTTGAACTTAAACATGCAGTTTGATTATTTCTGGATTGAACTGTGCAAAACTTGTCAAGAAACATGTTCAATTTATTGTTTCAAAACAAAATAGAGGCAAGCACGATTTGTCTTAGAACAAAGCGCTATAGAGTAAACGAAAACACCTCACTTGTCATTTTATATAACAAATAATAATTAAAATACACAGAACCGAAAAAAAAGGAACAGGTCATTTAATATTACCACTATGGTGAAAGCAAGACCTTGTATACCTCATATATACCTTCATCGGATGCTCAGTCGGGATCGAATCTGCGTATCTTCCAGACATGTAGTGTCGATCCACCTACAAACTGAGCTGTAGCAGATTTATGATAGAATGACATTCGGAATTGTTAGGTTCCATATTGTGGTTTTTTTTTTCATTATTAAGATACTAAAATTTTCTGTTTGTGTCGCAATGTGAAATTTTATCAATGAATTGAAAAATATTGTCATTACCTCTTATAAGGTCTATAGGCGATCGGCTGGCACCGGATGAGCCGCTCTCAGCTGATGCGACAGCTACAACTGGACAATGTCATGATTATGGCATATTACTTTAACGTTCATAATTATTAATTTGAATAAAAAAAGGGATTTATTATGAAAAAAAAGTTTTTCCGACTTATTTAAGATTAGACTAGAGTGTATTATTTAAATAGTAAATATTTCTACAAACACTAGCAATGTGTAATGGTTATTTTGTTTAACTTTGATAGGCCACGTAGCTTCTGCGAGATGTGCCATTTCATATAACACTAAAGTGCACCTCATTTTAGTTAACAACCATATTGTTAAGAGAACCAGCCGAGCTTCTAACTTGACATAACTTTATTGCATTCATTAAAAATTTTAAGGAGTACTTTTCAATAAATCTCAAATCGTCTTCTAACAGACCGTAATACTTGTACATCAATGTCAAAAAAATATTTTTGAAGACCTCACCACGTTCTTGTTGCTTAAGCCTTGCTTGTGCTCTTTGAAGTTCTCTCGTCCAAGCTGTAGTCTCAGAGAGTCCTTGATCGCCACACAACTTTACTATAAGTTTTAAACCTATAAGAAAATTATAATTTGAAATTATTGTTATAATTGCCGAAGCTTTGCCATAATCACATTTTTTTTAATATTAAATATATTACTTTAATCCAGTTACTGATATCTGTTCGTTACATAATCACTATATTATCTACAAATGTTTTACCATAAGAAAATTCCTAAATTATTAAAATACGTTAATAATGAGTGAAGATATTTACAGCGTCTATGTGTATTTACAGTGTTTAAATATCTGATAACATCACGTAACAGGGAATAATGTTATCTGTGAAACCAAAAACTGTGCAATAAGTGTACCATGGGAAGAGCATTTGTCTAGTAGTATATTATAATATTTACAAATTTTAGACCTTTTCAAAGAATTATAAAGTTCCAATTACACCACACATATAATATCGTCAGTTAAAACAATTGTTAAAACGAAGTTGTACTAAAAATGTTATGTAAATGCTTTAACAACACTAACATTGCACATTGTCGGGGAATCTCGTGTTGAGTTTCTTGTAGAGTGAGAGAGCCTCTTGATATCTTCCAATTGAACGCAAGCATCCGCCTATAAGAAGACCCCATTGCGGCTATGTGAAAACATACGATTGTATTTATTGATCGCATACTTTGCAACCTAGTTTTTTTTTATCGACTATTCGCTAACCCTTGACCTCAGTATTACACGGTGTTTAATGACAATGACGCGTGGATGGTGAAGCGTGCTCACCCAGACTAACCTGGCTCTCTCATACATTGTTAGTCGAAACACAGCGATGCTGCTGTGCCAGAACGTCTACAATATGAGAGTGGGTTAACGTAGCGGGAACGATATCAAGTGTCCCGGAAATGGAAATAGGGATCACCGTATTAACAGGCAAGCGGTTAGCTACTGCGGCACGAACAATTATTGTTATTATTACGAAGACATTAAATCATTTTAAAGATAAATATGTTATACTGAATTTACGTAATAAAATAATGATATTTATAACGATAATAAAAAGTTTACATAGAAGCTTATAAACATATGTATATAACCAAAAAAAAGCTATTGATTGGCGCCGCGTCTTCACGGTTATCACTTACCACCACGTAAGTCACTCGTTCGTTTCCGATAAAAAAGGACCATGAAAATAACAATTGCTTTAAACGAATTAGAAAAAATTAATAATTTATGCCATTTCAAAGAGATCGTGCATTTAAAACTAAAAAGTTAATAATGATTTTATACAAAGTTTACGATATATTGAATAATGAAATGCTGATTTTACTTCTACTTATGTTTCGCAATAACTATTTTGACTGTGGCATAAAGGTTATGAATTTCCATCAATAATAGTTACATTGGAGGGTTGTAGCCTGGCTGCCCGTCGGTAGTAGCGTAGTGCTTCTTCAGGACCTGCATCGCTTGCCAACCATTGCAAAGCCGACAACTCGCACGGCCAAACCGCCTCGACCTTAAGTAATATTCATCGTTACAAACCAAGTGAAGTGGGAAACAGTTCTTGTCTTTTTATTCCAAAGATAAACAGGCCGAATAGTATACGATGCGCCTATCTATAACTATCCTATACTAGTTAAGACGATATTCACCTCACCACTTCGTGCTTCTCACCTCGTGTGCCGTAAGACAAGATGTCAACTCCCGTTACCGCAGTAACTTTGCTAGCTATAACGTTATTTAAACCAGTCCACAGTAACTTTTGCACACTGCTGTTTGACGGCAGAAATAGGACTTGCTGTGGTACCTGCTCATACGGTCTCCGGCATCAATAAAAGCTTATAATTTTTCCTTTAAGTTCTTATTACTAAAACTTACGTCTTGGTAGTGATGTTTAGCTGTCTGTGCGTCGCCCATTTCGTTATGTAATTGTGCAAGAGCGCAGGTAACTCCTGCATCCCAGCTGCCAATCATGCTGTACCTACGCACAAATATGAAAACTTACTTTACAAGTGCTATTTGTTATTACAGCAAAGTGGTAAAAATAATTTTGTGAATTGGCTTTTCTTGATATCATAAATTCTCTTCTAATTTCTTTTATAATAAAACTTATCCAGGTAACTAATATGAGGTGAAGTAATCATTTTAACAAGTAATATTAAACTTTTATATTCAAATTACTATAATCTTTTGGTAGCAAGTATTAAAACGTATAAATTAAAAATTTTAAACCAGCCGGGAATAGGTGTTTAAGCTTTAAACTAGTTAACTGTTGTCCACAGCCGTAACAACCTAAGCACGTCAAAAAATCTAGCCAATTAAGAAGCTAAAAAGTGTCCGTCTACGTTTATCGCCGTTTTTGGTGATCTTTCTACAATATTTTTCCTGTATTGAAATTAATTATGTAAATAACAAAAGCCTTGCAAATCTCTTCCTTAAACCCATTGATCAAGAATTTTTTTGTTTATATATTGTTCATTCAACAACTAATATCATCATTAATGGATGTAAATTTACTCATGATTATAGAATTCACTCTCAACTATAATTTTTTATTATTATTTTACCGGACAATTTAGTTTTATTTCTTCTGTGACCTCAAGTTTTTTATCTGTATTCATTACTTGTATATTTTAAATCATTACAGACCGTAGATATCTTTAATAAGTCACGATATTTTTTTTTATTGCGTAGTACTTTTTAGAAATCATGTCGATAATAATTACATAAAAATTTCATAATTTATTCATACTTTATTTATAATTATATTTTATTTAACCGTATCGAATTAAAAATAACATATGTGATGATAAATTTTCGATTTTTTTTTGTATAGACTATGAGATGAGACAAAAGGAACTTTCACCTATTTGGGAAGTCGCTCTCTGTTCTATGGTCCCGGACTAGTAAGAAAAGGACTAAGGTAAGCCACGGCTATCGAATAAGGTGACTAAAAGGGTCTACAGGTTTCACTCGCCATGAGGGCCTTTATCGCGTAATATTTTATCGGTGGTTCTATGGGAGATTTAAACCATCGCCTAATGAACTGAAGCAGCCCGCCGAAAGGATTTTACTACTAAAATACCCTACAGTTTTGGTTTAGTATTACATAACTCTGACTTCTCCTTAGAAGAAGCGTATCTTTATATCTCTCCATCCCCTCGACCCCAAAAAAAGGTGTGTATAACACTTTTTTTGTGTCGCGCTGGAAGAATGTGGAGCTTAGTTAAGTAGATATACACTGAACCTAATTGTAATCGTCGCTTAGCAAAATAATACTTTAAGTCACTTTACTGGAGTTATTTAAATTAAAATCCAATTCTTCCCAATTTTTCAATAACTTCGATTGCTTATTTATTACATCTAACTATTGATACTGTTGCTAAGTATATTATTAAAAAATGAAATTGTAAACCTAATTTAATGTTGAAAAACAGGTATCTGAATAGCAAAAACCGAAGCTACGAAACGAGCGGGACGCTCATCTGATGGTAAATGATACGCCCGCCACATTGTGCTTGTCGCCTTTAGACATAAGATGTTAAGACTCCTTATCACAGTAATTTCTCTAACTACAACTCTTTTCTATCCGGAACACAATAATGTTTGCAAACTGTTAGACAGCTGAAATAGGAGCTGCGGTGGTATCTACCTAGACGATCTCAGATAACAGAGACACTAGTGAATAAAAATAATATTTTGTATTACATTGTGCACTTATTTTGGTATGAATTCTGTTAAAAGATGTTTCTCTTAGCAAATACGTTGCGGCGTTGTGGTGGTATTTTCCTAGCATGAGAGAACCATCAGTAGACGATCGATTTATACAGTAACAGGAAGATTAAAACTAATGTGATTCAGTTTATGTAATTAATGTTTACCAGTGGTCTGCACCGGACGGGTCAGCAGCGTTGGAGTGCGCTATTCGAGCGAGCCCGGCGGCGGCAAGAGCACGTAGGGTTCCACCAGCTCCGGTGGCCCCGCGCACTCGCTGCCACCTTGCCTCTGCACCCGCTGCTTCCCCACTTAATTCCATGCACAGAGCTTAAAATGAAAAGCCGAGGATCAGTGTGTCTTAGAATAGCTTTCCTTACAAAGGGCTAACATTTGAACTGAGTATCTTATGGTATTATTAATGAGGCTTTGGATACCCCTGCGTGTACCAAAAAGTGACTAAGCAGGGAATTATTCTCGGCTCTTCTGTAACCGGTGCAAGCCAAGGCTGACGAATACCTCTATAACTCTTTTAAGCAGTCTATGTTCAGCGTCGGGCATCGTTAGGCATAAATAATGCTAGTGAACTTGTAACTACACGGACAATTATAAATATAAAAAATATCATTGTCTATATTAATACTACTTATATTAGATATAATTAAATTCAGAGGGAAAAACAACAGAAAGAAATTTGCAGCGTTAAATACTTAGTGTTTTAAGGAATGGATTACGAGTTCCGTATAGAATTTTTTCCTTCATTCGCAATTAAGCATGATTAACTTTAACAAAGGCATTACGTGAACAATTAATTCGTAATAATGTGCCTATAAAACGGGTAAAATTAACGATATCTAGCGATAATTGTATTTGTCGATGACATGTGAAAAAATTTATAGTGAACCCCTACAAAGTTTTTTTACTACAAAACGTAATTGTTATAATTACTTATTACTTTGTAGCTCGCTGGCCTAATAGTTATAGCGTGCGGGCTTCATTCCGAAGGTCGCGGGTTCGAATCTCAGCATGTACCGATGGCTTTAATATTTATGTTATGTACATTTGTGAACTTTAGTTACAACAGCGAAATACAAACGGTGAAGGAAAACATCGTGAGGAAACCTGCACATGAATCAGAATTTATTCTAAGGTGTGTGTGAAGTCACTAACCCGCATTGGGCTCGCATGGTGACTATAGCCCAATCACCCTCATATTGAGGGTAGGTCTGTGCACCAGTAGTGGGGACGTAAATTGGCTGTTATGGTTATTACTTTGTATATAAGAATTACATAAATAGTACTATGATGGCTTTGGTGTTGAATATTTATTATATTATGTGGAATAGTACACAAGTTAGGAATTTTCATACGTTCTAAAAAATTATATAATTTTTTCATTGACCTTTATTTATAGACATATGAACACTTGTTGTAGAGTATTCATCAAAAACTGTACACTATTTTGATAAATCTATACCTAAATCATGCATCGCAACGAGATCGGTTGGATCAAGGTGGCTTGCGGCTACAAGGCGCCGCGAGACCTCTCCAGCGACATCGGGCAGAATGTCCTGACTGTCAGGCAACCGGGCCGCGGACAGGTCCGCCAGCGCGCCGCACACACGAGCCGCGCACGAGTATGGATCATCGCGGGAAGCAGCCTCGCTCAGCGTCTTTGCTTCGGTCCACTTACCTAACTAGAGTATACGAACATTTATCTTTTTTATTTTACGAAGCGACGAGACGAGCCGCAGCATCACCCCTAACAATTTGGCAAAGGTTAACACTATCAACATTGTGCCCGTCATTTTGAGATACAAAATAGCTGTGATGAACTTACTAATATGTTTTCCGGCAACAGAGAAGTACAACAAGTAATATATATATAATAAGTTTAAATAATGGTAAAAATTCTGAAGCAAAGATACGAGCAGGACGATCACTTGATGGAAAGTGATACGCCCGCCCATAACAATGTGGATTTAGTCAGGATGTTATAGATAGCACCACATTGCGCTTGTCGCCTTGAGACATAAAATGTTGAGTCTCGATACCCCAGTAATTTCACTAGCTACAGCGCTCTTCAACCCGAAACAGTAATGTTCGCACTCTAATGTTTGTCGGCTGCAATAGGCACTGCGGTGGTACCTACCTAGACCTCCGGCAACAGAAACCTATCACCAGTATAACAGTTAACAATATTATGTCCAAAAAGCGAACTTGTTTAAAACTTACCGCATAATCAGTACTTGTCAGTAAATAAAGTTTACACATTTTAAAATAGCTCACAGAATTCACAACTACACTTTACCGCGTAAGCGACAAAAGCAGCGTCAGCAGCTGCTTCGGCACGCAGCACGCGATCTTCGTGGTGCGCTCGAGCTACGGTCTTCAAGCGCTGCAAGACGCGCGCACCTGCCATCAGCGCGGAGCCTCCACAGCTGGCAGGCGCTACAGTGGATCGCAGTGCCGCCAGCGCACCACCTAGCTCCAACCGTGCACCAGCACTACCCCCTGAATATCCGCGCAGCGCTTCCGCACACCAGGACGTCCTACAGTACACCACCATAAAATTCAAATATAAACAATATTATTTAATCGTCGTTAAAAGACTTGGACAGAATTTATGCGAATAATAAAAACTAAGTTTTTTTTTAAACATCAACACGAAATTTTGTAGTTTTTTCTATGATATTTCCTTATTCCGATTTTACTAACCCTCGGATGGTAAAATCGAAAACTAGTACTTTTACGATTTTTCTTTCGGAAAATTCATTGCATTTTTAAATCGTTGTTGTCAAAATATTTATCGCGACCAAATAAAATAAAGCGCGACATAAATTTTTTTATATGATACATATTATATACGTCAGTTTCATTATACTGAGTAACAAGATTGTGGACGAATCTTGACCTTCTACAAGTCATTGCTTGTTTCACCGTTTCGTTGTTTTCTGGAAATGCCTGCGTAGCCGTATCAACCGTGACTGTGCATTTAAAGCACACTAAGACTTTCCACTTCCGTTATTAATATGTGATTGTATTTGACCTACCCGGCATCATCATCCCTGGCGTTTGGTCCCGCCAGTGCCGCGGCTGCAAGGGCTAAGCAACGCTCTGCATGTTCAGCTGAGTTCCGGGACCATTGCGACAGTCGGTCAGCGCGTACTACGTCACGCAATACGCATTCGTACGCGTCATTTTCCTAAAGTTAAACTCCCAATATTAAAAAGCATTATTCAAAAACATTAACAAATTATTTTGGCGTTTTAGAACTCTCCCGTTCTACCTACGTCATCGATTGGTATATCCTGGTGACAAGTGACAGGCTCCACATCTAACATTGCATGAAAAGCCGCTTTTCCCGCTTCCGCATCGTTCAATGCCACAGCACACAAGACCAAATGAAGACCTACAATACGTTGAAATATTGTATTTTTTAAAAATATTCAGTAAAATAAACTAAAACGGAGTGAAACAATACAAAGAACTCGAAAACAAATTTTGTTCATGTTAACGAAAGATAAACAAACTGTTGAATAGAAATGTCGGCATTAAAAATAATTAAGGATTCACCTGTTTGAAAATCGCCTTGTTCATGCATTATGTGCTGGAAATTTGTGACAGCATCACGGAATTTACCCATCCGAACTAAAAGGAGACCTATGTTGTGCATTACTTTCATTCTGCAAATGGAATATAAAAGTCTATTACGAACAGTAGAACACAAAAAAATTGTTTACTAAAAGTAATAAGAGGTTCAGAGACAGAAAACAAAGATACGATATTTCAAGGTTTCTCTTCAACTCTCAATCGCTGCAAAGCCGTATGTCCTACCGCCTATGTCACCATCATGTAGCATTTTTTTTGATCTTTCATTTTGATCATCATCGTCATCAGTTGCCTGCTGCGATTAGTATATGCCAGTTTTAAATTGTTTTAATTGATCATTACTTGTATGAGACATTCATACTGCATGTAACTGTTTCCTTGGAGCAAAGGATAAGCGATAGCTTCGTAACAGAATTGTCTGGTTCGAACCCGAATTCAACGCGGACATTGGTACAGTTTTTTAAACTCGCTACTACCCTCATAATAATTGTAGAAAAAATGTTCTATGTGCCTTAAATCTTTTTCAGCAGTCGGCGTTTGATCTAGCGCCATTCTGTACAGTTTCAAAGCTTTCGGATGTTCACCCATTTTGAAGTAAATGTTGCCCATGTTAACCTGAAAATTAAATATCTGAATCGAATGTTTTAGTTAGCGATAATATATTTAGTGGTTTGCCTGAATATTCAAGATTACCTTAAGCCGATTGGCATGAGGAAATAATTTATTCCTTGTCAGCAACTGATAAGTATTTAGAGCTTCAGTGTACATTTCATTTAAAGCGTATTGTCCAGCCAAATTGCATAAAACCTTAAATGACATTTTAATTTATTTTTAATTTTGTATAGACCTATGAAAACTTTCAAGTAACACATTTAAATTCACTAAATGATATTTAACTGCAAAAGTAAGATCCAGGTTGTGCGAGTCGCCCATGTTAGCCTGCTCTTGCATGCGGATCAATTGGCGCTCCAACGCTGATGCTTCTTGTGCCTTTGACAGAGCCTACAACGTAAGAATAAACAATAAAATTAAAAACTATTTAATTTTTTTCCAATACTACGGATTTGTGATTCAGGTAGTAGTTTTTCAGTGGCTCTACGACCAAGCAGTAAACTGTTGTTACAATAACTAGTTGTTATAAAAACTAGAGTATCTTGGGCTTGCACCTTTTCAATTAAGGCGTCATCACGACGTCACGTAGCATCGTATGAAATTATGGTCAAGTGATAGTCCTATGTAAATTAAAAAGATATTTTAAAATGCTGATTAGAGCTAGAAGTCAGTCGTAGTGGTATCCACAAGGTAGTAATTCTAAGATAGCCTAACACATATTTATTCTAGTCTTTTAGATTGTAAGGTGGCAATCTAAAGGTTTTATAAATATCTATATATATATAGAATTAGAAAACGCATATTCATTATATATATAATGAATATGGGTTTTCTTTGTTCACCAGTGACGTGAAAACGAGTAAACGTATCGACATGGGAACATAACCCTTTATCGCGGAATAATTTGTAAATGGTTAAGGACTATTTAGTTTTTGAATTTGATAGATTCTTCATAATTTTATCTCAAATTAATTTTTATAAAAAATTTCACTTCGTATTATTTATACGGTTGCTATAGAAAGTCATTTGCGCTTGCGGTTGCTCTCAAGGAATATTTCAGATAAATTTCATGTTTAATTTTATATTATCGCCAGCAAAGCGGGCAGGGAACAGCTAATGCTTATATAAATAAAGAAAGTGTGCAATCCTTTGACACTGTTAAAGATTGAAGATCTACGAGTATAATTAAACTATTCTAAAGAGAATTAAGAGGTTATTACTTTGTTAAGATTGAATTTATCATTTAGCATAAGTATTAAAAGTTTTGTGTAAAAATAGTTTAGGTTTTGACAATTATTAATTGTTTACTATGTTCTTCAATAATTGAATATATCTTTCGAAATAAGTTCATGAAACTAAATCGATTATATGACCAACAAAATATATTTCTCCAGGTGGTACTTCAATAAATATTAAGAGTTAGTCATTGCCTATACCAACTCGAGAGAGTGATATAACTCTAAGAGCATTGCATGTTTATTGGTAGAGATTTACTTCTATTGTTTTCTCACCTGTCCCAAATCGTACTCCTTCTTCGGCAGCATATCATCATCAGCATCTTGTCTAGCACTAAAAATGCATGACTCTTCTACTAATGTCATTATGCGTAACTCCATTTGCTTAATCCTATCTTCAATGCTGATAATATTAAAAACATAATGTATTTATAATCTTTTAAGAAATTAAGACAACGATATCTACGATAACATTTTAGTCTTCTAAATAATAGTTTGGCAAATATCTCCCTTCCGCCTTTTTGTCTATTGAATTTCGCGGCTATGTACAAAGCGCTACAGAGCTCGTATCTGGCAATACTATACATAATTTGAAAGGTCTTGACATAACCTACAAAACGACGCTATGCATAATTAGTTTGGATATTGCGTTCAACAGTTATAGACGTGTAAACATATAGTTCACTAACGCCGAAATTCGCGCTATTTTAAAGTTTTCCTTCGTTAAAGGCAAATCCGCTAGAGAAACGTTCCGTGAGATTAATGGTGTTTTGGGGGATGGTACTCTATCACTTCGAACCGCGGAGGAATGGTTTCGACGATTCAGAGCCGGTGAAAACGACACCATGGATAAGCCAGCCGGCGGAAGACCTGTGACGACAAATACCGATCAAATCATGGACTACATCGAGTTAGACCGGCATGTGGCATCTCGTGACATCGCCCAGGAGATGGGAGTTAGTCACCAAACCATTTTAAACCATCCGCAGAAGGCTGGATACAAAAAAAAGCTTGATGTTTGGGTGCCGCATGATTTGACGCAAAAAAACCTTCTGGACCGAATCAACGCCTGCGATATGCTGCTGAAACGGAACGAACTCGACCCATTCTTGAAGCGGATGGTGACTGGCGACCAAAAATGGATCACATACGACAATATCAAGCGAAAACGGTCGTGGTCGAAGGCCGGTGAATCGTCCCAAACAGTGGCCAAGCCGGGATTGACGGCCAGGAAGGTTTTGCTGTGTGTTTGGTGGGATTGGAAGGGAATCATCCACTATGAGCTGCTCCCATATGGCCAGACGCTTAATTCTACCATCTACTGCGAACAACTGGACCGCTTGAAGCAGGCGATCGACCAAAAGCGTCCAGAATTGGCCAACAGGAAGGGTGTAGTGTTCCACCAGGACAACGCCAGACCACACACTTCGTTGATGACTCGTCAGAAGCTACGGGAGCTCGGATGGGAGGTTTTATCGCATCCACCATATAGCCCGGACATAGCGCCAAGTGATTACCACCTGTTCCTGTCCATGGTGAACGCCCTTGGTGGTGTAAAGTTGAACTCAAAAGAGGCTTGTGAAAAGTGGCTGTCCGAGTTCTTCGCAAATAAGGAGAGGGGCTTCTACGAGGGAGGTATTATGAAGTTGCCGTCTAGATGGAAACAGATTATCGAACAAAACAGCGCATATTTGAACTAAATCCGATCACTGTAACACTTTTTATAAAGCATTGAATAAAGAGCAAAAAAGCGGAAGGGAGATATTTGCCAAACTTATACATTTTAAGTCTCCCATCCTCCATATTGTAGATGAAATATGTTGAGATGCTGTTCAATAACAGTAGTACGATATTTACGATTAGTTACGATTTACGTCAGTCTCATTAGGGGCGTCAATTAGCTTTTTTTTTTTTTATAACATTTAAGAGGCAAGCGAGCAAGACGGGTCACCTGATGGTAAGTGATTCACCGCCGCCCACGGTCACCAGCGATGCCAGTGCGTTGCCTACCCTTCAGATAAGAATATGCTCTTTTCTTGAATAACCCAATGTCGCAGTTGTTGGGGAAGATCGCTGATGGCAACGAATTCCAAAGATTTACTGTGCGTGGCTTGTATACTACGTTGCTATTTTTGTACTGATGAAGGACTTTTCTACTACTTACCCTTTTGATAAACAATTGCAAAAACCTTGAAGCAATCATGAGGTTAATTTAACAAACCTGTCTTCCTTCCGGTCATCTTTGAGTTGCGTATCTCGAACGGTGGAAGTGTACCCGGCCGCTCGCAACGCGGTCATAGGTCGCCCTGCCGTCCCCGCCCTCGATGCACCACGAATCTTGCCCGTACCGAGGCCTATTATCTATCGGATGTTGCTTCGTTTACGAAAAAAAATTTACTAGCAAAATTCATAGTTTCTAAATGTCCACTGCTGAATACAGGCCTTTCTCAATTTAAGATTATTTTCTCCACGTTCTCGCCGCAATAGACGTGAGCGTAATAAGCTGGTAAAGGTCACAGAAACATTTGCCGCTCTTTTCCTCGAATTAATCTTTTTCGTCGCTTCTATGGTGTCATACAAGAGTGAAATACTAAGTTTACTTTAGAGAAGATAGAAACCTTTATTTAAAATAACGAAATCTACTGTAAATTCTTGTGGTAGGTCACTTTTCCGAATACAGTAAGTATATGCCACCTCAAAGATTATTTCTGCAGTATACATATGCTGTTACGTTGTACATGATGTAAAATTAGATTGGTAATGAGGGATACTAGTTTGACTTAAGCCGTTAAAGAGTAACATAGAGTAAACATTGTCGTGGAGAAGACATTACTTACCAAAGTGAACGTCTTACTAAATGTAATGGTTCGTAATTTATTTATTTTTTATTTTATAAATCTTTTGAATTTTTAAATAAGTTCAATTCGTAAACTCTTCTTAAAGACATGAGTAGTCATGTAATGGAATTAAGCAACTTACTCCGGTGCCCATACGACTCGGCATCTGTCTACCAATACCGGCCGTCCGCACAACTTCCTGAAAGGTCTGGTCCTCCCGAAGCGTCCGCGTGTCTAAGGCCGGCGCTACATCGTTGAAACCACTGTACAAATCGTCATCATCATCTATTACATTAGTACGGTTCACATCAGCCCCATGTCGGGAAGCGCTGTATCGTAAACCTAGCATTATGTTGAACACTTTTTAGAAATTACAATAACAATAAATAATTGATAACAAATTACTCCTCTAATCTCGAGTCACTTTTGTTGTGACGCTGTAACCTAGACAACGCATGTGGATAACTACAGATATTTAATAAAAAATATTTATGA
This sequence comes from Troides aeacus, assembly GCA_033220335.2. Taxonomy (NCBI): domain Eukaryota; kingdom Metazoa; phylum Arthropoda; class Insecta; order Lepidoptera; family Papilionidae; genus Troides; species Troides aeacus. The sequence continues at coordinate 4,928,628 of CM067275.1, read as the reverse complement.
TCCAATCGATCGATGTGGAGATCTTTGGTGGAGGTCTATGGCCAGCAGTCGACGTCTATCGTCTGATAATTATGATTTGTGTGAAAATTCCCAGCCGTACAAAATAAAATTTATTTTTATAACTAAACAAAACAAAATCATTTATCTGATCTTTAATTACTTATCTAAAGTAATAACAGATTTTTTTAAGGATTGAAATATTATAAAGTAGTGATCGTAATGTATCTTAAATAAATAATTGATTGCCTATACTTTCGTTTTTTATTGTTTTCTTCTTTAGTATTCTTTTTTTTTGTTCTGTTTATTCTGCAAAAAAGTATCAATAAATAAACATAGTTCAAAATTGTATTATTGTTTTAATGAAGTAGCAGTTTTTTTTGTGAAGACATATTTTGAAAGAACAGAACTTGAAGATGAATACATTAACTAATATCATCATCATAATTAGCCGATAGACGTCCAATGCTGGACATAGTCATCCCCAAAATTTTTTCACACGATCGGGTAGGGATACATTCTTAAGAATCATGGATTTGGGCCATACCCACCACGCTGGCGCAATGCGGGTTGGTGAGAGACATTAACTATGTATCAAGCTTTAGGTAATATTGCTCCACATTTCGGTAATAGTGTATGTTTAATGCTTCTCTTTTACTTCACTTTGATTGCTCCATAAAATCGATACGCTATTAGGTGTTAACCCTAACTACAAAAAATAGACCATATAGTACATTAACACAGTGTTTACATATATGGTTAAAAAAAAAGTCTGATTTTAAAGTAATTTTTATTGCATGATCATTAAATTTTTCACATTCAAAGTCCATTTTATAATCATCACACCAAAGAAACAATTTTAATATATTATATTAGTTATGTTCACCTACAATAAAACAATTGATTGATCATCGGGATCACAATACAAAAACACGGGTAAAACCCTCTTACAGACCAGTGCTATTGGAAGACACTGTTGTGGGTAGAAAAATTTTAAAGGAGTTACACGGTCAAAGCCTGGCTTTAACTTCGAGACACTAACTAAAAAATTCTAACACAACGATACAAACCTATTAATTCATCCATTAAGGCCTACTCCCGAAACGATTTGTCACATCTATGTAAACATTAAAAACATTGGGTACAAAAATAAAGACACTTTATATGTATGTTATTCTCATATGAAAGAATAAACTATATACTTAATATACGATTTCATGGTTCCAATATGCATAATGTTCGAGTACTAGAACGATTTTAGTAATTACACGTGATTAACCGTGACCCTAAACGACTAGCAAGAAATGCAAGTATATTCATATTTTTGTACAATTTTCACTTATCATTAAGTTAACACGATATAAAAATTAATAGAAAACTATTAAAGTTTCCATTAACAGAGATATGACTTAGACAAAGTAAAATATTTAAATGTGTATAAATATTTATATTTTTAACTCTGCTCTATCTGCTGACATGATGGCATACAGCACAAACGGCTCAAAATATACCAGATCAAACTAATTTATTTATTACACAGCTAATTGACGATATTCAATATTGTGGAGTGTTGAGCTGTTTATTGCTGCTGTTAAACTAAAAAAACAAACTTGCAACTCAATGTTTCTGTTAAAAAGATATCCGAATACGTTTTATAAATACTAATAACACTGATTTTTTATAAATTTATCCGTAGTAAAAAAATGTTATTAGATAGTAAACATGGTAAAAATAGCACCGGAAAACTAAAAAAAAGTTATAATTTATGTTATACAACACATGTCACTCGCAAAACATTCTTAGATTAAGGACGACGAAACTATTTTTTATTTGTATAGTATTTTAATTACGAATACATAAAACTTTGCATAACAATAAAAGTCTTACGAAAGATCTTATGTACTTTTATTTTATCATCATCATCATCGTACCAGTCTATTTTTCAGCAAGTATTGATATATTGTAACTTTGCTTTCTAACAATATCGTGTCTAAAAACATAAAAATGGCGCAATCAGTACTTTTCTGCAAACTATTTCATAAGAGCAAAAAAAAAGATTTTTTCTTTTTGGTTGGTTTTCTACAATTACATAATAACAACATTTCATAGCCTCTCACTTACAAAACTACAACTGCATCTGAACGACTAACATCGAAAGAGATGTACAATATTATTTTTTAAAACTCACCTCCACCCTGTCCTAATTATCCAAAAACATTGAATTAAAATTTTTTGTCACCGATTAATGTTAAACATATTCATATAAAATGTCAAACGTTGATTCCGATGTAGGGTCACTGTGATCACATATCTAAAGCACCAACGTGTGGATAGTAACACGAATCACAACTCGAACGCACTGAATCACAAGGAATATGCACAACACTGAAGATACGTAATGGTTTTGATTGATTTTTGTGGAGCAGGACTTGTCCTTACACGATAGTACTACTACTGTTACAAAGGAAGCTGTAGGACACTTTCGGCGATCAGAACTAGATCTGTGTAGAGAAACGGGGGCGAGGCAGCTCGAATACGTCCCCATGAACAGAACGCGCCAGTGCTTTGATACTAGCAGCTATGTCCTGCGGCTCCTCCTGTTCGGAATAATATCCGTCATAAATTATTTTTAAACAAGATATTTTTGTCGTGGTTTTATCTCTACTTCAAATGTTTAAAAACTTTAAATATTTGTCTCCATTTTGAGGCTTGTTGATATAGATACAAATACTATATATTTACGGAAACGTATATTGCTATAATGGTAAATGTGACCTATATTTAATTATATTATTTTATTTCCGATGATCTTAACATATGACTTAGATTTTAGTGACAAAGTCTCAGATCAGTTGCATTTATTTACAGCAATTCTCTTATGGAGGCAAAATAAAGTTGTAAAGATTTGAAAAAATCCTAGCACCAGTTAAACTAAAGTATGTAGGCCGCGTTATAAGCCCAAGCGAGCCTAACGCTTAGCCATTGCATCATGTAGATAAAAAGTTGGTTTTCATAATTATCAATTAACATTAAGAAAACTTGAAGATATTTCTTTAAATTACTGTTGTTAACTGGGTTGGAACTTTAAGAAAGAATTGTTTTAGTTAAACATTTGCCACATAATTGAGGCTTGTCTTTGTATATGTAAATCTAGTTTTCTGTTTGTATCATCTAAACCACTAAACCATACGGTTCATCAAAGTTTCTGCGGCGGTTCTTAGTAAAATACTTACATAATCATCTATTTCTTTAACGGGTGTGCGTTCCATGGGAAAATTGGGCACGGAGATGGGCAGAGAGCGTGCTATATTCGCGGGCACAAAGCCGACGCCGCGTGGACGAGAAATGTGAATACCTTCGTCGTTACTACCTTCTGCAATATGATAATAAATAGATATTATTATTTAATATAATTATATCAAGGTTAGCGTGGTACGGGCATGTTATGCGGAAGGATGAACGACATGTAACAAAAAAAGTAATGAGAATCAACGTGGATGGTTATAAGGGTAGAGGAAGACCCAAGAAAGTGAATAGATTGCATGAAAGATGACATGTGTAAGAAGAGTGTGAATTCAGATATGACGGCTAATGGAGGGATATGGAAGTGAATTACATACTGTGCCGACCCCACATAGCTGGGACAAGGGCAGGAGGAAGGAAGTTTATAATTATATCAAACAACTTTTTATCTATAATGGAATAATACTAGTCCTCGATTTTACAGTGAAAATGATAATGAATCCTTCTATGGTGAAGTGTGCTTGAAAATATAAGAGTGGTAGCTAGCCTGGCGGGTACAAAGATATCTCATCATCAACTAAATTTCATACCATGTGTCACTGCAATAAAACCAGGGACTTCCATGTTACTAGGCAAACATTAAGCACTGCGCCAAACAAGCAATAAAAACTATGAACTTATTTTGTGTGTTACATTTAATATAACATAACCCCTTAATTTTTTTAATATAATAAAACTTACAAATATTACTGTTATCGCCTCTATTATAACTAGTTATTTCCCCAACGTTCCAATTGCTTAACGATACCCATTGTCACTAGAGGACTGAGGTGACAAAGATATTCCGTATCCACTACTTCGCCCTTGGTGCAAGCTATCTTTATTCTCTACTTATAGGAGAAACCCCGAGTCCCAATATTAGGAGCGTTAAAATGGCTGTTTTTTTATCACTGTACTTACGATCGGAATCATAATCATCTTGATCGGAAATCATAACGTGATGCGAATCCATTCCATCCAAATCGAATATATCTTCTGCGTCCAGTGAGTCCTCTTCATGAGACAATTGTGCATTTGTCTAAAATCATACAGGAAAAGGTTAATTTGTGAATATTGTTTTACATAATTTTCTTTTATTTTCGCGAATATTACACCTTTTATAAAACTAAAAGTTGGGATCATAAAAATATAATGAAATAAATATGATAAAATTCATAAATTATAGTGTTATATACACTGTTTGGTTTCCTCCAGATAACTTGTATTTTTTCTATTATGAACTAAGACATGACCTCAATGTCACATGGAGTCAACTGACAAAAGCCAGTGAGGAAGAACTGTATTCACTTAAAATAACTTGGCTTGAATATTTAGTCCTCATGAACAGAGCGCTGTTTTGGAAAAAGATTTACTATATGGGGGTAGATAATAGCCAGACAAATTTGAAATATATCAACCAAAGTCCTGACATGAGGCCTCAAAGTTGAACCAGGGACCTCCTTGTTACAGGATAAGTACTTAACCACTGCACCAAGTATATGTTCACCTGTTCTTCTTGTTGTTCAAAAGGATTAGATTTATAAACATAACAATTTTTAAAACATACTTACTATTAAATTCTTATACAATAATAGATTCGAAACAATCAATTTATATAATACATGATATCTTTACCTTTCCAATATGTTGAGGTATTTTTTTAACATCTTTTATCGATGACAGTCTTCTTCTCTGTTGTGGAGGTAGTAGTGGAGAGGGAGGTCCATTATCTAAAGCAGAGTCGACTTTCCAACTATCATTTTCTATGTTACGTCTTGTTTTGCTTACAATACTGAAATGAAGAATAATCATTATTAACAAAGAAAACAGATTTTTTTTATTTACAATAGGACTTGAATTCACTTTACATGTGACCATAAAGCAGCTTTGGAACATTCTCACTCTCATGTATTAACAACTAGAATACTGGCATGATATTTTAGCCATAGATTTATAATATGATGGTGGAAGTAGCCGGGAGGATTCGATAAAACCTTACTCCCCTCCATATTATGAATACATGTGCAGATAAACAGATAATTTTTCAGTTCATATTTATATTACTAGATTTTTTTTCTCTGTTACTATGATAATTCAGTTTTTACATTTATATTATTTGTCACTGAGTGTTTTATAGTATAATATAAAACTATAACTTTAAATACGAACACAACACACACACACACCCCTAAACACTCACATCTACACATGCATGCCACAAATATATATATAAAATATTTTTTTTTTGGTAATACTAGGGGGACTTCACAAGTTAGGATCTTGAGATACAAGCTGTGCTTAGTTTGGGACTCGTGAGATATCAGTGTCTGTATGTTTGTAAAAGTTTGAATATATAAATAAATAAAAAAAAATAATAACTGATCAAGTTACTGTGTTTATAGAATATTATAATTGTTATGACACATATATATGCAGACATACCTAGATAAAATCTTATGATCTCTCTGAGCTCTTTCTCTATATGCTTCAAATTCGGCATACTTCTGATCTCTAAACTGTTGGACAGTTTCTTCAACAGCTTCTAGCTGAGATTGCAAAGTCTGACTTAAATGTTTACTTAATGTCCCAATTGCTTGTTGTGTTGGTGGATAAATGCTGTTGTGTTTAATATAAACATTATTTGTATCAATATTTTCTTTAATTTCAATGCCATTTGTTATTTCCGGCAACAACAAGTTGAATACTGGAGAATAATTTGGTGACTTTTTCAAACTGTTTATTCTTTCCAATGTAGTCTGAAAGAACAATATAATAATTTACCATGATGAAAACATTATTTGGTATAGAAGAGATATTTGCTTTTGGCAAATTTGGAAATATTCTTAAGGCCCTATGATTGACACTCCTTTGTCATTACATTCATTTATTAACTTATCTAGTCTACTCCAAAAAAATTTAAAACCATACACACATATATTTAAATATTTTTTTATTTGTATTGTTTCTAAATGTAATAACAAATGCAAACATGATCAAAACAATAGAATATAAGGTTTTGCAACTCAGAACTTCACTATGTCATTTTGAGATAGTTATTGCTAACTCTTATGAGTTTAGTAATTTCTCTGCTTTATACTGCTACACACAAACTATGTATCTATGAACTAGATACTACATATATACATACATAACAAAATGGTAAGAATAATTCATATTGCATCAGCTTAGGATATAAACAACTCACTTGTGTAGATTTATTAATTAATATATTTGATTTGTCATGTGATATGGCATGAGTTGTTTGCTCACAGGCAAGGCAAGACTCTAATGTCCATTGACCCAAAATCCTATGTCCAATCAGAGCTGGTTGAGCTACACAAGTCTTCAAAGCATTCATTTCAGTTGACAACAGCTTCTAAAAATGTAATATATTAATGTGGAAAAATATAGGAATTTTTTTCTTTTAGTAAAAATAAATTAGATAGGAAACAAATTTTTATAATAAACATATTTTTGTTGTATGAAGTTATAAGATAAATGTTAAATTAAATTTATTACTTAAAGTTAACTTACAAAATCTAATAATAAATAAAATATTAATAAAGACTTTTTTAAATTGAAAAGGTTCTAATATCCATCCATAGATATAACATTTTCTGTACTAAAATGCCAATGAAGTAGATGTAAATTATATTTATTACCTAAATAAGGTTACATAACATTTTCTTTGATACTGTATTAACGAAAAGCACTAAGCAATTAACTAAAATAACTTTTGTTTATGTATGAAATCTTGAGTATGAAGTAATACGTATTTTAGACACGACCAGGCATAGAAAGATGTAATCAATCAGAATATAAAACATATTTTAAGCAATTCTTTTTATAATTCAAGGTTAATTCATGTTTACCGAATGTACCTCACTGAAAAAGATATCTCTTTGTTCCGCAGAAGATAATTCCAGTTTACCAATATCGACATTGTCTTCGATTTTATCACTTTCTAACATTACATTAAGGCATTTACAAACACAGAGAGCCATTTTGATTAATCTTTAGTAGTAAAAGTAGTCAAAAATAATATAAAAGTACACAAGAACGTAGTAAATTGTACAAAGTAGTTCAGTGGATAAACGCGTTGTTATTTATGTATATATACATAACTACATGACATGGGTATCCGTATAGTATTATTATCATACACACACCAAAACACCTGAGATTATCAACAATCTTATGTTATCAAATAAATATTATCCTAATCAACTTTTAGAAACAGCCAAATATAGCTTTAAATATTATAAAGTTTAAGTTTATATTTAAATGTACTTCTATAATTTTAAGTGCCACAATTGTAGAACTGTGCAGTGGTACATATTGTGTTTTTATATACGTTAATTTAAAGCTATAAGAGAAAAACAACAAATTTAAAACACAATTGGCATAGTAATAGAGCGAGTATTCAACAGGTTTTTGATACTGCTTAAATTTTAATAAGGACAGGTTATTCCTCCTCTAGTATTATTAGTGCTTTTTATTTTACAAAATTCACAATTATAGAAGAATAAAATTTGAAAAGAGTAAAAAATTTCAAGGACATAAAATACCGCGAAAAGAAATCTTAATGTTCTAAGTGATATAATTTAACATAAGATCAATCAAAGTTTTAAATATTCTGTAAAGTTCAAAAAATGCTTTTAATATTTGTATAACTTCTGTACTATATGAAATAATATTTTTATTAGTAGTTATAACAGTAATTTTAAAATGATATATTTCTAAGAGGAGATTAATAATATTATCGCATTTTTAAAATTGTCTTAAGTGACCATTTTAAGTTTTAATTTAGATTAAATTACGTTGTTCGCAATTTCAGCATAGAAATAAATTATATAACATTTTAACTTTTTATAAATGTTTACTAACTGTCTTATATATATAAGACAGTTAGTAAAAATTAAGTTCGAGTCTTAAATTTGATAAAGTAGAAAAAGTCATCAAGAAGCATTTACATCACTTGATATATGCTAGTTTGAGAGATGATCTAGATTGTTTATTTTTTTTAATATTTTTTTGTCCTTTCTTTCGTTTTTTCTATTCTTAGATTGTTATTTTTTCAACATAAAATTTTTGTTTAGATTTATCCTGGCCTAGGCTGTACAGGAGATGATACGCATTTAAACTCATAATTAAAAAGATGTCAAAAATTACATATGTCAATTGATGTTAATCGCTGTGTAGTAATAGGGCTAATAACAGTCAAGTTACAGTTGGTTATAATTTAATACGTGGCATACATTTAATATTCAATAAGCTGCTGTTACAGGTAAGTTATAACTTAATTAATACATTACTTATAATGAAAATAAATTGTATCTGTTAACAAATGTTTAGGTTAGTTTGTTACTTTCAGATTATTCAAAATGTCTAAAAGAAGTTTACCGCACTGGTCACCGCCGACAACAGTAAAACGTCCAATTTTAAAATTGTATAATAGTTTAACTCGGCAAAAAGAAGAATTTGTTTGTTCTAAGGGAAATACAGTTAATTGGTACAGCTGTGGTCCTACAGTGTATGATGCATCCCATATGGGTCATGCCAGGTGTGTTAAAATGTATAAAATCATTTAGTTCGAAAGTTGCTGATTGTTAATGATGTCTTCTTTAAGTTCTTTTTAACATTAAAAGAATAATTAGTAATTGGAAGCAATATTTGAGAAATCTGAAAGATTTTTGTTTCTTATCAATACTTCTATGAACTTTGTTAGAGATTTGGTCTTGTAATATTCTATTGTTAAATCCTCATTGTAATATTTTTACGGAAAGGTAGAAAATATCCATTTATTTGCTCCTTGCATTATAAATAATTATGAAAATCTTTTTGTCAAATTAATATAAGGAAAAAGATCATAGTGTAGAAATAAGGATGACAATTTTTTATATTATTAACTTAAGCTGTTATTTTCTTGTAGATCATACATATCTTTTGATATTCTTAGACGAATAATGTCTAATTATTTTGGCTATGATATACTCTATGTAATGAACATAACTGATATTGATGACAAAATCATAAGACGAGCTAGGCAAAATTATTTGTATGAGAAATACATAAAAGAAGCTAAACCACTCAATGAAACTATAGATGATGCAACAGCTGTTGTAGATTACTATGAGCTAGTGGTCAGTGACACTACAGATCCAGATAAAAAATGTACAATGCAAAAGATGTTGGATGAGTAAGTTAATAGTATATGTTGATTATTTTAAATCTCTGGAAAATATTTTTAGATATTATAATATTTTTATTTTTTATATTATTGGAATTTTTTTGCAGTGTTGCATCTGCAGTTAAGGTCCTAAAATTAGCAATAAAAAATAATAAGGAACAAGATATTATTAAGGCAAAATGTGATTTATTGAAGTCTGCTAAAGATCCTATTTCTGAATGGTTAGACAAAAAATTTGGTGCCACTGTAAAGGATAATGCTATATTTACCTCATTGCCAAGGTATTGGGAAAATGAATTTCATAAAGATATGAAAGCCCTAAATGTAAGTAGTTCTTAGTAATTTGATGCATGCATAAATATTGGACAATTTGAAGACGATAAACTTGTTAATATTATTATTAGCAATATTTACATGAGTTTTTAATATCTTTTCATGTCATTTTTAGGTTCTGCCTCCTGATGTACTTACAAGAGTGAGTGAATATATACCGCAGATAATATTATTTATAGAGAAGATAATAAGTAATGGTCTGGCATATGAATCTAATGGTTCTGTTTATTTCAATGTAAGTGAGTTTGATAGTAATGAAAAACATCATTATGCCCGTCTTGTACCAGAAGCCTATGGAGATACAAAATCGTTACAAGAGGGAGAAGGTAAAAAGACAAGTATTGCATTCTCTGCTTCACTAGATACAAACCATAAGTGGTTTGCACAAGCACTTCACATATTTATTTTTTAAATTGGTTTTATTTAATGATGTTTTATGTGGGCATATATAGATAATGTGATAAGTTCTCACTTCGAGCACATAATATTATATTCTGCCTAAAATTGTAATTTTTTATATGGCTATTCGATTACTATGTAATTTTTTTTAGGAGATCTTAGTGATGATAGAGCTGAAAAACAATCACCGAATGATTTTGCTTTATGGAAGTGTAGCAAAGCAGGTGAACCATCATGGGAGTCTCCTTGGGGTGCTGGAAGACCTGGTTGGCATATTGAGTGTTCAGCAATGGCTTCCGATGTGTGTGGGTCAAAGTTGGATATACATACTGGAGGTGTTGATTTAAAATTCCCACATCATGACAATGAACTAGCACAAAGTGAGGTAAAACAGAAACAATTAATTATATTCCCTCAACAGTAAAAAATATATTAACCCATCCAAACATTATCAATCAATATATAGTCGATAGACCTCCATTGCTGGATACAGGCCTTCTCCAAAAATCTCCACACTGATTGGTCCTGAGCTACACTCACCAAATAAATTATCGACCTTGTGGGGGTCTTCCAACACTATGTGTACTAATATGCGGCTGCCACTTAAGAAACTTACTGTTCCAATGACCCTTAGTCCTTCAAGCAAACAAAAATTTTGAGAATAGACTAAAAATGTATACTTTTCAAACATTTACTTTCTTTTTTCTAATATAGATAATAATATGATATTTTTATATTGTGTGTATTCTGTGTTAGGTCATGATCTCAATGACTGATTCTGATTGCAGCATTGCTGATAAACCTTCATGGTTTTTTCAAGGCTTACAATGTGACCTCTATTAAACTTGATTATTTTGTAAAGATGATACATAAATTAAAAAAAAAGTACAATTGTAAGTTCATATTAATGATATATTTGATGTTACAGGCACATTTTGATCAGGCTGGCTGGGTAAACTATTTCCTACACACGGGTCATCTCACAATCGCTGGTTGCAAAATGTCAAAATCATTAAAGAATTTCGTTACGATCTCCGACGCATTAAAACGTCACACAGCAAGACAATTACGGATAGCCTTTCTATTACATGGCTGGAAGGAGACATTGGACTACTCGGAGAACACTATGGAGATGGCCATACAGACAGAGAAGTTGTTTAATGTTAGTGAGTTTATTATGTACTTAAAATTTATTATTCATAATATGTAAAACATATCTATAAAAAAAGTTTGTTCTTTCAGGAATTTTTCCTTACAGTGAAAGATGCGTTAAGAAGTGGATACGAGGAGGGTTGCGGTGGCTTGTGGGGCCCAGAGGAACAAACTTTGGCAATAAAGTTAAGTGCTGTAAAGGACCAAGTGCATGCTGCATTGTGTGGTTAGTTTTGATTATTAACTTTTTGACTGATAGGATTTGGTGGAGGTTATTATTCGAAAGACTAACAGCCATTCAGGGAGTGAGGTTCTGAGGGAAACCAACAATGTACCTTACACAGATGGTGGGTCTCTGTTACTAGAGTCCATCTAGGTAGAGGTATCTTCCTATTCTGCCGGCAAACAGTAGTGTGCATGTGCATTACTGTGTTTCGGTTTTAAAGACGTAGATAGTGAAATATCTGAAGTAACGAGACTTAACATATTGTCTCAAGGCGACGAGCACAATGTGGTGGAGTCTATATCATTCTAGCTAGCGCCTCATTGCTATGGGCCGAGGTATTACTTACCATCAGGTGCCCGTGTCATTTGTCTCGTCACTTTGTCCTATTAAAAAAGACCCGGACTTATAACATCTACGGTTAAGGTTATGAGAAGCCAGTGGTTGCGTTTAGCGCATGATGTATTGGAAATCATTAGATGATTATTGCCGACACTTAGTCTCTATCATTAATCATAATAATGATAAATTCATTTATTTGTTTTTCTTTTTTATCCAATCAGTGTGGCAACCTTTGAAGAAAATTTATGTCCAGTATTAATGTCTATATATGATAATGATGATAATGATTTGTTTATAGATAACATCGATACGCGCTCTGCATTGGACTCTCTTCGCGAGTTGGTGGCAGCATGCCATATATACTTACGTCAAACCACTCCCAGAAATTCGCCGCTGTTAGCTTCTGCCGCCCGCTACATCACTGATATCCTCCATGTATTCGGGTTAATAGAAGGGCCTAGAGGTGGTATAGGTTTTCCAGTGGGAGACTCGGACGGTGTCGGTGTGAGTATACCATTTTAGTTTGAAAATATTAATTCATTGAGAGGGCCAGGTGACTATATAATTACATTCTTTTTGGAATATTTACACTGCACGAAGACTTATCACTCAGTAATTTCACTAGCTGCAGTGACCTAAAAACGGATGCAGTAATGTTTATTTAAGCTAATTGTTGTGAAAGAGACGTACCTGTAGTGTATATTATTTGTAATACTAAGTTTTAAGGTGAATTATAAAAACTCTTATGAATAACTGTCCATTTGCTTGTTACTTTTATTTTTTACTACAACGCTTATTAGGTTGTAGTGACAAGAATTCAGTTATTTTGAAAAAAAACTTCATTCCTGGGAGTAGCCAGAGTTCCGTTGGATTTCTACCCACCTCTGGGATTTTCTCCGCGATCTACTACATTGCGTTCGGAGGGGCTCCGAGATCTTTTTCCGAATGCACTAGTGCCCCACTGCACTTTGGTTAACCTCTAAAGTTCTTAAATTTGACAAGGCCGTTAAAGTCTACGAATCTGAAAACCTTTTGACTCTTTTAATCACCTAAAATAGTATGGTGCAAGATTACAAGGTTGAATATGGCATATTTACAGTAATTTTTACCTAAATATAATATTACTATAATAATAACCCTTTATATAGCTGGAAGCAGCGGTTATGCCGTACTTGGAAGCGTTGGGTACATTCAGAGCGCAAGTAAGAGATGCCGCCAGAGCGGCAGGCGCCAAGGAAGTCCTCGCATTATGCGATGCGCTTAGGGACAACGTCCTGCCTGAATTGGGAGTACGTTTGGAAGATAGAGCCGGTACGATGATACTTTCATTAACGTATAATATAAATCATGTTAGATATAAAACGGTAACATATCTCATTTTTCTTTTCTATATATTCACAGACCGCACAGTCGTTAAATTAGTTAGTAAAGAGGACTTAATGAAAGAGAAAGAGGAGAAAAAGAGAGTAGAGGCTGAGAAACAACGGAAAAAGCAAGAGTTGCTTGAAGCTCAGCAGGCGAAAGAAGAACAAAGAAAAATACCCCCCTCTGAGATGTTCAAACGCGAAACTGACAAGTACTCCAAGTTTGATGAGAAGGTAAGGGGAGTATTTTCTTAAATGTGTATATATATAAAATTTTAAAGCTGCCTTTTTAGTAATACGAAGGTCTTTGGCCTTGTGATGTTTCTTTCCATGAACCAAATGTCGTGGAATTAGGTTGGTGGAAGGGTTTTTTTAAAATCTTCCCAGCTATCTGCTATCCTATAAATTAAGGCCGAATGTTATTTTATTGTAGAGAAAAAATAAATCAATTGTCACATTATTATTTTTCGTCAGGGCTTACCTACACACGATTACGAGGGCAAGGAAGTGAGCAAAGGACTTGCTAAGAAGCTGCAGAAGTTACAACAAGCTCAAGAGAAAAAATACAATGAGTACTTAGCCTCTCTCAACACTTGCTGATATCAATGTCTTATTTATCTTGATCTTTCATTTTTGTAAAACTTATTCCGATAACGCATTTTGATGAAGTAACATTTTTTATATTTGAAATATTTTTAGCGTATTAATTATAGAATCTTATGTCCTATGTATAATTATTTTTATTTATGTTATCAAAATGGTAGAGTTTTTACTGGTAAGAGGATGCCAAAAGCAACTAAAAACTTTATGGAGCGTCGCCTCCGTGTAGTAAATTGTGAATCAAATATTATTTCTTAGTAGTAAACTATTTTAAAAAGTGTTGTTCATATTTCGTTGTGTATAATTTATTTAAACATATTGAGTGTCCTTTAAGTTTGTCATTAATTCTTTTTTTAAGAGTAGTCTATTTTTTACATTCAGTATTAATAAAAAATACAAATACAAATATTTTCATTAAAAATTATCATTTTCAAAAAACTTAATCCTTATTTTCTCAAATCAATAAGGTACCACAGGGTATGCAAAATGCTTCTTTCAAATATTAAAATATTAATAAATCTACAACCTGTTTTTTTTTTACTGTCATTATGAAAATATGTTTTTAAACTTGGATAAGCAGAAGTAGGCATGGATATATATACTGTGGTGGTCGTATAATTAGAAACACTAACAATGGTTCTTAACATTATGTAAGATACTTCACCACGATCGTTTTTATTTTGAAATTAAACAATAAATAGGATCACAATATGTTCAACGATTTATCATTTATCCTTTATTAGAAAAACAATATAAATCCTATTACACAAGAGCAGTTTCAATATTACATTACGGACAAACATTTAAATCAGTTTTAAGGTATGAACAATGATGGTAAACTAATTAGAAACAACTAAAAAGCATAAAAATCAATATTTTTTTAAGAATTAGTCCCTTATTTTTAATAACAGCACTGCAACGCAACGTCGTGGCATTGATTCAATTTTATACATTTTTCTAAGGGGATTGATTTCCATGTTGCAACAAATGCTTCATATAGTTCGTTTTGACTGGTGTTACGTTACGACTTTCTTTTTAACAATATACCAGAGATTTTCTATCGAGTTTAAATCCGGACTATTTGCTCGCCAGTCTAAAACGGATATACGCTATTCACTAAAGAAACATTTGACGTTATTGGGCGTGTTTAGGGTCATTGTCATACTGAAAGATCCAGGTCCAAGCGGCCTATAACAGAAAATAAACTCCTACATGTGTAAGACTCATTTTGTACTTAAAAGTAAAATATGATTTATATTTTATGCATTTAATGAGTTTTTTATTTGATTGTCTATATTATTGTATGATTATCAATTATTATTATAATATTAACGTTTGTACGTTGAAGTTATACATTCTTTATTCATAAGAAGTGTTTCTAATTGTATGACCACCACTGTATGTGCGTATTGAAAATGGGTTTTGTTTGTTCGCCAATCACGTGAAAACTAGTGAATGTATCAACATGGAAACATGAGCGTTCGTTGATGGTTATAGGCTATTTATTTTTTTAATTTCATGGATCGTTTATTACATTTCTAATAAATTTTCGTAAACATTTTCATTTCGGATGTGTATTTCGCTGCGGTTGCTCTCAGATAATAATTTCAAGTCTAATTTTATATCATGGCCAGCAAAGTGGGCAGAGAACAGTACATCTTAGCCACTACATTTAAGCATATCCCAGAAAGGTCCGTTGTCCTCTGGAATAAGTTTTAAACAAGTGTTTTTTTGTATTTCATGTTTTTTGTTTTAGTTATTCCATATATTTATAATTAATTAGACTTATATTTATTTATTTCCGGATTTCTAGACTTTCAAATTCGAAAAATAATAATGAATACTTACAAAAATCAACCAGCGGGTTAACATTTATTTTATGTTAACGAGCGTATCTTTAATCTGTACTGAACGGGTGTACATTCACTGTTCTTAGTAATGTTCATTTTGAATAGGAGAAACTCCTACCATACCTACTGCAAAATTACTTTCTTTCAATGGCCGACATAAGGATTTCCCTTGTGAATACATTATACATATTAAAATAATATGTTTTATTTAACTACAATGTGAAAAGTTGTGCAAAAAATACATAACATAAATAGCGTAGACTCAAATGGTTTTATGTTGAGCTATTAGAATCCAAATTCTTGTTTTTATAATGTCTGATCTTTTTTTTGGTTTGTGTTTTTAAACACGTGATAAAGAACACAGCACCACAATTTGTTTTAATTTACACGTTAGTATTACGATACTGGGATTTTGACGTTCATAAATAAGATTATTACCTCAGCAGTTGTACTAGCTCTCTTCTTCATCGCTTCTTTATCGATGAGGAACATGGCCAAGTATAAACAATGTTTATTGGATGCGGTCATTCGCGGAGTGGACCGCACGGCGAATGTTGCCGCCCACTACCTTTACTAACCTAGCTATAGCGTCCTTCAAATCAGAAGGTTTTTTGAAGACTACTGTGTGATAGCAGAAATTGCCGCTGCAGTGAATAGCCACCAATAAAACATGTTAATTTATACCAATTAGTTCAACAGATCAATCAATTTGTTGATATTTATATTAGGCAAAAAAGTTTTTTACAAATATTGAATCATCGCAATATTTCAGGAACGTCAACAAATTAAGAAATAAAGAGGGTCCCACAAATCCGTCGATTATCCGCATTTAAAATCGAATTGCCTACATTGATGATCATAATGGAGAAGTAAAACGCATCAATGAGCACCGTACAAAGGCGTTAGCCGCGTGCGCCACGACGAAAATACGCATAAAGGTGGCGAACAGAAGTTATAAAAAAGCTAAAAAGTGAGGTAAACAATCTGGGTGCGTTTTTTGTGATCGCGACAATGATGTTTTGGTGGGGTGGCACAAGTAGCGCACGCGAGACCGCCGATTTATTTGCCATCTGCAAGCGCATGCCACTAACGATCTATTTATACGTACCAGCACTGGCAAGGGCATCGCTATTGTACTGGTATGTGCCTGGATATAGGATATCTTTGTTAATTATTTACATGGACCTTTAAAGATCTTTCACACATGTAGTGCCCCTCTTTTTCGTATACATAAGTAATGACTACAGATCTGCACGATGTTGATGCTAACGCCACTTAATTGCTCTATTTAATTTAAAATACGACAGGCAGCAACTATTTATATGTAAGTGTATCCAGACGGTATAAAAACTTAATTTATTGTATTTTATATAATTTTGGTTTACATCGATATAAACGAGAAAACATGTAACAAATTTTATTTTTACTTTCCAATGAAGAACCGTTGAATTATTTTGAATGCGGTTGGTTTTAAATAGAGAAGTGAAACGTTTGAAATCACAATCTTTATCGTAGTTAGATTTAAGTGTAACAATGAACAACGAAAGTTAGGGGAATGAAGGGGAGAAAATTAAGAAACGCTGAGATCAGCTCAAAGAATCAGCGGTTGACCGCCCGGCGAGATGTCAATCATTTGAATATCGGAGTCTTTCCTTTTTTCCATGTTCCGTTGAGATCGTGTGATAATGCGTTTACATTATACGAAACCATCGAAACGGACTCTTGCCAAAAAATAACAAGTCTTAAGTAAAATAAGTCATTATTAACGTTGAAAATGCAACTCGAATGCGGTCATGCGGATTTTATATGTAACGGTCGTTTCATAGAAATCATATCAAATAAACATCCTTAAAAATACAAAGGTTTTCAAGTCCGAATATTGTTGGACTTCTAATCCCTCATCAAATCTAAATAAAATTCGTATCCAAACTTCAACCGAAATTTGAAATGAATTGTGTATTGCGACATCAGTGTGAGAAAATTAAATTAATGAGAATTATTATTTTTTTATACTATGAAGCTATGAGATGAGCGGGACGTTCACCTGATGGTAAGTGATATGTCTGCCCATTACAACTTGGCACTATGTATGTGTATTACACTATGTATGATACGGATGTTACACCAATAATTACACTAGCTACAGTGCGCCCTTCAATCACGGAATATACTAATGTTTGCACAACACTGTTTGGCGGCAGAAATAGGCGCTGCAGTGGTACCTACCTGGACGGTCTCCGACAACATAGACCTGTCATGATTTCATTCATATCATGAAGGTAATAGTTGGAAAACTAAATTCATTCGAGTTGGCCACAATGAGAAAATTAAGTTATATATTTTATTAATATTTCCACTTCAAAATTGTGGCCACGTAGTGCTCATGTCGTACAATGTATTTTTACCGATTGCTTCGACTGCCTTAAGCATATAATTATTTTTATATACAACAGTACTAGTTAATAATTATAAGAGTAAATATCTTTTATGAACGTTGTAACATCGCGAAATTTCAAAAATAAGCAATTAAAACTTATTTATGGTGTTGGCTGTACGGTTCCCTCGTAGCTGAATAATATTTTGTAGGCGGTGTTAGGGTGCGAAGTTGCCGCGATCGTTGGCAGGGTTGCAATTATGACTTGTCTTTCTATGTCCGGAAGCTATGCGCAGCAGTTTGCTGAAAAAAAATAATTTTGTTAGCTCATTAATTATTTAAATCTCATTAAACAACCGCAATTACTTTTTTTATTGCCAACATTGTAGACCCGTTTTATCTAATTTATCTGGGGGAAATGTTTTAATTGCTTTTAAACTTTTGCTTAAAGTGAAAAAAAAAAATGTTTACAATGGTATAAAAACATCGCTACGACGTTATTTCATTGTAGAATCTTGTGGGCATATTTAAAACACAAGTAAATTGGCTTCTTGACTAGAGCTCTTTTCTTTATTACATTAGTTCTTCACTTACTGTTGATGAATTGGATAACGGTCTGGGAAAAGTCTGTATATGGAAAATATAATTCATATTACCACAGATTCTAAAAATTGTAATTTATAATAACATTAAAATTTAAATATACCTGTATTGAGTTACTGTGGCCAATTCATGTTACCGTTATTGTATGCAAGCATATAATTTCAAGAACCTTTATTATTATCATTATTGTGTCAGCATATTGACGGCCACTGTTGACCATCGACGGTCTACCTACCCAAAAGTAAGTATTCGTTTACTCTCTACGATTGACATGCGGATTGTCTACCATAAATATTGAAAGTGGCACAAAATAATATTAAAATGATAATTTGATAGATTTGTTATTGGAAAGTTTATATATATATATATATATATATATATATATATATATATATATATATATATATATATATATATCATCACGCCTTTTTCCCAGTAGGGGTAGGCAGAGGTGGATAAACACCCACTTTTACCCAGTTTATGTTGTTATATTTTACTTTTACTTAGTTCATAAAATAAAGCTTCTCAAAAATTACCCTCAGACCATTTAATGAACGTATTAAATATTTATTATCAAAGCAATCAAAACAAAAAGTTGCTTTAGAAAGCACCATGAAATAATTTGCATTCGACGGCCTTAAATGACTTACCTAAAATCCATTTACAATGGTTCAAAGCCAACCAAGTTAAACAGGAAATTATTCAGCTCTGTTGTAGCTGTGACAAACACTCGAACCTCCGTTGACGTAGCTTCCGACTGCTTGATGGGGTCTTCCAAGCCGCCTTACTTTGCCAAATATTCATAAATTAGGAAATTAAAATACGGCTCCTGCTTGTACAATTTTCGTATGCGAACCGTTATATACATTTTTATACAGAAATATTTACGAATCGTAATGAAAATGTATTTACGTTTTATAGACAAAGAAGATCACACGCACAGTATTACACGTGTGACATCTAATAGGGGGACCGGAAAGTAATGTCGTTTCTGCGCATGCCAATACTTGATTGTCATTTGTCAGCTCATTGTTTTGTTCAGAGGCGTACCAAAGACATTGTGAGGTTATAGTGATTTCTTTACTTATAGACAATTGAATTACAATTTTTTTTTGTAATTTTGGGTAAAATGGCCAGCCAAATACCAGAAGAGGTACACATCCGGCATTGCATGCTCTTTGAGTTTCGCAAGGGAAATAACGCAACAGTTGCTACCAAAAACATTTGCGATGTTTATCCAAATGCACTGGACATTCGTAAATGCCAAAGGTGGTTTTCCAAGTTCAAATCGGGTAATTTTGATCTTTCCGACTCGTATCGATCAGGAAGACCATCAGCGTTAGACAACGACGTGTTAAGGGCGGAAGTGGAAGCAAATCCGTGTCAGACGATCGAGGAATTGTCAAACAGTCTCAACAAACCTTGGTCGACCATCCAAGAACATTTGAAGCAGATTGGAAAAGTAAGCAGAGCAGGTGTTTGGGTCCCGCATAATCTGTCCGAACAGAATAAGGCTAACCGATCAATCACATGCAACTTATTGCTTCAACGACACAACACAGAAGCGTTTTTTGATCGCTTGATCACAGGAGATGAGAAATGGGTCCTGTATGATAACCCAAAACGCAAAAGGCAGTGGCTCTCTCCAAATGAAATCCCTCGGAGTACTGCTAAGCCAGGTTTACACCCCAAAAAAGCGCTTTTGTGTGTTTGGTGGAGTATTCGCGGCATTGTTCATTTTGAATTACTGAAACCTGGAGAAACTGTTACTGCAGACCTCTACAGCGAACAATTGCAGCGAGTCAATCAATCTTTAATTGAAAAGTGGCCAGCGATTGTCAACCGAAAAGGCGTCATTCTCCAACATGACAATGCAAGAGCGCACTGCGCAAGGCGAACTCTAGAAAAAATTAATGAATTGGGGTGGGAGGTGCTGCCTCATCCACCATATTCGCCCGATGTTGCACCATCGGATTTCCACTTATTCCGAGCGCTGCAACACTTTTTAAGTGGCAAAACATTTGCAAATTTGGATGATATCCAAAATGCCATCTCTAGATATTTTGCCGAAAAACCAATTAATTTTTATCGATCAGGGATTGAAAATTTACTCACTAGATGGCAAAAGGTTATTGACAATGATGGGGAATACATCATTGATTAAAAATAAAGACTCGTTAAAAATGTATGTGTTTGTATTTAGCGTAAGAAAACGACATTACTTTCCGGTCCACCTAATATATTGAAACAGCAATTGCTCTACTGCATCTATAGATATTTGCTTAAATCGAACTAAAATTTGTCCTAGAAATAATATATTTTTTTTTTTTATAAGATCTAGTAGGCAAACGAGCAAGACGGGTCACCTGATGGTAAGTGATTCACCGCCGCCCACGGTCACCAGCGATGCCAGTGCGTTGCCTACCCTTCAGGTAAGAATATGCTCTTTTCTTGAATAACCCAATGTCGCAGTTGTTGGGGAAGACCGCTGATGGCAACGAATTCCAGAGACTTACTGTGCGTGGCAGAAAACTGTTTTTAAAAGAATGTATGAAAAATGTATGTAAAATAAAATCGGTGGTATCACGGTATTAGTGTTGAAATAAAGACATAAGCTGTGTTAATATTAAATTTTCATAAAAAAGACTAATAATATTATAGGGTGTATATTATAAACAAATAATTTCTAATCTGTGCCTAAAAATATTCTGTGTCGGTTTGCTTGTTCCAGCTCACTATTGTAACAGCTAGATATTTGGACAATGTGACAGCCGCTGTAATAAGTAGTAATTCATATACGATCTGTTGTGGAAAAAGACTTAGGGTTGCATATACATTGCATCATCATCATCAATCGATAGACATCCACTGAAGGACATAATTACTCCCTAAGATCTCCACTTCGATCGGTACCGCGTATGTACATATGTTGTGTTTTGATAATACGTTCTAACAAAAAAAAAAAAACATTTTTCACTCGACAAACGTAAAAAAAATGATACGTCGTCCATAACCATTTAGCGCTAGGTGGGATAATATATACTGTAACATACTGTGCTTGCCGCCTTGAAACATAAAATGACTTGTTACTCAATAACAGTAAGTTCAATAGCTACAGCGTCCTTCATAGTGTAACACTAAAGTATGCACACTATTGTTTGGTGGCAGAAATAAATGTGGTGGTGTCTATCTAGATCTGTGAATAGGATCAAAATTAATAAAAAATAAGCTGTCTTGGTTAATAACCTATTACTGGGTCCCTTATATTTTATTATTTCTTTGTGAATTTCACACTTTTCAACACTTCATGATCAAACATAAAAAAATTTAAAACCGCAAGATGTTTAAAATTTCATATAAATTTTGTATAGTTAAAGAATAAATCAATAAATATTATGTTTCTATTTTTTGTTGATTGAGTAAATTTCACGGGTTGGGGAGGGCCTCGGTAGGAGGGGTGAGGAGAGCGAGATCACTCGCCCGTGCTTTAATTGCTTTTCACTTAGCAACCGCTCATGAACAGAACGCTCGTGAAAATGAAGAAAAAAAAAAATCATTACATCAACATCTTTTAGAGATTGCCCAGATTTGGGACGTTCAGAGACAGCGGGCCCCTTATATAGGTATAACGTTTTTCTCTTGTTTTTCCAGCGCGCCTCATTTCCGGGAGGGAGTCGCGAGGAGGCGCGGGTGGCGAGGGTCCTAAGTAATTTCGCTTAAGAACTCTAAACGTAATTAGTGTAGGGCGTGCAAAGGGAAGGGCTTGAAAGTTGGAGAGGGTTACGTCCCGCGCGCCCCCTCTCTGTACCCCTCTCCCTCCCTGTTCTACGCGCCGTCTGAATATTTGATCGCGCCGTCTCGCGATAATATTTGCCGGAGGAGGTTTCCGTAAACAGGACTACATTTCCCTATCTACTATATTAATTTGAAGCGTTTGAAATGGACGATTGTATAGAAATTAAAATATTGGCAGAGCTGTTTAATTCTTTAATGTTGTCAACATATATTTCTCGGTAAAATATATTACTAATACCTCAAACGAACTGACGCCTGATGTTTGTAATCGGATCGTAAAAATATCGATGTTCTTTTAAAATGTCGTCAGTCATTTCACTGATATTATATTTTTATACCATCAAAGACACTTGGTTCTTTTCAAATGTTTTATTTTGTCAATATATTAGTAATATTAAAGCGTTTGATAAACAAGCAGCTTCACAATTTCCAAGTACATAATATCAATGGTTATGCTTAAACTGGTAGTAATTTAAATGATAATTAAGAATGTTTTGTTAAGTACGAAGCGAATTTATTTGATAGCTCCAAGCAAGGGCAATAATTTACAAATTCAAAAGGCCTGTGAAACAAGAGAGGAAATTAGAATTCGTAATTAGAGAAGAAGCAACGCCACGACCGCTCCTACAACATTTGATTAGCAATTATGGTAATTTGACTTAGAGCAGGGTAAGATTTCTCCTAATTTGTTAGTTAAATTATTATCAAGACTCTTCGCTCATAAAGCATTCTTTCTATGTTTAAACCTCATTTAAGGTAAATTTTACGAAATTATTGTTATAATAGGAATGAAGGCGGGATTATAAAAGAAATTATCTTGTGTATAATATTTTATGTACGATTCTATAGTAAGCAATGAGAAACTCTAAAAGTAATTAAGATAATAAGAAGCATGGCCGCTACATCTAATCTCTCCGACGACTTTCACTGTTTGATACTTATTAATATTGGCCAGATT
Source organism: Troides aeacus (assembly GCA_033220335.2). Lineage (NCBI taxonomy): Eukaryota > Metazoa > Arthropoda > Insecta > Lepidoptera > Papilionidae > Troides > Troides aeacus. The sequence continues at coordinate 4,905,166 of CM067275.1, read as the reverse complement.
ATTTTCACGTAGTAGTTACAATAGATATGGTGCTCCATAGAGACCTTTGTATACACGACATTAAAAACAGAAATTTACATCAAATTTTTACAAAAAGTTGATGATCTTTGTGTCATTTATATACTTGGTGAGCGATTCATAAACATGTGTATTAATAAGTAGTAAGGTTCCAACCAAAAAAGGTCATTATCGCCTCTGTAAAACTACAATGCCAATTGTAAAACTACAATTTACAAACATATTTACTACTCTTTTCGAGTGTTAGGCCCATCACATTTTTCCATAAGCTATAAGATATTTATATTGTAGATTCCGTTATTATAATGTAAGTCACATAATGAATTCCGGCCATGCAATGATGCAATGTACTTTTAAAAATTCAATTGTGATCGTGTTTACTTGATATAAGTAAGTTTCTCTTTTAGTAAACTTCACTTTATATATTTCGTTAAGCTTATATTTTAAGCTTGCTGCATAATGCGCATTCAAATATATAAATCCAAGTGTATTATGTGATGTTACATATTCCTGTTTTTGAGCTTTGTTATTAAAACTCGTTAATGAATACCTTCATGTACCCTATATATGAAAAAAAAAACATCTAACTTTTTAATAGTTACCTAAAGTTGACTTTCCTGGAAGTGAAACCCCAGCGCATTTGTAAAAAATCGTTATTGTGCAACATGCTACTATATGCAATTTAATTATCGAAATGAGCTCCCGCGCTTTACCCTTTTGTACCTTAACCCCCCGGATGAAAAAATACGCACCCATAAAATAGAGGACGGGTAACGAAAAAAAAAAAGGAGCGTATGCAAATTCGGGATAAAATATAGCCCGTAAATGCCACCGTTTCTAAAAGAATATTAGAGACGTTTTTCAGTGGGTGGATGGGGGTCGTCACTTTATACTTTGTCTCCACGCGCTAAGTACTGCAGCTCCGGGTGTCCGCGACGGTGTTCGCCTTAATTTGCGATTGTTGTTCTACGATAAATTCACTTGCACTTGTTTATTAAAAAACGAAACAAGCACAGTTGGCTCTATTCGTTTTCTATTTTGCTACTACGCCTTAGTTTGGTATGAGACAAGCATCATAAAGATGAACCACATCAATGGTCTCAAAACACAAATGTCTTTTTAAAATTAAAACCCACAAAGATTTATTGATTTAGGATTTTGATACGAAATGTTTGTTGTAGTTTTTACTAGTGTTATTCACGAATAAGTTACGTTGAATGAAATATGAAACTTATATTTAAATAAGATCGCTTAAGAAAATTTACAACGTTTGAATTTGAATTGAATGATAACATGATTGTATTATATTTTGATTTCAAATACAATAACGCGCATTAAACGTGAATTTCGAAAAAATGTATCGATATATTTTTAACATCATGCTTTAAACATGGATGGTCTAGTACTTTTTAAATTTCATAAAAGCAATGGTTATATATAAAAACTTCATTTGTAATAATAGGTTGTCAAATATCTCCCTTCCGCTTTTTTGCTCTTTATTCAATGCTTTATAAAAAGTGTTACAGTGATCGGATTTAGTTCAAATATGCGCAGTTTTGTTCGATAATCTGTTTCCATCTAGACGGCAACTTCATAATACCTCCCTCGTAGAAGCCCCCCTCCTTATTTGCGAAGAACTCGGACAGCCACTTTTCACAAGCCTCTTTTGAGTTCAACTTTACACCACCAAGGGCGTTCACCATGGACAGGAACAGGTGGTAATCACTTGGCGCTATGTCCGGACTATATGGTAGATGCGATAAAACCTCCCATCCGAGATCCCGTAGCTTCTGACGAGTCATCAACGAAGTGTGTGGTCTGGCGTTGTCCTGGTGGAACACTACACCCTTCCTGTTGGCCAATTCTGGACGCTTCTGGTGGATCGCCTGCTTCAAGCGGTCCAGTTGTTCGCAGTAGATGGTAGAATTAAGCGTCTGGCCATATGGGAGCAGCTCATAGTGGATGATTCCCTTCCAATCCCACCAAACACACAGCAAAACCTTCCTGGCCGTCAATCCCGGCTTGGCCACTGTTTGGGACGATTCACCGGCCTTCGACCACGACCGTTTTCGCTTGATATTGTCGTATGTGATCCATTTTTCGTCGCCAGTCACCATCCGCTTCAAGAATGGGTCGAGTTCGTTCCGTTTCAGCAGCATATCGCAGGCGTTGATTCGGTCCAGAAGGTTTTTTTGCGTCAAATCATGCAGCACCCAAACATCAAGCTTTTTTTTGTATCCAGCCTTCTGCAGATGGTTTAAAATGATTTGGTGACTAACTCCCATCTCCTGGGCGATGTCACAAGATGCCACATGCCGGTCTAACTCGATGTAGTCCATGATTTGATCGGTATTTGTCGTCACAGGTCTTCCGCCGGCTGGCTTATCCATGGTGTCGTTTTCACCGGCTCTGAATCGTCGAAACCATTCCTCCGCGGTTCGAAGTGATAGAGTACCATCCCCCAAAACACCATTAATCTCACGGAACGTTTCTCTAGCGGATTTGCCTTTAACGAAGGAAAACTTTAAAATAGCGCCAATTTCGGCGTTAGTGAACTCCATGTTTACACGTCTATAACTGTTGAACGCAATATCCAAACTAATTATGCATAGCGTCGTTTTGTAGGTTATGTCAAGACCTTTCAAATTATGTATAGTATTGCCAGATACGAGCTCTGTAGCGCTTTGTACATAGCCGCGAAATTCAAAAGACAAAAAGGCGGAAGGGAGATATTTGACAACCTATATATATTTATTACAAATTAAAAGTTATTGAACTAGATATAAAGATTAATTGAAATGAAGAATTACTGGTGGCCGGTCTCTATTGCCGGATATCGTCTAGATACAACCGCAGCGCCTTTCTGCCGTCAAACAATAGTGTCCAAACATTACCGTGTTCCGATGGTAAGGGCATTGAAGCTAGTATAATTACTGGGGTAACGAGACCCGACATCTTTTCTCAGGCGACGAGCGCAATGTGGTGCTCCGTATAACATCCTAACCAGCAACACATTGTTATGGGCGGTCACATCACTTACTATTAGGTGAACGTCCCGCTCGTCTGGTCGTACAATTTTATAAATAGATAAAAAGAAAGATGTGTTGAACAGTTCCCCACAGTACCAAGTATTACAAACAATGTTTAACAAAAAATATATACCTATACAAGTCTTTATCTCTTGGAAGCGTTGTTTCTAGCCTCTCTTTTTTCGGGCCTCCGAACGGTGGGTAATGATGGGTCAACCGAAGGGAATGAGTTAATAGGTGTTTTAATTATTGAGGACAGTGAGCGTCGACGCGGGGGGAAGAAAGAGACAACATCAAATATTTAAGGCTTAATGCCGGCCGCGCTCTCGCTTGTAATTAAAGCGTTCTTTCCTTTTTTCAGCGGACTGATACAATATTCAGCATGAGAAGGAAGCGCTTCGGTGGCGGGGTGGCGCCTCCATTGTATTCGCTAAGGAAGATAAATTAAAAAATATAATTACAAGGCGGCCGCCATAATTCTCGGCAGGCGGGCCGTGGGGTGGCGGGCGGAGAGGGGACGGTGGGGAGCAATAGTGGAGGAACGGGCGCTCCCGGAGGAGGCTTCTTAAATATTTGGGGATAGCGCGTACCTACGCATTACGTAAATTAATGACACGGATTCGAGGAAGGATGGCGCCCGCCGACGCCCGCACCGCTCACCGTTGTTTGTTTTGTTTTAATGCACGCTGTTAACGAGGTTATTAGATGCGAATTATAATAACAGTCCTGCCCCCCATCCCCCGCCGACCAGCTACGACCCCCGGGCACCAACATTAATGGATGTAATGACTGCCGCTTTCTTATATAATTGCTGAAATCTAACTTTATCGGGTCGATCAGATTTCAAATTATAACAAAATACATCAAATAATTTGTTTGTAAAATATTTGGAAAGAAATATTTTCTTTCTTAGAAAAATTACTTTTGATTGGTTAAATCATCATTCGGAGTATAATCATTAAAGTACTACCTAGTATACTATTCAAATGTTAACCAGGAACAAGAAGTAAAGTATTATATTTGTTAAATAATTGATTATAAATTTTAGTTAGATTGAAATTATCTGATTTATAATGTAACCATCTTAGTGCGCAATATCATTATAATGCTACATTTTTGTAAATATTATATACTAAGAAGTACTTACGGAAATGAATTCTTTTCGTGAATTATATCATAAGATAGGAGCGACATGCGGAAACCAGAAGGTGACATAATGAACACATGCAAGAATAAACATACGTTAGAGCTATCAAGAAGCATTAAGATATGCGAGGTAAGGTAGGCGAGGCGTACGGAGGTAAACATGTGGACATGAGAGCGCGCATGTCTCGTATCCGAGCAACAAGTGCGCCCATGTGATCCCGTTCATACAAGAAAGCGACTCATGGCACAGTGACAGTGGTCAAAGTACCAACTAGTTGTAGTAACAGTTGATTTTTTTTATCTCATGCCATTCCCAATGTATTCGAATATTCAATAAACTTTGCTGCGGTTTAGCTTCAGACTAAGCTCTTTACCACTGTAAATTTCTTCGATATCGGTGTCATGTTCGTAATTAAAATTATTGCTTTGTAACCAGAAAGTTTAAATGGGTATTTAATCAAAAGCAATCAACCTGTTTGATCATCGCAAGATAAACTTGCGGTGTTTATTAAAAAGTGGCTGCTTTAACAAAATAAATAGTATTTTATGTAAGTGAAGTCGATGAATTTAAAATGGCAATATTATAGCTGATAATATTGCAAGCAATTTTCAGAAAGTTTTAACCTTTTAATAGTAAAGATCTAGGTTACACTGATTTTATCAAGCTTCTTTTTCCTCTTAAATTCTAATGGAAAATATAAATATATAATATAAACCATACTCAAATTTTGCGAATATTAAAACATATCAAATATATAATTTCAGAAAAACCTTTTATATACTATGATGTAATTGCTTTTAGTCAGTGATTTCATTTTAAATTAGGAAAATGGACTTTTATAAAATCGTTCATTCAGTCGTCTCGACATCTTGAAGAGAAACAAAAGTATCGTTGAACGTCGCGTTGGTTCGGAACACCCTCCGAAGAAAACTTATTAATTTTAGTCATTATGAATTCCGCGAACGAAACTCGAACGTCTAATTTCAACCCTAACTTATCAAGACGCGAATAAAAAAGTTCACCCCCAGCACCCCCTTTGCTCACCCCCTTGTTTAAAACGCCGGCGAAAAAAGAAGCACATAAAAATGCATGAGGCCTTCCTCGTTATAAGGAAAGGGTAGCGTCTCCCTTCCCCCCACGGGAGGTAGCTGTAAAAATCGTCTCTAATTTAAATTTGGGAAGTTTCGCGAAGCGCGAGGCAACTCTGATGTCTTGATAAATGTGCGTGAATTCCACTAATTTCAAGTCTTCAACGCTCCGAACTTTTAATTGGACACGCATAAATCGCGCTACTTTCGTAATGGAGGACGCATTAATTTGACAAAATGGCCGGCGTTGAGATAAACATCGCTCATTGTTTCCGGCAGCTTACAACCAGCGAGATACCTCCAGATTATTATATAAATATTCGCTACCTTCCACGAATAATATACATATATATGTATATGTAATACAACCGTACATTAATATCTTTCAACATAATAGATTTCAAATATGTTTCGTTCTATGAATTTTACTATTTGCGAACTCTTTTGTAACGGCAACGACAGATATGTTGATACCTGAATGGTAATTGAAACTTTACTGAGAAATTACCGTATCTTGTTTTTAGTGGAAAGTAGTTATTTTGGTCTTTACGTCGCCTGGTATGAAGGTAAAATGAAGCTCAATTATTTCAAAGCATTTTTTTGTTCTGAACATAAATGTTATGAAATCTTAAATTGCAGCCGTCTGTTAAATGTGAATTTTTTTTATATGTAATGATTTCTTATAATTACCTGAATATTATTTAAGAAAAGTAAATTTCACTAATTTTTCTTTTTAATTTTTAATAGTCTTTCGAAACGTCTTCGGTAGGAATCGTTTTTTTTTCGAGGATTTGTATTCTAGTACTTTTGATCATCGCAAATTGCAGCTTTTTAGAAGGTCGATGTCTAATGTGTTTTAAGACCAACCAGACTGTAAGTTTAAATTCATCATAATAAAGTATACTTTCACTTTCAACCCGAGTTTTTATTTTATGGAATAATTGACTTAGCAAGTATTTGTTCCCTTACTTGTCATTAAATCAGGACAAAGCGAACCGTTGACAAACTTCGACGGGTGTAATGTTATTCATTTGGGAAAGTCAAAGGTTTTATTTGTCTAGAAGAAAAAAAAAGTCGCCGGAAAGCGGACGGTGGCATTTTTTCCATTCGCCGCGTTCCATTAGCGTGCCTTTGTTTGGCGGGAGCGCGCAAATTAATTTAGCTCTCCCGCCATTTCCTTGCACCTCCGCCCGCGCGCCTTTCTAACCCCCGTCGCGCCCTTTTTGTCTACGCCTTGCTCTACGTATCGTTTTCTTCTTTATGGCTCATTAGACATCATCGTCGCCATTGTTTTTTTGGCCAAGCTATTCTGCGTATATAGGACTGAAATAAAATTATAATTAAAACCTAAAGGTACTCCGTGATACCTAGACATCGGTGCAGTACTCTCATAACTATGGTTGCTGTAAATCAATCGGAATTTCAGGTAATAAAAATTAAAAAGAAGTTGTTCCATAAAGCAAAATCTGTAAAATTTTATTTTAACAAAGTAAAATGTTCTAATTATTTTCAATTGTTCCATATTCATCATTATTGCTTAAAGTCTAAGTCGCAGCTTTAGTTCATGGAGTGATATTAGTTAATTATATAGACATTTTTAATTAATTTTATTCGATATATCTTGTCTGTGTAGCTCAATGCTACTAGTTACTAAAATATACATATCAATATCTTCAATTATTGTTTGGAAGTGTCGGCTCACTTTAAAAAAATACAATATTTGCAGTAAAAACAAGATTCTACGTTAATAAAGAACTAAGTTTCATACAGTAAAAAGACTTACTTATTTTTTATTCCTATGTAGGAGAGAACGAGGTTGTTTCATATTTTAAATCAATCGATTCAATATTTTCGAAGAAGTCAAATACTCGTCTCTGAACATTGAAGTAAATTTGATCAAGTCGCTATGCGAGTTTGAGATCTTAAAAATTATTGTAATACATATTTATATAAAATTAAAAAGAACTATACTATAAGAATACTGCATGGTATATAAACAATAACGTAACTAAGGTGTTGATAAAATATAAGAATACATACATACATATACATATATATCACGCCTCATTCCCAGTGGGATATAAGAATATATGCCTTAATATGCGACAGAACGTTTAATTATAATTATTTTCACAACGGAGTGTTGATCTCTATTGTTCAGCGAAAATCCATTTGGTACACGAACAAAAATCGTAATACTAAACTATGTGAAAATAAAATTACGGTCAAGTATGTTTGGTCATGTTTTAAAGTCAACGCAAGTGAAAAACATTACTAACTATAGTTAACACAAGGTTATAGATTTGATTTATTACATGAAGTAAGTAAATCAAAACTATTTGTCAAATTGATGGTTATTAATTTTAACACATGGTTTATCTTCGATTAATGCTGTATAATTATCTTACCATAATCGTTGTTCACCTGCGCCGGCGCCTTGTCTCTAGCCCGGCGTGCGCGGAGAGCGCGCACTCCTGCCCACAAAAAAGCGCCAACTGACGCCCGGCTCGGCCGTGACCCACAGTTTTTTAACCCGCGCGTGCCCTCAGCCGCTCCCGACCCGGTTGTTTAACAACCCTTGCGTATTCATAAACCGTCCTGTGTCACTCACCTAATGTCTATCATACGAAAGAAAATCTAAAGCGCTTGTTTGCGCCATACATTTTTGTTACCGCCTTAATTAAATTAAAAAAGACCAGTCTAATTCCTAAGGAAATAAAATATTAAACCAATTTTAGATTTTTAGCTACATATTTTGATTATATCAAAAATTAAGGATCAAATTTATAATTTAACAAATAAACTCCTAATAAATTACTTTTATAGCGAGACAATCGTTTAAAGAAAAGGTGCTGTTGACATTTCCAATGAAATAAGGTTTCGTGTATCACTTTTTTAATTAATTACAACGGTAGACACATTTTAAATTCTTAATTAAGCAATCCGTACTTTCGCCCGCCTATAAATTAGATCGAGCCGTTTCCATAGAGACTACTCATCCTTTAAAGCGGGCCGGGAGGGTGAGGGGGGCGCTTTACAAAAAATATAACTTAGGGTGAGTAAAAAACCGTGGGGTGACTCAGCCGGCCGCTGCACCCCACGATGAGAAATCTACGATCAATATTAACTCTTTTTTTCAACGGAGAATCGCTGAATTTTAAGTCGGTTTTAAGTGTTCACTGAGCTGTGGAGGTAAAATGTGTGTAGAATGTATTGGCCACGCTTGCCGCGCCAGCTTCAGTGTTGCCAATATTTGATCAGAGCGACCACTATAAATCACGCACGATAAGTTTCGGCATTCATCTCGTTTACTATGCGTTAGTCAAGGTCGGCCAACATATGCTTGTGACAATTTGATTTTCTTTTAATAAAAAAAAATATGAGAAACGCTAATATATTTAATAATATTTATTCAATCATTTAAAAAAACATATACATAACTTAATTGTGAAAAATTCTCCTCCCTTGTCTTTTAAATAGAATATTATATTAAATTTTATACATATCAAAATTTTAATAACATGTAGTCTTCTAGTCTGTTGAATTCTTTGCTTTTTCTCTTAATATTTTATTTTATCTGCAGCAACAGTCATTAAATAATTTAATTACATTGATACAATGTTTTTTTTATATAAAATCAGATAATTTTGTGTGATTTTTGACTAATATTTATATTCAGTTTCTTGTACTGCTTTATTATTAAACATGATATTTTTTAATCATTCATCCAAGCACAGGCCCGGTGTCCGACTGCACGCATGCGTCAAAAAAGCATTAACTTAAAAAAAAAAACCTATTTATGACAGCGACCATTATCGTCTAATAAATCAGCTGCCCGCTCTTCTGTTTTCGATAATGATTCTATTATTATGGAAAAACGTTATGTAACTGTAACATTTTTTCCACGCTTAAAAATATGGAATCAACTTTTTATATACAAATTTTGAATGTTTTCTAATATCTAGACATTAACTAGAATTCCTAATTCGTTCCTAAGGACGATTGCATAGAAGATATCTGTATCATAATAATGTTTAACGACATACATTATCATGATAAAACAGTAAAACGGTGTAATTTTTTTTATATGAATGGTTATTTATTAGAAAACATTGTTCTAAGATTCAATTTAGAATTAATAAGTAATTATAAGTGACGATACGGTTAATATAAGTTTAGTATATAGAGCAGAACGACAAGGGCTTTGTTATCGATTTTCTATGTAAATTGATATTTTTTAAGTAGCGTGGTTAAACGTTCAGTAATTTATATAATGTTTAAGAACTATCCGGTAATAAAAAAATATTTTCGAAAGAACAAACTAAAAGCCTTCTCCACAATGGGAAGTACTGGATCGGTTTTTATGTGTGGCGGGCGGTGCGGCGCCCACTGTACGGGTTACAAATTGTGGGGTGAAAGGGGTAGTTTTTTCTAATCGACTTTCCTAGCAGTAATAAACGATATTTATCTTTGTTAATTATAGTTTCACTGCGTTATTTAGTAGACGTGTTCGTGTTTTTGCTACAATTGTTTGTTATTATCGAATTACGTCCTTTTTTCCTTTGACATAATTGTATTTTGGTACATACTTTAATGTTTTAAAGTGCGTAGTTAGAGTTCAAGATAGTTAATGCTAAAAGCGCTTTCTGCAAATTTGATCATGACTCTGAATGCGACGAAGTTGAATTTGGTATGAATAAATTCACATTACAAATAACATTGTAAAGAAGTATTGATGTAAGGTAAGGAATGCAAAGTAGGTGAAAGACAAAAACGACCAAAATCAATTAATTTTATAATAAAATAATGATATATAATTTACAATAACGAAGGATTTTATGACGTTAAATCTACATCCTATTCCTGTAACATCACTTAATATATCGTAGCAAATATTTTAAATTCAACTTATTTTTAATTTGACTACGGCTTTGGTTCTTCCTTCATGAAGTAAGGACTAGACTTCAATTTGGATTGTCAATAAGTATTTAGTTAGTAGTTAAAATTTGTACATAAGTATTTAAATAAGTAAAGGAAAACGCATTTTTTTACCGAGATATTAAATGTGTTATTTTTCACATTCACATTTGCTATAAAATTGGAGAAGTTTAACGGTAATAACTCACTATATACAAATAGCACTTTGATTTTTTACTTAAACTTAAAGCAATGGACAAGAAAGAAAACCAGTTTAACAAAAAGCTGAATGCGTGGACATGAAAAAGAAGCGTTGAAAGTTTTTATGTCGAAATTACTTTCTCATTAATAAACTTGGTTGATTTGTGGGAATACATTTCCAAATCGCCAAAGAATATCTTCATACTGCCAAAAGAATTCAGTCGGCATCGCAAGTGAACTGTGAACAATAGTATTCATCACAATAGAGCGGCAATGGACGCAAGGATAGGAGCCAGTGTACCACCGCATAACTACGCATAAAAGACGAATCATGATATTAATTTGATCATTTCGCAACCTACATAAATAAAGTTTTATCTAATCTTAATCTATATTAAATAATAAAGAATGTGATCGCCTTGGAGGGTATTAATCATAAAGAATTACTGATAAACGTTTGTACAAAACTGAGCCTGCCTCCATGTGTGATAAGTGATAAGAACCGATCGTTATAAAGGTTTTGGGAGAAGACTATATCCAGCAATGGACGTCTATCCGTTGATGATGATGACGATGAAGACAATAAGGAATATTAAAAAGAACCTGAACATTAGTATAATTGTATAAAATTAGTGGGCGCAAATGTTAAGAAACTCAGAATTATACATTATACGAATAATGTCGCCAAAATTTGGGTGATATAACGAAGACCATAACCGCGGCTGCTCTTCATAGAGACAACGATTTAGATGAAAGAAACTTTAAACTTAATTTTCTATGAAACTTTCACCTACGAATATGAATGAGTTTAAAAAAATTTAAAATACAAAGCGAGGGCACCGATCCCTCGCGGCGCATGCGCTGTGACAACCCTTTTTTAACCCCTTCACATCCCAGAGTGTTTTTTATAAGCCTTTTTGTAAAGGGTTGTGTGTGGGGTACCTGCCACGCGACTACGGAAGGGTTGGATTTTTTTATTATGAGTTGTCACAGTTTTTTTCTATAAAGGAATATTTTTTTCTATAGTTCAACTGTTTAGGCCAATAGAGAGTGCAATGAACTCTTTGGTATACATCAGCTGATGCCATAAAAGTGCACTTGTGGTTCTTTGCGCTATTGATTTTCACTTTTGTTCAAGGTCGATGAATTTTTTGTTTCGTTTCCGTTCTTCTCTCACAACAAATTTACACAGAAGAAAGTATTGCTTAACTGTTAATAATTCATTAAAATACACTTTCTACTTATCACCTGTTGGATAGTACGAGGAAGGACTACCAAATATCATGTATGATGCATGTCTTTATTGGTTTTATTGCTATAACATAATATAATTATACTGAGGTTTTTAGGAATATTTATATAATTATAGATAGTGTTTTCCTCTTCAGTATTTTCGATTTGATAATTTTGATGACTATGGAGAAAAGGTTATCATTTTGCGATGATCCATCATGTTTATACTTGAATAAAGTCGATATATAACATTAATGTGATTGTTTCAAAACGTGTCTTTTAGAATTAATGACTATTGCTTAAATCTGAAATTTCTTTTACTTAATGTTTGTGTAAATGAAGTTATTAAAACTTTTGGAAGTTTGACATTACAAATATCTTTAAAACATATAATAAATATACTTTATTTAAAATGTAAGACCAGCAATGGAAGGAGATGTAACAATCGAATAATGTGTTGTATTTTACTTTAAAGGAAATGAATTTAAATAATTGAAAAATGTTCATGTTATTTGAAATATTGTATGTGTTAAAAATAGTTAAAAGAGTATTCGTTTTTTTTTTAAATTTTACTACAGTTATTGTGCAAAGTAAAACCGGATGGTGTTAGTTTACTCTAACTCAACACCCGTTCGATTTGTGCAATGTTGTAGTGAAAAAAGTAAACACATTGCAGAAATCGGGACATTCTGTTAACCCACATTGATCAAGGTGTTAAGATTATCAAGTTGCATACCCGTTATTTTGCGAACCGTTGCTCCATAAACCTTTTTGGGGTCTTTTGACTTTTTTTTATAAAATTGCCCCGTTTGCCGCTGTCTGCAGAGATTTTCGTATCTTAAAAGCAGTTTGTTATGAACCTAGAAGCCGGTATCTACTTGTTTTCTTTATAGTCTGTATCCAGAACTGAGTATTAATTATTGAAAATCTTTTTAACCAATAAAATGAATAAATAAATAAGTAAACAGAAGTTATTTTTCTAACATAACAAGTCCGCCATTTTGCGATATGCTGCTTATGTAAAGATGACTGTTAACCTCAACTTTACTCAGGATTCTTAGCAAGCTTTTTCTTCATAAATCTGTTCGGATCAGTTTCGCGTGGATAGAGTTACATTATCAGACAACATTTCTACGAGTTCTTTTTAACTATCATCTAACGTCACGAAATTAAATTTAATCGAAACAGGCAGTAATTCTAAGATAATTTCATATTATATTATTTTCACAAAATCGTATTGGGTTAATAGCCAATCAGAACGTTTAATTACAATAATGATGTTTTAAGTAAAATATCGTTAATATTTTATTATATGTACGTCGTATATCATTTTGTCGTTCAATACACGGTCGGTCAAACACTTTGTACGCATTATCCCAACATCTAAGAAGAAACTTTACAAACGGATTAAATGCAAACAAACCCGGTAGCCGTGTGTTGTTACTTTAAACAATTTCGTAGCGGACACAAACAAACTTGTTTGTTTGCTATCTTTCGGCAATGTAAGTGTGGTGAAATACTTTTGTAATTCCAGTGAGGATTAGTCATTGTTGCAAACACCGCCACTGTAGCGATACTTGGCAGATTAAAGGATTAAACGCGGATGGCAAATAACTTTACGTAAACTTGTATAGTAAAGGATGTATATGTATATATCCTTTACTTTACAAGTTTCTTATATTTGCACGTGGCGATATATCTGCGAAAAATTTCTATTTTTTACTAGATTTAGATCCAAAGAAAAGTCTCTAAAGACAATTTTAGTGATAAAACAAAACATTTAAAACACACGTATAAATGCACTTCTAGAGTGACCAAAATAAACGTTTTTAATTCGTTTACAATTAATTCTACTAAATTAATTCTACTAATTTCTCTAAATTAACTTCTTTTGTGCCCTGCTCACACCTCAGATATTGTCCACTCTTCCTTTTCTGTCCAATCCATTCTCCTATGGAATGCACTCCCTCTAGATATCAGAACAGTAACTAATCGGTGTACTTTCAAGCAGAAAGTACGGGAATGGCTCTTCAAAGGCGAGGACTGAGATCTCCTTGAAATAATTTTTAATGTTTACATAATATCATGAATGTGTCTATATATATTTTTATTTATATGTGTATGTGTATTTATGTGTATATTTGTGTATTATATTTAATATTGTTCTTATCTGATGCACCTACCTCATCATCTCTGCATTACCCAAGGTAGACTGGAAGATAATGCCTATGGCATTAAGTCCGCCTTTGCACAAGGTGTATAAAGTAAAAATAAATAAATAAATAAATAATTTCATAATATGTGAACTATAGCAGATTAATAATAATAGTTGGATGACTATGTGAAGTGATGTTCCATTCGATCATTGATTTGCGACAAGTTCTATACGCGTTATTAATGACAGTGTACTGCGCGTCTTTTGTACGCAGAAATATTTTAAAGGATGTTATAATTGCATTCAATGGGATCTTTGAAAAAGGTAATATTTAGCGTAAAAATCAATAATCAAACGTCTTCGTGACAATGGATGGCGGTTAACCGAGCTCACTATCAAAATAAAGGCTCCCGGGCGGCGGCGCGGGTGGATTTTTTATATTGCCACCTCCATGAGAAGTGGTGAGACGAATTCGCGACATCATTCCACTCGATCTGGACGAACATAAATATTGTTAATGTAAATATAGACCTATAAAATATTATTAGTGAAAATTATAATATATTTTTATGGAGCTTCGACAAGAACATTAGAAGAAATACTTTTAAATTATTGCAAACAAGTTATCATCTTATGTCTAAAGGCGGTAAAGTAATATGGTGCAATTAAACTACCTTGTTTAGACAATGGTATTACTCACCAGCTAAGCGAATAAACCTCAAGTTGTCTTTTATTGTGGTAAATAATGCTTTTACTTTATTTATACGTAAATAACAAATAAATATATCAACACGGTACTATTAAACCAATAATAATTTCTTTACGGAATAAGGTCTCGAAGGTCAAGATTATTGATGAAAATGCATATAGTTTACTGTCACTGTTTTTTGCTAGACACTCGATTTCTTGAAGAGATCGCTGCACACGTGCATCGTATTATACAAATACGTATAACAAAATCACATTGTGACGGTTTCATTCAGACATTTGCTTAACTTTCATAGTATTATATTCATTGGAACTGTAACCTTTTCTTTGTCAATATTTCTCTATGTAATGTTGCGTCACTCTTGTATAAAAGCGAACAATTTTGCTGCGCAATTCAGTTACGGTACTAAATTTTAATTTACATTCATTGTTTTGTATACAATTAAAACACAAGACGAGCAAGAGGTTTGCCTGGTTATATGTAATACGTTTGCTCATGTGGCAATATTCAAATGATCAATATGAACTTGCTATACATTCTTCATTACTTTGAATATAATACAGAATAATATTGCTTTTTTAGTATTAAAAAACATTATGTTAGGTCTCATTAGGTTTAATCTTACGATGTATTTCAAAGTTAAAGTTATGTCTGCACATTATTACTTATCGTGATCCTCTGCTTGTAGTAAAATACAAAAAGATGAAAATTTACAATTCATATAGGCGCTTATATTTTTTTAACCTTTCCAACGTAATGTCGAATAGTGTTACATGAAGCTTAATATCAAAATATTTCTGTACAATAAAAAAAAATTGTACCCACCGGAAAGAGAATGAATTATGTTTTTATTCACTTTATAGAACATAATGTTTGTTTTATATTATTATTTAACACGACAGAATGTTAGTAATACAAAACATCATAGATATTCTATAAGCACAAGTACTTCTTATAAATTGATTAATAAAATAATCAACGTCAACACTGTTTACTTACAGAATATTTCATATATTTTCAAACTTACTAAAAATCCTGTTTATGATTTAACTATTTCATGTATTAATTGTTTCGTAAGATATTATGATACCAATTATATACATTTCTACCCGCAAATACTTGGATTGCAAAAACAAAAGTGCACCTCGCCACCTGTCGCCGGCGGACGTACCTTAATCAACGGCAGGGCAACGTTTCCGCCTGTGCAACGAACAGAAATGAAGACCGAAGCTTATAATAAGAAGTAACAAAGCCGAAAGTGTTCCGTGCGGCAGATTATGAGCACGTTCATTTATTAATTTATACGTAGCATCGCGGTAAAAAACCCAACCCCACGAGGATAAAAAACATAGCTCGCGTCACCCTAAAGGGAAAGGGTGTTTCTTGTACTCGCGTGCTGTTTAAGTTTTTTACCGTACACCGCGGTTTGTTTTTTCGGGTGCGTTTCTGTTTTTTAACAACACAATACCGTTGTTAAAGAATATTTTCGAGAGCGTCGTACTGTGGCGCGAGCCGCTGACGAGTAAAGAGCGCGATGCTGTATTTTTTTCGGGAGTCGTATTTTTAAATCACTTCAGGCGAACGGGAGAAAGGAACCCTTTTCAGTGTTTAGTCACGGGTTGGGGTGGGGAAGAGGTGGGTGTTTTACGAAGCATGTGTTACTTCCTTTAATTATGTAATTCCACGACGGCGGCGTTAGTTTGCTAGCAAAGCGCTAAGAGCACGCGCTGCGGCATATGGTAGATAATAGCGTCGATCTTTTCAAAAGTAAATGGAGTTTGTTGTAGGTTTAAAATGATGACGGAGATACCATTCGAATTATTATTTTAGTAGGAATAGGATATAAATGTTTTATTAATACTGAGGGCGTGTTAATGTTATGCAATCGTAACTTCTGATAGAGCGCCGTCGGACAACAATAACGCCCATGAAACATACTTCAATAATGTTTAGAATTCGTAAGTGCGCTATAAAACATGAGCCATGAAAATGCTATTAAATATTAAAAGTGGAGAAACGGAGAGCTTAACAAGAAATAAAACATCGTTATAAGAGGCAAGGAGAGGCGAAGTCGCCCCCGGCCGGGCCAGCTATCGGCGCGCCTCAGTTAATGCCTACTTATACCTTATTATATAGCGGAGTTTGCGTTGAGGAACAAAATTAATTGGTTAAAACTCCTCTCGGTATCCAGGGCGGGTCTCCCCCCTGTCTCCCTCTTAATTCCGGACTCCCCCCCGTCGCCACCGCCCCTCTCCGCGCGACGCCCGCGTCCCGCCAGTTCCTTTGAACGCAACCTACCTAGAGAAAAAACAGAAAAGTATAAAGTTGCGAACCCAAGTGTTGTAACTTAATTAATAATCCTTATTTAATTGTAAATAAATAAAAATAAAAATTTGTGACGAAATCAGGCTGAACTTTAAGTTACAAAATATATGTACATCAAACGATGAAATAAAAATTTGTATTTAGAGAACTTTTTAAAATTAAGAATATAAAAGTTTTTTATTTAGCATCGAAAATAAAATACTTTTATCTAGCTAATGAAAAATATGTATTAAAATAGCATGATACTTATTCGTACTAAATTATTGTATATTAAATATATATTTACAATACAATATTGAGTTATTATAACACATTATTAGCACGGTTTTAGCTATTTTCAACTAAAATCCTTTAGTCTGAAACTTGTGTAGCAACTGTAGATTACAACTTTTACTTAATAAGTAGCAAGCTTAATACTTGACGTTATTAAAACTTAAAAGAATGAACCAGCTTGACTCATTATTTTAAGTAATATATTGTTTTAACATTTTCCAATATACGAAAGATAAAAGAATCCAAAGTTTTATATCAATTTGTCGTTTATCGTCACTCACACCTTATTTAACACTAAGTTGCAAATGATATTTGAAATATCACTCATATCCGATGTTACTGTTAACAAAAATAATTGTAATATACTTTCCAAGCTACAACGTTTTTCGCGTGCAGACGTAACGAAGGGCGAAAGCAAAGGGTAGGTCGGGCGGTAAGCGTGGCGCGGGGTGACGGGCGGGGGACTTTGCCACTTCTCCAAATAAATTATAATTCGCCGGCTCTTGTCCTCACTACTACTGTTTAGATTCTCTCATCACATTTCTAATAAAATGATAACTCAGCTCAGCTACACCATCATGATTTCATTCCATATCCAACAAGTTCGATCCATCTGGCAGGCGGATGTCCGACCTTCACTTAGTGAAATAATATTAAACAAAATTATTATAAAACCTATGAAAAAATAAATAAAAAAAGAGATTAAATATGACTTACATACCTTCTAAGAAAGTACTTTCCACATTTTGAAACGTAACAATAAACAGAAAAACTAGATCGACATTTTTAATACAGTTTAAAAATCACAGATAAACAAAGAAATATACATCCAATAAGATGTCTTCGTCCTTTATAACAATTGTTTATAGAGACATTAATTTGTTACTAGACACTAGTAATATTGTATTTGTAATGAAATCATACTTTTCTTCTTTTATTAATAAACTTCCGTGGGGAGTTCTTGCGATTTGAAGTGGTATACGAATGTACTACTTGTTACGATGTGGTGTATTATTTTAATTAAAAAAAAGAGATTTATCAGATATATGAATCGGTAAGTACTACATACAAACACTACAATTGATGTATGAACATGACTTGTTCTTTAGAAGACGTGTCTGTAGAAGTAATTGGGGGTAAAAGCATACTTTTATTTAAAGACTGTTCTTTCCTTTAGGATTTAAAATGATATCTTTCAATTGTACTATAACTTCACTTATTATTACATGATGTTATATATCTAATCGTATAACTATATTTAATAACATATATATTGTTACATTGAGTTTCCTTTTCCAATAATTGACAAACTTGGACTACTTTAAAAGGATTTATTTTAATAATGTAATTATTATGTAATTTACTGAATTAACTATTTCGGTCTCCATCTACTATTCTCAACTGATTGCTTTAAGCCTAGTCCATTTATTGAAAGTGTACTATACCACAGATAAAATATACTTATGAAATCTCTACTATGATTAGTTCATCTCCTTAGTTAATAGATTACAATGATCTTTAAATATTTGAAGTACTCATCCAACTAGAAAAATAAGGTTTGCAAATACAAATAGTGGCCGAAATATATATAACTGTGACATCGTTACTATATAGTATGCTATTTAGTATGTGTGAGGGACAACAAACATAAACTTAATATGAGTTCCTCGTATTAAAAGAATATCGTCAAGTTCTCTACATCGATATGCTTGTAAATATTTAATATAGTGTTGAAAATACGTATAACTTGTCGAGTGCAAAGTGAAGTAGGGGGGTGAAAGGATTACTAAACAGCTGACGAATTCCTAAGCGATCGTCTCGCAGTTATATGACGTTAAGAGTTTCGAGAATTATACATTTGTCTAGCATCCTACAGTGAAGTACACTACCTGTGGATACCGCGATGCCGTGAAATCTTTTAATAGTAAATACAATTTATATGGACATGTCGGTTCTATATTAAGGTAGAAAAAACCATACATCATTCAGGTGTTAGGATGATATTGAAAAAACTCTTTTCTATTTGCTACTTTATATTGCTCTAGAAATTCATGGAATCACAAATGATTACTAGTAAGTAGGTTTTACATTCAAGAGATGTAAGAGTGATAATTATAAACGACTATGAGTACTGAAAACCGTATTCGGTCATAATAGTCTCATAAAAACTAAAATTTACTTTGTCACGTAATTTTTTTATTCATAATTGTCTAACAATTAACTTCAATGCCACATGATTCTGATAATGAAATCTTGGATGTTGTAGCGTCCTCTCAGAATACTCAAGCACTTGTATGTTAACCGCTGATACATAGCAAAGGTGTTATGCCGGCGGATGTATATATGAGGGGTAATAACTTGTCAGACGATTTCGAAAAATCTTATAATTCAAAGGCATGTGGCTTCGGAATCGAAGCAGCATTTTCTGTGCTACAAGGCAAGCGCCTTGCCATTGCGTCAGTAAGGCAATTGGATAGAAAAAAAAATACTTTGTAGAAAGAGTGCACTATTTACCGCGTTGTGGTAAAAATGTAATAGTGAAATATTTGATAGGAATGAAAACATTAGGATTTATTCTTTAATCGTAATTTTAATACTTGCCTAAAAATTTTTAAGGATATTTGTTCTTACAATAGTGCTCAAAGGCAATTTTTAAGAGACTAATCTACTTAGACTACGATCTTTCGCGTGTGAAATATAATGGCAACACTATCGTTATATCGCCGGGACAACTCATTACTTACGCTCGATCTTAGATAAATTACACTCCTCCCTTACTACTTAACTCCTGAATGGAGCTAACTTACCCACATCACACCCTAAACCTTTGTTATTGCTGTTCCCATTTCTTAGATAAAATTCTGTGTATTCTTTCGTAACTGACGTTTTGCTATAAATATTATTTTTTAAATGAAGCTTCAAACGAATTATCTATGAATACCATTATCTTAAACGATTGTATATTTCTACGTTATTTAGTTCATATACTCATTGGATAATACACGAACAAAACCGCTGATATGTGTTTTAAGTGAACAAAAATGTATATTCGTACAAACACTATGATAAAATATAGACATGTCATAAAACTTTGCTTTGAAACTATCGTATATAGTATTGGGTTCGTCCATTGGAAATACGAGACGTTAACTCTCGTTATACTAGCAATTTCATTAGCTGCAATACAAACACAATAATTTACTCACTTCTGTTTTGTTGCAGAAGTAAGGGCTGCGGTGATACCTAGACGGTCTCTCGCAATGAAACCTATATAGCAACCACCACCCCATGTACCACCAGTAACATCTATATCCAGACTTGAAAGATTTTATTTATCGGTGACACTTTAATTTTGGGCGGTAATCGAACCCAAAGTAACTTATTAGTAGCAGCGTAGCAATCACTTTACTCGTTCAAAATGGATTTCACATCATTTACCCAACCACAGTGTAATATTTAAGTTTTATTGAAAAATTTGTTCTATTCTTTAATGTTACAAAAACCAATATATAAGATCACTGCGCAAATCTCGCAGCATTAATATTGGATAAAGTTTTAAAAAGAAAACAACGCAGTTTAATAACAAACATCGCTCTTTATTCAATAGTTATGTACTGGACATTGATAATGAAATACATAATAAATATACGTCTTAGAATAACGATGACACAATAATATCTTATGATAATTTGTACATTCAAAACACTTTTTCGAATCTAAGTTTGCCTTTCCTTAGAAAGAACACCTGTTTTCCGAATATGAGGTAGTTTGTAGAGCCGACATCTGCACCATAGTTAAACAAACTATCAAAACCATATAACACCTTCCGAACGGTGGACAACAAAGCGTTACTGTTACACATTGACTAACTAATGAATATAAACAAATATTAATTGGA
The DNA here is from genome assembly GCA_033220335.2 of Troides aeacus. Taxonomy (NCBI): domain Eukaryota; kingdom Metazoa; phylum Arthropoda; class Insecta; order Lepidoptera; family Papilionidae; genus Troides; species Troides aeacus. The sequence continues at coordinate 4,884,173 of CM067275.1, read as the reverse complement.
AACAATATATACTAAAAATAATAATATAGGAACTCAGATCGATTGCAAACGTTATAATCGAAGTAGATTTGCTTCAATACGCAACTCAATTATTGTTTAGTAGGTACAATTGCAATGACGATCAGATAGAATACAAATTTGATAGGTACTGATTGCATTATTTCTGTCTCTGGAAATACGGAGTTGATTACTTATACATAGTTATGAAAATATTTTGTATATTGTTATTATTTTAAACGAAATTGACTAACATTTGATCTCGTTTTCAGATGTAGAAGTGACAATAAGTTTATGAAACATGCTCTCCCAGAATGCTCTGATTCTTAAATGGTAAAAATCGAAGTATGGCAATGCTTTTATGACGATAACGCTTACAATATAAGCGTGGTAAGAAACTTATATAACACGTGGCCCGTGAAAGCACCTCCGTGTTACCAAACTTGCGGTTACCCGCTGTACCTAGGAGGTAGTGGCGAATATTTTTCGTTTTTAAAATCAACTTTCGCATTCCAACTGATCAGTCATTAAGATCGAAATATACTACAAAATACTTTACAAATGGCTGAACAGTAAAACTAATTATTAACGGTTAAAAAAATAAAATCAGTCTCAAGTTGTGTTACTATTACACGATGTCCACGGACACCGCTTACGGTTGTGTTTGTACGTCGTTGTGTGTTTACATCAACTTTGGCTTGTTACCCTGACAGTGTAAGATTCGAATGAGGTAGATAATGGCACCGTCTAACATTACACTAACTACTGTAATATTACAACATTCCAACATGAAATTACGTAGTACTAATCGTAAGTATTAATTATTTGTACACATTTGTACCAAGCATTTCTTTGGAAACATTTATATATAGTACGTAGGATTTCTATGTCAGAACACTAAGAAAATCTACAGCCATTGAATACTTATGACTAAAAAATAAAATAATAATAATCAACAATCAATACCGCTTAAATAGATAGGTTAGTTCATGTGCGCAAAACAACAAATTATGTGTTATCAAATCACAATGCGAAACGAATAAAATAAACGCTACAACTAGTAGGAGACTAATACCCGTAGAACAAATTGCATAAACGCTGAGAACTCCTCCGCGCACGGAGCCAACACCGTGTTGTATTTACACAAAACATTCATGTGACAAGACCCATGTGCACTAAGAATCGAGTCTTACCACTAAATATATACATTTTTCACATAAAATACTTTATAACTTAAAACTACACGGATTGTATTACCTAACAAGAACAATTCAAAGTGTACATGAACTCGCTGCCGACATTAGGAAATAATTATCATAACACATATTATACCATACCGCGTCCGGAGTGCGGCGCGGTACTAAGACATATAACTTATATAAATACACATCTTTTAGCATTCTACTTACACAACTAACGAGAATATTTACACACAGTTTTAACTGACTCAAATGTCAAAGGTATCGTATAATGCTTACTGCTAATTGATAAATAATAAATAATTTTATATGTAGGAGATAGCATTATGTACAGAAGCACATTGCGCTCGGTCGCCTTGTCCAGGCCGGGTCCCGCTCGCCCGGGGGGCTCGTATTCCTCGGTAATTACCTACCGGTAAAGCTCCATTGATTCCAAATAAGTATCCCCTATAATTGTAGCATGAGAAAGTATCAGTTACGTCATTATTCCATTTTTCAGAAATTGGAAATAATGTGCCTTTATTGTGAGACAAGTAAACTTTAAAAGCTTTGAAAAATCTATGAATCGGGTAAGAAAGGGTGATTATAAACCGGTTGTTGCGTGTCAAGGTGGATAAGGGCGCGCACAATAGCGCGAAACCTCGGTAAGAATCAATACCTAATAATCAGCAATTGTTAACCAGTCTCTGCAACAGAAGTAATAAGCAATGTCGTGACCTTCTCTCGGCCGGCAGTATTCCGGTTGCCGCGCGGCGTTCGCGAGGGACGTCGAAACGAGATCGATGAACGTCAAGCATAACGAAGGTGTTTTTCTATTGCAAAATGGATAAAGGCACAATAAATCAAAAAATAACTTTTGTGCAAAATGTTCTATGTTCTATGAGTTGCAAAACAATGGAATAAGAATGGTCAGGTTTTTGCATCGTCTCGCCTTGCGATTATGCAAATGGCACAACAATAACATTTTAAACTGTAACACGATAAAAACGTGTTCTTTTTATGACATTGCAAATGCGAAATTGTAAAAAGTCAATGGGCGACTACCTAATGCGACTGCGGCGGTAGTCAGGGCAGGGGAACAAGTGCAAAAAAGAGCATTTAAGAATTTAGTGGAGCAGCGTTACGAGTAGGTAATACCTTAAAATAACGGTACGGAAATAAACCTGGGTGAGTAGGACTTTCTGGCGTATGTAGGATGGCGACTTTGCGGGGTCTACAAAGAAGGAACTCATATACCGGCTCGGCGGCGCGTGACGCGAGGCAACTACGCAGAATGCACGCGAAGGTCGGTGGGAGAGTCCGGGGTTGCCGGTCTCCGTGGTAGTGACAGGTCCTCAGGCTCGGTCTGCTCGGGCCATTCGTCCCAGCGCCAATCGGGAGCACCCGTCGATGGCGGACTGGGCGCGTCTACTTCACATCCTGTTCCAGCACAACGGTGCAAGGCTGCTGCTTGTCGTCGTCTGAATCGTGCTCCACATCGGCATGCAAACGGAGCATCACCCTCGTGCACAAGAGCGTGTGCTTTAAGTTGATTAGAGTCTGAAAAACGAGCTGGACAGCGAGCGCACGCGTACGGTCGCTCGCCGGTGTGAACACGCAGATGCCGTCGGAGATTCGCGACCTGCACGAAATGGCGAGGGCAATGGGGGCAACTGTATGGCTTTTCGCCAGTATGAAGACGTAGGTGTGTCTTAAGATGGTGGTCGCGAGTGAAACGTTTGTGGCACTCGCCGCACTCGAATGGTTTCTCGCCAGTGTGAGTGCGCTCATGATTTTGAAGAACGTGTTTGTATCCAAAGGATCGGGAACATACTTTGCAAGTGAATAGTTTATCGCGTGGGGGGTCATTTGCGCCGGGGGAAGAACCAGATGATGGTGGCGAAGGTGGTGCAGTGGTTGTGTTGTCGTCGAGTTTTGGTGTGCGACGACGCTTGCGTGATCTTTCCAACTCAGGGGGTGGTAGTAGTGGAGCCGGCGGTGAGGGTGGCCAAGCAGCTAACAGAGCGCCTGAGTACAGCTCCGCTGGTAGACCGGCAACCAAGGCAGCTGCGCGACTAGCCAGCAGCCGTTCCGCTAGCATCGGAAGAGACTCTTGACGCATACTCGATAGCGGCCTTACCGACACACCTACGAAAAAAAATTTTATTAATGTTATTATTCTTAATCATCCATCCACAGCCTCACTTTTAGAAAAAAACATTTAATAAGAGGTATTGTTAACGTAATCGCTACAACAGCACAATGCGCATATGATTTAACTAGAGTCTAATAACTTTTTATTACTTCAAGTTTATTACTTTATAATTATGCTCCATTACTGTTTTATTATAATTTCTTTTAAGATAAGATATTTATTTATATAGTAGGAATTCATATATTTGAAAATTGACGCTATTAGTAAAAATCCGTTTAAATAAAGGCGATTAAATTTCGTGGCTAGTTAAGAAATATAGCTTCTTTTTGTACCTCATGGATTATGCTACAACGTCACATGGAACTTGCTATACTGGCAGATGTTAGTTACCCATTTCAGTTGGCTCTTGATCTTTTTTAAATATATTGAATAACTTTTTAAGTAGGTTAATAAATAATACGTGTAAAGAGTTACTAGATCTTTATTTTACAACTGATTTTCAAGTCTTAACTCATCAAAGAAAAGTATAAGTGGGTATAGATATTTAAATTATGTATATCATAAAAAGTTTGTCACGATCATTTCCGTCATGGGTTAGTTTCGGCCTAAACAAACACGCAGTGGAACCTATCGATAGCATACTTATCAGCGCTGGAGGACAAAAAACTGAGCAAAAACTACGAGCCAGACGTCGCGGAGGAAACATTTGGTCGCAATCACGCCACTGCAGGTCGCTTCCGCCCCGACCTGTTGCGCAAATTGCCGAACCTACTTTCTCCCAACTCGTGCCTTATGTTTTCACATTTAAAATTCATTATCATTTAAGTTACAAAATAGGATATGAGTTTGCAACCGGTCTCACTTCGTTTACGCTACTGTGGATGTGTATTCAAGAAGTTGGTTCGAATGAGCCAGCATAGTGACAAAGCCGGTAGCGGTGAGGGGACGCGGTGCGGTGCCCGGAGCGACCGGACCACTTACCTACATAATGGAATTAATTATTCCTCCGGCGGCAGACTCCGCCCGCCTGCTCCACCCAAATTATATTCAAATATTAATTTCGTCGAAGAAAAGCCTTTTTGAGAGCACTTAATTAAAATTAGACAAAATCATAATTGAAAGTTCTCCTCGAGGCGTGAAGAAAGCGGAGGAGGGAGCACCTTCCTCATTTTATCTACTTAGCCATGGAATTAATTTGAGGCTCCGGGCGGCGGCCGCGCTTAATTGAAATACGAAAGATATGCTGTCGTTAGTGTTCTTGTAGGAATAGATCAGAACATATTGGATTGTGTGTTATCTAGACAAAGTGTATTTACAACGGACAGCAAGTAAGTCAGTAGATGGCCGTGTTTTAAAGTTTGTGATTGGGCGGCGGCGGCGGCCGCGGTGGCGTCGCGGGGCACGTACCGCGAGCTTATCCCATAACTTTTTAATAACGTCCCTCGCCGTTTCGAGGGCGAACAGCGAACCGCACTCGTGATGTGCTTAGAATTATAATTTTAAAACCTTAAAAATAAAACATAAAAAGCGCCCTACAGCGGAAAAAGGGAGAAAAGCAGACCAACAAACTTTTGTTTGCTTTAAAGGAAATGATGGTGATAAATGTGTAACTGCCTTCATAGTGTAGCAGATAATCGCGTACCCTGCGACAAGGTTCCTTATTCTATTCCAGAAACATATTCCATGAAGTTAACATAAGATTTTTTCATGTCACTACAAATACAGTACTGTATTCCGGCTATCAACACATTAGGGTCGAGATATATCTATTATTGCAATAGCACGATTATATTGTATGTTGAAACTACTGATATATCATAACCCTTAGTTCATCAGATATAACCTCCATTATTTTATACACCACATGGATCGCCACGTAAATTTTTTTGGTTTCTTTACCGCATGATAGAGAAATTCATAATAGAAGAGTATTATTGCTAAAAAATTTAAATGTTTTATTGCATTATAGATATTAATCAGTAATTAATCAATACTAATACTAATTCAGTCGAAGAGGAGTTCATAAAGCAAGACAGACTTTATTTTTACTGTTGCTTCGGATCCCGTCGGGTGACAATATAGGTAATAATTTTTTCAATGGCTCTTAAATAGGACACACCCTTCTGTATGATATTTTTTACTTACTAAATAGTTGGTAATTATGCCCCATAAATATTTGTCACAAACCTATACTCAATACTTTTATGGACTCAACTGAGGACGCCACTATATAACTCATTATTGCGCAAGGGTGCGATGCGTATCTGAATAGTTTTTTTACTACAATTAGTTTAAAATGGTAATGGTAATTGTACCTATTTAAGTGTACAATCATCTCACAGTTTAGCGCATATGTATTTACGGTCGATGTGTCGGTTTACTTTTATGTATTTAATGGTGAATGAGGATATTACAAACATCATCATTAATGCACCGTAAGCCTATTCAGAGAGGTGTATTATATTATCTTAGTGGAAATGGCTACAGAAGTTTTCTTTATCAATTAATTTATTTATTCATGTCTTTATTTCTACAAAATATGGCAAAATACATAATGGCTAAACAAAAAGCATTTTCTTTTTCAGTTTACTTTGAAATCAGGCAGTAAAGATTGTAATTGTAGAGTAATACTTATAAAAGATTAAAAGCGTCCAGAATATTCTATATTATAATCAAAATTTCGTAACTAAAACATAAAATACATTTGTAATATATATAGACATCTATGTACCTCTTTTAAATGAAAATTATAAACTTTAAAAAGTGTGTACATAAAAAAATATAATCCAAACGATAAATGATTACAGCTAGTGCCAATAAAAGGGTTTTTAATATTCTGTAGAAGCAGGTGGGTACATGACCTAATTCGGTTAATTAAATGGGATTATTAAATAACGTGGTATGTCCTGACGAGCGGACGTTCTGACCGCGCACAACGCAGATTAGCGAGCTGCTACGGTTTCGGTGTTTTAGGGTTAACAGTAGCAGCTTTACACGTGCCGAATCTTATGAGGCTTCACTTTACTATTGTCCTATGATACCTATGTATGTCCTAATAGATTAAATGTTTTAAATTAATTTATTTAAGAGCCTATGTCCGTATCCCTATCCGTACCCAAATCTTACATTATTCATTACTATTTCAAAGGGCTAAAGAAGTATTCAACGGTAAAAAATCATAATGTTCAGAGATAATAAAGATAAAAATTTTAATCAACGTACTCTTCTTACTCCTCCTATTTTACAGAATATCAAATAAAGTAGCATAACTTGTACCACAGAAAATAAATAGCTTTAATTAAGAACTCGACGTCATTAACTTAATACATTTAATAGTTATAGTAGTAGGTTAATTCTTATACAAAATAGTTAACTTATGATCTGAGTTTAAGTTGATGTTAAGTTACCACGAGAACGAATATATAACGTGGTAGTTCAGAGTACTTTGGCTTTCATATGTTGATAAGTAGAACAAAACAAAGCTGTTATAATGGCAGATTTGTTATACCAAGGTGAAAACTAGCCCCGCAGTAATATAAAAACAAAAAAAATTGATTTCAAGTATTTTCTCACATTCAAATTCAATTTAAGTCATTATTTTACTATGTTCGTTTTAAAAAATTATATTGTACGTATTTTAAAAAGGATAATAGATAACATAAATATTAAGGTACTAATTCCTTACCAGAAAATAACCAGTGTGTTATACCAATTAGCACCGATTGAAAAATATAATATACATTTAAGTAATTAGTAATCACTGATACTTAATTTTAAACTTCAAAATCTAATTTACTAAAGACTTTTGTAATGCTTTAATACGGTCTACTTAAACCCGTGGTTAATTTCTTTTATACTATAAATGATGATTATTTGTAATGCATTCTATTAATTACGTAATTGATATAGAAGTCGATGTTATAGTAATTTTTATTATATCGTATAAAAGAGCAGAAATGTTATTGAACAGTTCGTAATATAATAGTGGAGATCGTAGATGGAACGTAGCACATCGCTACGCGTTCGTCGCCTGCTACGGCTCACTGAATTAGCAAAGCTCGAGCCGAATGCAAATAAAGCATATGTGTCGGCGACGGCCAATCCACGCCACCTCCACACGCATGTCGTTGGCGCACACTTTTGAAACTTTCAGTTTGTACACATGCACCAACGAGGCCGCTGAATCGGTAAACAACAATATGATAAACAAACCTCGAGAGTTCTGCGACGACTGCAGCGATAAAGCCATCTCACTTTGAATTTCACGGGTGATTCATTGAATTTCACTTCGGCGAGTGTCCTCGGTTATTGGGTTCTAACGTCAATTTATTTAATAACTTCGTTACAATTGATTTGTTAACAACCGATATCGTGTTCCGTCGGTGCGGAGTCGCGATTGCGAATGATGCGCGATGCGGGCGCGTACCGTGGGACCTACCACAACACTGGCGCTGGCCGAGCAGGCCGCCCTCCGCGCGGTAAACACACCCCCACGCCCCTCCCTGCTCGATTGCGAGCACCCCGCCTGCCCCTCGTGCCCCGTCGGCACCCCTATGCACTCCACGTGCACGCATTGCATTCACTTTTTATGGCCGCTACTACATTATGTTCCTTTCCTACTACACTTTTTTAGTCCCCGTATCGTGCGGCACATAAGAACTTTTTATGTTTACGACCGGCTCCTGTCCAAAGCGGGCGGTGCTCTGTTATAGTAATTTGTGATACTTGTTAAGATTAATGCATCGATGATAATATTTTATTTATAGAATTCTGCCAGTTTCCTTCTCCTCACTTTACACCATAGAATATTTTTAGTGTGCATTAAAGTTTGCAATAACAATTAAGGCACATTTCTATTTTATAATTTTACTTTCTAATTATTAAATGCATGAAATGTATACAGTTTTAATAGTTAATGTAATTTAAAAGATAATATGTAATCTTTTATTTTCATCATTTTCATGAGTAAAAAGATAAAGAACCTCACATTTAATATATAGATACAATCACATTTAAAAACTGATGTATAAAAAATCTTGTATTCCTATGAACTGTTTAAAAGCCGACTTCAACAAGCTGATCTAGTGTCGTAAATTTTTCAAGGATTATGTTTATAGAGTTCATGACAGGTTACCCGCAGTTGACATCTCATCTATTTTTAACTTTCGTAATAACAACTAAATATTAGCGGGAACATTTTTTTATACAATTAAGCGACGAGTCGGATATTCATCTAATGATAAGTGATATGCCAACCCATAACAACGTGGCGCTAGTTAGGATGATACTACTAGACTGTACCACATTGCGCTCGTCGCCTGAGACATGAGATGTTGAGTCTGGTTACTAGTAATTACACCAGCTCCTGCGCCTTTCAAACTGGAACATAACCACATTAATCTTTCCAGTATAATCTAATTAAATACTTTCATAACTTTAACACGTACATATTGTGTCGAAAAAATGTCTGATGAAGCTGTAAATCATTACCAAGACTAAAAGCATAAACTTAAAAAATACGTTTAAAAAAACACTAAGGTTGCAAAATGTAGTTTTAATTTGAAATGTTAATAGTCTTCCTACTATTATATAAACACATCTGAGTATATATTTTTTTCATATTAATAAAATCATTATATATGTAAATGGTAGTAATTACCGACTGAACCAATACAAACATCGCCCTGCGATAACTCCCGTGGCATCTATTGCCTCAAAGACAACACGCATAAAAAGCATAAGTGTCGTGCCGCGGCGGCGTATCGCGTAAATTAAGCGGTTTTATCGCGTTCTCAGTAAACGCTATTTTTACCATTTCACTATTTTTACGTTTTAAATGCGCACGCGCCGCGCCACCCCATCTCCTTTCGATTTTTATAACGACGTAAGCAAACTGACTGAACAGTGCTTATTGTATTTATAATACTGCCGTTCCCCAACCAATTTGTTGGCCGTAATGAAGACTTGAAATTTATCAGAAATATTCCTTGAGAGCGACCGCAAACTACTTTCTATAGCAACCGCATAAATAATACGAAATTAAAATGCTTAAAAAAGTTAATAACATGTAAAGTGAATAAGTATGCATGAAATTCAATAAATTGCCTATAACCATCTACAAATCATTTCGCGTCGAATGTTTACGTTCCCGTGTCGATACGATCACTAGTTTTCACGTGATTGGGGAACAAAGTAAATCCATTTTCATTATATGTATTTAGAAGATAGATTTTTCTTCGTCATTAAAATTTCTTTCAAAACATTAATCCATTCGCTTACTTTACATCTTATGTGTTTTTCTTTGCATTTAAACATTGTAATATTTTATTGCTACATGTAGTACTATTAGACTAGTGCGCTTTGCCATCAAAGGCTACATCGCCGCTTAGGCACCGCATCAGGTGCGATCGTGGTGCAGTGCTAGTCTATATAATTATATATATTTTCATCTTCATAGCCCACTAAGGAGCCCAGTATACGATGGCTATTTTTCACCATACTGGTCAAGGGCAGTACGAACCCATCGCATCTCTCCAAAAGTTTCTGGAAGTCCTTTTCTTTCACCAAAAGCTCAGTATCGATGCGAATTGAACCTACGCTTTCGTGTCGCTCAATACAAAATTCCACGGGAATAATAATTTGTTATAAATAATATGTTAAAATTTAATTGCATGTGTAAACATCTGTATTTTGTTAATGTGGAGTGCAACACTAATGACACCTCTTACTAAGTAAAGTTTATTTTAGATGAAACGACACTGTTCCTTGACAATGCAGGGCGAAAAAGATTGTTAGTTTTTTAAGAACCATTTCCCACCTGCTGCTGTCGCGTGCCCTCAATTTTTATCGAATTGTATGCCTTATTTCGTTAGCTTAATGTCTATAGTTGAACAATTTAATTTGTGGGGGGAAGTTTTTTTACTTAAAAAACTTTGAACCTTTTCTCTATTTCGGTGCATCATCATTGTTTAGCAGGATGTTTGGGTTTGTTATCTCGCACACGCCGTCCCACCTTGCTTCGGTTTCGGAAGCATACCCTCGCTCCTGCAAGATATCTATAAATTAGGCTACAACGAGATCTTTGTCGTGCTTATTTTCGCAGATAAACATTTGCTATAGAAGCAGGTGCGTGCTAAAGATTTTATCTTATAATACCTGTTATTATTTCGCTATTAATTAGTGCGTCTTTGAAATAGCGATCTACACTTTAGATAAATTCGGCATTTTTAAGGATATGTTGAAGTTTCACTTATTAACTGTTTTTGATATTCACAAACACATGTCAAATTATTTAGTTTTATTTTCTAAGTTTCAGTTTTTTTTTTAATTTGTAGAAATGTTTTTATTTAAATATTCTTTTTCCACGCAATCGGCTGGTTCAAAATATCAGGTTGAATCTTTTAAAAAGGCAAATGTAAGAAGACTTCTTTTGTTTCGTAGATAACCCTGTTGAAGGCGACACCGGCCTCTACATCAAGCTCCTTCAAAGGAACCAACTCTTTGAAGACGCGAAACCGCAATTAAGCCTTGCCCATGCAAAATTCAAGGACGCGTCACTTTGCAAACAAATGAAAGGAGTTCTCGAAAGTCGTCTAAGACTTTCACTTTTATTTCATACTCTTTTATGTTTTATTGTGTTATATTCAAAGAGTCTTTATGAACCCGTAATATTTTTTTTAACCACTAGATTTGCACAAAAGTTCGTAAAGCAATGATTTTGAATATATCTACTGCACAAAATTATTGTTTTTTTATTCATCAAGCGACGAGACAAGCGGGTCGTTCACCCGATGATGTGAGTGTTATGCCTGCTCATAACAACGTGCTGGTAGTTAGGATGGTATACACAACACAACATTGCACTCGTAGCTTTGAGACATAGGATGTTTACTCTCTCTTTATCCCAGAAATTTAACTAGCTACAACTCCCTTCGATCCGGAATACAGTAATGTTTGCATCCTACTGTTTGGCAGCCAAAATACGAGCTGCGATGGTACCCACTTAGACGGTATCCGACAACAGAGACCTACCACCATTGATTCACATTGTTATTGTTACTAACTACTATATTATTATTTTTTTAATTACTTAAATACTTTTATATTTAAACTATTATAAATTTACTTTAAGTTGGATATATAATATGTCCAAGCCATATCTAATTGGTGAATAATTTGTGTAAATAACAATTAAACATATAAATTTAAACTAAACATAGTATTAACAAATGAAATATCTTTTTTCTACAATTTGCGACGACGTACTGTTTGTAAAAACAGGTATTATAATAATAGAAATGTTTTGATGACTCCATTTTCTTAAATTAAATTTTGCAAAACGTGATCGGTACTTAGGTAGCGAAATATATTTAAAAGCGAAAGTTAACAAAAGGATCAAAAACAAAGCGCGCCGACGTGCGCAAGCCGTTTGTTCTATTGCGTTATTATCTTAGACAAAGGTTATTTAGACTAGTTTCGCAAATTGGGCCAACCCGATTTTACGACAACGGCCGATGTTATTGTTCGAAGTGGATAAATTTGTGCATAACCGGTCGCAATGACCATCCGATCCGCACAAATGTTAAGCTGTAAAACTTTAGCAAATGACACAAGCAGTTCCCAATTTATCTTCCAATGAAATGTTCGCCTCTAAATATAACAAATGGAATACAAGTTTAAGCTAAGTTAAAAACTAATGTTAAAACAATTAACACGGCAAGAATTTTTTTATGTCGTCTCATTTTACTATTAAATGAACTACCTGAACGCTTATGGATGTACAATAAAATGATTCGTTGTAATGAAGATAAAATTTAAAGGAACTATCTTTATTACCAATTAGTAAAGACATGATGAACTTTTCAATGATGCCATAGTAATTAACATGATTTTATGTGCACTATTAAAATGAGTATTGTGACGAATTAATGTGCTTACTTCAAAGACAAAGTTTTGTTATCATGTCATTGATTATCATTATTATGTAATAACACAGAAAAGAACTGATAGAATTTTTAAAAAGAGAGTAATGTACATAAAAATATTGCTAAAGGTATCTGAAACTAAAATGCCTAAGAAAGACAAGTTTAATAGATATATAATAAGAAATGTATACCAACTATTCTTGTTATATCTATTTAATACTCACGTGTGTGAGAACTATGTTTTGGTATAGATCTAAAACTAAAATAACTTTTTCAGGTTTTGTTTTAGTTTAAACACATATTTAAATCATTATAACATTTCCAAATATTGTTTTCTATCGTAAACCCTGGCACAGATGCAAACCATCCGTATTTGCCATAAATATTTATTGGTTTTACACTTGTATGAATCTGTGTAACTATTAACTAAAGAATATTAAAAACCTAAAACAGTTTAAATAATACAGAAATATTGTTGGAAAAACAGAAGAAACTCAAATGCTTTTATTTTTACTATGATTTCAAAAGAAATCAGTAATAAGAGTCGTATCAAGTATCAATTTATTATATTATTTCCATTGTTATATATTTAAACTAGTATTTTTATATAAATTGACTAAATTCTTATATAACGTAGAGACTTTTTAATTACTAGTACACTACATATCGTACATATAGTTTAATGACTTAAATTTTTGAGCATGAACAAGTAAATATTATCATTATCAGCCCATAAACGTCCACTGTTGGACATGGGCTTAACCTGAAAAAAATATAGAGAAATATATTACTTATTACATACTACTTACTATAACTTATTTTACATTTTCTTCACCAAAAAATGCATCATTATCATCAGCCGACAGACATCTACTCTTGGACGTAGGCCTCTCCCAAAGATCTCCCCATAGATCGGTCAATTCAAAAACGTATAGATTCAAGTAAATGTAAATATATCTGTATCGCATTTTATATTAGGATTTTTACAACTCTCTGCTGGTCATTTTCCACTATCGGCATACTTTTAATTCGGTTAGTAAGGGTGCAGCGATATGTGATATTGGAAATGCTTAATATTTGGTAAGACTGAGTGATGATTATTGTTTTTGCACAATAGTATCGGTTCCCTTCCGTGTGAGCGACAGCTGTGCGCTAGCGCCGGCGATATTATAAAATTCGTGAATATCTGGCTAGCATTATTACGCATTCGGCCGTTACGAATCTATACAACACAATACCCTCGAGTTTTAGACGGCTTTTTTATATATACATAATGGCGATTTTAATGTAAATTTTAGGTAAACTCACTAATATCCGGTTTTAACTGTACAAAAGAAGGGCGATTGATCAAAAGTCGATCTAAAGTTATAACAATCTTGTGATTGATTGCAAACTTGTTTGCTTAGATTGACACGTCTATAGTTTGTCATTTTTATATAAATGTTAGCTAATTAATATTTTTTTTAAAGATCACAACAAAAAATATTAATTACAACTACTTTTAATTTTTGTACTGTATAAATTATAAACGAAATATTTGAAAAGATTTTAAATTACATCGAAAAATGTAAGTTAGTGCACTATTGATGTGGCGTGAGAAAATATTTAATTTCGAATTATGGAAGTAAGATGGCAATGTTATCGGGATAAAGCGTTACGTTACAAATGCGTTAGCCTTTCATCCGAATAACGTTCCGGTACATCGTGCAGGTGAGAGTCGGAGACAATGGTGATGGAATATCGTATAAAATATCGCCTCCAAAGGATTCGCATTGAATATTTATTCCCGTCCACGTAGCATCGTCCGAACGCCCTTTGTTACGAGCGCCCGTTTAAACTTTTGATTCTGCAACGGCAACAATCAACTGGACCCTCGATTAACACTATAAACGTTATAACTGTCACAAATGTACACTAAAATAGAACCTTAATGCATTGTAATACAAATAAATATAGTGTCCACTCTCCGGTTGCAGATTTGACAATTCCCAAAAAGCGGGCGGCTATTTCTCTGCTTGCGTCACGGACTCTCCCCTTCCGGGTGTGATGAATAATTCCTTTTTTTCTGTTGGAGAGAATTGTCCTTGTGAACTGTCCCGGCGACTCGATACGCACCGTCGGACGCTCGCATAAATGTGAGTTATATCCCGCACTATTCTACTAAAAGAAGACCTCTTTTTATTTCAACCCTAAACCGGGATTTACGTTTTCTCCCAACTGTACATTAGAGCCGTTTATACCCTTATATGTACATATAAGTATAGCCAAAACAAAGAACTTAGGTAACCTGCGTATATACTGTTAGGCGGTCTCGATAAAAGTCACTCTTGCGAATTTATTATTTTGTTGTACACAAAAGTAGCCCCGAATATTCACTTTTTGATAAAAATATTTAGAAAGGAAACATTAATATTGATTCTTCTTTCGCCGGACACTTTCTGATATAAATACAACATAATTGTGTAAACAAGTTGTAACTATGAGTGTACATACTATATGACAATTGGGATATACATATACAAGATTTGTATATAATTACTTAGAATACCGCTAATATTTCTGTAAATAGACAAATTACTATTTAATACATAACAAAATAAATAGGGGAACAACAGGTACAAATCATTTTAATGAAAATAATACAGTAAAATATGTAAAAATACTTCATGAAAACATACATATGTATAAAATAATACCTACGGTTTAGCCGTTTCAGAAAATTACCCGGAAGAAATAAACTTTTTTTTGCTCTTATATTATTTAATTATTAATATATGTTATATAAAACCCCTTATTTTAAATTTATATAGTAATATTAAGTAAATAGAAATATAAATATCAAAAATCAGAAGTAAACTCGTCAATAGATCATAGTTGTTGAAAAATTTCTGATGATAGCGTTAGAATGGTTAAAATAATCGATCAATCTTCTTTTATAGGTATAAAAGGATTAATAGGACATCAAGGATGAACGTATAACTGTGTACGACGAAGGCCGGCTGCTGGCGGCCGGGCAACGGGGTGGACACCGGCGGACGTTCGATCACTCCTTCCCAGCCCCATTCAGGATGTCTCGCAAACGTCTCGCTCTCTTTGTGCCCGCCGCACTCCTTCCCATCCCGAGCTGTCCGTCACCTTTTGTATCACATACGCGACACACGGATAAGCAATCCTACGTCAAACGTCTTGCACAAATTCAAAAATAACAACGGAATACACTTTTTTTTTTTCTATATCCCTATGCAAACTTTAGATAAGTTTAGCATTTGGACTCTTTGTCCGGTGCAAACAAGGGACGTGTCCTGTTTCTTATCTTTTACCATTGATCGTATGAATGGAGTCGCATAGATAGCCGTTGAAGGTGATATTGTGACGGTGTTGATACACGTCTCAATCCTTCATGTTTCCACGATCATGCATCGCAATCATCGTTGCCATATTCATAATAATAAATTGATTAACAATAAATAGAGCTTTTACATCCCTATTTCAGCCCATAGAAATTGAACCTTATGAAGTAATAATGTAACCGAACCACACAAAACATACCTAAATCAATATATTGCAGGATAAGGTACTAAACATTTAAATTACATCAATTCTGAATACAGTCAATTAGATCCCTTTAATAGTAAATACTGGAAAAACACTACAATTCATAAAAAATAATTATCCCATAAGTATTTAAAAACTATTAACATGGTTATATTTAACTTAACTATTCAATATAACCATTAAAGATTGATTTCTAAGCTAGATCATTAGCTGATGAATTATTTACGATTTAGAGAACTTAAATTAGGAAGAACTGCTCTTAATGTTTGTACATTTTAATCGATTCCAAAGTACCTTTTATTTCAAAGTAGCTTTTTGTGGCGTTAAAATACAAAGCATTATGCCCGACATAAAAATTGCTATTTTTTATAAAATACAATACATACGAACTCGTGCCGTCGCCTCGTGCTATTGTAATGCATCGAGATGCATAATTTGTCGAGCACATGTCGAGTTTTTTTTACTTTTTCGTCAAAAACCTGATAAAAACTGACCTACAGAGTGAGGGATAACAGTAATCGATTTAAAAAAAAAAAAACGGACAATGTCTATAAACCATTTTTGACCGTGGACAACGGATGACAAAAAAAAATCCAGGTGCAACGTTTATTAGAAAGCAGAAACATTTAAAATATTTTTTTAAAGAAGATTGTTTATAAAGGACATATTTAAAACAAGTCCTTGCGACACGCTCTTTATAAAATTGTAGATACAAATATATTCGAATGTTAATCTATAGTTAAAAGTTTCGTAACACCTTTTTTCAATCAACTTCATATAAATTTTACTGGTGGTAGGTCTTTGTTATCAGAGACCATCTAGGTAGGTACAACCGCAGCGTCTACTTCTGCCCTCAAACAGTAGCGTACAAATATTACTGTGTTCCGGATTGAAAGGTGCTGTATCTAGTGGATTTACTGGGGTAACGAGACTCAATATGTTGTCTTCGGACACGAGCGTAATGTGATGCAGTATATACCATCCTAACTAGCGCCATGTTGTTATGGGCAGGCGTATCACTATCCGACATTATAATTGAATGAAAAAAATATATAATAATGGTGATGATGCGGTGGTACCTGCTTATAAAGTCTTCGGAAACAGAGATCTGCCATTATTAGCAATTAAGAATACTTTAGTATTCTACAGGAATGTATAAATAAGGTATACCAATTACAAAGATGCGATTGCCATTTTTCTTTTTAAAAAAAATCTATAATACTGTTTTTCCTGACGCGTTGAAGCAATTTACACCCTGCGGCGCTAAAGGCGAATTCACATTGATATAGAAAATAGTAATTTGTACCCGTTACGTAATAACAAGAATTCATTATTATTTATATATATACGATATATCATATATCATAGATTCAAAATAATACATACTAAAATAATTTTTAGATAGTTCGTCCAGGTTTTGTAATAATTCATACAATGATAGGACGCAATGATTAAGGTATATACCCTGTTCTGATTAAGCATATTGTAAAGATATCTTTTATTCTCCATACAAAATGAAAATTTGTTTATTTCATCAATTAAAATTGACAAAAACTTTATATATATTAATCACTTTTCAATTAATGTACTCGTTATGCATTGTTAACAATTACAATTTGAAAATATAAACAATAGGTAGGCTCTCTAACATTTGCACTGGAAATATAAATATTTAAAAACTATGAATTATTGTTAAATATTAGGGGGACCGGAAAGTAATGTCGTTTTCTTACGCTAAATACAAACACATACATTTTTAACGAGTCTTTATTTTTAATCAATGATGTATTCCCCATCATTGTCAATAACCTTTTGCCATCTAGTGAGTAAATTTTCAATCCCTGATCGATAAAAATTAATTGGTTTTTCGGCAAAATATCTAGAGATGGCATTTTGGATATCATCCAAATTTGCAAATGTTTTGCCACTTAAAAAGTGTTGCAGCGCTCGGAATAAGTGGAAATCCGATGGTGCAACATCGGGCGAATATGGTGGATGAGGCAGCACCTCCCACCCCAATTCATTAATTTTTTCTAGAGTTCGCCTTGCGCAGTGCGGTCTTGCATTGTCATGTTGGAGAATGACGCCTTTTCGGTTGACAATCGCTGGCCACTTTTCAATTAAAGATTGATTGACTCGCTGCAATTGTTCGCTGTAGAGGTCTGCAGTAACAGTTTCTCCAGGTTTCAGTAATTCAAAATGAACAATGCCGCGAATACTCCACCAAACACACAAAAGCGCTTTTTTGGGGTGTAAACCTGGCTTAGCAGTACTCCGAGGGATTTCATTTGGAGAGAGCCACTGCCTTTTGCGTTTTGGGTTATCATACAGGACCCATTTCTCATCTCCTGTGATCAAGCGATCAAAAAACGCTTCTGTGTTGTGTCGTTGAAGCAATAAGTTGCATGTGATTGATCGGTTAGCCTTATTCTGTTCGGACAGATTATGCGGGACCCAAACACCTGCTCTGCTTACTTTTCCAATCTGCTTCAAATGTTCTTGGATGGTCGACCAAGGTTTGTTGAGACTGTTTGACAATTCCTCGATCGTCTGACACGGATTTGCTTCCACTTCCGCCCTTAACACGTCGTTGTCTAACGCTGATGGTCTTCCTGATCGATACGAGTCGGAAAGATCAAAATTACCCGATTTGAACTTGGAAAACCACCTTTGGCATTTACGAATGTCCAGTGCATTTGGATAAACATCGCAAATGTTTTTGGTAGCAACTGTTGCGTTATTTCCCTTGCGAAACTCAAAGAGCATGCAATGCCGGATGTGTACCTCTTCTGGTATTTGGCTGGCCATTTTACCCAAAATTACAAAAAAAAATTGTAATTCAATTGTCTATAAGTAAAGAAATCACTATAACCTCACAATGTCTTTGGTACGCCTCTGAACAAAACAATGAGCTGACAAATGACAATCAAGTATTGGCATGCGCAGAAACGACACTACTTTCCGGTCCCCCTATTAATAATCAGTGTGGAGTGTAGCTAAGTAGCGGACACAGCAAATCCTTTCCAATACGATGACGCGATGTGAGTAGCGGACAGCCGACCTTTGTAGCCCTCGTCTCTGCCTCTGACAACTCCAGAACAGCCCTTGTAACCTCTCACGACAAACAACGTTTCTTTGATTCGGAATTACGTATCCAACGTCGTAAACTAAAATACTAATATATAACCAAAAGTCAAGCGAATATCTGACAACTACACACACATACAGCCAACAACTATAAGACCCTTTTATTTTCTAATTACGTTAAATTATGATATTTCTTTTAACCTTAAAAATAAATTAAAAAAAAAATGTTTGCCTTAAACATTTATATATTCTTATTCACTAAACTTTATTAAGATGTTATGAATATGAATATACTGTAATAATGAAATTTTTATGAAGGAAATATATTATGAAAATCGGGTTCCTTTGTTCTCCAATCACGTGAAAACTAGTGAACATATATCGACATGGAAAACGTGAACATTCGACGCGGAATGATTTGTACACCTTTATAGGCTATTTTTCTTTCGTTTCATGAATCCTTCATGATTTTATTTCTAATAAATTTTTTTAAACATTTAATTTCGGATTACTTATGCGCTTGCTATACGTTTCCTATAGAAAGTCATTAGCGCTTGCGGTCGCTCTCAAGGAATATTTCAGACAAATATCAAGTTTAATTTTATACTACGGCCGGCAAATCGGGAGCGGAACAGCTAGTACTTGATAAAAAGCTGTTCGTATATGTGTATTTTCAGAAAAATTAAGTTTAAAATAAATTAACTATAAACAATTCATCATAACGGCCACTGCTGGACATAGGTCTTCCCGAAAGATCTCCACATCGATCGATCTAGTGCTGCCTGCATCCAGCAGCTTCCCGCAACCTTCACCAGATCGTCGGACAATCTGACAGGAGCCAACAGTACCTCTTCCGGTACACGGTTGCTATTTGGGGACCTTGGTGTCCCATCGGCTGTCAGTCCGGCGAGTGATGTGTTCTGGCCATTGCCACTTGAGGCTAGCAATATTTTGGGCTATGTCGGTGACCTTAGTTCTCCTGCGAATCTTCTCATTTCTGATTCGATCATGCAGGGAATCCGAGAGCATAGCACTTTCCATTGCTCTTTGTGCGGCTTGAAGTCTTTTTACGCGACCCACTGTAAGCGACTACGTCTCGGTGCCATAAGTCATCACTGGCAACACGCACGAATTAAAGACCTTTGTCTTTAGACACTGCGGTAGTCGGGTCGAGAATATGCTGTCTTCTGAACGCTGCCCAGTCGAGGGTGTCTTCGATTGACCTCTTTCTGGAAGATGGACTTACCAAGCTTAACTATTTGTCTCAGATAAATACATTCGTCAACAACATCCAGTGAACAGCCTGCAATCATAACTGGCAGGCATACAATATAGGCATTAGACATAATTTTTGTCTTCTCCACATTAATATTAGAGCTACGCGTTGAGATGCTTTACAGAGATCATCAAGCATTTCGCCAAGGTCTTCTACGGCCTCAGAAATGACTACGATATCATCGACGAATCGAAGGTGAGTCAACAAGTCAACAACTCAGCTTTCGCTAATTATGTTTATATCAATACTTCCTAAAATATGTAGTATGTACAAAATCTCTTGCCCCGGCATTAAATCTAATACGATTGAGGTGCAACAATTGCGTTAGACAAAAAAAACTAATGCTTCAAAAAATATTGATCGGATTACCTCCCATCGTCCGTCATCGCGGGACAGCTGCGGGACAGTTCGCAAAGGTACCAGTTTTTTTGCAATCTATTGCAAATAAATCCATTGCGAATTGCATTATTCAACACTCGCCATACTTCCGATCGGTAAAGTCCAATTTCAATTCAATTCCAACTCAGATAATTTTAAATTCATTAATCTTACGTCGTCACAGCGAGCCTCTTCAGATGCACCCACTTGTGCGTGGTCAGTTACTGACAGGAAATTGATTGTGTTTCCAAAACTACTGTTATTTTATACCTGTTACTGCTTAACATCTCTGGGAAATTTCTACTTTTAGTTTATAATCAATTTTAAGTTTTTAACAATATGTCCGGCATACTAATCTAAATCTACTAAGTTATATAAATTACTGTGAATAGTTAGGGTAATTATTACTCTTAGCATTATGGTTTTTATCTTTCATAGTATTAATAGTAAATCGCAGTTTGCATGTCCACATTAAGTATTTCTTAGAAACTATATTTTCAAATTGAATATTTAGGGTCAAATATTTGTTATTTTAAATCTTTTCTGCAGAGAAGAATGGAATTCCTATTTTTACCATTCAATCTCATACGACTACACCGTAGATATTAAGGATAAATCTGAATTAAATATAAATGCAACATCCTTTTTAAGTTTGACATTTTACTCAAAATTTATACAATGTATTAACTGCAAAGGAGCATTTAAAACCGATTAATCATTGTATACATTGTATGCCCACACCTACGTCAATCAAAACAAAATCGATTGAAAAGAGACATTAAATTTTGCACTTCAAATATTACTGTTTGATATACCTACAAACAAATTTTAGATCTTTCAGTAGTTTCTCTTAAAACATACAATAATGAAATTTACGTAAATAATCGTTAAAATTATATCTGCTATTTTTAGTGTTGCTGTTCATGTGATAAGCTTTATGCTAATTAAATATCACTAAATATTAGTGGGCTCACCCAAAGCTCCGAATCTATGAATGAAATGAACATAGTTGCAATGGGCTTGCAAGTGTGATTGTGCAATTATTATTCGCTGTGTGCTTTTTGCTGGCGGTCAACATAATGCTCCAATATTATATTTCTCGTAAGAAAATATCCTATTTCCGCATCTTCCCACAACAATGACTGCGCCATCTAACTATTCAAATATTACTGCGGTGTGGGTACGCGGCCATTTTTTTACAAGAACGAATTAATGGATAACCAAAATCCATGGTAAATAAAAAACGCATTTATTAAATGTTGGTTCCCCGTAATAACACGTTGGTGGTTTCTTTCATTGTCTCGATCGACTCCGAGATATCCGGTTACGGCCGTTAAATATTTTGAGTTTGGATGAAAGCGAAATTTTGGTAGTTTTTTCTATCGTGATTTACTTTTTGCTCCTCGAACGCGGAAGTCGCGTACTTATGCAAAAGCTGATCGCTCGCTAAAATTTCGCTTTTATATTTTAGCAACCGTTTCCCGCAAATAACATACAATTACGAGAGCACCATTTAAAAATAAGAAACGTTGCAATAATTGTTCCCTAAATATTTTAACGTTCTTTGTGAACGTTCTCGTAAATTAAAGTATTAATTGGAATATCTACATTTTGCTGAGCTCAAAGAACATTTCGCCGGGAACATTTATCAATTCCACAAAGAGAGTGAAACCTCTCTCAAAAGAAGCCTGCGCCGGACAGATTTAATTTGTTGCGAAGGCCTTTATAATTGGAACATAAAGATTGCGAGTAATTAATTTTAGCAGCGAGTCAGAAGCAAAGAGCCTGTGCATTGGGTCCGGACAGAACCGCGCCTAATTAATATTAATGACCTCAGCAGGCGCCTCCGCAGCGTTGCCACCTTACAGCGGATCTTCTTTATCCACCTACCACTTATCAACTTTCTCTTTCAATAATTTCATTTGGACCTAAAATTTCAATTTCGCTTCAAATGTGTAATAAAGTAATACAATAAATTTATAGAATTAAAATGAATAAATTTAAAGAAGTTCAAATGTAGGCAAATTACTGCTAAGATGTTTCTAGTTTGTGTCTTTATTTAAGTAAGAAAAATGTATATAAAGCTGATACTGATTATTTCTTCAAAAATACAAAATCCATACTAACAAAATTATAAATTGATTTTACGTATAACATCATTTCTGCAATCAGCATTAGATATGAAACACCACTGATCCTATGCCACCTTCGTCCAACGATAATCTCCATCATTCACTACATCGTTGATTTCTGGCAGGCCGTCATCCGAAGCTACACTTGCCAATATGTGATCTCCAATCAAGGGTCTTCCTGTCACATTTATCATCCAATCTTTGTAGATCGTGCATTGCCACTTCAGGTTACTATTCAGCTGAGCTTTGACAGTGACCTTTGTTCTTTTAGGAAAGATCGTTTATTTTAACTCAGATATGTATTATATTCTATAAATCTAATGTGAACCGTCGCCGTATTATTTAATTTTTCTAGGTATAATGAAATATTTAGTTAGATATAATATTTTTTTTATAGTAATATATTCTTTAGGGGAGCTCGGCTATCGGCTGATGATGATGATGATTATTATGATGAAGTATAATCATGAAATTGGACATGTACAGGGAATACTTATATATAATACTATGTCATAGTTTTTTCTTAACGTGTTTATTCAAAGTAACTCATTAGACAGTAGTTTCTTGTGGAACACTTAACAAGTGTGATTTTAGGTGTGAACATGATATGTGTAGAGGCTGCGGAGAAGGTTATTGGGGGTCGGTAGGGGGGATAGGAGGCGGGTGAGCGGTGACCGATGAGACGCGGCGCTAAAAGCCGGACGGAAGCCGCGGACGAAAGCTCACGTTACGAGCGTGGGATCTTTGCCCAACATACACAGGGTTACCTAATATTTCAAATGTCAAAATCTAATTTGCATTATGATTATTTCACATTATTGATTTAGTAATAAGAATTTAAATCTAAAAAGTCAG
Organism: Troides aeacus; assembly: GCA_033220335.2. Classification (NCBI taxonomy): domain Eukaryota; kingdom Metazoa; phylum Arthropoda; class Insecta; order Lepidoptera; family Papilionidae; genus Troides; species Troides aeacus. The sequence continues at coordinate 4,860,636 of CM067275.1, read as the reverse complement.
TTATAAGGATACGTTGCTTTTTTGTGTCTTAAGAAACGGGGTTAAAGTTGTCGTCAATCTATAATACATTTTTTCGAAAAAATATGAATTACCTTGAAATTTCTCGATTGAAACTTACAGACTAAGCCAAAGTCGTAGAATTCTAAAAAAACAAATTTATTTTATAATAGGTGCATTGTATACTGTCGGTTTTTTCCTAAAACGTGTCGCAGTGCAATTATAATTTTATCCATTCAAATAGTATGAAATAATAAACTGCGATCTAGATCTACATCTATTCTGCTTACAGCATGTGACAGCCCTGTTATTATTGCACAAAGAGAATATTTTTCCGCGAGGTCTCCCAAGCGTCCATATGCGAGTCATCTCTTTCATGGATGTGTAATTATAAACAAAAACTATACACCCGACTTCATTTTTTTGTCCACTCTCGATTCCGCTCTGTCTAGTTTTACCCTCTCAGGAAAGACATCAAAATGGCATTGCAAAGTACTTAAGATTTTTTTCTGTTATTTGTTTTGATAACCTTATCGCTGTATATAGGTACGTGTAAGTGGGACAGCAATAAGCAAATTTTTTCTTCTATCAGTTAAATAGTTTTATATTTCAATAATTCATAGACGATGTTTAGAACTAATGCGAAAGTTCAATGTAGAACAAAAGCTTAGGTTATTTATTGTAAAGATAAATTATTTATAGATAAGCTATCTAAAATAACAAGAAATACCTATGTATCTATTTGTATTGACTTTAACCGGGACACTAGTTGGATTAGGTGTTAAGACTTGTTCTTGTGCACGAAGATATATCTCACTATGTAAGAATGTTACAACGTTAACAATAGCGCCGGTTATATTCTATAAATAACAAACAATATGCAAAACAATATTTTTAATTTAAATCTTGTTTGTAAAGTTTTGAACAAACTTCTAATTTTCTAGCGCAATGTTTGCATAAGGAATCGCGCACGAAGACTTTCGCTCGTCTGCACTGAAGAGCAGGCACACGTGCAGAATATACTCCTCAAAGGATTTTTTATAACAAAACATGTGCCGCTTTTTGCTTAACCCACTTTAGCTCGATTATAACCTTCTTACCTACATTTGCAACGCTTTATTGTACAGCTGATGCCGACAGAAAAGTTACATATTACGTCTCCAATTTTTTCTTCGCGGCTCATAACCTGTGTTTGCTATTGAAGGATGATTCATTTTAATCGAGTTTCAGTAAAATTATTACTTATATCTCATTCTTATATTTCCTTAATTTTTCTGTTAAGAACAACCCTCATACAAATAAACTGTCATAAAAAAGTATAAGAAATATCCATGTCTTATTTATAGAGTAAATTAATCATATAAGATGCCTACAGAATATCATGGCGAGACCGTTTCGTTTGCGAATATTTCGAATACTGTGCAATTTTCTGTGGTCTAGTTGTGCAGCAGAGCGGCTGCTTACAAGGTACTTCAATCCACTAGAGTGTGAAATCATCCGTCTACCGACTATACAATATAGAGACCGACAAACGTGCATGGATACTTTGTAGCAATCAAAGATTTTGCGGACCGCGTGTTTAGAAGCATTTATATGATAACTTCTATGTTTCTTTTTTATATAGCTTAAAATTTTGTCTCTCTTTCTATTATAAATGATTTGTATGTATAATGAATAACTACCTTGATATCGTCACATTGGTTCGTCTAAGTAATACCGAACAAAACCGTAACTAGACAAGTTTGAATCTTTTGTTTAATTTACTTTATTATTGTATCCATTGATTCAATTGAAAAGATATATTGATTAATATTAGAAGTAGAGAGTAGCTTTTTATAATGAAAAAGAATAATCTATAGTAAAGGCTTTACTTCACTTACTTCTTGAAAAGCAAAAAAATTAACTTACAATTGGAGTACATAAGTTACGAAAAACTATTGGCTAATTCATTGTCTTAGTTCAAGATTTACTGTTGATTTATTTCATAAAAGATTATAAATATTAATTTCATATTATTCTGATTTTAGGTTCTTTGGCGTAAAAACACCTTTTTTTCATATTTTACCACAGATTGTATTTTTTTGTTAGTATCTACAACATCGATTATTCCTGTATTATGTGCGCTACTCTTTGTTCGTGTACACAAATATAAACGTAATCATACTTTTTGTATATAATTCGCGATATAAATAAAAAAAAAATACTTGTGCTTAAATTCCGGTAAAATTCTTAAAGGACGTTAAGGTTTGGATCAAATGAAAGTGCAAGTGTTGCAATAACGCTTCGATTCTCCTTCACCATAGATTCCGAAATTTTTTTCTATGCCCTTTATTTGCTCTTCGAATGCAAGTTATAAATGATCGAAGCTGCGATATCGATTTACATTTTAAAAATATTCTTTAACTCCATCTAGATGAGGAATTTCAACTGTATACTTTAAACTTTAGGGTGTATAACAGAAAGTTAATGCAAAACGAAGATATTTACCTGAAGTTAAAAATAAAATTCTGTATTGAATTCATTTTAAATGTGTAACTTAAGCACATATTGATAAGAGTACGATTTAAGGGCAATTTATAATTATTTTCAATCATGACCTAACAGTGGTTTAGGACTCATTTTCAATCATCAGATTTCTCCATATTTGACAAAGGATTTTAACTTTTTTTAAGTTAAATAATAAAGTAAATGCGTGATTTAATTTTCTATGTAATTTACACGTAAATAGTTACAATAATGGCGAAAATAACACTGTCATTAATAATTTAAAAAAAAAACTGATCCTTTCATGGAAGGAGTCCGAAGCCAAGTAATTAACCCGCTTTTTGTGACTATCCCATATATATTTGATTTATTTTTAGGATCCTTTCGGAAAGAAGAATTTGCAAAACATTGTTGCCTATTGCTGTTTGAAACAATACTTCTCAAAGTTTGTTAATTTAAAAAAAATACATTAAACATCTTTGTAATCTTGTTTATATCCATTGCAAAAGTATTCTTTTTCCTTCAAATTGTTTGACATTATTAAAACAACCTTTCCACACTATGTAAAATATTCTTTTCCATTAGCAGTTGTTATTATCAATTAATATAAACAGGTGATTACGCTTGAAAAATAAATTGTTATCACTATCAAAATTAATATTATTATTATTTCTTCAATATATATAAGTTATTAAATATATTGCATGTTTGTTGTAGCAAATAAGTACGGCAACTTAATACTACTGACTGCTGACCATTTCTCATTGCCCCAGTTTGAGAAACACTGCAATCGGCCCAACACGAATGATTCCGGGAAGATAGTAAAAAGCGCAGGTATAAGATGAGAGTGAAAGGGTCGATGCAATTCGAGAACTAGCCCAGTTTCACTTCGAAGCCCGTCCGCTGACCTTCTATGCAGTTTTTGCTGCGTTGCGGATCAAATGAGCCATTGACTGGCAACGCGATATCGAACTAAGTACAAACACGTGGGTACACCGGCTTTCATCTCGCTTCAGATTCTACATTGTATGCACTGATATCCTTACTATAACTTTCCGAGAACTTCACACATAAAAAAAACACATTCCAATACAAAGACATTACTTCGATAGACAAAATGTCGTGCAAGAATAAAATTTTCATGCACATAATCAATTAAAAAAAACCTACTGGTAGTAAGTCTCTGTTGCTGGATACCGTCTAGGTGGTCAAGGTCACCACCACAGCGTGAAAACATTACTGTGTTCCGGTTTCAAAGGCGTTGTAGCTAGTGTTCTTCTACTTCTTCTTATATCTCATACGACGAGCGCATTCTGTTGGAGCATCCTGACTAACGCCACATTGTTATGAGCGGCCGTATCACTTACCATCAGGTGAACGTCCCGTTCGTCTCGTCGCTTAATTGTATAAATTCAAAATATTTCCTCTTGCAGAAAATCTGCGATATATGGATTTATATTTTTAAGTGATAACTTAAATTAACTCTTTTCCTAATGTGCTCTTATATATAAAAATGTAATAGGAATGAAATAAAATATATTCCTTTATGAAATTGAATAGAGACTCGTTTAAATGATTAAATAACGTTTAAAGCATTATATTAATATATTAATAAAAAGTTAATAATTATGCTTAAGTCAATCAATATGGTGGAATATGCAGTTATATATATTGTAAACTCAACGTCGATTTAAAATTTCTTTCCCACGCAACAATTTCAATTCATCCTTCATCTAACGACAAACGGTGATCCCTTTTGGATCAAAATTTGAATGTTTGACAGCAAATTTTATTTGCGCAATTTTTTTTATCACTGCCTCCACGGTTGCACTTTCTACGCAATCCGCATCGTGGGAATGCAGGTGGGGAAGGGTTCTACCTACGCTGCACACTCTTTGTGCCTGACTTCGACCACATCGGAGTTGCACAAAGTCAAAATTATTAGCCCTTTGTACGGACGTCAAGTGATGTTCTCTAATAGATAATTTATGGAGCTACCGCAAGATAAGTCAGCCTCGGATCTGAAAGAACTTTAAATTATTAGGGTTGTTCGGGGAGACTAGTACAAAATATTTTATGGTTTGAGATTTAGCAAGATAAATTCTTTCGGCCTATTTGTATTCTTGTACCTACTCTTACCGCTTATAGTTTTAATCGTTTTCTAAAAACCATTAAAATGAAACAGAATTGAAAACAGTTGCTTTATAATTTTTTTTTATTATCTTCACGAGCTGGTGATAAAATCATTGTGGTAACATACACATTTATAATAATGAAAAGAATTAATAACATTTGCTAAGATATAAAACTGAGGAAATTAAAAAATAATACACTAGTAAAACCCAATAACTAATACATTTAGTATTTCAGGATTCCAGAGCCGCGGACTCCAAGTCCGTGAACAAAGTCCAATGAGATGATGACATCTCAGTCGGTCAAACAAAACGCAGCATTAAAAATCATCAGAGAATATCTATACTCTGATGGTAGCCAATAAAGATAAATACACAATATATTAAGCGTCTATGGACTACGTCTGTGTGTGTGTCTTTAAATTTTAGTAAGATTTTGGATGCAATAATAAATGGTAATAACGTAATATGAATGACTTCACCTACTTCCTTAATTGACAATTTAACCTTCTATCTATAAAGAATGCATACCCACCTTTCTTATTACCCTTAGTTTATTGCTTTTGCCGATTAGTAAACTTAATCAATTTAAGTTACTTATTTTATTTATTACACCTGATATCATTAGTTATTTATAAAGTACCACTGAAATTGATCCAGCCCTTTCAGAGATCACCTACAACAAACAGACAAAGGGCCAAAAAATCCACTATTTTTATATAAGTATCATACATATATTTAATAAGTTCAATCAAGGTAGGTTTAATGGATTCTTACGAATAGGTTTTACGGAACCAATACCGTATCCTCTATCTTTTCATATTTTTTACATATGTCTTGACAAATATGTAAATATTAGTTACTTGTCACCGCTGTTTATCAGCTGTGTCTATTTTGACCAAAATGATGATTGTATTTCATTTATAATAGACCTGTGCCTGATCTCTACTGATTGTAAGTGAAGTGAAGAAGAAGACTATCTTCTTTTCTCTTAACCCCCCACGTCATATCTGCACGGAAACGCTCACTGTCAGACCGTTCCAACCCTTCGCCGTTCACATTATGAAGGATGGCACGAAACGCTTTGTCACATATGATATCGAAAACGAAATTACTTGAAATCGAAGTGTTATTGTGGCGTAAGTTTGCTTTTACAATTTGCACAAAGTTAAGAGGGTTGTATTTAATCTGATGACTTTTAAAATTAACTTTAGCTGCTACCGAGTTTGCGCCTGTTGATCATAAAACGGGCGCGTGGCTGTCGACGTGACTGCGACCTTCGCCGCGGGATTACATCCACACCTTGCCGCATTTCATTGCGCTTATAAAGCCTGTCAACGTGGTTGTAACAACGCCGCTTACATCTCCATGTAAACGGATTAGTCTTCATAACAGAAAATGAGACGTCAAATTGAAATATTATTTGATTTCAATTTCTATCTTACTTAAAAAAATCAACACAAAAACAGTCTTAGGTTATCTTTTTATAAATGAATACAATTTTATACTCATAATACTACCATCATCGTCTTTAAGAAAAGGAAAATCTTTCTCTTACATAACTTAAATTAACGTTAGTGCATATCGCTATGTTCAGTGCAAATTTCTGCTAGTTGGTATAGAATCTGAGAATTAGAAATTCATATAGTCAATCAGTGGCAATAAAGTCGTTGAATCTCAATATATAGATACAAAGATATTTTTTTATTACTGCTTTTCTTCTAATTCGTTATCAAATGAATTTGTACTATTACAACATATGTATCGTTGAACAAAATCCCAAGACCATAATTAATATGAAATTTACATTAATTTAGGTAGTAACGTAATTAACATCTAACTATCTTAACATAAATCTATTTATTATTCTAAATTATTAACAACATGGAAGTTTAATTAAATCAATATAAACATTGATATAAGTCCATATTTATGTATATACTATTATTCGGGGCGTTTACATCGCATCCCACTAATAGCCAACCCTTTAACTAACAAGCACCGCCTATTTACACTTGATAGAGTTATAAGATTTATTTATAACGTAACCCTTTCCTCCAATCAAAACGCGGGTCGAGCCTGTAAAAAACATAATAGCTGGTAAAAAAAAGGTAAAAGACGAGCTCCGACGCGGCACGGTGCGCGCGCGCATCTAAAGGGGTCTCTAATAATAACCCTTTTAGTATGGAAGGGTTAAGCAACCAATAGCAGGCGAGGCGGGGCAAGATATTTTCAAACTATTTTAATGTTAAACACATTACAAGCTGCGCTTCTGATTCTTATTTCCACATAAGTTATATTTTTATCTTTAATACATTCACCGTAAGATTATTATGTATGAAATCGAAAATCTAACGTCACTGACTTTACAACTTTTTTTTTCTATTGTAGTTAATAAAAATTATAACTAATATACGGATTTTAATGGAGTTATTTAGTTGTAAGTGTAAATATTTATAATTTGATCGTACTCCAATAGCAACTTCGCTCCGCAAGGATCAGCATAACGTACTGCACTAGATAGAAATACGATATTGAATAATTTGCAAGTAAGTGCTTGTAGTTTTCGATTGAGTCCTTATTGATGGTAAACTGTACATTTATATGAACAAGACGTACGATGTGTGATGCTTGCGTACCCCAATCAATGACGCGTCAACTCAAAATGATCCCGCATGGACAACGAACACAGATGAGTTAAGTGAACTCTCTCTCTACCGCTAATTGAAGATTACTACCCTATGTAGTAGTACAATGAGATCAAAAAATGTTGTCGAAAATAATAATTGAAAGTAACAAATATAATTCATATAAAACATATAACGACTTTTTATAACACATTGAAACAACAAAAAATGTGATATTGCATGAACTGTAAGCAGAGGACTAATGTTTTATAGATTACACGACATTGCCTAAAAGCAAATACCATTTATATCTCCATATTCGTATGGATTTGTAAAGATCCAGAGATATTTATAAGTACGAATAATAGACGTTATCAACTCAAAAGTATATTATGTAAATTTTATACACACTTACCTATGAACTCATTAAAACAAACACTTTTATTAGTTCATTCTAAAGTCTATCAAAATCAAAAATCATTTATTTGATAACATACATTACATAGTGATAGTAGTTATAGTTGTCTATTTATATCATTTTCATATTTTAGTACCTTAAGCTAAACAAATAGCATTCCTTACAGTAATATTCCAAAATAATTATATCAATAATGAAGCTAATTACTTAATACTAAATATAAAAGAAATTTAGAAATGTGAATACTGTAGTATTATATTAAATAGGTAAAAAAATAAGTATGTATAATTATTTGTCTGTTAACCAAATGTCCAAAGAAATTGGACTGATGGAGAACGTCTGAGGACATTAAGTTTTAAACAAATAAATAATGATATTTTTTTCACAAGAACAATAACAAGATTTATAATGTATGAATAAAAACAAAATATTATAGTGTATTTACTTAAAGCTTCATTAAGCAGGACTGTACTGACAATTGCTTGTCTCGAATTTACAAATTATCGCTGTTTTTATAATAAGACAAATGCTATTCAAATTGAGCCCTTGTTAATGGTATATCCAGCAGGTCAATTGTTAATGGGTGTAAACATAACAGAAGTGTAATCAAACTAGCAGAATTTAATGTATTATCGCTTTAACAGTTTTATTTTCACAATCAAGTTAATTTTACAATAAATTTACAATTGGCAGGATCTATCACCAAATATACATACTTCATCTCCCACTACAAATATAAAATGGTTATATAGTTGAATCTACTATTCCTTCAACCGTCATTCATAATTTTTTTGACGAATTGAACATTACGTTTGTGTTTTTACTCCATACCCACAACCAACGATCTTCGCCAAAATGAAATCTCTTCTTAAGTCAATTCTGTCATCAGAACTGGTTCATTATATTGACTGGTTGAATATTGAAATCAAATCATTAAGTATTGTGATATTTTAATTGAGCCAAAAGCTGTTTATCATGGAAAGTTTTACATGTTTTATCCTGTTTCAAACAGTTTTAGCTTGGTATAACTACTAGACTAAACTAGGCGAACATTAGAGAAGAATGGCGACGTGTTGTGAATCTTGCGACCCACATCTATAGTGATCACCACGACCACTATTTCAAGAAGGAGAAGAAGACTAAACTAGTATATTAGCAACGTTATCGTATTACATCGTCAATTTGAATACATAACTACAGAAGTTTTATCCGTACCACATTAAGCTATTAAGAGAGTGATAATAAAAGGGATATTCTTTTAAATTACTTCAATTTGTTCATTACTAACGAAACTGAATAACGGCCACCCGAGCGCTTGTTAATTTCCACTAAACTAAATAACTTATGTACGAAGGACACGCATAGAGTTCCCAAACCGACAATAACACGGCAAACATAAAATCGTCCCCTATACATTCGAATTAATAACTTTCGGGCGATATTTCCTTTTTTGTGTAATACAGTAATGAGCCTTTTAAAATATCATAATGTGTGATAAAGCGTTGTACAAAAAGCACTAGTTTAAGTAGATAGGGGCGTATTCAGAGTATGAACTACTGCGGACGCTATGGGGGTGATTGTTTCACTTATAATTGGCTAAGTAACACGGCCTAATTGCCCCCCATCACGACACCTAGACGAACGCAATTGCTATTAAGTTCTCATATAAATTGCAAGGTTTCACAACGATTTGTACAAGAATGATTAATTAGTTAAGATATATTAGCTAATGAAAAAAATTTTAGTGAAATGAATACTGCACATTTTAACTAATACTTTGTACCTTGAAATGAAACCCTTATTGTTAATAATCACTAAGAAATATATAGTAGTGCATATTTATTTCATCTCTTAATCCTACTTTATAAGTCATATGCTAGACCATAATGATGTGATGACAGTTGGGGTCATAAACACTGCACCACATTGCGCTCGTCGTCTCGATACACAAGATCTGTCGTTACGATACCCAGTAACTATATTAACTATGAAGTGTTTCACAAGGGAATACAATAATGTTTTAATACTACCAGTCCCCAGTTTACGAACAAAGAGATTCAACTCCTCGTTCTTGATAAGAACAGCAAAGGAGCGAAACAACTTGCCGGTGTCATTGCTCCCATGCAAATATGATGTGAGTTTCTTAAGGAAAAGAGTGAATGAGGCTTTTACTAGGTTCGTTCGCTTTATCAACACAGATCAGATCACCACATAAGTTCTATTTTAAATTAAATAAAAAAATAACGTTTCGCCGCAGTAGCGCTATGGTTGCACCTAAATATCTCCCACCTGTTCCTCACGTAAATATTTGTTACTTATGAATAACAAATAAAGACTAGCATGTAATGATAGGTTCTTCGACAGTTAACAGTCGGGTGTCACGTGGCGGCCATTTTATCGCGGAGTAATCCTCTACCGGGGCGCATTAGTCAAATTAACACGGCATAAAGTTTGGCGCGGCCCTGATTAGTCGGAGGCAGGACGGGCGCGACTTTGCCTAATTGACCTAAAAGTGGTCAGCACGAATCGGTCGAAATTACTATTTACAAGCCACAAGGGCTGCCGAAATAGTTATTAAGTCCTTCTCCTCTGACGATTTTTAATACTGCTAGACATTTGAAATACATAGCTCATCGGATACCGGGCTTACAGACTCAAAGCCCAATTACTTAAAGTTATGAAATTATAACAGAGTCCATGTACATGTATACAATATATGTTTTTATAAAGCTAATATGTTTCGTTTGCTTTATTAAATGTTATATTATAGAATACTAGTAACATAAACATTGCTATATGTATACTGTTTTCTGTTTTTATTAACATAACTTAGCCAAATAACATATTCAATATACTATTAAATATTCAATACAATTCATTCGAATAAGACACTGCAACCGCGACTACAAAACTGAAATAAATATTTTTTTTTGGTATGGGACACTAATATTGTCTCAAATGGTACCGAAAGAGACTAACTTGCATATCCTGTTTTGATAATACTGTAAGAACCCTATTCTGTTGTTTAATCGTGGTGTACCTCGAAAATTGACAGAGAGATTTAATAAAGCAACAAAAATGCTAAGGTAACCCTAGCAGTCGATGCGGGCATGCTAATGTGGCGGATTGATAGCCCCGCGCCCACTAACCCTAATCAAATTAATGCGACGAGCTGTGATTAACACCGACACCGTCCGCGATACGTTTCCGAGCTGTAGAGGTGCGCCAGATTTATCGCACGCCCATAGCTTCTGTATCTATTTATCGGAAATATCGGAATACTGAAGCCCATCGACGCCGGTTTGGTTTTAATGTACCCCCGAACATTATTCATTGTCGATAATAAAACACCCTTGGTGTTACTGGCGTTTATAGGACACTATGATCGCTAAACATCACGCTGGCTGCAAAATCTGTTTTTTGTCTTAGTTCTATAATACATAAAAAAAATCTTTTTCGACGCAACTTATAGATAAAAATACAAAAATTGGAGAAATATAACAGTAATAATATACAAGGAAATTATACTGACATTAAAATGTCACTACGCTATTACCAGAAGCGATTGCCCAATAAGCTTTGGATTACTATAAAACTGGGGGTGAAGTAGGTGATTAAAAGTTCAGTTTCCTATGGCTCTATTACCCTGCTGCACTATTTAACCAGCCAGTCAACTATACGGTTCGCCTAATGGATGGTAAGCAGTAACAAAGCGAATTACTAATCTTAATTTTTTTTTTAAAAAAAACTAAAAACCATCTTGACGATCCATAAATTGTATACTTACCGTCAAGTGTTCATCATCTTATTTGTCTCGCTTGTCTCAACGTTTTCTAGAGTGAAAACTTTCGTGCTTCTAACCCTGTTTAGTTACCTTATTGTAACTACGCCCATATAATACATACAAATATTTGTGGGTACAGCGAGCGACAACGAAGATTTACTAATAATTGCAAGAAGAGCACTATGACCAACCAGAAACAATAGACCATTTCAGTATTCTGATTATTTACGCATTTCGATGACGAGCATAATGTGGTGCATCGTTCAACGCCTTAACTAGCACTACATAATAAGCAAACGTAACATTATATCCTGGTGAACGTCTTATCAGTCAGTTAAATAAAAAATACTTTCTACATGATCATTAAAACTATGTATGATATGTTTATGATGTAAAGTGTATAAAATAAGGAAGAAGAAGAAAAATTGTATAGCAAGCTTAACACATTTTTGCTACAGCCAAGTTTTTAATCAATTAAGCGACTAGACGTTCACCTGATGGTAAGTGATACGCCTGCTCCTCACAACGTAGCGCTAATTAGGCTGGTATATATTGCACAACATTACGCTTGCCGCCCGAAACATACAAAGTTGAATCTCGTTACCCCAGTACATTAGCTATAGCGCCCTCGAATCCGGAACACAGTAAAGTTTGCACAGTACTGTCGGCAGAAATATGCGCTGCGGTGGTATCTACCTAAACGGTCTCGTGCAAGAGAGACCTACCACCAGTAAATTGTTATCGTACATCTAGTTACAGCATTACGTTTGTGCTTTAACTTGTCACCATTAAATCAACATATGGTATGCTAAAGAAAAGTCAATCTCAGTAAACAAGAGAATTACTAAACTAATAACACGAATCATTTCATGTCTCGAAAGGATGTAAACTATATTAAGTTATGTGATCATGTTAACTAGGAATCGAAAAATTCAAAGAAGTGTTTAACTCTACACAAGTTCCTATACACATCGGAGAAAACGGAATAGTACACATGATCAAAGTACGTAAGATCATTAGGGAAATACTTAACGAGTATCCGATTGATACTTCCAAGTTGATATTAATGCTATCGGCGAACGGCAAGTTTCCCGCCAACTTTGTTTGACGTAATTAAAATCCATCTCCCTCAATCTTGGCAGTACAGGCGACGTGTAATTTTCCTTTCAAAGAGAACTTCCGTTTTAGCTCCTCCCCACCCTAATGAAAGATTACTTCTCTCAGCCTAAAAAGGCTTTTAAGCAACGCCAGCAAAATGACCGAAGTTTTTTATACTTTAATGACTTAGTGCGAAATTCGCCGATTTCCGAAGAAATTTTAAACTTAGATTAAGATTTCGACGTTTCAAAGTGCGAGATGGTTTCCAGTGATTACACGGAGTACTTTTAATTTTTTTTAATGCATAAATTTTTGAAAAGCGCTTATGATTGCTTTTTAATTACTTGCTACTTTCTTTCAAAAATAAGATATAATGAGAATTTTAACTTGACTTTGCTTGATACTAACACACCATCGTAATATTATTATTGTACGGTTTCAAGGGAAGGGAAAGAAATTAGATGTTATTAGGTAAACAAGAAAAAGGAGTGTTCGTTTGAAGATAAAACATTAACACTGAGGTGACCAACATTTTATCAAACTAAAAGAAAAGTACAAGAAACTGAGGTAAGACACAAATATTAAACAATTTTGATATAGATAACTTATCTCCGAAATTGTCAAATATAGTCACATGTGATCGTTTTCTAAAGAAAGTATTTAATCGTTTGCAAACAAAGACATTTCGAGGACATATATATACAAAAAAATAAAATAAAAAACTTTTATGGTAACGGTGGTGGGTCAATTTTACCAGAAACTATCTAGATGCTACTGTTGCACCTAATTCTAGCCCTTAACAGTAGTTTGAAAACGTTACTGTTAGCCTGTTTGATGTGTCTTATAGTAAATTACTAGAGTAATAAAACTTATATTTCGTTGCAAGGCGCCGAGCATAATGCCATGCAGGTTATATTAACATTAGTAACGCCAAATTGATAAGGACAAGTATATCACTTATTATAACGTAAACTACGTAACATGTCACTTACGAGGTGATTATTTTTCCTGTATCGAGGCATTGTCACACAAAACAAAAACATATCCGATTGTTTAACTACTCTTAGTAATTAAAACTACTCGTAATTCATTTTATACAAGGCATTGTAATAAACAAGTAGTATACAATGTTACTATAAGCGTGTGACAATTTTGAATTGTAAAATGGCGACACTAGTAATACTGGGCAGCAACTGGCACCGGTTCCGACCACCACACTTATTAATTGCCCGATCCCTTCATGTAACGCACTGAGGGCGCAAAAACGTCCTCCCGTGCCCTGTCAGCGAGGGAAAAAATCAGTGAGCGATCGTCCCCTCGCGAGAGAGTCCATCATATTGATTGAGGGAGGGACCACCGATGGCCAGCGTCCCCCCAATCGTTCATTTATTATAGACACCGTGATGCTGCGGCACACATCGCGTTATAAGAATTTGAGACGTGCATCTCGGAAAATACCTAAACGAGGGATTCGATAGAATATTCTATTGTTTTTATGCTATGATATCTTGTTATCTTGACCATAGTTCAATTTAAGCAACAATAATCCGTTAATGTTTTTAGTTTGAATCCTTCATTGAAGAAGTTTTGTTATTTAATGCTCAAATATTAACATATACAGTTTTGATAAGGAAACAGTTGAATCTTTATTTTAAATAAAATGAACTCTACATCCTTTAAAAATTTACGTTAATATTCGTAAAGAAAATTAAGGGACCTTTATTAGGCTTACAATGAATGACAACCTTGAATTCATTTTACAATAGTATTCTGTAACAGTGATTTCCGCTCAGTCCACCCAAACCATCACTGTGTTATGGTTTTTATGAATAGCAGAACATTTATGCTGCGCAAATAAAATTGTACGTAAAAACACTGCAGGTTTTTTCTTATCTCAACTAAACCTTTGCGTTTCACTATTATAACCTAAAAAGATATTTCATCAAGGCTATAAGTTATCATGACATGTTATCTTAAACCGTAGTAACCTAAATACTATTTTTTTTTTTCTTACATAAAACCCTGAAAACATTTACAGTTCTAGCCCAAATACATAACCGAGGCGAGGGGAAAGTTTTATTCTCGTTAAAATATGTAGAGAAAGTGAAAAATAAGAAGGGGGAAGCGGTGGGGGCAGCGGTCAGCGAGGGATGATGGATCGCCTCCGCTCCGTGCCGAGGCTCTCTATACTTCTTTTCTCAATTACAACTACAAACAACTTATTTAGAATACAGATTAGGTATTATTTTATATAAAGTATTAGTATAATGTATCATTATAATATCTATATTTGCTTAATATTTGAGCAATTGCGACAACCAATAACGAAAAACTCACATTTTTATAAAGTGTTCTAAGCAGCATTACTGTCGCGTCTTCAACTCATTATGACTACAGACAACCAAAGAACACACGTATTATACTTGAAGATCATAACTACACCTACACTGTACACTACACACTACTTATGTATTTTCCGTGATTGCAAGATAAAATATATTTTAAAAGACGATATCAGAAATATTGCAACTTTCTATACTTAAGGTATTTTCTAGGAATAACTTTTAATGTCAAGTAATTTTCGATGTGCAGTCTAATGATTGAGTTAGCATTTAAATAGACCTATTTCAGAAACACTGATTACTAAATAAATTCAATTATAAAAATGTTTATAATGTAGGAATAAGTATTCAGTGATATGTTTCATAAAAATAAACAGATTTCTCACAATTCACAATTCTCTTTCGAGAGCTACTCTGTGTATTTAGAAAATAAGTGAGTAAAGTTGTGTGTCATACATATGTGGGGCCCGTAGATGCGGCAGCGGGCCGTGTGGGAGCCCCCGCCTCCGCCCCGTTGCCCGGCAACCGTTTGTTTTCGCGCTGCCGACCGACACTGGGCGGGATAGAAGGGGTAGGCTCCATGATTGATCAACCTATCCCGCCACCAAATGCCTACGCGTTTCTACGCAGAAAACAAGGGTTTTCTTTTAAAAGTTTTTCCTTGAATGTCTCCTTGTCCATTACTTGAAATCGTCCGTCGCCGTTTGATGTCCACTGAGACTTTCTACAAAGAAGTTTTAGAAATTTTAATACTGTTAAAGTGATCAATAAATGCCCATTTTCGTTAGCAAAACTTTGTCAAATGTAACTAAAGAAAAACAAATTTTGGTAACAGCAAAGCGGGCCTAAAAATAAATCGTTTTATATGAAAGATACAGATTATAGAAATTTAAGAAATACCATTTTGATTTTTATCACACTAGAATTTTTTCGTTATTTTAATTTATAATTGTTATAATCGTCCAAATTCTATTACTCACATTAAGATTGGGACTTACATCAGACGTAAAGAATTATATATTTATGTATCGAATGACTCTTCTCAGGAGAAGTTCACCCAAACACGTATACGATTTTGAATTGATATTGCATAAACGGATTGAAAAATCCAATTAAATTTTAATGTTTAAAAAGTATTTCTCTCCTGTCCATTACGAGTAAAATTTTACCGCTTCTCAAAGATCTACAATTCAGTATTGCGAGAGTAATACGCCCAGACAAAATTCTTTATACAAAGTTTTTTTTAATTCAAAAAGTCTAAATAACGTTAGTGACCGCAATTTGCTTTGTTCGGTTACGAAATTGCAACAGTTCCACACTCTGTTTAAAACTAATGGTACATTTTTTTATGTAATACATTGTTTTGAACTACTATGCTGAAATATAGTAAAACAAGTTCATATTTTCGATGTCATATTTTAGTTTCTTTGTCTCTTATATGTTTGTAATAAAATATAAAACAGGTAAAACCATTTTTAGTATTAATAACTGAAGAGTTATACAAATTAAGAGTTATTCGTTATAATGGTATTAAGTACCTAATACAGTAGCCTTGTTTGCTGTATATGAGACAATGTACACTTATAGATTCAACATACTATAATTTCATTTGTAGTTAATGAAGAGTTAAAAGTATTACCGCTGTTTTTTTGTTTCTGTTATGTATGTGATGACGTAACTATCATTTTTGTTTTATTCGCTTTATTTATTTATCAACAATGCGGCGTTACTTAGGATTGAAAACATAAAATGTCAAGTCTCGTGATCCCAGTAATTACACTAGCTACAACAGTCTTTACACCGGAAGACAGTAATGTTTGCATACTACTGTTTGGCGACAGAAATAGGACCTGCGGTAATACCTACCTACTTAGATTGTCTCCGGCAACAGGGACCTATCACCAGTTAATTGCAATACATTACTTTCTAAAATAAATCTAGCTTAGTAATAAATTTAAGACGTTCTCACAAATAAAGTTTTAAAACACAACTTCTGTGTGTTTTTAACTGTTATACATTTTTAAAAGAAACATTTAGTGCGCTACTTATAATTAAAAAGAACAAAGTCTCAAAGGAACTTCGTAAAAGGACTTACCTTAATTTTTTATAAGTATCCGCCAATATTTTTAAAGGTTTGTTCTGAAGCGTGACGGCCATTTTGCGAAAATATAGTAATAAACTAACGTTTAAATGTTGTCCTTTTTGGATTGCCTTTTCATTGTCCCAACTGTTCTATATTTTATAAGCTCACAAAAGAGTTTTTCTCAATATTCAAATTCGCAGAAAGAATTTGCTCGGCTTGCATAACCATATTGATATTTTTCATTGTATATTTAGTTCTTTTGTTCATTTTTAGTTACTTTTTACAAAAAATTTAAAATAGAGCAAATTGTTTGTCATTATAATGAAATAGAATCATCAGCAGAACAGTTTACAATAAAATACATATATATATATATATATATATATATATATACATGTAAGTAAATACAGAATAAAAATTCTAAAATTATTATACCTAATCTTATGTAGCTTTCTGTATTGCTACGATTTAAGAGATATAGAATGCCTATTAACTTAATTTTAATTTGAGTTTTTTTTAAACCTATGTATCTGTGATATATCTAATAACAAGTAATCGATGTGAGTGGTGGACAACAGATTTATAACAAAGTACAGAGAAAAAATGCCTGCAACAAAGCTTTGTAAACTTACTTTTATAAAACCAAACAGTTATATAATTTTTGAAGTATCTTACCATCAAGTTTGTTAAGACAACAAACGCTATATTGTATTGCGTAGTTTTAAAATACGCCTCAGTGTTAAAAGTGGACGTACTATTATGTGAATGTGATGCTAAACTTGTATAAAAGAGAAAAACACACGTCTGTAAGTACTAAGCTTTCGTTAAAAAACAAAAATACTCTAAATTAGAATATAAAAACCAAAAGTAACGCGACATATGTGTAATGACCTCTTAAGAATCAAATTATAGAGTTAGAATTAATTTACATCACCACAATTTAATGTATAGAAGGACGGTAGGGATAACAAGTCGTAATTACTGCCCGCCTAATTGCAGCAATTGACAACCTTCGAACACACAAAAAAATATTTCTTTAATAGAATCTAATGATAGGGTTTTGTCGAGGGCAAAAAAACTACAAGATAGCCGCTAAGTTCCCAACACAACAAGCGCAGAAGGTATTCATAGCGATAACATTTAGATGGTTGTGAATTAACCGTTTTAACATTCTATTTTGGATTAAAGTGGAAAGTTTTCAGCACAAAAACGAGCTGCCTTGTAATTAATATTACGGCTAAAATTTACTTCTTTTACCCTTAACATTTAGTGGCTAATGATAAAACCAAACAAAAGCAAGAAACCAATCAAAAAGGTGTGTAAGGGTTCCGGCATAACTCACGGGATCCAAGCCAATCACACCTGCTCATAGTACACCGTGCTAATCAACAAACGAGGCTCTGTTTTCCACCAACCCGCATTGGGCCACCGTGGTGAAGAATGGCCCAAATCGATCGATGTGAAAATATTTGAGAGAGGCCTATGTCCAGCAAAGAACAAGCACGAGCAAAGTAGTATCAAGATTATTCATTCCGATAATAAAAATATGTAATCATCGTAAGTCCTGAAATGTGCGTAAATATATCCTTTACCTTTATTTTAGATAACTGGTGGATGTACTTTATTGGACATAAGACGCGTATATGTCGCTTGACGTATTTTACACATTTGTACCGATTATAAAATAATATACATTCTTAACACAATACTGTCTTATCGAACTAGAATCCGAGCAAAACTCGGAAAAAATGTAATAAAGCAGAATTATTCCAATGCATATCTTATCAAGAAATTCCTGCGAGAGCGGCCAGCGAACGCGTGCCGCCCCAAATTACTCCTATTATTTTATAATCCCTCCTCGTTACGTTTTGAATATTAATGACATTCCACAACTTTCTTTTCTACATGATATACCGTGGAAGGAATTTCCGTTATAGTAAAATATACTTTTAAATTAATCTCATAATAATAATCTTTGTTAATCTTACAGGTTCATATTAAATAATATTTATCTGTCAGGGATTACGAAAAAATCTTTCAATTTTACATCAGTTCTTTAATAAGCTACCTTTGCTGTGATTGTTTACCCACAATTTATTAGAATAAAAAAACCTCTCTATTTAATCATAACTTTTTAATTGTTTAAAACAATACATGAACAGTGGTAATAAATAATTATAACGACGTAATAATTTTAACAATTATCATATTTCGAAGCAATTAATGCGTTCAAAGTTATGAACGATCAGTTTATATAAAACTGAAAAGTGAATAAATTTAAGATAACTTATACAGCAATTAAATTTATTACTGCATTCAAAAATGTTATATAGAGCCTTACTGCGTTGAATTACGAGTTTATGACACCTAACGTCGAACAAAAAAAGCTTGAAAGCGTGAGGATGTTATCAATGCGCAACGGTCCGAGTTAAATTATGCCAGCATACACAAGTAAAAAAATTCAAACTAAGAAAATAGAAGGGCTATTAATAGATTCAACTCAAAGCTTAAGAATAGACGCGTAATTAAAACATTCACCAACCGCGATCCGACGGGAACTTAAAAAAACATGACCCCAACGGTCGCTGTAAGGTGGATGAAGCTTTTTATTAGTTAGGACAAAAAACGTTGCGCACGCGCCTTACAATCCGATTAAAAAAGGGGTAAGGGCGCGTTTTACTGAAAAAAAAGTCTTAGATATCGTATAACCTTAATTCAAAACGATCCTGATAGAGCTATTTGAGGGCTCCAAGGCTCCAAACGACCGATTGTTTCGATATCTACTAATTGGATCATACGGTAATCGATAACCTTTCCGTGGCAATGTGTTTTCACATCTGTCGATTCTGATATGCAGGATTATTACCCTTTTTTAATTGATCAAATCTCGCAAATTAACTATATTTTTACTATGCCAATATTAACATGAATATTCCAAACAAATATAACATGATTTTCAATTGCAACATCTGAATATTACAACATTTGAGGTCCCTTAAAAATATTCGGAAATAATTATTTAGAAGTAATATCGAAAGGACATGTCTAATCTATCACGTTGACATAGAAATAAATTTTTTTTTTTTATATTTCTCTAAACCAATCATTTCGCCTTTCTGTAATTCTTATTCGTATTTGTTTTATTTCGTTAAGGATCATGAACAGGTGACGGTTTATAAAAAACACCGTGACCACAGAAAGCTGTCTCATACCCTCAACTGTCACGGATATCTGATATTTTTTCTCAACACATTCACAAAAACAACCCTTTCATATTTGTAGAGGTTATATTAATAAGCCCATTTTTTTACTTGGACAAGAAAAGGTTTTATACAAAAGATTACCTTAACGAAAGTGAAACTAGACAAGAACAATTCAAAAAATATATATTATTACTATTACTTAGCTTGTATCATTTATATATACATAACAGGCAAATTTAACTACTACAATATACATGTGCATACATTTAACTGAAATTATAAATCAGTAAGTAGCAACGATTTTAACTGTGTGTAGAATAACTTTAAGATAGTACTACCAAAAAAAATAAAGACAATGAATTAAACAAGAAACTATTTATAGTATCGTTTTAAAATGCAAAGAAGAATCTATAACACGTTGAAGACATTTAAAAAAATAAAGTAATCAAACTTGTTAAGGTTCAATTCTCAATTATAATGGACTTTGTCCATAAGTATAATTATTTATTGTTTATGTACACCATGTATACACGATGGTTAACCCTTACCTGCGTGGTACTTGTCGATCGTTGTTCAATTACGGCCGTCCGGTTAGCAAGTGTGAGCGTAAAAAACATACAATGGAAGGGTTGGGGAAGAGTTGTAAAGGCATAACATCCATGTAAACATCGTGTAATTGCTTGAAAGTGAAAGGGTTCACCTCAACAATTCAATAGTTATAGATATTAAATAGATATTTATAATTTTCTTAACTTTTAAGCATACTTATTTTTTAATTGAGTTCACAACGACTAAAGTTTAACAAGTTCTAACTATGAGTTTGCTTCGCAACAAGCACTTAATCGATAAAAGGTATTCAATTAAATAGATCCAATTGGCTTTGCTTTAATATTTTCCTTCTTTATATAAATTGGCTTGAATAAATTTTCGTTCTCTTATTAGAGAAACAGAAATAAATCTTCTGTATGGATTTTATTAAGTATTTGTGGTCAATAATAATGAATACGATTACGTTACTCAAAGAATTATTAAGAATTAAGTGAATAAATGGTGCATTTGACAGTCTGCAATCTACTCTTCTGATTGAAGAACTGATGTAAAGGTACAGAATTTGTGTCAACGGCATAAAGCAACATGCACAATATTTAAAACAGCCAAATAAATCCATAACATCCCAATATTAGTGGCTTCTAGATACGACGTATAAATCTTGCGTACAACGTGCAAAAAACAGACAAAAAATGTATCCACTAACAATTAATCTGTACCCTTTTATTGCGGCACATTGTAACACTGATAAAGGGATGAATGCTATAACTGTCCGCAGAACTAATTTATAAATGATTGAGTTTTCATTTTTTGGGTATTTGGGGTAAAGTACTTTATGGACAAAAAAAACTATTTTTTGTTCACATATGTTGAAATTAATGGAATTACCTCACGCATCGTGTTTCGAACATGTAGGTACCTAAAATATAACCTAAAATTTCAGAGTAAGAAGTCACGTTGCAAAACATTTGTCTTTTACAATTAAATTATTAAAGAAGAAAGTAGACGAAAAAGGCTTGCAACATATTTAATGTAATATAAAATAGCAAAATACTAAGATAATGCAATTAAAGCATCTTTTCAATTTTACTAAAGCAACCGACATTTTATAAATTTATTGTAAAAAGTAGTTCACAAATTATCAAATTCGGACCATTTTCAGATAATAACGGCAATCTATCGACGCGAACCAATGATTACATGTAACAAAAGCACCCCTTTCTGACCCACTTTTTACTTATTTTTAACAATTTTTATGTTCCCTCTTCAATACCGCTCCCTTTGAAAAGCCGGGCGTGAACGAGTTGATGATATTACGAATTCTTAAAAAAAAAATCTAACAATCTAGTGTATTAACAACAAAACAGCGTTGTGCTCATTGTGAGGTTTTTTTTAGGATCGCGTGCGCTTGCGCGTTGGCGGGCGTCCTTGCGAACCCTTCCCGAAGCGCAGATTGAACGTGGAACCCTTCCCGTTCGAGCGCACTATGTAAAGGGTCCCCGCACGAACCTACCATGGTTACACAAAAGTCGTAACATCGCTGCTATCGCGGCGACTTATGCTCTTCCGGTTGTGCAGCCCGCACGCTACAATTCGCATGTGTGCCACACGACAGCTGCATGCAGTTTTTATATATATACACTCTCATACGTTTTTTCACAATGGACGCACGAAGCGCACCCTTGAAACAGTTTGCGTAATCGATGACAAAACTAAACATTCCGCCCGATGATTTCCGTATTTCTGATAAATTTTGCATCAGATACAAATGTTACTGTGTCAACATGAAATTACAAAATTTCTTTTTATTGTAACACACACAAATTTAACTTTAAATGGTAACATATTCTATATATATGGGTCCAATATATGATTGTTTTTAATGTTTCTAAAATATACATGTTAATTCTAAACTTATTTTCCAATATACATTATATTCCGGTTTGACAAAAACAGATTACATAAAACGCGAGCAAAAGATAATCATATTAAATAAAGCATTTATCTACATTTACACACAATAAACATCAAGATAACATTCTAACACATCGTCAGATTCACTAGTGTTATAAATAATGTATTGTTTAAAATTAAAGCTCTTTATCTTTATATAAAATCTGGTGAAGAGTCGCGAATGAGAAAAATGATGGCGACTAAATGATTAAATCAAACGCGAATGACTTCGCAATCGTGCTTTGACATGTAAAAAAGTAGAAGATATCGAAATATCCCATCGGTTTTCTAAGAACTCTGAACACCCTTAATCTTTTTTAAAGCCATATTAGCAGGTACAAATGACGACAAACCGTTAATAACAAATTAGATAGAAAGAAATATAACAATAAAATCAATAATTTATTACTTAAAAAAACCAAACACTATTTTCCTCTAGCAGGGTTACTCCGGGGTTGCCTAGGACAGAAAATAAAAATCTTAAAAAGAGGTTATCATGTATGTACTCGTATCATAGCTATAATGATTTACAAGTATTTTAATTATTAATTACAGTAATGTATTTCAGCAAAGGTTATACTAAATTTTGTCTTCAACATGCACTAACTTCTCTCCCAACTTAAATATTATTATTCTACATCGTAACGTAACCGGATATTATTTACTTCACCCCAAGATTGTCCCTCACAATGACCGTTGGGTCCATTGATTTATGCAAAGTAACAACAGAGTATGCAATTGTCCACTTTTTTGCAGGAAAGGGACGTAGGGTGACTGCAAGCAGGGGTTCGATCCATGTACACTCTCAATTCATACATAGCTGCAAGTTTAAGTTTAAGTTGTTTTTGTGTCATACATACATGTGAAATTATGAACTAGTTCATATATATAAAAGTATACTTAATACCTATACAATTCGCATTCAGAGAAAGTCTTCGTATAATAAAATTTGCTCTATTCAATTTACTCTTAATTTATTTACTTTGTTCTATAGCTGAGTGTCCACTTAGGCAGTATACTTACTGCTGGCTAACATACCAGCATATCTGTTTTAAAACTATTATTTAAACATATTACTGTCATTCACTATACTAAAATATCTATAATTAAAACACTTACTAAGTTACTTTCACGATCATTGCCTCAAGGTGATGAGAATAATGTCTAGCCGTATGATAAAGACCTGAATATTATTCAATATTAACATGATCATCATATGTAACACGCACAACATAACTACTTTCTCGTGTATTATTTCAAATGTTATAATACTTTACTACATTTTTCTTCTTTCTATCAAATAGTAGTTACTATAAAGGCTATTTAATTGGTTCATTTATCTATGATGTTTGCCACGTTAGCCGTTGGGTTTCGGGGAAAGTATCGATTGAAAAGACACAATTAAAGTTAGAGTTAGGTAACTGCGCACGTTTGTTGTCTCGCACATACGTATGTGTTAGTTGCGTTAACCCCACAAAACTTTCATCTCCGGAGACACCCTCCTATAGGGGCGGAGGGAGGCCGCCCTCCCTACGAAGGGAGTAAAAAGTTGTTGCGACTTGTTCACCTCTTTCGGTGTCGCCCTTCGCTAGCCACACTATTTTTTTATTACGTTTACACTTATGTAGAACTCCTATTTTGACCTTTAAATTATATGTATTTAAAATATAAATGTTTAACTGTAATATGTATTTAATTATTGATCAATTTTTATATAAATCAATAAAGTATTGCGCTCTTGCAGACCTGGCACATTTACTACTTTATGACTGCAATTACTTTTGATGTATCCCTTAACCTATCATAAACATAAACAGTGAGTATAATTAATAAATGCTGTCTACTTCTTAACAATCAGGTACTAAGATATCTTGTTTAAATTCGTTATACATATTAGTGAATGTTACATGCAAAAGGTTAGCGTGGTACGGGCATGTTATGCGGAGGGATGAAGGACATATAACAAGGAAAGTAATGAGAATGAAAGTGACCGGTTATAAGGCTAGAGGAAGACCTAAGAAAGTGTGGATGGATTGTGTGAAAGACGATATGTGCAAGAAGAGTGTGAATATGGATATGACGGCTGATAGAGGGATATGGAAGAGAAGTACATACTGTGCCAACCCCACATAGCTGGGAAAAGGGCAGGAGAAAGAAAGATACATATTAGTGAATGTGATAGTGTATGATTCATTGCAGAAAATAAATAAATAAATTTGTAGCGTTAATAACTGATCTAATGTGAATCTGTAAACACGCAATCTATTTGAACGAACTTTGCCCATAGCTTGCAAAGCGAATTAATTTCAATGATATATTTCTCCAAAACGTATATTTGTAACAAATGTCATAGTTATTATCAGACTATTAGATAATAATATAACTTTAATATTCTAATATTTACAACTTAACACACGACTTGTTAATCATTTCATGTTCATGTGTTACATTTATTTAAACTAACATCTTTGTTAGTTTTACGAAGAAAGCCTGGGGCTAGTTATAAGATAAATCAGTAAACTGAGAAAGGGTTCGTGCCACGAGACATGTGTCAATAGAAATAGGAAAAACTGTAAAAAAACGCCAGCGTACGAGACACGGGGCACACCGCGCAATAAAAAAATTCCTTTCTTACGTAAAAATTGTACGCGTGCTCATCCGACACGCAACAATTGGACTCGACTGCGGGGACACGTTTTTGGCTACAAAAGTTCAATTTTATTTTTAAAAAATACTCTTCCCCCGTTTTAAAAAAGCTATAATGCTTCCCTGAACGTCGAGCGCACGCCGGCTGAAGATTTGACGCGCTCGCGCATGTGTTTATAATCGTCCCCTCGTAATTTCACATTTTTTTGGAAAATTTGAACCATACATTGAACCGTTTACCGTGGATCGATACTGTGGAAAAAAAAGAACGCGATTTTTTACCGAACTACGGACATCAAAGAAATAAAAAAAAGTTCGCGGCTGGACGTTATGGACCCGGCTTAACGGTTTTTGTGTGACCCTCAATTTACAACACAAGGGACACGACCGTACCTTGACATCTTGGCGTGCGTGGAATCTAATGTAAATTTGCTACAAAAATGGGAATTTAAATAAGTGTAGTGCCCCTTCGAGGAGAAATGAGCCCTTCACATAAGCGACCGTTATTATTAATACCGGTCCTCCAAGAGAACGTAAAATAGGGCATCGTTGATGGAAACGAGATTATATTAAATGAGTTTGAATAATAATTTAATTTTTCAAGTTCTTCAGATCTTATCAGAAGGAACCTTTTATGTAGATAAGGATGTACTTTTATCAGAAAATCATAGCTGTCTCCTTTATTAAAACCAAATTGTAGGTCAAATCAGCTGACTGATTAAAATATGACTAGTAGAACAAAATGTCTTTCTGGAATCTCTGGAATAAAATTACAATAAATTTCACATTAGAACTACAAATTTAATTAAATTTCGATATTTAGTATCATATCACAAGGAACATAATTTTCTTTCTACTACTCAGAGAACAGTGAAGACTAATATCTTTTCACATTAAGTAGTTGGTTTTAAGAAAACAGGAACTTCGAGCGATACAGGAAATTAACATCGTATGGTCTATCCTCGGAGTGAAGTTCGAGATATCGGCAATAAATAAAATTGCCAAAAAGCAGAGCCCATGGCGGGCGGCGTGGCTGGCGTCCGGCGTCGGGAGGACAGTGGGAGGGAACAGAATAAAAAAAACTTCTAGAGACGTTCTCACTGCCCCAGCTCTTCGATGATTTATACATTTTTGATAGAAATCATTCTTTTAAAACACGAATACTCTTTTTTAGGCATTATACAAATTCGCTTTATATGAACCCATATTATAAGAGAGCTTACATCAATGGTTTTAATTACAACTATAAATTTTACTATATTACATTCACTTTCGTAACACTACAAAACTTTTACTAAAAATATAAGTAATTATTTTATAAAGTAAGATTAAAATGTAATAAAGTATAGAGAGGTTAATATTTACCCATACACAAACTGTGATGTGGTGCGAAAACAATTTCTTAAAAGAATAGATACCTGTCAAGTATTGATAAGTTTAATATAAAAGGAAGTTAAAACTAATATCACTTCACCGTAAATTTCCTGGACTAAAAGAACGTTCACTGTGATTTCATACAATAATAATTTATATTGAATCATTAATATTTCTACTATAACTTCAATTGTTTTAATTACTTATAAAGTTTATTCGCATATTCTCTTATTAATCGTATCGATAATTATTGCGTCACTAAAGAAAAAATTCTGGTTTTAACTACAGATTTGTCGAGGGGCGCAGGAGCAGGGAGGCGGGCAGAGGGCCGCTAGGACCACTGCAATGACCGCTGCCCGCTTTGGGACCGTATTTACATCAAAGCCTCGTTATACCGATCCTGCTCGTCATCGTCGCTCTGATGCCACTCCGGGGAACTACCATAACACTAATGAACATAACTCTAGCAATGTTGTACAGTTTCTGTAAAAAGTTTTTACACCATAATCACACCACATTCCACCAGAATTATACTAAATGTTACTATGGACTTTTGCATTTTTTGAAAAGATTTCTGAAAACATTAAATTTGAAAACAAAACAAATGTTACTATCAAACAAGAAGAGTATATCCTCCGTTATATGCGGTTTATACAGGCCGCCATTTTCTAAACCCTTTCACATTAGCTAACAACATGAACCAATTGAGATTTAGATCAGAGTAAAATGCTCGCGTAGTGCTACGGAGAGGGTTAGTCGCCCTAACCCTTTACTGTAGTGGATGAGGGCGAGCTGTGGGGCGGGCAACGGAAGGGTTACCGCCCGCCGGCGGGGGACCTCACCCCGCACTTTTACTGCGAGCTTTTTTATCGTGCGTGCCGTCTTTTCCTTTTCTATTTTTTATGTTTATTTCCCCGAGATCATAAATTATGTTTGAAAGGAGGGAACTCTCGGACTCACGGCGACAGGAACCGGGGTGAGTTCGAGTGAGTTTTCTGTTCTGTGTTTTTTTTTGTTTTTTATAGCCTCTGATGTGTAAGCGTGGGGCTGCAGCGTCGTCATGGCGACTGCATCATATTATTCGGAAGCGGGGGCGGCTCTCCTTTCCACTCCGATATAAATAAACAGGAATATTTGTTGTTGTAACGCGATCCGTAAGAACACACGCTTGTCTATATTCATTCGATCCCTGTTTGCGGACAAACTAGCGGGATGGACGCAGAGTCTTTGTTTATACTAACGATGGACTGAAGCGTGTAATTATATACAGTAACATTCTAACGTCTGTTTATGTAACGATAATTAATTTATGTCATATAATAAATAAAACGTTCGGAACAAGATATTTAGATAGTAATAACAATAATCGTGAAACATAAATACGATATCTAAATAATTATAATAAAATGTACGTTTTAAATACGAGAACAATAATATAAAGGAATCATGACATCTTATCATTATTTTACGAATCTAGACATCTAACAGAATCTATTGAAACTGGAGTTCTTAGAAATATGGTATATTTTAATACAACTCTTTTTTCAATGTTATTATGTAATCTTAAATTTGAACATTATCATATATTGAAATAGTAAATAAAGTTAAACTACTGAATTATAACCATTTGCAAGTATTATACTAGATTCTTAACGTTAAGCTACCTAATGTAATATGTGTAATTAATTTACTTAACTAAACAAGACAAACTCGACTTTTATCTGATGGTAAACTATACACGTGCGTAAATAGAAAAGAGGCACTAGTTCGAATATTCACAATGCACCACAGTGTACTTGTCTTTTTGAAATATAACTTTTTTTCCCGTTGCCAGTAGTTTTACTATTCACAGTGCTCTTCCGACCCAATACAATCATGTCTTCGTACTACTATTAAGTGGCAGAAATAGCTACTAAGACTCTTTTTTTAGGAAGAGAGATGTCATCTGAAAAATACCTTATCATGGTATATGATGTCTGTCACTAAAGTGTGATCCTCCATCTTCCCCTCAATGCTTCAGACACTGTTTGTCCTCTGCGTTTAGAAATAACACCTAAACGCACCTTCGGGTTATAACTGCGGACTTAAATGGTCTTTAGCAATAGAAATCTATCAGCAATTTTGATAGTTATTTTGTGTACTAAAATGTTTAATTATTCATTACTTGATCTACCTGCCCACAAATAAAGCAAAACATTTGTTGACAAAAAATTCTAATTTCACAATACAAATTCCGTAATTGCGGTGTGCAGGTACTAATAATTATAGTAATGGTATACATTTAAAACGTATGAAATTATTATCAACTATTACAATCGTGGTAACCGCAAAAAGTTGAACAAAGCGAATGTTGTATCGAGTTAATTGCTTACCCTTGCCTGTATCGAAAGAAAAAAAAACGCGCCATATTGCGTCCAGCGGCCTAACCACCGCGAAAGAGAAATTTACGAATAAAAGGCGGCATAGTTACACGCTGCATTGAAAATTAGAACCCTTTAGGGCGCCACGCCGGCAGACAAAGGGGCGAATGGCAAATTGACGGCAGGTAGCGAATATGCCGGAATACATCCAATAATTACTAAGGGCTCTCTAGTTTAATAAATGGCTGTTTTTCTATATCATAAAGGGGCATTCGCACCATACGGACTTACCTGACACGAACCCTTCTCATAATGAGTTAAAGTCCACTCCTTGATCGCTAATTTTTTTTTCTCTGGTAAATAACTTAGAAGTGCAAAAAACAAAGCCTAATATTTTGAACAAACGGAAAAAGTAGATTCACTTAATACATTATTTTTATTTATTCATTACATCATTCCTCTTCTGAATCGTTCACTATACGTATACATATTTAAAGACAACGTAAGTAATTAAATACACCTTTTTGCATCGTAATACTATGAAATTAATGTTGTGTTGTGTAAATATCCTAAATAACACTACTATGTCCATCACGCCCGTCTCGTCACTCTATGGTATAAAAATGCCTGATCCGATCCGATGATCAGGTTTTATTTATCAACATATCGAAGTGTTCATTTTTAATTATGCTTCTGGATCGACTTATTTGTCAGGTCATCAAGTCAGTGATTCCCAAAGTGGTCTATATCGACCCCTAGGGGTCTATGACAACCTGCAAGGGGTCTAGGTCAGCGAAAAAAAATTTGGGGTTCCACGATAGTTGATCTCAACACATACACTGATAGTACCTATTTACTTACAATGTAAGTAAATAGGTACTACGTAGCGCAATTCTGGCTGCAAAACAACATACCCGTTACTTAACCCGTATTATGGAACATAGCGAGGAAATATTTAATTTCCTTTGCATCGTCATACCTAGTGGAAAGGGGGTTCAGCGCTGTTACCAATCTCCTAACGCAAAAAAGAAACAGACTGGACATCATTAGCCGAGATTTAAGATTAACCCTTACAAACTTGACGCCAAATGTTGATAGTTTATTATTAAAGCATCAGGTTCATCCTTCTCACTAAAAATATTGACTTATTGCTTATGTTATTTTATTTATAGTTTATTTTATGTTTATTTAATGTTACGTATATTTTACATAACAGATACAAAATTTTATTTTGAGTAGTTTTTATTTAAATTCAATTAATAAATGTATAAATTAACGTGTTTTTACTTTAAGTTTTTAGCACTAAACTTCACTACAGTTAGAAATTTACAGGAAATTAATATCAGGTAAGTAGGGGGTCTACCCAACACGGAAAAACATTGCAAGGGGTCTACGACACAAAAAAGTTTGGGGAACTCTGGTCTAAGTGTTGAGTATAATGGTCTCATTTAATGAAATGTCGAACTGTGTGTCTTATAGTTATACATTTTTTTTATACGGCTTGCTTATCATTATCATCAACCGATAGACGTTCACTGCTGGATATAGGCCTGCCCCAATAATCTCCACAGAATTTAGTGAGGGGATTGGGCATTAGCCCACCACGCTGGCCCAGTGCGGATTGATGTCGTCAGATCCTCGTCTGTTATTCAGCACGATGCACCGCAGGCAGGTAAGGTTGACTTATGCTCCGTAAGGTGTTGGGCGGAAACCCTTACACCCTACGGTATGCTTTTGCGTAAAATTAATATATTCACAACAAATTTATTAAAGCTAGAGTTGAAATTTTGAATATACATTTAGTTGTAATGATAAAACAAAATACCGTGACACCAATGTGATGAATGCTCCGGGATCAAATCCAATGAGTAAGCAAATCAATACACTTCAATCGGCTAAAATGATAATAATAATAATGATGATCATAAGGATATTAACGGAATACTCTGGATGTTCTATAGTCATTATTTAACAAGTTTGTCACGGTTACCGTAAATCAAAATTTGGCTTCTATGCGGAAGTATTAATATGAAAAAAATACATAGTAACGCACATATTAAACACAAACCGCCGCTAGCAATATTTTTCAACAAATGACAAAACATTCCCAACACAATGTACGATATCTTACGTAGAATGGAATTGTATTGTTCGTTCACTGTTTAGATTAAACAGCATAAAAAGAAAGGGTAAGATGACAATAACACCCCTTTGCCCGAAGGCAATGAAGTGGATCATAATGACTTGTAATTCCGATGTTTTCACTGTTAAAATCGCATTTCCTGAAGGCGACATTTAACAAAATCGACGATGCGGACACTAGAGTGCCGTGTGATGTGCGAGGACAAAGCGTGTCTCCGATACAATATGTTTCGGAAACTATTTAAAATCAATCCCTGTACGACACCTACGCTCAAAACATTTTCGCCTGGTCCACGTAATAATAATTGAATATTATAAAATACCATTTTAAATGATGATACTTGAACTAAATCATATATTATTATGAAAAAGAATTCACGAAATAGCTTAATTCCTATTGACTACACAATGTAAATTTCAAAAATTACAGTAATAAGAGAATAGTTAAAATCTGTTTGGGAATAATGGTATCTCGGGTACATAAGTGTATTAAATTTAATACAACACAATGTATGTAATACGACTACAAGACATTTATCTCTTCAGTCCTCCTGTGAACATAGGCGCTGCGTAGCGTAATAACGGGGTAATAAATAATTAACTAAATTCTACTAAATCGGTAAAAATTAATTACATTTAATGTGCAGTAAACGAGTAAATAAAAGAAAATTATTAAGTTAAACATTTATTTAAATTAAACTCATCGTTTCTTAAAATCTATTTTTATTAAAACGTATTATGAAAATATTATATTCTGTTGGTGCCTGAACTAAATATTATCAAGGAGCTAACTGGACCGCTTAACACTAGTAACTTAAGGCAAAGACACCGAAGCCCAAAGAATGTATAATGTCTGTTCCTTATCTCATAGCGGCACATCCGAGCGTGAAACTACCGGTAATCCTTTCTAGTTCAAGCCTTTGACGAGCGATAGGGTAGAAACGTTATTAACATTGTTAAATATTTTGGCGGCTTCCGCTTTGGGTTTTGTCACCTTACTGTTACGAGGATTACTTTAAACGTGCACAGGCTTTATGTCGTAGTAAGAAAAATCTAAAAACATTTTTATGCAAACCTTAATTTTACAAAACATACAAATTTCTATAACTAGACCGCAAAATTGATAAAGTTTTTACCATATCAACATCGACAGTAGGGAGTTGACTTTCGGTTAAAGTAGGTGACCAAACAGAGGACCGTGGACACAAATGTTGCTCGTTAATTCACGTCAAGCAAAGGCCGCGTGAGACATTTGAACTAAGATCACATCATTAATATTGAGTAGTACATGAGGCGGTACCGTCGGAAAAGGATAAATTTCATGAAGAGATGCTTTCACCCTTTATAACTCCTACCCATTTGTCAGTAGGTACATCGCATTGAATTCACTAAAGTAAATGCTCTTTAACATCAAACCATGACGTTGTAAATGTCCATTAATATTCTCGACAATACGAAGATGTTGTGCATTAATTATGCCAATTTTATGCATGTCTAACATAATTAGTAGGTTCAGGCTGACATTTTATTTAATGTCAAATAATTATTTACTTACCAAAATTGTACCTACCTGGGCCAAATATGTATTTTAAGACGATTGACATAATTATTAATCATAGAGATAAATGGTACTTACCCTTATTTATTGTTTGTGGATAGGAATCCAATTACCAACAGAAAGACAAAGTTATGCGCTTACAAAAATATTTGTGCCTAGAAGGAATCCCTATATGAAATAAAATTATTTGTTTGGTAGTTAGTACAAATAGGTAAAAACATGTGGAAATAAGATAAAATTAGTTTAACAAGATTAATATCAACAGAAAAACCCATCATAAATATGTTTAATGTAAATTATTTAGTCTATGACAACTATACTCGGAAATAAATTTGTCTAAATCAAATTTGGTTATAGTTTAATGTGTTATAGTGGAATACTACTGTACATATACTTTTTTTAGTACCTCACATCTCGAAATTTAAATTTTGTCAAATAAAGTAATATAGTAAAGTTCAGCAGTAAATCATTGTCGATCTCTTTAGCCCAAGTATTATATATATTGCGATTTATTACCCTTTCACGTGTCCGGGTACCGTATTGCACACAAAGCTAGACGGAGTCCGGCCAACCCATTAGTGCAAACACGACGGGGGCTCATGATCACTTTGCTCATGTTAATTTATGTGCTTTGTGACATTGTTCGCTCACAAAAGATGCATTTTATGGCCTGCTGCCGGACACCCAGATTAACATGGACGTATGATCTTAGCTTTCTCCCGTTTTGTGCAAAAGTACAATAGCAGGTCTATCTGGACACCTGGCATTAATGGTTTTGTCGAAAAAATCGACTTAGCTACTGTTCATTTCATTTTATGCAAAGGGTTTCCAAGCCTGCATCTGTTTCTAATATTATTATAGACATTAATTATATGACAAAAGATTATTAATATACATACATTTTAAGAACTTCTGATCTTATTCTTTTTTTTTTTTTTTGTTGTAATATTCTTACTTTTAGTATTCTTACCTTTGTGCAGGAGGCAATCTTAAAGGTATGTGTAAAAAAAATTGTAGGATCTAATTTTTTTTCTTTATATACCTTCGCTGTTGTTTATACATCTAAAATACCAATAATGACCCAATCATCTCTCTAAAATAAAACAAATGAAAAGTTTTAACTTTATATTGTTTATAAAACCAACTAAAGTTCAACACAAAACTACTTAAAATAAATCTAAAGTATCTCATGTAAAATAAATAGTACATAAGGAGTACATAAATTTATTTTTATGTTACATCTTTTAAAGTCATTGGAGTAGAATACAACATTGTGTGGAAACTGTAATCATATAAAATGTGATAGACGTTTATTAATAAAAATCTGACAAAGAGTAAACAAAATTTCTAGGGTGACGTTAAAGAGAGTATATAAAACATATGTAAATCATAGGTAAATTCAAAAAACAACACATTGCAGTAAATTTTATAGGATATCTAAGTAATTATGATTTCATAGATAAATATAAGGTAACCCACTTTTACGTTATCAAAATACGTTCAATATACAGAAGAATAACAATACTAAACTTATGAGTATCTTAATTTTATACAATATATAATATTTAATGTAGCGGCATCGTATCGTCTTCAGAGATCGACTTCTGAGGAATCTGTCCAGGAGTTAACTCCCCGTGTATCCTCACTCGATATACACATGTGTATAAAGGATGGCCCCAATTAGAAAAAATTTTGATTCGCACGAGATGATACCCAGTCGTCGCTGGGTGTTGGACTTCGAAATATTGTATAGGCTTGCCATCTTTGTCATACTCGAAGCTCCCGAAGTCGTGAGGATACATGTCATTGCGACTGACCAACCCTTCGAGTTGAAATAAGCGCGGCGCAGATGAAATTTCTCTGTAAATTATTTACCGATATGCATCTAAGCACCTCTAAAGCGCAACGAGTTTATAAATTAAATTTATATTTATGCGCAAAAGGAAATAGCGAGATAGTTACCTAGTAGGTGATATATGAGGTGGTATATGTTCAATACTGACACCAGTAACGTGCACTAATCCCAAGAGACGTATGGTAGCTTCGCCTCTAGAGCCTTTAAATGCCCAGCACTCGCCCGGTAACGCGCCGGGGCGAAGTATTATTGATGCTCCAGGACATTCGCGACAAAGCAGAGAACTCACAACATGGAGAGCCCAACCAACAGACGATTCGTGGATTACATACTCCTGTGTTTCACCAGTATCAAGAATGCGAGCACCAGCAGATTCTAAAGCGTAATCTGCAATCTGCGTAACATAACGTTTTTTACAAACAGTAAAAACACCGGAGTTAAATAGATACTGAAAAAATATAAAGTGTTAATAAAATAAATAAAATTTTATCTAAATATTCCATAAATATTAAATACTCTCTTTTCTGCCAAAGTTAATTACGAAACCAAAAGGTTTCGTAATTAACTTTACCATCCACCAAAAAATTCAGCCATTCCAAGCCATTCCATCAAAAAAGAATTGTCAAATTTGGACTACTATTAAAAGTTAAATATTTTCAAACGTACTAAAAATGATTACACATACTACTCCGTTACATTCAGTTTCTTCTTATCATTAGTATCTAGTAACTGCAATAATAATTTACCTGTCGGTCATAGTCACCGATATCCATCAATTGTCGTGATTGACCGCGACGCGAAGGCTCTAAAGCGTCTTTAACGCGGCCTGTCGCCGCTGTCATTGCTGGCAAAGATGAAGACATTCGCTCCAACTCATTACGTATACGTTCGTGCTCCCGATTCATCTTAAAATAAGAATAATAAAGATGGTCATTGTATTCCTAGTTTCTCCTATAAGAACCAACACATTTTTGGTTTACATTTAATTCAATATTTACAGAACGTAAACATGCTGAAATCGATATCCGGATTCAAAATGCCCTCCGTTGTAATGCCGATCTCCACAAGGTGCTGGTGATAAAGCTTCCGAGCAGAAAGACCGAATTTTTTATATATAGGACGGTGATAAAACCGATCCTGATGTATGGTTGCGAGACCTGGACACTAACCGTTAAAGAAGAGGAGCGGCTCCTGATTACCGAAAGGAAAATCATGCGTAGGATCTTTAGCCTGACCCAGAAAGAGAACGGTAGGTAGCGACCCCGACCCAATGTCGAAATGGAGAGGCTGGATGGCGTACCGAACTTCATAGGGGAAGCCAAATTCCACAGACTTCGCTGAATGGGCCACTTTCTAATGATGAGACGATTGTAGTCAAAAAAACGTTTCTCGATATCCCGATTGAGCGCTGATTTGTTCGCCAGCCCAGATACCGCAGGAACGATGCCGTACAGCCCGACCTATGCGATCTTCAAGCAGTGGACTGGCAAGAGGCAGTGCAAGATAGACAACGCTGGCGCTCTCTTGTTTCGCAGGGTAAGACTCACTTTAAGTCGCTGCGCCAGACGAGTAACTAAGTAAAAACGTAATCAACTGGTGATTTGATAAGACTTTACTGATACAGTTTACACCGTGTTGTAGTTATGATTTTATAAAAAATAATGTGAGCTACTTTTCATGTGTAGATTTTATGCGTAATGGTATGTGGTGTCACAAGTCCAATAGCTGTTAGTCTTACGGACATCGGTATCCTTCAATTGAAGCTGAAGCTCAATGGAGATGGAATTATTGCCGCTTCGAGACGGATATAACATACAACTGCCTTATTATCTAATCTATCACGGTTTCTATGGTCTTTTAAAATTTAAAACAAGGGAATTTTCTAATTTGAAATAACCTCCGATAAGCCCTGCGTGAGTTGCATTACGACGTATTTTATGTCACCAAAATCTCCATCAATGGTATCCTGCGCGCCCAAAAGATATGCGTACACGTGCAACCCTAACAGTAATGTTAACGCGACGCAAACAAACGACCGAAACACATTTCGCAAGCAGCACTCTTCATCTCGTTCATAATCCATGAAATTGTACACAGTTTATGAAATTACTTATAATATATATTGAATAAATTATTCTTTTGTTTAAACAATTAGTAAAACTACTATGATATAAATAATAATCGCATTTGAAAACTTTGCAAGCGTAATTTAAATAAACATTCACATGTCAGACTTTTTTACTTCTTACACATTTGACATTGCTTAGGTTACACGTAATTTATTATAGAGGTTTAGTTTAAATTACTTTAATAAACGAATACAAGCAACCTTGCCTAAAACCCATTGACTCGACCGTGAAATAACTAAATT
Source organism: Troides aeacus (assembly GCA_033220335.2). Lineage (NCBI taxonomy): Eukaryota > Metazoa > Arthropoda > Insecta > Lepidoptera > Papilionidae > Troides > Troides aeacus. Next base: position 4,823,660 of record CM067275.1, on the reverse strand, counting down.
CTTACCAAATACGTTACAATTAACAATTCTGCTACTGTTTCATACTGTGTAAAAATAAACACATCAAATATAAAGATTCAAGAAGAAGAATAGAATCAATGAAATTGTAATAACTTTAATTTAGTTTTTAATCAGTTTGGACGGCACTAGTTTTTTTTTAGCTTAGTTAGTTTTTTTTTTCCTTAGCTTAGTTAGCTACCCTATATTGTAAATCCGCCGCTATAACATTTCTGTGTTCCGTCTGTCATAAATATTAGAGTCAGAGTAAGAATACTCTAACTCTGGGCAAGCACGTCACCATTCAGGGTCATTATCATTTGAAAAAGACTGAGGAAAAGGTCAAATATTAAACCACATTGTAAACAAAAATAAGTTTTCGACTGTAGTTCGCTGTTCTAGATAGTTTTCAGTATAGGTGCCGTGTGTGGCAAATTGTGTGTACAAACGACATCAATAGAAAGTAAAATTATTTTAAGCATTGCCGTGCGATATCTCTTACCGCAAGACGATAGCGGTGGAAAAAGCTCTCGTTAAGAAAAAAGGGTCAACATAAAGTCGATTCATGTTATGAAGTAAAATTTAATAGTTAAACTGCTTTTGAATAGAAACACCGTCATGTCAAGAATTGTTTAACAAAACTTTGTTCAGTAGAACATCCAGTACTAAGAAATATAGATATGAAGCAATAAAACAAATAATAATTATAGAAATTTTTAATTAATATGTTAGGCTTTCTGCTGTTGGGCTGTGTACTCCAGCTGTGCGGCAGCTACCGACTTCATGGAGTCCTGTGCCTGGTGAACGTTCGCGCGCCACGCGAGCAGCACCGTACGCAGCTGCTGCCACTGTGCGCGTCCAAACGTCCGGTGCATCGTGCTCGTCACGCGCACCGTGCGCTGCGCCTGGTCCATGCGCGCACGCACTAGCTTCGTCTTTAATACTGTAACAGTAAATACGATAATGCGTTATAACAACGAACTAATTTTTTTTCACAATGACATTAATTTGTGAACTGCGAAACATGTTCGCACTTCGTACTCAAACGAAATGTAATTATATGATTCCTAAATCAATCTAGAGAAAGAGCAGGTAACTGCAAATCACTAGTCAAGCAATATTGTCGATGAATCAGTTTTTCTTATTAATAAGTATATGTACTGTTTAAAGGTAACCTAAGTTCACCGACATAGCCCAAGAATTGCTAATCTTAAGTTGCACATCGCAGGACCGACGTGCGATGGCGCGGTACTGTCCTCTAGTGGCGCTTGCGTACCGGTAGACGTAATGTTGGGACGCCTCCCAGAAGGTGGACCGACGATCTGGTGTGAATCACGAGAACCAACTTAATGCGAGCAACAAGGGACTGATCGATATGAAGATCTTTGGGCGAACCCTATGTCCAGCAGTGGATGTCTATCGGCTGATGATGATGATGTACTATTTTATATTTTACCTTCGATGATAAATGCCTCAACATTTTTCTCATCAATTTGTAATTCGGAAATCATTTCATCAAATGATATTTCTGGATCAGATTCAGCCATCTGCATGAATGATAATATTCTCATTTTTTTAATGTTTTGCTCATGATCGAGACCTGTAACAGTAAAATGTTTTAATTATGTATATTAATAACAAATCTGTTTTCTTTCAATCACCAAAGTGATGAGACAAGGGGGTTGGTCACCTTATGATAATTGGTATCATAATATACACTGCCTCACATAATGGTCATTGTGTTAACACATAAGATGTCTTATTTCCCCAGTAACTTTTAGTTACAAGACCCTCCAAACAATAACCTAGTAATGTTTACAAGCTAATGTATAGCAACAGAAATCGGAGCTGGGATAGTCTCGACCTTTAGACTCTGGTTAAAAAAAAATACTGCAAATGTAGGATTAATTACAGGGAAATCTATAACATAATGGATGATCTAGGATAGATAGATATATAAATTAGTTTATTTGATTGAACTAACCTTGAGATTGTACAAAGTCTTTATGATTCTGATAGAATTTTTGGTAACTGGAAAGTTTTTCAGATACAAATATAGTAAGTAAATCATGTACGAGCTCCCCCTCAAGAAATCTTACAGGCTTCAATGATAACAAAGGATCCAGCAAGAATGTATTAGGATCTGCAAGGGCTGTGACTATGCACTTGATAGCATCTTCCCTAGCATATGAAGCATTCTCATCTGTGTATGTGCCTAGCAACTCTATCATGACCTTTGAAGCTAACTCTCTAAAAAAAAAAACACAAAAGTTATTATCTGTAACATAACAATACTTACTTGTTTTCATGCATAAACAACATTTATTATCGTAGATGTGTAACCTTTTCAAGTTTAGTTTAGTACACAATGAGATTGACTATATCCAGCAGTGGACGTCTATCGCCTGATGGTGGTGATGCATAGAAAAATTAAGTTGTATATTGACATTTATTTTAAAAATATTTGTTTTTGTTAAGATAAAATATTTTTAAATAATTTCTATTAAAATTCAGTGTGTATGTAATGTGTAATTTTAAGCTCATTGGCCAACAAATGGTAAAATATATACTTAACCCAATAATTTAAATATCTAGCCCATAATTGACTTTGACCCATACAGTCATGAATACCTAGTACCAATAAATAATTCCAAAACAGAGATATTTATATAAAAATTAAAACTTAAAAACAAATTATTACATACGTGTTTTGATCTTTTAAAACTTGGTGCAGTAATCTGTACAATTTTTGCATTTGTTCAGTAGAGGGAGGGCAGTTAGAAAACTCTTTTCTCAATTGATCAACACCTGTAAACACATCTTTGACAGCGCCAATACGAGCTGCTAACTCTATTGCGTGGTAATACACATGGTACCTCAGTGGTGAATTTGTCTCCAAATTGTTATACAATCTCCATAACCTAGAAAGTAAATAATAATTCATTTAAATAAAAAACTTAGATCAAACTAGAAATTGTTCATCATTGTAAGAAGGATGATATAAACATAAATTATAAAAAACCACAAACACTACTTTTTTAACAAATATTATTATGAAAAATGTAAATAATGAGATACCTACGATTGTAATGCAATTAATCCAAGTTTAGGTCCTGGTGCTTTTGTGAGTCTTTGACTAAATGCCACAATAAGGTTTTCACCTTTTTCCAATGGTATCTGAAATTTTTTTTTATAACACCTTATTAATTCGAAACTTATAATATTCTCAGACAATAATTAAACTAAACTAAATAAAACTAAAGACAATAATATTTTTTTAAAGAAGACTGGACGATAGAGATTTTTTTATTCATTAAAATGTGAGACAAGCAAGACCTTCACCTGATGGTAAATGATACCCTTGCCCATAACAATGTGAAAACTTAGTATTGATATTATTGGGTCTTTACCTATGAAATTACCGTTTTGTATGAAAAACTTAAAATGAATTTTTTTCATGTATTTTTTATTTGTATTAATCGAAGTAATCACCCATGTAATCAATGCATCTTTGCCAACGCAGTGGCAATTTATTGATGCCCTTCTTATAGAAATCAGTTAGACGGGATGCAATAAATTCTTCAAAAGCATTTTGTACTGCTTCTCCAGGAATAATTTTTTTTTCCGCCAAAAAGTTATCCAAATTCTGGAAAAAGTAGTAATCTGTAGGCGCAAGGTCTGGTGATTAAGACGGATGACGGAGAGCTTCTAACCCCAGTTCTTACAACTTGGAGACTGTCTGCAGTATGAGGTCGCGGGTTGTCATGCAGGAGCAACGGAAACGAGCGATTGATCAATGCTGGTTGAAGATGTGCCAGCTTCTCCATCATTGTGTTCACTTCTTCACAGTACACATCTGCAGTAATGCTCACCCCGTTTGGTAAGAAGCTGTGATGAATCACACCAGCGCTAGACTACCAAACAGTGACCATCATTTTTCTAGGGGTAAGTTTTCGTTGAGGGCATTGTTTCGGTGCTGAACCAGGATCCAGCGAACTTGGTGAGCGCTTTCGGTTATCAAACAGAACCTATTTTTCATCACAGGTAAAAATATGGTCCAAAATTCCTTTATTTGTGTATCCGTTGTGCAGTGCAAGGCACGTCTAGGTGCTAATTCAGCTATAGATGGTGTATCATCAGCTTCCACAATCGCCTTTAATTCGTCATTGTCGACCAAAGTCTTCGAACGACCGCGAGGTTCGTTTTTCTGCTCGAAATTTCCAGAACGGAAGCGAGCAAACCAATAACAGGTGGTGCGTTAGTTTGTAGTGTTAGCTCCGTAAACGTCGTTAATGTTGCGTGCCGCTTGTGCCGCGTTGCTGCCACGACGGTACTCATATTCCATAATTACTCGAATTTTTAATGTATCCATGATAACAGAAAAAGATTGAATTCCGATAAAAATGTAACACTAATCAATGAACAAATGACTGCTTTTAGAAAAAGGATTCCATTTTTATAAAATAAAATTAATTTGAAATTAGAATTCTTAGCCAAACATAAATTATTCTGATTTGAAATAGCCAGTACTGCAAAACAGCAATTTCATAGGTAAAGACTTATTATAATTAAGATATCTGCATTGCATTAAATCAGTTTTACTATGATGTGTTTCATGAACACTTCTTAGAAGTTTCACAAGTTCAAGTTCTAAGAAGTAGTATACTATAAATATTTTAGTACTTCTTGTAATATTATCTTCATATATTTCAGTTAATAATAGGATAATCGAGACTTACTGAAACCATTATTGAGACAATGCTATTTAATACAGCTTCAATATCAGCTTCGTTAGGTTCTTTGAAGCACACATCACAAACAGCAACTATTTTATGTAAATCATCTTCAATGCCTTCTTGAGACTTTTCCTCTGAAATTTCTGCTCCCAAGCTTTTAAAATACTTTCGAAGTTCTTGAGCCTGAGATTAAAATAATTAAAGTAAATCAAACAAAATTTTAAAACAAATTAGTATTATAATTTACTTATAGATTATTTATAAGAATATTATTATCAAAAATAGGTTATATTAATGTTACTAACTTGATCTTCCAACGATATATCCATAAAAACTGCAGGACCTTGCATATTGAATGTAATATATTAAGTCAAATTAGAAATTAAGAATATTTTTTGTTTTATAAATATGTTTTAAAACCTCAAAATATTGCAATTCAGACGTGGGTTAAAGAGACAGACAAAGACAATTTTAATTATAGTCTATGAGATTGACAACGTAAGGCTCAGATAATATGTAAATAATAGCTTTATGCTTTTTATGTATAAAAATATTATAATGTGAGTTTTATATCTGTGAAAACAGATATTAAAAACAGTTAGGAATTTGTAAAAAGTACAACAAAGTCAAAAATTTAATTTTGACGATCATTTTACGACCACGCATTGGATTAATCAAAAAGAGATTACGTTTTTTTTATTACCATTAAAAGCTAATTTCTAAAGTAAACTATTTAAATTATTGACTTTTGCTTCTTTTATTTAAATATTTTTTCATAGATTTTCGTTATAACAGATAAAAGCTCAGGCTGTATACTCATTTATTTTTGCCTTTATTATTAGCGATGTACATGCATATTAGATACATGTCATACATATGGCAACCTTTGTTTTTGTAACCTAACCATTACATATTTTAAAAGTTTTTATATGATAAATTTTTATTTTTACTTTAATTTAAAAATTTTGTAATGTTCATAGGGAAAAGTTTTTGAGTGGTATACAACAATTATAATGTCAAGTTTCCATAAAACAAGTGATTCACAATACAGTGTAAATGGAACTAAACTTAAAAACAATTTACCACATATATCCTCTGGTATTCCATCCTTAGATTATATCATGGGTAAGCAAGAATAGCAATATCATCAATAATTTTTTTTAAAAAAAAACAACTTATATTATTAATTCTATTTAAGGAGGAGGACTACCTACTGGAGCCATCTTTGCTATAGGTGAGTTTTTTTACATGTTTTCATCTCTAACATTAACTTGCCTATTTCTAAAATATTGTTACTTATATTGTTTATTCTGTTTTAATTTAATATGGTATGAATTATTGTTACTTTCACTTTGCAAAAGTTATGATATGGATTTTTATACAAGTAATATATACTTTAATGTAACCATTTCTGTGGTTATTTTAAGTTTATACACATAATGTGTTAATTACAGAAGAAGACATTTTGGGCAGTTATAGCAGAGTTTTAATAAAGTACTTCTTGGCTGAAGGTGTCATATGTGAACATGCTTTGTTTATTGCTTCTGCTGAAGAAGACCCTCATGAAATTGTTAGTATACTTTTGTAACCCTAAAAATAAAGAGCTCTTCTGGAAAAAATATGTGAAGGAAATGTTTTTTTAGAATCAATAAAGCTTTAAAGAAATAGTTATTGTGTTATACCTGAAAATACCTCTGCCGGGTAAATAAAGTTTAGCTAAAAGGATGACAAATGCTTTGTTAAAGGTTAAGTTTTTTACTGCAGGTAAATGAATTACCACAACCATGTGTAGATATGGCAAAAGAAGCTAGGCCTCCTGGAAATACTGAAATGAAAATAGCCTGGAGATATGAGTCCCTTGGTCAAGTTGAGTCATCTTTTGGCAGCAATACAACTTTTGGTCATAGTTTTGATCTTAGTAAGCATATAGATAATGAAACTATACAAAATACAGATATTACATTTTGCACTAATGATGTCCATGATCATAAACTTGGAAGAGAAGGTAATTAAGTTCTAGGGATATAGTATTTTTATATAAAATCTTTATAATTGGTCATACAGTAATTAATGAATGCTAATTCAGTTTCAGGTTTCAAAAATTACATGTTTATGAAATTATTAACAGAAATAAAAAACATTGTGTCAAGAGATGAGTTCCAAACAAGTAGTAAAAATAAAAATATATTACGCATTAGTATACAATCCATAGGTTCACCTATTTGGATGGCAGCTGAATGTGATAGTGAAACCGTTGACAGTAGCTATGGACAAGATTTGATTAAATTTCTCTACTGTCTAAGAATAATTTTAAGAGATACATTAGCAGTTGCTCTTATAACAATACCTTCACATTTATTCGATGTGAGTATGATTTTTGAACCTATTATATTAATTTTTATTACAAAGAGCTCTCTTTTTTTATTTTTCAAATTTGCATATAACAACAGGAGTATATTCCTGTTTGATGGTTAACTAATGAAATTAATGTGGTAATGAGACTTGATTTCATATGTATATGTGAGGGGCACAATATAGCATGAGTGCTAATTAGTGTGCTATCTTCATTTTTATGAATATATACACTTAGAATTAAGTCAAATTTGTTTTGTCTTAGTTAATGAAAAAAAGTATAACAATTTTATTAAAAAAAAATTGTATGGTTTTATTTGTATGAAATACATATTTGTAGAATAGACATATATTTAAATTTCTGTCTTTTCCAGGATGATAGTACAATGCCAAGACTTTTATACTCTATAGATAATGCAGTAAGAATAGAGTCTTTTGCTGGTTCAAGTAAGGAAACTAATCCAGTTTATAGTGACTATCATGGGTTGTTTCATGTAACTAAACTATCTGCTATGTACTCCCTTGTACCATTTGTACCACCAAGTCTAGATCTTGCATTTAAATTAAGAAGGAAGAAATTTGTGATCGAAAAACTACATTTACCTCCAGGTAAAAATTATATATATTTATATATTTAAATATAGTCTGGTTTTGAAAATAAATTAATATTCAATTTATATCATGCCTATAATTTTAATAATTTCAGCAAATATAAGCAGTGATTAAGGTTCAATTTTAAATTTGGTGTGAATATAAAAACTTTATATCATTTTCATATAGGCTTTAATTTTGTTAGAATGACAATGTAACAATTTTTATATTAGTCAACTGCTTCACTTTCCAGAACTGCAAGAATCTAGTGAACGGGAGCAAGATGATATCACTACAGTACCTAAAGCAGTAAGCTGTGGAGGCTTTAAGAAAAAGGACATTGATTTTTAAATGTTATTGTAGATGAAAAATAAATATTTTTTATTTCTATAATTGTTATAATATTGTTTTTTTTTCTAAACAACTTCGTTGTCAAAATTGTTGTCTGTCAAGTTCGTCTTGCCTAATGTTGAGCAGGCACTGATTTTATAAACAAAAGTATCAGTGGTATAGCTAAAATCTTGCCGACCCTGAGGATATATTATAGGAAAATATGGCTCTTTATTAATTTTATAGCAATAATATCACATTTATCTGCATCCTGTAAGCTATATGTTGACTGCGTCGGGAAGTAACTGGTGCATTAATTTTAAACAAAACTGCCTTAATTATTAGTCACCCCAACTGTTCAACGGAGCGTATCTCCCTAAAACCGACGGATCTATTCATCGTACATTTTTGTACACTACTTCACTATAACATTCGCTTGCATTACACTGTTACCTGCATACATTCAATATAAAACAATACTTTAAACAGCAACGAACAAATGAAGCTGAAAAATGTCGCCAGTGCAAAAGTGCTTTTCGGATGTTTCAACACAATATTTTTTGTAATAATTTTCTGTTTTTAAATCCTTAGACGTTTTTTTTATACAATAGTTTAAAAATATTTATTGTTGTTCTTTCAAGGGATGTGGTTTCGCGAAAGTAGTGTGCGGATTCCTACTGTTATGTGACTCTCGAAGGCTTCTGTTGTCCAGGCTTTTGGCAATGCCTGAAGGAGGTTTGCCTGAACCCCCTTTTTACTATGTCGCACTGGGACTACTGGCCGGCGGTCTTGTCATTTGTTTTATATCGACCTTTGGTATTTGGGCAACATATATGCCCGGGTACATTTTACTAACTATTGTAAGTATTATTTTATTACTACGACTTATTTTTCATACCATACAAAATAATGACTAAGAAAGCTTGTTATAAAGTTTTAAATTGCAACTATCACTCTATACATAAAATTTTATGTACATAAATTTACAGGTTAACGGTAAATATAGAATTATACTAATTTAACTAGACTCCTATATAATACGTCCATTGGTTCTAGTACGTAAGTTTCCATTTAGTGATGCGTGTGAAATGTTTGTTAATTTATTGGCATCAATTTATTGCCCAAGTATAAGTTATAATCGTGCAATAACAACTTATAATGTTTCCTTCCAAATATTAGAGAATTTGTGGTATTTCTTGAGCTAATTAAAAAAAGTAGTATACGTGTTTATTGTATGCAGAGTGACGACGATTATATATTTACTTTATTACTGCCCTATATGAGTTCTAATAATTTATATTTTTTTATCTACGTGTATCTGAAAATTAACGATTTTTTAAATTTTTTTCTATATCTTTGAGATTTCTTTAAATGTGATGTAGAGCAATCTTGTAGAGATGAGATTTAGATATTGCTGCATGAAGGAATGCGATACTATTACTAATCGAGCCCTACATTGTACATCAATACAATAAAAATACTAAATTTGGAAATATTTAAAAAACTAAAGTCTTGTCTTTTATGCAATATGAAGAATATTGTTATTGAAAGTGCGTTGTACTTGTTTTTCAGTACTTTCTAGTAGTAATATCGCTACTTTTATGCGAATGCGCGAGCGGAGTGCTGGCAGCGATTTGGCCTCGCTGCGTTGGTCTCCAAAGTGCTAGGGGTGGAGCAGTGGGTGTTCTTCAAACGTATTATGCAGTACCAGATTATGAGGATTTCACAACAGCTGTAGACCTTGCCCAAACAACTGTAAGTTGAACGTTTATGTAATTTTTAAACTTAAATGGAATAGAATGCAATACAATTACCATTACATGTATTACGAGAAGTAAATATTTTGGTTGGTCTTATTGGATCTAAAAAAATATGTAATTTTTGACTTAAGGACGAAAATTAGTAAAAATGTCACGTGAAATCAAGTAACAACACCACCTGATGAGAACAAGCTAGCGTAGTTATTTTGTTAATATACTTTCCAAATATCAATACATAATATAACTCTATATTTAAAACAAGTTATGTAATATATGGAGTGACTACGGGTCAGGTGCTATTCAGTATAACTGCGAGAGTGTAGAGAGAGGTTTATCTGCGCGTACGAAAATATGCTTGGTAACTGGTGCAATCCATAGAAATGTCAAAATTTTCGTAATGTCCTGCGGCCGACCACGAAGAAAAACTGTTAATAGAACTTAGATCCAAAAGAACGCACTTTCGATAAAGCTAGTAACATTATGTTTCCAGATTTGTATTAGGTGACTCACCAAGTCAGGCTTACATTCATTGTACAGCTGTTTTAATATTTCATAATGTCAAGGTTTTCGCACGATACCAAGGAGTGTATTTTAAAATATATAAAAAAAATTGTTTCCAGTTCCATTGCTGCGGGATGAGCGACGCGCGTAATTACGACATGTCGCTTTGGCAACTCCGACGTCTTGGACCGCGCGGCCTGTCCGTACCGCTGAGCTGCTGCGTGCAGAGTGAGGACGCATCCTCGCATCTCAACCCGGCGCCACTCAACCAAACCAGGTGCCAGGACATACAACCAAATCCGACTTACAGGCACTCGCCGGTATGTAGAAATTATTAACGATAACAATTTCTTAACCCACATTATATAATTACAGTTATTGTATAATAATTGACCCTGGCTATGGAGCCGTAGCTTCCAATCGGCTTATACAGTTTTTTTATTTCATAAAACAACGAGACAGTTAAAAACGTTTATCTTATAATAAATGATACGTTTACCCATAACAAAGTAAAGCTAGTTAGAATTACACTTCACAATATTATTCTAACTAGCGCCAAATATGTACTAACGTTAGTGTTTGTTTTATATATATTTCAATTATGATTTCAGGGTTGCCTTAGTAAACTCGAAGACTGGTATCACGAACAGTATATAATTTTTATGTTAGCCTTATTTGTCATGGCAATTTTTAAACTCGGTCTGTTATTGAGCACCGTATTCTCGTGTATACGTTTACGGAAAAGAAGACGATATTTACATTCGTACACCACAAGATCCGCGGATAATAAAAGAAATGAAAACATTTACGACACGAGAAAAATGGCAGGCGTACACGACTCGCCGATTACGAGAAAGTACATACAACCGAACAATTTCTACAGTCCGAGGCTACGGAATCCAAAAATTTTTCACGAGAAACCAAATGAAATTGTATGAGAATTAGCCGTGGAGATAAGTGCTTTAGAAATTAAATTGGAGAGATTCTCTGATTATTTGTATAAACATCAAGCGGATTCAATTATGTGGTAAATGCTTTTTACTTAAGATACAAGTGATTGTAATTATTTGCTTAATTTTGTTATTAAATAAGACAATTGTTAAACATTCAAATAATTATTATCTCCACGGAACAACTTTTATATAGATCATCGATGCCTAAATTTAACAATGGGCCTCAACAGGCTTAAATGAATATGATAATGTCATTGTTTTGATAAGGTAAGAGGAGTAGATGTCACCCAATACTAATTGTAAAGTATATTGTATTAATGTTTCTTAATTCTTACCAGTCTTTAACCTTGTTTCTTATCTTTTCTTGTTTCACAGAAAATAATTGTATGAGAGATAAAAGTAATTTGATTCAAGCCAGACTCCTCTTTTCTCTTATTTCACAGCAAGTTATAATAACTATTTATGTTTTAAGGTTGTAATTTTAAGGTTGAATGAAAATAACGAGACTATACTCAATATGCAATATTATTTTCAAAAGAACATTTAAAAATTGGTCCTAAAGTTAAAAACAGTTTTAACAATCGCCCTGGAATGTTTTTCGCATTCACAATTGCTTTCATATCTGTAACAGAGAGCTAATCCATTCATTTGCAAATTTTTCAATACAAGAGGGGATATACTACCAGTTAATTTTATTTAAACCTTAAATACGCTACAGAGTTATAAATACAGTTTCATGTACTCATAAATTAATCAAAGTTTTGTAAAATATAAATGTTTGTTATAAGATTAATTACAATTTTAATAATAATAATTGAAAAAAATTAAAAACATTTTTTTAAATAAAAAGCAAGTAGTTAAACGTAAATCCTGAATGATTCAGAATCGCGCCAAACCCCATACTAAATGATACATGAGATCCTTAACGATAACAAATAATCTATCTATTTTCATTATAATAATTGATACTATTTTCACCTATTGACCATTGAGACCGACATCACAGTAAAATCTACTAATTACATCTTAGGTTCAGGAATGATCTTAAAATAAACTTAATATTTAATAAGTCGATAAAAATTTACATTTTGCACTATGATAAGACAATAGATTGGGCCATTATCAGGCGGATAGACAAACCTCACAAAATAATCTAAGACTGCGAACATTTCTATGATTCTTAATCCATTTAAGTTGAAAATAATTATAATTCGAGGCTTAAAATTAAGTGATGGTTAATTTTTATGTTAAGAGTAAATATTATCGAAAGCTCGTAATGGTAAAAATAAATAATGGTGGCGTAAGTTAGGATGATATACCTTACCTTTATGCTTCTCGTTTTGAGATATAATGTGTCTAGTTATAATAAATAATATCATTAACTACAATACGCTTCAGACTGGAACACGATTATGTTTGTACACACTACTGTTTGGCGTCAGGAATAGGCGCCGCGATGCTACCTACCATTTGCATACACGGTCTCCGACAACAAAGGCCTACAAGAATTGTTATTAACACGATGGCAGAATGAATTTTACTATTAAATACCAAATACTGAAAAGTACGAATAATTAAAAAAATGTGCTAATGACAACACTGTTGGTTAAAAATTATAAAATGAAACGTAACACGTTAGCAGGTAGTATACGTTCTCTTCGTGCTTTTGGATAACAGTGAAGGTTTTTACAAGAGACCTATGTCCAGCAGTGGACGTCCATCGGTTGAAATGAGTGAATAAAGGTTTATAAGCAAAATCCTAATAGGAATTTGCTTTAATTCGTATATACACAGATATTACATATTCGCTTTAATTGCATGTATTGCCCCTAATTTATTTTCATATAAATACATTAAATGACTAATAAATAAAATTGCTGAAATGTCTTTTGTGCTATTTAGTCGCTATTAAGAATAATTGCATTATAAATATATACATAGTATGTTGTTATCCGTAAAAATCTACTTTGCAACAAAAAAAAAAAATATTCTGTATAAGAAAGATAACAATACGCGTGAGTAATCTGTGACTACGGTTTATTATATTATTATTAGTTTGTTATTTAACAAACACCTTACTGCTACAATATAATATATACAAACGTATTAACAATCATAAATCTTATAAATATATTGAAATGGATATTTCACAATAAATATTCTATAAAACAATGTCCGAAATTGTTCAAGTCTTCGGTAGATTCTCGATACTTATTTAATGTTCCTTGGAACCAGTAAAATTCTGGTGTTAAATTCCTGTTTGATTAACTTTGGTCAACATTTGTTTCACATTGGTCACTAAATTTGGATTAAATATGGAGTGTACACAGTAATAATTTTATTTATCTACAATGGGTTAACACTTAACCTCAACTTCATATGTTGTCAGACGATAATGAGGCGGTAGATGGTTAAGTTAGCTCACCCAGATTATTCTAATTTCCATGAACACAGTAAGCTATCCAAGCGAGTTTCAAACACCCTTCCACAAACCAAACTTCATGTCACATAGTTTCCGAATAGAAACGGTTATTTCCGTGATACTTTACAAGTGCTTTCCCACTGTGCCATGGAGGCAGTTAAAGTTACATTAATCTAGTTGACTACAAAAAATGTGTCTACAAAAGAATTATATATTAGTTAAATGGAAGTGTTTACAGAATATCGTTTAAAAAGGAATTGTCTAAAGAGTTTAATAGTTCCTGAGCGGTGAGATTACTCGCGTCTGTGGAAGGCATGTTGTCTAGGAAGTCGAAGTTGAAGTCCGCCGTCGGCCCACTGAAGGAAGACGTATGTAGCGAAGGGAAGGTGTGTTGAGCACTGTTGTTATTCTGCGTTTGCATGGAAGAGTTCTGTGTCATCATTGAATTCTGCTGTTGCATGGGACTACTTTGCGCATGCATAGGCCCTGGTTGTCCTTGCATGGGATTGTTCTGCATGGGATTACTTTGGTGGGTTCCAGCCATACCTGCCATACCTGCTTGCTGCATGGACATACTCTGTGATTGGCTCATATGAATATTGGGCATCTGTAAACGATATATTATGTATATAAGTATCAATAAAAATATATTCATAACGGTTTTTATAACACATTTTTATTTAATAATAACAACAACTACCCACAGGTTAATACCATGTTTTTGTTAAGGGGAAAAACCTTTAAAAGATAACACCTGCCACTGGGGGAAAATCAGGTTATATATGATTTTCCTCCACTAAAACGATCTCGGTTGTCTTCTTCAGAAAGTTAAGAGAGACTGTGGCATCTCTCAGCGATCGGTGGTGGAATCCCTCTGCACATTTTTTATTAGCAAAGCAGGTCAAAAGGAGGGGTAAGGTCCTCCCTAGCGTCGTCGTAACGTCCCTGTGCTAAAAAACCGATAAATAAGACTAAAGTCGCATTTATCGTCGCTTAATGGGCGATGAGAACACATTTCTTCGAATTCCGTGAATGCGAATATTTTTTAGTTGCGTTTTACAAAAAGCACAGCTCACCTTAGTTTTATTTTAACCCCGAAACTACATGACAACATTAGTCCGGGAACAAATTAACATACTGACCTTAACCTTTTCAATTTTCTTTATTCAAATTAATGGATTATGTTTAAAAAAAAAATCTCATTTTATTTATCGATTTGCTTTAATGTAAATAGAAGGAAAACATACCTGTCCCTGTACACTCATCATTTGGTTCTGCTGCATTATTAGGTGTGACATTGGCGACTGCTGTTGATTTGATGCCCTAGAAACAAACACTCCGAATGAGTACAACAAGGTAAAGCATATAAAGGTTATCGAAATAGTATACACTGATAACAACAACTGGGTTAATTAACTAACTAAAGTGGCTAATTACATTGCATATAACGACACAATATAATTAACGTTACACTTTAAAGTCATGTTATAACCCCCTATGTTCATATCTTTGCACCAGATTGAGCTGCAATTTATCTAATTGAGTACAGTCTTTTACCTTATAAAGCTAATACGACTTCAATTTAACATACTAATATAATAGAATGTCCTCTACTTCCCGAATTCTCTGCTTTTATTTATTGACTATCAGAATGCAGCGATTCCATTATAGCTTACATCCTCAGGTAATTTTGTAAACATTCCAACTACGTACATTTAAATTCGTCATTTTAACACTGTCAAATACCGCTATAGAACACGGTTTATACTAAAAAGAGGTTTACTCGAAATACTATTAACATTTTGGATATTAATATTACTAATACAAACAAAGAGTATATAATAATTTTGTTCTTGCCTCTGCTGTTGATGCTGCAGCAGCTGGTGCTGCTGCAAACGCGCTTGCTGCAATTGCAACTGTTGCTGCTGTTGCTGGGTCATACCACCGCCCATTCCAGTCATACCAAAACCGGCTGCACAAAAAATATGAACACATTATGGTAATAAATCATTGTATAAAAATATCCAATTCTCTTACTAACTGAATACTTGCGAATAGTGAATTGAATTTAATTATGGCATTTTAGTTAAATTTCATGGTGACGATATATAAGTAAGTGTGATGGTACGTAACCGGTAAGGTCTACTCCCGCTGTAATGGACTATTTTAATAGATGTTTACCTTGATGATGGTGCGGGAACTGCTGTCTGCCTTGCTGTTGCATAAGCACGTGTCTCCACTCAGGCGCGTACTGCCTCGCGTGCGGCGCGAAGGCGCGCGGCGCTGGGGGCCGACGCGGCGCAGGCGCTGCAGTGAAACGCGCCTTGTACTCGGGCGGCGGGGGACGCATTTGCTGTTGCTGAGCACGCAGCATTTGTTGTTGCTGTTGTTGTAACATCTTAGCTTGTTGCTCGCGAGATATGCCAGCCGCTGCTACACCTAGTTATCATTATTTATAGTTAAAAAAAAATATTACACCAAA
Source organism: Troides aeacus (assembly GCA_033220335.2). Lineage (NCBI taxonomy): Eukaryota > Metazoa > Arthropoda > Insecta > Lepidoptera > Papilionidae > Troides > Troides aeacus. Next base: position 4,807,536 of record CM067275.1, on the reverse strand, counting down.
GTCGTGCAAGCTTGGAACATGACCTAATGATAGCAATAAGAAGACACTAGTTAAGATTTTTGCACGCTTTGTTATGCTCGTCTCTAGGGTAGATAAATATTCCTTTTTCCCGTAACGCGGATCTTCCTAATTATTTCACGTATCCTTTTCCTCTTATCGGAGGTATAAAGGAATTCTTATAACATAAGTTTTTACCTTAGCTGTAAATAGTTACTAAATAAATTTTACTCAAATAAAGCATTTGTATGACGTTGTTATTTATTTCTCGTTCTCTTCCTCTTCTTCAACCTCACAACTATCCTCATCCTGTACGAATCATCAATTTTTCTTCTAAAAATATCCTTATCCTTTTATTCACGACTACTTCCTCATTCTCTTCGCCTTAAACTATAAGATCAGTGTTTCGGTATCCCAGTAATTAGCACTAGCTAGTGAGCCCCTTCCATCTACATGTACAGTAATGACTCCACTGTTTGATTAAAGGTCTTTCTTCAACAGACTGCAGCAATAGACACTTGCCAATAGTACTACTATACTTAAATATAGCTTTACAACATTAGATTATAGAACAAACTTCCTGCCGTGGTTTAGTTTGCCAAAGAGGAAGAATACTCCGGATTCGGCAATACGCTTGCTTTATTTGTTGTATTAAAGTCGTCCACAAGCTACGGTTATTGTCCACTATTAGAATAGGGGTTAGCCTGTTCACCATTTAAATACTACATGAGAAAAATGTACATCCTAACCAAGCGAGTATATAAAACTATATAAGAGTGTTGTGAGTTACCAAGAGGCGGTGGTTGTGGTCCAGCCGGCTGTTGCTGCTGTGGGCCGGAAGGACGGCTGCGCATAGCTGGCGTGAAGTTGAGGCTCTGCGACTGAGATACTGAGTACGTGTCACAACCGCTACCTGAAAAGAGCGTATGATAAAAATAGTTTATAAAGTTAGTATTCTAAATAAAATTACTCGGTTAAATTAGGTCTTTTTAAAGTTAAGTGCGACGGATGATTGTTGTTAACTGTTTTTAGCAAAGAGATTATGTGTTATATGTGATTCATTCAATTACTTAGGTGTATTAATATTAATGAAATCTATTAAATTTCATATTCTATTGTGGCTATTTCAGTAATAAACATTTATCTATCAACATAAAATAAACTTCAAACATACAGCACAGCAGTTGAGTATATGTCGTGTTAGCCAACATCGTATATATACCGGCGGACTACTGTCATATCAGATGTGTAATATCTATATAAACTATACAATGTCGCCTAGCGTAATTATTGCCGAACCTTAAATAACATCAAGATTACTCGTAAACCGGCTCGACGAGGCAAAGCAGCTCGGTAATGTAATATTCGAAACCGCAATGTGAAGCTAACCAGCCAAGATTGCGACAATAAAGACTTGAAAATGTACGCATGTCATCCCTGAAACGCGCGACTTGATGCATTCTCTCAGATCATCAACCTCAACACCCTCCGCGTCTCACAACCGCAAATAATAACCACTTTAAATTGATCCTTCAGCTCCCTATATACCGTTCCAAATAAAGATCATCCCGACGTAGAACTTTACACTTGTGCAGAAAACTAGAAGTTCGCATACCCTCCGGTACATTGTACCGTGATAGGAAAAATAAACTTTGTGCGTCCGCTTATGGTGGCGGGTGTGCGCTTATGTTTGCGATAACCGACTTTAATAATAATTTAACAACTTGTTTCACAAACATTTGTAATTTTTTTTTTAATCAAAGGCAAGGCAAAGTTAATCACATTTAAACTTTTCAACATATTCTTTATGCAGCTGCTATTTTGAAATAATAGCTTTATTCGCTGTAAAAATATTTAGTCATCTATAAACTAAATGAAACGTGAAAATTTTCTTCTTTCGAGCTTCCAAAAAAAAAAAGTTGTACCGAAAACTAAATTTTTAACAAAGTGAAGTGTCGTCACGTCGCCGAAGTAATGACATTAAACAGAGGAAATATGTTTATACTACACACAAGTGTGACATTCGAAGTATTTTCATACACAAACAATGTTTTGAGATAGTTTAAAGTTTTAATGGGTGAGTTTTCTTTCCATATAATTAATATTCTCATTACGTATTGCATACGTGTGTCACCATAAAAAAAACTGGTCTAGAAGTTTATTTTTTACATTTGTATCCAGGTTGGGAGATCAAGGATCTAAAAGATTCGGTATAAGAGTCAATAACTATTCTCTAGTTAGAAAAAGTTTTAACTATTAAAATCAGTATGGTAACGAGACTTGAAATTAACTTCTTAAACGCGAAAGCATGACGTAATACTGTGTAGACATCCTAACTAGCGCCTCATTGTCATAGGCGGGCGTAAGACTTACTATAACATGAATGTCGTTTCGTCGTATGAAAGAAATCTACAAATTTAAGATGTAGGGTGACAAACAACGTACTTTGATGATGCTGCGGTGACGGTGTTCCTTGGTGCTGGAAGCTAGCGTACATGCCCTGCTGTGCGGCAACTGACACATGCCCACCTGTTCCAGCTCCATTCACTTGCATATGCTGCGCAGCTGATACCTAAGTGACAAGAATAAAAAGGGTTAACGCTGTACCTAATACATATTAATCCTGAATGTTCATTGTATGCTATATATTTAAAATGGTAAAATCTCTGTTAAAAAAATAATTGGAAATTAAAAGAGCTATATGTTTAATTTCTGCGTGCATTCATTGAATTTTCGTTGTAAACACTTAGTATTCAAATAAATCAACAGCATGCCATATAGCAACTGATAAAATTATATTTTACATTCCTCGTTCGTTTAATATTCATCTGTGGCCTTCAGCGGACGTAGATTTTTTTTTATTTTAAAAAGACTTTGTACCTTTGGAATCCAAATAAAGTATTGCGCAGCGTAAGGTTCGACGGCAGGGCGGAAATTCTCTTTGCTTTTAAAAATAAACCTACCGTATAATAACTCGACAATATGTTTTCATATTACGATACTGCACAGTATTATATCAGAAAATTTCTTTTATTTAACTACAAAAAGAAGTCTGATTACAAAAATTGATTTTTTGACGTAATCTCAATTAGAATACAACGAAATATCCGGAACCGCCAAATATAGTCACAAGTTTCGTCATCCATTTGTAGGTCATCAGGATAGTTTCCTACGTAGTGATTTTCTTTTATATGATTATGATATTAAAAATGAAGATTTTCCTGTTGAGTTTAAAAGATTTTACTACACTGAGTCTTTTCCAAAATAAAATAACTAAGGACTGTTGTATTAAATAAGTACAGAAATAATTCGAGAGTGTGACGTTAGCTTTGTCGATAACAACTGCCCTGAAACCGGTTCGCGCGGGACAAATTTAAAAAAACTTAACTTTTTCTCATGAGTTACAACCATTGTGCAGTTTTCAATATAATGCTTAACATATAATTTAATTTCAACAAAAAAAGTTAATTACACCTCTAATAACTTACTTTATAATTTTGTGAAACGTCTACTTTTACTGTAACAATGAAAACTGGTAAATGATAAAAAAAAAATTACTACAGAATTATTTTCCTACTTTAAAATCTTCTGTTGCGAGACAACATCAAGACGGTTTTAGGATATAACCTGAGCATATTTACTTTTTTTTTTATAATTCAGTTAAAATTGTTATCTTTTCGGCATGAATTTAAGAAACAAGGGAAGTATCATGTACACATAGGTACTCCATACATCTATCGCTTTAAACTTGAAGTTTTTAAAGTATATACCGTGCGACCATAGTAAGTTTTTTGGTGCGAGGACTCAGCGTTGACAGCTGCCGTCCGGAGACGAGAGCGTTTGCAGCGCGACGGAAACCAGTTTGGATCACGAACCTCCTCCCATTCTCGCAGATTTGCCCGCTACATACTAATATACGAACGAATAAATTTGTCCGCCCGTCTATATCACACAATATTTTATTTACAATCCATTACACCCCATCCTCACGACCCATAAAAGATGAGAACTGACTTAATATTGAGAACTTGTTTATAATACGAAAATAGGTGTTTACCTTATGGTTTCTTATTTCTAACCGTAATTGACGACGAAATGTTGAAGAAAATATCTGATATACAACACATACTGTATACTCGATTTTTAGACAACTTTATGAAGAAAAGAATATGTATTCTTTGGGAGAAACTAAAACTAGAAGAAAAATCTAATCAAAATCTATAACTAATTTTTGATTTCTTGGAATTGAAACTTATAAAATTATATACCAAAAGTACACTATTTTCATTTAAAAAAAAAACTGATATTTGAAAATTTCATGCATCTTTTACAGACACTAACAGAGAAGTGGCTACAAGTTTATCGAATTGATCTGATAGTATTTAAATGGTTCTCTACGATTTATAGACTAGTACTGAATTTATAATATCAGATGTAATTTTTTTGGATAAACATAAGAAACACAGGGTATTCATTGTTACTAAAAGGTAAATCTTTGGAGAGTATGTGTCATTTCTTATTGATACAAAATTCATTATAATAATCACATCATGTTTTCTTTGTTCTGCAGGAATTTCATTTTTATTTGGAGAGAAAACCGGGTGCGCTAGCAGGTAGAAAAAAAATGCACTAAGCAACAAGGCATTGTTAAGCCAGACGAACTAACGGCATCGCCAATATCTAGTCGCCCATCTTTACACCAACCAATGTGACGGCAGTGTGTTGCGTGAAAACTGTACAATGCTTCAATACACCGTATAAAATAATTTTATAAAGGATTATTTCAAAACAAAATTCCTGAATACAATACTCATATAAATGTGTGCTTTGCGAACGATTACAGTAATGCATTCGTATTAATCGATCGAGTAATTAAAATAAAGACTTGTCTTTAAACCCGTGGATGCATCTTTAGGGAACACAACGCCTAATACAGCAAGTTTTTGGTCGAAAAATTGTGAAATTGTCATATTTAATGTAATAAACAACATTTAAACAAGCAAATTGAATGTTTAAAGTTTACAGTTCAGTAAAATTTGTAGGTATGACGGATAAGCGAAGTTTTTTCGCGATAACTACAAGGTTGTTTTGTATATCGTTTCTAATTATTAAAGGTCGTTTTACAATAGATTGTGTAAAAAAAATACTTATAAATGAAAGCCGATGGACAAATAGTCCTGTCGAATCAATTAATGTAGTAAATATAAATATTATATAGAAATCAGGACGGGATGCCGCGACTTGCTGTCCCGGCCACCAATGATATCGTTCGTGTTTGTTTGTTTTTTGTGCTGCTATACAATTTCCCTTCACATCATACGATAGAGCACTAATTTTTTAACGTAATTACTAATAATTAGTAATATAACATACATTATTTTTGTTTACTCTACTATACAGGTTTAAAGAAAACTCTCATAATGTGAAGCAGTAGAAAGTAAGCATTAGAACACATTTATTACATTGACGAGTACGTAGTTTTCCTACTTACGTTACACTTAGAACTTAGTTATTTTATTAGTTATATACTTTTATCATGTTTTATAAGTTTAAACCTCTTTGAAATATAAACTAGGAAACTCTCACTTTCACATTTCAAAGCCTGTACTAAAACTCAGGTAACGAATATAGAAATTGTTCTACAATAATGATTGAAAATAGTAATCGTTTAGAATCTTGCATCAAGTGATAAGCATTTACTTAAACTATATCGTTTAATACATAAAAGTATAAAAACAGCTACAATACATTGTACCGTTACATCCGCTCGACTTTTTTAAATGGGAGAGGCAGAAACAGCGGGCATATCCAAAAAAACAAATTTCTTTGCGTTATAGTTTTGTCAAAGGGATATATATCAATTTGTGAACAGTAGAGTGAGAAATTTAAAGAAATAAATACATAAGTAGAAAAATTATCAAAAAAAACAAAGTTTTTTCAATATAATACCAAAGTACTGAGGTCCTTCAATTTGACCATATAGATTTTTTGTACAAACCTATGTCACAGCAAATGATATGTAAATGCTTGATGTTGAATACAGAAATACTCTATGAGCGGATTGAAATAAAATTTTCACACAATACTGAAACGGAGTTATGTCAAATGTAGTAGAAACGGGTCTCCTCAATTGGTATTTACATCGGTCAGTATATTAGCTGATAACATCGCTATAAATACAGTTGGTTTTCTCACACTGACATTGCCGGCGCGTTGCAAATCGCGATACATTCAGAGTAACCGATGTGTTATCGCGTACAGTATAGTACGCGTACACCAACGAACGCTCATTTCATGTTCAGCTTCGCTCGCCGAAACTTAACGTTATACACTATATTATTCTATTAATTATTAATAGTACCTGTGTGACGGTTAATACAGCGACTATTTCTGCTAGTAAATAGCACTAGCAATATGAAGCGACGAGAACAATACACCCGCTCTCACCAGAGGCGAGGCGAGAGGCGGTAGTTAGGGTGATATACACTGTATCGTTGCGCTCATCACCTTGAGACTTAAGATGTTATGTCTCGTTACCGCAGTAATTTCTCTAGTTACAACGCTCTTCAAACCAAAACATAGTAATGAGTAAATGTTACTGTGTTTCTACTTGGAAGAAGAAACAGGAACTGCGGTGTCCCTAGACTGTCCTTCAACAAGAGACTTACCCCTAATAAATTATTGTTTACTTTGAAATGGTACTGAATCTAGTTACATTATTGTGGTAACTACATGTCTTTATGTCCGAAAACGATCTACCAATTTAAATTGAATGAGTCTAATTGGTACTCATAATAGTGGCGTTAGTTGGTTTTCGTCTAATATACTTACCATATTTAGTGACTAAAATGTAAGCAGCGTGCTTGTTTACGATCTAATATGCTTTAACTATTCAATACGGAAATGAAATCTAATCTACGAGCAGCGTATTTATATAGTACATATTCTTTGCTTAAAGGTTAGATATCATAACCGCGGACAGACGACCTACGTTAGTTATTACAATTGTTTCAATTCAATTTACTTACTTCGTCGTGTTAACTGATTAACAATCGCACCCGTCGTTATCTTTTAAGGAAACAATATCAGTTAATAGTTTCTATTTCTAGAGTTACTCTTATTACAGGCGAGAGGTAAGAAAACTTACGCAGAAAAAGGTATTGAACGATTTGCAATTGTATAGTGAAAATATAATGTGGTGCCATTTGCGTGATCTTTGACATTCAGGGCTTGTATAAGCGGCGTTACAAGCGCGGCCCTTACACCGCCGATATATATAGCGCAGCCCACACTTTGACGTCACTAACGCCCACCGTACCCGCTTAGGTCAAAGGTAAATTTCTGAACGGATTTAAATTGAGGTACGATACGCCATTTTAAAATCGATAATTCACTGAATACGCAAGTAATTGAAATTATACGTTTTCGTATTTCACGTTAAATTAAACGGATATACTACTATTTAAAACACGTTATTATTTATACGTAAAAAAGAACCATCATCGCAAAAACTCCACTAAGAAGAAGAACTTGAAAAATGAGATCTACAAAGTCAATTTCATTGACAAATTTTTTCAGGGCCTGTTCATAATGTTTTTGGTGTGTATTATGGTATAGAGGTATTACTAAAAGATTTCACGTAAGTAATAATATATGTATGATACCAAATAAAACGCTATTAAATACATCTAACTTGTTTCTTGTTCTTTTAAACCGGATACTTAACTGTTTTTTAGTTTTGAATATCAAAGGTTATATCTGCTAAAGCTGTGATCGATTTCATCTATTCCTTAAAGTAAGTTAGAGTAGTAATTCACGACCTTATGTTCCCACAACTGGGACCTGTAGCGTTCTTTCACAAGGAGAGTAAATGCCATTTGTTCACTATGAGGACCAAGCGCGAGTTGGCGCGTTAATCATATCTAAAAAAAAACGTTTCCTCCCAGAAGATTCCTGTAACACTTTTCATCTAAAAACACAAGCCCAGTGGTAACCAAACCCATGTGCTTCTTGAAGATGTACTGCGACTAGGAGTTACAAACTGGGCCTAGTGAGCTCATTACGCTTCGAGGTATAAAAAAAAATCCCCGGTTCTGCTTGAAAGAGCGTTCTTAGAAGTATATAACACTATAAACTGAATTCTAATTGAAACTTATTTCTAGCCTGTTTATGCACCAGTCGAAAATATTATTACTTTGAAAAGAATAATTACCATATCTAATTACGTAATTTGGTAAACAGTTTTTAGTAGAGAAAATATTGACGAGTACATCAAGCTACTTACTTTCCTTGAATGATCACGTAAAATTTGATAATATATTTGTATATTACAATAATTCATTATCCTCTGTTGTTAACCGACCACCTCTCGGCTATAAATAGACTATTTTTTTTATCATGCGAATCAACGAGACATGCCGGATGTTCACCTGATAGTAAATGACACGCCTGCACATAACAACGCGGCGCTAGTTTGGGTGGTATACGCTGCACCACATTGCGCACTTCGTCTTGTGACATAAGTATAAAGTCTAGTTACCCCAGTAATTTCACTAGCTACAACACTCTTTAAAGGGCAACACTGTAATATTTGCAAAGTACTGTTTGGCGACTGAAATAGGCGCTGTAGTGGTACATACCTGTACATGTGTACACTGTAGTGGTATATACCTAAACGATCTCCGGCAACAAAGATCTACCTCCAGTAAACAAAAAATAGATCCATTTAGCTGTAAATTTTTTTTTATAACATCACCACTGTTGCAAATCTTTATTTTGAGTAAATGATTGTTATTGTTAGCGATCTTTAAACAATATCGCTTGAGGTATTATGCGTAATAGATACATTCCTGTTTCAATTAAGACCGTATAAAGATGGTTATAGATGAATGGATTCCAACAGGAAACAATCATGGCCGCAAGTGACCACTCTTTTTATTTCATTAGAATAATTAGACACATCCTACGTCAATGGACCCAAAGTTAAAAAAAAATCAGAATAGAATAGTTCATTTCATAAACTCAGTTTCTTCCTAAGTAATGAAAAACATTCGAATAGCTTAAAACATCTAGTCTCAAAAGGCGTAAATACCAAAAAATATTTTGTCAGTACAACAAAAAAAAAAAAAAAAAAATAGTTTCCTAATATATATTTTCTTTTGTTTTATACGACTTAAAAACTGTAAAAATTTATCATATTTAGCTAAAAAAAATGTAAGTGTATATGCAGTTTTATTGCGTTTTTCGCTGCTAATTGTTACTCAGATTTGAAAATATTTTTAAAAATCATTTTCGTCAAAATGGCGCTCGCATACTGAACTCAAAGGTACACCGATATGAAGTCAAGAAATGTATGAATGCTGCTGCTATTTAATTATTTACAAAGCCTGCAGCTCAACAAATATGTTACAATATAACCATAAAACACAAACTCGTTAAACATTTAAAAAATTCTTACACAGTTATAGTTTGTTTAATGTTAATGGCAACATTAAATAATATACATACCTAATATATAATTTACTAACGCCACGGTTATTGTATATGTTTTTGTAATTAAACATGTGTTGGACACATCTGTGTTTTACCAAACATACTATATTGTTATGTATTAGCAATATAAAAGAAGTGTCTCGTTGACTCATACGTAATGCAGACTACGTAATATATACGACATTTATAGTCTATGAATCGTAGATATTATGGTCAAGTTATTGATAATTACTCTAAGTGATCGAATACGAAAAAATATATATAAGAACAAATGAAAGTACATCGAAATAGTGTGTAGAAATTCTAGGTTTGAATATATAATACATTAAATGATCCTATGTTCTACTACCATAGTAATATAGAGTGACCTTTCTGTTGGTGTACGACTACAACAGTTTTACAATTCATCTTATTATGCAATTATAAATAAACTATTATACTACATTCAAAGCATGTTGTGAAGCTGTTGGCAGAAATTCATTGGCTCCACTTTTTTCGAAAATTTTGTATAGACATAAATATCCACTGGTTTTACAGCTTACACATAATTTGACCGATTTTAATAATGGTGTGAAAACTGTTAATGGGTCATACTTTTCATTATAAATCTAACGATGTTGAAAGACGAAGTAATTCATGGCAAAAAGATCTTAAGGATTCATGCGGAAAAACCTTGTCAACCCAGTACAGTACAATCTCTTCTTGGTTACAGTTCGTCGTTACTTCTACAGTGAAACTTATATCAAACCTACTGTAGGACAGAATCTTTAAAAAGAAGGATATTTATCTGTGCTTAATGCCTAAATAATTATAATGTATTCAATTTGTATATTGTCTCTGTCTGTATATTTATTACCGTCCTGCATTAAACAATAAACAGTACTATCTAGTATTCTTGATAGTTTATTGGTATATAAATACATATCTCGCAAACTTATTTTCACTTCTATAATATTTATTATTAGTAACCTTTTGAAGGTAATCAACTTATATTAATCAAGAATAAAAAACGCCCATACAAAAACAATTTAACATTTCGATCAATACATGATCTCTGTTCGTTACTTTGGGCGGGGGTGTAAGCAACTTGTAATTTTAATATTAAACCAAAAGAACATTATGCGAAAAAGATTCTAAAAGGTGCTAATGTATTGTAAAAAAAAAAAACTTATTACTCCTTTTAATGACATTTTCCGTAGGTATCTGCGAGCAGCTGTATGCAAGAAGAAGACAGTACGAATAGACTAGTCGCACTTGCGATGGTAAGTCGACACCCTTCGTACTAAATAGTGTGTCCAAGTTGTAGTCGTTTTAAGGGATTCCTAAATTATTTACTTTTTGCTTTAATATTTTTTTTTTCTAACGACAATTATAGTTACAATTGCCAAAATAAGTTTTTTTAGCACCGTTTATATATAATATATAAAAATAATATGGTTATAAAAAGATAAATGCATCTGTCACAATTTATATATATAAATAGCAATACTATTATGTTCTTATAGATCACTGTAATACAGATATTTTCTTTATAGTTCAAATAAAGGCCGTTTTTATTATTTTTCGTGTAATTATACAATATGAAACAATGTAAAAGTAACATTTCAACTTGTTTATAGCTTTGTTGTTTTATACACTATACAAAAAATAACAATTCAACATGGAAAATGTATCTGGAAGAAGTCTATAAACATCTATTTTTACGAAAAAAACGATATTAATTCATCTGTTGTATAAATTGAATTCTAATTGTTTATAAATAAATTCTAGTTCGAGTAATTATTTTCATGTATGAGAGTATTTAAAGTAAAATTCTCAATATACATGGATGTGAGCAAGCGAGTTTTAGATGATAAATAAACGTGTTACATATACAAAAGTTTAATAAATAAAAATGATATCGTAATAGATATGTAAAATAAATGATTATATAAAAATACTTTTTGTAAGGTAGAAAGTTAAGTCAAACTGCTGGTGACCCTAGCAATATCCAACGAGTAGAGGGGCGGCGCGCGCACAATCCCCGGGTCGATACCAAACCAGACTCCCATGTTTTTTATGTCCTATCGTGAATTACCCAATAAGCACTTTCTATTACTAAACTCAATTCGGCGACTTCCAACTTACTTCTGTACAATTACAATAGGACTCTTTCAAACAGTTTACAGACTCCGGATTGTTTACGTAAACGACAGGTTTCCGTCGTTGCGCAGTTAGCGGAAGCGCCTTTGATAACTACCTGCTTGTAATAAAATTTTTGGCGGGAAGTACTTTAATATTCGCGTCTGTTTTCATAAACTCTGTACGAAATATTGAAGTAAAATACAATAAATTAATGCTTCACTAGAAATTATTTAGCAAAATATATGTTTGTAATAAAATATTCATATGTATGTAAATATCGAATTGTTTTATTGCTTATGTCAGATGAAACGGGAAAACTAAAGGTTTAGAATATTTTTGTAATAATTCTCAAATATTCATCAATGATCAAAAGTACAGTCAGACTCGAAGGATCGTTAGTATTTTCTGCTGTTTAATGAAAGTTACTAAAAAGCCAGTAGAGTAAATATGCTTACCTGTAGGTTGTGATGAGGTTGCGTGAGATGTAGCTGTTGTTGTTGGGACATGTGTAAATGGTCCATTGTAGGTGGAGTAGGACGAGGTCGATAGTTACTGTACCCGCGATACCTCGACCAGTCCCCACCAGTCGCCTGTTGATGTTGCTCTGCCATGTGCTTCAAGGTCTGAGCCGCTGGAGACATCTCCCCACCAGTGTACGGCCTAGCAGGCTCCCCCTCGTTCGCCTCTAACCCACTTGCCAGCCCACCTCCCCCGTTTAGCTTCCCCGCATCAAGATCAAAATCTTTCATAAACTCTGGGTACTCTGATATTTCCGTGATCAGATCTTCAAACGTATCATCACCATCGTCTTCTCCAATAAGATCGGCCAGACCGGGAAAGGCAGATGCAGCATCTCGCTCTAAAGCCGCAGCGCACTCGTCCAATCCGACGAATTCGTCATCAGCCACTTCGGACTTACATTCGGCCTTGCATTCACGTTCGCAATCCAGAGGAGTCGGCACCCGTGGTGGCTGCGGTGGGGGCGGAGAACCAGACGTTTTTACAGCATTTGCGAGGGCTTTAACTGTCACGTTAGTAGAGATTTGTTGAGGCTGCGAATCAGCAGCGGAGGTGGTGAATTCAAGTTGCTGTACAATTTCCACGGAGAATTTAGTGAGACCTTCACCAGCGCCGCCGCCGCCGCCTGGTCCGCTGCATTGTAACTTTGCTGGCGGTTCGTAGTCCCCGCATCCGAATTTTTGTTGCTGTAACGAATTCAATACATGAATAGCTTGTTAATATAAGAGTCATTTCAAATATTAACTATGTAGTTAAATAAAAAACTAAATTGCACACTATGAAATAATAAACAAAACAAATTATCAACAATAACATAAAGGCATGATTCAACAAACTAATATGAAATATAACAAGAAATCCTTAGCAAATTAAATAAAAAAATATGAACTTTATAAACCTATGATGAAATTTATTAGCCCAACAAATTACGTTTTATAAAAATTTCCAACCGGACAATACATCTCTACAGCGAGTCATACGTGATGGGAGCAAATCCGAGCACGCTGTTAATATCCGGCTTACAGCAAGCTTTACTTCCGCCGCAGACTTACGACATTCGATTCACGAGTAGTTTTATGAAATCCCTGCACAAACCTTACAACTAACCTAAAGTGAATTGATCGGAATATGCTGAAGGTTCACATTTTCCCTTCACAGAAACAGTAGCAAACAAAGTATTATAGTGGAGACCTTGATGCCGTATCACGTGAAGAACATAAAATATACTGCGTAGTTATAATAAACAAATGATCTGTTGGTATATATGCACGTTCACACAAAACGTAATAATCCTTCGCGACTCTTATTTAAGGATCAATATCGATACCGCTGGACTCGTAAACCATTATACTACCTAAATACATTTTTTCAATATATCAAGAAAAATGTTTACTGACATATTTTAAAAAAAAAAATAATTTATAAAAATTTATAATATCCTATAGGACTCGTACGTTATTTTCCGATTTTTTTTAATACCCAAAAACTGCAAAAAATAAGTATGCGAATTCACCACCAACTGCAAATATCACTTCATATATAGCAAAAGATAGACCTTGAATTGAGTAACACTGCATTTTTTCCATAATGGCGTTTACGCTCTTTCAGCCCAGAGGTATCCGGTAATATGTATATAATAATAATAAAACAAGTTTTACTTCTAATTATTAAAAAATAATAATAATAGCGGTATTTGTTAGTATTCGATTCCTAATATTTTTACTTGTGCTGTACAAATATTACCCGAACGGCATGATCATCGTGACGACGTAAGATTTATAAACCGTATTCGAAATGTATTAGGGTATAAACACTTGTGCTAGATGTAATCAATTAGCACTTAAAAATTACATGATAACCATACAATAAATTCATATCTATACCTAAAGAGATCGATCACGCAGTAAAGTGTTGTAATTACATGCCCGCTATAGAGATACGACAAGTTATCGTGTAAACAATGCTACATTAAACGATGTTTATAATCACATCCTGCGTTATCTCGCATTCTCGGACACGTATAATTTTAAGCAATTAACCCTTATTGTAATGAGTGTGGAAATGAAACAAGCAATAAAATATCTTTTTTGCTTTATGCAAATTATATTTATTGACTAATATTATAACCAAACTGCATAAGACAGCGTTTTGTTGAATACCTTACAAGAGAGCTACGTACAGAAGCGGACAGACAAAAATCTATGTTGATTATTAATGAAAGTAAGGTTATTGCGCTCCAAAGGGGTGATAGACGTGATGGAAGTGGAGTGAAATTTCATGGTTTTGCTAAATTATAAAATATACGAAATAATATCAAGATCAGCTGATAGACGTCCACAGATGATTATGAAATAATATACTGTTAAAGATGCTCTATAGAAACATTAAACAAATTAATCAGAGGAAGGCTGAAGGATATCTATATTGAGTAAACGTAAGATTTTTAATGATACCTTTCTTGTTAACAGATAAAAAAAAAATTATGGTAAACTAACATTTTGTAATTTTATATATCATCAATATATATATTAAATATATAGTACAAAAATATCCATATAATGTTTATGTTTATCTTAGAGTGGTAATAAATTTAAATATCAATTTATCTACTAAATCAAGACTTTGATCGTAGTTGAGGCTTTCATTGAAACCACTTGAAAAACATTGGAGGTTCATTACTGTAAATTGTGAAATTTTAGTTAAAGCGTCAATACCTAATCAGGTACAGAAAGTGAACCCTGGCGCCGAGTGCTGGGAGCGCGGAGGTCGTCGCAGTGAACGGCGCGAGACAATGCGAGGCGTTTGAAATGGTTGCGAAACCCGTGGTTTGCACAACCATGCCCTGCTGCCGCACTCGACCGACACTACATTCGCCCCACATCTTAATAAGCCAATTTTACTACTCGTATTATAAAAAAAATATTATTATTAAAAAAACAAATCGATCACACGCCACACCGTATATAACGAACACGAAACCGAGAGATAAATCTTATATAGGTAAAACTTAAACACCATATATAGGCATGCCAACAGCAAAACAATAAAATACTACACCTGGATATTATAGGAACGTAGCATATATGCCAATTATAAGGCTTAATACGCTTTCAATAATATTAACACTATGAAATAACCAACCCTAAGGCAAGTATAAAACATTATGATAGCTGTGACAATAATAATGTTGTTATAGAATACAGCGCCTTTGGACTAAGTAAACTGGTGTTAATGATCTGATCGTGTTAGTGCTATAAGTGACAACTAAATCTTGTACGAGGCTCTTTTCCCTGAACAAATGGATCTGGATAGTTATAGTCTGAGATCAGGCAGGATATGCTGTGTTAAACAGTGGACACCTTAAGTAATAAAGAATTACCGAGAAACAAAAAATAAGATAGAGAGTAAAAATAAAACAAATAAGAATGAATAAAAATAAAAATAATCAAGGAACCAAAGAAAATGTAAAAAAAGTAAACGAAAGAGAAGAAGAAGCAAAGGAGAAAAATGGGATGATTGTTCCATGTTGCTCCAGAAAAAGGATGCTTGTTTCAGGAGCAGCGACTTCGGTCTTCACTTATTGCGAGAGGTATGAAAGAAGGAAATGGGATGGAGTATGTAAGTAGAAATAAAGTGTGAAAGATAAGTTTCGGAAAGAAAGATAACAGTGAATGATAGAAGAGTGTTGAAAACTAAATGTATACAAATAAGTAGATGAGTGACTGGAAATGTAAAGGCCCTGACCCAACATACGCAGGGGAATATAAAAAAAAAGAACTACTTATGTATATGGATTCCAACACAGATTCAAATAGATCCTAACGAATATATGTAAGGTAATCTTTGTTCTATTACAATTATATATTTATTGAATGTAAAGATCATTACAATTTTAATACAAATTCTTTGGAAAAAATTTGTTTTTAATATTTTTTTTTGGTATTTGGACACAGTGTATAGAAGTTTGTAGTACAATCTTAAATATTAAAATACTGTCACCACACTACGACAATGGCGTCGTATGAGGCACGGGATGCGGTGGCAGGGGGTCAAGTCAATTGAAGTCGAACTACATCCGGCGTCGTTTGGTACCAACGCACGTGCTTACCAATAATAATCCCCCCACCGCCTATGACTTCATACGCGAACACGGATTCTACTAATTATTTTAATTAGATCATATGTAATTAAACTGTTGATATAAATTGTAATTGAACATTATTAGATAAACAAAGTTTAATTCAAGACAACCTTTTTACGGATAATTAAAACTAATACTTAGTTTTTTTTTTAATAATCTTATCTATTCTTTTATATAAATAAACGACAGGATAGTCAAAGTGAATACAACAACTCAAAATCAAAGAATTCCTCGTCTGTTCCTTTACATGTATAGTCTGCATATACGTACAGATATAAGGATAGGGCGAATTTAGTGTTGTGGTACAAGTAAATGGACAAGTTACGTGTAAGTTACATGATTGTCCACAAAATCGCCATTCACGTTGCACTCACTGATCACGTACGTAAGTTGAACCGGTGCGATAAGCGTTACATAGTCGCTAAACGGTTACGCAAACCTTCGTCTGGTTAGAGAAAGTGCCGCTTGCACATGAAATTGTAACAATGCACTGCCTGTAACACAAATTAGGTGCTTTTGCAATACAGTGATCGTAAACCCTGTTAGATACTTTCTATATGCTATAACTAAATTCTTAATACCTGGCACTAGTTATGTCAACTGATACCATTTTAATAGGAAGTAAATATGGAAACTTACGAGCGAGAGGAAAGTAAGTAAACGTTGAAAACTATCTTTAAAGAGGAATTCTGGATTATCTACTAAACAATACCCATTGCTGAAATAATCAGCATTCCATTCCTATTAATCATTATACTTGGACACAGGTTTTATCTTTTTTATCAAAATAGAATTGTGTTCGCAACGTATGTGTGTGTGTGCAAATAAGAAAATATTCTATAGTTAAAAAACCATAACCATTAAAACATATAAATAACTGTTATGAATATAAAAAGCAGTATTATGAATATTAGATTTGTGCACCGTACATTTATTTGTACGAATGATTGAGAAACTTTTTTAATCTTGAAATATTTAGTTATAATATGTGTGCAAGTGGTAAACGACAGGGTGAGATCAGCGCAGGATCGATCGGAGTGGAGATAATTGGGGGAAGCATATGCCCAGCGGTGGGCGGACCGTCCAACGATTGATATTATGATCATACATAACAATTAGATTGACGTCACTTTACCATGTACTACGTTGTTTGCAAATAATTTAGATAAGCGGTTCATAGGTATTTTTCAAAATAAGTACAGTAATCAGTAACTGTAGTAGGTATTGAAGTTATGGAACGACACGTGTAACACGTGTGGCGTATGTACACGACACGTGCCTCGAGCAACAAGGAAGTTTACTAATCCATGGTTTCTTAATCAAAACATAAAGTACTAATATGCACAAGTAAAATTTTGTAAACACAACCATTTAATGAACTGAGATTAATTTAACTATGTATTTAATTATAACGAACATTAAAATATATATACTTTTTAGTAAAAAAAAAAAATTGTTATGAAAATGAATTCAGACGTGATTGGTGGTACGATTGTGTTGCAAGAGAACGTCTAGTACACCGTACCTCCGTAGCCCTCTACTTCTACCACCAAACAGTAGTATACAAACATTACTGTGTTCCAGTTTGAAAGGATATGTCGCTAATGATGTAACAGAGTGAGACTTAATATCTTTTATCTCAATGCGACGAGCACAACGTGGCGCACTGTATATCATGCTAACTCCAGATCCGCATACCCAGTGTGCGAAGACTAGCAGCATTAAACGTCATAAGAAAACAGACCTAGTTTTAATAGGGGGACCGGAAAGTAATGTCGTTTCTGCGCATGCCAATACTTGATTGTCATTTGTCAGCTCATTGTTTTGTTCAGAGGCGTACCAAAGACATTGTGAGGTTATAGTGATTTCTTTACTTATAGACAATTGAATTACAATTTTTTTTTGTAATTTTGGGTAAAATGGCCAGCCAAATACCAGAAGAGGTACACATCCGGCATTGCATGCTCTTTGAGTTTCGCAAGGGAAATAACGCAACAGTTGCTACCAAAAACATTTGCGATGTTTATCCAAATGCACTGGACATTCGTAAATGCCAAAGGTGGTTTTCCAAGTTCAAATCGGGTAATTTTGATCTTTCCGACTCGTATCGATCAGGAAGACCATCAGCGTTAGACAATGACGTGTTAAGGGCGGAAGTGGAAGCAAATCCGTGTCAGACGATCGAGGAATTGTCAAACAGTCTCAACAAACCTTGGTCGACCATCCAAGAACATTTGAAGCAGATTGGAAAAGTAAGCAGAGCAGGTGTTTGGGTCCCGCATAATCTGTCCGAACAGAATAAGGCTAACCGATCAATCACATGCAACTTATTGCTTCAACGACACAACACAGAAGCGTTTTTTGATCGCTTGATCACAGGAGATGAGAAATGGGTCCTGTATGATAACCCAAAACGCAAAAGGCAGTGGCTCTCTCCAAATGAAATCCCTCGGAGTACTGCTAAGCCAGGTTTACACCCCAAAAAAGCGCTTTTGTGTGTTTGGTGGAGTATTCGCGGCATTGTTCATTTTGAATTACTGAAACCTGGAGAAACTGTTACTGCAGACCTCTACAGCGAACAATTGCAGCGAGTCAATCAATCTTTAATTGAAAAGTGGCCAGCGATTGTCAACCGAAAAGGCGTCATTCTCCAACATGACAATGCAAGACCGCACTGCGCAAGGCGAACTCTAGAATAAATTAATGAATTGGGGTGGGAGGTGCTGCCTCATCCACCATATTCGCCCGATGTTGCACCATCGGATTTCCACTTATTCCGAGCGCTGCAACACTTTTTAAGTGGCAAAACATTTGCAAATTTGGATGATATCCAAAATGCCATCTCTAGATATTTTGCCGAAAAACCAATTAATTTTTATCGATCAGGGATTGAAAATTTACTCACTAGATGGCAAAAGGTTATTGACAATGATGGGGAATACATCATTGATTAAAAATAAAGACTCGTTAAAAATGTATGTGTTTGTATTTAGCGTAAGAAAACGACATTACTTTCCGGTCCCCCTAATATTAACAGAAAATGATTTTAATTAAACGTATTAATAATTTGAACATTAGTATTAGTAATTCTTAGTGTTATATTTACCGTAAATCAATCTAGATTATAAACACATCGCAACGAAAACTTTCGATTTAATAAAATACGTATCCCCCGATGAATAAACTAAACACAGTGACGCGTATTGGAAACACCTAGGTAATTACTAATCCATTCGCGCAGCGGAAGTTAAATACCGACAATATGCGACGCGGACTACGACTATATAAAACGAGCTACCATTTTAACCAAATGTCAATGTTAAAAATAGTGTCTCTAATATACACAACTTAATACCGCTACTTATGATTATAAGAGCATTGAATCTACATATGGGCAAGATATGGAATATGCATTTCTTACAAAAGGCGGATGAATGGAAAATAAAAAAAAACTAAAAATAAATTATAAAGATGCAAAGTAGCTCACACAGCTCACATGCACACTGCTGTGCAGATTGCTACTGATGGCCGGTAGATCGGGTTTGCGCTCGGTTTTCTTGGCCTGTCTCTTTGCTTTGCCCTCGAGGAAACGCTTCTGCAATGCGCTTGTTTCCAAGTTTTGCTGCTCGCAGGCCCCGCTGAAGGACTGGTCGAACCGCGGCACGCACTCGGATTGGCGTCGGCGATACGTTTCTATTCTGCGCCTGTTGACAATCAAACAATTAGCTCAATTAAATTGTACACATATTTTTTTTTTATTATTCAACTAAGCGACGCGATGAGTTAGTCGTTCACGTGATGGTCACTGATACGCCTGCTCATAACAACGTTCCGCTACTTGGGATGATATACACTGCAGCACATTGTGTTCGTAGTCTAGAGACGTATGACGTCTCGTTACCCCAGTAATTTCATGAACTAAACATGCACTTCTAACTGAAACAGCAATGTTTGTTTACGGCAGAAGTAGAGACCTGCGGTGGTACCTAAACTATCTCCAACAACAGAGACGTACCAGTAAATTTTATTTGTACATTATGACAATGCGTAACTTTTAATACTTTTTCCTTAATTATAAAAAATTAAAACTATAGAGAGTACATGTCTATTCTCTTTAATAAAGTGAAGATTTAATGTTTTTAGGGATTAAGATAAAATCATACAATACCTAACTTTATCGTCATCAATTTGAGGCAGACTACAACTGTATAAAGGCTACACCTAAAGGACTCTGGAGAATATTATATAATTAATTTAGTATAGACTAATCTAATACACATACTTTTTCAGCTAATGTAGTAGAAACATGATTATCTTTAATTTAAATTAAAGAATCATTTACAAAAACCTTTTGAAACAAAATTTTTATATATATGTGTGTATTATTCTTGTTAGGATTCAAACGTTAGGCCCCCGAATGGAATCTACGCCCGGAACTCCCTGACTCATCGAACAGGTTTACATCCGTCTTAAACAAAGAATGGCTACGCTTTAATCCTCGATTGATTTTATAGACACAAATAAACATAAAATAACCATACTGTATAGATAAATAGATTGGATTACATATGATTTAAGTTATTTTTATTTAATTTGATAGCATTACTACAAACGAGTTTTTTTTTAAAAAAAAAAAACTGGAAACGTGTTTTATATACATATATGTTTTCGTTGCTATTTTATATACATATGGTTTGTCTATTTATACGCTAATAATTATGTCTGAAGAGATAATTTGTTTACAATCAGAATTGTCGTTGTTTTGCATATTACTGGCCTCGTACGACAAACGATGGTTCACACTCTATTAGTCCGCTTTTGTGACCTTAAAGTTTTGCGAGTTGCGTACGCAATTCACAAATATGTACAACAGCGCCACATTCTTGCCAATATCAAAAATATTATTACTTTTTTTCTATTATGTATAACATTTAGTGTAGCGATTAAAGGATTCAACTATGTAACCGGATTTATACGTTGAAATTTAGAAATCCGGTTAAGTGTATCTAATATTCATATTTAAGTTATATCTCAATTCCTAAGTCCATCTACTTAAGGGTGACGTGTTAATTCGGTTTATATCCAGGGATTCATTAAGTCATCACGAGATCTCCGAAACTATTAAACTTCGACTTAATATTGGTAGAGTTATTGCGTCTCCCATTTAGAGGTCAGCTAAGAATGGATTTCGCAAAATTTCTTCCCCATAGGGAGTTGCGGGTGGGTTAATAACGAGGAGCCGGCGGGCGGCTAGTTGCCGCCCAGCGGGAATATTCTCTGACAAATTTCAAGTTTAAATTTCAAATCTAATTCTATATTACACGCAGCAGAGCTGGCGGGGTACAGTTAGTGTGTTTATAAGGTTAAATCTTAACAGAAACTGATTTGTGTTATGTGGATGTATAGATAGATACCGGTTGTACAATAAAGTTGAGTAGGTAGGTAACCGCACTTGACAACGACAACGGATGTACACACGTCGCTACATGCCGCACAGAAGCGGGCGGGGCGCGCGGTAGGTGCAACACGCAATATCTCAGCCGATGCCCAGTCAGCCGCGACTCGAGCGGTCACCTTGGCCAAATGTTAATACAGACTTTTCGTATACTCCGGTAAAAAATCATTACCTACACAGTTTTCATTTATTCCGACGCTATGCCGACGATTCCGTTCGACGATGAAATGTACAAGGTTATTGTGAATCGAGCGAAATCATTTACATTTTTCACGATACTTAATGGATTTTTCTTGTTGTCTTTTTATACTTTTAAAACCCGTATACATTACAAATAATCATCTAACATTACCAAGAAAAAAATTTTAATAATTCGATTTCAATTCATCGTTTTGAAACGGCATAATTGCTCATTTTTTGTATTATTCTGTAATTGTCAGGTCACTTTAGTCTATAGTCAGTTCTATTCAATACTACCGAAAGATTATGACACGGGGGGAAAAGAACATTGAAGAAGTGGTAAAACGCCTAAACGCTGCACTTTTTTCAGAGTTAACTCTACCATCTCCATTTAACTCATATCTCCAATACTCTTTAAGCAAATATTAAAAGAAACCATAAAGTCTCCAATTCTTATTAAAAGTATGATTTTTCGCCGAAATTAGTGCTATTTTAAAGTTTTCCTTCGTTAAAGGCAAATCCGCTAGAGAAACGTTCCGTGAGATTAATGGTGTTTTGGGGGATGGTACTCTATCACTTCGAACCGCGGAGGAATGGTTTCGACGATTCAGAACCGGTGAAAACGACACCATGGATAAGCCAGCCGGCGGAAGACCTGTGACGACAAATACCGATCAAATCATGGACTACATCGAGTTAGACCGGCATGTGGCATCTCGTGACATCGCCCAGGAGATGGGAGTTAGTCACCAAACCATTTTAAACCATCCGCAGAAGGCTGGATACAAAAAAAAGCTTGATGTTTGGGTGCCGCATGATTTGACGCAAAAAAACCTTCTGGACCGAATCAACGCCTGCGATATGCTGCTGAAACGGAACGAACTCGACCCATTCTTGAAGCGGATGGTGACTGGCGACCAAAAATGGATCACATACGACAATATCAAGCGAAAACGGTCGTGGTCGAAGGCCGGTGAATTGTCCCAAACAGTGGCCAAGCCGGGATTGACGGCCAGGAAGGTTTTGCTGTGTGTTTGGTGGGATTGGAAGGGAATCATCCACTATGAGCTGCTCCCATATGGCCAGACGCTTAATACTACCATCTACTGCGAACAACTGGACCGCTTGAAGCAGGCGATCGACCAGAAGCGTCCAGAATTGGCAAACAGGAAGGGTGTAGTGTTCCACCAGGACAACGCCAGACCACACACTTCGTTGATGACTCGTCAGAAGCTACGGGAGCTCGGATTGGAGGTTTTATCGCATCCACCATATAGCCCGGACATAGCGCCAAGTGATTACCACCTGTTCCTATCCATGGTGAACGCCCATGGTGGTGTAAAGTTGAACTCAAAAGAGGCTTGTGAAAAGTGGCTGTCCGAGTTCTTCGCAAATAAGGAGGGGGGCTTCTACGAGGGAGGTATTATGAAGCTGCCGTCTAGATGGAAACAGATTATCGAACAAAACGGCGCATATTTGAACTAAATCCGATCACTGTAACACTTTTTATAAAGCATTGAATAAAGAGCAAAAAAGCGGAAGGGAGATATTTGCCAAACTAATATTTATGCGTCTAAGGAATAAAAGTTTGATAACAAACTACTCAAGGGCATCCGATAATTAAAATAACCAAACTCATACAATATGATATATGCTCCAGGCCACCTTAGACTCTTGTAATGTTTTTTCGAAAATTACTTTCGAAGAAAGATTTTTTAAGAGCATAAACTATAAAATAAACATCTTGAGTGTAAAGATTAATTTTAACAAAACCCGAACCAGCACTTAACATTGTTACATTGTTTGCATAGCATAACCGCAAGGTAACTGATAATATTTTGTGTGTATGAGCACTCTCAATGTATAGCTTTTTTTAAGGCTTAAAAAGATCACCCAACATTGCTTAAATTTCACCGACAGATGGAGGCACGAAGCGAAGATTTTACTATACAGGAGTCGGTAATGCTTTTCGCACCGCCAGTCTACTGACTGAATAATGTACCACGAGACGATACACCAGGAACAATCTATCACAGTATCCCCCACAATAAATTTCGGTAGAGTTAGTAGCAGAAAATATTTACCTCTCAATGCTCTTATATCTTCTTTACAACATTTAATCCTTTTAGAATATCTCTACATAATTAAACCAGATTTTGAATACTTAAAGAGAAGAATAAATATACTGTTACTAATCTAAACCGTTTTGCCACCGCAGACCACATAACACCGTGTGATATCCAATTTAAACACAAATCTATTTATAAAAAAACGATAATAAACTAGATACCAATAGATTAGAGGTAAAATCTGGCAAGTTAGAGTGCATAAATTGTTAACCATTTTGTATTACTAACAGAATATTCAGATTTATAACGAGGACAAACAGTCGCCACTAGATTAAACCGACAAGAAAGTTTATTTGAAAGTCTATAACAAAGTCAATTAAAATGCGATAGCGGAATTGAGCTATTGTCTAAAGAAATTCCACATGATAATCTGTATCTTGAAAGATTTACTGAAACATCATATAAGTGTAACCTTACTAAGGTATCAATTCGCACATTGACCAGAGTAGTGAAACTTAAGTATGATTATTCGCGTGATAAGTATGTTTCTATTCGATTATCTTTACAGTTCGTCGTTTATATAACAATGCTTACGTCAGCTGGCGACGAGTCGTATCGTATGTTAAACTGCTAGCACTGCACTACATTTCTGTTTAATGAAACGGATGGATGGATCCATACATCTTTAATTATTTACACAGAAATTTCGGCATACCCCAACTTATTATTCTACCTATTTACTGGTAGTAGGTACCACCTACCGCAGTACATATTTCTACCGCAAAACAATAATATGCAAACATTCCAGTGTTCGGTATTAAAGGGCGCTGTAGCTAGTGAAATTACTGGGGTAACGACGTTTAACATCTTATGTGTCAAGGCGACGAATGCAATGTGGTGTTGTATATAACGTACCAACATCCGCCACGATTGTATGGGCGGGCGTATCATTAACAATCAGGTGTACCATCCCACTCATCTCATCGCTTCGTTAAATAAAAAAAATAACCCATAGTATGACAAAATCGAAAGTTTACATAAAGAAAATTATCTATACGTACATAACTACTGCGTCATTTCAAAAGAACATATAAGTATTATTTGCATTGCCTAAAGAGAGTAATACATATATAGAAATCTAGATAGTTCACATTACAAGAGACCTACAGCTCATGAAATAACAAAAAATTAATAAATTTTTCATGAAATGTTGAGTGTCCCATTGGACCAATTTTTATTAACTCTTCTGGTTTATCGTTACTGTAACTTCTAGTAACAAATTCTTAATTTTATATTTCATGTTATATAACTGGTGGTAGGTCTCTGTTGGCGGAGACCGTCTAGCTGGTTACCAGCGCAGTGCCTATTTCTACCGTTAAACAGTAATATGCAAACATTAGAGTTGGAGGGAGTTGTAGCTAGTGATGTTACTGGTATTACGAGACATAATATCTTATGTCTCAGGAGCCAGCGTGTTGGACACATCCTAACTAGCGCCACGTAGTTATGGGTTGGCGACTCACCATCAGGTGAACGTCCTGCTCGTCTAATTGCTTTGAAGTATAAAAAAAAAACTTTTTCGATTGGATACGTTTGTACTTAATAACATCATCATTCAATAACATTACCAGATTTAAAGAAGTTTCTAATAGGAGACGTGTAGCAAGTGAACTACTAATTGATTTAGCAACTTTTACACAACATTTAAGTTATTTAATTAGGTTTTTAGTTTTGTGACAAAACATCGTGAACAAAGCGATGTCGCTGAAGTATTTCATGGTCACTGAAACCTTAATTGGCAGCAATAGCAATCGCTTTCAATTTATCTCTGCTTAAGGTAACTGGTGTACCTATTTTTTGAAGTGTCCTATGTACTTCAGGTGTGAAGTATTGAGTTTTATAAAAATATTTTTTATTACATGATATGTATTTCAATTATATTTCTAAAGAATATTAGGTTTATTATAAATGTAAGTATTTAATATATGATATAATGATTAATATTTTACCACATAATTACAAAGTGGTTTTTGTAAAAGCGTGTAAATTGATAAGAATGTTAAACAAGAAAGCAGATATCAGGGACGAGTAAAGCAAGAGAGCAAGTGACAGCGTCTCCAATTAGATGTGAATTTATACTGTTCTATGGCGCACTTTCCCTAGAAATGCATCGATATGATGCAGCTGCGGACATTCCCACTATCCCACTAAGCTTAGGGTTGCTATAATATAAAAACATTAAAGATATGTAATGAATTTTTAAAATATAATAAAACTAACCTACCATCTCATACACTGCTGCCATTTTTTCACAACAATTTATTACGTGACGTATTTCGAAAATATACTATATATTTTTTTCCAAAATGGTCACATCCTTATAAACTTTCTCACATATGTTACTATAAATTTAATGTATGCCTGAATACTTTTACCCATTACAAACAACATACACAATACGTAGCAACCCTTTCTTTATCTGGTGAAACTAATTACGTGCGATGTTACCCACTTGTGATTCCACTTCGATACTTTCTCTGCTACTTTTAAGTTGAAATAGAAAAGTAGGCCGAACGCTAATTATAAAACGAATTGTTATACTAGAACATTATGGTATCCATTGGTTACATACAAGATACGCAAATAATCACATCTATAGAATAACAACATATCGCTATAAAATTTCATATAGTAATCAATGCCGGAAACCGTTTAGATACTACAGCAGCTCCTATGTCTGCCACCAAAGAGTTGTACACAAAAATTACTATGTTCCGGTTTGAACAACGTTACAGATATGAGATTGTATGTCTCAAGGCAACGACACAATGTGGTGTTGTGTATATAATCCTAACTAGTGCCACGTTTTTATGGACAGGTGTATCACTTACCGCCGATTGAACCCGTCCCGTCGCTTAATTCATTAAAAGAAAAAACTAGAAATAATAACTAAAAAATAATTACATAAAAATATAGAAAAATAATTTAGTTACAAATAAAGTTTTAATTTATTAAAAAAAAAATAATAATTATTAAGTATGTTTATTTTCAGTTCTTGCTGTTTCAGCGCACATGCTAATGTTGCTTATCATGTTGTCGTCAAATTCCAAGTTACATTGAACTTGAATGAAGCAAAAAAAAAAAAAACTAAAATGTGTAAATACGAATAGATTAACTTAATAGAAGGCAAATGTCAAATAATTTGTGTAGTACGTTTTTTATAAATTTTTTTTATCAAAATTACATAACATTTTAATAATAGACGGTCACACTTAGGGTTTCTTGTATGATGCCTATGATAACATTTTATGTTCCATTTAAATACTAACCATAGTACATATAATAAAATAGAACATTTTCAATCGTTATTTTTATATTTTTCTCAATAAATGAAAACAAGTCGGTTATATATTATATACTCTACGATATATATTATAATACAGATTTGTTTATTCATACCGTGTATTCATTGTGTTGTAATAAAATTAAATTCGTTTTATATTCTACACGAGTAGATATCGATTATGCAGGTATTTATCCCTGTTTTACTAACATGGGATACTTAAAGTACTATCGTCACTTGTATCTTTAACAATACAAAGAAAAATAGATAACATAAACACATAAATAAAACGGTATCACCAAATACATATACTGATGCGGAGCGAAATTGCGAATAGCTTTTCTAAAATGCGATATCCTTAAAAAACTATTTTTTTATAACATCAAGCGAAATTTCACCTGATGGTAAGTGATACCCTCGCCTATAACGTGGCGCTAGTTAGAATGGACATACTGCAGCATATTGCGCTCGTCGCCTGAGACAAGATATCGACTCTCGTTACTCCAGTAATACAGATACAGAATCCTTCAAATTGGAACACAGTAATGTTTGCACCTTACGGTTTGAAGAGGGCATGTAATGTTGATGACTACTGTTTGACGACAGAATAGACGCTGCGGTGGTGCCTACTTAGACGGTCATCGGAAAGAGACCTATCACCAGTGACTTCTACAACATAGTTACAATGCAGATATTTTACACTTATGATGAATAATAAAACAATCTTATAATGAATCATTATTTTTAATTTGTAACATAAAATTTGCATTATATGCAAAAGACGGAAATTTAAATTCTACATGATCTATATGGTCATTGCGATCTATATTGATATATAAAAAAAATTATTGCTGTTTTTGTAATATTATGATTTATATACAATTTACAGTATTTATTCACAAGTTTCTTATATCGTGGTACAAATTAATTGCGTTACACTTGCTTTTGTAAAGAGATAAAGGGGGTGCTCGGAATCTTACTACATTGCGCTCAGTGTACAGTAAACTCGTAGGTGTTTTTGTTTAGTTCATTGACCAGGCGCGCTGCTGTCGCGCTACGCAAACAACCGTCGATAAGTCCCGATTCTATGTCACGCTATGTCACTGACTCCGAAGCGCTATATCCCCCTTTGGTAGCCCGCCTCTGCTCACTTTCTCGTGCTTATCATCAAAAATAAACGCATAACTTGATGGTAAAAAGAAAACAACAATAAATAAAAGTATGATATTAATGGAACATTTGTTAATTCCTACTCCATAGACTATCTAAGCAATGATTTACAGTCTGAACAATATATTTCTCTGCCTGTGCGTAGTTCGTAAGTAATCAAAACTGAAATGTAGATTTCAAAAGCAGAGGCCAACATCTTATCTCGTATTCTTAGCGTTAGATAAAATGGAATTCACAACGAATAACACGCGACATATTAGGCAAGAGATCTTATCCGTTTACCACGATTTGCTACTTTCTCTGCGACATGAGATATATGTAGATAGATCCAGATAGTAGGTTATAATTTCAACTCTCACAGCGATTGATATAAACTTGCTACTTGTGGTAATTGTGAAAGTATAAATAAATTGTTGTTTAAAACATTCCTTTATACAACAGTGACAATTTTTGTTGCTTCATTAAACCAATGAATATTTCATTTAGTGATTATGACGGATATACTGTACTTCCATAAATATTGTATTAACTTATGAAATAATTGAAACGATGAAAATTTTATTCATAAGTTGTTAATTAGCAGTTTGCTTATATAAAAGATTTAATTGAGAAATCTTTGAAATATTTGTTAGCCTTAAAACATTGAAAACTTAATACGTAAAAATTAATAAATATTTAAAAGAATCTACCGCTATTGTTTCCACTTGGAAGCCGTAAGAACAAACTTTAACGGTCTCGTTGAAATGTCTGGCTTCTTCCATGCATTGAAAAATCCTTACCAACGTAGAACATTTTTGTAACCCTTTGAATTATATTCACTTTCCCTGTAAACTCAACTTATAGGTACAAATCACTGACGCGCCTACCTCTACCTATTAAGTACATACGTAAATAACTATCCGTTTAGCTTACTTTTATACTTTACGAAGTGAAATAACTAGACCTATGAGAAAGAATCGTCTAGAAGCGAAGAGAGCATGTTCCATTCTAGTTAATATTAGTTTGACAATTGGCACTTTTCATGTAAACTAGACACACGAAAAAATTGTCCGAAATTCATTTAAACCAAAATTATTATTTTTTATTCTACGAACCATCGAGACGACCGGGACTTTCACCTGACGGTAAGTGATACACCCGCCCGTAACTACATGGCGCTAGTTAAGATGATATACACAGCACCACATTGTGCTCGACGCCTCGAGACAAAGTTGTCTTGTTATACCGGTAATTTCACTAGCTATAGCACCCATCAAACACGAACACAGTAATGTTTGGACGCTACTGTTTAGCAGCGGAAATAGGCGCTGTGATACCTACATGGACGGTCTTAGGAAACAGAGCTACCACCCCTAAACTGTCGACATTTTTTTTTCCGTTAAACTTTGCGCCTCTAATTTCATTGACAATTATTGCAGCACCATCAGACTCAGTGCTCGCGGATCTGGTATCCGCGAGCTAAAAGATAGACAGATCGGAGTCGACAATGAATGTTCATTTCTCTCGTTACCTCATTATTCAATTTAAGGCTTTGTGGTAGTCTGGTTGAACTAGTTTTTATTAAAACGAAAGGCAATGAAACGATCGAGTTATTTAACTGGCAATGATTACTGCAATACACCTTAAATGGACTACTTAAATCTATTCAGGAATTGCCTCAGAGGTACAACATACGCAAACCTCATTAGAAAAATTCCGGTTAGATGTTGTAATAAACAAAGAAAAATTCGAGAGTGCCAGTAAAGTTTCCCGGAGCTTTCTATCACGAAAATACTTATCCTTAATTAATTATTTTCTTAGAAAATATTTCATAACTCTTGTAATTGCACAAGGGATATAAAGTCCTCATAATTTTTAAATAACATTAATTCTGCGACTATCTATATTTAAACAACAAGGCTCTCTTGGGAATTGTAACCCATAGACAAGTAACAAACTCACCTAACCAGCACTTATTTATTAATAATATAGGCAATGGAGTTGTTCACAAAATACTATACCCAACTAACTAAATCTTTACGAAAGGCAACATAAGTCGAAACATCCTAAAATATTATTTTTAGTTATTAAATAGTAAAAAACCCAGTTTTTACAGAACTTATTTAATAGCTAAAAATTACCTGTTCTTATTTTCACCGCTCTGAGTTAATTTTTTTTTTTTTTCAAATTATTTACGTATATCACATTTCGTAAAATATTATCGTTTTTAGTTATAGTTTTAATAACAGATAAAGAATTACAAAGACTGCATAAAAAAAATTCAATAACAACGCTCAAAATTGTATTAGAGAACGGTCCCACCCTCATCGATTAATAAATAAAAAGTAAGCTTATTAAGTTATTGGGGTTAATGCATTGCTTGTGTGGTGATTCAATGTATTATAAATTGGAAAAAAAACATAAATTAATTAAAACAAAAGAAACTTGTTAAAAATTATTAATGTGTTATTCAACAAGAAATCAATGAATCAAATCAACAAATCAAATACATGAATATTATATTTTAATAGATATATTTCATGATATTTTTGGGAATGATGTGATTCAAGTCGAAGGAAAATTAAAAAAAAATATAATTTCTTAATATAAGGTCTGTACTCTTCTAATTTGATCTAAAACCTCATTAAATTTTTGTTTATCCAACATTTGTTCAATAAATTATTTTAAGCACTAAGTATTGTACTATTCCAATCTAAAAAAAAAAATATTTATTCTTCCCAAAATTCACATGATGAAAACAATCAAGTGATGATAGTGAATGTGGTGATGTAACACGTACCGTGCTCATCGAAATTTGTTTGTCACTAAGTACAACGAACTTCAAATGGCTCCTTATCTAACACCTTGTAGCAAGTGTGAATTTTTACGTTGAACCATAATTTATTTACAATATTTGTATCAGCGTTGTTAGATCTTGCTTTAAATTTTATCTACACAAATCGACTATTCTCTTTTAACACCTGATCAAAAGGTTCGATGTTACGAATTTAATACTACAATTACGTTAAATATTACCGTGGCTTAAAATCGCTATCGTCGCAAGTATTAGAGTATCTGTATGATTTCGCAACACGTAACGTCTAGACAAAATTAATTTTTTATCTGTAATTGTCACGATCGAGACGGTTCTTAGTTATAACTGAATGTCCGTTAACCTGTTTAAAAATTATCAACTCTACTATTTACTATTTTATAATGTAAAACATCAAATGATTAGATTAAATTATTATTCAATTTAATACTATAAGTATTGTTATTATTGTTAATAGAACGTCCAGTACAACAACTATATTTCGTGTTAGAAACGTAACTGCAACCTGCAGTGTAAATAGAACGGGCCGGCGTATGCACCACGACGGCCGCGAGGTACCGTTAGCTTTAGCACCGTAATGTTGATAGGCGTTTGTTGCTACATGTATGTATATGTGTTGATATACTTAAACATCCTACACATTCAAATACAATCAAAAAATTTTAAACATTAAAACGATTGAATAAATAAGAAAACTATTTTTAAACTACACATTAAATATAAAGCCTATTAATCATCCGCCGATAGACGTCCACTGCTGGACTTAGACCTCCCATAAAGATCTCTACATCTATCAGTTCCGCGCTGCCTTGGTACCGACGCCTTGCCAAAGTCCATCACAGTCAGCATGGCCCAAGTACCGTCGGGTATCATGAGCCGTCGTTTATAAGGGTTCATATGGCAGGATTTAGGTCATTTACCACCATGCTGACCCAATGCGAGTTGGTGGGAGGCCTATTACACATCAAAAACTAGTTATTTGGAACATTGTATGAATTTCTTATTACAGCATTGTTTTAAATATTATGTCAAAATTTTAATGCTATTAATACAATGTTTAAAGCTGTTTAATGATGTGGTCAGCAATCACTGAAAGTGTGGAATAAAATTTTTCACTGCCATTCTATATTGTTACTTGTTTTTATAGACTATCATTGTATTAAAAAGGTTCCATATGAAATTAAATTATGTGCAATTATATTGTATATAATTTGAGACTACATTTTTGTATGAAAAAAAAATCAATTGAGAAAGCAGTGGATATAATAATTATAAGTCATTTTAATAATGATTAAAAGGTATATATAATGTAGGAGCAAGTATTACTAAAACAGTTAAATCACCTGGACTTATAAATTGTACAATAAATATACACAATAGACTGTGCAGATTGCTTAAAACCTCAAAACTTGGTGTTTTGTTATCCTATTATAATTGTAATTATCATCTTTATTATAACTGTTTTAGCTGTCTTCACAGTCCTATTAAGTATATTATATGGTACATAGACATATATTCACTTGCAGATATATTGAATCTACTTTACAAAATAGGCATTCTTCAGAGTATAACTTTTAAATTACATTACTATTTAATTGAACAAGAATTAATGTAAATACAAGTTTGATTCATACAAAGTCAGGTAAAATGTTTTAAATTCATTTGGTATAAAATCTACTAATCATGTGTAATTCTTTCATTGTTTTTTTTTTATTTGTACAGACCAGCTTTTAGCTATAGTCGCACCTGAACTTATTTGATACAATATTATTATATACTCAGTTTTAATATCTTACAATTCATATATATCTCATATTTTTTGATAAAAATAAATACACTCTTTGTGGTAGTCTCACTTAATCATTGTTCTTAAATTTTATTAAAAATTTAATTTTCTTGGTTTGTACATGAACATTCATGACAATAAGAAAATTGTGGAATGGAGCTTGACTTAAAATTTAATGCTGTATTATAAACCATTACACTATAAATCAAAAAATTGATAAGAAATTTTATGTAAAATATGAATAATGAAAAATTTACTTTTTATTGGGAGAGTATATCTTGACAAGTAAAAGTGATAGTTAAACTCACCTGAGACGGTCTACCACAGCCTGACGTTTTGGTGGAAGAATCATTTCTTCCATGGGCTGAAGCATGTTCGGCGGATGCTGGGCGGGCGAGGCGCCGGGCAGCAACCCGCCCGCACCACCGCCTCCCACCAGATGCTCCACGGTGACTACTGAAACCTCTTCACCTTTGATCTTTCATTTTCAGTCTAAGATTAATATCTATTCAATTATTTATGTACTGCAACGCACATGTGATAACACAAGGAGGAAATAACAGTTCGTCCTGAACACTCTGAGCACGTCTTTCATATTGAGGTCTTCTGTTCGCTGTAAATTATAAAAACCTTATTCAGGTTTATCACTGTCTAAAATACATTCACCAGATACAAGTAGATTAAATTTACAATTTATGTAAGTCTAATAATATTATGACCACTGAGATTGTTTTGGTACAGAAGAAGTTATGAAGTCACTCTTATCAATTATGAAACCAATTTTAATGGATCTTCCAATAAATTATCTGTTTAGACTTTTTATGAAAAGTTATTACGGTATAAAATGTGTAAATATTTATTTACAATTCATTACACAATTTAGATATCTGTCCACACGTACACCCAATACGAACAACTTCTCTAATAACAACTGACTAAACTGACGGCAAGCGATTAACGACGC
The DNA here is from genome assembly GCA_033220335.2 of Troides aeacus. Lineage (NCBI taxonomy): Eukaryota > Metazoa > Arthropoda > Insecta > Lepidoptera > Papilionidae > Troides > Troides aeacus. Next base: position 4,773,484 of record CM067275.1, on the reverse strand, counting down.
TTGTCCTATGTAGCTTCAAGAGTTGACATTAAATGCTGCAACGAATTCCTGTCTTTATGCCATATAATTTCATTTACAAATAAACATGTTGAATTACACAATCCACTTTGTGAAAAATTAAGTATAATACCAAATTAGTAATTACAAGTGTAAATTATTTTACATTTTTTCGTGTTTTATATTTTTCTAATTACATAATTTTCATTTTCATTTCAACTTCGCTATTCTTTTTTATATACACGCGGTTGGTGGTAAACAGTTTAATTGAAAAATTCTAAACATTTGTATTTTTACACATCCATGAGCGTAAAAATTTCCAAAACTGGAACGAATGAAATGGATTTAAACTTCAAGGAGAATATATGACAGAGTTTCGGCAGCTATCTTAAAGAATAATTGTTTTATCTTTCATGGCATATAATAAAAAAAAAATATGATCCTTACAGCTATTAGAATTGCTTTAAAAATAATATTGGCAACTATTGACATTGACATAACCCTTCTAAAGTTTAAGAGCGATTATAAATAAAAAACCTAAGAATTTAGTTATATTAAAAATAGAGGCATCAGCAAAAAACCTTTGATTTAAAACTCCTATTAATATTTTATGAAAAATGTCGGCCCTACGTGCAAGAACTAGTCTATCGGTTCAATATGCTAAGAGGTTACTTTTTCAATCCGTAAATAATTCCAAACATATTCATGGAATTACTGTTTCAAATTCTAAACATTCCGGTATTTTTTTTATAATAGCTTGTTAAATATATTTTCATGTCTTTTCCTTAATGACATTTTATAATATTTACAGGACCTACATTTCTACAACCAAAATTAAAATATAGTACTGTAACTGATCAACAACAAACTAAAGATATAAAGTCGAATCCTGAAAAAAAGGAGTTTCAGGCAGAAACGCGCATGTTACTTGATATAGTGGCTAGGTCTTTATATTCTGACAAAGAGGTAAATAATTTAGGTAATTTGTTAATTAAACTTTTGTTTCTTACCAGGGTTTAACTTAGTAGATAGTATTACAAGTATTACTGCTGGCAATCAATGTTGTTATAAAATAATATTTTAAGCAATAAAATCTTCCTAATGATAACTGTTATTTTTTATTTAGATAAATGCCATATTTAACAAAAATATCTTTGTTATTATAGTTGTTCACAGCCTAATATTCATATTTTAAATCTAGAAAATCTAACTTGAAATTACCTTATTACCTTGTAAGGAAATTTTTCTTAAAAATTTTATATTTAAAAATACTCTTACAGGTTTTTATTAGAGAGTTAATATCGAATGCTAGTGATGCTCTTGAAAAGTTTCGGTATTTAAGTGTAAGCTCAGCTCAGAATGCACCACACTTAGAGAATCTAGACAGAGTATTAGATGTCAAGCTTTTCACAGATAAGCAAAACAGAACAATAACATTCCAGGTAAAACTATATTACTTATTAGATAAGAACTTATGCATTCCATCATTATTATGCTAAAACTACCAATTTTTAGGATAATGGCATGGGAATGACGAAAGAAGAGCTAATAGAAAATTTAGGCACTATTGCTCGGTCTGGTTCTAAGTCTTTTATTGAAGAAATTAAAAAACAAGGATCAGAGCAGGCTAATTCCATTATTGGACAGTTTGGAGTAGGTTTCTATTCTGCCTTTATGGTGGCTGATAAGCTAGAAGTATTTACAAGAAGTAGTAAATCAGGATCATCAGGATACAAGTGGAGCTCTGATGGGTATGTACAAATTATTTTATTCATACAATCATAATAACTTTTTATAATTTAAATGCTTACAACAATAAATGTATTGTAACATAGCTATCACTTTTTGTATCAGTGTCAATTTCAAAATTATTTATTGTATTTCTGAATTAAAAACAATAAATAAGTTTAATTTCTCATTTCTTCAATTGTATAAAAAAATTGATAAATAATACATTTAAATATTTTTTAAAATAAATAATTTGTTACCACTATTTTGCTTATTTTAGGTCAGGGACATATGAAATTGAAGAGATGGAGAATGTGGAAATAGGGACTAAAATTATTGTATACCTCAAAACAGATTGTAGAGAATTTGCTGATGATAGCAGAGTTAAAGGTAAAAACTTTAATTTACACAAAAAATAATATACAGATATAAACAGCAATTTTAGTATGTATGTATACATTTTTGATAATATATTTTGCAACAATTAGTTTTTGAATGTTTCAGCTGGTCCAAAAATAGACTAAAATGAAAAGCTCTATCTATATTGTATTATCTTAAAAAATTTTCAAGTTCAAGTCAAATTCAACAAGCATGTTGACAAAAAACTGGTGTTATTTGTGTATCTAGATAGCATTATGTTATATCAATAATTATGTGTTGAAATGGGGTAGGGTAATGAGAAAGAACATATTGAGCTAACAGGGAGTGGGGGCTCCTGTTTCTGAGAAAGAGTGACCATCACCTTAATTCACAATTCAGCAATATTTGAATTTTACTTATTTGCATATCATTTTTTATACATGATAAGATTAAGGTGACAGAGAGAAAAGTTATTTAACGAAAGTATATAAAAAGGACGTAAAATCAATTTAACAGAATCAAATTATTAAACTTTTACTGCAATCTTCAGATTAACGTTTTTTTGTTTTTCAGATATAATTAAAAAATATAGTAATTTCATCGGAAGTCCTATTTTGCTAAATAATGAGCAAGTTAACTCAATAAAGGTTTGTTCACCATGTACTTAGCTTCTAATAATCACATCCTAAAACTCTTTAAAGTTATTGGCTTAATAAAATCTTATTTTATGTTTAATAGTAATTCAAAACATTATATTTAGTTACCATAGTCTTGTGATGTTCTCCCTAATGGTACTCATGGTCTCCTCTCACAAGTAGTAAGACAAGGTTTTTTACCTAGCACACTGGTAAAATACATATTGGTAGATATCTTATCTAGAGCTTTTGCACTTTAAATGTCTTGGTTTCCTAACAATGTTTTTTTATCTCTACCTAAGTTCTCATTCATGAGGAGAATTATAGTTAATATCTGTTTTCAATTATAACACAAAATTAAATTTTCAGCCGCTTTGGCTAATGGAGCCAAAAGAAGTTACACATGAACAACATGTAGAGTTTTACAGATTTATAAGTAACTCTTATGACAAGCCACGTTTCACTTTACACTATAAAACTGATGCACCTATTAGCATAAGGTCCATACTCTATGTACCTGAAGGAAAACCGGGACTTTTTGAGATGTCACGAGATTCTGATATAGGTGTTGCTTTGTACTCCAGGAAGATATTAATTAAAAGCAAAGCTGACAACATTTTACCGAAGTGGTTGAGATTTGTAAAAGGTAAATAGATTTGGCATGTCAAAGAAAATTAATTCATCTCCCCTATTTTTTTATCACAAACTTTCATATTTTATTGTAGGAGACCATCTACGTAGACGCAACCGCCGCGACTTTCTGCTGTCACATAGTGTAAATTTATTAGGGTAGCATTACAAAATATCTCACGTCTTAATAAGCCTTAATTATCTTTTTAGCCTTAATCATGTGGTGCAGTGTATATCACTCTATTTAGCAGCGCATTGTTATGAGCGGTCATATCATTCACGATCAGGTGAACGTCGTCTCGATACTTGATAAAACATAAAAAATCAAATGTATTTTTTCCAATTTAGTATCTAAAACTATTAAAACAGATTTATTACAGGTGTCGTCGATTCGGAAGATATACCCCTTAATTTAAGTCGTGAACTACTCCAGAACAGTGCATTAATTCTGTAAGTTTTTGTATTCTTAGATCGTTTGTATATAAAAAAAATTTAAAGGTCCGTTGTGATAGAATTGTCTATGGTTTACAGGCAATCATATAAATGTAGATACATTTCTGGTAATCCATGCTTTCAATTATAGAACAATACATATTTCCAATATTCTAACACTTCACGTCGATTTCACATGATGTTAAAAGACAACGAGGCCTTGCATGGTAAAGTCTGCTCGCCTACAAAACTTAGGCTCCCATACGTTAACAGTCATAACAGCTATGCCGCTGCGGTGGCGAATTTTTAACATTAATCTTAACTACCATTTACATTTATTCTAGTCGAAATATTTTAGGTTCAATGGTATTTGATACGTATCACTAATGAGAGTTTTCTGGTTATCCTTGTTTGTGATTCAAATAATACGTGGTGTTTATTTCGGCATCACTATGTATTTTTCTATTTATAATTTTAAATATATTCATTATTTATCCTATCCATAAATTTACTTTGTCAATGTTAATGACATATTAAGGGCTATAACTATCATAATTATTTATACATTCGTTCAAATAGTTTATTTATTTACATTATGCTTATTAAAGTTTATTTTGAAATCGTGTATATTGTTAATTATATAAATATTATGTTTTTACACATTTAATATTATACTTTGTCTAATATTAATGTGTAGAATTTTGTTAAACAAATTTTGTTCTTTAAAATGTCCACGTACAATATATGATTTGTAATAAAATAGCCAAATATTAGTGTTACACGATTATAACAATTTCAGCAAACTACGTACAGTTTTGACAAACAGATTTATTAAGTTCATGTGTGACATGGCTCAGAAAGATCCAGTTGGCTATGATGCCTTTTATAAGGATTATTCATTGTTTTTGAAAGAGGGAATCGTAACAAGCCAGAGTCCCTTGGAGAAGGTAAATTTTTATTTTTCATCGTCTTAAAGTGCGATTTTTTTGCGGTGGGCGACCACAATCTGTACTTTCCATACCGCTGCTATAAAAAGCGAATAGCTAAACCATTAGTGCAAGTTAAGTATCAGAAAACTAAAATAATTGAATTGTTTAATGTGCAACCAGGAAGAAATTGCAAAACTACTTCGTTTTGAGTCATCCAAATTAGAGGAGGGAGTAAAAACTTCTCTCTCTGATTACTGTTCGAGGCAGAAAGATGATCAGAAGTCAATCTATTATTTAGCAGCACCCAGGTAAATAAATTCATGTTAAAACAGAACTAAGTGTTAAATATGTTTAAGGTTTTATTTAGATATTCTAGATTAGGAGAGGGGGAAGAGAGGAGGTTGGCCAGGGCATTAATAGTGATAGATAAAAGACAGTGGTCAAAGATATGTTAAAAAATTATTGTGTTACTGGTGATAGGTCTATGTTACTGGAAACGGTGTAGGCAGTTAACACTACGGCTTCTATTTTTGTCGCCAAATAGTAATGCACCAACAATAATGTGTTCCGTTATTAAGGGCGCTGTAGCTAGTGAAATTACTGGGGTGTGGAGGCTTAACATTTTATCGCAAAACAAATAGTACAACTCAAGTAGTGAACTACGTATATTGGTGCACTACTGCAGTGTATACCACTCGAACTAGCATCAAATTGTTACGAGTGAGATTGTCACTTACCATTACATGAACACATTACAACAGAAAGTGTAAGTCCATCGGTAAAGACGATAACGAAGTTTTACTGTTGTACTTTTTATTAAGGCATATTTTTGAAAAGTAAATTGTTATCGACAGTCGTCAACTAGCCGAGACGTCGCCATACTATGAATCTCTTAAAAAGCGGGATCTTGAGGTATTGTTCTGTTACGAAATGTACGATGAACTGGTGCTGCTTGAACTTAAAGAGTTTGGTCGACGCTCCATGATTTCGGTGGAAAACGATATGCAAAAGGAATCTTCCGATAAAGTGGACACTATTATTGGTAAGGTTTTTTGTCTTTATTCGTACCCATATTTCAAAATCTAAAATGTCAATAAATTCACCTGCATCCCACTCTGCTAGTAACCACTAATTTTTTTTAAACTAATCCGTCTTCTCTGGTAACATGATGGTTATACTCAAGAATTCGCTTGGGACAGATAATGGAGTATCTAGTTTTGTTTTGACGACGCAATTATTTTTTTAGTATTATTTCGGAAGTCTCTCTCCAAGTTTTACCTAATGACAAGATTATTTAATTGTAAAATATATTTCACAGGCAGCGACGATCTACAACAAAACCAAGTTAATGATTTGATAACATTTTTAAAAAAAAATTTAGATGGCAAAGTTTTCGAAGTTCGAACAACACAGAAACTGGATACCCATCCTTGTGTTATTGTTGTACCTGAAATGGCTGCCGCACGTCACTTTATAAGAACACAAGCTCAAAATCTAAGCGAAGAAAATAGATTTGCTTTGTTGCGACCCCAGTTAGAGATTAATCCGAAGTAAGTAAATATTCTCAAATGAGTGTCATTAAAAGATATCAATAAGAAAGGCACAGGTTCGATCCCCATTGAGCATGAACGTCGATCAAAACCGACGTGTTTAAAGAATAACCGTTTCCATGCATCTGTGATATTTTGCTTACATTTGACCAGCATGGGGGATAAAAGACTTCCTCTTGTGAAAAGGCCCCCGAGTATTAATAATAAGGCTGTTGAATTACCGTAATTAAAAGTAAATCAATATAATGGAATAACTGTATCCAATGTTAGTTAAATATAATTTACAATCTAAAAGAATGTCCATATAGATATATTTTTTATTAATAACTGTACCTTTTCATAATTTCGGATATTGATAATAAATAATTTCCATTACATGTAATTGATTTTAATAGCTGTCTAATTATATTACTCTAAATCAGCTAGACTCAACCAGCGACCCGCGGGATTTTGCTTCTAATGTTACTTTATTTTAAACCATTTTGAACTTCACCCGTATTTGTGTAACTAACCTCATTAGAAATGTTAAAAAATTATATACGGATTAAATATTTTCGTAGTTCTTTAAGAAAATCTGAAACGTACGCGAAAACCTCAGAAAAAAAAACATACTTAATCTTGATTTTCGGTCTGCTACCCCACGACTACCGTGTTTTATTGCTCCTATGACAAAAAGGCTGAATACCACTGCTCTAAAGGGATTTTTTTTTTCAGGAAAATAATTCAATACAAATAACCATATAGATACATAAAAACTATATAAATTTTTATTGATATATGACTTAAGATTGTAAATTATACATCATTTAATACATTTATACAAATTTTATGTAATGATGGTACATAATTGTTTATTAAAATATTTTTTTTTACAGGCATCCAATAATACGCAAATTGCATAAACTAATTTCTTCTGATAAGGAGCTTGCCAACATGATATCTCAGCAGCTATTTTCAAATGCTATGGTAACGGCTGGTTTAGTGATGGATCCAAGAAGCTTGGTTAATCATATTAATGAGCTTTTGGTAAAAGTTTTGGGGAAACACTAAGATTTTATAAAGTTAAAAAAATAAAAATTTATGCTTTTTATATTGCCTCTGCATTTTATTTATCCTTTATTTCTTTTTAATATTTGTTAAAAAAAACTTGCATTCAATACCAAAAACAAGATTCAATTACCTTTAATTGTTAAGTGGTTGACCTAACTTCGGCCTATGTCCAGCAGTGGACGTCTATCGGCTAATGATGATAATTAAGTAAACTAACTGAAGTGTAAAAGAAGTGTTGATTTTCACTTCGCCTGTTATTGTAATTACTATAAAAAAATCTATTGTCGGTTCGATATTTTTCAGGTTTCAATCACTTCGATTCTATTCCTTTTTTTTTAATTAGTCAAAGTCGTAAAAGTTGTTGGTTTAATTTTTTGCTAAACCGTATATCATAAATTGTCTGAGTATAGTTCTTAAGATTCGACCTCCAATTTTATCCTGCGTAGAAGAATTTATTATTTAAATTATTTTTCCCTAGTTGTATTCTGACTTAAAAAAATATATTCTTCCTCCTGCTCTTTTCCCAGCCATGTGAGGTCGGTCGGCACAGTATATACTTATCTTTAAAAAAAAATTATTAAATATTAATTATGAAATTTTTTTGAGATGTATTTTGATGTCATATCGCTTTCTTGTATTATGTATTATTGTTAAAATAAGTAAAAAAATGTGAAACAATTCTGTATTTCGCATTGGCAACATTGATTTTCAGAGAGGTGAGGCGAGCGGTGAATGCGGTTTGCGCCATTGATGTGCATTTATGCATATTGGATCGTTTTAATAGTTATATCAAAGCGTCTTTTCGAAATGATATTTTACTAGAAATTACTCGATTATTAAACATATTTAAGTAACACGAAACCCGAATTTTAATATTTGTGTAAATTTAACATTATCGATGTAAAATATTGTTAGCTTTTGTGTATTATTTATTAAATAAACCATGAGTACTACAGAAATTAGTCAGTTGGATTCTGATAACGAAAACAAAACCTTGGACAAAAAGCAAATTGAGGCAGAAGAAAAAGAAATTATGCTTAAAGCTCATAACGAAAAAGTTGATTCTGAGGACAAAAAGAATGAAAGCGAAGGACCTGTACGGGCTGCCCTAGCTGGCGAAGTCACTGAACAAGGCAGAGAAGTCAAACCAAAATTTATTCCGATAGGTGCAATAAAAATGCCTGGGTTTTTCACAAAAAATTCAGATAAAGATAAACCGAAGGTAAAAAAGTTTTTCTTATGACATTTTCAATTTTGTGCAAATGTATATAAATTGTTATTTTTGAAATTTCAAATTGTGACTGTATTCTAAACCGTGTTATTAATATTAAACTTAGTCTAGAAGGGGCATTATTTTAACTTTTTGTTTCAATTAAATACTATGCACATACTATTCAATATGTCTAGCTCTCTATCGTAAAAAACGATTTTCTTGTGATTTTCCAATGGATGTAATATTTTTCAACGTGTTTTAAAGGAGGATGAAAGTGGAATAGAAAAGGATCTTGAACTTGAAAAGACACTGGAAAAAACTGATGAAGATATTAATTCCAAGCAACATATAGGATTTTTCCAAGCATTCACAAAACTTTTGCATCCAAATGAAAATGGTATGCTTTTGAATATACAATATATTTTTAAATAAACTTTGTGCATTTTTTCTTTAATTTAATTGTGATTGATATAATTTTATTGTAGACAGAGAAAACCCGCCAAAGCGATTTGGTATTTTCAATGTAAAGTATCCCAAAATGTTTCAAAAGCACAATGCAAATCAAGAGGCTACACTTGCTTCTATGGAAACATTAGAAGATAAACTTGAAACACCTAATGATGGAATGGAAACAATAAAGTTGGATGTAAGTATATATAAAACCTTTTAATCTTAGTTGTGTAATGTGTGTAAACTTAGGTGTGTAATAATAACTTTATCACAGTTCTCTTTAAAACATATTTTTTTCTTTTTTAAAAAAAAATTATAATACTAATTGTTTCTATTTTTGGAGTTAATTAGTGTAGAAGTTATAAAGACACCCTTTGTGCAGTATTGTTCGGTATTACATAAGTCAGAGAAATGAGACCAGAAATAATTTTAAAAGCTCTGTCAGTGGCCATTGCGCTTATATATATATTAGTAGTGTCGTAATTTTATAATCAAGTTTTACTGTTTTTTATTAATATTTGCTATGAATGTTTGTTGGTATTTTTGCAAATGCTATAATGTTTTTTTTTTTTATTACAAATTTGCATGTTTATTTTAAATTTTTTCAAGTACCTCCTCTCTATGCAATGACAGTATTAGAAAATAAAAAATTGATATGTCTCTTTCCATGGAAAGAGACACATGAATACAAGACGGAAATAATAGTGGATATTTATATTGTTTCAAAATTGCAGTTTAAGAATATGTATACTAATACAATAACTTCAATTTAATTCTTTAGGACCAAGAAGAAGGTAAAGTAGCAACACGTCTTCCATTAAAAGAAAGAATAAGGCAAAAGAAATTCATCATAGGTAATTATTTTGGGTGTTAAAGTAAAATCTTTATCAGTTACATTTAAGAGCCACATTGTTGTCAGATCAGTTTGATACAGGTTGAATAAAGTGAACCTTATCATGATAGTTATTATTTTATCTCTACTCTGTTTCAGATGTCCAAAGTGATTTTTTGTATGTACACAACCAGACCAATAAAACTCAACGTTGTGATTTCGCAAACAATTTCATTCCTTTAATTGAATTTCCAAGTAAAAATGAAATAATGTAATTGAATTCAATTTAAATGTAATATTGTCTTACTGGTGTTAATATTTACTTAACTCATATCTTTTACTGTCATGTAACTGTGACTAAAAGTCTATAAACTACTTCCCTGTATTTATGACAGTAACAAGTAAGTTGACTTTTTGTGATAACAAAACTAATTAGTGATTTTGTTCATGTCTTTGCATAGATGATATAATGGTGTGTGCTGTCGTAATTCTGGTACTGCTGGCTGTGATCGTGGGGATTATAGTTGGATCTAGAGCAGGTCCACCCAATGAGCGCCCACTGCGCTTGGGCCGCTTTATAACAACATTAACAAGTTGTGGGCCAGTAGAAGGGTAAGTTAAATTTAAAAAATTTTTTGTGAAATTAATGCACACAGGTCACTATTTAAAAGCGGGATTAATAAATCTCAAACCTATCCAGATACAACCTGCGTTAGCTTTAAAATGTATTATGTCATAAAATTATTGCACAACTTAACTAATACCCATAACACTAAAATACCAAACAAAAAATATAATATTTCTATAGAGGCATCATTCAGGCCGTGGATCCGGGTCCACGAGCCCAGTGTCAGATGAGCTGTAAGAGCCGCTGCGGCTTCCAGCCCGCTCATAACAAGAATATAGAGAGGCATCATTATTAAGAAATCATAGTTTTACATTTATAATACAATTAAATTGAATCATAACAATTTATTTATTGGAATTTCTAATGTCATTACACAACATTAAATCTATTGCTACTATTTATCCAATACAAATTATTATACTTACAAAAATGTTAAAAACAATCATTCAGAAAATAATCCAAAGACAATAGGAATAACTTTACTGCAATTAAATAGTTATGAAAACAATGTTAGCTTACTATTTATATTACATATATAATTGTGGTATTAAACATGTAACAATCATCTCTGCCCTCATCCCATTTTACGTAAGATCTGACATAAGTAAATTAAAAAAAAATAAAACATTGTTATTTTTAATAGAACCACATCGTGTAGATTTCGAGTTATATATGACTAAGGACTACAGATTTATTAACCAGTTACATAAATCAGTTATCATCTTCAGTCGATTGACGCCCATTATTGGACTAAAGCCCTTTACAAATGTCTCCTCACTGATCGGTCCTGCGTCAAACCTCGAAAAACTTAACTCTCTGGATTAAGTTTGTAATATATATGAATGTGTTGAATGACAATTTGGTTTTTTATTACCGGAGACTATCTAAGTAATGAGACTAAACATCTTATCTCTCAAGAGGACGAGAGCAATGAAGTTCTGTATATCATCCACCTAGTACCATGTTATGGGTAGGCATACCACGTAGAGCACGTTCGTGATAGAACGTCTAGAATGTAAAAAAAAATCGTATATGTTATTATAACGTAACTTTTTTGTCAAAGGTGTAATTTAAAAACCCACCGTATGATGTCAACCCTTTATTGCCATCCTGTATACAAAAACGACTCATGAATACTTAAAACGCAATTTAGCAGCGGCAGCACTTTGCGTGCAACCGGGCCGTAAAAACTACCTTACAAGTGGTTTATAAGAGGGCAGCCTCACTTCATCGCGATCGTGGCATTCTTACAGTAACGAACAATTGAACTAATTGAGTGGTGCTCAATTTCCCACTGGGTTTATGCAGATAAACCAGGATCCGGTGTTGATAACCTTTAAGAATTATATGTGGTCCGAAATTAAATATTGTATATAGTTTACTATTAACTATTTAATACTCCACTCAAATAATGTCCCGTTTAGTATAACACAAAATTTTCTAAATATGTATGTAACTAAGATATCGGTTTTAATTTGAGGCACATACACTTTGTAGATTTTTGTTATTACGACAATCACTTCGAAATATTTATGAATTTACTAATCTTCTGTTGTCTATGATAAAAATTAGATGTGTTAACAAAATAATGAAAATATAATTGTCGCCGTTACATATTATACGTTATTTACTTACAAAACTTACATAAAAATATTCATTGCATTGTTACAATTTAAATAAGAGAATTTCTATAAAACTTATTAAATATAAATGTTTTTATTGAAGGGTCTACGATGAAGGCGTATACAAGTTCTACGGCATTCCGTTCGCAGTTCCTCCAGTCGGGGAAAAAAGGTTCACTTATGCTCAGCCGTTGAACAACTTGTCCCTGTGCTGGAATGGTACTTTAGAGGTCCACGAACCTGCTCCCTTGTGCTTGCAGCTCTTAGAAAACAGCACCATTACAGGAGACGAGGACTGTTTAACACTTGATATTGTAACACCTCAAGTCCAATATGATTATCCATTGCCGGTTGTTGTCTTGATTGGTGTTAATTCGCTTGCAGGCGGTATAAGTCCTGCCCAGCCGTCTGCTTTGTATGCGCGCACGAAGGAAGTCGTCTTCGTTCGTCCTAATTTCAGATTGGGCGCTTTTGGATTCTTGGCGCTCGACATTTTATCTAAGTCCAAGTACCCAGCTACATCTGGAAATTACGGACTAAGCGATCTAATGGTTGCGTTGCAATGGGTGCAATATAACATAAAACATTTCGGTGGCGATCCAGAATCTGTCACATTGCTCGGACACAGAGCTGGCGCGACATTGACCGCCGCCTTGACCACAGCTAATAAAGCACAGAAGCTTTATTCCAGAGTTTGGCTCTCATCTGCCTCCGTTATATTCCCTGGCGAACCCTTGCAGCAATCCCAGAGTAAAAATGAACAATTTAAACAAATCAGTAAATGCAATGACGCTGACTGCTTGCGACGTATAACACCAACTGAAATACTCTCAGCTACTCCTGATACCTGGTTGGGTAATAACATCGACACTTTACCTACCGCGGAGGAACTTAAACATTCTTGGTTAGTGCTGGACGAAGACTATTTGAGGGTTCACGCTTACGAAAGCTGGGACGCGCAGAAGGAAGCAAAAGAAAAGGGAAAAGAAAAAGTTTACAAGCCAATGGTATTCGGTACGACAATGCATTCGGGTCACTCCGAATTGTTGAAAATGAAACATATGAACTGGACCTCGGATATCGTGGAACAAACAGTTAACGAGAGTTACATCGGCCAAAGAAATTTAACCGAGTCTGTGTTCAAGCACTTTAATAAAACTTACGAAGGTATAGTTGAATTAATCTCGTCTATCCGCACTTTGTGTCCGTTAGTGAGCTTGGCTCGGCTGCGGCTCGCGGCGCCGTTGTATGTCGTAATCGGATCGGGCGCCGGTGGAGGAATCTTGGGATCTGGTATGGCTGGCATTGACTCTGACGTGGAAGCAATCCTCGGGACGTTCGAATCCGAAATGCCGGAACAACGGCGATTCATGGCGGCTATGCAACAGTTGTTCTATTACTATGTTTGGCACGGCCATCTCCCCGGCCCCGAGACTGGTCTGATAGCTGTCGGTCAGGATTTGCTTCCACTGCACGGTTTACCAGCTTGCGATTTACTTATAAGAGAGGATGTTGTGCCAAGATATGCTCACGTAGATTAGTATTTCGGCCAAACCAGAATAATTTAAACCTTTCTGATATACGTGTGATTTAGTTTAGGATTTCTACATGCATTCAACTGCAATATTTTGCTTCGCTACCGTTTTCATACCATTTTTATAGGTTCATAGTGGACTTATCCAATCTACCACCCAGCCAGGTGGATTACCACGCTCATATTGTAAATCTGCCGCTATAACTTCATTGTTGTCAAAATATGGAGTATTCTGGGTGAACACGGATAACTATCCAGTACCTCATTGTCACACAATACCACGTGAAGATAAGGTTACCGGTTAGCTTCTTGCAGATAAAAATATAAATGATGTATATGTAGTTTGTCAGTTTGTACTTATTGTGCACGTATTCTTAGATTAAGCGCTTTGAACGGAAGTTATCACATTAAGTATAATGTTGAAATGAGTTTTTTTTTAATTAATCAATATTAGATCTGATAAGTGAAATTAGTATTAAGCCTTTTGTATTTTGTGCAGTCTTGGAAGATTTTTGGATAACAAAATTTTACATTGCCATTTAATACTCTTTACCAGTGTTTTATAAATTGAATATTGATATTAATCTCGGTAATATTAAGATATGTCGTGTTTTTCAGACTATAAGACTCGATTCTTTACACTGAAAAATCTGCTAAAACTTTAGATCTCTTGTGGCCTTAGGTTAACATTAAAATATATGTGGCATCACAACTTATCCAAATTTAATATACGTTTTAGGATTACTTTCGATCTCTCTATTAACCCATTCGAGACGATTATTGTTTTTTGAACACAGTGCCCAAAAAGCGTTTTTTTATAATGATATTATTAATAATAATAAGTAAACTTTATTTCGACCTCTGGTACCATAATGTTAGTTACAAGGTAGTAATTTTGCTTATTGACTACGTTAGTAACAAAGTAGTATTTTTTTTTTATTTCATAACTAATTTAATAAAAAAACATGTTTACAATGGGAATCACCCAATTTGTAATTGAACTCTAAGATCATTGCACACCGGCTGTGCAGCTCGCTGTTTGTAATATTTTTGATATATAAAATAATAAATAAATATAATTTGTAGATACATATTTAGGAAACGGTACATTGACGGGAAAGTAATTATGCTTTAGTTGGTTGATGGTAGCGCTTGAAACATTCTTCCAAATATAATGGACATTGCACACACACCACACGCGTCTGAATTCAATTGCACAGGGTGTGCAGTTAGTCACAAATGGGTTAAGCCTACAGCCTGCGCATCACCTTCCATTCATACCGCCTAAAAGAAACTTAGTAAGCCTACGCTGCATGCGTATTAATAGAATTTTACATGTGCGAAAGGTCTCAGACAACTTTTAGATATTTTGGTACACAGTAACACCAATGACAATATTTGTTTTCCTATACTTTACAAATTACATTAGTTTAAAAAAAATCTTATTACGACGACAAATTTACTGAAAGTAACTGATAATTTCTCATTACTGTTATTGCACACACAAATCGGTCTCGAATGGATTAAACTGTTTATAAATTTTATGCTGGAAGAGTAAAGAATACGTTGATTTTTTTGAACTTGGAAAAAAAAACAGCAAAGAAAGACATCTTTAAAGATGCTTTGAAGAAGCTATTCTTGTATAAGCTACTGAAATCTCTTGTAAAAGTGATACGAACAGTGACATTAACTAATCAAAGAGGAACTGAATACGGCTAGTAAGGGAGTTACATTAAAAATTAATAAGATCTATGGCCTTGATTATCAATACATATATATTTAAGAACTATCTTATAGTCGGAGAAATACGATGATACCTTAGCGATGAGTATTCTTAGGTTATGCATCTACTGATTAAAGGTATTTTGTATCTTTTTTATTTAAGAATATCATATTTGACTGCATTTCTAATATATTGAATAATTTTTACAATATTACATCAACACGATGTAACGAAATAATAAATACTCACTGTAAAAAAAAATTGTTTAGTATTAGAATTTAATTTAAGTCGAATGTCTGTAAATGAAATTGTGATTACTTTAAAAGTCTGATTATTCCAAAGAGCGATTTCTTCGATATCTTTCCATTGACCAAAAAAAAAATTAATAAATTGTACTCATTTTTTAATTGTAACTATTTTTAAAATATCATTCATTATTAATTTTATACTACTTGTCTTGCCATAGTGTAATGTGTCGCAGTGGAAATACCAAAGGATATTACTTTGTACAATGGCAACTAAATACGTGTTTTTTACTACCCACCGTGTAGAACTTGAACTAGTTATGTTATTTTTTAATTATTATACAACTTAGTAATAGTAACAATGCTTCTTTTGTAAATTGGTACCTAAAAATAAAGACTGGCTTATAATTATTTTGTTTAATAATTTTGTACGTTGTTTGTAAGTATACATATATAAAGTGACGCAACGGGACGAGCGGGATGGTGTGCTACGCCCGTCGATACCAACGTGACAGTAGTTAGGGTAGTATACACAGCATCACATTGCGCTCGTCACCTTGACATATAAGATGTTTAGTCTCGTTACCACAGTAATTTCACTAGCTGCAACTCCTTTCAATTAGGTACAGTAAAATTTACAAACTATTGTTTGGCGGCAGAATTAGGAGTTGTGATATGTGTGGGAGTACCTATTTAGACGGTCCTCGGCAACAGTGGCCTGCCATCAGCAAAACTTAAATTTGGGCCTTACTTTTTTTTTCTACAATTTTGCATTAGGGACGTTTTTATTTAGCGTAGTAGTGTTCGCGTTATGTGAAGATTCTATATGGATCCAAAACAATAATACAAAGTAAATGGACGAACGTTGCATTTACATGGCGGAAAGTAATACTCCTAAGACGTTACAGGTCTCGTTAGTAATTTCACGAGCTACAGAGCCCATCAAACGGAAACGGAAAGGTTTGCACATTATCATTTTGAAGCAGAAATAGGAACAGCGATGTCCAGATTATACTCTACGTGTAACCCGTCGGGCTTTTGTTGTTTGCGTACCGCTGTTCTATGGCAATAGAATGTATGGAACATTAGGTACTAAAATAATTAAACGCATAGTCTTATTTTTGCATTTAATGAATTCACAAACGGTTTTAAAAAACAACCTTTCAAAATAACATTTGATATTTTTTATGTTGACACTTGATCTTTTAAAAAATGATATACTATAAATACGGAAAACCAAAACATAAATCAATAAACCAGATTGAAAATCATATACACAACCAATAATAAATTATAAGTACCATTCAAAACCACCACTCTTCAACGTCTTCAATAAATTAAGTTTAACGACATACATAAATAAATTATTAGTGATTACGTTCTCTTAAAGGAGAAACAACAGTTTGAATATTCTCTTTGCCAATCTTGACTATTTTTCGACCGAGAGATGGTGACTTTGGTTTGATCTGCGACTGTTCCATTTCCTTCTTCATCTTATCTATTACAGAAGACTGTTTAGCAATCATCATAGAGAGTTCCTCATTTTCTTGCCGCAATAGAGATAACTCCACAACAAGAGATTGTTGGTCTTGAATCTAAAATTTATGAATGTTTTAGATGAATTTCAAAAAAGTATTAAATAGATATATTTCTTTTATATATATGGATGAAAAAAAGATAAAAGAAATTGTAAACAACACCTGTTTTTGAAGACAATTATTCTCAGTTTCAAGCCGTGAAATCTCATTAGCGGCGTGTGATAAAAGCACTCGAGATTGTTCAGCGGCAGCTGTCGCCTGTCCAGCGTGCTCGGTCGCAAGCTCACAGAGCATTCTTTTTTTTTCTACCTAAAAAATTAACTTATGTCAAAATAGTTAGATTTTTAACCATTTCGAAAGAGAAGGTATGAATCTTAGAAAGTATGTAAATACACTTATTTTGAAGGAGATAAAATTAAGTTACGTATTTGCATCTGCTTATAGTGCTGTAGATTACAAACAGCTGAACCTGTTTCAAGACTTATTTGGAATTTCTCAAAAACATAATGTGAATGTTATTGCTGTAGCTTTTAACTGTTATCTATATTCTGCAAATTATCTTTAATGTACATATGAACAAATATGTGTTTCATTAGATTGTTACATAAAAATATATACCAATTACCTCTTCTCGGAGTATTTGGATTTGAGTATTTGATTCCTTCTTCAATAATTCCACATCTTCGATCAGCTCAGTTTTAATGGTGCCAAATTCGCGATAAGCTTCTTTTTCGACATTTTGAAGACTTTCTATGAGTGTTACATTGTGTTCCATAATACGATTGTGCTCTTTTGCAAGAGCTGCTTTGGATTTTAGAATGTTAACGAGAGCATCTTTATACTCATTGCACTCTAAGACAGTATTGTTTAAAGTGTTTTTGTATGTAATAAGTTCTGTCTCCATAGCCTCATTCGATGTTGTTAGTGACTGTATTTTAGCTTCTAAATGTTCTAACTCAGCATCTGACTCTCTTAGACGCATTGTAAGTACTTGCACAATATCCCTAGTTACAGATAAAGACATTTCAAATTTGGTTTTTTCTTTTGTGACCTTTTCTACCTCAACTGTTAGCTTGTTTATCTTATTTTCATAATCAATAACTGTCTTTTTTGATTCTTCTTTTAACTCATTTATTTCCTGAACAAGTCTTAACTTTTCACTCTTTAAAGCTTCTGTTTCTTTTTCAAGATTATTTAATTGATTTCGGGCTTTCTTGTTATAATCATCTTTAAGACTTAGTTTGTATTTTAGATCCTTTATTTCACTTTCCAAACATTTTATCTGATTTTCTTGCATAGACCAATGTTCTTGAATGCTCCTACTACGTTCTTCGAACTGTATTTCACTCAATCTTAACTTTTCATGTGTAGCTTCTTCAACTTGTTCAAGCCTAGCTTTCATTTCCTGCTCTTTTATTACTAATTTTTCATTCAAATCAGCAATTACTATATCCTTTTCAGCAGCTAATTCCTGTTTAATTGTATTTATTAAAGATATGTAATGAGTTTTTATACTTTCTTGTTCAGTTTTACTTTTATTAAGTATTATTTGTTTTTCTTCATCCATTTTGATTTTAAGACTTTCTAATTCAGCTTTGTATTCTTTTCTAATGCTTTCATTGGCTTCTAGAGCTAAGGCATGATGACCTTTTACCATTTCCAATCTCTGTTTAGTTTCTTCAAGGCAAGTATTTTTATCATTTAATTTGTCTTGCAAATCTTGACATAAGCTATCCCTAACAATTATAACTTCTTCTAAAGATCTAAGTTCCATTTGCTTACTACTTACTTCTTTTTCTAGTTTGGCACATAACAATTCTAATTTAATTATGTCTTGTTTTAATTTTTCAGTTGTGTTTGGTTGATCTAATATTTCATTACTTAATTCTTGGTTTTCTTTATCATATAAAGTAATTTCATGAAAATGCTTACTCACACTTTCAACATCATTATTAGGCTCTACTAAAACAGTTGTAACACTCAATTTCTGATGTAACTTTGCTATTTCATACTTTAACTCTTCAATTTGTTTATTATATTCTGTTATTGTTTGATCTTTATTTCTAGAACATAAAAGAAAATAACTATACCATTATTGAAAAGAATTGATTAAAATATTTAAAATTACATACAACATAAAGTCATTTTATTGTTCCCTCTATTGGGACTTACAGACTTCTTTTACTAGGACAGAGTTAGGACCATTCGTCCACAAATTATTACTTTATATTTTCATGTAGTAGTTAATTAAACTTGTATGTTTATTACCATTTTTATCTGAAATATTTATACTATAAATATAAATCTGACAATATACCTGATTTCAACCTCTTGTGCTTTAATGATGTCATCTGGTAGTTGAGATTCTGGTTTTTTGGTAAGGTTATTCTTATTTATAACATATTTTTTTTGCGAATTTGTGATTTTTCTAGTGGCAGTAAATGATTTAACTGGTTGTGGCTTAAAGATAAAAACAATATAATAAGAATTAATGCAGCCGATAAATTATTGAAAACACATTTGTTTAGAATACAAAATAACAATAAATTATTTAAACACTGAAGATATATAGGTAAAACTGATCTATAATCTTTTAATTCATGGTCTACATTATGGTGTAATCAGACTATTAATATATATGTTCTACTAACTGTTTTAAATAATATAACAAAAATACTTACCGTCACAAAAGATTTTACGCTAGAAGCAGAACTGCACTGAGACTGCACATCAATTTTTATTTTATTTGGTGTATCCAAAGGTTTTTGTCGAGATTTTGTAACAATGGCTAATTTAGTTTTCTCTCTTGGTTCATTATTGGAATCATTTTTATTAGTACCTGAAATGAAATTATTCGGTAATTGATATAAAAACCATTTAGACAGAAACATTAAAAAATTATCAATTAGCGATATCATTATTAAACTTACCTAGTTTTGAAATAGGTTCAAATCGTTTAGCTTTTGAGAACATGTTGGACTTATTTTAATGTAATTGCAAGATACAACGTATTAGGCATTCGTGAAATATATGCGTTATATATGTAATACCAAGAAATATCACTCCGGCTATTCTGTGTTAATAGTTATTCAATAGATCGCGCGCGAAAGTACTCTGTTAGACCAGTATTGTCGAGTATAACCGTTACATTACATTCCGTTTTAAGCAATAAAATCAAAATAAATTATGAAGTCAGAAACTAAATTAATTTAGTTATTCACTTTTTTGTTTTTAATATGTATTTGTACTATGTTAAATTATTTATAAACTTCTCGCGGATAATGAAAAATACACAATTTAGTCCATTTGGTGAGATATTAGAGTATTGCAAGTGAATACTCACTTTAGTACCTCCTACTTGACTTACATATTAGTCTGCACTAAAGTCACCCTATAATTTTAGGAACAAAATAATCGAGGTACACAATAATTAAATTTTGTTATATATAAATCCAAAACATTAATGTAATAATAATTGACGGCAGGTTTCTGTTGCCGGTTGCTCAGTAGTCTCGGGCTATTAAGAATGAAACTAAGGTAAACCCTTTTTTTCTTGGGGAAAAAGACCAGTGGATAAATATACCCTTCTGCTGCTGGGGCAACATAAGGATTATGCTGGACTCTTACCGACTAAAATGCCACGGTTTCTCACTCAGCACATTTAGCTGCGAGCACGGGAACGCAATCGCACACAACCGTCATCATTCCATTGTCCACTAAACGAGGTCATGAACATGTACGAGGTGATCTAGTTCTTGTCTTACCAAAGCGAGGATGTCGTTGAGAACTTATTTAATACAACAGTCCTTAGTTATTTTATTTTGGAAAAGACTCAGTGTAGTAAAATCTTTTAAACTCAACAGGAAAATTTTCATTTTTAATATCATAATCACATAAAAGAAAATCACTACGTAGGAAACTATCGTGGTAACCTACAAATGGATGACGAAACTTGTAACTACAGGGTGTCTGGTGGCAGATTTATGTTTTCAAATTTAAATAAAAAATAATATGTTTGACATATAATTTTACTAAAAGTATTAAAAGATAGAGTACAAATGCGGATTTCATTTTTTAAAGATAATGTCATCCAAATGTCTTCCATCCTGTTGCACACACTGTTCGAAACGGAGCCTCGTATTCCGTGCCGCACGCTGCAGTAAACTTGGTTCAATTGCGCTGATTTCTCGCCGAATATTTTCTTTTAAGTCCACAACAGTTCGCGGATTGTTGGCGTAAACTCTCTCTTTGAGGTAGCCCCACAAAAAAAAATCCATTGGAGTTAGGTCGGGTGACCTCGGTGGCCACGGGATGTCCCCAAAGCGACTAATCAGTTTTTGAGTGAGATTTTCTCGCAACAAATCCATCGAAGCTCTGGCCGTGTGTGCGGTCGCACCATCCTGTTGAAACAACGTGTGTGATGAGAATGATGAATGAGCTCGCAAGTTCGGCAAAAAAAAATTCAAAATCATGAGCCGATAATTCTCACCATTGACATTCGTCGCTTGGGCCCGTGCATTTTCAAAAAAAAAATGGTCCGATTATCCCATTCGTGGATAAAGCGCACCAAACAGCTACCCTTGGGCAATGTAATGGTTTTTGGTGCTTCAGTCGAGGATTGCGAGTTCTTAGAGCCCAGTAACGGCAATTTTGCTTGTTTACGTGTCCGTTTAAATGAAAATGAGCCTCGTCGCTCAAAAAAATGGAATTTACAGTGTGAAAACGCTCCAACATGGTTTCACAAAAAAATTTGCGTGACGCAAAGTCATTTTTTTTCAATTCTTGAATTATTTGAATTTTAAAAGGATGTAACTTCATATCTTTTTTCAAAATTTCATGCACAATTGCTCTTGGAAGTCCCAGTGAAGCTGCCCTTATCCGTATCGAAAGTCGTGCATTTTCACGTAAACTGCGTTCAACCAGTTCAATGTTTTCGGGGGTCCTTGACGATCGACTAGGTTCCTGGCCGTGGTGTGTTCATAGCCGAAGCAGTTGCGCGGAACCTCTCCACCCACGAACGAATTAAATTCACACTCGGCCCATCGCCTATCCGTCGAATATTGAAATGTGAACAAAACTGTCGGCGAGCGAATACGTAAGAATCGTTACTCTTGAAAAATGCTTTAATAGCGAACGCGCGATGCTCACCCAACCACTGCGACATCGTGACTAAGGAATCCGCACGATCGGTGATTCTAATGACACCACCTTCCCCCCGCACTGTTTATAACTTATTGAGATATTCGTTTTTTAAAATATAAATCTGCCGCCAGACACCCTTTACATCCCTTCTTGGGACGTGCTTTAAGCATAGTGCTGTCCAGCACCAGTACGTTCCGTAGGTCCCGGAACTTCCTGTAACGCACTGAAGATGACCATCGAGAGGGTTCCATGGTTAAAAATCTCTCACAAACTTGTTCCCCCCCCCAGAAGCACGGTGTCTTTTTAGATTTCACTTCCAATAACATAAAAAAAATCTCTGTTGCCGGAGATCGTCTAGATATGTATCCTATTTCTGCCACCAAACACTAATGTGCAAACTTTATTGTGTCCCGGTTTGAAAGACGTATAATCATAATTTTCAACCGACAGACATCCACTGCTGGACATAGGCTTCCCCCAAATATCTCCACATCGTAGAGTTAACTGAGGGAAATTGGGCTTTATCCACCACGCTGTCCACTAGGCCCGCACTAGCGGGTTGATGGTTAGTCAGAGGCTCGATTTTCAGCAGATTGCACCGCGTGCAGGTGAGGTTGACTTGGGCTCCGTAAGATATTGGGCGGAACCACTTACACATTATATATCTTCCTAACTAGCTTCACGTTATCGGTGGACCTATTACTTACTACACCATCAGTAAACCGTCTCGCTCGTATCTTCGCTTAATTGAATAAAAAAAAACAAATATATAAATCTTGGGATATTATAAACTGACAGTAAGACAGTAATATTTAACAAAAAAAATTGTTGGCGGGAGGTTTAAACCTAATTATACACTCTTCAGCAAATGCTTTTCTTAAACTTGACTATCTTCTAACAGGAGCTACAATTTCGTTTTGCCTTTTCTGTTATGGTGTATATATATATATAGCTTTGATGTTGGCCCATTGTTATATTAAATGATAAAATAGATTTAATAAGCGATTGACAAAGGACAGCATGACTTTTTGTTGTTGCCATTATTTAAATTATTCTATAAAAACAAAATAAACAAGAAAACCACATATTACACTGTACATTATATATTTTTTAGGGGAGCCCATATGACGATTGTAAAGTTTAGAAGATATTTTTTCTCTGGTCCTTACGAGTGGGATTTGTACCCACTAAAACTCTGTGGCCATCCTGTGTTATGGGGTCTCCGTGATCTCTTACAGAACACACTGGCGCTTTGTCTTAGACCTTAATAAGACATATATCCTAATAATACCAAGTGTGTAAGTTTACATTCTGGGTTTTTTGTAGATGTACCCTGAGTTATTAGCATGAGAAAAGGGATCTTACGATAAAATATGTATAAAACTGTAATTATGTATGAAAAACTAGATAAGTTTAAACACTTTTGAGTGGTAATCGCACATATTTAACTAGTAGAGGCAAGAACAAAAAATAGGAATTAACTATAGTTAATTCATAATATTAAATTTTTTTAAGTTTCTATACATATTATAAATAGGAACAATGGAGAAACTAGCTGGAAAGAGAAAGATCGGTTGCAGACAGAAATCAAGGTTAGAAGACATCAAGGAGTAGACAAATATAAAGAGCACCATGCAGCTGATCCACCTAGCATGCTACAGAATGCGCTTCACAGAACTGGTGTCCAATCTTAAGTAGTTGTAGGTACAAAAAGATTCATATTATTCAAGAAATGGATTTATATAGTTAGTATATTTTTTATAACGGTTTCAACTTCTGTGAACTGAAGTTTTTTAGTAAAAAATATATAAATTGAAAGTAAACACCGCATATTTTGGAATATTTTTATAAATAAAGTTTAAGTATGAATTATAATTGTTTATTATTATAGAAATACCACTAACATTTCTTATTCATACTCCATAATTACATTGTAGGTGGTGGAGGAGGTACTGGTAATAGTGGAGGGGGAGGAGGAACACCCATAAGAGGTGCTCCAGGTGGTGGTGGTAATCGAATACCATGGTTTTCCCACATTTTTGGAGGAGGAGGTGGCATTCTTAAAGGCTCAATTTTAAATGCAAACTGCAAAAAGAACTGTTTTGTGTCCTTATTCCAATGAGTCCAAAATTTGGAATCATGCTTCTCAACCTCTCGACTAGGCACTTTGAATGCTATTGTCTCATAAGGTTCTGCAGCAAATAGTAAATATTGCCACCTGCGATCTGGTGGTTCGATCTTCTGTTCATATGCAGACATGAATCGATGTCTGGGTTGTACTCCTTCTGCAATCTCTGAAATATAGACAAACATGAAAGAAGACTGATACTATCAGTATTATACTTGGAATCAATATTATAAATTTGCAAACTTATTTTATAATTAATCAATGTATTAACATTAAGAAATTTTATACTAAGACGGAATTAAAATATTAAGTATTCATATTCATTAGTTTTAATTATAAATTTTTTTTATATATCTACTCAGTAAGCATATGGCAGTTGGTCATTGGTTACATTATAGAATTAGTTACAATTTTACAAAACATTACTAATCATCACCTGGATAATCAACTTGAAACAGCAGGCTTTGCTGGCCATTATCAGGGTCTTTCTGTTTAGTCACTCTATATCCAGGCCTACCAATTTTAACAAACTTTTTAGGTTCAATTCTTGGCTTTTCAGGTGCTAATTGTTGAGGTGCTTCTTTAGCTTCTTTAGCAGCTCTGCGAGCTAAATTAGCTTGATGTTTTTTACCTTGTGTATGAGCTAAATAACTTCCCTCATTATTATGCAGTGTTAAACAAAGTTTACATTCATAAGAACCTGAAAGTAGAATTCATGTATTATTTAAATTTAAATCAAAATAGAAACTTAGTAAGGAGTACACATACAAAACTATATAGTAAATACCTAAATGATTTTTCATAAAATAGGGATCTTTATTCAAGTCTATAGTTTCCAGAGCCAGTTGTCGAAGTCTTTCACGACGATCTCGGTTACTTTCAGACCAGGAGGCTACACCTCCACCGCCGGTCTTGCCACCGGGTCGATTTTGGAAATCCATTTTCCTTTTTTTGTTTGTTTAAACTAAAATTAACAATAACTTTAAGCATGAATTGAATCCATTGCTGTATAAAAGCTTCACTGAAACGAAACAGATAAATTCTGAGTCAAAGTTCCATAGACAGTTTATGGTTCATAAAAAAAAGTCAAATTAGCACTTTTATTTTTACAAGTTCCTCCCAATTATGTGAAGCTGAGGCCCTGTCCTTGCTTTTATGTATTTCTATATTTAATCATCGTGTTCTTACCTTTTCATTTGCTTTCTGCTTTCTTTTATACCTTTCTTTTAGATAAGAAAAACATAAGCACCTTTATTTCTACAAGTATGTTCTTATTTCTAACATATTTTTTTATTTCTACTACATTTTGTTTTTCAATTTTTCTTACTTCTATTTTATATTCTTACAATTTCTGTTTAACATTTCTGTCTCTTTTTCTTTTTTACAATTTTTTACTTCTTATTCCTACTATACATTTTATTTTCTCCTTGTTATTTTACGCTATTTATATTCATGCCAGTGTTTTATTACTATAAAGAAAAAACAATTATATCTATTATTTTCCTTATGAAGAGCCTGCAGAATTTTAGTAATGTGAGCCGACTGTTGGAATCACTCATCAGGGAGGCAATGCTACCTGCGCTTATAGTATTTTCTAACACAGTCTCGTATTCGTAGCTCTTTTTTCCGTATAAGGGACACCTTGCAATCAAGTGCACCACGGTTTTATCCACCGACGGGTCACAAAGGCACGGGGGACTGTCCTTGAGCTTAAACCTGTTAAAGTACTCCGAGAATCCCCCGTGCCCCATGAACATGTGGGCCAATACCGTATCCAGCTTCACATGGCAGAGTATTCGATACAATTAGCACCTTATAAAGGCATATTTATGGTTTAAGGTTCTTTAAGAAGTACGTAAATTACCATATTATACAAAATAGACGCTACTAGGTTCGGATTACGTTTATTACTAACTTTTGTACATAAGGAAAGTATAAGATAAGCAGAATAATTGATTTTGATGAAGTTTGCGCTGTGTTTCATTAACCGCTGTTACGGCTTCATCAAACTCAGGGCCTGCGGATATACATACATACATATATATCACGCCTCGTTCCCAGTGGGGTAGGCAGAGACCACCTCTCTCCACCTGCTACGATCCTGGCACACCTCTCTCGCTTCCTCCACTTTCATAAGCGTCTTCATGCACGCTCGTCTGTTGCGTGTGCTTTTGATCCGGCCTTTCTTTAGGACATCTCCGAGTTGATCGGAATATGTCCGCCTAGGTCGACCTGCACCTATTTTTCCAATCATTCTTACCTTGTATATTTCTTTCGTTAATCTTCTTTCATCCATTCTTTCGACATGGCCGAACCATCTAAGCATCCCTTTCTCTATCCTTGTCACTACATCTTCAATCACGCCGCACCGCTTCCTTATCACACTGTTTCTCATATAGTATCTGAAAGCTAATTTATTTTTTTTATTTCCAATTTTCTCTAAAATATTATTCAGGGATTTACCTTATCCTATTATTTACAACATTAGCTAATTAATTTGCTGAGTAGTAATATGCCGGTTAATCACATTAACATGCTAGTTGTTTTGTACATTTATTAATACTATGAACAAGCTTTATTAGAAAATTTATTACACATTACAAATTAGGTATAAATGTACAAATTAAAAAGTTCAAATATCACAATCAAAATTTAGTGTAATAATATTTTTAATATTTCTATTAAATTTATATTTTGCAGGAATAAATTGTTTTTAGTTAAATGGCAATAAAAATTAATGTCAAATTTGTATGTTCTGAAAGCTGTCTTTTCTTTTCAGTTGTCAAAATAAGCGGAAGGTAATTTTTGTGTATTCAAATCTATTATTACTAATATAATCTTAATATAAAAGTATATTATAAACTATTTGAATGACTTCTGGGGACTATATACGAAGGGCATTGGAGTTATTTCCTGAAAATTTATATTTGTGATAAGAAATATTCTGTTTTAGGTAGGCGATCAAGATGTTGATGCCAAAACAAAACCGTGTTTCAATCTATGAATATTTATTCAAAGAAGGTGTTATGGTAGCAAAAAAGGACTACCATGCGCCTAAGCATCCAGATCTTGAAAAGATTCCTAATCTTCAAGTAATTAAAGCTATGCAGTCTTTGAAATCTAGAGGTTATGTTAAGGAACAATTTGCATGGAGGCACTTTTACTGGTAAGTTTTATACTTTAAAACTATTCATTGACTCAATATTTGGAGCTAAGTGCTTTCATTTATGTGTGAAGTGATGACCACAGGCACTGTGTCAGTTTTATTGACAACTTTAGCGGCTTCATCGGACTCAGGGCTCACGGATCCAGTATCCGCGAGCTAAAGACACTGATGAACAAGAAGCTTTCATTTATAGACCAAAGTAGCTGGAGTAATTTTAAAGTTCAGCCCTAACATTTAAGCACATTAGTTATAAATTATAAAAATTAAATAAAATATTTGTAAAAACATACTTGGTTTTTTGCTCCAATTTATATTATTAAAAATTTTAAGTAATTATGGAAGAAATTTAGTGTGATTAATGAAAGAATTGAAATATAAATATTACATATTTCGTTTTTTTTTAATACAATATGACAAAACCTTTAAATTAACTTTTTATTCAATCAATGACATTTTGATCTAGCTTTTAAGGTTTTAATTTTTTTTGTGAGGAATCAAATGCTCTCACATCAATGTTTTTTATAATTAACTTTGTATATTTATATATTTCAGTATGCAAAAATGAAATGCGTTATTTTTCCATACTTTCTATTAGCATATACTAAAAACCATTGGTTCAAAATGTTTGTATAAGTTGTTTCACTGTGTTATTCAGTAACATCTATTACATGCAGTTTTTTTATTATTAATAAAGATTCATTTTATCATTCATTACATGTTATTCTTAGGACAAACATAAACCATACATAGCATTTTTTTAAATATATGTTGACTTTATTTTTCTTAGTTTTAAAATTACAAGTTAACTAAATCAAGAGATTGATACAGGAAGTTATAATTAATGTCTCAAGTGTTATTTAGCTTACTAAATTAACATTCTTATGGAAAAAATCTTCGGTATTCCCATATGCTGTCAATGCTATGTGATCTCTAAAATGGTGTGAGCAGGCTGTAATTTTCTTGGAGAATAATAGCGCTTAATATTGTTTCCAGGTACCTAACAAATGAAGGCATTGAGTACCTGAGAATCTTCCTCCATCTGCCACCTGAAATTGTCCCTGCAACCCTTAAGCGATCTGTGCGAACCGAGACTGTACGTCGTGGTGCTGTGGGTAGAACAGATGCACCAGCTCGTGGTGGAGAAGACCGCTCTGCATACAGACGTGCACCTACAGCTCCAGGTGCTCCACATGATAAGAAGGCTGATGTAGGCCCAGGCTCTGCTGATGTTGAATTTGTGAGTATTTCTCTATTGTTAAGAGTATATTAACTGCAACATTGTCTTACTCAAGCCAGTGTTTTCCGATTTAGGCCTAAGATAAACTGGTATATCTTCAACGATATTGTAACTTTCCATCAATTCCTTAAAACCTTTGTTTTACATATTAATTATATATTATATTTTTTTTTTCAGAGAGGGGGCTATGGACGTGGCAGGCCCGCTCCTTGAATAATATTTCAATAAAAAAAGTTAACCAATTGTTATTTTTTTTAACACAAGATGTAAACTCTAATTATTCCAGTAATTTCACTAGCTACAGAGCACTTCACACTAGCACAGTAGTGTTTGCAGTGTGTAAACATTACTGTGTGTGTGTTTGGTGGCTGCTGTGGTACCTACACTGTCTTCTGCAACAAAGGCTTACTACCTGTAAACTAGATACAGCAAAATACTAAATTTTGCGACCAAGATATTCAAACTGGAACACTGTTTGCTATCATTATGATGGTGATTATCCACATGTGATTTTGACATAGGCAGATAAGTTCCTACATATGCATATTTGGTCTCATTTTTTTTCGTTTAGGGGGGATTTCATTCTTATAGACTGGAATTTTACGAATACACTGGTCCCACTCAGCACTTAATGTTAACACATTTCAAAAGGTTTGAACTCTGTGACACCATTGCTGAGCTGCGATAACATGTATATGCTTTCCCACGCAGGTTCGTTTGTTGAGCGATAAAGGCTATCACCCTCGGGGCCCGTGAAACCGGTAGAACCTTTTACGACAGGCATGGTTTACCTTAGTCCAATTCTTACTAACCAGAGACTACTTGACGGGGCGTCCGTTATCATCGCTCGGATGTCTCCTCGAGACATCCGAGTGCAATTAACCATGCCGATTTTGTGCAGTGACCTATACCATAAAGGCTTCACAGAAAAAGATCAACGCTATCCATACACTATTGCCCTTCAGCGAAGCCGCTAATGCTACTGGCATCATGCTTAAATGCTCCCTAGTTGACATTAACGCTTAATGCGACTGATTTTCTCGTATATTCGGTCGCCGCATACATTGCGCGCTGGGCTCGTGAGTAAACGCTGCTGGAGTTAAATTAAGATTTTCAAAGCCACTACGCTTTTCACGTATTCCTGGATGACATTAAACGACTTACTCGTCTCCCGAATAGAAAGGTGAACTCGCTTGGGGATTCGGCGGCGCTGAATGTGTTAGTCTTAGACGTTACCAAACGTGACTAGATCCCATACGTTTAGTGCTTCTCTAGTTACCATTTGAGGACTATAGCGCATTCACACATGTTTGACATTGAAATGGGGAATATTAATTGTAGTAGTAGCTCGCTGGCCTAATGGTTAGAGCGTGCGGCTTTCATTCCGAAGGTCGCGGGTTCAAACCTCGGCATGTACCAATGACTTAATATTTAAGTTATGTACATTTGTGAACTTTAGTTACAACAGCGAGATACAAAAACGGTGAAGGAAAACATCGTGAGGAAACCCGCACACTGATATCATCTTTGTGTGTGTGTGTGGTGGTCCCGATAAAAGTAGCAACAGGCTCGCCCCCTGTTACATGGGACCTAATCTGACCACATCTGGCGAAATGCGGGTAGTTTATTCACCTCTGCCTACCCCTACTGGGAAAAAGGCGTGACTATATAAATATAAATATAAATAAAAAAAAAAAATAAAAATAATTTTAGTACACTGTAATGTTAAGTATGTATTAAGTGTTAGATATGCAACATTAAGTTTTCAAATTAAAACGTAACTATCTGAATTGCTATTACATGAATAAAAAATTTGAACTTATTATGGCAGCCCTAATAATTATATTTCCAGTTCTATTTACACATTCCTAGGTATTAATTTATGCCTACCTTGGTAATGAGACATATAAGCCACAAATTAAATATTATCTTATACAAACTATGAGGAATGGTTTGTAAGAAAAAATCTGGTGCTAATAATGATCATAATTTATTGAAGTCATCTACTAACAACATTTTCTCTGAAGCATTTCCATTTCATTAAAATTGACTACTTTAACCCTCTTGCACTCTGGGTGGTGGAGGTTTAGGGAATTCTCCAATTTTATCCATGTAATATTGGTAGGCACGGAAAGGCTTGATTTCCCATGGTATTTGGTCTTCCATGTGAGTCAAAACCACACCTAGGTCTTCCAAAGTGGGTACACCACTTTCTGGTCGGTCAGTAGTGGATTCCTGTAATAAACGCATACTAATAGAGCTTTGGTGTTAAAAAAATGGAAATGTGTGTTTTTTTGTTGTTCAATTAAATATTGGTTCACAGTAATTTTCAAATAAAATTTAGCAATTTCAATGTGTCCATAATTAAAACATGAACCCCTTAATAAAATTGGTGCATTTGATGGCACTAATGGGTACTACAATAGTAAATAGTTTATGTATTTACTTAGGGCCATCAACTGAGATTACAATAAATGACAAATCTACATATAATATAGATAGTATATACAACATGAGCAATAAAAAAAATT
Source organism: Troides aeacus (assembly GCA_033220335.2). Taxonomy (NCBI): domain Eukaryota; kingdom Metazoa; phylum Arthropoda; class Insecta; order Lepidoptera; family Papilionidae; genus Troides; species Troides aeacus. The sequence goes on along the minus strand of CM067275.1, from coordinate 4,742,184 downwards.
TTAGTTTTAATAAGTGAATTTAAGGTACAAAATTTCCACTGGTATATGCAATAAGACTAAAATTTATGTTATTTTTTTTACTTACTTTTTCTATAGCTTCCCAGTGTAATCCACCATATGGATAAGCCAGAGATAAAACATTTGCAGCAGCAACCCTCAACGGAAATACCATGTCGTATTTCATATCATAGCGCTTGTAACCCAACTTCCCATCCTTACGCATCAACTTGTAGAACCAATCAACAAGGTCAGCAAGAAGATACCTCTTAGGCCTTAAAAAAATTTTAATACTTGTTTCACTGTTGTACATTAAAACGAATTATATTTAATTATATTATATCTTTGATAATACAAAAGATAAGTGAAATTAAAATCTAGCCTCTCAGCATTTAAGTAACAGTAAGTAACAATGTAATAGGTTGGGGAAAAAGAAATCTATTATTTTTTCGGTAGATGGCTGTAGTGATAAATTTCTCGTAAAGTATCGATCAAACAGTTTCAGATTTATGCTCGTTGGAAAGGTGACATTTCGCAGTAAAAAAATTCTTTTGCTGTTTTTTGTTTGGTGCATTCAATTGTGAATTACAGGGTGTTAAAAATGGAAGTGAACAAAGAGAAAATTCGGTACATTTTACAATTTTTCTTTGACAATGGCGAAAATGCAAGCCAGTCGGCTAAAATTGTGAATGGTGTTTATGGACTCGATACTGTAACAGCCAATTATGTGCAAATTTGGTTTCGTAGAGTCCGTCCAGGAATTTTTGATGTTAAAGATGCAACTCGCACAGGTAGGCCGGTCGCCGAAAATGTCGATAAAATCGGAGAAATGATCGAAGTTGACCGGCATGTTAGCAGTCGTAACATCGCCCAGGAGCTTAAAATGGACCACAAAACAGTTTTAAACCATTTACACAAAGCTGGATTCAAAAAGAAGCTCGATGTTTGGGTGCCACACCAATTAACAGAAAAAAACATGATGGATCCAATTTCCATCTGTGAAGCCTTGGCCAAACGGAATGAGATAGACCCATTTCTTAAACGAATGGTGACTGGAGATGAGAAATGGATCACATACGATAACCCTATGCGAAAACGATCATGGTCAAAGAGCGGTAAAGCACCTCAAACGGTGGTCATACCAGGACTAACGGCCAGGAAGGTTCTGCTTTGCATTTGGTGGGACTGGAAGGGGATTATTTATTATGAGTTGTTTCCATATAGCCAAGCACGAAATTCTGATCTCTACTGTCAACAACTGGACCGTTTGAAGATAGCAATTGACCAGAAACAGGCAGAATTGGCCAACAGGAGAGGTGTCGTGTACCACCAGGACTACGCTAGGCCACACACGTCTACAGTGACTCGCCAGAAACTTCGCGAGCGTGGTTGGGAAGTTTTAATGCATCCGCCATACAGTCCGGACTTGGCACCAAGAGATTACCATCTTTTTCTTGCATTACAAAATTTCTTTAGTGGTAAAAACTTGGCATCTAGGGAAGATTGTGAAAATCGGCTACTAGAGTTTTTTGCAAATAGAGACCAGGACTTCTACGAGAGAGGCATTATGAAGTTACCTTTAAAATGGCAACAAATCATAGAAGAAAACGGTGCATATTTGACCCAAATCGGACAATCCGAAGCATGTTAAATAAAGTCTTGAAGTTCATATAAAAATAATGGATTTCTTTTTCCCCAACCTATTATATATTAATATATTTGGTTCAGTACTCAATAAAATAGCAGATGAGGATGAATAAAGGTGGGAACCAGTTCCTACAATAGCAAGTGAAAGAATTGGGAATGAATATAGAAATGAAATAAGAAAATTTCTCACCCAATAGCCTGATATACTTGACAACGAGTATCAGGATCACGTACAGCATTCACAATACCCTGAGCCACATCGGCAACAAAAACAGGTTGTTTTATAGTTTGCATTCCATTCTTGTATAGAGGCACAAGATTGGTGTGTGAACGCCATCCCGATGCCAGAGATCTAGAATTAAGTTCATGGATTATAATTTACTAATAATTAAATGACATTTGCAATAGACTTTATATTCACAATATGTACGTACATGTTGATTAAAATTTATTTTGAATTGAATTAAACAACCATTAGTTTAATTACAACATATAGGCTTCTTATTCTTAAGGTGTCTCTCTGACTAGCCAAGGTTGGCAGTTATTTCATATAAGCTTAATATATTAATATCAATAAGAATTTTTAGATATTCAATAAACATTCTTACATAAAAGCATAAGAGTCGGTTTAGGAAAATAATGTTTTAAAATACTAGTTAAGTAACTATTAGGTTTTTGTAATAGTTTATAACAAAGTTAATTTACAAAGAGTAGTTTATGTTACTTAGAGTAGTTTTACCTGACAAATCGATCTTCAGAACCGTAAATATCAGAAGCACGAAATACTGTAGCAGTTGGAAATTCTTCTTTTATTGCACATTCACCTAAATACTTGCTAATTTTATACATAGATGGTTTCGGCAGGACTAATGGCTTTGGTTTCTTTTCAGCATTCAAGTAAGAGAGGTGAATAAATCTTTCCACTCCCATTTCTCGACAAATCCTTAAATAATGAATATGGCACAAATTTAACTATTTAATATAGTATTTAGTATAGACAAGTAATAAGTATTACATAAATAATTATAAATTTCCATAAACCTCGCAATACGCCTCGGTCCATCTACATGAACATCCATGTACTTAAAGTTTTTGGTTTCATAATCACGTCCAACAAGATTAATAACAACGTTTGAGTATTTAACAGCCTTTGCAATCGATTCTTCATCACGTATATCATAAGGTGTAAAGAGGACTTGTCCAAGATCACCACATACTTTCAGCCTATTAGCATCATAGAAGTCACTCCGGTATGGCAATATCAACTACAATACAAACAAAAGCCTTAAGTGAATTACCTACTGTAATAAAATAGACTGATTTAATAAAAAAGCCATATTGCCAATGTTGACTACACCAAGAAGATTTAATAAATATAATAGAAAACTAATTTACTCAAAATTGTTGAGATGTCATTGAAAAAATAACAAGATACATTTCTTTATTTAAAATCAGCAAATATGCAGTAGCATAATTTAGTAGCAGGATACCCTTATAGTCATTAATACTTTTCTGTAGCATATTAGCATTCAGGCCTTTTTTGATGTTGATAAAGAAGCATTTTACTAAAACGTTTTTGCACATATGAATAGACAAACAATAACAATATTGTTTCTATAGACTGGTAGAATAAAAATAGTATTTCGACTTACTTGGGTGCCAATCTTGCCGAGTTTGTTGCAGACAGATCTACCAACAAAGCCAGTGCAACCAAACACAGTGGCCACTATACCATTGAAACTACTGCGGCCACCGGTACCTCGCTTATAGGCAGCTATGTTGAGTTTACCATCGGTACTATAGTTTGTTGATTTTATATAAATAATGCTCACCGCACCATGTTTACCTTTAAAAAAACTTCGTCTATTACTTAATACGAGAATTTGACTAAAACTTTTTCGATACATATTGTTACGAATTATGTAAGACATTTCTATAATATTTACTTCATGCAATAAATATTACTTACTGATAATTTTATTGGCCATATGGCCTGCTAGAGCTACTGTAGCCATTTTCAGGCTTTTAGGAGTATATATTAAATGAAATACAATACAATATCTACTAAATTCTAATTAAAATCCAACACGCAGATATTGTATTATTTGACATATAAAAACAGAATACCACAGAGAATACCAGCTAGGAATATTTGGATACTGTAGACTTTACAAAACTATGACTTGAAATAGTGATTTTAATTTACTTTCACTAAAACTAGTATATGAAATTTAAACGTAAATAACATTTAAATGTGATAAAAAAATAATCTAAATATTTTATATATTCATGCAACATAGCTAAATAATTTTTTCCAATAAAATGTATTAAATTAAAATTTCCAAAAATGTATAAATTATAAGTATTGGTAAATAATTTTCATTACAATTCATAAAAAATTAATAATATAAACTACTATTAGCATAAACTAATAGTTAAAAATTTAAATAGGTTATACGTATAGGTGAAACAGTAAGTAAGCACAGAGATAAAGAATTTTTATATATACGTATCGAATGATTAGACGATGACTAAAAAAGTACACCTATTGGATTAATGATTAAATATTTGGTGTTTTTGTTCTTTAATAACGCCTGTCATTGTTGTAAACATCCTGCGGCAGTCGACTGCATGGACATAGGAACGCTACTGCTCACATATTTCTTCCAATCCAATCCAATTATTCATACATATTTCTTATTAATACGAAAACGCAGCTTGCAACACTGATTGTCATTTTCATTCTGACATTTAGATTTGTATTCGGTATCTTGTATGTGCAATTTATTATAAATATCGAGTTTTATTTTAGTTATTACATGACAATAATTTCTATAATAATAGAGAATAATGTCTTCATTTAAAGGAAGTATTCAAATCTGAATCAACAATTATTGTTTGTATTGTAACGTTAAGTGCAGTGTGGGACAAAATGAATGAAGATGAGATTAAAATATTATCCAGCGATAATAATTCAGATATTCTCAAAGTTTTAGAGAACTTTGTAAAAAATGTTAGTTTTGATTAAAATAATGAATAATTATTTTTAGTTATCAGAGAAAGTACTAAATATGTATATCTTTTTTTTTTCAGAATGAGAATGTTTTTACATTTCCTGAGTTATCTAATAACAACAACAGAGTTATCTTGTGGACAGCATTATTTCAGCTAATTCAAGACAAATCATGTGAATCTTTGCATAGTTTGAGTTTGTCTTCGTTACGAATGTTGAGGTTGTTTTAAAATATTAATGTCCATGTAACATTGTGTGATTTTACAATTACAATTACAATTACATTTACAATACAATAGAAATATTATCATTAAAAATATTTAATTAATTTATAGAATTTATTTTTTTCTTATAGCCGAGATAAAGCAGAGGTGGAGATTATAATTTGTGAAAAATGGATAATAACATTAATTGAAAAAGCAGGCCTTTATAACTTTCTGAATATTGATAATGAGTCTACCCCAGAAGTGGTTATACCAAAAAAGGAAGAAGCTGTTGAAGCACTAAAATGTTTATGCAACTTAGCTTTGAACAGTGAGGTTGCCAGGGCATTGTGTGCTCACACTACTATTGCACAGGGATTGGTTGCAAGGCTAAGATCTTACAAAGAGATACCATATAAAGATGATATCATGTTGTTTGACATGAAACTGCTCTTTATTTTAACAGCCCTTAGACAAGATATCACAACAAAGATTAAAACTGATTTGCATGGGATGGATTATCTTACAAGTTGTTTAAATGAAATAGTCTTTGAGGCTTCATCAGAAATTGATGTTGCTGGTGCCTGTGCTGGTGTCATTGGGGATAATCATTGTTACCTTCATGTTAGTAGATAAAGAATGGTTTTTTATTTGTATCTGTTTCCATTGTAAGATGATTTAGTTTTTATTATTCATTATAGGATAACCAACAGGCAATTGTTTGTGAAATACTGAAAATTCATTTCAATTTGACTCTACAATCTAGTCCTGATGAGCAGGTAGATGAAGCAGAAGAGGCTATGTATTTAAAATTAATGCCAGTTCTCACAACCCTGCTCAGTGCACATGCTTCATGTGAGCAAAAGTTAATGGAATTAAGAAGCAATATTACTAATTTACTGCTCAGGTATATAATTAGACTTTTTTAATTTTTTTGTTTAAAGAAATTAGTGAATAGGTAAACTATTCACCAGTTAAATGGTTTACAAACACATTTTAAATTATTATATGGATATACTTTTAAATGATATAAAAGTTTCGGAATATTTTTAGCTTTTATTTTAGAGCTATTTCAAAGAGTTATTTGTTAGACAGTTCTCTTAAAACTTTGACATAAATTTTATGATTAAGTTATCTTACGTTTCAGTGTGCCAATGAAATTTTATCTGTACTTAACACCTGAATTAAATGAAGGAGAGAAATCACAATATATATATGATGGAAAAAATATGGATGCTTTGCAATCTCTTATCCAGTTTTTGTTATATCGTTTAACAGTAACTACAGTAAGTTTAATTTGACTAAGGAATACATTACATTGAAACACCTTCCACTTAAAAGACAATGGGTGGTTTCGTCCCAAGTGTTGTAACATTACGGCAGCAAACAATATTTTAGGAGACAGTGCTACATGTTGGAACGAGATGGTTCCCGGCGATCCTTCTAGATGCCATTATTTACTTAGTGGCAGTGTAGTTTTGTAACTTTTGACCTGCAAACAATTATAATAAAAACTTGAATTATTTATAAAAATAAAACTTAAGTCAACATGTTTAAACTAGTCGCAACATGTTATAAGGGTTGGGACGCAACCCATACAATAATGCCCATTGTCCTTTAAAAACATATTTATGTTTTCTTGTTTAAGATAAGGTATTAAACTTTAGTCACCAAGTAATATAAAACATCCTTATATTATCTGTAACATCAGTGATGTGTTCGTGCCATATCATTGTCTAGTGAGTATGTCATTCAACATAATTTTTAATAATTTACATTTGAGAGTACCAGCTATGAGTCTAGATACTGTCTAAGTGCATTTTTCTGATTGAAAATAGTGTCAAGATGAGTGGGACGTTCACCTGATAATAAGTGATATGCCAGCTAATAATGCGGCGCCAGATGAAATTATGTGTAAGAAAATGTTCTTACATTATATAAAAGAAAATTTTGATTATATTATTAGTCTCTGTGATCAAAACAAATTCACTGATTATATCAATGACTTTGTCTTGTACACAGAGACTATCTCAACATTTATATTAAGTAACCAAGAGAGAGCATTTGTACAAAGTTATGTGATAAAAAGGGCTTCGATATTTTCTTCCACATCTACAGTATGTAAATGGTTGCAGCAATTCCATTGTATACATTTAAATTTACAACTTTTTTTAAACATATATATTTCTTATTACTCAATTTATTATATTTTTCAGTATTATAGCTAATAAATAACATGTTCCCATTTGTATTATTAAAAGTAAATATATTTTATTCTAAAGTATAATGAATCCATAATAAGCTGACAACAAAATATTATGAAATCATAATATCGACATTACCGTTGATAGTAGCTACAACCATTTTTAAACATGTATATATCATTGGTTTAAAAAATGGATGGTGGAGACTGTCTATGCAGGTATCGCTGCAGCGCCTAATTCTGCCTCCAATCAATAGTGTGCAAACATTACTGTGTTCCAGTTTGAAGAGTGCAATTACTAATGTAATTACTTGGGTTAACAAGTGAGACTCTACATCTTGTATCTCAGATGATGAGCGCAATGTGAAGTATGGAATATTTCATCTGGGGCCGCATTGTTATCAGCAGGCATATCACTTATCATCAGATGTACATCCCCCTCGTCTTGGCACTAACTTCATTAAAAAAAAAACAGTACCTAGGCACATAGCTGGTACTTTCAAACTTGAGTTATTAAGAATGACGAATAATGACATACTCACTAGATGAGGATACGGCACGAACACCTCACTGATGTTATTTTATTTCATTTACATTAAATTACAAAAAAAAAATTATAAATCAACAGATTTTATAAAATTTATTATTCTTTTAAGAATCAATTTGAACTTTTGAGGTATAGGTTTTCATTGTAAGTTATAAAAGATAATATGAAATTTTGTGTAATGTATTTAAGACTAAAGTATATTTATATTTCTAGGATACAAAGAATCAATATGAGAATCTATCACCAATTTTAACAGTTTTGAACAAGAGTGCACGTGGTTGCCGAGCCCATCGCAAATATCTCCGCCAAGAGGTGCTCCCACCTTTACGGGATGTGTCTCGACCCCCTGAAAAAGGTTCTACCCTCCGTAACCAACTATGCAGATTGCTTACAACCCCTGTCAGTTCCATCAGAGATTTAGTTGCAGAATTCCTATTTATACTGTGTAAAGAGAAAGGTAAGAAATTTTTAGTGTTCTGCTGTTGGTTTTAAATAATAGTTTATTTTTAATTTCTACAGTGGCATTGTGGCTAACAACTTTCTTTGTAATACAACGGTCCCTGGTTTGATTCCAGGGCTAGATGTAAGTGGTAACGTTTTTGAAACCCCTCTGGGCAGTTATAATCTTGATATTGTAAATCTGCCACTATAACAATATTGCTGTGATACAGCCAGAGTATTCTGAGTGAGCACACTTTCTCATATACAGCCTCTTTGGCACTTCACTATTTAAAATTTTGGTCAAGTGTTATCCTATTGTAGACTATGGAAAAAATTTATAAAAAAATGTTATTAATAAGGAGTTCATTATGTGTATAACATTTATTAATTCACTTTTATGTTCATAGTTGGACGCATGGTAAAGTACACCGGATTTGGTAATGCTGCTGGCCATCTTGCCCAGAAAGGCCTATTGGCCGGAAGTCGAGGTCACGTTGTGTATTCCTCAAGCAGCGAGGATTCAGATACAGAAGAGTATTTGGAGGCACAGCCCCATATCGATCCCGTGGTAGGCTGCACTCGGCCGCCACGCTCGAACCCATTTGAAGGCATGACCGAAGAACAGGTACAAAATCTAGTAATATAGTTTGAATATCGTTTATTACATTCTTCAGATTGAAGGTATCTTCTGGTTACAAACAAAAATAAACCATAAAGGTGGTAAAATTAGAATTTTTTATTTATTTGACGAGATAGGCAGGAAGTTCATCAAGCCAATAACGATGTGGCGCTAGATAGATTGATAAACTGTGCAGCTTGTTCTCGTCGCCTTGACACATAGGAATTTGAGTCTCGTTACCGCAGTAATGTCAGTAGCTACATTGTCCTTCAAAACGGAACAATAATATTTGCGTCTACCACTACTGTTTCTGGTAAACTCGGTTCTAATTACTACAAGAGAATTGCTCTTGTTTTCCGTCGATACTTTGTGTTTACATTGTTTTTTTTTTATGGCTAATTTCATTTTTTTTCTTTATATTCGTACAGAAAGAATACGAGGCGATGAAGTTGGTAAACTTGTTCGACAAAATGGTGTCAAAGGGAGTGGTGGTGCCAGCGCGCGTGGGTCCCGACGGTCGGCCTCAGCCTGTCGACCACGTGTTGGAGATGCGAGAACATCCTCCTAATAGACCTCAGTCGTAAATAAATCATTAAATTTATGTGCCATTTAATACAAATACGTTTTGCCGTACGACATCTTATATTCTATGTTTTAAATATTAAATATGTTGCGAAATAAAAATGAATGTTGAATTAAAAAAGGGATAGGCAAAATTGAGCATTAAAAAAGATTCGGTAGTTCTTAGGTTACTTAACTCATTTTCTTTTATTACTTTACGAGACTTGGAGATCGTTTATCTGATGGTAAGTCATATTGGTCTACCCACGACTCTATGGTGATAGGATAGTTTTTACCGAACCAAATTGAGCTTGTTGCTTGAAGACCAAACGGATGATCTCGGATAACACGGATCTATCATTTCGATAATAACTATAATAGATTATATGATTAAAAATTTAATTATCTACAATTTTTATTGTACCCTAAAAAGTAATTAGGTTTGAAAAACTCCCATCAACCGACATTATCCTAAGTGGTGGGAAATGGCCCAAATCCCCACATATCGATATGAAAATCTTTGGGAGAGGCCTGTCTCCAGCTGTAGATGTATATTGGCTGAAGATAATGAAAATATAATTAAATTTGTATTAGTGTGAAAATTTATTCAGTCTGGAAATAATTTTATGTTCTGGCAAACTTTACATCGGGTATCTACATACCCATGAATACTTCTACAAGTACTTCACCGATTTCTTTTTAAACTTTGCTTTCATTGTGTGTGTGTTGTGTTGTGTTTTGATGCAATAAACGCTTTAGCTATCTACTCATATTAACGACACGATGTGCAATGGTTTTAAATATTACGCAAAGGACACTAGCAATATTTATACAGATTCTCTAATCGCTCAACTATAGATAATGTTGGTGACGCATAAATTCTTTTTTTAACATATGTTTAAATTCCTACGTTTTGACAGTAAACAGATTATAAATGTTAAGTTACAAGACCTAGTTTATTTTATTATAATTGTATTTATTGAGTATTATTTAATGTAATAAATAAAGATGTAATTAAGATTTAGGGCGTAGTTACGACTTTCTTATATCCGGTTTATAGTGTTTAAGGATAGATATTTTAATAACTTCTCATCGCACTTTACTTAAGGATAGTATTGTGCAAAAATATCATTAAGCCATTTAAGTAGTGGCGCGTGCCTGTAGAGTAGGGGTCGGTAAACTATGACAAGCTCTCACCTAGTTATCAATTTAACAATGTCTAAAGGCCCATTTTAGTTAAAAAAAATATTATGTGTAATAATTTACTCGTTTGTTAAATATCTTCTAATATTGTCACGGTCATAAAAGGTTGCCGGGCTCAGCTATACAGCAAATCTAAAGAGTTTAATTTTCACGTGCGTTGTGAAAGCTATGACACGATTTTGTTGCTCTTTTTTTATTTTACGTCATGTTATTGTTTCAGAAGAAATCTATATTTTTTTCCTATTACAACAACAACGTCAATTGATGTTTTTTGAGAGAAATAAAAGAAGGACTTTTTTGATGGAATTAAATAAGCCTTGATAAAAAATATTTATAAAATTTCTTTTACTTCTCTAAATGTATTGTTGTAGTGCAGTGATTCTCAACCTTTTTTTTGTTGCGGCACACTTTTAACAATTTCAAAATTTGGCGGAACACAAAGAAAAAAATAAGCTTAAATATTATTTATGTTCTCTCTTGCCCCCACCGCTATGCTCGTCGCTTTACTATAATCCGGCATCCGGCACTAAGAAGGAATGCGTTGCCAAACAAATAATTAAAAAAAAAATGTATAACTTTATTTAATAATATTAACATTATTATTCTTCTAAAATTTGGCGGCACACTTTTAGAATTTCGCGGCACACAAAAGTGCCGCGGCACAGTGGTTGAGAATCACTGTTGTAGTGTTTCGAAGATAGGTTAGTGTATTGTGTATATCATGTGACCTACAAACTTCAGTTGGAAAAGCACAGTTCAGAGTGATGAATTGTTTATACTATAATTAAATAATGATGTGTCCGTACACGATAAACTATGATGTAACAATTTTATCTAAAACCTTTCTGATGATGAAGTAAAGAAAATTATTTTGTGTTCTCTCGTAAAATAATACGGATTATGCATTTTTTTCTGTAAATATAAATTTATAATTTTGATGTTGGAATTGGGAGTATTATGACCTATGCTATAGATTTTCTGGTTTCCCGTCTTGGAAGAATATTTGTATGTTGGTATTAACCTAGGTATATTTTTAAGTTTATTATAATTTTATATATCATAATACAAGGTTATTATAATTTTCTTTATAATTGTAATTTAAAGACTGTATTTATTGTTTGTGTCCTGATTGAGATGGAGTGTTTTAATGAGAGATGAGCTCACATAAAATTTTGTTATAGTCTTTATTTATAACCAAAGATTTTTTTTCTAATGATTAGTTTTCACTTTTCTATAGAAAAATATATTCGGTTGTATAGCTTTTTTTTTTTGTATGATTTTGTTTTGCAGAAAATACAGTTCTTTGTTTATTATTATTAGTCTGAACAATTTGTTGGTATATCTTTAAATGGACCCTGAACAAAATATATATTTTATTTTATTTTGGTAACTCAAAAATTTCTGTAAAAAAAAATTATAATAAAATTTTATAGAAATTTTTCTATTGTATTATAAAAGACAGTTAACAGTTACTACAAACTTTAAATTTTGTCTTCAATATTTACGTCTGATCACTTATGTAGAAGTATTAACGTAGCGAATAAATGCGCCTAACATAGTTTAAAATATACATATATATATATATATCGATCAAATTGAAAGTTAACATGTCAAATAGTGTTTAGAAGGTATTTGTCTTTTAAATGTACTGTTTTTTCCTAAATTTTTTTACTCGACTTCCTTGTGAATTGCATGTCCTTTATTAATTAAAATGTTCTAAATATTAAAAATTGTTTTTCTTCCTTTTTTAGAACTTTATAGTAGTTCAATATAATCGAATTAGAGGCGTTGCTGATGTATGTCATTTTAATATGATGTAAAAACAAGTCCTAAAAACTCAGTTAATATTAAATTTCCGTATTATAAAAGATAGGGTTGTTTTACCTAGGCGCTTGTTTTGGTTCGAAGGAGGCAATAATGAAATAGATAAGAATATGAACAAAAGAAAATAACCAACAATACGTGTGCTAGCGTAAGGATAAAGGCTGTATTTAACACATGATATTAATACTTAAGAACGCTTAAATCTTTATGCAATATGAACTATTTACGGAAGAAGTTAAAAAGACACAATTTTATTATAAATTTTAACGATATAATATATATAAATATCGATATATATTTACTTTTTTCTTTTACTTAGACTATAATTATATGCATTGGGCAAAAGGTCATAACAATCCATAGTTGGAAAGGAATAGACGAAAAAATTTTTTTTCATATTTTTTTTATAAATATTTTCTAGGAGATATCTAAAGATTCATTTACTCATCACTAGATTAGATCGTTTAGAAGTGAAAGCTTAAAATTTGGCAGAGATATTGTGTCTGCCATTTATAGGACAGTCCCAAGAGGAGTCGCATGTGTTACGATTAGCAAAGCGGGCGGCGACCAGCTAGTTAGTACATAACTGCATATTAATATGATAATTTCGTTTGGCCAACAACAAAACCAGACAAAATTTGTTGCTGTTTATTTCTTAAAAAAAGTAATTGAAACAATCACATTAGCGTTAATAGAAATTAATCTATAAGGTTGAAGAAATATTTTCTATTGAATTATCGCTGTGGAATGTTTAGGACGAGCATTGATTTACATAAATTGTAAAATTATTCTTTCTTTATGAACCAGAAACTATTGTTTTCGGCGATCATCTGAGTAGTCCGTAGCACATTAGCACCATCATACTTTTTCCTGCCTCTATGCTTAAATACTCAATAACATCAGTTAAAAATAATAGCTGAAGATCGAGTTAGTTTTCCACATTTGATCGCTAAACTTCAGTTTGAAGAGAGCATTTTATGATAATGTAGTAGTATACAATTTTTACATATTGATTTAAAAAATATGTAACATTTAATCTTAATATTATTGCTTCAGAAAGTCCAATAACCATTACTATGAAAAATATTCTATTAGTATCTACTTTTTCGTGTCTGTAAGAGTAATTTTAATATGACCGACTTTTTATAGTAGCTATGCTGAAGCTCAGTGGGATACTCTCATTAGGTTTTGAAGTTTTAATTGCGGTAGCACTAATGAGGCAATTGAAATGGTACGTTTAGAGGGTTTCCGCGACAAAAGGTTGTATGTCTCGTTGCCCTGACACAGTTGAATCCGTGAGGGCGCGTAAGGCGGGCGGATAAGTTGTATCCGCTTTCGGTATTAAAATTACCTAAAATGTAATATGACTGTGATATTATTTTCTCTATATTACATCTATAATTAGAAATATCTAATAAACCCTGAAGTAACATTTGCCGGTAACAATGACGAACGAGGTAGGTGACCTTTCTTTGTTTGCTATCTACGACATCAATATGTTTTTGTCAACCCTTTATTCACACAAAGGGTATGAAACAATTTGTGTTAGTGAATCAATATTATCGATTTAGTGTAAAGTTTATTTATTTTTCAGTTGATTGAAATTAATTTTAGAAATTTTAAGTACTATTTTTTTAATGAATATATATGTTTGCTTTCATTAAATATTCTAAATCTCTTTTAATTTCATCAAGGAAGAATGATGTTCTTAACTTCAAGGCGAATTTTTACTAACGAAGAGAATGTGTTTTTCTGCCACACAATGTACAAATAAAGGCTTTCATTGTGTCAAAACTACCTATGAGCATATGGTTATAGATTTTAGTATGATTTCTATTAATTATACGAGTAGATTATAGAAATTTTTCTTTGTTTAAGTTTTAATTTTTGCCGGTGCTACTTAAGAAAATCTTTATTAGGCGGCGTTGGTAAAAGTAAAATATTACAGTAAATTTATTTAATAATATAGATGTTTATAAAACTTAATTACTCTAGATACTTGTCAGTACCTCATGGATGTTTATTTTGTACTTTTATAATTTGCAGACATAAAATGGAAGCTTTGTTGTACAGCCTGTTTCTTTGTCTATGTATATGCTAATGAACATTTAGTACATATTAAATATCGTCTTGAATATTCGTTAAACGATATAGAAGTTAATAATATTATAGCACTATCTAGGGCGAGTTATTATTCAAGAAAATATTGTATATAAAAATTACATTAGCATAGTAATTTACCCTTAGCTTACTTTATAATATATCATGAAAATGTATTAATTAAAATGTGTTAATTAATGACTACCGTCTACTAGATTGGTAGGCAATATTAAAAAAAAAAAACAGTTTACAGGTTACGGAGCGCGATAGAAATGCTCATGATATTTATAAGTTTTTAACATATTTCATCAGGGCCTGGAATTTTTGATGGTATCCCTTTGTTGGTGGGTAGTGGGTACACTTGGAACACCAGTGCCCGTTATGAAGAAATGCGAGAGAGCACCCCCTCATGCTCAGCCAGCTGACCGGCACTACAGGCTAAGTATTGCAGGAGATCCTGATTTGTATTTACCAGGAGAACTATATACGGGTAAGTTCTTTACGTCTTCTTTCAATCTTTGATACAAAATGAGTGGTGTAATAGAGTTAAAGCGTATTCTTACAAGGTTTAAATAAAAAGAATGTAGCAAATATTTATATGGCAGGATAGCTCATTGTATAAAATTTGTTAAACTGCGTTTGTTAAAAAGTTTAAGGCTGGTTTTTTCTAATTGAACTAAAATGAATTCATATTTAAGTACCATTAATGGATTCGATTAGTAACCACATTACCATTTTCAGTATCTTTACAAGGTGTAGACAGTGGAGAAGGTGCTACGCCTTTTACGGGTTTTACTATATGGGCCGAAGTCTACAAACAGAGTAAAGAAAAAGAGTCTCAAGATGATATTGATACTTCCAAACCCAAAAATAATTCTCTTGGTGCATTTCAAGCATATGATGCACAAACTAAACTCTTTGAAGAATGCAAACCTGCTGTGGGCAACGCTACTGCTCATCCAAAGACAGACATCCAGGTTTGTTTAAACATTTCTTTTGATTTTATAAAATAATTTATAGTTTATATAATTCACCATTAAACCTTAAAGGTTTAATTAAGCACATCATCATCATCATTAGGTGCCTTCTTCAAGCGGAAGTTTGGTGATCAAATTAAGAAAACCAATTCGATCCTCATCTATTCACATACATAAATACATATATAAAATCTATTTGTATCCAATTAAATAAAAATGTTCACGTAAATTCTGTGTTACTTCCAAGTACAATCACTATACTACAATAGTTTGTAATCATCAGGTAATTTGGAGTGCTCCAACAAGTTCTTTAGATGGTTGCGTACGTCTTTGTGCTCGTGCTACTCTTGCTAAGCTCAAGGAGGGTATTGAAGAAATTGGTGCTTCATCGGTACTAGCGCGCAAGCTTTGTCCTGCACCCGTAACCACCGTCGCTGGCAATCGTCAGGTACCCATTGTAGAGCCTTGCTGCGCTTGCGATGAAGCCAAGTATGAGGTTAGTAAAATTCTTAAAATAATCTACAAATACTATGAGTACACTAATTAAAAATAAATTCTTATTTTGCATATAGGTCACATTTGAGGGACTCTGGTCTAGGAATACTCATCCTCGCGACTTTCCTCCGGAGACAGCGCGAGCTCATTTTGGTGACGTCATAGGGGCATCTCATACTGCTCAGTATCGGGTATGGCAGGAAGGTAGAATAGCTAGCAGCGGCTTGAGACGTTTAGTTGATGATGGAGCCACAACTGCGCTTGAGAAAGAGCTTAAAGAGGAGGTTAATTTCACATTTTAAAAGTATAATACATAAATCCATATAGTTCTTGTTAGAATATGCACAGTTTTGAAAACTAACCGCGTATATCCAACATTACTTGAATATTTAAGTTTTTATTAAATCTTTTCTATATTTAATATATTGTTAATAGAGCGAGCACATCCGTACAATAATCAAGACACGTGGTATCTCCTGGCAACAAGTTTCTGGTGGTGGTATTCCGAGCACGTTCGCTGTGTTCCGAGTGGACGCTAAGCATCACTTGATGTCGCTGGCTGCCAAGCTGGCACCATCGCCCGATTGGTTCGTTGGCGTGTCGGCACTGGAACTTTGCAATACCAATTGCACATGGAGGAAATCCGCTACACTGCCGCTTTACCCCTACGATGCAGGAACTGATAATGGCCTGACATATACGGTTAATGTTTTATGAAATTATTTCTCATCTACATCGGGTTTTATCTATCAAAGATCTAAATCTATTCATAGGGCTTCCGAATCTGCTTTCGTAGACGCATTCTTTTGCTTGACTAATCTTACTACATCAAGTTGACCAATAGTTTTTTATGTGTAGTTTTCGGAAAATTATTTTTACTCATTATAAGTTTGTTTTTTTTCTCTGCTTTTCAATTAAAACTTAATAATTTGTTTAAAGAGAGACAAATGATTTATGTCCACTATTTTGTGCATGAAGTTCAATCTTATTTTATTTCTAATGTAGGCTCGTCGGCAGCCGACTACTCCTTCGGCACCTGTAAGAGCTTTGAGACCTGATTGGCCACGGGATCCCCGCTCTCCGTTTTATAACCTGGCTAGAGAGATGCGACCCTTTGCACGCCTGAGGTTGTCGCGGTTACGGCTATATGAGAAAAGCTGTGAACAATCAGGTAATTCATGTCAAATTCTTATATTTATCTTTAACAAAATAATTTTACTACTCAGGTTGATAGAACTTAGTTCCGTTTTTGTTAGACCTGATTCTTCTTTATTCTGCCCTTTTCCCAGCTATATGGGGTCGGCACAATATGTACTTCTCTTCCATATCCCTCTATCAGCCGTCATATTTGAATTCACACTCTTCTTACAGATGTCATCTTTCACACAATCCATCCACACTTTCTTCGGTCTTCCTCTACTCTAGAACCATCCACGTTCATTATCATTACTTTATTTGTTATAAGTCTTTCATCCCTCCGCATAACATGCCCGTACCACGTTAACCGCTTGCTACTCAATTTCTTAGATCCGATTATTGTCTTATAATTAGGATTTAAATTTAGTTCTTTGCGCATAAAATTTCTTTGTAATATATATAAAATGAAACTGCTACAATTTCTTAAATAATCTTATAATAAGTAAAATATATGTTTGTTTGTATATTATTTAGCAAATATGGCTTGACCACTTTAATCGATTCAGAACCTAGTGGAGAGCCTGTACCGGAAGCTGGAGCAGGGTCGTGTGCGACACAGGCATGGGGTCTGTGGGGTCCGTGCAGCGTCACCTGCGGCTCCGGGCGCGCCACGCGCCAACGGCATTACGTTTGGCCTGGCCGCGCATTCACTGATGGCTGCCGAGCTAGTCTCACGGAATACCGACACTGCCATGGACTTAGAACTCATTGCAGGTACAGAACACCATCCAAGATATCCGTTCTGATTATTGACATGTAGATCTAGAGCTTACATGATAATTTTACTAAAAATAAAGATTAATTGCACTTAAACACTTTTTCAATATGATGTGTGGAAAGATAAATGTGTATTTAGAGTGGAGTCGGAGTATGAAGTGGATCCAGCGGAGAGGTCCGGTCCGTGCGCGGTGTCCGAGTGGGGGGAATGGTCGCCGTGCGAGGGTTGCGGAGTGCGCGCGCGCACTCGTCACTACATAGCGCCGCGCGCGCGCAAGCGGTGCCACATCGGCTACCGTGCCAGAACGGTCATGAGCCAAGCTATGCCATGTGACGCCGGACCTTGTACAAAGTTAGTAATATTTATGACACTATTAAGGTGATTTATTTATCCAACTTAATGGCAAGTGATAATCATAATAACGTGGGTCTAGATGACATACACAGCACCACATGAATACGCCGCCTTGAGACTTAATATATCAAGTCTGATTGCCCGATTAATTTGACTAATAACAACACCCGTCCAAACGGAGCACAGTAAAGTTTTCAAATACTGGCTGCAGAAGTAGGCGTTGCGGTGGAACCTAATTCCCTCCCAGTCCCTAGACAGTCTCCAGTAACATAGAGCTATACTAGAAAGATTAGAAGTAAGAAGAAAAAAAGTAATGATCAAATGACAAACTTTACAAACTGTCACTATCATTGAATCGTTGATCTAATTTCTTACTCTCATATTTGTCGATTGTCAATTTCTGTAAGAAATTATTTTCTTTGTTCTGTATTACTTCGGTAGAGATAATTCTTTTATACGATTTAGGTGGATACGAAAAAACCATTTGTTTTAAGCTATGTATTACCCAATTTTGATAAAAATATTTAGAATTGATTTATTAACACCAAATTTTTACGTGATGAATGACAATGCTCGTTTTAGTAATCTTTTTATACTGCGCTGAAACTACAAGCTTTGTCAAAAAAGATTATAACAAAATCGATGATGTATATGATACTGGAACCATACTACTATCATCAAATTAATTATCTCTATGCTGAAGTAGTTAACAATATAAAATAGGCTTTAGTTGAATTTGCAACTATGAATTTTAAAAGGTAGTTTCCATATAACTATTTAGACAGTATTTTCTATGTACTTTATTACAATCTTCCTTTCTACATAGAAAGGAAAAATCAATGGTGTCTAGTAATACGAGGCTGCATAGAGGGAAAGCGATCACGTGATAAATTCCAATCAGATGGACACACATTCCTTCTATACACGTTTTATGTATGTATAAAACGTGTTATAGTATAAAATTAATAATATATTTTTGTATTATTTGCAGACCTCCTGGGCATCTTGTTAATGTAACCAACTTTGACTGGTTCTTTGTGGTATGTTATTTATCATCAATACCTATATCTTCCAATATAATAAAACCATCGTTAACATCTGTCTGCTCAGGAGTTATTATTTGAATAATAATTTATCTCGTTTAATACTTTTCATAGGGCACGAATAAGTTTAGTTTATACTTAGTTGGTATTTTTAATGTGCAGGATAACCTCCGTGGAGAGTGTGAAGTGACAGCATGGGGTGATTGGTCCCCATGTTCGGTACGCTGTGGTAGAGGGAGGAGGATGCGCAGCAGGTTGTATGTGGCTCAGGATTCACGCGTGCAACGTCAACTGACCCGTCGACTTTTACATGAATGGAACCTGCGATTCGCTGAGTTGCAGGATCTGGTAAGCATCAATTAACACGGAACAAACCCAAACATTCCACAATAAAGGGGTATTTTTGTCTCATAAATAAGTTTGTGCTTTCTATCTAGGAAATAACAGAAGTAAACACGACCAACGAAGATCCTGAAATCGAAAAAATGGTACATGAGCATATCGAACGTTGTCAGTTTACATTGACACAACAGGAGGCACTCTGCGACGGAGACAGCAACTGTCAAGATATCAGCACGCCTCAAGGTATGTTTATAAAAATACACAATTGGTTTATCTAGAGTGGGCAGTAAGAAATAAAGATATCCTTTTAGCTTGATATCACGTGAACAATTATTTCAATCGTGTAGTTTTCTTTCAACTGTTTAAATAACCAATAATTGAGTATTAACCATTTTTAAGAAATAAAGTAATTTATAGATAGGCAGATAGATAAATGAAAGCGGTTATTATAAATAAAAACACACATATACATATAAATAATTTTCTTACATAAGATGGATCAACTTACTGTAACAATGTAGGTAAAGGAGTGTGTGTGCGTGTGATGCAATGGTATTAAAGACTGTAAGCTTAATGGATTATTCACCTGCTAGGGTTCAAATAGCTATCTTAATTGGTTTCCCTGCTCCAGAATTGTATCACTAGGTTTTAATATTGTTAATAATAGATAAACTTATGTGTTGTTAACAAACATAGTAAACAGTGCTTGCATATAAATTTATGCTATATGCCACTATGAAGTGTTTTCAGTATTCTGTTTTTCCAGCAGGAAAAGTTTAAATAGTTTTTAAAACTAAGAAATTTGTTGTGTTAATGTTACATTGACGTATATGTTAATGAAATACTCAGAAATTCTTTATTAATAAAGTTTTACTGGTGGTAAGGTCTCTGTTATCGGAGACCGTCTAGGTAAGTACCACCGCAGCGACCTTTTTCTGCCACCAAACAGTAGTATGCAAACATTACTGTGTTCCAGTTTGATGGACGGTGTAGTAGTGTTATTACTGGCATAAAGGGGCTCAATATCTTTTGTCACATACCATGTGGAATCAATCAGTATTTATCATCTTAACCGACGCCGCCTTTTAATGTGCAGACGTATCACTCAACATCAGGTGATCGTCAAGCTCGTGTATTCGGATAATTGAATAAAGAAAAAAATATGATGACAACATCTTTTTTTTTAACAATTAACCCGAAAATTTGTATTATACAATATGCAATTGTTTCAAGTATGCTGTCGTAAAGTGATAATATTGTGGTTGTTTATATAATTATTGATCGATGATACCTTTCATATGTGATAGATCACAGTTATTTAAGTAGGCTTTTGATGTAAACCTGATAATGAATAGACGGAAATTATTGTAAAATGGGATATTAGTAAGAAGGTACAGTATCATTACACGATCTCTACGATCTTACAAACATTTTGATCAAAGTCGTACATACTGGAACGAATCCATGTTTTATACATTTTGACTCAATTTTATATAAACCAAAACTCACTACAATTGGATTATTATGTATTCTAACCCAGCAACAATGATTTTTTACTATTAAATTACGTAATCCAAACAGAGGTATGTTGGTTACCTTCATTGGTGGGACCCTGTCGCGGTTACGAGGAGCGATGGTTTTACGACAATTCACGTGGTTCCTGCGAGCCTTTCGGTTTTACCGGTTGTGGGGGAAACGCTAATAACTTCCGTACCAGAGAGATCTGCCAGCGTCACTGCCAAGTAACTCCTAACGTAACTGGTAAAATACATAATTTTTTATTTTAACTTTAATATTATTGTAATGATTAATGATGATAGCTGTTACACCCGATTGTCCAATTAAGAACCATTGGATTCTTGTTATATTAGGAAAAATATAATAAAAAACAAGTGAAATATTTTGTGTTTAAACTAACATAGTGTTTAAGCGCTACACTGTTCCTAATCCTTACTCGTCTTAAATGGACTTTCGGGTCTGGAATAAAGATTATTTTAGTTATTTATTTATTGCCAGTAGCTCGCTGGCCTAATGGTTAGAGCGTGCGGCTTTCATTCCGAAGGTCGCGGGTTCAAACCTCGGCATGTACCAATGATTTAATATTTAAGTTATGTACATTTGTGAACTTTAGTTACAACAGCGAGATACAAAAACGGTGAAGGAAAACATCGTGAGGAAACCCGCACACTGATATCATCTTTGTGTGTGTGTGTGTGGTGGTCCCAATAAAGTGGCAACAGGCTCGCCCCCTGTTACATGGGATCTAATCTGACCACATCTGGCGAAATGTGGGTAGTTTATTCACCTCTGCCTACCCCTACTGGGAAAAAGGCGTGACTATATAAAAAAAATATAAAAAAAAAATATAAAAAAAAAAAAAATAAAAAAAAAATTTATTTATTGTCTAAGACACTGGTGTAAGTCGCCTTTTTAAATTTTCTCGTAGATTGACGTAGTTGTAAATAAAACTAATATATATATCTTTTATCAAAAACAACTACACAAAAAACAAAAGATAATAATATAGTCTCAGCATTAGTAGAAATGTATATAATTTTATATTTAAAATAATTAATTTCAATAGTACTGAATCTGAATCTAGACTTGGCCGCTTTACACGTGGTGTTGTGTGTACTACATGAGATATGTTTTTACAATGTAACAATATTATTAACATCTTAAATTTTGGCCTCATAAGTAATTTTGTGTTGTTGTTTTAAGCCAATGGGGCTGACATATCCCCGAGGGAAAAAACCACAAAAAAACTATTTCTTTCATGAAATTATTATAGAGCATGTGAAACTCCAAACAATTTGAATTTCGTTACCAACATTTGTTATAGAAACCAATAACAAATTAGACTAATCTGTTCATTAAATTTGCATTAGTTCCAAAATCTTTGCTATTAGAAACATTCAGATTTCCTTTTAACTTCATTTCCGTTAGCGATAGTGGACAAATTGATTTAAATGCCTAGCGCTTAACTTTGACTGATTCGATCAATTAGTACAATTGGACACACTTCGATGTATGTATAATTTATGGTAATTTCTAACCACCTATAAGGGAGCTCTATCTTAAATAAAAATAATTATTGATAGGTTTATCATTATTTAACTTATACTTAGAATATGTTAACGTTGAAAAGATTTAAAACGCAAATTAATATTTTAGCTATAACTCGAGTTAACAACGTGGGGATCATTATCAAAAAGTTAAAACCGACACCATCCCATGAGGACAATGAAGTGATGCAGAATGATTTTCCATACTTAGTAGGTTAGTATCAATTAACATCAGAAATATGTTTTTAATTTTTTTTTATATGTTATCTGTATAATATTATTCTTGTACTAAATCTTTGTTATTATAGCTTTTCAATTCAGTTATTAAGATTTTAATTGTTGTGAAAATATTAACCACTTGTACTCTCACAGTCATATTTTATGGATAGTTCATTTCAAGATTTATTGCCATACCTAACCATTTTAACTAAATTACTAAATACCTTAGTTTTTTTATTCGTAAGTTGTTTGTTATTAATCATAAGATCATTACATCAACTATTATTCTTATTGTTTAGTATAGGTATGTTTAGATTTTATAGTTTTTTACGACTTACAGAAGATGTAGATTGTGAAACGGGTCCATGGTTGGGTTGGAGTGATTGCTTTGGTGATTGTGTTTACGCAATTAAACTCAACTACCGCCTGATTGTGGTAAGTAGATTATTAGCTTATTTAATGAATTGATTTTCGTAATACTCGTAAATCGGTGTTTTCAGTTGGTGTCGTTTACCTCACCGCATAATCACCGTGACATATATAAAAATTTATATTAGTGAACTACATTATTATATTTAGAAGTTTATTTTCGTATATGCCTAGAACATAAATAGCCAATGTTATTTTTCATGTTTATAGATCAATTTCCAATTTTTTTTATATAAAGTTGAATTGTAAATTAGATTGGGGAAGGTGGGAAACCAGTGGATATAGGCAGCGGAGGAAAATAAAATTGCAAATTTGTTTTTTCAGCAAGCTCCATCAGGACTAGGAAAGCTATGCCCGAAATTAATAAAGAGCCGAACTTGTAGGCCAGGTCATTGCCGTAAACTTTTTTCGTATTAAAAAATTTTCCTGCTTAATAAAATGTTTAAATTGTTATAAATGTTGCTTGTTAAATATTGTATTTCTAATAAAATATTCTAACTTGAGAAATTAAATAAGGCTTATTGAGAAAAAGAAACAGTAGATAGTTAGTGGTACTTATAAAGTATTTTAATCTTAGAATTATTCTAGTTCTTTAAGCAGATCGTTTAAAACGAGTTTTTAAACTCTTATTCATAGACGCAACACTTAAACCTGTTCTGTATTTTGTTATAACTTATATTTTTATATGTTACTTGAAGTTTTATTGTAAACAAAGGTTTTGTGATCGTTTAAGTGCATGTCTTATAGGGTTTTTTTTTTTCTTAACACTCTTAAAATTTCGATATACCAGGCACTTTTACCCAAGCACCGGTAATAGCAACAATGAAATATGTTTTATTATATGACAGTTTAAAGTACAAAAATATTGGTTTTATTGTCAAATTCAACATATATGTAACATTTTATTTACTATATGTATGTATATAGAAGAGAGTTTTAATCTTCATCTTTCCTCCCGATTTGATTAGAAAGATAATGTTATTAAAGTAAATCTAACAGTTAAATAGCGATATAGTGAGTGTGTAAAGAGAGTTAGCATTAAACATCGTAATGAAAAAAAAAAAAAAACAATACAATTAAAATATTTCATATTTATTGCGCTAACAAATATCAACAATGCTTTGTACGCTAGTTTATAATTAAACGTTTTTCAAATTTAAATATTTGAACATGCTATCAAGTTTATAACAAGCAATGCACTTAATACTGTCTAGTAACATCACAGTCGCATTCCCCTTTCCCATTTCAATTTTTAATAATTCTAATAGATGTGTACTAGGAATTCATTACGAACCAAATGTAATTATTTAGAAAATAGCTTTCTTAAGGAATAGCGTAAAAATACGACACCAACAGTTAACAGTTATTTGGGATGTAATAACATATTGTTTTAATATAACATATTGAAACATATCAAACGTTGGGTATCTTTAAATTGTTTTAGCTATAAAAATTTTCATATAGGAAATCTTGATGTCTGAATCTACAATAAGAATATTCGTTACTTTTATAATTTTTGGTGGGAATATGTTGTTTGTTAAAATGGAGTTAAGTTATTTTAAAATCACTATTTGTACTTCGTACGTTATTGTCATTTCATTCCGCAATTCGATGTTCGCCATTTTCTGTATTTAACTATTCAACTGAATGCTAAAGTGCAAGTTCTATTAAAATCTAAACTTGAATTATTAGAAGGATTAATTAAAGATATACTAAACTAGTTTTAGATGTGTACTTATATAATAAACAAAGCTGGATTATACGTGGCACTCAATAAAGCTGTAACTGTGATCAGTAAACGCATTAACATTTAGTAACTTAACGTTATCAGTAGATTAGGCTTGTATGTTATATGGATATAGAATTTAATTTCTAGTATAAAATTACAATAAAAATAAAATTTGAAGAAAATATAACTTGTTTTATTTTTTTTTATATTTGATTTCTAAATAGTGAAACTGTGTTGACAAAATTACTCAAAAATTAATGCTTTAATGTGGTTTACACTCATTGGTTGTTAATATAGCTATGTTAAATATATATTTATATACTTGTGTTTCTTTCAAAGGTAAACCTATAGAAAAATAACGTTAATTTAATTGAATTACTGGTTATACATGACGAAGGATTTGTATGCTGCGGACATACTATTAATATTTTAAAAACAGTCTCTAGTTTCCTGAAGAACTTCTTTTACTGTTATTACTGATATATTATATTACGATATTGTTCTCGCTAATATAAAGAATTCGCAAAGTTCCTATTTAACTAACATGCCTTTGGTATAGTGTTCATATTGAAAAATATTATCAGTAAAATAAAAGAACACCATTTGCATTATGAACGTTAAAAGTATAGACTTTTTGTACAGTAATAATTTCGTAGAATGTTTTGCTGGACTATTATGAACAGCCTTTACATTTAGGTTTTTGATATATATTAGCATAGATAATAATTTCGTTGACATTCAACGGCGAGGCGCTGTATCGCGAGCAGAGGTTTGGAGCACTTTCACTGGCTCGCCAGTCGCATCAGTTCCTATTTTACCTTGCGAATAGAAATCACCTTTCATAACGAGTGTATGCTCTTTGGTCGGTATAACGTGTATAACTTAACCTAGTTAAAATTTAATCACAAAATGCAGCTATTCAAGTCTTTTTCTTTAACATTTTCTATAATACAGGTGACAGTCTTTTCAACACTACTTTTTCCACTTCCGTTAAATGCGAGTAACTAACGGCTTTATAGGTGCTTCGCAGCAACGTGGTGCTGTGCACTCTTTAGCACACGGACAACTGCATGCTATATTTGTAAACTCCACTAACGCTTTTTTCTCCTCTTCTGTACCTGTAAAAATTAATTACATGTCTATACTAATAAAACTATTTTACTTAAATTTTAAAGGCACCGATGTCTAAAAGAAAACCTGAAGACATATTTCTTTAACCGCGAATATTTTTTTTATTCCAGTTTAGTTACTATATGGTAAACTATAACGTTTACTGAAATTAAACGTGTTTTGCTATGTATTTGTTTAATATTGTAATAAGTTGTATATTTTTATTATTAGTATTATCATACTATATACAACGGTGGATAATAATTACAATTATGCGTAAGACTAGGAAAACAACTTAATAGCAACATGAGGCATAACTTGAGTTGTTAAAATAATTACTTACCGGTTATTGAGGAGAGAGTGAACTCCGGCTGTAGTGTCACCAGGCCAATCCCGTGACGCTTGAAAACATCGCATACCAGCTCAGAGTTGCGTAAATAGTCCTGCAATATAAATTTCATGTACGGGGTCTACTTTTGGTATTGTTATACACTATACGCGATATCTGCTGTGTTTTTGCATTGAAATTTACCTTATTACCATATGTAAAAAGGTGATAAAATGTCGATTTAAATTAAAAAACTTTAAACACACGTTCAATCAACAAACTAAGGATTGTTTTGTCCCTTTTCCGCTACTACTTTTTCTACTGGGGAATAAGAATTAAAGTTGACGGTTGTTATTGCATGTTATGAAATAATGGTTTCCTGTATTTATACAACTCTTACACATTGAATAAAGTTATATTTTATCTATTTTATAACGTTTATTATATTTAATATTTTACTATCGCGATGTAGTAAATAAAACGGTATTATTACTTTTTTAATTTTGTGAAACATTTGTATATATAACGTACAATTACTAAAGCACATTTAGGTGATTCTGATTTTTTTGTTGACCCAAATGTTTTATGAGTTTGAACGTATGACCTTTTTATTGTCCGGAAGTGTATAAAAGAATCTTTAATCATTGTCAGTGTTTACCGATCGCTAGGCAATCTATAGAAAACATCGCATACCTCGTGTGAGCTATAAGCTATATGAGCTGTGGCGACTATCTGATCGCGGTGCAGCTGCCACACGTGCAGCTCGTGTATGGCCAGCACGCCGGGCACGCGCATCGCTGCCTCGCGCAACTCGCACGTACCCAGACCCTCCGGGACCGTTTGCAGGAGAACCAGTCCAGCTGAACGCACTGAAGCGAAGAATTTTTGATGTATTTGTTATTCAACGAAACGGGAAGCGAAAAAAAGCGAGACGAACGGGAACTTCAACTGATGGTAAGTGATACGCCTGCTCATAACAATGTAGCGCTAGTTAGGGTGTCATACAACGTGCTCGTCACCTTGAGACATATGATGTTAAATCTTGTTACCTCAGTAATTATACTAGCTACAACGTCCAATAAAACGTCTTTTATTAGAAATATTGTATCGTTAGTGAACCAAATAAAAGTTTGATTGCATTCGCAATGTGTATAATTACGAGGAAAAAACCAGTAATGTTATGTAAGGCAATTGTTAGGCTTTTTCGTCGTAAACTGCTATATTGCTGATTTCCAACTGTTCCTTATTATTTTAAAAGCGAATTAAGTAATTTTACGCCAACAACACAATTTATATCTATAACAGATATTATACATAGTATATTGTTTGTAATTGACTAATTTTAGGTTTCTGATACTAAACACCTATATCTAAATTTTGTTTAATACATGATGGACAACATCAGCCTCTGATGCGTGCAGTGGATGATTAGAATTGAATATGTGCTCTCAATTTAATTATATAATATAATGCTTCTACAAAATAATATACTTATGAAATTTTCTAAAGTTCAGAACAAAAAAAATTCGTAAACCGTCATCAAAATTTAACATTAATTATAATATATATCGAATAAAATAATATCGGACACAGAAGACGTGGAGTTATTATGATATAGTTGCATATATTGGCGAGATCATATTTATGTAATTTGTATACAACACGCAATCGAAATATTCTCTCGCTATTCTTTTTTTTTAATGTCCGTAAATCACGGAATGATGGATTGATGATGTAACTTCCTCTTACTGTCTGAAGCGCTTTTTGATGATTAATGTAAGCGCTCAAAAACAGAGTTTTGAAGGCGCAGCGTGTGTCCAGTGTAACTTGCGAGTTGAGAAGGGTAGATGAACCACCATCATTTTGACAGTAAAAATAAATGCATAAAATAGGGAAATAAGATTT
Source organism: Troides aeacus (assembly GCA_033220335.2). Lineage (NCBI taxonomy): Eukaryota > Metazoa > Arthropoda > Insecta > Lepidoptera > Papilionidae > Troides > Troides aeacus. The sequence goes on along the minus strand of CM067275.1, from coordinate 4,713,915 downwards.
TGATAAAGACCAAGTATTATTAAAGAATTTACTGCATCTTCTCATCTATTATATATGTCTTTAGATTTTGTTAAGCTTACAGTTCCATTAAGTGTTTATGTAAATGATTTAAAATGAGTAATTCTTTAAATAATACGCTAATCGTGCTTTTAGAACCACTAAAATTTCTTTTTATCATTGCAATAAAGCTTTTCTCTGGTTATGGTAAAAGTTGTACATTAAACGAAATCCTGATGTAATGATCATTGATATACATTAAATCTGATTATATGTATGGTTCACAAGGATCGATACAGATTATTGCATTAAATCTCGGCTTAATACAATATAGTTGGTATGGCTAGCAACACTATTCACTAAGGGAAAAAGTATTAATAATTACTAAATATTTCTAATTAATTTTAAGTTGTGATAAAGATTTTAACCTTGTTGATGACTTACTGAATGGGTAGTTAAAGATGACGAGAACGATCGCGGCGCAGGCAGACAGCGCCGGGTCCGCGATGCGCGCTACCTCAGGCTCCCATTCTGATGTTAATCCCGCTCCGATTGCAAAAAGGCTACCTGTTTAAAAAATATCCGTTTATAATACAGTGAGAGATAATAATCAATACTAAAGGAATAAACACAACAAGTGAAAACGACAGTCAGGAAACGTACAAAGTTGTTATGATCTGTGAAGGTTTTATTCTCCTCTTCAATTGTACCATTTTTCATCACCGCACCCTTGACACTTAAATACAGATTAATAATCATGTTATAAATTTGTTTTTATATAATTAAATATATGTTTCGTACATATATCTTTTGAGACAATATTACATTTCCAAAAAGCAGTTTTTCATAGGCAAGTTAGTTCAAAGTGAGTTCTTTATTAGATGATCTTGCCTCCAAACTAAATGGATATAGGAAGTTTAGAAGAGTAGTGTTTTTTTACTCTAAAAAAATATTATAACGTAATAACGTAATTTTCAAGATATTTTCATCAAAATTTTATGTAATCTTATCAAAAAAATAAGATGTATTAATGTCCAGTGTTGTACTGATGGTCTCTTGTGAATGAAATATGCGTTCGTCTTAGTTACAATGGAAGTACTTCCGGCGATTTGTTGATAACTTTCTCGTTTAACTCGTAACTGCCCTAGATTAAACCTTGTGACACGGTGCTGCAAGTTTTTATTATCATTACTTAGTTTATCTGTTTACATTGTAACCGAAGAAAAATGTTAAAAGAATATAGGAGACATAACTATTTTAATGTAACATGTATTAATCTGGTATTATTAAAAATATAAAAAAATTCATGTTACAAATTAACTACAGATACTTATCTGGTAGGAGACATCGGAGAAGGCATCCGACAGTGGATGAAAGAATAATCATGATGTAATTAATATATATAATAATACTTGTCTTGGTTTTGTTAATGCTATAACAATGGTTTCATGGGAAATATTATAAAAATATACTCTTTTTGTTACTTACTACGTACATGATGTAATATTCATATTGAAAAGTAAAAAGATCGAGAAATATCGGGAGTATCATTAAAAAAGAAATTTAAATACAATAACAATCAAATTATACTAGTCTCTAGAAAAAACAATACTCTTTAAAGTGAAATGATATATTAAGTGAAGCTAATTAAAATATTGTAGGAATGATAATTTTTTATTTCAAATAAGAACATCTATAACAAAAACCGCTCTATCGTCTAGGAGCCACTATGTCAAACACAAGACTCAATTTATCTTACAGTAACGTTCCTTTCAAAGACAGTAGAAAATGTCCCACTTGATAGAGAGAAACCTATCAAATCAAGCTTTGGACTAAATTACTATTGATTTAATATGCCAGACAGCACAGTATTTTTGATCACTATGTGTCTCAATGCAATCAACCATGGTTTAGTTTGTAAATGTTGCCAAGCTATTATTTGAAGAAGCATGGGCTTGAATCCCACTGAGCTTTCCAATAAGAACAATTAACGACGACTTGCAACATCCGCCACCTAGAACTTGAATAGCATTGTGGATAAATAGTCTTGAGTCACATTGTGAGAGAAAGCCCGGAAACCCATATGTATTTTTGTATACTGTAAAACCAAAAACTATATGAGATGACCTACTGACAATATCGATGGGTGCGTGTGACAGCACGGGTTCCGCAGAGCCAGTCTTCAGAACCACACCGCCGCCTTCCGTCATACTTAAGCGACGACTGTAGCTTAACTCCCGACCTACAAATTTGAATCAATTCAAGACATTGCAAATAATGTTTCACTATATTTTATATCACATTTAATATATAATGATGGACTATATATGATTAATAAAAGTAAGTAAAGATAATAAAGATAGGTACGCCCTACGAAATTTATGGAATTTTTATAATTGACGCTTGATAAAGTTCTTGATCTGCTTAATTCGGAACAGACATTAGTTCAAGTTCAAAATTTTTGTTCATTTTGATTTTAGATACTCAATATTATATTCATGTTATGAGCCTGCAAGCAAATACATGGACAAATATGTTCACGTAGTGGTAAATGCACTGCAATACAATTTGCTACGGCTTTGATGAATAACTTCGCACGCCAATTTCAGTGATTTCACTGATAACCTAACATATAAATCGAGATACAATAATGCTATCACGCTACTGTTTTGTTGACCGCAGGGCTCTATTACCAGAGGAGTAATAAATACCTCGTCTGTACTCGTCTTATTTTAAACATATCCGAATCTAAAAAAAAAATTCAGTGTTCATCGCAGAGCCTTCAATTTAGTACACTTTTATCTATTCGGTCGCTGTGTATATTTTCGGTTGAGCACACTGCCGTTTTCCCGGCCAGTGTAAACACGACGTTATTTTTATAACTGAGCTTGGCGCCGGCAGTGTGAACACGGCATATTATCTTTATCGCATAGTAATAACGAGCTTGTGAATATTAATATTAGCAAAACTACATTACTAGCATTTTTAAATGCATGATATTGAAAATATTGATTTTTTTCTATAAATATTGAAAATATATTTTAAATAGAGTACAACCTGAAATACCTTGTTCGATTTTTAAATTAAGATATTTTTAAAAATTTAAAAAAAAAAATCTTACCGGCCAGTAACATGTAGTTGATTGTATGCAGCAGGAGTCCCAATACAGCGATGCCGACAATAACTTTGGGGTACCGAGGAGGTTGCACATGAGAAGAGTGGACACCGAGTTGCAACGCATTGACAACCAGCGCCAGAGCAAATGATGCAAATAATACGTGGACTGACAGCCGGCCGACGACTTCGATGCGAGCCCAACCGAAAGTGTTGCGGAGGCGACCTTCGCGACCTGCTCCTTCATCAGCACGCTCGTACTATTTAAGAGTACACAGAATGTTAAAACCAGATTATTTACCGGACATTCACATTATTATTATTTTTTTATTCGATTAAGCAACAAGCTGAGCGGGGCGCTCACCTTATGGTAAGTGATAATGCCCTTCCCAGAAAAACATGGCGCTAGTTAGAATGGTATACACTGCATCACATTGCGCTCATCGCCTTGGGACAAGAGATGTTGTCTCGTTACTCCAATAATTGCACTAGTTACAGCACCTTACATACCGGAAGTGATGTTTGTACACTACTGTGTGGCAGCAGAGATAGGCACTGCGGTGATACCTACCTAGACGGTCTCCGGCAACAGATACCTACCACCAATAAATTAATAATTGTGACTACCCAATTAAAAAGGACAAAAGTTATAAAATAAAATGTAAAAAAAATTGATTTTACATGTTTGTTTTCATTCTTTTAATAAAAAGTTAAAATCAAAATAACTATACGTTGAACCGAAATTTTAAAACGAAATCTTCGTTCTTGGAAGAAGTAATACCTTAATTTGTTTATTTTCATACTAATCAATATTCATAAATAGAATAAATGCTTGTTAAGATTATCTACGTTTTTTGGAATCATGAATGGAGTCGACCTCTTTTTTTAATTAATACAATATCATTTGTTATATTTTAATTTCACATTCCTCGAAAAACTGACTGCCAATGGGACGTTAAGGTTATCGAATGGCGGCATGTACTGGAAGACACATTGCTGGCAGGTCTCTCCCCACAAGGTGGATCGATAATCAGGTGAGGGTCGCGAGAAATCGCTGGATGCGGCCAGCGCAGGACCGATTGGTATCTTTGGGGGAAGCCCATATTCAGCAGTGGACGTCTGTCGGCTGATGATGATAATTTCACATTCGATGTATCTATTAATTTCGAATTTGGAATTACCTTCATCTATCGCTAAAGATAAAGAAAAATAATACCTTGTAAGAAAGTAGTGTGGTGATAAGTCCAACAAGCCGACACAGGGCGTGGCAGGTGTCCACGAGCAGAGTAGGTGAATGGGTTACGTAGGATGCGAACAATCTGCTACTAAACCCTGTGATTGCTAACAGCAACGCCAACAATGATCGTGGTGGTGGCAACCATTGCAACCATTCCTTCATCGCCATTTCTAAAAAGAATATATCGGAGTTAGATAAAGTTAGTGGATGTTACATGGTGTATGACAGGTTATTTTATCCCTTTTTTCCACATAACCATCAGTCGATAGACGTCCACTGCTGGGCAAAGGCCTGCTCCAAAGATTCCCACATCAATTGGGTAAGGGATTGATATGGGGGAGATTAAGAATGCGGGTTGGTGAGAGCCTGAACCTCGTTTCTTGATAATTAGCATGGTGCACTACGGGCTGGTGAGATTGGCTTGGATCCTGTGATTTGTTGTACGGGAACCATTACACCCTCTTTTTTTCCTCATAGATAGGATAATTCTGTGAAGTGTGTTCAATACATATAAGCGGCAATAACAGTTATCTTAGATATATAGATATACTTGTTACTCGAAGGAAAAGAGATTAGGAAGAATCGATAGCATTAATAATTAATACAAAATAGTTTTTTTTTATTTTGACGCTTATCAATAATTCATTATATCATAATAAGTTTAAAACACCCTGTTGCGTGTTCTTTAACAAGTCTTGCTTGGATAAGTTAATGTATTGACAAAGAATTTTAATTACTATTTATTAATTTTTAAATGTAATTAAAACAAATCTATGCTTGTTGACGATGAATCGAAAGTTGTTTGGTCACAAAAACAAAGCAGAGATATGCTAGTGAACCAAGAAAGGCGGTGCGTGCGCTCTGGACGGGTTTGCTAATAAGCACCGCGCCTTCGTGCGGTTCGAATTACTGTTTTACGGTCTAGAAGCATCGTTTGTTTCTAATGGAAGGTGATAAGTTCTGTTAACAAATAAGTAATACAACAAAGATTGACATAAAAAGGTATCACATCTGTAGACCAATTAGCTTATTAATATTTGGCGATTAGGCCGCAGACTGGATCTGCAAGCCTTGTAACAGACGACCAGTCACAGTCGATCAAATGACTAACTGTACTTAACATCGCTAGAGATTATATCTAATGTATTTCGTTGTGTTGAAAACCCTTCTGCTAAATATATCGGCGAATTGGTGAAGATCGCCGGAAATCGCCGGATGCGGGTATCGTAACACCATATAGAAGACTTTGTGAGAGGCCTGAATTCAGCAGTAAATTTCTTTTGGTTAAAGATGATGATATTACGTTTGTATTATCAAGTTAAGTAGCAGACAGTAAAACGTATATTTACTTGTCAGAGTATGTTATTTCAACTGCTACTTGTGTGTATGCATCCGGCAGATGGTGAACAAATAAATAATAGCCAGAGATACTGGACAATAGAGGTGAAAATTATGTGGTTTTAACCTTACAATTTAAGGTTAGTAATAGAATATCGAAGCGTGAGTGGTTTGTAAGCAATGTGGGCTCCAGTTGCTTAGTATAACAATAATATTATGTAAAGTAACATAAACTTCCTAGACCGTTTCAACTTCATTACTATCTATCAAATATTGATATAAATGTTGTTCTGGCGCACTTACGTCTAAGTAACAGGTACTTGTTCATAAATAATTTCATAATGAAGACCACATTTCTAAAAAATGTAACTTAAGCTTTTAATGAATTTAAAACTTTTGTCGTTACATTTTAGATAACGGGAAATTGATCGTATTTGAGATATATTTTAAGACATATGTTAACTTCTGTCTAATGACAAAATTTATCATCAGGATCAATTATTTAAAAGTCCCTCTTAATTAATCTTCCACTAGTAGAACAGATAAGAAGTAAACTATACATTGTAATCATTTCTATTTACAGACCAATTTATCAATAATCTATACAAGTAGTTTTTTCCTTTTCAATATTTACTGTGCACTTCAACTCAACAATCATTTATCTGCTAGGCCATTGACCGCAAATTAAAACCGATGACTTTCCTTTACACTTTTTCTATTGAGCAATAACATAAGGTTCGCTTGTGAAGCCGTTCACATCTTTTCTTTCAAAACAGTGTGAAACTCTTCGCAACGCGTGGTTATAATAATATAATCGAGATCGCGGTTTGAGGAAGATCGTACTCAACGTATAACAACCAATCTCCGGCAATTGTGCGAAGTGAATAAGTCCCACGATGCACTATGGGTCCATTCATCGCTCACAGCATTCTTTGGACGCATCATTTACGTAACAACAGACAGTTATAACTTAATACTTATAGCTGTATACTTTTTCTGATAATATTTTATACTGTGTGACTGTCACTACATAAACACTGAATAATAAATGTCGGACCGTTTATATAATATTATAGATAAAATATAGTTTTAGAAGGTAAATCGGTGTTAAATGTATTACCATCAAAAGATTCGTTGATAGGATATTGTTGAGTAAAAAATATAGTAAATATAAGTCAATTACTTTAGTTAAAATTGTTATCAAATAATTAAAAAATATAAAACAATGATTACAAATATATGTATATATATAGATCTTTCTCGAAAGGATTTTACGACCTATAATATATACACGCAGATTTGAAATACTTTGACAAAAATCTACGATCATAATCAACTATGCTGACTCAACGTTTCTAGCTGACTTAGTGTTCGACAGCGGTCAATGGAAAGTTAACCATTATAATTGAGAAGAATTTAAATAGAGCTGATAGGTTTCTGACGTGTGCGCAATAGATTTTTTTTTATTGTGAAACGAGGTGACAGAACAGTATCTTCACCAGGTAATAAGACAAACGCCTGCCTATAGAAATGATGACTAAGATAGTTTACAGTACACGAAATGGCGGATATCGGCTGTATACTTTTGATGCTATTTAATATTATCATGGTAATTTCTACTGCTTACTGAACTGCTACAAATTATCGATGCCATCGTAGTAAATATAGAGTTATCCCATCGGGCGTTATCCTACTTGTCGCACTAAATGCATTAATTTCAATAACGAAACTAGAGCAACGATTTCCGACTGCTGTTGAAGTAGAAAAAAACAGAGAGAAAAAGCAAATTCGACTATTAACCTATTTCTTTTTTGCGCCGATGAACTTTCAAAAACATTTCGGTATGTAGGTAATGAAGGCATAGACTAAACAGCTGAATAGGAGAGTTCGCAAAAATATTACTCCATTCATCCACATCATTTCATCACCATAACTCCACTAGATAACATGGTAATTATTTTCAAATTATTGCCTTTATAAATATTCAATCACTCATTGGTGGAAGGTCTCTGTTGCCAGAACCGTCTAGGTAAGTACTACCGCAGCTCCTATTTCTACCGCCAAACAGTAGGTGCAAACATGACTATGCTCTGGTTTAAACGGCGCTGTAGCTAGTGTTATTGTGGTAACTGGAGTAAGATAACTTACCATTTTGTTTCAAGGCGACTAGCACAATGTGGTGCAATGAATACCATTTTAAGTAGCACTATGTTCATCATCAGGTGAACGTTCCGCTCCTTTCGTCGTACATAATTATGTACACGAATTTAAAATAAAAAAAAATTGACGATGTTTTTTTCATTGTTACTTTATCAAAAATTCCTTTTTATTAAGTAACAGGTGTAATGGTAAAATGATAAATAAACGTGGGTAAGAGAATGACGAAGAAAATGTGAAGAAAAACAGATGTGGGTGTTTTAGTTGTTATGTACGGACATCTAAATAGATTTGTAACGTACAAGTTCAATGAACTCGGTTTTATCGCTTATCTGAATATTCAAACTTTTCGATATATGGAACATTCATAAATTGTATTTCTATAATATTAAATAAACAGTACTCAATGCGTCGCCTGCTCGACATTCCTACAGTATCTGCATTAAGTGTGTGTAATAAATGCTGAAAAATTATTTATTTTTGTACTATGTCTAATCCTAAAAAAAGAATTATCCCTTGTTATATTTTCTTAATATTTCATATTAACAAAAAAAAATTACCTTATTCAATGACATGGCTTGTTCTAATAAAGCTTTTTTTACATAATTGGCTCAGTCTTGGGAATGTAAAGAATCTAAAAATTCTAACGAGTCCCAACTTTATATTAAGTATAGCTGTAATCGCTATACAGTATTTATTTATATCTAAAATATATGTACACGTAAAAATCTACTCTTGATGTCTATTATTTTTACAATGAAGATGTCTTCTATTTTATTTTAGTCATCTGCATCCCATCACCAATTCAACAGTACGCTTCCCAATAGTTGTTGGATTAGATTTAGTAATTCGGAGCACTTTCAAAATCTCTATGATTGCTTGGCGGAACATGATGATGAAATGTTACCTAAATAAGTTTTTGTATAACTATAAAGTTTTTTGTGATAGTTTTTAAATATAACACAATGTCCAAGCATACCATCCAAAAGATTTACTCATTTTAGTCTGTGAAAAGATCATGATATATATGATAATTCTCATACAAATCGAGCACATCATATTTATAATTACTAAAATTTAAAGTGAAACGTATATTTTTAATAACTTCATCCCGAACAAGTGTATCTAAAATACGGATTACATAGCCTTGTTCTGGTCACTGATAATCTAACCTATCGAAATACTTATCTTATACAGTGTATATTGAATACTTTTATCATGAAACGGAATAATCTAGCAATGAAACGATTACAACAAGCATATAAATGCTTCTGTTAGCAACCGTGCTCAATATTATTTAGATTATCTTTTGTTGCTAAATAGAACAACGGCTCATATAACTTGCCTAAACGTATTTATAAGTATAAGTTTCATTTAAAGATTAACTTAGATCTAAACTCAAACTGTTCATGTAGTTTTCAAGATGAAATAATTATGTATTTATACCGACGTAATTGCATCGTATTGTTGTGGTCGTCGGGATTTATGAACGCCTTCTACATTAAACAATCTCTTAGTGCATCTAGGTAAATAAACACTATGTATTTTATTGGAATGATTAGTATTTATTTTTTACATAATATATGTTCGTTATGAAATCTATCATCCTAAACTACAGATAGGTTTTGTTGATTGATTACTTATATTTACGTTATATATTTGCTAATACGAAAATCAGTAGTGTAAACAAAAAGTGTAGTTCAATATGAACTACAACTGTGATAGTCTAGAATATATTTTTATTACATAGCTATATATTACAGAAATTAATAGATGCGTTTTATTGCGGCAAAGCATCCATATTTACCGTCGTAATAAAATATTTGTCAAATATTATCAAACATATATCTGTGCTGTGGTTTATGTATTTCTTGTTTTAAGCATACATATTTTTAATTGAACCTATTTAATTTTTAGATGCGATGAGGTCTTTTGTTCAAGTGCACTTCCTCTTGCAGTTCGTGAAGTTAGAATCGTGGCACTTTTTAAAAAACGCGGCTAGGAGCAATCATGGGCGATATCCTAATGCCTATAAATTTACTTTGTTTTCTTTTCTTCTCTTCCCATAAGCAGTTTTAGTTTATATTTAGTTTTTAAGTTTTGTTGTGTAGTAACTGAGTGCTACAGAATCACTGTATCATAAAATCTTTCCACCACAAGCCCACTGGAAGAAATTCCATATTGTAGTAAATAGCGCCGTTGCTCTTTTTTCTATACATTTTATATTTTCGCTATGATTTCCGCATGTATAAATAAATAAATACCGTTAAAGCGTTAAAAATGTGTATTATATAAAAAGTTATAATTGGTAATTATACTATGTGTACCATGTTTTCGCGTAATTTTTAAACTTTAACAAATATTCGGTTCGGTAAATTGTTAAATTGATTATAATTAAAAAAAAAAAATACTTACTGAATATTGGTCAATTTGCTTCCGTTGGAGCGCACAAGTTAAAATAAAAACAATCCTTGTCACAACACTGTTTAGTAAACACCAGCCGGTTACGGTTCGGGCACATAGCAGTTGTATAATATTGTTTATGTTAGGGAGTCGGGCGCGCCAGCGGTGCTGCGCCGGCGTCGTCGTCGGCACTGGCGGCCGGAGCGTGTGCGCGCGCTCTTATCGACAAGTTCCCTCGCCCGATAAGCGCTCTAACTATTAACCCAGCCGAGCCTATACCAAACTTTTCTCGCCGGAGTTTGCGGCACAGTTGCAGAAGCAACGTGTCATTGGCGCCTGGAGGCAAGGCTCTGCCTGTATAACCCGGAAAGGGGAGAACTGTCCACTCTTGCGGATAAGATTTAATATCAAACAAATTGTAAGGAGACAGGGTATACGAGGCCGTGACTCCGATAAAGCTGTGTAAGGTGTTAAGGAGACTAGTAACATTAGCAACAATTAAACAAAAAAGATTGAGGTTGAGTCGAACATAGGGTAGACCGCTTATGTTATCACGCGATTCGGTCTGTCCTGTTGCTCGCTGGGATTGTGAGAAGTAGGATAAATTTTTCCCACGTTAAATTCCTTTGACATGTACCAGGGACTTTGTCTTCTTTTATAATTATGGTTAGATATTTCACTTTTCATATGATTGAATTAATTACTTCACATAAACTGGTACATTAGATTCTTGTTTGTTTTTGGACTTATTTCTGTTATGTATTAATATATAAATTATGTCTAGATTTATAAAATATTACTTTTTTAATATTTTGAAATTCTATTTTAAACACCTAAATCTTTTTTTTTTGATTCTATTCGAGTTTGTACGGTTGACCCTATTTTAGCAATCTAGGTAATGTATTTAGCTTAGACAGTGCTTGATGTTTTTGATATATCAGCGTGGTGACGCCTTTTGAAATAAACTTTTATTTTCGTAGAAAATAAAGGAACGTGGACATAACATGCTATAGCTTTTTATAGATCTCTATAGTTCAAAGAAGAATTAAAAATTATTGTGTGATTTCAAATTACTTTGAATTGCATACTTGCAGTGAATCAGATAAACTTTTGCTATAACAATTTTATTACTGACGAGAATATGGAAATTTATTTATATTTATACCTTTAATAAGGCCGTATTGATTTAATTCCAAAATGTATTAAAAACTAATGTTATTATAAATATTATCATTAGATATTCGAAGACATAAGATATGAGGTCATGGCCGTACGTTGGAGAAGCGATATTTCCGTAAGCACGTCGTAGTCTTAAAATATCTCTACTTTCATTTATTTGCATGTTTTGCGCTAAATTCTAAGAACAGGTTAAAGAAAAAATTTAAAATTACTCTACCGTTTGAAGGTTTCATCAAATGTATAACAACAGAAATTGTTTTCATCAACACTGACATTATTTAAATTGTTGCTTTATGACAGCAACGATATCGTTTTGTAAATATTATAATGAATAAATAAATGCGTTTATTGTGTCAACTGCAGATTACTTATTACAATACAACATTGTTAATTGTATACAGAATCTGTCATATCGTACAAATAAGGGTAGAAGTTGATTACTTTGTAGCCCATCAACGACTGGATAGTTTGAGTACCGATATTACTTAGCACGCTGTGTATTTAGCAATAGTCATAAAGGTTTTTAAGTCACTAATTATAAACATGGATATAAATTCTCGATTTCATGAACCAGAATATTATTAGTCTTTTATAAATGGGCTTCTTATTAAACAAGTAGCTGATAGTATATCCAAATAGCCATTCTATGTAAATGTTTTTATTTATAAATGTGAAATGATGTTTCTTATTTCCTATTCAATGTACATATAAACATGGAGTTTTATTAGAAGATATTTTCTTAACCGATTTTTAAATGACATACATATCTATGTCTCCGGACTCACGCTTAAAAAAATACAAATTTGACTATATATAACAGACTAAATATAATATGTATTGCTTCTCAATCGTGTAATTTTTAAGTATAGTAAAATTTTACGTTGATAGTAGTGATCCTTTGTTATTTTTACTGTAACTATCTCCCTTTTACAGCTACGAAGGATTAGACTGAAGGTATACGTTAAACAAACACGTACCCACATGCGATTGATATAACCTGTGATAAAACTGACATATAGACGACTCTTGTAGTATTTGTATGTATTGATAATAATTTTCGTGTATGCTATATTCCACAAGATGATTGAATAACTACTGTTCAATTTTTTTCATTCTTTTCTTCAACAATTTTTTTTACAAATTTCGCTTGATAGAGAAGAAAATATTCAAAAAAATATTTATGGTTAGACTAGTCGGATGTTACATGGAAAATTAAAAAAAACAATTAGGTCAGTTCAGGGTTTGTAAAAATATCATTGCCATAAGTTATTGTAGATCTAAGTATGTTAGCATGCTATGATAAGCGTGAAGTGTGTAGTCAAAGAACAATGAAGATTCCTTAAACGCTTGTAAACATTCCTAACGCCGCCAAAAGGATAAATATTTGTAACTTATCCTTCTGTATGAGAATACCTTGAAAACTACTTTACCTTAAATTAAGCAGCTTTTAGTAAGAAATGCAACAAGTATTTAGCAATTTGACCCGTCAGTTAATGACAAAATGAAAAAAGTATAGTTGGATGAAGTAAAGAATTCGTTTAGTTAAAACCCCAACATTTGATGAAATTCCCTTTTCTTCAAATTAATTGTTAATGAGTAGTTTATCGCAAATGATAATTATCTTATGATGCATCTGTCCATAACAATGTGGTGCTAGTTAGCACGATAAACAGTAGACATTATGCTCATTACTTTACAACACAAATTGTTAACCTCGTTACCCCATTAATTGCAATAGCTATAGCTCCTTTAAGACCGGTACACATTAGTGTTTACAGTCGACTACTAATGGACTTCAAATTTGTATAAGTAGGATGCTCGTATTCTTCATAAGTCTGTTAAACTTTTTAACGGGTTACTTTACTCGATTGTAAGCACGAAGAAGTGCACCAAATTGGGATACTTAATATTATATCTGAATCAAATTGATAGCTGTAGTAAATATCAAATAACAAAGTTCGCCACTTTATAAACTAAATAATAACAATAAACCTTTTCGTAACATTTGTTATCAAAATCATTCTGTTCATTGTTTTCTTGGAGGAAAACTTATGTACACATATTTCTTTTGAGATTGCAATAATTTCGATAGAAAATTGTTTCGAAAGATTTATGTTTTATTCTATTATTATTTTCCGCAAGTTTTATGTAAATTTTCGATTGCGGCGGTGGAAAAGTTACTGAACAATGTAATGAGACATAAGGAGAGATCTATGTGAAGTTCTTTGGAAAGGGTATAGACCCTTGAATATAGATTCAACAGTGGATGACAATTAGACATTTACTCTTACCATATTTATCCGTGTTATTGCTAATATTTGCAGTTGTATAAAATATTTCTAATAATCTTTTTATCATATGGATAATAGGTTATAATTGACAATTTTATAACAATCAAGAATACTAAATTAATTAACAAATATTTTGCTTTTTGTCGTTTATTAAATTAAACAGTTTATATGGAAATTTGTCGAATATTTTATGATACGAAAATTTAAACAAAGGTCTATTTATAAAAAAAATAAATAGCTATGTATCCTTACTGATTTTTTTGTATATATTGAATTCCAATAATGTTAACTATTTCGCACTCACACTCAATGAGATAAAACTGTTAATCGTATTTAGCAAAATCATTTACGCTATAATAAGAAACTTTTATATAATTATTCTTATATTCTGTTTATATTCATAAACCTTAATCTATCATAAGCAGCCTTGTTTTTTATTAACTTATATATATTAATGCCTATTTAATTTGTGTTTTTAATATGTGTTTTGATCTGTACGCAAGAATATGTATTCAATCTCAATATTGGTCATGGGTGTAACCTTTATTATTAAGATAATCATATTCGTATAAAGTGGACCTTGATATTTTCAGACGCATTTGTCCTTTGATAGTAAACACTTCAAAGATAAGTTATGAGTATCTTATGGATTTTTTTGCTTTTAATCAATATACTTATCAAAATAATATTTTGTACCAAATATATTTGGTCATTATTTGTTATCGTATACAAATATAAAATGATATATACGAAAAGTATATACTTGAGAGCGCAGTGCAACGAGGAGGGTTTATCTAAGATTAGTCAATACACTGCAGGCGTTGTTCTGCTACTGTATATTAATTTTACCTTCAATAGATATTTAATGTATCAATAATAGACATTAACTGTGGTCCATAGCAATAGAAGTTTAAATATTGCAGACGGCAAGTCCGTCAGCTGGACTTAATTATCAACAAAATAAGTAAAATAAAAAAAATCTCCAGAAAAGTATATATACGCGATGATTTTTATAGTCTTCATAGTAATTGTTTTGATTAAGACTGATATCAAACAATTTTAATTTTACAAAAAAAAATTTATATGAATAAGAGATTTTTTTAATCTAAAAGTCGTCTGTTATATTTTACTATACGTCTTTGCGTTTCACAGACTTTCGGAAAAATAATAAATATTCATACTAAATATTCATCTAAACTTAGTCAAAAGTTATTGTTTTGATATAACATAGATAAATACACATCAATGTTATTTATGTGAACTATAAATTATTCATAGGTGTTCAATAGATGAAACATTTAATGTTTATCAAAGTACTTTTAGTGAATAGAAAATATTTGATCCTACGTATATTATAATTCATAACAATTCATTTGATTCGTCGTATAAGTAGGATTTTTAAAAAGTTTTTTAATTTATAAATACTGATTTATAATTATTTATGGATATGTTAAATCGCAGAAGTACTGAAGTGTAGAATTTGAAAAGATTTGTTTATTTATTAGTACCTGATTATAACTTGCAGAACGCTGTTCGTAATCACATGCAAGGTGAATGAATTGTTCCTATTGTTGTCCAGTATGTAATTTGTTTATTGTTATCTTGTACAGATTATTAATAAGCAATGGTTTTATCTATATAGAAAATCTACGTAATAATTTCGAAACAAATGTTGTTTATTGTTATTTCGCATAGTTATCTAAAACGTATCATACTTGACCCACTAAGACATTTAAAATTTTTTTATCATAAGAGATATCTTGGATTAACCGTTGTTTTAATGATTTTGCGTCGTTATTTAATATTTTGTTTTACCATATAGTACTATATGTACATATGCTATGTATCAAGCTGGTATTACGACTAATCGTTCTGCTAGCTTTATATTTAAAGGTTATTCGTTGTTGTCATGATACACAACAGCATAAATATATTAAATGGCTAAACATTACGTTGATGTTGTTGCACCAAAAGTTACGGGATACATAATAATGATAAGAATTTTTTAATAAAGTAACAACATAATAAGCACAAACCTATACGTCTTCACTGCAGATTCCGGGGCTTCTATTATTGAGTGGGACTTAAGCACAAAACGCTGGTCAAAGTGAGCTTTTGCGGAAGCCGCATGGCCTTAAACACTGTTACTCTTGGGACATGTCTGTTACACTGTCTGTCACTTTTACTAGTTTATTCTCTTTCGTTGTGCCAAAAATAATGAAAAAAGTAGAAGCAGATGATATTTCTAATCTTGGCCATATATATATCTACTTGTTAATAAAAAAAATGAATTATGTCAGTCAGTCTTCTGTCATGTCAACTGATATAAACTTCTAGATGAATTACATATGAATCAGCCAAATTTAAAATATTAGTACCAAATTTTTTTATGAATCTCAAAATGTCTGGGTGTAGTACCCCTGCAGTATCTGGTAAATTGGTCAATTCGTAAATTGTTTGAATTTTTTTTAATTGCACAATGAAAATTGAACAACTACTCATTATGGCTACGTAAAGAATAACAGAAGACGCCATGCCTTCCCCTTCCGTGTCAGTTTGGAATCCTCTTTTTCTTTTCTTATCGATTTTATAAATGTATAAGCTTTTACATATAAGGCAAGTTTTATATGAGTCTACTTAAATGTGTTTGAATTAAACGTGTCGGTTTTTGTTATTAAGAGTTCGTGTTCAACTAGTACGAGACATATTTACATTATTTATTATCTTTTTTGTAGAATTTTCCAGTACATATAAAAAGAAATTAGATCCTCCAAAAACTCTCGTTAAGAGATCGCAATCAGAAAGTCCTGCATCTTTGAGAAAACGGGTAAGAAAAGTTTATTTCCAACAATTAAATTTTTATATTCTAGATGTAATTTATATTAAGATAGTAAAATTTTTTGAACGAGATTTAAGTTTTCTCGGCTAGGTTTCAGAAAAGTTCTCTCTCTGTGGTCTCGAGATGAGAATAGAAGTAAGTTATTCCTGCTAGTCGTAAAAGATAATTTTAGAAATATCTTCAGATTCCCGGAAGTTTTTAAGGTCCAGGTCTTTATAGTTGTAAGTCAGCCCGCAAGGGACACGTAACAAACACTGAAAGATACCACCGAGGGAGTTTTTATTGGATAGAAATCTCGTAACCTTGATTTCTTTAGAAACAGAATCATTTATAGCACTTCCGACAGCAAAAAATGTTTAAGTAAAGATTAAAGTTATGTATCTAACTTATTGTTTTTCAAAGGATGGATAGTATGGGAATCTCTAGCAACTATTTGTTTACAAACATACGTCATAAATTTCTGATGAGAAAGTTCTAAATGAGAGTCAAAAGACTTTATTACTGTGTTATCATGGCAGACAATGATAATAATTTTAGATGATAGAGGCATACATATCTCGTTTTGTCTGTCTGGGAGAATTGAGCTGTCATTGTGTTTATAATTTACTATTCACTACTGTCACTTTGTTTAATAGGTGTCTTTGAAATAAGACAGTTACTCCCGTTATACAAATATTTTGTATTTGTTTGCATTTGACACCTAGAAAATACAAATAATTAAAATTTTCAACCTTACATCTTAAACGTATTCTGGTGGTTCGTCTAACATTTTAGTGAAACAATTTGAGGTCGATTTAAAAAAAACGTAAACAGAGACGTATTTTGGTAATTGTTTGATTTGTTTAGATAATTTACAATTAATAATATACATTATATGTATATACAAAAAAGTAAAAATATTATTTGTCATTGAGAATGTATTTCTGTTTGGGATGGTAAATAATCATAGCAGCGATTAAACTTTAGATGACTAACGGTTAATTACTAAATTGCTTGCTCTTTAAAAAAAGATATACACACAGTAAATTTACATGAATTTTGAAAGATATGTTCCTATAATATAAATCATGCAAAGACTCGTCCCATGTAAAAGATGCAGTTTATCAATATAAGTTTCGGAGAATCCGTTGCGCCTCTTGTACCTAAATCATACTTTTTTTAATTTTTATTTAAGTCTCGGTATTCGGGATACGTATTGCGAAAACGAGGCTCAAGTTTTTTTAAAAAACGACATTGAAAACATACTTTTGTACTTTTTTCAGTGTCCAATCGTTCCGAAAAAATGTGTTGCTGCAAGGAGACGTCATAGCTTATCACCGAAAGCAGAACTGGTTGTAAGTTAATTGTATTTGTTTTGTGTTTTTCCACGGTTGTGTTATCCTCTTCCACTCGTTAATAAATGAAACAGAAAAAAAAGCTTTAATCATCTTCTAGCATCGTATTAGTTTAGAACATTGTCAAAAAAAAAAATTACGCACATTGAATGTTAATATTACATATCAGTAGTAGGTACTGTTAATAGACTCGAAAAGCCTCGAAAGTATTTTTCTATGTTCTTGGAATTTATTTGCATTCGAGCAAAGTTAAGATTTATCCAAACCTTTAGAAGGAAAAACTGTATGGGATGGTCACATGATAAATGGGAAACATAATATGTAAACCACATAGTAAAATAATAAAGTTTCAAGGGAACCTTTACTAATGAAATGAAAAGATTATTATATACATATAAATGTTGTATACTCGTATTTTAATTTGTTATTGCTTCATATAACAAAACATAGGACAAAAGCGATTTTGTGCGACTGTATTTAGCAAGTTAGAGGTGAGATGTAGATAGCCTTTGCTATCTGTCTACCCGTAACACAATATACATTACAGAAGCGTGTTTGTTTTAACAAAAGTCACTCTTCATTTTTCAAAGGCAATGGATAAGAAACCCAACAACTCGCCCAACATTCCTGACTCACCAACACCCCACAATATAGGAGACGAGAGTGATATTCACACCGATGAAACAGGTGATTGATATTTTTTAGTATATTAACTTCAGGTCATTAATTTAAACTGAAATAAGTCTTTTCTTTTTAAACTATTGCATAATTTACTATTTGTTAGTAAAGTTTACGAATGTTTAGTTGTTAGCTTTAAAGTTTCAAATATAATTTGTTTTTATTGTTGAATTTCTAGTTAAGAAGTGTAATATGAAATAATTTTCAAAAGCCAATTTAGGTGAAAAATTTATTGAAAATATGTTATAATTGCTGTTTGTAGATAAAGAACTGATGCTGCCCCATGGATTAATTTCAAAAACTATGCGTTCTTACGCTTCAAAAAGAAGAGAGCTTATAAAACTTCGAAAGAACGTAATGACACAACAAGTAGGATTTCTGTTCATTTACTACACTTGTTTATATTTAAATAAAAATGATAATGCATCAATTTTGTTAACTTTGTATAGACGACTTGCTTTGCGATTTTAGGATCTACTGTTGGAGAGTTATGCATCGGTAAAAGAAATGGAAGCAAGGGCTGGTATAAACGATACTTTGGGCAATATTCGTATAGTCTCAATTTCTGGTTGGTCAGCGCACGATTTGTTTTTACTCTTGAGAAATGATTTTAAGTCCCTACAAGAAATTGAAATACATGATGGCCTTGGTATGTTGTTAAGTCATTCTATTACAAAGTTCTATATAATTTTTATATACGTTTAAAAAATGAAAAATGTGTTTCAGTTAAAAGTTTTACCTTTCTGTTCGGTTCTATCGTTATATTACTACAATATATCTTGCCTACAAATTTGAGTAGTCGATTAATCCGTATAGATGTATATACATGATATTTGTATCATTTTTTATATTTTGTAATGAACATAAATATTGTATTAAATTTTAAGCACCTCATGTATTTGGGCAGTTACATTCAGTGTTGAGCACCATTCCTGATGATGTGCAAAATGTAAACAAAGAGATAATTGCACGTCGAAATGAAATATTGCAAATGATGCGTTCAAGGTATCGAGTTGATCGGTGCGCTTATCTTTCGGTTAGTATTCGTTAAATAAATTTGGGCTAACAAGTACTGATTCTAGGTTTTTAAGTCCAGTCTAAAATTGTACATTTTAAATCTAGTTTTGTTTTTTTTTTACTGATTGTATTATATTAATAAGCATAGATACATTTTCACCACAATTCTACATAAAGTTTTTATACTTTTCATACTCAGTATCTTTGTTCATCGGTTGTAATATTTTCCTCTTGAGAAAACTTCTAGTGTTAAATTAACTGAATAATTGATTAGTTTCACCACCTAGTTATGGTTAAGCTTGTGTTATGAAAATGTACTTTATAACAATGTTTTTCAATTTAAAATCCTTGTTATAAGCAATCCTTAACCACTTGTCACAGAAGAAGAACTTTTCTACTATATAATATGTATCAGACTCGCTCTTTACAGAATGTGGAATGGAAAAACAAAAACAATGAACTTGATTTACAAACAGAGAAAATAAATAATTTAGCAGCTAAATTAACAGAGGACATTAAATCAAAAATAGAACATGCGTTTAAAGTGGCCAAGTAAAAAAAAAACTTTTTAATTTGGACATGAACTTGTGTATTTGTTTTTACCTTTTATATTATTATATATAGTTATTATATTTTTATTATATACTTATATAGTTATTATATTTACCTCATTATATTTAGGTTTATAATTAGTTTAACACTTGTTTTCTAGCAACAAATGAATAAGAATGTTGTGTAGATTATGTATGGACTCTTGCGTCTCGACTTTCATATATACATGACCGTATAACGTTTCCTCATAACCAACGCTGCGTGCTATGGATAAACTTTGTGTATCTATATGCTGATGTTGTTACTTTATAATAATAATTTGTTAATTTTATGTAACACAATAACCAGTAAATAGACTTTTTTTAATAGTAAGTTGGAAGACTTACGTTTCACTACTATTTCGATGATATCATTACAGAATGCCTTGGATTGACCGAGAAGCATTAACGAAGAAGGTTGAACGTTTACAAAATGAAAATTCTATTTTGCAACATAAAATAGAAGAAGCACTAAAAAAACCTATCGAAGAGTCAAAGGAAATGGAAACACCAAAATTTGAGGTCATTATTCACGTTTTTAGATTGTATTTTGAAAGAATAGAATTAAGACATAATATGTGAGCGTAGTCTTAACTGTTTTATTGTTTATTGTAATATAGTAATTATAAAATTTAGTCACTGATAATTTTGTCGTTAAGGAATAATGATAGTATCGTAAATATTGTAATAAAATGTCCATAATCCTATTCCTGCTTTAAGCTAAGAAAATAAAGATATAACATTAAAAAAAAGGAGAGATGTAGTTTTCAATCGTTTTTGAAAAAATCTGAAAAAGTAAGATTAGATAGACAAAATATTATTAATATCATTACATAATATTTTTTTTCATGTATATGATGTCATTAAAAATAATCCTTTGTAACATTGTTTTTTTTTTTATTAAAAAGTGATTCCCGAAGTTGTTTTAAAATACAGATGCTGAAAGAGCAAGTGACAAAAGAGCGAGCAGCAAAAGATGCATTGAAAGAGGTTGTATCTGCCGCTGAAAGTATGTTAAGGGTGGCACGAGCTCGCATTGCAACTTTGGAAAGGCAGGTTAAAGATGCGAAAATGGATCTCGAAGCAACAAAACGCAAACATAAAGAATTGGAACATCTAGTAAATATCATTTTAAGTTATTTAACTGTAGTAGAGTAAAGTAGGTCTATTCATTGTCAATTATTGTCCAACAACTGTGGAAGTTCGACACACTAAGGAAGGTATACCTACCTACTCAGGATTTATTTAATAATTACATTTTTATAACAATGAAATGAACAATGATTGTAGATGAAGTGTTTTCTATTAAATTGTCTAGAATAACCTATAGAAGTTAATAAACAATTGTTATTTCTTTCTTTCAGTTTCGCCACCGGGAATTAAGTTATGATGCAAGATCAAGAAAGTTAATTGATCTTTCTAAACATGGGGAATCTACTATTGAGGCACTGTCCCAACAACGTGACGCTCTTGAACTACGGTTGTTATGCGTTTTATATAATATATTTTGTATTTAGTTTCATTTTTCAGTGTAAATGGTTCAGCTAGGTAAGTCTAACTTTTAGAAAGAAGTCGATCGACTAATCCAACTCGGGTGGGCAGCATTCGGGAGGCTACGCAGCATCTTTTTATCTCAGATACGACAGTGTCTGAAGACAAAAGTCTTCAACTCGTGCGTGTTACCATACGAAACCGAGACTTTGCCCTTTCCTATGGGCCTTATACAAATGCTTAGTCAACCAAAGGGCTATACTCATAGTTTCTCTGTGCGATCGAATCAGAAATATGGAGATCCGCAGAAGAACTAAAGTCACCGATATAGCCCAAAAGTTTGCTAGACTTAAGTGGCAGTGGGCAGGGCACATTGCTCAAAGGACCGACGGCCGATGGGGCAGTAAGGTCCTCGATTAGCCCCCGCTTACCGGCAGACGTAGTGTTTGGAGGTCTTCCACAAGCTGGGACCGACGATCTGGTGAAAATCGCGGGAACCCAATGGGTGTGAGCAACGCGGGACCGGTTGATATAGAGATCTTTGCGGGAGGCCTATATCCGGCACTGCACGTCTATCGGCTGTTTGAGGATTTTTTAGTTGAATAGTTTTTATGTTAAATAGGGTTAAAGAATTACGGGAGCAAATTGAATCAGCAGACAAAACAGTTTCTATTCGCGAGGTGGAGCAACAAACGCAGATAAATAATCTGAAGGCGAAACTAGTAGAAAAGGTATTTATACTATTATCTATGTATATGTGATACACCTGATAATAATTGGAGTCGATTAGGATATATACATTGCGTTAAGTTGTACTTGTTGCCTTGACGCCTATGGTCTTTTTACCTCAGTACTTCATTGTAATTTTTTTTTAGTATTTCAATTATTTATTTGTTCATTTTAATATGTATAGTTTTAATATGAAATGTAGTGTCTGTTAATGTAATCGATTTAAGAATGTTACCATTTTAGGAAAAAGCTAAAGCATCAGCTGAAGCGCGCGTGGTGGAAATTCAGGAACAAATAAAAGATGCAGAACAACAATTGTCTGCGTGTCAGGAGCGATGTACTAAACTTGTTAATATTGAAAAAGAGCACTGTCTCGAGTATTTGCCAACTCGAGGTAAATTTTACTTTAAAAGAAATTGTCTAATTCATTATCGATATTTATTGTGATTTGTGATGTATTCTCGTTAATTTTAAAGACATATATAATTTTGTCTTCTGATATTTCTTTCTGCACTGTGAATGAGCTGTGAAATTTGCAATATGGAATTAGATATTAACCATATGAATAAACTTTCAGAAGGCGAACCGACTGACAGGGAAACTGAAATTTGGAAAGAGCTCCAACTTACCCGGGCTGCTTTAATAAAGGTTGAAGATGAATTGCGACAGAGTCGAGTTGACAAGGATAACTTTTTAAATTCATTGTCAAAAATTGCAGTAAGTATGTTATGTCTTTTAAGAATAATAATTCGCTGATGTTATTTGTTAAATGCGGTAAATGGTAATAAAATTATGATTTTTTTTTTTATTATTTTCATTAAAAAAATATTCAATATAATTTAATCTTAAACAATGGCCCGTTGACATCGTGAATCTAAATATTGTGTGCTATTGTATATGATTTGAATTTAATACATAGGTAACTAATAAAATGTGTGTTTTAAACAATTAGTCATCAAAGTGCTAATTTTGTTTAAACTCGGATAGAAATTTTGTTGTTACTCATTAATATGAGCTATGAACTGTTATTCCCTATCCAATCTTATTTTATTTATGTTTCGATATGATCACAGAAGGAAATTGTTGAATACATGGGTTATATATTTACCAAAATTATTACACATATAAATAATAACATTTATTTTTAATTATTAAAAGAAATTTTAATTTAATTTTCAGCGAATAGAAGGTGATAAAGATGATAAAATGGCGACTGAGTTGTTAGATAGAGAGCAGAGAATAGCCAAGTTGCAAAGTATTATAGAAGAACAGCGAGAAAACGAAAAAATAATGTAAAAGATATATTTATACGTCATTACAAACAAAAATTAAGATCCGTAATTGTTTAAAGCATATCTGTCCTAATCTGGACGATAATTTAAAAAAAAATTATTAGTTATCGAGTATTAACATTTTATATTATTATTATGGCCTTATTGTTATAAACAAATGTAATGGTTATCATCTATTAAATACTGTCTGTTACTCGTGCTGTTAAATAACATACAAATATTTATATTTTTTATTAAATTAAGAAATGGAAACGGTAGATCAAATGTTTGCCAAAAGTAGAGTTAATTCAAAATGGCAGTTTCTCCCCTTCCGGGAACAGAGTTGAACAGAGATTCAGAGCGTTATGTTTGACCATCGTTCTAATCTACCGGTTCAGTCGCACAGCAAGCGATGGAGATAGCTATGCTTGGCATTTCTCTAAGGGACCAGATCCGAAACGAAGAAATCGACGAAGAACTGTCGACGTAGCTCTCAAAATCTGCAAGCTGAAGTATCAGTGGGCCTGTCATATCTGCCTTGTCAATGACGACCGGTGGAGGAGAAAAGTCTTACGAGTGAAAGCCGCTTACAAGATGTAGGTGTGTAGGACGCTCTCCCCCAAGTTGGACCTGCGACATCAAAAGAATGGTCGTGTGGGTGGATGCCAAAATCTGAGGACCGTATCTGATGGAAGACATTGGAGAAGGCCTACATCTAATAGTGGATTGAGAAAGACTGATGATAATGAATATGATGATATGTGCATTAGCATAAATTGAGCAATACGTATAATATATACATTATAATGACATATAAGGACACAGTTATATAATATATACACTTAAGAATTACTTTTCTATTTCATGTTAGGGAGCAAAGTATGACCGATTACGAGAACCAACTAGCAGCTTTACGCCTTGAGGTAAAACGTTTGAGGAATTACGATTGCTATGTCAGGGATACCCCTTATCAGGATCTTAAAACAGAGGTAAATATGAACTAAAAATTTATTGATTCTAACTAGTAATTTAGGTTGATACTACAGTTAATTCATTATAGTAAACTTACTAAATGATATCGTTTTCTTTAATTTTCGTAGATATTATCGCAAGACATTGTTTTAAAATCTATACTTAATAAATTGGGCAAGCTGTGTTTATTTACAGTTATTAGAATTACAAATGCAAGTCGCAACACTGACTCGAGAGCGATCAGCTTTGGTGAATGCAGCAGCCTCTCGCGCCCTGATGTTGGAGAGACACGAGCGTGCTGCCGACATGTTTGCTAAGATCACTAGAGCTCGACGTGAACTCGCTGCTCAACTGCAGAATCCACAAAAAAAATTAGACTTAAGTGTTGAGGTTAAAGTACTTTATTTTTATCTTTCATCGTCCATATAGAGATTAAGCAATAATAGTTTGTATACTGTGTATACATTTTTTGTTTATTCTACGAGTACGAAGCGATGAAACAAGCAAGACATATATCTGATAGAAAGTTGTATACCTGTCTTTATAGACAGGTATACAATTTCCATCAGATACGTGGTTATCAACGTGACCCTAGTTAGGATGATATAAGTAGAACTACATTGTGCTCGTTGCCTAGAATCGTAAAATATCCCGTCACCCTGATTTCTTACTTCATAAAATACAACTCCGTTCAAATGGAAACACACTAATATTTGCTCAGTACGGTTAGAAGGCAGGAATAGAAACTGATATTGAACCTAACTAGATGGTCTCCGGCAACAGAGATCTACCACCAGTATATATAACGTCGAAACCAGTAGATATAGTAGCAAAGGCAATTTTAGATAAAGCTATAGTAAAATTATGTAATATAAACTGTAGCTTAGTTTATCCCCAGCCATTTAGTTAATATTCTTACCCAATTTTCTGGTATGTAACTGCGTATTCTTTGTCCATTTTCTGTTCAATATATTTCCTAAATTAAATTAAAACCTTATAAGGTATTGAGATTGGTAGTTTCATACGTTGACGGCCAATAGGCAATTCTGTAATGACGACAGATTAACCATATGGGGTGGTATTAAGCGAGTGCAAGAAAAAAAATCGTATTCATGCCATAGATTTATGATTATTAGACGTATGGATACGATATCGCTGTGTTACATGGATAACGGTTAGCTAATGCATTAACGAGACAATAATTGGAATTTTTGCATATGCACCATCAAAGGCTGATATAGCAGCACTGTTTAATATAAGATTTGATGTTAATTTTTCCCCTTTAAATTTTTTTATAACAATTACTGGGTACGTAACTTTTAAACATGAATTAATATCTACAGATAACGCGCTCCATGTCATCCTTATGTGCCAATGCGGCTCAAAAATGGTCTGCTCTGCAATCCGAGAGAGATCGTGTACTTCAACTAGAAAGCGCAATCTTAGTGCAGAGCTTACAACTGGAGAGGGAAGCTCGAGTACGTACGCAGTTGGAAAGGCGCAGATCAGTGTTAGAAAGAGAGCTTTTACGACATCGCCTGCCCAAGTCCCAATGCTCTCTATTGACCGACAACTCGTGATAATATTCGCGAAGTAAAGTAAAATGAGTTCAGTTTCCGTTCTGTAATGTTTTGGTTATAGGCACAAAACTATTCCAATAAAAATTGGTAATAAATAAATGAACATATATTTTAAATCTGAAGTTTTAATGAACCCTGCGGAGGACTCTGCCAATGTACATATAATATTATATATAATTTTTACCTCATCAATGTCCTTTGTTGAATGGAGTAGTAGTAACAACGGAAATTGTAAATATGTGTTTTTTAATAAAATATTTACACACACAATTTTAAGGATTTAATTTTGAAATGAGTTGAAATACTAAAGTGCTACATGGTAGGAAATAATAACAGTGGATAAACGAATTTTATGGAAAAAAAAATAGTAATAGTTGTCCGTTTTCCTGATGATCGGCCTGAAAGTTTCGAACTTTTATGGAATATGCTGATTTAGTATTTTTGTTGAATTAAAAACATACTATTGTAATCTTTTTTTACTAGAGATTATATAAAAAAAATAAATGTAAACAAATTAAAGTTTATGACCAGCTAATACAAACATCTTTGCTTTCTTTTCATTTTGATATCTATTACGCATCAATACTTGTATATTTTTTGTAAGTATTTTCTCGTGAGAAATGTCCGCATTGGTACAGTTTTTTAAATCTTGATTTGTGTCTGGTTCTAAAGTGTATATATTTACGTCCGCTTTGTCATATTTACAATTTATATTATCAGTTTTGAACAGTGCATTATTCAACGGAACGAAATTTTTCTTTGTCGAGCTTTCGTTTCCGTCATGATTTGTAGATGTTATGAATGTTTCTTGATTGAGTATTTTGGAAGAGTATTTATCGAAGGAAGGTAAGTCATTTGATTGATTTTCATGCGCCCTATCTTTATTTTCATTTCTAATATTTTTATTGCGTTCTGTTTCGATGTCTCGTGATTCAATAGGAGTTTCCATTTCTTCCTCAAGAAGTTTCAGAAATTGATTTAAGTTGTTTGATGATGATTTAGCACTTTGTTTATGATGAAAAGATTCGTAAATTTCAATTTTTGTTTCAAGTAAACGAATCTTCTTTTCACATTTTCTTCTCAACAAGGTAGCTTTGCATATTTTATCTTCTAATGTCAATATAATTTTTTCTAATTGTAATATTTGTTGTTTTCTTGTCT
Organism: Troides aeacus; assembly: GCA_033220335.2. Taxonomy (NCBI): domain Eukaryota; kingdom Metazoa; phylum Arthropoda; class Insecta; order Lepidoptera; family Papilionidae; genus Troides; species Troides aeacus. The sequence goes on along the minus strand of CM067275.1, from coordinate 4,686,537 downwards.
CTAAATTATTTATCAAAGAATCTATTTCTATGTCCTTTTTTTCGAGTTGTTGACTTACCTGGAATAATGTAGTAATACACATATATTATACGTATAATAACATATTTGTTCAAAACATTTTTTAATAATCTTCTCATAAACTGATAGTTTTAAGTTAAAAAAATAAGAAAGGGAATATAATATATAACGTATTCTTTTCATTCGTCATTACTACTTGCTTATATACAAGGTTTTCATTTGTGTAGGGAAATAGAGTTTGTCAAGTTTTCGATACGGAAAGTTCCTACAATTAGTATATTGCTGTTGAAATAAATGCGATTGCTACGGAGGTCCAAACCACATAAATGCTAAGAGGCTTTATTGGTTTTTTTGACTATGACTGCGATTTCAAATTAATAATTACAATACTTTAAATTGAAAACGTTTGCTAATTACTAAATTAAGACCTGCTTAAAATATTTGTTAAAAATATGCACGTGTTTCAAGGTAAATGTTTAATACAATCAGTGTAGAAGATCAGGAAATTATCTATCAAATACAAAGAGAACATTTTAGACATTTTGTATACATCAAGGCGTTGCCGTGGAATTAAAATAATAATGATAAATAAAAAAAAATTGACAATCATATCAAAATTTAACTTCTGTATCAAATACAATGCCTTCTATGTATGTACATAGAATTATGAAATTATACTAAAAGTATGTACTTTTAGTATAATTTTGGTCTATTAGGCAATAGAAAAATCAACAATAAAACAGATATTGTGCTGAATATAAACCTTTACAATTGGCGGTATTTGATAGCATAGTGTTGATAATGGAAAAACAATCTCCCAACGAAAGCTAAATATAATAAAAATGAAAAAAAACATACCATCGAATCTGTATTGCTCTGAAACTCTAAATCATTTCTCAGATGTTGAATAATAGTACATTGTTCGTCTTTGGTCTTTAATAAACCTTTAATTATATCCTCTTTTTCCTGTAACTCATTTTCTTGTGTTTTATTTATGTCCGAAATTTCCATTATCGTATCTTCATGTTTTTTAATTACTTTAAGCAGTTCATTGTTACGATTAGTAGCGTATTCTAGTTCCTGTTTTTGTATGTTTACCTACAATAAAAAAAAATTGTTTTTTTTTTATAAATTTAAAATTTCTAAAAATAACACCGTTATTACTATTGCAGGAGTAAATGTACTGTAATAATGAATTACCAAAGCCCAAATAAATGTTAGTAATCACAAACATTTTAGTTAGCATCACATGCAGTTAGTACAAGTAGCAACTCAAGTCGTAAGCTTTTTTCAATTGATCACATCACTCGTTTTATTTAGTGATTCATTTGAATATTACGACGATTCAGAATTTAAATCGTAATATAGCTTAATCTATTTAGAAAATTGTCGAAACAATGATTTTAATAATGACATTCAATAGTATTTATTCAATCTATCTTTCCAAAAAAAAAGGTATATGAAAGCAATACCGTTTCATGCCGGACCTTAATATCATCCATTTCCCCAAATTGTTCTTGTAACTGCGCAATACGGCTGTTTAGAAGCTGCAGCTCTTTTTGATAGTATTCCATTTTAGCTTCACTGTAATGAACAACATTTTTTTTATTTAAAAAATATAATAATTATTTTATTGATATTACATGTATGTATAACAAATCATATCTTTTTATTGACAATGGTTTGCATTTCGCTAATTTTGCACATTAACATAAATTGAGTTTGAAGATGATGAAGTGTGCTCGCTCAGAGTACTTTCGTTTTATATGTTGACAACCAAAAATAGAAATGTTGTTATGACCAAAAGAATTTTCTACATTATTAGGGCAGTAGGTAGCGAAATGCATTCAAAAACTCTTTGACTATCCAAACCTCTCAAAGTCAATCAGGAATCAAAATATGGAACTTCCTTGTTATAAAATAGACGCAATATTGTGTGAGGTTTGTACACCTTTAAAATTGTGCCTACTCTAGATCACTTGCTGGGAAAGTAAATTTTTTTAGTTAAAAATGAAATTGCTCGATGTTGTCATCTATTTGCTGGCGTGATCAATAAAATGGTGTTTTAAGATACAGGATCTAAATCAATATTTTACCTATCTCGAAGCCGAAATGTGAGTGAAACTTCCTGATTCTTCAGCTCTGTGTTACATTCTTGTTGCTCTTTTAATTCTCTAATTAAATTTTCTCTTTCCTCTTGATTTGTTTTCAAATTATTCTAAAAAATAAATTATTAAGAAAATATCAATAAGAAAAAGTATTATACAATTATATTTTATCTTTATTTACCTCCATTTCGCTTATGATTTCTTTTTCTTGTTTTATTAAGCATTTACAATTTTCAACTTCTAATCGAGAATCCTTCAATTCATTCTCTTTTATGTTATATTTAAGATCTAAATCCTTTGCATTTGCTGTAACAATTACTGGAGTTATTTAGGAATATAGGAATGAATTGCAAAGTGTTTATTTTCAAAAACAGATAAATTATCGAAAAATATTAAAGACTGATTAAAAAGCGATTAGAAAAAAATTATGGAGGTGGAAGAACAATAAGCAGTAAAACATATATCATTCGGCAATAGATCTACCATGATTTGGTGGTGGTAGTTCACTGTTGCTGAAGACCATCAAGGTGAATCCCTATTTCTGTATCCAAACAGTACTACGCAAACATTACCGTATTCCGGTTTGATGGGCGCTGTATCTAGTGTAATTACTGGGGTAACGAGACTCAATTCATATATGCAATTTGGTGCAGTGTATCTTAATTAGCGCCACTACTTTACTACTACTACACATATATACTGACCTAAATAAGATTCTGTTTCTTCCAATTTCTCTAAGAGTTCCTTAGTTCGTGATTCAGCATCCAGTAATTTTTGTTTATAATATGACTCCAATTTTTGTTTTTCTTCCATTACATTATTATATTTTGTCTCCGTATCAGTAAGTTTTGTAATATTTGCTATAAGTTCTTTTTTACTATTGTTTAGAGATTCGTTATAGTACATCGAAAGTTCTCCCAGCTTTTTTTCCAATTCGTCTCTTCTGTATTATTTTTATTATATTAGAAAGTTATGTTATACTGTTTATCGTAAATTTTATATTTATTTGTTTAATCACTTACTCGTTTTGGAGTTTTTGGCGATCCCGTACAATTTGTTCTAAATTAGCCGTATTTGCTATAACAGATTCGTTTAATCGTTTTAATTCTTCATCGGTATTACGTCGCAGTCTCTCATTCTAACATAAAACGTATAAAATAACATATTAATCATTAGTCGTTAACAATAATTTAAATAGCTTTCATTTATTCTATTAGAAAAATGTTTAAAATCGCGGAAGCATACTCGTATAAAAAAATTTTCTTTGAACTTTGTATGAACGAAACTGGATCTCAATATGCAAAACTTCATTATTTTTTAAATAAATGTACCAATACCTTATAATGGCATATTGGAGGTGTTTTGCGATCTCGTGAAATAAAACATTATTAATAAAGGTCGTAAAAATTTTTTTTATAACAAACATATCACATTTTTTATCACAAAAAACCGATCACAAATACTACAGGAATAAACATAAAATGGACGTCGATTTTTATTCAATTATCACAACACCTCCATCTAGTATCAAAGCATTACGAAATTATCATCTATTTCAGCAATAAATCAGCATACAAAACATTCCAAAGGAGTAGTGTTTTGCTGGCACTTGATGACTTTTTCAATAACATCGTGATGAGAATTAAAGGCTTATTATAATAAAATACAGTACTTGGTTGTACGCAACCAAAAAACTGTAGATACATGGCTAATAGTTAAATAGTACCTGGTCTTGTAATTCTTTTATTGTGACATCCTTTGATTCAAACTGCTGGTTTACTTTGGCTAGTGCTGCTTCTAATTGAGCAGTACGATCTTTACTTGATCTTACTTGTCCTTCAGCTTTAGTTAGACGCTCTTTGAAAGACTTTTGTTTCTCTCTCAGTTCCTTCTCAAGTTCCTGTAATATTTGATAATGATTACAATATGTTAAACATTTATTGTTGAAAATTAAATGTTAGTCTTAATTATTGTTTAGTTAAGAGTAAAAAAAAACTAAAGCTAACTCATTGTATTTATTATGTGATCTTTTGTTATCGGTTCTTTTTCATAAGATATTTATAATGACAATAATAAAGGAAGTATTTTTGTAACAACCCCTTTAATTGTATTATAATAAAGAAAAACACATAATGTTTAATTATTTTAAACTAATAAAATTGGCAACTAAATATGTCTCACCATAATTTTATTTTTATTTGACGATGATCTTAAATTTTCTGCATCTCTTACTTGTTTCCGAAGATCGGCGTTCTGCGAATTTAACTCGGAGAGTTTGTACGTTAAATTTTCCGATTGCAAGTGCATCGCCATTGTATCATTTACACTTTGTCTGATAACAATGAGTACATTAAAAATTATTACTACAAAATTACATACCAAAATTTAATTAGTTGTTAATAATTTACCTCATATATTGTTCCACCTCTTGAAGTTCCTGCATACATTTCTCTCTTAAGTCATTTAAGGCAATCGAAAACATTTCATTTTCAGAATTATATTGTTTAATTTTTTTTGTTAAGCTCTGATTGCTAACCTGCTGTATATTTTGAATATTTAATTTTAATAAAAAATAATATATTATACTTATGTAAATATTATACAGTACTTAAATAAGAATAACTCCTTTAAGTACCAAATAACTAAAATAAAAATAAAGTTTTCTAACCTGTGATTTTAAAGAGTCAAGCCAGTCGATCATTTCCTTTCTCTTAGCTAAAGTCTGTTCGCACGTGGAAACCAATTTTGATGGCATGTTATAAAGTTTATTAATATCAACTATTAATCCATTCTTTGAAGGTATTTTACCTGAAAAGGCATAATTTTTAAGATCGGATTTCTTATATTCATTATATGTTACTATATTTTATTTGGATGCTTTTTAAAGGACATAGGAAAACTTTATTTCTCTTCAATAATTATTAATACCGACCATGAAATTTATTTTTCTGTTTCGAACTTTCAGCACACAATTTAAGCAGTTGATCCGGAGTCATTTTTGCAACATTCATGATATGCAAATCTTCAGTGGAAGGTAAATTTGCATGATGACCAGCCGCTATCATTTTCTGATGAATGGCGCTTAAGGAAGCGTAGAAATCTAAAATAGATCTCTGTAAATAAATAGAACTAACAATTATTACCCTTTTTTATAAAGTTGACTGTGTGAACAATTACTTTTGGACACAAATATATATTTTTTTAATAAATTAATATATTGTAAATTTAAAACAATAATAGTGTTTTTATCTCGGAGTTTTCAATTTAAGGCAGCACCATCGGCTGTCAGCAAAAATGCAGACATTATCTCCGTTTCTGACCAACAATGGGTGTATATACTATAAGTTATATTACAAATAGCGGATAGAGGGATCAAAAGTCATTGGACAAGATTATAATACAGGGTGTCTGGTGGCAGATTTATATTTTCAAATTTAAATAAAAAATAATATGTTTGACATATAATTTTACTAAAAGTATTAAAAGATAGAGTACAAATGCGGATTTTATTTTTTAAAGATAATGTCATCCAAATGTCTTCCATCCTGTTGCACACACTGTTCGAAACGGAGCCTCGTATTCCGTGCCACACGCTGCAGTAAACTTGGTTCAATTGCACTGATTTCCCGCCGAATATTTTCTTTTAAGTCTACAACAGTTCGCGGATTGTTGGCGTAAACTCTCTCTTTGAGGTAGCCCCACAAAAAAAATCCATTGGAGTTAGGTCGGGTGACCTCGGTGGGGACTAATCAGTTTTTGAGGGAGATTTTCTCGTAACAAATCCATCGAAGCTCTGACCGTGTGTGCGGTCGCACCATCCTGTTGAAACCACGTGTGTGATGAGAATGATGAATGAGCTCGCAGGTTCGGCAAAAAGAAATTCGAAATTTGAATTTTAAAAGGATGAAACTTCATATCTTTTTTCAAAATTTCATGCACAATTGCTCTTGGAAGTCCCAGTGAAGCTGCCCTTTTCCGTATCGAAAGTCGCGCATTTTCACGTAAACTGCGTTCAACCAGTTCAATGTTTTCGGGGGTCCTTGACGATCGACTAGGTCCTGGCCGTGGTGTGTTCATAGCCGAAGCAGTTGCGCGGAACCTTTCCACCCACGAACGAATTAAATTCACACTCGGCCCATCGCCTATCCGTCGAATATTGAAATGTGAACAAAACTGTCGGCGAGCGAGTACGTAAGAATCGTTACTCTTGAAAAATGCTTCAATAGCAAGCGCGCGATGCTCACCCGACCACTGCGACATCATGACTAAGAAATCCGCACGATCGGTGATTCTAATGACACCACCTTCCCCCCGCACTGTTTATAACTTATTGAGATATTCGTTTTTTAAAATATAAATCTGCCGCCAGACACCCTTTAATACCATGACAGTACTATGGGTAGAGTATGTCTTTGGGGGTATTTGAATCTTATTCACAAAAAGTGAATTGTTACCTATGTTCAACTCTTCTACTAATACTTCCATTGTATCTGATAGTATCGTATAAACTAAAATGTTTATCCAATTTTTATTTAGTTACATTGTGCTTGAGATTATCGAGCAAGCATTAATACGAAATATTATGTTCAGTTGTCCGACGAATTACCTACTCCTTTGCATAATTTTATTTTTTAAAGATTTTTGTTTTCTCACAAGTGTTTATCAAATCTTTAATTTAATATTAGGTATCTTTTAATTAATTACATTTCTAACCTTGTAAAAAAAAAAAACAAAATGCACTAATACATATTTACCTGTCTGTTATTCAAGTCATTCTTCATTCTTTGAAAATCATTGTTTTTCTTCTTCCATTCAAACAAAATATCTTGTACAGGCTTCTTATCAGGTTCTATAAAACATTTTTTTTTATGTAATTATGGGATATAAGGAGTCTCGCACAACATCTCGGGGGACCCAAGCCAACCTCACCTGCACGTAGTGGCACCCTGCTAATCAACAAAGGAGGCTTTGGCTCCCACCAATCCGCATTGGGCCAGCGTGGTGGGAAATGGTTCAAATCCCGCATATGAACCCTTACAAACATGGAAATCTTTAGAGGAGGCCTATGTTCAGCAGTAGACTTCTATCGGCTGATGATGATGTATTCATGAAAATACATGTAAACACGAGTAAAAATATATGTAAAAATTCAAATATGATTATTACTTAGGACTTTATACTTACCATTTTCAGATAAATCATATCCCAACAAATCATACGACTGATTACTCTGCTGCATTTCCAACTCTTCATATTGATTTATCGTTTCCTGAAAAACGAAATAATCAATACTTACTTAATCTAATAGTACTTAGTTTTTAAAGACGCGATAAACGATTATTCTATTTAAAAAAATGAAATCCTTCTACAGCGCGGCTTTTGAACCGAAAATGTGTGTTTGAACATTGTTGTTTATATTAGAAATAGATACCACTATACCTAAACAATCTCATAATCAATATAACGAAACAGTTGTGTATAAATATCTAGTTCAAAAATATGCTCTGATATATCTACCATGATTGTGATATAATAAAGAATATTACTTGATCTGGTAAGACTCGGCTGTTTCTAGTGGAGTATAAAGTTTTCACCGTTTTCTAAAACAAAAATACCATTGTAAATATCATTTTTTTTTTTTTAATTGTACATTGGAAGTGATTTTCTTTTATATGGTTCACCTTATTCGTTGCATCTTTTGCGTGTTGAACTGGAACCTTAATAACTGGTGGACCAACCTTACTCCTTTGGTTTTCACTTACAGCTCGTTTCGTAGCTGGTGATTTCTGTAAATAATTATATTTTTAATATGACAAATGATAAAAAACGCATGATTTTTAATAGTGTGTGATAAAAAACGAAACGAAGTAAACGAAACTGCTTTATTAAACTACCAACGTGTAAACACAAAATCTTTACATTTGTATTAAATTTAAACCAAATGTATAAAGAAAAATTTTATACTCCAAAGAAGTACGAATTATAATGTTAATAATATCAACTAACTACGTATGTGTTGTTTTTTTTTTAATCCGAAGCGTGTTGCGGAGTTAATGAATATTTTTATTAGTTACTTTAAATCCTAAAGAGGGGCGGTCTCGATCCGATCGAACTGACCGCGTTGCATCATTTGTTGGTAATTTATCAGTCCTCCCGCGACTGGTCGATCTTGGTCGTGGCTGAAAAGTAAGTTTAACAGGAATCGAACTTCATTTCAACTAACTTACAAATCGACCCCAAAAAAGGTGTTATTCTTATATGTAAATCTCTAGTATTTAGCTTTATTAGAAATTTTATCGTTTTCTTTGAACCAATTTGGCATAAAGATATACATGCTCGTACATAGTTTACAATTAGATAAGGTCTTTATTTTTCTGTATGAAATAGCCAACTATTGTGAATATGTTTAATTTTAAAACTAATATAAAATGACTTATTGTCTAAAAATCTTCAGATAAGTCGAATTTTTTTTAAAAAAACGTTTAGCAGCCTTTTTCTAGTCGCTGGTTAAAAATTGAGCATGAGATTTCACATTTAACAATATTTAAAAAAAGTTCTTTTAAGAGTTATAATTTTGAACTCCTAAGCGTCCCTGATTTATACTAATTTCATGAACATATAATAATATGTCAGTAATATAATATGAACTACAAAAATATAATATTACTATTACAACGCTACTGTTGGCCTTAGTCTTGTTCACCATTTCTCGTCTCTCTGTATGCAAACTACGCGGAATACGGCTCTTTATTGACATTCTCACAGCATCGATTATATCTGGGAAAATAAACATCTTTATTGAGAATGTAGAAATGTTGAAACATTTCATATTACCTTAGTCCAATGCATAAACTATAAACATGGGTAAATAATAAGCCAGTTTCAGGTAACGGTCACACTTTTGTATTATTTCATTAAAAATAAACCTTACTCGTGACCAACAAATTGTATTTAAAATACTGGATTATATGTACGTTTTAGCTGTACTGTGAGAACTAAAAAAGTTAATCTAACAGTCGACTTTGCATTGTCTATAGTGGCATGGTACAGGAGCGTAAACAAATTAACATCAAACTAACTGGCTATGAATGAAAACTAATAAAATATTAAAATTTTCTTTGAAAGCAAACGAGTTGCACTGTCTTAAAAATAAAAAATAATCGCAATTAAAAAAAATTATGCAGTGTAATATAACCTTAAATCTATTACCTAATTATATTAGAGTATGATAGCTTATTAATGAATAAAAAAATTAAGACAGTAAATTGACTACGCTTACTGAAAATTTTAACTTTTTTATTAACAGGAAATGTTAATACGTAAAGTTTACCTTGTATTCTTGGTTCGTCTGATTCCTTTTGGGACATACTATTTTGGTTACAACTACACTATAAATTTCTAGATTATATTATCCCTCATTAATAAATTACATAATTGTACATTATATTAATAAATAATATCTAAGACCTTTATTAAAAATCATTTACAAAAATTTAATACCCAAGAATCCCAAAAAGAACGATACAATGTGTTTAAAGAGACAGAGAGAAGTGCAATAAGATGGCCAGACAAGCATTTTGACAGGTGAAATTGCTACAAAATACTATATATTGTGCCAAAAAAGAAAATTTTAAATGTTGGTGTGTTAAATGCTAAACTATCGCCACAGGGATAAGAGAATAAAAAAATATAATTAAAAATGTTTTAGTTTTGTAGAGAAAACTTTTCCTTATTTCTTATATATTCGTTACTTTCGTATAATTTAATATTCATTAGATTTTACTAGTAGCACAATATACAACAATTAAAAAAGAATTTCAAATTAAGAACTGTCCTACATATTTCACATATAACTATTAATATGTCAAAACATCCATATTGAAAAGCTTGTTAAATTATCTAAATTTGGTCTTGAATTTTTCCCTTTAAATCAAATTTCTACATATAATCATGGCAAGTGCGGCTAAAATTCAAAAGGACAAATTTCGTAAGTATTTCCTAAAAAATTTTACATTTCCGTAAATTTCATATGTGAGTGCATACGTTTTTTTTTTTAAATACACTATTTATATATACATATAGTCGTTACCTGCTTCATAGCTAAAAGCAGAACTCTTACAGAATTTTTCTTAGATTGTTTACAATAACTTTTTGCAATTTATAGTTCAAGTTTAGGTTAGTTAGTTTTTTTGTGGTTTAGTGTTTGCAGACGTCCAGTCTATCAGCTGATGATGATGATAATGATCTGGTGTTAATAGTTTGTGGTTTATTGACTCGTTTTCGAAACGTCTATTCTGCTTCTTAGCAGTGGTGTGGAAACGTTTCCATGTTTCGGCTTTAAAGACGTCGATGATGTTGACAACAGCTATCATTTCACAGCTTCAGAAGACGAGATAAATTTGTTTTTAAGCAATATCTTTAAACAGTATCATACAAGGACATGGAGAATTGTCCATTAGCTCAAGCATGTTTTGTTACTAATGAAGAATACTAGACGTGGTAGTATTAAGTAGTTTTTACCTTTGTAATTTAATTGGTTATTTTTGTAGTAGGTTCTCAATTAAATTTTTTTTTTTTTGTATAGATGGGTCACCTCGCTTCGCACCTCGAGCGACAACAGCATCAACAGCGCGTGCCGTGCGCAATGCCAACAACCGCGCCCCACAACCTAAGTTACCATCGAGAGCTGCGCCATCGCTTCCTAAGGTTAATGTTATTAATGAATCTAACTTTAGCTTTAAACTTATTTAAAAACCATAGCTTCTTTTCACAATTATTATTATTTAAATTTAAATATTATAAATTTTCGAAAATGTAAAAAATAACAATAAGTATAAATCTAATAATTAAGTAAATTTTGTTGTACGTGGGAAAGTAGTGCTCTGAGCTTGTAAAAGCATACGCACAAACAGGGCATACGCCATTACAAATTAACACTTGGATTAAAAATTCAATGCTTTGTATTATGTGTCGTCGTTATAATCACCACGACAAAAATAGTTCAAAATATAAGTAGTAACAATTTTTAGCTAAGAACTATTTTCATTATACATAAAATATTTATTGACAGCCTGAAGACGATGCACAAAATAATCCGCAACAATCTGAATCATTACTAGATGATAAGGTAATATTATTTTAATATACCAGTATAGCTTATAACTTGAGCATTCTGGTAAAAAGGCGCCTGCCCTCTGTTCATTCTGTTTGTACCCCTATTTTTGTTTTCAGGCTACTATTAAATGCATTGAAAATGATATCCCAGTTAAAGAACTCAATAAAAATGAAGAGGTAATAAGTTTTTAGAACTGCAATTGCAAAGGTTTTTACAAAGTTGCTAATCATTCAATCCTCAAGAGAGTTATTAGTGCAGAAACAATGACTTCTAAGAATTACTAATGGTTTCATTTTATAGCACAATATGCCGTCTCAGGAAGATACTAATGAGCCTGATGAAGAATGTGCAGCTGACACTACTCGAGCAGAAAAAGAAGGAGAACTGAATAATTTCGGCGGAGATTCAGAAGAATCCCAGGAAAATTATAACGAAGCTACTGGTAATCTAAAATAACTACATCGTTTTAAAAATGTCTACGTGAATATAATTCTTGAAGATTACCTGCTTTTTATCACTTTTGGTACAAAAAACGTAAATCTATGCAATTAATAATTTTGTGTAATCTTTTAATATCGAGTTTAATCCTTTTTCCGTGTAATAAATATTTCATTTGTTTGTTTTTCATACTTTTGTTCTCCTAGTGATGGATTTATTTTTACTAATGTTTAGTAAATTCTATGTACAATATTACAGTCAAAGAGGAAAATAAAACTTCAGAAGACTTTGAAACTAGTCAAAAATCAGGTCAGAAAAACTTTTATTAGTACTCTAATTTTAAATATTTTTCATAATTTAACGGTCCATATTTCATATTTTTAGATAATGATAGGTCGGAAATTGAATCATCGGCTAAAAACAGTGTAAGCAGTCGCCCACAAACACCAAAAAGCGTGCAGATGAATCTATCGCGATCACCTAAAGCGCAGAGTCGGCCAGTGACACCGATCAAATCGTTACCAAGAACTATGCCAACGAACAATCGCCCAAATAAACCAAATCAGTCATCGCTTCCTCGCCCTAAGACGACTCCTGCTCTAAAATCATGCATACGGCCACAATCACAATCTAACAATAGCCAGTTAACAAATGCCAATTATGACCCTGATGATATTTCAACAATTTTTATGACTAAGCAAAAGGAATTTCATCGTATGAAAAAAGAGTTAGATTTAAAACAGGTAGGACACCCTATAGTACCTTCTTGCTTAAAAAAAACTCAAAAATTATTTTATCATTAATTAAAAATACAAATGATGAATTTCAGCAAAATCTATTAGAAATCTACAATCTTCTACACGATATACGGGAACGTATGGTTAAAGAAGGAAAATCTGGTGAAGGCGAAGGAATAAATCTTCAGGATCTAATGATATTTAATGTAGCTGATTGGGCAAATGAGGAAGTATCTCAACTATGTCGTAATAATGACTCTACTGCTGAAGGAGCGGGAGAAATAATCGGAGCAATGACACCGATCGGTAACGTTTGTTTTTACTATAGTTATTTTTAAATATAAAAAACTCAAGTTTGACGGTTAAATAAAAAAAAAAAGCCATAGAGTAACAAAATGACATTTTGTTCGATCAGACAACTTTGCTTAGAAATTTGAAATAGTTATAATAAATTGTAACCGTAATTTAGATCGGTCAAACATTTTCAAAAACTTATTTTATACTATCATAGGTCTCGATTACAACAGAAAAGTTTACTATAATAAAATACAAAATTAGTTAAAATATAGTAATAACATTTTTATAAGCCTGTATAGAAACTGTTTATCAAATTACCGAATTAATTTGCAATAGTTAGAATAAGTGATCGTGAAATTTATTACTTATATTGCAAGTACATTTAAAACATTAGTTTAACTGGTTTTTAAATAATATTTAAAATCTTATAATAAATCGTAATTGTCTTATTTCCTGTTAGGTGATGAGATCTTATCGGAATGGAACACGAAAGTATTGAATCTGCCTGGGAATTTCGCAGACGTATGTTTACAAGCATTTACCGCTCGTCAAGAAGTGATTGATTGGGTAAAAGAAATAATAGCAAACGTAAGATGTTTGTATTGTAAATATATGTTTTTTTTTTATAGTATTTTTTGTTCATCGATTTTATGAGTCGAGCAGAAGATTCAGCTAGTGGTTTGAGAGATAAAATGTTTGATATTTTTTACTTTGTTTACGACAGACAAAAAGTGCCGTAGTTATTAACTCGATACCCGGTAAGAGATACATAGAGCCTGTGTTTATTTTTAACATTCAGTTGATAAAAGATCTTTATTACTTACAATATTTACTCTTTAATCAACAACCAAAGGCAACGGATTTGCATCCCTTTGATGAAACAAAAAATGTAAACGTTACAAAAGATAAATTATGTAGTAGACAATAAGTAGATAAATAAGTAGTAGACATCCAGATTTTTTGTGTTTAATTCCTAAAATATATTCATTTCATCGAAAAATTACCTTAACAGCAGGAAGCGATAAACGAGGAGGACTTGAGTCGTATAACTATTTACAACAAACAAGGCCTTGAGCTATGCGACATGCTTAAGGAACTTAAAACTTTGGCGGATGAATATTTACAAGGAGTGACGCAGCTTCTTAAGTATAATAATTGTATTGTTAAGTAAAATGTATTTAAACATTTGTTATGTATAATCATTTAATTAGGAACGAGGCGTGATATATATGTATGTATGTATTTAATTAGGTTTAATTTTAAATAATTTATTTCTATCCTAGAAATTTTATAATGGAAATATATCGATTTTATTATCATAATTGTTAATTTGTATTTTAACTATTCGTGTATATTTTACAGACAAGCATGCCACGAGCGCGAAATGTTATTGATTGTCGGAGAATCGCTAGTGAAAGAAGTAGCACACATGAGGCAAGATATAACGTTGAACACGGCAGCCACTATGGAAATGAACGCTATGAACGCAGCCGAGTCAGATGCCCGCAAAGCGCTTGAGGTAATTATTAAGTGTACTATAAATTGAGAGAAAAATTTTGAACACCGGGGATGGCTCAAGGCTATCCATTATATATTTTAAAACGAGATAACGTATATTGCTTAGAAGAAAACAAACATTATAAATACAAATATAAAAACTTGGCATTTATGTATTCAAAATTCAAATATATGCTTATATTAATGTATTCGTAAAATTTTTCACTCACTTTCACAAACCACGTTGTATAAGTATAAGAACTACTTATTTATTTAGTTTCGGCGAAATTATGCCAAAAATGCATAAAACTATTACATTTCTATAGGATACTCGTCGTGAGTTAGAGGAGGAACGAGCTGCAAAAGCTGTTGTTAAAGACAAGTTAACTACAACAGAATCTCAATTAAGACAGTCGCGAATAAGAGTAAATAAAATGGATAAACAATTGCGAGAGGCGGAAGCGAGTATTGCTAGCCTTACGATAACTGTTAAATCGCTAGAAGATCAGGTGGGAGCCAAAAATATATTAAATTTGGATATTACACTTATCACTTATTTTTGTGACTTTAACTTAAATGTTTTACATTTAAAGAGCCGTCAAAAAGAAGTACAATTAGAAGCACGTGCAAGAAAATTAAAAGAATCATTGAAAACTGGCGAAATGACGAACAGCCACATTGTCCAACAACGTGACGTATTACAAACCGAGTAAGTATCATTTGTTTTATCGGCACGCACTTCTCGAATTGAGGTATGTGTCGTCCGAAAACCTAGTGAAAATTGCTGGTATTCGTTAGATGCTGATGGTATCGGACCAGGCACATTGGATATAGATTAAGAGAGACTATATTTAGCAGTTAACGTCAATGAAATGCAATGATGATAATGATATATAGCATGCAAATTGTTCTAATAGGGGGACCGGAAAGTAATGTCGTTTCTGCGCATGCCAATACTTGATTGTCATTTGTCAGCTCATTGTTTTGTTCAGAGGCGTACCAAAGACATTGTGAGGTTATAGTGATTTCTTTACTTATAGACAATTGAATTACAATTTTTTTTTGTAATTTTGGGTAAAATGGCCAGCCAAATACCAGAAGAGGTACACATCCGGCATTGCATGCTCTTTGAGTTTCGCAAGGGAAATAACGCAACAGTTGCTACCAAAAACATTTGCGATGTTTATCCAAATGCACTGGACATTCGTAAATGCCAAAGGTGGTTTTCCAAGTTCAAATCGGGTAATTTTGATCTTTCCGACTCGTATCGATCAGGAAGACCATCAGCGTTAGACAACGACGTGTTAAGGGCGGAAGTGGAAGCAAATCCGTGTCAGACGATCGAGGAATTGTCAAACAGTCTCAACAAACCTTGGTCGACCATCCAAGAACATTTGAAGCAGATTGGAAAAGTAAGCAGAGCAGGTGTTTGGGTCCCGCATAATCTGTCCGAACAGAATAAGGCTAACCGATCAATCACATGCAACTTATTGCTTCAACGACACAACACAGAAGCGTTTTTTGATCGCTTGATCACAGGAGATGAGAAATGGGTCCTGTATGATAACCCAAAACGCAAAAGGCAGTGGCTCTCTCCAAATGAAATCCCTCGGAGTACTGCTAAGCCAGGTTTACACCCCAAAAAAGCGCTTTTGTGTGTTTGGTGGAGTATTCGCGGCATTGTTCATTTTGAATTACTGAAACCTGGAGAAACTGTTACTGCAGACCTCTACAGCGAACAATTGCAGCGAGTCAATCAATCTTTAATTGAAAAGTGGCCAGCGATTGTCAACCGAAAAGGCGTCATTCTCCAACATGACAATGCAAGACCGCACTGCGCAAGGCGAACTCTAGAAAAAATTAATGAATTGGGGTGGGAGGTGCTGCCTCATCCACCATATTCGCCCGATGTTGCACCATCGGATTTCCACTTATTCCGAGCGCTGCAACACTTTTTAAGTGGCAAAACATTTGCAAATTTGGATGATATCCAAAATGCCATCTCTAGATATTTTGCCGAAAAACCAATTAATTTTTATCGATCAGGGATTGAAAATTTACTCACTAGATGGCAAAAGGTTATTGACAATGATGGGGAATACATCATTGATTAAAAATAAAGACTCGTTAAAAATGTATGTGTTTGTATTTAGCGTAAGAAAACGACATTACTTTCCGGTCCCCCTAATATAATACAATCTATTTTTAGATTAGCTCAGCTTAAAGAACAGTTGCAAAGAAACACTCTGGAAAGCAAATCGATAGTACAAGAGTTAAACAATCAAATAAAACAACTAAAACTAAATTTGGAAGCAGAAAGAAATACAAAACATGAAGAAATCGAACTGAAATTAAGGTTCGAAGACTCTTACAGGAAGAGTTTGAATACTATAGATGAACTTAAAATGAAAGTAGCCGAATTCGAAAACAATAAAAGAAACCAGGGTAAATACTTTTGTAACTTTCAAATTTTTCATAGAAATCATCATCATCAGCGAACATAGGTCAAATATCTCCACATCGGTCGGTCCCGCGTTGCCCATATCCAGTGGGTTACCATAAATATAATATGTTAAAATAATATATGTTGTTTATCATTAAGTGGTTTATCATTAAGATTACCTGCGATCACTCTCACAATAAATACAATGTTGGATGTTTTAATCTTTGAATTATTTTTTCGCGAATTGCTTGTACGAATTTATTTTGTCTTGATCTACAACTTATGAAGTATTTTTATAAAGGTTGCTTGAAAAGATACATCCTTTTTCTTCTTGGTTCGTCTCCTTTTACGACACGCCGTACGTAGAGTTACGAAGAGAATATTCTAACTCTTCTGGCACATTATAGTGTTTCTTATTGGTTGATTTGCTATTTTCTAGATCTGCCAACTGAAACAGAAATGGAATTACGGGCGGAACTACTTGCAACGAAAGAGACACTGAGAGTGACGGAAGAGGAAATGATTGTCTGCAAACGTGAAAAACTTCGCTTCTTAGAGACACTTACCAAAATTACTGTGATTATTTTTAAATTTCTTTAATTTGTTACTAATTTTCAAGTCGTTCATACTTCCTCTATATGAAAATTTGCGCGTATCGCGTCGGAGCTAAACTTTGTCAAATCCACGTTATCATTATTTTAACTCATTCCTATGCGTAGTTATGTTTAAAGAATTCTCGCCCAAGTGATTTCATTCTGAAATTTTTCATAACAGTTAATATAACACTGCTTAATTTAGTCAACCTACTCTACCACCGTCGCCTATCGCAATCTTCTCAATTTTTATACATAATATTAATTAGCGTTGGCTCAATAATACAATTTTTTTTTGTTTACAGTCATATATACCGGACTCGTTTTTTGATAATTTATACGAAGGTGAAAATTGCAATTGAATAATATTTGTCTAAAAACTCGATACAGTTTATATTTTTAACAGGAATCCGACAATAAAATGGGAATGCAACAAAAATTGGCGGCTGAACTTGTGAGTAAGGAAGAAATAATGAGCAAGATGCAACAACAAATCAGAGAATTGACTAAAAACATTAAAATAAAGTAAAATTCTGTTCTATCATATTTGATTCATATAATATACAATATATCATATTATATGTAATTATATGAAAAAACACAATTTTATTTCTAGTGAACAAAAAGTGTTACAATATGAACAATACGTAAGAGACATGCATACATGTAACTTGGATCCGATTAAAGGTCAAGAATCATTTAAAGAAGATACTCATCAAGAATTACAACAAGAGGTAATATTATATAAAAATTTCTCATGCTGATAAATTTAAATATACCAATTATTTCATGAACTATAGGACTCTATGTACAACCAATGTTATTGCAAGAGAATAATTCACTGAATTATGGTAAGAAGAAAACATCCACCCTAATTTAAATGTTCCTACTTCCTTAGCGTCTAATATTGCCTTTATATTAAAATAGTCAATTTATTTTTAATATTATTCATACAGATAGCCGATCAGTTAGATATTTTCACCGATCCTTTACCATTCATTTAAATGTGAAATAATTAAAACGTGTCTACTCTCTCATGTCATCGAACCACTTCCTCCGTTGCCTTCCGAACGCTCGTTTTCCGGTAATTTTAATAAGCAGGATAATTATATTCCACCTATTGGACTGGACCATAATAATAATTGCGTTCTACTAAAAAAGTCTTCGTGGTATTGCAAAAGAAATTTATCCCGTTTTACTTATACGTGGAAATCTAGAATATTTTTACTCAGCTGCAGCTCTTTAGTACGTTTCTTTTTTCATCTAGAGAATCAAAACTATCACGTATAAAATGTTTATTTCTACAAAATTTTAATTAGAATACTTTATTAAAATTTATATCCTTTTTTACTGTAATGAAATACAACAAAGAAATAACGAAAATTCTAGATACTGAAACTAAGAATGGGTTTATTAGAAGCCGCGCATAAAAATGAAGAGTTGACAGAGATTTTGATGCAAAAAGATCAAGAGCTAGAGCAACAGGACAAGACATCACGTGCTCAGGCAAGAGTAATCAAGGTCCTTCCTCAATAATTAATAAACATTAATTTAATTTATAATGATTAGTTCCAGAAATATTTCATGATAGTTGTGAAAAATCCAATATTTAATTAATTCCGTATCGTAATCGCACAAAAGGTGTGAATATTAATTTTAGCCTAAGGAGTACGTTCCTCAAGTACCATTAATTAAGATTTAATTATTATCCGAAGAGGACGGGTGCTCATTTGTAGTCTTGGAGATGAATTAAAATAACGAACATTATTAGTTCCATAGCCCATATACACACCATCTTTAGCTGAAACTGTGTATATGCTTGGTTATATATATTTGTATCATAATTAGGATAAATTTTTGGTAGACATTTTTCCATCTATAGTAATGTGATCTGTACAAGATGTGATGCAGATTCGTGAGGAGTTAATCAACATGCTCAAGAATAAGGAGACGGAGCAAAGTCGTGAACTATCTATGCTGCAGCAAGACCTTGATCATCGAATGAAAATTGTAGATGAAGTGAGATAGTCGCATTTTTGTTTTTTTTTACGTATTTTTTTTAATTTGTTATTTGTGATTTCCTATAATAACGATAAAATACAAATAATTACGATTGAAAAAAATAAATTCATTTAACTTTATTACTTATATGGAGCTAATATATCTACTAATAAGTAAACGAAGTAACAAATTCTGTAATTTAAGGTAAACAAGCAAATAGCTGCGAAGGCAGAAGAAATTCAAGAACTGTTTTCGACTTTAGAGAATAAACAGCAACAGATTCATCGATTGGAAAAAATCGTCTTGGCTCTAGAAGAACAACAGAGACGAGCTCAGGCGCAGCGTACTCGGCATGAGGAAAAAATTGCAGCGCTCGAACATGAGTTAGCAGCTGGCGGCATCAGGCGGGAACGGTAATAACTGTAACACTAAAATTATAATGAGTGTATTAAAAAAATGTGCTTAAATTTCTACAATTTCAGCTTATTTTCAGACCAATTTTAAATGTTATGATTTATGAATAATAATGGTTAAGAAAATTTTATGTATTATTAGTAGGAACACATCACACATACAAGCGATGATAAGTTGTGTATCCCCGGAACAGTTATAGTAACGAATTTTTGCAGCCGCCCATTGAGCCCTTCGCCTTAGGACTATTGAATATTGTTATTCTAGTAATTTTACCAATTACAATACCCTACAAAGTGGAACAAAGTAATGTTTGCACACTACTTTTTAACGATAATTAATTTTTCAATAAAAATTACATTTAAAAGGTTATTATCTACCTGATTACGATTCAACTTTATACCAACATCTAGTTAATAGAACTCGTATTTGTTTATAATTTCATTATCGTGTACCTAACCCATTCTTCTCTTTTCAGAAAATTTCTGTTTTTTTAGAGACACTAAGACGTGTCGCTTATAAATTGTGCAAGTTAATGTGATATCAGTGAATGTAAAATCATTTTTAGAAACATTTTTTTTGTGATAAGTGGATCGAATAAAGTGCAAAATACTGTATAGTTTACTTTTCATTTAGTTTCTACCTATATGATACTATAATCTATTTCAAGTACTACATTGATAACAATGTTAGTAACATGAAACAAATAAAATTAAGAAAATTTTAATTATCTGGGAAACAAATATTTCGGCTAACATATTGATCAAAATTATTAGTTATTCGAAAAAGTATCTAATATAGAATAAATCTATCGATCTCCCGAACTTGATGACATATATTTTGTGGTAATATGTAATAGTTGCTTAGCAAAAATTGACATTTGTGCCTATTGTACAACAAAAAATATAAAAAAATAATTCAAATTTTTTTTAGGTTATAAGTGCCATGAAAATGGACTAATACAAAAAACAAAGACTTAAGAAAATGTGTTTAAAAGAATCATTTCATAGCATTTTGAAGCTTATCATTGTATTAATGTATAATGCGCCATCTACTGAAAAGTACTGACGAGAAACATTTTATTAGTACTTTTTGAGGCTATATTCATTGACCTAAGATGACAATATCCATTATACATTTTTTTCTGATTTCAAACGGAAATTTTATATTTGGTTTACATCAATAATTAATGCCACTTCAAATTTTTCAATAAATAGGTTTTACTAGTAATCGTTTACATGATTTGTTTATAATTATCAAAATAAATTAATGTTATAAATTCAAAAAAATTGTGCCATCGATAAAAGAAAATTAAACAAAAAAAATTTAAGCGTTGTAATACCATTATTTTAATATCTTTGCCACTGATATTAAATTGATTTTTTATTTAAAGAGCCATCAATATCCATCCAAAAATTCATATGGTAGCAGTAAAATGCTTTAACTTAAGAATCTCCTTATTATTGGTTATTTATAACATAACAGCGAGAATATAATTTTCTTAATTTTTTTATTGATAAAGTTATAAACAATATCTATTTAATAGTTCCCATGGCACAAATGCATAATTCAAGGTTCATATAATATGACGCTGTCATTTTGACAAGTATTAGTCAATATCAGTTGTATCGTGCGTTATTTAGGAAGAATAGTTTTTATAATTTAAAGATATAATTTAAGTATAAAATGTCTGAAAGAAAAGTTTTAAATGTGCGTATAATTATATAAAATTGCGTATTTGCAGCCAACGTTTAAAACATTCACTAATTTATTTTGTGGATGATTTCAGAAATATTATCCCCCGGATTTTGATCCATCTAAAATCCCTCGCATGAAATTGGCGAAGAATCGCCAATATACTGTACGTTTGATGGCACCTTTTAATATGCGTTGTGTTACCTGTGGCGAGTATATCTACAAAGGAAAGAAATTCAATGCCCGTAAAGAGGACGTAGAGAATGAGGATTATTTGGGTATACGGATATACAGATTTTACATCAAAGTAAGTTTAATTACAGTGTTTTTTACGTCGGAAACATAATTATAACTTTGGGTGGTTACTTTAAAATTAAGTAAGTACCACATATTTTTCAAGTCACCTCTAATTTAAATGGTTGATACTTGTTTTACTGAGTTTGTTACATAATCTATTTTCATTTAATTTGTAATCAAATATTAATTGTTTAATTTACTTTAAAATAAACATTTCAGTGTACGCGGTGCCTACAAGAAATATCATTTAAGACGGATCCAAAGAACACTGATTATGAAATAGAAGCAGGAGCTACAAGAAATTTCATGGCCTTAAAATTAGCTGAAGAGCAGGCAAAGAGGGAAGAAGAGGAACAAAAAGAAGAAGAAGCTAATAACCCTATGAAACTTTTAGGTATATATTTTAGAAACATTGGTTATTTATTAATTGTGAATAACGTTTATTGATGTAAGGTCTCTGTTGGAGGAGGTCACATAGAAGGACCACAAATCTTACTTTTACTGCCAAACTGTAGTGATCAAAAATTTCAGTTTTCTGGTTTATAAGGGGCTAGTGAAATTTCTATGGTAACAAGTTTTAACATCTTATGTCTTAAAGTGACAACTGTGCTGTGGTACTGTATGCTATCCTAACTAGCACAACATTATTATGACCATATGTCACTTACTATCAGGTGAATATCATCATCATCTCATTGCTTCATAGAATAAAAATAAACTGTTTTAAATGGAAACAGCATACTGTAGGATGATGCAATGATTATAACAAAACTGTGTACCAATTTATTGTATACCATTGTTTAGACAATGGAAACTAGTATCATCCACTAATATTACTAAACCAAGGCTTAAACTCTTCTATGATATAGTCACAAGGACACTATCCAAATGGTGATAAATTGTTATAGTCCTAACTTAATTACCCACTGGGCAAGATAAGTATTGTACTTTTTTTATGATAACAACGCATAATAATAAAGTACAAACACCCATGGTATGTAAAAGTAACTTCTTTACTGCTTGTATTTTATCTGTATGTCACAATAACTGATATCACATAAGTAGCATGTATTTCTGTTGCCAAATAGTAGTACACAGTTGATACTTTTTGTTCCTCTTTATAGGATTATAATGAAATTAATAGGAAAGGAATGGTTTTAAAGTAATATTTCATGTTACTAGAATACTAGAACAGCATGGTGCAGTACACAACCTTCTATTGTCAAGCAAATGTTTTGTTTGGTTGGTTGATTCATCAAACGATAAAAACCTGGTTACTTTGCACCCTTACATTATAAATTAGATTTTATAATAGCATTTACAGTATATAGGCTATCAACCAATGCTTCTTTAATTTTAAAGTAGAATGTTTTAATATTTTAGGATATCAATATTGGCAATGTAATCTAGCGGCTAAGTTGCTACAAAATAAAAATGTAATCATACCTATGATTTTATCAAAGTTAAAAATTATAAAATATATTACATATAATTCCATTGTTCTAGATTGTATATATACCTAAATAAAACTATTAAATTTTATATTCTAGAGTACAGAACAGAACAGTCGAGGCAGGAGATTGAACTTTTAGAAAGTCTGGAAGATTTGAAGGAGTTAAATCGACGGCAACAATCAGTTGACTATGAGGGCATGTTGAAACAATACCAGCCAGAGACATCAGAGCAAAGAAAAGCAAGGGAAGAAAAGGAAGACAATGAATTTATCAAGTACATTTTAATGCTTATTAATATTTGAGCTAACATCATATATAAATGAATGTATTACCTCTAATACAATTTTTTATCAGATATAAATTATCACTTGACCAAAAATGCTTATGTTATTAATCTTATAGTCTGAGAAGTACTAACGGATAGTTTTATGAGATTTCCTTTTTTAAGATTCTCTTCTCATCGTTTATGCTCTTTTTTTCTTTTATTTTCAATATGGAGAGAATCGGAGAATAATAATACTCTACTATTGCTCTTCATATTTAATATTTGAAACTGTCATCAGTCATTAGGGATTTAAACAACATAAAGATTTAAATGTTGTTAACAATATTGTAGTAGCTCGCTGGACTAGCGGTTAGAATGTGCCGCCTTCATTCTTAAGGTTGCGGGTATGAATCTCGGCATGTGCATGAATTCGAATTTATTTTAAGGTGTGTGCGAAATGACCAATCCGCATTACGCCCGTCTGGTTACTATGGCCCCATTGCTCACATTTGAGGGTAGGCGAATGCCCCAGCAGTGGGGATGTAAATTGGCTGTTATGGATAACGATATTTAAATACATCCAATGATAAAAGAGACTAGGATTGTAGTAAACACATAGAAAGTATTATTTTCTGTAATAATTTTATTAATTTCTCCATTAATTGGTTTCTAAAAAACATTACTAAAGTTATAGTTTAATTTGCTGACAGCAAATGCACTATATTTTAATCCAAAAGATACATATCAGTGGAAGAAATAAAGGTTATTTGAGATTTTTATACATTCAAACCCAGTTCTGCATTCTCAGGAATTGTATGAAATAGAGGTTATTTTTAGTCTGTTTCTTTAGCCACAAGTTATTTATTTCAAATTATGTTAATTTAATCAAAATGAAATTATAAGAACGTTTTCTTATATTAAATAACCTTTTATAAGAAATATAAGGTTTTAATAGACATATTGATTAATATAGTAAGTAAAAAATAAAAAAGTAGTTAGTTAAGTAAAAAATAATATTAGATAACTTTACTAAATTTATCCTTTTTAATGTGTATTTAACCAAAATTTTGTTTAATGTACAATTCTTACAGATTGTCTTTTTCAGGTCTATTAAATTCAACAATCCAGGTAAACATAAGGTAGTTACGGAAGAAATTATAGAAGAAATCCAAGATGAAGGTGAACCAGTTTTAAAGAGTTTAAGAATTAAACAGGAACCACCAACAAAGACTAGTGATGTAAAGAAGAATGAATCATGGAATAGAAGTATAGGTGTACTAGCTAAGAAGCCAGCATTAGTTAATCTTGTAAAAAAGAAAACTGACACAGTTAACAAAACATCTCATTGTAAAGAAACAAGTGTTAGTGAAGGAAACCCACAAACGCCTGAAACAAGTGACAAGCAAACAAATGAAGTTAGTGGCAGTGGTGGACTATCCCTATTAGCCAACTATTCGGGCAGTGACAGTGACTCTCAGTGAGTCCTTTTGTATTGTTTTATAATCATTTCAATAAATTGTTATATTAATTGCATGATAGGTTAAGTTTATTCTCTTTTTCTTGACTTACTTTAATGAGACAAAGGTAACAAGTTATTTATGACAGTAAAAACTTGTGACATGTACTAAATGTTGATGCACAATATATTTCTTAGCAGTACAGGAAAGATCGAAGGGTGATTTTTGAGGGTACACTATCCAGCCATGGGACATCTATTGATAAAGATGATGATATTTATCTTAAGTAAATATAGACTACAAATAAATCATTAGATGGCTATTTTTGCTGCTAACTTGATTATATTTATTCAGGGTAATATACTGGGTGTAAGTGTAGGGTAGCTTCTTTGGATAATAAACGAGGCATTATTCCCGGTTTGAGACACAAGATGTTAAGTAACTCTAATAATTTCACTGAGTACATTACAGGCTGGAACAGAGTAATATTTACACAATACTGTTTGGTGATAGAAATAGGGGCTGCGGTACTTACTTATACCTTTATGACAACAAAGAAGTATCTACCACTTACAAATTTATTGCAGTCATATTACAAAGCACATTATCTGCTTGTTAGAGAAAAATTTCATATTTTCAGTTCAAATACATTTTAATATGGTCAATAATTTCAAATTAAAAAGGTTAGTTACAAACGGGGTTATTGATAGTTTAAAAAAAAATGAAACCACGTCGCGAGTAGCAATTACGGGATACGGTTGGCTCATGCGTAACAAAATCCGATTGTAGCTGAAGCGGCGACAATCCGATTAACGGGAGCTTTAGAATCGAAACGATGATGAAAGCGGTTTCATTGTGCCCAGCGCCCTAACGTTATACAGCAAAGTGCGCTAACGCAGTTTTTTGCTTCGACGTTACGACGAAACTAGCGAGACGTTTTCCTAATGATATACCCTTAACAATGTGGTTCTAGTAACGATGATGTACACTATCATAAAATTATTTTCGTTGCGTTGAGACAAGATGATAAAACTATCGCATGGAGGTCCGTAGTTCTGTTTTGTGAAATTGTTATGGTACAAAAGTAGGCTGCTGAGCGAGATCGAGAGAGGACAGATCCCGCTTGGAGGCGAAGCCGCCGTGGCACTAACGCGCATCGTCACGGCGCACAGGTACATAGTGTTCCCCTACCTTAATAGAGCCTTTGGTGTCGTTGGCGTTAATCGCCTTCTTAACTATCCTGAGGAGGACAATTGCAGGACTTGGTCTCCTCTCAGTCATTAAAGAAGTACTCACGAGGCTGGTAGTGTCTGCATAAAATAGACTCCAGGACAGGTTGTCCCAACATAGTGTTAAGATTTCCCTCCGAAACCAAAAAAAATTGTAGTTTCACTAGCTACAGCGCCCTTCAAACCGGAAAACAGTAACGTTTCCACACTACTGCTTGTCGATAAAAATAGGTGGGGCGCGGTAGTACTACTAGACATTCCTCGGCAACAGAGACCTCCCAGTAAGAACTACAACACTCTTCAAACCAAAACATAGTATGTCTGCAAACTAATGTTAGCTTCATCGTATTGAGTATTTATTTCAGTTTATATTTATAAAAATATATTATTTATAGTAACAGGTAATGCCGAGGATACGACCGCAAAGATTCTTTCTCACCTAAGGAGTTGGGTGTACAGTTTGGGGGTGTGTATCTGGTTTGAAAGGTGTTTTGCCAACACGTAAGAGTGGCGGTAGACGTCTAGGAAAAAGGGAAATCGTATACTGTTCGTATTTAAATAAACTTTCTACTATTTGCATTTGAATAATGTAGTTATATGATAACAACAACTTTTTAATAAATATCCTTCGGAAAAGTTGTTGTAACTTGTAAGGATTTCCGTACAACAACTCAAAGGACCCAACCAACCTCACCTGATCGTGGTGTACCCTACTAATCAGCGAACGAGGTTCATGACTCTCACCAGCTTGCATTGGGCCAGTGTGGTGGTATATGGCCCTCTATATGAACCCCTACTTACGACAGCGCCTTGTACCCGGCGGTGCCGGAGGTAATACTGATTGCAGCGGTGGACCGATCGATTTGGAGATTCTTGAGGGAGGCCTATGTCCAGGAGTGGACGTCTCTCCGATGTCGATTAAATATACTTCATCTCAATAGTTACTCTATTGAACTTTGTCATATATAACTAAAGTTTCGTTTTGGGGCGGCGTATGTACAGCATTGGTTGTCAATAACCTGAATAGAAATAATTATCCTTAAATCGTATAGAGATATAAAACACCCCCATGACGTTGTTTTAACCTAATATAAATGAACTTACTACCTACATATTGTACTAGTTTTACCTAAGCCCATATAAAGAGGTACCTTAACGATTTCTGTTTCTGATGTTTTATCATTTTCCCTATTTAGTAAAGGCCATGTTATTCTCGTTAGTTTTTAAACGTCCGGGGCCACACCCACCAACCGTCAAATTACATAACAAATTAATATTTTTCGGTGTCGAAGGCGGTACCTGCGGATTCCTGCAAATCGGGATACAAACAAAAAGCACATAGCTCACGGTTTCCGAGATAAATACGGACTCGTATCCCGGTTTTTTCTCCGACATAAATATCATTTTTTTCGGTGGATGTAACGGCTTTGAGCCGACACGTCGGTGCTCGGTTCTGGGAAGTAGAGTTGTCGCGGCGCCGGCCAGGGCTGCTCCTCGGTTATTCGAGCAATAAATAAAAGGCTGCTTGGGAAATATTATGTTACATTCGGGGTGTTTTTTGAACGAGTGCGTGCGGCGGCTGCGCGGTGGTCGGTCGCTATCGGCCACTCGAGCCTGGGCAATGATGCAGACGAGTTCGCCATATGCATTTACAGCTTATTAAATGTTGTCATTCTTTCCTAAATCCACTATCAAGATAGTACCATTTGTTGTTGATAACCTGTTATCATTTATGAAAGTGAAATGTCGCACGAAAGCACTACTGGTACAAGAAACAGGTTTTTTTTTATTTAAAAAAAACAGTTCATATTAATTGTTGTGTTACAATTATAAATTGACCGATTAAATCATACCAGGACCAATATATAAATATCTGTATTTATAATAGGCATTAAAAAAGAATTTTAATCTGAATTACATATAAAGCATATTTAAAGAGTTAATACTAAAGATCCGAGAAAATACTAAAGTTTTCCTTATAATAACGCTCCTTTTTTTAAATTTATTCAATTAAAATTAAAGTTATCTCGTTTTTAACCTTATACTAAAGCTATCTCTTGTGTCTCAGTATATTTGTCATCGTTATTTCCTTATCAGGGTTAAATCAGTTTGTAACAGAAAATAAGAGAAGAGGGTACTGTTAATGTTTCGTGACTAAATACCGTGTTTTTTGACATTCTATTCATTCAAAGATTTTTTTATAGGAGTAACTAACGGTGAGTTCTGGAGGGAGGCTTATGCCCAGCTGTGGGCGTTATCTGAATAATAAGAAGAAATAACGGTTGTCTTTATTAGATTGGTGGAGACGTTCTTAGGTAGGTTTTTTTTTCTATTTAATTAAGCCACGATACGAGCGGGACGTTAACCTCATGGTAAGTGATACGTCCGCCAACAACAACGTGGCTCTAGTAAGGAGGATACATATAGCACCACATTCTGCTCCTCACCTGAGACAAGATGTTGAGCTCATGTCCACCGTAGTTACACTAATAGCAACAATAGGGTTGTGAACTTCATACAGGAAATAAGCGTTGCGTACCTTACTTTCCTAAATCTGTTTAAATAGTAATATCTTAACCCACATAAAAAGTAGTACTCTGCAGTATTTACTCGTAGATAAACAGTTTTCGAGTACGGTATCTACCTCACTATAAATCTCTATGCACGAAGCTCTTGATTAACAGTACGTTTTTCCTTCACCTAGCAGTTATTCCATCTCGGATGCTGTAGCTATAAGTATTATAAGGCACTTATCATCTTATGTCTCAAAACGTCGAGCGCAATGTGATACAGTAGAAACATACATTGTTGTGGACAGGCGCATAACTTACCATAAGGTTACGTCCTGCTTGTTTCGTCGTATAAACATGAACAGTGGATTTGATATATTTTTTTTTAATATAATAAATATTTTTGATATATAGGTAAAAATTTAAGACAATAAATTTTATATATTTTTGAAACATTTTTTCAGTGGAAGATAATTTATATAGATACGATCAATTTCTTTTAGGGAGAAATAGTTCGTTTTATGCGAATATGATTACATTATAAGGCCGAACAGACAAAAAAAATTATATTAAATTCTAAGATAAAATATTTTAATTCTAACACCATAATTATTTTGTATAACAATGTTTTGGGTAGTATCACCTTTATTTTGTTGGATGTATTAGTTAACAGGATAATCCTACCTCGTAGCACTACATGTTAAAAAATAACATAAAAGCTAAAAAAAATCAATATCAGTATATTTACACTAGTCTACATGATATAAGTATGAAATTTTTCTGCGGAGTGATCAACATTTATTAGACAATTGAGCCTACCGGATGCCGTACTGTAGCCCACATGATTGATTAAAAAGCCGCAAGTTATTCATCCCACTATAAATAAAGTTGTTAATGGAAGGCGGCTCGCTAGTAATTGGACCTTAAAATTCCTCCTCATACACCCACACAAGTGCAGCTCGGCGACGATAGCCAAGCTTCTGTTATTTATAGGACAATTTACGAGAGTGAAAGAAGATACTTATACTAATAATTAGAATCGCAACAGAATAATCTAATTACCGACACGTTATCTATTTCTTAAGCACACTGGACCTGAATATAATTAATCGTTAGTTCTCCTATAGTTCATTTAAAAAAAAACATGTATTATAACTAAGAAAAACTTTATTATATATATATATATTTTTTATATATTGTCACGCCTTTTTCCCAGTAGGGGTAGGCAGAGGTGAATAAACCACCCACGTTTCGCCAGATGTGGTCAGATTAGGTCCCATGTAACAGGGGGCGAGCCTGTTGCCACTTTATTGGGACCACCACACACACACGCACAAAGATGATATCAGTGTGCGGGTTTCCTCACGATGTTTACCTTCACCGTTTTTGTATCTCGCTGTTGTAACTAAAGTTCACAAATGTACATAACTTAAATATTAAGTCATTGGTACATGCCGAGGTTTGAACCCGCGACCTTCGGAATGAAAGCCGCACGCACTAACCATTAGGCCAGCGAGCTTTACCTTTACCTTTATTGGAAATATTTATATTGACTAAATTTTGTACAATATATGTGTAAAATGCAGTTCTTTTATATGGTTAATATTATACTAAATGTCATATGTTATTATTATAACCTAAAAAAATATTTTCGGTTATTCTTTAACTAGTATACTTCATCTCTATGTAAAATATGTCTAACTACTGTACACAAATTAATATTCCGAGAAAGTAGAAATGCTTGGTTTTACTAAGCCCAACATTCAGCTCTCTCAATCCTTTAGATAGCAAAGAATCTTTGTATGGGGGTAGACCGGTATCTCTCACACAATACATACCAATCCCTCGCTTAAAGTTTTTTTTTTTTAACTTATACTCTTTTTACTCTGTACCATTAGGAAATTTACCACGGAGATAACTTAATGACAATATATAAAAATTTAATTACAGTAAACTATTTGGAATATAGATGACCAAATAATTATAAATGGCCTTAACATAGATAAGTAAACGAAGGTTATCATTGCGTTATAAAATATTTTCTACTTAACGTAATAATTAACAAATTATTAGTATTACTTAGGGTTTATTCAGTACAAATATTAGTGTATTACAAGAATTTTTCTCATGCCCAGCCATCGACCTTGAAGTAGTATTGAAATACTTATAAAAAAAACATTAACGTTATCTCTCTGTCCCAACCATATATACCACAT
This sequence comes from Troides aeacus, assembly GCA_033220335.2. NCBI lineage: Eukaryota > Metazoa > Arthropoda > Insecta > Lepidoptera > Papilionidae > Troides > Troides aeacus. Next base: position 4,655,756 of record CM067275.1, on the reverse strand, counting down.
GGTTGTTAGGGCAACTTTCTTTTCCCTACCAAAAAAACTTTATTAGAATATTTAATTGAATATTCAAAAGAGAGACTTAGCCTTAAGCTTTACAAGGATGGATTTATACGTACAGCGTGAAAGATAATAAATACAACGGCGTCATTTCAATGTGTGCGTGGTGGGTATGAGTGTGCGAACGGAGGAGGGCCTCACTCACACACACGTGCCGATGAGACGCTTCATTCATAATTTTAACAACTATTCATTACTCCTCCGTTGATGGGAACGGGAAGTGAAACACTCTTGAGTTTGGAATTTCTTAAATTATTCAACATGGATTTAAGTATTTTAATTATACACATAATGAAATGATATCAGGTTTTTAATATTTATAAAACTACACTTCTATTACTTGTTTTGATTATCGAATACTATATAAAGAAATAATATCTCAATATATAATTATGAACGAACGCTTCCATTATAGTCTGTTTATACGTATCTGTACTGAAACTGTATGCGCATTGTTTTATTTAGCTATAATTAGGAATTTTATATTTGTACTAATGTATTTGCAGTTCACAGTTTACAGAAAAAAACACCGTACGCATTATAGGTGATTGTTAATGTACAATTTATTAAATTGTTTAGTTATTAACATTTACTGGTGGTAGGTCTCCATCGCCGGAAACAGTATAGTTACCACTGAAGCTTCAATTTCTGCTGCCAAACAGTAGTGTCCAAATGTGACTATGTCCCTGTGTAAAGTGTATTATAGCTCGTGAAATTACAGCGAAGATACTTACATCTTGTCACAAAGCAAAGAGCACAATTCCTTACACTGTGTATCCTAATTAGGGCCACATTGTTATAAGCGTGAGTATCACTTACTATCAGGTGATGTCGTGCTCGTTTTGTCGCTTGATCATGTAAAAAAAGTGCTTGTCGCTATTTTTAATTATGTATATCTACTCGCAATCGCATCATGTATCGTAGTTTTGTTTATGATTTTTATTATGCAATAAACGCATGCCTGAATAGCTTGCATGCCGAGCACTGTGTGTGGCTTCTCATTCATCTTTGTTATAAAGGTAAAGAATGCTATCATTATGTACCATTAAAACTCACACACAGAAGACCCCATGTAAAGAAGGCGATCGGAAAGTACTGTGAAATATCACTCTATTCGTTTTCATGGAGGTCTTTAACAAGATTTATACATTTTCATGTCTAAACATATTTCCGAATTACTTGTTTTAGATCAATTCAAGATATTACACTTTAGTAAGTCATTACTATTTTATTCGTAATTAACACACGTATGGAAAGTGTATTGGCTAGCGTAACTCCTAAAAAGTTTTCTTCCAGTATACACTGGGGATAAAAGAGAAAAGGTTTTATTGTTGTTTGTGTGTAAGATTTTGACCCAAAATATTTTTTTACGCACTTATTCTAATAAATTCCATTATAATACAGTCGATAGAGGAATTTTTGCTTCAAGCTACTAACGGAGGTTTATGAAAGATGATACTTAAATGGGCGATAAGGCTGAAAGTGACTCATGACCACGATTACCCTTCGAAGAGTGAACAAACCAGAAGAATAAAGTGTATGTAGTTAATTTAAATAAGATAGTATTTTTCTGAATTAAATTTTTATATATGGACATGTAAGATTATGACAAGACACAAGTTATGTTGTTAAGCACACAACGTAAATTTGTCGCTACTAATGTATAAATATATATATATGCCAAATATAGTTAAAATATCGCAAACTTCAAACCCTAGCCAAGGATTCTTGACTGACATGCGAGTGCCGTTCCTGGCGAATAGTGGCCACTATGAATATTCAGAACGAGTGGTATCAGCTTCGTAGATAAATGAGATACTGCCTATTAGAATTATGACAGGCCATCTAAATTCCTGTACAACAAAAGCTGACTTACGATTAAAATAGCACCTTCTGAGAACGTATGTATATGTACGTTTTACTTCACAAGGGCCCCGTAACGTTTCCGTTGGGCCTCTTGATACCTTTTTTCCGAGGCCGATGAAAAAAACATGGCGTCCCATTAACAATAAGATCAAAAACTAGCCGCGCGCCACAATGGGCGGCGAGCGCCAGCCTTCGACCGCTCTCAGATACTTCCAAGAATTTCGCCCTTTTAAAAAAGATCCAACTCATCCTGGGCGCGTGAGAGATGGCGAACTTACATTCCTCGTTCAGGACCGTTCAACCCTCGCTCTGGGCGCCACCACCATTAATACCCTACATTTATACTCACATGATATTAACAAAGGAGCCACAAATTCATTTCATGCCAAGTTTACGAAAATCGAAAGTAGGAGAGATATTTATGGAACCGACCTAATTAAACATACATTTAATCATAACAGACAGAGTAAGCGTAATATTATATAAATTTGTTATCAATGTTCTCATGTAAATAAATTCATAGAAACAACAATATAGCACAAGTAACGTCAATACGGCCGTAAATGACACGGCTTCAAACTGCGCATTATAACGTCAATTGTTGAAAAAATTAACCAATAACAGATATTGTGGGCTTAATGTCTGCAATCCATTATGCAATAGCTGACTTCATTGTTGCGGATGCACAAAAAGTTGACAATAATACAAAAGCAATAAGACGATTCGGGACATCCATTAGTGTGTACCCCCGCGTTGCTCCCACGGTCTGATGTTCTTCGGGGTGGTTTCCTTACCTTCAGAGATACCCGTCATATGTCCTTGTCAATAAAGTTCACCGACATTGAAAATTCAAAACCATATTTTATTGTAATTAAAATACTTTTCTTTTTCTTATTCTCAAGCATTGAGTACAACGTAATACTAATTAATTAAACTAATCCTTCACACGTTACACATTGCGTAAATATAGAAGAAATTCTGGTTCATCTCAATAGGTCCTCGTTGGACCTCCCGGGGTGTAGACGCGGTTATTTATAAGAAATCCATGTATTTAATGTATCTAAAGTCCAATAGATAAACTGTACGATTTGAATTAATGACGTACACCCCAGAAACTAACAGAAATCAATTGCTGATTTTTAAAGCCCTTTGATATATTACCCGTGGCACTAAAATCTAAGAATTTCACTAAGAACAAACACAAAATTTCATCTTATTTATTAATATTGAAATTTAATGCTTCAACAGTTGTCTTTAAATTGGTATAGTGAATTTGCCCGTTACGATAATTCATGTAAAAAGTTTTTAATTTATCCGGCGATACCTTAATAGATCCGATAATATGAATACGGTGTGGATAAAAACCTAGATTGAAATTTTACGATAACTTCTATCGGGCTGCTTTAAGTAAAGCATTAATTACATTAATGATATATTAAGATATATCCACACTATCCGTCCACCATTTACTAATGACACGAATTCCATCCGACTAGGCAAACACTTGTCGCATCAAGTAAAATTTATAACACAAATATACCTATAATAATATGTGGGCACTCGTCGGGAATGTTGTCTTTAACGTTTCATCCTGCTGTGTGTGTGTTGTGCTCGTGTATGCGCATACGTATAACGAGCTGCAGGAGCATTCTTCTCCGTTATAGATTTACAGTACTTCGTAATTATTTTAAAGCGAATAGTAATTAAATAAGTTAAATCAAAGGACAACACTCATGTCTCTTTATAAGAAAACGTTTAATGTTACTTCTATTATTTCAGTTTTAAGATATTATTACTAATTTACATACTCTGATTGAAATTGAAAAATTTAACTAAATACATTCAAGAAACATTGATAGTTACCGTTGAAGTATATAATGAAACAGAACTGTTCGTACTTTCCGATATAACAGCCTTTCAAGGTTATAGTGCCGAACAAAAACGGCTACGGGAACAAAAATCGATTAATATCATTGTACAATTTAGTTTCAATATGACAGACTCGATAGTTAAATTAATTCTCTGTGTTAACAAAGCACTTCCAACTTCGTTAATTGTCTTAGTTTTCAACATATGAATCGTAAAGCTATTTTCCGTATATAATACATATAAGGAACGTATTCACAAAATTTTAAAACTATAGAATATTTGAACAACTAAATAGGTAATTCAAAATGTTCTTTAGTGCATTTACTAACTTTCATCTATAAGATTCATCCTCTCGCGATACCTTTATTACTTTTACTTAGAAATATTGAAGAAACGATATTAGAGAGATTTAATAACCAACAATGTATATACAAAATGAACCGATGATCGCTTAGGAAATTTAATGTATAAGACATATAAATATATGTTAAAATATTTGTGTGCTTTCTTTAGCTTTTTAGGAAAACAAAGAAAATAGTGCTACGCAGTCTGATTAATAATTTTGCATCAAGTTATTAACATGCCGTGAATCCGGGTCCACGAGTTCAGTATTAGATGAGTTGTAAGAGTTGCTATAGCTTTCTAACGCCTACATCATCAGAATCAATACAGTTGTCAAACTCATGAAATTCCTATCTCCCATAAAACATGTGAACATACAGTTAAAGTAATATAATATTTGGTTTAGTTGCTGTGCTGCTATTATGGTTACATTCACAATAAAACCGTTTGCTTATCGAAAATCACTGACCTTAGCACAAACTGACAAGTGATAACTATGGGAATTTACGCTTTTGGGGACTGTATGATTATTTATCTTTGACATTTGTGTGTCAGTTCACTTTCGATGATAATTCATTTTTTTATTAAGAGACAAAATTATAGTTTTAAGAAACAGCTAAAGCAGTGGTAACTTTGTTCAGAAGTTTGATCGTATGGTACTCTGTCTTGAGATGCCAGTTGTTTACTACTGAGTTTGTGCTTCTGGTGAAGGGAAGTATCGTGGAAAAACCTTCATGAACTTGTGATATCCACACACTCGATATTGACAAACGTGCAATACCTCGATTCTCTCTTTATGAGAAAATAGTATAGTAATAGTCCCAGCAGGCACTTTAAATGAGTTGTGTGGTATATTTATGATTATGTATTTATTGATATATGAAGCTATTATTGTAGTATAGAAAATATGTAAACAATAACTAGTTTCACACGCAATTACGATTCGCGTGTGAAACTTAATAATAAACTCGTTTGCCACTAAAGAGAGTTAATTACAACAGTGTAAAAATATCAGTAATCATATATACCGTTTATACGGGTAGGACGGGGCAACGGTACCTTTGTTCGTGTTAAAGATTAAATTTAACATAATAATCACATCGTATAGTACCCCATTCGGTTAACTCGGATCCCCTAATTTCGCTTAACGTATCAATTGTGCCAAAATTGTGCCACGTGACCTTTGTTTGCCAGAAACGCATCGCCGTCGTTATAACATTAGACTTATTTATGACTTCAATTAAGTCATTTCATACGGCCGATGCGGGTTGCTTTATTAACGCGTGGAATTTACAACGATTACAAAATTGCATGTAATTTCACTAGTTAAAAACTTAATAAGGCTATTATATGGCACGGTTATTGGTGATAGCATAACGGTAGCAAATAACAACAGGAAAGCTAAACAGAAATGTACACATGTAAAATAATACTCAACTTATAAATTCTGTTTTTTCTATGTGCTAATGTATATGTGTTATGTGTGTTTTATATGTGCTATGTGGTAATATTAAGTTGTATCGCAAGTTACATTTTGTACAAGCAATAAATAAAGAAATTATCCTTTTTGTTCACCGTTATAAAAATATTAAATACACTGCTATCAATGTATAGATTTGAGTGTCAGTTTGACATACATACATATATATCACGCCTGGTTCCCAATGGTGTAGGCAGAGACCACTTCTCTCCACTTGCTAAGATCCTGGCTCACCTCTCGCTTCTTCCACTTTCATGAGCGTCTCCATGCATGCTCGTCTAAACTAAATCTTTTCTATCATAATAAAAGTTGATTGTGTTTGAATGCGATAAAATACCTGTACCTAACCTGACTCTGGACATAATATTAAACTCTACACTTACATTATTAAATCTTAATTCACATGTTCAGAAAGAGAAAGTCGTATCTTGTACCTTTGTCTAATAATTTGTCGACACATACATCAATAATGCTTTCCCAGTTCTCATCTTAGGAACCTAGAAACAATTATCAATGTTTATAGTAAGAACATATGAATAAACGACTAATAATTATTTCTAGACGATACATGTCAACAATTTGAAACAATATTTTCGAGCGCCAGCGCGTCGAAACCTCAAAATAGAGCCTGCATTGACAAAGCGTTATAGATAATAGGGTACACAATAGAGTAAGGATATCTGGCGCCAACATGTCGCAACAAGTGAATAACGGTGGCATTAACCCTCCGGACAAATTGTTGTGCCTCTTACCTGTCTATTGTATGTCAGGTACACTTTACGCCTTGCTTGTCATGCGGTGAGCAAACGGGAAGAACGGCACAGGAAGCGAAAAATATCACTTTTGAACCAACAATGATCGTAGACAAGGCTCCGCTTCACGTCCGAGTTCATTGTACTAGAATTTAAACCTGTCCTATAATAGACATTCCCGGAATTGAAGAATTATTAAGCTGTTTTCTTTAAACGCTCCATGGGAAATACCTGTGGAATTCTGATTTTTATCTAAAGCTAAAAAAATTTGAGGTTGTCAAAGCGTATGCTTAAAATGTCCATTTAAGGAATTTTACAATGTATACTTCCAAATCACCTTAAATACTAGATCCTTACCATCCATTTTGTAGGTATTGAATTGATACACATATATAGGTCCACAGATATTCATTAGAATCGCATAACTTCTAACTTTAGATAACGTACAATGGGAAGTAAAATTACATAAAAGTAACTTAAGTTATAATTTTTGTTTCCTTTTTATAAATGTATACTTAAGAGTGCATTAAAAACAAATAATTATACATTTTCAAGTAAAGAATCAATTACCAAGGTTCAGAAAGACCCTTGTCAGCACTTCCTAACCCGTGCTAACCATATCTATAAACTAAATAACTTCGTATGTAATGTTTTTTTATAAATATTGATAACGTTTATTATTTCAAACTAAAATTTAAAGTTGGACAGACACAAAGAGCTTTGAGTTATACAAGAACTTATAAGAACCTGTAAGGAGTATTTGAGATAATACTTACAGAAATAAATATAGAATGTGATATATAAATGAAAGCTACTAAGAGATTTTAAAACAATATCTGAAATCGTACTTTTTAATCTGTAAAGATGCTTAACAAGTTTCTCGTTAAGGCAAAACGTCGGCATGTGCTACGAAAGTGATCGAAGTAATTGCATTGATTAAACCTGATGGAAATCCATACATACATTTAGCAAAAAAAAAAATGGTTAGTCTATAGTACACAGTTGTGTACGTGTTTAAAATGCTGGGATCCGAAATGTATCGTTTGGTTACCATTTAAAAATGCCGACTATTGTTCAAGAAAACAAATTCAAGCTGTGTGTCGGTAGCGACGTGTGCGATCAGTGGAGCTTGTGACAATAAACATCACAGAATAAGAAATCGTACATCGTACGATAGCAACTAATCTTACGAGCTATGACGATTTATTAACCAAAGCGCATCTCTACGATAAATATATAAGAAGCCAATGGGAAATAAAGTTGCAACTTATTTTATATGTTGTCATCCACTTACAAAATCGGAAAGTTTCATAATGAACAAACAATTTTTTTCGGACTCAATAATAATCCCACTTTAATAAAGTGTATATGTTGTAAGTAATGAAGCCATAGCAAGTGACATTTTATCATTGCATGTAGTGCAGACTTGTGTGCGTACGTTCGCGTAACGGTACAGGTGATTGCGGGAAGTAGGCATAATTATAAGCTAGTAATTTAAAATTCCCCCAGGCGTACTCTGCGGTGTAAAGAGGCCATCAAATTAAGCCTCCTTCGGTTGCACTGGTTTATTTCAATATATGTATCAACTTGTACACATAATTATATTCTGCTACAAACAAGCCTTTGCCGAGATGTTTCTATTATAACTCACTGAAAAACCTTTTCAAATCAAGCCAACATATATCTTATATATTTCAATATCCTAATTTTTCATCAATTAACGTTGAAAATATTTCATACAAATAAAACTGATAATATTTTTTTATTATAATAAATAAATCATTTTTAAAGTGATATATCGAAAATGGAAGTGGTAGAAGTTTTTTATTATTATGACAAGAATTACTGGGAGTTCTTTGAAATCTTCGGAGGAACAATAAAATAAAATTGCCCTTTTAACACAATGTATACGCCATGTGGTCCAGTCTGTGGGGTAGCGGATTCGAGGCCCGCACATGTGTCTTTACGCACTCATTCACTTGTGCTATTAATGGGTCCATTGAGCGAAGCTGCATTGTCTTGCACATGCACCGGAAACTGCATGCACCCCGCCTTCCTTCTCAACGCGACAAATTAGCAGAAACGATTATAATAAACTACTACACCGATACTAATTTAATTCTAGCGTCCATTATTTTGTTTTTGAACTTATATTTTTTATCACAACTATAATGATTTCTTCATACGAAGGACAAACTTATTTGAAAATCTTAGTCTTCTTTGTTTACATTAGGTACATTGAAACAAACAAGTTTTATATAACTCATCCGTAGTTCAAAACGTAATAAAATAATTAATGAAACGGCAAAAAAAATCTTACCGAATTGTATAATAAGTAGTTGATATAGTAGTATTGTCAGTATTTAAAAAATGTTTGGATATGTTTAGTTGTATTGTTTATTTTTATTAATTTCTATCAGATACAATACTGCTACGAGATTCGTAGCCAATTTGACGTAGCACTTGCTACGAATGAAAAGCAACGTCTGGGGCACCTCGAACACTGCAATTTTATCCGTCTCTTTTCAAAAGCATTTGTTACCGGGCTTACTTAAGTAAATATGTTTATTATTGTTATTTGTGTTTACATAAAGGTTTGTTTTGTGATGCATTGTACTTTTTAGTTTTATTTGAATAATACTACGTATACAAAGTGACATTTAAACTTTACGGACAATGTCGTCGTGCATAGAAATGAACCGAAACACCTAAATCGTGTGAAATTCCAGCCGGTATCGTTTCTATCTCCGTCCCATAAATTCCAGCTTAGAATCGGCTGCGTTCGGATAACCACCCATTGCGCTGCTTTCAGGCGGCCGACACCGCGGCGAGTAACTGATAATTGACTCGTCTGACAACTTCGCGTCCGGCCACCCCTTCCATAAATATTTCCCGATCAAATTATTATGCGTTCAAAAAAATGCCACGGGCCCGATTCTCGGAACTGTCGGGCCTGGGCGGTTACATTCAAAGTCGTGGACAGAGACGACGCTAAGCCCCCCAGCCAGGCGCGAACGGGACGCGCGCTCAATGGAATGACGTTAGGCGCAGCCACGGGGCGGACTGTGAGAATTACATGGAATGGATTTATTTATTGATCCTCCTTGTTCCGTTACTGTAAACCACTTGATACTTAAAAAAATTAATGTTCGATGTGTCTCACAAGTCCACCTCTGTGTTACTTTCTTATTCACAAATATACCCAAAAGCATCACGCGTACTACTTTCTATTTGCGTTTCATCTAGAATTTATTCCTCACGTTCTTCGTAAGGCTGTCAGATATTTTTAGACGTATTCACAAATTCTTATTACACATCTTGCATGTTACCATTTTCTATTTCAGTCATTGAATTTTTCATGCAAAATCATGTATGTTTCTTTAAACACAATGTAACAAATTTGTATTAAGAATTTTACTAACACAATATGGAAGTTAATGTGTCGTTTTCTGGTTTAAACGTCTGACCCGTAAGAGGTTATCGATAGATAAAAGACTGTGGAAAATGACATGACTACCTTTTCTTTGCGAAAATAAAACAAATGTATTTTTTGGAAGTAAAAGTCTACACAAAAATTCAACATGTATTTAACGTACTTGTTGCATATTTTCAGAATTCAACTGCGAAATTATATAGTCATATCATCATCTCTCCTTTTGTAAACTACTTTAAATTTACTCTATCATAATTGTTATAGGGTAAGGAAACTTACAATCTGTTGAAATCGCTAGATATGGGCTGCGCAGAACTGATCGATAAAGAGATCCTTAAACCGGGCGTATGCTTCGCGATGAACGTTTATCTGCTAGTAAAATATTGTAAACAAAATTTTGAGACTAATAATTCATATAAAGATTAATGATTTATATATAAGTGACATATCCATACAAAATCCATCAAAGTGAGTTCATTGTTGAGATTTAAAAATTCCGAGTTGAATTATAGTTTATCTCATTATATTAATCAGTATAAATATTGCCGGCACATGTGGAAGTAATCGGAGTTGACGTCAATTTGATGATATGGAGTTACTATGACGCTCTCGACAACTGAGACAACATTGCTTCACGGAACTCATATCACTGAAACTGATGGCGCCTGTGAAACTGTTTTATTACTAACTTTTTTATCTATAATCCTCCCCAACATCAAACGATGTTAAAAGACAATGAAGCCGAAGGTAATGAAGCGTGCTCGCCCACAGAAGTTTAGCTTTCATATGTTGACAGCCGGAAAACAGCCACGCTGTCGGCAGTTTAACAATATGAGGGTGGTACTAGCCAAACGAGTTTGAAAATACCTTACCAACCTCCACAATATGTGGCCGTAGAATCGAACTAGGAATCTCTATTTTACTAAGCAAGCGGCCACGCACGCATTTAAAATAAATTATATTATATACTCTTATTAAGGAATAAAGTTTCCTAAAGCAAAAAAATAAAGGGATTTACTAATTACTATCCGATAACCAGTGCGATTTAACTTGTCAGTCGTTGTGATTACATCTTATCCCAAATTACACAGAAGTTCGTTTTCTATAAAGTATGTCTTCAGTCTTGCTCAAAGTGATCACGAAGATAAAATGTTTAGGTTTTCTTTAGGTAGGCTACTGCTGTCAATTGAAATAATATCTGTCGAAAACATTATTTATCTTATGATAAAGTTTATTATAGTTCACACATATTTCGGCAATGTTTTAATAATTTCTTTTGAATTGTAATGAAATAACATTACAGCACGCACTGAACTATAACAGACATACAATCCCAAATACGTCCATGCTCTTGGTATTAATCGCTCGATAATCTACCTGAACAATGATACAGTATGATTATATATTGATAAGTTATTTTGTTTACTTCTTTGAAGTAATCATTATTACAGCAGTGTAGTATATAAAAATAACATGAGATAGTTAAATAGCCAAGCTCTTTTAGTTGTGTTTAAAAAGAATCGACATTCACGTATGAAGATTATAAAGATTTCACCTTAACATCTCAAAGAATTTGTAATTTTTTCAATTAGTTAGAAATATAGTAAAATAAATAAACAGACTAATTTATATATTCGAAAAGAAAAGTGGATACAATGCTTTCTTTTCTTCAGTTTTGTCCTTTTAATACATTTTCTACTCCTTAACTTGTATTATTTATGTAAAGTTATTTTAAAGTGTAAACAATCTTTTATCCATAAACTTGATATAGATTGACTAGTAAATTCATTATTAAGAAAATAATATTTTCCAAAACATAATTAATAAGATAATACCATAAAATTTTTGTAACAGAGGCCGTTAAAAGACCGTAGTCCAAAGTGGGAACAATCAATTTTCAAAGGCGTAAAGTGCAGACACATCGACGTATACGCATTCCTAAGGTAATAGTGGCTATGTTAGTGTAGAAAGGGCTTTTGGGTCCTTTTTGTATGGTGGAAATTCCTCCGAATACCTGCCCTCGCAGGGACAAAGAACCATTCCTCCCATTTCAAAAGAGCCTAATTTTTCTTTTAGCCCAATATCTTCTAGCACAGCGCACCAATACATACAGAGCATCTTACTTATTCTCTTATCATCAACTAGGCAACGGAACCTTTTGTCGAACCAGTTTAAAAACAAAAAAATCAAAAGCAATGAATACAATGCAACATTGATAATATAATACAAAATCCGCCTCCATGCAAAGAAGGCTATTGTTTTGAGGGTGAAATTTAACCGACGTTTATGTAGAGACAAAGCGTTTATTGCGTTAAAAATTTTAGGGATTTTTTTTTTACCAATTACGGATCGTGAGAAATTGAATACATTTCGTGGATATGTCTCTTATTTGGTAAAGAAAAAACACTATTATCATTCGATATGAAATAATAAATTCAGTTAATTCAACGGTAACGTTCTCATGAAACAAAACAAAGTAGTAGATTTCATATACTTCTGACTGACTTTATCATGATACTGACAAATCACCGTTATTTTAAAGCTTCCATCGGCTACGTAAGTCATTTTGTCTATTATTTTATATTCTCCAACTTTTTCTATAGGTATTATAACATTGACAAAAAATACTATATTTGCATTGTAATTGATTGCTTTAGATAGACATTAATTTTACTTCAGGAAAAATTAAATAAGTAAAAAAAAAATTAAAACAATAAAGAACAACGATACTTAATAGATTTTTTTCTGTAGAAAAAAGCGACGATACTGGGGGGAGGATTTACCTGATGGTGAGTGATACGCCCACCCGTAGCAATGTAGCGCTAGTTAGGATGTTCTACACAGTACCACTGTGCTCGTGACTTCGAGGTATAAGCTAGCTAGCTACAGCGTCCTATAAACCGGAACGCAGTAATGTATGCATAATACTGTTTGTCGGTAGAAATAGGCAGTGCGCTGGACCTACCTAGACGATCTCCAGCAATAGAAACCTACCTACCACCAGTACGTATTTTCTATAATAACTCTATTACTTGGGTCCATACTTAAAAGTAGAGTGGGTTATACCTAACTACGATTATTTATTTAAAATTATGTGTACTTAAACATGTTAAATTATGCGCATGAATAGATGTTTACTTAAATTAAATATAGATAACTAATAATTAATAATTCAAGAATATCTGTAATCAAAGTAAAGATTAAAAACAATTAATCACTAAGGCTGGTATGCAGGCGCGAGTATAAACAGGAATGTAGAGAACGGAAAAATGCAGTCGACTATTTAGTTTTGTTGTCAGTTCCCAGGGATGGTATCTAATCAGAGGTTTACACGTCATTACGATTCGTCTGGATGTCCTGGGCCGCGTTCGTCCCGCGGGCGCCTCTCACGCGCTTTCCAACTAAATTAAATATTTATTAAAATAGAGGAACGGCTCCCTCTAGATAAGAAACTTCTCACGAGCGTGGGTGTCTAGCTTCGGGAGATCACATATATTTATTTTAATAACATAGACGCTAATAACACCTTTAATAGTCGATCTTATTCCATAACTTGGATTTTATACTCCTCATATCTTTATTTACGTCTCGTCCGAATACGTATACCATTATAATTTGTGATGAATGAAATAAAAAAAGTGAAAACTTATCAAAGGGCGCCGCGTCAGAAACAAGCCCCCACGAATGCCCACAGTTTACATAAAAAAAAGACACTCGGCCCACTGCATAGTCTAAAGACAAACATATTAGGTGATTATTTTACGGCACATGTTTCACTTAATCCATCTTACTTAATTTATTTGTAGTGTAAATGCTAGATGGTGGTTATATTTAATGTTGTTTAAATTACGGATAGTGGGACACCCCGGGGGTGGTCGACTGCGGCTTTGGAGTTATGCACACTGTCAACACGCGGGGCTCCGGTATACAGTTTTTTATGCAGCACATGTGCGTCTCCAAACCGCTCGGGCCTCAGCTCCCGACAAATATTTATCTTCAATTCTGAAACGCTTAGAACCTTACAAGTATTCCAATCAATATCAATTTCAATTACTCTTACGGACACTCATAATTTTCTATTCATTTTTTATATTATACCTTGCGTTTAAGTGATTAAAGAATTTTACAATTAAATTAGTCTCTAAGGAAGAACGTTATCATAATACTTGACCTGTCAAACCCTTCTAAATAAATTAGTACCGCCTGATGCCTATGCTAAGCAGCGCCGGACTCTAAAAATAAACCAAGTAACGGCGCAATCCATTAATTGACTGGACTCGCTGCTGTACGAAAAAAAATCTATGAGATAAAGTGGGTAAGTGTTTACGGTTTCTCACGAGCCAGGCCCAACCCTCAATGGCGCCTTGCTGATTGATAGTAGCTAAGCCGACCTTCGCACCTCTCGCATTCACTTTTATTATCGACTTTATTTCTATAGGTTTAAAGAATGATATAAACACAACTATACGTGGTATTGTATTCAAACAACTTAAAAAAATAACAAACGATTTTGACGCGTATCTTTAGTATGATAAAGATGATTATCGTACATGATATTAAGTATTCAAATCTCATTCAAGGAATTCTGCACCCTCATAGCTTGTACCTGTCCGCGGCCACCTCCAAAGGAGCTCACAAAAAATATTATGTTAATTTCTTATATCAGGACGTTATTCATAATTGCCATAATAGCTTTGTTATCATTATTAGGTAACTATCTCTTGTGTTAGTCGGCATCGACTACACCGATCTACGTTTTTGAAATGGTAATAGGTTTAAGAAAAAACGTATTTTCACGCTTGTCATTATGGCCCGAAGTTAAGGTAAACAACGTGTGAAATTTGGGAAATGTAGCGAAAGTTCATGGTTAATTATTAACTATTTAAATTGATAAAGTAACTGTGACGAGACGAAGTAAAACCGTTTATCACCGCAACGAGAATTTTGGATGCATTCGCTTTTTAAGTACATACTTATCTTTCAGTTAGGTATTGTTGACAACATCTTTATCACAACTGATATTTCTCATCAGTAGATTATATTTATATCATAATACATATATTTAAAAGGCACAATTACTTATTTTTATTATTTTACCACATATACATATGCTTGAACTGTAAAATATAATTTAACTTACATCATAAAAGTTATATTGTGAAAATAACACTATGACAGAACTTGCATAAACTATTAAAATGTAACTTTAAGTCAATACACAAGGCTTTTTTTTATTTACAAATACATTTTCACTTATTTATTTTTGTACATAAACACCGATTAGTGTAAGTCTTCTGAGTTGAAACGAGCCGTAGCCGTGCAAGGAGCAAGTTCTGAAGAGAAGGCCGCGACTAGAGTTTCCAAATGTTTAGATAGACCGTCTAAGTTAATAATTAGAACAAAATTTTCATAGTACATAATACTACTGAAAATTTACTTGGTTTTTATAATATAATATTAATAAAAACATATTTACAGTGATGATGTTATAATATGTGCAAGTTTCTCTGGATCCTTATAATTTGTAGTACATTACGCTAGTTTTCAATTGCATAGCTATGATGTCATGTTTTAGATATTCTGCACATGATATTTATTTAAAACATTTAACTACTCGATAGTTTAGGGCACGATTTAATTCTTTTATTATACCCGATGAAATTAAAAAGTAAAATTACCTGTTTTTGTTGTCCTTGTATAGAATGGCTACGATCTGGCAACCCAATAGCTGGGCGAAAGCGGCCGGCGTCCGCTCTGTAATCCCATCGCCGGTGTCGATTTACGGCGCCTCCCGCAATTATCATATTCCACCTAAACACATAATATTGTGCACGCAATTTTAAAAATAACTCGTGTCCGGCCCGACTTCAACCGAGCCTGATTTATAGTGAAGTATGCGCCAGGTCATCCGCTTTAGATGCAACCCTAACGCTAACCACTAAACCCACATATGAGCGACCGACCCTAGAGAGATCTGACAAAGGGATCCGCAACGGTCAACATCATTGTATTTTGTAATTTGATATTAAAACGTAAAATGGTTTAATTCATAATATTATTGTTTTAACGCAGTAATCATACATACATTATCGCCTGTGTCACACTGCACTATTTAAATGATCATTATGGCTCTAACAAGCAATATGAATATAAACTATTGACAATATACTTTGAGATCTATAAGTAGGAAGCTCGTCTGTAAATTATTATTGAAGGTTCCACGTACAGGACATAATAGGTGGATGGACAAGTACCAGGCTTCAACCTTGCGAAAGTCAACAGACACTAATGCAATTACAATTTGTCTCAACTCTTATTGAAACTGCTGAAATTGGTCCAAATCTATTTATCTCTAAATAGTAGCAGCGCCTATGTTTTTTTCTATTCCACATTGTTGTGGGTGGGTTTAATTTGATTGTTCTTTTTTTCGTCAGTTCGTTTTGTTATTGAGAGGCCTATATACAAAGTAATAAAGACATTATACCTTGTAAAAGTTATAAGCTAGCCTCTCCTGTGAACCATCTAAACTCCATTCCATTCCATCAATCGGACGATTAATAGTTATGGGTAAGAACTTAAAAGCATAAATACATATTATATATTCTGGTATCTATAAATCTTTAAATCGGTTTATGTTAATACTTTTGTTTAAACATCTCTGAGTCTATATTATCAATTAGTCAAGTAAAATAATAATGTATGATCTTTAAGAAGTAATTGGAAATCTATTTCACGGGGAAGTGGTAAAATCGTTTTGTTATAATAAATTAAGTATTTTTACGTATGAGTTTGTAAATATTATTAACACTTTTAGTTATTCAAATGTACACAAAACAGCAATGTTTTTCCTTCTAAATTCATCATTGCTCAATAAAACCATCGAAAGCCTTGTAAAATACCGATCGTCTTTGTTGATGCCAATGTTATATTATCGGATATAATAAAAGCGAATACATATAAAAGTTTCAGCCTGTTTTGAAAAAGTAAATGGAATATACTTTTCCACCCCCCCACCTTCGTTTCTGCTTCCAAATAATTGTGATCCGCTTTGAAGGAAGTTGTATCTAATGAAGTTACTGTAGTACCGAGACGTAACATCATGCGTTACAAAAGAAGTCCAAATTGATGCAGCGTTTATCATAATATCAACTAGAGTCGTATAGTTACGGGTAGCTTTTAAAACTATAAGTAGAGTTGCATAGATATCGTACGATGCCTGATAACGGATATTACCCATCTCAATAGGAGAGCAGTGCTCTGGCGATTGTGTTTATTTGCAGCAACAGTTATACGTGTATCGTTTCTATTGTGCGTCGGTCGCGGGCGAATCAACAATGTATGCGCACAAGGAGCATTCGCTTCACGAGTAGGGTAACCCTGCATAGTAATGCTTAAAAAGGATATTTTAATAATCCAATAAACGACCATAGAAATTAAATTAACTTATTGTTATATCCGTTGCGACAGAAGCAGTGTGGTAATAGAATATTAATACAACATCCTATTGCAATAACAGCAGCCCGTTGCAGTGGAAAATAAATAAAAAAAAACTTATTATGCTTTCATAAAAAGGCAAAAGCTTAAAAACATGTGTATACTAAACGATTTTTAAAATTTTATTATATAAGTTATTAATTTTACTCTGATCTATGTAATAATAACATTTTTATACGTAACAATTACAATGTACAAGTTCGTGTAAGTTTATAATTTTGTTTGAACAACTGCAGTGTGTAAATTGTTAATGTAATTAAAATATTCGCTTTTATAATGCAGATCTTTATAATTCTTCTTTAAGAAACAGTATACAATGACAACATAGATATTATGTTACATTAATGATAAATCGTGTCGGTATATGTAATAGGTTTTTTTAAGATTAGATACTCTTTATTCGGCTGATACCCTTGGGATATTTTAAATGCAAAGTCAAAGGATCACAAAATTCACATTCCATTTTTAAATCGTCGGCCAAAAGTCTAACGTATTATAAAATAAAATCCATATACACATACAAATATGTATATATTGAAAATGGGTTTTCTTTGTTGACCAATCACGTGAAAACTAGTGAACGTATCGACATTGCAACATAACCATTTGACGCGGAATGCTTTGTTTTTTTTTTTAATTTCATAAATTCTTCATCATTTTATTTCTGATTAACTTTTAGAAACATATTTATTTCGTATTATATAGCGATTGCTATAGCAATGACCGCTATAGAAAGCCATATTAGATTATGGTCAGCAAAGGAGGTGGGGGAAAGCTGGATATATATATATATGAAGACATTGTTTTTAATAAAACACATATTTTTTGTATCCAATACCGATAGAATGAATTGGTAACCCCACTCATGAATCAAATGCATGAATGAGCGAACGAATGGCCACGTGGCGATGTTCTCACGCCCGTCCCGGCGACTTTTTATCGCGGCTTCAATTTTTTTTTAATGTTATGTCGCGTGGGTTACATCTGCGCGCGTACCCCCGCGACGAAGCACATGGCGCTCGCTTCGCTAATTGCCTTGTTATGGTACCCTGCTTCATAGTTCCAGTTCATAGACAGCCTCACAACAAGAACTTCTCCGACTCCAACATGTTTTGTAAGTACATGACGATTTTAAAGTTTTACTTATATGTAAATTTTATAGACTAGCGCTTGACTAAGATCCCACCGGTGATCACAAAGTATTCTTAAAGATTCTCGCTTTATATCAGGAAAGAAACACCAACGCTGGCAGCTATCCTTCGCTGTTGGTATTATGAAGGACGAAACGAAACGCTTTGTCCTGACGAGCGCCATATCGACAACGTAGGTATAAATGCCTGCCGTATATCTTCACATCTAACTATAACTTGTTATATCAGATGTCAAAGTAACTGTCACAATGAATTTAATTTGCATAGAGATATAAAAAAATACACTTTGCTGTATATATTAGCTAAACTATGCTCTTTTCAATATAACAAACAGTTGAACAATTTTCATACAAATTCTTTGTTGTATTTTAATTTGAAAAGCAAATTTTCTTGTTACATATACAACAATCGGTAAAGACAGAATATAGACATTATTTAGAATTACTCGAACTCGGTTACTATTGCTGTCCATGGAAATTCTTCTTCTTCTTCTTAGCATATGTCCCGTCTTATGACAGGGCCTGCTCTCTTACTTCTCTTAGTTCTCTCACTCCACTTCGCTCTATTTGGAACATCGCTTTCTTTGAGATCGCAGCTTATCATATCTTTTGTCACTATACTCAGCCATCGCAGCTTAGGTCTTCCCCTCCGTTTTCCGGGTATGTTGAGGCTGAATGCTTTGTTGCTTATGTATTCAAGTGGTCTTCTTTTGACATGCCCATACCATCGCAGCCGGTTTTCCTGCAGTTTGTCGGCGACATCGCGTCCTCCGAGGCTGCCGCACGTACTCGTTGCGGATCTTGTCGAGTCTCGTTACTCCGCTCATCCACCTCAACATTTTCATCGCGGCCACATGAATGGAATGAACATGCCGTTTTGACATTGCCCATCTCTTTCATAAATGAGAACTGGTCTTATCACAGATTTATATACTAGCCCCTTAAGTTTGGTAGGCAGCCTGGTATCGTAGGTAACTCCAGTGAGCTCGTGCTATTTAAGCCAAACGGAGGACACACGGCGTTGAAGGTTCCTCTTCAAATTACTGGACCCACAGTAGAAGGGTATCCAATGTAGGATTTCCCCAAGATAAAAAAAAAAGGGGTAGGCAAAGGTGAATGAACACCAACTTTTCGCCAGATGTGGTTAGATTAGGTCCCATGTAACAGAGGGCGAGCCTATTGCCACTTTATTGAGGCCACACACACTAAGATGACTTCAGTGTGCGGGTTTCCTCACGATGTTCTCCTTCACCGTTTGTATCTCGCTGTTGTAACTAAAGTTTACAAATGTAATTAAGTTAAATATTAAGCCATCGGTACATGCCAAGATTCGATCCCGCGACCTTGGCAATGAAAGCCGCACGCTCTAACCATTACGCCAGCCAGCTACTGTCTACTCTATCACTCTGCCTTGGTACTTATACTCATCGCACTGGTGGACAACCTGACCATCAACTACTATTGGGTCAGTGCCCCTTGCACTGACCCAATAGTAGTTGATAGTAGGGACGTTACATTCCATATATTGAGTCTTAATAACGCTTAGTACCAAACCAGGAGGTTTATATTGCTACATCATCCGCGTATATAAAAGTTCAAGCAGCTCTTTGCTGAGCATCCTCAGTGAGCGTATCGAACACTAAGCTGAACAAAAAGGGACTCAAAACTGAACCCTGATGAACCCCTTCTGTGACTGGGATGGATTTTGTCACTCCTACAGTAGTTCTTACGAAGGAGAGTGTAATATAAATGGTAAAAAATCTTAAATAATATGAAATATTTGCAAGTTCAAATGAAATTGATAGAAAGTATTTTGTTTTGCATATCGGCTCTGTTTGTATGTAACCGATACAAGACAAGTAGTAAAGTATATGACAGTATAACTTCACAAAGTCTAAAAAGCTATATGTATTCATAAAAAAACTGCAGATTATTAACGAACTTCCTTAACAGAAATGTGGCTTCTTCATTGGGATTTGGAGATAAAATTTCTTTTATTTTCCCGGAACACTAAACTATTTTTATCTAGAAAACGTAAATACTTTAAAACCACATATTTCATAACAAAAGGAGCTATTGACAACAAGGTATCTTTTTCTTAGAAATAATATTCTTAAGTACAATTGCTAGTAGCTAATACTCTACGTTTCTCTTAAGAAACTTGTATTACTGCTTTCTTCAACTCCGTTTGCCTCCGTGGCGTTTTGACTTAATCACTTGCTTTGTAACGTAGATCCGTGATTCGATTCCGGAGCCATACGTTGTAAACTAGTTGGCCACCACCATTGTGAATCTGGCGCCGGAATGGCATTGCCCTGTTCCGGTTTTCAACGTATGAGAGCTAAAGTATTCTGGGCCGGAACGCTTCACTATACTCGGCCTAGTTGTCATTTAACACCATATGAAATTGAGGTCAAGTAATAACGCATTGTAAAGAGAAAACTTTAGAAAATTTTTAGTTAAAGAATAAAGAATAATTACGATTGATTGTTCTTGAATTTATATCTCGAGTAAAAGATGTTCTTGTTATAATAAATGAGAGTTTTTAACATCATTCGAGTTCTCATTCATTATTGTAGGCCGGGAATAAATCAGCGGGAGCTGCGACAATGGTTAGACCGTAAGACAAATTCTGTCCGCTCGTGCAAATTGTTCGAGCCAATAGCACGTAGACAAAGGTAATGGTTGTGATCTTTTTGTTTTCTATTAGTTTTACAAACGGTCGTCACGACTCGTGGCAGGCTGTCCGGGGCCAGTGGACCCTTGATATTCATGTCAACAGTGTAAATTTCTCTACCCGCTATATACGTTTAAACGTATGACGGTTTTAAGAAACCGAGAAAAAATGATTGTAGTATAATTATGCTTCGGTCTAATTGATGCATGTTTGCTATATCTGTTAAATTGATAATAGTACAAACTTGAAAATAGGGTAGTAAAGTTATTGGAGTACATGGAATAATATACTTAATACCATCAATTCAAACACATTATAATATATGAACGATTTCTAAAAGTACATATGAAAAGTAGAGTTTCGTATGGATTTAATTAAATATTATACAAACTGTTCATTACTTTTATAACATAATGTTTTAATCATAAAAGTAAACATGTAATTTTGTATTATTTGCTGTTATTTACTTCTAGTTGTCAGGTTATAATGTATTTATTCGCCACATATTTAAAAACGGTGTTAAATTTATATAGAGACGGTACATTAAAATTAGGATCTGAGTGAGGGCATAAACATTCAGAGAGGTTAGCGGTGGAAAGAGACTGCCTGGGGCGGAATCGTGCTCCATGTTAGTGACGTAATCAAAGCTCTTTTAACCATATAATTTTAAACATAGTAATAAGTTCTTAACAAGCATAAAAAATCTAATAAATTTAGATTATCGTTTTAAAACTATCGTATTTATTGCTATTAGAACTAGACAAATGTTATCAAGAATGCAAGGTATTTTTCACACATACAGATACTAGCTATACCATTTTTCCATACATTTAAGCTTAGATTATGCTCAATATTTATATAAAATAAAAGTAGCCTACTTCACATATCATACCATCAGATATTGCTGATTTGCAGATGCTCTATATACTGAATATACTTTTCAATGAAGAGCAATAAACATAGCAAATTGTAAGAAGTTGACACACGCGACTCGACAGCGGTCGTTCTGGTAGTGTTGCCAGACAATCATATTTATTTAGGAATGTCACATAAAATATGGTGATTTGCATAGGTAAAAAAAAAAACCTTTTTTTTATTCCATAAGGATATTTTAATGCAAAATATTTGTCCGTCTTCGGCATCAAAAAGATATTTACATTTGAAACGTAGCACTATCGGGCGGTGGGTTCGACGCGCGGCCGCCTAACGACAGCGCACCGACAGTTAAATTCATTTCTCGTTCCACAGAGATTGGTTTTTTGTACGTCTACAGATTTAAGTAAATCCGAAACACTGTTTTTTGGCGATTCCAACGAAAATTGGAGGCAATAAGTACATAAAACCGTTGTTAACTAAAACGCGTTTCGTATTTTATATTCATTTTTTTCCTTTTCTTTCTGATGAAATTCTTTAATAACTAACAAAATCAATGTCGTATCAATGCTAATTTACGCAAGCTTATTTCTCTTAATGAATTATATAGGTTTTTGTCTTCATATAAAAGTTATTTCATCTTTACCAGATAACTAAGTAAGGATTAAATAGTAATCAAGGTAAAGGTTAATGGTATTTTTTTTTTCAAACGAAATGTATGCTTTACTGTTCATATTCTATTTAATATTTACGCGGTAATGTAGATCGTAACGTCGTTGCATTTATTTGAATACTGTTTTTAAGGTTATAAAGATATACATTGATCCTTTGATTTCACAGTTATTTCATTTTGATGTTAATACAAAAAATTGGTATCGCTTATAATTACATTACTTCCATGTACTTTAATTTTCATATACAGAATATAATTCAAAGTTCAAGTCGTTTAAATTTTGCATAAATAGTAAGATTACTCATTATTAGTATTAATGCGTGCCAACTGGGACCACGGACAAATGGTGCCTAATGATATTCTATTGAGAATTAAAACAAATATTCCGTTTTGTAACTCACTGACAATGTATTAAAAAGTTAATAATGTAAAGAGTCCATGTAACATCCAACTTTGTTATTAGCATAATTTCTATTATAATAATTCTTTACTGGAGTTCCGTGTCAATTCCAGCAAACTCTTGTTGTAAGTACTATTGAATCACGTCATTCTATTGTTGGTAGCCGCTTAGCTATCTATCACCTTCATATTGTAAATCTGCCGCTATGAGACCATTACTATGTTTCAAATCTGAAGATATGAAAGCCAGAATATTCTAGGCGAGCAGTCTTCACGATCTGCGGCCTTGTAGGTAGAAAAGTAATGGATGTCTGGAAGAAATCGCTGTAAGATTGCTGACTTACAGCTAGCTTCGCTACTTTAATTTGTGTATTTATTACCTGGTTGTTATTTTTGTGGTTTGTCAATACATAAATAAATAAAGGTCACCCTACACTACGACCGTGGCCGAAGCTTCCTGCGGCCGGACTCAATTAAAACTCATTGCAGGAGCGTGCGAACTGACCGCCGGCGCCCGGATCGCTCCCCTAACCCCACAGGAAATAGTGCTTGTCTAACTTGCCTCCGCGTTTTCGGTCAATAAACTCTGCATTACACGTTTCGCGAAAGACATATTGTACAATACGTTGATTTATCACAACTTAACGGTACATGTATGTATTGCTTTTGTAATGTCTCTTTTTTTATATACTATTCTAACCAAACAGCGTAATCAGTAAGTACTTAAAACTAATGATCAAAAAATTATCGCTAATGGTAATACATCACTGGAATAATTGTATTTTTTCCCATTAAATGTTCATCGTAGCTTAAGGTATATATCGTGTTTATCAGTGACCTCATCAGGTGGAGCAACAGGAAGAAGTAGGTTTGAAAATTTACGTACCAAAATACAACATGCTTGTATTTGCCACGAAATGCTGATGATGTGAATCAGTTAAACCGTCATGTTAAGTAGTTCCATCGTTTTGATATATGTACTGTTAATAAGTAAAAACTGAAGGAAAAATTATAATTACTTACATAAATTACTTCGTAATTGTTTCTTAGGATAATCATTTCGTCATCTGAACTGGTTCAGTCACCAAAGAAATGATGTTGAACGAAAAAAAGAGAATGTACTGGTAAGTATAAATATCGACGTTTCCATGAGTCAGGTTGGCAGCAAGATACATTGTTATAACAACTGTACGTGACACACTTATTAACGTTGTTATAATATTTAAAATTTTTTGGCAATCCGTCAGCGTAGACGTGATGGTATTTTACATAGAATGAAGAAAAAATCTTTCTCTAGTTATTAAGCAATTGATGAATATTGTAAGATGTTTTGTAAGGCAAAAATAAACTAGACTATTATAAGGCATGTCGCTTTGGTAGTGAAATTCGTTGAAAGTTTTCATAAAAAAAATTGTTTGCGACTTGCAACAAAATTTACAATATGCATTTAACATTAGTAAGGAAAGGTCACACAAAAATAACAATACTATAAACATAAATATTAAATGATTCACCTGTGCTTACAGAGAGGGCCGTTACTAATGCATCAAATATGTGCACACAAAGTATACCGACATCAAAACAATTATCTGTATATTGCGAGTTAAACTGCGTTTCACAATGACAGTATTGGAGCATTTAATTAAACACAGCACCATATACTTATTAAAGTACTAAACATTAACGTTTCATAATAAATGATTCAACGAGTACTATTTCGAACATGTGACCATTTTACTACCAATTTTATCATATATTTGAATTAACATCAGTAACATATCCTGCGCATTTCATGCCTGCGCTCGCGCTTATGGAATGTCCGTGCAAAGTGATAACGCCCCTATTACAGTCACTTATTTGACCGATATAGCAACGTGCTCCACATGAAGCGTAAATACGAAAAAATTAAATGGTAATTCTTATTAAGTCTAAAAGAAAGAAACACATCAATCAACACAACACGAAGTCGACTTATACTCGTAAAGTCATATCAGTGTGTATATAGAAGTAATAGAAAATTCGAGAGGAGAAAATTTTTTTACAAAGTCTTATCCGCAGACTATATTTATTTCCTTATAATGGTCGGCGGCGGAGTTCAATACTAGAGCCGCCGCAGGGGGCCGGGCGGGTATGCTATCTTAGTCCCCATGGCCTCTAGACGATGGATTTGGGAAGATTCGTTGCCCTGACGAGGATAAAAAGCCGACTAAGTTGGCACGCTGTCTATTCCGGCCTGTATAGCTTTAAGAAAAAGTCAAAGTACTCAGAAGAGGTAAAAAGTAGGTTTGCCACACCAGACCAGGGTATTAGATACGGCCAAAAGGTGCTAATGAAGTAATGCTTTAAAATGTTTTCGTGGGCTTGTACTAAAGCGTCTATAATGGAAAATCGTGATAGTTTTAATCAGTCCAAGTCTAAGATAACTTGCCATTGCCCCGCGTAGCAGATACACGACAACATTTCTTTCGCGAAGAAATAACCACCTTCAACTGACTTCAACCTGTCAACCACTAATATCTTTGCTAAAATTCATAAGTTTCATCACAAAGAAACGTAGACTAACTAGAGTTAACAAAATTTTACTATTAAATATGTTCTAACATTAA
This sequence comes from Troides aeacus, assembly GCA_033220335.2. Taxonomy (NCBI): domain Eukaryota; kingdom Metazoa; phylum Arthropoda; class Insecta; order Lepidoptera; family Papilionidae; genus Troides; species Troides aeacus. The sequence goes on along the minus strand of CM067275.1, from coordinate 4,630,088 downwards.
ACTCATGTATGACATCACCAGAAAGAACACAGAAAGTTACTAATACTCATGCTAGACTCATTACCACGGAATACACTAAAAATTGCATAAATTAACATAAATTTCTGTTCTGCAGATAATAAATGATATGTTACTGCAAATTCTCAAAGTTACACAGCATCTACGGCGTTAACGTATTAAAAATAGAGTATATGTATAGGTTGTAGACAGTGAAGCGAGGCAGCGGTGAGGCCCGCATTTTCTGTCTGCGGACTCAAGGCCCGCGAGTCATTGGCACGCCCGCGCCTCAAGGCGAGCACAACCGCCCGCAAACCGCCAAATGTACCACCGCCACGCTTCTTCGTTGAAATTTAATTAAATTATGCTATTTGGAACATGAATAATACTATCTACGTTCAGTAACCGTCTTCAGTTTAAAACCATTATTATATATCCTGTTCACAGTACACATTTTTACTTATATTGAGAAATAAACTCGCGTAGCACATAAAAGATTAGATAGCTATGGTGCTGTATGTAAGTACCGGTTACATTGGAAATTTTAATGATCACACGCAACTATTTATGATTTGGTTGTAGAAACACAACTTGGACTTATTCCATTTTTTCTTATGAATTTGGATGGTAAAGGTCACCACATTACTGGGGTACCGCAGGGTGTAAAGGTTTGTCTTCGTTCCTTAGTACCTACACGAAGATCGTAGTGAGAAACGCAGAGGCTCGATAAGGACGCGGCGGGTGTTCTCGAAATAGAGGCCATTCGACGAACCGATTCGAACTGGTTTTATTAGTATTTGGGCGGTGTAGGGGGCGCCTGGACGCGCGTGAGGCGTTAACGTCTATTTAAGATTACGTTTGAATTCTTTAAACGCAAATCTTCCCAGGTTTAGTTAACAAAAATTGCCCATTATATAAATCAAGTAAATATTGAAAACAAAAGATTCATGAAAAATCTACGAAATTTCGTCTTCATATGTGGTTAACGTCATAATTTGTAAATGATCATATCGCAATACCATTTTAAAGCAAAAAAGGCATAAAATATATCGACTCGTATCAACTATTATTGCTCCAATGTTTGAACATGGCATAGTCTAAAACGAAGAAGTGAATGAAAAAAAACATGTACAGTAACATGTTTATGTTTACTGATGGTAGGTCTCTGTTGCCAGGGACCTTCTAGGTAGGTATCACCGCAACTATTATTTCTGACGCCATACAGTAGTGTACAAATAGTACTGTATTCAGGATTGAAAGGAGTTGTAGCTAGTGGAATTACTGAGGTAACGAGACTTAACATTCTGTCTCAAGGCGATGAGCACAATGTGGTGCTGTATATACCATCTAACTAGCGCCACGTTGTTATGGGCGAGCGTATTACTTACCATCAGGTGAACGTCCCACTCGTCTTGTAGTTTAGTTGTATAAAAAATAATATTTTGACAGGTATTTTGATCATTACTTCTCCTAAGCGATGTAACAAAATTTCCTATATATATATATATATATGCTTATTATAATTTCTTTTACAGGAGATGTTATAAATCATAACGCATACAATCTGCTACAACTGAATATTGCGTCAATACCCAATTCATTGTAACGGGATGCCTTCAAAATCATCAGACCTATTCGATAAATTAAAGTGAGCAGTGCCCTATTTATTGGTCAAGAAACTAAATGTTCGTATAGTCCTGCACGCGCTACGACATACCAAGAGTTTTTTTAGCATTTCGTTTATCAGTCGCCTTTTTAGCACGCATCTGCCGAAATAGTGGGCCTCGATTCCAACCAGATAAACGTAATCCTACGGGTTCAGGGTCGACCACTGGGGGGACGGGCGAAATGGCCGTATAGCTATCATCTATACAAGAACAACTTTATACGTACACATGGGCAGAATAGGATTCCGAGAACGCTATTTATCGTCTATGTACATTGAACTTTAACACATGGCGTATATTACGGCATATGGGTAACAATTTAAAAGTCATTGACAGTATGATAATTTGACTTTAATTAAATATCACTATAGCAAACAATCCAATAGAACGAATATTTAAAATGTAGCCTCCTTAAACTTCGTCAAGCTCAACTACCATTAATTTTGCCATAAAATATTATGTAATTTTTCAAAATTTCATTAATGATGTCAATGATTATGATTGTATATTATATAATTGAACCCACTACACAATACAACTATTGAAGTACATAGTTAATAATTTATTATCTGATATTTCTATCGCATCCGTTATTTGCGACCTGTGTTGGCCTAGCACTCCATAGCATGATTTTCCTTCCTACTTGTTTATCTGTTTCTTTTAAAGTGTGCCTAATGCGTAATGTAAAGTTGCCTTGCATTATTTGTTCACTACATTTTTTATAAATAATGCTCAATACGTCGACTTTACGCCTCTTTTTCCGCAAGTATTTCCAGAAATAGAACAGAGAGATAATGCACTTGTTATTTTTGTCAAGAAAGTATCGCCCGTATTTTATTTGTCCCTGTACTTCGTGTTCAGATCCCCATAAGGGTTATACATAACTAGTTTTATTACAAAGTTTTTCAGTATCAACTTGAACGGTGTTACTGATATGAATATCATTATCAACCTACTTTAGATTTGATATTGCTACAAATTTGTTGGTGAAATCCTTATATCACATGTAATGGTACATGACATTTATATTTTATTCCATACTGCTCGTAGCATCTCCGAATTCTTCCGTTGTTTTGTCACAAATTGCCCAACATGTGAATATGTGGTAATTTTTACCAAGGTAACTCAAGGGTGATAACAATCGTATGAAAACGTACGTATTAATTATCATGTTACGACATCGCGTCGCCTAATGCTACGTTAGCAATTGTATAGCTAATTAACTTTATTTTAAAAGCGTGTTAGCAGGTGAAAATTTTAATTGAAAATATAATAAAAAAATCATTATTTAAATTGTTACTTATAAAATATGACAGAAAAGCACGCAAACTATTGTCATTATACATGATGATAATTGATTCACGTGACCCGTAAACACCTGCATCTTGATAGTGAATATATACCTATTCATGCTTGTGAACTAAGACAATATTTTATATAATCAGTGATTAAATATTTAAATTTTATATACACAAAACAACATAACGCCAGGCCATACAATATGGCGCTAGTAACAATATTCACGCAGCACCATTATCATCCTCGTCGCCTTGAAACTTACATTCAGTCTCAGTTCACCGGTAATATTATTAGCTATAGAATTCTTTACACTGGGTCATAGTAATGTTTGTACTCTAATGCTAGAGGATAGAAATAAATGCCGGATAAAACAGTCTTCGACAATATAAACGTGCCATTGGTAAATTTATGTTTTACTCAAATAATTAATACAAATGTGATGTTAATAATAATGCTTGATGATATTTCGTGTACACACGCTGTCACTCCAGACGTAACACTTAGTCTTACTACTGCCTCTTACAGTTATTTCCTGTACACAGAAACTACTCGTCGGTCGATAAAGAAGACCTTCATTGATCCAGGTCTTTCCTGCTTTCGGAAGGCCCCTAGTATTAGAATTCTAAACATATAAGAGTCAGTTTACCATTTGCTGACTCTACAGTTCTCGCTTGGTAAATTACGCTTACGGCGATCCCGTTTCGTTTGTATTTGCTAGTAAGCGTTTTGCCCATTTCTGCTAACAAATATAATGTTAAAAAATTACTTTGTTCTGCTTTATAAATCCGTACCTAGTAAACTTATAATAATGATACTTATTAACCATCGTTTATCTCTTAAGCCAAAAAGGGCTACATGAAGGCAAAGCATATCAGTTCTCATTGTACTCGTGCGATTAAATCTGAAATTCTTTATTTTTGTTCCCAGGTATTAGGTATTAGATATTTTAAAAAAACTGTCTTTCTCTAAACATTTTATTAAGCTGTACTGCTTCTCTTTTCCTTAGACAATTTACTATACACTTACGACATACACTAACAAAAGTGTTTTTTGTCACGAGTTATTAAGTTCAGTAACCAATCGAAAGTAAACAATTATGATGTTATATTAAATAACCACTTTTTAATATGAATTAAAAACTTATAAACTTCAAGTGGTCCAACTCTTTCCTGAATATATGATATAACCTCTTATTTAATATGTCAATTTAATCTATTAAATTTAAACGAGAACAGTGGACAATATGAAGGATTTATTCCTTTTTGTCGTGTTGATTCATATGCATTAGTTCACTAATTTAATCTGTAAACACTGGATGTTGTTAACCAAGCAATGGAATAATGATATATAAAATAATAATTTATTAAAGCAACTCTAAAGGAAAAACACCGAGGAAAAAAAACTGTTTTACTTAATCTGTACCACTCGTATCCAACTATCACTAACAAAATTTTAATAAAGGAAGTTTTTATATGTATTGATTGATTGGAGATCTATTGAGTTTCGTAAATCTTTGTAAAAAATTTATGTTATATATGTATATGAATAAAATACCGATAAGCACGAACAAACAGTTTACAATACGAATATTATTATTATTACAATATTACATTACAAATGCGTTCGTGCATTCCAAGGAATTGACGTCGAAACATGAGGTAATAAGACACTACCACATTTTATTACTTTAAACGCGTACCGAATAAGTTATGCGAAATGTCTATGATATAATCAACATTGTGTCTAGTCAAGGTCACATCGTTGGAATGAAGGTACTGTATGACAATCATGATCTCGCTTCCGGAGAAAAAAATTATATCCACGAAATTACTGAGACTTGTCAAATGTTGAAATTACGGCTTGAAAAACTCTTATTGTAAACTAACATTTATACAGTGAATGGCGAAAGATGTAAAACGATAAAATAAAGCATATCTTTATTTTGAAAGTAAACAACTGATTTGGTTGAAGTTGCCTTTTCTTGTTTTATATATAAGGTAGAAAATCCCTTACCAAATCGTTCGTCATCATGATGAATTTTCATCAATTATAAAAACAAGCCAATTATAAAAACAAGTGTAGCCATAACCATTATATTATTTTGAAATAAAATCAGTTTTTCTGTTAGTCATTTAGCTAGATTAGTGCTTAATTCATATGAACAATGTAACACAACATTACTATTAATAAAAAAATTATCGTCTGTTAACGAAACATTTTATCGTTGATTACTTTCTTTCCTATGGTTTCAGAGAGCATGCTTAGGTAACTATGATCTCCTTGAATGTTAACATCATAGGAAATCGTGGTTGTGATATTGATATATTTTTGTATTTATTTATTTGTCGTACATAACTGATCTGACCATAGATACTGTTACGTAAGAACTTTTCTTATTATTTTATTTTAAAAACTTCTTTCGAATTTTGCACCATTTCACACATTTTTTCGCGTTCGTTATGAAATTACAATATGAAATCGAATGTTAAAGAAAATAGGATTGCAGTGACCGTCTTGAACAAAGTGGATATGGAGCCGTCGGTCACATTCCAGACACTTCAAAAGCTTGATATCAGCCGTACGTTCGTATATAGTACTATCAGCAGATACAACAACACTTCTTCTATCGAAGACCAAAAAATATCGGAGCGGCCGCGTGCTGTTAGAACTACAAAGGCTGTTAAAGCCAGAATTCATCTAAAATCCATTCAGAAGCAAAAAATGTTATCGCGATTAATGAAAATTCCCGCTAGGACTCCGTCGCGTATTATAAAACAAGACCTGCAGCTCGGTGTTTATCGTCGATCGATCAGAACACCTTCTGTCGCGATACGCAGGTGACAGTGAGGGCATAGAAATATCCTCTTCAACGTTGAAAAAATTTTCACGATTGAAGAAGGTATCGGGTAAAGTGTCGGAATGGTACAACATGGTCATCATCCTGCGTCAGTGATGGTTTGGTGGAGCGTGTCTTATCAAGGAGTCACAAAACTACATTCTTGTGAAAAAGGCGTGAAAACTTCAGCCAAAAGGTGCCAAGGTACAGTATTGAATCATGTGAAACCTCTCAGCAATACACTTTTTAAAAATATACCGTGGACTTTTCACCAGGACTCTGCACCTGAAGACTGGCCCTCATCTAGCCCAAACCTGTATAAAAGCAAGCAAACAGCTGAATGGTCAGTATAAAAGCCAAGGGTGGCCATTTCGAAGAGAATTTTTTATTTATTTTTTGCTAAGACTAATAAATATGTAGGTAAAAGTTTTAATAATATTACATTACTTCATTAAAAAAATGCGTTTTCATTTGTAACAGAACTTATGGCCGGACTAGGTAGTATAGAGGATGGACTTAATACTTAAGTCGCATTCTTTGCCAGTCAACCCTGGGAGATCCTTTTTATTTATATATCCATTACAAGATGTATATTTAAAAATCATTAGTTACACATTTGTAGAGGATTTCCTCTTCCTCTTAAAAGCAATGAAAGTTCATTGCAGAATAAACACCGTACGGTCAATACGTCAATAGTAAACGAGTGCAACTATGAAACAATAACGGAGACAAATGGTTCGACCGTTCTCACGGGGCCGTCAGCAATCATTCCGGTTTTGGCCAACTTAAACGTTTGTTGTCAAATTAATCTGAAGTAACTTAATATGCGGTGGTCGACCAGTCGGGCAACTATTCATTCATAGCGCATGGTATGCTAGACCGTTCGTTGCTCGCCTCGACCGACCTTCGCCGCAGTCGTCCGCAAAAACACTGTGGGACATCGCCAATCGCAACTATGTAGAAGTACCTGAATCCGATACACGCTCCCAGATACACTTCAGCTCCCACAGGACGCTGCCCGTGTGCTATTTCACTCATCTCGCAACGTCAATGACATTCAGTTTTTCTCAACGAACCAGAATAGACCTGTTACTGTGAATTATCAACGGACGTTTAACTTCGAACACACAATGAAAATAACGTTCACGTAAATTGCGACAATCGTGTCCTGAAAATATTAAAGAGGGAAAAAAAAAAGCGGAAACGATAAAAACTGTGACGAGAGAACAACACAAAAAACTTTCAATTCTTAGATATTGGAATAGAGTTTTGTCAATCGAAATTTCCAAGTGTACAAAAAGTTTGACCAATCGCTAAGTACATTTTGTACATAAATAACTAACTATATACAGTTAATAATCTTCTACAAGCGATCTAACTGCATGTAACTAGGTTACACGACTACAGAGAACAAGATAAGCAAATATTAATGTAATAATAACCATAATTTTGTTTATTCCAGTGAAATAACACTACAATACTTCTTCTTACTACCTACTTCTCTTAACGGAAGTCTTATTCAAATAACTTAAATTTTAATTCTTTGTTACATGTAAGAATAAATTTACTAGAGGAAGTGTGAGGTATTTCACTATTTTCACCACAAATGTTGGAAGTTTATGGCTACGTCTGTTGTAGTGAAACTAAATTAATAATTATATACATAAGAAGTTACACTAAAAGGTTCTCACGTACCGCGTCCGCTTTTTGATTTAACAACATTTGCCACGCCTATTATTTAATCGGTACAATTAATTGATTTATAACTTTAGATCATTTGATTACATGTGTGTGCACATTGCGTCATTTAATTGTATTTGCTTAAATTCTTGCGCTCCCATTGAACGCCGGATGGTTAAATATCAACGACCTTTTTATTGTGAGCTGTGCGACAGAATTTTAATTATTTTCGTATCTGTTTATCTATGACAAATTTGAAGAAACTGAAGATATCGTACATGAGACAAAGAATGGACTAAAAAATTGTATGAAGAATTATCACAGTTCTAACTTCTTAGTGTGTTATGTCAACTGGTAAAGGTAGACGTTTTATTGTAATACAAATGTTTTACGAAGACGTACAACGTGTCAAAATAACTTATAATATTATTACTATACTAATGCACGATATGTACAATAATATAAATTCCTTACGTTGGTTCGTACATATGAAAGTGATCATCGTTTTCGTCATCATAATTACCAGCCGTTAAATATCTGATGTACATAGGCGTATGAAAGAAATAAATTACTGCAAATAAAGTGTAAGTGCAAGTATATTTTGTACGTACATATATTTTTAAAAGTAATACGAATGTTTAACAGGAATAGAATAGGGACTGGTCTGTGCTGAAACCCATCGGTACCTCTGCGGTGACGTCACTCCGGACGCAGGCCGCGGCCCGCGCCCGCCGTCCAAGGACAGTAAACATTTATCAGGTCAACGCACGGCGTTGTCTCTAGTCACTTCTTTAAATTCGATTCTGACTGCCCTACGATTTATCAGCTCGTGATTAAATAGTTTCATAATTTACAGAAAATCCAACTTTGTGTATATGTATATTTTAGTAGCATATAGTATGTACTTTATCCATTTTAACACCAGAATTACCGACCAGTCAACGTGTCCATGATGGTTGTATCGTTTGTTCTAACGTTGTATATGATGTAATATTAAATAATTGTATATGATTTAATTTTGTTGACATTATATATTAATATTTGTTATGTCATCCTAATATCCAACTGGTTATTTTGATCGGTTTGTTAGAATAAATATAATATAACAACTGCTTGTACTTATGTTACAGAAACTTCAACTTATAATATTAACTTAGGTTTGAATATTCTATATACGTTTAAAATATATACTTTGTTATCAATCAAACAACGAATTTTTTCCCCAAAAGCACGTTATTATCTTGGAAAACTATTAAAATCTATCCAATCACTTAAAAGTCGGAACAATGATCATTTTAATTTCACTATCATTAAAAACGGAATACCATGGTATAATGGAAATAAGATTATTAAACCATATATTCTGGGGGTAAATGGCAGAGAACGCCACCTAGGAATTTAGTTCACTCTCTGTACCATGTATGGCATATAAATAAACAAATAAGAAATAATTAGTTACACATCTCTAATTATACTTTAATGAAATGGTCAAGAGTTTTGACTAACATCCCTCGCGCACTTTAATATATTATTTACCACTACCCAGTGCGATCGTAAAACATCTACAGCTACACAATGAACGGAAAATATGTCACCACGCAAAGCTTATACAAAGGGACTGAATACCAAATTATACCTATTGAACAAACAAAGCAATAAAATAGATATCAAAACAAGAATCAAAGAGATCTAGTATTGCTGATATGCACGTTTTGAAGGTCCTCAATAGGTTTTATTTTTATGAAAGTACGTGTACGATTATATTAAATACATGTATGACGTGAACATTTGTCCTAGTTACAGCCAAACAGTAAAACATATTCGTACATAGTCGTATGCTTGGCTAATAGTATATCTATATGCCAATAAAACACTGAAAGATGAATTGTGATGATTGAATTATAAAATATAAGCGTTAAGCAGGGCAACAGGTCTGTCCAATCCTACGCTTCTCTTACGTTCGTCCGTTGAACGGAACTAGTTTTACATTCGGAATTCCGGTACACTTGAACTCTTATCTGCATTGTCACAAATCCGGTTGGTATGAATGACGAATAAATATGGCGTAGTTGTTGCGGCATTCAATGGTAGCAATTTTGCCAACAAAGTAATCATCTTTGGAATGTTGACGTTAGTACATAAGTTTTTATAAAACGAACTTTCTTAAAATATCGTTTTTGTAAATTATCTCAGGCATAAGTGGTGGTAAAAAACAAAGATTATTAGCTCAGCTTCCAGTTGCTAGTAACAGTTGTAGACAATAGACATTAAAGATTAAGGTTCATAATGAAAATTGTCGAGAAATGTAAAGACCTCTGGCGCAACTACAACATAACGGTTGCATCTCATCCCAGCAGACCGTTATGTACTAACTTCGTAACATATAGGTACATTAATATCACTGCGACCTGTCCAGCGGCGTAAGTATTCAAAATGATGTTGTGGATTTTCAATGACTATTTTGCACAGGCACATATTAACTAATTAATTATCAAGTAGTAGCTATAGTATAAATTCCCATTTAAAGAAGATGAAGAATGTAGTTATTAAAATCATATTTAAATGACAAAGTAACGTTTTTCGATAATAAAAACAATATTCGATAGAGGTTTTAAGAAAATATATGCCATTTGTTACACATTTGGAAGACCATAGAATGAAATGTTGATGGTAAAGATCGGTAAAAAAAAAATAACCGAAAACTTAAGTAAATTTGAGCGTTTATTTTAAAAAGATTTATTCTATCCACATTGTCTATTGTTTTTCTCTTTATTATTTATGTCTTGTTCAAAGAATTGGAAGCGATGCTGTCACGATGACTGCAGATCCTGTTTTATCTATTCATATTATATTAGGTACAGGTGGTGTTGAAAGTAATGCACTGTGATATTAAATCTATGAAATTGTATTATTTATTCATCGGTTAACAAATCTCATTTCCTTTAATACAATACTATTTATTCGATGTACTAAAAATACAACTTTTTCACATTAAGTTCTGGGTGTAAGTTACTATTTTTAGTCGAGATAGGCGATTGTTCGGGCGGCAAACGGTGCCCGTTGCATTCCACTTTGCCGCGTACCATTACGCAGCCTCATGATTCCGAGAAAAGAGTGATGTCCCGCTCGCACTAAGCATTCCACTTTATTGCCTATGTTTTGGAATTCTGTTCATTGTTTGCACTAAGCTCGTTTCAATACGAGTAATGAAGCAACATTTAAACTAACTAACATCCGCTCAAAAGTACAATAAGCAACTTTTTTTTCAATATCTTCCTAACAGTAATCGTCGCGGTGCAATCACAACAATAAAAATTTTTGTAAATTTCAACGCCAAAACTAAACAGCTCTAAGGCCAGATACATATCTTGGAAATTGTATTTTTTGGACATCTGCAAAGGCGTCACCCACTATTAGTCTGTCAAGACTGCTACGATTATGACGACGAAGAAAAGGTTATTCTTAGTTCTTACCTTACTTCCTTTATATGTTCCCCAGGTCCTAGTCTAAAATTTCCAGAAATCGTGCTACTAGTAAACAGGGCAAGAAATTATTTGATAACATGCAGAAGTAGAGCTGGCTTCAATACCGTTAGTTGAAAAGAGTAGCTGAAGATTGATATAATTTCTCAATGAAACTAAATTTACAGATTTGTTATTTTTATTATCCTGATATATTGGCTGCTTTGCAGAGATGGTTAACCTTATGTAAAACTCGCTATTTCTCGCCACTTGGCTAGCTTTGATATATATTGAACTAGATTTAAAATTAAGACTTGAAATTTGTTCGAATTATTCCCGCTAGAAGGCAACTCGCCTCTCCCAAGGTCTCGTCCAGATGTTAACACCCCCTCAACCTCCTTTGGAAAGTAACATTTCGTAAAATTCAGTTTTAGCTAACCTATACTCGTTAAAAGTGATATTCCTACCAAATTTCATATCCCCAGGCTTAGGCCTGGGGCCTGGTTTCAGAGATATAGTGATAAGTCGCTACGTATGTGGAATTATCTTATATATATATAGATTATCTAAAAATAAAAAAAGGCGCTGAAATCCATGAAATTTAGATTTATTAAATGTGTAGTATTTGCCTAAATATAAGAAATCTTATCTGATCGATAAGTTTCAGTTTGAAAAAGGCTCCCGACGTTGAATACAGATCCTAGCTTTTGACTATGAGACCTTTAAAATGTAGCTCATTGTTATTTCTACCGTCAAGCAGTATTGTATATAGATTACTGTGTTTCAGTTTAAAGGGCGCTGTTGCTAATGAAGTGCTAGTGTAATGAGACGTAACATTTTATGTTTTAAGAAAACGAGCGTTGTATGGGACTGTGTAACATCCTAATTAACGCCTCATTGTTATGGCCCAAGCGTGTCACTATCGGCTTGCTCATGTCGTTCTTTCATTGCTTATAAAAAAAAGAAACTGTCCTCTTGGTCAATGGTTTGTTCGTTGTTAGTGATTAATGGAAGCCAGATATAGAACTTCCGGTGCTTGGTGTCCGGTCTGTGCGTTTGATTCTGCAATAAAGAGTAAAGTTGATCGACACGGGAATTATATTATCGTCTTTGACAGCGACTTTGCGTTTTCGTTGTCTTTAAGCTGAAAGCACATAACTCATCACGGACTGCCCTCTTCAAACCAACGTTTTGCAATCATAATGAGAAAACTAATCCGATCCTCAGATTTTCTTTTTAACTGATTATATAACTGAGCCGTTTTGTAATATCGAGCCTGACAATCAAGTGTTAACGGTAATCTTACAGATGAAGTACTTGTAGATGGATAGTCCGTATTAATATTATATTTGTCCGTAATAAATGTTATACATGATTCGTGAAATTTATTTCTAATACGTTATTATTGTATTCATTACCTTAGAAAAAAATCATTTTAAAAACAACTGGTAACGGACAGTCAAATTCAAAAATGTCGTTGCGAATTATGAATTCATGGCGCGCGTTAAGCACCTCGAAAGCATATAGAAGCAGTTCCTAAGTAGAAAGTCCATAAATTCATGAATCTATAAATTCAATATATTTTGAGTTATTTTTTATTCAATGAAGTGACGAAACGAGCGGGACGTTCACCTTATGTCAAGTGATACGTCTGCCCATAACAACGTGGCGCTAATTAAGATGTTATACAATGCAACACATTGAGCTCGTCGCCTGAGAGAAAATGTTGAGTCCCATTACCCCAGCAGTTACACTAGCTACAGCGCCTCTCTAACCTGAACACAACAATGTTTGAACACTACTCGCGATAGAAAGAAGCACTGCGATGATACCTGTCGAAACGGTCTCTGGCAAGAGGCCTACTACTAGTAAAAGTTAATGTTACTAAGAGAACGACAAATAATTATAATATAATAATAATTAGTACTTTTATGTAGAAAAAAAAACTACTAATGTTGATAGCTTTTTTAATCACTACCGTATTTGGCTACGATTCCACCTGATTAGTGGAAGAAGTTCATAATGATAAAGCTTAAACCTGGAAATATATTTATTTTTCACTCTTCGCAAAACACCTACATCATTCTCCGGCAGATCCACTGACGCCGGTAGATTATTCCAAGGTGTGGGTGGCTGTTCCCTACCTGTATTGAAGTAATTATAAGAATTAATACATATACGCTTTTTAATTGTAATTCTTTATAGATATTTTAATTTTGAGTGTTTAATTGATACTAAGGTATCAGATGAAAAAACACAGTGGGGGTCTTTGGGGAGGCCTGTATCCAGCATTGAACGTGTGTCAGCCGATTGTGAATAAACTGCATTTTGTCGCATTAAAAATCACCAAAATCCGATATACAAAATTAAATGAGTTTAATCATTTTTAATAAGCAAGATAGGCAAAGGATGATAATGAGTAATGCTAAATGTTCATCGGATTATGACATCATATCACATGTACCTAGCATTCCAACTAGGTAGCATTGCAGAGCTCATTTTACCTGTCAACTAATACTGTGCAAATATTACCGTATTCCGGTTCGAAGGGCGCTGTAGCTTGTTAAATTATGACTTAATACAATAAAGATCTTCACTATCTTGCCGAAACTAAACGAATCAGATATTTTTCCAATTAAATCTATCGTATTAACTAAGTACACAATCTTACAACTCTGATCAGATTTTTTGATTGATTTTTCTATATAAATATATTATTTATTAATTTAAAATTTATTTGCATAAACAAAAATATCTAACAAAAGACAGATTTAAAGCCAAACAAGACAAAATTAAGAGCGATATTTGCTGTCAATATGTAAGATATATCTTACAATAGGTAAAATGTATGCAACTAATCAGTCGATAAATTGTATGGCTGATATATATTATGATAAGTGACGGAAGATCGAAGAAAATAAAGAGGAAAGAAAAAGATATATCATAATTGCATGTAGTGTTTCCCACAACGAATGCGCTTAGAATATAATTTCGAAGTGTAATAGAGCGAGAAGTTAAGGAATCGTAGAGAAGATATGTTTGACAGAGAGGAAAGTGAGTAGCGAAGCTATCACTAGACCGCAACTATAAGAATTACCTTAAATTCTTGCATACGTTCTAAATATGCAAAGGATATAAACGTATAATGTTCAAATCAATTAAAATATTGCTTATGGTCTGTGTGTTCTGTAAGTATTACATGGTCATTTAATAATTAAGCGTAATGACACACACACTGTAGCTAACAATATTTCACAACATCAAAGTATTCGCTACTTATTATAAATAAGCAAAAACGCAGATTTCTTGTAATTTACTAACACGTTTAATTACATAGTTCTTAAAGATTAAATAAAACCATCGTTGTGCTTTTTATTACATTTTTTAGTTCCACGTGGTTGTGTGATATATCCCATTGTTGTTCACTGTTGAAGATAGGCCTCTCCAAAATACCATCAAGTCCTCAATCCACCTGTTAAAGTAGTTATACTATTTGTTTCCTACGTTGTTATTGCAGTTATGTTGTAAATGCCATTTTAACATTAATTATTATCAATTCATTTTGTTGCCACATCCGTCCTTATTCATTACAGATCTCAATGAGGAAAACGTTTAAGTGAGCTTATTCCAGGTTTACCCGATTACATGATAATGACTATACTATTAGTACCAGGCAGTCGCTGCTAACACATGTCAACACGCTGTTATAGTAAAATACTGTCCGTGTGATCAAATTTATCGCTGTTAGGTCTCTGGTGGCGTCAGCCCTTTAGTCTCAGGCTAGCAAGAATAGGACTAAGGTAAGTCCTGTCTATCTAAGAATGTGACTAAGAAGGCCTAAGGGTTTCGCGAGCCTTGAGGATGGGGGCCTTTATCGCTCAACAAGCGAACCTGCGTGGGACAGCGTATGGCTGAGCGATGGTGGCTAAGAGGGTTAAGCCCCTCCTCAGAGACGTGTAACACAAAGCGTAGAGGGGCACCGGTTCTGTAAGAGATCCCAGAGCTTCTCCGAATGCACTGATACAGAGCACCGAGGGGGTTTTAGTGGGTAAAAATGTGTTTTGTATTGATAGATTGCAATAACTTAATATTAAATTATTTGTAAGATATTATACCCGGTTTCATTATTCTACTTGTCTTCTTGTTAATTATACATAGATCATTATATTAATATGTTTTAAGGAAGACCCACATTGTAATAGTATAATTGTTATTTTAACATGTTTTTTAGATGAGTATAATTTTATAAAAAAAAATCTTGACTGTAAATTAGTCTACTTTATTTAGAAAGCCCCTAGATAGAATGAAGAAGTATATTTTACTTCACAATCCAATGCTAAATGATGATGGTAAGGTTATAAAATTTGTAATGCGTAGGTACAATGTGATTGATTATCTGCAGGTATTAAGAAAAATATGTCATTAAAAAATTAAACTCTTCTAATGACACATTTTAGATAATTATTCGTTTTAAACTACACGAAGAATCGTCTAGGAAGGTTAGATCGTATTGGTGGTGGTGCTAGGTGGTTCCCAGCGCCTATTTCTGCCACCAAACAGTAGTGTGCAAACATTATTGTGTTCCGGTTTTACAGGCCCTGTACCTGGTGTAATTACTCGGATAACGAGACTCAGCATCTTGTCTCAAGGTGACGAACGCAATAGATGCAGTGTATACCATCCTAAATAGCATCACGTTGTATGGGCAGGCGTATCATTTACCATCAGGTGAACGTCTCGTTCGTCTTGTTAAATAAAAGAAAAAAATTCTAGATTTGATTTCTTTAATTGTTTTAGATTACGTGTTATTAATGAGGAGGTAACAAAAGAAAATAACCTTGTTATAGGTTATACATAAAAGTTATAAAAAAACAACATAAGACAAGTTGATATCTATGTTTCTTACATAACAACAACCACTGTGCCTCAGCTTATTTACTTTATAATAACACAAAGGACTCCGAGGGTGGCCCTCAGAAAGAACAGGTCAGAATTTGGATGATGAAAGGATTCTTTCGATCCTGACTAGCTGACTAGCTAGTACCCTGCCCTAAATCTGTCATAATAATAGCATTGCTGTTTTCCTATTGTCAACATTGAGAGCTAAAGTATGCTGAGTGAGCACGTATCAGCCATCGTGGCCTCATTGTCACTTGACATCACGTGATATTGATATAGTTTTATCCTACTGTGGAAAAAAAAAGACTTCTTCCAGTATTATCCTACATAACTATAATTATCTGGCGACACTTGCTACCGCGACTTCTATAATATAATCAGCTGCCAAAGATTCTCGATTGCGTAGATAAATATTGCCGAGTGTCGACACTAAGCTTATAACTGATACATGTTTTTGATACCGAGCTATCAACAATAATGAACTACTACAATACCGTATGTTAGTAACTACTTTGGTATTTTAGTATGTATGAGAGGGCTATATAAATATAGAGCAACAGAGGGTTACCTATTTTAGGTTTTACTACAATTAGTACATTAGATTCAACTACTTCACAGGACTAAATATTTTTTTCAGAGCGAATTGAGTGTTCCATTTTAAACACGTTATTGTGAAGCGGGCACAGACATCTCAGCATTTTTTTACCAATTAACGACTCGCCTTTCCATGTCGGTTGAATTTCACACAGTCAGTGGGAAAATCAACCTGTTCGTAATTAACCGCTGTCAATGTACCGACACACATATATACATATATATATATTATACATGTGGATAAGTATTGTAGTGTGGTCACTTTTATAAAAATCAATCCTCGGAATTCATCTCATTTTGTAAATACTAGAAGGAGAAGCGAGGCTTAGATCGGTGTGTGGTGTGCGAGCGAGCGAGAGGAAGTGTTATGTATTATTATTCGAGCGTCGAATCGGGAGAAACCTGCGTGCGGGCCTCACGGGCGGCGGCCTGCGCCCGCGCCCGCGCCCGCTCCGCGCGTTCCCCTCGCCCGGGCCCCGCGCCCGCGCCGCGGTGCGGTGTGCGCTCCGCCCCGCCCCGCGCCGCGGTGCTCGCCCCGCCGATCATATGTTCGGCGGCGAGGCGCGCACCGGCCGCTCACTGCGACTCGCGCACTCGCCGTCGTCGCAACGCAGCTCAGTCGTGTTCGATCAGCTGTCCGCGCGATACAAATCCGCTAGCGAGCCCGTATAAGCCGCAGTGCGGTGTGCAATGGACCTGCTGTGCGAGGAACGCGTGAGCCCCGGCAGCGAGAGTGGGCCCCGGGATGCGCCAGCGCCGCGGGCCGCCGGCACCGACCCGGTGCTGCTGCGGCGCCGCGTGCTCGATAACCTGCTGCGCACCGAGGAGCGCTACGCGGTCACGGCTAACTACTTCGGCACGCTGCAGACGGAGATCACGCCGCACATGCGTCGCCTCGTCGCCGAGTGGATGCTAGAGGTGAGCGCACCCGGCCGCAAGCGCATGCCGCACCCACACCGTTCGTTCGCCATTTTGTCGCTCGGCCACGTGTAGCCCTACCATCTCCTCCCGGCACGGGCCCTTGTATGCTCTTTCGTCACCCCCAACAGGTACACACCGCTCGTGCTGTAAGACGCCGCTATCTCCGAGCGCTCGTGCAACGGTGAACATGTAGGATCACCTGTGTTTTCAAGATGTCTAAAATTTATCCGTATGATCTATGCTTTATATGGTAGGTATTAAAGTTACTGGTTGAACGCAGCCTCAATGTTTACACGATCAGCTGTTTATGTTTTCATGCGTTCTTATTAGAATCCGGTTAGAATATAATACAATTATAACATTTTGTCAGTTCCGAGATACAATTCATTGGTTTCAAATTAAATTAAAAAGCTATGCACGATAATGAGTCATCGTTATTGCGTTAAAACATGTCCGATCAAAACCTAATTCAGCAAAGGGGCATACGCAGTTCCCGTTAATGGAAATTCTAACAGTATCGGTATCACATGGGAGACGTGCACGTTTTCGGGCGCGACAGTGTATAGGTGGTGTATAATGGTCGCACGGAATATACTTGCTACGTACCGATGGGTAGCGAGCGAGGGGCCCCCGGCCGGAACGCCGGCGGTCGCCGACCGATGCGACTCGCTCGTTCTATTTGAATAATCAGCTGATTTTGACACGCACACAGCTGACGCCGGACGCGCACTTATCGTCGCGAGTAGGTACACACAATCGCTAAGCGCTTAGTACAAGTTTCGCGATTTGAATAATTTGCATTATTTAATTGTCGATGGTTATTAAAAAAAAATTTCGATGTGTGATGCAAGATGCAGTTTTGTACGATTTAAACACTTCTAAATGGGTGTGAAGTAAATGATGAGTTGGTAAAGTATACGATATTGTATAACGTTAGTTGGATGTCCATGGGGAAGCAGTCAGCTGTAAGAGTCCGGGCCACGTGGGACGGACGAGACGGTTCGCTGACGTCATGCTCGGTGCGATGGCGGCGCATTTGTCGATTCTACTTCGCCGGCACCTCGTGGCTACGTTCCGTCTAAACCAGTCACATACCAAATTTCAGCACAAGTATACCAAAAATGTGACTGTAAGGTCACTGACATTTCTATATACCTACGTGCCTTGAAATTAACTTGTACTTACGAAGTACGGCGTGGCATGCTTACATGGGTGGTGTGCTACGGGAAGGCGTTGGGGTCATTGTCTTGTGTATGGTTTAACACAAAAAATTTTAATTATAAATGTATTTAACAGACTCAATTCACTTAAATACGATGGTCTACCAGCTATTTATAACTGTTCCGTTTATATAGCTTTTTGTTTAATTGTACAACTGCTGTAAATACTACCCATAATAACTATATAGATCACGTGAATAACATACATAATACTGTTCGCTAGAACTACATACATTATAAATAGTTCTAGCAAGTGACGTCAACAAGAAGGAAAAAAATCTAGGGCCCATAAACCTAGACTTGTCAGCTTTTTTCCCAGATGCTACGTTATGATGGAAGCTCTAATTCTGTGAACAATAGGTACAACTCAGCCGGTAAGTTAATCAGCTGACGGCGCGATCATGAGCGTGAGACAAACAGCTGAGTAGCAAACATAGGTATATTTTCACGGTGCTACAATAGGTTCTACATCCGCGACGCATCGAGTTACCGTGCGAAACTATGTGAGGACGAGCCGGGCGGTGCTTTGGAGCTCTCCACTTACCATGAGAGCGGTATCATCTGTTTATATATTTCCTCTAATTTCCTGAAACGTTTAACGTCTCATTGATAGTTACCAGATTATATAAATTCACGGATCGTTTGATGTAACCGACATCGCGCATGTTGATGAAAGAACCGTTATTTTGAGAAATGTTGAGCAAATTTCAAATTACAACCGTCGGTTAACTCTCCCTTACGTTTTTGACTTTTGAATGCATCGCCGAATAGATGGGCCTATACATAAACGAGTTGTTCGCTACTAATATGTTTGATGCAGTACTCGAAATAAATAACCTTTAATAACAATCGCACATTATGTACCGATAAGAAAATCAACTGCAGGGAAGCGATGCGCCGTGTATTTATCGCGATACATATAAATATATTTTACAATTTTATGAATTATATAGGTTATCAGGGATTCCGTGCGATAAACGGAGTGGACTGGGTGCGGTGTTACTTCTTGGAAATTTGAATTCGTTATGACTTTATCAATTTTTCCTACAGGTATGCGAGGATCAGAGCTGTCAAGAAGAAGTCTTCCCCTTGGCTATATCATACTTGGACCGATTCCTGAGTATTTGCACAGTGGGGAAGAGCCAGCTCCAACTGCTGGGTACTGCGTGCCTTTTGCTCGCTTCGAAGCTGAGGGAGCCCGGATCACGCGGCCTGCCCGCAGAGCTTTTGGTCTTCTACACGGCGAACAGCATCACGCTTGCGGACCTTTGCGTGAGTTCACATCTTTGAACTGTTATTCAACTTTCATAATGTTAATGGCGGAAGTTTAATTAACTTTTTTCGACCGAGGAAACACAGCTGATCTCATTAATCATACAGTTTTATGTACTTTTTTGCATTGTACACGCGCGTACTGATTCCGCCGATGCACTCGCTTCTAGACGCTTTCGTGTCGTTCACTCCGTTGATTTCTAACCACATCGACGGCCGTTTGAGTCTCCGTGAGAGATTGGAATTTCAGATTTGTGACGGTACATTAATTAATCGAATGAAATGACGAGTCCTACACCTTAGATGGTACACGCTCGGATTTTAGATTCTATACGCTGGAGATCCCGAAGCGTGCGCTTGAGACCGCTCAAGTCTGATAGCCCGATCATTTCACGCCGCCTTAATAAAATGTAACTAATGTATTATTACATCTCGGCAGCGAGACTAGGCGAAACTGTTTCAACGCGTTTAAAAGCAATCTATATGCGAAATACTGGCGCACTTCTAAATATACTTGTGTGTCACACGTATATCCCAAGAGGTCATATAAATAAACTTCGAGTATAAATAACTACAAGCTTTATGAATAGAGTTCGTCAAACAATCACGTTTTAATTTTGATCTTATACAAAAATATATTTGAGGTACAATTAAATAGCAAGTGTAAAGATTTATAGAGTGTGTTATCTTTGAATTTTCTACTTTTACATTGTACGATATTTAATTTTTCCTTTCTAAAACAGCGACTAATAACACACATTCACACGGGTACATTGTCTAAGTCCAATAAAGGGCGTTGGCACTTGCTGATGTTTCGTAACGCCACGTGTCTACGAATAAATTATACATGAGCTTTGAGAATGCGTACATTTAAAGAGTATTAGCCCATTCGCTATTGGTTCCACATATTCGTAGTTGCAAGTGAGTTTTTGCTTTAAAACGTTTCGTTATAAAACGTACCGAGCGTTGCATTTCGGTCGCGCACGGCCACCCGACGGGGCCCCGTTTGCCGCCGTCCCGTAGATAATAAGTGCATGGCAGATCTTGCGCGTCACTTGTATTACTTCGGCTTTTATTTTTTTCCCTCGTATCAGTACCAATTTGTATTTCACGTTAAGACTACGATGAAAGCGCTCGGGGCGCACGGGCGGCACTAATTACGCCTTCATCGGTCCACGGTGCACTTTCAAAAAAGCCGTGAGTATCTTATACAAAATCGGCGTTGTCCATCGCGGAATGCGGCAGGCAGCGGCCAGAGGAGGGCTACCCTGCGGACAGTGTCCCCTAACGAGCCGACTGCCTTCTCGGAAGAAACGAACGAGAGCCGCGTTTCAATCAGACCAATTACAGACGAAGCACGCCGTATATTTTTTCTCACGCTGTCGCCAGTGCGACCGCCGCTAACCTTGCCCACCGCATCAAACGCTACTCTTCAACACCGATCCCAATGAGATCGCACGTTCAAAGTGACTATTTATAATTTTTTACATCATAATCTTTTTTTATTAAATGCTCACCTTATCGCCCTTACTACATAACAGTACGCCGCACTCGATCCGACTTTTATTTCAGTGCTGGCTCAGACCTTCATTATTAAATATGTGCATATATGTATGTACTATGATAAAAATTTTATTAAAAACTAATTATATATCATACTAAAGTTTAGTTATAAATTGATCCTTTGTTTGAATATTAAGAAGAAATTTAAGGATTTTTTTTTTCATATATTAATAACAATTCACTGTAATCTTCTGCTGATAATCTACAACATATATGTGACAAGCAAAATGATAATTTGTTAGATAAGAATTTACAGTTTATATACACTTTTCATGTTTAATGTAGTCTTCAGTGACATCGTAGCACTTTCGTAGAACGTCTACGTGCCATCGTAGACACCTTCGAGGAATGCACTGTGCAAGTAGAACGCACTGTATAGTACACAAAAGCATTATTTAATTATTTTTCAATGTTATACGTGTAGTTATCGTTACATTTGTTACCTAAGTACAGAGTTCTAACGGTGCCGTCACACTCGTTGCATACTAAAATTGTTCTGTTCTCATAATGGATCGTCCATGTGTGACGAATGCCGGAGACCGCAGCTGTGGCCAACAATATCAATTAATATTTCATGCAAACGCATCTCATTATAAGTACGCCAAGTTCTGTTTTACAATGGTTTTCTTGTACATTCCTGCGTTACCGTAAGGTAATGTAACTACGCAGGAAGAGCCGAGCAGACCGCTTCATTGGTCAGCTCCGGCCGCAGACTCGAAGATTGGAACAAAAAGAGCGCGCTTTGGCATCCGAGACGGCTTTAATGCGGGGTTCCTACGGTCCCCTCTCCCTGTCTCCTCCCCTCCACTGCCCCTTCCCTTTTTCATGATCATAAAACCTGTGCGTTCTCACATCTACACTACCACCGTAAACGTTTATTATAATTGAAGCATAAGTTTATGACTCGCGGTGCCAGTTTGACGAAAGAGAAATTCAATATTGGATCTACAGCACGACACTACAGTTTAATTTCATTTTATTGATATTCTTTATAACCATTTAATGATGTATAAAGAACTTCAAACTACCAAGCGAAGTATGTCTATGTATTTTAGACGATTCTCTGCGAATTCCCCAACGTTATGTTGTTTTTTAATGTTTTTTCAACATCGCATTCCGGTTTTAAATGTTTAGATTTGTTACTAAAACCTCTTATACTATATTACCGCACCCGAGTTATAGGTATTTGTCATTTATTACATTATTTATATCATTTTTAAGTAGACTTACCGTCATCTGGGGTACATTGAGTACGATGGTGTTACTTCTTTATCTTTGTCGGTCAATAGCGATAGTAAAAAGAGGTTATAAGACCCTGTAACTCCATCGAGCTACGTTTGCTTATTGATTGAGTGGATTGGTTCCGGTCTCACAACTTCAATTGAAAAACACTTGCACGACTTTAACATAATTTACAATCCATAACTTTGAATATAAATCACCGACACACTTAGGTGTTTATCTCTTAAATTATTTCTGATATTCACTAAATCTTTGATAGTTATTAATATATATGCTACAGTTTAAAACTTATACATGAAGAGATTAACTACATCCACTTATTTCATAGGTGGTTTTAAAAAATTGTTAACTAGCTATTTATTTTATAGCTAAGAAGAAATGAAAATATAAGTAACTATTGTATAATTTCATATTATACAATAGTTACTTATAATAATAATAGGTAAAAACAGTAGAAATTTTAACCGTATGAATAAATACTAGACTAGCGAAAGTGAAAACTTACATACTTGTTTTCTAATCACGCTTCTACTCGGAAGATCTGAATATTCTGCATTAAGCCGACCGAAGGAAGTAACTGCGCCCAGGGTAGACTTTGGAATTCCTAGACACGCTAGAAGACTCGGTAAATACGCGGTTTACTGGAAGTTAACAATACTTGGAATGAGCGAAATCACTCTGTCGGTTTGTTTGCCGATCTCACGCCGGGCTCCGGTTGTTTCCGGTGCAAATGAAACTTCCCTCGTAAGAAACAAAACACGTCGTGAAGAGAGCTTTACTCGTACGGTGCAAGAGATTTTCGTTAACTATTCCACTTTATACTTTCTTCATATTGTTTCTCACGGGTTGGATAGTCACCTGTAAGAAGAGTGAGCGAGGGAGGGGTCAGGAACCAGTCGCATTCCAGAGGCGAGCTACCTTGCTGTTTGTTAAACCCCGTCGATCGCCCCGGTCTGAACAAATCTCATATCTCATGTAGTTATATTATTGAGCGATTCTCATACAAAAAATCACATTCATATGTTATACCCTTACAAAATAAAAACGAGACATATTTAATTACTATGTTTATATTAGATTTTTTATTACTTTTTATATATATATTAGTGAAAATAAATAAATATTGCACTTAACATAATAAACATGAACTTAATACGTAACTTCTATATTAATTAACAAAAAAAAAAAAAAAAATTAGAACAGGAGTTTATTTTCTCGTCGTAAAATAATTGAAGGAATCCCTACGAACGTACGACAATAAAAATTATAAACTGGTGGGAGTTAAATAAAACACGCTGTATGCGGGCATCTGCAATAGGGGATTTTTTTTGTGGTTAGCCGAATACCTAGCAACACGGACGGACAATGATAAGCGGCCGTTACTGGCAAGTCGGCACTCGGTTATAAAGCTAAATTACAACGTTAATATTTTCAGGTAATGATCAGTATTACGATGCAAGTTAATTACAAAATGCATATTATTAAGCAATGTTTTTACAGTTTCAAAGCGTCCCGTCACTTTATCTTGGACATACATATGTATATGCCAAAGAATAGCTTTTGCCTCTTTCTGTAGTGAGCGGTTATTATTTTGTCAGCGTTTTATTGGAATTTGCTGATGACGGTCTTGGGTAACTGCAACTTTGTGTCTTCGTCGCGTTCTAAAAACAGTTTTTGCGTAATACCTTAATATGTCTATCAGGTCTGGTACTGTTTTATCCAGTTTAAAAGTATAAATGATAAGTGTATTGGTGGCTGGGATAATCGCGGCGTATTCGCTTCTAGCGCATTGTACGGTTGTTTAGTCTTAGTGGCGTTATGGCCACACAACGCCGCGCTCATTGTTTGATTCTAACAGCGCAGTCACACCGTTCGATGAAATTGGATAAAGCATGGGAACGTTGTGCGGAATTCAGCGAGTGTACCGGGCAGCGAGGGCTGCTTGCATAGCACACTTTATTGGCTGTAACGCGGCCGATAACTGCGCCGGCACACCCGCGCCGCGACTCCTCTAATGAACACCGGACTGGAAATTTACGAGCCACATTCCACACGCCTCGCCTTCCCTTCAACCATATTAAATTCCTTTTAAATGTATCAAAAGTTGACACGTTATAGTATTATTAACACAAACGCCATCTGTTATTCGTGCAAGATATTTATACTTCATACAAACGCGAATTTACACGATGAATTGAAAAGAAAACATCTTTTTTGTGAGGGTACTAGAGCGTACAAAGAACTTACGTATGATGTACTATAATTACCCCCCATCGCGGCATAGATCAGCGTGAATATAATCCTAACACATGTACATATCCGGCGGGCGTCGCGTGCAGCGGCATCTGCGGTGAATGCTTTATGAGCGCATTGTTTTTAAACTGCTTTTGACGAGATCGCAACACCGGCGAAAGAGCTTTTCAGTCCGCGGTCGACCCGCATACCGCATCGTCGTTAACGTCTCCACTCACCTGTTTTTTTTGTTGTTTTTTCTAACTTAACCTTATTCGTTTCTATGTCATAAAGCACGGTTAAAAATATTGTCGGCGACATTATCGTTCCATATCGACGCCCCAGTGTTATGTCGAACACTGGCACACGAGTCGTGCGACTTGCAGTGATGAGACTTCATTCATTCACAAGCGTCGCTTATCTAGAAGCGATATGGCCTAAGCACTAAACCACATTGTACGAGTTTAAACTCTACCCTTATCGCTATGAGAAACGAAATCGTATGATAGCAGAAGGTAGACGAGTGCCGCCGCCACCGACCCTGCCGTTTGAGTTAAGTAAACATCGAGTATTATCTGTCAACGGCCATGCATCACTTACGTGCGTGTGTGTGTGTGTTCGTGTATGCGCGTGTGCACACGAAATAATCGACTTATTCATAAAATGAACCATTCAAATTGCCAGCCTTGTGTGGAAGTTGGTATTATCGCTTTAATTAATTTTATGTAGGTCACCTATACTGCGGAGATAAGAAAACTTTTATTCGAAAATCTGTTTTAGCGATATGTTACAATAAAGCTGTATATTTTCGGCGAAATCCTAAAAAGTTTTAAATTGTTCTTGTAATCGTGTTACCTTTCAGTAACTTGTCAAACTTGAGTTTCTTTTTTAAGTGAACTTTTGGGTAACAATTACACAATTATAGTAAAAAAGTAAATAAGGAATGACCTATAAAACATTTAGATAGTCATAGACAAAGTTCTCATGTAGTTTAGAGACCCTTTTTACTAATTTGCCCTTACTGAACTTAATTGGATAGAACTGCATTTTTAGTGGTAAACGAGTTCAATCTACAGAGTAGGATGATGTAACGCCAGCCTAACTGCTTCCTTCAACTAATGTAATAATATGAATCAACGTCCTTATTCGTTGTTATCGTGGATCGCCCTTTGATACTTCAGCGTTTGACGTTAAACTTATAACGCAAACATTTAACAATGTATGCTTTTATAGCAAAAATGTCTTTCCATGGAAATTATACAAATTGTCCGTTGGATCTATGCACGCCTAATGTTTTGACTGCATAAGTTATTTTAAACAATCGGCCTATGTTAAAATATAAAAACAATATGATGGTTTGTGTGTTCACTAACAACAATGTGCCGGGCTACCTACGCACCGTTCCGGGAAGTCGGGCGAAACTTGCCATGTTTATGATTATACGACGGATGTAGAGTCAGGAATGCCATTTTGTCCTAGCGATCCGACGCTTTCTTTTGTGAAGCAAATGCTCGATTAGGATTGTAGTTATTTTAATACGTCAAACTTGATAATTGTGTTGTTTAATGCGACCATAAATTGGGGTCAATGGAAAACTGACCCCAATTTAAAATTATGATATATCAGAAAACTTACGGCATGCACATCTCAACATTCGTCATTCGTGATGCTTTGATAAATTTATAAGAAATATTGAAATCAAAGTAAAAGTTTCTTTAAGAATTCTTTGATGTATATTTCTGGATATTCTCTAAACAGAGAGGTAGTTGGAGTATTTTTAAAAAATGTCAGTAAATTATTAACACATCATTTGGTTTTTTTAAAGTACTGTTTTTGTTTGTCACACAGAGCTGGGAGTTGCTAGTTCTGTCGAAGTTGAAATGGGACGTGGCTGGAGTCACGGCGCACGACTTCCTGCCGCTCCTTCTCTCCCGATTGCCCCTGCGGGATCTCGTCAACACAGAAATGGTGCAGAGGCATGCGCAGACCTTCATCGCACTTGCGGCAAGAGGTGAGTGACATTGTACCCGCCTGATATCTAGCGCACCCAAACATGAAGCAACTCAAAGAAAAAGGCTTGTCGGTTTTTTATACTCATTATATCAGCCACTGGCATTATTTATCCAGGAAAAACAAAGACTAAACTTTTAATTGCTTCTAGCTTAAATAGTGTGCAATGAGCATTCGTGTACGTTGTATATTTATGATTTCTAGCATTATGTGAACTATTATCACCGGCTACTGTAAATTAATTGGAACTATTAAACTATCCTGGAAAATAACAATATTGAACAAAGTAAATAATTTGCTAATCTGTTTCCTTCTATATTTTATATACATATATCTGTAGAATGAGATTTGCCTCGATACTTTAGAAGTAATACATAGCAAGTATACAATAATGTATTTTATGCAGTAAATAGATGTTCTTACGGTTTTTGTTGAAATAAATCAATAATGTTAGCTGTTGTAGTTGAAAGATTGATTTGTGATAGAATCTACATTTGGAAGCAGCGCAGCCCTACTTTTCTATATAATTAGCATCGGAACGTTTTGTTTGTGGTAACAGACGGTAATTAGCATCCAGATAGCATGTCAGGTCACGACGATGTCATCGCGCTCCCTTAGACGGCCTCGTCATATGCGTGTCATGTGTCAGTGAACCTTCGAGTATACCACAAGCACGAAGTACGGCAACTATGGGAACGGTCTAGTCGCCGGTTGATTTGTGCCGACGATATTTTGCGATGATGTCACCCTCGTGACTTCATTTGCACGCCCACAATTTTGTAAGTTTTATTAAATATAGACGTTTTTTAAGCAACGTACACGTATTATTAATATTATTATAAAAATATTGTCCATGGACCATGTTTCATCTTGTGATTTTCAATATGAATAAAGATGACATACAGATACGAGTGAATTGTAATTAATCCGACGACGATATATAAGATAAAAAACCTGCAAATTATTAGAACATGAAGTGTTAAGCTATTATTTTATAACCTAGATGTGTACTCAACGTCAACGGATGTGAGCCATCGATAACTATGTTTAAGTGATCTGTGCGGCGGTTAGCGCTCGGTGTCCACACGCAGTGGTACTTCTACTTTGTACGCCGCGGACTCCGGTGACATCCAGCTCAGAACACACGTGGAATTGTTTATATTAGGTTTGGAAAGTCGAGGAATCGAATGGGTTTGTTTACAAGGGTAGAGAATGCTTGAGTAAAAGGCGGCGTGTGTGTCCCGAGGCGGCGCCTCCCACGCTGCTCGCCCGTTCGCATTCCAGCACGCCTCGGGACTCCCCTCCCCGCAACCCCGTACAGTCCCTGCCCCCCACCGACCGCACCCCTCTCCCGTAACCCTCTTCGGATCATATGTTTTTGTGCAACGGTTTTTGTTGTTTGCCGCCGCTCTCTCATTGTTTTTTTTTAGTAAAGTTCACGCTCCAGCTATTTATTTCATCTCCTCTGATATCGTCGATAGCCCAGCAAGAGGAAGTTAATCGTTACTAGTCTAATGCGCGCCCAGGTTGCGAGGGTAGTTTCAATGTCGCCACAATATATCCAGAGCAAATACAATATCTTTTACCACTTTGGATTCCTGGTACATCGGTGAAGTTCACCATCTTAGTTTTTACCACAATTTTTAATATCGCGTATTACCTTTTTCTCTATTTTAAATAATGGATTCAGCTTGTTGGTTTCATCATTTTCTGACTTCAGATAAATATTTCTATCAAATTTGGTTTATATAATTTTTTTCCGAGGATATACACCTGAATGTTCTTCTCAAGTTTTTTACAATTGTTTCTATAATGCGTAGTTAATATGTAATTGTGTGATATATTTTTTCTAATCTTGGTTGTAGTAAAAAGAAACTGTTTTCTCATGAACTCGGTAGTGGGCTATGATTTTTCTTATTCAGATTTATGAGGGAGCGCGGTAATGCCACTCGATTACGTTGGCAACATGACCGTCTACCGCGCCGACAACTAGTCGGCTATACCCAACGACTAACCGAGAGCCTTTCGTAGGCATTCGCGGTATCGAGCGGGCCCGCATTATGTATCATTACTCGAATGGCACAATTTACTCTGTGGATTCATAATTCGCCGAGATATTAAATTCGTAATGGGTTATTTCAGAGATGGCATGTCCTGCAGAGTAGCGCGGATGGAGATAAATTATTCCGGACCTTCACAAAAGACGGTATACACGACGTTCAAACACTTCAGTTATGGTATTAATAGAGAAACGGTCGCCGCACAGTATTTTATCAAACGAGTGCTGTCGATGCGTCAATAACGATTACGTAGGGGGTTTATCTTATCAGAGTTTTACATGTGCGGATGCGTTGGTAGCGGATTTCTTGGTACTCGCTAGTTCCGGTCGGCGCTTTGAAATACGGTCTCACTAGAAGCAGCTTAACTACCGGTACGACCTCGCAAGAGCGTTCACCTCGTCTATGGAACTGAATGTCGCCTGCCATGTCACTAATGTACACCACGTTCAAGAATATGAGAATTATAACACTACTACAACTATATAATATAACTATTATACATTTTGGAATATTATTTTCAATACACAGTTATACAGTTAGGAACCTTAATTGCTTATTGATATTGACGTACTTCCTCTTTCGTATTACTAAGTGATATCCATCAAATGATGTCGTGTAGATTGTATGCTCAATCGTCGCTTCCTTGAGAGCTTCGTAAGTTGAGCCCACCGAGTTCTATGAGGATGACTGAACGAGCGCATCCGGTACGCGTGCGTCCTCCGCGCCGTCACTTGCTCTCGGTACCACTTCTACTGCAATTACGTAGAAATGGTGCTTGTTGAGAATAGGTAAAGTTAAACTCTGGTAACGATAGTAACGCCACAAAGCGGTGCCGGTAGAGCCACGATGTTTGATTAACATCAGATTATGCAAATGCCCCGAGTGAGCCGCTCTTGTTGTTTTATCTCTTTCTTTTTTCCTTCCTTTTACCCGGACCCTTTATCTCGGGAATGCCGACATGCAAATTGAAAAAAAAATCTAAAGGAACCCTTTAAATGATGAAGCTGAAAGAATGTTCGATATATACATTCGTTGGCCGGCACAATACGTATGCTTAATGATGAATGAAAAGAGCTAAGGAAAGCTTTAGTTTGTCAGCGTTCGCATGCTGTTCGGTAATTTCAATAGGTTAATAATGTAAGGGCGTGAGAATTTTTGTATAATATTGGTTATTGTATTTATTAAATAGTTTAATTGTTAAATAACAACTGTGTATTATAATAAAACGTCCTGCAAGGTC
This sequence comes from Troides aeacus, assembly GCA_033220335.2. NCBI lineage: Eukaryota > Metazoa > Arthropoda > Insecta > Lepidoptera > Papilionidae > Troides > Troides aeacus. The sequence continues at coordinate 4,599,895 of CM067275.1, read as the reverse complement.
AAACAGCTGATTTTCCTGCTGTTTTATCGTTTTTGAACGCGTACTCGCCGACCGGCTGCCGATAGCGCTACGATGGAATACAGGGTCCTTAATTACTCGGAGCACCTACATGCGATTTTTATGTTACATTTAATTAAGTAATGTTTTTGTATGTATTCATTTTAAACCAGTAATCCATAAGTGGAGTTCGTGGTCTCATATACCTTTGTATACTACGACAGCTACTTTTAGCATTACTCTCTCATAATTCCTTTTATTTTTATGAGCAAATGAAATGAAAGAGATTAAAAAATATTTTGTTATTCCTATAAGAGTTATCGGTTTTGTAAGGTACATAAGTTCTAATATAACGAATAGTAACATTTAAGCGTTTAGCGGCAAATATTCTTTGTTGCCTATTGCTGACATCCTGCCTGCAGTGCGGCACGTGAATATCTGGAGCAAGAATTGAATTAGGTGTCGAAATGTTATTCTTACTTCATTTTATTTCAATGTCAATTATCTTAATGTGCAACTTGAGAAGTCCAGCCCAAAATTGGTTCACGGTGGGACCTTTTTATGGTTATGTGCGTTGGTATAATGGTTTTGGCGAAGCAAACCCGTGAGAAATGTACCGGGTGAATCGAACGCGGCGGGGCCTGTGGAATGTGCCCGACGGATGGCGGATGCCGGTTCCTTTGAGCCTGCACTCTCCAGACGAGCGACAACCTCCGCAAAGGAGAAAGGAGCCCTCTGCCGGATATTACTGCAGTCCGCTCGGATAGCGCGCCTAACATTTAGCTTTCCAATTGTCTAACGGAATATTTGCTAAGATATTTTCAAAGATATACCGAATTGGATTTCAAAGGCTCTCGTACTCTTAAAAGTCAAGTTTTAATGTAGGAAAAATCTTTCATTTCTGAAGTTCATACTAGGTTTAATTTTACTTGTATTGCTTTTTCATATTACGCTTTAAAATGACAATTTATTTCAATACACTCACAAATATAACAGAATGTCTTATTATTATAAAATGTTACATAATAATCATCATCATCATCATGAGGCGTCTTCTTGTAACTGAAGTTTAGCGGTCAGATTGGGAAACCTAATGATGCAACGGTTTATTGCAATTGTGTGATAAGTACATCAATTTTACGCCTATAAATATGAAACTAACTAACTCAAGTTTGTACATGCTCGTAAGCATGACCCGGTTTCGAACTGATATCGCTCGGCAAAACGCTCGTTTGTTATTTAAATCGTAGCGCACGTAGAAACGTTGTGTGTTACCACAACATTATTGTGCAATTATAACTTTGACACACATCATTACTTATTTCACATCCATTGCGGGTTTAAAGCAAGCCAATCCTAAAGAATATTTAACACATCCAGGTAGTTTAAAATGATCATGAGGTAAAACGTTTTTTAAAGAGATCGTCAATTTACTATTAAACTTCATTAGGCTCGGTCTTAGATTAACTTACGCGTGTTTAGTTGAAGTTGATATTGTTTGTTTTTAGATGAGAATTAGGAGAGTGCTCTGAGTATATTTCTATGTTGCGTCGTTTTGTTGCAGATTACGAGTTCACTTTATACTCTGCGAGCACACTGGCATCTTGCAGCATCGCTGCAGCGCTGCGGGGTCTCGGTCTGGACGGACATCTGTCCCGTTTACATGAACTTACTGGCATCGATTTGGTAATAACAAACTCCTTATTATCTCCTCTACTTATTAGATTTATGTTCGTAATTAAATCTAATGTACTATTTTTTGCCCTATCGGCATTATAAAAAGGTTGAGAATCACCCAAAGCGCAATGGAGAGGGCTTTGTCGGAGTTTCTTTGCGCGATCGAATCAGAAATGTGGAGATCCGCAGTAGAACTAAGGTGGCGCCCCCGTACCAGTGGACGTAGTGTTGGTAGGCCTCTCACAAGGTAGACCGAAGATCTGGTGGGAATCACGGGAACCCACTGCATGCGAGGAACCCGCGAACGATCGATGTGGAGATCTTTGGGAGAGTGCTATGTCAAGCAGTGGACGTCTGTCGGCTGATGATGATTTACTACTGGTTACAGCTCTGCGTAGACAAAAGAGAAAAGTCTAAGTCTCTTTTGTTTAACGAAACCATTAGGCGAACGGGACATCCTTGTCGCCTTGAGATATAAGATGTTGAGTCTTATTACCCCAGTAATTACACTAGCTACTGCTGCCTTCAAACTGGAACGCATTAATTTTTGCAATAGTTGTTTGGCGGCAAAAAGGTGTTGCGTTACTACCTATCTAGACACAATACTGACTGATTTTAGAAGATTAAATATATATTATTTTTCTAGGAATGTCTTCAGACGTGCCTTGAACAAATTGAGGAGATGGTGCAGAACATGATAGAGGAGCGGGTTACGCCTGCCCCAAACGGGCAGGCGCGCGAGGCGGCCGAGTGGACGCCGCCGCCGACGCAGAACAAGGCGCACAACAACGCGGCCACACCGACTGACGTCCGCGATGTGCACTTCTAAGAGTTACTTACGTGGCGCAACGAACTGTCGCTTTAATCAACACGTGTATAAGTACGAAAATACTTTAAACTAGAACGTTTAGTTTTAACGGTGAATCCGTGTTCGAGGACTGATACCAAGACTGACAACTGCATGTGTCTAACATAGGTACCTTGTGTTAAGTATAAGCCCTATTTCGTGAATAGGTTTGTTGTAAGCCCCGCGTGTTACTTCAGTTATCTTGCAATTTCACATAGAGAAGCTGAACCGTCAACCGAGTACCGAACTATCAAAGGCGATTCCGAACTAGATATAGTTACTACCTACATACACACGCCTTCAATTTCTAGTTAATGTGGTTCTTGAAATTAAAATCTACCTCTATAATGTTTAAGACAATCAACAGTTTTGTTCGGCGAAAGCCCATACAATGAAGGAAATAGCTATTATAAATTTAGTCGTAAGGCAAATATTTATATGGGACCAAAGTTACGAATGTTTAGATCATTTTGGATTAAAAAACACCCTTAATGCGAGATGACAATAATAAGACAAGGGTAATTCCGGTTTGGAAATGCCTGCAAATTTAAATGGCGATTAACCTTGAAGTTCTGGTCAGATGCAGTAAATAAATGAATACTATTAAGTTGATTTCTTTAATAATAAGTAGAAATATTAGTTTTGTTGCTATAAAGATATAAGTAAAATATCTTTATATAATATTAAAACATGAATTTCCATCTGACTTTTCATATATTGTGTCAATTGAATTCAACTAACATTGGGGGAAGGCAATAAAATACGCTTTTATTTTGTAAAAATAAAACTACGTTCATCTATTATATATATATATATATATATATTAAAAATACATATAAGATTCTCTACTTATTCCAGATACTGTTATAAATGAAACCACATCATTTCAATATGCACATAAATATAAATAGTTATGGATTTTGTAGGCAAAGGGCTGTATATATATATTTTCTTTTGGATTGTGCAGATTCAGATATACCACCATTGTTCCTTTCGCACGATTTAAAATTGCCTAGTTAAGTGCACTACAGTTAATGTGATAGTTATAAAGTTGATTTAATTTCGAATCGTAGTCACTTCAAGTCATAATATGTAACTTAGGGGTCCTATTACGGTTGCGTTATTCTTAAGAGGAGAAGGCAAAAGAAATGTGATTTACGCGTCATGGTTAAGATATTAGATAAGGGGTTAGCAGTAAATATCGCGTATTTGTTCCTATGCTTTTGAACCATCGGAAATATTATGCAATAGTCAATTTTTGTAAACTGTACTTAAGATAAATTTAAAACAATAGAAATCTAACATAGCCTCTACCTTTTATTGTATGTGATATTACTATCATTTATATTGATAGACAACCCTGAACGCATGCGGCACAGAATAATTCTCGATTTATGTTAAAATAGGAACTTATTTTTATTATTAATTATATCCTTATTTCCATTTATAATAATTATGAGGTATTTGTCTATGGAGAATAATGTCCAATGTCTTCCATTCATATAAAGAGTATTGGCAAGCAGGCTAGCGCTTTATAGATTTTCGCCGTGCCTGCCTATTGCCCGAGTTCATATAACGGTTATTCATGTAAATATAATTTAAGACTAAATGTAAATATAAATATATTTTTGCTATAAGCATGTTTGGTGCCATAAGTTATTATTTTGTAATGAAAGTATTTAGTAAGCTAAATTTGCTATGATTAACAGAAAATATTTGATGCAGACTATTTTTCTGGTACCAACAGCACAACGCAACCTTATTGAAACAATTGTTTGATGTAACAAAACATATAATTGTTTTAAGTGTCTTGGTTGGGGTTATGCCTATTTAATAGATTTTTCAAAATTTTCGTTAATAAAATAGGAATACGTGTATTTTTTATAGAAATCTATGTGGGAAAATATACGCATTACGTAATAGAGTTACAACATAAATATCGCTTATTTGGCTTTGGACTGGCTTTTTTGGTTTAATTTAAGACATAAGATATTATTGTTATGAAATAGTGTAAAATGTTTAATATATCCTGAGAACCTTGATTTTGATATATTTACGATATGTATATATAAAATGTTAGTAGAAAAGTTCTCAGAAGTGATCTTTGTTTTATAGTTGATTCGAGATCAACACCTATATGTTATGTAAGATGCTAAATTCTAAAGATATATAGCGCGAAGTAGCGTAACTTTGATTTTATGTGATGATTACATTTAAGTTACTTTGGTATTGTATAATCGTTACGAGATGTAGATATTTAAAAATAAAAATATTCAAAATTATCGCTTTAGTTTATATTTCCTGCTTACATTATTTCTTATTTCGAGGAAATTCAAAGAAATCTTGCCAATGATCAAAGATTGATACACCACTAACATATACCTTTCTATTGTTGGACGTTTGTACATCAGTAATGCCTCCTTTTTACCTTGAATTCATGAAGCTTACTGTTTCACTTTTCTGAAGCCCGGTTATGGCATTCGTTTCATTTCACCTAACGATGGTGCGAGCAAGATATTCAGATGGTAAAAAGTGTTTGTCTATAATAAAGTGGTAATAATATAGTTAGAATGGTAAGTATACAAAGCGCCACATTGAGTTCTTGGCTTCGAGACTGATGATCGAGTTTCCATACAACCGTATTACGGTGGCTCTTAACTATACTAAACCTGCGGCTCGCTGGGCTTTTGTGGTTGACCCATCTGGTGATAATTTATTTTAAAACAATCGCAAAAATAAAGAAATCATTGCTTAGTTTTTAATACCTCCAAATCACGTATTTTCTCTCTCCCTTGAACAAAAGTTGAGATGAAGAAGATACATAAAGCGCAAGTCTTCGAGTGGAGGCCGCGTACAGGTTGCAAAAGTATAGGAAGCCCTCTCTTCAGGTGAACCGACGACATTATCAAAGCGGTCGGAAATGGGTGGATGCGAGAAACTAAGTATCGCATTTGATAGAAGACATTGGGGAAACCCTATATCCAGCAGTGAATAAACAAAGGCTGATAATGATGACGATGACCACTGATATAGACGGTGCCTGGTTGAGATCAGTATGACATTGTTAGTAATTTTTAATGAGTTTTTGTTAAGCCATTAAATGAAAACTACATTTAAATGATTAACATTTATTGGTAAAACATAATTTACAATTTAGTACAACGTCTCACAACCGTGAGTCGTATTATTATATATACATTAATTACATAGCATTTGATATCTCAAACATATTCAATATTTTAAACAGTGTAAAGGCACGATATCGAGTTGATTTTAACATGCGTCTTTATAAAACATTGGATTAGCAAAAATTATTATTTTTTAAAACATCTTGCGCAATAGAAGGATATTAGCAAAACAAAAATTTTTTAAATCATTTCAATATCTTTTTACTTGTAATAATGTGTGCGTCACTTTATTACATGTTTTATAAACAGCCCGTTCCCACAGCTGGGAATCGGGGCCTGCTCTCGCAAGGAGAAAGTCATGGCAAATTACCCACCACGCTGCACAAGTGCGTTTGGCGGTTGTCACATGTCGGTTTCCTCTTATAGTTTCATTCACCGGAAGCTCAAGCTTTGTGGGGATTGAACCCGTAAAGCGCGTAGGATAGCACTTACAAAATGAGCTATAATTTTCTTTATAGGATTTCAATAGAAACATGAATACATCGATATTATATAATGAAGAGATTAAATAGTTTAGAAACACTGAAAATGTATATAATCGAAACAAAGTTAAAGGAATTAAAAGTAGAAAGTATAGTTAATACTCGTATCAGAACAGATATTAAATGTTTATAATACAGTCATCATCATCAACCGATAACATTAATGCTGAATGTTGACTTCCTGTAAAGATTTCCACGCCGATCAAAATACAATACTGATAGATAAAAAAATTTGAAAAAAAAAATTAAATAATTTCCACGGTTTTTTTATCGTAAACGTACTATGATATTGAATATGAAGCCGTTTTTAATCTTTACAAAAAAAAAAACGTATGGTCGCGTGTTTATATCGTTCGTTCGTATGCACCAAAACCATTTAAAAACATATTGACAAGTTAACAATTAAATGCGTATTTTTTTTAATAAAATGATTCACCTACAAAATAATAAAAATAATTATTGATTGCGCAAAAAAAAAAAAAAAACTAATAAAAACTAATCTTAAAACTGGTGGTAGTAGTGGTACTGAGACTACAGTTTTTTGGTGCACATATCTTAAGTAAATACAAGTTGGTACGTGGTGGCAAAATAATACGTGTAATGGTCCTGCACAAATAATCACACAATGCACACAAACGTCCCTCACGCTTCGGCGTAGTTTGCACGTCCCCAACCCTGGTTTTTGACTGCAAACCCTCACATGTGCACTACCTTGGGGGTGCTCTTCCCTCGAAGCCAATTCAACAGTACTGTGGATGTGCTCTGCGTATCGCGAGCTGGAAATTGAAAAAAATATATACAAATTTATTTTTCCAATCAGCTGTTTAGTATTTTATTATGTGACACAAAAACAATCATACAAATAGTTTTTTTTTATACACAAACAGTACATATATGTGTTAATTGTACCTGTACTTCATCATAACAGATTATTGATATACCGCTGCTGAAAATAATCCATCCTCCTCGAGGGTAGCATAGCAAGTGAATTGGGTAAGGAATTAACTGGAAAAATTTGACCTTGGCTGCCTGTTTAATGTGATCCCTCCTCTCCCTCCAGCCCGAGATCATTCTAACATTTTAACACATGATGGTAATGTAGGTAATAATAGCGTTCCTGTGTTGGCTCACAGCATACGAGGACCAGAGCGTTCTGGGTGAGTATGCGTCACCATTTACGGTCTCGTCATCAGCATCATGTGAACTTGAGATCAATTGTTAGCTCAAAACAAAAACACCTTTCTTTTAGTAGGCTGGGGGAATCTTCTAAAAATATCCCGCTTCTGGGGGAAAGTCTAGGGGAAGATTTTACCCGCTAAAAGAATCTCGGTAGTATCCTTCGAAGCATTAGTAGGGATTACGGGATCTCCTTCGGAACGCACCGGTGCCTCTCTACACTTTGGTTTATCACGTCTCAAGGAACCACCTAGCCCTCCTTAACACCATGGCTAAGCTATGGATATTATCACGTTGCATTTGCTTCACCACGTAGGTTCGCGAGCGGTAACGGCTCCACGCCGTACTTTACGCCGAGCTTACTTTAGTCCCTTGACTACAAGGCTGACTAGAATGCACCTTGCGCCTATTACTAGATGCCTCGGCTAGAACGCCGGTAAGGTCATTCTAATCTCCTATATGTACAACAAATATTATTAAATATAAAAAAAATGTATAAATTACATAAAGTATGATGAGCCTGTGTTAGTTGTTCTAATGCTTCGGGCGGCAGGTTTGCCACGTCGCGTTGGAGCAGACGCATACCGAGTTGTCGTTGCTCGCTCTCGTGCCGTAGTGTAACGTCCCTGCTGTGCTTTACACTGCGTAGTTCAAACAACCTGCCAACACCAAATGAGATTAGTCGTTGTTCTCTTATTGTTTTAACTTAATACATACTTAAATTTTTTAAAGGCCCCTAATCGTTAAAATACCGCGCAAAGGAAATAATTTTAAATCGTTTAAAAATAAAATAATATATAATATATATATATATTTTATACCATAAAAACCTTATCATGCCTTTTTTAAGAATCATATCTTGTAGCTTATGGTTATATGAACTCCTTGCTCGTAGCGAGGAGTTTACACCATAACCTAAAAGTTTTCCGGTAAAAAAAAATTCTCATGGTAATTGATTCTTTATCATAATCATCATCAGCCGACAGACGTCCACTGTTGGACTGAGGCCTCCCCCAAATATCTCCACATCAATCGATCCTGCTCTGCCCTCATCCAGCTACCCTCCGTACTTGGTTATTTGTTATCTACTTCGTTCAGGTGGAAATTATTGTACTTACTTCGCTTGAAGCTTAGGTTTTTCACCATCAAAGTCACCTATGCTACTGCTTCTGGACGTATGCCCTCTGTGTGTATCAACAATGTGTTGTTCCTTTTCTATGCTAAATGTGGGTAGTTCTGAAACCGAGTCTTGACTGGAATCCATTGAGACATTCTCCGGAAGCTTACAGTTGGACTTCAACTCCTCGTACGCGCGCAAGCTATCGGAGAGTCGCAGCTGCAGTGTATCTCTCTCCTCTAACAACTGTGTCAACTCAATTGTTAATTCTTCGCAGCGGACATCTCTTTGATGTAACATATACAAAGCTATGTCTAACTCGGCTCTGGGCACAGCGTCCAATAGGTCTTTATTAAAGACGTTTTCTGTCTTGTCGTTGTGTTTTGTATCCGAAGCAAAAGTTACGTGCTTTTCAATTTTACTACTCGAAGACCGCACTTCGTTTTGCATTTTGAATAGTTCATCTTTCAATGACACTATTTCTAATTCTTGATTTTCTAAAGCTGCCTGCATCTCCGCAGTTTTAGTGGCGTATTCTTGTAAAACAACATTTAAATCACTAATCTGCTTGTTAAGATTAGTACATTCTATTATCTTCTCGTTCAAAGCCTCGGTTAAACTGTTATTGTCTTCCGCTGACCGTTTCTGTATATTGTCATGTTGTTCCTTGTTATCGTGCATTTTTAATCGAATAACTGCTAATTCTGCTTCTTTCTCGTAAGTTAAATCTTCAATTTTCTTTTCGTAATCAATCAGCTGTTTCCTTACATTCTCAAATTCTTCATTCCGTTGTGCTATAACAGTAGTATAGTCGTTGGTTTTTTGATAAATTTCACTTTCATTTACTTGTATCTGTTTGGTTAATTCTTGTACTCTGGTTTCGTAAATCATCCTCAATTCGTCCAGTTGCTGATTCAAATTATCATTGACTGTTTTAGTTGCAGATAGTTCAGTTTGTAAATTTTTAAATGTATTTTCAAATTCTGTGGAGCGAGCTTGATTTTGTTCAGTTATTTCCTTTATAGATTTTTCATATTCTTCTTGTTGAACGAATATCCTATTTTCGTATATTAATTTTTCATCTTCTATTTCGGATCGAAGCATTTCTAACTGATGCATCACTTCTGCATATTTACTTTGAAGACTGGACAAGTGTTCTTCCTTTTCTTGAAGTTTGCTTTGTAAAGAGTTTATTTGTTCCATTGCAATAAGTTTATTTGTTTCATCTTGAGTAGAACTCTGAACATTGTCTAGCAAAGTTTCATACTTCGATTCGGATGCGCTAATCTGGCTTCTAAGATCGTGTTCAATTGTTTGGAATTCAGTCTCTCTTTGGGTCAAATGTTGTTTCCATAATTCGGCTATTTCGTATCCACGTTGATCTACAGCGCTGGATATTGATGAACGCAATTCAGCGACTGTTGACAATAATTGATCATTTTCAATATTAAGATGTTTGATTTTAGAATTTAGATCCTCGATTATTTTTTCGTATTCTTGTTTCTTTTGTATCAATTCAAGATTGTCATTCTGTAATTGTTGCGTTTTTTCTTTAGCTTCTTTTAAATCACTTCTCACTTGAGTAAATTGTTCTTCCATAAAATTTATTCTTTCTGTCATAGCCAAAACTTCCGATGGACCATTTGTTTTCAATGTTTCTTCTTTTATTAATAGTTTTGATCTAGTACTTTCGAGTTCTGCAGTTAGGGAGTTTATGGTTTTATCAGCATCCTCTCTTATAATTTCTATTGTTTTAAGTTCTTGTTCTAACATGGATACTTTGCTGACTAATTCCAATATCTTAGTCTCATGTTGCCTACAGTTCTCTTCACTAACATTTAAGTTGTTATTAATTCGAGTGATATCATTTTTTAGAGAAATATTGCAATTTTCGATCTCTAATAGTTGGCACTGAAGAATTTCACAATTTTCACAATTAGCAGGTTTTTCCCGAATTCCTTCTTCTAATTGATTTATTTTGTACGCAAGTTCATCTCGTTGTTCCATTAACTTTTTATTAAGAATATTCTGTTCATCAACAACAGATTGTAATTCATCATTCTCTTTCTCAAGTTTAATTAATTCTTCATTGACTATTTTTTCTTGTTTTAATGGAGAAAGTTTATTTACAGATTCTTTTGACTCTGAACTCCATTGGAGTGTGGAAATTTTATCATTTGCTTGCTTGAAATTAAACTTCCATAACTCTAACTCATTATCCATTTTTTCTTTCATTTCAGTTAACCGATCATTGGCACTTTTGAATATCTCGTTTTGTTTTCTTAATGCTTCTTTCTCACGTTTTTCCTTTTCTAAATCACTATTCAATTCTCGTAACTTCTTCTCTAAATTTTCTAGATTGCTAGATAGTTCATTTTCTATTGCTGTATCCAAAATGGATTTCTCTGATAACTGTTTGGTTATTTTAAGTTCATTAGATAACATATCATTTGAAGCCTTTAGTTCTTTCAATTTTTTTACTACTTTTAACAACTTGACGTTGTTTGTATCTAGTTCGCTTTTTAATTGTTCATTTTCTTTTTTAAGAAGTAAAATCTGTTCATTGAACTGAGAGTAGAGTGGAGAAACTTCGGCTATATCTTCACCTTCAAAACCCCAGCCTTCTTGTGAACTGAATGGATCTTCTTCACATTCATTTTCGTCTTTTTTATAACAATCATAATGTTTTTTAGCTACTATAACTGGTTCTTCCACTTCCTTACCCGACTGTATGCCTCTTGCTTGTGAGGATTGGACCAAAGTATTTTCTGTCAGTTTTTTAGGCAAATGTTTTACTTCGGAAACAATTTCCGTTTCTGGGACAATTTGAGATTGAAGAGTTGCTAAGTCAAAATTACTTTGATCATTTAACTGCTCAATTGTGGATGAGATAGTCATACCCTCAGTTTTAGGAATATTCATTTCAAAAACGACCTTATTTTTTTCTGTCAAATATTTTATTTGCTCATCTTTTTGCAATATTAATCTTTGGGAATGTTCATTGTGTTGTTTAATTGACTCACATTCGTTTGAAATAAGATCTATTTTTGATTCTGATTGGGATAACAGTGCCGAAAGTTCCGCGACTTTACTCTCTAAGTCAGATATAATCGCTGTATCTCTTCCTTGCATAAAGCTGTTTTTATTTTCAAGGTCAGTAATGTGATCATTCTGTTTATTAACAAGCGCGTTTAGCTTGTTTATTTCAGCAATATACTGTTCCGTATAATCTTTAAAATCGTCCGAATTTTTGTTCTGACATTTGTCAAACAGTTTTTTGTTTTCAGCTGACAAATCTTCTAAATTAACAGTTAAGTTTTCATATGCGTCTTTATATTCTTGTAATTTTTGTTCTAATTGGTTAACATGTTCACTTATCCTTTCATATTTTTCGCTTAATATTTTCTTTTCTTTAATGGCACTCTCAATTTGGGTATTAAATTCCGCCTCTAGTTCTTCTATATCAGCTTTCTTCTGAAGTAATAAAGCTTGCTGTTCACTTGTAACACGTTTAAGATTAACTTCAAGATCGTGGACTTTATTCTGATAGGCACCGAGCTCAGCCTCGGCCTCATCGGCTTTGATAGCCTTAACTTGCAAAAACTTATATTCCTTTTGTAAATCTGAATACGAATTTTTCAAACAATGAATTTCTTCATTGGCTTTTTGAATTTTATTTTGTAATTCACGATTTTCTTTTTCTATTTCTTGAAGTTGCTTGTCAACAACTCTATCATGGTCGATAAGAATTGCCAATCGATTTACTAATTCATCTTCTTGGTTTGTGTATTCAGTATAAGCTTTTTGTTTTTCCAACAACTGTGTATCTAACTGATCAGCTTTTCGTTCCATAGAATGTCTTCTGCCTTCCATCATAGATATGCTTTCTTCTAAACGGCAAATACGATTTTTGTATTTATCTATATCAGTTTGTAAATTTTCTATGTATAAATCTCGCTCTTGTAATTTTGCATCATGTGCGAATTGAAGTTGGTGGAGTTTCTGCTCATATTCTTCAAGTTTACTTGAAAGTTCTTTAATATGTTGTTGTTTATTGCTCAAATCCGAATCTAAACAATTGATTTTTGTAAGAAGGTTACTACTATTTTTTTGTTCAATTTCATATTCAACTAGTTTATTGTTTAGTGCCTCAACTTGATTTGTTAGCTTATTATTATCTTCTTGAGCACGAATCAACTCTTTGTTTGTTTTATCGATTGATATATTTAATTTTGATATTTCTTCACATGCAGCTATATACTTTTTATCTAGTGTTTGATATTCAGCTTCTAAGTGAGCTATATTGTGTAACCTTTGTTCAAGTAATAACTTTTCATTTTTGTGATGCACTAGATCTTTTTCCAATTCTCTTATTTTATCTTCTAATTTTGGTATAACTTCATTTTCTAGTAATAGTCCTTCAATTTGTAAATTTTTATCTTCAAGTTGTTTTTGTGTATCATTGTATTGTCCCTCTAATTCATTATATAAAGAAGATTTTTTCTTAATATTAACAGCTAATTTTTTTAATTTATCTAGTAATTCTTTATTCTTATTTTCCAAAAACGCATATTGTTCATATAAATTATTTTTCTCACATGAAATTGAATCAAAACTTTCTTTCAATTCATTGTACTGTTTCTCGAACTCTTCTAATTTATTAACTTTTTCAGATACTTCAGTTCTAAGTTTCTCATTTTCTATAGATTCTTTCCTTAACTGCAATTTTATTTCATGGATTTCCTCATCACGGTCCTTTGCTTCTAGCGTTATTGTTGATAACTCTTCATCTTGCTTTTGCTTTTGTAATTGAATTTCTTTAATAGCTGATTGTTTTTCTTGTAATGTTTCTTGTAAACATTTGATTTCTAATTCTAAGTCACTATTTTTAACTTCCAGACTATTTTTTACAGACAACAACTGTACTTTTTCCTCTTCTAAAATTCGTAATTGTTCTTCACACTCTGCATATTTCTTTTGATAAATCATTATTTCCATATTTAAGGAATTAACTAAATCTGCGTTTTGATCTTTAGCTTTTTCTGCTTCCAGAAGCTCAATAGTAGATTTTAATTTTTGTGAAACATCATTTAATTTAGTTATTTGATTAATGTATTCAGCCATTTCCTTGTCTTTTTGTTGTAAAGAATTTCCATAGTTAAACATTTGCTTTTCATATTCTACAAGAAGATTTTCTAATTCGTGAATCCTACTATCACGAGCATTAATTGCAATAGAATATTCTTGGTGAATTTTTTGAATTTCTTGTTGCAACAAATCGTGAGCTTGTTTATACTGTTGGTCAGATTCAGAATCTTTATGCGCATCCTCTAATTCTCTTCTTAATTGAGAATTTTCTTCTGACAAATGTTTAACTTTCTTGTCCAGTATTGTATTATTTTGTGCAAATTCTTGTAGTTTTTCTTGTTGTTCTTCGAGTGATAATATTTTCATTTGACAATCGGCAATTTCCGCCTCACGTTCCTTTATAGTAGTTTTCAATTTAAGAATGTCTTTCGTTAATTGCTTAACAGATTTTGATCGGTTGCTACTTTTGTCTATTTTTTCATCATGTGGTGTTTCTACATTTCCCGCCTCTATTCCTTCTTCTATTATTGATGGTTTTGGTATCTCTATACTTTCTTTCATAACCTCTATTTTTTCTCGTTTAAGCAATTCAATTTGTTTATTTAATTCTTCAGTTAATGATTGTAGAGAATTTTTTTCATCACTTAATATGTCAATATTTTTAGAAAGAGATGTACATTGCAATTGCAATTCTTTTATTCTTTCTTGTAACTCCTCATTTTCAGTGCAAACTTTTTTCATTTTATCCATTACCTCTTGCCTTTCTACAGTTAATAATTCAACTTTTTTGTTTAACTCTGTACTTTGTTGTACTAATTCAGATATATTTTCGTCACATTCTGGTTCGTCAATTTTTAATGTATGTGACTGAATATCTTCATGTTTTGTTCCTGTACTTTTATTATATTCTTCAAGTTCTAGTTTCTCCTGTGTTGTTAATGATTCCACCATTTCAATTGATTCTGCTGAACTAACTTTCTCTGCATTTAATTTTTCTAGTTTATCTGTTAATTCCATATTTTCTTGTATACAAGTTTCCAACTTGTTCATTATGTCTACTTTCTCTTCCTCTAATGTCTTCACCGCCTTTATTGATTGTTCTTTATCTAATTTCAGATTTTCAATGATAAGCTCCATTTCTTTTTTCGAGGCAACTAATTCGTCAATTTGCTCTTCTAATTGTACAGATTTAATTTCAGAACAAACATGATCACTTTGGAGTTGTGCTAAATCTGCTAGTTTATCTTCCATTTCATTATTCTTTTGTTGCAGTTCATGTAATTCTGAAACAGGATAGATCAACATTATATATGAAGGAGAATATAATTACGAAAGCTGTAATGAGTTAGAATGGATAAATACCTTGAACTAGATCAAACTTTTGCGTTTCTAATAAAGTTATTGATTTAAGTCTGGAATCAGCCAAGCTTTCCATTTCAACCAATTTCTTGTAAACATCAGTTTCGGTTACTGCAAATAAAAACAAAAGGTACTCCAAGGTTTCAAAAATTGATGTTTTTTAATAATAAAGAAAAAAAGTACACTTACATCTACCGCTGTCATAATCAACTAGATGTAACTGAAGATTGCCTTTTTCTTCCTCTAACTCTGCCACTTTCTGTGATAGTTGATGTAATTCCTCATTAAGTTTTACAATCTCAGCATTTGCATCAGACACTTTACTAAAGTTATCTATAGTTTTCTGCATTTGTTTCAGCTTAACTTTAAAGTTTGACTTAACTTTAACCATGTTTTTATTTGCCATTTCTATTTCTTCATTAAGTAAGGCAATTTGGTTTTCTGCAGATACTAACTTTTCTTGTAAAGCATTTGCATCCAAAGGTTCATTTTTACTATGAGATTTGCACAGTGAATCTGTTATGTTTACTTCAGATATAATATTTGAATCAGAAGGAACTTGAATATTTAATGATTCAGTGCATACACCAATGTGCACTTTGTCAATATTGGGTTTACTAGTTTCAACCTCCATTTGTAATTGATTAATAATATTCTTATTTTCTTTATTTTCTAATTGAAGTTTAGATATTAACTCATCTTTTTGAGTTATCACATACTCTTTGTCCAAAATATCTTTATTAAGAGACTGTATTATTACTTCATGTTTTGTTATGTCACTTTTTGATTTTTCTGTTTCTTGTTGTATTGAATCAGTTGACAAATTACTCCACGGTGACTTAGTTTTCGAAGCAGCACTTCTTCCTCCTTTTCGAGTAGGGTGGGGGCTGGAAGATGCTTTCTTCCCTTGAGCGGGTACAGGTTTGTGTTCTAAATTCATTGAAGCAATTTGACTTTCTAGATCCTTATTAGTTCGTCTAATTTCACAATTTATTTGTTCCAAAAATTCTAATTTCTTCGTAAGTTCCATCATATTAGTTACTTCTATAGTACCCTTTTCCTCTGGTAGATTTTTATCCTTGTTCATAACTTCCATTGATGTGTCTTCAGTATTTTTTTGTATCAATGTTTCGATCTGTTCCTGCAAATTAAGGATTTCTTTGTTTTTAAATTCTATTTCTTCGGCTAATTTGGAATGTGCTATGGTGATCTCAAATCGAGAATTTTCTAAAATTGTATTGGCCTCTTCTAAACTTTTAATTTTTTCCTCCTGTTCTTCAAATTGTTGGAGTAACCTCTGTTTTTCCTCTTTCCATTCAGACTCCATAGTTACAAAATTAGACTGCATTTTTGTCATCTGTTGCCTAGTATCTTCTAGTAAATTGAGAGTATCTTTTTCTAAAATAAAAAACAATTAAATGTACTTTAAGATCACAGTAACACTTTATTGTAATATTTGATTTAATTATATGATTCATGTTTACCTTTTTTACTAAAGCTATCTGATAATAATGTTGTTGCTTTATTCTTACTTTCAATAATTTGATCTTTTTCATTAATTTTTTCTTGCAAATCTAAGATAGTAGTTTCCAAAGCTTTCATTTTTACTTGCATTACGCTAAGAATGTTTTCCTTTTCTTTAACAGCATTCATTAATTTTGTCAAATCAGGACTATCAACACCCTGAAATCTCACACCACATCATTTAATTAATCTCATCAAGAAGAATTAAGCTGAAGATTTGGGTTGCAAGTTTTTATTTAAAATGGAAATTAATAAACAATATTAAAGGTAGAAAAACATTTTACTCTAGTAATAGAGAGAGTTTACTCTTACATGAAACATAGACTAAAGTATAAAGTTAAAAATAAAAACTAAATACTCCTCTAATAAATAAAAACTAAATATGATGAGAAATACCAAAGAAATACATATATCTTATAATAATTATATGTTGTAACCATTTTTCATGACTAACTATGCTGCTGTTAAAATAACCAATATAATGATTACCAACCTTTTGAACATCTTGAGTGTTGATATCAAAAGATTCTCTTTTAATTACTGATGATTTTTTCATAGGTCTTTTACTAATTTCCTTGTATTGTTTTATTCTTTCCATTATGAGTTCTTTCTGTTTTAATGTGTTAGCCAAACTTTCGCTTATTCCGGGAACTGTATCCATTGAGAAAAAACTTCATTGAGTAACTTTTACATAAGAAATCAATGTAGAGTTAAATAATTATAAAGTACAAACAATGAACACTATGGAGTTTTGCTTTTATACTTTCAATATAATTTAAATAATTATATATATAATGAAAATAGGTTTTCTTTGTTCACCAATCACATGAAATTATTGAATGTATTGACGAGGAACATAAACATTCAACAAGATATGATTTGTAGATGGTTATAGGCTATTATTTTTTTAATTTCATAGATCCCTTAATGTTTTTTTCTAATTAACTGTTAAAAACATTTTCATTTCATATTATTTATGTGTTTCCTATAGAAAGTCATTTGCAGATGCCGTTGCTCTCAAGGAATATTTCAAATCAAATTTTATATTACAGCATGCAAAATGGGCTGGGACTACTGGTATATATTTTTAAAACATAAATTTATAAATCCCTCTTTTAATCTCATGCCTCATCCATATCCATACCATATCACAAAAGTCATACAAACTGTCGCACGTCTTATATTTTTATATAAAACTTTATTTTATTAATGATAAATATCCTTATATTAAAAGTTTATTCAAATACTGACTCATCAAGTCACATTGATGCATATAAAAAATTACAACTTTTCTTTTAACGAAAAACTAATGAAAAGAACAATATTGTCACAGAAAAATTAGTTTCCCTGCATAAAAATACAATTACATTATATATTATAAGAAATTTAGTGTTCTTTTGACAAAGAGCAAAAACCATCATCATTAACCCTTTTTATTCTGCAGTTAGTCATATTTCTCTCCCAATCCACAACACCATACACAGTCTCTAGCTACTACTATGTGGTTTCTATCAGTCACCCCACTTATACTTATTACTTTCTTGAATATATTAAGCACTGTTTATTGAATTTGGTGTATCCATGTGAAAAATTATTATTATATATAATAAATATTAATGAACCAAATTGGTTTAAAACATATGTTATATCAAACTAATATAAATAGTTTATACATATTCACTTATAACTACTGTAGTTAGCAACATACATTTATACAATATTTTTCTGTAAAATATAAAAAAATTTTATTTTATTTGAATTAGCACAGAGTTAAACAAGCTAACTCAACCACCAAACTTTTGATATTTAGTATATGTCAATATTTAGACAATTACGTCATTACAAACATTCTTACTGTTTAATGCATCTTGAACAGACAGAGTGGTAGAAGTATCAGTGGCTACAGAATATCCAGTTCTTTCACTCATGGTTGATGCCATTTCTGAAGCAGTGTCTGTAACA
Organism: Troides aeacus; assembly: GCA_033220335.2. Taxonomy (NCBI): domain Eukaryota; kingdom Metazoa; phylum Arthropoda; class Insecta; order Lepidoptera; family Papilionidae; genus Troides; species Troides aeacus. The sequence goes on along the minus strand of CM067275.1, from coordinate 4,581,478 downwards.
TCATCATCTGAAAGAAAAATATAAATTTACTGTTGGTAGGTTTTTGTTGTCAGAAACTGTCTAGGTACCACCAAAGTGCCTATTGCTACCATCAAACAGTAGTGTACAACCAGTCCTGTGTTCTGATTTGATAGGTACTGTAGCTAGTGTAATTACTGGGGTAATGAGACTTAACATCTTGTCTCAAGACAATGAGCATATGGTGCAGTGTTTACCATTTTAACTTGTGTCATACTTTAATAGGCAGGTATATCATCTACCATAAGGTGATGATCCTGTTAATCTTGTTTAGTAGAATAAAAAAATCTAAAATAGATTAGAAAAAAGCATGTACATAATTATAGGCCATGTAAGTTTACTTACTTTCTGTATTACAGATTTTCATAACAACTACCATTTACAATCTTGATAATTCAAATTAAAACTGACACTAACACATTAAATTTATATGATTATTATTTTGAATTAATATTGACTATTAGAAAGATATAGTATCTCAGGTAAATATTTTTAAAAAGATAAAAAGCTGTAATATGCTTACCAAATGGTTTTCCTAAGAGTTCTGCTGTTGCTTTTCTATGCTCTTTGATTCGCTTAGATACAAGTGCTGCATTTTCAAGACACTTTTGTGCTCTCTCAAACTTAATTTGCCTCTCAGATGATGTGGAATGCTAAAAATTAAATACAACTGCAGTAACACACAGTCTCTTTATCTGTCAATTCAAGATAAAGTTAGTATTGTTTTAAAATTAACCATCTTGAATGTTTAAAAAATTACAAATATTACCATAGTGGTTCAAGAAGGAAACGTATTTTCAATATATTTAACTTCAAATATGTTCTTACAGGATATTCAAATTGAAAATGTGAGAATATACATCATATGAACTAATGCGAATAAATTACATAAAAATAACAATATTTCTTCATTTAGTCTTTTTGTTTTGCACGCAAAGATGACGTCCGATATCTTGTACGGCTCCAAACATCATCACAAACGACATTTCTAATCGAATATATAGTAGCAATAATTAAACTTAATTTTTCACCTTAATATTTTTTATACTGCCAACAATACTAGACACTTCGCTTGCATTAACTGCTAAATGGACGTTAGGTTTATCTGTTTGGTCCTTCTCAGGACAAATATCGACATTTTTATTATCAGACATGTTTTTTCATTAACTGCGCACATTAAAACGTTAGACTTTTAATTGGTTTATACTATAGGATTCTGTAATGGGAAAATGAAGCAAAATGAATTATTATAGAAAGCCAAAAGCTCACAAACATAATATTTTGCCACCACTTGGGGATCACTACGAGCCATTGCCATTTTTTTATCCACGTCAACTTCATACATTACAGATAATTAAATCGGATGATCTCTGAAGACTAAAAATATTATTTTTAGTTTTACTATTTATAATAATGTAAATAAGCCTATTAGTATTTACAATTATAAGCAAGGAACTTGAAAAGTGAAAAAAAAGTAAAATTATAAATAATCAAAAATTGTGTGATATAATTATTGCCATATTCATAAATATTTTCAGTTTTTGTAAGTCTGCTTTTATTACATTATTTTAATTCAACAATAACACCAACAATCATATTATAGGTGATATATCAATTTATGAGTTAAAAACTCAATAAAATGTTTTATAATTAAAAAATTATAAAGATATTTATTTAAGTTAATATATTCACATTTTGCTTAAAATAGTTCAATAAAAAATATGTTTAGTAGTTACTCTAATATTTTACTGCAGTATATTCAATTTTTTTTAAATAAAACCTCAATATCTCGAAATCATTGCGTAACTCTTATTATATTTATGTTGCAAGGATAAAAAACTATAATGACTTTAAGATTGCGTTGACGTTATTGACAAAATCTGAAATTAAGAATAATTGCTCCTAGCTTAAAATTTTAAGTTGTATGTTGTTTACTAATAAATAGTTAAATGGCATCTTCTCGTATTCAGGTAAAATCTTTTCACTATACAACTAGTAAATAAAAATATGGCATCGTTATTTCGTTACTGAATTTGCTATGACCTTATCATTACATTATGTTGATTATTATTTTTAGGCTACTGCGCGACAGTTATCTAAAACATTCAAAAAGAAAAATAGGTTTGATATTGGTATCGCATCAGAATTACCACAAGCATATAAGAAATTTTGGCGTGAATGGAAAGTCCTTAAGCCAGCTGCTGTTCACTTCATCCCACAAGAAGGCAAATGGAAACGTGATGAATTCACTGGTGAAACTTTACCTGTACAAAATGTGCCAATTCCATTAAAACACCCTGCGGAAATTCATGAAGGTATCTGGGGAGGTGAAGCAGTGATTAAAGGTAAATATTTTTATTTTATGGTTACTAAGATTTAAATTCACGATTTAAATTATTTCGGAGTCTTAATATTAGACTCACATCACAATTTCAGTATTATAAAAGTATTATAAATTAATTTATTATAATGTGATCTTACAATTGCTGATATTTATTTATAACCTCATGTTAAATCTGTATGTGCAATTTAGTCCAAGATTTTTTATTAATTTTCAGGAAATTATATTGTATCAAAGAAATGTTTTACCAAATTTCAGAAAATCATATAATTTTTAAATTATACTATACTAAACAGCTAAAATAATAATTTTAGGATTTCAAAAACGTGATGATAGGAGGCGCCGAGTACCTCATTATTGGGTGCCAGTGTTAAAGAGAACTGTAGTGCGCTCTGAAGTTCTAAACACTCACCTTTCTGTTACTGTAACAGAACGAACTATTAATTTAATCAATGATCATTATGGATTTGATCATTATCTGCTCAAGACGCCTGCCTGTGATCTTGTGTCTATGCTTGCACTAAAGCTTAAGAAGCAAATCCTAATAGAACTAATGAATGGTTGTCCAAGATATGTAAATAATCCTCAAAAGCAAAAGGCTATTTATGATGAATACAAGACATACTTGTCTTCGGTAAGTATATTATGTTTGAAGAATCAACAATTAATATTTCTTCAATAATGTATTAAGAAAAGATGTCCAATATGTTATCACATTTAAAAATTTTAATTCTTTTTAGTATACACCTGAAGAAATTGAATGGTATGGATTAACTTGGTATGAAGCATTGTCAAAAGTAGCCAAGCAAAAGGAAGCTGAAAACAAACCAGTTCCATTAAAAAATATATACAGAAAGAAATTAGTAGAGAAATTAAAGGCAGCAGAATTGGAAGATAAGAAAAATGCCACTGATGAAATATCGTAAGTTATTATACTTTTCATGAATGTTTTTTTTGTTAGATGAAATATTAAGAATAGTGATAAGTGAAAATCTACTTGATGGTAAGAAGACATCTGCATAAAACAATGTGGCACTAGATAGAATGATATGCATTGTACCATATAGTCCTTGTCACCTCTGATCATCTCAGTAATTTCGCTAGCTATCACACCTATCAAAGCAGTATTCAGTAATATTTGCACACTACTCTGTTACCTACTTAGTTTCTGGCAGTAAAGGTTAATGTTATTTGTTTATTATTGGTGAAATATGCTGAGGACATTCACACCAACAGAGGATATGAACCTGTGAATAAAGATTTACTAGTCATTCCAACACCAAACCATATTTTATTAAGTAGAAGTTGCTATTCTAAGACATTGTCTAGATTACTATCCAAATAAAATCCTTGGTATTCCTATGTATTGCCTTAGTTAAATTGTTCTATAGGCAGTGAGGTAAATGGTAAAATAAGGTAACATTTTGTGTTTAAAAGCAACAAGCAACAAATGTGTTGCAATGCTTACCATTCTAACTAGTGCCACATTGTTATGGGCCAATGTATTGCTTACAATCAGGTGAATATTTTACTTGTCCCATCACTTCATGAAAAAAAGAAATTTTTTTGTCAAGGCATAATTAATCAGAGTAGACAGTAGCTTTCATCCAATAACATCTCCCACTGGTACAAACAAATTATAATATTGCATTCTCTAAGATTTATTTAATTTTAACTGTTATTATTTCAATCCACAGGACCACAACATCATGGCTATCAAAAATGAATCCTTTTGGTAAAAAAGATGAAGCTTGAAATTTTCTGCAGTTATTTAGATTTTAGTCGTTTCTGGTAATTGTGTTATAAAGAAATGTAAAAAATATATAGATAGCTGTTTTAACTGCTCCATTTTTTAATTTATACAAGTTTAAGCAAATTTATGAAACAAATTTGCTATTATATCTCACTTTAAAAGATGCATTTGCCTATGAATTTAAGGATTTATTGACACTAACGACTGTATCAATGAATTTCTTAATCAGTGATGAACAGGTTGTAGTCGTAAGCAGAATCTAATTGCCTTGCATCACTTTTTAGATGAGCGCATCTTGTGAGGTGAACAGAATAGAAAATCTTAAGATGTAGGCAATTGTCCCTTCACCCACAATAAACAAGAAATGAGTAGAGCTAGCAACTATGAACAAATTGGCGAGTGTAATTTTGTCACTGAACTTTATATAGCTATATACGTAAAGGACTTTATAGCTTAGTGAGTATGCCTACTGTTCAAGTACAGCTACTTATCTGATCCCTCAGCTATTGTTATATTTGCTATCGCTTGTCGTGGCGACCGAACCAGTTGTCTCGCCAGCAGTGTGAACAGGCAACAATCAACTAACTAGTCTGGCCATAAATACTGTTACATAAAAACATCTATTTTTATCAACTTTTTAATTATTTTGAATTTGGGACACGTACATTATTTCAAAAATACGCCATTTCACCTATTTTTCGTGTTCATTATCAAATTACGATATGGAATGTGATGCTAAAGGAAATAGAATTGCAGTGATCGCCTTGCACAAAGTGGAGATAGAGACATCGCTCATATTCCAGACACTTCAAAAGCTTGATATCTATATAATATACATAAAGCGTACGCTCATAGTTCTAAAGAAGCTACTCAAGTGGTCGGAAAGATACAAAGTGGTCATCTTGCGTCAGTGATGGTTTGGTGGTGCGTGTCTTATCAAGGTCATCACAAAACTACATTTTTGTGTAAAAGTAGTGAAAACTTCAACCAAAGTGTATACAGGAGTATATATATATATATAAAGTCTTGGATCATGTTCCTGCACCTGCACCTGGTCACAAGGCACGAACTACCCAAGCCTGGCTTGAAACCAACGTGCCCAACTTTATTAGAGCTGAAGACTGGCCCTCATCTAGCTCAGACCTCAACCCTTTAAACTTCAAATTATGGTCAGTTTTAGAAGACGTGACCTACTCTAAAGGACGCAGCTATATGGAGTCTCTTAAAAAATCTTTGAAGCAGTGAAATTTCTCTTGGAAACTGCGTAAATCCATAGATTTGTGGCCAAACAGACTAAAGGTTTGTATAAAAGCCAAAGGTCGCCCTTTCGAATATTTTTTTTTTTTGCTGAGACTAATAAATTTTATAAATGATCCATTTCTTCATTAAAAAAAAATTCATTTTCATTTGTAACAGAACTTATGGCCGGACTGGTTATTCATATTTGCATTTCTTTCATTTACACCCGACCTGTGTCTACTCGACGTTTCTTAAGCGAAAGAATAGTTAGGGAGAAACAATTTTATTTTAATAAAACTCAAAATGTTTTCCAAACATTTATTTATAAAAGAAATTTCAGTAATAATATACAAATAGCTTTCAACAAATCATGTTACTATATGAGAACTTTATAACATTTTACATTCCGTCATAAAATAATGATAAATATTAACTGACCAATCAAATTATCACTGAATTGAGATTTTACTCTTAGTTAACGTGAAAATTTCCTATGTAATATATTTTTATAACCATGTAAATAAAAAATAGTATCTATTTTCATTAAAGTTAACTAAAATCATTACATTTCATTGCTTGTCATCATTGTGTTTTTAGTCCACGGGTTGATATTTTTGAGTAATACTAAAGTGAATAATACTTTCGAAAATTCTTTAAAATATTCTTGGAAGCTATGACAAATTATCACACTTTAAAACTTCAGTATTTCTTACTTTACAGTAGTTATTTTTTGTTTTTATTTACCATGAGCAACAGCTGATCTCAAATTCACATGGTGTTAAAGTTACAATGAAGCTATAGGTGGTGATGTGTTTGTCTAAAATATTCTGGCCCTCATGCGTTGATAGTATGAACATAGCACTATTATGGCGGCTGCTTTACAATGTGAGGATGATAGCCAGCCCGAAGAGTTCAGAGGACCTTTCCACTAATAAAAGAAATCTTTTTGGTTAATATAATACAAAGAAACAATTTAAAATAATTCATTAAAATTAATAACTATTTAGTTAGTTTTCTACCAAACCATTACAGTGAATGGGAAACCTAATTATCATTACCATACAAGTTTATAGCTGTTATGCAATATTTCTGAAGTTGGATAATATTAAACAAGTCTATATCTAAGGTTAGTGTTTCTAACAGTCTGTCCATAAAAACTTAATGGTTTTATGTGATGGTACATTCAATAGGCGAGTCATGCGGCATCCTTTCCGCTAAGAGAGCGGCGACCGCTCGCGCTAGATAGGTCATAGTGCCGTAGCTGCCGCTAGGGGCGCTGTCGTACAAGTGCTGGCATACACCCGCCGCCCCGCCGCAAAGTAGAGCCCCGCCGAAGCTGTCTGCTTTCGCACAACAAAGGGTTGCGTCCCCGTTGCACCGCATCTGATTAAAGTAATCGGAAATTGAGAACGCCTTACTGCTGTACGATTTGGAAAAAAATATACAAAAAAAGATAATGTGTTTTGTTTTTAATGAACTGTAACGGTTCCGGTGAATCTGCCGCGGTTTGTTATGCTTGTGTTATTATTATCTTTTAATTATTAAGTGGACTTGGTTTTGATTAAGTTAAAAAAAAGGTCTCGCTGTTATGTTCCGATCGTAGATCCTGTCACCTCTAAATGCAAAGGACTTACTGTGGGAGAGTATTAGTAAGTAAATCCCTCCACGTAATCCAGACTTCCTTCCTCAAGATAGGGTATCTATCTTTTTTTCCGAGGACCTCCCTTACCATGTCCAAAAAGGTTAATAAAAGATTAACAGCTTTTCATAATATTTCTTTGCTAAAACCATTTACCGTTATCATCATCTTGAAACATTGATAAAAACCTGAAACACGCCATGAACCTTTGCCAAGTGAAATTACGAGTAAACTACATATTTACCTGATCTTCCAGAAATATTTGGTTCGCCTTATGGACCAAATGTTCAACGGTTATCATCCCACCTAAATGACTGACGGCCTTGTATTCGACCACAAGCGTCAGCACCATGAGCGCCTCCACCACTAGCTGTCTGTATTCGGGCTGTGGTATCGAGTTTAGCACTGTTTCGACGGCGAGAGCGAATTTCAACTCTCCGGAGGTCATCTCTTGGGTCAAATTGGGTTGGAGCACTTTGCCCTGGATGACAAGACCTTGGCACTGAAATTTAAAAATTATTTATGACATTAGGCACTTAAAAAATAATCCAATGAAGCTGATATCATACGATGGTAACTAATACGTCAGTCAAAACTATGAAGAGTTAGTTAGGATGATAAACACTTAATCACATTGTGTTTCTTTAGATACAGGATGCTCAATATCGTTACTCCGGTAGTATCACTAGCTACAGCGCCTCTTAAGCCGGAATCAAGCAACGCTATTATGGCGATAAATTTAGTATTATGCATGACGATGGTAGCTAGTGTTCGAAAAAGCTACCATCATTTAAACTCCACATCTCGCGTTTCCATAATCAAACCAAGAATTTTCGTGTTAATAATAGTCTTTGCGCGCCAAAATCTATTTAATAATAGTTCCTGGCGCATGTTTCGACTTAAAGATAGGTTTGTGAGGACGTGTTAGAATTGTATACATTACCCTCTCCAAAACTCCCCAGACACGAGGGTAAAAGTCTCTCGGTACGCGATTCAGCGCTCCGTCGAGCCGACGCCGGCGAAGCCATTGACCCTGCCGATCCTGCTCAACCATCGGCACTGTGCACAATTATAAACAATTTATTTATTTAAAAACTTCTAACTCGGAGGTCCCCGGTTCGGTTCCGCGGTCGCATATGAATATGACGCCGTAAAAACAACTCTGTACCTCATAACAGGCCATGGACACGACTGCACAAGTTCGGTATCAGATGAGCTACAAGAGTCAAAATGACTATCAAGCGCTACATTTAATCAGAGAATAGGGTCAGTAACCCGTCTTTAAATATATGATCACAGTATTCTGGGCGATTACGCTTTATCATCCATTGCTTTATCGACTTTATAAAACATTATATAAAATTTAAATGAAGTGTTAGCCTAAGACATCAGAGTTGATGATCACATCAGATTAGTATACTAAGTATCATCTTACCGTCATCAATGCCGCCTTGAAGCGACTGTCCCTCCAATACGATCTGTGACTTTTTGCCGTATCGGTTCGACTTGTTGCTAACGATTGAGAAGTTACCCCGTCCCACTGCAACGAACGCACCCGATTAATAATTAATGATTTTTTTTCTTATAGTCAAATATCATACATTTAATGAGACTAAATTTTACGGATTTCATTGTTTATTTAACTATTTGTAACCCCGATGTTTCAAGCATTTAACAACATACATCGTCACGAGTATATTGAGACAACATATATCCTGACGTCATAGTCAACACAGAGTAACTACAATTTTTCAACTATTGTTTACAGTCGAATCAATGTACAATGATCTCATTGTGTCTTCATAGTCTTAATATACCATGGCGATGATCGCATTTAACCAATTTTTTTTTAATAGTCTTGTGGGTCATCTATGCCAGGAACCAACCGATTAGTATCATTTGCGAGGATTTGTGGACTATCAAACTTTATATAACGACTGGGTGGTTCCTCTGTAAGCACGTCATTAGAATGCTGCAAAACGATCTAAACGCCGGGATAAAAGAATTGTTAAATAAACGTGAAAACTTCGGTAAAGTTTAGATTCATTCAATTATTTACTGATTTTAATTAATTACACTGTGTATAGAGAACAAGACGCAGTGATATGTAAGAAACACAGGGAAAGATGAGTTAGTAACAAAGGAAATAAATGGTCGACGCCAAAACGATGCGCGGGAATGCAAGTTATAAACAATACGAACTTCGTATTACTCACAAACAAACTGACAATCCAATAAACCCTAAGGTAAACAGAATAATTTTTTTTTTTAATTTCATCACATAATAATATTCTAATCTATACGTTTTTATTATAACGGAAATAAACTCCTTATAAGCAGGAGCGCAGAAACAATTGGTGTAGAGATTTGTGGTGGAAGTCTATGTCCAGTGATGGACTTTCAGCTGATGGCGGTCGTTGATTATCACGTTACCTCATCCCGCAACTTTTCGCGACCTTCAACAAGTCGTCAGTCGCCATATATTTATTAAACTTCTAGAACATTCTATTTTGGATGATTACATGTAAACAATACATATACGTCTGGTTTTTTTTTAATCCATTATAATTCATAATCTTATGCTGTTTATCAGTTTAATTGTATATTTTTTACCTCTTCTAGTGTAAAAGAGAAAATATTATATTAGTACAGAAAAAGGCTATTTATGATTTTAAATAGACAAAGTTTAAGACATTAGAAGATCGTTTATGATTCTGTAATAATGCTGTTTACATGCATTGATTTTTTATAGGTATATGGATGCGCATGCGCAGGATTGATGGATCCTGAACGATCCTAATGACTATCGACATAAACAAAAGCGTAGGGCAAGATCTTGTGGTAGTGTAACTCGCCTTTGTCCTTATTGATTCTGTCCTGTATTAAAAACAGAGAGTTCGCTGTAAAGGAAACATTGATTCTTAATATTTTCTACTTATGAAATCTTTTTAATGTTAAAATTTAACTACCGGCGACCGAAAACTTCATCAAGATAGAAGACAACAGTTGGGTTAGTAGCATTGGACCGGTAGCACTGAAAATCGATTGAAGAGGTCATGTTCAGCTGTAGATCACAATAAATTAAACTTTAAATTAAAGTTTTAAACCAGCGCTCATTACTACAGCTAAGCAGTAATATTAAATACTTAACATCATGGAGATTGTCTTAAAACGATAAATTGTGAACATCCTGACCAGTGACCAACATTACTTACCTTCTGTTTAATGTGCTATTATTTCCATTGTTTTATAGTGATAAAAAGAACTTGGATGCAAGACAAAGAAATTACAAAAAAAAAAAACATTACCACTGTTTATCGCAAACTCCTTGCCGCTAAGTATGTGGTACAATAGATTCTTCATTTCAAAGGGTGAAAGGTTCAGCAAATGATCAGAGGCCTCTTCGCCATTGCATGATAATGTGCGCGACAACTCCGTGGCCATTACCTGAATTGGAAAAAAGATTTTACACAACACACGTTTATTTATATATTTTGATAGTACTCTCTGATAACACACAAAAGTGTAAAAACGTAAGGAAAAAATCGCATAATTATTGTATTCTTCACAAACATTAGTATGTTATAGTTAAATGGTTAGTTGAATCTAGTAAGACTTGAGGGTTTACGAGACCCAATACGTTATATCTTAAGGTGTTACGTTACTGAAGGGATTGATGATGATTGATTGAGATGACTTTGTCATACAGAACACTAGGTGGCATAATGGGCAGATTAGGCGATGTGTCGGAAAAATCTTCCAGTCATATAGTGATCTATCGAGGATCCCATAAACATCGCGGGAATTTGTTAAATGTTATTTATATCAAGCAGTGAACGACTTTCAGCTGATGATTTTAGCTAGGTTAGAACCTTGAGTCCGATGAAGCTATAAGTGTTCAAAACAATTAAGAGCTTATACTCTTATTGTTTATACAATATTCGAAAAAAAAAATCAGGCGTTGATGACTTAACGGTATGGATTTAGGACTCTAGGGCTTATTACCTGTATTATAAGTCCAACTCGGAGTCTTAGCATTTCCAGAAACAATTGCGGCTCAGTGCGTATGAACATAGCGAGGTACACCAGGAGCTCTTGGGTCAGCATGGCAGTACTCTCATCGTCACCGTATGCCTGTTATTTATAATCATCACACTGATAATTATTATTCAAATTAACGAATAATAACGGCCTTCGAATTCACTTTGTTACCTTACGTTCATAGAAAATAAAAAAAACATTAAAGTATACAACAGTAAAAAAAATTGTGGTCAATAAAAATAATTCTTATTTGCATGATTGAAAGCTTCTGATGAATATTATTTCTGTTTTTTTTTTTTAATTTATACCTGTTATATAACATTAGAATACGTGGTTAACTATAAACACTTCCTTTTAATTTAAGTTGCTTAGTTAACTGTACGATAGTTGAAGGAATGCTGTCCTGTTAAACGGGTTTAATACTTATGACAGGCAGCAGCGATCCATATCCATACAACATTATATAAATATCATAGGATCTCAAAAATAATATGTTATTCGTTTTTATTTATGACAAGAAATAAGTTGAAAGTTATGTTCAATGCAGAACTTATTATATATATTATTACCTTTTTATTCTCATGATTTTTTCGTCGAAACGACTGCGTGAAACAAATATCAGACACAATTAATGAAATATCTTTTAATATTTAAAATAGTCTGAGTGGAAATCTTTGGGGGAGGCCTTTGTCCAGCAGTGGACGTCTTCCGGCTGAATGGATTGGATTGATTTACAATGGGCTAACAAAACAACACCCTTTTTCATTGTATATAATGAAAATAGGTTTTGTTTGTTCGCCAATCACGTGCAAACTAGTGAACATATCGACACGGAAAGAAGACCACTTTCGTTGCGGAATGATTCCTCGATCATTTTATTTCTAATTAGCTTTTACATAATTTAATATTACGGCCAGCGAAGCGGGCGAGGAACAACTACTTGTTGATAAAAGTATCACTCACCAGATGAATTAATTGACGCAACTCGTTTTCTGGTAACGGCGCTGTGATAGTGTGCTCGTTATTAGGCGGCATGCCCACTGTGATCTGTTTCTGTCTAACGAGCAGATCGGTCACCGCTTTAGCCAGGTCCTCCACCCGTTTACCGAGCATGCCGGCGGTATGACGTACCAGGCCCCACAGCTTCTGAGTGCATGCCTTTTCGTATAATGCTTTGAGTAAATCCTTCACTGTCACTGGTTTACTGCTTTCAACCATTCCTGCAGTTCAATGATTTTAATGTTAATGTTTAAGAGGATATACTTATAAAAGTAGTCGATTGTGAGTTGTCTATAGGAAAAAGGAATGGAAACCTAACCTAACCATGGCAAGAAGAGCAGAGAAATAAAGATGATTATTACATGAGTAAATACTAATGTAACGTGCAGAATGGTTAAGAAGAATAAATTTCTCGAACAATTTTTTCAGCCCATTGTCAAAGAGAGAAAAATATGTGTAAATCAATAGATAAAATACCTGTATTAAAGTCTAGGCCCTGCGTGTCAACTAAATACTGCAGTATGTCGCCTTGCTCGTCCAAGCTCTCGGTTTCCCGGAGCATTGTTATCAGCTCATCTGTTTCCTGATCGGCGTACAAAAGGTTCTGCGACTCTGAACTAGTTCTGTTGCGAACTATTGAAGGAATATTTTTGTTCGTTAACCCTGGAATACATGCTAAAGTATATAACTGTAAATGTCACGATAGCTGAGTTCGAAATTCATTTGCTAAACGTTTTGAAGAGGCGCAGGTTCGATCAGAAACCTGCATATTTCAAAATCTTTTACATCTACTTTTGTGAACATGTAACAACCTCCAAAGTTTTGGTAAATTTTCCTCATGTTATGAAACTTGATTGACAATAAGGTTTTTCCGATACCGCCTAGTTAGTTTCCTAAAATTGGCCGTCATAACATAGTTGTGTTTCGGTTGTTAAGTGAAATTGAGTGTTGAAGATCAAATGCAAGCCTATTGTGAATGAATAAAAGTTGTTTTCAAGTTTTTAACTTGTGGCTATCTTAAACTTTAATTAATAATGATAAAAAACTAATGATCTAAACAAACATGAACATATCTCAAAGAAAATACTGAAAAAGGTCGAGATTTACCTTCCTGTTTTGGTGGTGATGGTTTTTCTTTTGTCACTTCGATAGTTGGTGTTACTATACCTAAGTTGGTTGTTGAAGTTCCTCTGAAAATATATAAAACCGTTACGGTTTCCCTTTTACCAATGCTATTTCTTTAACACAGAAAAAAATTTAACGGGTGTTTGTTTTTTGGATTACATTCTAACAGACTTTAGTCAATTGAAATGATGTTGTTTTATATATTTTAAAACATACTCAAATAATTAATAAACTTAATATAATAAATGTAATTGATGCAATGTCGACGAGTTGACACCATAAAACGTCTCCAATCGTATAATATCTCCAAATTATGTCTTACTTGGTGATAGCTCTTTTTTTAATAACATCCTCAGGTGATGGACTACGGCCAAATGTTGTGTCTACTTCTAACCAAGATGGTTTCCTCTCAAGGTGTGGACCGACGTATTCACCTTCCATTCCCAAAGTATCAGCTGGAAATAATTTGTTTAAAGTTATATAAAATAAAAATTGATACACACGTATCTTCCAAATTGGTAGAATGGAGACCAAGTAAACAATATTGAACAAAACAATGGTGTGTCCATATTATAGAGTGAAAGAAAACCGGTATAGCGAGTAAAATTACTGGAGTGATGAGACAACATCTCATATCACGACGAGCTCTACGAAGTACAGCTCACTAACATACCATGGGTAATCAGGTATTGTTATTATCAGGTAAATAATACGCTTATCTCATCGCTAATAAAAAAAACTGGACGAGTATTATGGTTAAACATTAATAGCAACGTTTTTGAAAGTATTTAGTTCATTAATAACAAGAGTAGTACTTACAGTCTACATTAATAGAGCGTGTCTTCTTAATAGCGCCTTTAACTGACATCCGGCGACGCAGCACCTTAGCATTACGAGCACCGGTCGGACGGGACAGGAAGCTTATTTTATTAGTAATCGACTTAAACAAGTGCTCCTCCAGGTAACTTTGAACATGAGGATTAAGTTCTGAAAAAACACAAAAAAAAATTATAGGAACTTTTTAAATGTTTGAAATATAGAAGGCAAGACACGTAAGACACGTTAAACATTAAAGCTTCAAGTAAGAAACTATCTAGCATTTCTATCTGCTGCAGTAACACAGTAAATAAATGCTTAGGTTACCGTTCGATTTCGAAGCCGCATGTCGTACAGTTTGCTGGAATAATTATTCTGAGCCCGCTTGCCTGACTAGCTACTAGCTTGACGTTGTAAACTTGTGACAGTTTACTGGGAGGTCTCCAGAAAGAGAGACCACCTAGGTGAATCTTACCGCAGCGCCTATTTCTGCCGCCAAATAGTAGTGTGCAAACATTACTGTGTTCCTGTATACTGTGTATATAAAAAGTCATAATATTCTGCGGTAGCACGCTTCACCATCCTCATTGATATTAATATATTGAAGCGATGAGACTAGTGGGACGTTTACATGATGTTAAGTGATGCGCCCGTCTATAAAAACGTGGCGCTAATCATGATGGTATATACAGCACCACATTGCGCTCGTTGCCTTTAGACATAGGATGTTAAGTCTCGTTACACAACACACAATTCCCTTCAATCCGGAATACAGTAATGTTCGCATACTACTGTTTGGTGGCAGGAATAGGAGCTATGGAGGTACCTACCTAGATAGTCACTGGCAACAGAGATGTACCACCAATAAAGTTCACGTGAAATTGAAGTCAAGTGTTTGCCCATTATAAAAATGACAATAAACATGAAAACTTACTGTCCGGATAACCCTCCTCTTGACTGCCCAAAAAACTTAAATTTGTTATAGCAGAGGTGCTTAAAAAGTCGCCTAGATTCCCCAGCGTCACTCTAGTGCCGTTAATATAACCCGATTTTAACTTTTTCATAGTTGTTATCATTGCCATGGGAATTTTGCCTTGATCTGTAATGGTAATTTTGTCTTTATTATCTATTTTTTCGTTATATACAATAATGAAGCATAAAAAGCAGGATTTATACATTCATGAGTTATGATTTTAGTTCAACATTTTTAATCTGGCAATATTTATATTTTGATTTATCCATAATATATATGTATTCACACTGTAATGGGTCCAAATATTTGTGGTGTTACAAATGATACTTTTTTAATTATAATATAACATACTATAATAATATTATCAAACTACATTTGAATATTTTAATGGTGGTTTTCTTTTTATTAATTGTAATTGTATGTGATACACGTGACGTAATAGCTTTTTGAATATAGACACAAAAATGAAAAAGTTTTATTTTTATATATATATTAAAGTTATTGAAACATTGTTTTATAGTTGTTTATTTATTTTTTACCTAACAAGTATTGTGTGGCGAGCAAAGTGATCGTTGGCCGGCCAAGCATTTGCTTCCAGCTCATGCCGAGAAACGCGACGTTCGCAGTGAACGTGCTTGCGAGCAGCGCCGGGTCGCGCGACATGTAGTACTCCTCGTAGTCGAAATTCTACACATGCGGGATATCACGGGGGTTTTTATGAGGAAACACAAATCACTAAATCCTTTTCTTACTAAACTTACTTTAAAATAGTATAGTTTTTAGTTGTGTAAGTCAGAGAAAGGTAACTTTTAAAAACAATTTCTACTCAAATTATTGTTAATCAATTTTATTCTGGGGAAAGCGCTAATATATTACATATGACAAAATTTAAGTACAAACTTGCATGCTAAATTCTAATTTATATAGAATAACTACAAACGTGTACAGGAAAAGGAAAAACCCGCAAGCCATTCAAACAATAATTATACAGTATAAAATAGTACCTAAATGCATTTGATTCAAACTCAAGACAACAAGCGGTCTCCCGAGTAGATTTTGCCAAGAGGATTTCAAGAAATTAATTTCAGCTTTGAGCGTATCAACCATCAGTTCATAGTCAGAAGCAATGTAGAAACGCTTCATATCAGAAAACTAGCAAATAAAAGAAAATATTTGGTGCATAAGTAAGATAGACAAGCAAAGTATAACGAGAAAAATATTTAAAAAATAGGATTTGCGATACGTTTAAGATTAAACATGCTTTAACCTCTTAGGCAATATACACCACTATAGCTCTGTCTGTAACAATATAGACAATTCAACACAATCGATTCGCAGCAAGGATCGATTATTTTCTTAGAAGAATTAGTTTAATTTGTTGTCAAGAAAAAATATTATCCTAGAGGAATCCTCTTGTGGGCGAGCAGCATGCCTTACCATCTACCGACATTGCCACTTAGCACCATGTGAAATTGTAGTAAAATGTTATTAGCCCATTTTAGAATAGAAGGCAGTTTCAGGAGCCAAAAAAAAAAGAATAAACTCTAAGAACTGCTGCGACTTAAGAATTTAAGAGCACTTTGCATAATGAAAATTTAACGGGCAATTGTATAAAACAACCATAATAAGTAGCCCTATTTATATTCTAGCTATTGCGGCTGGAGCCTTTTTCACTGAGAAGCGAGACAAGATCGTTTATTCAGCACACTGGCCAAGTGCGAGTTTGTAGATGTCTTGTCGCATATACATAAAAACTAATAAAAATATGTTTCCCTGCAATGACGCTCAAACTCGAAGCGAACTCTGCGCTTGTACGAGGCTTATAACAAATATGGCTGTTTTACAAAGTGAGCTATCACGGCTTCGGTACAAAAATTGTTAGAAGGTTTTTGTTATGAAATACCAAAATTACTGCCTAAATAAAAGATTGATAGCAGAATTTATCAAATAAAAAGAAGTCTATACGGGTATATTTTACAGTCTATTTAATGTTCTCGAATCTAGGTCACAGAACCTTCTTTAACAAAAAGACGTTATTTGAACGAGAAAAAATTAGATAAAAATTTATTTAAAATAAGAATGAAACAGAAAATGTTTGAAATGAGAGTATTTTGTGCGTTTATCAAATATATAATAACAAAGTCGAAATAGTGAAAGCGAATTTACAACATACCTGTGGAGTAAAGGCGAAAATACGATCGTTCAAAGAATATAACTTGCTCGTACTTAATATACCAACATCGCGTGACTTTCTTCCAGATAGACCCAACTTTTTATTGCGTCCTACAAAAAGAAAATAATTCATAAAATAAAATAGTTGTACACTAATAAGATTTTAATTAAAAAGAGTTTCATATAATGATGATTATAAGTGTCTACGGTTCAACATAAGCATCCCGCAAGATCACCAAATCTATCATACCCATGCCACCCAAATCTAGCAGTAACCAACATATTAGAAGAATATATATTGCTCACTATTGAAATGAAAAAGATGCGTGTAAGAAATATTTCACCATACAAGTTATCTGTTGTATTTCTTTTATTTAATAAAATTAGTTTTATTTTTATCATCATTATCATCATCCCCTCCACTGCTATGTCATGCGGATTTGGTGCAACATTCCGTTTCTTTTTATTTTCTTCTATCAACTTTCAAACTCACAAACTACTTGTATCAAATGTGTATCCTATATCACAAAGTCCATCCATTTGTTTGGTCTGCCTCTTCTCTTTCGCCCATCCACATGGATTCTTCATTTCAGACAACACAGTTATCTTCATTTGAGACACCAATAATATAAAGCCCAATTTACCTAAATATGTATAGAGATGACTTAGAACTCTAGCAGGTTGAACTTCTATTGGAGCCACTTCACTTATAGTTTGTACATGTAAATCATATTCCAATAATTTGTCCCTTATTTCATTGTCTTCTGCAAGTATAACAATTTGAACAACCACATCTGGCTTTTTCTCTGAACACAGCCTTCTGTTAAGAGGATCCAGTTCACCAACTGCTAGAAATCCCTGTCAAAAGTATATAAATGTATAAAATTTAATATAAAAATATGTATATAAAGCAATCAGCTTAATTTGAAGGGTATTCTTATGTGCTAAACATCTCATAAAGGTCAATCCTTAGGAAGAAAACCATTATGAAGAAACCTTCATGTTTCTAACAACAGCTTTTATGGACTTGTAACACATGGATAGTGTGGTGGATGGATAGTGGCCATGACAATTTCCTTACCAGGGAAAGATACAAGCTGCTCCATTGGAGGTAAATTTATAATTGCTGTTTAAATTGCACATCATATTATGTAAAATCTCAAAATTAAAATTAATTTCAAATAAATTAAAAGACTAACCTCTTGCAGTAATTTTCCTAGAATGTACAAGGACTGTGCCCAAATAAAAGGACACCTACCAAGTGGGACACGTTCCTGACTTCCAGGATTATTTTGTTCAGCATCAGCTTTATCTACAGGCACAGAGTATAATTCCGGGACAAGTCTCATGCCATCTTCTTTTCTTATCATAATTTTTTCTAATTTTTGCATATATTCTGTTACATTAGTTTTATCACCTTGAAAACAGTAATCAAGTATGAGGTAGCAGAAAAATAAAGGCCACTCACACTCAATATTCTCAAACATTCTTAGCTCCCATGGTTCATAGTACAATCTGTTGGGATCTTCTCTGGGTGTTTTATGGCCATCTCTTAAAAATCTCTTGCACCCATACTTTCCTTGAAGTTTTGTAACTATTGTATCTCTTGTTTTTGTAATTAGTTGAGGATCATCTACTGCAAATGCTGGATAGCTTATAATTGAAAGAAGACCAGAATCTAATTCTTTACTGTTTGACTCTCTAGGTAGCATGGATTGTAAAACCGCTTGACATTTTTGAGCTTCATCTGCTAAGACATGTATAACACTTGATGGCCCACCACGAGCTCCAAAAAGATCTAATTCATTCATAGCTTCAAGAGCTGCTTTTGCCATACCAATAGAACTAGCATTGAGCTCTGGTAAACCATGATTAGTTTTATCACCTCGTTCCCAAATACCATAATCAGGTGTACAATAAGCTGATTCAATATAGAAAACCAAATTTTGAATAAAAGCCACTTCATCAAGTGAAAAAACAATCTGCAAACCAGATGCAGTCATCTGTGCTAATACAAGAAGGTACAATGATATAGCATCTATTTGCAAGTGCCCCCATTCATTATCTTTAACAACTATGCGACCTGTTATAGAAGAATATTTAGCATGCAATGAGTCCATTGGATGCTGTGTACTTTTGAATTTCTCAACTTTATCCTTTTGTTGCATCATTGCCATCAATAGACCTAAAAACACCAAGACCTACTTATTACAAATAATAGTCATAAAAATCTAGAAAATATATGATTATTATACAAGAATTTTATATATATATCATATAAATATAAGAAAATTATAATTATTTTCTAATTAGAAACATTTTACATCAACCATCTCAATGGACATATCAAAGGTTATCCAGCCGAAGAAAGTATATCTATCTAAAGTATATATATGAATCTGTTGCGATGATCAATCATAAGCTGAAATTAAAACACATATTTACTTATTCTAGAGAACCTTACCTCGCATTAGTTTCACGCAACTTTGCTCCAATTCATAAGTTTTAGCGCGATCCTCATCTTGATCAGCAATTTTTTTAAATGCCATCGACAGTCCCCATACCGCTAATATACAATAAAGATTGTCCCTTATCCAAGCATGATCATTATGGGGACTGGCAGGAAATAATCCTGTAACAGGTTGCTGATGATCTAAAATTAACTTGTGAACAAGTCTTTGATAGTAATCTAAGCGAACCCCAGAATTACTGCGAGTTCTCATTTTAAAATAAAAATGCGCAGCACTTAATTATTAACAGGATATATTAAGTAATAACACATTTTAATTCGGTACATAAATCTATTTTGTTGAATATGTCATTTGAAAGTCGACATTGTCAATGTCAAGTTGATATTGGCAACTTCAAAAACGTTAAATTCGATATGTCCGAAAGATACTAGTGACATGGAATTAACTATAGGTCAACCAGGATCTGATGGCAAAAAGGGAAAAAGAAATTGACGCTAGCAATACTAGGAAATTGGAGTAAAAATTTTTGATACTTTTTTTTCCTTATAGCGGCTGATTCTATGTGTGATACATGCAAATATAAAAATGTATCCAATGAACAAGGATAATTTTTGAAAATCTTACTGTGGTGAATATGGGGTTCGAAATTTAGATGAAAACTCCAATTACTCTGTTCATGTTAGTTTATTAATTAACTAATGGCTATCAGAACTTGAATATGGTACCAAATACTGCACATACATAATAAAGTCTTCATCGGAAGAAGAAGACGAGGAAGGCGTAGTAGTTATGATAAACATTTTCTCCTGCATTTCAATTAATTGATCTTGTTCAATAAACTGATTTTCAATTTTTATTACATGTTCACAAGATTTAGCCATTCATCGATCTCTATTTGAGAGAAAGCTTCTTCTATTAAAGATTTTATATCACTTGAAGGTCTATTGACGTTTTTACCCGCAACTTTTTGTTTCATTATTCCCTAGATTAATTCTATGGGGTTTCTGATCAATTTTAAATCAAAATTAACCAAGTTTTTTATTATTTTTTTGCGACCTTTCCTCTTTTTACCGAGCGTACTAAATACGCCTCTGTTAGATCTACCTTCAGCAACAATTCGTCTTATGGTAGTATTAGAAACCCCTGAAATAAACCAAAGTTTAGTATATATAACATAATACACACGAAAAATGCAATAAAACAAAGTATCAAGACGTATCATTCCTACTAACCAGTCAACGCTTGCACATGGCTCAATATCGATGATTGCGTTTGTTCTGCAAGTTTTTCATCAAGTATTCTTTAATAAACATTGAAAACAATATTTCTTGTTTGCAATCGAAGAGGTTTCTTCGACATTTACACCACTTTTTAAAATAAATTTGAAAAGTAATTCCTCAAAATTTCAGTTGACAGATGACATTTTTTTTGTTGCCATATCAAAATCGCTATTTTTTTAACTTTTTTTTTGACATCAGATCCTGGTAGAATTATAGTTTTAATAAGTTTTATCTAAACTTTATTAAAGTTGTATACTTTTGTATAAAAAACTTAATTAGGATTCCGTATTTAATATAGAATTTTTATAGTTGAACTAGAGGTATTTATCCATTCTATTTGTTTACCTCTTGGCAAATTTGTTTAAATATTGTTAATAGTAAAAAGCTGCATTTTGACATAAAAATTTAATATAGTACGATAAAAAAATTGAATACCCATACCAGATATTTGTTTTATTTTTTTCTCGTTTATTCCTAAGGGAGCATTATTGTAGAATAAGTCGAATTAAAAATAATTGATATTTAGAACTTTTAAAAAATAGGTTCATTTTATTTTTTCTCTATATGTTTCCAAATATATATACATACATACATATATATCACGCATCGTTCCCAGTGGGGTAGGCAGAGACCACCTAATATATATAAATACACAAAATAAAAAAATATATAATAAAAAATGTTTATATTTTTCTAATATCAGGGAAATAGAAAGAGTTATGAAATATAATTAACGATATTCAATGAAGGAGCGTCATCAAATATTCGTTTTGAAAACTTCTCTAATTAAATTGGATCTAAAAACCTGTAAACAATAATTCTTTGTCTTTTCTAAAGGAACCAATATAAAAAATTAAAATATTAAACTGGTTTCTCCATAATCTTAAACTTTTAAAAAAAATTATTAGCAATATACATAGTATACATTTATTTAAAGATCACTTCAATTCCTGAACACAAAATATATTCGTGGAAATCTTTTGAAAATTAATGTCATAACAATTGACAAAACATTGTTATGTCACTTGCAGATGTCAAAGTTTCAATGTTACTTTTTTGTTTTGTTACTGTTTTATTTTTACATTGTTTGATATTTATTTACGATTTAATTTGATAATTGTTTTATAAAATGTTAATTTTCATTATTTTTTGTTATGTCTTATCCATTCCGTACACTTTTGGAAAGAGTTTATCTTCCGTGACGCCAATAGTTCAATTTAGCAAAAAAGTCATAAATGAATCTCAATATGAAGATTACAATAAAACCAAGTTAAGTCTAGTAAGTGAAGGTGGATCTTTACTGCCTAATACAGCAGTCGATATTATTCAACTACCAAAAGATAAACACAATATTCTTTTGAATTTGGATAATGAACTTGGTAAAAATAAAGAAAAATCTGTAGTGGCACGTAAAGGAGTGGTGTATACTTCCTTAGAAGATACCCAAGTGTCACAAAATAGTACTAATTTAGCCAGACCCAATATATCTATTGCAAATAAGGAATTAAACATGTCTAAAGAAGCATCTGTTAATAAATTTAACAAAGTTATAGTATCACCAATAAATCATAAAACTATGGGCAGTAGTAATTCAGAAGAAATTAAAGAGGAGGGAAAACAAAAAAATGTTGTGCCTAAGAAACCATTAGTTCTTTCAAATGAAGCATTAGACCAAATGACAATGAAAGATTCTGAAATAGTTTATCCTAAAGAAGGTCATAATACCAAAGTCCCAAGAAATCCTAATAGCCATCCTGGTATGGTTATGCCAATTGTTATAACAATATTGGTGGTACCAATGTTTGCAGTTATTGGATATTTAGCAATTAAGCGAGGTCAGGAAGCTTGGAAAAACAGACATTATAAAAGAATGGATTTCCTTCTGGATGGAATGTATAATGAATAAAAGTTTTACATGTTTTTATGTTTGTTACTTTCAGCAATTTTTTTAAAAGTAAAACCAGCAGATGGTAATATATAAAAAACAATTAAAATTTTTAAAATAAATTGTTTTGAAAAACTAGAAAAAAAAAAAGAAGAATGAATGGTAAAATGTTTATAACATAAATAAAACAGTATTAAACTAAATGATGTTAAAACAAAAATGATATGAAATTGTTTTATATAAAGCAATATAAATAAATAGTGGATGGGAATCACGTAGAAGTTATATAGTTATAGAGAGTTTAAATTAAGATAATGTAACATGTTTAGTGATCTAAATGTGCCTTCCTTATATACCTATGTAAAAATTCTATATTTTTGATAATATTGCCTTACTACTTAAAATGTCTTCTCTTATATTTAAAGAAATATAGAAATGTTGTGATATACTCAGATTTTAGAAAACTATGTTATTAATTATTATAATTATATACAATATTATTTGATACTTTTTCATTTAACAAAACTTTTCATTATGATCATGTTACAATAAATTTTATTTATAAATTGTTGTTCTTAATAATTATCTTCATATTATGTTCCTAATATTTCTCCTATAGACACAATTTAAGTGAATAGAGAGTGGAGGAGACCTTGCCTATTTTTAAGATATATTTTTTTTAAACTATGATAGTGTTCTGAATACTGAGGGTTTCATGTAGTTCAATGATTAACAGTAAAAAATGCATATTAAATTTAAATAAGGTAAGTATATATAGGTAAGTAATATAGATGATACATCTACTTAATCTTGTACTTGAAAATTATTACTTTTTTAAACACAAAGTTGATAACCAAGTTGAGATATTTCATCTGGACAGTATTGGGGTTATGGAGTGGTTTCATACATCATTGGTCTTTTTATGCATGGTGCATAAAAAGACCTGTGTGAAGTGAAGGTAGCTCGCTGGCCTAATGGTTAGAGCGTGCGGCTTTCATTCCTAAGGTCGCGGGTTCGAATCTCGGCATGTACCAATGATTTAATATTTAAATTATGTACATTTGTGAACTTAGTTACAACAGCGATATACAAACGGTGAAGGAAAACATCGTGGGGAAACCCGCACACAGAATCTTTGTATGCGTGGGTGGTGGTTCCAGTGAAGTGGCAGCAGCCTCGCCCCCTGTTACATGGGACCTAATCTGACCATATCTGGCGAAATGTGGGTGTTTATTCACCTCTGCCTACCCCTACGGGAAAAAGGCGTGATAATATAAAAAAAAAATGTGAAGAAATACGTGTTAACAATGGGTCACATAAAAAGTATCAAAGGCACACAGAACAATAGACGGGCCTGTGTCATCATATGATGATGAGCAGATCTGTAGTAAAAATAAGGTCCATAAAGCCAACAGATTTGTTCAAAGTCTTAGCTTCATGGCGAAGACATATTCTACAGAGGAATGATAGCCGACAGAGCAGTTGAAACCAGTATCGATAGGCCTTCACACTAGATTGACTGATGTTCTAATCAGTAAAGCTGCTGCACGGGAATGATCTTATGGAGATTGTTGAGAGAGCCCTTTATCCACCAATTGGCGTCTTCAGAGCGACGGTGATAGTAATTAAAACGAAGTATAAATTTATTATTCATACTTTATGGGTTTGCTTATCGCAATTTTTTTTTAAATATTAAAAACTTCAGACACATAAACTTTATCGCCTGGGCGCATAATATGAAACTTTAAAAAACCGTTTCTTTTGTTTCAACCATATTTTATAATCAAAATACATTGCTATAATACAACAGATTAAGTTCTAGTTTTCCTAGCTTCGTAGTAATAAAAAAAAATATTTTGTCGCGCACTAGATATGTTAAGCAATATAAGAGGTTTTCTTATTCTTAATAGAAGCGGCTAAGAAATAAAATGATTACTTTTACATGGAACATTTTTTATGAAATTTTTCTCAATGATTTAATAAATATAATAAAATTGAAGTTTCATAAACCACTGTATTGGAATTATAATAATTCTATGTTTTTTTTTAATTCGATTAATCGGTGAGACAAACGGGACGTTCACCTGATGAAACTGATTCGACCGGCCATAACAACGTGGCGCTAGTTAGGACTGTATACACTGCACCATATTGCGCTTATTGCCTGAGACATTAAATGTCAAGTTTCATTACCCTAGTATTTACACTAGCTACAACTTTCTTCAAACTGGTTATAAGCAAATATTTGCACACTACTGTTAGGCTGAAGAAATAGGCTCTGCGCTGGTACTTACCTAGATGGTCTCCGGCAAAGAGACCTACCACCAGAAATGAAAAAAAAATGTTTGTACATTATTTGCTGTTTTAATGTTTTTCACTATTCTTTATGCTGTTCGTTAGCATATTTCAGTATTAAAAGTATAATACAGAGGAAGTTATTTATTTTTCAAACATTCTTTACCTTGGTTTTTGCAAATTATTGCTGTCAAGTTGGCTAAATTTATGAATCTGTTGGCAGATTAAGATAGAGTAAAAACAAGTGTCATAATTAGTGGATAGATTTTCGTACTGGTGTATGTTAGTGATGTTTTTCATACAAAAGAAATGCCAGACAAATCTGGTTAAAGATTATCAATAGGAGCGACTTTCAGTTGTCCATTATCGATACTAGTAAGATTCAGTTAAGAAGCAGTTACCTTTGACAAAAATGGTAAGCGAAAATTTATTTTCATTATTTACTTTTTCAGGATTATAAATATTTTGTGCTATTCATGGAAAGAATATGGGAAATCTTAAGTAATTCAACCAAAAGCGAACCAAAAATTAAAATTAGTCATTTCATATTTCCGTTTATAGTAATATAGTATCAGCTGTTAAGTTACAATGATGACTAATGTATAATATTTTATAACAATTTTATTATGTATTAATATTACCATTTTTATTACTCTTCTTTTTTATAATTATTATTTGTAACTTCATTCTTAATTACTTTATCTAAAGTTTTGACTCATGGTAAGGTGTCTTATCAGGGTTTTAAATAGGGTTTTATACCTTTTAAAGTCTCTAAATATTGTGTAAGTATTTTGTTAGAGCTGTGGAAATGAAATTAAACATTCTATGATTTATTAATCTGCAATGATTGAATTATTATAAGTGGAATTATAATTTGTAGATATGTAAAAATTATTTTGGTTTAATAACAGATGGAACTTTAAAACAAAACAAATTATAGGCAGTAAAATGGAATTGACTTGAATTCTTATACAAAACAATGAGTGTACAAAGTGGGTGTGTAAGCTGTAATGGGGGATCAGAGTTGTATGATACAAAGCATGATGCTGAGTGTTCTGAGGGAGAAGATGCTCAGATTCGTTTGGCTCCCCATGTACAAGCATATTTAGCACATAATAATCCTACTACAAACTGCTGTGGGTTCGCTATACCAATCGCCTTTGAAAGGGCAGCCCCAGGAACATGGTGGAATCCACGCTTTGATTCAGAAATACTTGAAGGACAATACAGAAGTAGTTCCTTTAGGCAGATAAGGTTAAGATTCAGGTAAGCAGTCTAAATTGTATGCATCAATACCACAATGAATTCCTTATTTTGTTGTTATAATTTTAAATGTTTTATTTTCTTTTTCAGATTTGCACTTTTATATATTTTAATATTTTCTATGTCATGGTTTATTTACTTTGTTATTCTTGGTCTCCATGGCATAACAGTGAAGTGGCCATTTCTGTGTTCAATATTTGCTGGAGTAGTCTTGATAACTTGTATTATGCTGTTTGTGACATTTACAGATATTTACAAGATTTTTACTTTTAGATTGTCTCTAGTTATGGCACTGGCCCTATGCACACTCAGCCTTTCCCTAGTTACTCTAACAACGCAATTGGAAACAGTTGTTTCACAGGTGGCAGATATAAGCCAATCTGGACATTTTACTATTTGTATTGAAATCCTTCTGATCATATACACATTAACCCCTTTACCATTGTTTGCATGTGTTATTATAGGAATTTTATACTCAATTGTTTTTGAAATTTTAAATATAATTCTGCACTTATCTGAACAAGAATGGCAGTATCCTGGAATGTTTGTAAGAATTCTGCTACAACTTTGTGTGCACATTATTGGTGTGCATATATATCTCATGACTTTCGTAAGAATGCGTGGTACATTTATGAAAGTAGGACAGAGTTTATTAGTAAGACGCCAGTTGGAGATGGAGAAACAATTAAAAGAAAAGATGATTCATTCAGTCATGCCACCAAAATTGGCTAGCTGGTTAATGGAAGAGCAAGTTTTGGAATGTGAAACAAATTTTAAGGCGCAAAATCCATTATATCCAAGAACATCAAATCCTGGGGCTGGTGATATTAAATCACTGTTCAGACCATTCAATATGAGTTCCATGGAAAATGTCAGTATTTTATTTGCTGATATTGTTGGGTTTACAAGAATGTCCAGTAACAAAGGTGCTGAAGAATTAGTGAATATATTAAATGATTTGTTTGAGAAATTTGATGAACTGTGTCAAATTCATGGTTGCGAAAAGATTTCTACTTTAGGAGATTGTTACTACTGTGTTTCTGGATGCCCAGAACCAAGGCCTGATCATGCCACATGTTGTGTAGAAATGGGGCTAGGTATGTGTCTATATAATAATGTTACTAAAAGGATGTATCGTTTAAAGTAGCTTATGTGATGGTAAATTGGTAAATTTCAGGAATGATAGAAGCAATACAAGAGTTCGATAGAGAGAGGGGTGAGGGTGTTAATATGAGAGTTGGGGTTCATACTGGAACTGTTTTATGCGGAATTGTGGGTACACGCAGATTCAAATTTGATGTATGGAGTAATGACGTGACTTTTGCGAATAAAATGGAGTCGACAGGTAAACCAGGACGGGTACATATATCAGAAGAAACGAGTAAATTTTTGGGAGGATCATACGTTTTAGAAGAAGGGGAAGAGGTGTTCGGTAAGTGGGATTTAAAAAGTCGTTGCATGTATACCCTAATTTTTTTTATTTTAAAAGAATTGAATGTGTCCAGGTCATAAAACCTACTTCATTGAAGGACGTCAGCTTAATTCTCCATACGATCACGATCAGTGTATTACACCTTCGAATCCCATTAATCCCCGCCTCATTATATCTCCCGCAGCGTCCCCACAGTCCAATTTTACCTATAATCGTTCCCCCTTTCCGCTTTTCGCAAGAGAGCACAACGTACAAACTGACAAGAAGAACAGCAGCAAACTCGATACAAGTAGCTCTAACTTCCTATCCCCTAATCCATTCAATTTTCGTACGAAGGCTAGTTCACTGCCAAGTATACTAGATTCTGATGCTGAATTGGACGAGAAAAGAGAAAAAGTATTCGTTGAGAGCAACGATAACTCGTCAAAGAGTCCTACGTCCGTTGGTAAGTTATTAATTTTAAAAGATTCGTTTAGAGAGTCATTGTATGTATTTTTGCTGGATGTTCACCAGGTTAAGATGTTTACATAACACCACACTGTTTGTCGTATTGTGACGTAAGATGTTAAATCTTGTTATACTATTAATTTCACAATCTATAAAAGGTGATATTTGCACATTTTGTTAACGCTTGTTCATTACCGTAGAAATAGGCAATGGGATGGTCTAGATTGGTAGATGGACCTAAACCGACTCCGAAAAGTCAGATCAGCCATTTGTAAGCATGATTTTACAATTATTAATAATTTGGGTCATTAAAAAGTCTTTTTAGTTTCATTATGATCTGGTAACATTTTCTTGTAGACTATAGTTAAAACTATATATAAGATATTTATTTTTGATTTTTTCTTTTAGTTTTTAATTATTTTTCATTATTTAACGTAGTCTATTTAAACGATCATGCGCTGGTAGTGTAAATAGCGTGATGAACTGTTGTCTTATTTATTAGAAGTCTTACTTATCAATGGCATAAGGCACAAGTCACTGATAAGATATAGCGTGACACTCAGTTGCCCGAAGGTGACGCTCCACTCGCAACCACGACAAAGCGAATGTTTATAATGAACATTAACGACGTTCAGATTCCTTATGGAATTATATCTTTAAATTTCTGTTAAATTATAAAAAGAAGATGTATTTCTTCTTATAACAAGTATAGTTTTTAATCGATGCATTTTAGTTGTATTGGTATATTATCTACGTTTTCTTGCAAATTTGGGCGTTTTCAAATATCGCGATGAAAAATGAGAGTAACCATTTGAAATATTTTTCATTCTTCGTAGCGTTGAGACATGAACTTCCCCTGTTGGTAAGTGATATCGTTGTCCATAACAACGTTGTCTTAGGATGTTATACACAACACTATTTTGCTCGTCGCCTTGAGAAATATGTTAAGTCTTGTTATCCTAGGTGTTTCACTAGCTACAAAACCAGAACAGTTATGTTTACACATTACTGTTGGGCGACAGAAAGAGGAGTTACGGTGATACCTCTCTAAACGGGTCTCCGGCAAGAGGGACCAGAAATTAAATAAAAATACAAGAGCTATGAAATCTATATTATTATTTAATACATATTCGTAGTTCGTTTAGAAAGTCTATGAATGATAGAATACTGTATTGAATCATTGAACTCTCGATCCAGGTAACACACAATTCTATTCCTAGTGTTCTAATCGAAGTCATTGTTTTATTTTGTTGCTATTGCAAAAAACCTTTCCGAACGCACATTTCAACAGATTTTATAAAAAAAAAGCGCTCCATAATTACCCACAAGGTCCCTCGTTAAAGAAAACTGTTAAAGTTAAATATCGTTATCGTTAACTATTTATTTATAATTGCTTTTTTTTTCTCCTTCATTCAGCGGTTACTGCTGATACTTTGTTATTATGGACTTTTAATGACGGCTTTGTATAATCGCATGCTTCTCAAATCGAAGCTCTGAAGTATAATAATATTTTTATAGCCGATTCATATAAACAGGAGTAATGAGATAAATATATTAATTGCGTTATTAATGTATAGACAAAAAAAATATTTCAAAACAGCAGAAAACTTCTTTGTCCATGTTTATGTCATATCAAAGAGTATTTTGGCGGAAGTTATAAAGTAACTAATTGGAGTTTTGTATTACTGCTGTCTGTAGACTTTACGAATATAAATTATTTGTAAATCGAACAAAATTACCGTAGTAATCAGCAAAACGACTGACCGTGTTTTTTTAATCGACACGCGCAAAACGTTACAACGTGACGTCAGTTAGGAAGATAAACACTGCGCCACATTGTTCTCCTTTAGTCTAGTAATTTCACTAGCTACAACGACCTTATTAATAATTTATATAGATTTGGAGAACAGTAATGTTTGCATACTAGTGTTTAGCGGCACAAAAAGGTAATGTTTTTTTTTTTTTATCAATGAAGTGAAGATTTGAGCGAGGCTTTCATCCATACAGACGAGTTTCTGGTTAGGATACACTGTATCGTATATGCTTGTTGTTTTAAGATATTCGATGTTAAACCACTACTGTAATTATACTAACTACAACGCCTCTGAAACTTGAACAGAGTAATGTTTGCACACTGCTGTTTGGCGGTAGAAATAGGAGCTGCAGTGGTACTTTATGACGAGTGCCTTGACTCTCTCAATACCCGCGCTTTGCTACGATAAACACGAGACCTTCTCGTACTTGTCGTTAACTGTAGGGTGGATTAGTGGAAAATGGGGCCACCACCTTCAAACCTTGAGAGCCCTAAATCTGTTTCAGGTGACTTCTATGTTAGATAGGGTTCATCATAGTCCTATTCTTAATAGTTTGTGACTACAAGGCAGAGCTGCGGTGATTCCTACCTAAACGATCTCCGGCAACAGAAACGTACCATCAATATAAAGTCATGTGAACATGTAATCTTGTTTTATTACATCATTAAATAATGTAATAGAACAAAAACCTATTTTTATACTGTTATTTTATATTACATAATATCTTCGGAGCTAATTCTTCATTTACTTATACCGAGTGTGGTTGGGATCGAGTGACGCTACTCTTAAATATCAAATAGTATTTGTAAACATACATACGTATATATCCTCTCAATGTTTACTTTGGCAGCCATCGAGGATATAAAGACACGTTATAGCTTTAAACATATTTTTAACTTTCATCTACTTTTTAGTTTACATTCATTCAGCTTCTATAAAATGTTAAAAATAAAACTTTACATTATATTAAACTTAGAGATCTAACGTCGCGTTTCGTACAAATATTTCTCTGAGGCAGTACATTCTAAAACACTTTCCAAGCGTGCCGAGATAGTTAGTTTCACGCGTTAAGTAAATAATAAATGTTATGTCATTATATTAAGTTACATTTTCACATTTCTGAAGAGCATTATTATTCGTTATAGCACAATAAAATGATCCATTACAAAATAGATTTCAATAGCGTTAGATCTTCGATAGTTCCTAATGCCCAATCATTATCGACCGTTAACAGTTTCACGTTTACGTTCAATCTGATTTATTTCAGGGAGTTACGGCAAGTATACGAATAAACTGAAAAATTGGAAGGTGCCCAGGTTTCTCAGGAAACATTCGGATACACCTCTACATGAAATAAAGAAGCAGGATTTCAGTGATAAGACGATACATTTTCTAGAGAAAGGCGATGACAACGGATCGCAATCGAACAATGGCTATCATCAAGTGCCTATCGTGATAGAATCTCAAGACAATAAGCACAGGCCGGTGCAGAGTAGCAGTAAGATACATATATCTCAGGCCCAGGATGTGGCCTCATTTGAGAAGGAGATTATCGATATCCGATCGTATTTAAGTCAGTCGAGAAGTAACATGTCGCCTTTTGCTAGAAGTAGTAGTTATAGGTCACAGTATGGAAGGCCGAAAGTAGAGGTAAATGTTTACTATTCTTTTTATTTCGTATAGAACTTTTTATATTGGATTTAATTTAAGGCATACTGCATACGTAACAAATACATATACAAAATTACTTATATAATAAGTTATATTTATAAAAAAAAATATAATATTTCTTTTATTCTACCAATCGACAAGTCTACTAAGTTTGTTGATTATGAGTGATAAACCTCCTCATAATAATGTGGCGCAGTTACGATGACTTACACTGAATCATACTGTGCTCGTCGTCATAATACATGAGATTTTAAGTATCTAATTTACTAGCTAACAACATCCTTCGAACCAGAAGAACATAGTAATTATTTCGCACTACTGTTTGGCTTCAATAGAGGTCTCCCACTATTTTTTATTACTTAATATTTACATGGATCAAAGCAACAAAGTTGTTATATCATAAATAAATTTATATTTGCAAATATGCATTTAGTCTTGGCACGAGTGCAATTTTAGAATCAATATTTACATTAAACGTACGCTTTCAAGCAAAGATTAATTACTATAATGGACGTTCAGAATCTTCGATTATATTATATACAATAAAACCCCTGATCAATGCCGATAATTGGCTTCTATGATTTTATCCATAAGTATACAATTATGTATTGCAATTGAAATAGGATTTACTTAAAATTACGGTGATAAGAAGACACATTTTAGGTCTCAATGATGAGAGCACAATGCAGTGTTAGGTACATCATCCTAACTATCGCCACGTTGTTATATGAAGATTTAGTTATATTTTTAATTAAACTAAGCGAAGAGAAGAACGGGACATTCATTTACTGGTTAGTGATTCTCTTTGATGGGAATAGTTATCGAAACTACTGTCAGTAGAAGTAAACGGTGCTCCTGTATCAGGTTAAGGCGTGTTTACCATTTATAA
The DNA here is from genome assembly GCA_033220335.2 of Troides aeacus. Classification (NCBI taxonomy): domain Eukaryota; kingdom Metazoa; phylum Arthropoda; class Insecta; order Lepidoptera; family Papilionidae; genus Troides; species Troides aeacus. The sequence continues at coordinate 4,548,915 of CM067275.1, read as the reverse complement.
TCGGTATTGCGCTGAAACGGTGATAAAACTGAATTGTTATAAAATACCATTTAAAACATTTTATATTCTTAGACTAGTAAATAATTTCCAATATAAAACTAGAAATTGAATTGTTGCTATAACTGGATTCTATTCTGAAAACTGGCAAGTATTAAATTATAACTCGCTTGCCGGCTCCGTGCCCCAGTTCACGAGGGGTGCCCTAGTTGTACCCTGGGCATTATAACGTAACAAGAATAATATGTTACTAGATATCTAGGTTACAAGCGCACCGCAGTTCTGTCTAATGGAAATACGACCAGGAGTCGATATGAATAAGTTTAGTTCGCGCTGTAAATGAAACTTTACGTTCAAGATATTTTCCATCATGTGAACTCTTCGCTAGTTTGCTCACATTACTTAATAAAAAGATATACTCCTTCAGAGATTTTCAATCGATTTTACTTATCCTACATCTTGTCGTTGGGGTTGAAAATATTTATTTTTAACTCCCTTTCGACTTTGTTTATGTATTAAATTCTATAAAACAAGTTAATACAAATATATATCAGAATTTTATCAGCACTTTTTTGTCATTAAGGAACAACCAAAATATTTACATTAATAATATGATTTGTATATACAATTGCATTGTAAAAATATAAAAAATTTAAAAATGTTAGAAAATCTGTTCTTTAATTAACAGACTATCTAATGTATAATTGCGGGTCTCAGTAAGGGTCATTTGAAAATATATATCTTCATCATCAGGAACATGAGCATTCAACGTTGAATGATTTGTAGATGCTTATAGGCTATTTGTTTTTGGAGTTTATAGATCCTTCGTTTTATTTCTAATTAATTTTTATAAATATTTTCATTTCGTATTACTTATGCGGTTGCCATAGTAACGCTATAATATATGCTACAGAAAGTCATTTGCGAATGCGTTTACATGCTTACGGAGAACACCTAGTTATTAAATAAATGAATATCTGTATTGGCACTGCACATTATTTAAATTAGCTTAAATTCTTAATATTACGATTACTTAAGTTCTTCAATACTATGAACTAAATCAAAAGAAAAAAGTTTTTGTTCATATAATATTGCGTTACATCTATTGATAGCTCTGTTTCGGTTTATCATGAGAATTTTTATTGTCATGATTACATATACAATGATGAAATGTGCAATGTTCAATTCATTATTAAATAAATACTTTTTAGTATGATGCAGTCGAAATCATGATTACCTTAACCGTGAGACGTCCACTGCTGGACATAGGTTTCTTGTAACAGAGTTATTTGTTTGACCATTATTACTTTCACTATTTATTGACTTTGAAATTTTTACGTTTTGCCTTTATCGCTACATCGTGTAAATAAAAATGTGATCAATAATCTTTGTAACTGAAACTTATAGAATAAGATTACAAAATTCCTTCGTAAGCATATTATATATCATAAAATTAAAGAAACCATTTTCATCTTCCTTTCTTAAAAAGATATCACATGATCCTGAAGATCATGGCTGACTTTGTTTGGATACCATTATTCGTTTAATATAATATTTATGCAAAAATTATGATAATTTATTCATTTAGTTGTAGCAAAGAACTTGCACAACGCATTTCTGTTTATAATGAACGGATATCTTCGAATCGAGTTTAAAGTTTGGCGAATGTTAAATTTGATACTTGGTAATAAATGGTGCGCAGTATTTTTAGCTGTTACTAGTACGGCGGCAATGAACTTGATACCATTTGAATGTTGCGTAAAGAGGCCAATGTTCAAAGTGCTGCAACTGAGCGTGCTATATGATACGAATGACATTAATTCACACACACACACACACATATATATTTTTAGCTGAGTAATTAAAAAACTTGTGTTGCTATCATAGACAATATATCTTACCAGTCAATATTAATGACATTATGATAAAATTTATCTTTAACCATGGCTTTTATATCGATGGAAGAAATCTATAACCTGGATTGGTCTCTTAAATTAAATAGGTTATGTTATTTAAATATGTTATTTACTAACATTAGCTTCATGTAGTCCACTAGTCTGGATAATATATCGGTTGTTATTTACTTTTAAATATTTTCACTTCTGGAGATTACAATTACAATGTTTTTACATCCTGTTTCGGTCAAATGTTTTACTTCTCGTAGCGTGTTTTTTTTGTGGTTCATATACTGACATATATCAAGTATATGATATTCCAGATAAACTCTGTTTTATTTAACATCTTATGCTTCGATATGAAAATAATGCGAAGTTATTTAAAATTTAAAAATAACAAACAATCACTTACCTACCGATGGACTTTCGGTTCGTTACGACATTTTGACATTAAAGAAATATTTTCATGTTAATGAATTAGATATTAAAGCAATGGAGTATTAGTAGTCTTTTAAAACAATTTTCTAAAGCATAATTGGTAATGATTTCTAGACGCCTGTAAGTCGAGCACGAAGCTCAACCTTGGCGACGCAGGGAGAGTTGCTGCGACCGAAGGATCGCAGGCTTAACCTACCTCTCCCAACGGCACAGCCACCACGGGTTCATGATGACTCGGTTAGTCTATGCCCTTCCGTCAACAGTCGAAAGGATTCCGGCATTAGGAGTACAAGCAGGAGGTCCAGTATCCAACAACAGGTAAGTCTAAAGGATAGTTTTAATGAAAGATTGCAAGTGTAACGCACTTTTACAAGGTCTCAGTTTTTTTTTTTTAATTATCTTATCATATATTACAAAATTTTCACAATATTTATTTGCAATATATTCACTATGAATTTCAGCTATTTACATTTTTTTTCACATTAGTTCTTTTTATTTTTTTTATACATTATTGAGTATATATGTATGAAGTAATATTTACTTGTCCTTAATTGTTTACGATCTTACTTAATTTTTCTAATCTCGAGTATAATAGCAATTTCTATTCTTAAGTCAGTCTCCTGTTCAAAATCATACCTCAAGCCTCTATGTATCATATAGGACACTCTGTCAGCGAATGAGGAATAGGTAGTTCCCTGTTGCTGGAGGCCATCTAGGCAGGTACCACAGCAGCGCCTATTTCTGCCAATAAACAGTAGTATGCAAACATTACTATGTTCTGATTTGAAGGGCGCTGTAGCTAGTGTATTTACTGGTGTAACGAAAATCAACATCTCACGTCTCAGGCGACGATCGCAATATGGTGGAGTATTTATCATCCTAAGTAGCGCCACGTTGTTATGGGCGGGCACATCACTTACTATCTTGTGAACGTCCCTCTCGTTACGTAGCTTACTTGAATAAAAAAAAACCTCAACAGCTAACTATACATGTGAAAGGATTTACCGTTTACAGGGAAACAATTCAGGAATTACCCACACGAAAATAGACCTTCTTTTTTTGAGAATATAGTATGACCTAGGCAGATATTTTGGAAAAAGTGTTTGTATTATATTTAGTGTACTGACGATCTGGTGAAGGTCGCCTAGAACTTCTGATTACGTACAGAGCAGAACTGATTAGTGGATTACTGGGGGGTGGCTTATGTTCGGTTATGGGCAACTATTGGTTGGATGATAATGATAATATTTAGTATCTGTATGTATCTATCTATAATATCTTTGTACGTGTTATATACGAACGAAACGTATATATTAATAATAAAATAGATTAGAATTAAATAATTAAACAAAAAATCACTCGTAATTTTTTTTTGCTACATTTTGGTTTTTGATCATAAAGAATAGTTTGCTTATTGTAATTTATGAACCATTCCCGGTAATCATTTGCGTTGAATTACACGATTGATCATCTATAAACGATTACCTTCGTCATCGTGTCTAGTTACCGTACATCTATCATCTACAATTAGTACATCGTGCCGTACTAATTATGATTGCGATGGCATCGCAAAGTAATTGCACCTTTTATTAAGATTTATCTGACAGTACTTAAGAAAATTTCCTTGGAAAATAACTATCGGTTAATATAAATAATAGTAAAATACTGTTAACACTTAAACCTAACTATTTTTCCATCATATTCATGAGGTACTGTCTCCAAAATTAACTTTACTGGTTAGTTTGGAAAATATATTTCAGTTTTAGCTACCTTTTTAACTGATCAAACTAGTTCTTCCGTTCTCTACCAAGAGCGTTTTTATAAGAAGTTTATCCTCCAGAATCATTGCAAGATTCTCTTTGCTTTACATTGGGGAAAAATGCTATCATATTTTGTACGACAACATGTACAACATGTTTGTCGGCGGTTTTGTTATGAACGATTATTGTAAGACCTTGTGAACAAAGTCCACGAGTTATGACATTAAATAATTCCGAATTTCAATGTCTTCGCTTGTACAGTCGTAGTAGTGCAATTAATCAAGTTTTGCTAAATGGATAGAAAATGAAGAATTATGATTTTCTGGCTACTACTTAATAGCAATTTCGACGGCAATTATTCCATATAATAACTATCTATATTCTTGATGTAGATCGGGCTGCAAGCCACAGCGGCTCTTACTTCTCATCTGACGCTGGGCTCGTGGACCCGGATCCACGGCCTGAGCTCCATATAATAGTTTAATTTTTGTAACGTTTATAGTAATTATTGAGGCAAATAAGGATGCAAAAAATAATGTGGATTTTTTTGTCATGAAGACCTCTTAAGATATTTATAATAAAAAGTTATAATGAAACCTCATTCTTTACAGATATTTGCACTGAACCAGGCTGCGATTGCTACGTCACAGAATGATATAATGCAACACAGAGTTTCCGGTTACTACACATCCAGTCAGTCGTCATTAAATGAAATGACATCGAGAAGTAGATTGCCGCCACCTCTGAACGAACAGCAAGTTCAGTCTTTGCAAAAGTTACGAAAACAATCTGATCTTCAACTCATAAGATGTGTACAAGACAGCGCCAGGTCGGGCATCAATTATTTCGTTCAGCCACCATTGAATAGATTTACTTTGTACTTTAAATTCCCCGAAATGGAGAAGCACTATAGGGATAAAGCTCATAGAAGCGATGACAGTGAAGATTTTCCACCTACCCTCACGACGTCTAGATTCAACACTGCTTTAGATATCCTGGTGTCCGCAGTGATTTTCATCGCTGTCACCGTTTCTATATTTATATTGTACGGTGATTGGCGCCATTCCTTTGGATGGACCATATTATTTATTATAATCGAGGCTATAGCCATGTCGCTTTGTGTCTACCGCCATTATTTAAAGTGGAAAACGAAGAACGATCCTCTAGTCACAAATACAATTAGGCGTTCAGTTAAAATATTTAGGAAGTTATCTAACTGGTGGCCCTGGCATTTGTCGGGTAGTCTATTAATCAGTTTACCAATATTGGCCGTTTTAATAAATTTTTCATGCAAGAACACCACGATGACAATACTTCAAGGGGAGCAATCGTTTTATGTATATCTCCTTTGTATAGGTATAGTACAGTTCTGCAACTTCACTCAGATGAGTTGGCTCGTTAAAAATACTCTAGTGACGTTGTACGCGGGTCTATTCTTGTTCTTCGCCGTGCTAGGCTGCCGCGAGGCTAATACTCAGTTAATAGACGGCTACATTACTACAAATCCACGGTTATTTGATTCTAACACCACTTTCCTTAATATGGTTAATGGTACCTACGATACTTTGCTGGAAATTAACGGTACGGAATTATTCGTGGGCGTCAGACATAAAATGCATTTGACGGAATTGTACCTAGACATCGTTTTACTGCTGATGCTTGTATGGTTTTTAAATAGGGAGTTTGAAATTAGTTACCGGCTCAGCTTCTACAGTAATGTTGTAGCCAATCTTGATAAGCAGAAAGTTCAGAATATGAGGAATCAAGCAGATTGGCTTTTGCACAATATCATACCCCGTCACGTGGCGGAACAGTTGAAAAATACCGCAAAATATTCTGAAAACCATAAGGATGTAGGTATTATATTCGCGAGCATAGTAAACTTCAACGAAATGTACGACGAGTCGTATTTAAAAGGAAAGGAATATCTCAGAGTATTAAATGAATTGATAGCCGATTTCGATGAACTGTTGGAGAGGCCTCAGTTCCAGCACGTTGAGAAAATAAAGACTATAGGTAGTACATTTATGGCGGCCAGTGGGCTCAATCCCGATTTGAGGCATTCATCACGTGGTACCTACGATCATTTGTATCAGTTGATGGATTTTGCACTTGAAATGCAGAAAGTTGTCGATAATTTCAATCAGGACTTGCTGGAATTTGATTTCATTTTACGCATCGGATACAACTTCGGTGACGTTACAGCGGGGGTAATAGGTACCACTAAATTATATTACGATATTTGGGGTGACGCTGTCAACATAGCGTCGAGGATGGACTCTACGGGGGTCGTTAAGCGAATCCAGGTTGGCGAGGCCTGTATTCCTGTTTTATCACCTAGGTACGATTTCGAACCCCGTGGCACCGTCTACGTAAAAGGTAAAGATAACATGAGTGTTTACCTTGTTGCCGGTAAAAAGGAAATTTAGATTAGATATCTTTAAAGAAACGTAGAATCTGTGATTTATTTATATTTTATACATTGACCTTATTGTATGGGACACTATATACGGTAAGAGATACTTTTATCCTATTTATGATATATTCTGTTGATGAAGTGCTAGGATTTGAAGAAAAATACTCGTGCATAAAGTTCTACTAACTTATTATTATGAGCTTAAGGCATCTATAACTTTACTACGCCATTTCCATGTTTCGTTTCATTGACTTTACACAGAAGAGTATATCTTAGAGGCTCTAATGTTCGCTGTTCTGATACATAAATTATTAATCTAGCATCAGGTTAGTACTTTTAAAACATTTTTTACTAGTATATGAAACGTTGTTGTGGTAATGCTTTTCTTCTGTGATTTAACTGCCTCCGTGGCACAGGGCTTGTTCGCTTGGCATTTGACACGGAGGTCCCAGGTTCGATTCCGGGGCCACGAGTTGTGGAGTTTGGTTGGTGGTAGGGTTTTTTCGATCCCGCCTGGCTAGCTGCCACCCTCATGTTGTAAACATATGAGAGCCAGAGTATTCTGGGCAAGCGCATCGAGATCAAGTGTTAGCCTAGTGTAGATAAAAAAAGTTTCTTCTTAAGTGAAAAAGTGCTTACTAATCCTTGCCTATATAAATGTGACCAGAGCTCTAGTCTGACATTATATTAGGATATTCACTCTACACCTAATGTTATATGAAAATGAAATATTTGTATATAATTTTTAATAATAAATGCGAGATAATACTTTTGGGTATATCGGGCTATTTGTGTGTAGTGAGATTTAATAAAAGAATAATTCTTATTTATAGTCTAATATATTTTGTATTTTTAAATCGACTAACGTCTACATAATCCTAATCGGATTTGAATCTATACTTTATCATGGGGTAGACAATGTAGTAATGGTCTATTTATAATTAAGGTTACTAAAACATATTTATTACATCATGTAGATTGATTATATGTTATATATCGATGTGTATGTGCCGTTATATGTATATCTTAGTTTTTAATATTGCAACCTTGTTGCGATTGATGGCTGCTTATAGTTTCACTTCTTATACATTTTCTACTAAATTATTATGGAAACATGCTAGATGTTATAAGATTTTTTTTTTAATAAATGTTTTGTTTACAGTGCTATATGAATGATCGCGCATATATTATATTAGAACTTAATCAGTCTCGATATTGGAAACGGAAATATTTTCTTAAAATACTTACCAATGTCTTGTGACAATAAAAATATAGGTAATTGATCAAAAATATCACTAACATCTATCGTGTTTATTATAATGAAGCCGTGATAGCTCAGTTTGTAAGATGATCGTATGTGTTTTACGTATCAAAGAGGCGCGGGTTCGAACTCCACTGAGCTTGAGTTACTGGTAATAGAATACGTGGTGAAGAAATCTACGTGTTCCAAGAACAACGGCTTTCATGAATTTCGGATTCTCTTTAGCCCGCACTTAAATGAATTGGTGTGGCTATCTGTGAGAGAAGGTAGGAGTCCCAAATATGTGCATAAAGAGGTTTTATTAAAAAGGGTTTATGATAGAAATATAATTGAATTCTGAAATTTTAAATATTCTTCTAGGACTATTACTTTTAATTACTGGAGACAAAAAATAGATGGAAATAGAAGTATTAAAATGTAATAAATAAAGTTACCGCCATTTTCCCTTACTGTGGTTAGATAAGCTTACTCTGGTTAGATAAGCTTTTAAGTGTGTATGTAATTTATTTATTGGGCGAATTATTTGAGGTTTTTGGTCCTTCTGTTTCTAATTATGTTAAAGTAAGTTAATTGACTGAACGTTTCAAAAGTTTTCATATATTTACTGAGGCTGAATCTTGAAAACGTAGCATTCGCAGATAATATAATGTATAATACCACAGGTATGACATATTTTTTTTTATTCATAGCAAATTATTCTCATAACGCAAAATCACTAATGAACGTTGAACCTTTCATAAATATTTTATTGTTCTAGTACTGACATGCCTACTTAACTAGTTATCTAGATGGATTGTAGTACCTGTCTCCATCTACGTATATGTGTACTATAAAGGAATTTAATAATTTCTTAGTTTACATTTGAAATTTGAATAATATGTCATTCTTTATAACAAATCATTAATGATTTTGTTTCAGAAGCAAAATTCTGTATTTATTAAAATGTTTTAATAGATATTATTATTTACAAATATATATATTTAACCGATCCTGCAATACATTCAAAATCCAAAGGCAATGGAAATTTTACTTTCTAGGTATTCTCAATCTTATATAGAGCCTTATAATACATTCCACTTTTATTTAATTTGGATATTATATTATATGATTTTAAAATTATAACTTTAATAAATTTTTACGGTTAATAATAGGTGGACCGGAAAGTAATGTCGTTTCTGCGCATGCCAATACTTGATTGTCATTTGTCAGCTCATTGTTTTGTTCAGAGGCGTACCAAAGACATTGTGAGGTTATAGTGATTTCTTTACTTATAGACAATTGAATTACAATTTTTTTTTGTAATTTTGGGTAAAATGGCCAGCCAAATACCAGAAGAGGTACACATCCGGCATTGCATGCTCTTTGAGTTTCGCAAGGGAAATAACGCAACAGTTGCTACCAAAAACATTTGCGATGTTTATCCAAATGCACTGGACATTCGTAAATGCCAAAGGTGGTTTTCCAAGTTCAAATCGGGTAATTTTGATCTTTCCGACTCGTATCGATCAGGAAGACCATCAGCGTTAGACAACGACGTGTTAAGGGCGGAAGTGGAAGCAAATCCGTGTCAGACGATCGAGGAATTGTCAAACAGTCTCAACAAACCTTGGTCGACCATCCAAGAACATTTGAAGCAGATTGGAAAAGTAAGCAGAGCAGGTGTTTGGGTCCCGCATAATCTGTCCGAACAGAATAAGGCTAACCGATCAATCACATGCAACTTATTGCTTCAACGACACAACACAGAAGCGTTTTTTGATCGCTTGATCACAGGAGATGAGAAATGGGTCCTGTATGATAACCCAAAACGCAAAAGGCAGTGGCTCTCTCCAAATGAAATCCCTCGGAGTACTGCTAAGCCAGGTTTACACCCCAAAAAAGCGCTTTTGTGTGTTTGGTGGAGTATTCGCGGCATTGTTCATTTTGAATTACTGAAACCTGGAGAAACTGTTACTGCAGACCTCTACAGCGAACAATTGCAGCGAGTCAATCAATCTTTAATTGAAAAGTGGCCAGCGATTGTCAACCGAAAAGGCGTCATTCTCCAACATGACAATGCAAGACCGCACTGCGCAAGGCGAACTCTAGAAAAAATTAATGAATTGGGGTGGGAGGTGCTGCCTCATCCACCATATTCGCCCGATGTTGCACCATCGGATTTCCACTTATTCCGAGCGCTGCAACACTTTTTAAGTGGCAAAACATTTGCAAATTTGGATGATATCCAAAATGCCATCTCTAGATATTTTGCCGAAAAACCAATTAATTTTTATCGATCAGGGATTGAAACTTTACTCACTAGATGGCAAAAGGTTATTGACAATGATGGGGAATACATCATTGATTAAAAATAAAGACTCGTTAAAAATGTATGTGTTTGTATTTTGCGTAAGAAAACGACATTACTTTCCGGTCCCCCTAATATCTTTAACATAGGTGCGAGGTATTCAGAGCCAACATATTTGTATTTAGAAAAAAAAAATATGGACCAAAACTGAGACACTTGTTATGCTCTCTCGATAGTTAATTTAAACAGTGTCTATAGTTTTCATTAATGAAATGTTAAAGTAGGAGCATTTATATTTATGGCCCTCGATGCAATACCATTGACCTTGCATAGCATATAACACTCAAACTATTTAAGTGAAACTTAACTCCCTATAGTTTCTGTTGACGTGAAAATTACTGAGCATTTTCGTTATTATGTTATTATTAAGTTTATATTAAATTATACATGTATTTATTTACCATATAGTCGCTGTATAATGATATGTCATAATAGTGCATAGATCAAGTTTATATAAAACTCTGATATTAAATGCAAAATCGTATAACTGCACAAATTTAATCTTATTTTATTTTTATTACATTATTTACAAATGTGTATTTAAAAATGTCAATAGTGAAACTTCTACAGTATCAATGTGCCACCCTTGAATCTATATCTAATAATATCATCATTTTGCAGAACAAAGGAGAACAAATTAGGAGTATAAATATTAAAAGAAATCTTTCATATTTTATAAACCATAACCTTGAATATTATTTACTAATTTATTCTTTAGTGATTTTAATAATATTACATCTCTTTGTATATATTGTTTTATAGGTGAACGTATGTTTCTATGTGGAATAAAAATTATTGCTTCGAAAAAGGTATATACATATTGCATACATACATATGCTTGATAATCTACACATTATTATCATTTAAATATTCCATAACGCTATAGTATACTTTGTGTATTAATAATATATATTTTATTTGATTTTTAAATTGGTTAAGTTGCAAATTAAACATTGAGAGATTTTTATTATAGATGTACATACCGAGCCCCCCCAAAGATTCCACCTCTTCGTCCAGACGAAAATATGGCGTATTAAGCTTAATTTTTTTTCAAGTGTTTCGATCGCGTATTTCACTGTTTTGTATACAAGAAATTTGTTACAAATATTCCCACCCTGCGGCATCCGGTCCGGTCGCCCCCGGACTCTCCCCGCAACTCTCTTTATGGAAGGAATTTTATAAAATCTATCCTTAGCTGACCCGTAAATTGCAGAAATAATATATTTTTCAAATTTTGAGTGTTTACGTCTAATAGTTTCGGATATCCCGTGATCAGTCAATAAATCTCTAGATATCTCCTATATATTTAGATTCTGCATATCTTAGAGTATTTGTAGTATGCAATTCATTATTTATATATTTCCAAATCTACTATATTCCAATACACAACATTTCTTGTGTAATCCTTACATCAAAGATAGCAAATAAATTACCTTTTATATTTTGTTTTCTATCCTTTCATATTATACAAAATAGTAGAAGTTTCACTACGAGCATATGACCGAATCTTTATATTTCGTTGATCAATGATTTAACTTAAATTGGGTTTTGTTATTGTATAGCTTAAAAACGATCGTTTTAATAAATTATTTTACATATCGACATGAATTGTGTGGTATTTTTTTACGATTTATATAACTGTCTTAACAGTTTAAAATTAAAAAAAAAAACAATGAAATTTCAAGCTTTATTAACGTATATAACTACATAGTGCTCAAAATCCGTTGCTATTTATACGTGTGCCAATGTATGTCACATAAATGATGTATTAGATTATCGTTGATAATACACACATTTCGGTTTAGCAAATTTTTATGGCTACTTTATTTAATTTTTAGTTTCATGAATGCAGCTACTACCCAGTGACGGAAACAGTAAAATTTTTTGTTGATCCTTTCGAATAAATTATTTGTTGATTTAATAATATACTTTTAAAATAGTCTATAAACTTATTTATTTTAATAACAATTACAATGAGATATAGAAGAATTCCTTTTATTTGTTAATAGGGAATATGCATGTTACTAAAAGAGTACATATTTTTTTTAAATCTTCAAATACTGGATCCATGTTTAACAAAATCTACGTACATATGCTTCAGATGTCGCTATTGGCCAGAAGGAGATTACCTAATTGTTCTAGTAAACAAAAGCCTAAGAGCTTTCTTAACCGTGCAAAAGAAGTTTGTGAACGTCATCATTGCATCAAGTTGATTGGACTTTTACTCTTTAAAATAATCTAGTTTTCTGTTGTTGAATATTTTTGCAGTAGAAAATCGATGTAATCCTTCTAATAAGAATTTTAAAAAAATATATGCATATTCCCTATTGCACGATTATGGAATTTTTATAAATCATAAAAAGGCAATCTCACTGGAATGTTATTAATTTTTTTTAGTTAACTTTTAATATTTTAAAATTATATTCTTACTATACACCAGTTTAAAAATTTTTCATGTAGTAAGTCTTTTCTATGTCTGTTAGGGAACGACTTACAAATATTGTTACATTCATTATACAAATCGCAATATATTAAACAAGAAAATTGAATTTTTATTTAACGACTTAATATACTGAAATATTTAATATATTGTATGATATTTTAAAGTGTGTTTTAATAATAAATTATCCTACTTTAATTTTTTATATGATTGTTTCCTCTGTAACAAAGTGTACATTTTTTTAATATCATGTGCAGTACAAGTATAGTGTACTGATAAATAGTAAGCTAAAATTACTGCTCTAAGTATTTAGCAGCTATGAAATATTTTAGATTTATTTTACAAAGACATCCAGGTGATAATTGTGCTCCAATTTTCTTAGGACACTTCTTATTGACAAGAGCACCAAGTTGAAGGATACTCCTGTCCTTTGATATATTACATTTATCAAATAATAATTAAGGAACACCTACACCAGTTGTCAGAACATTGTTCCAATTTTCTGGGGATGCAAGTGTAAAAATATTGTTACTGCATTTCAATTTATTAAAATTCATTTGTTGTTATTTTATTTAACTTATAAAATTAGTTTGAACAAATCTATTGGCAAATGATTTTGCAAAAAAACATTAGGTTACATGTGCCAATCAACTAGGCGTGTGTTCAATTACATAAAATACATCCTGAATATTTCTAAAACTAGGTAGTATTCTCAGGGCCTTTGTAGATTGTAGATACTTAAAGTAATGTCAGCTAAAAAAAATTAATGTGAAAGAGTGTTTATAGGGTTGTCGCTCCACGCAAAGTCGTCGCTTGAAAATGCGTAGATCATCCAGTAGAAGAGATTAAGCAGCGCAAAGGAAGCAGGAAATAGAATGCGGGCGGCCTTGTCTATGTGGGACACGCTGTTTATGTGGCCTCGTTTACCTGGAGAGAAAAGATAATCGTAATAAATGTATTACTCGTCAAGATAATCTACCCTATGCGGACTTGTTCAATGAAATAACAGAAGTGCTTGTGTATAGTTAAAAATTTACACACATGTTTTATGCTTGTTTAGCAAAAAATGGCGCAATGGCCTAACTTTATTGCGCTCATTCTTTCCGGTTCGAAAGTATATCTTTGCGAATGTGAGACAATTATAACATTTACTAAATAAATTTATGTTCCGGTACTGATGAAAAAATTGAAATTAATAATGATTGGCACTTATAAAGTTGAATAAGTATATATATGTTTAACGAAGTTAAAGTCCTGTTTTTAACTAAAAATTAAACTCTTACACCCCCCGTGTAAGGGGTCCTGCAACACAACTCCCGAGACCCGAACCATCTTCCCCTGCTCGTAGTGCCCCCTGCTAATTAACGATGCTCTCTCTCAGCGACACGCATTGGACTAGCGTGGTGGGAAGTGGCCCCAATCTCCTATATGAACCCCGACAAACGATGTTTGGGAGAGGCCTATGTCCAGCAGTGGACGTTTAACGGCTGATGGTAATGAATTTAACTCACCTGCTTCAACTTGCCGTTGCCGACGGTAGCGGTCATCTCCGGCGAGACAGTAAAGCAGTTGTCGCCAACGAGGTACTCTTCTCTCAGTTTGAGTGGTGCGTTCCATGGTGAGACGAACGTTTGTTTGTTCCGGTGGAGGTGGTAAATCTTCACCTTCACTTACACAATTACCTTGTGTAGGTAAGGAGGTGTTCTAAAATTAAAGAAATAAACTAACTGTACAGTTTGAATAAAATTCAACAATGTCAACTATTGAGTATTAGATGGAATGTTATTGATTTAAAGTAGTTTCCGAACTATCTACACAAGTATAAAAGAGTATAAAAAAGAAAATATATTTTAAGCATTTCGTAATGTTTTGCGTCTGATGGTATGCATACAATATTTGAAGCCGAACGAGTCGAACTCCTGCGACGAGCAGCTAGCTGTCTAGCGGCAAACGTATCCCCTCCTACTTCTTCTATTAGTTCTTCCCATTCGGAATCATCAATTACGATTTCACCAGATCCAACCTGAAAACGATAGTATTCCTTATTGCGAATGGTTCTATGAAATCGCTGTTTGTATATTACAGTTTTACATTATCTGTGATAAAGGTTTACCTTAGTAAAGTAGTGAACACCAGCAAACTCTAGTAAGGTAGCGATGCAGTAGAAGAAGCTCATCAGTAAAAACCAATCGAGAGCAGTGGCGTAACGAACTTTTGGCAGATCAGTTCTCGAATCCAAACTAATTGTTGATAAAGTCAATACCGTTGTTATTCCTAAGCCTACGCGATCCGAGGTAGCCTAAAAGTAGGTGAAATATAAAAAAAAGTATATTAGTGAAAGATCAGTTGAATCCAATGATAATTATTGATCTGATTATCTTATATGATTACACCAATTGATCGAGATGTGAGAAACCGAATAAATGCAGAATGGATGAAATGGCAACAAGTCACTGAGACGACTTGAGATCCGCGAATGCCCTTTAAACTTAATGATAAAAGACCTGTCCTATTATACGGAGCTGAGTGTTGGGCCACCAAAGGTTCGGATGAAAGTAGATTACGTGAGCATGTCTAATGAAAGTGGATGGTTATAAGGGTAGAGGAACACCTAAGAATGTGGATGGATTGTGTGAAAGATGACATGTGCAAGAATAGTGTGAATTCAGATATGACGGCTGATAGAGGGATATGAAAGAAAAGTATATACTGAGCCGACCCCACATAGCTGTGAAAATGGCAGGGGAAAGAAGAAGAGCTTACGCCAATTTTAATTTTGTCATGGAAAGATGTGTATATAATCAATACACAACCAATAGAATTTTATAATACTTTAGTAACTGAACAATTTGAGATATTACTATCAGTTGAAATGTTCTTCCATTGTTGTTAGTTTCTGTATTTATTTTATACAAACATGTTCCTCTGCAACTGTCATATTTTTTATGTTAAAAACCATAAGCAAAAAGTTGTTATAATTAACATATTTTATGAAACGTTGTGTATTAACATACCTCACGATGAATCCAAAATGAAACCCAAGAAAGCACTACTATAAGAATGCAAGGAACGTAGACTTGAATCAGGAAATAACCTGTATGGCGTTGAAGATTAAACGACACTTGGAGCACGGAGAAATCACCTATGGAAGACAGTAAATTTCCAAAATATAAACATAAGTACTAAAACTTAAGTTTAATTTTAACAGTATATATAACCATCAGATTTTTTATACATATCAATGAATGTTAGTTATTGTTTTTAAGTTTATTAGTTAGTAGTTATTCCTGTTATAACACATTGGTAGTCCATTATTTGTTTTTCAGAATAAAGTAAAATCACTACTGTGTACCATAAATAAAAACCACGTTTAATAAGAAATTACTTAGTACCAAAGATACGATTGCCCATTACAAAGGGGTATAGTAATGTCAGTAGCTATAGCGCCCTATAACCCAAAACACGAAAATATATGTATGCTACTGTTTGGTGATAAAAATAGGCGATTCTTAGACAGGCATGTTGGAAACTACTTAAAACTAAGTGTATTAAAAGGAATGTACATTATGGTGTTTCTATAAAATAAGATGGATTCCGCAAATGTAACTCTTCGAAGCGTAAAAGCCGATTCGTGTCGATGAGTCTTGTCACTTTCGACACGCTGCTACACATTCGCTACTCGGGGAAGAAAATAAGATAATATATTGGAAATCAAAAATATATACATTTCCGAGCATTAGGTCGTGAAATTCATTTCTTGGTTAGAACACTCATTTAAAACCTTTCAGAAATATTGCGTGAGTATCCGTAAAATGTCTAAAAAAGACCAAAATAAGGAAAAGTTAAGCCAGGCTGTAGATTGCCATAAAAACCTTGGATGCGGTTACATGACCGTTGTTTAGCTACATTTGGCAAAGCTGTAAACATTTATTTCAATATAGTCCGGCCGCTTGACCAATATTGCCAGGATAAAATTATGTGAATACAGACAAGGAAGGATAAGGCTATGTTAAGCACCTGAATAGATACAAATTGTATTTAATATGAACCTTTAATTTTGAATCAATACGTTAGGGAAGATAACTCTCTTAATTTTTTAACAAAAAATTATATAATGTTATAAATCAAATGGTTTATTTAAATATTATGTATGATATTTTATTTTATTTATGTGTCAATAAAGTACATACATACACACATATATATCACGCCTCGTTCCCAGTGGGGTAGGCGGAGACCAACTCTCTCCAATTGCTACGATCCTGGCACACCTCTCTCGCTTCCATCACTTTCATAAGCGTCTTCATGCATGCTCGTCGGTTGCGAGTACTCTTAGCCCGGCCTTTCTTTAGAACATCTTCGATTTGATTGGAATATGTTCCCCTAGGTGAACTTGCACTGATTTTTCCAATCATTCTTACCTTGTATATCTCTTTGGTTAATCTTCTTTCATCCATTCTTTCAACATAGCCGAATTATCTAAGCATCCCTTTCTGCATCTTTGTTACTTCAACCACGCCACATCGCTCCCTTTTCACACTGTTCCTCACTTTGTCTATTAGCTTTACTCCAGTTATACTTATCAGGCTTCTCATCTCCACAGCATTAATCCTACTTTCATGTTTCTTCTCCCATACCCAACATTCTTTACCATACATCAGTGTAGGAATCAACACGCCTCTATGCACAGCCAGTCATGCTCTTTGTCATACGTTACAGCTATTCATAAAGTTGTGAAGTGACCCATTCACTTGATCCTTTTTCAGAACTCTTCTTTCAATATCACCATCACACTTGCCATCTTTCGAAAACTATGAACCCAGATTTATTTGTTTAAATTCTTTCACTTGTTCCACTTTTTGTCCCTCAATCATGTCACAATTTGTCATACATTCTTCTCTTTAAACCATTAAAAAAACCATTACTTTCGCCTTGCTTACATTCGCTTTAATTCCTTTGCCTGTTAATGCATCATGCATCATGTGTACCATCGCTTGCAACTCCCCCTCCGATGATAATAATAAAACTTGATCATCGGCGTATAGGAGGCATTTGACGGTCTGCTCATTCATTTTTAGTCCTTGATCATTTATTATTAGGTCAATAAAGTAACTCTGTTTTAAGTTAGCGTCCATCAGACCGAGTAATTCGTGTATTTATCTTATTACTGTTACTCTCTAGATAACTCAAATGGAAAGCAAAGTTTAGTAAAAGAAGTTAGTTAAGGAAAATTTATAGAGTAGACCTTTTGGGCAAAAATAAATGGGTTAGATAAACAAGTAACATGTTTATAATAATGTTAACATAAACAATATGAGTCGTCATGTCTATTATTTATTTAGAACATGTAATTTCTTATAATAATCTTAACTCTACATCCATTGATCTATGTAATGACTAAAAAAGCACCAGAAATCATCAGAAAAGAGGTCACGATATTTGAATATGAAAAAGCATGTTTTTAATAAGGTGCAACTTAAGCAGGTCAACATTGCATGTTAAGCGTATTAGTATTATAAGTAGCACACAAAATTTGCTGAGATTCATCGCCATTTTTTTCAACTTAATGGTATAAAACACAAATAAAAATGGATGATTAAATATCGCGATGGATGATTAATAACACGGCATAGAAATTATCGGGTGCAAGGTAGAAATTACGTATTTTCCACAGGTATTTGTATTTTCTTCATTATTTTATTTCTTATACCTTAGTCCAAGTTAAGCTTGAAATCTTTTTAATAAAAAGGAAACTCAGAAAATGGACTACACCGTAGAATAAAACAAAAATATTAAAAGCTTTTACACGTAATAAATAACCTATTGTGAAGATGGAAACATCTATCGCGAAGTAATAAGAAAATTATGTTACCGCAAAGCACTTTCTATTTGTACAGGCGATCTAATAAAAGAGTTCATCGTAATTTTGCTTCACTGTGTATAGCAGCAATATTAATTATTAGTAAAAGGGCATAAATATCGACCTGATCAGGATATCTTTTTTTTTTGTTTTTAAAATCATCAAACGGTTCCTAATTTTATAATTTACAGTTCTTATTATTTTTATAAATACAAAACTGATGCAGTAATGTGTTTATCAATAGAAGTCCACTGCTAGACATAGGCCTTCCCCTTAAGATCTTCTCATGGATCCTATGCTGTTCGCATCCAGCGCTTTTCCTCTACTTTAACTAGATTTTCGATCCACATCGTGGAGGAATTCACCAAATTCTAGCGATACGCGGCTACCACTCAAGGATCTTATTTTTCCATCAGCCAACCTTTCGAGTAACGAGCCGTTCCTGTTGCCTCTTAAGTCGTACAATTCTTTAGGGTATGACGGTAGTCATAGTTCTTTTAAGAATACAAATTTATACATTACATTTATTTATACAAAGAGTATATTTACCTTCCCTTCTTGTAAAAGTAAAATTCCGGTAAGGAAAACTAATGAGATCGAATTGAGAGAGCGTCATGCCTGGTACAAAATTTACGCTCTGCGAGTTCTGCCACTGATATACTAATTGCTGGTTAGAATATGCATCTAGAAAATAAGTATTATATTAATAATAATTAAAACAAAAGGAGTTTTAAACTTGGTTTCACGTAAGATTAAATAGTGATACACTTGATAGAAAGTTTTTATTATCTTCCTGCGACATAACAATATTGAGCTTCCCAAGGAAATGACGTTTTTCCTAAACAAGGTCTTTATTCTAAAAAACATTGCCGACTTTTCAAATATAATATATTTTATTCTTATTGGTAACCTATATTAACAATAACAGTAGTAATAGCATTCTTGTCTATTTGACAATATTATAATTAATTCTTCTTTTTAAAGTTTGCATCTATGTCTTTATTGAATGTCAAATACTTACAGCTTCCGAGGATGAGAGGACATGATTGTCTGTCCATTGGAAAATTACGCAACTCCATCGGACACTTCGCTTTAATTGTCAATCTGTAAATTGCAACTGTGATGAACGAAAATGGCTATTTCAGTGATGCTAAAATGAGTTTTGCGCGAGGATTACGAACAAATCCCCTATAAGCCCTATTGTTTCTAATAGAGTATCTAGATCAATTCCTTTTAAACCGATTACACGTTAGGTGATTTTGAGCAAGCGATCCGAGAGCGCTATTGTAATATTTATTGTCATTTAACGAGGTATAAATTATCTTACATTGTTTGTTGTTAATTGTATTTCATGTTTTTTATTTCTACTTTAAACTCATACTCATACTCATAAAGCCTATGGTGTTTTATTATTATTAAAATTAAATAATCTAATTAGTTTTGTACAGCAAAGCAGAACTGTGTAGTTTGATTAGAAGCGGAAGGGGATTATCAGTTACTATTACAATTGCTATATAAATGGTAATTATCAAGGTTATTCTAAAAATAGGAAAGTAATATTAATGATAATTTTTCGAACTACTAAAGAACTGTTGTTTGTCATGATTATTACTCATTGTATCACAGGTATTTTAAAATTTTAATTCAATAAGAAAGTCTTCTTGACGTACAATCTAGGTAAGGTTATTGCATTAAATTACACGAATCGATACAATTTTTTTTTATAAAGTACTTAAATTTGAAGAAATTTTATAGATTATAACTAAAAGTTATTTGCATTATTTCCGAGTCAATATTATTTTTACATTAACAATGGACATGAAAATTTTGAATATGTATGAAATACAAAATTATATCATGTTTGATTAGGAATTGTTTTTAATAATAATATATTATTTTGGTGTCGTTTATAAATATAGTAAAAAAAAAATGTAGACATTTATTGTGAACATTTTGTTAAATCCAAAAATTTCAGCATTTTTCAGCAAATAAGTTGCTGTTGTAATAGGAGGACGGCATTTTTCATTTTGCATTCAGCCAATTAAAAATGGCTACGCTGTCTTGATTAACTCTATAAAATTAATAACCATCTGTTTGAAGTTGATTGGACTTTTTTTGTCTCTTGATAAGTAAGACATTTTAATAATATTTTACCTTGGGATACAGGTTTAATTGTTTTTTTTTTTTTATTAAAAGATTTCTTTTCAATTGAGAGACAAGAGGAAGAAATACACTTGAGGGTAAGTGATTCGCTTGTCCATAACAACCTTACGCTTATTAGAATATTATAGACAGCACCACATTGGGCTCGTCGTCTTGAGATATGAGATGTTAAATCTCATTACCCCAGTAATTTTACTAGCTACAGAGTCCTTTAAGTCGGAACATAATAATTTTTGAAAAGTATTGTTTGGCGGCAGAAATAGGCACTGCGGTGATATTTGCTTAAACAGTCTCATAGTAGACCTACCACCGGGATATTCGTAACAACTAGCAACGATCTTTCTACAAATTTGTGTAGTTGGATTCGGTACAAACTATGAATGATAGATGTCAATTATTTATAATACAAATCAATAAGAAAAATAAACCAAACCTCATTGAATATAATATATCACCATGTTGACTAATACGCAAGAGTTTGTTGGGTACTGTAATCGTGTGCACGTAAGAGTGCTTTCCATTGTAAAAATACGTGTCGGGACGCCATATTCTTTCTAGCATTTTGATGGATAAGGAAAGGGACCGAATCGGGCCAAGAAAAGATAGACGCGTGTCACGCCAATACTGCCTGAAGTAACAATCCATAGAGTAATCCTGCGGGAACAGAAAACATGTTACATGGTCCTCCATGTACCGTTAGCTTTACTACTTATTTATTTCTTATTCAATAAAGGGTCAAAACGAGCTGCTCCGAACTTGTGGTAAACGATACTTGTAACAATGTGATTCTAGTTTGAATGTTTACACAACATCACTTTGCGCTCATAACTCGAGACAAGGTGTTATATTTTACTCCAAGTGATTACTGTAATTTTAATATTTGTATTAAATTTCCAGTGCTCTGTACTTATGAATGTAATTTTGCATCAGATTTATAGAAGGTAAGGTTTTTTAATCGATTAATGGGTATTTGATAACATGTTTAATATTCGGTAAAGAAACATCTAATCCTTTTACGAGCATAAAGTGTACTGGAGCGTGATTAAAGTGTATTCGGTAGGATTCGCCTACTAAGTCTTCTTTCCGTAAAACCTCAGAAAGTGATTGGTACAGTCTAAAAACGTATATCACTTACCATGTCGAGTTCAGACACCGGCCCCATGCTCCTGATTAATATATTAGTTTGGACGACGGTGGGGTAACCTGTATAATAAATAAAAATTATCAATACGAAAAATTACAGGCATTGTGAAATTATATTGAATTATAATCATAGATTTATATGTAATTGTGTAAAAGGGTTTATAATAATCCGTCTTATTTCTTTAAATTGTTACTTACATTTGATAATGATTATGACAATACGAAATTTTGTATATTTTTTATCTTTTTAAAATTCCATCTAATGAAAGGGTTAAGAGTATCTCCCCCTTTGAAGGTGAATATTTGATTGTTCATACATCGATTATTTAAAAACAACCAGATCTATGAATTTGAAATAAATGTTACAAACATCGATAATAATTTTTGTTTTCATTAATTACTATCTATCATAGCAAGTTAGGGTCCTGAGATATAACCGTGTTTCCAAATGTTTGTGAAAGTGTCATTAAATTAAAAATGAAATTTGTAACTTACAAGAGATATACTCAAATAATCATAGATTGTTCTATAATGTGGAAGATTTGTAGAACAATCTATCATTCACAATACCATTTTAAATACTTTTATTTCAGTACTACCAAGTAAAATACATCTTTATGTGTTGAAAATAATTGTATTGATATTATTGGATAGTTAAAATTAATTATGAATTGTTTACCTTTTCCGTGCGTAGGTAGCTGTGAATTTTCGTAATTCTTCAATAAATTCTCTAAAACCAAAGTGATATTCTTAGAAACTGCATCGTTAATGCTCCTCTTTTGATTTTTTTTCCACGCGTCATCTAGAGATTCATTCAAATAATTATATATCAACAAATCGTCAGAGACTTCATCCCACTGAAAATCTGTTAAATTTGTAGTAGTAGCTGAGAAAATCTTCGGTGTGTCTTGCGTTGAGTCGGAGTCGTGGGAATTCAAGGATGTGAGTGATATTGGAAATGTTCCATTCTTAGTTGTCAAGTAGATTGCTCCTTTTCCTTCAACTTCAAAATATCTGTTGACAACAATAGTTGAAGATTTATGAAACTGCGGTTCCACGTCTAGATGGACACTTTAACTAAAATCAACGGAAGAAAACAGTAAAGAAGATATTAATTCGATGAATTTTGTTTTCATTTTAAAAATTGGGGAATCCATTAATCATATAATACAAGTCGATATAATGAAATGCAAATTATTCAGGAAACAATGTCGTCTGTTAATAATTGGATCGCAAGCGAACCTGTACTTTACATAATTGTACGATTTGAACATGCATTTAATGTAATTGCATAAATATTAAACATTTTTATATTGCAGCGGCAGTCGCTGCTGTTCCATGATTCCGTAAGAACGTCCACTAAAACTTGGCATCGGGCCCAACATCTTACTATTATATTTGACTTATGTTAAACAGGGATTTATGTTTTGTATGTTTTATTATATATCAGTCAAACATTTTTTGGCGAAAGGCATATTGTATGTATTGAAATAGAATTTTATTTTACTATGATTCTGTTTGCATATATTAATGAAATATTATGTTTCTAAAACATCCACTGCAATGTCGACAGTGAACTCGTGTACTATTGTTACGTACATTGTTGGAATCATAACATTTAATATCTTTACACTATTATATTTAATAATTATTAAATTTTATTAAACTAATGGATGCAAGGAGATTGAATTGATGGCTGTTTTATTGGCGGAGTCCAATAAGTATCACTGAAGTGTATGGATTCCAATTCGATAACAAGAAGGAAGTTATCAACTTGCCACTTTGGTTTTCTGCACTTTAATTTTTTTCATTTATAAATGACTGCATATAACGTTTTTATACAGCAGCCCAATCATTTGATTTGATGGGTTATTATGTTGTTGAAAATTCTATACTTCAAAGTTATTTTCATAAAAATAAATCACAAACTCAATACTAAGCAAATGTAAACCCTAAATATTGACATTATACTTGTAAAGTTATTTGTAAAATTATACAGATTTTGATAAATAAATTTTTAATGAGTAGCATATATTTATATAGATGGAAGTTATTAAAATAAAAAATTTAAAGATCTTTTGCCCATGAATAAAAATGTAAAGATTTATTTCGAGCCTTATAATGAAAACCTGGTGAGAAGTCTACTATATAGTTTTTTCAGTATTCTGCTTATTCGATTTTCGTGTCATAATATACGTTTTTAAAAGTAAAAGTAATTACCAAAATTAAATAAACTAAGACTATAACTAGAACTGCCTCAAGCCCAAACAATCGATTAATCTTTAATTGAATCTAACCGTACCTAAACTCTTAACGGAAAACGAAAAAAAAAATATCGGAGGGTTTGTAAATTAATAATGAGACTTAAATAAGGTCATAACATTTTTTGTTCGTTAGAAAATTGTACACTAATTAGACGAAATAATTTCTTTTTGGTTTTTTTAAATATTTTTAATTAAGAATTCTTCCATAGTACTAACTTTTAAAGACTTATTTTTAGGTTTCATCACGGTAATTTGCTTAAATTTTGAATAACCATATCGAAAGCTTTTTTTTATTATACGAAGCGACGAGACGAGCGGGACGTTCACCTGGTGCTAAGTGATACGCGCGCTATAATAACGCGGCAGCAAAAGAAAGATCTTTCTGAATTACTGTATGAGTGTGGCGAAAACAGCGACCACAGCAAATGGCTCAATAATTAAGTATATATGATATATCACGCTTCGTTCCCAATGGGGTAGGCAGAGACCACCTCTCTCCACTTGCTACGATCCTGGCATACCTCTCTCGCTTCCTCCACATTCATGAGCGTCTCCATGCATGCTCGTCGGTTGCGAGTACTCTTGACCCGGCATTTCTTAAGGACATCCTCGATTTGATCGAAATATGTCCGCCTAGCTCGAGCTGCACTGATTTTTCCAATCATTTTTACCTTGTATACCTCTTGCGTTAATCTTCTTTCATCCATTCTTTTTACAGAACGTACTTTACTAACTTACTTTACTTTTAAGTAGTAACGTACAAGGATAAAGGAGGAAAAAACACTTGTTTCATTAAAAGAAGTGAATCTTTAGTAGACAGCAATGAAGGTTGCTGTTAAACAAATCGCAGCAGGCACCCATAAAACCAACAAAGGGTTAAAAAAACAACGCGGCGCTAATTAGGATGGTATACACTGCACTACTTTGCGGTCTTCACCTTGAGACATAAGATATAAAGTCTCTTTACCCCAGTAATTTCACTGGCTACTACGTCCTTCAAAGTGGAACACTGTTATGTTCGCGCACTATTGTTTGAATTGTGATACCTACAAGGACGGTCTGGTATCAGAGACCAATTTGCGAGTTTCACCATGTTACCTCAATAAATCACTTTAATATTATGATTTGAGCTATTTCCCGTAGCCTAGTATTCATAATTTCTATTTCCGTCGTTTACATTATATTATAGTTAATCACGGAGTGGGGCGAGCATAGGTTGCTACTGTATGCAGGAAATGACACAAAATTACTCATAACATTTGAATCTTGTGTTTGCTCTCTTCTGCTTGAAAATTTCGATATACCTCTGTAATATTCATCATCATCATAATCATTTTAACCGATGGACGTCAACTGCTGGACATAGGTCTTTTGTAATGTGTTCCCCTGTAACATTAAACATCGCTAATTTTTAATAGGAAAAAGATTTATAAATTTTTGCTCTGGTTTTAAAAAACAGTAAGAAATCTTATCTTCTTTTATTCAGTGCTTGGCACCGTGTTATGAATACATAATGATAGTGCTGACTTAACAAGTAAAATAATGGATTCCTTAATAATAAATCCAACAAGTATTTATATATTTCGTTTTATTTACTGATTGTGAGTTTCTGATACCGTCTAAGTAGATACCATCGCAACTCCTATATCTGCCGCAAAACAGACAAACAGTATGCAAACTTTAAAGTACTCTACTTTTGAAGGGCGCTGTAGCTCAAATGTTACTGGGGTAACGAAACATAATATCTTATGTCTCAAAACGACGAGCGAATGTGAGGCAGTGTATACCATTCTAACTAGCACAACAATGTTATGGGCAAGCGTATCACTTACCATTACTTACCTTCAGGTGAACGTCTTGCTCATCTCCTCGCTACATTAAATAAAAAAATAGTTAGTGTTTGTTCCCGTGTTCCTGTTGTTGCAAGTTAAGATTTAAAGCAGTTTTTATGGTTTAATGACAAATGTTTTTTTTTTGTTTTTCGATGACGCCCATATTTATGTGAAAATAAGTAACAATAACGAGAAATTTATTTATCTCCTTAATGTACGTACAGCGGCCTCGATACACATTCACGGGTACGTAATTGGAATCTGACACGCTATGATTGCGCCTTCTATGAATGAACGATCTTGATTGCCTGCTCCTCGGAGCAATATATTTTCGTTCTAGTTGCTTGTTCCAGTTCAAAGTGTGAGATAAATTTAACATTTCTTAAGTTTTACTGCCCGAAACCTTTAAAATTACGCTTTTAATAGCGCTAATTAGAAAAACACTTGAAAATTTATGACTGTTTTTGTGCTATGTGGTAAATTCAAAAGAGTCTGTACTATACATATTTACGATATAATAGATTATTTTCGATGGATTGTTGCCGAAGATATTGGATCGATAATCATAAAAACATGAATATTTTATATAGGTTACATTCGTAGGAGCTAAAACAAGTGTTAGAGTTCTGAACGGTTTATTTGTTTACCTTTTTCTAATATTTCCGTCCGTTCCGTCAAAGGGTTTTAAGAGTGCGGTAACTAGGTCTCAACTGAGATGTTTTATTGTTCTGTGACAAAGGAGGAGCCGAGACTTAGGTATGTATGTATAAATAGCACGTAGACAAGGCCGTTGTGGTAAAAAAACTACTATCTATCAAAATGTATAAACTTTTTGGAGGGCGAAAATAATATAGTTACGACAAAAGTTAAAGGTCCGCTTTGTATAATGACTACTATTGTAAATTATATCCCTTGCCGGAACTGTTGACCTATAGAATAGGATACTTGGCAAGTTTTAAATTGTTTAATATACAGTGATAGAAACGTAGGAAATTGATAATACTTAAAATATATATATATTATAAACTATTAATATACTAACTTACGTTAGTAATATTAAAAGTTTGTTTCATTGAATTAAAATAAAGGCATTTGTTTAAGTATAAAAGCACAATGTGAAACATATACTGGATGGAGACCGATACAGTTCGAAACCAATCCTAGTCTAAATTCCCTTAAGTCCCCAGTTTAAATCTTGTCTAGGAAAAACGGACACAACTGTCCAGCTTAAACAGGTTTAAATTTCCACAAACGAAATTGTATGAAAATCTAAATAGGGGTTAAAAGTGCAGAATTAGCAACAGAGGCAAAGGACCGTTAAGGACCTTATTATGTTACGTATCACTTTTAGTTAAGTAGAAATGAAAAATATAGCTACGGCAGTTTTTAGGTTAAGAGAATCGTAGAGGGTCGTAATAGACCTTATAAATCTCCATGCAAAAAGAAGTACCTTTTTGTAATGAAACTTCGACTACTTTAGTACTTGTTGCAGGATTATATTATTAAAATCAAAGTTCTGGAAGTTTCCTAACTGTTAGATACTGCTCCGTACTTCCCTCTTGTTCTGGACGTCTGTTAATCAGGAGTTAAGACAGAAATTCGGGCGATGTTGAAATAGACAGTATAAACTTTAAAGCCCTAGTTTTCCATTTACTTTCTTGATTTATGTACTATTATAAATATGTTTAGACTCGTTCCTATTTTTCTTAGTAAATAATTGATGGTAGTGTGGACAAGTGTATATAAGAAAATTTACCATGACTTATGTTTTAAACGGAATTATGCTATCGTCCGAAGATATGATTTGTTTCGTTATAACGATAAAAACTACAAAAGCGGCTGATTGCGCGGCGAAGTACCCTTACATCCTCGAGGACCCTCGCCTTACAAAGTGCGGCGAAATTTGAATCACCATCGATCCTGCGTCTTATATTGCCCGTTCTCTTTGTTAACTTAATAATATTGTCAAATTAATAACAGCTCTTCTGTCAAGGATGTTCCGGATAAATACAAATCGTGCTTTGATTATAATAATAGAAAGAAACTAAAAAAATTGGAAATATAGTGATCGTTTTGCTGCAGGAATATTTTGATTACGTCTTTTGTTAGTTATTAGGCGAATTTTTAGTTTCTAAGCGATATAAAAAAATTAAATAAACAGTCAATAAATAGGTATATACTGGCTATACGAAGAGAATGGTGTGAAATAATATATTTTATATTACTATTCGATGTGCTCTAAGTT
This sequence comes from Troides aeacus, assembly GCA_033220335.2. NCBI lineage: Eukaryota > Metazoa > Arthropoda > Insecta > Lepidoptera > Papilionidae > Troides > Troides aeacus. The sequence goes on along the minus strand of CM067275.1, from coordinate 4,520,854 downwards.
CGTTGTAATATATTTATTAATAACGATAATTAACACATAAAGAAACCGACTGTTTAGGAATTCCCTTGACTCTTAGAGATAATTTTCTTGTATCAATATGGCGAAGTCAAAATTGCTATTTTTGTTATATCATGAGGTATTGTTAAATATATGTAACTTACAATATTTCCAAAAAAATGCCTCTGTTTTTCTAAGGTTGATCAAACGAGGTCAAGGCTATAGTGGCTTCAGTGTTTTCCGGTGACTGCACTACCTCCAGATTAAAATTCCACAAAGTCAGCGTTGTTTAGTATTGTATTGAAAGCTACCACTTATACACATGTAAAAGAGTTCTTTAATTGTAATGACAAATGTGAATATGAAAATATTGTGAAATTAACATGCTTTACTATTTACATACATAATAACTGCCTTAATTTTACAGCGCCCAATCGCTTGCTTTGTAACGTAGAATTCCTTGCTTTGATTCTGGAGTCAAGTGGTAAAATTTGGATGATGGGAGAGATTTGCAGAATTTTGCCATACCCTAGAGAGTAGCTAACCAGCTATAGCGACGCCAGTACAGCCACATTCACGCCATGTCATTGCTCTAAACTATGAATGACTTTGGGCAAGCATGCTTCACTATCTTCGACCTCATTTATACTTAAAATTACTTGAAATTGTTAGTCCATAAAAATATAAATGAAAAGCTAATATTAGAAAGTTATCTATCGTTTATTAAAGCCGAAACACGTAAATTTAACAACAATATATTTTTTTTAATCTATGTTACTTTTATATTACGGTATAATAAACAGTGTATGATATTTTTATGATCAGAACAAAACAGCTAGGCTTTATATTAAGTACAATACAAATAAACTAACATAGGAAAACATAAATATTTTTCTTTTTATGTGAATCGTTATTCGATTTTTACATTGCTATCTATTATTTTACTCATAGAGTAATGAGTAATATTAATAACATGCCAATAAAATAAAAATTTGCATATATTATACATAAACAATAAAAAAATCTATAAGAACTATTAAACAGAGTGTGAAAGACAAATATCCTGGTGTATCAACAAAATCGTATTCAAATTTCACTATTAGCCTGTTGTAACTGCTTGATGGTTCAATGATGACTGCATTTCCGTATATTCACCAATTATGGAGAATATATTGGCGGTAACGAAGAACAAGTTGGACGCGTAATCCTGATTTGTGTTTTTAAGATTCCAATAAATGGAACACACGTCGGACAGTATCGCGAGGAGGTGACCCAATATAACCATAAGCCCCGCAAACAATGGGTGGTCTTCGGAAAATATCTTCGCCAACGCGTACACGACGATTATCAATATGTTGTTTGCAAATGACAAATTTATATTTTTGATAGGCATAAAAAATTTTATTTTCTTCGAACTGTTAGCCAATTTTAAGCTACATTTTGTAACAGGTATTTTCATTTTGGATTACAGTGTAGCCGTTACAACATCACAGTTACAGAGCTTCATTTTTGCATGCATGGATGAATGAATTATTATGAACATATATTGTTTTTATTTAAAATTTTGTATTGAAAACCATGACAGTTTGGTATAAAAAATTGTGCTATATGTCTAAAATGACAACTCCTTTTAGACACAAAACGAAGTCGTCATTATAGACAAAGAAAACATGCCATCATAGACATAGTATATTTTTTTTTACTAAAATGCTGCAACCAAAAACTGTGTTTAGGTTATCATGAAAAATTTAAAGGTTATATGTTTTAATCTATGTATATATCATATATAAGAGATTTACATTTATGTAGAGACTCATCACGTAATCTTTGGAACCATAAGACATAGAGACTTGAAAGTTGATAGAGATATTCCTTTTACCGAGTATAGGTCAGCTGAGAAAAGATGTAGCATTGTTACCTCCAAAGCGGGAGAGGAACAGCTAGTATAGTATAAGCGGATTTTTAACCTATACAGATTAGACACTGATTGTAACTCAAGATGTTAATTGCAGATGACTACAAAAATAGTAAAGTTGCACTGGTCTTAAAATGTAATGTAAAAGCATTTGCTTTTAATCACAATAAAGTGAAGAAAGTCCTATATTTGATATGTGCTTCTGTGTGGCGACCTCTAATCGTCTAAGATAGTTTTAATCCGATGGATTCTGTTATATCAAGGGAATGAAATTGTTCTACTGTCATAGTAATAATTTTTTGGCTATTATCTATATTAATTATAGGTTTTCTTTGGTTTAATATATCTTTGTGAGGATAAGAATCTAAGATACTATTTAAATGATGTTAAACTAATCTGGAAACACAATATGATAATTTATATAAATGAAATAATAAAATACGTCTTAGTATGGGAATAATTAGGCCTCGGCTTTTGTATTAATGCTATGTCCATCGGCGGCAATGCTTTGTATTCGTTATAGTAATATGTTTTTGTACAGTTTCATGCATTGTATGTATTTTCTGCTTTGTATTAGTTATAGCCTTATATTAGTCTCTTTATTAGGATAGCATTGATATTAAGTTTACGTTATTAATACTACAAGGGCTGATTTAAATAGCTTCCTAAAAGTTAAATCAGCATCCCATAAATTGTACGACTTTTTATTTTAAATCAGACTTAATTATTAAATAATTGTACAGGACTATTTTAATATGTTCAAGTTGTTCTTTTGCAGTAATCGTTTAGAAAACATTATCCTTATCGATGGACAATGCTTCGTGGAATCGATTTCATGACCGAATAAACGAGCTATAGTCTACAACCTTCGTTATACGATTGATGTATTGTTGACTATTTTATATATTAGCAGGATTTATATTGTCGATTCTCAAGTATTATATATAAACGTATATTTTATTTGAATGAGAACAAATTTCAATATTTTTTTATAATATGTAATACGAACTTGTATTTAGATGTATTTATACAGTTTCATTAAAACTTTGCATTGCGGATATAAAATCGAAAACAAATGAAAATAGATTGCCAAACAAGAAGATAAGATTTATAAAGCGAATCTTAGGTTTTGCTATAGACAACTTATTAGGGTCAGATAGTACGCAGAGGTGTCCAATCAGCACTATAGCACTCGGTACAGGTGGCCGAAAACATTCGTACTGATCTAACGTGAATCCAATAGCCATCAACAATTGTCCAATGTAAGGCAAGAACTTCTTAATTGTGTCTGTATACGTCGGATCGACCATTAGTTTGTCAGCACCTCGGTCGCATCGTGGCTTTCAAATGTCAAAGTATTTTTGTAATTGTGACCCTAGAATTAAGCTATAATTTAAAAATGAAGCACTGTTAGTACAATTTTAATAATACAAAAAAATCCAATATAATCGAGGAAAAGAGCATAAGGCCTGATGATGGACGTGATGCGTTTGCCCTGGCTGAAATTTGGCTAAAATTTGGCTGCTAGTTAGACTTACATTGCACCACTTTGTGTTAGACTCCTTGAGTCGTAAGACAAGTCTTGTTACCCCATAATATTACTAGCTAACACGCCCTACAAACAAGGGTACAGCAATATTTACACACAACTATTTGGCGACAGAAATAGATACTGTAGTGGTAAGTGCTTAGGCGATTTCTGGCAATAGCGTCTACCACCATCAAAATCCAGTTAGAGTGGCGTCGGCCGCCATACAATGCAGATTATATTTAATACGTACATTGGATATCTTTTATTATTTATTTAATCTTCCTTACGATTCAATGGCATCTTTGTTGAAGTATTCTCATTATACTATGCATGGAACCTTAGTGATTGAAAAGGTTTTAGATCAAAATACTAGTACAGTGATTGTTTCCTATAGATCCGCTTTAAATAATGATTCTTTGTGAGATTTCTACTTAAAACATACTTCTAGATTTAATGTAATGTGCTTTGATTAGAATTTTTAAGTGTCATTTATGACAGTCACATAATGTAAATTTTAAATGTCAATATGACAGTGTAATAGTTAGGATAACTTTTTTCATAGATTTTGATTTTTAACTTTTCTATGTTGAAATATTTCTTATAGATATTAATCGTCATTTTGATCCATTGTAATCGATCACAGTCAATGACATAACAACTGTTTTTTAAAATCTCTTTTATATATGTAATGCACTGTAAATGTTATTTAAACTTAAACTTTACTATATAATTAATGACAAATAATACGAATAGAATGTATGAAAACAATAATCTAAGTAAAAAGAGAAAAACCTAGTGACTACAAAATTTATAAGTATAATATTTATTTTACGGTGCTAGTGGTATAAAACAGACTGGTATGTTTCATTTCAATAAGGTTATTTACCAATCGATGCAATATACTTAATAAACATAATTGTTAATGAAGACGCTTATGAAAGTGGAGGAAGCGAGAGAGGTGTGCCAGGATCGTAGCAGGTGGAGAGAGGTGGTCTCTGCCTACCCCGCTGGGAACGAGGCGTGATATATATGTATGTATGTATGTAACATAATTGTTCGCATGAAAAACACTAATAATAATTTAAGTTTGATAGATATGGTAGACAACAAATTATTATAGACTTATTACAAAAGATATACAAATGTACGTGATGGTATTTCACTCATTGATTAGTTTCGTTGTAAGTTCTTTAAGTTGTAATAAAAAAAATCTTATGCTTAAAATAGTACGAACTTTTCTTATTCTAGTACAAGTTTATAGTCTAAATCTTAAAAGTTGTAACAAGTTCATGCCTATTCAGATATATTTTCATTACATTGCACTTCTACGTTTTGTTTTATGAAATTCGCACCTATATACTACTTAATTCATAATCCGCTGTGAAATAAACAACTCCCGTTTTCTTACATATTTTTTCGACGTCTCTAATGGATTTTCTCAAAAACAATTTAGAACCCCTCATGACCCGACTTCGCGTATTATTTTGATGACCTGTTTATTGAAGCCCTTTCCAACGGATTTCAATTAATTTCTGACGTAATAGCTATGGATATGAATTGGAAATAATACACACTCATTCTATATTAATCTGCGGAAATAATGTACGTTTATATTGCGATCAATCTTGTCTGAAACTAAGATTGTTAAGAAACAGATAAGTAGGTGATGGGAGAAGAAAACGCCATATGATACAGTATTAGAGTCAGTAGTCGTCTTCTTTCCTTGAAGTTGGAATTTGCTTATCAAGTTAAGTCATCATATATATTTAATTATTTACTTACTTTGTAAACGTCTGTATATATAAAAGAACAAAATCGATATTGTGAAGTGTTTTATTTAGTTCTGAATAAATATTTAATGCATGTGAGGATTGATTATTTATGTGGTATGTTATAAATTGTATTGCATACAACGTCAGTGTCAATTTCCAGCGACCCCCGATGATCAATAGGTCCGTGGTGAGTGCTGGTTGACATTGACTGGCCTCATTCATCGTTCGATAATTGGCAGTCCGTCAACTTTGAGGTTTGCCCTTGCAAGGAGCACTTCTGTGTTTCTTATTATTCTTTCCGATTCTCTTAAGCATGATTTTTGTTTGCACAATATTTATAGAAAAAAGTTTTTTTTGTTGCACCATTAGCAAGGGTTTGTATTTGATATGGTATATATGTTTATTAATTGTCTTTATATTTCCAGATTAATAAATATAATTTAAGTTTCTATTATTAATGTAAGTATTCAAATTATTTACTTAATTCATTTAATGATAAATTTACAAGGAATGTTAGGCCTATTTAAACTTAGTAAGTACTAATTTTTTTTAAATAATAAAACAACGTAATTAATGAAGGAATGCTGAATAACTGCATAATTGTATGAATATAAAAAAAAATGTGTTATACATATATGTTTTATATGATGTATGAGCTGATAATGTACTATAGTATCGCACCGCATGCAAATGAAATAAAGTAAGGTTTATGTCGTTTTAATACGTATCTCAGACCCTACGTGCTTATCGTAGGGCCGATGTCTATATAAGGACCTTTTGAAAGTGTCCCTATTCAACTTGAAGGTATTTACTTGAGAGCTCTCCAAAAATCCGCTACGTTTGTTCTTCCAAAAAATTTCCATTGCTAAGTTAAAATTGATAAGGAGTATCAAAATATTTCGTAGGAATTTTGTTTACTTGATTATTTGGTTTACTAGATTTAAAGTTCAGTGCAATGATTTAATGCCTAACTAGACACAGTCATTTTACAATATAATTACAATGAATATTTTTTTATTACATGATATATATATCTTATTTCCGGTATCGTTCATTGTAGAGCCACCTAGGATTTTATCACTGCGTCGAAATTTCTACCTATATGGCGGAAAAACAGAATATTCTCTATTTACCATCTTATTTGTGTTAAACCTTTATTTTTTTCAGTATTGTTTATTGTTAATATATTTTTAGTAAAATACATTATACGTATCAAAGATGTGTTTAAACTTTTAATAAGGAAATTATGTAACAATACTTTATCTTCTGTTTAAATAACTTTATATCTCACTAAGACATTAATCGCTGACAAAAAAAATTCTGCTAACGATGTTTATTTAAACTGTTGATACTTTTCGAATTTCAATTACAGCAAAAAACCAAGTGATCAGATGATCAGAGATGTTTTTGGATCACTGCGGTGAAAGTGTAATAAATCAATAATTGGGCGAGGTGGTGGAAACGTAAACGAAGCAGTTTTTTTCGTCAGATTACATTCGTTTCCCTGAAATTTGCTAAAGGTTGAATTGCAAACATCTAACATAAAAGTAACGTAAAGGATAAGTCTATCTAGAATCGTACAATTCAAAAAATTGACCCGTGGTAGACTTTATCTAATGAAGTTAAACGCTTGTGTTCCCGTATAATATCTAAGATGAAAATATTATTTGTTAAAGAATTTCGCTTCTATTTACTATTAAATGGTACACGAAAAACCATAGAAGATAAAATACATATATTAATATTATTTTAATTTATCTAGAAACATAAAAGCATCGGTTTTTGACGATGTTTTGGAAATTCAATCCAGTAAAGCAAAAGTAAACATTGGCTTGTCTCCAGTCGGTTTCTTTGAGCATAACGCGCTAGAAATAAAAATATCGCTATTGATTATAATTGTATATGATAGTGAAGCCGAGATAAATATTCCTTTTAATTATTTGTAGGCACTAACAATTATATGTTAGTACCTAAATATAACTGAAAAGAAAGCCCTAAGCTAAGAAAAACATTTCTTAAAAAAATGTACCGTTGTAATGGAATGAAGCTGAGAAAGGCAACAAGAACCGGCATTGTGAAGTTAATCCTTTAATCCTTTTCCTTTTTAAAAACTTATATTAAATGAAGGATTATTTTAAAAATATATAAATAATAGCTACAAGAAAGTAACAGCAAAGAAATGTGCAATAATCTAAATCGAAGTATAGTCGATTTTTAAGTTACAAAGATTCAAATAAAGGTAGTTTGGACTACGGTATTTCAAATCAATTTTTTTTTTCCACTTCTTTTAAAATAATCTTAAACTCAAATAAAAATATTTAATTACTAATCGTTTACTACATAGAGTGAATACTTTTTTTTATCAAAGTATATAACGTATCAATTGTTTTACAAAATCGTTCATTAAACTTTTAGACGGTGTAATAACGTCAAGTTTCTATCACGTGACATGATCAAAGTATACAATGTTAGTCTGTTTTGAAGAACTAATCTCTCGCAAATTTTGCTTTGATTATATAAATTGAAGCATTAAAATAATAATCTATTGGAACTTGGCAAGGGATAACGAGATCGAAACAAGCTGTCTTTATCTGAAACGTAATGGAAAGTGGTAAGAATTTAGGGGAAGAGGTACAGGCTCTTTACACAATGCACTGATGTTAAATTACCGATCATAGGTGGAACAAATCTCGCATAGTTTTGTTATAGTCCTTGGAATGTACGGTATCATCCAAAAATTATTTGTACATTAGAAGAATTATATGTACAATAATACATAGGTTATTTACGTTACCCATGTACGTAAATATGAATTCCACACCTGTATCTGCAGCCAGGGAATAGTGTATGAGTAATGAAATTTCAATTTGAATGATACTGTAGCAATCTTAATTACAGGGCTAGCGTTGGCTTATCCTTACAGCTAGGGCTTACATCTAAATGAAATTTCAAGAGGATCCGTATTGTTAAGACAAAAACGTACTCTAAGTAAACAGCAGATGAACATTGTTATATTAATATATTAAGTAGATAAAAGCATGTCAGTTTATTTTTAAAGCAATCTTGATGTATAATAATATTTTTGATTAGGACTAAACGTTTCTATAACTTAGTAACGGACTTAACGTTTCTTTAACTATAAAGAGACATTATACTTGTATGTTGCGTGGATGTAATAGCATTTTCTTAATCGGGCATCACCAAGTTCCATCATATTTAGGTTCGATATAACGTAAATCATAAATAGGTCAGAGCTACACTACATTAATAAATAACAGACTCCTCTGGAATAGTAAATTTCATGTAGGCGTCTGGGCAGTTATAGTAAATAATAGGTAAAGTTTACATCATCATCTATCAGTATGACGGGACGTACGTTGCGTTTCGTATTTCAATAATGCTCCAAGCTTAATCCATCACTTGTATTGTGACTACGAGAGCAGCAGGAAGTACAACGACACGGCCAGGGACGATGGATTTTGTAAACAGCAATTTTGCTCAACCTATCAATATTGGCGTAAACAAACTGCTCTATCGTCTATTCCACATTTAGTTAAGACAGGATAGATAAATTTATTGGGAACTGCGTGCCAATCACAATGTATGTATGTGTATGGGTATAACAATAACAAATTGTTTAACTCATAACGAGAATAAACTGTCAAATAAAGAAGCTTTAATAGATTTATTACATGATACTATAAAAACAGACACGTTAAAGTATGTGATTTGTTAAAATTTTTAAGGAATCGCTCTGAATAATACATAACTTTCAAAGATTCGCCGTTAAGAAATAAAGGATGATAATCAATCACTAATAAAAATTACTGAAATAAGTTAATACATAAAATATAGAGGTGGACTCTATGCTTTTTATATTATGTTTAAACTATATGATGATGCTTTCGAAAGTGAATTTAAAGTTTGTTTTTAAAACCATCAATATCGATATCGCACTAAAATTACCCACAGCAGTTTACTTTTTCATTTCTTCCTATTACGTGTAGATATATAGGTATAAGACTCATTTTTGATTAAAACTAGTGCCTGCACTACTTTTAATCAAAAATGTCGAAGCACTGAAACGTCGACGCGAATAGTATTTTTTCCAAGTTACAAAAATCTTGAAATATTTCATCTTGTAAATAAATTCATTTCACATATAAATTAACTAGGGGTTTTTGAGAATTTTTCCGTACTTAAACATCATAAAGGTTTTGTATTCAAATATGTATGTTGTATATAATATCTCAATTTTTTTGATAGTTGATCGCAGTTTCAGAACACGGTTTAAGTTCTCGTTTAATAACGATAATAATACTCAATTGATGAAATAACTGAAGTGAGGAGAATCATCTTGTGAAAGCAGTGGACGTCAAGTCGCTTACTTGATTAAATAAAAATTATTACATTGATTGACCTATTTATAATTTCATATAACTATCGTCTCCAATAATGATTCATTGCTACAGTTTCCTAAAATTAATTTAAAAATGTATACCCATTGCTTTGTTAAATTGACCACTGATGATTTCTAAAAATTGACTCCGTTTCTATTATTTTGTTTTAATACAGATAGAAAAGCAATATGTATTCCGTGCAACTTTTCCCTAAAAATGGCCCTTATTTCTGAGAAGTCTGAGCGACGAATCCTGATTCGCAAGGATTAAACAGAGGAAAAACCACGTTAGTAATAATCGTCATGATCATCATCAGACGGCCACTGCTGGACAGAGGGCTCCCCCAAAGATCTCCACATAAATCGGTCTTGCTTTGCTCGCATCCAGTGGGTTAAGTAAGTAATGCTTTAGTGAAATCTCTGAATTCATGGTCAAGGAGATTGACAAACATGATGGAGTCATGAGCGATATTGCCCGAAGATGAAACGTCGGGGCGGTGATACAAATGTTCATCAGCTCATTAGTCTTGGATCGTTAAAAATTATATTGCAGTTACCATTAACAGTGGTAAAAGACGACTAGAAGATATTTTTAATTGTAGGTTTTTTATAGGGGCGGGTGATGATGCTAACAGTCCGCTAGAAGACCTTGGGGAAGTGATATACCTTGTCTTGTATAAGTCGTATTAAAGGAGCTAGGAAAGGGCCCTAGGTATTACTTAGAAGCGGTGCAGGGTTATAACAGTGATCAACCAATATGACGTAAGGGCAGCAATCACGATGTCAAATTTGCCAGCGAGAACGATGATTTTTAATAAGGATTAAACAATCGTCTTTGATAAAAGTAATATTATCAACTTAGAAGTAAAACAAAAATACACCTAATTATCAATAAAATTTTAACAGTCAACTTGTCGATTTAGTTAATATTTATAATATTTTCAACCTAACATAAAGACTTCCTAAACTAGGATACAAAAGAAGAAGATTTTACTGTATATAACAAAATCGCATTATAACGTACGTAGGATATAACATATAAAGAGATGTAAATAAAACAGTGTTCTTATGAGAAGTTACTTATATACAAAAAAAATTGTGAAATGTAAACTTGTTAAAAATCGTACTTTATTTATTGGACGTTTGAAAACTTGAGACGATAAAAGGAACACGATATCGTTTAATCTTTTTACCGGCCATCGTCAGAGCTCTTTTAAAATTATAAATTGTATTTGTCAGTTTCAGTGGTTAATAGAATACGCATTAATTCAACAAAAAAGCTTAAAAAGTATGAAATACTATTTAAAAAACCTGTTACTACAATAAAAAATGTTAATTAGAAGCATAAGCGGTTGTAAGTAATAGTGTAGAACAAGTTCTAGGTACTTACCTGGAGAAAATGACAAGTATAGTCCAGAGGAATTTAGATTTGTATTTTCCTCTCGTCATGATGAAAAGTTATGTCCGGGTGTCAGGTAAGTTTATTGGAGACGTGTGTGGCACCACTGTAGGCGGCGGATGTACGTCGCTCCGCTACGGTCCGCTCTACAGACCCGCTACGAGACCCACGGACCATCGTTCTACGCATGCGTAGTAGAGCCAAAGATGTGTTAATAAAAACTAATAACACTTTTATGTTGCAAACTTTCTGTTCATCGAAAAGTCGACTAAAAACTTTGATGTTAACTTAGCAGTACATAAGAACTATTGAAGAAGTCATAAACTGTGAGCACATGTATCTTTATTTTAAATAGGCATACATTATATTTTATTAAATAAGCTTTTTATTTGTTATTGAATATTGTTAACTACAGTTAAATGGATTATAATTTATAACAATAGATTACTAAGCAACAATCTTAAACACAAAGCTATCGGCGCTACAAATCTATTATATTATCTTATTAGTTTGATAGTATTTGAATTTAAAAGTAAGTAATAACTAAGTTATATATTTTAACTATTTTTATAATTGATATATACAAAAAATATTGAAGATATTTATGAACCAATACAAAGAGTGTCGATCATAACTTAGAAGTATTTTTTTTTTTAATTTACTACCCTTATTTTAAAATTATGCCGTTATATCTGCTTTTCTATTAAATTTTATTTTAACATATAAATGATAGCAAGTAAATGTTATGTTATCTCTAGGACCTTGCATTTCTTCGTGTGCAAATCCACACACATTTGTCACTTAATGGAATTTCTCAATCCGTAGAGTAATCTCTCCAATTTCGACAAATCACTCTTTCCTTATTTGATGCTGATGTAAGCAAATCATCAAATAGCACATTCAAATTATTTTAATTGTTTGAGAATCTCTCTAGCGAATTCCTAATTCACTTAGAATGTAGTAAAGCAGTTGAAACATAACATAGGAATATCTAAAGTATAATATTTTTTTATTAAGCTGTTGAATGATGAAAATTTATTCAAAATGTCTTACTTAAGTGCTATCATCTAATGAATATCAGAAAATTAATCAAAGAAGCAAATTCTACTTCAAGTTATTAAGTTTATCTTTTATTAAAGCTACTAAAAGTGATTAATTCTAATAGTAATTTAATTTTATATACTTACATTAGATTGAATTATCATTTTGATTTATAAGAACAGTCGTAATAGTACATTAGAAAACTTTTATCTTTTTTTTTCTACTACAAATGAAATGAGTTGTTAGCTGCTACGTTCCGTTACTTCAGTAACTGATTTAGCTAGTGTCCTTCAAATGACTACAATGGAATATTGTTTGTACTAAGATAGGAGGACAGTTTGTCGTGAGTCCGATTGCACCTGTCTTGGTTAACAAAAAAAACTTGTACAGACGATAGACATTGAAAGAAGCTTTAGAAGCATAATCTTTGAAGCTATTGAAAAGGTAGTTTGGCTACACGGCTTTGATTATCTGCAGATAGGTTAAATGTGTGGCATAGTAATCACTTCTAGCGTGTTCAATGTAGTTAAATAGCTTCTATGCTATACTAGCTATGCTATGATGACATGGCGTAAATTAAAATGAATAACTTGAAAAGACAGAATCATGTCTTTTGCAAAAGTTTCTTTGTTGTATAGTAGGCGGTAGTAAAGAGAGTGAGCACAAAGGATTGAATGATATTTATAGTGCTTTAATTATATACTACCTATTCTTAAACAGTGGTAAGGATTGATTATATGGTGATATTTACTTGACTTACAGGCAGAAATTACTTATTTGTAACGCTCCCGTTCCACGTCGTTAGCAGTGGAAGTTTATAAAGATGAGGATGTTGATTAATTCTTTCGGGCTAGGCAGTTAAGTAAGTACTACCTAAGAAAGACTTACTTAGAGATACTTATGAATAATGAACAAAACATATATTTTAATAATTGTTTGTTTCTACAACCATAAAAATCTACGTAATGTTTACTTGTAAAATTGCAAATTAAACAACATTATTTACCAAGAGAGAGATGGAGTACTTAAGGAATTTACAAAGAGAACCAACTATGACAATGTCGTATGCATAACTCGCATAGTTCACATTGAATACATTTTGAAGGGACCACCGCTACTTTGGAGGAGCACACAGGCAGTCGCTTTCTAAATAGCCACATTATCTCCAGTAGGCATAACACTCTCAAACGTTGTAAGTACGTAATCAGACCCCTTATGTTATTATTATTCCGACTGTCTACTATAATCATGTTCAGGACCTTGTCATACATTATTTATCAAACCTTACGTATAAACATGTTTAAAGGTTTTTTTTATATTCACTCGAATATTACACATTTACAATAGTATAATACCTACCTAGAACCAGTAATTATAATGCAATTACTGATGTTAGGTCTCTTTTGCCAGAGCCTATCTAGATGGGTACCACCGCAGCTCCTATTTCTACCGTCAAACATTACTATATTCTTGATTGACGAGTACTGAGGGGAATAACTATGATAGTAAGAGTGCTCTGTATGCCTTTCTAACAAGCGCCAAGTTGTAATGGGCAGGTGTATCACTTACCATCAAGTGAATATTTGCTTGTCTCATCGCTTTGTAAAATAAACAAATATTACAACTAATTTCAAGTAAAACTATTGTGTAATTTTCAGTGATGATATTAAAATACACGTGGAATTGTTTGTGTTACAACTGTATACTGAATTTCATTATATAATTAATTGTATCTCTGTAGTTAGGAGGTGAAAGAGCAATGGAAATCCAATTACTAATTATGTAGTAATTTTAGGCTCACGAGGATACCACATCAAATGAATTGTATGTGTTTATATCCCATATTTTCTTAAATCTTTTTTAGTCATGAAATTTGTTATAGCTCATAAGCGTTTCTTAAAACATATAAATTAATTTCATATATTCCAATATCTAAAGAGAAAGGAAATTTTCAATATAACTTACCCGATTTATATATAGCCGATGTCCTCTTTGCAAAATGTAATTTATGGGCCCTTATGTCCTCATTAATACGTTTACACAGTCTTTAATGATTTTTTCATGAATAATTAATGCGTATTGACACACTTTTAACGTCACGTTTATATCTATGTATGCGGTAAATTTAAAAAGTGATGAAATACGGCATGTAAAAACATGAAAGTAAGGTTACCCTCTTGATTATTTCGCGCCACTGCTATAAAGTAACGAGACCTAAAGTTATACAAATACCGCTTAATGGTATATTACGACTAATAGTACAGAAACCAAAAATAAAATAAAATTAATATAAAACAGGAACTTTAAAGTTATAATTTGTGTTTACGTACGGTTATAATCATGCATTTAACAATATATAATTTCATTCATAGATTTGATAAACGGTGAATAGTCGGATATGTTAGTACTGAATATGTAAATGCTGAACTGGTAGATAAAGACGGAGCTCTTACAAAAGCACTTACTTTCGCTAAACGAAATGCTACAAAGTGCTGTGAGATGAAGACGTGTAATTTTGCTCACATTAAGCTTTGGGAAGTAAAAAAAAACGCTATAAAACAACATTAAGATCCATAATATACAGTGTTTTTGATCACTTAATGTTAATTATTTTATTCATTATGCTGTACTTATTTAAAACCGGGATGTTACTTATGTTCAATTTAATTTATAGGTTCAGACTAATTGCTATTTATTTTAAAGTAGTTGTATGAAATATGTTCATTCATTCATTCAAATTCATTCATTCTTAATGACACTAATTGAAATGATACTAAGTAATTTTATATATGCAATTGACTGTAAACCTATTTTCTCTTATCTCAAGGAAATTAAAGGTTAGAAAGCATTTTAATTAAAATATCTTGTTTAATTATACATAGTATTGCAATGTTTGTATTGAGTAAATTTGTATAATACAGAAAGTAATACTTTTTTAATTGGTTCCGTTCATGTTACTCATCAATATTAGTAGTGGTAATACGTTTCCCTTCATATCTGTAGGCAAAAAATGTATTAAATGTTATCATTTTGACTTATAAATACTTCAATTTAAAAGTACATTTATATAGTAAGGCTTTACCGCAAATATGGCCCTATCCATTTTCACCTTAGAACCAGTGATGCTTCAAATCGGTTGCCGCTCCCCAGCGTTTACTTTAAATTACCACCATTACGCCGCCCCGCGTGCCTTTACGAAGTTAAGATTTCTGTCGACTGCTAAATGGCTATAAAGTTATACATCGCTATGGCGCTTTACAAGTTAATACTTGCTACAATACTTCCATATTTTATTAATAAATATTGTAAGTGGTGTTCCCAAAAGTTGCTAAGATTATCCGTGACAACTCCTGCTAAGCTCTTTCGGGCAGTAGTTGTATGGGTCGGCATTATTCTGCAAATATACAACTATATTAAATCAGAACGTCTATTTGTAACGTTAAAATTAAAAAAACGTTTAACTTAATGTTTATATGAATTATCAGACGCGTAACTGGCTTATTGATGACACTAAAATACATACATATATATTACGCCTCGTTCCCAGTGGGAACCCCTCCACTTGCTACGATCCTGGCACACCTCTCTCGCTTTATCCACTTTCATGAGCGTCTTCATGCATGCTCGTCGGTTGCGAGTACTCTTGACCCGATCTTTCTTTAGGACATCTTCGATTTGATCGAAATATGTCCGCCTAGGTCGACCTGCACCGATTTTTCCTATCATTGTTACCTTGTTCGTTAATCTTCTTTCATCCATTCTTTTAACATGGCCGAATCATCTAAGCATCCCTTTCTCTATCTTTGTCACTACATCTTCAACCACGCCGCACCGCTTCCTTATATATATTTCATAAATATATATAATGTTTATTTTTTCCTTATATTTTTTTCATAAACTACTGGGAAAAAGGCGTGATAATATAAAAAAAACCATTGAACCCGGAACTATTAAAAATGGTACATATTATTTTTTCACGGAGAATATGCATTTATATATATACATGACATTAATTGTAGTAATTTATCATCAGCATTGCCAAGTGTCGACTTCTGCACCGTTCATCCAAATTTAGGAATCATCCAATCACAGATAAAATAAATAGTGTCATGATAAGGAATGATTCCAAAGTATTAATTATTATAAATTCAAATTATAGAGTATTAGTACACAATAAAAAAACTGATATTACTCTATTTCATGAAAGTACCGTCTCGAAATACAAAGGTTACAAAATTAAATTTTGATAGTTTTTACACAGATAATAAATTATTGGTCGAGTAACATTCATATTCTTGAAGTATAATAAAGAGTGTTGTGTTGAGATGAATATAAGCTTATACAAGTGGACGATTTCTTTTAAAGAGCTTTTTGCAAAAGAAATATTTTAATCTTTTGAATTTGTCTTAATAGTAAAATGAGTAACTTCCAACTTTTCTGCCTCGCAAGAGAAATATGACGTGTTGAACGACAACCTCCGTTAGATGAAAAGGTATGTTAAGAAGAAAAACACAGAGTGAAAAAAGAAATAATGTAGATGATATCACTGTACATGTATTCGTAGGTACATATTGCAAGCTGATTGAATTTATTTGTTACGTCATTTTGCATCGTATTCATACATACCACAATGGCATTAGCGAATATTTACTCTCGCATTTGGAGATTTAATACGACGGGATTGATTTGTAACGCGATGTCCTCATAACATGTATAGCAATCGGTGTGGAAAGGATAGAATCAAACAGACTAGAGCCAGAGATGTGTTTGACGGAATAAGAAAAAATCCTCTAAGATATATTAATACAAGATGCGTGCCGACGTACCATAACAGTCGATTGCTTTTATATTTAATACAACGGCTATATTAATATAGATTTTTGGTTTTATTACACTGGGAACGAGGCGTGATATATATGTATGTATGGAAATATTTGACTTAGTTACACATAATTAACTGTATTTTAATAAAATATTAAATAAATAGGTAACCGTTGCATAATGAAATCTTGAAATGAATTGAACTAATTAGGCTAATACTTCTTGAACTTTTTAATATTACATTATGACTTATATATACAAAATAGACGTGAAGTTCACCTGATGGTAAGTCACACCCTTACAAATAACAATTAGATCATAAGTATCATTTTATTGTGCACTATAGCAATGTAATGTTTGCATTAAATTGCTGTGGCATAATCAGGAGTCATGGTCGTATTGATCTACACTATTATTATAATGGTACATTGGTAATGTATATGGTAATAATCTTATAACCATTAAATGTTCGATGTGAATGTGGATTATTTTGAGGAATGTTATTACATTATCTCTGTTCAATTGTCAAGATTATTGGTCAATTTAACAATCACCTATTTTCTACTTTCTGAGGAATATCGCTTCGGCATATTCCTCGATATCATTCCACAAATTTCATTGGCAATACAATGTCTCCAATAAGAGCTGGTGCGGATATATAAAGAGTCAAAGATACTTAATACACCTTGCCTTCAATATTCTGATTTAATATTTAGAGTGAGGTTGATCACTTGCGCTTTGGAGCGGCAGCTAATCTGAGGAAGGACGCGGCCGGCGCCTACAAATAACATCCGCACCTAAGCTTGCATCGCCGAAGCCGTGTGCACTTCCCGCAAACCGCAGTGAAGCTGGTTTGTATGAAATATTCTCGATCTTTCGCAACTACTACTAGGAAAAGAATTTTGAATTCGTTACTCTAATATACAAAACTACACCTGCATTTACTATAAAATGAACTTAAATATTTTTGTAATCAAAATGTATTTTTTTTAGTATATTTACGAATTCTCATGCATTGGTATAGACAATGTAACAATTCACTATTAAGTTGCGATGATAATTAATTGAAAAGTAGCTGACGATCAAAATTATAGTAGTATTGTTTGAGGTGCATAATTTGAAAATGACGGGATACAGATTTACAGCTGATAATTAGATAAATATTTACGTAAGTGAATAACAGCGATAATAAACCTCCAGCATTAATAACTCGGTAGCAATTTCACTGAGGCAAAATTCATAATTAATTTTCTTTGTGATGAAATATTTTAAATTGAATCAATTACTTGCATATGTAAAAAGTTATATTCACGAGGCTTTAGTACGAGCAGGCTTTTATAATGAGATGAGCATAATCCGAGCTTAAAAACTTCGCTGTGGTTGAACTAATATTTCATTAGAAATCCATTCATCGAAATTTCACAGACTCAAAACCAAGTGATTTCCTTTTTAAACAAATATTTATTTTATTGCTTTTTTTTGGTGTTACGGCACATTTAAAATTGTCGTAATAGTGTTATTGAGCGTATATCTGAGTGTGGATCTGAAACAGATTTGGGCGGGACGAAGTTCTTCCAGCGGGATTCGATGTTAAAAAGTGCCGAGGGAGTAGCATTGTGAGCGAGCGCGGCGCACGCGCGACACCACTCCGCGCTCTGCGGCCGCTGCGATCGCTCACGCCAATCGCACCAGCGATATCGCGATCGCGCTTACGACAACTTCGACGACATCCTGTTCCGCTTCTGAACTGCTTTATTTACAATGCGGTTAGTGTGAGGGCCGGTGTGCGGGCGCTGGGACGGCGAGGTGGTGAGCGATGAGCCGGAAGCCTTACGCCGCCGTAGCGCGATGAGCGCGCTTTGCACGACGCGCGCGCGCTTCCGTCATCTCTACGCGAAACTGTTCGCGCGCGTAATGCTGCCATTGGTCGTTACTTTGACACAAGCACAGTAAGTACTAGTAACTTTTAAAAGTTAAAATTTCACCAATAACCAATTTTAGACTAATAAATTATTCAACTTAAGCTATAAGGAGTAAAACAATAATTGCGGGTGAACAAGATTTTATTTATTTTGCAATGTATTGAAATATAATCCCAAGACGAAATGTACTTCAATAGTTGTATTTCTTTCCATGTAAAGAAAATTTATATAGTTTTTTCAAGTCTATATTCAATTTTAAATTGATTTTGGTATCGGTACGTATTTTATTAAATATTAAACCAGTTAACTCTTTGAAATATTAGAGTGCACAATCATCAATAATATTATATTTGTTTATATCAACAAATGAAAAGTATTTCGCTTCTTAAGTTCATTTAAACATTGTAGTTCACATATAATAGAAAGTTATTTAAGTATGAAATATTTATGTTCATATCATATCAAAAGAAACTTTCCGACGGCCGTCGGCTACTATACCAACTTTCAAAGTTAATACTATCAAGTCTATATATAGAATAAGCATTACTGAAAACTTGTATATTAATACTTAGTATACGATTTCGATGTTTGATTACTTTTGTTTTATTAATAAACTAGAATCTTCAAATGGAGAATACATTTTTTGTAAGCTTAGCCTTTGATTAATTTATGGTTTGCTTAAAGATGTTTTAATTTTAAAAAGAATATTGTTCTTAATTCACTAAATATCAAATAATTATAATATCTATTATGATTTCTTTGCTTTAAAACTAATAACATTGAACGCTGTATATAAATAAATATTGGTTATGCTATAATTAATAATGTGAATAAAAGCATATTGTGTTAAAGTATTATCAATATAACACAAGGTACTTGTACTGTTTTTTTTGATATGTCCTAATAAATAGGAACAGTTAAATTAATTAAAACCTCAATTACTATATATAACGTCTGTAGGAATGAAGAAGTGTTAAAATTGAGAAGGGCTTAAATTATTATCAATATACTTTAAATCTAGAAAGTGAATTAAATAAATAAAGCATTAACAAAATACTATTTACCCCGAAAAATTCGGAATTTTAAAGTATCCAATACTTTATATGGTTTTTTTAATTAAATGTGTAGTATGCTGTTGGCCCGGTGGCCTTTACAGCTTCACTGAAAGAGTCTCGTGAGCAGAAAGCCCGAGGGTAAGAAGAGTGTGGGGTTCTAATTTTAATAAATAACGTTGTTGAAATAAAAAAGAAAGAGCTATTGCAAGAGGTAAGTAAAAATTTAGAAGCAGAAAGAAGTAAGCCAAAATTGGTTTATTGTATGTTGGTGAATTTAAAAATAAAAATCTAGTTTAAGTGTTTCGTAAAGATTTCTGGCGTACGAACTCTGAATTTTCTTTCCATATGCATCATTCCACTGTCATCCAACTTACCTTGAGAAATAGATTTGGTTGGTGGAAGATCTTCAGTTTCATCTTGCCAGTTACCACTTTTACATTGTGAATCTGCAGCCATAACAGCATTACTGTATTGTGGCATACATATGTGTTTTGAGCAAGTTAGTTTTACCATCCACGTGCCGTTCATTGTCACTTAACACCATATGAACTTGAATTCAAGTGTTCGCCTATTGTAGACGAAATAGAACCGTACATTTTCACATGACTTTTACCAGCACTGCGTTCGTCAGCAAGTTTGTCGGCAATTGTCTTCAATATGGACGAGACAGATAATATCATAACAGCTTGACCCGATGATGTAATTTTTGATTAAAGTGGACCTGATGATGATGAATATTAAAACGAATGATTTTGTGATAGGTTGGAGCGAGCGGTGGCGGTAGACCGATTGGAAAACGTAACACACACTGTGTCCAGAATACTGGATGGTTACGATATACGGCTTCGTCCGAATTTTGGTGGTGAGATATAAATTAATTCATTTCCATCAAACTACACCCTTGTAACATTTGCAATATGTGTTAGCCATTTCATGTTAGTTCAAAACGTTAATTTTTTTATTTCGCAGAAATTCTTAGTGTTTCTAAACGACAAAAACTATTAAATGAGATTAGAAAAATGCATCAAGCATGTTTATATGATCCAATGATATTACAATAATAAACATAAGTATTGTAAATTGTTTCGAACTAATTCTTTCTGGTGTTATAACTGATTTATTAGTCTATTTCACTGTACTAATAATTATTAAATAAATAAATATATATTGATACTGATACGATACTTAATGTTGCTTCACACTCTAGGCAGGTACTACCGTAGTGCCTATGTCTGCCGCCAAACAGTAGTGTGCAAACATTACGCCAATGTAGTCAGTAATTATATGAGTAAGGAGGCTTACCTTAACTATCTCAGCACTCGAGATATATATGCCGTGGTGTATATCATCTCAAACGTTACAATGTTATAGGGTTTTCATAGGTGATGTTACATCAGGGATATCCTTAAGCTAAATTCGATTAAGAAAAATGAATACAACAGCTTGGAAACACAATTTTACTTCAATCTTTGCCTATGCGTAACTGAATCCTTTAACGAGCTTTAGATTATAACAGATACAGATAGCGTTCGCCTTATCATATATACATAAGAAATAGGAAATCGGTGAAAAATCCAAGGACCCAGTGACATCGTTATGTGTACCATACTGCGGGTCACAGGAGCATTAAGATTCAAGTGATGTTGAATTTGCTTAGCAAACATTGCCTTCTGTCTGGCATATGTTGCCAGTAGTATGCCAGGTTGCATAAAATATTATTGGTTTTTAGGTGATCCTCTATACGTTGGTATGGATCTGACCATCGCTAGTTTCGATGCCATCTCGGAGGTTAACATGGTGAGCCCTTTTGTGTTCTTTAATTAATATAGAATTTATGCTATCTTTTTATACAAAATCGAATAAAAAAACATCTGTGAAACATATTTATAGTAGTTTTATTTTTGTCTAGAGATCTATATACACTTCAATTATATACCTAAAACAATGTAAATAGTCATATATAGCAAACATATACAAAATTTCATATACATAATAATGGTACGGGTGAAACAATTATGTTCAATCGCGGTTTTAAGAAAAATCTTACTAATGTTAATAACAAGAACTATAGTAAAAATAGTTTTAATAAAATAGCACTATACATTAGCTACGTACCTAATTCAAAGATATGTGGTATTAGATGTTCAGTATTACAGTTGCACCGAGTAAAGCATAAGCCAAATTAAATTGCTTTGGCATTAGGAGGCATTTATTTACTGAGCCAGATATTGCAACGCTGGCTTTCGAGATGTAAGTTTTATTAGCAAAACATGTATAACTAAGAGTTCATCATACACAGTGAAAACATTTCAAGCAACACTTTAGTTCATATTGTAAAAAAATATTTAACTTAGCAACTTACTTTGGCGAAAAACGTGGAACATGTTAGATTGTCTGTCATACATGTCTGTTATTAAATTGATGTTTTCTGATCTAATCTAGATCAGGCGGTACTCTGTATAAATAAAGAAGATATATTTATGTTAATACATATTTCATCATCATCATCATCATATATCAATACTCTGTTTACTTAATCTATGTGTAGGTGTAAAAGTCTAGGTGTGTAGGTATTATTGTAGCTCTTGTGTTTGATCAATTTATTCTACTTTGAAAAACCCTATAATTGATGAAGTTAATGTAATGCAGTGTATATACTTCTAACTTGAAGTTTCACAATCGGACAATCGTTATGTTAGGCGAAAAAATAGTGATTTGGTTGTTAGTATTTTCATACTGTACTATAAACGTTTGCCCTTATTGTTTTTGATAATAACCATATATTAATTTGATGATTAGACAACTCAACAATATAACTTCTGTTATGAACGTGGTTTAGGTAACCATTAGTCTAATTACCAGGTCAATTAGATGTTTAGTGACCTTTGTAGCGTTAAAGCTACGATTGTAAAGTTACAATACAGAGAATTTTTTTTTAATATCGTATTTCGTGACCTTAGCTAAAGAAGCATGGGCTGACTGTTCATACCGATAGAGAAAGTCCTAGCAAGTAATTTTAGTAATAACAATGCAAAAAGGTCATTTTATAATAAACCGATATTAGATCACTTAACTGCATTTTTTGTACGCTTTTTGCTATCGCTAGTCGTTTACAACACAATACTCCGCTAATCATTGTTCGGCTTCTCAATGGCAAATTTTACTCAAACGGTGTAAAGAACTCCTTTGAAGACGTTAAAGAGCATGTTAAAAATTCTGCATTTTTCAAGCCGAACGTCGTAATTCAATATGCTTTTAATAGGTTTAAAAAAGAGAGCAAGGCCGGCCACTTGACACGGATGCGGCGCCGGTGATCGCGCTGCGTCAGCCAATCGAAGGCCTTTACTTTGACATCACTCGTCTATCGCCCACCAAGAGTTCGACATCCACTTTGACATCCACTGTCTTATCAATACAACTTATTAGTTAATATATCCCATTCTAATTCAACCTGCAGTTTCTTCGTCATTGTTAGCCTTTTTAGTAAATATCGCTATATATTATAATACTATAATCTCTAGACCAAAAAAATACCAGAGCGATGAGATATTGAATTATAAAACACATTCATAGACGATTTATTGTAGTGTAAAAATAAAACCATAGCCAACAATGAAGCGTTTTTGAGCAATTTTGTGAAGAACGGTTTAAAATATTCCACTTCAATGCCTTAAAGTATAATAATTATAATGAGTTAATATTGATGTATTGTTTTTCAGGATTACACAATTACTCTTTATTTGAATCAGTATTGGAAGGATGAGAGGCTAGCGTTCGGTATTTCGGACGAAATGCTCACCTTATCCGGTGATTTTGCTGATAAGATTTGGGTACCGGATACATTCTTTGCTAACGATAAAAACAGGTAATTACATCATCATTATCAGCAAATAGATGTCCACTGCTGGACATAGGACTCTCCGAAAGATTAGATTAGACATTGATCGGATTACTT
Source organism: Troides aeacus (assembly GCA_033220335.2). Taxonomy (NCBI): domain Eukaryota; kingdom Metazoa; phylum Arthropoda; class Insecta; order Lepidoptera; family Papilionidae; genus Troides; species Troides aeacus. The sequence continues at coordinate 4,497,047 of CM067275.1, read as the reverse complement.
AGTTTCTATAATTATAATATTTATATGAAAGATTTCTGCCTAAGTGTAGACTCATCACTATATCTCTGGAACTAAAGGCCTAAAACCTTCAAATTAGGTAGGTATACTCTTTTTACAGAGTATAGGTCAGCTGTTAACGGATTTAACAAAATTCCTACCCCAAAGTAAGTTACGGCCAGCGAAGCGGGCAAGGAATAGCAAGTTATTTATATGTATGATCACATCTTGTATGATAATTGTATAATTATGAAATATTTGAACTATGAAAATTTTTAACAAATTCACCAACGTTCGATCTTTTAGATTACCATTTTAACGAACCCTGAAATGCAGTATTTGTTTTTATTTCAGCTTTTTGCATGATGTGACTGAGCGCAACAAGTTGGTGCGTCTAGGAGGCGAGGGTAGCATCACATACGGCATGCGCTTCACAACAACCCTCGCCTGCATGATGGACCTCCACTACTACCCGCTAGACAGCCAGAATTGCACCGTCGAGATTGAAAGCTGTGTGACTCCATACACTTGTCATACATTTCTCATTCGTCATGTTTGCTTTTAACAGTTTGTGTTCTGTACATCTGATTAAGATATTTTAATTGGACAGTCTTTTTTGTTCGTTTTTTCTCATTGTAATATGATTCTTCAAGCTTTACTTATTATGTTATTAAGATTTCTCACCCTGTCTTGTCGAAATTTTTATTCAATTTCTGAATTGTTAACACGAAAATTAACAACATGCAAAGGGAACATCAATTCGGTGAATGTTAAGTAACGATGAGAATTGCGATATTATAGAAGAATAACCGGAAATTGATTTCTAAAATTTATCAGTATAATTAATAACGCTTTTATACGCTAGTATAAAAATGATTAAGAATATTGAAAAATAATGTTTCTATGAAATAAAAAGGACTTAGTAGTTTTTTTTTTAATTTTTTCACTTCACCGCATAATTTTTTTGTTGTTTTTTTTTTTTCATATTTCGAATATTCTGTATGCTAACGGATGAATTACCATGCAGATGGATACACTGTGTCAGACGTGGTCATGTATTGGAAGGAAACTCCAGTGAGGGGTGTGGAGGATGCAGAACTGCCCCAATTCTCTATACTGGGATATGAGACCAATGACAGGAAGGTTAGTTAACGGTAATTTTATGTTATATTCAGTTCAGTCAACCTATGATGATAAGTACATATTTGTAGACGAAATTTATTTATAATAATTTTATATACGACAATAAAAATTATTACGTAGAAGTAAATAGCACATTTACAGAAAATAAGTAGAAACACGAATTGCTTATTAGTTAAACTATACATAATCAGTTGAACTTGAAATATATATTTCTACATATTAATAAGTAGGCCAAATAAAGGTTTCATTTCATGATTCGAATTGATTTTCAAAATGCCTTTGAATGAAGATTTTATTTTCGCAAAAATGGTTTAAACAATGGTATCGTTAAAATAATTGTAATAGATAGATTTGTGACTAAATTGTTAGCATTATTACAGAAAAACATTAAATATGTACTGTTTTTTTTGTACAATTAGTCACATTTCATTAAGATATGTTTCCACAATTCAAACCCAATTATACTTAAAAATAATTTATTGGTGTAAAATATTCGATTAATGTTACTTTATAGAATTATATAAATATCTAGAAGTCCCTTAACACTATGTATGTGTATTCGGGAACCGATCCATTAATTTCAACATTTCAGGAGAAGTTGGCGACTGGCGTATATCAACGGTTATCACTTAGTTTCAAACTACGGAGGAACATAGGTTACTTTGTGTTCCAAACTTACTTACCGAGCATATTAATAGTGATGCTATCATGGGTGTCCTTTTGGATAAACCACGAGGCTACGTCGGCGAGGGTTGCTCTAGGTAAGTTATGGTCTGGTAAATACATAGGACATTTACAGATGATACCTTAAATGAAGTAAGAGTTATTTCACTGAACCGTACTGGTGATTTATTGACTTTGGAAACTACTTTTAATATCTTCATTTATAATCTAGTACTTCGGTTTAAAATCACGTTTATTATTCGGATGCAATATAACGGCAGTTGATTCTTATGTTTGATAAATACTATTATCGTTGAACGTCCAAAAGAGGATCTTTTTAATTTTTTAAACACACTGATATTATTATAATATACATCAATCCTAAATATTACGGAAAGCAATACTTAGTATACATAAAATATTTTTATTATTAAGCTACCTATGATTTTCACTCGGAGAAAAAATGGCAATAATAACAATTTCCATATCATTTTTATCCGCCTGCGCCATTCCGTTACCATAGACATGAGGGTTGCTAAAAAAAGTAATGATAATGAGTATGCTATCAGAATATTAAAATTGTTTTTCGACATAATCTCGTAAAAATCGATACCTTTAATCTTCTTCCTTTCTAAATCTAAATTATCCTTCAAAAAATCTTGATCTGGAGTCTCGCGACACACCTCTACAGCGGCAGTCACCTTGCTTGTAAGTCTCGTCATATCATCATCATTTCTGCTGTTGGCTCTATTTTACCACATAATATTTTATCAACAGGTATAACCACGGTACTTACGATGACCACTATAAGCACCGGTGTGAGGAGCAGTCTGCCGCGCATCTCTTATGTGAAAGCCATCGATATATATCTGGTCATGTGCTTCGTGTTTGTTTTCGCCGCCCTGCTCGAGTACGCGGCGGTGAACTACACGTACTGGGGTGCGCGGGCGCGGAAACGGGCCAAGTTAAAGAATCGTGATCAAATGTCAACTAGCGCCAGTATGGAGAAAGACATAAAGTGCTCAAGTGGTATTTACATATTTGATAATATTTTAGTGGTCAGTGTTAAGAAATATTCAATTAACACAGAGCATATTTCACTCTAGGCTTATTTTTAGATGTATTTGATTTTGACGTACTAGGTTATACAAAGAAGCAATATAAATTATAACTTAACTTGAGACCTAACTTAACTTCAATAACTGATTACGTTTAACACTAAATGAAATAGGAATAGTACTAATTGATTACTTTTGTACTGCAAAAATAATCAATAATTACCTGCAGACTACTTGTCAACAATAGAAATAGAAACGATGTTTTTCTCCAGGTTCTCACAGTAACGAGGAGATCATAGCTCTTCGTGAGTGCTCCAGTACGGGACGTGTTTCTCCGCTGTTAAGTCTAAGGACCAAGCCGCTGACGCCGCTGGCGGGTGCTCCGCCCTCGCTGCGCTTGCAACGCGACCACACTTACCTTCGCTATCGAACGCGACCGCACTCTAGGAACTCTAGAAGTTAGCCATTTTTATTTAAAGCAATAATCCTATTAGATTTATGAACACATCTTATAGTAGTTTATGGGTATTAGTAAAAAGTTGTACTCATTCTTTGGACCTTATTATTTTAATGGAAACATTCTTTATGTAAAGAAAATCATCAAAAAAATATATTTCCTGAGAATACGTCTGCCCAACTATTCTAATCAACGAGGCGATTATCAAGATCATATCCGCCTTGCGTCGTAAGATGATGTCTCGTTACGCCAGTAATTTCACTAGTTGCAACGCCTTTTACATAAAAACATGGTAATGTTTGCACATCACTGTTTGAAAATAGAAATTGAAGATGTGGTCGTAACTATCTAGATAGTCTTCGGTAACAGAAATGTATCACAAGTATAAATGGAAACGGAAATAAGAGTTTTTTGCAAGCGTTAATTTTAAGCTAAAATCAGATTTTCAAAAGGAGTGTCTTGGGAATATAAGATGATTACTGCTTTAACTAATTTTCAAGTCTATTGATAATTTGATATTATTTTTGTCGGTAGATGGAGCTGGTGGTAAGCCGAAGGTGATCCACGCGCTGCGCCGCGGTGCTACAGTGATAAAGGCTTCAATGCCTAAAATCCGAGATGTCAACGTAATAGATACTTATTCCAGGCTCGTCTTTCCTATCTGCTTCCTTATATTTAACACAGTGTACTGGGTATTTTACATATTTGATTAATAACATCTTCCTATTTTTAATTTTAGTCAATTAAGAGAAATGGCTGGCTTTTCATACGCTAATATGTTAACGAATGCAATTTTACAGCAATTGCATACAAAAACACGAAATATTTCATATTATAAAATATCTATCTGCGTCGCTATTCAACATTAATGAATATAACTAATAAAATTTAACATAAACCATTGCTTTGGCTGCTTACAAATTATAGTGCTCCATTTGAGTATTTGCGACATTAAGCTTTCTAAGCTTTATTTTTACTTTAACGTTTAAAAATATTATTAATGGGAAAAAGTTCATCAGTCGTCCAAAATGTTGACAATGGGTAGTTGCTGTATTTTCTTAGGTGTAAATGTTCGATATTAATCAACTATGCTCTGTATTATAAATTAATTAGAATTATCAAAAAGTAATATGATTTGTTCTGTATCTTCGTATGCGATGTAAACAACGTTCATGTGTTTTTACCCATTCGATGATTATATTATTTATCGTTCCTTTTTTATTATATACGTCTACTGTGACTACGTACTTTTTGCAGAGTAATCTCCTTTTTAGTGCCAATGATTAAAACTATTCATATCTGTGGGTGGTGAAAAAAGAAGGATTGATCTTACACCTCTTATCATTTGTTGAGTTATCCCTTTTCATCGGTTAATTTAGTTCTTGTGAAAATTGATTGAACTTTGCTGCTGAACGGTTGTAGTGATAAATTATCCTTGTTGCTACTGTTAGGATAATACTAAATTCGAAGTGCCAAATTGTTTTACTTTGCTATATATCCGTTTATATACATTAAGATTATTTCTAGTTATTAGAAATAATTACATGCCAAAGTTATTACACAACTGCCAATTTATTAAGACACGTCATTGAACACCTGTGGTCCACCGTACGTAAGTTTTTTAATTTCAATAATATATTATAATTGGTGTCCTAATAGATTACTATTAAATTATTTTACTAGTATATATTTTAAAATTAGGTAATATAAGTATTATAGTTCTATAGGCCTTTCGTTTATATTTCAAATAAATCTTAAACGATGTAATATTTTATTTAGCAATTTGTGTAGTAAATACAGAAATATTTGTAAAACAGGTATTAATGTTTTGTTGTATATAGAAACGGCCAAAATTATAGCTAAAATTGAACTTAGAATATGGGAGCCAAAGTTACTATAAGTTTAAGGTTTAAAAAATAAATTTAATTGTAAAAAGCTACTTCGTTTTTATGTATTGTACAATAATACATAGTTTTATTACTTACCCGATACAAAAAGCTTCTTTTTGTTTTTTAATATGTTGTACTTCACATAGTTAACTTCTTCCTTTTCATTATTAATAAATCCTAATTTCTAATTATTTTCTTTATTAACATTTTTTTTTTTAATTTATATAACTTGAAAGGTATCATTTGCCTTTCGTTCAATTGTTTCTTATAGGTTTTTTTATTTATTTCTTAATTTCCAAATTTTGCTGTATACATTTTTAATATAGATTGAAGGATATTAAATCTGACGTAAACGTATTGTTAAAATTATACATAAAATTACAAGGTCTGAGAAAACGTCGTAATTTTTGCCGCAAAGATGGCGCTGGTATTAAACAATTTTTTTACTAAGACCTTATCCTGAAACAAGCATTATGATTTCAAATTACTTATAACACACGTTTAAAGAAACGTACAATAAAAAAGGACGTAAAATGTCTAAAATAAGTGTAACCTTACTAGCAAAGTTACCCTTAAACGGTGGCGACATCTGTTTGAAAGCCTGTAATAGCCTGAAGCCCATATTTTAAAAGTAAATCTCGTATTAGAGTATTCAATAAAATTAAAAAGATGTCGTTAGAAACTTCACTAAAGATATAAATATTTAATGTATTTATATTCAAACTATTTATAACATTGTTTAATTATACATTACAACAAAATATAGTTATGAAGAATATTACTTTGTTATATTATCATATGATAATTAAAACTGTTAGTTATAACCCTTAATAGTTATATTTTAAACCAATAAAATTCAAAAATTAACAATAATAATGATCGATAGAAATTATATAATAATACTTTTACTGCAATAATCAGAGGAAATATTCGGTTAGATTTCTTTGTTAGTTAAACAATAACGCAAACAACAAAATCATGATTATAAAATTCAGTATAGTTATAATAATAATAAAGTGTCTACTTCAATAAATGTTAGAAGATTTAAGGGATGTAAATTTAATGGCGTTATATTTATAAGCACTTGGTCTATTTCCATTGAGCGTTATTCCGCGTAGCCGATACAGTACAAATGTGGGAGTTTTAAAAAGGAGCTATGTACGCGCTGGCTGGCCAGGGGTGGGAGATCCATTCATCGACTAGATTCAGACTGCGCGGGGCTCTCCGAGTGCGAGGGAGGGCTAAGGTTCCAGATTATCTAGTACCTCGCCAGCCGAGCTACGGGAGCACATCTCCCGTTTAGCTCACATCAGTATTAATATCGATTGTTTATACATTTTTCAATGTTATTACATTAAAAACTTTAACTGTATCGTTTCTCAACCGTGAAATCTATATCAAGGTGCAATTATTGTGCTGTTCATCCATGAAACAAAATGTTGAAGATGTATTTATAAGGTATGTTTTTTTTTTTAATAATCACTGTCATTTTTAATTGGACTTATCTTTTTTTATCTTATTACACCATTAGTGTATTAATTCAGGTTAATAATTAAAGAAAATATTTGCTTTTATTTTCAAGTATTTATTATACAAAAATCATTCGGTTTATTGATACGTGAAATTTGTATATATATATTTTTTTTTTTTTTTACGTGCTTGAAAATAAAATCCATGGTCAACCGTGGGCGGCAGCGTTGTTGGGTTTCGGCCTTTCAGGGAGCGCAGGGCATTTGGAGCGCGGGGGCGGGCGTAGGCGATCCGCGCACATAACCCCCAACCCCCACCACCCTTACTGTATTGATTGTTGAGTTTTCATAGGTTCTGGGTAAATATTGTCGTCGCACATTGCTGCGATATCTTTACAATTTATAAATGCTATTTGTGGTGATTGAAACTGAAGAATATCTCCAAAAATTTGTTTCTGCATCATCGTGATATTACGGTAACGTTGGCATGATTGAGTAGTATTTTTGGTTTTTCTTTTCATTTATCATATTTTTTATGGTTGAAAAACACTTTTTTTTAATAAAAATGTAATGTTAAAGCATTTTAAAAGTCTTGATGAGCATTACAATGTTGGGTGGTTTGGAATAAATACTGTAATATTTAGCCTTGTGTTACGACATACATTTTACATTTTACTTTCAAAATACTACTTTTTTTTCTGTAAAGTAAGTTATTTTTAAACGTACCATATACGTATACTCGAGTGTTACATATTGGACGTTTATATAGTTCATAAGGTACGGGTACTTATCCCAGAGTAGGCGGGTGCGATCTAAAAATAAACCGAGCATAGAACGAATCAATTTCTGAGAGTTGTTTTTATGTACCTATTTATATTTATTCTTTGAACAAGATCAATTTAATTCATTAAAGAAGCTTCAAGGATTATCATTAAAAGAATTTTTAATGGATTATGCATAAATAATGTTAATATTTCTGGAAAAGTCAGTATGTACTCCGTGTAGTATATTTAGGAACAAAACAGTAATTTATACCTACAAATTTACAATCACTATATCTCAAAAAGTTTAAAGTGTAATATATGTAATTTGTCGATATTAACTTTTTTGTAGTGTTCAATTACAACTAATTTATATTACAAAATAAAAGGTTTTTGTTTTTGTTGTAAAATAATTAATCTGTTAGGACATACGACCAGTTTCATATATCTGTCGGGTCTTCTATTTAAGATATTTATTTTTAAACCTTATAGATATCTGTCTGTGTAAAATGCGCGGGCTGCTGCGTAGTGAATGAAAAGCGAATCAACAAGTAATTCGTAACGTTGCCATCACACGACGCATGCGTATTCCTAACCTTATATATTAATTTTTTTCCAATATGGCGTCTACAAGAACACTGCCTTAGATGGCTAGTTTACTACACAATACATTTGCGAAACGTCGTCGGCATTTATCAGTAGTGATATTGTCTCATTAACAGCACTTGGCTATATTTTCGGCTGCGGTATGTACAATATATTCAAAATAATGATAGAAAAGTATTTTTTATTATTTTTTTTTATTCAATTAGGCGACGAGACGAGCGGGACGTTCACTAGGTAGTAAAAGATACGCCTGCTCGTAACGATGTGGCGGTGTTAGGATAATATTATATATACCATATTGCACCAAATAGGGCTCCGTTGCATGAGACCTAAGATCTTGAGTCCCGTTACCCTAGTAATTACACTAGTTATAGCCTCTTTCAATCCGGAACATGGTAAAGTTTGCACATTGTTCTTTGGTGGCTGAAATAAGCGCTGCAGTGATACTTACTAAGATGGTCTCTGACAACAGAGACCAACCACCAGTAAAGATTTTTATCATCATTATATCACTCTATTATTATCTGTTGTTATTCACCTGGCTTATGTTATATGTATTTTTCATTACCTAAAGTGTTATTCATGAATATCTTGGACGTACACAGATAGTTCAGAATTGAAAAATTATCTTTTCTTAAATGAGTTTAAATCGGGAAAGTGTAGAAATGTTTCGAATGAAAAATTTAATTAAAACCTAAGCTTCAATAAAGTTATCTAAGTGGAGACCTCTATTTTAACATCTATTTCAACATCTGTTATATGTATATTCGTATTAAAAAATGTAAGATGCTATTGATGAATAAAAAAACAATGAGGGGAGTACTTATAAATGCTATTGATATTTTATTTTGATAATTTTTTTTGATGTTAGGCAAAGTGTTTATGTATAACCCCCATACATAAGGCATAACTTCGCGTATAAATCGTGAAGTCTATATTAGATTCCAGATGTTTAAAAAAATTTATGAGTAATTAAACTTATTTTCGGGTTTGTTATTAAAAAAAATAATAATATTTAATTCATAAATTTAATATGTTGGTGTCAAAAACAAATTATGTTTTATTTTAAAATTTATATATACTCTCTTATTATTATACCCTCTTTTACAGTATTGTTTCTTAATATATAGTTTATCATACACTATTATTAATTAGTTTAATAATAAATTAATGTTAAAAATTATAAAATACAGACATTTATTAATTAAGAGTAGAAAAATGCTGACAATAGGGATAGCAACAAAAGGGTGTAGGCGGGGTACCTATTATTATAAGCCATCACGATTTTCCACGTAAGCTGATACCCTATTCACACCCTTCTGCACTAATTGGCTGCAGCTCTTACATTCTTTTGTTTCGTCCTTCCTTCGATAGGTAACAGGAGAGCTTTTAAATCTATACACGCGTATACTTTTTGTTGGAAATTACAAAGAGTAGACTAAAAGCGAGGGTATGTACCCGGTGTACAATTACAAATTTATTTTGAGTGCTGAGTATCAAAGCTTGTCTTTAAAGTTGTCAGTTAATAATGTTTCACCTTGCTTTTAGTTCTACGGATAACTAATAAAAGTATTAATATAGCTGTTTTCCTTAAATTTTTAAAGAAATAATCTAGTGAAACAAATCAAAATCTTGTTTAATAATTTCAAACCAGGACATTGGAAACGTGAAGTTTTAAAGGAACAAAATCAATATGACGCTTCATTTAAAAAAAAAAACAACAACAAACAAATAGATTGGATGTGAGAGATCATAACGATTTGTAGTTATATAAAACTAATTGGATTTATCGCAGGTAATGTGAGTGAACACCATGTTGGAGCATCGAGGTGCTGATTCGCACAACACCGCGCAGATCACCTAAGCTTGAGATTCCAAGTCTTATTCCAAGATCTGCATCATGGCATCGTTGATATTCTACGTCGCCTGTTTAATCCTTGCAAGCTTATACGGTAAGTTTAATGTAATGTACAACATCAACAAAATGATGGATGGACATATACACGATGGTTGTAAATGTCTATTTACTTGAACACTCCTTTAAAAGTACTTATTTTATTTATAGTGGGGGTGAAACAGTGCTTGTTACTCGTCGGTTATTAAGTTAATGAATATAGATTTTTTCAATATTTTTTCATGTATAAACTATTTATTGGCAATCTGTTTTTGATATTGACAGATTACAATAATGTATGTAGGTAATAATTTGCTTAATTAAATGTACTAAGCATAATTTTCTGTTATGTCTGTAATAATACTAATAGCTAATTGTGTAATGGACCTGAAATGGAGTATGAACTACTTTTTTTTGATTTGTGGAAAATGTTGTACATATATCAGCGAGTGCCGATGATGTCGCGGTGCACAATCAGTCGCGGCCAGCCAACTCTACCGCTGACCCGGCGGACACACGCTCCGTTGGCCGTGTACCACCCTACCAGCCGCCGCCGGCGGTCGGCGCAGTGCCAGTCCAGCTACAAGTACCCGGCTTCAGACCCCACAGCCCTTACACACGAATAGACTCATGGCATCGTGAGTATTACTATCCGATAGATCGAATTGTTCCCTGGTTCTCTTGCCGAAGACAGTTTTTGAAAGGTGCCCGCCATTATCAATATTATTGTTATCTGATACAAAGAATGCTTTACTTTTTAAAATTATTGCTTAATTAAACTCTTTTTCTATAAATTTTTGTTTTCAATCACTCTACTGGAACTGTAAGTCATTTATTATTATAGATCGTCACATTCCGCACGACCCGGTCGTTATAGCCGAAGACTTTGAAGACGATGCGGATGATGGTGGCTGCAACCATCCTTGCCCTGTCGATCATTTTTCATGTCAGGTATTTATACAACTGTTGTAAATAAATCATTTATCAACTGAAGTTTGTATAGTTTTGACGTACGACATTCGCTAACTTATACTTGGACAGCATACAGGATTATGATCCTGATTCCCACCTTGCAATAAAAGATATAGAAAGAACGCTATTAGCATATGGAATCAAAAAATATTCGCTGCTTTTAATAGGATGAAATGGTATTGGAATCAAAATTTTAACTATAGATAAAGATTGATAATTTGTAGGACTATTGGTATACTGGTGGTAAATCTCTTTTGCCAGAGATGTCTATATATTCTGTCTGTAGGTACTGCCGCAGCGCCTATTTCTACCGCCAAACAGTAGTATGCATAAATTACTGTGTTCCGGATAGAAAGGCGCTGTATAAAATAGATTTATTGTAGTAACGAGACACAACATCTCATGTCTCAAGCGATGAGCCCAATATGATGCAGTTTATATCATCCTAATTAGGGCCACGTTGTTATGGACAGGCGTATCGCTTATCATCAAGTGAATATCCTACTCGTCTCGTCGCTGTTATTAAAAAAAGGATATTTTTAGTCAAGTATGTTTTGTTATATAAAGATATCACATCATATATCTTCTTAAAACCACAGGTTTTTTATAAAAACTGGCTACCGTTCTAGGTATATGAAAATATAATCAGTTATTAGGAAATATTTTCTTTAAATCTTTTTTTTTAACGATAGTTACAAGCTTGCGACGAAGCTGTTATTGTAGCTTTTAAATGCTTATACTTCACTCTAGGAGTCAGTAAGATATGTAAAGAAACTGAATAGGTTTAAAGGCATCTATTCTCATAAGAAATTTTTACAGGGTAGTCTCCGGTATTAAAACTATTATCACATACTGTTTTTAACAACATTTAGCTTATTATAGAGCCTTGATATAGGACCTAGACATAATCAATTCTAGTCGGTTATTATTTCAGAAAGAGTATTTATTGTGTCGCATGTTATTTTTATTATTTTTTTTGTTAAAACGCATGTTGTTATTGCTGTTACTGATATATATTAAACAGTTTACTTTTGATATAAAGTTGTTCATTTGGAGTTAGAAACGAGTATATATAGTAATAGTAATATTTGTTACTGTTTTTATATTGAAATGTCTAATATGATTTAGATTTCGTGTATCTGCATACCTATGGATAAGCGTTGCGATGGTACAGCGGAGTGTGCCGAGGCTGAAGATGAGCAGGGGTGCGCGCGTTCGTGTGAGGAGAGTGAGAATCGTACCATCTGCCACAACACCAACGTGTGCATCTCCCTCGACTGGCTCTGCGACGGCGACAATGATTGCGGCGACTTCTCAGATGAAACTCATTGTGGTAAATGTTGCTTCTAAATTATCTTATTACATTTTTTTTATATAGTATTAAGGCGACAAGGTGACCACGATATTCAGGACATGGGTAAACAACGCAGCTCTATTACAATAAGATGAATGTTAGAGTTGTCTACAAGTCCATCATTTGGTGCTCGTCGCTTTAAGTCATAATATTATAAAACATAGGTTACCAAATTTTTTTCGCCACGTGATCATTATTTAAATGAAATAAATTAAAATTTTTTGGATGCGTTTTTCATTAATTTTTTAAATTTATGAAAAGTTTAGTTAATTTTCATCACACTTGCAAAATTAGTACGTGTTATGCGTTATAATTTCGTTTGTTTTCATGTAATTTTTTTAAAAAAAAACAACACAAAACAGGGTTTTATATATTTTGAAATGAACTATTCTTGATTAAATCTTGGTCACCACTGGCGTACAGCAATTAGTTTGGAAACCTATGATATAGACTCATAATTTTACCTTTTTGCACGGTCTCCATAACAAAAATAATTTTTTGATTTGTACTAAAAATTCTAGAAAATTTTCAATTATTATTCTTGGCGTTTAGTTCAGAATTAAATGGGGCCGGGGTCCTAATTAAAAGGTTATCTATGATATTTCTAAATGTAACATTGTTATTAGATGGCAATCTCAACTGTACGGAGGATTACTTCCAATGCAACAACGGACTGTGCATTCATAAGGAATGGGTGTGCGATGGTGACAACGATTGTCGTGACAGCTCCGACGAAATTGACTGCCCAAAGCCCATGTAAGTTTGTCTATTTTACCATTGAAAAGGGCATCTTTTCAACCGTTTTAAATATCAGTATCATATAATAATAAATAGTTTTGTACAAAGGACAAGCATTTTTAAACGTTGAAAGAAGCTACGTTATGAATAATTAGTAGTCAATTTTTTTTTATTCTATTCAGCAATGTTAAAAATTTATAACATTATCTACACAACAAAAACGTTTCAATGAAAATATTGTATCGTTCTCGCTTCGTATGTACATAAGGGGAATTGCATTTAATGGCCATAGATCTCCCCTAGCTGTCGTTGTCCTCTGTACGAACCTGTTACAACACGGCGACACGTGCAAACTGCACGTACCATGTCATATACATACTAAGTTTTTACATACAGTATACTTAAAAATAAAAAATATACATTTATACATATTACCAGAGTCATCATCATAATCTCCATTCCGACATAAAGTATGTAAATAAAACACGCTTTTCTCCTTATGAGTCTTGTAGCTTCCAGCAATTCTTTTGATGTTGTCTGTTCAGATAGTCATCTGCCACGATGGGCTTTCAGGACTAAGATCGCTATTCCAAAGCTTTGAGTCTCATATGTATCGTTTCTATATCACGATATTTGTGGTAACGATTTACCAGTGTGATTAACAAGAAACAAATAGCTTAAAAAATTGCAAGAAAGTTGACATTGATACTTGAAACCCGACGTGAGATGATTTAGAAAAATATTTATAACGTTTTACGGTCGAAGATTTTTATTTTAAAGTAAAGCAAAGGACATTCTTGGATACATTATCTAACAAATAAAAAATACTATATCAGAAACGGTAATGTTTGTGAATAACTATACAAATATATGTAATATAAATATACACATTGTGTAGTGTAATTAAAAATAGCAAAGGAAAATCCTTGTTGTTACACAACCATAGTTTTAGACGCTCTATAAAAGTTAACCTTTTAAAAGATGCAACCATTTTGTTTATAAAAAATTGTAACTAGAATATTAGAAGTACAAGAAGGAAATACTTTTAAAGTACATTTTAGTTATCAATTGTTGTAGTTAGAGTTAAAACAGTTAACGGAGAATTACTAACATTGATTATAAAGAAGAATGAAAGCGCATGATGCGATGGACGTCTATGATGTGAAACAAAATGGAAAAAATAATGACTCGTTTTAATAATTTTTGCCCGGGATTTTTAATCTACATTGCTACACTATTTTTCCCTGCTTACGACAGTTTTTTTTCGCATAAATGAACGTACGAAGCAATTGTTAGGTGTATATAAAAATGTCTACGGTGTGAAGTCAGGAGAATAACAAGACACTTAAAATGAATTGCACTCATGATCTCCCCTAGCTGTCGCTCTATAAACTCGCAAGTGATTCTGACAGCGTTACTTTACACACTAATAAATTACTAAAGCAAATCGACATTAAAATAGTACAACTGACCTTATATGACTGAGATTCTATAAATACATCTATATCATAATATATCTTAAAGGGAGAACTATTTTAATAATTATTGACAAATTTATTCCGGGATATCTTCAGCAATTGATAATAGTATCAAATAAAGACAAAAACAATGATGATGGTGGAATCAGACTTTGGTTAGTAAATGAGTAGTTAGTCATTAGAAAGAAAGATAATAGACCTATTGATAATCGTAAATACTATACGACTTCTGTCCTAATATTATTTAAGAAGTAGAAATTATAATGAACTCTAATATAAGTAGTTGAAAAGACGCTATTTTAAAACGTTATTAATTTAGTGTTATAGGTTTATTTGGTACTTCAGCAAAAACTGTTTCATTTAAATATAGAAAAGAAGTTATATACGCAAGTACTTACTATGTATATTAAGTTATTTTAGGACAAGAAGTGCTGTTTTACAAAATCTATTGTTAATAAAGTTAATATAATTTTAAATTCGCGAATATGAAACTGAATACGACGGAGTTATCTTGACCGGCTTTCGCTCGTAGTTTGTGCGGGGGCTGGTGAGCTAGGATCAATACGAGCGGAGCGGAGGCGTGAGGGCGGCTGGTGAGGTTGCGGAGGAGGGAGGCGAGAGAGAGAGGGTGGGATTCCAGGGTATTCGGGGAGCGGGACCATGGAAACGCGCCCACGCGCCAACCTCCGCAGGCGATCCGTTCACAAACCTCTATATTAGA
This sequence comes from Troides aeacus, assembly GCA_033220335.2. Classification (NCBI taxonomy): domain Eukaryota; kingdom Metazoa; phylum Arthropoda; class Insecta; order Lepidoptera; family Papilionidae; genus Troides; species Troides aeacus. The sequence continues at coordinate 4,481,847 of CM067275.1, read as the reverse complement.
TATAGCTGGAAACTTTCTTATTTTAAATTCTTTCTTTTATATATATATATGACAAAATATCTAAACGAAGAATTACAAATAACTATTAGCTTTATGGTTTCTTCTATTATTATTTTCTTTTATCATAGTATCAGAAAACGTAGATAGTAATCAATCAGAAGTAATATCTTTCTAAATTTGTTATAATATCCCAATAAGCACAAATTAAGTTAATAAGTAATTTTACTGTAAATAGCAATAATATGAGAATGAGACATTTTGACATAAGATGGGTACGACATTTACGTCACGTCGAGTGATAAGCGCGATCATAATATAGTGCTAATTGCTCCTGTCGTACGTTCACAAAATGTTAGTTAAGTTTCATTAACTTAATAATTTTATTAGATAATAGTATATAAAAATACTTAATCCAGTTTTAATTGTTAACGGATACTAAAGTTAAGGGAAACAAATGTTTAAGTGTATATCGTCATCGTGCTGTCTTCTGCAAACTGAAGTTCTTCGGTCAGATTGAGAGAACTATTCCGGTTGGCTATTCTTTTAATACTCATGGTATTTTTAAGACCGGTGGCCTCCTTTATATTATTTCTTCGTCTGTTTACCAGAAGCATGTTTTTCGGAAATTTTGCCTTCCTGGATCAACCTTGGGAACGCATAAGATCCTCTTTGCCGATAACCGAAAAAAATTTCTTTCATCATCGAATTCTGTATGAGATCGTTTGATATTATTGAAATACAGTGTATATATTTACAAACTACGTTATGCGTCAAACGAAATAATATATTATAATTTATTCTACGAGTTTTACGTATAACAAGGTCTATTTTTAGAAAGTTTAATCTTGTTTTCATAATATTAAACTTGAGTTAGCTATTATAATATGATTTTGAATGTGGTAACACAGTTACTTAGTAACTGAAGACGTATATCTTTTAAAAAAAATATATTAATTTATTATTTGAACATTTTAAGTTGATATGAATATTTCAATTTAAGAAATGTACACATATAATACATCACATACATATACGAGTATAAATATCGTTTCGTCCGTATTCCGTATAATAACTTGATATGTTATGAAATAAGTAACTAATGGCTCTAAATTGAAGACGTTCAACATGTTTCCTTGAAATGTATAGAAAGAGAGAATGAAGAAGAATAGTAACTGTATTCCCCGTTAAATAAAAATATATGTCTTCTATTCTATTTCAGCTTTCCTGTTATTTGAAATATTCTTCTTTACGTTTTCATTTTATTCTCGTAAACAAAGCAAGAAATTATAGTATATCAAAAATATCATTTGACTGTTGACTTACATTTGAAATATGTATTATATCTTAATTTATAGATGGACTAGAATTTAATACAACTGCAGTTCGACTTACTATATATATACATAGATAACTGCTGTGGTTTCTAACTGCTTGCCCTAGTAATACAGTGGTTCCTGGTTCGGTCCTGGCAATACATGATGCGGATTTTTTTAAACACAGTTAGCTATCACTCTCCATCTATATAACCTCATTTATTATATTATGCCGCCATAACAGGATTTCTCTTTTGCGACTGTCAACATATGAGAGCTAGATTCGACTTCACTGTCCCTTATAGATAAACAATCTTCTTAATTCTATTTTCTCTCATCGCGAGAAAGGAATCTTTTGATAAATCTTTATTAGCTTTTGATAATTGTAATGTAGATTTTTTCTTAATTTTAATTTATTCAAATGTGTAGATGCAGTGAGAGGCAGTTCAGGTGTGCTACGGGCGAATGTCTCGCTAACCACTGGCGCTGCGACAGGGAGCCGGACTGCCCCGACGGCTCCGACGAATCTGACTGCCGTACTACCATAGTTTTTTACGCTTTAAATTTAAACAATAATTAATTAACATCCCCTAAGATCATAAAGAATTAGTCTTTAGCTTCAAATCAAAACAAATGTTTTTATATGAATAGTTAATGACAATTGAGAAAGTCTTTGTAGCATAGGTTATTATTTAAGATTGAACCTCTTTTACATGTTATGATGTAAACTAGTTGTTGCTATGTAACTTGTAGGTTTCTGGTTTAATTCCAGAACCCCTTCTGGTGGAGTTTGAATTATCGTAGAGCTTTATCGAACTCAACAGGCTAGTTATTATTTACAAAAACCAGCTTTGAATTATCTGCTGTTATGAAAGTACTTCTGTTTCTTCTGTCATTATATGAGAGCCTAGGTAGCATATTATTGTTACGGACAAAACGAGTGCAGGTAAAGGAATAAAAAGTAGATAATAAATTTCCTATGATCGTTACAGCTCTGGACTTCCTGCAGTGTAGTGAGAATGAGTTTCAATGCAACAATCAGAAGTGCATAAGGAAGGAATTCTATTGCGACAGTGATAACGACTGTGGAGATTGGACCGACGAAGATTCATGCCCCATACCTCCTGGTAATTGTAACGAACAGGAATACAAGTAAGTTATGAAATAAAGTCCTTAACTTATGGTTAAGATATATAAGAAATACTTCGGTGTACAAGGTGGTTGTGAGTGCTATATGATTCGTAGAGCAGCAGATTGGATCCTTACTGAGTTTGACCTTCCCTCAAACATCCTGAGATGGTTTTCAATTGTGCTAAGATCAATACTAACACGCACAATAACTACAGAAATACTTCTCTTTTACAGAAGTTAACTTCTTCACATTTCGGTTATAAATTTGATACTAGATTTTCCTTTGTGTATGTAAAGGTGCAAGGATGGCAAATGTATTCCTGATCGTTGGCGGTGTGATACGGATAGAGACTGTTTGGATGGTGAAGATGAAGCTTCGTGTGAGCCTAACGGAATGAGAAATTGCACACCAGATGAATACACTTGCGCAGATCGTCGATGTATTCTGGTAACGTGCATTATAATTATAGGATAAGAAATTTCATGCTTAGTTAAATTTATTTAGAGGTATATTTACACGTATTAGACAAGTTAACTATAGTATATTACGCTTTATACATGGTACTTTTGCTAATCAAGGGAAGTGGCGATTGTTTTCGTGGCGATGACATAGAAAATCTCACTCTGATCATTTGTTTATTTTCCTAATTTGGTAATAAAAATAACAGATTATTGCTAAATTATATTTATTACATATTAACGTTTTTTCAATAGAAAACATGGTTATGCGACGGCTTACATGATTGCACTAATGGTGAGGACGAAACTGACTGTCAAGTAAGTTGTGAAGAGGATCAATACATGTGCAAATCATTATACAGCAGCGCGTTCAGGAATTGTGTGAATAGGAAACATGTGTGTGATGGTATGAAGGATTGCCCTAAAGGTGATGATGAGGAGAATTGTCCAAAGAAAAGGAGATGCACCCCTAATGATAAATGTGAAAAGCAATGTATCACAACGTACGACGGGATCCCGGCGTGCGCCTGCCCTTTAGGATACATACTTGCTAAAGATGGGTTCAGGTAACTTACTTTACATATCATGTTATATTTCATTGAAATATTAGAAATATCAATAGCAAAAATATACTTAAACACCACTTCCTTGCATGTTACATTGAATTATTTTCTTATTTAAACCCTAATAGTGAATTAACTAGAGAATTTATATTCATAACAGATATTTTGCTTTTTTTTAATAATAATTACATTAGACACAAAATAAAATTATTTAAATCAGTTGTAACTATATATTGTTAAGGATTGTTAGAAAGGAAGGAAAAGAATATTTTGAATCATATAAGATCGTTGAGTAAAGCAGTCGATAACAAACAGATAAATTTACTTCCAGTTGCCGTGATATTGACGAATGTATGTACGAGCAGGATCCGGTATGCTCTCAGACTTGTTCCAATACTCCTGGCAGCTACCTTTGTGGTTGTATGACTGGATATGTTTTAAGGCCAGATAAGAGGTCTTGTAAGCCGATCGGGAAATCACCTACAATCTTGTTTTCTAATCGAATTGGTATCAGAGAGGTATATCATTTCTTAAAAACCTATTCAGTTCTAGATTTTTTGGTAAATGATAATGATGGGAAATTTTTTAATAAAGTAGTCAACATTTATTGATTAATTGAAGCTATTATTGGTGATCATTCGTAAAAGAATTCATAGCTTTTTAGACTCAATCCTTAATATATCCTGAACCAAAAATTGTTAAATCAAAGAGCTCTATTGAAAAAGTATGTAATCTGTTACTGTGGACTTCGTTGACCTTTCTAATGTATTATTTATTCATAATGCCAAATATAATAAAATGCTTCATCGAATAAAATTTAAATTATCTCAATCACCATATCATGCGTAGATGGTATAATATAAAAATAATGTTAAAGGTATGGCTGACGGGAGAAAATTACACACCGGTAGTAAAAAGACTTCATAACGCAGTTGCCCTCGATTATCATTACAAAAAGAATCTCCTATTTTGGACGGAGAACACCATGAAAGTGATAAGAGTCGTCGAATTAATAAATCACACAATGTCAGGTAATATATTTGTAACACAGATGCTTTACCTTATTACCAACAGTAAAAATCTATCGGTCGAGATTGTGATATATTTACATTTCATCATTTTCTTATAGTCAAAAATCATGATAATGATTTCAATTAAAAACTTTAGACCGCAGACATTTTTTATCTAAAACTTTTAACTTATTAATGAAATAAGCATGGTTTGGTACAATAACTATCATCATGTATTACACCAGACCATTTTGTATTCTTTAATGAGATAAACTGCGAAAGAACTAGGTGGACACAATGATTTTTTTATACCTAGAAGAATTTTAAAAGAGCTATTTACATGCAGTGAACGTATATCAGCAAATAGTGATGATGGTGAAAATTGACTGCCAAATATTTGTTTCATTTATATAATCAGTTTAACATACTATATTTTTCAATATTTCAGATGTTATAAAATGGGGTTTACAAACGCCAAGTGGCGTAGCTGTAGATTGGATACACGATTTAATTTTTTGGACGGATTCTGGTACGAGAAGGGTTGAGGTTTCGACTTTAGATGGAAGTAAAAGAGCGGTACTGGCGGCAAATGATGTGGATAAACCAAGAGCTATCGCTGTGCATCCTGGTGATGCACTTGTATTTTGGACTGACTGGGGTAGGTTTATATCAAAAGTTCTCTTCAACTTTGATATCTATGTCAATTTAAAATATGAAAGCAGGCGTAAATATTTTTTTCTGTAATAAATGTATCTACTACACACTCTCTTTGACCGTTGTAATAAGCACTTTGTATCTGCTATCAACTTATATTGTAATCAAAGTATTTTTGAATAATGTCGTACAAAAACAGTAATTACACTACAGTAACTTCACTTCTAACCGAAAGGCAATAAAGTTTTCACACCGCTGTTTGGTACCTAACATATGTATTGCAACTATGGTTTTTAGAAATACGGACGGTTAATGGAAATAGATAACATTGGCACCAGTAGCGCTTTGTTTTAAATTTATATGTACTTTAATAAATAAATTATAGGTCCTCATCCCAAAATAGAAAGATCTAACATGGATGGTAGTGTAAGGAAGAGTGTTATTGTGAACGACATATTCTGGCCTAACGGACTCACCATAGACTACATTGAGTCTAAGATTTACTGGGCTGATGCTAAACACCACGTTATAGAAAAAGCATCGTTTGATGGTCTACACAGAAAACAAGTAAGTGATATAATTATACGTTTAATTAATTCTTTAGTACCCAAAGTTGTAAATACATACAATAATTTTTTGGCTATTGCATTGTAGGTAACAAATAAAGGGCTACCTCATCCATTTGCATTAACATTGTTCGAGGACGCAATCTATTGGACCGATTGGCACACGAAGAGTATATCAACCGTTAATAAGAATACTGGAATGGGTATACAAACTATCCACGCATGTTCTAGTGTTCCTATGGATATTCACAGGTATTGAAACTTAGATATTAAAAGTTAAATCTAGGATTTATCAAAGCTTTCATAAACAAAAATTTTTTACCGTTTAAAGAAAATATATTTTATTTAACTATTGACTGTTTTAAATTATATTTTATCTTTCTATTTCTAGTTATCATCCAATGCGACAAATGCAAAATTATAGAAACCGATGCGGTCGTAATAACGGAGGCTGTAGCCATCTCTGCCTTCCAAACGGCATTAACTACTCTTGCCGATGTCCCGCTGGGTTCAATTTGAATGCGGATGGGTAATTACAAATCTGTTTAAGGAAATTTTTCCTATTTTGAAAAATACTAAAGTTCTTATAATTTGTTCCTTTAGCCGAACGTGTGAAGATTCACCCGAAAAACTATTGCTATATGCGCGTAAAAAGGATATGAGGCTGAAAAAGTTGAATCCTCGAAAACAAATAGATTCTTTCGATACTGTGAGTAAAGTTTATAAAACTGTTTAAAATATTACAGACGTGTTTTAAGTAATATTATTTTATCTTGATTGCAGGTTATACCAGTCGATAATATAAAATCGGCCGTTGCTTTGGACTGGGATCATAATACTAATTACATTTACTGGACTGATGTTGACAAGGATAGCATTAGTCGCGCATATCTTAATGGCTCCTATCAAACAGTGCTTATCAAGTCTAACCTAAGTAAGATAATTTCATTACATAGAATATTTTAAAATATTCTTAACATCCGTTACTAGATATTCATATATTTATTTTATAACTAGTATCACCGGCCGGTCTGGCATACGATTGGATGACAGATAAAATCTATTGGACAGACGCCGGAACAAACAGAATCGAAGTAGCAACTGCAAATGGTTATATGAGAGGTCTTTTAGCTTGGGACAATATTGATAAACCAAGAGACATCGTGTTGGATCCTAGAGGTACGTTATGTTTTAAGCAAGTTGTTTTTTTTAAATATATATTTTAGTTTCGTAATATCTGTTTCATTACAACACATGTTCAACTTCTGTTGAATTTTTGCATATGTTAGTACTTCACATATTTTTCCTATAAATTTTGATTTTGAAAACATCAAGTATGCTAAATTTTATTATTTCTAATAACTACACTATTTTGTCGTAGGAGGTGTAATGTATTGGTCTGACTGGGGCGTCACCCCCTGCATTGAACGCGCTGACATGGATGGAAATAATCGAAGAATACTTCTCTTTGGCAATATGACTTGGCCTAATGGACTTGCTCTGGATTTTGGGTACAACCGTATCTATTGGACGGACGGTGGCATTCGAACTATAGAATATGCAAATCTTGATGGAACCGGACGAACTGTTTTAATAGGTAATTTATTTGTCATCAAATCATTATCATCTTTTTACTCTGTTCCACATATATTTTGGATAGAGCAACATATCTTTTACATTTAATTTCTTTCATCAAGTTTTAACTTTCAATCGTTTCTTTTTACACGCATAGCCTTTCTCACAGAAACCATTCATGTCTTTAGTCTTTCTCTACTCTTCCGCAGGTGTATGCCTGAATTTTTCTCATTAAAAACACCTCTATTGTTATAAAGTCGTCATTGCAAGTTTTAAACTTATTCGGCGCTTAATGTCTTATATATATTTTTTATTTATTAGCCCAACATCTTATACATCCATTTGGTTTGGATTTGTATGGTGACGAAGTTTTATGGACAGACTGGAATGCGAAGTCTATACAAGCCGCTAACAAACACACAGGTGAAAATCGACGGACGTTAGGCGCTGGTATTGACGACTTAATGGATGTTAAAGTATTTCATACTGAAAGAAAAGTTTTTTTTAACCGGTAAGCTTAATACAAACTTTGACACTTGTGAGGTACTGTGAGATTGCAGAATTTACAACAAATTTTTTGTTTATACAGATGTGGAAAAAATAATGGCGGCTGTTCCCACCTCTGTCTCTTAAAACCTAAGGGGTCTTCGTGTGGATGCCCCATTGGAATCAAAATAAATGTAAGTGGATTTTGTTAATAATAATGAAACTTGTAATAAAGTAGCAAATCATATCATATACTCCGAATTATGTAGAGTTTAAATGAAAACTTTTGCTAACCAAAATATTTGTAATGTTTTATGAACTTTTAGAAGGATCGAAAGACGTGTCCAGAAGGACCGATAAACTTTTTGATTTTCGCACACCGCATGGATATACGTATCGTGTCTTTGGATGTGCCGTACCTTGTGGACGTGGTTATGCCGCTGCCTCGTTTGAAAAATGCTTTAGGAGTAGATGTTGATCAAAGAACAGGTAAATCCGTTCTTATAATCTAATTAATGCAGCCATAATCAGTATTAAAGACAAATACATAAAAATGTATTTCACTCGCTTTAACTGAAACCAACAAAGCCTTTGGGCAGAGGCCTATGTCCAGCAGTGGGCGTCTATCGACTAATGATGATGATGAACTTAAACCGGGGTAGCTCAGTTTATACGCTGTACGTCTACAAAAAGCGCACGTTGAGTTTTTGGCGAATGTTAATATTGTAAAGAAACCAACATGTTCCAAGAACAAGATCTTTCTTACACGTGTAACTTTGCCAGCTCAAACTTGGCTATCGTTGAGGACTTTGACTATCCTTGTGAGAGAAGAATCTTGTTCCAATAGTGGGATAACTAGAGGAGCATGGAAAATTTTATGAATTTTTTGTTAATAAATATATTTCATTAGGTAATATACAAAAGAACCTATACGAATCATTATATCCCAGGTCTAGTCTACTGGAGTGACACAGCTGAGAGACAAATCCTGCGATCGAGTAAAAAAGGTCAAAATATAGAAGTTATAGTTGCTCACGGCTTGCACACTTGTGATGGTATTGCTATTGACTCTGCTGGTCGAAAGGTATGTTACATTATGGAATTAAACATTATTTTTATTAATAAATTACTTAAATATAATTTATAATTAATATTGTTTAGATCTACTGGACAGATGGAGGACGAAACAGCATCGAAGTTTCTGAACTAGATGGGAGATATAGAAAACTTCTCATATGGACGGGATTAGGTACAATAAATCTTTTTTTTAATTTGTTATTGATGTTGTTATTGAAAACATTGAATTTCATTAATAATTTTGTTTAAACAGATTCCCCGAGAGGAATTGCGTTAAATTACGAACATGGCTATATGTTTTGGTCTGATTGGGGTACCACAGCTAAAATAGAAAGAGCTGACATGGATGGCAAAAACAGGTTATTTTTACTTTAGTAAATATAATAGTTTTTAATATATTTTATAAACCATAACATTTGTTTTTTTTTTATTATTTTATAGACGAGTCATTGTAGAAAATGATATCAAATGGCCTAATGGTCTTGCGATAGATAAAATAGAAAGTCGTCTTTATTGGAATGATGCTAAAGTTCTCAAAATAGAAACTTCAGACTTCAATGGAAATGATCGCCGGACTTTTATGAATGATGTACCATATCCCTACAGTATCGCTATAGTAGGTCAACACATATATTGGACAGATTGGAAGACTAAATCTCTTCACAGGGCTGATAAATCCAATGGAGAGAATCAATTGGTTATCAGGGAAAATTTAGAAGGTATGATGGATATGCGCGCAGTAAAGGTAGGAAAATTTTTCAATTTATATTTATCATAAGTATGACAGGAATTCGTATTATATTAATTGTAAACTTACACATGCAGACATTTGTGAACTTTAGTTACAACAGCGAAATATAATACAAACGGTGAATGAAAACATCGTGGGGAAACCTGCACATGAATTAGAATTTATTCTAAGGTGTGTGTGAAGTCACCAACCCGTATTGGAGCAGCGTGGTGACTATGGTCCAATCGGCTTCATATTGAGGGTAGGCCTGTGCCCCAGCAGTGGAGACGTAAATTGGCTGTTATGGATGGATTGATATATATATAATATGATATATTACCATAGAATGCTAAGAAACATCTTATATCAGATATACTTTTAGCCTTTAAAAATATTTTTTTTTTTTAAGTTAATATTTTGTTAATCGCTTCGTTTTTTTTTATTCACGCATTTTTTATTTCAGGGTGATGAAGTCCTTACTAACGCCTGCGGTGAAGATAATGGTGGTTGTTCTCATCTTTGCCTTCGATCACCTGATGGTTATTCATGCGCGTGCCCTACAGGGTCCATATTTGAAAATGAAACACAAGCTAACTCAAAAACCTGTAAACCTTACCCTGAGAATTTCTTGCTAATTGCAACCAAGGATACACTTAGTATGATATCATTAGAGACTCGTGACCAATGGGTCGTAATTCTCCCAGTGAAGAATATATCAAGTTCACTCGCTGTTGATTTCCATTGGGAAGAAAAACTTATTTTCTTCTCAGATGTCAGCTTGCACGTCATCAGGTTCGTTCAAGTTAAATTAAGTTTTAAATGCTTTATTTCAGTTTTAGCTTTTGAGGGATTTTTTTTTACTATGTATATATTTTTGGGGCTCGATTTACTTTTTAAAGATGAAGCTTTCTTAAGAGTTCTTCTATTTTTAGATCGGTTAATATGAAAAACATGAGTGATACTAAAGATATAATCACAGATCAGATACGTACGCCAAACGGTTTGGGTGTTGATTGGATAGCAAATAATATTTACTGGACCGATAATGACTACAAGGTAAACATCGTTGTTAAATAATTTAATGAAACTGCACTGTAACTTATTGCACTATAACTTGTTATTAATGTGATAATATTACTATTGGTAGCATTTAGCTGTCGCCCGATTAGACGGCACTTGCAGAAAGACCTTAGTCGGTAACTTAACGGAGCCTCGTTCGATAGCATTGTTTCCAGCTAAAGGGTAAGCATAATTTTTAATATTATGATGATCCTTATAAATATGCATGATAATATTAATACTGTACGTTTATTTGATAATACATTATAATGTATCTTATTAATTACAACATATAGACAATATGTTGATATAATTCTTTATTTGTAGGTATCTTTACTGGACTGACTGGGGCGAGAACCCATTAGTAGAGCGAGCTCTCTTGGATGGGAGTCAAAGGAAAGCAATCGTCGACACAGACCTGGGCTTCCCTAACGGTATAACAATTGATTATAAAGATCGCAGGCTTTATTGGATCGATGTATTGAAGGAGAGAATCGACACAACGGATCTCAACGGCCAACATCGCGTACAGTTGGTACCAGAGGCAAAAAATCCTTTTGGCATGACACAGGTAAAATTGAATACTTTCAGTGCGCCATCCTTTCGTACTAAATGTGCATTCGGCTAAATATATCTCTTTGAAAATTACATATTAAGCAACTTCTTCATCTTCCAAGACAACCATAGGTCTATTAATTTTATTCAAAATTTCTAAGTTATAAGATGATTTACATTTTTAAATAATTAAGAAAAAAGGTCTCGTCTTATCTTTGTTTCTTAGGCGTGGAAAATTTTGAGGGACGCCTAAGCCCAATAGTGGGTGTTATAAGGCTGATAAGTAGTAGTACTAGTAGTAGTAGTAATAATTTCTAGCCTTTCTTTGTATTGATACAGTAGCAATAACGTGAACTATACTTTTCAGTTTAATGATTACATTTATTGGACTAATTGGTACACAAAGTCATTAATGAGAGCTAACAAAAAAACCGGAAAGAATGTAACAGCTTTGAAGTACGATCTGGATATGTCCATGGAAATGAAGGTCACGTCGGCAGATAGACAATGCGGATGGAATCCGTGCAAGGAGGAAAACGGAGGATGCAGTCATCTCTGTTTCTTTAGGGGTCACGATTATATCTGCGCTTGTCCAGATGAAACAGACAGTCGTCCATGCTCTACTGGTAATTAGTAATGTGAAAATTAAAATAAAACTTATGTCAATAAGCATACCGGTTTAAACGCAGATTCAACTAAAGACCATAAAGACCTGTTTAGCTGATGTAGCTAAAAATAAAACTTTTTGTATTATTTTCCTTATTTTTGAATACGTTTTTATAAATATGAAATTCTTCGAGTGTCAGTAAGTTGAATGAGTTTAAAATATCTGAGTCACTTAACTATTAATTTTAGATTAGAAGTGCTCATGACTATATTAATTGTAGTAATATGTTGTAATTCACTTGCCTTTACGTTTACTATTGCTTATCTTCCAAGGAATTGGAAAAAAAATCTAAGTTAATTTTATATTGATTACAATGTCATTTATATTAATTTGCTATTGGTCTTAAAAATATAACAGTAGGGTAGAAAAGCAAAAGAATTTTCGTAAAAGTTATTAGTATTCCAACAGCAAACGATACATTTAAGTTAGAGCAAAGTTAATACAGAAGCGATACTTCAGATTGTTTTAGAATTAGGAGACAAAAGTTTCAAAGATCCAGTAACTTTAGTCCAATAAAGCATGTCAGCCTTTAATATTATACAGCGCTGAACATTGATTTACATTTGCAGCGACAAAATCGCGTGTCGATATAAAAATACCATCTCATTATCCATCATACTACGATTACATGGACACCGAAGTTCCCAATAAGCCGCCGGAACCCACGTCATCGCCGGAGGACAACGTAGGGATTATGATTATTGGCATCGTACTGATCTGCTGCGTCCTGATCGGCGTAACGACTATCATATACATATGTGGTAAATATATAACGATTATACTATGTGTTTCAGTTCATCAGCATACTGTTTTAAGTTAAAATAACATAATTATTACTTCTATTTATATTTACTCGAGATACATCCATTTTACCGAAGATCATCTAAGTAGTCGCGCAGTAGTGTACAAACATTGAAACCATTATGGTACATGCAACCACTAACGATAACGCCATTCAAACCTGCACACAACAATGAATGTTTGGTGGCAGAAATGTGTTCTACGGTCGTATCTACCTAAAATTATATTAATTTTCTTAACGAGTTTTACAGTTTCGTCGGATTAAAAGTTAAATAGGTCTCCAGCATCAAAAAACTATACCAACAGTTGTCTTATAAAAAAAGTTTCAATTACAGTAAAACTACACATTAGTCGCGATGGTGATGTCATGAAGGATAACTATAGAGACGCTAGCGGACACATTTCCTTCCACAATCCTAACTACAACTGCGCAAGCGGCAGCGGCGGCGTACAGGAGCTGCAGGAGCGGCGGCCCACCCGCTTCCAAGGGATATTCAAATATGACAAGAGTCAGGTCAGTACCACACATGTTCTACTTCCATTTGTTAATCTTTCAAGTGGGTCAAAATATAATATAATACATTGTTGCTTGTTTGCATTTATAAAAAGGAAGACCCTGGCAACTTCACACTGCTGAGGTTCAGAGCCTTTTCTTATAGAGTCAAAACTATTTATACGCTGCACTGGATATATATTACTTGATAGATGTCATATAGCCCGAAAGCATTATTATAATGTTGTAAGCTATATACATCGTCCTTCAAAAATTCCTGTTTCCTCACAATGTTTTGCTTCATCGAGACAATCTCGATGAGTATACAACCCTCTGTTTAAATTCTCTTTTTTTTGTTACTGTCCGTGACCTATCCTTTTTAATAACACTGTTTCATTCCACTAGCAGGAGCGTGTTACCAACGTGTACATCCCGGAGGGCACCAGTCTGCTTCCGTCTCCGCCTCCACCAATTCCTCCTCATCGACAGACACCCACGCGACATGTGGACGATGACTTCGAACCCGTAACATTACACCCGTTCGCTTGAACTTTTAAGCATTGAAATCTTAAGATACCTATCACAATGGCGTACATAACCCTATAATTATTATCAACTATATAACTTTCAGAAAGATTACGTAAATGTGATAGGATCTTGATGGCGAAATAAAAAATAAATCGGATGTCTGATTGGAATTAAGATCTACTTATAGAGTATCTATTACCACGTAGTAAACAGTAAACTATTGCCTATTTTGTAACTGTCTAGAATTGCTACCTAGGCTAACGAGAGAGCAAATACAGCACACGTAAATTGATCGAAAATTAAAATTAAAAAAAAAAAAGTTAACCACCAGATGCCGACATTTCACCATCAAATATCGTCAATTCCCGATATCAATGAATTGGGCATATATGTACGTAGAAATTGTGCAATAAGATTATGGTTAATTATAATCTTATGGAGAAATTAGGTTTACGACGTAGATAAATGTCTGTCCTAGCCTATGCTATATATACACAATACATAATATCCAGTGTTACATTCCGTCAGTAATAAAGTTATAAGTGTTTTTAGAAAACAATCCTAACCGTGAGATATAACGTTATCGTTTCTAGAACATGAATATCGTTTAGAATTTAGAAAAGTCTAGAAGACTAAAACACTATTTTATAAATTTGTAAATATGTTTTTTTTTCTAAGGAAAAATATTAAGTATTGCAAGTATTATCTGTAGTTATAAATATTTGGTTAAAATATGATCAAATCACTTGTATAAATCTTGTATAGTGATTTAATATAGATCTTGGTAATATTTAATTTTTTTTCTCACAGCTGCGGTATCAAAACGAGTGAACGGTTACATTATTCAGCTTATAACAATTGTTGGCGATGCTATGACCTAACGTGATACCGTAGCTTCACTAATAAGGATACGTGTCGAAAGTGTTTTACATGTCATTAAACGTAATACTTAGGAGATATTATAATGTTTGTATTATTTACATACAAGTCCTTGCCTCTTGTCCCGACGACTGGGGATAAGAGTCAAGACGAAAGTAACACACAACATTTATAATTAATAATATATAAACACGATATATATAGAGGCCTGGGACTATGTTAGGTACCTTATAATTTCCGTAGTGGATGCGTGGAGTTGTGAATGGAGCCCCAGCCTCGCATTACTGTCATTGTATGGTTGGTACCCTACGTATGTAATGAATGTGTCTATATTGTTACTAAATGGGCTATTGATTAAATCAAATAATCTCATTCTGAAGGTCACATAGGATAATAAATTTATTTTCTGATCAGTTACTTTACAACGCTTTTAAATATTTCTTAACTTCACCACGAGAATTATGGTGACAATAAAAATTAAACAGTGTAAATAATTAGTTTTAATTACTATATTTTGAACAAATATATTTTATATTGTATATATATGTATGGTTAATTTGTTTGTCAATCGATAACTACATATACGATTTCAATTGGAGAATGTTGAGGTGCTGGAGCGGAAGGAATGTTGTACGTCTCATATCAAAGATAATTCCTTTAGTCATTAATTAAAATTATTTCCTGTAACATGCTATAGAAACTCCTTACTATATATAAAACTGCCTAATTACTTCTGTTACTTAACATTTTTTTTTGTTATTATTATTGAGGGTTTCAACGACGCCCGCAATAAGGCGATTTGTAAAGTTTCACAGGGTGTTTTAATCTAAGGTAGACTTAGGAAGGGTAACAACGGTTACAGATCAAAAATTTTACTTAATTTACTTTACCTATCTCTTCTACCCTTGTTTGATGAAGTTGTTATTGCCATTACTTTAATTATATTATTGCATTTTAACATAGTTTAATAAAAAAATCAATCTGTAGCGCTATTTTAATACTAATAAACGTTTTCTATGTTTTATAAATATATAAATACGTATTGGGTAATAGCAATTTTCGTGTCTTCAGAAGTTTATTTTAAATAAACATTAACTATTGTACATACAATGAAATCCAAATCATTAAACATCAACAAAATTTGTATATTTATTGTTTGTTGCGCCATTCATAGTTTAATCTAATAGTTTACTGCCTAATTTTTTCTGTCTGTGTATGTGATACACAGATTTATTTAGTTAAGGCTAAATCCATTCCATTTCAAGAATTAAAGCGATACGTAGTTTAAAATATTTTTTTTTATATGGAGAACAGCTGTTTTATTATATTTTTTTTTATATATAAAAACCTCCAAAGAGTACGATGGTCGAATGAGACTGTTGTACTGTTAACATCTCGAGCTGTTTTTAATGATGTATCAATATAGTTCTAAGCTAAGTAACTTATTAACTTAACTTCCGTTGTGTGCGTAGCTTATAAGGGAAGGGAATGAGTGCTGTGATAACGGATGCTTTGGGTTCGTGAGTACTAGAAATGAAGGACGGCGGCAGTGATTTCGTATTGTCTAGATTTTTTTGGTCGTTTTTTTCTTTTGTAAATGACCTTAGTCATTATATGCACAAAATACTCATGCGCACAAGGCGTTTCCAAAAATAATCGTTTATCCAATTTTTAATCTATTTATTTAATATTAATAGATAGTAATTAATTCAAAATTCATAAGCTCATCGTGCGATATGTGCCAAAAAATGTGTATTTCAGTAATATTTTTATTACTTAGCGTGTAATATTATTTAATTTCTAATTAATCTATAGTGATGTTAAGGTAACGCTAATGAACAGCTTTTACACCTTCAAAGCCTCCAGTGAGCGAGGTGTTAAAACTGTTGTGAGATTTATTATTGTATTAAATATCTAAGTATAGAAATTATTCAAATATTTATGTTTTAATTATTTCATCCTCGTTTCACATCCTGACTCCTTTCCAAAGAGCTGATTAATTAGTCTGATAATTGTTAAGTTCAAGCAAGGACCTGAGGCCTAAGTATGGTTGAAGACGATTTACGATGATGTAATATAATCTTTTATTAGTGATAATAATACAGGGAACGATTAGGTATCAGTAAGCCGTTATTATATTTTGTTTTTAGGAGTTATAATGAAAGACATGCACATTATTTAATATAGCTAACATTTTTTTTCATGTAACTTTGTAAATCAGTCGTTACACCTCGTAGTAAATAATAGGTCCACGTTGTAACGTTGTGCTTCTTGTTAAAAGTTCGTTATCCTAATCATTTCACTAGCTACAGCACTTTTTGTTTCAATTTCTCGTTCCTTTGAGGCATTTTTGGGCCTGGGCTTTTAGTGTAACTCTTAGATATTTCTTCTTATATATTTATTACCATTTTCTCTTCTTTCTTCCCGTTTTTATTTCTCTATTTCTTTCTCCATTCCATTTCCTTCTTACATACGTCGCGCTCGAAATAAAGGAGACAGCCGTTCTTTATTTTTCCTTTTATAAAATTCGTTTGCTTATTTTATACATTTACATTTTTCATTCTTTCAATATTTTACTTTACATTTATTTATTTACTTGATTTTCTATACTTATTATACTCATTTATTGCTTAATTCTTACTACTACTTTTCCTTTTGTCTTTATTCATGTTCTATTTTCTTTGATTCTTTTTCTTCTTCTTCTTCTTAAAGTGCACTAGTGAAGGTTGGCGATCAGCGTAATACAGTCCTTTCTTTTCTTTGATAGTTTTTTTTATTACCTTTTTGCAAACAACTACGCTAAGCTACAGCACTTTAAAGAGAGCACAATAAAGTTTGCATACCAAAATTTGGCGGGCAAATTGGGCGGTAGAAAAAGGCTACTTAGTGGCAACACCTAAACAGCTCCCTGCACCAGAATGACAAGAATTAAATACGAGCCATGTGAATGACAAATTACGAATATATATCGATGATATGTTTTTTAACAAATTTGGCATTTTGCGATAATAATGATTAGTTTACCTGTAAAGAAAATAAAAGAAAACTTCCTAAAATATACATAATAATTTAATTTCGTTTAGAATACAACGTAGTCACACAGAAGTGTTTCAAGTGTTTACACCTAGTCAACATACGTATATATAACATAACACTTACTAGATAGTTCAAAGACAACACATACAAAAGTACAGATTTATCCATAGAAAATTATCACTAGAAACATCTCCGGCAATAGCATATACAAAAAAAGTTTGAAGAAAAAAAAACTGGTAAGTGTTTGTATACGAATGGAATGATTTCGTTACATTAATATCATGAACAAAAATTAAAAATCTAAATTACTTGTAACACGAAGATATAATACATATATTAACGTCACATATAAAAAATATAGGCCCAACGGAATGTATAAGCGACATACGATAACATTATATATTTTTTTATAGATCTTATATCCATCTACTGTGTAAACTGAAAATGTGATAACTAGCATCAATATTTATACTAGACGACCACTGCGGGTCTTTCAGCTAAGCTTTTCTTGGTTCGTCTACGCATACTTATAATAAACCCCTTAGGCACGATGAGCGATATATAGACTTACATTGTATGAAAACACATCTATAGACATAGACCTCTGTTTTCAGTCAGGAAGCATTGATGTTTTAAGTCGGTAAGAGTCCAACATATTTATTTTCTTTACTGGATAAGATATTAAGGATATTCTACTGAAAAAAGCTATCTATACACATATGTGCTTATCAATTGAATTGAAAGATATATTTTTATATTGCTAGCATTATTCGCAAGATTTCTCCACAAAAAGAAACTTACTACAAAGGAATATGAAATACAATACATACTTAGAAGTTGTATCTTCAATTCATTTCATAGAACGATGTGACCAGTTTAAATTATTATGGACAATCTTCTCACCACTCCCACTGCTGGAACTAGGCGCCATATATCACAAAAAATCAAGTAACTATATGTTTCATAGTCAAAAAATTTAATATAGAGGTATTTTGCATTATCCAGTCGCAAAGAAAAGCGGTTCGCATTAGTTTAACCGTGCCTAAGAGATTATAACTAATTAACGATTACAACACCTTTAACTATAATATATTAATTTAACACATGCGTTAACAGAGGACTAGAATAAGAATTCTTTGTATAGCCAAGCACTAAGAGATTCTTTTAGAGACGTCAGAATTAAAATCAGGTACTACGAAAGAAAAATTGTAGAATTTAGTAGATTTGAAGGTTTTAGCAAACAATATAAACTGAATAGTTTAATCGTTTACATTGAATTTCGTAACTAAATTCTTAGATTATATATAGTTTACATTGGCACAATGAAAGCGAAGTGATTTACTAAAATAAATTCTTTTAAATCCTATACAGAGTTGAGATCAAAACGTATATAATCGTATTTATGATTTCTTATATTTATTTAGCGTCAAACAGATCGTTAAGCGTAAGACAAGAGTTCAAGATTCTTATTATCCTTTATATGTAACATGTGAGTTTTATTGTAATTATCATGAACAAATTTATAAAGGCGATATTTCAATACATACTTGATATGCAGGTCAATTTTTTTTCAATAAACAACAGTCTATACATAGAAAGTTTATCGTGTAAATTGGTAATTTTGATTAGCATTAGCCACATACAGATATTACGTAGAACTCTAACAAATCCTATTTATATATAAAATAAATAGTACATCTTCCAACGTACACTATATCATTTATAACGTGTCATTTATAAAATAGAGAGAGAATAAAAACAATTCGTTAAATAATCAAAAAAAAAAAAAAAAATATCTTTGGAATACATCCCTGTAAGTTTTAAAGTACTAGGGCTTTTAGTATAGGAGCTGGGGTTCCTTTGATTCAACAATATTTTCATACAGTGGATAATTTATATAATTTTATAAATAATATATATCGAAATATTGATATTAGTACGTTTATAGAACATGAAAAAAGAATTACGTATAAAATATCTAGCCCCATTATAATAAAAAAAAATTGTGCAGTGTTTATTGATAACGTTTGAGCTCAGGGAAAACCTCGAGGAGGAACAGCTCGAAAATTTCCTGTGAAGAAGAAATAAAATGTTATTATCAGCATTAGGCTCATACTACCTCTTTATGGACTATGGGCTAACACTTAACCATGTCATGGGAGGATCCCAACCAAGTCGTGGGACTGTAGATTTTTTTTTTATTCTCCGAAGCGAAGAAACGAGCGGGACGTTGAACTGATTGTGAATGATATACTTGCTCAGATCAAAGTAGCGTTAGTTAGGATGATATATACAGAAAGTACTATATTACATTGCGCTCGTCGCCTTCAGACATAAGATGGTAACTTTCGTTACCCCAGTGATTTCACTAGCTACAAGTCCATGCTGGAATACAGAAATAGGAGCTGCAGTAGTATTTCCGAAGACGATGTTCGGCAACAGAGTCCTTTCACCATCATATCACCAGTACGATTATGATGTGGATCTAATATGTTGACAGCCGGAACACAATTTTGGTGAGAAATTGACAATATGAAGATGGAAGTTGTTCAGGCAGATTCGAAAATAATCAAAATACAATCCAGGTAGCAGAATCCATTTGGCGACCTCCCAACCACGAAGGTCTTTTCCTACTGGACACAGATTTATTTATACGCTAATTAGTTCTACTCACATCCAATCTTTACCAGCATCTATTTGATAGCTCTTATTTTGGGCATTGTTCACGATAACAAAAGTTTAAAGTTCTTTAAAATATTGATGATAAGAAGTAAAGTACTAATGTCTCTCTAATGATATGATTGTAAATATCATGAGAGATATTAGTAGTTTACTTTTTAATCTATAATAAAAAAAATGTTTATAAAGGTATCTTTCTTTCAACGAAAAAGGATTCCCGCACAGCAACTCACGGAATCCAAGATAACCTCACCTGCTCATGGTGCATCCTGCAAATCAATATACTCTGGCTTCCACCCAGCCGCATTGGGCCAGTGTTGTAAAATAGCCCAAATCCCCCTCCATATGAATCTCTATCCGATCGATGTGGGAATCTTTGGGGAAGACCTTTGTCCAGTAGTGGACGTCTATCGGTTGATGGTGATATAATGAAATATCTAGAACTAGTTGTTACTCGCCCGCTTTGCTAGCCATAACACTCTAGCAAGTCCTTTTGGGGAAGGGATTTTGTAAAATCCATTCTTAGCTAACTTATACTTGGTAAAAGTAATAATAATATAAGTAATAATAATATATAGTATCAATTTTAGTCTGATCTTTATGGTTCTAGAGATATCGTAATGAGTCTCTACATACGCGGAAATTTAAATAATGTTATGTGTTGAAAGAAATTTTCACTTGTATTATAATGTATTAAATAGATAATGGTGGTTATTATCAATTTAATAAGTATAGTTATTTTAATTTTTTTTTATTAAATCCACCCATCACCTGTCGCTTTGATAAATTACCGTTACGAACGTGTTCAGCGCCGTGAAACGATTTCAGCAAAGCGACGGACAAGTTAATACTAATTTTAGAACTGGATCGCGTGATATTTGTATGATATAAATGTTAAAGCTTGCGGTAGTATGCGCCGGCGCAACACTCCGCGCCAATACGGCTACAATAACAAATAATTGCTACAATAGGGTTTCAAACTGTGATATTATAGTATAGGATTATATAATAGAAAAGATCAGTGTTTTTTTTTAATGTTATAAAAATGTCGATTTTATTCAGCGTTATTGCTAATCGTGATAAAATTATCTACTCGCATTCGTCTCGCGAAGGAAATTTCGTTGAAATTGTGAATGAAGTGCTATCGAAGATACCTGGTACTACCAATAAAATGACTTATCTTCATGGAAAGTATTTGTTAAATTATATAATTGAAAACGGATACGTTTATATGTGTGTTACAGATAAAGTAAGTTTAACTGTTATTACGATATTATAAGAATATTAATTAATCATTCACAGCTGAATATAAGCCTTTAATGATTTTCTCCGATACTCACCAGATCCTTATTAAAATAAAAAAGAGTTAAACAATATTTCTATGGCTGAAACTTGTGTAAAATCCACAAATTCATAATTAATAAAATAAAATATTATTGGAAGTATCTGGATACTGAAATTCAATAGCTAATAATTATTAACGTTTACTAGGTTTGTCAAAGATCAAGAGCATTCCTTTTCTTAAATGAAATCAAAAGACTATTCCAACGTAAAGGCAATAGAGATTATTCCGATGTTTTAGAAGAAGAGATGTTACGTTACAGTCAAGATTACAACGATATTAAAATTGAAAGTGGTGAATTAGATGAAATAAATAGAATTGAAGTTGGATGTAGCGGTAAGTCAGACAACCTTTTCTTTATATCGTCATTATCATCAGCCGATAGTCGACAACTGCTCTGCCAGTCCTCCCCCAAATATCTCCATATAGATCGACCCGCGTAATTCACATCCAGTGGGTCGGACTCGATGATCTTACTGCTCCATAGCCCGTCAGTCCTTCGAGAAATGTACCCTGCCCACTGCCACTTAAATCTAGCAATCTTTTGGGCAATGTCGGTGACTATAGTTCCTTTACGGAAACGAAAAGTGGAACTTTTATGTTGATAATATGATCGCGCAGATAAAATTAAAGCATAGACCTCTCCATTCCCCTTTGGGTGACTCTGAGCCTTTTCATAAAACGCATAGTAAGGGGTCACGTCTCGGTTCCGTATGTGAGCACTAGCAACACGAACGAGTTGAAAACTTTTCTTTATAGCTTTACTAAAAAAAATAAAAGACATCGTTGAAAATAAGAACATACAAAAAGTTCTCAATTTTATATGAGTCACAAAAAGGCTATAGATGCTAAAGCTTGCTCGTCCAAAATTATCTGGTTGTCACATCGGTCCGAACACAGCAATGCTGTTATAGCGATAGATATACAATACGATCCAAACGTCCAAACTTCACATCGTGTGAATAGGAAATTGAACCAGGCGATATTTTTTATTCTTCGAAACAATGAGACGAGCGGGAGGTTCAGCTGATAAAAGTGATACTCCTGCTCATAACAACGTGGCGATGGATAGGATGGTATACACTGCACCACATTGTACTCGTCCCCTTGAGACATGAGATGTTAAGTCTCGCTACCCTAGTAATTCGTATTTTTTTATAATTTTAAGTGATAAGCACAAACGCGACACTGCAGACAAGCTTCATACACTTCACAAAATATTCTTGATATTATTTGTGTAATATTTCCACTTTAAGAATTTTACTAATAACGTAAACATAAAAAAGTATTATTATCAAATCGATATTGTATGAGCATGGAGTAATAATAAATTATAAATAATTTAATAAGGTATAAATAAATATTGTTTTAGAGAGTATACTTGGCGAGAAAATATTACGGATCAAAAACGAAGATAGTTTGGAATTCAGTGTAAGTATATTTATACATCAATACAGTTAAAATCTTCGCACGAAATTTGTTATATTTAGACATTTCTTTTCAGACGATCTCCTACGTGGGAAGACCTCCAGAGAAAATAATTTTGTCGGTGATAAATTCAGATTCGTACAAAATTTTAAGCATTGGCTTAATCCTCACCGTGATTATAATGTATATTTTAGGTCCCGTGTCATTCGTAATAGTTATTGGAATAGGTTTAGTGTTTTTATTAAAACTTAAAAAATAAACAAAATAATTTTTTAATTATACTTGTACGAGGAGGGATCGAAAAGTAGTGAGAACGACATGCATACTCCTTGGTAAGAAAAAAATACTGGCAGGCGTAGCTCAGATACATATTTGTAATATTAATAAAGAAAAAATCTTCGAATCTCTTTTTTTTCTGAATGTAGTCTTTTCTTTGCATCGTGTCTTTGGTGCCGCTGGGCACTAGAGGTTTTCGTATGTAGATGTTCATAAGGCCATTTCCTACCACGCTAGCTCAATACTGGTTGGCGGGAGCCAGAGCCACCACAAGCAGATGAGGTTGGCTTGAGTCCCGTGAGTTGTTATGCGGAACACCTTACACCCATTACTCCCGAAATAGTTATAAAAATTACTAATGAAGAAAATAGTATGAATAAACACATGGCTAAAGGGGTGAAGAGAACATTTCTATAGACAACACTTACGTAGAAGAGCTGCTTGTTGTGCGTGCAGTTCTGCAGTGTGTGGAACAGCTTGCGCGCGCCCCGGGTCGCAGCGTGCGCGCCCACAAGCGACGACAGCGCGCCGGCGACGCTCTCCGTCAGCTGCTGCAGCGCCAGCGTGCGTGTGTGCTCTGCCCACCGATCAAATTATTTAATAACACACAAGTAAAAAAGTAAAGCAGTTTAGTTACAACAACGAAATACAAACGGTGAAGGAAAACATCGTGAAGAAACCTGCACATGACTTAAAAATTATTCTAAGGTGTATGTGAAGTCACCAATTCGCATTGGGCCCGCGTGGTACTATGGCCCCAGTAAGACTCATAAAGAAAGGAAAGTCTAAATGTTAATTAAACTAAAATTCTTTGAAATCATTATTATTTCTTTAAACTATCAATAAATTAAAAGAGGCACGTCATCAGTACAAGCATAAAAATAATAAAAAAAATTACAGCATTAAATAACAATCTTTCTTACTTTACGACCAAGTAGGTACTATCAGCAGTATGCAAACATTACTGAGTTCCGGTTTCGAAGGGAATTGTAGCTAGTGAAATTGCTGGAGTAAAAAGACCTAACATTTTACGTTTGAAACGACGAGTACACTGAGGTACAGCAAACATCATTCTAACTGCAGTTATATTGTTATGGGCACGTGTATCGCTTACCATCAGGTGAAAATTTGCTCGTCTCGTCGTTTCGTCGAATAAAAATTAATTTTAGCTTGCCTTTATCTCGAATATTTCTATTCGAAGTGGTCTCACTAAAAACACCGCCGGGCCACCAAGACTTGAGAACTATGCTGATGTAATAATGTAACATATGCTCTGAAAACAGCCACGATATCGTTTCCTTGATCTGTCTGCAACAAACACGTGAATAACAGTCGATTATTTTAAGTCAACTTAAGAAGGACAGTCAGGATGAGCATGTTTCACCAATTTCGCTATCAGCTTCATGTGGAATTGAAGTCATATTCATTATTATTAAGGGGAATCGCCGCTCTATGGGATAGGACGGACTGTGAATATTTTTTTAGAGTTTGTGTAAATCTCATACTAAACGCTGCTTTTTTTTTAGGATCGTATGATATAGCTCGTCGGATACTGGGCTCATAGACCGAATGTCCATGGCCTAAAGAAAATCTTTGAAAGGTTTAGATTCACATTTGAAATCTATAGATAGCGCTGCGAGGACCTTTTACGTAACTTTAATTTACAAACTAAAATTTTAAATAACTTCGTATGACGGGACTCTTGGTATCCAACAAATTTTCAATTTTAAGTAAAAATATAAAAACAGCCATAACATAAACATTTATTATTATTTACCTATTAATGGTCCTGCCATAAGTGATTTGTACGAATGTGACTAAAGTCTTTCTGAGCCAACGAAAGACGCCGCGCATATCGAAGACTTCACTCAACAAAGCGTACAGAGGCTCAGCAATGCTATCTCTTTCTTCCGCCATTGGACCCGCCCCTAAAAATATAAGTACACATTGACATACACAGTATTACCATCACTTACCACTTACACTCAACAGTATGTGTTTTAAAATGGTGATTCTAATGTTGTAAGAGATGTTACTTATAAAAAAAAATTTAGGTATACGCAGGGTAATATTAGTAGGGACGAAATATATTTCTCCCTAACAGTGGATGATTCTATTGGTCTAAATATTTAAAAAAAACACAACCGTACTTTGTGGAACACATTACAAGAGACCTATATCCAGCAGTGGACGTCCATCTCGAAGTGATGATAATGACGGAAGTAGTACATTAGGCTGTTACCTAAAAAAGTTATTAAATACAAAGTATTAAAAATATAAAGTAAAACAGTAATTAAGAATTTACTTTAGTAAATACAGTTTTGTCAACGGCACACAAATTATGTCTGTACGTCACCGCCACCCACTTAATTACTTCCTGTCTATAAATAAATAGACGGAAGTGCCAAACGACACAATTAACTTCGGTTTATTGGTTCAGTGGGTGTGCGATATTTATGTCACACTGACGACAAGGATGTTATTATGAGAAGCGTTAATAGGCTATTACTAGACTAGTGCATTTTACTACCTTAACATCACATCACTACTTAACACCAGGGAGAATTCTGATCACGTACTAACCTAGTTAATAAAAAATTCACATGTGTTATTATTTCGCACAGACAACTCTGTGGCTGACGAAGACAATGGCCTACCTACTGGTCCAAAAATTAAATTTATTGTAAATGGTGGCTATGTAAGTCTTTTTGATATTAAAGTTTGTTGATGATAGTAATGCTGTTCTTTGATATTACACATTACCTCTCATTGAACTTGTATAATGTCTGTTGGCGGTATCCGCTCCGTTCCCGTCTAAATATAGCGACATCTCGTCCTCGTCTGCCGACAGATGTGTGAACATCTCTTTTTCTTGCGAGGATCGATTGGTCGCGTCACTGCTTGTACTATAAAAGATAAACTTAGGATAACATATTCCAAATAACTTTTAATATTTATTATTATTATTTATTTTATTCAAAATGCAAGTATAAGTTACTCGATGGTAAGTCTCTTGATGGAGACCATTTAGGTAGGTACCACCGCAGCTCCTATTTCTGCCGTTAAACAGTAGCGTTCAAATATTCCTGTCTCTCGGATTGAAGTTCTTATAGGCAGACGTATCGCTTACCATTAGGTGACCGTCCCGCTCGTTTCGTAGCTTGATTGAATAAAAAAAACTTATTTGAATAAGTAGGGGTAACATGTTGAAAGCTTACTTAATATAAACGCAATTTATTAACTGTTTTCATACACACCTTTTAAATAACGTGGAAAATGAAAACTTATTCTTTTTTGGTAAATCACCTTGCTTTAAATATTCTGAGCTAGGATTAAGGAATGTATATAAAGCTTCGCTTTGGTTTAATCGGTCATCCTCTAGCACAAACTGGAAAAATACGAAAAGTTACATGTCGCTTTAAGAAAAACCCCTTAACAAATAAAAAATAAAAAGAAAGTATTGTACTTTTCTTGTCAAACATTCAACAAGATAATTTTTAAAAGATTACTTACTTCTAGATACTTCTGTATCAGTATCTTCGCTTTCTCTAAAGAATTCCTGTCATTCTTCCCAAACAGAAACTTAAACGAATTTGATGGCAGCTCCAGGTTCTTGAGATCCGAACACATCGGCCTTAATTTTCTGTGCAATTCCTATAAAATTACTAACAAAGTAAGTGTCCGATGATTATTGAAAATGCCGTCATAGTATTCTTGAACTTCAGAGCCTTCTCTGACAAGATTTTTTATTAATAGATGAAGTTGAGCATTGTTTCACCTAATGATCAGTGGTACAAATATATAATGTATGTCCATAACTGTATCACCAGTTTCTGTAGAACCACAATTTATACGCTACGCGGGCTAGAGACGGGTTAGTATATGTTCCACGTCCGCAAAAACTGTTTTTCTTGGAATAGAAGTTTTTTTATTTATTTTTTTTTAATGGAAAGACTCTTGTGTTTTTATTTTATGAATATATAATAAGAATTAAAAATATTCACAGTTAAGTAATCTGACGACTTGTCTTTTTCCAACTTATAGTATTGTAATCTTAACTTTTATTTCGAATGGACTCGGTGTCCCAGCAATGGAAAATCAAAATTATATATATTATGTTTATACCTGGAACTCATTTAGCGTTCTCAGCAGCACCCATCCTGTAGATATTTGTTCCGGTCTATCCTCATCGCCGATTGGCTCTTGCTCCGCCATGTGCACTACTATCACAAACTGCGGCGGTTTTGACTCATCTATAACCTGCACAATTAAAAATTAGGTATTTTGAACGCAATATAATAATACAATTGATTGAGGATGTTGATAACTCATGACCTAGGCTTCACTGTGTGACATGCGTTCTACATTATCTCCATATCCCTACCTCGGCACTGTGCACGGAAGCCCGCCATCTGCCTAGATGCTCAGCCCATGTATCAGTTCTCGCCAGGTGCGCTTCTAATCGCATCTGCTCTCCGGCCAACCTTTCTACTTCATTTGCTAACATAGCTAATGCTGGCGATTCGGGCTTTAACGAAGCTCGGAGTGCCGCTAAAGCCTAAAAAATTACAGTCAATTTATATGAAATTAACATTATAATTAATATGTCTAAATTAACGTTAAATACCTGTGTTTTATTATTATGCCTCTCCTGCAATTGGTCGAGTTTTCTTCTGGCATATGTAGAATGTTCAGTAAGATGTATGGTACCGCCGGCGCTCTCAGCTGATGATGCAGATTCATT
The DNA here is from genome assembly GCA_033220335.2 of Troides aeacus. Classification (NCBI taxonomy): domain Eukaryota; kingdom Metazoa; phylum Arthropoda; class Insecta; order Lepidoptera; family Papilionidae; genus Troides; species Troides aeacus. Next base: position 4,453,796 of record CM067275.1, on the reverse strand, counting down.
GGATAGTTGACGATCTTCTACTGGCGATCTCTCTGAATTTATATCTACAAGGGAAGGTTACACTAAAGTAATAATAAATAAGAAGCCGTGAAAGGAAATCGGTCCAATGCGTTAAATGATTAATGAGAATATTTATCCTCCATCCACTGGTCCCCTAGAGATTCTATAGCTATGCAAGCCTACAAACCAGAATACAATATCGTTTGCAATCTCTTGTTATTGGCACTAATATAAGCTGCAGTGGTACTTAGACGTCCATCAGAAACAGAGACGTATCAGTAGATAACATTAGATTTATTCAGACTGTGAGTGATTATTTACAAATTGAGTTAGTGCGTACGTTTAGTATTACTTCATATTATGCTTATTGATATTAAATGTGAACTTGAAATTTAGTAACAGCAGTGAAATATAAACGGTAAAGGAATACAACGTGAGGAAACATGCACAAGAACTAGAATTTATTCTGAGGTGTGTGTGAAGTCACCAATCTGCATTTAGCCCGCGTGGTGACTATGGCCTCGTCGCTCATCATGTTGAGGGTACGCCTGTGTCCCGTGGGAACGTAAATTGGCTGTTGAAAAAATATAAAATTTATGAAATGTCGATAAAATTTTTTTTTCATAGGTTTTACCTTTATTTGCGTCTTCTTTGTTAATTTCAATAAGTAAAGCTTTGTACTGATCACTTAAAAGAAATGAAGAGTAATATTTCTCCTGGATTGTATCTACTACTGTTTCCTGCACTTCATAAAATACCTCTGGACCCTTATCACCTAGTAGGAATGCCTCCATTCTTTTCCTAGTATCCTACAAATGAAAAAAATCAATTTTTTTTATACATAAAATATTATTAATTATTCTCAATATCTGCTGGTCGGTAACAATGGGGCCAAATATGATGAAGTATGCTCATTCAGATTTTTCTAGCTATAACTATAGGAATATTTAATATCAGAGTGGTATCTAGGATTATTCAAGTTGGAAATTCTTAATAATGACCAAAGTCAACAACATGTGGCTACAGAATCCAGAATTGAATCAGGAGCAAGCAAATGGTCTATTACTGCACTACACATTTGCAGTAGCTTAATAGAATTTACTCATTTCGTCTTTAATAATGCTATAATTTTTATTAATAAAGTTTTGATTTAATATACCTTATCTACTTTAATTTCTGCACTGGGACACCTTATGTAAGTGTAAAAAATCTCAGCTCCCAACTGATGCCAACTGCTTCTAGGGCTGTGACGTAGTTCCTCAACTGCCATCCAAAATCCAACCAGGCCTTGTGAACACATAGTCTCTAAGAACATGGAGAGATACCTGCGCCCTGTTACACTCTCCATTACTTTATGTAAAGGTAAAGTCTGGAAACAATATAATAGTTTATAAGAATAAAAAGCAAGGGCAAAACATGTACCAGATTGTAAGTGACAATTGTTACATTTACCTTGCTATCAGATTCTACAGCAGGAAAGGCTCCATCCCAGCCCAGTTTCTTCAATGCATTCTCACACTCAATTTTAGCAATAGTCAATTGACTAATATATCTCTTGAGTTTCTTAGCATCTGCAAGTTGTTGTCGACTGATGTTATGTTGCGTATTGCTCTTCTCTATCACATCAACATCTATACCTTTAGCTCTTTTCATGTTCTGAAGTGTTGTTGCTTGCATGATTTGAGTAACAATATCATAACTGAAATATAAAGATAAAAAATAACTAATTTTCAACGTAAAATGAAGAAAAAACAAACAATTCATTTCATAGGTTATTAATAGTAGCAGCAATAGTTATTTGTTATGTATTATTGATACACAAATGCTCTCTTATTGCTCTCACTGCTGGGACAAATTACAAAGAGAGATTATTGATCCTAAAAGCCTAAGCTACCATGGCTTTAAACACTACTTACTTCAACAATAATACAATTATTAATAACTGACAAAAAAAATTTAAATAATATATATTTTAAATAAAAAAATAAATTATGTGCACATTACAACTATTACATTTTCGGAATTTTTGCTTTAATGTGAAAATGTTCTACTACATGTACCACTGCATTTCTCCAAGTCCTAAGTTTACTGATAGAAAATGCCCATAGACATCAAGTCCTCTTACTGTAATCGAATTTTAGGCATTACAGTAAAGATTTTAAATAATTGAATAAACCAATAGGTATTAACAAGCTTCAGTTAACATTTATGTAATGATGATGAAGTGAAAGTATTGTACTAATATTTACTCACCGTAACCGCTTAAGCGTGTCAATATTATTGCAGCTGTTAATGAGCCTAATGTAGTCCTCAAATGTTTTAGCATATTCATGTGTACGTATATGCATAGCATCTGCTTCTTTCTGTGCCTCCAAATATTGGATAATCTTTTGATTGATATAATCAGGCTCTGTGATTAGATCTATAGCAGGCTGCAAAACTAAAGTTGTATATGCTTATTTTATGTATTTCAACTTTATACATTGTTAAAGCATTTTTTTACAATAGTGTACTAATAAAGTACTGTGTGGTACTTATGCTATTTAGGCACCAATATTACAAACTTTTATTAACTCTATTTGGTCCATTGCAATAATAGCATTAAGACATGAGTTACAACTGCAGTAATTTCATTGGCTATGAGTACTCAAAGGGGCCAAAAGATATTTAATATAATAATTTTATAACCAGGCAATATAAAAATCTTTAATTACAATTTATCTCAATTTAAAAAAATGTTTGATAAATTCATATACATACTCTTGCACGCCAAAATCTCTCTCAGCAGGTGGGAAACTGGTGTAAGGGAATAGCAGCGAGGCATAAGGAACATTATAAACAATTCGCTAATCTGACGAAGGTAATGCAGTTCTGTCTCGCATGATGACAAATGTGGTGCCAGGGCAAATACAGGAGGTTGGTTCAATTCTAAACTGCAAGTAATAATCAAACAATGAATTTAAATAAACATTTTACTTTTTTTGCTAGCATTTTTCATTTACATATACTCTTTTTATGAGGCACATTAATATATCTCATTCATGAATATAGTTATGATAAAAACTGTGTATTGGGGCGCTGCTTCCAAAAACGAAGAAGGACAACTAATGACAACTTTGATGATAGAACAAAAAAAAATCATATTTTTAAAATGTTTTCATCATTTTAGGACAGCTAAATGAAAATTTAGTTTCATAAAAAATACATTACTTAAAAATTTTATTATTAAAAATTTGGTATGACACATCTTACCAATCTAACTGTGCTGTGACCCTATGAAATAAGGTTCAAATTGAAACGAAATACATATCATAGCGTAAATAATGCTAATAAAATGTTTAAAAAATCTGATTTTTTTTATTCAAGATCAATTTTTATTTCTGTTCCATTATCAAAGATGTCATTAGTACTATCATCTGTCTTCGTTTTCGAAAGTGGTCACCTAACACAGTATAATATGAAAAATATAACAAAACAACATATCGTAAAGTTAGTATAAAGTTTTCATATTTTTTTTTATTTATGTTTAATTAAGTGACAAGATATTCAACTGATGTTAAGTGAAACACTTACTAATAATACATTGGTGCTAGCAGGATAATAAATACTGCACACCACATTGCGCTTGCTTAACATGTAAGATTTTGAGTTTTGTTACTCCAGTAATTATACTAGTTACAGTATCCATCAAATTGGAACACAGTAATGTACACACTATTGTTTGGCAACAGAAATAGATATAGTGGAGGGTGCAGTGAGTGGCAGCTTGACGGTGTCTAACAACAGTCATCAACAAGGTCGCATACATTGCTAACTATTTATAAATTATCTTTTAAGGTATTTAAAGATATAAAAAGAGATTTGTAACAAAAAAAACAATTTCACAACAATGAATCTACATTAACAAGTATAAATTATTATGTAATAAGTCATACATGAACTACATTCATAGCATGATATAGTTTTATTTATAGCTATTAAATCTTTATGCATTGGAATAACAAATTGGATAAAGAAGTATGTTAAGGGATACTTACGCACAACTTCTGGCAATTCTTATTCGTTCAAAATGCTGAGTTATTTTAGTCACCACATCATTAGCTAGCAACTTTTCAGCATCCACTCTTATCAACCTCTCATACAAAGTCTGTACTGCACCCCAAATATGCTCTTTGAATTTTTCAACAACTGGTTCTGGTTTATGTGATAAATCCTTCAACCAACGTGTAATGAAGTCTCTTATAATATAATCTATTAAAAGTTGTAGTTGACTGTCTACAGTACGTCCAAAAATTACAGCCAAATGGCATTTTCTTCTCGAATTAATCCAAGAATTTTGATCTTCCTACAAACAACAAGAGAAGATAATTAAATTTATAAACAAAATATTTTAATCAAAATCAATACATTACTTGTGTAACAAAATTATATACCCTAATAGTTTCCCCCAGATAACGCAATTCCTTTTCTGCTTTTTCAATCAAAAACAGAGAGGCTTGGTGAGGGGAAGAAAGTGCTATGTGTCCCCAAAATGTTAAGATAAAAATTCCAGTTACAATAAAGACACTAAGTAAGGTTAGGTAAATAAGGCTCCATGTGAGCGGAAAATACCATAATATTGACATAGAAACAGGTACTGTAAAGAATAAAATCCATTTCAACATGATTAAATATCGTCATGCGAATTTTTGTTGTTTATATTTTATTTCTCAAAATTTTTTGGGTAGCGACTGGGTAAAATCTCATGAGTCATTGTTATACATTGTTCCCTGTTTCAGTAAACATTTAATAGTCTCCTATGAACAACATTTTATTTATCTTTTTTCTGTTATTTGTCTGGGCCAAGTACTCAGTATTGATGTTTCTATTAGAAATGACATTTTTGACTTTGACAGATAAACAAAATAATTTTTAAACACTTTCTTTTAGACAGATTAATAAACTTATTACTATTTTTACATTTCTACATTCCTATACGTTTTTTAACAACGTTGTAGATAATTTCGCTTATAGAATCAGTTGTTGTTAATATTAATCATCAATAAATGTTTTTATCTGGTTTATATTTTATGTGCCTGTTGGTGCTCACTTGACGTTTACTTTTGTCTTTATCGGTGACATGTATAAGATTTTAAATTTGACAAGTTATTTATTTTTTATGTATTGTTGCAGATGGACTCATGGATAATTTAAAGTCAACTTATCTGGTGGTTGGTGGTGGAATAGCCGGAGTAACATGTGTAGAAACACTTGCTATACTACATCCAGAAGAGTCTCTTACGATAATCACTGCATCGTCATTAGTAAAAAATGTTAGTAATGTAAGTTTTTTTGCTAAAACAATTGTGAAATTTGATGTTAATGAAACCGAAGCAAGTTCGTTATTAAAAATCCATCCTAATTTAAACATAATCTATGATTCCCTAAAACATTTAGATACAAAACATAAACTGGCGATTACAGATGGGGGTATAAACATAGAATACAAGGTAATCTGTATATGTTCAGGAGGCATCCCGCGATTGATATCAGATTCTAACAAATGTGAAAGAGTCCTTGGAATTAGAGACACTGATTCAGTAAAAGAATTTCAAGAAAAATTAAAAATGGGTCGTAAAATGTTAGTAGTAGGAAATGGAGGTATTGCATCAGAAATAGTGCATGCCACTAAAGGAATTAAAATTGTATGGGTAATAAGAAATGATTACATTTCAGCAACATTTGTCGACCCTGGAGCTGCAGAGTTTTTCCAAAATACAATGAAAAATAAATCATCTGAAGATAATGAGGCAACTTCAATTCTTAGAAGACATGTATTTACTGAAGAGGATACTGTTGTATCTATTAATAAAAACTTAAAGTCAGCGGCTCTTGGACCTGACTGGTATAGAAAACTTGAAAGCATTAAAGATCATAGTGGAGATCAAGAACTTGAAATAATTTATAAAGTTGAAATTGAATCATTCAAAGAAGTTAATGAAAAAGAACATTATTTGGAAGTAAGACTCACAAATGGGCAGATAATACCTTGTGATTTCATTGTATCTGCCACAGGGGTTGAACCTGCTGTCAACTTTTCATGGGATGTTGAACCAAAGAGGGGAGATGATGGTGGATTAGCAGTCAATGAGCTTCAAGAGACAACAATTATAGATGTCTTTGCAGCAGGTGATGTTGCATCTGCAGCCTGGGAATATGCACCACATTGGTTTCAATTAAGACTTTGGACCCAAGCAAGGCAAATGGCTGGAATGGCTGCTAAAGCAATGCATGCTAAGATTACAAATCAAGATGTTCTACAAGATTTTTGTTTTGAACTGTTTACTCATTGTACAACACTTTTTGGGTATAGAGTAGTTTTACTAGGAAAATATAATGGACAAGATTTAGGTAGTGATTATGAAATCCTTCTTCGCACCACTCCTAATCATGAATATATAAAATTTGTTTTGAAAAATGGTAGGCTACAAGGTGCTATATTAATTGGAGAAACTGATTTAGAAGAAATGTGTGAAAACCTGATATTGGATCAAATAGATCTGACACCATTTGGTGATGATATATTGAATCCTGACATAGACATTGATGACTATTTTGATTAAATTAATAAGATAATTTCTAAATTATTGTTGTTTAACCTTAAAAGTGATTTTCGAAAAATTATATACACTTGCATTAAATGGAAATTGTTATCATGTTTATGTAAAAGTAATTTTATATTAATTTAACAGGCAATTTAAGATAGTAATTTCTAAGAACATGCTTAAACAAGATTTATTACACATATATCTACTATTTCGTACATTTAAGTGTAGAAATTAGTTCATTTCTTTATTGTATATATGTAATATAATTGATTGTACATAATAAATATCTAAATTAAAAAAAAATAAAGATCTGTCATAATTTATTTTATTTTAATAATTACAATTCTTTTGAACTAAAAGAATATCCCTATTTTGTACTGTTTGTTAAATTGATAACTTCCAAATATAAACAATAATTTATTAAATATATTTTAAACCATACTAAACTGATGATCCTAAAACAGTAAATGATCATTATATATCAAGGAATAAATTTCTTGATACACTCCCATACTCCACCCATGTTGACCATTTTTTTAAAACACTAGGCATATTAATATAGAACGATATGTTTTCCTATAGATAATGTAATTAATGGTATTTGCCGCTAACATTATGAAATGACTGAACAGATAATTTTTTAATAGTTTTTTTTTTTAATTATCATTGAAACTGTTATTACTATTAACGAGTTCGGATCTTTGTTTGAAATTATTGACCTTTTATATAGGTAACTAATTGTTAATGTAAATAACTATTTAAATTTACATAAATCGAATAACTTTTAACCTACTATTTAATTTATTAAATTGAAAGTAAAACAAAAAAAAATATAAATAAATATGATGCGACGTATCCAGTGTCTTTAAATTTTTTTAAATAAATATTTGTTCCAACGTATGCCTGTAATTACAGAATATTATTTTTTATATTGTTATTGTAATACGGATTGATACACATATTGCATAGTCATTATTTGTAATTTTGAAATGTAATTTATTAATCTATTTATACAATATAACCAATAAGTAATACAGTAACAAAGTAAATTGTAAGCTTGGCAACACTACAGTTTTCGACTCGATGATTTGTATTGTTCTACAATTAGAACAATTTGCTTCTAAATGAGTAGCAACGTCGTTTTCCTGTTGTAAACTTTTTTATTGTTTCATTTAGACAAATTTGATTTCTTAATTTTTAATTGTTTTCAATTGGTCCGAAGAGTATAGAAATTGTTGTATCGATACTTTACGTGGTGACTAATGTATTAAGTGTTCGTTTGTTGTTCTTTTATTTGCATTTGTCAACGTAATTGAATAAAATGCCGCTTTTATTTAGCGTAGTTGCTAGAGGTACAGTTGTTTTGGCGAAGTATGCGACTTGCGCTGGAAATTTTACAGAAGTTACGGAACAAATTTTATCTAAGATTCCACCCCATGATGACAAGCTTACCTACTCCCATGGGAATTATCTCTTTCACTATATTGCAGAAAATAAATTAGTGTACTTCTGCATAACTGACGACGTAAGTTAACATTTTCAATTTTTATATCATCATTGTCAACAATAATTTTGAAAATAATGTAGGAAATGACACCTCTGTAATTTGTTTTTAGAAATTTCAACGTTCGAGGGCTTTCCTATTTCTGAATGAAATTAAAAGGAGGTTTACAACGGCTTTTGGCGATACTGCACAAACAGCAATTCCCTATGCTATGAATGGGGAATTTGCTAGGGTTCTTGCCACTGAAATGAAGCACTACAGTGAATCAAAAGACTTGGACACTATATCTCGAGTTCACGGCGAGCTGGATGAACTTAAGAATATAATGGTTAAAAATATTGGTAAGAATTTCATTTTACTTCTAACCTAATGTTCACAATAAAACTAAAGTGTTTAGATAAATCCACTTAAATGTTTAGATAAAAGTAATTAGATAAATACATACATAGTTTATTAAATAATTTTTCATTATTTTTACTCTTTTCTATATACAACTATAAATGTAAAATTAATATCTTAATTTTTGCTTTTTTTTTTGTCATTAATTAAGCTATCCATTTTAAGTACACTTTAAAACTAAATTTAGTTGATATTTGTATTAAGAAATTTAGTTTACAAGTTTGCACTATTTAAATATGCAAAAATATTAAAAGACAAAATCAGGTGAAATCTAACATTTTCAAATCAGTTACAAACTTCTTAGGCACTATTGTTCTGGTTTTGATAAGTTTTTTTTATTTGTATATATATTATCAGTGCCTTATCACTATGTTGTTTGGAATGTATTGAGAGTTAATGCTGTATTTGTGTGCCATTGTCCAATGTGATTAATGGTTTATAGATTGTAACTGGTTGTTGGAGCATTATCTTGTTTTCCTACAATGAAAATAAATTAAAAAAATAAATAAGGCTATATATTTTCTTTATAATTTTAGATTTGTAATTTATATTAGCAATACAACTTCTACTCACTAAAATTTGCATTCTGTTAGTTTTTTTTACTGGTTTTTATTGCTTGAGACCATCTGGGTAGGTGCTATTGTAGGTCCTCCTGTGTTCCATATTGAAGGATGTTGTAGCTAGTGAACTACCTGGGTTAACATCTTTGTCTCATTGGTGAGCACAAAGTGATGCTGTGTATATCATTCTAATAAGTGTCACATTTTTATAGGTAGGCATAGTTATTACACTTATCTTCAGTAGATTGTTTCACTTGTGTCATCATGTTATAGGATAATAAAAATCATTGTAATAAATACACTTACTTAAAATGGAATCATACTTAAGTAATGAATTAGTGAATGGTATTTCCAATTTTCAATAAAGCTTGCTTACAAAATGTGTATAGATTAAAATTAATTGGTATTATTGTGTATGATTAAAAAAAGAACTTAACATATTTATAACTTCAGTTATATATATGTTCATGTTTATAGGAAAATCAATTAAGGTCACAATACCAAAACCTGCTTGTGTGTAATTGATTAATAATTAAAAAAAAAACTATTTTTTCATGTATTTGTAGGAAACTAATTTATATATATTAGATAAAACATTGTGTATATGGATATTATAAGATTTGGATGACACTACAAATTATTTATTGAACTAGTTTATGTGTATAAAAAATCATGAAATTGTTTATTATATATATAAATTTGTAAATAAACTATATCTCATACAATTTTAAAACCAGTAGATAAAGAGAAACTGTATCTTGTGAAGACCTTGAAGTTACAAACTGAAGTTATAATGCTTTAGCTTATTATGAACCATTACATGATTTCACAAAGCATTTTATGTGTGGAAAAAAATTTAGGTTAAGTATACATAGTTTTATTGTGAACCAATGTGAAAACATAATTCAATAGTTTATTTGCATATGCATACATTATTTAGCAAATGTTTCTGCTATCAAGTGTTAGTGTGCAAATATTACTGTGTTCCAGTTTTAAGGGTCTAAAGAAAAAAAAAATACTAAGGTCTTGACATAACGTTTTGATTCAAAGTAACAAGCATATGTGGTGTAGTGTTACCTTAACTTGTGCAAGATCATTATGGACATGCAGATCATTCGTCATCATCAAAATAGGAATTTCACATTTCTATGAAGAATAAAAAAAAATTGGTATAGTTCTAAAAATTTAAAAAGATGTGTATGAACATCTTTTTTTCTATCAATTATGAAAGAACTGACACAGAAATTCTTGTATTGTTATATTTTTCTGTAAAGATTTTCTATCTGAATGGATCTAAATAACAAGGCATGGCCATGATCTGGTATCTTTGATACTAATCTATTATCATCTAAGCTAAGCTTTATGTATTTGATAATTACTCTGATCATTTTCTGATATTTTTTTTTCCAAACAAACTTATTTTGACTAAATACTCTCATTACAAATTAAATTTTATTCAGTTAAAGGTTTTAATTGTCAAAATAAAATTGATATCAAGTGTTACTACATGATAACAATTTTTGTATATTCGCATAATAACTGTTAATTAAGATAACCTTATCGAAAATATTGGGTTAATCATGTAAAAAAAGGGCCTGAAATTTTTGTATTTAATAGAACTAATTCTGGTTGTAACATACAATATTTTATTTTCTACAAAGAGTTAAAACTCGATCTCAATTTTACACAGTGTTAAGTAATAATAAGATAACAAATGTTTTCTTTTTATTCTATAAAGAGACAATCGAGCCACTTCTGAGAGTGAGCTATACACCTATCCGTAACAATGTGGCATCGGCTAGGATGATACACACTGCACAACATTGTGTTCGATGCTTTGAGATACACAATATTAAGTCTGGTTACTCCAGTCATTTAACGAGCTACAGCTCCTTTTAATCCCGAACTCAGTTATGATTGCACAATACTGGTTGGCTGCAGAAATAAGCATTGTGGATGTACCCACCAAGGTGGTCTCCGGCAACAGAAACAATCCAGCAGTAAATGGTGGTATGATGGATGGATGATAAATCAAGCATGCTCAGAATACTCTGGCTCTCATTTGTTTGATGCTATTCACAGCAGTTTTATAATATGAGATTAGTAGCGAGTCTGAAGGTTTCAAAAAATCTTACCACCAATCGGTTTTTACAATTAGTAGCAATTGAATCGAACCAGGGACCCCACTGTGGCACAAAAGAAATGTTTAGACACTATCTCGTAGAGACAGATAAATCACTGTTTTAGTTAACTTGTTTGCAAAGTTAAATCTTTGGACAAACCTATGGATGTAAGGTTTTATATTTTTTGGATTTGATTTAATTTTACGTAGCAAATTTCTCTATCATATATTTTTTATATTACAGACAACATGGCGATGCGTGGCGAAAAACTGGAATTGCTCGTTAACAAGGCTGACAATTTGGCAACAAGTGTAAGTATAGCATTGTGTAGGCTCATTTATTCTTATTAGTAAAGATATTTGTAATAGTCATGTGGAAAATTATCTTTACCGTGTGACTAATATTTGTGTAAATATCAATGACAAAGAAAAGTTAATTTCAGTTTAGATAATTATAACCACTTTGTTAACTTTAACATTTTTGGAAGTAATTCTTTAAAGTAGTTTCATGAGATTATTACTTACATTATAGAAGCATGTAGGTAATTGGTATCTTAGTTTTTTTTAAAGTGAAGTATGTCAACTTGTTTGATAAGTGAAAAGTATGCTTGTAACTTTCTATAACAATTACCTAAATTATGTTGCGCCTTGAAACATTTATTAAATATCTTTATCTCGGTAATTTTAATATCTACAGTGGCCTTCAAATTATAAGAATAGAAATATACTTATCTACTTGAATAGTCTCCTGTAAGGGACATTTTTTTTTTATTAATCACTAAGCTACGAAAGGAAGATGTTAGTTATGGTCGTGATATGTTTGTCTTTAATAATGTGGTGCGAGTGCAGATATTCAGACTGCACCACGGTGTGTTTGTCGCCTTGAGACAAGGGGTTAAATCTTGTTACTTTAGAAAGATCAATATTTTTTTATGTATCAAATCCTTGTAACATAAAGTCACAACTTAAATTTTTCATAACACCAATATAAAACGGCCGTTGCGATGTTCCCACTACTGAGTCTCGAGACCTTCCGTTACATGAGTCAAACCTGGGCATCCATCACGCTAACTTGCTGTTCTGGGAATATGTTGGATTAATCACTGATGATAATGACGATAATTATGAATCGCAGATATTCTTCACTGAAAACTTCCGCACATTGAAGATCGAATCGACGCTTCATCGTACCGTAAATTGCTTACGATTGCTTTGTAATCTGGATTATCATGGCCTCCCTTTTTGTGTCAGTATTTTTAATTCTTTTTTTTTCTATTACAGTCAGTGTCGTACCGCGCGTCAGCGAGAACCCTCCAACATACTTTGTTTTGGAAGAACGTCAAAATGTATGTGATACTTGCTCTGGTGGTAGCTCTGGCGATTTATTTTATTGGAGCAATGGCATGCGGTGGACTAGCTTGGAAGTCGTGTGTTGCTTAAACTTGTTATATATGTGTAGGAATATTAGGTTTTGGAGTTCTATAAAAGGTTACAACTGTCAAAATTCAACATTACACAATAGAAGAATGGTTTATGTTATATGTTAAAAATTGCATTAACGGATTCTAAACTCGACTGCATCTTTTTAATCAGTTTCCTTAACCGATGATTTTTAATTTTACCACAAACTAATTTCGTTTTTATATTTTAGTATTTGCTACGGCACGTGAATCGATTTTCGGTTAAATGTTTCAGACGACTGATGAAAATGTAAAAATTTGTTAATATTAAATTTTTTGTACAATTTTCACATGACATAGTTTTTCGATAAATCTTGTCAGCTTTAGATTTCTCTCATTGTTATTAAAGAAAAAACTTTTAATTCCGGAGAGTTTATAAAATGTTATGTACTAAATTTATATAAAAAGAGATATTGTGTTGTTTCGTCGAGTCGAAAATATGTCCTAGATTCTAGGACATATTTTCGGGATTCTAGGACCTAGAATTTCAATGCTTCCGTGCTGCCCAAGTTTAAGTAAGAAGGAACACAAAGAAGTATAAAGAGCTTCATAGATATTTATGTTGCATATGTACCACAAAGAAATATTGCATTGTTTGTTTGTTCGTATATGTGATGATGTGATTTTCTAGTTAGGTGTATACCAGTTTATTATTTTTAATTCCGGAAGCAGCGAGAATTGCAGGACGTTCCCGACGACCTGATGGTGTGTGATACGCTCCTCCAAAGCGATGTGGCGGTAATTAGTATAATATATAACTACATTGTGCTCCCACTCCATTTGAGACATTGTAATTGTTGTCACCCCCAGTTCCCAAGGTAGTGTGTCAATCGAATCGAAACACAGTAATATTTGCACATCATTGTTTGGCGGCGGAAATAAGAAATGACGTGGTAACTCTTAGACGGTCTTCAGCTACCGAGAGCAACCACCAGTTATTTGATATGTATGTGGTATTATTATACTAGAATTTTCTTATTCGTACCTTCCTGTTGGCACACAGGAAATTCTTAACCGTAACATATAAATAGAAATTATATAAAATAGGAGTAGAAACAGTATTCATTAATATTCACTGCTAAATGATTTTTGAAAATAAATCCATGAACTATAAAAAACCATTACCATTTAATTGTTTACTATTAACTTAACTTTATTAAGTAGGTATCTGGATAATGGATTAAATATATGTAAGTTATTCATTTATAGTAATCATTTTCTCGGAAAATTTTATATCTATAATTTGCTCTAAAAACATTGGAGAATGATTCTGATTTCATTGAATTTATAATTGATTAATAGTTAAAATATTATTTCCTTATTTCATTCATCGTCATCATCATCATCAGCCAATAAACGTTCACTACTAGACATAAGCCTCGCCTAAAGATCTCCAGACCAATCGGTCCTGCGCTGCCCGTATCCAGTGGTTTGCGGCGACCTTCACAGATCGCTGATACATATTCATTACCAGTTGATAAATGCCTACAGACGTTACCTCAATTATCTTATTTGAGGAAATAAGTCCAAATCAATTTTTTGTTAGAAAAGATATTTTCATTCAATTACTGTAATATCTTATAAACATATTAAAAAAATATAATGGCTATGACACTCCACATGTAATGAAATATTTAAAGGCACATATCTGTAGTATTAAATAATTATGCATAAAAAAAACCTTATCTAAATATTATAGTAGTACTAGAAACAGATAAATACCTGTGGCAATTTTTGAAAATAATTGTGATTTTTTTACTTTATCAATGACATCAACATATTACAAATGCAATAATAATTACTTGTTTATTACTTTCAATAAGTGGCATTAGAATTAATCTGTATATTAGTATAAGTATTATCAGAGAATATATGTAATGTTTAAAAAGAAATGCCAAAAGAAAAAAAACTGTTAAATTTTTTGTACTTTGATTATAGCAAGTTATCATCTCAATATATATATATATTAGTATTGCCATAATAAATACATAATGGTTTAAAAAAATACTTAAAATTCTTGCTAAAGTGTAGGAATTATTTTTTTTAAAAGAGCTTAGAACATTGCAATTAAATTTTTTTATTTAGTTGAATTAATAATTTTAAAAATGTAACCATAGCTATAAAGAAATATGTTAGTTTTTAATTGTTCCCATTAAATAATATTAAAAGTATCCGATTATAATTAAGACTAAAAAGTATTGTGATATGATTATGATATATTGTAAGTATAATATTAATTTGTTTACTATATGAGAAAATATGTTATTATAAACTTCTAGAATATCAGTCGTTTTTTTTCTGTAACCCTATTTTCGACACGAAAAATTAAAAAAAAATGGATGGTAGATTCCTAGTAGGACCGGAAACCTGCTGCCGAACAGTAACTTGTAAATGTTACAGTTACGTTGCAAAGGGCGTTGTAATAAGTAAAATTGAAAGGGTAACGAGACATCATGTCGTTTTAAGGCAACCAACAATGTGGCGCGTTGTATATTATTTTAAATATAACTCCACATTGTCTTGAGCGGTCGTTCACTAACACGAAAAAAATACTTGAACAATGAGTAAACTAGGAAGTGAACTTTGGTAGAGCCTTACAATGTCAATGCCACCCTATTCAAATACCGTTTGGTCCAATACCGGGAATGCGAGTGATTGATCCCGGCCCGGAGGGTTGTTCCCCTCCCGAGCGTCCGTTCCGGCGCCTCCCGGCAATCGCGCGCCAACCATCGCCGCGAGAGGGCGCCGCGCTCGTGTACGCGCTCGCTCCGAACACGTGCTCGCCCCGCTACAGTACGCCGCTGTGTGAGTGAAACGGTTGTGTCGGCACTACGACGCGTCGGCACTATGCGTGTCTAGCATAGGAATCGCCCGGATTACCTACTGTGTACATTTGTACGTTTGTTGCGGTTCATCGCCGTCGTTCCCTGTGGATCGGCGACGGTTGACACCATGCTCATATCATAGTTTATGTTGAATTCTTACGCTGCTAAATTTACTCACCAAATTAAACATAATTAATTTCTTTACGCAATTTTTAATGAATTAATTGCATTGTGTTTAATTAACCTTGTTATCTCTGTGTCCAATATTTCGGAACAATGACCATTATACCTGGTTAGACTGACCTCGAACGCCCGAAATAGTTTTCCGGTACAAGTTCATCTATTACGTTGGTCAAGATGGATAATGATTAATTATATTTATTGAATATTGGACCTTATTGAATTGTATTCACTTAAATAATGTTTTGGTATATTTATACACGTAGTGCTGTGTGATATGGATTTAATTTCTGTTTATAAATAAAACTTTGTTCAGTGTTTTTCGTACGTAACTTGGAGACGCAGTAGGTTACCATAACAGGAAGCTAATTTGTTATAAGAAAGCTTACGAATCGTTTGCGGGTCATTGTTCCTTTAAAGCTTGTTAGTTTTGGTCAAGCTACGGTTTATAAAACGAAAATGTTGGTGATGTTAATTTGGCGAGTTTATAATTTTCTTTTCTAATACTAATAATTTATTTTTATAAATATTAAGGGTTTAACTAAACTGTTTAAACTTTAGTCTTTAATGTGAAACGTTTTATTAAATGTTAATTGGACTCGTAGGAATTATTATAACTTGATGTTTAAAATGGGTTAGCCTCAATAAAAATCAAGACTTTACAATATAAAATTGAGGTAAAATAATGAATGATTCAAGCTGAGTGAATACGCATTGTGTGACGAAAATGGATGACAGTTCACCAGACCTGTCGCTTAAATTGCGACGGGGGTCCAGTGATTCGCGGGAGTCTTTTTATATGGACTTCGCGCAAGGGATCGACTCGGATATCGAAGAGGTTACGACGATCGAACGAATTATTCCTGAACATCCGGGAGGGAGAGCGGAGGGAGATGCTGACACCCTCGCGACTCCATCTGGCCTCGATGACAAAGATTTGGCGCAGTAGTACGTATTTATTTTATCATATAATTCTTTTCTAACAGTAAACAAAACAAGAATGTACATAAACAAAATATAAAATGACTTTCTGTTGTTTAACGCTGCAATTAATGATTTTATCAATAGTAGCGTTATAGAACTAAAAGTAAGATTATTTTTTGTTTCTGTACATTCTTATGTTTTTTTTTCTTATGTACGTTCTTTGATATCTCTACTATGTCTAAGAAAAATAATATAAAAGTTATTTTATCGATACACAAAAATATTTCGTAGATATTCATTTATAATAATATTCTATTACTTGTGGTTATTATTGTATATTGCAATTATATTTCAGTTTCAGTATCTTAAGAAGTAAATCTTTCATTAAACTTTTTTGACCGATAATTTTTTTCTAAAAATTAAAAAGTACACCATGAAATGTCATAAACCCCGGTTTAATAAGATAAATAATACATTATCTTTAATTTTTCGTTGGACAATATTATGATATTGTCTCAAGTTATAAAAAACTTCGAGTAAGGATTTAGCAAAATTGTATGATAAAATAATATGCAATCTAAAAGTTGAACTTTAAGTTGATAATTCTTTTATCCGGTTTATCTGATCGGGTGACATATTGTCTCGGTTACCTGACCCTAGGGTGCACGGAGAAAGTTCCTAGATACGATCCAACTTGTCTGACTGGTACGGGTGACATACATTCTGGCGCCCCCTAAGCCTTCTTTGCGTTCAAATAATGTAGAGCGTAGATAATTGAAAATAATGACTAATATTTTTCTTCTTTTATTACTAATCTAGCTACCATAAGTTGACAGCCCGAAAACAGCATCCATACATCATGTAGCAATGTAACAGTACTAGAGACGTCCGTGTTATAAGGCAAGCAGTTAGCTGCTGTACCAAGGAGACAGCAAAGATCAATGCTATACATACTGTTTTTAATTTTTAGGTATTCGAAAAAAAAATACAAAAATGTCTTAGTTAATAAATTATTTATTTTATTTAATGTATTGATGTGGGAAATTTGTACACGCGGAAGATTTGTATCAATTACAACAGTAAAATCAGTAGATTATTTGACACCACCGCCGCAAGACTGCGGGAAAAAATTAAAAGGTCATCTCTTTCATATAAAAAAACAGTTACAATTTTTTGTTTTCTATTCATATCAGTTTGAGTAGTGCTTACAACAGAAAAAAAAATATTTCTGCATTATCTGTGTGATATATGAACTTCAAATGCATTCTGCATGGTATGTTGTAATAATTGTTTGGGAGAAGAAATATTATTGTGTTTGTTATATATTGTAAACGTTGATAAAGTATGTGCTTTGTCCAATATTAACGATTGTTTAAGTACCGTGTTTACGTTTACAAGGCACGAGCTGAATGCCGACCTTCACGTCGATGCGTTCTTTAAAAATCTTTTGTCAGTTCCATAAGGTAATACGTATACAAAGTGCCTTCGTTTATAAGAATGCCTTACCGTATACGTAAACTTCGTGGTGGTCCGAGATACAATTAAATATAAACCGTAACAGGAATGCGTAATAAGAAAAATCGAAGATTCGTCTTGATCTAGTTATTTATTTAAAAATTTTTGCACAATTAAAATATTAAACAAAAACACAATAGAGATAGCACAACCACAAAGGTGGACGTAATGGCACAAGACGTTCATCTGATGGTAAGCGATACGCCTGCTCATTACAACTTGGCGTTAGTTAAGATGATTTGCACAAGAATCAAAACAAGCTTTGTCGCCTGAATGTAACATAAAAAAGCCGCAACGCCCTTTAAACTGGAACACAGTAATTTATGTACGCTATTGTTATATCTGCCACATAGGACCTACCTAGATTGTCATCGGCATCAGAGACCTATCGCCGTTTAAATTCCTATTAATAATATCTTTTTTCTATAAAAAGATATCTTGTTATACATATATTTCACATTGTACGTTAGTCTTCAGAGTCGTTATTTTCTTGTTGTGGGATTTTAGAATTAGAAGCGCATCCTTTGGATGGTGACCTACTTCCTTTTTTTAAAAGGAGAATTGTCACACAGTCTAGGCAACGCGCAACAAAAGGTTTCATCTGTGTTTTGTAAAAATATGCATGAAACAAAATCGCTCGTAGGATTTTGGTTGTACACCGTATTACATATTTTTTTCAAATCTGTATCACATTGTATGGTTGAAATGGTTAGAAATATTTCAAAGAAGCAATGCGTTCGATGAATAATAATTATGGACGAGAATCAAATCTCGATTAGAACCTCTAATAGTATTCAAGATATTGCCGGTATTCATTGCTGTTAGGTATCTTTAAGGTACCATCTAGAAGTATACTGTCACATCTTATTCTCCGCTGAACAATATCAGTAGTTAGTATAGAAACCGGTGTTAACTTAATACGGGCACTAAATTTATTAATAGTTATTTCTACAAACGAGATCTTATTTATATGTGTTTTTTTATGAAAAACTTAAGTGGGTTTTGGAAATATGAAAATAGTAAGGAAGCAAACATGTTACGATGTATAGTGTTCGTTTGATGCTTCTGGATTATCCCTCTTAAAACTACCCAACATTATACCTAAAGTTTGTTTATTTTTCTTATACAATACTTTTTTAAAATATTCTTTATTGATGTGTTATTCGGGCCCACCATTGAAAGCGTTAGCACAGTAAAGTGTGAATAAGATTTACGATTTTCGTTTAATGACTTTCTTAACGACCCTTCAATTGTAGAGTTATATTTCGTCGTTTCATACCAATTGAGCAGGGGTTTATACCATTGACTTCATTTCTTCAAATTTTTATGGCTTAAACCGCCCTTTCTTCCGGCAAATAATATTAAAAGCACTTTGTGACACTGTTTCTTTAATTTCATTCAAATTAACCAATATTTTAAAAGTTAAATATGTTTAATATATCGTACCAAAATATTTGAATCTTATAGCTCGTTCCTTTAATCCTTTTGTATCATATTATTAGTATAAAGATTTTATTTGTTAACCTTTTTCATGTAAACATAAAGAAACGATAAATATGTTAGACAGTAATTGTTTTATATACTGTGTTATGGGTTGTTACATCGGTTTACTGTGTGATATAGGCTATAATTTACATTTCCAGAAGTTGGTAACATTAGTACCGGTAACTTAACTTGTTACGGTTGCGGTTGCAAACTATTTGCGGACTGTTCCCGTTCATTAGCAGTTTCCTCTAATGTTTGCTTTGATAATAAATCAAAACATAATGTATTCTGTATGTAACTATAGTTGATAATACCTGATTTGTATTTAGGTATCAACATTAAATCAAAATTATTACCTGACATCTTACCAATATATATATAAGTCAAAAAAGTACACTAAACGATAAAATAATTACTTTATTTATTGTTCTATAAACATACAAAGTTTAAGAATAACTTTAATGTTAATCGAGCAATAATAAAAAAAATAAAAATCGGGAATATCTGTTCCTATAAACAGTTTTAAACCACCCTAGTGTTCATGATTTTTATCTATTTGTGCATTAGATTTAAAAAAAGCTCATTTAAGTAATAGTTATTTGCTGATTGTTCACTAATTAAGCTATCTGCTGTTAAATTATTATTGAAAGTGGTAGCTTTATAAATGAAATAATTTTTACTTATTTGAAACTTACAGAAATCACCATTTATGTTTAATCTCTGATATCAATATTCAATAGTGCATCATTGCGATGAATACATTTAATGTGTAAATATACATGTAAATACAAGAAACCTTGTAAATATATTCACGAAAGATATTTCATACGACGCTAAGTGGAAAACACTTCGTAATCTTTAAAACTTTTTGGTGAATTGAAAGCATTTATTATTGCATTCCGTTTATTTAACTATTGCGTACAGTTTCAAGGATCAAATTTTGTTGAACAAAATTCAGTTATATCTAAAATTATTTCCTACAGCACAATATTCAATAAAATATTCCTGACTTAAAACGCGCTTTAAACAAATGTGAATAAAATTATTTGCCAAAAAGATGTTAAAAGTTGACGAAAATATAGTAATAAAGATATACTTCTTTTACATATGGTTTTACGATAGATAATTTCAGGATATGTCTGCTGTTATGTACCTTGTAATTTATTGGAAAAATGCTATGAAATTATATAAATCTTCCTATACACGTCATATACGTTAAGTTAAATCTTGTATATATATTAAATATAGTAATTGGTCCTTTATAACATAATTTTACTATATAAAAATTCTAAATTATAAATGAGTGAAATCATATTTTAGCGGTGTACCGTGTAGTCAAGTGGAAATTAGTGTTGAGCACCCACTTTATTAGGCAGGTCGTGTGTTCGCGATCGTGAAGCTAAAATAATTATGGGAAGTTATGTAGGAGGCTTCTGTGCAATCGTATGCTAATTTACTTTTTTAATTAATGATTATTTAGTACTATTTTGATATTCAAATCATATTTGTTTACATAAGGTTACCCTGAAGATATATTTAACACGTTATTGTAATATCATAATCAGCCGATAGACGTTCACTGTTGGACACAGACCTCACCCAAAGATCTTCACATCGATCGATCCTGCGTTTCCCTTGTTCCAGCGCCTGCCAACGTCTGTCACATTCAGGTACTCTTCCGGTACCGCCGAGCATCAGAGACTGTCATTTGCAGGGGTTCGTATGTAGTTAAGATTCCTCTAACAGTTCATCCATGGTATAATCCACGCGAACAGTTTGTTAGGAGAGATAATGTTTTTTTTTTTTTCAATTTGTTTAAAGCTACGGCCATAAATGTGATTTCGCTATTAGTGATGTATCTATTCCGGTAAGGTTTTAGAATATTTACACTACATTGCACTCGTCAGACTTAGAGGTGCGAAGTTTTACAAGTCGAGAAATTTCGCTAGGTACGGCGCACTTTAAAACTGCATATGCTATATAAATGTACTTAGAAAAACCGGAAATGGTGTCATTACCTATGAACTAATGTCGATGTAGAGGTAGGTTATACATGTGTATAAAATTATCCTCTTAGTGGTAGTGTCGGCTGGAGTAGGTGGGTCGTACATGCCAACACTTGACGCGACACGGGGCGCTAATTTCACGCTGGTCTGGTCTCCACGACGGACGGGCTACTGCGTTTTACTGGCAACACATTGCTTAATTAAAGGGAAAATTACATTTCATATGTTATACGATTGGAAAGATGTAATTTTGTGATTCTTCTTTCGTGGCGGTGTGGCTATACACATTTTCTGATTTGCGGTAGGGTCTGTCCGTCTGTTTAGCTATTACGCTCGTATTGTAAATCTGTCGCCATTACAGCCTTGTTGTGTTCCGGCCGTCTATCTATGATAATCATAGTGAGTAGCCTGTTTACTCGTGGTAGGACTCCGTTGCAGGTGACCGTCTAGTTAAGTAACTAGAGTGCAAATATTACTGTGTTCCAGTTTGAAAGGCGCTGTAGCTAGTGAAGTTTCTGAGTTAACGAGACATAACATCTTATGTTTCAAGGCTACGAGCGAAATGTGGTGCTTTGTGTAACACGCGCCACGTTGTTTTGAGCGGACGCATCACTTATCACCAGTTGAACGTTTTGCTTGTCTCGTCGTTTTGTAGTACAAAAAAAAGGAAAAGAGTGTTCTGATCGATCAGACCACAATCTACAGCCTTATTGTCATTAAAGACCATGTGAGATTGAGGTTCAATCAAGCCTGTTGTAGAAAAAGTTTTGTTTACTAACCAAAAAATGTTGTGTTTATGTCGGTGCTCTGTATTTAGACTTTGAATTAAAATCATCAACATATAGATGTCCACTGCTGGATTTTGGCCTCCCCCAAAGATCTCCACTTGCATAGGTCCTACGCTGCCAGTATTCAGTTCCTTGTGATCTTCGTCGTGTATTCGTCGGCCACAGCCAGCATGGCCTCCGATACGGCTAAGCACGTCTACGGTATTAATAACGTCAAATATCTTTTTAATGTCAAATATGAATTTTTTGTGGTAACCACAAACTGATGATTAAGTTCCTATTAGTAATTAAATCATGTACGTTTCATATTGACTATTTTAGAAGTGCATCGTATATGAAGTTTAAATTATTTTGTAAGTATAAAAATATAACTCCATATCTCATTATATTTGAATAACATTAGGGCAACAGTGGAAGAAAGTTTAGTACTTTATGTATTGCAGTAAACCGTTTGCAAACTTGAATGAAACCTTAAAAAGTCCCCTATTTTATGCGACGTTAGATCACGATGGCTTTATACCACCATTGTTCACAAAAGACGTGTTTATGGCCTGGCATGCCGCTTCACAGTTAACTGCGTAGACAGATTTAAGTGGAAAGTTAAAACTTTAGTTAAGTGGTCCTTTGTGAAAAAACCATTGTGAAGGAAATATGAAACTTTTAATTTATTATTATTTCATAATTTTCTTGCTTGGCCATGAGATATATCTGACTATAATGTAATATATAATACGTTTGTTTTTAATAGCAATCCGATATTTAGATTTAATACGAAGTACATACACATAATTTAACATAGTTATATTGTATGTTTGTAATATCAGAATATATACCACAATGAATAATACTACATAGGAGTCCTATCAGAAATAAAGTTTGAAGTATTTGTAAGATTTGACTTGATTGATTCATTATTATATCAGTTCCTGTTTATTAAAAAATGTATTATTATGTTTCCATATTTACAATGTATGTATATCTATCCCGCGGGTTTAAATAAGTGTCATACTAATATATTCTATGATTTATTTTTATTTAATGAACAAATTTCAGTGCTCTTACGAACAGGACGTTGTGCTAAACTTGTCGTTTATTATTATTGTTATATAATAATATTCTCAATACTGGGACTCGAGTGTTAAGGTGGTTTTGGATGCCTCATGTTCATGGAATTTTCTTAATATTATTCTTATTCCTCTCACTGTTTTTCTTCAGCTTAAATTCAAGCTCAGAGGGGATCGAACCCTCGCGTCTATGAATCATGTAATGCGGACAACCGTCCATACATAGTGTTTAGTAATCAATGTTTCTTCTATTGTTATTAGTATTATATTTTGTATTAATTTTTAGTGACAATTTGAGATTTTTATGAACTATTTGAGTAACGAATGGACAGCTTAAGGTTATAGAAAATTGCGGTAAAACATATGTTTGAAAATATCAAACAATAATATTTTTACCCTCAAACATGTCTTTAATAAAAGGGACCGTTTTATTCTTAAGCAATTTTATTATTACAACATACGACTGTAACAGATGTTCGTGTTAGAAAGGGTAGTAGTGATATATTGCCTCACATCATAACCATTGGAAGAGGCTATCTACATTACTGGTGGTTCCTTTTATTTTACTGAGGAGATACAATTTATGAAAATATTTTTATTGGTGAAGATATAAAACAAAGAAATTTCGTGTTCGATTGGATAATAATGTATATGACGATTTGAAGAGGAAGCGGAACAAGTTGTTTTTTTTATTAGTACTTAAGGATGTCATTTAAGGGAAGACTGGAACTTCGGCCGTATTCAACGAAGTGAAATATTGTTATGATTAAAAAACCTAATACTCCAGTAGCATTATTATCAATTGAGATGGTGCTTATTCAGCACTGATATACCACAAAAAAATTAATTGTTTGATGAGTGTTGTTATTGGTAAAAGTTTTTGAAACTATTTATATTTGCATTCTTACTATTTATATTAAATTTCACTGGTGTTTAGTTGAAGAACTTTATGACATTCAACATGATAAGCTTCAATCTATTTATTATTTTGAATGATTATTTATCTCCCAATTATCTGTCGAAGGTTTTTTGTTTCTTCCAGAACTTAAAAATCGGTTTACGAAAAACTATTTCAACTGTGTAAATTTCCCCGCGTTGTCGTCTGTTAAGCAATATATTACTTAACGGACTATCACGCTTCATAAATCAAACATTACGCCGTCAGGTTATAGAGTAGGGAAGTCGTCTATTTATACCGCATGATTTAGCAGAATTTGCTACGATAAGGACCTCCGTTGGCGTAACTCTAAGATATTTTACCGATTTTCCTTTATTACCTGACAGATTTGTCATTAAGCAAATTATTTGTTTAATAATAAGTATTTCTATAAAAAAGAAATCTGTCACAGACTAGTCAACATCTGGAAGAAATTACTTCTTCATTGTTAAACACATTTCTCTGTAGGAATGTGGAATCATTCAATAATCGTAACAATCAAATGTAAGCTAGGAATATTTTTTTTCATCGTAATGAGAATGATGTTAAATATAAGTTTTAAACGTTTATTATGTTTTTCATTATAATATGACTAACGAGGTTTGTCAAAACGTTTTCGTAGAACAGAATAATTCGCAAGACGCAAACTAAATACTGGGGCATGGATTTTAAAATTCTCAACAGGCATTGAATCTATTAAGCGGCTTAAGATAAGGCGTTACTAGCACAAAGCTATGGGTCTCACTCTATGCTGCTTATTAATATTTACGAGGATTGTCGTCAGGAAGACGGGCGAAGTTTGTTTTATGCTAATACCCGTTCCAAGTTCCCGTTTCTAACTCTAGAAGCTAAGCGGACTACCGCTGCCTTTGTTCTCAAAGGGTTTATGGCTGGTACTGTACTAACCTAGTACACTCACTATATTAACGTTTGTGACACTTGAATCGGATTTCGCAATTTGTGATGTTATTGTTCTAGTTATCATTCGAAAGATTCTTATGAGATGCAGACACAGATACATAAATGATTCCAAGCTGTGTACATTTAATGTAATTCGTTTTATCGTCTATTTTGTGTTATTCAACGTTATTTTTCGACTATTCATCTCTGAATAGTTGAAACTTTGAGACATTTGGATACTATAGCTGCTTCGGAAACTTTAATAGAAACTTATTAGACGAATCCATCATCTGTTCATAAGTAATAAATTAAAGTAACCTATTAGTTTTAGTGTTGTATAAAATCTTTTTGATAGAAAAAACTAAATGTAATGGCTCCATAAATATTCAGGTAGGCTCCTATATTGAATTCACATTATCTTAAAAAGGTTGCGATCCGTTGAAATGAAACGTTACAACCGCGCGTGCTATTGATTTCGGCGTTCCTGTTAAACAAAACTTCGTGGGCCCCCTGCGCTTTATGTGCCGGAAACCATCGCCGCCAGAGTCACCGCCATTGTTTTCATATAAAAATACTTTCACGACATGCCTTTCTATTTTCGGTCCACTGTAACGGAGACTTTTACTGTTCGGATATTAATCAATATCCGCTGTAATAGTACATTAAAAGAATCGTTTCGTTAAGGTAGAAAAAGATCGTATAATATTAAACTGACAGTATGTTTTTATATCCTTATTTAAAGGTTATTTCAAGCTGAATCGATAAAATTAGGTGGATAGTGTAATGGTTGGAGTATGGCTTATGTATATTAGAGTTGGAAGATCAAATCTTTCGAATAATTTGAGTCTAGTAATATTTATTTTTTCGAAGCGACGAGACGAGCGGAACTATCACGAGATAGTAACAAATACGCCAGTCTATAACAACGTGGCGTTAGTTAAGATAATATACACAGAACTACGAGTAAATTGTGCTCGTCGCCTCGATACATAAGATATTGAGTCTCGTTACCCAAGTAATTTCACTAGCTACAGCGCATTTGAAATTGCAACATAGTAATATTTGAACACTACTGTTTGGCGGCAGAAATAGCGGCTGCGGTATCTACCTAGACAATCTCCGACAATAAAGATCTACCACTAGTTTCTTTATGTAAAAACATGCATATATATGCTTTAAAATACTTATTACATTTTTTACTTTCACACAGCTTGGAAGGAATAATAATTTTAATACAAATTGCTTAAATATTTTATCATAGCTTTCCACATGGATAGCATGAATCAATTCGGTTCGCTCCGTGTCCGTGAGCACTACTCTTTATTTTGTTCCGCGACAAACGTTTCTATGATTAAATAAAGCCTTCTTTGTCCTCTACCAAGTAAAAGAAAGACATATTAGTCTCAAAATGGTTGTCTGTCTACCTTCATGCGTGTTTATTGTTTTTGTTATAATGTTTCGTATAGCCATTGAAGAATATAGTAAGATATGTAAAAGACAGTTAAATCGTGTTGAGAACCTTTTTGGAGGAAGCAAATTATTAGTTTCCTCTTCTTTTGATTTACAATTTTTATGTGGATATTGATGATTTTTATAACGTCAACTTTAAGGATCGAATTTTAGCCTAAAAATACTGAATGTAAGGTCATTTGCTTAGTAGAGATAGAACCTGGACTTTCTTGAGTTTAATAGCAAACACGACCGAGATTATAAAGTATGCTATCATTGCTGTCTAATCTTATTGTTTATGCTTAAAATTCTTCTTCTTCTTAGTCGTTACACTTTTAGCAGAGATGCCGTGGTCGTTATTATATTCGTAAGTTTATACTTTTAGTGTTAATTTGGAACAGTTATTATTATACGTTGTGATTGTTATCTGCATTTATAACATAGTCGAATTTAGACCGTCTGTTCGGTTTCGACATACGGGTCATTTGATAAAATCACATCAAACCAATAGACGAGTTTGATTAATTAACCACAGATGTTTCAACTTTCGTAATCACATGAGAGAATAGGGTAAAACAGCTTCACGCGAGGGAGATAACGCAAAAGATAAATATAGAAAGCTTTTGAAACTATTCTCGGATGTTTCTTTAGCCGTTTAAAATTACACGTAATGTATATTTAGCCCTTGTGAAGTATATATTGTTTAGGGTTCATAATTTTAAACAGCCGGGAACGTTGTTAGTTTGTTTAGTTAGCATTTTAAGTGACCGTGGCTGACGGAACCTGTAAACGTTCTGTGGATTTTTCCATTAGGCTCCTATAAACTTTTCTGGTTAGTGCTTTGTACATCATCTTTCGATCTTTTTGAAAGATGGTCGTAAGCCGAGTTTAAAGTATCATAGGTATCGTCTATTTTAATTTTGTGACAAATAGATTACACAATTTCAAAATTGGTTTGAGGAAGTAAGGAGGTGGAATACTAGGTTAATTCATAGACAATGTATATATGTATTTCCCATTTTCCTTCCCTCATAGATGAACTTTAGTTTTCTTATTTTCATTGTACTACTTTCTATGACCTGGTCTATAGTTGTAATATCCATTGTTACATTTCAGCGTAGATCGAAGAAACATGTTTTCTTTCTTCAGACATTCTCATGCGGAAATAACTTCTGTTCGGATATTGTCTTTTTCCGAATAATAAAATAACTTGGTGATATCCGCTCCAGACTAATTGCATTTTCTGCCGACAGTTTATCGACGTTAATGTTCTATTGCTTTTTCGTTCCTATCGAGTTAGGGAGTTCGTTTATACGTAAACGGCAGTAATAAGCAATGAGTTAATTAAAGTTTATTAATGTTTCAATCAAATATAATTATACACTTAGTATTACTTATATGATTAAAAAACTTGAATCTTTGAAGATACACAATTGATTATTAGCAAGATTGTTTGCTGGTGGTAGATTTATTTGGCGGATGTAGCGAAGAACTACTGCAAGTTTAGTCTCGAGGCGACAAGTACAAAATGATGCTGTGTATGTCATTCTAATTAGCGCTATATTATCATGAACAGGCGTATCACTTGCTTGCAGGTGAACTTTTCGCTCGTCATCAAATGTCCCTAAAATTGTAGGTGTTTTTGGTGCAGCTGACAATTTGATACCGTTATTAGTTCTTTTGATAGGAAAGAATATTATGCATCAAGTTTCTGAACATTCTGAACTTTCAGCTACTTTTTATATAAATAATTAGCCCCTCCTCTTTATGGAAAGGATGCTCGCAGGTACGCAGACCTTTCAGTGTAGTGCTATTGTGCTAAGAGAGGTCTGGAGATGTCTCTGACGCCTCTCCACGTGCTCCGCCGTGGCTTACGGCCGCCGAGTGTGTTTTTACACATGTCATGGCGGAACTACGCGCATCATTATACGCCTAATGAAAACAATTCAGTAAAACAAAAAACAAAAATAATTATGTTAGATGAAAATTTGTATAGAAAACCGTATTATAATTTTATTTCACATTCCAAATATATCCATAATATTGGTCGTATCTTAGCTTTTCTCGAACTATCATCTTGCTAAGTTGCAGTAGCTTTTAACGGATAATGTGCTTCCAGTTCCGCCAAACGTTCATTAGATACTTGATGACAACCCGGACTATTAAGTCCTTTTTTTTAAACGTGTCCCATGTGTGTTTCGGGTCAGAGCTCGTTCATTTCCATTTGATTTATTTATTTCATTGTTATTTCTGCATTTCCTTCCTTTATTTATTTCCTGTTTCATACCTTATATTATCTATTATGAAGCCTGCAGTTTGGCTGTGCGTTTGGCACAAGCTTTTGACCATTATTGCTTGCGGTTTATAATCTCATGTAAAAAATTGTTTATGATACGAAATGTTAACAAGTATACAATTTTTTTTTTGTGGTATAATTTTTATAGAAAATTTTCTTATATTGTTCGTGAATCGGTAAACCGGTAATGGGCGTTATGGTTTGGACATTAATAATGGTGTCGCTGGTAACAAACAACTTTAATAGTTTGTGAATATTACTCGAATAGCTTTTACCCCATAATGTAATCCGTTTATTGCAGGCGGAGGTAAATTATAGGCATAACATGTAAATAGTGTAATAATGATAAACAAACTCTAGGTCTTTGCGTTAAAGTTTATTTTAGCGTGATTTGTTCTGACTTTCTGGAACGGCTTGACTCGATATTGTGCTATTTGGTCAACAACTTGTGACATATAGTTGTTAGATATTATTATCATTTTAGAATTAATGAAATAACAATTTCATAAATTAATTTCATATAGTCGTACTCATATCCGAAAATAAAGGATAATTTATGCGAGAGACTGGGCACTACCGTAGGATCTATTTCTGTCGCTAAGTAGTTTTGTGCAAGTACTAATTAAGCATAGCTTTTGCCAAATATATATAGTAACAAAGTGATTTATTTTGTCGTCGAAGTCCGTATAAAACGGTGTGGTATGTATCTAAACGTTTATATACGATGATTGCTGCAGTAATTGGTGCAAATCACTGTCGGCCACGTGAGCGACTGAGCGGGGTGGCAGACCGGTCATAAATTTAAATTGACATTAATGGCTCCCTGGATAGGTGCGCACATTTACGGGCCTAAGGGAGACGTATATACACACTACATATATACAGGTAGTAATAACATAAATGTACTCGGTGCATACACCGTAGTATACTCAATAGGCATTTCCATAATTAATTTTTGATTCTTAGTCAAATTTATCAATAAGATATTAAAAAGTTTTTTTATAATCATAATTTGTAGACAGACTAGAAAGAAATTTACTGATTATTGTGTAAATATAGACAGCTATAATCAGATCTACGATAACAGAGAACTGACTGACATCTGTAATAATAGTTTTAGTTTAAAAATTGATGAGTTAAACTACGTTTCGATATCTTATGCTTTATGTAAGGACATTAATCATAAACTATATCTTTTATATTCGCCTTTACCAACTGATCTATATATGTTTATAAAAGGGTAGTAAATTTGTTCAGCAGATTCCAAAATTTCTTATTATATAGTTTTTAAAAACACATCAATGGCATCCGAGGAAATTAAAAAAAAAATAATTTGTTTAATTACTTCTTTATAGTAAGTGCCATAGGTAAATAATTGACACAATTAACCACTTGATGATACTCCAACCCACTCCCATCGTTCTATATAAATTAGACAATAAAAACTTCCATACACTCATGGCTACACAGCGTTCACTATATCTGTCAACTGAAATTGACAATTTCCTTCTCTTGTGACTTCCACCCGACCCCCCTTGTGTCCCAGCGCAGGATTGTTCTTTTATGGATGCATATTGAGTGATTATATAGAGTCATCCTTTCAACGTCCCCTCCATACATATACACATTGAATGCACATTAAAAGCCCAACGAAATCTTCCGATGTGAATCATGGAGCGGTACGGGACCACTTAGTTATGGAGCTTCTTTCGTTGCTATTATTCTATCAATTTCGCTTCGAGTGCCTTCGTCCTGTCCCGCCCCCGTGCTTGCAATAATAGTTGTACGAAATTGCAGCAATACATGTGTCATTGAATTAGAACCAGCGGACCGGCGTTGCGACGACCGCTAATTCAGTGTCGCTGGCGCGTCCGCGTAGTACTCTCTTTAATGTTATTGCAAATTTAAATAGTTATCGGTTTGAATATGTGGGTTCAATTTATTAAAGCATTAGTATTTGAAATACCAACTGTGTAAGCAACGATGAAGATAACCGAGTCGTTAGTTAACGGAAATGAAGGGCCTACAGAGGAGAGGTATTAATAACCGTGTGTTTTTGTGCTTTGTTTAATAATATTATCTGTATTAAAGTTGTTTTTGTTTACAAGTTTGTAGATGGATTATGTCTTGTCGGATTAGCGATGCGTATATGCTTTCATTGACGTATCTATCCGTGTAAAATGACGTAAATTACAAAAAGACGAGGTGTAAAGCAAAATGTAGGCGAGACCGTTTGCGCTTCGGTACCGTGCCCCTCGCCCTACTTCCTGTTGTGTTTGCTCCTTCGGCGTTATAAACATTGGGTCGTCCCAAATATCCCGGGGTCGTCGACCGCTCAACACCCGAGAAAGTCGCCCGTTGACAGGGGTGGATGGTGATTAATTTTAAAATGCAACAGAATGTGGATAATGCACGCAATGCATTATAAATAAAGTGTTTTAGTGTGATGTCCGTCGAAAGAGGGAATAACTACATAAAACTGTAGAACAGAAGATAGCATAAAAAGCATGCCATGTATAGTTAGGAAGTAAATGGCGGTCAAAAGTGTCTGGATCAATTGCTTCTGACAAACTCTGGCAATACATTAATAATTGAACAATATTTGACTTTACAGTACATGAATAGAACTAAAATACTTTATAAAAGATAGGAATATTTTTCTATAACTATAATTTTACTATAAATAACAATAAAAATGTATAAATGAGACTAGTCTGGGAACTTTTCCTCGTGAGGTAAGAGTCAACGTCATTTATTCACCATTCTGGACAAGTACGAGTAGTCGGATGTCATGTCCGCTATATGTGTTTGTTATCAAATACTTCGATTTTCTCACGACTTATTTCACCGGAAGTTTAAACTTAGTAAGCATTGAACCCGGGCCTCTTAGAGTTGTTTGGCGTATACTGCTTCTGAAAAGAAATAATGAATTTTTTTTAATTGTATTTCGCAATATGAATCGATGGAGTCTCGCAACTCAAACTGTAACGAATCTATTCCTCTCCATTCATGTAATTTAAATTATGATGAGGTTTCATAAATTTTATGGGCAGAGACAAGACTAAAACTTCATTTAGTGTTAAATGATGATAAGGTCCTGGATGGTAAAGCGTGTTCTTCCAGGATATTTTCGCATGCAATTGTTAACGCAGGAAATAGATCAAAGATGTTATGGAGATTAATTTACATCATGACAGTGGTTGTAAGCTGGCTGCTATGAAAAATCCCTACCACTAAGAGACTCGAACCAGGAACCTCTTTAAGCTATTCTACAAAGACATGCAAAGTCTTTATTCACATTTGTACTTTTTACAATATCAAATGTACAAAATTTCACTTTGTATTGTTTATATTCATTTGAATAGGTTCGTGACACTTGTATCATATTTTTGATAGAAGTTACAACAAAACTCATAATTTTTTTGGGTAAAATACTTGAGTAGGATTTAGTCTTTTTACTGATGTTTTTTTTTATTCAAATAAATAACGAGTCCATCGAAATATTCACTTCAAGGTAAGCGATACGCTTACCCGGAAAAACGTGGCTCTGATATACTCTGCACCACATTGCTCTCATCGCCTGACATGTAAGACGTTGAGTCCAGTTACCCCAGTAATCACATTAGCTACCGCACCCTTCGAATTGGAAGTCAATAATGTTTGCTCACTACTGTTTGGGGGCAGAAATAGGAGCTGCAGCAGTACCTACCTAGATGGTTCCCGGCAACAGAGACCTGTTACATAAAATACAGGTCCTTTTGATTTAGAGTAGACAGACAAGTATTAGTAGATTATAGCTTCTGTTAGAATTATAAAAATTTTTATACGATATCATTTAGTTCTATACATCAAGTACTTAAATTTCATTCAATGAAACATTGTTAAAGAAAAATACTAAATGTTTTCCTTTTTATTGCTACTTTTGCTTTTAAAACGAAATCGCAAAGCGCCTCACAAAGAAAGGAATCGCACTCGACGGCTACACTTTAGCTTCTTTTTAGTGGAAAATAGCCGAAGCACAAAAACTACGTTCAGCGTAAAAGAAAGTCTGTAGTACAGACTTCCATTGATCAATGGGCGGCGCCCACGGTGTGCCAACGAAAGCGAATGCTGCGTAGTACTATGTTGCCTAATAGACAACAGCCACAACAGCTCTATGTGTAGTTGAGGGAAACTCAATTCCATCACTCACGAAATTCGGTTGAGTTTGCAATAGCACAGCATCAGATACTGCGCTGAATATTACTCGGTGGCGTGCAAGAGAGTTTCTAACGTTATTTGTTACTACGACGCTCGCAGACTAAAACCATCCGTAGAGTATGTGTAGGTTGAGAGATAAGTGTTTTTGGGAGCAGTCATTAACAATAAACAAATTATATGTATTGTTAAAATTATTCAAAACTTATGACTTAATTTTTGTTTACTAGACATTCTTAATTAAACTCATTAGTTTTTTATTAAAACTCTTCTTTGTTTAATGTTTTCAGAGAAGATCGAAAGAGTTTGCTTGTTTTATGCCTTACTAATATTACTTTTCCTTATTGTATTATATATAATAAAAATGAAGCCTCAAATAGGCTTAATTTTTGTTACTTAAACCTTTATGTATTACCACTAAATTTCATTTCTTTCTACACTTCATTATTTCTATTTGTTCTCTTGTTCTATTGGTACTCTTGATATAATCTAGTTTCCCTATTCATTGATATGTGCAGTAACATTTTCTCACATTGAAAATGTGTTTCATCTATTTATATATGTATCTGAGGTTATCAAGGGAAACGCACGAATACCGGTTTCCCATTCCGATTTCAATTTTTGGGTTTTGCATTTATTAATTAAGGCTCATGCAAATTTGAAGCATGAAATTCAAATGACTGTCATCGAAACGGCGCGAATTTTCAATTTTTATTTCATCGGATTGAATATAATAGCCTTTAAAATTCATTTCACAGGTTTATCTAAGAGTTTACTCATATATCTATACAAAAATCAATATTTGGAATAACCAAACAATAACTTCTTACTTTAACTATTAATGTTTACACGGTAATACATCGAAAAGTCAATAAAATTATTTTCTTTGGTTGTTTGTTCCGGTAATCTCCGGAATGTATGAATCGTTTTTGTCACAACTATCACTAGAATATAGCTGAAGATATAGCAAAATATGACTAAAGATAAAGAAGGACGTAAAGAAGTGAAGCTCATAAAATTAGAAACAAATCCCGTTTACTGGTAATCGTTTCAATTTATGAGAGACACTTCTGTTTGGCATTAATCGAATTGTAAAAATGCGATTCAAATATATATACTGTAAGTAAAATTTTCAGCAGAAAAGTATTATTTATAGTACTAGAAACAAACAAAGATTGTGTTTTAATTGAACTTATAATTTAATAAGAAACTTTGCTAAAACATGGCGTGAAGTGTTTACTTGCTCATATAGATAAAAGCCAGTGTTATAAAGGGGGTAAAACAGTTACCGAGTGATTCATGCACTGGATTATACGGGGGTCGCTTAACCGGTTGATTTATCTAAACTTCTTGTATTTATACTGGATAGTCGAAGGGATTACTTTTGGCTAGTGTTGTCCTTATAATGTTGGTTAAATTGTTAATATAACTAACCCAATAAGAATTTATTACTCCTAATAATTCATTGAATAATTAGGAGTAGTAAATTCTTATAAGTCTCACATGTTTAACAATAATAAACATATATTATAGATCACGAGAACCTATTATATATTAGTTAGTAGTGTTAGTTTAGTCTATATTCATTTAACTTTCTTTCAGCGAATTTTGTTTTGTTGCTGTTTGATATTTTAACGCAGATATGAACATATTTATGCATACTGAAACCAAAGTGAACTAAATACATCAGTGAAGTTGGCAATTCATTATAACTTGGTGAAGCCGATCATTTACCATTAGTTGCTGGTTAGATTACGCACTCTCATGTGATGTTAGGGTTCTCTCTAATTCGCCAGTTTAGTTAGCAGGTTTATATTAAGAATTTGGTATCATAAAGACATTACAATATTTAATATATACGAGAGCCGAAGTATTCTAGGCCAGCCCACCACGCTTCACGTCTATCGGCGAGATTGGCTCTTAACATCATCATAAGAAATTTTCAATTTTGCTTATTCTATAACATAAAAAAGTATTACGAGCAATAATATCTTAATTGAACGTTAAATTTGATTTATCGCCGAAAAAGCTATTATTTTTCTCATCAATCATCAGCTGATATACGTCCACAGCTGGACATAAGCCTCCTCAAAAATCTCCATCGATCCGTCTTGCGCCATCCGCATCCAGCGGGTTCCCGCAATCTTACAGTCGGCATGGCCTTCAGTACCGTCAGGCGCCAGGAACCGTCATTTGTAGGGGTTTATATGGGCGGATTTGGACCATTTCCCACCACACTGGCCTAAAGCGGG
Source organism: Troides aeacus (assembly GCA_033220335.2). Taxonomy (NCBI): domain Eukaryota; kingdom Metazoa; phylum Arthropoda; class Insecta; order Lepidoptera; family Papilionidae; genus Troides; species Troides aeacus. The sequence goes on along the minus strand of CM067275.1, from coordinate 4,418,346 downwards.
TCAGTGGGATTCACAGCCTCGCTTGTTGATTAGCAGGTGAGATTGACTTGAGATGGTTTTTCTAATACTAACATTGCTTTTAACTGATAGAAGTTTTTAATAATATCATGACAAAAAACCTTCGACAGTACTTTATACTCTTTTTCCACAAAGAACGTTACAAAGTATTTTGCACCAAAAAACAAAATGCAAGTAGTTATTCATTCCCAATTGTTTTCGGCGTCGCGTCCGCTTTGTCGCCTCGTCCACATTCCAACAGGAAAATGTTCAGAGCTTTTAATTATTAAAACAACTGTTTGTACAGCTTTGTAACGTTATTTCGTTTTATTTATATATTTTCTGTCTTTTCAGTACCGGCCATTAGCAGAGTTTTCAAGCGGGTGGATACACTATAATTGTATTACATTTTATTCACTTATTGAAACTACGATAATAATTTATAACAAATCGAATATTTCTCTTTGCTTTCTGTCACAAAAATCTACTATGATGGATGGGAAATCTAAAACTGATTGAAGGTTTTGATCTTGAATCTGTAATGGCAAAAGCTTTGAAAAATATCTTTTAAACATATGAACATACTACTCAATACTTTAACGATGCAGCTTTTCGTTAAAATAAACGTATTGAAAACGTATAAATTGGTAATAAAATTGAAATATGTTTTTACTTTGATCACTGAGTAATTTATATGGTACTGACCAAGGGAATTTATAGTAATTTTAAGGAATAAGGTTTTATAAATAATACCTACTATATGTAGTACCATACTATAGTAGTACCATAGTATACCGTATATATACATACCTATATACATATATATAGTAGTACTATAGTAGTACCGGAAGACGTAGCGTGGGCAGGCCCCCCACAAGTTGGACCGACGACCTGGTCAAGGTCGCTGGCAACCATTGGATGCGGGTGGCCCAGGACCGGTCTGAGTGGAAATCTTTGGGGGAGGCCTTTGTCCAGCAGTGGACGTCTTCCGGCTGATTGGATGGATGGATTGGATGATGTAGTACCATATGTAACTCATAGGAGTAAGATAGTATATTATAACAGATATCAATATGTTAAATGTGTAATAAAAACTATATATAGTAAGGAAGAGTGTTAATAAAATATATAAGATAAAGTAATGCATACAGTTAGTATATATTGGAGTATAACTATAACTATACATAAGGAAAAATAGTAAAAGAATATACATTGATTGATGGAACCGACTTGAAAGTGGAATAAGTTGACATATAGTGTTATGTGGTGATGATTAGACCTTGTATTCAGTGTCCTGAAAAACGAAATCAGTAGAAATTAGAAAAAAATTACCAAGATTTGAAGCAGGGTAGTAGTGATGAGGTCAGCTCTGTGATCATTAGCTTGTCACCCAGACGTGATGATTATGATGAAGTCCTTTTATAGCATACATACGAATGATTAAATTTGCAATAGCATTATTGGCTATTTTGAACGTTGGAGTGAACGGCCGAGATAGGATTACAGGCGATACCTACCTAGGCGCTGGATTCGAGCCTTTGGTTGATTAAAATAAACGTTGCATGTAATCCGACATAAACCGTTTACGCTGGAAACGAGAGCGGAAATCAAACGCTGCCATATTGGATGCGGAAATGGCGCGCTCGGCGACGGCGCGCGTTATTCGATTTCGTTGGTCGCTCTTGAAATAAATTATAGTAAACAGTTTTCACGGTTTCACGAAGGAATTAATTTGCTCCCGGCGACAAGTATTAATTAACGCGAGGACCAGGGTTTCCTCTGGGGTCATAAATTTACATAGTTATTATCTTGAATATGTTGCTCTATTACATTAATTAAACCTCACAACATAACAATATTACACCAACACGATGAAAAGAATGATACTGGAAGAGGATAGAACAATTACTTGTAACTTTACATTATTATAATATTACTCGAACATGTACGATTACTCGAACATGTACGAAGAAGTCATTTATGATGAGGCGTTCCTTCATAAAAATTGTACTAACAGTGTACACATAATACATCAGTGTTTAGTTCAGCCGCTAAATAATTATGTGTATACTTTACTGTGGTCTAGTTTGCAGGTTGTTTTAATTAGTTTAATTATTGAACTAACAATACGTAACGTAACGTGTCGGGTCCGTTCTCCGACCGTCTTCGCTTGTATCCGAAACTGGGCAGTGAGAATCGCCCGTTTGCGTATGTACCTCGTGTCCGAAGTGTGTGTGGTGACGAGGGTGTTGTTGGTGACGGTTTGATTGTGCCTGGTATGCAGGACCCCTAGGGATATCGGGATTAGCGCATACCGTGGTCTACATCTTGTTGTTGACAGGATATACTAATAGCATTTTATCGTTTTTTACATATAACAAATATGAATGATTTCCTTTACGTGCAGTGCTAAAGGACTAACTTTTATAAAGATTTTGAATATAATATATTGTTTAGAAACGTTAATTTCATTAAAACAAATTTCCAGGAATGTATCACGAATGCATGTAAAATGCAATTTCAACCAGCGACCCGTTTTCATGCAACTCTAGGAATTGCTAATTATAATATGCTAACATGCGCGAGGTTTTTTTCTATTTCCTTTTAACTGCGCCGTGTAAATCAGAGGAACAGACTTTTTTAAATATAAGTGATATTTAGAGCACGCCTCCATTACATTGTGTATTCTAATATATGAGATTTATACTACATATCGATTTCTTAATTTTGATGATAACAACATGTAAAGCGTTAAATCAATCATAAAGCATTTTAGTCTACTCAAATGTAATTAAAAAATTTCGCTTCTTTACACAAAGAGATGGCAAAATAATACGTAAATCCTTTATTTTGTTTTCTTCCACAATATTACTAAATATACATATTTCTTTCTATTATTTCGGATAGTACAGTTAAAATTATATTTTTCATAGAGACAGGAGTCGAAATTAGAATACTCAGTTTTCTATAACTCTTGGGTAGAATTATTAGTGTTTAAAGTTAAAAAAAAAATGTTTTAAACAGATAAAATATTACTATAGGCGTACGAAAGATAATTATAAAAGCTCGTAACCTCGTTATTAATAATCAAAGTACTAATGAACTGATAGCATTGGAAGTCGGTTATGGATGATCTACACAAGATAAGTACCCAATCATCAACAATCAATTTGTTTATGATGATGTATTAAAACATTATATGTAATGATTTCTTACTATTCCCCCTTAATCAAAGTATCATTTACTATCATTCTTGCTTTATGTAAATTAGCAATAAACTTATTGTGTAAATGAAAATATTATACGTTAAGTTGTGATCGTATTAGGGACTCAGATTATCTTGCCTGTCCATTTGCATTTGTAGATATAAAGTTTAGCTAAATAAGTACAAGTAGGTAGAATATAAAATTCTATTGATTGGTTCAATACTATTTCTATATAAATTGCTACTATGAATATTTCTTGATTACCTATATTGTGAAAGAAGAAAAAACGGTCTTCAATTTATATTTTGGTCGGGCATAGATAAATATTTAGATCGATTCGCAATGTGTACTGAAAGTAAAGTAGATTTTTTGTTTTTATTTACAGTAAAAATAAGTCAATTTATACCGCAGCAGGTAAAAAAAAATTAAATTTGGATCACGTAAGCGTCGGTGTTACGAGTTTCTGAATCAGACCTATTACAGTACCGCTTACATGAAACAAATTTACCTTCATACATATACATTTCGATTTGTTTACCAAATGAACTCATTGAATACCAATGTGATGAATATAAATTCAACTTTTTTCATAAAAAAAAGATACTTGATCTTCTCTCAAAGTTGATTAGTTTTAAAAGTATTTGTTATTTAGGACAATGACTATCGAATACTTATTTAATACAGGTTCACAAAAATTATGTTATATATGTGAAACATAGTTTATTGAAGGGAAAGCTACTAAATAATTAGTAACGTGATAATTAATGTATGCAAATGTTTATAGTTGTAGTTAACAAAATAAAGAGTCCCCGTTTGGTGTGAACTTATTTAGTGTTGAGGAAACGGATGATGGTCCATAATCTATCATAACTGCAGAATGATACGTTAAAAGCAGCTTTCAGTATTTTAATACAAATGATGTATATATTTAGAGGTAGCAATCAATTTCTTCCGGGTTCGTATCAACTTCGTATTAGGGGTTTGTTGAAATTTTCCGCATCGTAATGACGTAGACGAGGGATTTGTGAAGGCGTATTCGATTTAGCGAACTGCGGAGGCTTCGAAGGAAATTTATCTTGCTTGCATAACATTTTATCAGATGTACTGAGACAATTTTATTTATAAATCTTACGTATTAAGATATGATATTTTAAAAAGTACGTTTCATTATTTACTGGAGTAAAAGCCAGCTTCTGAAGGGAACTCAGGACTATGTAAGGTTCTTATCAACTAAAAACTCTTCGTAGTCTGTCAGTTCGTCGAGAAAGTTAATATTCCCTTATGCTTCTTAGTGTTTTTTTATTCAACGAAGCGACGATACGATCGGTACGTTTACATGATGATGATGTGATACTCACGACCGTAACAATGACGTGCTCGACGCCTTGGGACATAAGATATTAAGTCTCATTACCCCTAATAATTTCACTAGTTACAGCTCCTTTCAAACCGGAACACAGTAATATCTGCACACAATTTTTTGGAGGCTAAAATAGATGCTGCAGTGGTCTTCGGAAACAGACACCTATCACCAGCAAAGTACCTTCGGTGTACTACGGCAAACAGGAGATGAATTTGATTTTCTCTTCATGCTCGTCGACTAACTTAATTGTGATTATTATTATTAAGTTAAAGTCGCGTGCAATTAGCAGTGGTATTAAATTAAACCTCATAATGCATATAAGTATATATACTCTGGTTACTTAAGTGTACTTAAGTATTCTAAGCAATAATCCGTAACCGTAAACCTCTGCTGTATAGAATTACGTATTAAAACTTTAAGGTGTATTTTCACGAAAGCGCTCTCAGAAGAAAACTTCTAATTAATGATGGTGTGCGTAACTTTTAATGGTGCCCTAAGACAGAGCTTAACGATTTTGTAGAATTTAAGTTTGTCTTTATTTACCTGGTTATATTTTGTTTTATTTGTGTATTATTGTGGGATAGTCGCTGTTTACTGTGTTGTGTGAAAAAAATGACAAAAGAGATGTATAATAAATAAGGAAGAGTGCAGTTTTTAAACCCAGTGTTCAACTTTAAGTAACTAAGTCTTAAAAAGCGATTAGTAACATTCCAAAGGTTATCACAAAGAGCTGGTAATGCTTTATGGTAAATCTAAAACTTATTAGATAGGAAAAGATAATGGTTTTTGGTAACTAAACATACGATACAATGATTATCATGTCTTTAATAATTTGTTAATGTTGTATAATTTATACTATCACAAGATATTATCTCTCCTTTATTAAAATGGAAATTATAAGAGTAGGTATCAAATAACTTCACATTACAAAACGTTTGCAGCAAAAGGGAGCGTTCAATAAGACCTGCGATTTGGCTTAACGACTATAGCCATTAAACGTGTCTGCAAGCTTAACTGTCTTCCTCCTGAAACTCCTTTGATGTCATATTAAAAAGTTTACCTCGTACTATATTATAAAAAATTAAATATTGAGAGTAAAAAAGTGATACAATACAATACAAGGCACAAATGTATTAGATATCATTAATTTATATAATAATACTATCTTGTCATTGTTATTTTTATTCATTCCTAATAGGATGAGAATAACATAATAATCTTTATAATAAGTTATACTACCGCCCAAAATAACAACAAGTAAGGGTTCCCGCACACGGGATCCAAGCCAACCTCACCTAGTGGTGCACCCTGCTAATCAATATACGAGGCTCTGGCTCCCACCAAGCTGCATTGGGTCTGCATGGCGGGTAAGCTCAAATCCCCCTATATGAATCCCTACCCGATCGATGTGGGGATCTTTAGTGGAGGCCTATATCCAGCTGAGGATGTCTATCGGCTGATGATGATGATAATAATGATGTTAGTTAAGATTCGCTTTGTACTCGTCGCTTTAAGGTAGATGTAAAGCCTTGTTACCTCAAGAATCATTGCTAGAAGGACTGGCTGATTAGGCTGTAAAGTCCTCGAGTGGTGGCCAAGTATCGGTAGATGTAGTTCTACTTGGCCCCCTTCTTGGTGGTCCGACGATCTGATAAAGGTCGCGGGTAGCCGCTGGATACGGTCAGCGTAGGACCGACTGGGATGGAGATCTTTCAAGGAGATCTATGCTCAGGTGTGGGCGTTATCTAACTGTTATTGTACCCAGGAGTTTCACTTGCTACAGGACCTTTAACATAAGTCACAGTAATTTTCTGCATTCATGTTTGGCAGCACAAATAGGCCCTGCGACGGTAACAGGACAATTTCCTTCTAGAAAGTCCCGCTTCTATTTATATGTAAAGCGATCACAAAGCCAATGCATCCAATGTAAAATGTTTAGTATTACATTTAACATTATACTTCAATTTGTTTATACAGTAAATTATTTTCAGTTGCTACTCTATTCCGGCGAACAATATGTCCGGAGGATCTCATGTGTCGCGGGGGACGTTCGGCGGGGCGGAGTCCGAGATATCGAGTGGCAGCGCCCCTCCGTTGCCCAGCCCGGCGTCCGCTGGAGCCGCGCTGGTATCTCCGGAGACTCTGAGCCGGCACAGCAGCCCCCCGCCGCTTCCCGCTCATCCTTCACACCAACAACCGGCTCCATCCTGCTCATCACACCGCGTCCATTTGGAATCACCATTAAGGTAATTATAATATCACTACAAATATATACAAATGTATATACACTAAAGTTTAAAGCATTTAAAGACGAAAGAAGTTTATATATTTTAGAAAATTAGTATTTGTCTCCATAACGTTATCTTTAAAAAGCGCTTGGTGGTATTCAAAAAAGTAGTATAGTATGATAAGATGAAGTATGATAAAATAGTTTGTTTTAATATACATTTTTCTATAATTTATTGTTACTCATATACATATACGTACATATATATACATACTTTTAACATAAATGTAAAAAAAATGTAGAATAGGACGTATTTTTCTTTAAAATAAATAATGTAATGTTTCAATCCAATGGGTGTAGTATGTCTTGAAACAGCATAAGGCTTGAGATTAGTATAAGCTGATATCCGGTTGCAGAACTATCTTCACAGTAATAACTTAAAACTTTAAATCGTTGTCTTAAACTTGTAATGTAATGTATTTTTATGGATTCAAAAATTTATTAGGAGCACCGGCAAATAATATTTTACAATAGTTTTGTTTGTAGAAAGATATGCAATTTTAATATAGAATTAATAACGAAAGTATAGTCGTCTAATGTGGATCACTCTTTTCATATACAAAACACAGAATTTTATATATTTTAAGATTAAAAACAGTTTTAGTAAAACAATGATTAATTAGTAGTGAAAAAGTAACATTGAAATTAATATGTTTGTAATATTTATATGTACTAGAAAGAAATATGATGAAAATGTAAATGAGGAATGAGAACGTTTAGTTGGGAGCGCATTTACTGAATGAGAAATGTTTTACTCTACACTTTATTTCATTCGTATTGTGGGTCAAATAAAAATGTATATGAAACGAGAGAAATGTAGAGAGGAAAAATAAATCCTCATTGCAAATGTATATCAACGAAATGAACTTACATCAAAATAAATTGAATCCAACAGACTCGATATGAACTCGAAATGAAAATGGAGTCAAGTACATGAAAGATGGCGGGCGGGTTGAGAGAATTTTGTATTAGCACCGATTTCGCTGATTTTGATTGGTTGCTTCAGTCAATCATTACGTTTGATTGGATTTCAGGATCAACGAGATATTTGAGATTATTAAGTAATATAAATTCCGGGGAATTTTATATAGGAAAAGCGGTAATTAACGTCTCTTCTGTTAATATATTATACTTTAATTAGTAGTCTATGCTGTTAATATTACAGTGTTATAGCAGAAAATGATACTAATACAGCTCAATATATGACAACAAATTATCGCTATATATATAGCTAAAAAATAAGGGAGAATATCATCAGATAATTCATATTATGAAAGAAATATTTCCTAGGAGGTCCGTTAAAAAAGGTTTGTTCTCATCATTATCACTAATATTAGCCGCCATTGCCCAGAGTCATGCGTGCCTTGTAACAGAACAGACCCTGGTTCTCTTCTGTATCCATATTAGTGGAGTTTGGCTGGTAAGAGGATTTTTAGCTACCACCCACATAATGTAAATCTATTTATTGGTGTATTCAGACTTTATAATACCTGTCATCATTTGTAATCATTCGTCTGTTTGAAAAAAAGAAAGACTAGACTAGTCTTTTCCTCTTCATCAGCCATCGGATCGACTAAATCTTCAGCATGCTTTAAGAGATTTGTTAACGATTTGATCTCCATCAAATACCTTCGTTTCGAATCTTGTCTTATACAGATATGGCGAAATGGGTAACTTAGTGAAGTTTGAATTAATTTTGAAAATGGTTCGAGTCCCAAGGGGAGACTCTTGGAAGTTTGTAAATACAAATAAGCACTTCTAAGCTTACGAAGTTTCGTCACATTGTCGACTTTCTTCTTCTTCTTAATTACAACTGTTACGTTATGTCAGATCGTATAAAGCGAAAATTTAGAAATATTATTGTGTGGAAAGACCGATGAAATCTCAATATTACACATCTTTTCAGTGAGGGTTAGCTGAAACCTTTTAAAAGAAATTTACATTCCTCTCAGCCTTGTTTAATGGTTACACGCAAAATGTTCTTAAGATTTAGAAAGTATTTGTTGATTTGATTACTGAAAAGGATGTATTTGAAGATTTCATTATTATCATTCAAATTAGTAAGATGTAAGAGTACTTAGACCATTTTCTGGTAACTATTATAATAAAATAAACATTTAGTATTTAAACTCCTTTGTAGAAAATATGCCTATACATTCAATTTCTTTTCAGAGATTTTTAAATCAAATATGTTTTAGAGAAATTACTGAGTTGGATGAGTTCATTTCTTTTGTATTTGATGTGTGGTTTTACTTGGTTTTTGGACATTGAAATCATACAAATAAATGTTCGCGATAATAATTTATATCGTTGTCCAGTTCGTGGGAGATATAAGAGGGGTGAGATAGATATTATTTATAACATGTAATGTTTAATAATTTGTCACTTGACAGGTTGTCGAGTCCGCAGTCCATGTCGTTGGGGGGCTCGCTCTCTCTACAGCCGGTGCTTTTCGGACCAGGAGGGGTTCCTCCGCAGGCGCCTATGCCACCAGCGAGACATCCCTCACGTCCCTCCGCCTCAATACAGAACATGCATATTATTAGCGCGTGAGTAATAATTGTATATACTGCAGAGGAATTTCAGCCTTCCTGTTCTTTAATAAGCCCTTGGGTGATCACATTGATTTCATTTTGTAAAAGCGATATAACCCGTCGAACGTTGTAAGTTAAGCCTGCCTATTAAATATAGAACTGATATTTACAAAGATTTCTAAGCGATAGTTTACAAAGGACATATCTAGAGACAAGATATGTCTCCTTACTTCAATAATTCTTTAGCGCTTTAAAGATTATAATACTCTAATGTTTCCATACTACTGTATGCGGAAATAGTTTTTGCTGATGTTCGAACGATTTATACTCTGTGAATATATATATAAATATAAAACAAAATTTTAAATGAATTTTATTAAATACAAAAATTACATCGTGTAGGGTATTTGTTAGGAAGTTAATTTACTGTATAATAAGATAATATATACAAATTTCATACCATCATTTGTGTTCAGTATGTACTATACCATACTGTGGACGTCTACAGCTGATGGTGATGATAATGAAATATTAGAAAAAGATATTGGACAAAAACTATTATCAGTGGTAAACGTTGTTTATGTAAATATATTTATGAACATAGTATATACATAAGGAACTAAAATTTTGTGTGAAACTTAATGCAAGTGACCTATGTAGTGGATATCCACTCTTAGATACATTTGGCAGTTTGCCAGTGAAGGAGCAGACGTAATAAATACACCAGTGTTATTCCCTGAGCAATTTTCCTTAATATTAGATTTACTTCGAATGAAATAAAAAAAAAAACTTGCTGTCTTTAACAACAGTATATGCTTTGTAAACAAAAATGTATATCTTGTAGTACACTAAAGTGGAGTAGTAAACATACATTATTGGATGTAACCAATCCAATGTTGCCCTCGTAAAATTTTATGCATACTAAAATTTGCATTACCGTATTGCTTGTTATCTTTTAAGGTAATATTGGCTTATACTTATAATAATGAGACATGAAATAAATAAAAACATATGTGTATCTATTTGCAAAGAGTAAATGAAGACAAGTAGTTATCTTCATGTAAAGCTTATTATTCTTTATGAAATATTGCTTAAAGTAATTTCATATTTACAAAAAAAATTACTCTAAATGTAAAATTACTCTAAGTGTAATAACTAAAATTACATATAACAAATAATAACCTTGTGTGGAAGTAATAAGAATTATTTACTTCCAATACCTGAGATTATGGTTTCTGAATATCGTCTAGGTAGGTAAAACCGCAGTCCTACTTCTGCCATCAACATAACTGTGTATTAGTTAGATGGTTTAGCTAGTGAAATTACTGTGAAAAACGAGATTTAACAACTTATATTTCAAAGTTACGAGCTTAGAAAGGAGCTACATTTATTATTTGCATTTCTTTAAATATTTTTTTACATTGCACCCTAGATCAATTGACATACATATAATAGCAATGATTGAAAATGTCTTGAAAACCTTAGTAGGTTCCTCAAGGCATTACATTTTGTTGCAAATTATAACATAAAGTAATAAAAGTCTAAAATTGTGGTTAACTTATACACTACTTATTTTACCACACCTTTAAATTAATTATGACTGTTATTAGCGTACTAAAGACAAATTAAATAGTCCATAAGAAACGGTTTCCAGCGAGCAGGGTGCCGGCTAGTATCGCAAATATGTAAAGGATGCTCCAATTCATGCAAAGATATATTTTTCAATTAAATATTTACGAAATGTAGTGTTTTTTGTATGATTTAATTTTTGATATCTACGGCCGGGTTATTCATAAGATGATATGTACACGGAAACAAGTTATTGGTTGGGTGGATGAAATTGTCAGGGTGAAGAATGCGACAGACGTACGAATGGAAGGCGCAATAAATTACAAGAGAAATGTAAAAGCTTACTGCTCAGACTTCAGTGCCTTCCCCTCAGCAATGATTGGAGAAGGGGCAGCTAATCGACTTTTGCTTTTACTTTCGTTTATATCGTGAGGACCAGCAACTTTTGTTACAATATACATATAATATCTATTAGCTTAGATTTTAATATATTAACACATTGATTGCTCGCATATTTTTTTAATGATTACTGGATTCATTTATAATATGTACAAAAATTCTGATTTGATTGTGAATAGTTGTTATTTATGTTTCATCAGAAAAAAGCGAAAAATAACAATCCTTTTAAATAGCATAATCTGAGTAATCTTAATATGTATTAGCAAAAGTAAACTTCTTAAAAGTTTACTTTTTATTCACCTAGCTTACTTCACATTTTGTTATGTTCAATGTGAGTAGATTTCAAGTTTTTGACAATTGTAACCCCTTGCGGCACAATTTCCTCTAGCTAAGGAAATTGCATTTCCCCCGATGGATACGCACTCAAATGAAAAGCTCTTTGAGTTGACACAATATAGTCTAGTGCTTAAATTAACAACGGCACACTCATCACGGCGCCGCCATCTTGGTTCCCGCAACCTTTATTAAGTGTCGAGAACAAAAACATTGCACGGTCGGGATTCCTCACAGAGCCACCCCCATGCAAAGTAATACACTGTTTGTAACAAAGAATTACGTACGAGCCGCTCGCAAATAAATTGCACCGGAGCAGGCTAATGGAAAACGCTCCAGTTTCAAATCGTACAAACATTTTTGTTGTGTTCATCGCCACAATACTGGATCTCTGTTTGTCATTTTGCATTTAGGTTAACTGAAGAGTGAGCTTTATGATATATTTTATTTATTCGCCTATGGAATGTGAACGAGACTTTCACAGAGTTGGAGCGTTGATACAAAGTTTCAGACATTACTGTCTTCTACAGGGAGGCGTTTTAATACAAAACCGCAGCTCGGCGTACCAATAAGACAGGGAGTGAATTAATTTAAAACCGCTGCAGAACTTTCCCATGTGATATACACTCATTAAACTAATTTATTAATTATTACTTGATACAGCACATCTTGTACTGGTAGTTATTTAATTATTAACGATTTGTATTCGTGTAATGTTGTTTAAGTACATTAATTTAAAATAGTTCTTAGCATTAATTGAAATAATTCTAAAGACTGATTGGCAATAAAGTACTATAAGCTCCACTATGTTGTATATTTTATGATTAAGAAGGGCTGGTAGAAACCTCAAACCTAGTGACTAGCTTTATTTAACTTACGGCAGCCGCAAATCTTTGAAATGCGGGTGTCCCCGGCAAAGTTCAGCAATTATTGTGTCCCCGCTTAGGGTTTCTAGTGATTACTTTGTCGAAATCATGTCGTGAATTGGTAGCCATTGATTATTCAATTCTATATTTATCCAGAACTTAAATTCTTGCTTAAGCGATGGCTTTAATTTTTATATGAATTAAACTGAAAATATCGTTTACCCTAACTATCTGTTAGTATTAGAATTTTTTTTTAAATATTATCTTTATTTATTTTATTATTAATCATTATTTACGTTAAAGGCAAAGAAGATAACATTAAGTAGGAAACTGTTATATGAAACTATTATAGATATAATATTATACTAAACTATTTATAAATCAGAATTTAGAAGAGTTGATATATAAAAGCCCGCGACTAGTAATTTCCAAAAACAAAAGGAATATAGGAAAGTTTGCTGAGCCAGTGGAATTTAATTTGTATTATCCTTTCTTAAGTACTATTTATACAGTTTTAATAATCTTCAATACAATATAAAACATCAGATTTTTTGACGTAGTGATATAAAGTTCCTTTTGTTACAAGTGATGTTGTAATGAAAGGAACACGCACTGTAGAGCATATCATTGTCGAAACCCTGGTTTCACTTTAAGTAGATATACAACAGAAGTATCCAACGTAGCTGTGGGGAGCCAATAACACGCCGTTGCCTTGACAACCGAGCGAATGCGAGAAGGGGTCTTTTCCCCTGAGGGAGTGCTGAGAGTTTTCAGAAACCAGAATATTTTGGTACGTTTTATGTCGCCGATACCTTAACAGTTTTGCGAGGAAGGAATCGATTTAGTAACAATGGAGGGTTCAGGGTTATCTGGTTGCCTTTTATTATTTGCCCTTGACGTGCCCGTCATTACGTTATGATGTTTCGTATAGATAATGATCTGACAGAGGTGTACGTCGCTTGAGTTAATCAAATTGTTATAAAACATAATTACGATGTTGATAAATATAATACGGGTACTATATCAAATCATATTTAACTGTAGAAGTAATTACATATTTTTTTTGTTTACTTGTCCTTGATTAGATATATTATAGCTCGGTAAGCTGCTTCTAATTAATCAAATATTTGATTGAGGATGACAAAGGTAAAATATTTCTGTTTATCTGTTTTCGTATATTCTATATTAGATACTTTAAGATCTAATTTTTCTATAATTCACATAAAAAATAAGTGACATCTTACAGAAGATTCTAAAACAAACGGAGACTACTAATTATCAAAAGTACGCTATTATTGCTAGATACTATAACGATTAGATTAGATTACGATTCCATAGAAACCTTATATACAGGTGGCATCGAACCCCTCTCGCTAGAAATAGATTGGGGATGACAATAGATGTGTACAGGGGCCAGTGGTCACCAATCGCTTCTTTAAAGCAATAAATTATTAAGCTACATAGATTGGACGATTAATTATAATTCCTCTTTCTAAAACATACAACTTAATAAGAAATCTCATTTTTAACATGCATTTATTTAGGTATCTCTTGGTACAAACTATTTGACAATAGTTCCTCAAGTATTGTTTACTACAAATTAGAATTTTCAACTACATGCTTTTTTATAATGATATCATCATGAGTCAGACTGCCCACTGCTGGACATAGGCTTTCTCCAAAGATCCTACATCGATCGGCCCCGCGTTGCTCGTATCCAGTTGGTATCCGCGATTCACACCAGATCGTCGATAATGTTATCATTATATGATAATTTTTTATTTTTTTATATAGTCACGCCTTTTTCCCAGTAGGGGTAGGCAGAGGTGAATAAACCACCCACGTTTCGCCAGATGTGGTCAGATTAGGTCCCATGTAACAGGGGGCGAGCCTGTTGCCACTTTATTGGGACCACCACACACACACACACAAAGATGATATCAGTGTGCGGGTTTCCTCACGATGTTTTCCTTCACCGTTTTTGTATCTCGCTGTTGTAACTAAAGTTCACAAATGTACATAACTTAAAATATTAAGTCATTGGTACATGCCGAGGTTTGAACCCGCGACCTTCGGAATGAAAGCCGAACGCTCTAACCATTAGGCCATTATAATGGTGATAGGCTAATAGGAGTACATATCGGATATCCTTTAACTACATAGAACGTAGATCATAAATCTACAATTTAATAGAGGAGGTATACACGTTTTTTCCTACGAGAATAATTTAATGCAAAGATGGTAGAGAGAGTCGTTGAGAACATAAATATTTAAGGATAATACACTGCAAGAAAAACATATTTTTAAACTTCAAAATTAATGATATTTTAGTCGTTTAGTGCTTATGTTTTTATTACAACAATAAGGATTGATAATGAAGTCCTTATAGTATATTGCAGAATGTTACCTGAAACACAATTACAGCAATTGACCAGACATAAATCTTTTGTTTCTACAGAAACGTAATATTACTCGTAATATTATCGTTTAAAAAAAAATCTGATTAAGGCTTAATATAGAGAATTAACGAGGTGTAGTTTTTTTTTAAGATAGCATACAAAACTAAAAAAGCTAGAGTATAATAAACGTAGTTTTTCATAGAAATGATTCGCAGATTTTTTTCAAAGCGGACAAAATTTTTGTTAAAAATGTTGTTGGAAAGGGATGAAAAAGCGCTTTGTGAGTAAGCAAGGGAGGTAAACAACGGAAGAATGAAATGCTCCGTGCATCTTGTCAACCGATGATGGAAAATGGCGACCGAGGAAGTAAAGCGTATAATTCTTACGTGTACCCGCAAACTGTAACAATGCCCTTTCAGCTTCCTTCTACACCCTGATGTTTATTTTGTACGACGTACATTTACTGTAAAGCATTTGTGGCTTATAAATAGTGAAAGGAGCACTAAATTTAGTAGCTTTTGTTAAGGGCAGTATTTAAATATTGACTAACCTCACTACGGCGTGTAAAGCAACTACATTGTGATGATTATATATCATAGTATGAACCGACTCCCTCATGTATTTGTGATTCATAATTATACTAGCTGTTGCCCGCTCTCTTTGCTGATCGTAATATAGGATTAGATCACAAATGACTTTCTATAGAAAATGGTTATCTATGAAAAATAAATAACCTATATCCAATCCAATCCAATCAGCCGGAAGACGTCCACAGCTGGACAAAGGCCTCCCTCAAAGATTTCCACTCAGACCGGTCCTGGGCCACTCGCATCCAATGGTTGCCAGCGACCTTGACCAGGTCGTCGGTCCACCTTGTGGGGGGTCTGCCCACGCTAACCTATAACCATCCACAAATTACTCTACGTCGAATGGTCATGTTCCTGTGTCGATACGTTCACTAGTTTTCAGGTGAATGGCGATCAAAGAAACCCATTACGATTATGTGTATAGATAGATTTATGTCAACTATCAGTAGTTTACAAACGTTACTTTGATCCGGCATGAAGAGCGCTGTTGCTACTTAAATTACACGAGATATCAAAAGACTACGAGCTTAAAGCTTTGTTGTGTAGATATCTTAATAAGCGTCACAATTTATGATGACTTACAGATTAATTTCCTGTAAAAGATCTACTCTTCTCAAGTTTCAGTATAAACCCTTAGCTAATTTGTAACCTGTAAGAATCCTACTATACTTATGAAATATAAAAACTTTCGTCTTTTTATTTTGGTTATAATTTTAGTGAAGGTTTTATATTATTCTGACATAAAAGAAGTTTGTTTTGAAGTAAAAACTTTTTGTGCCATCTAGAGTCATCATCTCTCTATTCTAAATCGTCAAATTTCAATGCATCTCTTCAAAGCCTCATTAGTCAGCACACAATCATCAGCCGATAGACGTCTATAACTGGACACAGGCCTCCACCAAAGATCCTCACATAAATTGGTCTCACGCTGACCGCATACAATCAGGATGGTTTCTGGTATCACTGAGCACTGTCATGTGAGATTTGGACAATTTCACAACACACTGGACAAATGCTGGTTGGTGAGTGCCAGAGCCTCCTTGGTTGTTTAATAGGGGGTATCACGAGTATAAGAGGTTAGCTTGGGTTTCGTAAGTTGTGCAGGACCCTTTACACCCCATTAGCTTATGATATTTATGTTTTATTATATATATTTGTAATATAACAAAACATTTGTATAAAATCTTTTTTCTTTAATCAGGAGCGACGCGCTGGCGACGACTCTATCTGCTTTATATGGAAAATTGCTCGTCGTGATGGGTGTTGCTTTTCCCATGGCTGAAGTTATATCTACTTATATACCACCATCATTCTATGAGGTAAGTTATATTGTACTTGATTAGAATATACCGTCTATCAAAAAACTTACGATCTACGACAATTATTCACACAAAAACATGACAGAATCATGTCTTTAAAATAAAAGCTCTTTAAAGGTATGAATTTTTTTTTATTATACTTAAATCTAAAGCCTTGTAAGTCATTATTAAACGTTTCTGAAGAGTATACTTTTCATATAATTTTTATAAAATTTTTGACAGGGCTTCTACCTATATTTATACATCGGCAGCATGGTGTTTCTACTGTATATGTACGCAGCATTGTTACGGGACAGATCGAGATCAACGGCCGACGACAAAGTTGTTGCCAGTGAGTATATTACGCCTTTTATTATTATTAACTAGTAATATATAAAATAATTATACTATCTGTCTCCCGTCTGATTGGCTCACCGTAATATAGAATTAGATTTGAAATTTAGGCTTGAAGTTTGTCAGAAATGTAAACGCTCGAGAGCATCCTACGTCCCTCCGGGCCTTTTACCGATATTAAAATCCTCACGACTTCCTTTGGGGAAGGAATTTTGTAAAATTCATTCTTAGATGATCTCTAAATGGCAGAAGCAATATCTCTACCAAGTTTTGAGTCATTACGTCGAACAGTTTCGGAGATCTCGCAATGAGTCAATGAATCTCTGGATATCTCCTCCATATATATATTAAATCTACTGCTTTAGATTCTTTGCGTTTTTCTGTCATTCTTTTACAAAGTTTTATTTTCAATCGATACAGAGATGGTACAAAGATCCAATACTAGCCGACGCATGGTATTTGTGGAGTAGTTTCTAATCTTTTTATTTTAGTTCTGAACGTCTTTATCCAATTTATCGTTTAAGGTATTAAATGTTCTGAAAACTTTAAAGACACAATTTCATTAGGGGTGACTGGAGAATGGCCAGGTATATTATTGAGTTATTGCGCAGTTCACTATAAATGAAACTAATAGCTTCCCTAATACTATAGGGTTTCCGGTTAGTTTTGAACACAAAACCTTTAACTTTTATTTCTCTCTAAATTTTTGATAGAAACTATAACATTTGTTATATAATGAATTACATTTTTAAATGTTACTATACATAATGCAGTTTTGTTTTAGATAAGAGATAATTCACTATACAGTAGTCGAATTACAAAAGAAAAAAATATATGTATTACGAGTTAATACTTCACGTCCTTAGATAACAAAGATAGTACCGATTCATGTAAAGAAAATGATTGTAATTTTACAAAGTTTGATACAAACTAGTTCTCCTTTAAAAAGATTTGTCTTGAACGAAGTTATGAACCCGTTCAACAATAAATATATTAACAAGGAAGTATTTTCGTCACACAGTGGTATTAAAAACATATAAAGAAATGTAAGGTCCTTTTTTAACGTGTCTAACTGCAGTTTGAATATACTTAATTTAATTCGTGCTTATCACTTTCGGGGTATAAAACATATCTAATTGAGACTTGCTGTTTGATAAAGAAAGAAAACAAATCTCTTACTCAATTAAATAGGGTCAGGGGTAGTAATCATAATGTTAACTTAACACGAAGACGTAGAGCGGAGGGAGTGATTTTATTTAGGTTTAGTTACTCGAGGCTTTGAACCCTTGATATAAAGAGAAGTGCTATGAGTTTCTCCCTTATACCTACTGGTTGTTACATTATATCTCCAAACGGACTGGATCAATTTCAATTTATTTCCTTTGTCTAAAACAGGATATCGATTAAAAAAATATACATTGTTTCTAGATATCTTATTATTAACATACGTTTTAGAATTTTGTTTTATTTTGGAAATGATTTAAAATGTTTCTTTATGTAAAAATCATTTTGAAATCTTTCACCGTAGGTAAAGATTAGACTTAAAAAATAACTAGTTCTGTGTGTTAATTATATGTAATATAAATTAGGTCACGTAAAATTGAAAAGTTCATAATCTTTGTCTACGTAGTATATAACAAATTATATTATATGTGTAGTCTGGCTTCGACCATCACTATGGTATTATGCTGACGGCGAGCCAATAAGTTGTAAGTATCTTCAATTTGAGAATAGAGGTTCAGCTCCCCGTTTTTGATAAAAACAGCAAAGAACTTCAACGATTTACATGTGTCAGTTTTCCTCTTTAAAAACTACATCTGTTTCTCCCAGACAAAAGTGAATAGGCTTATAGATGAATGCGTTTTACCACCGCAGTCTACCATACTCTAGTCGCAGGGGTACAATCTACCTGGTGATATGTAGACTGCGTCTGATTGTAGTAAAGTACGAATTTTTCTGATTAAAAAAAATGTTCTTATTAATGTTTGTCCGCCTAAGTCTTTATAATATTGTAAATAGGCGCAAAATTTCACTCGGCTGAAAAGCAAAATTGCTCTTCAACGTCTAATTATTACACAAGTGTAAGCTTTGACTGCACGTTTCTTACAAGCTAGTGCAAATTTTGAAAATTAATTTAACGAAAAATTTCTGTGTACTTGGGGTAGAAATAAAAGCAGCGATGCCGAAAAAGTCTACGTCAAAAGCAAACTCTTGATTTTCTTGAGATAAATTCTTTTAAAATTATTTTTCGTTTCGTTAAGACGTCTCAAAATTGCTGAAGTGGTAACGAGAATGCTTGTACACGGCGTTAAGTCGTCAAGTGCAAGACAACCGCTGACAGAAACTTATATTTATTTTTTACCAAGTAACGAAGAGAAAGTTCTCTATACGATGGAAACTTTTCTATTAACAATATGCTATATATATAGTTGGCTTCATAACTTATAATTTAAACAATTTGATAACATGCAGTCCCACGCTAAAAGCCATCTTAAAGTTTGTTATTTTGATATTTTAGAAGAACTAAGATTCAAGCACTATTTGAAATAGCCTAAATTTTTTATTATACTATAACTAAAATTTGTTTAGTTATTGCAATCATTTCGATTGTTGTCATAGTCCAATATCATTATATATAACTTTCATGCTTGGAATTTATATTTTCAGATGACTAGAGCCTATTTCTCCTCTCTTAACCGTGAAACATATTCATGTTGTAGCAAACGACTGTAATAGTTCATACGTATTTTACGGAAACCCTTTATCTGAATGCCTCCAAACGTAATTCTATTCTACTCGTAAATAAAAGAGTCTGTCTGGGGTACGTGAATACGTCTATACCTGTTTATTTGAGATCCTTTATATATTTTTATGATTTCATCTGAATGTATCCCCAGAGTCATTGTGAAAATAGTAGAGAGTGATTTTTCATATTCATCGCTCACACATTTGTTATTTAAATGAGGTGAAAAGCCCGCCGGGTGCAATCTGACTGGCAAACGGCGAGAGAATATTTCGTATTGCATTATATAGTAGTCCAAATAGAACTACTAACTGTATTTACTATGATTAGTAATGAGGCTTTTACCTTTCCTTCTTATATTGATGAAAATTTGCCTGTCTTCTATTGTAAGATGAAACCATCTGAAATAAAATAAATTCAGATTTTTGGGATCGATTTCTGGTTATGGAGTAAAACATCTAAGCGACTAATAAACATTTACGAATTCAAACATTTTACTAATAACAGGCTGTGCTAGTATAGAAGTTTCCACAGCACTACATATTGCCTGTCTTTGAAATACGAGGTTAAGCCTCGTTACTTGTGTAATCTTCTAATCTTGATCTCAGTTTTGTTTGGCAACTTAAGTTATTGCCATGGTACTACGATGGAGATCAATAAGACTGCATTGGTTTTTTATGTTCCTTTATATAAATTTTTTCATCACTTAAACAAAAATTTTGTTAAATATATAAACGACGTCGCTAGTTAGTGTAATAGTATCTACACGGTTTGTACTACAGCGTTTTATGTCTTAATAATTTGTTATTATAATCGTATTAGAATCGGATTCAAGTTCATCGCCTTCTGAATCGGAGTCGTGTTCTTCTCGCACTGAAAGAAGCACAGCCACCGCTGCTCATGTGCCACCACAGATGACAGCGAAGCGGCTGTCTCTTGGCTTCGCACTTGCTACAAGAACTCATCACTACGGCAGCTTCTATCTGAGGATGGGCGCAGTCGGTAAGTTGATCCTATTTAACCTATTAAGTTAAAGAGAAATCCTCTCTCCGAACTATGAAGGTTGAAGATATCGTTACGAGTAGCATAGTGTTTTTCAGTATCTGAGTATCCTTTTTTTTTAAACAACCTACCACTGCGGAGACAATAGAAAAGTTATGCTGGACGTTTACCTGATAAGATCTGAGTGTCATTCAATGCTTTTAACTGAAACCCCATAACCGTGATTCCGATAGAGTATCTAAGTAACCTAATGATACTTAGTTATAAGTGAAAAGAAACTGTAATGCTTGTTTACGTTTCGCAATGTTTATCGAGGAATTGTCTAGAATTGCAGTGGGAGTTATCAGAAGCTATTAAGTATAAAAAACTGCAAGCGAGTGTACTGGGAGGTATGCAAATGCAGTCAGAAAGCCTCTTAATCTTGAATACTAATAATAAATTTAAGATTTCCAGTGTCTATATTAAAAACTAGCTTCGTTGAAAAAGCTAACCTAGAGATTAGGTGACATTAAAAGTTGTTATACGATATACTGTCTTGTTTTATGATGATTGTGTTGTGGATTTTCTGGTATTAATATAATTACTGGTATTATACCAATCTTGTAATACTTTTGAGAACTATTAGATAAGTTTACTATAGAGTCCTTCTTTAGTTAAAAAATGCAAAGGTTTATTCAATAACTAAAAATAAGGTAATTGTATATTTGTAAGATAATATCAATGAATATTTTGTACGAGCCGGTTAATGTTTAATAAGATTTTATACATTGACTTTAGAGCTAGTAATTATATTACTACACGTTAGATTTTTACACATTTCTCATGACCTCTTTACGTATTCCCTCACCATAAACGGTTGTGCACTCAGCGAGGATATAACCTTTTGTTGCTGATATTGTTGGAAATGCTAGAAAAATTTTATACATTCTCTAATACCTAGACTTAACACATTTTATGTGTGTAAAATTAATTTACTGTTTGTTTATTAATTTAGTCCTTTAACCTTAAATACGTACTCAATACTTAGAAGCATTATCAAGCAGATGAAGAAGTAATTCACACGTTTATATAACATTAATATATGTAAATATATGTTTTTTTATATGTATTTAATTTACGATGCAATAACTTGCGAACACAAGATTATACTTGTATTATATTTGCACTTTATTATTATCTTTGCGTCGTAAATTTTCTTTTTATGAGTTTCTTCGTTTCTACCTGCGGCTCGTTTGCCCCATTGTATACGCCTACACATAATATACGCTTTACAATGGTAAATGAAAGATAATGTGTTCCCTCCACAGTTCCCCTTACTTTAGATGAAGAAAATACGTGTATTTGCAAGGCATTTAATTAATTAATTTTAGGATTTAATAGTTCTTTTAATTTGTAGTTCATGAGGCTATGGTTTGAGCAAGTTTTTCCAAGGACTTAACAATATTGTAAAGAACGTATAAATTCAGATTACGATAACCGTTTACATATTAAACTGTACTTGATCACATGATTACAAGAACAAACCAAGTTCAGAAATAACAATTACTTTATTATATTATCATTACAATTTATTGCAAACCTTTACTGAATAAAAACCTTTCCTTTGCTGGATACTTGTCTTACTTTTCACTCGCGGTGTGGATATCTCAACGGTGGAAAGAAGAAATAAAAGAAAAGCCTACCTAAGGAGTTAAAGCCATGATTTCACAATGTTTTATTCAGCTTTCTGTGAAAATTTTACTTATGTTTTTAATACTAAAAGCTTTGTTGTGAAAGTAATTTACAATGTTTTCAAATAAAAGACTGAATTATATTCTCTGTGACCAAAAATTATAAAACTTTCACAATTTGGCGATAATGGAAACCAGCCTACCCTTAATTTGTTTGCCTCTGGAAAGCTTTATAAGGTTTGTGATGTTTTCAGCAAAGTTTCTGTTCCGTTTTATAGACTAATAAGATTACCTTTACTTTCAGTTTCCTAATGATCTTTCGTTAACAGGGAAATGGGAAATATAATTTTCTTATTACTTTCTTTACTGTAGTCATTGAAGATATATTTTTATTACATTATTGTTAAGTATCGGCTATATACTATAGTTATTATTGTGATTTATCAATCTTTTTACAAAGTTGTTTACATAAGCTTTTAATATTACATATTATATGTATTAACATTACAATTTTATTGTTAATATTCATCCCGAATTTTGTTTCTTTGATATTTATATCAATGTAAAAAGATGTTAAATTTGTCATTTCATTTGTATTTATTTGTGTTGTTAACTTCTCAGTAGTTTAGGTTTCCTAATCTATCGAAAAATTGATGTTGCTATCATAGTACATAAATTGTTTCTATTGGTTTATAAAGCTAACTTTATAAAAATTTACGAATAGAAAAAAGTATAGAAAAATTTGGTCTCAAAAAATATTTTTTTTTTTTTTAAGCTTTCGGCATTGGTTCGATGATATATTCCGGGCTAGAGTTCGGTCAGTACTGGGAGCTGGAAAGGAATACCAATTGTCACAATGTCCTGCTTGCTTTGACGCCTGCTACAAGGATGGCTTTTATATTCATCCAGATGTACTTCATCTTTCTGAACAATGAGGTAAGAATTTTTATTCAGATGTATTTTTTCAATCCTTAGGCTTTTTTAATTCATTTGCAATTTTTTGGAAATGGATAGTTCTTGAATTGACAACGTAGTTAATATACGACGGAATGAGAAAAAGGTATTAATATTCCTACCGAGAAATGTACTAGATAATTTATGAAGAAATAATATTAATCCTAAAGGACTCCCAAGAAATTAATAAAAAAATACATAAATCTTTAGTGACCTGGTTATACTGAATTGGAATTTGTTCACTCACATGTCAATATGAGACAGACATTATGGAATCTGATCTAAACAGATACTCCATACTTATTATTAATACGAACTAAGTATTTAATTTGTTATTACATACGCTTACATTTTATTTATTTGTTTAGATTCATTAGAAGTTTTTGATTACCTTTAGTAAACATATACCATCATAAATATGGTCCTCCAAACTATGAAGTTTTTGTGGTATGAATTTTTTGGACTGATCTAATGTAAATACATTTTTCAGATGAAAGTATATAAGCACAAGATTGTGGCTAGGTTCGGCCTGATGCACATGGTGGGCACCAACCTCAGCGTGTGGCTCAACGTGCTCGTACAGGAGACCAAACATGAGATACTCACATTCTACGACCCCGAAAATAAAACCATTGGACTTTCTCATCGGCTCGGTTAGTAACATATTTATTATACATGCTCGCGTTGGTTCAAATTTCAAGCAAAATTTGCTAAAGTAAAAAGTATTATACCTGCCAACTGTACCGGAGTGTTATGGTTTCCGCAAAACTACTCACGGGATCCAAGTCAACCTCACCTGCACTTGGTGCACCCTGCTAATCAACAAACGAAGCTCTGGCTCCCACCCACCCGCATTGAGCTATCATGGTGGGAAATCATCCAAATCCACCCCATTAAAATTCCTATCCAATCGATGGGGGAATTTTTGGAGAGGCCTATATTTAACAGTGGACGTTTTATGGACTGATGATGATGTTGATGACTCCATTGCTGTGTTCCGACTACTAAAGTTATTAAGTCATAGATTTTTGAATAGTTGTCAATATTATGTAAAACTAAAGTCAAATGTAATTCATTGCAAAAAAAAAACTTGTTATAAAATATTACCTTTAACTTTTCTGTTAATGGTACTGCGGTGTCTAATCTAAGTCACTATTTCTGTTCCGGTCTTTGGTTGGTCTGAATGGTCCTTAGCTTTTCAAAATACAGTTGACAAATCACCTCTAAGATGAAAATTTCATGCAACTAGATCTCTTTATTAAGGTAATCTTGTATATAATTAAATGATCTTCATTACAATGAAACAGTTAAACAGCTTAATGCAAACTACAAGTAAGTTAAAACGTCACTGTGTATTGATTACGAGGCCGTTGACCAGCGGTTCTTTACTAACCAAGTTATTTTTGTATCACGCGTACTACCGATGTTGTGAGAAGCCTTATTTAATTAATATTTTTATAGTTAGCTCTTAATAAATCTGCTTCTCTTATTACATTACATTTTAAACATCCTCAGTTCACAAGCGACGGCTTTTACTTGAATATAACCTGCTAACGGTTTGACTGTGAATATTGTTCAAATAATATCAAGCAATAGTATAAAGTTACTGCGGTAACGAGAGTTAACTTCCTATGTCACTCGACGACGACTATAATATGGTGCAGTGTATATCATCTTAACTAACGCCATATTATTAAGGCATTGTAAATCAACGAAAGCTCTGCTTCTGGTTAAAAATAATACGTATAATAATTTTTTCATTGTGGAGCTTTAAAGTATATCATTTCCATTTTATACCTTTTATCAAAGCTAGGAAAGCTTGCTCATTATTGTTGTCATGTCAGTCTATAGATATCTAGTGCTGAATGTAGATTTAAAAAAGGATATTAGTCGTACTCACATTTTTGCTGTAGGTAATAATTACTGGGGTAACGAAACTGAACATCTTATGTCTTATATATCATCGTGACCAGCGCCACGTTGTTATGGGTAGACGTATCACTTACCATTAGGTGAACGTCCTGCTCGTCAGGTTGTTTAATTGAATAAAAAAAAACTCATTTGTTATGTGTGTTCGCGATCCAAGAATGTTTGTAACGGTTCCAGGAATACCTCCTGCTTTTTACTGAGGAATTCTCCTCGTAAACGCTTTTTACCACACGTTGTGGTTAGTGACATGGCGACATATCCGTATAACGTACCTAAGGGAAGACTATATAACTGTATGAGTCTATATATACACATGCGAACTGTACTTCAAATGCCTATTTACTTATATTTGTTGAACGGAAGGTTTTCGGAAAAAGGGTCCGTCGGTCCGTTTCCGTTTCCAACGATAGAAAGGTTTACCTTTGCATCTAAAAACCCTATACACAACCGTGCAAATTTAATGAGATAGCTACACTAGAAATAGTTCAAATTGATATTAATTTGGGTCGTGGAGTTTAGAGTCACAGGCCCAATAGAGCCTATTTTTATACCACGAAGCGACAAGACGAGCGAGTTATAATAAGTAGAACGCCTGCCCATAACAATGTCGCGCCACTTTGTGCTCGTCGTGCGACTTGAGATGTTGTTCCGTTACCCTAGTGATCTCACTAGCTGCAACGCACTTCAAACCGGAACATAAATTACTGTTATAATTTGACAGCAGAGATATGAGCTGCGGAGGTATCTATCGGGATAGTCTGCCATGACAGAGCCCTAACATTAGTGTGTAACTTAAACACAGTGGTGGTAAGATTCTATTGTTGGAGACTATCTGGTGGTCAGGCGACTAGCAGCATTAAATACCATCAGGGAATAAGTAGCTGAATGGAATGTAGCTTTATTGCGTTAGCTACGCATATAGAGTTCCGTTCGTTGAATTTTCCCGATAATACCCATTGTGCTCGCTTAATTCAATTATTTGTGACTGCGTATGAATTGCGGCGTCAGTATAAAGCTTTCCATTGGACTAAATTAGATTATAAGCTGCATGTTACCTACGTACCTTAATTACGTTTAAATAATTAACGCAATAATATACTAATTGTATCTTAATAAATTCAAAATGTCAAAGATTTGAAACGCGATCGTAACTGTATGTAATATTGTAACTGGAACGACATATATCACAAATATATAATTCATTAACTTTGATGTTATAACTTATACAAAAAAGAGTCGTAACGACCTGTACTGGTTTTGAAATTAATATTTTTTCCGTAAAACCGAACGTTACATTTTGTTAAACTAAAACAAACAACAGTGTACTTGCGCTGCCTCACTTTACTTTTTTTTTATTGCGCTAAAGCGGGTTAACCTCATTTTTTATGCAGTGCCCTACAACGTAATTTGTTTCCGTGCGGCTCTTTGTTCCAATTTATTCCCTCTTGACCCTTTTTTTCAGTTCTGTTACATTTGCGGTTTTATTAAACCCATTTTTATTCTTGTTTTGAATAAAAATACGATGTATTGAAATTCTCAATGCGGCCTGAAGGAGTTTCGAAGTTACGTCGATTGCTTTCCTATCTGTTGAACTCGAAAGGAATTTTGACCTAAATTCCATTGAGAATATTTCCTGAATACCACGTCAGGTTAAACGTAATCCAGGAATGTTAGTTAAAATTAATATTTCGCTTAATACTGTCTCTACAACTGAAAAAAGAGTTTTTCGAATATTAAAATTTTTGATACTTGATGTTATATTGAATACAGTTACCAGTCAATATGTCTGTGCGTTAATCGAAACTAACTTTGGGTCAACTTAACAAGGGGTAACTTAACAATTCACGCGCAGTAATTGCTTTAAATTTCATGTTTATTTGTCCTATACCAAAAGTCATGTAATCTTTTTTCTACGTTTGATATATACAGCAAATTAGAGTAATATACCTGCTATATATTATCGAGTATAGATTTCCTGTCAAAGACATTTGATATTTCAAGATTATAACATATATGTAGATACGTTAACATATAATGCATGGATTCGCTTTCATGTCAATTTTTATCATAATTGTCGGAAGCTTTTGGTTTAGCTACAAAAAAGGCACATTTTATATAAAAAAAAATAAATTTAAGTTAATTAGTAAATCCTAGAGTCAAAGTAAAACGTTTATTTTTACGTTACCATAATTAAGTAGTTTGTTCTACATTTATAAAAATTATTCCTGATTTAGATTTGAAATAAGTATAACATAATAAGAAAGTAACTTAAGGTAAATTTATAATTATTAGTATAATTATCAAACTCAGCCTCGGAGAGCTTTTGCAAAACACTTGATTTGTTCAATAAGAGAGTAAATAGTACAATATTTTCCATTTCTTCACAAACTCTATGTTATATAATGAAATCTAAGGTTATACAGAAAAGTTGTTTATGTTATTTATAAATCTAAACCCAAATTATATCCTGTTTAACTTTATCCTTTTTAATTTTTTCAGCGTTCCAGAAAGCATTTGCATCGCTCGCAACTGAGGTACCACCGTCACATCCTGCTGCAGCCCACCTCCGCGTACCACGGGGCTTAAAAGGTCCCCATCACATCTTCGAATGCCGTAGAACGAATATTATGGGCTCTCTAGTACAGGATGCATCGCCATTCCTGTTTCCTTGCACCATTGAATACTCTCTGATTTGCGCTGCAATTTTATACGTTATGTGGAAAAATATATCTAAATATCCTTCAAAAGATGTGGCTGCTGCTATTGCTAAAGCGAGACTATTGGAAGGCCTCGCTTATAAGAAATCTCCACATTTGTATAGTGTCGATTGCGCGAGAGCACATAAAGGATTATTCTTTGGTATCTTAGTCTTGGTTTTGACTAT
The DNA here is from genome assembly GCA_033220335.2 of Troides aeacus. Taxonomy (NCBI): domain Eukaryota; kingdom Metazoa; phylum Arthropoda; class Insecta; order Lepidoptera; family Papilionidae; genus Troides; species Troides aeacus. The sequence goes on along the minus strand of CM067275.1, from coordinate 4,389,972 downwards.
TATCTCTCTAATACTCTTCTTCGTACTGATATCGAGAAAGGAATACGCTAGTTTAGCTGTAGTGGAAGTTAATGTATGTGAATTGGCCTTATACGCAATGACGACATTTGCAAGTTTAGCCGGAATGGTTTGCGTTCGCAATCTTAAATACGATGGCAACCGCAATCTTGAGCTGGACAACATTTTATTAGTTGGGGCACAAACGGGTATGTTCATTTACGGAACATTTACCATAATCGGTGGTCATTTCACAATAGAGAAGAACACGATACTGATATTGATAACGGCGCTGTCCTCTTTAGTTCAAACGACATGTCAAACCATGTTCATATTGGACGCGAGCCGGAGATCGGCGAAGACGCCTGAACAGCTACGTAAGAAGCCTGGAAGGGAAATAGTTACGTTCCTCCTGGTAACTAATCTGGCGATGTGGGCTATTAACACTTTAGAAAAATCTAGAGCGGAATCACATCCCGTTCAACTGCATTTTTATGGTCTTTGGGCTTGGACGATAATAACTCACGTGTCTATGCCGTTGGCGATATTCTATAGATTCCATTCGACGGTTTGCTTATGTGAGATATGGAAACGGGCGTACAAGATGAAACCGGCTTACATGTAGCGATCGATTGATAGATACTGATCGAAACGATAGCAATAGCAAAAGACTATTGTAATCTGCATTAAATACTCGTAGAGTAGTATGTGAGTATTTTGGTGTTAAACATAAGGTGCCATAGGAGACATAAGTTTGCTATTTATATCCTGAAAACCGTGCATTGTCTTGCACAATGTAAACCGCATAAATAACTTTAATATAAGTTAGACATTGAGACTTTCTATTTTTTAAATTATGCTACTATTGTCAAACTGTGGAAATTCTCTTTAAACGTATACTTCTTTGAAAGGTTAGGCAGCAACCACTGTAATTTTACAATAATTAGAAATGAATACTAACGTAAACAGCACAGTTTTTTTATAAAGTTCTGCATGAAAATTAGATGTTCAGAGCTTTTAAAAGCTGTTTCTACTATTGGCTTTTTAGATCTTCATAACAAGTTTCACTTAAAACTTGAACAACGCATAGTTTTTAACTGAAAGCAAAATTTTAATGCTTTTTTATTCTGCTGAAAACAATATACTTTAGCTATGAGAAGACATTGTAAAATATTTATAGTTGTGTTTTTTTTTTAATTTTTATTTATAGTCAGATCAATGTTGTAGGAAAAGTATTGTGAGTTAATTGACATAAAAATGTTTATGTTATACCCAAAAGAAATGATGTGATGGTGAAGATTTTCGTTGTTTCTATAGTGCACACAATTCTCATGTTATTTTAAAGTTGACTGCTCTCTAATGTTAAGTTATTGTATTTAAATATTTTAATGTGTTATTTATTTGTAGCTTTATTGACGCTTTAATGTATTAGCGGAACTGTGTTGACATTTATAATTAATATGCAGTATTTCTCAAATGAGACGGGTTAGATTTTATTGAATTTTTAGTTTGTAGGTGCGTTATTTTTCATTAGCTGTAGCGTTTTAAAAGCTGTTGAGTGAGCTAGAGTCGTGTGTTATTGGTCATAAAGTTATGTGTTCATTGTCATTTCCTTTAGATGTAAGGTTAATTAAGATATGATAATGTATGTAGTAAGGTTTTTACCCACATTCCATTTTAAGCATCTAAGCAGCAGTAGCATTAATTCACGCATACAGATTCAAAAGATATGTCTTCCAATAGGTTATATTTCATTACGAATAACCTCACATATTTGCTATTATTTATAATTAATTAATAGTACAAGATATTATCAACGTAAGGGAATATACATTTTCTTGGTGGATCCATATCGGTTTCAGTAGGTAATACAGCATCACGTTTACTATAACCTACCTCCTCATCATCACTTATCGAAAAATAGCTTAATCTACTTAGAGTGGTCACCTCTAGCCGGCCGTAAGCTTTGGTCTACGTATGAAAGTTGTTCTTTACTTCACCGTGGGTAACTAGTCCATGGCTATTATCTCTTGCCTCCACGACATGGAACTTGTTCGCGGTTTCTTCAATGCAATGGTGTCGCTTTTAAAAATGTTCGAATTCCCCATCTCTGTGAAAACCTATTATTACAGTCATACAACTTAAAAGCTTCGCTAAGACCGGGAGGGCTTTCCAATTGACTCTGCACATAGCTGTCATCATATTTCCTTGTATGAAGCGACGATTTCATAAAGAACATTATAATGATAGCAGGAAGGAGGAAAAGAGGTAGGGGCAAAAAAAATATGATACATGTCGCTTATTTGAGTCATATGCATATTCCCTTTTTTGATATTACACGTAAATAATAAACAAAAAAATATATATTGGGAATGAAAAGGAAGCAGTAATTGTCATACCTGTCATAATTTTATTGGAGAATGTGTTGCCTTATTGTTAAACTTCTAGCTTTTCTTGTATAGTAGAATATAACTGCAAACTAACGGCTAGTAAACTCTTAGACGCATCCTTTATGCAATACTTATAATTTTTTTTTTTTTTAATAATTTAAACAACGTTTTAAATACACAAACATTACGAGTAATTTTATTTAATTTCACTCAACGGGATCAATAAAATCGACCTAAATAAGAACTTTTTGATGATTTTTTGAACAAGACAAAGTATGAAATTTATGATACGATAATAATATTATACTTCTCTTTATTACGTAACGTATAAGATAGTCTGAACGGATATTTAGGAAGTTTTTGTAACGATATTTTTGCGATAATGATATCTAGCGTCAGTATTTTGGATAAACGTTTTAAACTATAGTGATTTAGCGGAAAGCCGTAGTTAAAGTTAACACCAAAGTATTGTATAGAGTTTTGGAGCTTATCTAATGATGTCCAAATGAGATGTTTCTAATCGTAACACCAATTTTCGATGCAAACCGTACGTTATTTACGAGCTACGTTTGTCCGTAGGTTTAGATTTTTTCGTCCAAAGTTTTTTCTTCTGCTTATATACCTTTGAAATGTACTCATTTAATTCATATAAAATATGCTTTTGTGTTTGTGTAATTAAGTCTGAAATTAACTTAGAATTACTACTTTTGAAAACCTTTTTTCCTTTTTTCAACTTTATTGAAATTTTGATAATATTTTTGAGTTTAATGCGACTTCTCTCTTTCAACCCCATACAGTTAAGACAAGGCTTTCTTGTTCGTATTTAAAGGTAATAATAATGACTTTTGATGATAGAGTTCGAACAAATTGTTAGCTTTTAACTTATATTAACTTTTTACTATAACCTTGCTATTAAATTACCACAAATAGTTTCGAATACATTATAAATTGCTCAAATATGTCGGTACGTACCTAATAAATGCGTACCCTTGATAAAATATTAAATAACTGCTTTATTTGACTGGACGTTCGTAAATAACTTTTAAGTTAACTGATAATTTTTATATTTTCCTTTGCTTCTAGATTTCTGGTGAAGGTTTCAAAAAACGAACTTATTTATTTAGAAACTTTTATAATACGTATAGTAGTAGAGATTTTATCGAACCTTATCGCTTGTAAGACAATTTTTTTAATATATATTTATAACGTGAAACTGTATGTAATTTTTATGTACTGTTTACATAAAATAAATGAGTAAAATATTTAACTTTTGATAGTACATAAGAGCTCAAGTTGTTTTCTATCCTTTTCTATGTTTGTTGTATGTATTATTTGTAATACCGATCTGTGACGTCTGAGTTGAGAACAGCATAACATGGGGCCGACTTTGCAATAATTTAACAAGTTTTTGTATAACTTTTATTGAAGGATAGTATGTAAATTTATTCAAAAGTAGACACAGAATTGGATGGACTTTATTTACATATACAATGTTTACAATATTTATTAAAACTTTATACGAGAAGCACATTATCCTAATTCTTTTTATACATTTGTAATGTCTCGAGTATAAGACGTTTACAAATTTAGCACATACCAAATATTTGTTATATGCTTCGTATTTTAAGTATAAATATAGTAATATTATTGATATATTAAATGTAACGGTTTTTTATATAATAGTGATATTAGAATTAAGGTTTTGATTGTATACTTGTATACTATTTATTTCACTAGCCGATATTATGTATAGCTCTAAGAATTTCATGAATGTTTAACGTTTACAAGTAAATAAAACCTCCTTGATATTATAATCAGCCCTTTTTCTTTCCCAAAGGAAACGAATTCTTTCGTGTTTTGTCAATTATTGAAAGATGTTTACATGGTAGTAAGCAATATGAATGCCGTCTCATTACAATATTTAAATATCCCATTGCGCTTGACTTATTAAAAAAAAAAATATGTTTAGAAACTACAGTTTTGTTATTCAATAAAATGACAGGACGAGCGGGACGTTCGCCTGATCGTAAGTGATACACCTGCCCATAACAACAGTGATAGTTAGGATGATATATACTGCACCGCATTATGTTCCTCGCCTGAGACATAAGATGTTGTGTCCCGTTACCTCAGTAATTATACTATCTACAGTGCTCTTAAAACCGGAACACAGTACTGTTTGCACACTACTGTTTGGCAGCAGAAGTAGGCGCTGCGGTGGTACCTACCTAGACTATCTCCGCCATCAGAGACCTATCAGTAAAACAATTTTATTAGCTACTGCCTTAAAACAGAAGCGCTGTATTTTCAATAAATTTTAGTACTTCATCTGAGTCTAGCCTTAAATGTATTAGAGCAAAGCATCCACCTCATCAAACAGGTCTTTTTGGTGCTTTTTGTTGCCGGTGATCATTTGGGTAAGTATCACCGTAATAGTAGTGTGCGAGTATTGTTGTGTTCTGATTCGTAGGGCGTTGTAGCTAGTGAAATTACTGATGTAACGAGATAACATCTCATGTCTCAGGCCAACGAGTACAATGTGGTGTAGTGTATATAATAGTAATTACCGCTACGTTATTACACGAAGATATTTCAATTACTATTTGGTTAACGCCGCGTTGGTCTCATTGCTTCGTATAATAATTTATTCCTTGTAGAGATAAACACGATGTGTTGCAGCATACCACCACTAGTGTCATATTGTTATGCTATTAGTTACCCCGTTCACAGGTTTTCAGAATATTTATAGAAAAAATGATAGTGTAAACTCCTTAACTAGTGCCATGATGTAATGATATCAGTTGCCATCATGAAACGTAATTGTACTGTCCCTTAGTCAATAGAAAAAAAAATCGGTAATATTCTGTATCATACAAACATATGTATTTTGACAATTGCAATTGTGGTTGATGTTGTTCGATTCTGTAAATTAACACTGATATAGATAAATGTCTGTAAACTTAGATTTTGAAAGGTTTTAGATAGTAATAGATAACCTTTCAGTTGCTAGAAATGAAAAAGCGTTGCTCTGAATTCAATGTGCATGGTCATTGATATCCCCACCGTGCGATGTGAACGTAGAATCGAGTTTTATTGGCCTTATTTAACTCTGTATTGAATGTCGATACGTCAGGGTTGCAACGAAAACATTTATTTGTTAAAATTGATATTTCGATTATTTACCTTTAAACATAATTCTCGGATGGTACTTCTTATTGGTCTGGAGATCTCTTCTTCTTCTTTAATTGCCTCTCCAACTAGTGAAGGTTAGCGATCAGTGTGATACAGTCCTTCCTGTCTCTGCTTCGGCAGAACAATTCAGACGCCTCAGATATGCCAGTCCCATTTCCTGACAATCCTCAACCATGACTTTTCCTTTTCCCCACCTTTCCTTTTCCATCTCTGGTGTAGCCCTATGCCTATTAACGGACGTTTATCAGTTGATGATCATTCTTGAAATATCGTTAAACATATGTTAAATCCTCTTACAATAGGTTGAAAAGTTTATTGTGGCGTAGAAGGTATAACATGAAGTGAAAACAGAGCAAAGAGATCATTATAATGATAATTCTTTAAAGAGAAACAGTAGCTATTAATACGTAGAATAATTAGAACTTTGTGTTTTAATTTGTGGGGAGCACGATACCGTAAATAAAATTCGCGGGTAATACATAAACAATTGTTTATTTCGAAACAAGCACTTACCTTCGGGAAGTGCAGTTGACGAGATCGCGCCTTGCTACAAAATTAATCCGGCTAGTGGGTACTCGCACGCGCGACGTCATCCATTGTGCAGTACGTCACCGAAGGAAGCCAGCCGTCGGCGCGCGCGCCTCCCCCCCGGGCAGTGTTAATTACCGGACGACGCGGAGCGCACGCCGCATTGCCTAGGATTATTACTTACGGTGTTTTCGTACGCGCGCCGTTGCAAAGAACTGTATTCTACCAAATAAACTGTTGTGGGTAATAGGCCAAGTGTTTATTTGCCGTTGGCATAATCTCCCATACCACTAACCGTCCTCACTGGTGACCCCGCTGAACACTCGCGAAGTAAGGTATTTGGAAGAATCGAGGAAATGTCAAACAACAACACAAGCGCGCCGGCAGCACCGCCGACGGAGCGCGTTTCCACCGCACCCGTACTGGAAGTTAATCGTATCGGCGTCCGGATTCCACCATTTTGGCCAGAGGAGCCAGAGATATGGTTCGCGCAGATCGAAAGTCAATTTGCACTGTCGAACATCACTGCTGACATAACAAAATTTAATTACGTCATCAGCCAACTGGATCAGCAGTACTGCAAAGAGATCAAGGATTTAATTATTTCACCGCCAAAGGAAGATAAATACGCGAAATTAAAGGAGGAATTGATCAAACGTCTTACAGCTTCTAAAGACAAAAAGGTACAGCAGCTGATGATGCATGAAGAGCTGGGGGACCGAAAGCCATCCCAATTCCTCAAACACCTCAAGGATCTGGGCGGACCAACACTCTCGGAAGACATTTTGTTGTCAATTTGGAGATCCCGTCTCCCGAACAATATCCAGACCGTCATTGCAGTGCAGCCACATGCATCCCTAGACATATTAGCGGACCTAGCTGACAAGGTACAAGACATCGCGCCAAGGATTCCTCAAGCGGCTTCTACATCATCAGCCACCCCAGGCTCAGATTGGAGCGAAGTAAAAAACGAAATCGCCGAGCTAAGGAAGCAAATGCAAGACATGATGGCAACCATGAGCAGGCCTCGTTCACCATACCGTTCAGGATCCAGGCAACGCAATAAGTCCAGCAAACGCTCGTCCTCTAGCTACCGGAAATTCCCCATGTGCTGGTACCACGCCAAGTTTGGGAGAAACGCTACTAAATGTGATAAACCATGCGACTTCCCGTCGGGAAACTCACCGGGCAGTCAGTAATGGCGACAGACGATTGCCCTAATTCTCCAGGTCGCCTGTTTATGACTGATCGCAAATCCAAGACGCAATTCCTCATCGACACCGGCAGTGAGCTTTGCGTTTTTCCTCGCACCGCACTTAAACAGCACCGTCCTAAGACCAACTACCAGTTATGCGCAGCAAATGGCTCCACCATTAACACGTATGGCTATGCACACTTTAATTTAGATCTGGGATTACGTCGAGAATACCCGTGGCGTTTCATCGTGGCCGACGTCACAAAAGCTATTATCGGAGCAGACTTCCTGAGGTACTACAACCTGATGGTCGACATCCGAAACCAACGTTTAGTCGACGCTACCACTTCAATATTCGTAAAGGGCACAGCACCAAAGGCTTCGTCGGACATGCTATATTCAATAAAAATTGTGCCAGGCGACTCAAAATTCCATGCCCTGTTAAAAGAATACCCAGAAATAACTCACCCAGCAGGTATCCAAAGGCAAATCAAGCATAACACTGTGCATTACATAAAAACAACTCCTGGGCCACCTGTTTCGTCACCACCTCGAAGATTAGCTCCAGACAAATTGTTGATAGCCAAAAAAGAATTCGAAGCCATGCTGAAAGATGGAACAGCAAGACCATCAAAAAGCCCCTGGTCATCACCCTTACACTTGGCACCGAAAAAAGAAAATGGCTGGCGTCCTTGTGGGGACTATCGTACGCTAAACGCTCGAACTATACCCGATAGATACCCAATACGTCATATTCATGATTTTGCCCAAAATATATCAGGATGCAGGGTCTTTTCAAAACTCGACCTCGTGAAGGCGTATAACCAAATCCCCGTTAGTGAAGAGGACATCCCAAAAACCGCGATAACAACCCCATTCGGGTTATGGGAATTCCCTTTTATGACTTTCGGTTTGCGCAACGCCGGACAGACGTTTCAACGCTTTGTGGACGAGATGACGAGGGGTTTAGACTTCTGCTACGCATACTTGGACGATTTCCTAATATTTTCGAGAAACAACGAGGAGCACGAGTCACATCTACGTGCGGTCTTCGACAGGTTAAAAGACTACGGTATGTTAATTAATATCTCGAAATGCGTATTCGCTGTATCACAAATAACTTTCCTAGGATATACCATCTCAGACAATGGGACCAAGCCATTAGATACAAAAGTGGAAGCAATAAAGAACTTTCCAGTTCCCAAAAACATCAAGGAGCTGAGAAGATTTTTAGGAATGCTAAACTTTTATAGACGATTCATCCCTAACGCGGCACGAATTCAAGCCCCTTTAAACGCACTACTAAGTGGTTCCGTCAAAAATTCACAGACGGTGAACATTTCTAACGTGACTCTGGAGGCGTTTAATAAATGCAAAGAAGGCCTATGCAATGCCACCATGCTAGCACACCCCGACTGTCAGGCAAAACTCGGACTGGCATGCGATGCCTCCGATACGTCAATCGGCGCAGTCTTGCAACAGTGGAAGGATGATTCCTGGCAGCCCCTAGCATTCTTCTCAAGAAAACTTAGCCCAGCCCAGCAGAAGTATTCTCCTTACGACAGGGAGCTTCTCGCAGTGTACGAAGCAGTGAAATACTTCCGACATATGGTTGAAGCTAGGACCTTCACCATTTACACGGACCACAAACCACTATGTTTTGCATTCCACACGCGAAAGGAAAAATGCTCACCTCGGCAATTTCGGCACTTAGATTATGTGTCTCAGTTTTCCACAGACATACGCCATATTGCTGGCAAAGATAACGTAGTAGCAGATACGCTGTCACGTATAGAAGAAGTTCATACAGCTATAAACTTTGAACAGCTAGCTAAAGACCAACACGAAGACTTAGAGTTAAGAGAGCTTTTAAATAACAGCACTTCGCTGCGCCTCACAAAAGTAAAGCTACCGGGAACACAGGTAGAATTGTACTGCGACATCAGCAAGGAGACGCCTAGACCCTACGTCACAAAAAGATTACGAAAGCAGGTGTTCGACAGCTTACACATGTTAAGTCATCCTGGGGCAAACACGTCAGCACAATTAGTAGCAACACGTTACGTGTGGCCCGGAATCCGAAAAGACTGCCGGGACTGGGCACGCGCGTGCTTATCTTGCCAACGCGCCAAAATAACGAGGCACGTAACCGCACCTGTGGGTAATTTCCCACTGCCGCGCGCAAGATTCGTTCACGTTCACATCGATCTCATCGGGCCGCTTCCCCCATCTAATGGAAACCGCTATTGCCTCACTGCTGTAGACCGCTTTTCCAGATGGCCGGAGGCAATACCAATCGCCGACGCGACAGCCGAAACGGTAGCAAAAGCCCTATTGTCTGGTTGGATAGCAAGATTCGGGTGTCCATCATCTATCGTCACGGACCGTGGACGACAGTTCGAATCCGCCTTATTTCTACATCTCGCAAAAATATCCGGTTTCGAACATAAAAAGACCACAGCATACCACCCAGCCTGTAACGGACTCGTCGAACGCTTCCATAGGCAACTCAAAGCTGCTATTACCTGCCACTCAACAGGAAACTGGACTGAAGCACTTCCGCTCGTCTTGTTGGGGATTAGAAGCGCATTCAAAGACGATTTACAGGCTTCATCAGCCGAGATTGTATACGGAGAGACGCTGAGACTGCCAGGTGAATTCTTTCACCCTAGCACACCTGGAACAACAGATATGACAGACTTTATAGCTCGTCTCCGATCCCTGACCGAGAAACTCCAACCAAAGCCAGCGTCTCGTCACAGCAATCCATCTATATTCATTTTCAAAGACCTAGCTACCGCCAGTCATGTATTCATGAGAGAAGACGCACTGCGCAGAGCCCTGCAACCAGCATACACCGGACCACACGCAGTACTGGAAAAAGGCGAAAAGGTCTTCAAGCTTTTGGTAAAAGGCAAACCCGTTAAGGTATCCATAGATCGCCTAAAACCAGCTTACATACTGAAAGATGACAACGGCATCAGAGAACTCGTCACGAACACCGCGGCAAACAGGGAACCTGAAAACATTAAAATTATTAGAACACGTTCAGGACGCGTAGTTAAGTTCCGCGACTATTCTCGCCCGTAGTGACGGTCTCTGGAGGGGAGCCATGTGGGGAGCACGATACCGTAAATAAAATTCGCGGGTAATACATAAACAATTGTTTATTTCGAAACAAGCACTTACCTTCGGGAAGTGCAGTTGACGAGATCGCGCCTTGCTACAAAATTAATCCGGCTAGTGGGTACTCGCACGCGCGACGTCATCCATTGTGCAGTACGTCACCGAAGGAAGCCAGCCGTCGGCGCGCGCGCCTCCCCCCCGGGCAGTGTTAATTACCGGACGACGCGGAGCGCACGCCGCATTGCCTAGGATTATTACTTACGGTGTTTTCGTACGCGCGCCGTTGCAAAGAACTGTATTCTACCAAATAAACTGTTGTGGGTAATAGGCCAAGTGTTTATTTGCCGTTGGCATAATCTCCCATACCACTAACCGTCCTCAAATTTATTGTTAATAATATTCTATAGCTTTAAGTGTTTTTTTCATAACTGTCAAAATTAAAGAAGTAGGTAAGACAGAAAATCAAGAACTTGTTACATCTTCCATATAGGACTACATTAATTATTTAAGCTCTATAATATTCAATTTTACTGAAATGAAAGCATATCAGAGCTTAATGTAAATTAATTAATGCTTTAAGAGGCCTATAGTTTTATATAAAAATTCCTTGCTCAATTTCTTCTCATCCTTCAATAAAGGACATCGAAAGTTCCTACACATAATAACTATCAAAGACAAATCAAAATTAGACATACATTGTACAATTTTAATAATTAACATATAAAGAAATACTTATAAATTTACTTTAAAACTTGATATTTGTTCGATTTTTGTAATTGGGAACCCTAAAAAAATCTTTTCAGCGTATTGGTACAAAGGCGAAGCGTGATCTTATGAATACGTCGCCTGCTCTACAGACAAGTCCGTCATTTATATCGAATAAGTCATGCGGGCCTTCACAATTGACGCCTAATATAGAAACTGCTTGTGCGTCTGTCTGCATAATCTTCTATTGCATCTGCATACCATTCATCGATATTTTCAATGCCAACTACAGTTTAATCATGTTTTCGTATATTTATTATTGACAAATGTTTTCATCGAATTCAATTTCATTGAACAGATTTATCTACTTGACTTTGATCTTGCGAAATTATATCAAGTGGAATCTTAATTTGTGTCGCCTCTCCATATAAGACGTCTTCCCGGCAACTGACCACTCCATATTTGGACGAAGTGGACTCTCGTCGGTCCATTGGGATGTCGTTTCACGGAGATGTTCAAATGTAACACTTTAGTTATAGATTGCCGCCACTTGTATTGATACTGACCTCATTACGCCATGAAAGTGCGATGTGAACGTACTAATTTAAGATTTCTAATAAGTTAATTATTTACAATGTGTATATAATTTAGATGTTAATTAGAATGAGCTGTTATTATATCGAGTGAAGGTACTTGTGTTTTAGGTAAACTTTCGCTTCTGCGTTTAACCACGGTAATCACTAAAAGCACAACAAAAAGGTGAGGTTGATATTTGGGGTTGCCGTTTGTAAACGCGCGCCCCTGCATACTAACCCTAAACGTTAACAATGAAAAGGGTAGCGATCCCTTAAAGGAAAAGTCTTTCGATGCGTACATGTATATACTTGTTATGTGGTAAATAAGAATAGTGATTTAACTACTAAAATCATAGTCAAGATGAGCGGATGTTGCCTCCGTCGTGGGCCAGCTATCTGGTAAAGTTTACTAAAAGTATCTGAATGCTATTAGTGCACGATTTCTTTTCGATTTCTTCTTATTCTTGAGGAATTTTTACCGGAACCAAGATAAAGACATATCAGTATCGATATCGTATAGCAGTAGGAGTGAATGTGCTAAACAGACTATATGTAGGGCAAGAGTATATATACCTATACATATAAAGTAACTATGCGAATAAGCGTACATGTAGTTCATGGTGACAAGAATAGAGTCTTCGATAGTAATTACTTTGAAGGTTTCTACAGAAAGTAACTTTTTACCAGTGATATAAAATATTAGAAATGTGTGACCTCTGTGGTCGGGGTCTATTTGGATGACCTGTCCCGTGGTCCCGCTGTAAAGTGATGAAGGTACATCGTGGGGATCTTAGTTGTTGCAAGTCCGACATAACCTTTCTTTATCCCTACGAGGGCAGGTATATAAAGGCATTTACCCTACATAAAACCAAAAACAAAGGATTTGTTTACATATTCTATATGTCCTGCTTAACTGTAATGGTAAACATCACTGTTTCGGTTTAAAGTGTACCGTAAATAGTGAAATTACTAAGGTAACAATACAATGTGTTGCTGTCATGCCATCCTAACTAGCATCACATTATAACAAGTAGGAGTATTACTTACGATTACTATCACATGAACGTCATCCGCGCTTTGTTACTTCCTCGAATAAAATAAAGAGTTTAGTAACATAAACTTAAAGTTAAACATATTTATAGCGTCTATATGGGATCTTAAAGTCATAATTTCCTATTCATGTAGATAGTGGGCGAAAAATGTTTATCTATTATAAAGTGTGGGTTGCTTACATGAATTTAATTCTGCCTTACATATCGGTACTATTAAGTAATACTGCCTACTATAGTTTTTGATTGTGTATATAAAAGATTAAATAAAGTTATTATATTGCAAAGTGAATATAATATAGATCATATTTTATAACATTGTGTAGCAAATATTTTTTTTGTACCTTACGATTATGCACAAATGAAGGATATGTATTACATAATTGGTTTGTAATACAAAAAAAAATATTATTATTTTTTACTTCAGCTTCTTTGTAAGATAAATTATATACTGAAAAAAAATATCACATATTCCTTCTACAGTTATCGATTTTTAATTCTAACGAAATAAATGCATTCGCTTCAGTTGCACATCTCGGTGCATAAACGGCCCCTGCCTCTTTTCGGTGCTGTGCACCCCTCACCCTCGCAATATTTACCCCTAATTCCGTCGTCAGCAGCCATTACTATACCTCTATATTTCTAAATTAACGATCGATACTTGGATTTGTTCTCAGTACAATGCTGACATAACTTTGACCTTTTTTTTTCGCTATCTCTATCATCAGAAAATAAGATGCGATCAATCTGCTGTAAACGCTGAAAAAAATAACGTTATTGCCTTTAGCTTTAGACACAATATCCTACTCTATTTATCGAAGGGAAGACACTGATTCTAAATAAAGGAAGACACCTATTTCATGTACATGGTTTCTGTGGAAGATCTACCCAATGATATAAAAATATTATATCTTTATATATATAGTTAAGATTATATGATGTCTCAAACGGTTGAACAGTGATTATCACACTGAAAGAAAAGCAATGAATACACACGAAACACTCTTGAGATAGGGATGTTTAAATGAACAAGTGTTGTATATCACAGTTATAAATCAACAGACCGTTAGTTCGCAAGAGAAGCGAATGATATCTTGTTTATGAAATTATATACTCAGCTCTCGAATGACGATGGACATGTGACGAATACTTGCCAACAGTTCAATCGGTTTTAATAATAACTACTTTATTTTAATGAAAAAAACGTCAAATCTGTCTTCTTTCATGATGTCATATGAAAGTCGCTTTTGTTTAATATTCTTCTATCTACTGAAACAATACTTGCAATATGGTGGTTACTGTACAATTTATTATTTGTTCATCATCACCGCATTCGTTTAAACATCTTAATAATTATTTAAAAAATAAGGTAATTACTTTCAAATAGCATATTTCACGAAACGAAAATGTAACTTAATTGCCAACTTGACGAAGAACGTAACGCGTTAAGGGCCTTCTGATTTAATTATAATTAACAAGGTTAGTTTAACCGAGTCAAGAACTTCCCTTTGCGGTCAACTGTTCGTGAGTTACGTGAACGCTGTACCGATTCAATATTTTTAAAGTAACTTACGTAAGTCGATACAAAATGCGAATGTGTCCTTTGCGAAGTAAATAAAAAGTATTCAGTGCAAGAACGTAAACGGTACGAAGCAATACATTCACCTATTGGTAAGTAATACTCCGATTGAACAATTCTAGTCCTTGCATACAAAAATTTACTCACATTGGCGTGTATTCTATCAAGACATATACAAACATATTAATCTAGATAGAAAGAAGCTACAAAGATATGATGAAATAGGACAATATTTGCAAAATTTCTGTCGTCATCCAAACCCTAGAACTTGTGACCTCAAAATTTAAGTAAGAACCGTCATACAAAGCAATCGAATAGCCATTGCGCCATAGACACATTCAATATTAATATTCATTAGAGAAAGTTAGAGATGCATGATCTATCTCCACATATGTATTCACAATATAAACAGATGTATAGTTTACTTGTCTCACCACATAATCAGTGATTAGTTTGTTATTATATCATAATGGTACATTCGCAATTAAAGTGTCAAAACGTAATGATTGTTAAACCAGTTCACTCGAACGCAATTACTAGTTAACCTTCAAACTAAAATAAGATACGCACTGACACGGCGATCGCTCATAAAAACTTTATTACAATAACATTATCTGTTCGGTGTTGTAAAATGATGCTTTCCGGCCGCAAGATGCCGCGCTGTTACCGGTCACATGTAGCGGTACTTCTATTAACGATAAACAATTGTAACCTACTAACGTACGCTGAACGCGGACCAGTTGCCCACGCCAGCGCTGCCCAACTATGTTGCAACATATAAAGAATTTGATCTAAATATAAACAGGACAACAGTTCAATGTACATACATATATAATATTAATGCAAAGACAGTCTGGCCTGCGATTGGGACCCGGTAAACGAGGAGACCATTATGCACATAAAAACAGAAAGCACTATATAGTTAACTTAGAAAAGAGATCTAGGAATAGACTTGCGAATAGTTTTATTTGTAAAGAAAAATATTAATTAATAAATAATAAAGCAGTAAGATATTATTGTAAAAATTAGCAAAGTTATAACAAAATTAAAAATTAACATTAAGGGTGTGATCACCTGTAATAGTTTTAGTATACAGCATATGTTAAGTAACTTGTATATATATAGAAACAATGATTGTTTATATAAGTAAGAAATTGTAAATATATATGTAAATAATAAAGATAAGGTAGTAAGTAAAATGAAATGAAAAAAATTAATAATTTGTATATGGCTGTATGATATTTGATGTCCTTGACCTTATATGTTAAGGTAAGGTAAAAATTATAATAAAAAAATATACATATATAATCGCAGGCATTGTAAGTTCATTGAAAAGGTTTACGACCTGGATAATAAATAGGTCGATGTCATAATGAAATAAACAATTATAACTTTATAAACAGATTATAATTTATGTCTTGATAAACGTGAAAGCCTTTTAGAAATTACTCCTCTAAATTAACTCTACTATTCAAATAAAGTCAACAAAAGGACTCTAAAATTAAGGACAATAACCTATCATTTTTAATTGATTATCACGGTCTTTACGTTCATATGTCATTAGATAAAATCAATGTTTTTTTTGATAAATAATTATTGTTATATTCGTATATACTTATTGTACTATACATAAAATATGTTATAGTTTATGTATATAAATTGCAATAATCGTTATGTTATAAAGTTAATTGTTATTGCTGAATAAGAAACTTTTTGGAAAAATACGACGTGAACATCTAGATGGTGTGTTCGTGTAAAGATCCCCCAGCAGCGTGATTACAGCCGACGTAAAATCAATGGAAAATGAAACGGAGATATAGATGGCTATAGAAAAATTTTTAGTCGCGAGGGTTCGCGTGTCTGGCTTCCACTGCACAATGGAACCCCGTGGATTGCTATGGCTGTGTGTATACAAACGCTGCGGCCGCGAGTTGCCGTCGGGCTTTAGCCTTGATCACGCGTCTGCGCCGCATCGATACTCCAACGTAAATTCATTTTTAATTTAAAATCAATCAACTTTCATCTGTGCCTGTTCTATATCTGTATAGAAAGAATAAAAACTTTTTGCTTAATTAAACTTAGTGGACGTTTATAAGTTACGGTTGCCGAATGGACACAATGGGACTTCGCCGCCAGTAATTTTCGTCTCAAGAAAATGAAAACGTAAGCATTGTTGTCTGCGTTGTTGCTTTTTAAGTTGTGTGTATTTTTTTTTAACTGTGTACACGAGTTTGTTGTTCACAGATATACTTGTTTATATGAGATATATTAATCTTTCTGCGGCTGGAAGGCGGAAACTTAAGTATAACATTGCGTGATGATAAAGAACATCGTGTGTGTTACCTAACGAGGTTTTGGTATAATTACATAATACGTTAAAATTTTTTCTTCACAATATATTATAATATCTTAATCACATGAATGTTATTTTGTTTATGTTGGAGTATACGTCATCAGTGATTAAGATATCACTTATTACCGAATACAATAAGTAGAATAGGTTGTGTTGTTGTGTATGCAGATTAATAAGTTGTTATATTATAATTGAGTAAGTAAAAACCTTTTAATAATTATTATCATTAAATAATATTAATTTCTATCTTATTTTTTAATTGTTTAAGAGTATTTTTGTATTACAAAGCTATACAATACTACAATATATGGAAATTAATAACTAGTAGTGCGAGTAAGGATGTTTATACATCAACATAATATATTTGTCGCGTAAAAGACACAACATCGAAACTACAGTTACCCCAGTAATTTCTTGAAATACGAAAATGCCCGTGATAAATGATCGGTGGTTTCCGGTTTAAAGCACCCTTAAAAATTTTTTTTTCATTATTGTTTGGTGATAAGAATAAGCGCTGCAGTAGACCAACATCGAAAGTCTCTAATACAATGACCCAATAAAATTTTACGATAATAGTGAATGATTATTGTAGATTATACATGTTATGTAGCTTTTCCGGTAAAATAATGGTATAAGTCGCAGTTTACTGGGCAAGTAACTGGTCATAACAAGTTGGTCAGGGAAATGAGGAAAGCCTCATTAGTGGTAATTTAATTATACATATGTACGGATTAAGTTTGTCCTGCATTTTACTCACACGTACATTATAATCATACTTACAAAATCGTTAGTAGTATTCTTTAAAGTATTCATATGTGATAAAATTTATTCGTTTTTATATCGACTTATATATCTTTCATCACACCAACAGTTGGTTGTAGGCGATTGCATTGAGCCCGCCTTTTGTATACCTAATCAAAAGTCTTACAATAAAGATTAAAACAATAGTAAAACCTAGACATAATGATAAATAAACGAAAGTAGGTAATATCTAATTATATACAATTAACAAATTTATTAGTTAATTGTAATGTAGTTAACGAGGCAGTAAATGATTTATTCGCATTAACTTATACAGTTTACTTAAGTGCATTGCGAAATATTAACAGTTAAGTTTAAAACAAACAAGGCCGTTAAAAGTATTGAATGATAATAACATAAGATAATAAGATATCCATTTGGTTCAGTAGTTCAGGTCTCGCTACAGGTTGTGCAACTTAGGTTTAAGGTTCGTAATACTGCTTTTAAATTGTTTGAATAATATGAAGTCATTGTTAATTATACTATTAAGTTCCCCCGTTTACATAATTTTGTTTATTTCATCATTATCGTCAGCAGAAAGACGTTTACAGCTGGATATAGATCGTGTTAATTTCACGACTTTGAATTAAATCTTTGAAGATATTAAAACTCTTTGCTAGATTTGCCATCACTGAGAATAACTGTTTTTTAATTTATTTCTTTATATGCACAGATATGACAATGAAAATATAATACACGTAGAAATAAGTGCAAAGGCATTACTTATTCCAATATGGAATATCTTCCAGAAGGCCTCAGCTTGGTTGATAGTGGATATAGTGGATTATAGTGAGAGTAATTCCGATGCGCTGTGATAATATAATAGAATAAAACTTATTTACTGTATATTAACTAGAATCGCTTATAAGTAAAAGACAGCTTACTGATGGTAGATCTCTTTTGCCGGAGACCGTCTAGGTAGGTACCACTGCAAACAATACCGTGCAAATATTACTTAGTTCCGGTTTGAAAGGAGGTGTAGCTAGTGAAATTACTGGGATTAGAAGACTTAATATCTTATGTCTCAAGTCGAGGAGCGCAATGTTGTGCTGTGTATAATCGCATAAAACGTATGTTATTTTTTTTTAAATTGCCTCTCTATTGCTTGACCTTCAGGTTTTGTTTGATTACATCAAAATATATTACCAACAGACTTTTGATTCGATCTTTATCGAGGACTAGTAACGAAGGTTAATCTTTTTTTTTTATATTGACAAGGTCAACGCTTGACCACGATCTCTCCTGATGTTAAGTGGTGTGATCTGCGGTGGTAAGACGCTCTACTAATCTATCTCTTCTTCGTCGGTATCATTGTTGACTGTTCACTCTTTTATTGAAGACACCAACGTCTTATTTGGACGAGTACTGCGACGCCGGCAAGTTGGCCCACACCATTGCTTCTCTCATGAAGAACATGGATCTGAACCTCTTCTTTCGCAAACTAGGGATATCCATAATGTAAGGATGGTGACTCGCCGTGCCTCTGGTCATCCGGTGGTATGAATTATATCTTGTAATTCCATTACACACTTTTCGAAACGTATCTTATCATTACTCCAGTATTCTAGCTTATGTTATTGAAGATGTAGCTATAGGAAAAAGGTGGTACGAATATAACAGTCGGATTAATCTTAAAGTTAAACATTATATAAAAATTTTAACATTATGTTAACGGAAATACAAAATTTATTTTTCAAGTGTTTCGTCTTATCTAAGACAAATTCATTCGCGTCTAACGCGAGGCCATGCATTAACATGTCTGAATAATTTATGTTGCAAATGAACTCCAAGTGCGAATAAATATTAAACCGGAGCCCGTTTTAAATTTACATGGATAACAATACAAATAACGTCTGATTGATGTGACCATAACTGATCCATATTTAAGGACTTGATTTATATTCTCCATATCTTCATCGTCATCATTTTCTAGTGTATAAAATTTTTAGTAGTGTCTTTAGAACCACAATATATCATTTGATTACTGTTTGGCTAAATCAAATATTAATAGCGATGGAATTTTTCTTTTTATTTATTTAGTAGGTATAAGATTTATGTGTGCTTTTTGATTTAGTATCATTTTTCTGTGACAGTAGCCTGACTTGTTTTTATGTATATACTTGTTGCATTGTTTTAAAATGTATTTGCGTATATTCTGACCTTGATAACCTAAATCTTTCATTTATCAGTCTATAGCTATACTTTTATATATATTACGATGATTTTTGTAGATAACAAAGAAGAAAAAAATGTTATTACAGTGTATATTAAGGTTTTATGAATTTAAATGTAATTTGATTGGAGAACTTTAGTTATGTAAAACCTGACGGCGGGAATATTATTTGATTGAATAGGTTTTTTAAAGAAATGTTATCTTATAGTAAAAAATGCAAGGTCGGTTTTATCATAACTATGGATGGTACCTACTAGATCTTTTAATACCTTGAGTGATACCTTACGAGGAACCCAACTGGTTTCGTTCAAGTGTGAATCAAATACAATGCGTATCCCACGCTGCGTGTGTAACGTTATACGAAGTTTTGAATAATTTCTCATGATGAACGTTTTAAATTGTTTCAACCACATAAAACATTGCATCATTGTCATTGATTTCAAGGTTCACACTTATCTTCATTTATTGTTGTTAACTCAAGTTCTCATAGCCAGCGATTCGTAAATACATTTATGCAAAGTAATAGAAAAGTATAATTGTGATGTTACGTTTAAAAACTTTGACGGTGATCTATCATTATAGTTTTACTAACCAATTTAATGTCCATGTAAAATTTCTATTAAAGTAATATCAAAAAAATAATATTCCTGTTTTATACATTTACATTTATTTAATATGAAAGTAGTAAAGTCGTAATAGAGAAGTTCTGAAAAGGCTTCAAGTCGCAGAGAGAGCAATGGGGAAGGCTATGCTCGCGGTTTCCCTGCGTGATCGAATCAGAAATGAGGAGATCCAAAGGAGAGCAAAGGTCACCGACATAGTCCAAAAGATTGCTAGTCTCAAATGGCAATGGCCAGGACACATCGCTCGAAGGACTGACAGCCGATGGGGCACTGAGGTCCTCGAATGGCGACCGCGTACGGATAGACGTATTGTTGACAGGCCCTCGGACCGCCTGGTGATGGCTGCGGGCAGCGCAAGATCGATCGATGTGGAGATCTTTGGTAGAGGCCTATGTCCAACATTGGACGTCTATCGGCTGATAGTGATGATGAGAAGTACTTAGTTCGATCCCAGGATCAAGGACATGGTTCATTTTAGTGGTGATAGGGTTTTGTTTTAAATCCGCCTGACTAGTTATTACACTCACATTGTTAATTTGTCTATATACTACACACTATGTAGTACTGTGAAAGAGATATAATACATATGACATACAACGTATTATAGTCGAATAAACTATACCATTTTTGGTGGTCAACTGACACCGACATCATGATGAAATGGAGGTCAAGTGTTAGACCATACGATATATGAAAAAAAACAATTTAAATATAATCTATTAGTTAAATGTATACCTTTTTACCTTGAAGGTTATAAGCACTTGAGGTTAATACATGTCGATCATATCTCATTATTTTTGTTGGCGAATCATGTCTTTTATTTTGAAAATTTTATTTATTATCTAATTATATTAACAATGATAATAAATAAAAACGTGAATATATGATTATAACTATTACGATGTTTCTAAAAGCATCACTTTACTGCGACTATCACCCTTGAGGACCCTAATTAAAGTTTGAGTATACACAGGGTCCAGAATATTGAATGCAAATTCGTATGAGAGATATTTACGTATTGTTAACTTGATGTTTTTTTAACAAGTTAAAATATTTCTTAGAATGTAAACTATACGAAATAAAAATAATTTTTTTTGTAGTATCATTAAGACCTGATTTGGTAAGGAAAAATTTAAAATCCTTGATCACTTTAGAAGATAAAGTATATAGTAATAGAATTCGTTCAGAGTATATGCCATAATGCATTGCTGGCGATTGACTGATCAGATATAAATATGCTTTTTACCATACGATCATATATTAACAAGTACAAGTTAAAATCCAAATTGTTGTTATTATTTATGTGCATTTAAAATCCTGTAATATCTATAACGATAAACTTCAGTTTGAAGAGAGCATCCATTAATGAGTACCTAAAAAAATTCCAAGTAGAAATTCATGTATTAATAACTTAAATTCTTGTCAGAATGAATGAGGAAAGTAAATCAGACAAAGATGGGGAATGATGAACATGAAAAAGAGTAGTATTTTTATGAACAATACAAAGTACGCTTTTTACCATTAAGCTTTTTTTTTATACAAAAAACGAACTACGCCGGGCCATTGTGAAGTTCCGACCGTAAAACTTTCCTGTCTGGGCCCGCCGATAAAAATTCTTACTGATGCACTTTACTGCAAATTGAAAACGCGTGTTTTTAGTTTAAAGAACTTTTCGTTTGACTTAATGTTTTTCCGCTTTTAATGAATCACTAATTAATTACTCTCTAAGTTTTTACCATTTTTGACGTTCGTAAAGTTAAAGACAGCGCTGTTATTGCATATGATGTGACTAAAGCCCTAACTCATCTAAAACCTAAAATATATGAAAATGATTCATGTGTTTTACTAACAGTTTAGTATTAAATTTTTAGGTTATACATATATAGAAAAATGTTGCTTCACAATGTTCTCGCCGCTTTGAGCCATTTTAAATCTTATTACCCCAGCAATTTTACTAGCTACATCGCCCTTTTAACCGGAACACAGTAATCTTTCCTCACTATTGTTTGAAGGCAGAAATAGGCGCTGTCACGGTACCGTCGTGATAGACGGTCTTCGACCAAGACCTATCCACCAGTAGGCTAGAATATAGAGGTTAGTATTAACCGACATTTATTGATAGATTTAGAAGCAAATCATACTTATATAACTATATATATACTTAACAGAATTAATTAAAACAAACGATGCTAAAATTTTCGAAATTTTTGAAATCGTCAATATTTCATGAAAATCTTTATACATGCAACTTATAGGGTAATAATATTTAAAAATATTTTCAGAATCACTAATCTATGTATATATATATTCAAGCTAATATATGCATTATTATAAGGATTCTAAAGTTTATTTTGGCAAATCTGTGTCACCGTACGGTACAGTAGGTAGAGCCAAATCGATTGATTTCGGGTGGGCTAACAGGTGGCAAGTGGGGACTTTGTTTTGATGCGTTCGTCGACCCCTTCACTATGGAAGGGCGGTAGGCTGTCTGCTGCACCCTTAAATCTGTATGCGAGCATGCGCTCAGACTCAAACTTGAATTAATGTTTGCTGCGAAACTATTATACTTGAACACACGCGCCTGTAATGTGATAAAGGATCAGTATGCTCCTGAGAGTAGTTTCAGGAAACCTTTATATAAACAGTGATATTTTTTTTAATAATAACATAAGATAAGTTGAAGTAAAATTCAGATGAGTTTTGATGGCACCTACCTAAGTCTCCAGCAAGCAAGACCTACCACCAGTATCATGGAACAGTCAAGGAATTAATACTTCTACAGTCTGTTTGAATGATGAAACTAAACTCATTGTTGATATGTCTGTAGACGGAATATTTTCAGGGAAAGAATATCAGACTTTTATTAATGTAATGATTACAACCGTAGACAGTATTTACAATACACTACACTTTTTTTTTTTTAAAGAAAAATAGTTTATATTTAACTTAGGGAATGAAAAAGGAAGTTTCAACTTCGTAGTGAAAATATTTTAAAATAAATCATCACCGCTGTTACTGCTGACGTTGACTCTTACTGTAGAAGATTTTTCTTTAGAAAAGTATAACTATAACAATCACAAAGAAACAGAAAAGCAATCGAATAATTAGTATTTCGACGTACGATTAAGGATCTAGTAGATCAGTTGAGAACAAACCCTTGCCATATTTAAATAACTTGAAAATTGCTTCTTAAGGGTTGAAATATCTTGGCCACTGTGGTGTAACATATTATATATTAGGTTGTCAAATATCTCCCTTCCGCCTTTTTGTCTTTTGAATTTCGCGGCTATGTACAAAGCGCTACAGAGCTCGTATCTGGCAATACTATACATAATTTGAAAGGTCTTGACATAACCTACAAAACGACGCTATGCATAATTAGTTTGGATATTGCGTTCAACAGTTATAGACGTGTAAACATGGAGTTCACTAACGCCGAAATTCGCGCTATTTTAAAGTTTTCCTTCGTTAAAGGCAAATCCGCTAGAGAAACGTTCCGTGAGATTAATGGTGTTTTGGGGGATGGTACTCTATCACTTCGAACCGCGGAGGAATGGTTTCGACGATTCAGAGCCGGTGAAAACGACACCATGGATAAGCCAGCCGGCGGAAGACCTGTGACGACAAATACCGATCAAATCATGGACTACATCGAGTTAGACCGGCATGTGGCATCTCGTGACATCGCCCAGGAGATGCGAGTTAGTCACCAAACCATTTTAAACCATCCGCAGAAGGCTGGATACAAAAAAAGCTTGATGTTTGGGTGCCGCATGATTTGACGCAAAAAAACATAATAAAATAATAATAATGTCATAATTTATAATTTTCACTTAAAAAGTCATAAAAATAGTTTTTCATAGCTTTACGATTATACAGATTACACAAGCGAGAGAGTTTTTATTGTATGTAAATAATATTCGTATACAAAATTTGTTTTAATACTTTACATGATTTCTTATACAATTGTTTAAATTATTAATGCGATTGAAAATCTTTTAATTAGTGCGTTATTTCATTGTTTAAACAATATAGAGACAGAATGACTTGAGCTATGGATATAAGATATCATATTTGTTTTAGTGGGCGTATAACAGCGTCTACTCTATCATAATTAGCTTTGTTTAAATATTGCTGTGTGCATTTTGTTTTATCTTATTTTTATAAATAATGATTTTTTTTTTGGACTTTATTTGATGAAGGGAGGAGAGCAGCGAGATCTTCACCTGATGGTAGCATTAGTTATATAGATATATACAGCACTACATTGTGCTCTTCGCTTTAATCTTTATGTTGTCCCAATACCCGATACACTTGCTTCAGCTCCCTTCAAACCGGAAAACAGTAATATTTGTAAATTACTGTTCGACGGTATAAATATGATCTATATAGACAGTTTCCAGCTATTGTGTTTGTTGAAGTTTTAATTTGATTTTCGTTTTTTTTTATTATTTTAGCGATTCCTGAGTCTGATGAAGTCGCAATAGTAGTCAACAAAACTAGCAATACAACCTTCATCATAAAAAAAAAGTTTCTTACAACACAGACTTACCACCAGCAAATGAAATAAATCGTTTCTGTCTCTTATTAATGAGTTTATGTTAGTCAATTTCAAATTGTGATGTTTTTAGCCTTTTCGTTATATATGTTACCAATTTCTGTTATCGTTATGTTCTACCATTAAAACAACCACTACCATCCAATTGGAAAGATAACCCTTAAGTAATTAATGATGTTATCGGGGACATGCAGATGGTTTGCGTTTGGATTGCATGGTGAGGGCATCGAACCTGTTTCCGTCGGATGTGAACCCTGTTAAGGGATATACAATATAATCAAATATTACGAAAGTTGTTTCTACATACAACTTTATTTACATACAACCTATTTAAATTTTAATACTTTTTTGATAGAAAATAATAATCATAATAATGAAGTAAAATTTTAAAGTATCAACAATTTTGAATAAGAAATATAAGTTATTTTAAAGTACCCGCAGTAGAGTAATGTCGCTATAACAACAAGCTTGTTAGAAGCAAAACGAGAAAATCTAAAACCTGAACTATTTATAACCTAACTAACCATAAAAAGGTTCGAAGTTGTATGTAACACGTCGAAAGAACCCGTTAAAATGACACCGTGTGATTTACGTTCCGTTAGTAACGAGACTTGTTAAAGTTCATCGCTGCTGAGGAAGAAATATAAATGTCTGTCTGTGTGTCTATATGTATTAAACACTTTATATAAATTAATATATATAAACAAACACTCAAATAGAAGTTTGAATGTAACTGAAACCCAAGCACTCATCATTTTAACTTTCTATCTTACTCTATATCATTCGTATTGGAATTGTGATTATTTCACAATAGGACGAGAAATTACGTTTTAAACAATTTTATATATTATATATGTCTTTAATCTAATAGTATTAATATATATTACGATTATGTATAAAGCATATCAACAAATTCAATACGGTTTTGTTAATAGTTCATTTTGTTTTGTAATAACATTGTCATCTTTAAGCGTTGTCCAAAATAAAGCGAATAGCATCAATCTAGGAAAAAACATTGATTATTATTAATGTTTCTATTAATCCACAACTTAATAATGAAGTTAAAACAAGAGATTCAAGTTCTTATTGTAATACGTTACATGATTCATTTTGATTTATACAAAGCGAACATGTTTAGTTGAAATAAATACATATTTGCGTACAGCTCATGTTTCTAGCGTACCTGTATTTACTATTGTTCATGCTTACAGCACTAGTACAATGAAATAATGATTTAGATTTAGTTTTCTTTAAACTAAATACTGAGATACTAATATACAAAAGAATAATCTTCAATGTTTCGTATACAGCCGTTTTTGTTAAGAAATGTATAGAGAATGATAACGTAATGTGCATATATTGTTATTAAATTGACCGAGATGTCTTTTCACATATTTCCATCCATCATCTCCCCTATAAATTACCCCACGACAACATAATTGCTATAGTTATCGTCGTAGCACGCAAGTTAACAGCAACATAATCGCAATGGTTTATACAAAAGCATGTTTTACTTTTGTCTATGGTTAAACATTTCGTAATGATCTTTTGTTATAGCTAAGTTCACTATTTACTACACGTTAAGTACAATAACAAGGTATACGTTGTTAGTATTGAGAGGTAAAGTAATTTTTAATGGCATGTCACTAAAGTAGAAGTGACGGGCGTTATGCGGGCACTTAATACCACGCTACTGTTATCAAAACAAGCTGACACGTAAACAGTGCCGGGCGTGTGCACGCGCCTTAAGATAATGTTTGTTTGTTCATCTACCGACCGCGGTCAATGGGTTATATGCGGGATAAAATGTTCCCGGAAAGCGGTTGGAAACGTGAGCCTGAGATATATATCTATCTTCAGAAATAGGAGTCGTGTTAACAGTTCTCTATGTAAGGGTACCATTGTGTATAGACGATACTAATAGTGTTTATATTTTGCTAGGTTCTCAAAGCAATGAATTTCCTTTAACTTTAATGTTATTTCATTCTATTAATGTAAACCTTTTTAGATCGACCGGATATCAAAGTACTAAATTTTATGCTAAAGTTATGGTATCATTTTCATTCATAAAAGTAAGCGTAATTCGTTCTTAAAGCAGTTTCGCATTAATTTTATAAATGCCGAAAGGTACGTTTTTTCATATATCCACGGTGTCTGAAAATAACAATCTCGCTATATATTATAGATATACATACTTGAAGTAATAATAAGTACGAATATTGCCTTACATCACTGCTGCATACTTTCAGAGCTTAAGCATCATGATCAGCTGACAGACGTCCACTGCTGGACATAGGCCTCTTCCAAAGATCTCCATATTAATCGGTTCCGCGTTGCCCGTTTCCATTGGTTTCCTCCTCATCCGCCCGCCACTCGGGAATCTTACTGATCCATCAGCCCTCAGTTCTACAAGCAATGTGCCTTAGCGTTTAAGCGTAAGTTACGCAAATTGCAAAAAATTTAAATATGAAAGAATTCATATGCAAACGTTTCATTAAAGCTCAATAGGAAATCATAAAAAGTTTTTAGGAAACCAGAGTTAATACTTCCGTTAATACTTTGCGTAGAATTGTATACGGTTTTAGAGAAAACTTTCTAAAAAAAAAATAAAGGAAACCCATCTATATTTAATCTTGGTTATGATAGAGGTAAATATCCTTTATATATTAAGCGCATATTTAAGCAGTTGTTGGGTACTTTAACTAAAAATTTAAACATAAATCAATGAATATTATCTTCATTTTTATTTCATCATTGCCCCATAGTTTAAGATGCCTTCAACATCCTATCTTATGGTGTGAGAAAAGCACTTAGTATTAGAGTACGGGACGACGTGAACCCCACATATTTGCCGCCCCCATCTGTTTCCTTGATGCCATTCACTCTCTCATATCGTGAGAATTCAATGGCTTATATTAGTTTACTGTGGATAAGAAGCTTTTGTAATATTAAACCGGAAGTAGTTATTTATTTCAATATAAATCTCTAATCGATAGATGAATGAAATATCTCATATAAAGTAACTTCTGATGAATGATAATATAAAATATCAGGACTTCTATTTTATCTTTTGGATACTTTTAACCACGATCAGAAAAGATTGGTGTCATGAGATTGTTTTGATTGTGAATCAAGAATATGTGTATTGATATATTTTCTTTTCTGCAGCATAAGCTGAGAAGTGTATTTTGATCATGAGATAACTTTCCTTGATAGTTATGTATGTAAAGGATAAAAAGATTATATTTATTAGTGTCTAAAATCAATTTTTGTTAATTTTTACGCTGATTAAAAATTGTAGTTTGAATTTTTTTTATTCAACGAGGCAATGACACGAGCGGGACGTTCATCTAACCGTAAGTGATGCGCTTGCTCATAACAACGTAGCGCTAGTATAGATGGTATTTATAGCACCACATCGTGCTCGTCGCCTTGAGACATATAATGTTGAGTATCGATACCTCAGTAATTTCACTACCTACATCATTATCATCATCAGCCGACAGACGTTCACTGCTGGATATACGCCTCCCCTAAAGATCTTCATATCGATCGGTCTACAGCCAGCATGGGCTCAAGTATAGCTAGACAATAGGAGCTGTCGGTTGTAAGGGTTCATATGGGAGGATTTGGGCCATTTCTCACTACGCTGATCCAATACGGGTTAGTGGAATCCAAAGCCTCGTTGCTTGATTAGGACGATCACCACGAGCAGGTGAGGTTGGCTCGGGTTGCGTGAGTTATTGTGCGGGATTCATTACAGACCTCACTACCTACACCGCTCTCCAAACCTGAACCACAGTAATATTATCACAGTGCTGTTTGGCGTACTTGCCACCAGTAAAGTAAATATGTGTACTTGAAACGCATTGACATATTAAATGAAACTGTTTCATTCCACACTACGCTAGCGAGTATACTCAAAAGGCGCCGTCTACGCGGAAGAGCCCGAAGTCGGCCGAAAGTTTATGTTGTTTTATCTTCCGTCTCGCTCGCACAATAAAAACATCGGACGCGATGCCCATGGGTTGCGCTTTTGAGCACGGAGCTTCGGCACGGGAACGTGTGCTCATCGTGTTTGTATTAACACTATCGACATTGTTACAGTTTGTTTATATATAAAGTGTTAAACTGTTTATCGTAATTTATACAACTTGTGACCTCGTTGTTACTTGTGCGGTTAGTAAACTGTGCTGTAGTGGAAACTTTAAAAGTTTCTATAACAGGTTCGAATCGTTGAAACGACATAATGTGAGTGATTTTTAAACTTATTTTTTTTTTCGTTCTATCGTAATATTAGTTAATGCGGTTAAATTTTAGTGTTTATTTATAGTTTATTCTATTATATATACATTTTGAATGCCTTACAGCACATAAGATCTAGAGAGAACTAAAGTGACTGATGTTCATGCAACCATCAAGACAGGATTGTATGAACACGATGAAATATATAAAATTTCGTTGTATTAAAGATATTCGTGTAAATGTAACAAGTCAATATGTAACATATAAATAATTTATATATGATATTGAAATTCGTATATTGAAATTTAATTTCACTTCCGCATGTGCCGTTCTAATAATAAACAGTTGATACTGTTGTATTCATTACCTCGAGTGTCTGGAGGTACGTTTAATAATGAGATCTAGTATTATATATTTTCAACAATAAAATAAACAAATTATTATTACACATCAGAGTGTCAAGTAAAAAACAAATCCTATTAATAATCTAGTTATAGGTTTTAAAAGTTATAAATATCATGTAAGATAATATAATATATATATAATATAATAGCAGCCCATTTACGTCCCCACTGCTGGGGCACAGGCCTACCCTCAATATGAGGGCGATTGGGCCATAGTCACCACGCTGGCCCAATGCGGATTGGTGACTTCACACATACCTTAGAATAAATTCTAAGTCATGTGCAGGTTTCCTCACGATGTTTTCCTTCACCGTTTGTATCTCGCTGTTGTAACTAAAGTCTACAAATGTACATAACTTAAATATTAAGTCATTGGTACATGCCGAGGTTCGAACCCGCGACCTTCGGATTAAAGCCGCACGCTCTAACCATTAGGCCAGCGAGCTACCTAAAGATAATAGCCATGAATGTTTTACAAATATTCTTGTGATAACTGAACTATTCAGACTGTGAAAAGTAGTTTAAAATTTTGAACCGAAAATTCTGCTCTCATGAATTAAGCAGCAGATGACGACTAGTTATTAAAATTGATAACATAGAGTTGGTATTGTTATGTTTATTGCATTGAAACGATATACAGAACGCGTAATGCGATACGAATATTAATCGGGATCAATTGGTTCGCGTTTAGAGAGCAGCTTCATTAACGGCGACGACCTCTTTTCCTCGGTCCAAAGCGAATTAATTAGAAAAAGCTCGAGGTTCCTCTCACGCTGTCAAGCTATTTGAATTTAATTCTCACGGTATATTAATTGTACTCTTTGTTCTTGGTTTACGGCTCTCTGAACTCCGTTTTAATTATTTAGTGTGACAAATGCTTTGTATAATGAAACGCCAACCAATATGAAAGGATTTTTATAACTATATCTTATATAAATATATAATATGAGCGGGTAATATACATATATGACGATATTTTAAAAAAGTTTGTTAGATTATTTTATTATGAGGATGTTTCCGAGTGCTTTGAAACTGCAAATTGAGTAAATAGAAAGATTTGATCTTTTTTTTTTATTTCAACTTATATTTGATATCGGTGTATTTGGAGACCCGCACAACAACTCACGGGACCCAAGCCAACCTCACTTACTCGTGGTGCACTCTGCGAGTCAACAAACGAGGCTCTAGCTTCTACC
This sequence comes from Troides aeacus, assembly GCA_033220335.2. Lineage (NCBI taxonomy): Eukaryota > Metazoa > Arthropoda > Insecta > Lepidoptera > Papilionidae > Troides > Troides aeacus. The sequence continues at coordinate 4,359,283 of CM067275.1, read as the reverse complement.
AACCGGCATAGGGCCAGCGTGGAGGGAAATGGCCCAAATCCTCCCATATGAACCCCTTCAAACGACAGCCCCTGGTCCCCGACGATGCGGGTAGTGCATGATCGGTCTATGTGGGGATCTTTGGGGGAGAACCCGCAGTGGACGTCTATCGGCGGATGACCAAATAGAAAGAAAATTGGTTCTTTGTGTAATTTCGTATTGTGTTCGCAGTTTATTACGACGTATTGTAAAAAAATTATATTTTAAATAAGGAGACGAGACTATTAATAAATGTAATAATAGATGTGTATATAAAGCCTTTAACTTGTGTGAGGAGAAATGGAGCCTAAAAAATGGACATGGTCATGGAAAACCTGCGCAGGTAGGTGTTATGACCTCATATTCATCACGCAGTAACTGCAGTTCCTAATTGAATAATTACAATTATTTAGACAATTCTAAGATCCGATCTACGCAGAATGTGTACACTGTATTTTGAAGTAGTTTGGACTAGTACACCAAGTATTTGGTATTTGTATCGACTTTGTTAATAACGGGATCACAAGCAGGTGATAGTACCACACTAAACCAACCATATTAAAGTTGTGGTGATGGAATAAATGACCTGATTAAAATCAGTATTCTTTTTAGAGCCATGGCAAAGATGGTGGTTATTATATAGGTTTATTATTCTGTACTTCGGTAACGTTGAAAGTTTTTTTTTTTATGCATTATACAATGACCTAACATTACCTTATTTGCACATGATATTAAGTATCAGTGAGGCCCAAAATGGAGAAGCGAGCCAGCTCGTAGTATGACTTCCATACGAATGATCACCAAAACAAAGCCGCTATGGTGGTAAGTTAACATATAGCATTTTTAATATATTGCTACGTATATATAGATATGTATTTTTAAATATTAATATGTTTTGTATGAATATGTATATAATTGTCTGTCCTCGTTTAACATTGTCAGTGTTTCTGCCACATAAAGGTTGAGTAGAAGAAAATAGTTTTAAGTCTGCCTTAGTATTCCAATATAAATCTTTTTAAATATATATACAGTAAAAGCGTTTGTTTACGCATAATCCAATTGTAATTTAAAAACATTCAGAAACAAATTTCTTCTTAAACTTATAGAAATTAATAATAGCTTAACAGAGTAATTTAGGTTAGTGGGGCAAAGTAAAAGGGCAGATTGTTGTTTTTTTCTTTCATTAACCAACTGTTCGATTGTTTCATCACAATTAAGAGCACTTCTCATTTCTCTTTAAAACGTTTGTGGCTTTCTTTTTTAACATACACATTTATCTAAATATATGAATTTAGACTTATTATTATATATTTTCATATAAAGTGTTGTAATAACTAGCTATTCTAGAAATGTAGTTATATAGAGATAGAAATCTATGAAAGATTTTAATGAAAATTAAACTATAATTGTAAATTTCTATTCAACACTAGCGAGCTTGTTTAATTTTTTTTAATAGTCAAGTTATCTATATCATTGTTCACATAATTTCACCTTTCGTCGTGGTAAAGTAGCAAATCCATTGCCTTGCAAAACGAAGGGCCGTAGTTTGATTCTTCTTGGCGAAGTATGGTTGTTAGTAGATTTATTTCAAATTCACCTGGCTAGATACTATCTTCATATAGTAAATCTATTACTGCTGTTCTTCGAGAATCGGAGTATTCTGGGTCAGAACGCTACAATTTCGACTTCATTGCTATAATAGATTAAATACGTTATTTGATAGTAGGTTGTTTTATAGAACTAAGATTAAAACGCTGGCAGAATTTATCTCTATCATACAAAATGAGCTGTTATTTTAAGTTAATAAGCAATCACTCTTCAAAAGATGCTGATTAGTATAATTAACACTATGATTAACATTTGTTGCAACTTTCATTTAACAAAGCTGATATAAGTAAGTCATTGTGTAACTGTGCGTCAAGTAACGCTTACCAGCTAAATGCTCCTATTTTGAGTGTTCGTTGAGTTCATATATATTATTAGAATTAACCAATGACATAGTAAGCAGATTGGATCAATATTTGCCTCGATCAGTTATCACACACGGAGTATTCACAAAAAAAAAATAGGTTATAAAAATAATATTCGAATTCTAAGGAACACTGTGATGTAATTGCATTTCTCTAAGAGGACCATATTCGACGAAAAGAAACGATTCTACTGAATAGGTCTCCGAAAAATAAGGAAAATCTATATGGATAATCCTAACAATTACTTAAAGTACCTCTTTTATTTTCCTGTTCATCATTATTAAGTAACTGTTGTAGAACCTAAGTGACAACGCTTTTTTGAACACTATTTAGCGATATAAACAATGTGCTATTACCTACACCAAACCCAGAAACCCCAAGATCTGCCATCTATAATATGGTCGTATTTGTAATATATAACTCCTATAAAATGTCCAGATGAACCACTTCGTGAGATCCGACGATCTGGTGAAGGTTGCAGGAAGCAGCTGGATGCGGGCAGCGCAGGATCGATCGATGTGGAGATCTTTGAGGGAGGCCTATGTCTCGCAATGGACCTCTGTCTGCTGATGATGATGATAAAATATTAGACGATTTAATTACAAGCAAAAATAATTTAAACAGATAAAATTCAATGCATTTAGAAAATATATATTAGAATGAGTTTATATGAAACATTGTAAATTAGAAAACTTAGCGCATAACTGTGTGATAATTTTCAAATATATGGTTACCTATCTTACTTATCCTAATTTTCATAATAAGTTAAGTGACAATCAGGTCGAAGATGGTAAAGTACGCCTTCTTAAATATTCTTATGGCGACCAAAACAGTAACACTATTATAGCGACTAATTTATAAGGGTATAAGGGTGGGTAGAACCCTGCCACGTTAGGACGTTTTGCTTTTATCAAGACATTAATACATAATTTGGATTCTTTGACGATTTATCTAGCCCTTGTTCTTTCCTTGAAGATGAATCTTCACGAATATATAATATAACGAATTTCCTCTAAATACTATTACAATCATTTTGGTTTTAAATGTAGGTGAGTTAAATAGTTTGTCGTGTATACTCTACCTTTATTCTTTGCTAAATTAATTGCCATGATGTCATAGTTGATGTCACAGTGATCAATTGTGTAGAGAAGATACAAATCTCTGTGAGAAAAGAAGTGTAGTGGGTTAGACATCCGTGTAGACGATTGTTTCGAATGCAATAAGAATACCGTCGCAAGTATGCGCGGCTGGTAAGTAAACGCATTAGCGTGCAATGGGGTCACGTCGCCGACGTTACTCGGAAAGTCAATTGTTTACCACAGATCGACGTTTGTGACGCTGGCTGAGGTAACATGTTGACTTTTGGAGTGCAGTGACAGCAATTTTATGCGTTCTTGAAATAGCTGCCATTATGATGAAGAATAATGGCTTCAGTGTAAATTTCCTGTTTACAAATTCAGTTTATCTGTATAATCGATTTCACTTCGCAGTGAATAAATAAAAAAAATTTAAAAAGAATATTAATGTGTCCAAATGCGGTGTAGTCAAAGAGTCAACCCCTGTCCAAATATTTAAAAAGGAAAAGACGTTTTCTTGCGAATTATGATGGCGTAGTTCCTCTATACAAGCGTCATTAGCTCCACCGCATCGCTGATGGCAACACGGTGGTTGTGTAAGAGGCGACGTTAAACCGTTTTTTTTAGTATTGTGCACGTTGTGAAGTTTAGAGGTGGTGTGGCCAGTGTGCGGCGGGCGCTGAAAGCGGCGCTCATCTCGCTTGAATAGGCCAGGCCGCTATTTGGAGAACAATGCAGGCTTGATGTGCGCACGCCGACGGGAAAGCGCGGGAGGGAAAACGCGCGAAGCCGGCGGCAGTCTCGGGCCGCGAGCGCGAGCGGCCGCGCGCCGAACACGCGGACTACGGGCGCCCTGGCGGACGACGAGCGCCGCGCTCGCCGCGGCGTCACGTTCTCCGAATCGACCGCGAACGACAACGGCAACACTGCCACTGTGACTGAAATTCAGTGTCAAAAGGTTTGTGACCCACGAAAGTGCACTCGAAAATCGACTCAGCTCCTAACGCACTAAAGACGATATTACAATCACCGTTTATCGATCGGTAACGTAGTATAGAAGTTACGTCGCGGAAATGTCATAGTAATTTCATTGTGTGGTTCCTAATACGCATTTTTTGCTCACTGTAAGGATGTTCAACATATATATACATAGATAGACACACAGTGAATAAAATTCTTTAATACTAAAATTTCAAACTAAAACCATACATATTACATTTAATTTTTCTATAATTGCTTTAATACAATTTTAGGTCAGTAACAGTAAATAAATAGAGGTTTTAATGTTCCCAGACGAATGAATAAAGGGATAAGACGGTACATTGGTGTTCGCGTAAAGAAAATTTGTGACCCACATGTATTTTACACTGAAATTAGATTTCGGGATTGCGATCACACGAAGTCGTCTAACTAAATCAAGCCAAGGGATATGTCATGCCCCAGAATACGGCTGCTTCAATGCTATCTTGCTATTACTGCTGACATCATCGTAACAGAAATAAAAATAGTGAATAAAAGACACTGAAGTCAGCATTATTTTTTTTATTAAAGTCGTGGTTATATTTGGGTAGTGCGTAATCAGTTCTATTAATTTGAATTCTATTATTAACAGGCTTTCATATAGCTTGAAACATGACATAGCTGCCTTTATAATTTTTAATTAAAGTTGAAGGCTTTAGGCTAACAAAAAATTTTCCTTCTTGAACAACAGCTGCATTAATTTAATTCAAAAATTAGTTCTAACTTCGCACCCCTTAAGGCTTATTTTTGTTACGCAACTTATATTCAACAGATGGGCTCACAGTACATTCAAGACAAACCATTATATTATTGCAAATATTAGTTTTAATTTACAATTTATCATTTAAGGATGCATGTAAAGCTTCAAAGTTGAAGTTAGCTCATGTCAGATGTTTGTTCGTATGATTATTACGAATAAATGTAATAAGGAATATAGTTGGATATTGAATGATCTATTTATAGATGTACAAATTAAATTTGAAGTAGTTCCGATGGTCCTTGTAGAGTCCTATCTTGAGTTCGATGATTGGAATATTATTAGCGTTTCCATAATGCCTAAATTATAAATACAAGTCGAAACACTCCCATGTTTAGGCCTATTAAGAAATATGGTATGGAGACCAGTTTTTTTGGGTGCGGGTCGTGATATCGGTGTTTCACTTCGGCTCACAGCTTCCAACTTAAAAGTAACTGTATTTGATACTGTTATTTTTATTTTTGTTTAATAATGCATCAAATAATATTTTATAACAACATAAACGTTATACAATATAAATGGATTTTCAGGGTTTCTACAATGCGTATTCTTTTTTTTGACGAAGTGATGAACAAGACGTTTATCGTCATCATTATCAGCCGATAGACCTTCACTGCTGGACATAGGCTTCCCCCAAAGATCTCCACATCGATCGATCCTACGCTGCCCGCATTCAGTTGCTTCCCGCAGCCTTCACCAGATCGTCGGGCCACCTGGTGTGGGGCCTGTTAACACTACGTCTACCGGTACGCAGTCGCTATTCGAGGACCTTAGTGCCCCGTCGACTGTCAGTGCTTCGAGCGATGTGTCCTGCCCATTGCCATTTGAGGCTAGCAATCTTTTGGACTAAGTCAGTGACCTTAGTTCTGCTGCGGATCTCCTCATTTCTGATTCGAACACGCAGGGAAATCCAAGACGTTCACCTGATAGTAAGTGATACGCTGGTGCATAACAACGTGGTGCTATTTAGGATGTTAAATATTGCACCACATTGCCACTCGTCGCCTTGAGACATAAGACATTGTCTTGTTATCCCAGTTACTGCACACTATTGTTTGTTAGCAGAAATAGGTGCTGTGGTGTTATCTAGCTAGACGGTTTTCGGCAAGTCATTGCTCTAAAGGAAATTCAGAAAAAAACGAATAAATAGTTATCAGAAATCATAGTTTAGATGGGCAATTACTGTGTGCGAGTAATTAATATGATCACCGTGTTATTGCCGTCTATAAGTTGGATGGTCCCAAGGCGCGCCATTGTTGAGTCTCTCCGTACAAGGCATGTGATAAAACTGCCACGCCTGGCAACGCAGTGGGCGAATTCGTGGTCATATATTGCCATAATCTAAAACACTACCATCACCTTCAATCACAGATAAATTTTTCTTTTAAAAATCATGATTTTAAACCATTTATCACTTTGATACCCCTTGGCAGTAATAGTATTAAGAGAATAAAATTTCACGACAGGGATAGTAAAATTTACACTAAGTTTTTAAAATTATGAATCTTCAAAAAGCATACCGGATGTTAAGAATAAAAAAATCTGTAATAATTGAAAATTTTACACCACATGGTTAATAAAAAAAAATATGCTGTGAGAATTTATAACTACCATGTTCTTGTTGGTATAAAATCATAAACGCTGCATGTAAACGACAACAATTATTTGATAACGTTACAATTTTTTTTATAATATTCCGAATTACTGTCTTCACCAGATACGTATCCAAGTATTCCATGTACCTCTTTACAGCAAAAAGTTGAATGATATTTACCATGATAAAAAGTAATGGTGATTACTTGATAACGTCAAATTGCCATTAAGTTGAGGTAGCGTTGAATGTTAAAATGAAATGTCGAACAATAATTGTTACGTCAATTGTAAAATAATTACACTGCGGCCTACTTCGTCGCACATGTAGCTGAGCGATCAATTGCTTAACAAACATTCACAACAATTACTTCCTTCCATTGTTGGTAATGAAAAAAATCCAGTGAAAAAACATTTATACGGTCAGCTTTAAAAGCATTCACAATGTAATTGTATGAGCTCATTTACTACATAATTACGATAGTAATCGCTTCGGCTGGAAGTGGTAAAACGTGTACTGGTTGTCACTTTCAGATAATAATATTTTTTTTTTTTTTACAACTAAGTGTCGCAATCATTAGTGCATGTACTGGTTCACCGGATGATAAACGCCTGCTCGTAATTAGGTGCGAAAATTTTTGCGAACCATCACATTAGGCTTGCCTTTTTTTCATCAATATCGAGCCATAAAATGTGGCGCTAGTAGTAGAATGATATAAATAACACCTCATAGGGCTCTTCAGCTTGAGACTTACGAAGTAAAGTCTCATTACCCTTAATTCAGCTAGTTACTACACCCTTCAAATCGGAACACATTTATGTATCCAGACTACTATATGGCGGCAGAAGTAGGAGCTGCGTTTGTATCTACCCAGACGGTCTCCGACTAAAGACCTATCACCTGTACATAGGGACATGTAGATATCCTAACTTCGTGGTACAGCTAACTACTTACTATGGAGTATAAAAGTTCCTTCGCATAAAATTTTAGGGACACGTATAGTTAATTATGATTATTATGAAGTGTTTTAAAATTAACTTAGATAATTTCTTTCTTCGTTGTTATTCTGCTGCTATAAAAGCATTGCTGTGTTCCAGCAGAAATGATGATGATGGATGAGAATAGTGATATAAATAAACTTTAATAACGCATTACAATACTGGAATCTTTTCTTCTAAGTATAGCATTTTATTTTCGTATAAATATGGCAACACAAATTAAACTTACCTGAGCCACGTCTGCCTGTAGATGAAAGGAACAGAAATTATACAGTCCTGCCTTAGAGGCATTCATTCGCGCTCATCCAAAGCTTCATTATGAGGGGTCCGCTTCCTGACCCAGATTTTAAAACGTTAACAAGGTGGGTATTTTGATAATGATGATAAAAACAATTTTTTTTTTCTTAAATTATTATCAACTAGATATTAATTTTGTATTTTGATTGATGTTGATATTTTATATGCTGCGCTTCGTAAATATCGTGATAATATGCAGACGTCTATCTTTATATAAAAAAATTATATCATCATCAGCCTTTCTCAATCCACTACTGGATCTACATCCATAAGGTCTACACCTTACCTAATGTTTTCCACCAGATATGATCTTCATCTTTTAGCATCTACACATTTCCGACCGCTCTTATGATGTCTTCGGTCCGTTTCGAGGGACGGAGTCCTACACTCCTGTGTCGTATACCGCCCTACACCCCGTACGCAGCATCCGCTCTAGAATTTCGTCCCCTACCGGCCGTCACTGAAATGACAGATTTGGTCGGCCCACTAAAACATTATATAGTTGCAAATTTTTTAAGAATTAATAAGAGTTTTAAACAGTTGAATTCGCTTGATATAACAGTATTGCTATAAAGCGCGAAAAATAATTCGTTTACAGCCATGTCTTAAAAACTTATGACGAGAGCAGAAATTTCAAAACTAGAAATCCTAACTTTTCTAATACTATAGAAGAATTTTTAAATCGTCTGCTCAGTCTAGGTGTAGCATTAGCTAGTGATTAGGAAGCGGAAAATTAATCCTCGTCTATGAACTGGTCGCGACGCTCTAACGAGCTTATTTGCTCTTAACCTCTTTAAGAAAGCGCGTTAACTCCAGCTTTTCAATTTATTCATAATTTTTGTATAAACTGTGGCGAATTAATTGTCATAATATTAATATTTAAATGCTTGTATTATATCGATGATCTTCGATCTTGATTGCTATAGTTTCCAAAAAGTCAAGGTAACATAGTTAATTAAACTCCATAAAATCGATTAAGATTTCTACCTAATTTTATAACATAAAGTTCTTATCTTAACTAAGTTTATTATTGATCAATTTCCTAGTTAATTAATATATTTATAATCTAAGTAATGTATAACAATAAAAAAGGCTGCGATATTTTATGTCGTCTACATAATAAAAATCTGACAGAACGCTGTATTCAGTCGAAATCTTTATGATTGCGAATGAAATTCGGTCATGCAATATCTATTGTAGCAATATTCACAGTCTTTTAATATTTGCTTCTTCAGGTTTTGATATTGCGTCTCGTTTTTATACATTGAAGTATAACAATTCAAAGAAATTCTTATAAATTTCTTAATCGATTTGCGATTGAAAGACTATTGCGGTATTAATTGCAGTTTTATGAATATAATTGAAAAGTTTTACAGGAAACTGCCAAGCTCTCTCTTCTATAGGAGAGAGTTTAAGTAAACTACTGAAATTAGAACAGTAATTATTTTAATTATATTCACTGTTTATTATAGGCAATGAGTTCTCTTTTTATGTATTACCCTATCATAACTTTTTAAATAGCGGTCCCGGTTTTATTAATTCTTCATCTTTCTTATTCTATTCATCTTTATTATTAGATCGAGGTCTAACAAAAAATTTAAATACACCTGCACCTGGCCTTTCAATAAAACAAACGCAAATAACCTTAAGATGATACAAAGATACGTAAAAGTTTTGTTGTCTAAACGCCGTTAAAGTTCAATAGTGAAACGAAGTGTGGGCCATTTGCTTTATAAAAGAGCAGGTCCTGAGTAATTAAGGCTTGTCGTAAAGAAAATATTTAACGCTCAGCTCTTTGAGAGTGAGGAAGACGGTAATTATACATAAAGACAATTGCCTAATTAGGAGCGTCCCTTTAATAGCGCAATTAAAATGTAGAAGCCTTTCCGTTCGAAGCAACAGGTTCTTAGATGTTTTTATAGAAAACACGCTTCAGCTTTATAATCATCGTTCGAGAAAAGTTACGTTTTAAAGTAATTTTGATGTTATGTGGAAATGATTGGTTCATCGATGAACTGTTTTTCTTTTTATTATATGTTTATCTACATTTTAATATATTTAAAACTGTAGCTATAGCTTTTAGTTTTTAAAAGGGCTTCACCAAATAATTACTATAATACTTAGTATTTAAAATAAAGAAAAGGAATGAAAATATACATCATCTCATTGAAAGATTTGTATTAAAATATTTTGAATATTATTCATAATAAATCCTTTTGTTAACAAGATTGGTGGTTTTAAAAGTATATTAAGTTATTTGTAGTTTATCGGGGAGAAAACTTGTGAATAATCCGATCAACTGGAAATATTACATTTTATCTAAACACTTAATGACTTTACTATTATTATTAATGCCGTATAAGTTATTCTTTAAAGAACACAAAATTATGTCTGCTTAAATTATCTACAGTTAAAATAATTAGCAATGAACAGATAAAGTTCAAGGTTTATGAACCTTGCAAATTACAGCGAAGCCCGCCTAGCTATTATGCAAATGTCCCGACCGTTGATCCATGATTACAACGGGAATTCATGTTCGAACGGACAGACAGACAACAGACAATGTGAAAACAATATAAAGTGAAACGGGACTATACATTAGAATATAGACAATGTAATTAGTAGTTAAAAATCTACTGAATTTGTTTTGTTATTTCTTAATATTCTAAAAGGTTTTCAAATCTTCAGTAGGACAGAATGCCAAAATGCATCAAGTGTGCCGTTGTAGTCATTTCTTTGTATAGTTCAATGAAGCTTTCGTTAATAAATTTGCAACACAATCCGATTTGACAGGACATGACCGGAATGTTCATTTCCTCATCGAGGCGAGGCAAACACATGTCTCGTATCGAGTCGTGATTGAAAACAAACCTAGTTTCAGGCCCAGTTCCGCCGTTGGCACGGTTCTATTTGCGTTGATCGTTGCTGAACGGGTTAAATGTTTACAGCCACCGTAACCTTTTATGTTTAAACTTTAATCTCTTCAACGCTGAAAAGATTTCGTCTCGAATCATTTTATGAACACTCGAATTTCTTGTTTCTAGCAAAAATATCTAGATTATAAATTTTATGTGATAAAAATTATCGACATTTTCTAGATTGATCGGTACTACATTTTTTTGAACCAAAATCTATATAACCTATAAAGATGAAAATAATATAATTCGTAAAAAATAAAAGCTTATAGTGAATTGCTTCTTTATTTGGGATATTTACAATATCTTATACAAATTGGACGAGATGTTTGATGCTCTCAAAACCAATTTCTCTATTTTGAAGATCAAACCCATAACACTGAAAACGATGATTAGCGTATAATTAATAATAATATACAATTTATAATTTTTATTATAGATAATTAAGTTACAAAGTTAAAAAAAATTATTCACGAGGCTGTAAAAAGACGAAGTCCGCAGAAAGTGGCCTCTTGTAAGTTAGAGCTTAAGTTTTAAAAGAAGGATTATATCTGATATAATTCCACTCAACAAAGCTGTAACCTAGATTGCGATAAACACTTGCCTATAAGAATTTTATGACTAGCTGAAGTCTAAAAGCATTGCAACTACTTCAAATTATACCATTTCGAAAGTATTGGGTCAGAGGTTTTTATGAACAACCGGAAATTGCAAGAAGCTCGACGAAGAATTGCATAGAAATTTCACATCATTGAAGAGTTTGTGGTGATAATGGGAATCTATATACTATATCCTGCTCTGTTGGAGAATTTATGGTTATAATGGATGGAATACCTATCCATTGAGAGTTCTTGAGTGATCATTCTAAGTTTTTTACGGTGGACACTGACATGCGTTATCTGAGTCCTATCTGATCATCTAATATTACGTAGAATATTATCGTGTGTTATTATGTATAAAGTGATATTTACTTATCCTTATTTTTTTTGTTTACTACTGTACATACTTTAGCCTTCATTTATGAACTTACTTCTAATTTATTATCTCGTGTATACAACCTGTTTAACCCTTCATTGGTTATTGCACTTACAGGAATCTGATCAACAGGAGTAAAACATACAGCATTTTAAAAAGATAAATAAATAAAAAAAATTGGCTACAAAAATGTGGTACTTACGTATGGGTTGTAATTTATTACTTCGATCGTAATCTTTTGCAAGAGATTGAACCTGTTGACAGCGATTGGGCAGACACCCGTCCCTCTTGATTCATAGGTATCTTGAACTATTCTGTTTACAGAGCCGCCTCGTTTATTCCTGATTTAGTTCACATCTGACCCAATTTCTTGATTGTATTTCATATTTTTCTATACGTCACATTTAAATGAGGTCTTAGCGTAAATCGTTAAATAGCATTAAAGGTTTTAGCATTCGTTTTACTGCCTGAACACGCACCTTGATAGTTATAACTGTTTTCTACGAGACGAAAGTAGTACACGCTATAAATTTAATTATAATACGGTTATGTAGGTTTATTTACTTTGTTAACAAAAGTCAAAGTTCAAAAATTAACAGAACTGATCTTTTTAGTGTTGCATATAAGCATATAATCTACGTATTTTTCTTTGAATCACAGTTTATATATAGTTTTTTTTATTATTCAAAAACGCCAAAACAATATTCATTATACTTAGTGTTTTTTTGGTAGTACCTATAAAATAGAAACGTTGATGTATATGTACCGTCTTATCCTGTTTACTATTAGTATATAATGATAATATGTAGTAATATAAAATGTCAAAATAAAATTACTTTCAAAGATCTACATATGATCATATTATAAATACGTTGTAACAACAATTTGAAATAGTACGAAAAACCTGAAATAATACGTTAATTAAAACTGTAGTATTGTAGAAGAATGAAGGAAAAAAGAAATCAAATTTTAAAGTATTTTTTCATACAAATTCATTATAATTCGAAGTATTTGTGCATTTAAGAATAATCTCTGTTGAGAATTCATTACGTCGCCATTTCTCATAACATTTGCATTTTGTGAAGTTTTATGAAAATCACCCCTTTGTCTGTCCTCGTGTTTAACAATATTGAAGTTGATTCGTTCTATGTTGATTTATCTGATGGAGTGTAGCGCTTAGTGGCCATTTTGATTCTTACAGCTTATCTGATACTGGGCCTATAGATCCGGCTCCATGGCCTATTGGACCCGGGTCCGCGGCCTATTCATTGAAGGCCACAAAACTAATGGTCTGAATGTTAAACGTAAAGTAAATTTGTCTAACACTCTATTTCAGACTGTGACTAAATATGACAGAGGCGCTTTTAGTGGCAAGACATTTAGGCCTGACCTTGTTTACTGAAAGTGTTGTATATCACCATATCCTTGCAAGGGATCGTCGTAAATTCTCATTTTTATACGGATCTTTGAAATAGCCTTTTACCACGACTTTAGGCTTGAGAAACCTTGCAAAAGCAAAATTCTAGTACCAGCAGTGAGAACACTTATAGAGATATTGACATTATAATATGTTTCTATACTTTTATTAATAATTTGTTCTCTTCCAATCACATAATAAAAACTTAATTTGCAGTTATTAGAATAACTCATGAGTTCATTGGAAGACGTAAGAAGTATTTACTTTGTCGCTGAAGATATTTTAACATCGCTTCCTAATGATAATGATTAGACTAAAAAACTATAGATTTTTAATTTTTTTTTTTATATATCTCCTTGACAGATCTAATGGCTTGATTGCGTCTATAATAGAATTTAATTCCTGTCTTGTTGATATACGTATTGGACGAATAATGTTGTATAACAAGTAATTTTACATTTTTGTGTACGTGAACTTGGACACTAAGTCGATATATTCTATACGATTGTATCCATTAACTGGATCTATCTGGGTCTTCATAATATCAAGAATCGCGACAGTACCCCATCATTAAGTATACAAGTGTATCCATCAACAGGATCTTCGTAATACTGTTGTAGGTAGTATCTTGCTCTGTACTTTATATCTCTGTCATTATATAGTGCTGATGTTACAAATTAACCAGAGACTCCGCACCCCATCTCAATACCTCTACAAGTGTAAATTCAATTTGTAAATTAAGGGTTAATAAGTATATTTTTATATACTACGAAACGTTTATTACTAAAATAAAGCGAAGTTGTGATTAGAATGATGACATTAGATTGATAAGAAGATCGATGCTGATTAAGATTTATAACAGTTAAAGATTTACTATGATATGATATATTTGTATACTTACAGTCCTAAATTTTTTAAAATATCTTTCAAATTCTTTGTCTTGTGTATTTTGTGCCTAATTTTCATTGGCACTACAATTTATTTAAGATTATATCGGAACTTTGAGGTACGTCTGTATGTAAATAAATATATATTTGATCCATACTTTAAAGTAGACTTAAAAAATATAAGTAGGAAAGTAAAATCTTTTGATATTAACCACAGCTGCGCTCTATTATTATTTCTTTCGTGAGCCTTTATATCATTTTTAGCTATTCTGTATTGGAGCTATGTTATCTTTTCAATTAAGGCCACAAAACAGTCATGAATAGTTTTATAACTTTGTTTCGAAATCCAACAAGTAAGTTCACGCTTCGTTCAATTTGGAAGTGGCTTCTCAAGGTTAAACGGAGCTTGAAATGATTGATAAGGCATGAAGTTCTTAACTTTTTGCCTGGCCAGCCTTGACGAATCGTACAACGTCAGTTACTGCGAGATCGAGATCTTGAAGAATTAGTAGTAACTAGTTCAATGTTCATACCAAAACGGAGAATTTAGTTATTTCTTTATCTATTTATTACAAAATACTATGTAATTGAAATAAATTAAATATTATTATACGCAAATGTTCAGCCAATTCTAACTTGACAGTGGCGCAGTGGCTATGCGTTTCTCTTGTAATTTGGAGTTCTCTGGTCGGATTATGCGGCCACGTGTTTCGGTGTTTGTTTCTGTTGCCATGGCGATGTTGCTGTGTTCCCGATGTCAACATATGAATTTCAAAGTCATTACAGCCAACAGAATTGAATTGAATCCATTAGCAAAAGAAATGTTCCGGCTCTAAGAAGAATGGACGTAAAAATCTCAGCAGGCGATATATACATATAAATACTTTTTTTTAAATTTCTAGATGTCTTAAATTTTGAGTAACATACTCTTTGAACGAGTTTTATTTCCGCGTGTTATTATTATTCAAATACTTTTTACCGCCATAGTATTCTTTGCTAATTAAAACATTATTAACTTTTTTTTAAATTGTTATGAAGCAAATCTAAGACACTTTGTAAGAGTTTTATTTTTAAGAGCACCCTTAATTTTGTGCAGACGAAAATACAGCATCGCAAGTTTAATTTTATTTCTACACATTCGTGTTTGGTACACGTACTAAAATGTTGATGGATATAAAGAATATTACAGTATATGTTTGTATATTGTGATGGAACTGTAAATATACTCGTGTTATTAGAAATGTCTCGAAGAGAAACTCGAACTCCAAGATTGTAGAGTCAGAGTATTCTGAGCGAGCACTCTTCACGATCAATGGCGTGATTATCACCTAATACCACGTGAAAACGAGGTCAAGTGTAAGCCCGTTGAAATAGAAAATATTTCAGAAATGATATCTGATCTGTCCAACAGTGGCTTCTTTATATTTATAGGATCTAATTACCAAGGTCTGAAATTCGATTCTAAATAACTTGTATGCGGTATAGACAGTTCGATTGGTATAAGATTTTTACTGTCACAGTCCTGGCCTCATGACCTCGTTACCCTCAATCGATCGCGTAATGTCACTTTGTTACTTCAGACCACGCCATGTTAAGTACAATGTAGTATTTATTATATTTATGTAGGTAGATAAAACAATTATTATAACTTAAGGAGTTGTATAAACTTTCAATAAGATCTCATAACTAACTGTTTTGAAAGAATATATAAAATACAATAAGCTCACAATGATTTTTGTCATCGTGTCTTTTAAAGGTAATTCACAAAACACGTTCTTGCGCTGTTTGAGTATAGTGACTCCCAGTGATCCCTTGATGTTGTGGGTTCATCAGAAGTTGATCATTGTATCAGAATCAAATACCACATTCTAATATCGGGCAGCAGTAAAATTGATGTCATAGAGTTAACACTGGGATCACTCGATCAGACAACAAGTCTAGTAATTATGGTTTAAACCTTATGTATATAATATATAACTTTGTATATATAATGAGGAAATCCGCAGAAGAACTTGAGTCACCAACACCTCTACAAGTTGCGAGGCAAAAATGGCAATGGGCGGGGCACATAGCTCGTAGAACCGATAGACGTTGGGGTCTTACAGTACTGGAATGGTGACCCCGCATCGGAAAGCGTAACGTTGACAGACCCCCCACTAGGTGGACAGAGGACATAAAAAATAATCGCTGGGAGTCACTGGATTCAATCACCGCAAGACCGTGGTTTGTGGAACACATTACAAGAGACCTATATCCAGCAGTGGAAGTGCAACGGTTGAAATGATGATGATGATATCTAGATTTATATATAACTATATTTATTCAATAATCAATTATTTCCTGTCAATTATTACGTCATAATAATATTTAAAAATGTATTAGTGTATTAGGAGGACCGGAAAGTAATGTCGTTTTCTTACGCTAAATACAAACACATACATTTTTAACGAGTCTTTATTTTTAATCAATGATGTATTCCCCATCATTGTCAATAACCTTTTGCCATCTAGTGAGTAAATTTTCAATCCCTGATCGATAAAAATTAATTGGTTTTTCGGCAAAATATCTAGAGATGGCATTTTGGATATCATCCAAATTTGCAAATGTTTTGCCACTTAAAAAGTGTTGCAGCGCTCGGAATAAGTGGAAATCCGATGGTGCAACATCGGGCGAATATGGTGGATGAGGCAGCACCTCCCACCCCAATTCATTAATTTTTTCTAGAGTTCGCCTTGCGCAGTGCGGTCTTGCATTGTCATGTTGGAGAATGACGCCTTTTCGGTTGACAATCGCTGGCCACTTTTCAATTAAAGATTGATTGACTCGCTGCAATTGTTCGCTGTAGAGGTCTGCAGTAACAGTTTCTCCAGGTTTCAGTAATTCAAAATGAACAATGCCGCGAATACTCCACCAAACACACAAAAGCGCTTTTTTGGGGTGTAAACCTGGCTTAGCAGTACTCCGAGGGATTTCATTTGGAGAGAGCCACTGCCTTTTGCGTTTTGGGTTATCATACAGGACCCATTTCTCATCTCCTGTGATCAAGCGATCAAAAAACGCTTCTGTGTTGTGTCGTTGAAGCAATAAGTTGCATGTGATTGATCGGTTAGCCTTATTCTGTTCGGACAGATTATGCGGGACCCAAACACCTGCTCTGCTTACTTTTCCAATCTGCTTCAAATGTTCTTGGATGGTCGACCAAGGTTTGTTGAGACTGTTTGACAATTCCTCGATCGTCTGACACGGATTTGCTTCCACTTCCGCCCTTAACACGTCGTTGTCTAACGCTGATGGTCTTCCTGATCGATACGAGTCGGAAAGATCAAAATTACCCGATTTGAACTTGGAAAACCACCTTTGGCATTTACGAATGTCCAGTGCATTTGGATAAACATCGCAAATGTTTTTGGTAGCAACTGTTGCGTTATTTCCCTTGCGAAACTCAAAGAGCATGCAATGCCGGATGTGTACCTCTTCTGGTATTTGGCTGGCCATTTTACCCAAAATTACAAAAAAAAATTGTAATTCAATTGTCTATAAGTAAAGAAATCACTATAACCTCACAATGTCTTTGGTACGCCTCTGAACAAAACAATGAGCTGACAAATGACAATCAAGTATTGGCATGCGCAGAAACGACATTACTTTACGGTACACCTAATACAAAGAAACTCTTTCAACTCTTTAACAACCCTTTCTTAGTTTTTTTCATGTAAAGTCAAATGCATAAAGTACGCATAATGTAGTATTTATTATACAATATAAATATTTTCATCGAACAAATTGTACTTTGTAGGTTTTATGTGAACTATTTCACTATTTAACGGAGTCGAAACCAATTATGGAGGCGAGCCACCCACATTGTGGCGGATGGGGCCTGGTATTTTCCTCAGTAAACATAATACGAACGTTTCACCTGTTCGATATAACGAGCTGTTGCGAGACGCTCTCCGAGCGCACTACACTCTGTATAGTGCATTATTTTCTACTACATGAGTACCTTCAAGTTTTTTGTTAACAAAATTATTTTTAAGAAAGTTCTCATATTCATTATTTTACTCGTAAAACCCAATGAGATTTTTTACTGTTTCATTATCATCATTGGGTGCAATTCAAATTGTATTGGTCAATTAGACAAAACTTTAACGATCATGTATAATTTTAGTTCCTTTACGATGGCGTAGCGTTACTTACTTTTTATTGCTTTACTCTGGAATAGCAAATAGGTCTATGGCTTATTAAAATTCCAATATGAGTAATCAGTCTGTTACCAAAATTCATTTATTTTCATAATACACTTGATGATAGATATACGGCTTTTCATATTTAAAGGTCAGCTAAGAATGGATTCTACAAAAAAAAATCCCCATAAGGAAGTTGCTAGTTAAAAATAAAGATACATTTAAAACTACAGCAATATCAGTCTACATTTCTCACATTTGATCTAATACATAATATGTTTTATACATATACTTGGAGCTTTGAAACCATTACTACAAAATTAAACCAATTCATCAATGGATATCCGCGTCTAAACATTTCCTCTGAACGTTCTTTAAAACTAGAACAAACAAACACGAATTAATCTTACCTCATATCCGTACCCATTACAGTTTTTTTAACAACTGCTATAAGAAAACGTAAACATTATAAATTATTCCACAGCTTTTCACATTTCGATGGTGTAGTTGTTATATTGTGTTGAGAAATGATGTTTTTTTCGAAATAACCTCCATTTTATTAGTAATCTGACCACATCTGGCGAAATGTGAGTGTTTATTTACCTCTTCCTACCCCTACTGGGAAAAAGGCGTGACAATATGATATATATTTATTAGTAATATTCGGTAATCTATAAAGCTATGTTATATTAATAACTTAAAATTAAAGTTTTTACATATAGCTATTTAATTCTATGATTTTAAACACTGTAAGATAAAACCTAAAGTTGTAATGTAATATCTATACAGCAGAAAGATTTCTATAGACTATATTAATTGTTATCATATTTATGAGCTTTTGTCTCAACCGGATATGTCTTCTTCATATCCTAACCTTACAATATTCGTTAGTGAATAATTCAAATATGATTGCGTTCATAACTAACCTGGTTATTTTTTCAGGTGCGTGTACGCGAATTCTACATCGCGATGCAGCGTTGCCCCTACATCCACGAGATGAAGGAGCGGCTGCTCGGCGCCCCAGTTGAGACACTGGAGACAAAGGAAGCGAGGGAGGCGAGGGAAGCCAGAGAGGCCAGGGAACACCCCCGGTCCGCCATCGATCACGTGCAAGACACCCAGGTCGGCACCATCGTCAAAGTAAGATCACCGTCACCACCATTATATCCTTATAGTATATATGTATTTATTTATATTTATTTTAATTTTATATATCAAATAAATCAGTGCTTTACTATCTTATAATGGATCTATTGCAGCCCATTTACGTCCCCACTGTTGGGGCAGAGACCTACCCTCAATATGAAGGCGATTTAAAATGGATAAAGGTTAAAAAATTACAGCGGTTCTAAAAAATATTCATTTGTTACTGAACCCTGCCGATTTTCAACCCTTATTTTCTCAAATGAAGTAGAAGATTAAGCCTTAAAAAACCTAAAAATTTTTTTTTAGTTCATTTTACATTAATTTCAATATTTTACTGAAAAAGCTATTGTTGTTATCAAACTGATTCAAACTTACATAAGGTTGAAATTATTGTTTAAACAAAGGATATTTTTTGTTTTATTCTTTTTCACGTCGCATCACATCATCTTAGCTTCTAATGTAGGAAAACATTGCAGCTAGATATCTGTTTTTCTAATGATGACATCATCATATCTTTTTACCCGACAATAACAATTATGTATATATAGTTTACCCCCTTTTTATGTGTGATCATAAAATAAAAGCGTAACTTCGTACAACGGCGTCGTTTGATATTGAAGTATATGATACTTCAAGGTTTTCATAAAAACTTAAAAATAACCTATGAGGAAGTTCGGTATTGTTCTATAGTCCTATTCACGTTAATATTGATCATTGAAAGCTATTTTTTTTGTTGTGTGAGTATATATTATGCAATAGAAGACTCGATGGTGACAGTGTGACTTGTTTGAATTCAAATAACCCACATTAACGCCAAAAATAGGCCGAAAAAGGTGTTTAAAGTAATTGAGTGTATTGGTAAGTATATTGATAGTATTTTTGCTGGTATGAAGCTTCCATACAGTTGCACTAATTTTGATCTATTTTATTTATTTACTTGAAAAATTACTCAATTGCCAACTGAGGGAAGAAAAATCAACTCCGTTTCAGTTTTAAGACATTGTTTTTGTCGAATGTGTTATGAATACTTAATTTAATAGGTAAGGGTGTGGTTCGTCCTATATGCAGATGCATTGATGATCTCATATGGATATAGAATGCGTAAAGATAGGGCTGGACTTCGTGGAAGACATTCGAAAAGGATTAAGTACACCAGTGGGTAGATGACGGCCATGATGGTGATACTAGTGCTTTTTACCACTACAAACCAAATCACCACTTAACATCGAGTGGAGTCGTAGACTAGATGGTGGTAGGTTTATGTTTTCGGAGACCGTCTAGATAGGTAGGTACCGCAGTGCCTATTTCTTCCATCAAACCGTAGTGTGCAAACATTACTGTGTTCCAGATTGAAGGGCGCTGTAGCTAGTGAAGTTACTGGAGTAATGAGACTTAAGATATTGTCTCAAGGCGATGAGCGGAATGTGGTGCAGTTTCAATTCATCTCAATTAGCACCACATTGTTATCGGCAAGCATATCACCTAAGACCGGGTGAACGTCTTACTCGTCGCTTTGTCGTATAAAAAAGTTTAGATTTTATCTATTTAATAAAAATACTATTTTCGTGTATTATTTAGCTGAATTCGGACGGGTACGGTTCGCACACGTCGCCGGCGCGCGCGCCGCTCGTCGTTGACGAGTGCGAGGCGCCGGCGGACGAGACGGACGCCCTATCTCCAACCGAAGCGGTGCTGCGGTACCGTACCTGCTGCCAACCGGACACCACACCCAAAAATGCCAAGTAAGCCAAACACCTATTATCCATTTCAATTTTCTTATTACCCAACAAAGTGTGAAAACCGAACGAGTACTTCACATGATCTCTTAACAATATGGCGCTAGTTGTAATTATATACACAGCAACACATTGAGTTCGTCGCCTTAAGTACTAAGATATGAAGTCACTTTACCTAACTAATTTCCTAAGCTGCAACGTTCATAACACCGGAGTAGAAATAGGAGTTGTGATAGTACCTACCTAAACGATCTACGTCAACAGAGCCCTATCACCAGTAAAGTAGTATAAATGAATATCCTTTGCTTTCAAGAAGCCCTATCAATTAACAACCCTGTTCGAGTTTTAGCTCATAATTCGACAGCGTTAATAACCGAGCTATTCCCCTTCTTATATTATTTTATTTATTATCTGTGTTAGAATAATTGTAATTACTGGGGTAACGAGATTATGAGAGAGAGAGATTAAGAGAACACTATGTCTAAAGGCGACTTAGACTACCTAACTAGCGCCACTTTATTATGGGCATGCGCATCACTTGCCATCTGGTGAACGTTTCGCTCGGTTCATCGCTTAATTAAATAAAAAATAAACTTTGCTATCGATAATTATTGCTAGACCTATTTTTGATGTATAAATTCAAAGTAATAATTTAGATAATGTAATCGTCCTTAATTTGAACACGAAGATGTTCAGCTCTTCGTTCTTGCCGGCGACAGTGTTTCGTCCAAACATGACGTCGGTTTCCCGAATAAAGGCTATAGGCTTGTTTATCATCGTACATCATATCAAAACTTTACACTAGGTACAATCATAATGAAGAACTAACCTATTTGGATAAAAAAGAGACCAACGTTAAAAAGAGGGATATTTATGTGTGGGCCCGATCCATCTCATTAACGGTAAAAGCCAACATTGTTGTTGTTGTTGTCTCATTGTGCTTTTGTGTATTGTAATGATATTGCTTCTGATTTCGCACAAAGCCAATTGCCATAAAGGAGAATAAACTTTTTTTTGGTCGAACACTCGCTATGTTATTTAATATGACAAGTAATTTGTCAATTATCTTCTCTTTATAATGTGATAAATGTCAATATTGACATATTTATTAAAATCAATTGTATTTGAAAGCGGCAAACATATCTTTACATGAACGTTATTGTTTAAATTTGACATCGCATTATTATATGTTTTGGTTGTTTATATAATAGAAACTGAAACCGAAACAAATACATAAACATGTGTTTTTGTATGTCTTTCTATAATTTATCGGGACCAAAGGTCGAAATTAAAAACTAAAGTATCTAGATACAAGGTAAAGTTATACTAGAATTACCTTACCTTGTCTACACGCCATGAGCATATCGATTTAAAACTGTACTTAGTATAAAATAAAGATAAATATAGGCTTTATGTATAACTCTATCTATTAACTCGGATATAAAACAAAGCTCTTTAAGTTACTGCGCAATATAACGTAAAAATTGGGTCACCTTGCGCTTATAAAACAGGATCAAAACTGAATAATACATAAAAAGCTTTAATGGATATATTAGGGGGACCGGAAAGTAATGTCGTTTTCTTACGCTAAATACAAACACATACATTTTTAACGAGTCTTTATTTTTAATCAATGATGTATTCCCCATCATTGTCAATAACCTTTTGCCATCTAGTGAGTAAATTTTCAATCCCTGATCGATAAAAATTAATTGGTTTTTCGGCAAAATATCTAGAGATGGCATTTTGGATATCATCCAAATTTGCAAATGTTTTGCCACTTAAAAAGTGTTGCAGCGCTCGGAATAAGTGGAAATCCGATGGTGCAACATCGGGCGAATATGGTGGATGAGGCAGCACCTCCCACCCCAATTCATTAATTTTTTCTAGAGTTCGCCTTGCGCAGTGCGGTCTTGCATTGTCATGTTGGAGAATGACGCCTTTTCGGTTGACAATCGCTGGCCACTTTTCAATTAAAGATTGATTGACTCGCTGCAATTGTTCGCTGTAGAGGTCTGCAGTAACAGTTTCTCCAGGTTTCAGTAATTCAAAATGAACAATGCCGCGAATACTCCACCAAACACACAAAAGCGCTTTTTTGGGGTGTAAACCTGGCTTAGCAGTACTCCGAGGGATTTCATTTGGAGAGAGCCACTGCCTTTTGCGTTTTGGGTTATCATACAGGACCCATTTCTCATCTCCTGTGATCAAGCGATCAAAAAACGCTTCTGTGTTGTGTCGTTGAAGCAATAAGTTGCATGTGATTGATCGGTTAGCCTTATTCTGTTCGGACAGATTATGCGGGACCCAAACACCTGCTCTGCTTACTTTTCCAATCTGCTTCAAATGTTCTTGGATGGTCGACCAAGGTTTGTTGAGACTGTTTGACAATTCCTCGATCGTCTGACACGGATTTGCTTCCACTTCCGCCCTTAACACGTCGTTGTCTAACGCTGATGGTCTTCCTGATCGATACGAGTCGGAAAGATCAAAATTACCCGATTTGAACTTGGAAAACCACCTTTGGCATTTACGAATGTCCAGTGCATTTGGATAAACATCGCAAATGTTTTTGGTAGCAACTGTTGCGTTATTTCCCTTGCGAAACTCAAAGAGCATGCAATGCCGGATGTGTACCTCTTCTGGTATTTGGCTGGCCATTTTACCCAAAATTACAAAAAAAAATTGTAATTCAATTGTCTATAAGTAAAGAAATCACTATAACCTCACAATGTCTTTGGTACGCCTCTGAACAAAACAATGAGCTGACAAATGACAATCAAGTATTGGCATGCGCAGAAACGACATTACTTTACGGTACACCTATTACTAAAAATATAAAGGGGAGGAAGCTGTAATCAAAGCGCTTCTACGTCGCATGGATGGACAATCGATTAAATGGGTACGCGTACCAACGAAGCACGTGCTGTGTTGAGAAAAACCTAATATGAACCTTATATCCTAGACTGTAAGTCCAAAATCACTGTCTTATTATTTTAAGCCCGACCAGGAAGGCGGTCATCCGTTGTCACGCGGACATAGTAACGAGCGGTCAGTGGCTTGATGTCTAAGGACCGGATGTAAGTATTATAAGGATAGGTGTTGCTATATGAATATATTAGCGATTTATTTCAAAAGGAAAGTAATTTCAAGCATTGAACAAAGATTCGATGATGAAATAATACAAAACATCCATAAATGTGATATAAAAAAACCTAGACTAATCTATACCGGAATTGCAAGTCAATATCGTATCCATAAAAGATATTCAGACTACCATTATATACATTAGATTTTACAATTATCTTTTTACGATATCTTTGATAATTATTGCGACAATAGTAACTTTTTCAAATCAGTTACAGAAAATTGCTAAACATTAAGTTATAGTCATTTCCTCACTTATTTAATTACATTAATAATTAGTAAGGATACTAATGAATGGGATGATGACGATGTAATATTTAGGTATCGACTTAAACATTATTACAAATGTTATAATACAAAACTTCATGGACAAACAATATATATTTGTATAAGAAATATATGTCCTGCCAGGTGGATTAATGGCCTGGAGAAGATAGCAGGGGATGTTGGCATCAGATGATCAAGCTAGAAAAAGATTAGGGTGGCTTCGATTGTGTGAAATCTCAATTGATGATGATAAGGAGAAAAGGTTAAAATATATACAAATAACAACAATTGTTATTGAAGACATTATAAAATAACTTTATCTTTAAACTACATTCAAATCAATACATTTAATTTTTTTTTTTCAAATTTGTATATTAAAAACCTTTATGCGCCAACTAACGCCATCTAGTTTTTTTCGCGGCAATGTGTCTGCAATACGCATGCGCAAATTTAACGGGTGAAAACCCTGATTTGTTTATGTGAAATATCAGAGAAACAAAATCCGATTGGACACTAGGTAGCTCGTAAGAAAACTGCAAGAGAATAATGACGCACAATTGAAACTATATTCGAAGGATAATAATAATGGTACAATATATTATATAACTAACAATGAAACAAGTGTTTAACTACAGCTAGTTTAGGTAATCCGGGATACCTTCTTTGACTTTAAAATGCACCTCCTCAAATCTCTAAACAGTAGACTTCATTATATCTTATAAAAATATAGTATTCTGCTAAAAATTTATACATCATATGCAAGAAATCATATATAAGTTGAATGATTGATTATAAGGAAATAAAGACATCAACAGACTGCGAAATACAAATGGTTATTATGATGTATCCGCTGATGGAATCATCACCTTGAATAAATATATAATTATCTATTGCGCCACTTCTTCGCGTATATTTTTATGATGGTTGTAAGATATTAAATATACTTGTCATAACTTAAAAAGATATTTAAATGTAACGAAAGGCGGTATTTAAAATTCGATCACGTTATTTACAGGGTTGTTCTTTGATTTTAAGCAGACTGTGAAAGGAAACTTTTAATATTGCTCTATAACCTTTCATAGCTCAATTATAAAATCTGAAGACAGATGATCTGAATGAAATTGCCTTAATATATATTATAGGATATAAGTTCTTCTTTGTATGTGATTTATTACTGAAGGTCATACTTGTGTTGAAATGCTTTTTCTGAAGTAGCGACTAGTCGCTTCCTCATCACTCTCCAGCATGTGTCCGGGCAGTCGAAATATTGAGTCGGTCTGACTAGTGAGTAGGTGTTTGACATCTGTGGTCATCTGCCCTCGAAGTTACCTATTAAAACTGGTTATAATTTCAGTTTAAGGATATGAATAAAACAAATTGAATAATCCACCCGACAATGGCTACTCGGACTTATCTGTCTAGACAGTATATAAGAGACGATTCACAAGACCATTAATGGATGCGTTTAAAGTCGAGCGACCAAAGTGATATGCTAGTGCGTATTGTGCGCAGCGATACAAGGCCAATACGTTATGTTTGTTATGTCATTGACGAGTTTAAACACTTAATTGAAATTGCTGAGACGATGCGTTTACTGAGTTTCGCATACTAAGTGATGGGAATGCATTAGCTTATTACTGTCTGTAGACCGCCATTTAATATTATGATTAAGGGTAATCGTGGAAGCGGCGATAAACAAAAGTCCTTTGATAGCTGAGCTCGTCGTCATGAGATAAAAATAAAAGATGTCTTCTGCTCTAGTATTTTGACAATCTTCAAAGTACTTCAAATCGGAATGTAGTAATGTTTGCGCGCTATTGTTTTTCGGCTAATGTAAACGCTGCGATGGTATCTACCTAGATGGTCTTTTGTAATAGAAATTTATCTCCGATTAGTGCTGTGGTAGTAGTTTTGGAGTGGCGCCGGCCTTCCGATAGACGTAGTGCTGGTAAACTCTCCACAAGATGGACTGACGATAACATGTTCGGGGCGTTTACAGAGCTTTCGTGTGGAGGCTTAGGCTCTGTAGATGATGTTAGTAGTCGATGAATAATGTATTAAACTTATTGCAAATATTGAAATGTATGTTCAGAGCTTTAAAATATTGATTGCTCAATAGTTTAACATTGTCATGTCAATTCTGACACAGTGGCATAGGCTGCTCGGTGCTAATTGAATTTACACCTTTCCGATGGAGTTCGTTAACGCTGTGACGTCATAGTTATTAGTTGGTTAAGTGTAATTAGTGGGATTCTGTAATATATAGAATAGTGTATGTAGTGCCTGTAATACCTGAACGAATACTTTTGAACAAGTCTAGAATATTATTACTTCATACACACGGTATCTTGCTACTTGGGTATTGGAAATATAAACTATTAAAGTACAGCACCAAATTTAGATATCATAGTTTCGTTAGTCTAAATGTATGATTCTATCACTTCATCACAATTCACTTGAATTTATTTCAATTTACTGTCTGCCATTAAGACTAGGCTTTTGTCTACTAGACTAGAATTTACTTATTTGATATGTATATTTACTAGATGTATAAATATTATATTTCAATAATTATTTAAACAGTTTTTAACGGCCAAGCGGAATATAGTCAACCTTTCAGTTCAAACGAGATCGGTTATTTGCATCACGGTTAATATTTTAGTTTTTTAAGTTATATCGTAGTCTAGAGATTTGCATGCGATTGAAGGCTGCTGTAAAGTGCGCAGTATTTTAAGGGCGTTTTTCCCTGCTTTTGGGAAGCAGGGGCCGGGTCAGTGGGTCGCGCGCGCAGCCTCACAAGCTCACTAAGAGTCGCGCCTCTATCGACCGACCGGCGTCTATTTAGGGTTGGCGAGGATTCCTATAACACATTTGATGTCACTAAATTGAAATTAAATAATATAATGACAATAAGTTCTACTAACTATTATGAAATAATTACATGCTTGTTACTTATTTGACCTTTAGTCAGTATCAAGTCTAAACGATACAGTTCCCGTGTTGAGTATCTTACTCTAATTTATGATACCCCGCAGAATTTTTGATATAAGTCTATAGTATTTCTCTGTGGTAAATAGCAGTAAAATTTCATCGATTTTTTTTTAGATGTAAAGAGTCCTCTCTAAATTCACAGTGCCATGTGCATGACCTTAACAACCAAACACTCTACAAGCCACCCTTTCCATGGCATCAAAGACGTAACTTAGCCAAATAACGTCCCCTCATGCCGCTTACTGGTGCAGGTTATATAAAATAGGGTGCTCTCGGGAGGGTCGGTGCCGCCCCTGACTTTCGCGTCCTTCAACGCGCAGCATCCGTTACTGCGCAACTCTCGGCGCACTCGAGTCGGAGACACGGTCTCGAATCTGCTCCATCATACATCCGCAGTTATTTTACCTTGAAAAGGATCCTTCCAGTCCCACCTTTACCTAAATCTTAAACCCGCTTGAACCCGCCATGCTCTTGTGATTTCCTATTTCCCTTATCTTAGCCGGGTGAAGTGTTTGTGATGGGGAAAGAGAAACATCCAATGGAGGCTGAGGTGAAGGTGGCCACAGTAGATTTGGAGGCAGTAGACAACATGGCTACCCTGCCTGTTGGTCAACACCGTCAACAGGGTAGCGATATCGCCATCGCGGAGAAACATAATACAACTAACAAAGAGATGGAACTAAAGTGTGTTCAACCCAAACCATCCAAGAAGTAAAAATAAATTATCAACTTCATACTTTTTAAATTACTGGGATTTTATGTTATAATAGTTTTATAAAAAGTGAATGTCTTCTTTTATGTTTTCCCTTTAATGAATATTGATGTTAGATATTCGTTTGCTCTCTGTTTTTAACGATTTTAATTTATACCTTTGTTCTTTAAGAGTAGTCACTGGTTTTTCATAATCCTTAAGATAATTTGTTAAGTTATTAGCGCATAGTTCTAAATTAATTTATTAATTATCTGTCTCTTTATTAAATCTAGCGTTATTTTTAATACAGTTTGTATTTTTTTTTTATTTCAGAACATCTCTATTCATCATCTCAAGTTTCATCTACGCCAAACTTCTAGTGGTGGTTTGCGTCGCTTATGTGATCAGCGATGTCATCACCCACAACCTGCCTCTCTATTACTACGAGGGTTTCTTCACCTACTTGTACGGCATGAGCATACTATTCTTGTTGTATGTTTTCTGTTTCCTACTTCAGGGTAAGTATTACTTTTTAAAACTATAAAATAAAAATTTGCAATTTGACAATCAACATTTATTATTTTTTCTGTGTAGAGAGTGCATGCTGCAACGGTAGCCCCCCAAAGCCGAAACCTCCACCAAAAGAGAAGAAACCTAAGAAAGAAAAGGAAAAGAAGACCAAAGACAAAGACGGCAAGGATGGGAAAGATGGTAAAAAAGACACCAAGAAAGAGGGTAAAAAGGATAAGGACAAGGATAAGGATACCGGAAAAGATAAAGCTGCTAAAGAAAGCAAGAAACAAAGTCAATTCCAGGTCAGTGATAACTTTATTACATTTTTTAATAGCGTATCATCAGCACATCCAATTTTTCGTATTTAACTATACTTGTATTCATTTGTTGCTTCCCATCGTACCAATATTTTGTTACTTGTTAACATTTCAATATTGTGTTTAATATAAAAAAATTAAACGCATACATAGCATTTTATGTTGTTTAGCTTTTACAAAAACGTGATAATGAGCGCTTCGTCAGGGCGTGACCGGCCGCATGACCCCTTTTCTGTTTACGCTGGCTACTTTTTTGTTTTTCCGTATCATTTGGGCAGGAGGTGTATCCCCGTAAGATGCGTGATAAAGTACGACAACAACAATTGCAAATACAAATGGCACAATTGTATGCGTCCGATCAGGTGAGGTATATTATGAAATGACGCATCCTGCTTCATATATTATCATACCATTACCGAGCTTTGGATGTGCTGTTTTAGTACCTTTAGTTGCAAATTATTTATGCTTGTGTTTTGTTCGCTATGTACCCCTTGCTACTTCGAAATACGATCGAAGCCGATGCTTTAGTAGTTAAAAGGAGTTTTTCCTGCGTCCATACATAATAATATTCACACTCCTGTATTGAAGTAAACTAATTTTGCTATCGAAATAAAAAAATCCTTGAATTGAGATAAATTTAAATTGCATTACTAATTTGATGTATTTACAATATACGCGTTATTGAGGTTTTCTCACCGGTAATCCTTTGACGTTTCTCTATGTTATTTATAATTTTTAGCAGCAAGATGTGGTGGAGTTAGAAGCGGGGCCTGTCGCAAGACCTATTCGTCGGCGTAAGACATCCCAGAACGACCATAGCCATGGAAGTTTCTTCCTCAGGATTGGGGCAATTGGTAACAATTTGACATTGTTAAAAAGAAGTATTATGCTTTATGACAGCTATTATAAATAATGGATTTATTTAATAGAATTACTTCGTAGTAATATAAAAGCGCCCGCAAGTTTAATTTGCAAATATAACAAAAAATAAAAAAAGTTACATAAATAGACTTTAGCATATTCCCTACTGAGAGAAGCAGTCTTTTCCCAGAAGAAGAGAGTCAAACAGCATATGTACCCCGCAAGCTATCTGACTGGGGGCTGTTATATGCCATGGAAATGCGAACTCAAACTCAGTGGGGATCAAACTTCTTGGATAGCTATGGTACATAAGAACCATGCTTTTAGCTAAGCTTCTCATTAAAACTATTTTTGTTTATATTGCAGCATTTGGCCTGGGCACCATGATCTACAATGGTTTGGAATTCGGGACATTTTTCGAACTGCCGTTAGATTCGCCATGTTATCTCATCCTTAAAGGCATTAATCCCGTTTTGCAAATGGTTTTCACTTTCATGCAAATGTATTTTATTTTTATGAACTCGAGAGTACGTAAAAATTTCATTATTATTTATTTTTATTTAGTTTGAATCATTATTCAAAATTACCTTTTTTGATTGTATTGCAGCTGAACATCCATCGCTTCAAAGTGATCGCCCGATTTGGGTTGATGCATGTCGTCGCTACAAATATTTGTGTTTGGATTCGCACTCTGGTGCTAGAATCTCTGAAGGAGATTACTGATTACCATGTAAAGAATCCTCAGGGAGTCCCAGGCGAAGGCGTATTAGGAAGTAAAATTTATTTTGTTTATTATATTATATGGTTCACTGCTTCCTTGGTAATAGTTACGTTTGTTTAATTGGTTTACATTTGAATTTATAGGAGTCATCCGTAAGCATACCTTGAGGCATTCCGGTAAAGTGTTTGGTGCTGCTACCACAGCTGCTACAACAGTCGCGGCAACTGCTGTTTCGGTTGCTAAGAGCACCAGCGATCAGATATTAAATGTTGTTACGAGTACTGTTGCAGCACCTACTATTACCTCAACTACGAGTATGTATTGTAAAATCATTTTGTATTTATTAACCCTTAATTTACCATGTTCCTAAAAAATACTAATTCATGAATATTATCAACATACACGGTCGTAATAACAACTCAATTAACATGCATGTAAGTTTTTCTAAAATATTGTTACAAAAAATTTTCAGCGACCACTCCTTCTCCATATTATAATGCTGGTGGTGGGTTCATGCCAAAATCAAAAATACTCGATACTATTAAAAGTACTATAGGGTATGGGAACGGAAAGGGTTACGGACACGATTTTAAAGACTCGTGGCCCAATGATAATCCATTCACAACCACATCAACTGCTGCATCATTATCGGCGCATAATGAAAAAGTGACACCGACTCAAACAGCTATGTTGGATGTGTTCCAATGGCTTTACACTTCGACATTGAAACCAGTAGTCAGTACAATGAGTACAATCGTTACTTCCACTCCTGGATCTTACATAACTGATAAAGATGAATGGGGCAA
Organism: Troides aeacus; assembly: GCA_033220335.2. Lineage (NCBI taxonomy): Eukaryota > Metazoa > Arthropoda > Insecta > Lepidoptera > Papilionidae > Troides > Troides aeacus. The sequence goes on along the minus strand of CM067275.1, from coordinate 4,327,985 downwards.
TAGTATTCAAAAGTATCGCGTCGATGAACCACCACATGCGCCAGGTTTGTCGTTGGAGTGTTCCATCATCACATTTTATTCGAAGCCGATGCACTATTATTTTGCGATTGTTATGTTGTCACATATGTGTAGATTGCACATGCATTACCTTACATTTGTCTTTGTTGTTTTTTATGCATGTGCCGTCTTTATTTTGCCCTTCATACGGTTAGTTTTTACGTCCTACAAAATCGTAGTATCGCTAGTAATGCAATATTTCATTTTGTTTTATTTTTTCTCAGCTAACAGTTCAACGGAATTGTTCGAGTCCTTCGATACTTTAAACCCGGCTGCCTTGATTGCTAATATTGATAATTCAACTGTTTGTGGAAGAAACCCAATCATGGGTACCATCGTGACAGATTCCGCTCCATACCTTTATCCATTTATCATTGAATACTCGCTTATCGGAGCCGCTGTCATTTACGTCATGTGGAAGCATATTGGAAGATATCCGAGGTAATTATTGTAGTAGCAGATCTGTCAATTTCATACGTAGATAAACTTCACTTCAGTAGCGATGCAACCAATAGCATTTCATCCTTAACAGTAGACAACATACGAATATAACCTAACCCTGCTCCTAAAGTAGGTAGAATTCTAAACTAAACTTAGTTCATAAAGTTATTAACCCGAATTTGTAGTTATCAATTAAACAAAAAATGGGGACATACATTAAGTCGTGTACACGCATTTGGTTGCAGCGTGGCAAACGATGAAGATCTGGAAAGACGTCTGGAAGCTGTTCTCTCCCGCAGGGCAGCGGCTTTAGCGGCCGCTCAGCGAGGCAATCGCGTGGACTGCGCTGGCGCGTCAAAGGGTCTATTCTGCGGGCTGCTGCTTTTGGTCGCATCTCTCATCTGCTTGATTCTCTTCTTCGTCCTGATCAGACATCAAGAACTTAAACGTCTTTCGATATACTTGGCCGACGTTTCGCACTGCGCTCTTATGATCCTTTCTATATTGGCTATATTGATTGGATTTATACGGTAAGTTATTGATATTTTTTATTTTATCACAATAATTTTTTAAGGAATTGTAATCTTTATTTATCTTAATTTTTATTTTGTTTTTTTTTTCCCTTTTCCCTTACCCTTTCTTTTGCTCCAATTTTTTATTATCACTTTTCTGCACATTTTATTAACTGTGCTGGTTTAAATTTTGTTATTGTCGCCTATAACATAAACGTTATATTTCCTCATAATTCGTATTCTCCATTTCTGTTATTAAATATTGTCACCTGTTAATTACTTAAAAAAATTCCAATTGATTTTTTTTAATACATTTTTGTTTCTTATTTCACCTTATTGGTTCCTATTGTATTGTTACCTTACAATCTTTTATTCGTTTGTGAATAATTTTCTTTTTGAAATCATAACGAACAATTAAACACGTTTCCTAATCTCCGGTTCTTACCCTCCGTTACCGTTTTTGGTTATTCTTATTATTTCTAAATATAAGCGGTCGTAAATTGAAATGGAGCGCCAATCCTCCTTCCTGTACCGAACCTCTTCGCAGGGTACAATCTTTGAAGTTCCGCTCTGAAGAACAGTCGGATCTGAATGACATCCTCCTCCGTGTCTCTGCCTTTGGACTCTTCGTGTACGCCGTTTTTAGTGTTATCGCTGGTGGAATGGGCGCCTTCACTCACGAACCGAACCTGCTTGTGATGATTACTGGATGTTTGAGTGTACTACAGGCAAGTTTAATTCACTAATGTTCATTTCCGCGGAGTGACTCTTTCTAAGAGCAAATAGCAGTCAGCATCTTGATTATCACAGTTTTTTACTTCGAAGGAATAGTAGCAACTTTATCGATAATAAGGTAACGAGCTGTACTAGTTTTCTCTGTGTAAAAACTGTTATTAATGTGAGCGGGCACAATTTGTACTCATATAGATAAAATTACAAGTTTTGTTCCGTTAACTCTTATTTCTATAATTTCAGGTGGTTCTTCAGTTGCTATTCATTGCGGATGTATCTCGACGCCGTGTACACTTGCCCGAGCAGGAGCGCAGCAAGCCAGCTCGTCAGGCGGTCACCTTCCTTCTAATCTGCAACGTTACCATGTGGTTGATATATACATTTGAGGCTCAGAAAGTGTTGGCAAACCCGGTAATTATAATATTATCTATCTAGTTGAAAAAGATAGACTTCCACTAAAAAAGTTTTATAGATAAAATCAAAAACAACTTCTTATTTTCGAAATTTTATTCTTGTTCATCGTTTAATTATTATAATTCTAGACCAAAATTAGTAAATATTAGCTGGCAATCTGGCCATGAAATAGTAATTCATTTTTACATTGTACAAGTCTTATTTTTTACTTTTCTCATTACTGTGAATATAATAATAATAATAAAAAATATAATCTATAATATAATAACTTTCTTTTTGTCTACAGGTACAACTAGATTTTTACGGCTTCGTTGCTTGGTCGCTTGTTCAACGGTTCACTCTGCCGCTTTGCATCTTCCATCGTTTCCATTCAGCCGTCACTCTAGCTGAGATATGGAAGACTAGCTACAAAGCGCGCCTTGAATGAATGTATAGATTTGTGGATTACAAATCCAATTCTCAGACATTTAGAGACCCTTAACGATTCAGGGTTAAAGATATCGATTTCGTCCTAATCCGGGACAGCAATTTAAATAGTTAGAGGAAATATTTGTTGCTAGATTGGAATTGTCTCGCTATTTCGTCGTATTAACATAGTTATAGGGTCGGACTTAGTACACAGAAGATTTTCAGTAATCTAGATGGTAATTGCTCTCCCGGAATATATAAATGACGTAACGAATATAATATCCAGCACACATGTCGATTTTTTATGTTGGTTATTACTATCTTGAAAATACTGTCTTTTTCACTTACTTCTTCTTACATTCCATAAGCTCTTTTTACTGCTGTTTTATACAAATTAGTTTCTTTGGAAGACTGACTATGGAGACTTTGAGAGAAATTTAATATCGAAATAAAATCTGAATTTTCTTTAACTATATATAAATCTATTTGCTCATATCCTCAAACTTTATTCCAAATGTAATCAATTTTTGAACATCAGTTGAATGAAATCACGTAATATTATTCCCAGTTGTGAAGTGTTCCCTCCTGTGTTAGATATAATTTTCGTGCCATGATTTTAGGATAAGATTGAACAAAAATTGACAATATTTTACATTATTCATTTAACATGACATGAAGCGTGATTGACAGGAATTATATTACTTTCGATTTTTATTATCTCTTAATTCTTATCAGATAATTGTAAACGAAATGAACGTAGACGTTGCTGTTTGTGCGTACTTTCAAATTAGTAGTGATTTAACGATAGAACATTTCTATAACAACTTTTCAGAAGATTTATTAGCCAACATATTATATTCGGATAAGCAAGTAGAATTCTATTCAAACTTTAATACGTATATACTCTTAAGATTAGAAAACAATGGAAATATATGATTATATCGAATAATGTACTTAAATGTAGAAAGTGACAATGTCGTATGGCGCAGACAACTGCTTCAAACAGGATAATCGAGTGTTTGAGTTGAAAACATTTTTAAATTGCAAGGGGCCATAAAATAAAATATATAAAGCATCGCACATCTATTTAGGGCTAATAATTTATTAGCACATCCACAAAAACATGATTATTTATAATACATAGCTCCCGTAGTTATAAAGTTAGAATTTTACAAATTAAATGTTTATCGGTGTATTTACGAATATCGTCATGAAGAAAGCCTTGCTACTTTATTCGTGGCGATGTAAAACTTTGATATTTCTCTTAAAATTACCATGTTAAAAATTCTTGGATCACTTTATTGTGTTAAATTAAATATTTCACTGCAAATATTTTCATAACGGTCTTTTGTGCAATCTATTTTTATAAGCTGTCTAATTTTTACAATCTACTAATTAGCCAGTTTGTGATGTATCATTAATGGACGCATTGAGCGTAATATCATTTCATTATTATGAGATTTTTGTGTAATATAGGTCTTAATAAATATTATTTATAATATATTTATTATTTTGTAATTAACAGTAAGATTAAAAAGTAATTTATTGATTCAATAGAGTTACGTGTGCTCACGTCGTGAGATTTTGAGTGATTGTAGTTGAAGTTTTTTGACTGGTTTATTATTATAGTTTAATGTTAAAACTAATTGGTAATTACACATACGTTAGTTGTAACCAGCGCCCATTTTTATCACTTTAAAAAGATGTGGCAAGTAATAATTAAACAAACATTAAGAATTTTTTCTGTGAACCAAGAAGTGTGTTGGCTTATTTATCACTGCCGTTAAAATTAACAATACATTATAAAATTAAGCCCTTTGATAAATCTTTACTATTTCTAACTTGTTCAATTTTGTAGGTAAGATTTACTGTGTACCTAAATGTTTGGAAAAATGTAACGAAGTTTGTAACATTAGGTGTAACGTGTGGTTACTCAATCAATGTTTAATAGATACCAAAAATTAAAATTTGGACACTCTACTTTAAATTATAAAATATAATTAATATAAATGTCTATTTAAATAAATTCGATAACACTATTTTTTGTTTTATTTCAAAACCTAGTTTAGTTACTTCTTTAATTCATTAAAACCGATCGTAAGTGCTGTACAAAAGAAAAGTGAAAGTGTTTCTCACAAATTAAAAAGTTAGATGATAATAGTGATCACATTGAAATTATTTACAAGTATAAGACCCTGTGATTCAAGCCGTTAAGAATTTACATATGTAAATTCATATACAAAATGAATTTTTATTTTTGTATTTGTTTTGAGCCAAAAAAGGTCATATAAACATTCATAAATAAAGAAATAGCTTTGCATTCAATATTTTAAAAGAAACCCTAATTTTATTTGTATAAAAATATAAAGCTGTTCTAAGTAGTTTTAAATCGAAATTATTATTAAAGTACAATAACGAAGTTTTTATTACTAATTTAATTAAATATCAATAACATGAACAAAGGAATATGTTAAATATACGTTCTTCTATATTTCTAGAATAAAAACTTATTACTTATTCACAACCATTTAATAATTAAATTAAAATATTTTTTTAAACACTTTTGTTTCTTAATTTTAAATAAAATGTTATATTTAAATTGTATCTTAACACATGTTTAAATTTATCCTTTAAGTGAATCTTATTTGTGTGAAATTTATACTTATTTATTTTTGTTATTCGTACTGACTTTTCATAAATATTTGTCTTTATTAACGCTGTAATAAATGAGTAATTTTTTTTCATAGTGAAACAAGCACGTATGAACTATGTTTTTGTGTTGCTAGTATATTTCCCATATGCTTCTGTTCGGTTATTTGTTCCTAATTCTAAAGTTAAACGTCAACGTCAAACTACGAATAGGTGAAGTCATTACTTTTCTGAAACATTAAAGTGTAATAACATTCATAAAATATTCTTTGCAGTAGTCTCGAATTAGTCATACATAAATATCTATCAGTAGTTTCAAACGAGTACACATCTTTTCTTTTCTACATTTAAAATGCATCTCTAATTTCGTAATATTAATTTTATCGAAAATTAAAAGGCGGCTCAATAAGTAATTAAATTGGTATTAGTATGAGAAAAGAGTTGGTTCTTTATTAGTTCACCTCACAAAGTAATATGATTGTACGGTGCGGTTTGTTAATGTTATATCTAAGTTGTGCAACGACGTCTGTAGATTTTTATAGTGATGGTTGGTTTAGTAGAGGCGGTTCAGAGTTAGACAGCATATATTCTTTATGGCCCTCAGTCCACAATGCTGCGCGATTAATAAAGCTTAGAAAACGGGAGACACAAGGACAAATTGGACAAAATGAAGGTGGAGGAACAGAGGTTAAAATTCAAAATTCTGAAAACAAACCTATAGAACAAATAGTAAATACTGATAATAAACAATTAATAAAAAATTACGACAATGCCAATAACACTGTTAATCAAGAATCTCCAAAAGGTTTGTATATAACAATGTATGTGTGTATTTGGTGGTCTTAAGTAGTATGTGTTTTTGTGAGATCTACTAACAATTTCATTTTGAACTAATAAGCTATTGGAATTGGATCCAACTAATAATTTGTTAAATTTTTATATCATGTTTGGTAGGTGAATGGTGTACTTTCCTTTTTATTGTCACATAAACCTTCAAATAGTGAGTTTTATTGACTAATAATTGAATATCTATGTAATAATTGATATTTTTCTGGGTTTTTAAAAATTTAAACATTAGAAAGTTTGAGTTCCTAAGTGTTCTTAGTTTAAAACATACCTTATCATATATATTTTTTTAATTTTCATTAATTTTTCAGCTAGTGGAACTGGGAATGGATCCCAAAAAAATGTTACAAATTCATTACCTTCCATAGCAACCGTTGCAAACAGCAGTGTGGTGAGAGGAAATGAAACAACTAGCCAGTTAGATATTAATAATCCAGGAGTTTTAAAGAGAGGACTTATAGTTTTCGGTGGTTTTGCTCTTATGGCAGGAGCATATTTTATATTTTATAGGTAATTATAGTATGAAGTCTTATAATTATTATTTATCAAAAGTTTGGGAGTTATTAATTGACTTACCTTAATAAATTATAATGTAATCTATTAAGTATTATAGATTCTTTTTTGTTTCTTTAGTCTTTTATACTATTTTAATTGCAACCAAACACAAAATGATTTTATGACATATTGTTATTGAAATCTACTACATTTTTAAAACTGAAAAACTATAATCTATATTTTTTTCATTACAAGTAAAATTCTTTGATTTTATAATTCTAGGAAGAGCAGTAAGAAAAATGATATCAACAATCCACATAACACCGGAGATGCAAATCAATTCAGGTATGGTGTTCTTCAATCTGATGATAGAAGAGAAAATATGGAATTGTCCAGAATACCCCTAACAATGGACTCGGATGATGATGACGATGAAGACTTAGAGATATTTGACTTAGGCCAGAAAAAGAAATCCCTTTCTTATGTAAACTTAAAAACACATGAAGATGATGCAGTCACCAATACTATTGATATAGATAAAGATAAGGATAATCTCTTGTTAGATATAGAAGATGCATCATCAGATACCCTGATAAACTGGTCTAATAATGGAAATAAATCAATTTTATAACTTTGCCATTACATTAAAACAATATTGTACAATGTTGACAGACATTATATTTAACAAAAAGAGTTATAATTTTCTTGATTCATACAGAAAATGCAATATTTTATGAAGTGGATGTCATTATTTTACATATTTTCGAAAAAAAAAATATAAAAATAATTAATGAACTGGCATAGAATAGAGCATAAAATAAAGGCATTAAAAATTAAAATGTACATTGTTGTGCCATGAAGAGAACAATTAAAAAAAATGCAATTGTGCCTCTGCAAAGTTTCCTTTCAATAATGAAATTAGATAAAAAATTAATGATATTTAATAAGCACAAACTTACCGCCTCGAAACAAGATAAGGTATTTAGTTCTTAAAGAAATCTGATAAATTAGAAAATATTAAAAAGAAAAACACTAAATACAGATTGACTTTTTAACAGGATATTTGAATAATCATTATTTGTCCAATACTTATTTTTTAAGGTCATTAAGCAGAGGTCTTTTATGTACTTATGACTTTGTGAATTGTGAGTTACTTATCTCAGTACTTATCTAAAAAGTATTCATGTTACATTTATAGGAATCATCACAAGTTAAAAAAAAACATTGTTACAGGTGTAACTGTATCAATTGAATGCATTTTTTTATGATTGTGTTCTTTAAATGAGCAAAGCACATTATGTGAAGGTACATCCGGCCCGAAGGACCAATGTTAATAGCGAGTGTTAATTCCTTCTAAATAAATTAAAATTTCGAAACATGTATTAGAATTAGAACGAAGACATCCTAAGTTAGAATACATGTATTAACATTGAAATTTTAATATCCATATCAGTGGTATAGTGGAGGAGATTGTCACATACAATGTGTCAATTATTTTGTATGATTTATTAATCAAATATAATAAATATTAAATTAAGTGTTGTATGTAAAAGGACAATGGGCATTATTGTATGGGTTGCGTCCCAACCCTTGTAACATGTTGCGACTAGTTTAAACTCTTATTTAAGTTTTAGTTCCTCTTAGTCTCCGGCTACAAATTGTGGTGTTCGTGAAAGATTTAATATCGGAATACATCAATGCTGTTCAACGTGACCGGTAGATTTTTGCATTTTAGTCTTGATTTAATAAAAGCACATCAAACGTCTGGAGTCGAAATATAAGCATAATACCCACCATACCATTACCTCGTCCGTTTAAGATAGATTTCTCGTGAAAAAAAAGATAATTTATTTCTTTCATTAGAAATTTATTTGCAAAACAAATCATCACAACCTTGAAACATTAATTATTCTAATTTCTTGATAATTAACATCAATTTTGTTTTGTACTAATCAAATAATGGTATGTTAAAGTGAACTCATTCATTTGACTCGCTCAGTGTGGAAATAGAAAGAAATATTTCTTTCCTATTGTATAAAAAAAAATATTATTATTTATTCTTGTATATATAATATGAAAAAGATAGTTATGATACACGTAAAGGTGAGTTTAACTCTGCCTAGTCTTTTTCGGCAAACTTTATCATGGAATGTATTTTGAATATGTTTACCATAGAGAAAAATTTAACCATAATACTTATCAAGTTTATATATAACGTAATTTTTTTAGGGACCAAATTAAAATTCATTTTTCGTTATTAATGTCAAAGTGACTTTTAAAAAAAAAAATTAAAGATTAAGACAAAAATTGTAGCAGATTGTGTTTTCTCGTTTATAATAATTATGTAGTGACCAAAATTACTTATCTTCTATTTATACTTTAAATTTGAGTTGTTTCTAGATTATTTGTGTACTTCATCCAAGTCGAAAAGTTGTATATTAATTATTGGATTATTTGTTTGTTAGTAGAAGGTAATTTATTATATAAGGCATGATGAACCATTACAGTTTTATTAAGGAAGCTTTGCAGGGGGAATAAGTATAAAGTATATATAATTGCTCACATCTAACGCTCCCTCCAATTTTATCGATACTAAATTCTTTATTATATGGCTATGGTCAGAGATCAATTTCTTCATTTAACAGCTATGCAATGTGATATATGCTTTACTTGTATTCCGTCTTCACTTAGTACGTTTGATAGTTTATAAAAAAGAAATTATTACATTTTCTAAACATGATCAAAGTTAACCAACAGCAAAATAATTAAACAGTAAATTATTTAACAGAGTGATATGGAAGATAAAAACATCCGTAAAATATATTTTTTTTAACTAAACGCAGTTGTCACTACACTTAGATAACTACTCGATATATTCGTATTTTTTTTAGTTGTAGAAAACTTTTTAATATAAGTTTCGGAATTAGTAGTATGACGTTTAGTATTTGAAATCTGCTGTATTCGAGTTTTTGTCTCTAAGTTTTAAATAACTTTTTCCATGCGAATGAATTATTAAAGAAAATTGCAATCGAAATAATATTATGTATGTATATATAGTATATACATTTATTTAAATAGTCGCCTAAAAGAAATGTTAACGTTAGCTTAGTTTCTGCATCAATAACTTCTAGCTTTGGACTGTGATAATAGACGAGAGAGGATGTAAATTATTGTACAAACTATATTTTTTCAAAATTTCATATTTTTTCCATACTGCGATGATGGTGTACGATCATGGCATTCGGTACGTCTTAAAGCTAAGTCTAGTATTCTCTAGTAATTTGTTGCTTACTGTTAGTACTTAAGGCTGTTTTTAATTTAATAAACTTATGCTATTTCGCTGCTCGTTTCAATTTTTAGCTACTGTTCATCGAAAATCTCGGAACTGTAGGGGAGTACATAATTAAAACAGTTACAAGTTATTTTAATATTGACTAATGATTTCGTTAGGCGATACATCCAAGTTGTTCTTTAGAGTCTAAGTAGTAACAAAAAACCTAAGTTTCATATCGGTGCAATCTGAAGCTGATCTCTAAATTACATTATTAATACTGGAATGAAAAATTTTGTTCAATATGTGTAGGAGAGATATATGCCAAATAATAGACACTTTCAAGCTCATTGTACTAAAAAAGAGAATTAAGTATTTAGTAATGATGATTATATTGTCATTTGTATGATAGACATACAGAAGTAGTCATTTTTTTTCGTTCATTGTATGTTTATATATTCACAAAAAAAATTGTGTACTGTTAGTTATTTATTAACAAAGAATAAATCTCGCATATTATAAGTAATTTTTTGTAATGTTTATGCTGGTTTCCATCAATAGCTATGTCTTTAATAGTCTAGCTTTCGATAATAAATGAAGATTTTTATGTACACACTTAAGTGTTCGAGCAAATATGAGTCTTTCTCTTTTCTGTTTGTTTTATAAGAGAAATAGCAAAACAAAAGAGACCAATGCGGCAAACAAATATTATTTGAAGGTAGCAATCAATGTAATGGATTTTGAAAAAAACGATCGTTATGTTTTCCTTTTGTTAAATGATTTAGATCAGCTGAATCTCCCTCATAAACTGATAGAATATTTTTATATATGTACGACTCAGTGAGTAAAGAGCTCTTCATATCGGAAGAATTTTAGAGGAGTACAAATGGTCCATCAAAGTCTTCATCGTCGCTTACCATCAGGTAGGATCGTAGTCAATCGATCGTCCATAAAAAACATTGGAGTATCGCTGCTTTTTTTTATTAGACGTAGCGACGAGACAAGCGAGAGAGATCATGGTAAGTGATGACCATTACAACGTAGTGCTAGTTCAGATGATATACACTCCACAAGATTGTGCTCGTCGTCTTGAGACGTAAGATTTTAAGTCTTGCTACCCCAATAATTTCACTAGCTACATCACTCTCCAAACCGGAACACACTACTGTTTGGCGACAGATATACCAACCTAGACGGTCTCCGGCAACAGAGATCTGCCACCAGATCGAAGTCGTGTTTTTATTATATTGGTAGGTAATTTATGTATTTAATGTGAAGGAAAAGATGCAACATTTTATTTCAGTCTCGTACGCGGCCGGCACGTACGCGTTTGCCCGTCTGAGATATTGAGATAAACGAACCGGCACATTGGATGCGCGCAGCCAACGAAATCTTTCGCTCCACATGGGTTTTGTACCTATTTACAAGTTCGTGCGAGCGGATAAAGCAAAATTCCACCTATTCTTATCAAGAAAATCAAATGAACTAATTTATATTGAAAAACATTGTGTATACTTTTTTCCTTCTAATGATATTTATACTCATTAGTCTATCTGCAACTGATAAAGGACGCTTGGAACTGGAACCGCACGCTAAAATCAGTATACTGCTTAACAATAATTAATTCATGTAAAAACTTTATTTGGGAACCACCAAAAATGACATTACAATAGTCGCATTTAAAGCCTATAGATATTTTCTGACTTAGAACATGGAAATATGGTGGTAAGGAACTTTGAATACACGAAAATAATAACCTAAATTTAATGTACGTTAAAAATACTTACATACTTCAATATATATTAGCTAGTATTATAATAGTTTGGATGTATTTTTTAGTATTATATTTATATATTATCATTTATGGTAACATTAAAATTTAATCAATTTTTGAATATTGATAGTCAACTATTTACTTATATATTTATAAATGTATCATAGTTATGGGGTTAGTTTACAGCCTAGCAACTGTATTCAGTTTATAGAAACCGGAAATCCTACAACTGCTCACGTAACATTCAGTTCTGTTCAGCGGCAATACTGAATCCTTTTGTATTCTTATTGGATATGACAACATTTTGTTATTCAAGTAAACTTATATACTACTAACTATTATATATAAATCTTGGTGCCATTATAAAATAAATCAATCGTGTCAAAAATCAAACTACAGATAACGGAATTCCACTATTTAAACTACAATATTATTATAGTTTTGTTATTGCATCCTTTCAATGTAATAATTATTCTTGTTCTTTTAACATATAAAAGTTTAAACCCGTATGTATGATAAAATTTTAAATTGTAATAATTAGAAACTATTTCATATAGCAACAAACTTCACATAAAGATAAGTTATATTATAAGCTATATGTAAGTTGATAAGTAGATAAATAAATTTATATTTTTTGAACGTATAAAATATATCAAGTCATAACATTACGAGTAACCCTTATGGTGATGAGGGAACCGTTAAAAAATTAATAGATGACATCCCCGCCGCGAACGCAAACAAAATATGAAAAAGGGTTCGTGTGATGAAAACAAAACGTGTGAGATGTACTTACAGACAGAGCACTGAATAGAAAGCAATAAACTTTGAGTCAGGAGGGTGAGTAGTTGACTGTGATGGTGGAATTAGTGATTAAAATGTCGATTTTATCCATAATATTTTAATAGTCGAATGCGATGAAAAACTGATTTATAACTAAGAGGCAGTATATACGTAGTGTATATGATTTTTAATTCAACATTTATTTTTATATATATTTATGTAAGGGTTCCCGCACAACAACTCACGGTATTCAAGCTAACTTCACTTGCTCGTGGTGCACCCTGATAATCAACAAACGAGGCTCTGGCTTCCACCAACACGCATAGGACCAGCCTCGTGGGATATGGTTCAAATCCTCCCATATGAATCCCTGCCACATCAATATGAAAATGAACTGATGATGAAATATATTTATAGTAGTTGGTAGCGTGGTGCAAAATAAAAATAAGGTATAAAACCATCCAGCGTAGTCCGTTCCGTCTTTACCCTGGTGTTCAACGGGCTTGATGTTTTTCCGGAGTACGGCGCAAGTGGTAAACAGCAAGCGGAAACGAGTTCTAAAAATAAATAGCTTAAACACATATTTGTTGCAAATGTAAATCTTTGTTTCTCCGTTGAAAATCATTCAAATAATGAAGTATTTTGTACATTGACGTTAAAAAATTATGGTTACATTCTTTAACAACGTTTTTAATAAAATATGATAGTCTTAGTTTATTCTAAGTTGTTTCAAATTAAAATGTAGAGTACATAATGTTTAAAAATTAGAATTTTTCATTTATTATCAAGCTCTAAATAAATTACTTAGTCCTTTTTATTTTTCTTAATTCTGGGTTTAGGAGCAATCGCTCACAAGGCGAGATCGAAATCTGGATTATTTTAATAGGTGTTATACAGAAATACGCTTAAAATAATAACTTAAACTCCATTATTCAGAACAATTTAGCATTTATTGTTTTTTTAGGTAATAAACGTTGGGGTTAGACTTGTTTTCATCTTCATTGATTTAGTAGATCTTTTATTTTTGTATGCGTTAACCTGACACGAGAGCGGTTTCCTCACTTCATACGTATTTGCGCCGTCGTGTGGGGGGCGCGGAGGCCCGAGGGTGCGGCCAGTACGGGGCGGAAATGAAAAATAAACACATCCGGACGTCGCATGGCGCCGGCCGCGGAAAATGAAGGGCCGGCGCGACCAGCCTGTTACATGCACTCACAAAGTGTCTACAAGTTTCGGATGTGGCTTTTTGAAATAGATACATTGCAATTGATCTCGTCTGAACTTTGGTTTGGCGTTGTGGTAAAATAGTCCGTCTTTTCATTCTAGTCTAGTGCGATTTGTTATCAAATACTACAATTGCCCCATACCGTTAAGTAGAATCGTAATCAAGCGATAGTCCATTTAATTATAAGAGCAACGGATGTGCTTTGCCATTAAATAAAATTAACAGTCATGTTATTAAAATGTTAGAATACAAATAAATGATCTTTTTTATTCAACTAGGCGACGAGGAGAGCGGAACGATCATCTGATGGTAAGTGATACGCCTGCCCTTAAAGTGGCGCTACTTACCTAGACGGCAACGAACGGCGGCGAACTACAGCCAGTAGTAATTGTTCCTTTAACTTAGCTGGTTATAATTGTTTATGTTTTATACTTTCTATAGTATATGTAGTTAAGTCATATATGTCGTGATGTAATTTGTTTTAACAGAATTTGGAAATAATATTAGTAAAATTTTGTTACTCTGACGAAGTGATTCAAAGTGAATCTTGACCTCCCATATACACGTCTCAACGCCGCCTTTCTCATAATCTTAGAAAACACGTTAATCAATTTTTTTTCCAACAGTATACATTGTGTATTATGAAAATTGTCCTGAAAAGATCTTTCAGCAAGAAGATTCTTTTTAATAACTTTTTGCTCTGTGATTAACTATGTACATTCTGTTTTATACCTATTACCTATTGAAGATACATTATAAAAGAGGAGAAAATTATAAATAAATAAGTTTTTGTAGTAAAAAGTATTATATTTAAGGGATTCCAAAACCTTATTGTACCAACAAATTCAATTACACCAACCATATTTAAATCTAATATCAAACCGGATATTCCGGTGTCGAAGACAGTGAAGAAATTTCTACCGTAACTCTTTTTTACTGTCAAACAGTAGTGTGTCAATATTACTGTTTGGATGTGAAAGGTATTTTAGCTACTTCACACGAGACTGGCAAAATATGGTCCGCCATATTGTTATGTCCGTCATATTGAGCGCCATATTGTTAGTAGCAAAGTAAAAATCTGTTATATAGGTATGAGTCGTTTCATGTGAATTCGTTATTGTTATTATACTATAGAATTTACATAAATTCGTTCAGATAAATTATTTAATAAATTTGATACCATTGAGTTATATGTGAAGTTATGTATAAAGCGTTTGAACCGATTATTACGTTTTTCATAAAACGTCATAGCTAAAGTAAACAAGTACTTTTGTATTTATATTTAAATACCAAGCGACCATAAAGGCGACCGTTCCCAAATAATCTGTTTACTCTCTCCGTAGATCCGTGCGAGTTCAAACAGTCCGAAATTAATGTAACAGCACGGGGCACCGAGCTGTTTATTATCCGCTCGTTTAACGTTTTTACACTGTTGCCCTTGTTGCGGACTTAATGAGTGAAGTTTTTTATCATAATTAATTATTTACAATTTTTGTTTTAATCTACAATGTGTTTGAAAGTGGTAGCACTTAACTTTAATTACATATCATGATAAATGACAATGAAGACGTCTATAGTTAGCTGTGCTAAGCCTGAAGACTCATGCTTTGATAATCAGAACACATCAAAGCTACATGCGAGTGCATAGTCATATAACTAGCTAGGCGGGTTCCGGAAATGAACCAGCGACTTGCCGTTACATCACGGAGGCAATATATAAAATAATATGTTTTTTACTATAATCTAGAATATATTTTATAGAATATAATATTTAAATTTAGTCTTTACTCCTGTAAAAAAAACATTATATCAGTGCAAGTTCAGCATAAATATCTATCTGTGGTTAGATCTTTGATAGTACTATTGAAGTTATAAAAAAAGTAAGCACGTATGCGTCAGAAGGAGGCCGCCGAGCGCACGAGGGAGGCCGACGCCGCTGCCGCACCTTGCAGGAGGCGGCGGGCCGGCGGGAGAGCGCGGCGGCAGAACCACGCCGTCCGCTTCCTCCCGCCGTGAGCGACGGGCCCCTAGCCGGGCACGGTGTGAGGGGGCCTTCGGGCCGTTAGGCGTGGCCCTTTGAGCCTTTTGTCGTGTTTCCCCTGGGGGTGCGTCCCCCGGGGGAGTCTTGGTTTTTGTCCCCCCTCCCTCGTCGAAGTGGGGGGGGGGAGTCTGGAGGGAGGAGGCCGCCCCCCAATTCCTTCACGGGAGGGCGGCGGCCGGGCGTGCGCTCCGTCTTGGGCGCGCGCGGTCATCTGTGGGGTCGGGGGGCCCCCGACGTGCCGGTCCCGCGAGGGGCCGGTACGGGACGGCAGGTGGGTGCCTTTGCTCACCGCGGGCACCTACCAGGAGGAGTTTTATACGCGGAGGCGCCCGGAGAGTTGCTTGACTGAAACCCGGGCGTCTCCAGTATGCGTATGGCGGGATAAGCGGTGGTGGTTTTAGTGGGTATGGGGATCACACACAACATCTCAGTGGCCCCGAGCCCCACATAACCCGGCGTCCCCCCCCTGAAAAGGACGCTGGGAATGCGGTAACAGCATTTCCACCACCGATATCAAAAAAAAAAAAAAAAAGGTACACATGTGCAACTTTATAGTTAAGAGAAAAAAAAACTGATAAAAGTGCTGTACATTAAGTAAATCGTTATGCTTGTTAAAGTCCACACATGTTTTAAAGCACAAGGATTTATTATTTTTTGTTGCATAAAGTTGTTTCTTACAAAATTGAAAAAAAAATTATCTTGGAGGGTGAAGTAGTACGAACTCATTGGGATTGTATTGAGATTGTTTTTTTTTAATTTCTGTATTTTGTCTTGTCCTTATGTTTTAAATCCACTTGTTCCTATTATCTTGCTTCTCTATGTTAACGCGCCTCTACGATAAGGAAGGGTTGGAAGCCAGTTTATCATATTTTTACGAAGCGGAACCAATGTGCGGCACAATCATTTCCGGTTAATTTTTATATTTTATCTTACTATTAGTAATTAATACTTGCGATGTTATATAAAGAAGGTAGTAACAATGTGCTTATTGGTATTTCGAGATGGTTTCAGTCACAAACGAACTCTTCACAATTCACGAATGGTGTTATACGTAACTATTACGGTCAAATGCACTAACAAAGATTTAACATTGATCCGTTTCCTGAATCAGTAGACAATGGGAGCGCCTCTATATATTGATCGGTACAATTAATCGAGCAGCTCTTATCAAAGCCGACGTGTATTCACGTCAAAGCCAATTAATTACTACGATTACTCGATTGATTAGCAACACGGCTTGTTACTGATATTAAATTAATTCAAGTATTGCGTTAGGTGAATCGTAGTTACGTACTTTGATGGTTGCCGATTCGTCTTGTCTTGTTTTATAACGCACATATGTATACAGGATATGTTTTAGCACTAAACAAAATGAATTCTTAGTATTATAATGGCATTGGGTTTTTGTAAAGTTCGCAGGTAGGTAAGGTCGTGGTATCGTAGGTCTCTGTTGATAGAGGCATAGGTACAACCGCCGCGCTTATTTCTACCCCCAAATAATAGTGTGTAATCTTTACTGTGTTCCAGTTTGAAGAGCGCTGTAGCTAATTAAAAGGGTAACGAGACTCAACATCATATCTCTCAAGCGACAAGCACAATACGGTGCTGTGTATAAATACCACCACGTTGTTATCGCAGACGTATCACTTACCATCAGGTGAAAGTCCCGTTCGTCTGGTGGCTTCGTTGAAATATAAAAAAGGTAGCCAAACATTTTCAAGAAACACTCTGGACACGAAAAGTAAAGGACAACAATATCTAGTTGTTTCAATTATTGAAAAAGTTGGATTGTTAAATGTCATATTGGACAAACATTTGATCAAACTTTTGTGATGTAACGGAAATTGTTTGATACTTTTGGTACATATAGGGAGATGTACTGGCAGAGTGGCGGGCGATGTTTGCCCAAGGTGTGCACCGTTCGCAACTCTTTTAGTTTGTGTTTTGAGTAAGTTTGATTGGAACTCTCTTTATTCCAGCAAATTGGTAAAAGTTCGCCAATTGCTTTCCTCCTACTTTTAGACGCTTAAAGTTTTTCATACGCGTTTACCTTAGGTAATTGTTTTACCCAGACGTGGATTTCCCACTGAGCGAATTTTTTGTTTATTCAGTTGTGAGTTGAATTATTGTTGGAAAGTTATCTTTAACCAGTACGTTATATTTTTTAAGAAATTTTCGAAGCGGTAGCATAATACGACGACAAAGCTATAGAGAGAGATAAAGCTAGCTAAAGTTTATCACTAATCATAAATTATATGGTATTCATATTGTGCATGGATTTTAACTCAATCATGATACTGTGGCGACCATTTGAACACTGTGTGAATAATTATAATTGGCTATTACTACAATATATTTAAAAACTTTAGTTTAAGCTTATACTAAGGGTAATTTAAATACTTTATTAATGACTACAAACATCTAATGCCATTTTAATATTGGTTGCTGATCTTCAAAAGCGAAGTAATCAAGGTTGAAACCCTTGCAGTGTTAGTCGGAGACCAATTGGCGTTTTGTTTTTTGTTTTGACTGATGGGGGCTTTGTTGGCCTTTAATTGGATTAAAGGGACACGAAGGTTTTAATTAGGAACATAGAGAAGTCTAAGCTATGTGATTTTTACAGCTTCGGATTATGTTTTTAATTTACCTGCTGTTGAGAAATTTGTCTATATAATTAGCAATACTAATTGTATCGTAATAAATGGTTGTAAAACACTTACTTATTTTTACTATTGGCGGGCTACTGTCGTCGGAGACCGGCTAGGGAGGTGTCGCTGCAGCTTTAATTTCTGTCGCCAAA
This sequence comes from Troides aeacus, assembly GCA_033220335.2. Taxonomy (NCBI): domain Eukaryota; kingdom Metazoa; phylum Arthropoda; class Insecta; order Lepidoptera; family Papilionidae; genus Troides; species Troides aeacus. Next base: position 4,309,540 of record CM067275.1, on the reverse strand, counting down.
CAGAACTGTTCAAAAATTACTATGTCCCGGTTTAAACGGCGCTGTAGCTAGTGAAAATATTGGGGTAATGAGACTTAATTCTTATATCTAAAGGCGACGAGCACAATGTAGTGCAGAGTATATCATCCTAGCAAGCGCCACGTTGTTATGGGCAGCTGTATCATTTACCATGACGAGAACCTCCCATTCGTCATTAAGAAAACATTTAAAGAACTCATATATTTAATTTCCGTTTATACTTTTAACATAGTGGGACCGTTGAGAACTTGAAAACCTTTAATGTTAACTTAGAAGTTTCGAGATTTCACTGCATCACTTTTGTTAATACTTACACAATAGTCGTATTGTTCGTACTCACCACAGTGGTGGATAAAAGACATTGATTCTACTTTTACGACAGAAAGCCCATCATTGGGAAAAAGTGTAGGGTATGATTGTGGGTATGATTTGTAAAACTGCGCATCAGTGGTTTTTCTTTAAAAAAAACGTTGAATAAGTATGCTAAATATAAAGACTGTCTAGAACCATTTAACTTTAAATGCCTTCTTAAGGAGCAATGGATCTGAATTCCCTGTAATATTAAATCTCATTTAGAAAAATCCCGAGCGTATCTGAGAAATCCTCTTAGACGTCCTAGAATGTAAAAGATAAGATGAAATATTCTAAAGCGAGTTCTTTTTTATTTGATATGAATCAGTCTGTATTTTCCTATAATATTTTAAGTTATCCGCTCATTAATACTGCATGCACTTTTTGTAATAAAGTTAGTTCTTATTTATTAGGATATCATGTAATGACTAAACCTAAGATGAAGCTATGAGATTATAATAATAGGGACAGATCTTACATAAATACTTCTAATAATTTTGAAAGGTAATAACTAAAAGTAGCTCGCTGGCCTAATGGTTAGAGCGTGCGGCTTTCATTCCGAAGGTCGCGGGTTCGAATCTCGGCATGTACCGATGACTTAATATTTAAGTTATGTACATTTGTGAACTTTAGTTACAATAGCGAGATACAAAAACGGTGAAGGAAAACATCGTGAGGAAACCCGCACACTGATATCATCTTTGTGTGTGTGTGTGTGGTGGTCCCAATAAAGTGGCAACAGGCTCGCCCCCTGTTACATGGGACCTAATCTGACCACATCTGGCGAAAAGTGCGTGTTTATTCACCTCTACCTACCCCTACTGGGAAAAAGGCGTGATAATAATAAAAAAAAACAAAATAATAATAATAATAACGTACATCAATATATTTTCATATCTCCTTATTTGATATACACTTTGTTTATTTGAAATTATCATCATCACGTCCCTTTATAATACGATGGTATATACTAAGTTTACTTATTCATACCTTTTATAAGGTTTTTCATTATGTCGTATAAAAAGATCTATCAGTCTTTTTACCTTTGTCGAGAGCTCTAGCTCTTTCGTAGTTTCATCTCTTAAAAATGTCGCGTAAGAGAATCATGAACAAGGTAGTAAGAAAACAAATTTTTACAGTACCAGACTCGAATTATATTATATTACACGTTCACAATGATAAATAAGATGATTTTCTAGTCTACAGGAATACTTCCATCGTTACTTTAAGCTAAAATAGCTTGTTTTTTTATACTATGAAGCGATGAGAGTTGGACGCTTACCTGACGGTTAGTGATACGTATGATAGTAAGGTTAGGATCGTATACACTCCATCAGATTGCGCTGAGACATAGGATGTTGTGTCTCGTTACCCCAGTAATTAAACTAGCTACAACTCCCTTCAATACGGAAGACAGTAATGTTTGCACAATAAAGTTTGGCGGCAGAAATAGGCGCTGTGGTGATACCTAACTAGATGCTCTCCAGTAATAAAGACCTATCACGCCTATATACAATTTTATATTTATCTACATTATATCTATCTAAATTATATAAACTGTAATATTTTTCTAGGCGTTATAGAGTTTTTCATTTCATTACTTTCAATAGATGTCTGAAAGCAATTCTAATTGAGAACTGATCTATACGTAGGTCTGGGAAACATACAAAAGTCTGCGAGCTTTTTTATATCTGCATGCCAGCCCGTCTGCTATCGCAAGCATTTTAATTATCTGTCGATGTACGAGCGGAGGTATAAGTAAAAACGATTCACAATGAGAAAATAATAGCGGCCGACGGATTAGCATTGCGTTCTTCATCCAGGCAAGCTAGTATGGAAGCAGCATCTCCATAAAGAATATAAATTTCTTTTTGCATAACACAAATATTTCTATTTACATTTGAAATCTGTTCTATATGATCTATTCTCTTACCTGTTCGGAGCAAGTGGATTAGGGCGGTGAGTTACACATTTGTCGATAATTTAAATATTCGTTACAACCACATTCGGACTGACATAAAACGTTTTAGGATAGATTGCTGTAGTCTTCATGAGCAATTGTCTGGGATCAGTAACACCAGTGCTGTGATGGAACCCATCATATTAATCTTGCGTAAGAGATACCATTTCTTAACCGTTATTCGAATTTCCTTTCGCGGATTACATTCACTTTGATTTTTGTTACGCGGCGTGGTTGAAGATGTAGTGACAAAGATAGAGAAAGGGACGCTTAGATGGTTCGGCCATATAGCAAGAATGGATGAAAGAAGATTAACGAATGAGGTATACAAGATAAGAACGATTGGAAAATTTGGTGCAGGTCGACCTAGGCGGACATATTTCGATCAAATCGAAGATGCTCATGAAAGTGAAGGAAGCTAGAGAGGTGTGCCAGGATCGTAGCAAGTGGAGAGAGGTGGTCTCTGCCTACCCCACTGGAAACGAGGCGTGATATGTGTACGTATGTATGATTTTTGTTATTGTAATTTATAAACTATTAAGTGTAAAAAAAATAGAGCATAATATTTTTTCTAATAGAGTCATAAGGTACTTAGGTACGAAGGTAAATAGTTACTACAGTGATCTATAAATAAAAATCAAGTACACGACCAATAGTACAAGAAATAAAAAGAAAAAGGTAGAATTGGAACAAAAATGCGATTTTAAAGGCTCATAGTAATATAAAATTTGCTTGTAAATATATGAGAGTATCTACATTCAATCAATAGATGAACATGAGTTGAGAAATACAAGCGTCATTACTCGGTCTAGACATAGTTATTTTTTTAAAACGAACAGCAAACCAACAACCGACAACAGGCATCGTTATCTCAGTAATGAAATCACGTAACAACAAAGTTTGAGAAAAGTTTCACTTTGAGTTGGCCAAAGTGAGCGGGAGTTTCTTTCATACTTCTTAGCCTGTACATGAACAGCCAATCCCTTTAGAAAGCGCCCAACGAGCTCCGGCCAGGGAGGGATAACGAGATAGTGGCCGAGAGCGGTGCATTAAAATTAACTTTTCCATTTTGCTGGCCTCTTAAACCCCTCACATTAATCCTGAAAACGGATCTAGAATTAGAACATCGTTTAACATCGCTCCGGGCCCATTGAACTCACATCCATTTGCTTAATACAATAGCGGGTTACTACTCATAGTTTTACACTGTGCTTTCAAAAGCTTCTCATTTAATGTTTTAGTTTTATCTTTAAGAAAACAAACAAGAGATTTATCAATTTTTTTGACAGATACAATAACAATTATTAATCTTAATACGCGTAGATAAATTTTCACTGTCCTTTAATGTAATAAATGCGATGTAGTGTATTCGCTGTGTAAAAAGCAAGTTCCTTCAGCGGAAGTAAAATCCACGTGTAATAAGAACACAATAGTAACGTGAGACTTAAAGCGAATGTCGCTACCTTAACGTAAAATCTCACCAAGGACGACTATAACAATTTCATTCAACACGCCCACGTCCAAGGCTACCATAAAATTTTGGCTGTAAAAGCCTACATTTTACGTCCTCCTTTTCAGCGCTCTCGTAAATATTTTGTCTTTGTGCTGAGGTAATGCCGTCTACTTTATGGTCTAGATAATGTCTAAATGAATTAGCACCGCATTTAGATACGAGAGAGAAGATTACGACCGGGATAACAAACAGGTTTATTTTTTTGGATCTCTTTCCGGCATTATAGGAATAAAAAAACGTTTCTTTTTTGGCTAAACATAAAATAATTATGTTTCTATTGAATTAGCTATGCGATGTATATTCTAGTAAACCTACAATAATATAGTCGCTATACTGACCACAACGCAATATAATTTTGACCCTTTAATCAATCTATAAAAGATTATGTTATATATTGATTCAGGTTTATATTTGTGTAAACGTTGATATACCATGACTATAACTTACAAAGGTAATAATTTTTTCGTGATATAAAAAAAATGGTATCAATCCAAAACTAAATACAACAAATATGATATATATGTGGATTTCTTCATGTTTTATCCCATGTATAACATATTGCGCGCTGCGAACGATTATTTATATTGAGAAATTGATTGACGCGGGTTGGGAAAGGATTCAGTGTTATATATCATATCAATCGTTTTAACTTTGTATTCATGTGTTATCCTTTAAAAGCGTTGTCATATGTTTTACTTGTCGCCGTTATATCACAGATAACATACGATAAAAACAAACGGAATGCAAATGTTATATTTTACACAAATTCGTTATATATATACCCTAAAAAATACAGAATGATTAAGGGAATAGAGTTTATGCTTACACAACAAGTACTCTTGGTTTTTCTTTATTATATTGTTGTGGTAAACATTGCACAAGATGATAGCATTTGGAAGCCTTGAAAGAGCTTAGATTTCTATAATAGATCGCAATGAGAGCATGAAATAATATCGGTCCTAAACTTTTATTAGAAGCTTACCGGTATCGGGAAATAGAGCCGAATAGCTGAAGGCTTTCTATTCATGTCTAATTCGGTCCGAGCGGGACGAGACGAGCACAATGCGCAGTTTTTACAGGCGACCGATAAGTTAGTGGTTCAATTGTATGGAAGTAAGTGGTGATCGATCCTTAAACGTTTCTGATCCAATAATAGAAAAAAAAACCGTAAAAGTTTGATGTTTTCCTTTTGGTAAATCAAATTCTTAATTTTATTCTGTAGTTTTTTATACACCTTTAACCTTATAATGAACAGTAAGGTAGGTTGACGGAACACTACAATATCCTTTAAATGAACGTGGACAAAATAACTTTATGTATGAAGTTCATTTCTATATATACTATGCTTACTGCTGTGAGATCAACTTTATAAATTGTAGATTGTAGATATGTATCTGCTTAGGAGGGCGGTCCAATTAAAGAGATCCAACTTAGGTACTTAGATTTTATGATAAAATCGAAAACAACTAGGGTCTGTGTGCGGTATACTGTGAAACGTCTTTTCGTTTAAAATACCTGGTTATATTAATACTGATATGTTTAATTGGTGCTGAAGTGCAAACTTACAAAATAGAGCTGTGGTTTGTTATAAAAGATCTGGTAAAAATACTTAAGGTCTCACAAGGAGCTATGGTGAAGACTAGGTGTTTCTCTTTGTGATGGAGTCAGGGATAAGAAAATCCATAGAAAAATAAAGTTGCTGATATAGCCTAGCGGGTTATTAAACAGAAGTTGTAATGGTAGACCCATTGGATATCCGATGGGGTAAGAAGAGCCTTGAATGTAGAATTCGTAATGGCACGCGCGTGAGATGACCGTTATCTACATATTATAGAATGGAAACTTTTAGAAGATCGTAAGAACTTGATTTGAAAGGACTATACATGTTTAGCAGTAGACAACATCCATCCTCAACATTTATGTCCGCAATATTAGGGCACAGGTCTACCTACAATATGAGGGCGATAGGGCCGTAGTCACCACACGGGCCCAATGCGGATTAGTGACTTCACATACACCTTAGAATAAATTCTAATTCAGATCTAATTGTGGTCCTCGCGTTGTTTTTCTTCGTCGTTTGTATCTCGCTGCTGTAACTAAAGTTCACAAATGTACATAACTTAAATATTAAAGTCATCGGTACATGACGAGATTCGAAGCCGCGACCTTCGGAATGAAGTCCGCACGCTATAACCATTAAGCCAGCGAGCTACGCAGTGGACAAAAGGCTTAAATTATAGTAATGAAAATAGCATAGACTGTATTGTTTAAAAATTACATACTCGTATAAATTTTATATAAAACGCTGAGATAATGTTTCAACAGTAGAACATTAAATGAAAGTCACATTGCCCGTTGTGGCCGACATTAAACGGAGTAGGAAATAAAGACTGAAACCGTTTGAAAATAGCTAGCAGATTGTCGCTGCTCGCCGGAAACTTAAGCTATTATGATGGACAAAAATAGTTGGCCCGAGTTGGCCAAACTTGGCAACTAACGGCCCTCGTTATTGCTTTAGTTGGGCAATATTTTTGTTGTGCCACAATAGGGAGTTTCTTGTTATAACAAACTATTATGTTGATGACAGATTGCTAACGTTGTGGACGGAAGATTTAATTTCTTATAATTAATTACCGGAAGTGTCTATGGTTATTTATTATTTAATGAACAGTGGTTATTTAGCCAAAATAAAGAATCATGGTATATATCTGTACATTATCCACTAGTAAAACTGTTACATTCTGCATAATATTATGAAGTGTAGGAAAATGAAACTTGCTACAAACTACATTGTCTTATAAAACTCCGAATGTGATATAGTGTATATATATATCAAATTATATAAAAAAAATCAGTTTATTCCAAAAAGTTTAAGAACACTATGATAAATATCGATCTTTGAATTTCGTCTACTGAAAATTCAATAGTAATTCTGTCACTAGTAGAAGTATGATAAATATTTTTTTCAATCTGCTATTTATTAATATTGTTTGTTTACTTTTCCTTCGTCCTTTTCTACTGAATTTAAAAAAAAAGTAAAAGATATTAACACTAGATCTTATGCTGATTTTATAAAGAATATAATTTACATACTTTTTGTTTTGAAAAATCCTTATAAATTAAAATTTAACAATGAAAGCAAATATTTTGCGGGATTTGATTACGACAGATTCAGGTTCGATATGCACTAATGAAGTCGGAACATAGCGGAGATCACAAAGCCTGTCAGACACACGCCGGGTCGTACGTATAGGTAAATTAATTCGATGCAGTGATCTAGTACAGCGGTTCTCAACCCTTATTTACTTGACGACGCACTAACTTACTCTACACAAATTCACAATTGCCTTACATACCAGCTTGCAGAATTTTTGATAGTGAAAAAAGTATATTTACCTATACAGGTACTCAAATATCGTATTGGTTAATATCGCGACAGACTTGTCAAGGACTAATAACAAACCAGTGCGACAAAACATGATGGTTGAGAACCGCTGATCTAGTCAACGGATGGATGCATCATAATGGAAACTAGCTCTCCATTGGATTTTAATTAAGCGCAATGAAAAATTAAATGCGTTTTTCTTAATGAAATTTAATAGCAATGTAATATATAAAGCAAGCCGTGTTTCATGTATATAGCGGATTTATGGGAGGTGCGGGTTTGATTCCAGCTTACCTTGAGCTTTTTTTTTGTTCAAACGACAACAATTCTCACGGGCATGTAACATCAGTCAATCTGCACCTGTCCGACTTAGTGGATAAATGTTCTTGAATGTTTCCTTGGAAGGGAAGAATCCAAAGTCCCAGTAATGGAAACATTAAGGATGTACAAATTTTTAATAAAAAAAAAATTATGTCCTTCAAGTAATTTCTATGAAAAGATCCGATTTCAAAACATTTGTAACATATAAAGGTTTATTATGATGTCCATTAAAATAGCATAGTGATGATTTTGTAATAAGTACACAAATAGGTATAGTAAGTCACTGTGGCGACCACCTAGGTCACAAGTCAAGGTCACCTCATGGCTGTTGTGAATACATCGTAGCTTCTATTTCTACTACTAAGCAGTCTGCCAACATTACTAGGTTTATGATATTGAGTAGCCATTTAAATTACTTGGGTAATGACGCTTACGTCTCTTTGTGCTGGCGAAGGGTCGTTATAGCAGTTCCCTTTTTGTATATAAATAAGGTAAACAAAACGTAAAAAAAATATTTATTATCTGTGCCCTTTTTCATTCCGGATAAATTAGAATTCCATGTATGCTTGAAGTGTTACTAAAATGTAATTTAAACGAATCAAAAAAAAATAAAAAATCGAGTAATACAATTAAAACGGGCAACACCATCACAGCCGCAGAATGTATCCGTTTCGCCGTTATGCAGGTGCGAGAATTCATTGGCAGGGCTCAATGTAACGGAATCGCTGTCGTCCTTTTGTAATTTGATGTGACCCCTGAAGGGTCCGCTTGCATGCTAATTGAAACTCGAAATATTTATTGCTCCATTTGCTCCGATGAAATTGCCAACAAACGCAATATGAGAACAATTTATTTTGAAATTATCAGTACACTTCCCCGTAACAAAATTTCTGTTTTGTTTTTGATTGTTTTTATTAGAGCGTGTGTAATGCTGGTCAGTTGCTGCCATATTTATCATAGCACATGCGGTGGTAGCTCTACGTTGCCGGAGACTATCTAGGTGGTTACCACTGCCACTCCTATTGCTGTCGCCAAATAGCAATATGGAGATATTACTGTGTTCCGAATTGAAGAGAGTTATGAGAGAGAAACTTAACATGTAATACCATAAAGGGACGAACGCAATGTGGTGCTGTGTACACCATTCTAAATAGCCACGATGACATGGGCCGGTGTATCACTTCATCATCAGCCGATAGACGTCCACTGCTGAACATAGGCCTCCCCTAAAGAAGTCCACATCATTGGTCCTCAAAGGTTCCGCGTTGCTCGCATCCGGTGGATTCTCGTGATTACCTATCACTTACCATTGAGTAAACAGAAAAATATAGAATGTTGGCGTGGATGTCAGTAAGAAATCATGTCTATTATGGATCTATTATTATAATGTTGATAACTAATTATAAACAATTTCAAAACAGCGATATCTTTTGTGATAATGATTTTAAGCTATCTTAAACCTAATGACGCTTTTTTTTTATAAAACGAAGCAACGAGACGAGCGAGAAGATTACCTAATGGTAAGACATGCGTCGGCCTATAACAACGTGTCACTAATTAAGGTGGTAACACAGCAACCCCATTTCGCTAGTCTTTGTGAGATATAAGATGTTAAGACTCATTGCCCCAATAATTTCACTGGCTACAGCGCCCTTCAAACCGAAACATAGTAACGTTTGCACAGTACTGTTTGGCAGCAGAAATAGGATCTGCGGCGGTACCTACCTAGATGGTCTCTGGCAGCAAAGACCTACCAGTATTTTATATGATTCAATCGGAAATATTTTGAAGCATATGTTTAAAAATATCTATAAATGTAAAGTTCACAAACAGGACTAATGATATAAAAGACAGGATGATTAATAATTAAACTCTCAATATTTTTCTTCCCAAGGAAAGTTTTCGCAAACGCATGTTTTATTCTTAAAAATGTAGAGAAGCCGAGATTCCCGGGTGTACCGTCCTGGTCAGGATATTGAAAGTGAGTTGTAAAGAAAAACAAGGGTTGGATCAGATCGTCTCATTGAAGCCCCGATCACGCATTCACTTTGTTAAGAAAACACCGCCGCGGCCTTTGATATACGGAAGTAGGTTTTTTAATGCATATTTTTTAACGGAACGGATTTATTGATGTCGATTCTCAATAATAGATTTATCCCGTTTGATTTTTCACTTTTATTTTATCGCTATAACATCTTACAAATATACTTTTCATCGCAATGGATAATATACTATGAAATATGTAATCTTAGGATAGATCATTCTAATCGAAATACATCGTCATTAGCAAACTAGTGCTTTACGTTACTTGTACTGAAGATCTCTTCATTACTGATATCAGCATGAATTATTGTTGTTGTACAAACCTCTGTATAACAACAATAATTCAGTAATTCATTAAACATTAGTAATAAATATAAAGATTACAAAATATATATATATGTATATGCTTAGTATAAGTAATCGGTTCAGGAATAAAAGTGTTTGATATTAAATGTTATAACCATGCCAACTTAACGAGAAACTGTACAAATGACTTGTAACGGCCAAAGTTACAAATTTACAATTCAAATAACGTACATTTCTGGTTTATGTTCGGGCGAAAGTTGAGGCCGAGTAAAAAAGTTGAGTCATTTTTCAAATTGGCTAACAGAGAGCCCCCTTCCGGTGCGTACCTTCGAAACGTTTCGATTTCCGAATTTCTTATCCTTCATTCATTAGCAAGTTCAATCAGAGGGCCACCGCCTGTGGTTATTTATTACCTCACATCGGCCCTAACAATTACTGAAGGAGGAAAAACTTTCTCTATTACCGGCCCTTGGGAAGGCTTTCATACCGAAAAAAAAGAAATTGTACGCCTTGCCGTGTAGTGCGTAATGGATTCCGGGTTTCGATTCCGTTTCAGTTCCATATTGAATGGAATAAGCAATATTTATTTAATAATATCCATTGGAGCTTTCTCCGAGAGCTTCTTTAATGCGAAACTTTCCTCGCTGTTATCAATATCGTGATTACTGAGGAGATTTGTAACTTGAATGAATTTGATATATATCGAGTTAAGTATTTGTTACTTGGAATATTATTCTAAGTTGCAAATACATGGCAAGGTATTTGTTTGAAATTAATCTCTAATGTACGTAGCCATTTTTCACTACATTTTCTAATTGTAAGAAATAAATATTTACGGTTTAAACTAATTACCAATACCGAAGAAGGGTGTAAAGATAAAGATCAGGTGTGGATCAGTGTAGCAGTGGTCTGCTGTGAGCCGACGGTGATGATGTCATATAAGTAATATTATCAATATAGTAAATTATAAACCAAATCTAAGGTAGAAGAAACGATATTAAAACATGTTTGTCGCTGCAAAGGAAACTTGAATATGCCGCTGTGTAAGAAGCAGATCCTTATTTGACATCGAGCAGATTAAAAATCTATGTCAGGGTGACATTCTCACTTGAGTTTATTTCCTTCAACTAATCTTAAATTGCGTGGGGCGAGATGCGGGGGTGTCGCGGGGAAGTTTTATTAAATTTCAATGTATATACCGTTCGGATCCTCGGGCACCTGCTGACAGGATTACGTTGTACCTGCTGACAGGATTACGCTGTACGTGCCTGGCACTTACCGTCGCCGTTAAATCTACAACACGACATTGTTTAAATCAGCAACTTGGTGGTTGGAGATTTTAAGTAACGTTACGCTAACAAAAGTTTTTAACACTTCTTCTCTACTTATAAGTTATATTAGAAACTTTTTTATTCATATTTATACTTAGTTAATATTAATATCATTACTTTTTTAACTTGTACGCAGTTATGTATATATATAATTTAAATGTTCTTCAGACAAGATTTTTGCCGGTATTGGTTTAAGAATAAGATCACGTAAATTAGTAAGTAAGGGAATATTTTCGTTTTGATCTAACCTTGCTGATTACGGTTGAGTTGATGTTGCGTTACATTACTTTTACATTATGCAGATGGTATACGTAAGATGAAAGTGGAAAATACCGAGACGTCGCCGTGCCGGGGACCACCTGTGCGGCAAATGTTATTATCTCGTTAGGAGGGCCCTTTCTCGTTCCGCAATTTGTTGCGAACAAACGGAATTTTAATATCCAGCTAAAACCTAAGCTCTGCTCATAATCCTGAGGTAGTTCAAAAATTTTAAATCCTTCAGCAATAACCAGTTCATTTAATAAACTTATAAAATATAACGTGCTACATTTTCTAATATACATATTGATAATATAATAACAAAAACAAGATAGTTTCTTCCTCGGCAGGGTTTCTTCAATTATAATACAAAAAAAAACTAAGTTTTCTAATTAATCCTTAGTGTTGTTACTTATAAATAAAATAACTAACACATGAAACTAAAAGTGAAAAGAAGACTAGACTAATCTGCTGATCCTCTGTCGATCATATTAGAAATAATAAAACTGTCTGTTAGTACCATTTAGTAGGTGATTATGTTTTGACACAATTACGTAGTTCAGATTATTTTCCAATTGTGTGTATGTATATGAAAAAAAATTCAAGTCCTTGGCACAACGTTTTTATTTATAAAGATACTAAATTATGACTTTCAAATCTACAACTCACGTTATAAATTTTTTTGTAAATGGGAAAAGAGAAAGAGACAACGACGGTATAGCCAGTGGACATATGATAATTTTTATGGATATTCAGTTATTCTAAGAGTTTTGTAGAAGAATCTCTCGTAGTAATTGCAAAGTTGGTTAACGATTACACTGTATTAACTCAGTAAGTACTTCTTAATTTTAAAGTGGCTGTTAGAAGCAATAACGCGATACAGCACGGAGCATGTTCCCGTGTACATTTACTGAAATGAAATGTAAATAAGTATGTTGGAGGCCGCCATTTGCCGACGAAATGGCTACGAGAGACATCTCGGAGATATTTGTATTGCCCCAGCGCGCCCGCGGCTCTGTTTAATTACGAGAAGTTTTCATTTCATATCATTTGCCTTCCTCCGGAATTGATTAGGGTCTGGATAGGATTTTCCACCGTTTTTAGCGGAATGACTTCTAATAAAAAGTTTACGAATACCACATTTACACTCAGCATATATGATATTTGTAATTATATTAAAATTTTATAAACGAAAACCTTTTATTTCTATATATATATATATATATATAATAGCTGATTCTTGCTCCCTTTGCTGGTCGTAATACAAAATTAGTAACTGCAAATGACTTTCTATAGCAACCGTTACTATACCAACCTCATAAATAATATGATTTTTTTTTTATAATTGTTAATTAAAAATTTAAATGATGATCTATGGAATCCAAAAAATAAATAGCTTATAATCATCTACAAGTCATTTCGCGTCGAAAAGCCATGTTCTTATGTCGATACGTTCACTAGTTTTCGCGTGGTTCTCAATTTGATAGTTATTTTAAAGGTTATATTATATAGTATAATAAAGTTATATAATAAATAAGGTTATATTCTTCTATGTATATTATTTAGTGTATTTCTTATTATTTAAGTTATAACAGAGACACCAGATTTTTATTTACTTTAAAAGGAAGCTTTTGTGATTACAAAAATTGACATTTGCGTAAATGTTAGCGAAATTACAACAGTTTCGTCACATGTATCTAATGTAATTCTGTGTGAAAACTTTTTCTATCTAAAGCAATTTCGAAGGCAATATTTCAGAGTCCCTTCCGCACGGAGATTCAGTTGCATCTAGATAACGTGCTCCGTTAAAGTGGACGCACCGGACAGTACTGAGATAACAAACGCAATTTACACCGTTACAATTGAGAAGAATTCTTCCTTTCAAGATCTCCTCTATGTTGTATTTATTAGAAGACCTCGCTCCAAAGCTTTGTTAGTATCTGTTTCAGAGATATACATTTCTGCAATAGATGTTAATATTTATCAATACTTTAATTCACAAAGTAGATATATTCATTCCCGAAAGACATGTTATCTTTGGGTAACTTAGAATAATATTAATTGTTGTAATTTTTAGGTTAATGTAACATTTTATGTACAAGGTACGATGGAATTGATTTGCTTCTTAGGATTTCAAATTAAAAATAAATAGCAAAGAAGCAGATGTATTCAACTAAAAAAATGTGACAATAAACTAGAAGGAAGGTAGAAATTATTGTAAGGAATTAGAAAAAGTAAACTTTGTTTATGAATTTGTTTTTAGACAATTTGATCCAAGACAGTAAATAGAAGCATCAAAGGCAGCGTTAAGTTAGTTTTAAATCATCGACGACATTTTTGCATCAAAATTTAATAAATTTGTCTTTCTTTACCAAATCTTAACTTCATTATTAATAGCATTGTATGAGGTTGCTAATAAAATTTAAAATATTTTGTTTACTTCTTACAGAATGACTTATTTCCTAGCATACCTAAAACTGCTTTAATTTGGTACGTCTTAAAAATTACAACATATTTATTTAATTCGTTTCGGTCTTTTAAGCCTTTATTTCAGTGTCTACGTACACCAGTAGTGGAGTCTGAATCGTTGAAATGCGCTCCTTTGATTTATTAAAGCCCGAACATATAATCCGATGTCGTATTCACAATAAATATTCACCGTCGCCTCGTCTTGCGTACGTGCATCGTTTGCGACATCAGCAGCACATCGCGAGACAAGTGCGAAACTTCCGGAGACTGGATCGAACGGATACCGAACACGCGATTCTACTTCTATATTAAGAAAAGTATATACCAAATTTACGCGAATATCTATAACGACAAAGTAAGCTGTCTAACTAAATTTTTGAACATTTGTATATTAAAAATCAACAAGAGAAATGTTTTTTTTTTTTTTTATTTTCGTTCCCTCTAGTTTGTTTTGACTAGGGCCCTGTCTTTCTTTGTTCTTTGGTCTCTTTATTAGTATTTATTTTCTATTATTTTTTTATCCCTATCCTTCTTAACCTTCTTACTTTCCCTTCTTTCCTCATTCTTCCTTCCTTTTCTTCTACCACCCTTGATTTTTTCATCTATCACTCTCCATCCTTTCTTCTTACAGCCATCTCTCATAAATGAGGACAACTCGCACCATCTTGCTAACACATTACATTTTTTCTCTCTAATTTTACTTTCACAATTTTGCTTATTTTTCTGTTTATCACAAGAGAAATGTTAGTAATGTCAATATCTCTAAGATTTCGCACAATCTCTTTCAATAGTTTACGATGATAAGATATCGATTTTTACAAATTTAGAGTATGCGATTTATACAATCTAAGATTTGCAATTTGTATATTAAACAACAAAACTAAAGAATACAGTAAAGTTTTGGCTCTAGGCTATCTCTCGCTAGTAAATATTATAGCTCTCGTCTATTCACTTTAACAAATTTCAACAACTGGAACTTAAATAAAGGAAGTTTAGGTAACGTAAGCTAATTTAGTAAAAGTGGGTTAATGACCTAAACATCTACTTAAATTAGAATCATAAAAAAAACACAAAAACTAACGCTCACGAAGCGAAAGCTCGGAAAGGCGTCTAAGAAAAAAGAGCAGCTGAGAAACCAATAAAAATGCCTTAACTCTGTGTAAATGTTTCAGCTGAAAGGAGCATTACCTGTTTACCTTCTAATACGGTATGACGGTAGTGTGAAACCCGAAGCGGACCCCTGTCCGGCCCAGTTCTGACGTTTATGAGGGTATACGTACAACGCTGTTCGTAATTTGATATGTCTATAAAGTAAGCCCTCTAAATTTATTACCTTTAACATTGTATATAAAGCATTTTAACTTTGCAGTCCAGTTTCATAATTGTCTACTTCATTATTAATTTGTTAGAGAACAAATGTTATTAACGATGGACGATAATGAAAGGTAAGAGTGAAATTTTAATCCATACTTCTCAATATAAAATTATATTTTTCGTAAAAGTTTGGTTTACTTTCAATGTTATTAAAGAAACAAGTGTTTAAGTAAATTTA
The DNA here is from genome assembly GCA_033220335.2 of Troides aeacus. Taxonomy (NCBI): domain Eukaryota; kingdom Metazoa; phylum Arthropoda; class Insecta; order Lepidoptera; family Papilionidae; genus Troides; species Troides aeacus. Next base: position 4,294,033 of record CM067275.1, on the reverse strand, counting down.
TTTAATGTAAACATAGTTGAAAGTAATAAAGAATATCAAGAAGTGGTTACATCTTGCAAGAGACTGGATGAACTCACTTTTACGAAGGACTACACTTTATGAAGGAGACACTTTAAGAAGGAGAAGAAGAAGCACTTATTGCTACTACTGAAACCTAATTTACTCGGTATTGATCAATTATGAGATCTAGATTTCCATTAAAGTATTGTTCTATTTAAAGCAACTTGTAAATGCTGACTTGTCTATGGTGATAAATATCTTAGGCGATTTTAATGTTAATATCTAGTATTATTACTCTATTATTTTTATGATTTCTTACATTAATATAATATTTAAATTTCTTATCAACATCTAGAGTTTGTTTCTAATCAATAAGAAAATAAACTTTTGCTTTAATATTATTAGAATTTGCTCCTACAATACTTTCTGTCCGATGTTTAGTTTGAACCATAATTTTTCATAGTCGAAATATTTTACGAACAAATACTTTCCAAAATATTTACGAAAAAAGTTTTCCATTTTTTGAATAAAATTTTGAAACATTTTATGATTTCAAAGGTTTAAAAATACTGAAAGCCGTAACGAAAGCGTGGTTTTTATTCATCACGCCGGCGGAAACGTGTTAAAATACGTTCGAGTGAGTCGCCACCGAGTGTCACCTCCATTGTTGGATGCAACGGTTGAGAGCTTATTCGTGTTTATCACTTGCTGTGAATTTTCGATGACGTCCACGTTTGACATATAACTTCATATCTACGAAGTGTCAATAAAAGCTCGAAATAATCAAAACATTAAAGCTGCTCGTCGCTACAAAATTATTTACTTTATGTATTCGAGGACAATAGAAAAAACTATCTAAAACATGAACAAGTTTACTAAACCATCCTGCTTAAAAACTTAGATATTCTAGAAAGTCTGTAATATGTGACGTCGTTATCATCATCCCGACCATTGGATCAGACATAATAGACTAGACTAGTGGGCTTTACTATCAATACATTGCCGCTTATCCTCAGATGGGATCGTAGTTAAGCGCTAGTCTATACAACAAAAAAAAGACCACAAAACCTTACACAAAAACACCGATTCCTGCCAAAGAATAATTCGTCAAGTCTATTCATATTAAAAGGAAATCTTATTTTAATAGAAGATAGATATTATCATCGGATTGAGATTCCATTATTAATAACGTTAAATCATATGTCAAGCATTCCACAAGAAGATGACAGCCGTCGCATCCGGAGAAACTCCTTGGTTTTAGGGTGATGAGCAGGTGTTTAAGGACACAGAGCTAATTCTGCGTAGATCGGATCTGACGTGTTGTGATGATTGTTAACTTAAGGATATTTTTCACCACTGTCCTCCCATGACTATAGGAATTGCAATGCTATAGAAAGAGGTGCAAGGGGTCCCTCGTAACAACTCACGGGAGATAAGCCAGCCTCACCCGCGGTGGGCCAGCGTCGTGGGAAATGGCCCAAATCTTCTCATCTGAACCCTACCAACGACAGCCACTTGTGCCCGGTGGTACTGGAAGACATGCTAACAGTAGACCGATCGATGTGGAGATCTTTGAGGGAGGACGATAAAGGAATGTGAGGATAATAAATAATTGAAAAATGCGAGAAAATGTGGAGGAAGCGAGAGAGGTGTGCCAAGATCGTAGCAGGTGGAGAGAGGTGGTCTCTGCCTACCCCACTGGGAACGAGGCGCGATATATATGTATGTATGTATGAAAAATGCGACAAAATACTTAGTCGTAATTTATGAAATACTTTGAGATATTTTCAATTTAAATCACGTATTTGTTATTGTTACTTTTTCCTTAAAGATGACTAAAGGTTTTAATTATGATGAAACTATTTACATTTTATGTTACATTTAAACATACAAGGTACGTTTAGTTAATTATATATGTTAAAAGGATTATCTTTATAAATTGAAATCATATGATAATAGCATTTAATAATAGTGCTCCTTAGATCATTTTGTTTGTTTGCAGCCGCGACTAAAGCTTTCAAGCTAAAGCTTTCAGAAAACGTCTAATATGTCATAGTACAATAACCTATGATAGGTATTTTTCTATTTACTATAAATTTTATAACTAACTATTATGTTACATTTAATAACCTGTTACATACATAACCATAATCAGTAGTTTTCAATAATTACGATTAAATGAAATATTATTGTATGTGTTATACAAACAAACTCAGGGTCTTGATAACAAATAGCGAAAGTTGTATTAATATGAGTAGTAAAGTAAATAGAGTCATTATAATAAGTATAATTAGAATTAAATTAGCGAAATCAAAGGTTCTACATTGTATTTAAATAAATAAATAACCCTTAAATACACAGGTAAAAAGTGTAAAGTCACATTGTAAACTTTATAAGGGTTAAAGTAGTTTTTAATGTTATGTATATTTGTCTGCTACAGTTTTTCTACTTGATTCAATAAAAATTTGATTTGTTGAGTGAATAAGTTTATTCTAGTGTTTATTGTTATTTATAGGTCTTCCTTATTTAAGAGCAATCGCCTTCACTGTCATCGGCAAGACCAGCATTCGGTCGAAGGTAAAACTTCTGATGTATTTTTGGAGCTGTTTATGACACGACAAAGTTACAGTGGGGTTATTTTTGTCAATATTTTAGGGTACTATTAAATTTTTCGTTTTGTATTAATGATTACTGTAATATTAATATTTTAGCTTTCAAGCATCTAATTGCACAACTCTTCACGAAACTCCGTTCGCCGGCAAATGCTTTTACGGTAATTATAATACAATTAAAACTGAATTTTAATGGTCGCCTCCGCGAGCGTTTTCAGTGTCATTACGCAATGTTAATGCACCGTTTTGCATTACGTTTGTTATTATAACGATAACGCTGAAGTGCTTAAGCCTGGTCTGCAATCATCCAGTCAAAGCGTATGACAGACGGGGGACCCGCCCGCCACTAAATTATTCCCGAACACGTACTGTGTAAAGTTTGCTGCTTTGTTTCTGAAATTTTAATCAGCCGTCGCATCCGGAGAAACTCCTTGGGTTTAGGGCGATGAGCATGTGTAATGAAATGATGCACGTTCATAATTTTCATAAGACTTGATTTACTTTTTGAATGATAGATAACAAGTATTAATATTTCTTGAGATTCGAACCTGCGCCTTTGGATTCCGTTCGAAGCTACAATCCCAAGGGTCTATAGTTCATATATAAAACAGAAAAGTTTGCTATACTATACAAGTTTTACCTTTTTTATTCTACGAAGCGTCGAGACGAGCGAAACTTTCGCCTGATGGTAATTGATGGGCTCGTGCATAAGAACGTGATGCTAGTTAGGATAATATACATAGAACTATATTGTGCTCATCGACGAGACATGAGAGGACGAGTCTGGTTACCTCACTAATATTGTAATCTACAACGCCCTTCTAACTGGAACACTGTAATGTTTTCACAGTTGTTTGGCGGCAGAAATAGGAGCTGCGCTGGTACTTACTACTACTTAGACGGCCTCCGGTAATTGATATCTATAATTAGTATATTATAACTTAGATTTAATTATAAAAAATGTTATTAAGTGCAAACTTAAATTTTTTTTTTTGTGTCAAAACATGGAGAGTGTTTTAAAAGTTATTCCGTTGACTCACCACTTCCGATCGATAAATTTAAAGTTTTTCTAATAACCGGCGGCAGGTTGAAACGCTACCCTGCGGAGCAAGTTAGTTGGACAGTAACTGGTGGTGTCTAGTGGTGGTCACGTCTAAACTTCTGAAGTTTCCAAGTCCCGCCGAGCTGTGCGACGCTTTCTTCTAACGAAACTCAGCCGTTACATTTATGCGGCGAAATTGAAAATGCTTTTAATATTTTATGAAAGCTCTTCGACGTTTCCACACACTTTACATACCTACATTAAAGTGACTATTACTCTTAACTACGAATATGCCAATAATATATCATATCGTATATAAAATAATATTTGTATGTACTTTCTTATTCTACGAAGCGACGAGACGAGTGGGCCATTCACCTATCTAGTAATACGCCTGTCCATAACAATTTGGCGCTAGTTAGAATGATATACACTGCACCGAATTGAGTTCGTCGCCTTGAAACGTAAGATCTCAAGTCTCGTTATCCCAGTAATTTTACTAGCTATAGCCCTTTCAATCCGGAACACAGTAATGTTTTCACACTACTGATTGTCGCCAGAAATAGGAGTTGCGGTCGTACCCTTTGACCTACCATCAGTAAATATTTACACATTTATTTAAATAAGAGTTTACTGTACAGTGATAATACCTATATAATAATAGTTTTAGAACGATAGTTAGATATTAATACGGACATAACAAAGTCTTACTTCTTTCCTGCAGTGTCATTTGATATATTATTTTAAAATTTCCCAAAATTAACCCCAGGGCTATTATTTACAAATTAGTTAACGCGACTTGGATATAGCATATTTTTTATGAATAACTTGTTTCAAGTTACTTTTGTCACACTCGTGATTGTAGTACAGCGTAAGAAAAATTCCGTTTCAAAATATTGATAATGATGAACGTAAGAGAATCGAAACATCGCTATCGGGACGGAGAGCCGTGCCTACATTTCAACGTTACAATGTTGTCAATCAGTCACCGCCAGTCCGCTCGTTTCCTTTTCCGCTTTCCTCCTTACTTTGCTGATTTGATTGAAAACTTCCCTCTACACACCTGAGACCCGCGCAGACGTATAAACTCCAACCGATCTGGTTAACGCTAGAAGGTATTTTATTTACGTCTTATTTTCACTCTTCTATATTCATTAAAGTAAAAGTTTACTTCGAAAGGAATACAGAAAGTTGTTTTCACTTGAAAATGATAAAATACAATTGTTTATAGAAGGATTTATAAAGAAACTTAAGGATGCATAAAAGGCAGTGATAAATGCTATACTGAGGTTGATAGAATAAAAAAAAAATAGTTCCGTGGGAGAACTATTAGTAATCGACATTGTCAAATAATTCCTAACTTTTAGTAACAATGGCAGCGACTATCAGTCTAACAACAGATGGAGTAATAGAGTCCTCAAGAGGCGGCCGTGTATCGATAGAGGCAGACATGCCACGTATTCCCCAAAGTAGTTCCGACCAAGGGTCTTGAGAAGGATACCGTGGAGTTTTAGCCGGTAAGAGTCCGGCATAACTTCTGCTGACCCGGTAGCAGAAGAGTATCCGATGTAGGATTTACCCACGAGAGAAAAAAAAGACATTCCACAAAGTAGATTAACGACTTTATCAGGACTGGTCTTGACAGTTGCAGAAAGGCGCAGGATGGTGGCAGTTGTGCAGCAGAATTCTCTAAGCAAGGATATGGTCAGCAATAAGTTATACTCCAAACAAATGATTGATCTAATGTAAAGAATGAAGAGAATATAATAAATAATTTGTTTACGACCCTGTATGGAGATCTTTAATCTTGCATCCTCATCGCGTTCGTTTTAGACTTAGATATTAGGTCTCATTACTCCAATGATTTTCTTACTTAAAGCGTCTTTTCCATAACCGGAACACAATAATGTTTGCTGATAGAATTGGTCCTATTATACCTATCAAAACGGTCACCAGTAACCAACCATAAAGGATGATAACCGCCAGTAAAAAAATCCTTAACAAATTTGGGTCACAGTCAGGTGTAGCAGATCCCGAGTCCCAACTGTGGGAGTATTTCAGAAGGCTATTAACACTTGGAACTAGCAAACGTTTTGGAAGTAGGATAAATCTACGAGCGAAAGTATGTCCGTTTGTCCACTTGCGGTTATATTTTATTTATTTATATGTATATCTGTATCATTACTGTAAATACTATTACCGCTTGAATTAATAAACCTTTAAATATGGACCTGTATTAAATATTGAGGTCCAATTTTAATACTTGTGTACACAATTTGGGATTTAACTGCCGCCGATATTATTTACTGTAGAGACTTAATTAAGCCCACTACATTCACCGGCAACGGTTCAAACATAATATTATAATAGTTTTTTTTTTAATTTTACTGTGATATTGTGATTCAATATAATATTATCAAGTAGTATAATTTAGTTTGTTATGAAATTTGCTTAAATGTACATAAAGTCAAAAGATGGGTCACAAGGATAGAGCTACGCCATTGTATATTGATAGATTGACGATCGTAGATGATACCTATCAGGGTACTTTTAAAAAAAATACACTATCAACTTCATTCATCATCCAAACTCAACCACACCTAGTTCCGGTATCGAACCCAGGATCGTATTATAAGTCAAGTTGTTAATCGCTACGCCATTGAGACAGTTTGTATGACGTATGTTTGAAGATGATGCACTGCTTACTTCCTCTGCCAAAAAGAATAGTATAAACGTTATTGTGTTCCGGTATAAAAGACGCTATTAGGAAATTACCGGGGTAATAAGACAACTAATTTTAGTTATCGAAAGAATGAGCAATACATCGTGCAGTCGGTATTATTTCTTTATCAAATACGAGACCTACATTTAGTACTACATAAAATTAGTATTAATCTTTTGTTGCCTAACCAGATTTTAATTAAGCAATATATTTTATGAGAAAACAGTTTTTTTCAATGGCTTTTAATTTTTTCTCATGTGCGGAAGTTAGTAACAATTTTAATTCGGCCTTTTCGGGTATTACCGTAAATTCCGTGCTCAAGTTGTCACTTAAATTTGGCAACATATGGACAAAGTTAAATGAGAAACTGTAATATGGGTTTTATTTCAAGGGCACAATGCCAAAACACTTTCATTTCTACGCATTATTATCAAATATAAGTTCCGTTATTAATTCTGGATTGCTAATTAGTTTATCTGTTTAAATAGGAAAACGTATTAAAAATTATAGCTTAATTTAAGTTATTCTTTACTTAATATTTTGGCGATAAACCTAAGTACACACACGAGAAGAATACTCGTTACTTCGCCGAAATGAAATCAAGTTATTATGCAGCAAACACGACCCAATTTCGTCTGCTGTTGATACCATACCGGTTAACCTGAAACTTGGATTGTCACGGGACCAATTGCAGTTTTCGTACCGTAACTCGGTCGGGGAGGCATAAATGAATTTAGGGTAACAATTTTAACCCGCACTTAACTTTCGCCTGTGTAACATCGAGCCCCAGAAGGTTAGGTAAAATTCAAGGCAATGACGCTGTGTCCTTTAATGTAAAGCACCGTTTTGTTTGTACCAATTTTAGGTTATCGCTGTCGTGAATTTCAAGTTTTAGAAAAAGTTAAAGAGGAGTGATATTATACTCGTTAATATGACATATTTCATACATTTAGATTGCTGTGAAAAAAATATATTAACTACTTTCCAATCGAGTGAAAACATGACATGAAAACAAGTATGTAAAGCAAATAACTTGTAAACAATAATTCAGAGAAAATCTTAAAGCTTTATTCTGACATAGTTTCTATTACAATTTACACATAAATTTCTAATTTTACTTAATTTTATAACTAAGAATATAGTTATAAGTAATTCTAGCAAAATTACACCATAAAATGCAAATAATTGTCATGCCTGAATATTGTTAATGTGTAAAGTTGGAGGTCTGTAAATCTAAACGGCCTTTTATGGTAATAAATATGAAAATGTCTAAGTAAAATCAAGTCTAAGTGAAAGGAAATGTTGTATGAAGCCTATTGTCTAAACTTTTTGCCACACCGACACTCGCCCGCTAAGTTGAAAGCAGGACTATTAAACTTTGGGCGTTTTGTGACGGTAAACTTTTTAATAAATTCATCCATCCAAATTCAACGACATTAGGTGCAGGCGCCGAACGACAATGGCGACGCCATTTGAAAGGCATGCCTTCATCTATCAGGCTGACATGCAATCAAACAATACAATAAAACTTCTCTTCCGAAAAATACTTGAAAATAATTTACCATTTAAATTCAGGAGGGAACGAGGATAGAAGGAGGCGAAGGCCTGTGACCGTATCGGCTTTAACAAAGGTTTTCTTTGGAGGTAATACGTTGAAGGTGCTCGCGGAATTGTATGTTTCTAAAAAGGTTGGTATAACTGAATGAAACAAGCAAATGCACCGACGAGGGTGCTTTAAAGGAAGTGGAATTTGTTACTGAACGAGCGCTCTTTCGACTTTAATACTGAAACTTTTCTAGCGAGGATTTTCTGACCAAGCACATTTTCATTCGCAGCGAGACGTATTTTTAAAATGATGCGAGAAAATTGTTTTGAATTTAACTGTTGTTAGTAAACATGCATTTTTTGTTCTCATTTTGAAACCAAGGCGTTTCATTGTTACAGATATTATTAGCACTACTGTAAAACTATTAAGTAGTTATGATTTATTAATATACTGGTGAACTAAATATGAGAATTTGAATACATTTCAAAACTTTATACATTAATCAATTAATAACTGTCGCTGATTACATACTAAGTATAGATTCTATATCCTCAGTATTTAATAACTGTTCAACAGGTTTTGAATTGGGTTATATCTTTGAACAGATTTAGGGGTCAGTTGATATTTTTAATTTCCTGATAAGTTAGTCACTGAGAACCAAATATTTAAACGTAATATTTCTTTACTCAAGATCAGTAGTAACCATTTGTCTGATCTTAAGAAAAACTGTTCAGTTATTTTTATACACAATAGGCTAAAATTTCATATTAATTTCACATTATGTTAAGCGATATTACGGCCGTGGTGAAATGTGACTTCCAGATAATCTAGCTTATATATTACATGCCGAAAAGCATATCGTTATTGTGGAAAATTAACAATAAAAGGAAGGAATTTAGAAGGTTCGATTTACAACTCGACGATTAACGAAACTCCTCAGGGTTTAAGGATTTTACTGGGCAAGTTAGCCTCTTTGTGACTTAGTCAATTAAAATCAAATTTATTCTTCGAAATTTGGTTAACATTGAGCAGATTTCGTTTGTCATCGTCTATCTCTGGAAACTGTCGGAGATTGACTGCTCCTCGCGTTGCTTAGTTTTATAAAATTCATGTGAAATGATGATGTATGCCAAATATAAATTAGTGAGAGATCGTTTGAAGACATTTGTATCTTCACCGTACGGCGTACAAGCGAGGAAAGCTCCGGGAAACAGATGTGCACAGTTACACTTCGGAACTCATAACGGTTATTGAGCTCATCATAGTCGTCGTTATGGTGATCGCTGCGAGTCCGTTCCACTTCCGACCGATTAAATAAACTGTCGAGAAATTATCGCTTAGTAGTTGTAAAATTTATTTATTATACATACAAATTATATTGGTATCAGTTCATGTTCAGCCGTTTCGAAAACAAGAGATACCAAATCATTTATTAACTGTCGACTCAAAAGCATCACTGTAGGAAAGTAGTGAAAACTATATATAAAATTGACAGTTTCCTCTTTAGTTTAAAAATGCCTATATTTAATAATAGTCATCATCAGCATCATTATCATCAGCCGTTAGACGTTCACTAATAGACATAGAACTCCCCCAAAGTTCTCCAATACGTTTGGTCCTACGCTGCCCTGGTTCCGGCGCCTTGCCAATGTTCGTCACAGCCAGCATTGCATCCGGTACCGAGGATCATCGTTGTATGTATGTAAAGGTTCATAAGGGGAGATTTAACATTAGTGTGAACGATTATTTGTAATTTTATTAATGTGTTAGTTATGTGATATATGGGTTATAGTTCTATATCCATATAAATCATCCATCGTCAATAATGTGCGGTTTTAGCCATTTGAATAAATTGTTTAACTATAAATTCGTTTACTTTTATTAAACTTGCAACCAATATAGTACTTCTTCATATTTATATAGATTTTTGAACTTATACGAAGACTACATTTCACAAGAAAAAAGTATAATAATTTCACAGAAGCTGTTGATGTACTGTTTAACGTAAACTGTTTTCTATACATTTGCAATATTTTGTATATCTATCCACATAAATGGTTTTGGCAATAATTTATTACTATTAGAAATGTGATATATTGAGCCTTGTTATAACGTAATCCTATGCGGAATATATTTCTAATGATTCATCCGGGCCCTGGTGTATTAAAGCTACGACGGTGATTATCGCCGACGTATGCAGATTGCCTTGATTGTCCTCAAAATTGCTTTGGCGTAATATAACGCGTGTGAGCCTGTTTTCGTAGTTTCTATGAATATTTCATTAGCAAGAGGTAAGTGTATGTGGAATCTAATATATAATTTTAACTGATTTTAATGTTTCCCGGTTTTTAAGAAAATTACCAATTAACCTAAAGAAGAAGAACAGCTAAAAATCGTTTTATGTATAAACTAAAATGTAATATTAGGTATTTACATTTGTCTATTCTATAGTAAACTAAAAATCGGCTAATATTTATTATAAGAACTAAAACTATAAATACTTTCTTACATTTTTCGATACGTTAAATACAAGTTTTCAATAAACGTTCTTCTATTTCATTCCAAGTTATCAAATGTTTGTATAGAATTAAGTTAAAGCTTATTTGTTTAGAAGTAAAATAATTATAAGTATCAAGATATTTTGTTATAGTATATGCAGGAAGAAAAAATGTACTTTAAATATTACAGATAGTTTTTTCTCATTAACTGTGTACTAAAGGTGTTTAAATTCTTATGGTTCTCTAAAGGTAAACACCGTAAATTTATATAAAAACAATAAATTTCCTGTATTTATTAAATAAAAAAATGAGGCAACTTTTCCATTACAGTGTCTGCGAACGCCGGCTAGACTTGAACAATTTGTGCTCTAGTACACTTAAGTTTTTTTAGGAGATAACTTCCTGCTCCGTGCCATTGTTAGTCTACACTTTGCTTCGAAGCGTGAACACGGTGGAAAATTAATAAAAAAAAAAATGCTAACCCATCCTTTGTACTGTTAGACGTGTCGAGTTATTTCTAATAAGAGATTGTAGGGTGTCATACAGTATCGACATTAATCCAATAAAGAAATCTGTATCAAGCCAAGACAAAATGTTGGATTTATTTTAACGTATTTATATGATATCGTTAAACTACTATATGATAGAATAATGAAAGTTATGATTTCATGTTTGAAATATAATTAAATGGTAGTAACTGTAGAGTATTTACGAGAGTAACTATTTTAAAACATCTATTTGCGAATATTAATAGCAGTAGTAGTAGACTTGAGTACAGTCTTTAGAAATAACGTCAAAAACATCAATATTATTTAAGTATAAAATATTGTACTCGTAATTGAATAAACCTTATATGATGATTGTATGGAAGAGTATATATTAATACATATGTGCATATCTCAAAGAAAAACAATCACATTGACATGTCTTAGAAAAATGCATTTGTTTCGTTTCCTCAAGTGTACTATTATAATATGCATATAAAAGCTTACGTAAAGTTTTTGTTTAAGCTTTCAACGTATTTTGTAATAAAAAGCTTCATGTTATACACATGTGGCAGTCTCGTGGGAGAAGACCGAAATTAGACATCGATAGGTAGTATTCGGAGGAAACAGAAAAGCTGATTACAAAACGCTATCATCGATTTCGTCTTTGTTTCTACGGCAACACTGCTTAATATTTCAAAAGCAATTTCCAACGATCACTATTATTATTATTTCTGTACCTATATACTTTTGAAGGGAACTTAAAGTAAGACGATCAGGGAACGTTCTGCAAAGTAGTAATGAGTACAAAACAATACCGGCGTCGTTAACATAATTAATAAGATCATTAAGTCTCTTAAACATGATCTAAACCAATGATTTTCCGGTCAAAGAAAACCAACCCTCTTGTATGGGCTATAAATAATTTATTTAAAGTATTTCAATTAGGTTTTATATGTAAATAAAAAAAGTATTCTCATTACAAAGTAAAAGCAATACGATATGGAGTAGTATCTACCATTAAGGCTTAATAAGTTTAGGCAGGTCTCTGTTGTCGGAGACCGTCTAGGTAGTGTGCATACATTACTATGTTCCGTTTTGAAGGATGTTGTGACAGTGAATTTAGTGAGGTAACACGACTTAACATCTTAAGTCTTAAGGTGACGACCGCAATGTGGTGCTGGGTGTATCAATCTAACTGGCGCTAAATTGATATAGTGTATCACTTACCATCATATGTATGCCTCCTCGCTTTATCGAACAAAAAAAAGGTCCCACGGCAGAGCCTTTTTCTGTCGTCAAACTGTAGTATGTATACATTATGTTCCGGTTTGAAATTCGTTGTAGATAATAAAATTAGTGGGGTGTTGAGTCTTGACAATTTATGTCTCAAAGCGACGAGCACAATGCAATGTACACTACTTGTCTCGCCTTTCTTTTACTATGTTAATATCTCGCTCATCTTGTTCTTCCGGCGAATAAAAGAAAATGCTTCAACCAGATTATAATTTGATACAAATATTTCAAATTTCTTGGTTGCTTCACAAACTTTAAATACCTTTTTGCGAATTTCATAAAAAGTCATTCGCGAAAAATGTTCCCAATTCCAAACTCTCAAGGAGCATTCCGCATTAAACATGAAATATAGTAAAACTCTTGAAGAATCTCGACTTTTGTTTCTAAATGGACTCGTCCTACTTTCGGGCCTTCAGCTTTCATTGCGCAAACGTTGCTTCGACCACGGCACCACTTTAATTTAAAACATTGTGACCGGTTTTTTTGAGAGGAAAAGAATTCTAAATTCTTTGCCAGTCAGTTTAAACTATCTAGTAGTTCATCACAGATATAAACTTCCCTCAATTAGTATATCATAAAAAGCAATCTTGCATTCACAACATTAAACATCATTATTACAGTTAAACATATTAGTATTTTAAGCAATAATTGGAATAAAAGAAAAACCTCTATTTTATTTGGGGGATGTTTTTATCGGTAAGTAAAGAGAGGAAAGATTCAGGAGTGGAAAACTTATAAGTGAAAAGTTAAAGGTGCCGCGTAGGCCGCATTGAGACAGTAAAATTTATTCAAGGCCCATTTCGCGAATAACCACCTTAGTGCGTCAACGTCGTACGCCGAACGTATTATATTTCTTGGCTCACCCCCATCATTCGTCTCTAGTGCATATTGAATCTGAAATAAACCGTTTGAAGGGGAAAACGGTTGGCTACAATGGCGGGGATGACAGCCTCGCGGGCCGCCCGGAAACCTCTCAGGTGGTGCGGCGGTGCCTTTTTATTATTTACGTCGCATTTTCAACGAGTGTTTGCTCTGTGCTTTACTTTGATTTTGGAAAAGTGGCGGGATGTAAACGTGTGATCTGAATACGCAGGTACGGTGTTACATCTCTTTTTTATGGTAAGTGCTTGCGTTGCGTTAGCGGTGGGGCCCGCCTGTTCAGTGCTGAAATAGGAATTGGTACTTTCTGAAGGCTTTGTGTTTACGGTGATTTAATGCTTCGTCTCCTTTTGTCGCGGTAGAAAGGTGTATAAAACCTAGCGATAAATGGAGGCTGCAGATACTGTCTAATACACAGATCAGACCTTACATAGTTATTTATATTACCTTCAAAACATACAGTGTATTGAAGCGTATTAGTGAAGTCACTGTATAATATATACTACATAATCGTAATAGTTGCTTAATAATACATTTGTTGTAAACATACATTCGTTTTTATTATTATATCTATTAATATTGTTAATGACTTGTAACAATAATTATTAATAATTGATAATAAGCTATCATAAGTCAGTAAACATTCACTATAGGATATTTCTTTACTTAGATGATTTTTTTCTTGTTGGTTTAAGCTTTAAAAAGTCGTTTCTATCGTATAAGAATTGAAAGTGTAATCAAATACGTTATATTTCCTGCTAGGTGAGAAACTTTTGATCGATTGATCATTACGGAAGTAAGTCATTCATCCTTTCTCGAATCCATAATAGAATGTTCTAACACATAAATTAGTAGCAAATAGAAACTGTACGATATATTTAATCCAAAGCTAATCGGACCTGTGTATTCATTGAGCTTGTACAGCGTAATAAATCGGATCGGGTGTGTGTGCGAGCGGAGTCATGCTGTTATTTATTACGCGCTGGAGTACCAGCTCGGTGTTGGAACACGATGTTATATTCCGAATGAATAGGCCACCGTAAGAGAGCATTAACTCAACTCGCGCAAAGTACGGAAGCGCGCTCCGACGCGCGCGATTATTGTCAAAGATTAATGAAAAGCGCCGGTGCGGAAGTTTTAGCGCCATTAATTTTTAGCCACTTGTCGGTTTTAAGAAAGTTGCTTAATTTCAACGAAATAAATTCCGTTAATTAATTAAAACTGAATTCGTTGGATTTATTTCTTAGCTTGATTTATGTTCGTTTCAGTATTGAAGTGCATTTGTCAATGCCCCCTTTAATAACAATTAGTAGAATTTCATTAATTAAGAAAGTGTTTTAAGCTAAGTTAAAATATAAAAGAAATTATATAATGCATTAATTAATTTTTTTTTATACAACGAAGCAATGAGACGAGCGGGACGTTCACCTGATGGTAAGCGCCTTGCCCATAACAGCGGTTGCTAGCTAAGATGGTATTCATAGCACCACGTTGCACATGTCTTGAGGCACAAGATGTTAAGTTTCGTCACCCCAGTAAGTACTCTAGTTACAGCTCCCTTCAAATCGGATCATAGTAATGTTTACATAGTACTGTTTGGAAGTAGAAAGAGGAGTTGCGGTGATACCTACCTACACGGTATGCAGCAACAGAGACCTACCAGCGGTAAACTATTTATTCTATATATGTTTTTAACGTTATGTTTAAGTATATCTTACTTCGTAAAATTCTTCTATACAAAAAATATTAGCTACTGATCGATAAAAGAAATCTACAACTATTAACACTTCTATTATATCGCCTTTATCAATATGTATAGTTAAAAAAATTAGTATTGAATTTAGCAATGAAACGATGGAATAGTTTCCTAAGGTTAAGGTAGTAAGCTTCCTTTTCAGACCAGTAGTAGTTAAGTTTGCGTTTAAAACAACATTTACTTAATTATGAAATTAAGTTCAAATGAAAAATCAAGAGTTGATCATTGAGTGTTGGCATGTTTATCTATAGATAGATTTAGACACATTATGATTGATTTCATTTCTTGTAGATGATTTAAGAGGATGCTTCGTCTTCATTACGTGAAGACGTTTCATATTTAACGTATTTCTCGACATAATATACTTTTGTGTATTTATTATAGTCATGGTTTAAGAATATCAGGGAATGGACTGGCATATCTGGGGCGTCAGAATTGTTCTGCCGAACTAGAGACAGAGAGGACTACCACACTGATCGCCAACCTTCATTAGTTGGAGAGGCACTTTAAGAAGAAGAAGATCATATTATTCACAATTTATTTATTATTATATGTAACTTTTTTCTGACATTTAATTTATATCATACCTTTGACTTTTATTTCATTCTACGAACAGATGTTCATCAATCCAGATAACAGAAGTTCATCTGATGGTTAGTGATATGCTTGTTTATAACACTGTGGTGCTAGTTAGGATGATATGTAGAGCAGTTCATTGTGCTCGCTTTGAGACATAAGTAAGCCTAGTTACCTCAGTAATTTCACTAGCTAAAAGTATTTCAAACAGGAACACAGGAGAAATAGGAGCTGCGGTGGTACCTATTCTTACAGTCTCGTACACGAAAACAAAGACATAATTTGAACTATAGGAGTAGCAGGAGTAGCAGCTAGCGCAATTTGGCGTAATATAAATATTTTAGGGCATATTATTATTATCAGGCATATAACTATATGTAAATGTCCAGCACGTTTCCTTGATCCCAGAAGTTATATTATCTAAAACATCTTCAAACATCCTCAATGTTAAAACAATAGTACCAAATTCGTCGAAACTTGATGGTACAGAGATTAGCCACCAGTCTGGCAAATAATACCACGTAGGCAGTAAGTCCGTTGGCTGTACCATTTAGTGTTATATTAAATAAATATTTAGTGCATGTCTTCGTTGCATCATCTACGTTTGAATCTCAACTCTCCCCGGGATCCGCAGCACTCCGCGCTCTCGTCTCCCCGGGCCCACTCAGTCCGCGCTGTTCATTTGTCACTGAAATTACAAAAAGCTTGCGGCCGCCGCTGCCGTGGAGCTGTCGCCGCCATAATGAGTTTAATTTCACCAGCTCTACAACTTTATTTATTAATTTGAAGCGTTGAAGCATTGCCAATATATTAAAACGTACCAATGATTTGTTTATGTACATTATAATCCCTTATCATCAACATAAACATAAAGTATCTCACAAAACCCTCAAGGTTCTGTTCCCTGTTGATGATGTTTTACATATTTTTTTAACATTTTATATACATATCCGAATGTTTGAATGTCGATTATCACCTATATAAAATCCAATGTTTGTAATGCTCTTTATTAACTATTATAATCCAGTCAAAGTTTTTTTTATCTTCAAAAATAAACAACTTTAACTAACTCATGTGAAAATTTACACGATACATAAGTAAAAAAGAAATTCGCTGTCAGTTTGTTTGATCTGTGTTACCTTTCAAATTTTAGTGTTTAGACGTTTCGTTATTAAATATAGTCCTGACAAAAGGCTCTATACTTACTACAAAATCAAATGGAGCTGCTGTCCTTTTTTCTGTAATTGTTTCCTGATAGTCCTCTTCGACGAAACGACGCCGATGCAAAAAATATATACACAATATACGTAAAAGAGTACAGGATAATACTCTGTTGCAGTTTGTCAGTAAGATCTAGAGGACCTGCCACGTTTCGAATTGGGAAACTGAAACAAATTAAATTTCAGCGACACCTTACAAAAACAAAAGGGATGGACACTGTAAATTTTGCAGATTAATTCGCTAGATAAAATTACACGCTCTGATTGTTGTAACTACCTTCCGAAGAGGGTACTGCTGAACTGATATCAGTAAGGTTTCATAGAGTTAACAATGACTAGATATTGCAAAGAACTGCAATTTTACTATGTAGAAATGAAAAAGAATCAGAATTTTACTAATTATATTATTTAGATGAATGTATAAGTACTACATTCGATGCATCTTTATGATAAGTGTAAATGAGATGAATTGTATCAAAGCTTGATCATTTGCTGGAGAACGCCTACTGATATCATTAATTTAGTATTATTATGGTAAGAGAACACTTAAGTAATACTTGTAAATATTTAAATTTGTGTTACTTAATATTTATTGGATTAAAAATAGTTTTTGTTGGAGTGTCTATAAATATTAAGTCTACGTTTTAATTTGGCTCAGCGAGTAGTACCGGAGAGGCTTTAGGTCCCGGTGGGCCGCGAAACTCTGCCTTTTTATGGCTTTCTTTCAAGGGTACAGCTCTTTAATGTCCGTTAAGGAACATTTTATCTTTCTTAGTTTGTGTTGTCAAAGGAAAAGGGTTCAGCACTCGGCGACAGGCTCCGGATAACGAAAAAAGATAACCGCGGACCCGCTTTATCAAGTTTTCCTCTTACTCAATATAATTTCTTATTCGGTCGAGGAGAGTAATCAGATTCAATGTTTGTTTACTATCTGTTTTGTTACTGTTTTTTTTTTAAACAGAAACCTTTTTTTAATTTCATATGACATGATAAATTTAAGCTATGAGTACTTAGTTACCTATACATAATATTATTCTACAATTAATACATACAATATATTCTATAATTTATATTTCTTTCAGCGATTGATGTTAACCCAGCGATTTAAGCATATTGTTAATTTCCAAATGAATCATTAAATGAAAAAAGGAAATGATATACTTTATTAAGATGGGAAATGCAATTGTGGGGTTACGGCGCCTGTGCGGCGCCCCATTCTGGCAAAATTGATGTAATGACATTCATTATATTAAATTACTGCGTTTGTGTACATTTTCTCGATTGGCAAAACAACATATATGAAGGGTTGTTCAGGAAGTAGGTATTACGATTACAATAATAGCTCTGATCGTGACTTCAACTATTTAAAGTTCAATGAAACCTCTTTCGGAACATCTCATATAGTACATTTGCGGTTAAAAATGAAGGTAGCTAGTTAAACTAATGAATAGTTATCCAATATAAAAACGATCTTCACAACGATATATTTATCTTATACAATGTTTTAAAATAACATTAGCAGTTCAGCTAAATAAAAATATGTTCAAAGGCTACAAACGAACAAAAGCATTGGTACTATTTGCTGGACCATAGATTGTATTATGAAATAAAATCTCATATAAAAACTGTCCCCGGTACTGTAATGCTCTTATTTATTTATTTTGTAATGTATTTCGAATTTGAAACAAAGGCGTACAGACTGCAAAAGGGATTCATAATGAGAAAATAAAGATCGCAGTTGCTTTGTCAGCCTCAGGCTGAAAACTATGCGATGCAAAGGGAAATATTCACAGGAACAAAGGATTACCTCATCTGCGTACGTAGAGGAAATATTTTACCGGAGTACGGTATCTCGTCAGGTATAATTGAAATGCTGCGCTCCGAAATACTATCGGTAAGAATTTTTCGCTGGCAGTGTTCAATTTCATCGGACCGGTTGTTATTTATTTAAATATCGCTGTTATTCATTTGCAAATATTTCAAGGATGTAGGATATGCTGCTATCTGTTGACAGAACGTCCATTACATTTATATTATATCAATACGTGAAATGAAAACAATAATAATAAACATTCTGAACAGTGTGATATTAAAAATACAATTAATTGATGAGTCCATAATTACGTTCATCTGATAGTAGTTCAGTAGCTCGCTGGCCTAAAGGTTAGAGCGAGCCGCTTTCATTCCGAAGGTCGCGGGTTCGAATCTCGGCATGTACCGATGACATTAATATTTAAGTTATGTACATTTGAGGACTTTAGTTACAACAGCGAGATACAAACGGTGAAGGAAAACATCGTGAGGAAAACTGCACATGACTTAGAATTTATTCTAAGGCGTGTGTGAAGTCACCAACCCGCATTGGGCCTGCGTGATGTCTATGGCCCAATCGCCCTCATATTGAGGGTAGGCCTGTGCCCCAACAGTGGGGACGTAAATTGGCTGTTATGGTATGGTATGCCTAGTAGTACGCCTGCGCACAAAGCGACGAGACAAGCAGGACGTTTGAAGGTAAGTGAGACGCCTACTCAACCAAACCGGCGCTAGTTAGGATGGTATACACTGCACATTCAAGGGGCCATTGAGCTCGTCGTTTTAAGGCGTAAGATGTTATCTCGTTATCCCAGTAATTTTACTACATAACGTGCCCTTAAAATCGGAGCACAGTAATGTTTGCACAATGCTGTTTAGTGGCAGAAAGTAGGATGTTTACACTACACTACATTGACAAGCTTGTCAATTTGACTACTTTTAAGTCTTTGACTTTTTTGTTGTATTACAATTTCATCCATAGAAGCTTTATGATCAAGCTGTATACGAGTACGTACTATGTAGAGATAAACTAATAAAAAAAAAAACTTGTATTGCTATTTGTATTATGTCTATATTCTTGATTCCCGAATGGAGTAAAGTCCAGTATAGATTGGATTATGAATATGCCAAAAAATTTAATCAAAATTACTATTTTGCTCTACACCAAAACACGTCCGGAAAGGCCCATTGTCATTGGGCCGCCATTTTACCGAATAGCCGATAATGGAAGCAATTAAAATGTATGGCGGCTTAACTGCAATGCCCTGCAACGAAATTAATTTATAGTAAAGGTGAAATAACCATATTTTGTAATACAATCTTTTCTTTACATGTTGTTTGGCACGGACAGGTATATTGATCATTGAAACAACAATAAATGGTACAGTATAATAATATTCCCCCTTGAACAACGCTGGCGCTCTCTTGCGCCGGAGGAGCAGTAGTAGTGTGTATAATAATATCAGATACATTATTTAATGGGACATAAAAATACTAGCTGTTACCCGTTTGCTTTGCTGGCTGTAGCACCTCCGCAACTCCCTCTAAATGCCAGAAGCAATATCTCTACCAAATTATGGGTCTAAACATCAAACCGTTTCAAAGATCTCGTGATGAATCAATGAATCTCTGGATATCTCTTATATATATTATTATAACTACAGTATGATTTAGTTGATCCCCGCCCGCTTTCCCGGCCATTACACTCCCGCAACCCTTTTAAGGAATAACATTTCCTAAAATGTGAATTTTTACAATCTCTATATTTAATCAAAGGAATGTCAAGTCCACCACATTTCAAGTTCAAGAGATATGATGAGACTACATAGGCAGAAATCTCTTTTATATATTATAGATATATAGATTAGAAGGAATTTACTATGGCGAATATTTAGATTTTAAAATTATTGAGCGAAAAAAAAAAACAGGTTTTAATTAAACGTCAATACTTCAGACGCCATGACAGCGGACTGAAAAGATCCATTCTTGCTTTGCCCCATCAAGGGGCAACGGTAATTAAAGGCAATTGTGAAATACGTCCGTAGGGTGTATGGTAATTTTCCTCGGCCCATATCAATTTATTGTCGCCCTAAAACAGCCAATTTGTCCCTTCACACTTCCCTCCACTGACTTCCAATTAGTGGCTGCGTCTAACAGCCTTTAATGTCTCAATACTGCTTTTATTTTACAATGGGACCGCGCAAAACGATTTCATACGCTCCATAATAGCACCATTAGCTTCTAATTCTTTTTTGTGTAGTTAATAACGACATGGTTTCAGGTTAAAAGCTTTCATTAGATATATCTTCGTATATGGATGAAAACCTTAAAATACCATTAAAAAGGTTGAGATATGCAATTACGAATATTTACTTGGAAACGACAAGATTCTAAGGTCTACAGTAGAACAATATAGTAATGCGTTGAGTATGAAAGAAGCTTTTAACTAAAAAAGAGGTTACATATATACTATCAAAGAGTTTATTTTTTAAATCTTGACTTTGTTATATTATTATGTTTGATAATAACATATTATAGTTTACGTTTTAGAGACACAAATCCTTGTAAATCCTCCATAGTATCGAATTTAAAAATATATGGAGTGTAAACAAATTCTATTTTAGATAGAATCTCTCAAGTTGATAAAATTATTGTGTTTGAAATGTAAAAGAATAGTGAATACGTTGAAATGAGATGAGTATGAAACATGTTTGCCTAAAAGGAGAACTAAGCAGTATATATAATAAAACATTAGTTGTACATAAAGTACAACTTATTTATAATTATTTACTAGTAGGTATTTTAAAAGCTAATTAAAATTTTCAAATACACCGTTAATATTTTGGTATAGATAACTAATTACAGGGAAGGCGAAATACCAAGGGAGCAGATAGGGGTCGTGTTGTAGGACGGAGTAATTCTATTAAAAGATTAAATAATTCAAACAGGTTCAAAGGAGATGCGCTTTCACAAGTAAAAGGAAGCGAATAGCTCTGCAAAAAAAAAGGAGAGGGAGAGGTGCCCCAAACGTTTTCGCTTAGACGCGGTTACGGAAGGCAAGTTCGTAACATCGATGAATGATTGAATCAATATATCGATTTGACTAATTTACAGTTCTATGTAATATTCAACAGAGGGAGGTTTCAGAAATTACAAAGGTATATGCCAATAAGACGTCCTTTTCTTGAATTGTAGTAAAATATATATTATTTTTAGGGTGGGTTGTATAAGAATATTGTCGATAAAAATCGCACACCACTCGGACAAATCGCTGTGCAATGGCTTTCAAACGGAGGGGCTGGTGCAATAAGGTGAACAAATTAGAGCAATTTAACTTTTGAACGTGTCTCGTCCGACCGGATGTAGCACCGAGACTGCAGAGGTGGAATTTAACGAGCAAATGAATAGGCACCCGCATAGATTTACCTACTGAATGCATTATCATAATTGCACAGTTTATCTCGTGCGCTTGTTTAAATGGTTGAATTAAATCCTACAATTATTCGCGTCTAGATTACACGTATTTAATTAATTAATTTAATTAAATTAACAAAATGGCGATGCCGCTGGCAATTTATCAATTATTCTATCATAAGGATTTAATGCGTTCGTTTTGATATTGTTACGATGTAATAAATGTTTCTTACTATAACCATAACAGCCAATTTACATCCCCAATGCGGCGGCACAGGTCTGCCCTCAATAGGAAGGCGATTGGGCCATAGTCACCAAGCGGGCCCAATGCTGATTAGTGACATCGTTTGTATTTCGCTGTTGTAAGCAAAGTTCACAAATGTACATAACTTAAATATTAAAGTCATCGGTACATGCCGAGATTCGAACCCGCGACCTTCCGGCCTGCGAGCTACTAATGTTTATTGCGTGAACATATAATTACATGTTCCCCTCTCAATAAGGATCCTTGAGGAAAGCCGATGTTCAGCAGTGGGCATTATCCGACTGATAAAACGTAATCATATAATTGGTAATAATTTGACGCGGTACTAGCAGTCCCCTCGCATAGTAGATATATTTAATAAAGATAGTGGTTAATTGCTAGATAGTACAAAAATCTGAAGTTTTTTTTTATACTACGATGCGACGAGACGGGCGAGACGTTCACCTGATGGTAAGTGATATGCTCGCTCATAACTATGTGGCGCTGGTACGGATGTTATACACAGCTCCATTTTGCACTCGTCGCCTTAACATTTAAGATGGTGAGACTCTTTACTCCAGTAATTACACTAGGTACAGAGCCCTTTAAAACAGAACACCGTAATGTTTACACACTACTGTTCGGCGGCAGATCAGAGCGCTGTGGTGGGACCTATCTAGACGGTCTCCAGAAATATAAATCTGCTTAGAATTCTTCTCTACTCTTTGTAAATATTAAAAATTGAATATTAGGTGTAATAATAAAATTTAATAAAATTTGTAAATATTAGGTGGTTTAATTTAATAAATAGCACTAAAGGAGAACGTACCATACTATAGCAGTCATTCACATTTTTTGGTTCGTGTCAGAACTTCCTTAGGGAATATGGTATGCCTTCGAGTTTAAGTGAAAATAATGTACATCACTTAGCTGTTGTAGTCTATTAGTTTTCTCACTATTTGGAGATAAGGTTTTGTCTCCACTTAGGAAAGAATGCTGCGATAAATGCTTACTTCTTCTCTCCTTTTATGGTTCTTGACTACTGTCAGGTCGCTGGTACAGAAATCGTGCTAGCTATGCTATTACTGATATATGTAGACACAAGCACCCGCATCGTAAGCCGGCAAATTAATTAGTACTATACGGCATCGTACTCCCTTTTACTTTTTAACTAACCTGAATGACTTCGGCTCCCGCTTGAGATGATAAAAAAGATCTTACAAAATATTTCCTATTTAAATTATCATTTTCATGAGAGAGGACTTCCGAGTTAATAAGTAATAAGAGATTTTACAGGAAATACTTAGCGTAACTAAAATATTACAGAACGATGGAAAAAGAAGGAAATGAAACGAAAAAACATTGCTCGTGTAGATTAAAGATTTAAAGACAGTGATGTTGTTTTCTTTTTAAAGAAATTACGTAGAAAAATAATTTAGCAATTAAGTGAAGTTTTCTTTGAAAACACGGCAAAAGCATCCCATTGAGTGCGGGATAAAAGATTTTCTGTTAGGTTGATTGCGGATGTAAATAACGGTTTCATTTATTGAAATCTTTTTACAGGAATTTTTTATATAATATTTCATAGAGTGGTTTTCAATCTGCTTACTTTGATATCTTTTTTTGGTAAAGTTATCAATTTGAAATCTATATATATTAGTTTTCTTCTATTAGAATAGTTAAGGAGTCAATAAGGTTTTGAGTCCAAATACTTTCTCTTCTAATTTATACAGGTCTGATAAAGTTGTATAAAATATCTGATTATTTATCAAATTGTATAATTCAGCGAGGATTTTTATAGTTTCCTTTCGATAAAAATAATCCTGAATAAGTACGCAGCAAAACCGACTACTAAAGTACTGAGGTGAAAGTTAACAAAGCAAACTTTATTGAGAACAAAATGTTTTTACTTTGTGTAAACAATGGCAATTTGGAAGTTATCAAATACGAGTCCCTAATTTTCAAGTGGATTTCTGATTTAATTTAATGTTTCACGAACTTTATAGACGGTTCAAATGATTGTGAATAAATATTCAAACCTCGGCATTTTTTAAAAGTTATTCCTTTTGAGCGGTAAGTGATTAGATTTAACTTGTTACAACCATAAAGTGATTTACTGTTCTTAGTATTTTCTTTTATGATGAAACAGACGAAACAATATTTGCGAAGTCAAATCATCTACAGTGGAACTGCATTATTTACTTTTTACTCAAATTTTTTTATCTATAACGTATTATCGTCTGAGCTTTTTAGAACGAACGAAGAACTTTTTAGTCACAATCTTTGCAAATAATTGTTGTATATAATAGGGGGACCGGAAAGTAATGTCGTTTCTGCGCATGCCAATACTTGATTGTCATTTGTCAGCTCATTGTTTTGTTCAGAGGCGTACCAAAGACATTGTGAGGTTATAGTGATTTCTTTACTTATAGACAATTGAATTACAATTTTTTTTTGTAATTTTGGGTAAAATGGCCAGCCAAATACCAGAAGAGGTACACATCCGGCATTGCATGCTCTTTGAGTTTCGCAAGGGAAATAACGCAACAGTTGCTACCAAAAACATTTGCGATGTTTATCCAAATGCACTGGACATTCGTAAATGCCAAAGGTGGTTTTCCAAGTTCAAATCGGGTAATTTTGATCTTTCCGACTCGTATCGATCAGGAAGACCATCAGCGTTAGACAACGACGTGTTAAGGGCGGAAGTGGAAGCAAATCCGTGTCAGACGATCGAGGAATTGTCAAACAGTCTCAACAAACCTTGGTCGACCATCCAAGAACATTTGAAGCAGATTGGAAAAGTAAGCAGAGCAGGTGTTTGGGTCCCGCATAATCTGTCCGAACAGAATAAGGCTAACCGATCAATCACATGCAACTTATTGCTTCAACGACACAACACAGAAGCGTTTTTTGATCGCTTGATCACAGGAGATGAGAAATGGGTCCTGTATGATAACCCAAAACGCAAAAGGCAGTGGCTCTCTCCAAATGAAATCCCTCGGAGTACTGCTAAGCCAGGTTTACACCCCAAAAAAGCGCTTTTGTGTGTTTGGTGGAGTATTCGCGGCATTGTTCATTTTGAATTACTGAAACCTGGAGAAACTGTTACTGCAGACCTCTACAGCGAACAATTGCAGCGAGTCAATCAATCTTTAATTGAAAAGTGGCCAGCGATTGTCAACCGAAAAGGCGTCATTCTCCAACATGACAATGCAAGACCGCACTGCGCAAGGCGAACTCTAGAAAAAATTAATGAATTGGGGTGGGAGGTGCTGCCTCATCCACCATATTCGCCCGATGTTGCACCATCGGATTTCCACTTATTCCGAGCGCTGCAACACTTTTTAAGTGGCAAAACATTTGCAAATTTGGATGATATCCAAAATGCCATCTCTAGATATTTTGCCGAAAAACCAATTAATTTTTATCGATCAGGGATTGAAAATTTACTCACTAGATGGCAAAAGGTTATTGACAATGATGGGGAATACATCATTGATTAAAAATAAAGATTCGTTAAAAATGTATGTGTTTGTATTTAGCGTAAGAAAACGACATTACTTTCCGGTCCCCCTAATAGAATAGTTTTCATTGTATGCACAGGAATATATCATTACCACCATTTACTGACCGGCTTTAAAAATAAACATAGTGGATATGGTACGGGATTGTAAAATGATTACAGTATTGTAGGAAAGCCCGGTCCATTAGGAAAAGTTTCCCTATTCAGTAGGATAAAGAGGAAACAAAGAACACCCGTGACAGGTTGCCATTGTATTCAAGATTCTAGGGAGTAAAACTTGAAAACTAGAGATTATTACTGTCGAGACTCCAGTTGGGGTGTTCAACACATAATTTATCTTGGTGAAATTCCACGGGAATAGTTCGGAAGATTATTCACTATAATGACGAACAGTTTGTTTTAATAAACCGGAAATAGTTTACTTAAGTTGTATCCTTGAAAAGGATTTTTCCATCTATTACAACATACATTTTTGTATCCAAACAAGTGAAGAAACGATCATTGCTATTTTGATTTATCTGAAATTAAACTAGAGTTTTAGATAGTGACAGCAGCAATAGATATAAAGTAAAATCGTGAGAAAGGGTCTTTAAATTTTCACCCTTTCTAAACGAATTTATGTCCGCGGGAACTTTGTTGTACTACGCATAGGCTAATAAAGTAATTGTTAACGTCTCAAGTATTCAACAGCCGTAACCATGTATAAAACGCGCGAGACCCCTCCTCGCTATAAATCCACGCGTATTTAATGAGTTTCCTCCGTCGTTAAGCGTCGGACCCCTGGCAATAATGCAGCGCTATCATCACCCAACATTATCCAAAATGTCCCCGTAACACGTGTGACGAGACGTATGTTTAATGCTGAACGGTTTTCGGGGATTCCCTCCACCACCGTCTTTACGTGCTTAGTATGTCATATTCATTCGTATTCCTATAACACTAAAAATGTGTCTAAACAGAACCAATATCAAAAATAAAGTTTAAGAGCTTTGAGTTCTGCGATATGTATTTTTAATGTGACTGATTTTTTTAGGCTAATAGTAGACTTTTTGTCTTGTCACACAGTGTACTAATTTTATTTCAATTCTATATGATGTTACGTTTGATACAGCTCATAATACTCTGGCTTTCATATACCAACCGCAACACAATGGTGCTTGTATATAGCTATAATAAATAAATGTATATAGATGTTAAGTGAGAAGAAGAAATGTTAATACGTATAATAAATAGATATACGAGATAATGTTAAACGTTTTGTAAATTGTCTGACAAGAGAAATGTTAATGATTTAAATAAAAAGTGTAGAGTAAAGGAGCAAAATGATATCTCTGAGCTTTGATATAAGGAAAAGAGAGTAAATAAAAAAAAATGAGTTGCGACTAATTTACAACATGAAGTTATTAGCTAACTAATACAGGTAATATAAGTTCAAAAGACTACGAAGATGAACGCCGTAAGTATTATTGTTGTGTATTTGTACGATAAATAAGTTGTATTCATATATATTATATGTACTAGTAAAAATACCATAGTATATACTAGTATATAGTATTTTGTATTATGTATACTAATATATTGTATACTGATTCTTGAGTGGAGAAACATTCACACAATATTATATCTGAATAAGGATTCTCATTTTATCAGCTTCTTGTTAATATTTACCAATGTTTAAGACTATTAAGAGGAAAATTTAAATTAATACTTCCGTAATTACACTCTGAGAGATACTAATCTCTATGATAATTAATTATTTAATTTAATTATGTTCTTACGAGGATTTTTTACTCGAACCCACAGTCCAATGGAACAGTAGGACGCTTGGACGTTACAATTTTGGAGATGCATAAAGGGAGACTGTTATAAAAAACATATTTAAGAAAAATATATATATGTAAAGGTCATCAGAGGAAGTATAGTCATCAGCCGAAATAACCGCTGGTTATTAATTATATTGGTGTAATAACGTGAGTTGATATAATAGACTTAAAAGAATAATGACATTGTGAAATAATGAAATAATTTGCAATGATTTCATATCTGGAATGTTTCGTCATTTCTGGTAAAAGGACTATAAGAAAATGATGAAATGAGATTTTTTGATTTGCAAGATAACATTTGAAATATTTACTATGATAATCAGTTGGAGTAAAGTAAAATAAGCTATTGATACGACAGCCAACAGGTTATATAACACAATACAGCTTATCTAAGTATAAATCAAACAGAGATCATTGGAAGGGACAAATGACCCGTTGAAGTAGACTAGATACGTAATTTTTCTCAGTATTTAAATTAATAAAAGATTGGTAAGTATTGGAAAACACTATTACTTAATAAAAGTCGTAAAGGCAAATGGCGATGTGGTATTTTTATTTTCGAGTAGAAGAAGTTTAAAATGGGTCTTTTGACAAGCATTTGAGATGTGGGGACTCCGTCGAATGTTTAAGATCACGTGGAAGCAGTTTGTCTCCAATGCTCAAGTCCTTGAGAGAGCTAACTGCAAACGTAGACCGATGCCAACCATGCAAAGAAATGTTGTATTTTTCAGACACCTTCAAAGAGGATCGCTTTATGAGTTTCCAAGGTTGATCCAGGAGGGAAAACGTGTACCTGGTAGACAGCGCAAGATGTGGTTTGATGTCATTAAGGAATGGATCGGGTTTAAACACCATCAGTTAAAGAGAATAGCTGAGGATCGAATTGGTTTGATTATGATAATGATGATATATAAATAAACTTTCACTGGTGGTAGATTTCTGTTGCCTGAGAGTCTAGATAGACCACTGCAGTGCTCATTCTGTCGCTTGATAGTAGTGTGCAAACATTACTGTGTTCCGGTTTGAAGAGCGCAGCAGCTAGTGATATCACCGGGGTAACGAGACGTAACATCTCAGAGCGACGAGCACAATGCGGTACTGTGTATATCACCCTTATAAGCATCACGTTGTTATGAGTGGGCGTATCACTTAACATCAAGTGAACGCCCCGCTCGTCTCGTAGAAAGTAAAAAAAAATATTTGCTTTCAGCTCACGTTGCTGAAAAGACAGATCTTAGCTTTATATTCATCAATTTCAAAAGGAGGTACTCTAAACAGATCCCCGTCGGTTACCATTGTTTTATTGGTTTTATTTATTACACATTTATCAATAAAAATTTATTTATTATTTATGTTATTATTATAATGACACCTTTTGTTTACAGTGAGCCGTTAATCGTGTCGTTAAACAAATTGGTCCGGCGGGGCTTCCCCGGGCGGACGCTTACAGCAGCTGAAGAATATAATGTCAAATTGAATTATGCGCTTTAAAAGAGCTTTTAAAGAGCGATAATTTGTTCATTCACGTAAATTGGTTTAATTTATTAAATATCTATATAATACATATCGTTGTTTCAATTAACAATACCGTTATTGTTTTATATATTATACAAATGATCCAAATCACTATTTAATTTCATAATACATGGTTAAACTTTGAAAATAATATACATAGTACCATACTTTAACATAGTCCGAATAACAATTAGTATTTGCCTGATAACATAGTATTTCTTTTCTTTTCTTATAATATTTAGTTAAAGGAATGCTTTTTCTATTTAAATAACTTTTTTCGCTGCTAAAATGAATTGGAATATAATAGCAAAGTTAACTTTAAGTTTAACTTTATAACGGACGTATTCAAATATATAAAGCTTAACTATAAAAAAAAATCACATAATCGTTTTCTATATTTCCATGGAACTCCAAAAGCATTCCTGTAGTTGTAACTACTCAGCGACTTTTTTTTTATTCAATTAAGCAACGAGACAAGTAGGATATTCACTTGATGGTAAGTGATACGCCTGCTCATGACAACATGGCGTTAGTTAGTTTATTGTATACACAACACCCCTTTGCGTTCTTCGCATGAGACATAAGATGACTTGCCTCGTTACCCCAGTAATCATACTAGTTATACCTTCAAACTGGAATACAGTAATGTTTGAACACTACTGTTTGGCGGCAGTAATAAGTGCTGCGGACATATCTACCTTGACGGTCTCCGGTAACAGGGACCTACCACTAGTATAGTATATATATTGTTATATATATATAGAGTTTTTCTTTGAAGTAATCGGTATCCTTTCACAAGGATTAATGATCTATTAAATGTGTAATATTGTTGATAATCCCGCTGTGGTGGTGGTGGTGCGTCGTTAATTTCGATTTCATACGAGTTATATATTTGCCCCGTATGAAGTAATATGGCGAACAAAATAAATAATGTTAAATAAAACCATTAATTGCCCGTCCTTTGTACTGAAACGGTAATTAATATTAATGTTCTGAATTAATTGTTTCATTTATTATACATGCACTGATTTAAAATGTTCATTTAGCAGGTAAAAGCAGTTTCCACTGACGTAAGTATTGGTGGCCATAGGGTGGGAATCCCCCAACAAAATGGAACGACGTTCTGGTAGGTAGTCGGAAGAAAGCTTAGCACCAATCGATGTGGAGATCTTTGCGGGAGGCCTATGTCCAGCAGTGGATGTTTATCGGCTGCTGATTGATGGAAATATGGACATAGTTGTATGTTCACTCAAATTGATACACTAAAGTAACCAACTTTTAAACATTACCTGTTGCTATTAATAGAAATGAAAACAACTGGATTTACTAGGTGGCAGGTCTCTGTTGCCCTAGATTGTCTAGGTAGGTACCGCCACAGCTCCTATATCTGCTTTTAAACAGTAGTGTGTAAATGTTAGTGTTCCGATTTTAAGGGTGCTGTAGCTAGTGTAGTTACTAGTGTAACTAGACTCAGTATCTTATGTCACAGGTAAGAGCGCAATGAGGTGCATTATATGTCACTCTAACTAGCGGCATGTTGTTACGGGAAGGCGTATCACTTATCATCAGGTGAACATCCTACTCGTTTAGTCGAATAAAACAAATAAATGTAACTTTTTAAATAATTTAAAGAACAAGGAATTATTAATATATATCCTATACAAGATCTTACGTTTCTTTCTTGACGCGAATGCTTTAAAACGTATGTTTTATTTATATAGTTTTAATTATATCACTGATGTTATTTATTTTTTTTGTAAAATCTCAGCTAAAAGCCGGTTAGATTTACTCATTCACGGGGTTTCCCCAAGTAAATGAGAGTCATCTTGTAAAAATTTACGAACAATCCTACACGTATTTAAAATCGCTGCCTTTTGCATTTGAATAAAGGTTTTATCCGGGAGACCTAAGAGTTTCAGTGCAGTGAAGAGCTGTTTAGGAACCACCCCTGTAGAAGATATTATAATAGGTACTATGTATACTTTTTCTTGTCTCCAAATTCTTTTTATTTCCTCCTTTAAATCAGTGTATTTGTGAATTTTGTCTGATATCGTTTTAACTAAATTATGTGTATTGGGTACAGAGATGTCTATTAAATATGTAATTTTATGTAGTTTATCTTGTAGTGTTATGTCAGGTCTATTATAATGTATTGTCTTATCGGTAAGTATAGCGCGGTCGTAGTACATTTTATGAGAGCTGGATTCTAAGATAGGTTGAGGGGTGTATTTGTAATATGGTAAGTATGTGGCATCCGTGGTTAGTTGGTATTTATGTGTAAGCTTTTGGTGAATTATATTGACTATTTGATTGTGTCTATGCGTGTAATCTGTTTGTGTAAGCGTAGTGCATGCTCCGGTTATATGCTGAATTGTTTCTGATTGTGCGTGACATCTACGGCATTTATCATTAATAACGGTGGGATCTTTAATTATATGTTTTCTGTAATTTTTCGTGTTTATAACCTGATCCTGAATAGCGATTATAAAACCTTCAGTTTCAGAGTATAGTGAACCTATTTTAAGCCATTTATTGGATGCCACACTATCTACATAAGATTGTTGCAAATCGTGGGGATGTCGTCCATGTAAGGATTTACTCTTCCAAGTTTCGATTTTCTGGTCTTGTTGAGTATGGTTTATTGTTTCCGGGTTATTAACACAGGTTTCTTTTAAATTAAGAGGGGTACATTTTACATCATTACATTGTATTGCTCTATGTATATTACTTGTAAGTGCCTTTTGGTTAAAAAACTGTTGCAAGTTCTTAAGCTGCTTTCTCCATAAGCTTTCTATATCTATAAGACCTCTACCACCGTTTTGTCTTTTAATGGTTAATCTTTCGATAGCAGATTTTGGGTGTAAGTTCTGGTATTTTGTTAAAGTTGTCCTAGTTTTCCGTTCAATTGCTGTAAATCTCACTGATGTTATTTATTATTATTATTTTTATTATTTAATTAAGTTATTAAATGACTCACAAGTAACTAAAATAATATATGACATATCCTATTTCACTAATTTCTGAATAAAGGTGTTAGAATGAAAATAATTCCTTTAGAAATATTTATGCACATATATTATCCTGTTATCGATTTACGAAGTCTTTGACAGGGTTGAGAAAATGGGTAAGGGTAAGTTATAACTTACCAAAAATTAGCTGTCGGTACTGATATATTGTATTATACGTTAATATATTATGAAGGAAGATATTGTTACAACCTTTTTAAGGATAAAATATAAAAAAATAACATGCTTATGATAAATTCACAACGCCGTGGAAATTTATAGAAAACCATTTAAAATTTATTATACTATAGTTGGTATAATTTACTGGGGGTAGTTTTTTTTTTCTTGAAATTGTCAAGATAGGTTTCCACCACACTTGCACCAACTATTTCTGCCGGCAAACAATAGTGTGCAGAATTATTCTGTTCGCAAATGAAGAGAGTTGTAGCTAGTGAAATTACTGGGGTAATGATACTTAACATCTTGTTTCAAGGTGACGAGCGCAATGCGATGCAGTGTTTACCATCCTAACTAGCGCCACGATGTTATAGGGTGGCACTTATCATTAGGTGAATGTCCCTCTCCTTTCATTGAATAAAAAAAAAGTTATTACATTTTAAAGGATTGGCGATACTCACCAATTCTCACTTGGGTAGTGTTGTAGATGATGACTCTCTCCTGTAGAAAGAACGCTTCAAATCCCAGCAGCGGGAATATAAGTGGACTGGTTAACTCTTCATTTTCTTATTAAACTTCTCATGTATTTGTTACCACAGATTACCATTTTAACTATTACAAATGATTCAACGTAACAATAGACATTAACGTATTCGATTTCGATTCTTTCCAATACAATTGAGACCGCAATCGCTCTGGAAGCCCTTTGTGTATTGGATTTGTATCCAAAGACGTAACGATAACAAAGCACAAAATGGAGGCGATCTTGACATTCAAAGCGCTCCGATCTATCATTGTAGTTAATTGGAATTTTTGCAATGTTTTACATCCAATTTCCTTAACCTTCCTTCATTGTTTTGTATTAAAGTACAAGTCTATTATACTGTTGTAGTTCAAATTTGATATTAAACGAATCGACATTATTTGCTATAATTTAGCACAAAGAGTTCCATTAGGCTTCGCTTCAAAATTGCATTTGACCACAGCAAATGAACTGCATACACAAAAACCGCAGCAGTAGAGGTTTGTTTAGACCGAGTCTGCTGATGCACAGCATCGAGATTCAAATATATAATCGTAAATACTTAAATCATATATATTTTTAGCCTCAATTGAATGTCAATTAAAAGACGTTTCAATATATGTATATTCAGTAGTTAATCTCTCTCTCTTACTAGCCATTATCACATTTTTTCATATAATGAAGCGATGAGACGAGCTTTATGTTTCCCTGATGGTAAGTGATACACTCGTCTATAACAATATAGCGCTCGTCGCTTTGCGATATAAGATGTTAAGTCACTAGCTACAACTCCTATGAATCCAGAACATAATAATATTTTCACACTACTGTTAGGTAACAGAAAGAGAAGCTGCGGTTGTAACTTGCGACATAGACTCACCACTATATGGTGGTGGGATCAGCTTTCTTTATATTTCTTTTTCACTTCGCTCTATCCTCGATATCATCGTCACTAACTCGGCATTCACGCATGTCTTTTGACACTGTATATTTCCACTTTGTTTTGGGTCTGTCTGTAGGTCATCGATATTTAGTTAATACATCTAAAAAATATTTTATGAGGAACATAATATAGAATACCTAAGTAAATATATATTCAATAAACGTAAAGTAATATTTAAATATCGCAGAACGCTAGCATTGTATACAATCTGTGATGCAAGCAACACCATATAGTAGCAAGTTAGCTAACAAACCTTGTATTGTTATGGTAGTTGGCAGCACTTACAAACAAGTGAACGTGCTGCATCTCTCGACACTCATCGAATAAATAAATGGATTTGCATTTTCTTTTTTTTAATACTATTGAAGACAAAGGCGTACAAAATTAAACGTCTCGCTACCGGAAAGTAATATGTATTGGAGATCATCGCCGCTATCGTTTCTTCCAATTCATTGAAGTTTTCTCTTGAAGGGGATCGGGGTTTACGCTCCATGTGACAAAATATTGTCTTTATAACGGAAATACATATTTCAATTTGTAAAGTGAGCACGATAATAGTTACAAAATTATTTATTTTCTATTTAATGTCTTAATATTTAGAATATTTGTTTTGTTTAACTCGAGATAGATTGAAGTGTTTTAAGTTTATCGTATTGATCAGTGAAAAGCATAAGTAGATTACTAATTATGGAATAAACTGTATATAAATTTAACTTACTAAGTAATACTTTAATAAATCATTTTAATTTAAGCAGTTTAATGTGTCAGACAGATGCTGAGTGCAAATGACAAAACTGCGAAGCTGCATCTGTTTGAGATTTAATTACATCAGGTCGACGGGCCGTGAGGCTGTGCTGCGGATGGTGAGATGCAAAGCTTTCGTGGCCGTTGATTACTTTAATACACCAATGTAACTTTCGTATTTTTAAGAATACTATAAGGAATTGTAAAATTTGACAGTCCTTTCTAGAACATCTACATGGAGCTTACAATAGCTAAAGTTCATTTTAAGATGAAGAGTTAAAAGAAAAAAGGTTGTTCATAAAAGTATATCTGTTAATCTTAATAAGGATATATTTTTAAAAGTAAGAACAAAATAAGATTTAAAACGGTAGTGAATTTGGTTAAACTTTAACAACTAGTTTATCAGCAGAATAATGGTTTATTTGTATGTTACATATCTTGAACGATACAGCTTCCTGTAGGTGATCTCAGAGAGCAAGATAGACGGCAAAAGACCTCCTGGTAGACGGAAGAAGTGGTTATGTAATATACGAGAGTGAACCTGCATCACACTTCCAAATAATCTTTGCCTTAGTCTGTTTGATTATTTTTGGAGTTAAAAAAAAGGTTTATATGGCTCCTTGTTCTTCTGTTTATTGTTAGTTATAATCTGTTTTAGCAATTTAATGGAAAGAATAGTCGTTTGCAATGCAATAGAAAGAAAGGAAACGATCACTACGTTTGCAAGCAGTCCGGCGATCCGTTGACTAATTGGATTACCCTTTGCTTGTGTTTTTTTTAAAAAAAAAAAACAATTGGCGGCTGTCTGACGTTTTCTTATTCATACTTTTTAGTTGCTCAGAAACAATGGTAAAGAGAAAAATATAAATATACCAGGTTCTAGGTATGGGATAGCTCTCTGGCTTAATGGTTAGAGCGTGCGGCTTTCATTCCGAAGGTCGCGGGTTCGAATCTCGGCATGTACCGATGACTTTAAAATTTAAGTTATGTACATTTGTGAACTTTAGTTACAACAGCGAGATACAAACGGTGCAGGAAAACACTGTTAGGAAACCTGCACATGAATTAGAATTTATACTAAGGTGTGTGTGAAGTCATCAATCCGCATTGGGCTCATGTGGTGACTATGGCCCGATCGCCCTCATATTGAGGGTAGGCCTGTGCCCCAGCAGTGGGGAAGTAAAATGACTGTATGGTACTAGGTTCAATTTACATTATCACTAAGGATTAAAATTGGATCTATCTAAGTACCATCGTCAAGGCTTTTCCCCCGCAAAACAGTGCTATGCAAATAAATCTTTGTTCCGGTTTCAAGGGAGTTATAGTTATTGAAGTTAGTAGACGAACGAGGACTTTTTTTTTGTCTTAAAACGACAACAATATTGTGGTGCTGTGTATATCGTCCCATCTAATACTACATTGTTATAAGCAGGCGTGTCAGTTATAATAAAGAGAAGGTCTTGCTCGTCTCGACGTTTAGTCGACTTTTTTTTAATGTAGATATTCTAATATAGTAATTATCTCGAATAATTAATTCCTTTCCGCTATTAGACTTCCGTAATTGATCTCCACAATACCCGAACTAATTTTACTTGCACCTAAACAATTCTAGACTTGTAACCTATTAGCCTATTATGGTTTTTTTTAATAGTAGACTATAAGGTACTAGGTAATTGTAAAATCGTAAAAATAAACATTTATGATGTTTTAGATGAAAATACAAGGTACTAAAGAATTCACAACGAATTTTTAAATATTTGTGAAAATGTTTAGCGCGATGAAAACATAATGTAAGTAACCAAACTACTGATGGTAGGCCTCTAGTGCCGGAGACCATCTAGGTAGGTACCTTTAAAGCCTATATTTCTTTTGCCAAACAGCAGTATATAGACATTACTGTCTTCCAGTTTGAAGGGTGCAGTAGCTAGTGAAATTGGGGTTACAAGCCTTAACATCCTATGTCATAAGGCGACGAGCGCAATGTGGTGCTGTGTATATCATCCTAATTAACGCCTCGTTGTTATAGGCAGGCGTATCACTTACCATCAGGTGAACGTCTGGCTCATCACGTTGCATCGTTGAATAAAAAAAAAGATATGATACTGAGTTTTAAAGGGGATAAGTAATAGCCGCGTGCGACACGTAATGTCAGTATTTAAAACTAAAGCCGTAAATCAAAGAGGAGATCGCAACAAAATATGCATGCGGGGTTTACAAAAAAAAAAACCTCTTCCGCAATATAGTTCTGTGAAAATAAATTGTGCCAATGCAATTAGCAAACCGTACCGGTAGTGCGTGATTGCAAAATAAATCTTTACCCGATCGTCCCAACAAAATGGGAGTTATTTTACGCAGTCAGCACACGTCAGGTCGCATCTGATAACATGTCCATGCCGACCTGCACTTAGCTTAATTACATTGGAAAAATATTAAAAGGGTTTATTTATCTACAGTTTCATATAATCAAAACTTTATAACAGTACAAACGTCGGACACAACATTCAAGTTTAAAAACATCAGAGATGAATTTCCAACTCCAACTTCTGATCGCAGAGAATGTTACAGCTACACGACATAAAGATTTAAAGATCCTATTAATTATCATACCAAAAAACTTATTCTATATATACAAGGAAGATACAACGGGCTGTTCGATAGTCCAAAAATCTTTTTTTTTGTACGACGAGCAGGAAATTCACCTCATGGAAAGTGATACCATATCATAACAACGTGGCGCTATTTAGGATGGTATACATTGCGCTCGTCACCATGAGACATAAGATTTTAAGTCTCTTTACCCCAGTAATTCACTAACTACAACTCCCTTTAATCTAGACCTCAGTATTGTTTGCTTGCTATTGTTTGGCGATATAAATAGAAGAAGCGGTGGTACCTACTGAGCGGTTTCCGCAACAGAGACCTACCAACAATATATTGTAACGAGTGCCAAAAAAATTTGATTAAGTACTAAAAGGTTATGTGGTAAACGCTCCTAGATTGTTGGAAAAGGCGTATAATAAGTATTTTAAGGTGTTTGCTATTTAGTTGTTATTATTATTATTTTTCATTATATCTTTTATTTTGTACTGCTAATGTTAAAAGTTTAGTCTATGGAAGATGTGTAGGTAAATGAACGGTACCCATAACTGAAATTAGATGTGCAGTATTGTAAATTACATTTAACATACATATATATCACACCTCGTTCCAAATGGGGTAGGCAGAGACCACCTCTCTCCACTTGCTACGATCCTGGCACACCTCTCTCGCTTCCTACACTTTCATGAGCGTCTTCATGCATGCTCGTCAGTGGCGAGTACTCTTGACCCGGCCATTCTTTAGAACATCCTCGATTTGATCGAAATATATCCGCCTAGCTCATTTAATATATTAACTAAAGAATTTCTTTATAAAGGAAAATGTTAGTGCAAACCCTTTTAATTCAATTATGCGTATAACAGAACAGAGTTCGTAAACAGGATAGAGAAGATAATTATTTTTCATCTATTCAACTCATTGTTCGACAAAGACTTGCGTCTAGAATATTACACATTCACAGTTTTAAAACCTTATTCATCTGTACTGATGGTTTTCTTCGGAGAAGAAAGAAGAATTAGTATTTTCTTCACTTGTTTATCTTCTTCTTTAAGTACCTCTCCAACTCGTTGGCGATCAGCGTGGTCCTTTCTGTCTCTGGTTGAGCCGAACAATTCAGAAGCCCTATATACGCCAGTCCATTCCCTGATATTTGTTTATAACATACAAGTGGTTTTACCTTAATAAACCTTGTTGGTTTATTTTAATGCTGTAATGAAAATCTAAATTATTAATACTACTCTTATATTATACTGTATATTTTTAAATGGTTCTATACTTTGAGATCCTTAAAGCTTTGATGTAATGTTCCTCAGCTTAAAATCTATTCGTATGAACAATTTTCTAACCCAAAATGTGCTGACTCCGCTTGTGTCCTACAATATTCAAAGTATTATGGGCGTCGTAAATTTCTCAATCTGAACTTTGTTATAAGCGTGACTCGCGGAGTTTCAGTGGTCAGGCTTAAAATATGAATATATATTGAGAAACTTTAGGGACGCTCATCTCAAGTGGGGACTTTTAATTATTGTAGACGTTATGAAGCGATGTTTATAATGCAATGAATATTCTCACAACCCATTCTGATCGTAACGATGTGCTGTTTAATAATATTGTACTTAAGGGACACGGTGCATGAAATAAGAAATTGTTGTGGAAAACTTAGTACAACCAACAAATACAAAAATCAAAATTCCTTACAAATCAAACAGGTTACTTAAAAGGTTTCTTTCTATCTGCTTTTCTACTTCTGATCAGTGGTTCTCGCAACCATAGTATCGTCGGTCTACCTGGTGGGATCTGCAAACGGTCCAGAAAGAGAGTAAGGCAGATAGGTCCTCGACCGGTATGCGCCGCCGTCGGTCGCCGTTCAAGGACCTATACATATAAAATAAAAACTAATCATGATACTTTGTATAACATTAACTTTCGGTGCTCTTAAATTGACATATTTTATATATTGTATTACTCGCTTTTTTATCTAAGTTAAGATAAATTAACAAAGTTAAAAGGGGTAGTTAAAAATGAAAGATCTTTTGAAGAACTTCATCAGTAAGAGTGTTATGATTGCCGTACAGTTGTAAAAAGCTGAAGTTATGTTTAAAAAATTCCTTACATTAAATAAATCTCTCTATTACCCAAAGTAGACTGGAAGAGAATGGCCAATGGCAATAACTTCACGTTTACACAATATGTATATTACCGCGATTACAGCAAATATCTATTGTTAGCAACTGCAAACCATGGAGGAAGAACTAGCTGCTAAACCACCGAGATTGATCAATCGCTCGAGGCAACTGCTGCTTCACGACAACACAAGAACACACGCACAACAAACAACTACTAAGATGACCTACAATTGGAATGTCTGCGACATCCACCGTACTCTTCGGACCTTCCTCCAACAGATAACCATTTTTTACGGAATTTGGACAATTTTTTGAAAGGAAAAAAATCAACTCCGATGCGACAGTCCAAACCGCATTCAAAGAGTTTATTTGATTCTCGCTCCCTATGTTTTTTTTAGTAAAGAGATCAATGAACTACATATGAGATGGCAATAGTGCATAGATAACAACGGTGCATACTTTGATTTTTCTAATATATAAATAGATATTGAATGAAACGAATGATGAAATAAAGATCATTATAAGAGGGCTAGAAACATTATTTATGAGTATAAAAGTAGTAGAAATTGTTTTAAAGTTAGTTGGAACTAAATTCAATGCTCGAACAGTTGGAAAGGGCGATAATATTAGAACGTATTTTCAGACTAAACCCAACCGCGGCTAAATGGACCGAGCGTTCAAAAACCACAATGGCACGGTATTAGTATAGATTACAGCGGCAATTGAAGATTTTTGCTGAAAAAAAAATTACTATTATTCAGTCATTTATTTGATTTCCGCCTCCATAAAAATTAAATAACTTCCATAATGTTTATTTATTATTATCATAATAAATTGAACTAGAAGAAGACAGGCCATATAACGTATGTACTGAAAATATTCTATATAAACCATTCTTGTTTGTATTCCTTGAAAGTTATATTCAAGTCAATGCAAAATCGCCTGAAAAATAAGATTTTGGTTCGTAAGAATTTATTATTATAAGGCAATATAGAATAGATGCAGTTTACATACATACATATATATCACGCCCCGTTTACAGTTTACTATAAAAAGTTATATTTTTAATCAATTAATTATAATTTTATACCTTCAATAGTTTGATTTTATATATCTATATGTATTATATATAAAAATATATGTCTTCATATAGATATTTATTTATATAATACATAGTATGTACGTGTAGTTATAGCATCTGCTTAGTTCCTAGTTTGAGGTAGAGAATGACTTTAGCCATTAAGTCAGTCTTTTGTAACTTATGTTTAGGTTAGGTGAGAATTTAAATAAAGAAGTAAATAAATGTTCATATTAACTTAGAGCTTTTTAATTACTAATATTAATTTAATAAAATTTTTATCAATATTTCAATTATAGGAGCGGTTTCCTAACATCTCATATATTACGCGATGTGTTTGTGAATCTCTTAAGTAAGGCTAAGTTGTTACTGGTAAGTACATCACTTATCGTCACGTTAACGTCCCGCTCCATAGTTTTCGATGAAAGTTTAATAAACAACGGTGAAATTCAACAGCACGTCGTCAATGTATGTAAATAATGTCGACGGCTCAGCGGGCCCGCGGCGCCCTGTGATAAAATTTATGAGTGGCAGCGCTAAGTGCGCGGAAGTTGCGCTGAAAAGGAAACACGTGAAGAAAATTTTTGTAGCGTTGTCGTATTTTTACACCGCCACGTATAAAGCTTCAAGTGCGCTAGAGGATGCAATGTTTAAAATTAGTTTCCTGCGAACGATAAAATCCTGTTGAAAATTACATTTCATCGTTTAATATTCGTATCTCCCCGTATTTGATATTAAAAATACTTGTATCAAGAGTTTTGCATCGTCCTCTACGATACGAAGGAAATTGTGTAACGGTACCAGTATTTCCGTGAGAAAACTGTATATATAGACTACTTGCTATTGAAGATTTTTTATTCAACGAAATAACGAGAAGAGAGACGTTCACCTGATCGGAAGTAATACCTACAAAATCGTAGCGCTGGTAAGATGACAAATATATTATTGGTGGGAGGTCTCTGTAGCCGAAGACTGTCTAGGTAAGTATCACTGCAGCGTGTTTCTGCTGCCAAACAGCAATATGCAAACTGTATTCCGGATTGTAGCTAGTGAAATTGGGTAACGAATTAACATCTTATGTCTACACGATGAGCGCAATGTGGTGCTGTATTTACCATCCCGACTAGCGCCACGTTGTTATGAGCAAGCGTATCACTTGCCATCAAGTGAACGTCCCACTAGTCTCATCGCTTCGTTGATTAAAAAAAATACATAGCATTACATTGAGATCGTTACCTTAACAATGTAATTTTGATGTTTTAGTATTACTAGTTCTAGCTAGTGTTAGCTCTAGCACCGGCAGTAAATGAAAATGATTTATAATCAAGTATTGCTTATATCAAAAATGAATAATATTGTCATACAAATATAAACCTTTATTATATAATATATTCGAAAACATAATGCTTGGAGGTCTGAATAATAGAATATTTTAAGACATTTCGTACAAAACAATTTGTCAGCGACAGTTACAGTGCTTTTGGTCACACAAAAAGGACCTTTGTGGTAAAATTTTAAAGCTGACTTTGACAGCTTTGAAAAGGATTATACTGTTCAAAAACAATGTAACATTATGTTCTGATAAAGTTAATGTATGGTCGTGTTGTTTCATTTCATTAAAAACCATTACAAAGGGTAAAAAAAGTAATATATTTAGATGTATGTGTAATTGTTGTTTAGTTAGGTTTCGAAATTTTAGCCCCAAGTATGTTTTAAATGTGTAATAATCATTATTGATTTAAATCTAGTTCAGTTGGAGCAGACTACGAGTCAACAGTTACATTGAAATAAGTAATCGTAAAAGTAGGAAAGGTGAAGTAAAATATTATGAATAAAGCTTACCTTAACCAACTAAGGGGTGTAAAGGTTCCGGTACAACAACTCATTGGAACCAAGCTAACCTCACCTGCTCGCGGTGCATCCTGCTAATTAAAAAATGAGGC
Organism: Troides aeacus; assembly: GCA_033220335.2. Lineage (NCBI taxonomy): Eukaryota > Metazoa > Arthropoda > Insecta > Lepidoptera > Papilionidae > Troides > Troides aeacus. Next base: position 4,251,930 of record CM067275.1, on the reverse strand, counting down.
TCTGACTTCCACCAACCCGCATAGGGCCAGCGTGGTAGGATACTACCCTACATACGGTGGTTTCTGGTGCCCGGTGATGCGGGCGGAACAGGATCGATCGATGTGGGTATCTTTGGGGAAGCCGATGTCCAACAGTGGGAGTCTATCGGCTGATGGTGGTGGTGGCAATCAAGTATGTATTATGATTACTTTAATTTATTTATTGGATTCTTCAAATACAGTTACTGGTGTTAGGTCTCTCTTGCCAGAGACCGACTAGGTAGGCATCAGCGCAGCGCCTATTTCTACTATCAAACATTACTGTGTTCCGATATGAATGTTGCTGTAGCTAGTGTAATTACTGGGGTAACGAGGCTCAACATTTCATGTCAAATTATCGACTACAATGTGGTGCAGTGTATAACTAGCACCACCTTGTTATTTCACCACTTGTATCATCTAACATCAGGTAAACGTCCCGCTCATCTCGTCGCTTTTTTTATTAAAGAAGAGATACATAAATAAAGTCATTTCAATTTTATCCCGTTCCAAGTAAATCCTTAACACACAAAATATAATTTTGTAGTGTAGTTTTGTAGTTAAATCTTACGTAGAAAAATTTATACAATGAAAATTGTAGTTAGTTATTGTAACTTTTCTGTTTTGGCGAGCAATTCCTTTTCTTTTTAAAAGATATACTCTTATGCATCTTATAGAGCAAGGATCGTATAATATTCTCTCCCGGCAAGAAAATTACCTTTTGTAAAACACAATAGCTACTTAACCCTTGGCTTGAACTTCTAGTATATAAAAGTAAGAAGATTTATGCTTGAATATACAATGTTTTGTTAATAAATTACAATAAATTCGCTTTATAACACTATGAGGAGTAGTGTACTAATACTAATTAGTACTATACTAGAATCCGATATCTTTTATCTGTTGTTTGTTTCTGTAATAGGTATGGAGGGTGTGATAGATCAGTGTATAAATTTGCGGCTCTGATTCCTCTGAACGTGAGCTTCCAGTGAAGGTAAATATGGTGAGGACCTGTTTCAAGAGGAACAGCTTTCGAGGACATAACTTTTACCAATCCTCTCCTAGTTAGAGACTCAGTCTTCTTCTTTTTCCTGCCATTTTCCCTCCTAGTTAGAGACTCAGTATCCGGAAAAAACCATTATACTTGATACCTCTGTTCATAAATACTCATCACAAGATTTCAGAATCTATTAGACGTAAACACTCAAAATTTGGTAGAGATTTTGCTTCTGCCATTTAGGGGTTAACTGAGAATGGATTTTACAAAATTCCTTTCCCAAAGGTTGGGGTATTAATAACGAAGAGAAGCCTGGGGCCGAAAGCTAGTAATGAGTATAGTTTGTATCATTTAATGATTTAATCGTGGTTTGCTGATAATCTACTTTATTACCACGGGCTAAATTCCACTAAAATATAGAAACTTTCCAGTTTTGATGGTTTGACAGGGATATTACGGTTGTTTTTGATACATTGTACTCGCGGAGTTAAAATAAATTGATATTATCCAATCACTCATACGCCGGTCTTTGGCTTTAGATTTAACTGAAGGGACTGGGTAAATCATAAGTAGTGTAATATAAAAATAAATTTTCTATATGGTTAAGCTACTGCGCTATAGTAATGCGGCGTTTCAATACAAATCCTAATAACCGGTACGAGCGAAAATCGTTTAAGAAGCTGTCGGAGATTGAAAAATACCTTCGAGAAACATCTGTCGTGTGTAATATTATCGAAATTACATACGTCGGCCGCCACAGCACGTGATCTCTGACCGGAGGGTGAAAGCCGGCGAAAATTTCATCCACTAATGGCTGTGGGCGCCGCTGCTTATAGAAATATATACTGAAATTCTTAATAGATTTCATGAAATATCACATAGCTTTTATAGATAGTATGAAAACAGAATTCAGTGTTTAATCTAAAGCAGTAAGCAATTACTTAATGATTATTTTCTTTTGATTCTACAAAGCGATGAGGCATGTCAGACGTCGATATACACGCCACATATTGTTTTCTTTATCTACATTATAATACTACTTATGTCTAGTTTTATAATCTGATTTATCTGAAATAAAAATAACTAATAGTTACAACTCCACGTGGTTTTGTGACGATGAGGCTGAAGATGTATATACGCCTAGAATAGTTAGACTCTCATGTAATGACAACAGGAATACAGCAATGCTATTAAGGCACAAGATTTATGATGTTAGAATAGTAGTTAGATGGATTTAAATAAACCCTAAAAACAGAAAAAGCGGTGTTTGCGCTTTCAGAAACGAAGCTTTTCATGCATACTCGCTTTTTATAATATGATGAAAATTTTCTTGCAGTGGAATAATTCTAACCTTGCTCCCAAATGCAACATTTAACTGATATATTAATTATATTGTATAACTAAAACATTATAAATTACATCCAAAATTAGATACTAAAAATAAAAAAAATAATTTTGTTAACATAACAACACTTCCGGTACAACCACGGTATATTTATTACAGCCTAAAGATAACAGAAAACATTAATTTTGTTGTGTTAACAAATTACGTAGCTCAAAGCAACAACAAACAACAAGTTGTGTGCGTGTGTCTTAACTTTCACGTTAACTTACTTCTAATAAGTGAAAAGCGCAATTTAAAATTAAAATTGTTCCTAAACGAATCTTAATATTACTTTATGAGAAGAAAACAATGAAATTTTACATACAAGTAATGTAAGTTTACAAAAAAAAAAAGATTATCCGTTGAAGCATTATAACTACAGTTTAATATTTACAATATCAACTATTTACTTAGAAATTGAAGAAATTAATGAAAAATTAAAATAAAAACATTGTTAGTCTCTGTCTCTAGTGGTGCAGCGATTAATCACTAGTCTTTCAATGGGAGGTTCTGCGGTTCTTTTCCAGGTTTACATATACTAACTAGCTTCTACTATTGCTGTATTATGACCTTCATCAATTTATTGCTAGTATACCCTGGGAGAGCATTTCCATCATTTCATTATCGTCTCCGACCACAATGTTACTACAAGTTATATGAAACGATTTATGTTCAAATTCTCATATTAAAAATATGGTATGTCTTACTAGTGGTGGGATTCTGTTGGCGGAGACCATCTAGGTTTGACCTTGCTACTATTTATGCCGCCAAATAAGTAGTAGTATACAAACACCTTTGTATTCCGGTTTGAGCTGGACGTAGGGTTTTTTATAGGGTAGCGAGAGATAAAATCTTATGTCTAGAGGCGACGGGCACAATGTGTACCATCTAATCAAACCTTAAAATATTTTAAATAAAACCTTTACTTTTACAATAGATATGCTATATTCAAACCCAGAGGGTAATCGAATTGGATATTTATCGACAAAATTCCTAAAGCTTACGAGAATCCTTTGTAAACATAGGTTGATTTCAAAAGATGTGGCGATTACAAAGAAAAGAAAAGTAAAGAATGGAAACGATCTCGACATTCAAAGCGTTTCGATCTTTCAATTTGTTTAATTGAATTCTTCTCTTTGTATTTCCTTTTTGCGTAAGTTTAGATACAACGGACGCGTTCGATGAATTTTAATGTATCCTTTGTATGATGCAGACAATATTATTCCCCTCGAGATTGTTTTTCAGAAAATCTAATTACAGTTATATCTACATCTTGTAAATAAGATAACAATTTGTTTTGTTATATGTTTTTTGAAATGTACTACTGATTTGAACAGAGAAAAATATATGCGTCGCCGAGAAGCCTTCATATTGGCGTCTATTTACATTATTTGACTCTATAAACATCTTCATACAAATAATACAATTTTTTTTTTATATATGATATATTTTTTTATTGGACAAAATAATGTTACAAGTAGGACCTTAAAGTTCCAGTAAGTCATATCTGGTCTACCCAGAATATTACAGCACCACACTATGCTCGTTACCTTGAGACAAAATATGTTAGACTCGTCACGCTTATACTTTCATTTGCTACTGCACCCTTCATATAAGAACATAATAAAGCTTACATGCTAATGTTCAGTAGAAATAGGTACTATAGTGATATCAACTTAAAAAACTTCGGCAACAAAAACCTACTACCAGTATTCTTCACCTATTCTCGCCACAGTATAATATTGTTATATTATTATTACGTTTCGTTGACACAGATCAAATATTTCACATTACAAAGATGTAAAGGATTTATCTTTTGAAACTATTTAGACTAACGAATAATGAATATATATCTATATTAGAAAAATACATGTCTTCCAACTCATTTAATCGGTTACTAAACTTAGATTAGAAAGATCTATCTTTAAGGTCTATCTAATCTAGATTGTACAACGGAAAGGAGAAACTTCCTTACGTTACAAGAAATACGTAGAGAAAGTTCCGTAATCTGTTCCTAATCTAAGTTTATATGTTATACGTAACAAATGTACGTTTCTTACAAATGAATTTATATCTTGTTAAAAGCAGCGAAGTTTTCATATTCAAGTATTTGAGATACAGATAATATTGCTTCATGAATTTAATACTTTAAAACAATTGTTATTGACTTTTAATTAAAAAAAAATAACATTATTACATAGAACTATCGATGAAGATTTTTCACGTAATACTTATATGTTGATGAACCAGAAATAATAATAGTTATCGTTCTAGTAAAACTAATTATAACAAAAAATTTAAGTTTAATACAAAAAATAAACTTTGGCATTTACTATGCCATAGACACATAATACTTGCAAGGTCTATATAATCGAAATGTAATAATAGGTCATACAGTTTATTAATATAAATCCTAAACTTTTTAAATTTGTATATATAAAAAAAATATTAATTACTCTATAGTTTCAACAATATGAACAAACTATAATACCTATTATATATATATATGCCCGCAGTGGACGTCTATCGGCTGAAAATGATAATATCTGACTAATTATTAAAAGGTGTAACAAACAGAGGATACAAGATGTAAGAATTTCCTAACAACAGTGAACTTTTGAGAAGATCCGTAACAAGGCGAAAAGATTTCTCGGCTCAGTAAATTTTTTTAGCGGCAGCAGGTGATGGATTGCCTGGCTGTTTTCTGGTATAATTTCCGGACACTAATTGCCACGGGCATCCGTCACGCGCTAGCTGAAAATGAAGAAAAAACTGCGCGTTAATGTAACGACGAACAAGGAAAAGGGAAGTTTTATAAAGCGCTGCTACATTAAGTGTTTTTGTTTGCGAAGCTACGTCATGCATTATTTGTGAACACACACACTATATGTTTTTTTATATTTATCTCTTAGAATTATATTGTTCATGATAGTGTTGTTTTTAATTAAAACATAGTTGTAGTGCGAATAGGTCAATGTATTATATTGCAGTCGTAGCAGTGTAGCCGCGTAGTCCCGTAGCACCGTAACTCCGTAGAGACGTAGCGCCGTAGAGCCGTAGCAATGCAGCTTTTATATCTCCCGTTTTAGTTCTTTAACATATTTTTATTGTAACAACGTGGCACTAGTTAGGATGATATACACGAGCACCGCATTGTACTCTATTGAGATAATCAATCAATCATTAGCTGATAGACGTCCACTGCTGGACATAGGCCTCCTCAAAGATCTCTAGATCGATAGCTCTTGCGCTGCTCGCATCCAGCGGTTCTCCGCAACCTTCAGACAGTCAGTATAGCCTCCGGTACCACCTGGTACTATATGCAGTCGTTTGTAAGATTTAATATAGGAGGGTTTCGGCCATTTCCCATTACGCTGGCTCAATGAGAATGAGTGGGAACTAGATCCTGGTTTGTTAATTAGCAGGAAGTAGCACGAGCAGGTGAGATTGGGTGGGGTCCTGCCAATTGTTGTGTGATACCCCTTACACTGCTTACACCCCTCGTCTTGAAACATAAAGTCTTAGTTCCCGTTACTCTAGTAATTTCACTAGATATTGGTCCTTTAATGTATATACTATTGTCATTTAATATTAATATTATTTTAACGTAGTAAACATATAACCATCTAAAATTCTTTACAATAATTCGGTTCGGTATAGACGTCACGATTTCCGGCAATGGACCGTGACCGATAAATGGCTGCTGTTTCCGGTACTATAACAGAGCGATATTGACTTAAATGGAGATTTCATAATTTCCGGACCAAATCAGTCGTTGAACACGTTTCACAAGTGGCTTCTGAAGATTAATGTCGGTTAACAGTTTGCATATTTTTTTCTTAAACAAGTTTGATGTTTGTTTATTCAGTAGTATATGCGAATTAAACAAATAATGAAAAACAAAATGAAATAGATAAATAAAACCGTTTGTTTGTATTTTTATTTCATTTTCGTAAGTGCGAGGTGGGTAAATATTTAAATCTTGTAGTATGTCATCCTCGTGAAATCTTCTAGAGGAAGCAAAAGCAGTAATAGTTTCAATTGTAATAAAATATCTTACAGATGCCTTTATTGGCGGTACTTTTAAAATAGTCTATAATTTTCTATTGTATATTTAATATATTACTTATCTATTATTATATCCCAAGTATAGCTTAGTTGAGCATGTAATATAAAAATTTGTATTAATAACATGTTTGAACTTTATTATCTTCTATATAAACTCCCGTTGACTTATTTGCTACGTTTAATGTTCGAGTGTTTATAATAAAAATCTACATTGTTCGCTTCGTGTAGGAAATATCAATAACTTATGGAGATCGCTGGTGCTTTAGTATCTTCCGAACGAGTAAATCTCGCCCGCAAAGAGGGAGCGACGCAGTTTTACGCTCAATATGATGAAATATCGTCTTCACAAAACTAATACGAATGCGACACAAACAAAATCTTTCACTGTATACATTTGTTTGTTTGTAACAAATTGTACACAAAAGAGACAAGAGCGCTTTAACTAGTTTGCAAGTAATATAATATCAAAACAAATAATCATATCATATACAACCTAACACAAACTCAAACTCTTAATTTCAGTAGGAGTTGACTCTTGGTAATGTCCTACAGATTGTTCTCTTAAAAGAGTTCATATTAATGCACTTAATTATTAAATAAATTTTCGATAGAATATATTACTATGACAAATTTTATGACAAAAATATGTTGTATAGCATTATTAGCTCTTCCCTGCCTTTTTTGGTGGCTGTAGCACCTTCTAACCAGCTTTGGGAAGAAAGTTTATGCAATACATTCTTAGCAGGCCTCTAAATGGCAGAAGCAATATCTCTAACAAATTTTAATTATTCATGTCCAACAGTTTCGATCTCGTGATGAGTTAATGAAACTCTATTTTTTTTTAATTCATTGAAGCGACGGGACATTCACCTGATGGTAAGTAATACGTCTTCCAATAGTAACTGACACTAATTCAGATAATATACACAGCATTTCACTGCGCTTGTCTGCTTGAGACATAAGATGTTAAGTCTCGCTACCCTAGTAATTTCACTAGGTACAACTCCTTTCAATCCGGATCATAGTAATGTATTCACAATACTGTAGTAGGAGCTACGGTGTTATCCACCTAGACAGTCTCATCAGAGACTTACCACCAGTATATAGGTAACAGATTTGAGATGTTCCCGATTTCAATGTGCAGTTAGTGAATTAAAATAGGTCATAGAGTATTAAATGAAGGTTTTATATATCAGTAATTCAATATTATTGGACTTTTTTTAATTATCTGTACAATGATTTTTTTTTATGAAATCAATTTGAGTTTACTAGAACACGAGATAATCTCTATCGAAATCATTCCTGGATTCATATGAGATTGATCTCTAAAGTAAAAATAGTAAACAGTTTTTTATAAAACAGTTCATATTTAATTTTTTTTTATTGATTTTTCTAATAATGAAATCAGTAATAAAATAATGTTATCACTCAAATTAAAACAGTAATTTTGTTATTAAATTTTTTCGATCGAGTATTCAGGTCACTGAGTGGTATGTCCCATAAATAGCTGCTCATCCCTGATCAACGTGACCCTAAGGGTGAGGATTTTTCACATAACTTCCGGGTTATTTAACTATAAGAGCCTATCCGTCTTACTTATGGTTAAAAAAGATATCTTATTTTGTAAGTTTATTATTATATTATTTATACTTAGGAATTTCTCCACAAATTTCATAGCAGTCTAAATTGGAAGATATATACATACATTATAGTTAGGTTTTGTATTAGTATTAAACTTTTAAATATTGCTAATCAGCTGCTTATTGTTATCTTTATATATTGGTTTAGTTTCACATGATACTTATAAATCTAAATTAACAAAAATAAGTGTAAATGTTATTAAATGAATGAATCAAAGAGATTTGCAGAATTCTAGAGTAATTTACGTTTAGGCAGTTGATGGATTACTTTGGAATATTCGGTTAATCTCTGAACTTTTGTTCCCATTCGTCAAGTGTCTAGAAAAAAAGTTCAGTTGGAAAGAAAAAGATCGCGTTAATTTTACGCATTGCGTTAATATTATAAACTTGGGAAAGAAAAATAAAGGTGTTTAGTGTTATCGTAAATCCTAGATGCAAATGTTTGTAAGTTGTATTTGAAGGAATTACTCAAAAGAACACTTAAGTAATAGACAAGAAATATTTTTAAAAGCATACTCGTGTATGAAAATTATCGAGCTTTCATACGAATTTTACCCAATAATTATTTGTTATATAGATACTTAATTTACTAAAATTAAGTTACCAAATAATTTCCTTTTGATCATGTCACAAAGTAAATCACAACGAATCCACTAGAATTTATTAAAATTATGATCTAGTTAAAGGTTATCCTTTAGACATTATCTCGGATCGGTAAACCTCTTTATTTATTAAGTATTCGGGTCACTCCTTCCGGTTAGGGGACGGCCTGAAAGATAGCTGCTTATCCCTAATCAATCGATGTTTGAAGGTGACTCTGAAGAAGATTTTACACGTCATTTCCCTGTTATTTTAAAATGTTAAAGTGAATTGACTATCAAAAGAGATTCAAGTAAATTTTTTATAACTTGAAAGTGAAATATCAAAATAATTCTAATTTCAACGTATAAGTATTAATATACAAAATTTTATATTTTTACTAGTGGCACATCTCTGTTGGAGTCCTACTAAATACCTCCATAGTTATTAGTGTGTTCCATTTTCTAGTTTGCTGTAACTAGTAAGATTACTAGACTAGTATTATATTTCACGGTAACGGAAACTGTATGGTACAATTATTTTAAATTACCCTACAGTGCTGTAGCATGCGAATCACTTTCCATCAGCTGAATAGTATGTTCTTTTTTATACTAGTATACTAAGGGACGAGACCAGCGGAACGTTCACCTGATAGTATGTGATAACAATGTAGTGGTAGGATATTACACACGTCATTCTTAGAAACATACAAAAAGCTAGTTATTTCTGAAGTACTGTATGAAATTTTAAATTATTTTCTATTTAGGAGTCCATTCGAGACCACCCAATCACAGCGAATACATCTTCAAGCAATGATGTATATATTGGTGGTAGGTCTTTGTTGTCGGAGAACTTCTAGGTAGGTACCACCGCAACTCCTATTTCTGGCGACAAATATCAGTTTGCAAATTTTACTGAGTTCCAGATTGAAGGGTGTTGAAGCTAGTTAAATAATTGGGGTAACAAAAATTAACATCTTATGTCTCAAGGCGCCGACCGCCGCTGCCTGCCTCGCGAGTACTACCTCTATACCCAGAGAGCACGTCCAGCAATTGTCCTCCTCAGGGTCGTTTAGAAGGTGATGAGAACCCCCATCCAAGGTCCAATCTTTTGCGCTACGTCGACGACCTTAGTTGAACTGCGGACCTAGTTATATTTTGATTAGAATATATTTACGCCTGATACACATTATAACTTTCATCAAGATGGCGCTGCATTCAATAAACCTTTGCGCTTTGAAATCCTTTCTTATGTTTTTTGTATATCTACTCGGAAGATAATGTCTTCTGGACTCAGACTGTAACGTTTATAAGAAAATAAGAGGTTCAAGAATATTTATTTCTCACAAGAATATATACAATTCACATGCGAGAAGAGAATATGCAATAGATACATAGGACAGCAGCTTAATACATAGAACAACTGACACTACAATCGGCCAAAAAAAGGTAGTCCGCGGTATTCGTCAGTGCGACAGAATTTTAAAATAAGCAAACTTAACAACAAGTAATGATTAAATATTAGGAAACTTAGCTTATATTCAAAAAGTTTACATCCAAATTGTTTCTAATAGTTTAAGCAAATTTGCCCGATGTCTATGGGGAGCCGTCGTCCGGTTGTTGTGCGTAAACTTTTGGTCCCCGTCCTATAATTATGGCGGCTGGCAAAAGCCCTGTATTATACGTACGATCACCTTGTCCAATTACTGTGCGAATTCACGTGACTGTAGCTCCGGTCAATTTGTTATGGAAATGAGGCCATCACGGAAATTGTTTGCTTTAAACCACGAAAAGTGGTTTAAGCTAACACGGATACGTGTAGCGTACGAAAGTATTTAATATTTTAACTGCCTTCGTGCTGTAATTGCTGATCGGATGCCTAGTAACACGGAGGTCCTTGGTTAGATTCCGGGGCCATATTTTGTGAAAGGTGGTACAGTTTTTTTTAAACCGCCTGACTAGCTGCTTTATATTGTAAATATGTCGCTCTAACACTGTATATATGAGAACCAGAGTGTACAGGGCGAGAACGCTTCACCATCAACTACCTCGTTATCACTTATAACCATTTGAAATTAAGCTGTGTTAACCCATTGTAGTTCAAAAAAAAATTATAGATGTAGAGTTCAATATTTTGTATAAGCCTGCAGAAAAAAGAAAAAGAATGAAGAAGAAGAAGAGATGCAACATGAATGATTGTTTTATCCATCTCACCTAGAAATGTCTCGGAGGCGACGGAGGTCTTTTCTCAGAAGGAAAGGAAAAGGAATGAAAGAAGAGAAGGGAATGTAGAGTAGAAGGTAGGTACAGTATGAAAGAAGATAGTTGGATAAGTATAAAGAGAAAATGTTAATAGTAAAGTAATAGAAGTAAGAAATAAAAATTTAAAGAAAAAAGAAAAGATGGTAAATGATTTTAAAAGAAAAATAAAGGCCCTGACACAACCTACGCAGTGGAAATTATAAAAAAAAAATTATATATCCCATATCAAGTTTATATGTTTCAATTATAACAGTCGTAGGGCTCTATAACCCAAGACCTAGGTAGGTACCACTGAAGCACCTATTACTGCCACCAAACGCTGCAAACATTACGGTATTCAGGTTTGAAAGGCGTTGTAATTAGTGAAATTACGGGGGTATCGAGGATTAACGTCTTATGTCTCAAGGCGACGAACCTAATATTATACTGTTTATCATACTAAGTAGCATCACGTTGTTATGCGTATCACTTACTATCACGTGAACGTCCCGCTCGTTTCGTATGATAAAAAAGATTAATTGTTATCGCCTTTTAATAAATAAGCTAGATGATGATATATTGAATGACTGAATATATCATAGGTATAGTAAGAGTCCATAACGGAATAGTTAGTAGTTAACTTTTATATTTAAACTGTTGAGTTTAAATTCCATGCAGAAATACTCTCTTTATGATGTAAAGGCTTATCACTTCTGTACCTGATTAGGGCTTCGGGTCAGTAAAGCCTGGATAAATAACTGTTTTGCTATCATTTCCTGCCAAAATAAAATCGCAAAGTTTGAACTATGATATGTATAGTAATAATATGTTTTAAACGACCAGGATATACTATCATCGGTTTTTTAATTGTTTAAAATCAAGATCAAACTTAAATCTATTATAGATTTGATAGCATATTAGATCTAAACTCAATTCCTAACTCTTCTCGGCTTATATGTCTTGTTAATTGTCCTACACAATTAAATTTGTGCATGAATAGTATCAGAGTTTACATAAAATTAATCTGTTGAAGATCCAAAATTATGTTAAAGCAGAAATCTGAGCTCCGCGACCGACAAAATAAACTACTAATTAAAAATCCTTTCTTAGAACTAAAGCTGCTGGAAGTATTTCTAATTAGATGTTTCTTGTATCTAGCGTTCTTTGTTAGAAAAATTTCTTGCTTTTACTAAAACAGACGTTATCCTTTACAATAAAGCGAATTAATGAGCTTGGTGTTCAATGGCTAGTAAACGAAACGTTATAATTATAAGAAGCTAATTAGGTGTCGTGCTATTTTAAGGTCATCACTTTGAGAGATAGGAGGCTGTGTGTGTGCGTGCGAATCGAAACAATAATGTACTTTTTTTGTACACAATGAGACGACGAGATGAGTGGGACGTTCACTTGGTGGTAAGTTGTACGCCTGCTCATAATAACGTGGCGCTAGTTAAGCTCGTCGTAGCTTTGAGCTTAAGATGTTAACTTTCGTAACCCCAGTAATTTCACTTACTACAACTCCTCTCAATCTGGAACCCAGTAATGTTAGCAAATTACTGTTTGCCGCTAGAAATAGGAGATCCGGTAGTACCTAACCAGACGGTCTCCGACAACAGAGACCTACCACCAGTCTAGTCAGTATTATATATACATAATTGCTTGAAGTTGTATTCGCTGTGATTGGGTGGTCTTGAATGGGCTCCTCTACGGAAAATTATTTATAAATTCATACAGTACTTCAGAAATAACTTGTTTTTTGTATGTTTCTAGGAATGATGTTTTCGTTAGGAACGTTGAATATACATAAATACAAATTTCATATTTTTATAAACGGTTATCCGTTTACAATAATAATTAAACATTGATAGATAATCAGTATTATGTAGGAAATAACGTATGATCTATCAATGTATCTTACTTATACATTTATTACATAAAATTAATACTAAAACAAGAATAATACATAAAAACACTTTGAGAACAGTTAATTTAATTAAACTTCTTTATACCTTTCCATAAAAATTTATTGTCGATGTAACAAAATCATGTAATTTTATTCAAATGAAAGTATTAATTAACAAAATCGCTAAGATCCATTTAATATTCTTGTCGCAGGCGATACTTAATTAAGAGCTTAAAAGACCCTGACCTCATCATCGATAAGATTAATATAGAAATCATGCTTTTATAAAGAAGTTATACTTAGAATAATTGGTTCATCAAAGAACTGTCGAATAAAGATATCTCTTTTCTAATATATAACACATATATGTTAATATATGACACAAATAGAATTACAAAATTGTTATGATCTTTTCACAAGTATGTGTATAATTGTATAACAATAATTAACTTAAATAACAACTTATGTCCTGACTCCAATTCCAAGCAATTGTAGCTGTGAATATAACCTTTAGTTCAGTTTAAATGTTTATTGTTATAGTATTTTGAAAAATTTCTTTCATATTCGTTTAAAGTATAGAAATAGTGAATATAGAGCATTTGTTAGGAGCAAGTAAATTTGCAACCTCTCATCCTGTTCAATGCAAATAGAAGAGGCCCGAGCTGATTCGTATCCCTCGTAGTCCGCTTTTAAATTCAACTCTCAATACTTCGACGACATCATTACGTAGGAACGTTTTTGTTAAAACGATTCTTCACATTTCTACAGCTTTTGATGTTTGAATAACATTAAATATTGTTATTATGAAATCGATTTCTTTGTTATTATCTTCAATTTCCATTTGAGATATTGATTGTTGAATAATTAAGATATTAAACGATCATATACAAAAATTCTTGCCTGCAAGATAGGATAATACCTTCAGCTTGGGACTTCGACACACTGAGCTCATTTTGATGTGATGAATATTAAGTCAATATTTCTATCACCTAATTCCATGACCATCACTGCTGAAAAAGAGTTTGAACATCGGAGACATCATCATTCATTAATATATGTCCCTTAGATGGGGCAAGGGTTGTCTACAGTGATTCTCCATTGCAGTCGGTCTTGAGTCTCACCTTTTAAAAGGGAAACGTTGGGGTAATAAATAATTAAATAAAGTAAGGTTTAAAATTCTTTTTTTTTTTTTTTTTTGCTTCGATGAAGGAGAACTTTTCTAAACACGGTGTAGTTAAAGTGAAGACGTGTAGTTACCGCTGTTTTGTGCCGGAGGCGGATGAATGGGGGCTAATTTCATTAGCGCGTGCTCAGCGGATTGTGTGAGATAACTTTACAGGAGTTCACTTGAATTGCGCCCGTGGGATCATTATGTACGTTTCAAATGTAACTTGCTAACATTGCATAAAAAAAGCTTGAAAATTTTATAGGATTTTTTTTATGATGCTTTATCCAGCTATGTATAAATTATGTCCAATGGAGCGCTGCTGAAAATAATCTAGATTTGTTTAAACCGCGACATATAACATAAATCATTATCAAGTGATATATAACATCAATCATTGCTTAAATCTGCTGCAGTTTTTTCCATTTTAAAGTTAATCATATAAGTTTTTTTTTTTTTTTTGATAAGCGGGACGTTCACGTGTTGATGTGGTACGCCTACTCATAACTAGCACTACATTGAGCACAATAACAAGCATGTCGCTTTGAGACATGAGATGTTAGTCTCGTTACCACAGTAATTTCTTTAGCTACAACGCCCTTCAAACTGGAATACAGTAGTGTTTGCAATACTAATATATTTGGCAGCAAAAACAAGAGTTGCGGTGGTATCTATTAAGATGGTTCCTGGCAACATTTACAATGAAGGATTTTAAATAATCAGAAGAGTTGTGTTATAATCTACTGTCTACATAAAAACTCTGTCAGTGGAAATAAGAAGCTAATTAAAAAAAAATACTTATTGAACGCAAGAATCTACTACTAGATTCGTCTAGGGCTTCAGAAGAATGACTGCAAGAATCTCAGCGGGCTTATTTTTAATATTTCAAAGTTACAAAAAGAAAAACTAGGTTTCACGGATTATTTTGCCTTCATTTAATTCGACAAAATTCGATATATAATCTGTATTTTTTTTAAGTGTATACTATTCGTATAAGTATAAGAAAACATTATTTTAAACTGTAATACAAAATGTCTATTAAGTAAGCTTGATAATCAATACGTTTAATTTCCATACATTGATGCTGAAAACATTGATATTACTCATCATTAAAAGAATAATGTATTTATTTAATAGTTATAATAGTACCTTTTTAAACTGAGAGGAAATAAAATAATCAAGGGTTTAAAAGGGGAGTAGAGTGAGTAATAATAAATAATAGTGAGAGTGGAAGTGAAAGCGACGATTCTCCGAATATGATATTTGTTAATAACCTGCGGATTCAACATAGCAATTACTCATCACGAAGGCGGGGTGTTCGTGTTTCGACACAGTGTACACTGCTTAATTGTTGCGTGAATTTTCCTCACTACACCTTTGTCCAATCTGTTATGTAAATTGGTATACGCTGCTAACGTTCAACCGCATTCGGATCTACTATTTAACAGAGAAAAAAAACTGAAAACACTAAATTGAACCACTTTATGTTGTATCTTTCATCTAATGAAGCGACGATACAAAATGGTCGCAAATCAGTATGGTGCTAGTTAAAGTAATATACACTGCACCGGAAAACACTTGTCGCTTTGAAAAAGATGTTGAATTTAATAATTGTAAATAGGTTATCGTTAAAGTTAACAAATAACCTTACTTTAAAGAACATGAATCTCTTGAGTTTATCTTTTTTGTAAACGTACTCGCAAATGATATGAAGAAGAGCATTTCCAAATATATTATTATTCAAACAACTATGTTATAATATTGTATAGGATCCCTTTTAAGTTTAAATAAGAATCTAATACTTAAAAGCTTAATAATAATATTGAATGAGTTTGCATTGTAAATCAATTTTTATATTAGACGTTTCTAGAAGTTTTATTCTTACCCTTCAATAAATGCTTATCGGGAGAGTATAAGACTCATATGTCTGATTACTGCTCTCGTTACTCCTTCATTTTACTTCAGTCTCAAGAATCTATTATTATGGATTATAGTATAGTTCAATGTTGTTAATGGAAGCAATATTATGGTCAATGCTGTATACTCCTGTAATAGGCATATATATTTATAATGTTACATTATATCTACAATCCAAGATAATATATAATGTTATGCTTTGCACTAAAATTACTTAAACATTCCTTATTTGTGTTTTTTTTTTCGTGACAGTGCTTTAATCGCAATATTCTTACTACGCAAGATATTCAGTACAATATTCTTTCCTTATTTTAATAACACAATCACCGTATTCCATATTATATATGAGAGTAGAACCCTGTCATATATCAAGTTACTTTGTTTACAAGTCGAGACTTCCTGCTTAGTTTGACAAGTATCTTTCAACTCACCGAGATACTTATTAGGATGCTCAGTGTAGCAAGTTATTCACACGTCAAAGTACAGTTTCTAGCCGGTTGCACTGTAAACATTTTAATCCCGGGGGGCGCGTTCCCCGTAACCTCACTAAAGTGATCTTACGTTTCGTTGAACAATCGCTAATGAAATTAACTCCGTTACTCCGCAAAGTACTCATGACGCGAGGTTTCTTCTGTATCTAATCAACAGATGTACAGAACTTGGATGATATCCCCGTTCAAGTTGCGTTTGAAACTAAATAGCCTTTTGCATTATTAAAGGCGGATTTCTCTCAAGTAACGTAGTAGAGAAGAAATTGTTAGACTTCAAACGATCAGTGTGAAGATTTTTGGGGAAGGTTTATGTTCAGCTGTGGAAGTCTATCGGCTGATGATGATGAATCACCTAATATTTACATGGTTTAAAATAGAATTTTAAAACTTTTCTTGTCAATACTCACAAAATCTGTTTATAATAGTTGGTTTATCAACTGTTATTTCAAAATATTGTACTCTGGATGCAGTGAGAAAATACCTCTAATACAATAAAGTTTTAACTAACATTGCCGCTATAACATAAAATAAACAACAAATTTCTTTAGCTCATGAATTCACGAAATATTTAACTATTATACTTTGACTCTAATACATTTTTTAGACTACACAAGCGAAGAGTGAACCTGTTACTAAGTAGAATTACTACCCATAACATCTTGGCTTTAGGGTTACAGGCACTGCACCCTATAGTGTTCGTCCTCTTGAGATGTAAACTGTTAAGTCTCATTACCCAATTTCATTAGCTACAACGCCCTTAATGCCGGAACACAGTAATGTTTGTACATTACGATTTGGCCGCATCGATAGGAGTTGCGGTAGTATCTTTTATAGTCTTCAGCAACAGACGCAGTACCTACTGCTATAATATGTTTTTGGATAGATTAAAAAGTTATTCTCTTTGTATTAAATAATGAAGAAAATAAATAATTTTCGCTAGTAGAAAAGCGTGTTAAACCCTAGCGTAGATTTTCTGAAGGCGGAGCAGGTGAATGCGATAGGTATGACAATCCTCGCAAAACTATGTCAAGTATCTATCTCGTCGGTGTCAGTTTTCTTAATCACCGGCAAAGAGGTTTAACATGTTCGTTCTATAAATTAAAAATTCACCCCATTCTCAACATTCTAGCACAAAATTTTTTTCTTCTGTTTTCACACTTCACTTTCATAACTACGCTCCTACCAACGTTATAAGGGGTTGTGACCTGTACTAATTTAATCTACATTTTAAACATAATCTAAATGAATTAATTATTACGGATTTTTATAAGGGTTTGTACATAAAATATTTAATTCCTTTCATGATAGTTTTATTAAGTGAAATATACTGAAATGATTTGGGTCCGAAACATTATTTCTCTCCGTATACATACACTAGCGTATAGTTATCATCCTTTACACAAAAAAAGTATGTTATCATTGGATCGTTATGAGGATTACGGATATAAGGCGGGTATGTCACTCAGAAAGTAATTTTGTTCCCGATATTGGCTATTAACCTAAGAAATGATATCTTTTCCAGATTCCACATGGTATCTTACAAGTCATTGATGTTATAATGAATAACCCATCACAAAAGTTATATTTCTTCAGATTTTCAGGATATTTATCAGACGTTTAATGATTTAATTTTGATGATTTGTAAATAGTGTCTTTATACTTTTATTCTGCAGGAGAATGCGTTAAAGAGTATTATAATATGATTTTAGGTACGAGTACTTAATTTGAGTCAGTCTATAAATCGTAGACATCACTAGTTGGAGCAAGGATATTTTAAGAAGAAGAAGAATATAAATAGCAAAAATTTTTTCATCTTCATTTGATCCACGTGAAATCCTAGTGATCTTAGCTACATAACGAATGCTCATTCTTTGGTCTACCATCACCAATTCTTCGACTTTCTTGATGATTTTCCCATAAGCACGTGAATGGCCGCTTAACGCTGTTTTCATCATCTGTGGAACTTCTACTCAGTCATCACATCTTGCACTAGTGTGAAACTGTTGAATATGGAGGAGCAGTCTCCATATGTTTCCAAGTGGTAGACATTCCATCACACGAAGGTATGTGATGACACTTCTTACTTTGTGTTTCTCCATTTTCCTGATACCAGTCCGACTTCTCGTATTTAAATTAATATAAACCGTGATAGACGACGTCCACACAATTTTTTGTCAGGTAAAAAGTAGAGAAGGGAAGACTATAAGTTTCATTTTAGATTTTTCTATTACTATAAATACTCTATACTCATTACTTTTAGTTCACCCTTCGTATATACATTTTTATGTTAGTTAATTTAGTATGGAATAATTATGACAAGAGATAAAGTACTAAATATATAAAAAAAGCAACGAGTCCATTTTTGTATTGGAACCGATAACCATATCTTCGATTCTTGGTGTCGTAGTGGCCCAAATGAAAATGACTGGATTGTTCTCTGCTACATTTATCTTATTGCAGCCATAGATTGTCCGGTCGGCCGGGCAATGGGCGTAGTAAAAATATAACTATCGGTCGATTGCAGTGAATAACCGGAACTGTTATGGGCTGGTCGTTTCACTCACATTCAGTTAAACATCCCAATCGAAGCGGCGCTTAATGTTTTACAAAACTTTACTATCGCAAAATTCAATAACTACTACATTAATTAACGTGTTTAAAACATTTAGAAACAATTTGTATCCTTAATTCTATAACGGTACGATAAAGGAGTTGTCATTTATCACTCATGCTTGAATAAATTAAACTCTGAAATCCAAGATAGCCTTCAGTAAATGTCACCCCGGGAAACGGAAAACTTATCACGGCTAAGTTTAATCGCTCCGTTTTTAATCTGTTTATTCTCAGAACGACTAAAGAATAGTAGACGGTTGTGTAAAAGTAAAATTAAAATGAAATCTCGGCTCTATACATAGTCTGAAGTGGAAAAAAATCAACGCTGTAGTTTTCAGCTTCATTTCAGACAAACATTAAACTGGGAGGGGTGGAAATATTTTAATTGCCGTCGAGCTTCCCTATGCTACGTTTACTTGTAATTATTTTTTTAGTTTTCTACATCACACAGCAGTTCCTAAACTTACTTATATAACTTATTATGTCATATAACATTTAGTATTAATATATTTGAACGAAATGATGTACTATCAAAATATGAATATTAAATTTTGTCTACACGTATTCCATATGCTTCTTATACTCCCTTGAAAGGGCGGAAATACAATAGTAATGTTTGATATTATATTTCCTGTGTTCAACAGTTTCTGTAACATCCGGACATGAAATATTGTTCGGAACCGGCTAATAAATCACCCGGGCGCGGTTTTCCTACAACCTTCAATTTAACTTTGAACATGTTATGGACCCGAGTGAATATAATAAGCAGTTACAGCTTTATCACAAACTTTATATAAATATCCATAGCTGTTCTTATATAGACCGAAAAATCTTTTAATTTGTTGTAAGTTAATAACTTAGATTATTTATTTTATATTTATTATAAAAGTACCTTTTGAGTTTAGTTTATTGTTTCAAGCGTTGTGGTTCGTTCTTGGCGTTAAGGCGAAATAAAGTCTTAGTCGCATCTCTGTATTCCGATCACGTAAGAAGAAACGGAAACAAGTGACGAGACGAGGATGTGGAAGGAAAATTTATTTGTATCGTCCAATCAGCACATTCGGATATTTTTAAACAAAAAAACGAGGCTGTAAAAGTAATGCTCCGGTATTAAACATGAATATTTTATTACATAAATTGAGGACGAGCTTTTTACTTTACAGAAAGGGTACTTACTCTACGCTATATAAAAAGGTGAAATATATATAAAAATAAAAAACTAGGGGAAGGTTTAACTTCGATACTAAAATCCAAATTTTAGGAAGCGTCGTAACCAGCATTATGTTAAACTATTGGTTAATAATACGTCCGGGCATAACAAAGATGATATCCCTAGCGTCACATTATGCTCTTCATCTCAAGACACAAGATGTTAAATCTCGTTACTCTCATTAACTACAGCGCCTTTCAATTTGAAACAACAGTAGTGTTTACACACTGCTGTATAGCGGCAGAAATTGACGCTGCGATGGTATCTATCTAAATAGTCTCCAGCACCAGAGACCTACCATCAGTATAAAATAATGTGTAGTTAGAGAAATTTATTGTGATAACGAGACTTAATTAGTCTTGCTTAGTTCCTTTAATAAAAGGCGAAGTAAAACAAAAGTTAATTTGCATTTCAAGAAGTAAATATACTTGACTTTCCTCACCTTGAGACCAAGGAGTGTCCTTAGCTAAATAATGTTACTAATAGAAATGGCCCCAATGGCTAAAGATTAGTACAGTTAATGCGTACCGAAGTAAATGAGATTAATTATAATTATATATTGTTAGGAAAGATGAAATACTACGTTGGGTTCGCGTTGATATTTAGAGGGAAGATGTACGAATGACTTTCTTAACAAAATAATAATCAAAGAGAACATAATATAAATAATAATTTTATTAATCGTATCAAAGTTAAATTTATCCCCTATTTCATATGAAATTTTATGAAAATATGTAAAAGAAAATGAAATACTACTTTTGATTATAACAGTGTATCATGACATAATGATTATCTTAGAAACGAAGCTTTAATGTTTTTATAAACCTTTTTATACTTATGGATATAACCGAACGTTGATCAGTGATATGTCTACTTAGTATATACGATGCTAGTTAAGATATACTCGACCCTACACTATCCCCGTTGTCATTGGGCACAGAATTCAAATTTTCGTTACCTGGTTAAATCGCCATTCAAACCGGAACAATGTAATGCTACTATGATGTTTGGTGCCAAGAATAGGCGGTGGTAGCAATCAAGACAATATCCAATAAAAGAGACCTATCAAGAGTAAAAAAAATATTTAAATTCATATATTAGGGGGACCGGAAAGTAATGTCGTTTTCTTACGCTAAATACAAACATACATTTTTAACGAGTCTTTATTTTTAATCAATGATGTATTCCCCATCATTGTCAATAACCTTTTGCCTTCTAGTGAGTAAAATTTCAATCCCTGATCGATAAAAATTAATTGGTTTTTCGGCAAAATATCTAGAGATGGCATTTTGGATATCATCCAAATTTGCAAATGTTTTGCCACTTAAAAAGTGTTGCAGCGCTCGGAATAAGTGGAAATCCGATGGTGCAACATCGGGCGAATATGGTGGATGAGGCAGCACCTCCCACCCCAATTCATTAATTTTTTCTAGAGTTCGCCTTGCGCAGTGCGGTCTTGCATTGTCATGTTGGAGAATGACGCCTTTTCGGTTGACAATCGCTGGCCACTTTTCAATTAAAGATTGATTGACTCGCTGCAATTGTTCGCTGTAGAGGTCTGCAGTAACAGTTTCTCCAGGTTTCAGTAATTCAAAATGAACAATGCCGCGAATACTCCACCAAACACACAAAAGCGCTTTTTTGGGGTGTAAACCTGGCTTAGCAGTACTCCGAGGGATTTCATTTGGAGAGAGCCACTGCCTTTTGCGTTTTGGGTTATCATACAGGACCCATTTCTCATCTCCTGTGATCAAGCGATCAAAAAACGCTTCTGTGTTGTGTCGTTGAAGCAATAAGTTGCATGTGATTGATCGGTTAGCCTTATTCTGTTCGGACAGATTATGCGGGACCCAAACACCTGCTCTGCTTACTTTTCCAATCTGCTTCAAATGTTCTTGGATGGTCGACCAAGGTTTGTTGAGACTGTTTGACAATTCCTCGATCGTCTGACACGGATTTGCTTCCACTTCCGCCCTTAACACGTCGTTGTCTAACGCTGATGGTCTTCCTGATCGATACGAGTCGGAAAGATCAAAATTACCCGATTTGAACTTGGAAAACCACCTTTGGCATTTACGAATGTCCAGTGCATTTGGATAAACATCGCAAATGTTTTTGGTAGCAACTGTTGCGTTATTTCCCTTGCGAAACTCAAAGAGCATGCAATGCCGGATGTGTACCTCTTCTGGTATTTGGCTGGCCATTTTACCCAAAATTACAAAAAAAAATTGTAATTCAATTGTCTATAAGTAAAGAAATCACTATAACCTCACAATGTCTTTGGTACGCCTCTGAACAAAACAATGAGCTGACAAATGACAATCAAGTATTGGCATGCGCAGAAACGACATTACTTTCCGGTCCCCCTATTATATTATTTCCTCTAAGTTAAGGTTAGACGGTGTGTTTTAATCTTAGCTTTGATTTGTTATATTAGATATTATACCAAGAAATTTTCAAATAACTCAACAGATGGCGCCACTATGAACAATAGATCACGCTATCTTTTATCATGGCGCAAATCCTTATAAGTGTCGTACATATTTGCGTATATAGCCTTTTGGTATTTAGTTTTTTTTTAAATAGTTTAATTTTCATTTATTTCATTTTAATTTTTTTTTTTTTTAATTCTTTATTTTGCTTTTATTTTACCTCACGGGGATACTGGATCAGAGTCCGATGAAGCTGCATTTGTTGTCAATAAAACTAGCGGCGCAAACTTTATCATAACAAAAAAAAGTGTACATGGCCTTTGGCCAACAAGATATTACGGTGTATACAAATTTTGTCCATCAGCTGGATCTCTCTAGATCTTCATAATATCAAGACTACTACAGTGGCGCCTAACGTGAGGTTAAGACAACGCACCTGATAAACTACTTCAACATTATATGATAAAACTTATATTTTTTAAGTTACGTTTTAACTTTGAATATAACTTGAATTTACAATTGCTATATTGAAGTTTAAGTAACAACAGTCTATAGTAAACATTATCGTATTTTGAATGTAAAGTATTAATAACTATGATATGATAATTATTATCTCGTTCAATAAACCAAAAATATCTATAGGCTAGTAGTATGTCCAATAATAAACGTAAAACTTTATAATTCAAATTTTTCATTATTCATAATATAACCAAGTTAAAGTTACTGTTAAATCTTATTTTAATAAGTAATTGACTTTTCAATTAAAATGAATTATTCAAGAATATGATTACCTACGGCTACGAAAAGTCAATTCAAACTTTCGGGCAAATTTGAACGTAAATTCTTTCTTTGCTTTGTTTCATGAATTTCTTTGCGTGCGAAATTTTCTCTGTGCTTACCTCATTTTTAAAAGATTAAACATTCTTAAAATCACAAAAGCTTCTTCAACAATTTTTGGTTTTGTGGAATAATATTTCTTAAGCATCTTTAACTTATTTCTTTTGTCGACAGACAATGGATGTTGAAACGGAAATTGTAAATGTCTTTGATTTATTATTCGTTTGATTCAGTTCAATTGAGTATCATCTGCACCGATACAAAAGTTGATAACAAAATAATGTTACTCGTCTGGTAGTAAAGCTTTGTTATCAAGCAACAGCAGACATGATGGTCATTCAAATTTCAAAGCTATCTACCGCAGCTTATTGCCTGTATTTATGATTCACACAAAAGAATTTAAGCTGGAAGCAATAGCTGAAATGCCAATTAGTGAAGTATTTGATACTCGAGATCTCATTGAACTCAAGTCCTATATTCAAATGTTGTCTATTTCAAATGTAAGCGAATATTACTATTTCTTATCATTACAAATATTATTTATATACTATAGTTATACTGAATAACTAACAGGATATCATACAGTTAGTTGGTCAGATACTAATGAAATTAACCATTATTCCCCCGGGCGAGGTTCGCTGGTAATAAGATCTTTCTATGTTAACTATATTCGTATCGCCTTAGGAATATTCGGAGGTACCAAAGAGAATACCAGAAATCTTGACTACAGTTTCTCTGTTATTAATTTGTTATACTGAAATAGTTATTTTTTTATCTCCATTACTATATCAAACCATAAAAGCATTTACTGTTAAGATCACTATTAACTGGATATTATTTTATTTAACTATTACTTAGGTATATATATTGTTATCTTCTTATTACTAATACCTCAATTTCACATAATTAATAAGTGACTATAAAGCATGAAGCTGTGAAACGTTTTTTTGAGAATGTTTTCATATATTGTATATAAACAAAGAATAACAGAACTTATACATAAATATATATGTCTTCTTCTTATCAGCCTGATAACGTTCACTGCTGGTCACAGACCATATATTTATACTTTCATACTGTTAGAATATATCAATGTTCTTCCAATATAATTTAGATACAGTATTCCGTCATATTAACATAAGAAGTATTGACATATGTGGGTGGTAACTAGATTGAACCATAAACCACCACTTTCTAAACTACAACCTTGTGACCCAGGAATTGAAGGAGAGACTTCCACATTTTAAAGAGCTGCGGCAGTACATATTAAATACAAAATCAAAAGTATACATACATTTATTTAACCCTTTTGTGAAATCTAACCTTTTTAATAAATTTCCCAACGCTAATTGCTAGGGGAAGCTGTAACGCAGTAGTTTAATCATAACATAACCTACATTGTTTTTTTAACGCAACAGTAATAGTTAAATTCTTTTAACTTTTACAATTACAACTGTACATATATACCATAATACATTTCTAACCGTTTAATTAGGTTATAGCTTTCAAAACCTACCAACAGCTTCACTGGTGGTAGGTCTCTGTTAAGTGTCTAGGTAGGTACCACTGCAGCTCTTATTCCTGCTGCTAAACATTAGTGTGGAAACATTACTGTTGCTGTACGAAAAGTGTCGTAGATAATGAAATTACTGGGGTAACGAGGCAACATTTTATGTCTCAAGGCGATGTATTCAAACTAGCGCCCATTGTTATAGGCTGGCGTATTGGTTACTATCAGGTCAACGTCTTGCTGTTCTCGTAGCTTAAAAGAGTTTTTAATATATCTTAGAAATCGATATTTTCATGTGAAATTTGCTAAAGTCAAATGGTATTCAATAGACAACATTACGATTATTTTGATCAACGAACTTGTTAATTATATTTTTTTTAATCAACAAAGCGACTACACACTGATAAGAAGTTGTACGCTTGCCCATAACCACGTGGCACTTGCGCATGATTTTGTACACTGTTCCACATTATGCTCGTCGCCTGTAGACATGGGATGTTAAGTATCGATACCTCTGTGATTTCAATAGTTAGAACTTCCTTCAATCCGGAACACTATTGTTTAGCGGTAGAAATAAGAGTAGCTACCTACCTAGACGGTCTCCGGTAACAGAGATCTACCACGCTATATACATAACAAATATTTTAGATTTAAATAAATCATGAAATTAATTATACTAGGCAACAATTTATTTCATAATGAACGCTTTACAAGCCATTAAAATATTACGGTTGAACAAGTTATTAGAATGTGGGATGCAGTGGCTGAAAACCTAAAGCCGCATGCAAATGGAGTCCGTGAAAACAGAACCGTAACAATAGGTTACCTCCACAGAGGGCATGTAAAGTTTAAAACACAGTTATTTTAATAGTAGTTTATAATTTAACCGAGGGGTGCAAGTTCTTTGTTTAATGCACATATTTAGTATTTATTTTATATGCAAGTATGATGACTATAAGGAATTATATATCATTGCTGTTTTTTAAAAAGTATGTCGAAAGAAGATCTGTTAAATCTTTCAGTGTTTTACCGAAAGTATTTCGGAGAGTATGCCTAAGAGTTACATGGTTTAATTCCGTCATCGCCCTTTTACCATCAGACGTATAGACATACAACAGACATTCATCCCTTCGTCATCGATATTTCACGCGTTAGAACAAAGCGTTTCATTCTTATTAATGCGAACAGCGTAGGATTGAAACAGTCTGGCGGCGTTGGTGTTTCCATCCAGCTATATCACGGAGCGCTTACTATCTAAAGCACTAGGCTATATTAAAAAAAGGGATTCAATAAACGCAACTTATACTCTAGGTATAATTAGTAGTGTTCGTGGAGCTGCGTAATAAATCATCTAAATGTGTGTGCGTTCAAGTTTCAATTAAACTTACGAATTTAGCGTAACTCGTCGCTAATTTAACGCGACGTCGCAAAACGTTATGACGTGTTACCGTTATTAAATTCGCGAACATCGCTTACACGTTAATAATATATTCGCTCTAATCTCATCTGGTAAAGATAAAGCCAATTAAATGGATATGTGGCAAATATTACAGATGAGCTATATGATAAATATATTTGTATATTGTTACGTAGTCTCATTGACAATCTTTGATCTAAATTCATTCATCATGTTTTCCTCACCATCATCACTTCAAACGATGGACGTACACTGTTGCACACAAGTCTCTTGTAATGTATTGCACATTACACGGTCTTGTGCTTTTTGAGTCCAATGTCTCCCAGTTATTTATTTTTTTTGTCTGTTCATCTAGTGGAGGGTCTGCCAACGCTGCGTTTTGTGGAGCAAAGTCTTTCCTCGCCATATAATCTTACAAAACAAGCAATTAAAACAGTTTTTTATAAATCTGCTGCTGCTATTTTCTATAACATAATATATAGCGAGAACAAAAACCTTGTCGACGTTTGGAGATATATTTTTCAGAATTCTATAATTGGGTTGAACACAGGGCTAGACGATTTACTACAAAACTAAAACGGATATTACGTTTTAATTTATTAAAATAATAAATAATTAAACTATTTAACAGATATTTTGTTGTTCTGAAGTTGTATTTAATAGATTTTTACATACAATAGCATATAGAGAATGTAATAATTTAGTATGTTATAGATCATTTCTACTTATGAAACGCTTCTGTAGTGCAGCGGTTTTCAGTGAATTTAGTTTAATCTTCGGATCATTTATATATATATATATACATATATACAAAATACTGAAACACTAACCTTTTTTTTTTACGTAGGTGAAATGCCTTCGCATACCTGTCTTCGCGAGGCAATGACAGGTTATGTCGGCTGCACCATGCAGCCCCACACGGGGAGTCGAACCCACCCTTTCCATCTTTATAAAGGTGCGCTAAATGATAGACTAACCTAACCTAACTTAAACCTACCAGGTGTTTTTGAAACCGCATGATTACCTATCAGCCTTACAATATCTACCTACCTCCATAACAGCTGTATACCGTAGCTCAACAATTATTTTTTTATATAATCACGCCATTTTTCCAGTAGGATAGGCAGAGGTGAATAAACACCCACTTTTCGCCAGATGTGGTCAGATTAGGTCCCATGTAACAGGGGGCGAGCCTGTTGCCACTTTATTGGGGCCACCACACGCACAAAGATGATTTCAGTGTGCGGGTTTCCTCACGATGTTTTACTTCACCATTTGTATCTCGCTGTTGTAATTAAAGTTCACAAATGTACATAACTTATATATTAAAGTCATTGGTACATGCCGAGATTCGAACCCGCAAACCTTCGGAATGAAAGCCGCACGCTCTAACCATTAGGCCAGCGAGCTGAGTTGCTCAACTAAAAGTCACGAGTATACTAATCAAGCACAGTTCACGTACATCACCTTAGATTTTTTAAAAATTTTCAACATTTCAACATTAGGTAGATATTCATACGCTAGACTATAGTAAATAAAAAATACTAAAAATTATTAGTATAATTTAGTACTCAAACTCATAAATTATGAATACTCGTATAGCTGACTGATCTTATTGGGCCTCGAATTTAAATCGAAATTGGTAAACGTATCGGATCTGTGTGATTTATTAGTCACATATGAATTTATCGGTAACAGTATAAACATTTCGTGGTATTCTAACAACAGTGCCCTAAAAATTAATTTTAACCACAGTATTATAATATTTAATCAATTCATCTTATTTATATAAAGACACAATATTTCTTTTATATACTTCAACTAGTTTTTATTCGTACTAAAACTAGTGATGTGTAAAAGCTTGTCACTGTTACTACACCTTTCTATGTGGCTTGCAATATATCTTCGCTGGTATTTTTTTTACATAGAATTAAGTTATATTAGTAAGTCTGTAGTTAACTGTGTACATTTGGCGTCAGTCAACATTCCTGTAAGTTTACATTTGGGACAGGCAAGTAAATTTAATTAGAGCAGGTTAGGTAAAGTCAGCGACGGCAAAGGTGACGTCATACAGAAATGAGACCTTAAGGCCAATTGTTGTTTGTTCGTGTTTGCTTGTTAGATGAGTTTTTATAGTTACTATGTTGTATTTATATTTTTGAGATTTATATTCAACCATTGAGTAATATATAAAACATAGTTTTATCATAATTTGAAAAGGACTTAACTTATTATTCCCTATTTAAGAATTAAGTAAGTTATTATCTATCTTTGGTTAATTTATGTTCAAATGGACATCAAATACTATTAAAATCTTAAATTTTCATTGCTAAATACTATAAGTAATAATAAATAAGTACCGTAACAAAGTCAATTAGTAAGTGAAATCTATATATCAAGTTATTTAACAGGAGTTCCATAAATATTTCGCTTACAATCTATTTTGATAAATCGCAGGACCCACTTGTTGCTTAACAAAGTTTGATGTAATTTGGGGCGCTACTCTACATATTTTCACTTAAGTTATCCAAGGATATTATGAACTTGCGATAATTAAGTTATACCTAATTTTGTCGAGCATCGGGTTCCCTTGTGTACATATATTAAATATCATTAAACGTATTTAGTGGTACGGGGGATACATTTAACAAGTTATACATTAGCGCTGTTATGACATAAGAAATATTTTTTACTGTTCATATTTAAGGTTACAACAGGAAATAGTTGTTATTACAGAAATACGTTAATTTTGAAATTATTTAAACGTTTATATTCTAATCCATCAGGATATAACGTTTAAAAGTTTATTCTATCTAAAATATTTATAATATTATTAAAAGGTTCATACAAATGTTTTATGACTGAATCAATGTGATTGACATTAGCTTTTTGAGAGCCATATAGAAATGTTTAGTTATATTTCCGCCTATGTAATCCGAAATTGTAGTACTTAACTACGAAATATTAACTTGTTAAACTTAGTTCCAAATTATTAGTTCAATTCATGCGCCGACGATTAAATTATTAGTCTAGTTATGTCGAAACCGCAAATTAACAAAATCTCCTGTTAGTTTACATGGTTACAAAGCTGTTAACCATAAACCATAGAAAGAAGCTATGGTTCGATATGTTTAAAAGCTTTCTTTTTTGATAGCAACTGTTTTTTTGTTTTACATCTACAGTAAATTACTACTTAAAGTAAATAAAGAGTTGTTTCTGTAAATTTGAATAGAACCGAATAGTGTTCATAGTAAATTTGACAGTTTTGTTATAGAAGACAACAAAACTTTGTTATTTACTGTGGAAATTAATTTGTATTATACTACTATTTTTTTTATACACACACGCACATCTATACATATGAAAGAAATATATATATATATCTTTTCATACACGTTAACTTTTTATTGAGAAGACATATTACGTAGTACTTCTTTAAAGGACATTGAAGTTAGGTCTACTATAATAGTGTTTATAATAATTTTAACCCTGTATTTAGCATATTTTTAGTGTTTTTTTTGTTTATAATTTTTGCGAATTTGTTACTTGGGATATTTCTCGAAGTTAATCTCGCAAAAAAAAAACGTTTTGATCATCACTATTTTTTTAATGTATGTAAGTAAATATATCAAAAAGTAATGCTTTGATCGGTTATAAGCATAACACATAAAATTTGAAATGAACTGTATGTTGAATATAACTTTAACGAGTACTCTCATTTTCATTAACGAAGCCGCAGATGCAGAAGTAGTTCGCTGGCCTAATGGTTAGAGCGTGTGGCTTTCATTCCGAAGGTTGCAGGTTCGAACCTCGGCATGTACCGATGACTTTAATATTTAAGTTATGTACATTTGTGAACTTTAGTTACAGCAGCGAGATACAAACGGTGAAGTAAAACATCGTGAGGAAACCCGCACACTGAAATCATTTTTGTGTGTTTGGTGGCCCCAATAAAGTGGCAACAGGCTAACCCCCTGTTACAGCGGACCTAATCTGACCACGTCTGGCGAAGAGTGGGTGTTTATTCACCCCTGCCTACCCCTACTGGGAAAAAGGCGTGATAATATAAAAATAAGATGCGTCGTTAGACATTCTGCAATTTTACCGTCAACAGTTTTATGTAATCGATAAAGGTTTATTAGTTTAACTACCACAGCAAAAATGTCGTTAGAAAGCCAATTTTGGCAGCAGATATTGGTTGTTAGAGTGACGGTAATGTCTAAACGACATGCATAGACCGCGGTACAAAGTTTCGCATGCATGCAGCTAAGCCTCGCGAAAATCCGTAACCATTTTCACCAACGGCGTATGCTAATGTTATTACGGTATTATTATGACATAATGTATATTGTTAAATAGAGCATCAGCGCATCAGCTAAACCTAACCTAAAATATCTTGGAGATTTTCTCTTTAAATATCGCGAACTTTTTCGCTTAATGATGCAACTGTTGAAAGTGGTTTTTTCCTTGAAACCAATTCTTGAGTCGTCGCATGTCTCAAGAGGCAGCAAAGCAACAGGCATGCCTGTTGCTTATTTTCTTCTTAACCAACACTTGCAACTTTAAAGTAACTAAAGTTTTTGAATATGCGAAATTAATATTGAATAACACCGAGTATTGAACAATTTATTGCATTACTTTAGCACTCACAAAATTATCTATATATTAATCATTATATATATTAATATGTATATATCCTACAACGGCGATCTGGCGAACGGGAACCTACTGGATGCGAGTGATCCGAGACCGATCGATCTTTGGGGGAGGCTTATGTCCAGCAGTGGACATATATCAGCTGATGATGATGATGATGATATATATTAATTATATATACTAATAACAAACCTAGCTTTTATATATGTACGTTGGGGAAGTCTTTTTATATCGTCGCCTATCTTGTTTTATATTTCAACATGTATAAGCAATAACATTATTTTAATTTGTTGTTAACTATTGTTTATAAAAAACCGTCTGTTGGTTCCAAAAAAATTGACTTCTGAGGAGAGAAGACAATATTACTTCATATTATTTGGGTATAAGTTTGGTTTTATTTTGCCTATATAGTAATACAGGGCCTTGATTAGAGACCTTCATACTCCTCTCTTTCCTGGCCTTTATTTACCTTAATGGTGAATAGTTTGAGTTCAATTTCTATCGCTAAATATTAGTATAGAAACATTACTGTGAACCATTGTGATAGGAGCTATAGCCAGTGAAATTACCGGAGTAACTAACGCAATGTGATTTAACAGGAGTTTTATTTACCATCCTAACTAGCACTACATTGTTATAGCTGGTATATAACTTATCATTACGCGAACATAATGATCGTGTTGCCGATTCGTAGATTAGAAAAATTAAGCAACAAACTTGAAACTTTAGACAATCACTTAATTATATTACGGTCATTAAATGTTACATGTAGAGGTCACAATCGTACATGATGCCACTTATGTCGTTCCTCGCATCGTCGAACTCGCACTAACGAG
Organism: Troides aeacus; assembly: GCA_033220335.2. Classification (NCBI taxonomy): domain Eukaryota; kingdom Metazoa; phylum Arthropoda; class Insecta; order Lepidoptera; family Papilionidae; genus Troides; species Troides aeacus. Next base: position 4,220,017 of record CM067275.1, on the reverse strand, counting down.
ATTACTCTCATCCACCGGTAATAAACTTGAGCACTGGCGGTTGGTTAATCTAAAAAGGAAAAGTGGCTCTATTAAATACGGGAAATTCTAAAAGTGTTAAGCTTTATGAATTTAATATAATTACGAATTAAAACGACTTTTTAAGCTTTAAGGAAAAAGCATTATCATTATCAATATCTTAATCGTTTGAGATCCACTACTCGGATATAGGTATTTAACGCTGCTCGATCCCAGTTATTTAGACTTTCTCTTAACTATTACTTAAAAATGTATATATGTTTAACTTTTAAGATAAATAAAGTTAATTAATAAGATTTTACTAATCGTTATATATGTTGCAAAGGACTGTCTCTAAGGAATAACGCACAATAAAAGTTGGTAAGTAATATTGAAAAGGCGTATTAGGTAAATCGATTAATACTTGTGTGCTTATTATCTCTTTTTTTGCTTTGAGATAAAAAAAAACTAGTTCCTGCTATTTATTTATTGTATATAAAACGAATATATTTAAGGACAGTTGTGCGTTAATCACAATCACTAATCCTTCGCAATAGATTTCCATTACAAGGAAGTCCGCCGACAGTTTTATTATTATAAATTATCCTTATGTGTTAAAGAACTTAGTAATATAATTTGTAATAATCTTGTACTGTTTAAATTTCTCTATTGTTATCATTAAGAGTAACATGTAATAAAACTGAATTTTATGTACTTTTAGCCTTTATTAAGAGTTGAATACACAAAGTGGCCATGACTGCTGGAAATCATCTGCAACGTCGCCGTAGTAAATATTAAATAACCGCTACAAACCCTTAAAAAAACGTGGTGTATTAAATGTGTAATATTCGCGTTACTATACAAAGATTTTATTTTTATTACAAGGAATAATTAAATATAACAATGCGTGAGTTAGATAAAACCGATTGCATAAAAACTTCAACTTTATACCTTTGCCCATATTATAGTTTAATTATATAGTACATTAAACTTCACGCTTAGTAAGTTAAGGTTCGCTTTAAATACTTTTGATTAACGGAAGTACCGTCCATTGTTTCAGGCGGCTTAAATGTTGGTACAAAGGTAAGGTACCTTTTCACGTAATGTTCCCGAAGTTCGCGGTGTGTTAGCTCTTAGTAATTAAATTATCCCTCGTTTGCCCGTAAATAAAACGTTTTAGAATTAACTAAATTTAGTGTGAAATAAGGTTGAAGTTGATTTGCTGAAGGGTTGTTATTTTAAACAACACTTCACAATCGTTATCATCTCAAGCGATGGATGTCCGCTGGATATTAGTTCTCGAGATAAAGGTAAGGGTTTTGCAGTAATTGTTTAAAACCTAGAATTTTTCTACCTAATGTAAGCGCGTGGGATATATAAAGTAGATTTTCTCGTGACTAGCATCTTAAGTCCAAACGCGGATCAGATTAATATTTTTTTTATAACTTATAGCTAATTTATAAGACTTTTGTCAGCATTACATATATTTACAATTTTCTCATACATTTTTGGTATATATTCTCTGTTTATAGATAAGTAATTTCGATTATGTCTACTTTATCCATCTATTGATTTGGGGGTGTTAAGTTATGTAGTTTTATATATAAAATTTATTAAAACAATACCTTATTTCTGCTTATTACCTTTGCTACTATCAGTGTAATAACTACATTACAATAGTGTAATCGCAGCATATTTGCAAGTTTCTTCGCATAACATTAGCATACGAAATTACCCGGCACAGGTTCGGCCTGACTCCGCATTTACCCGCAAAATGTTCTGAAACTGGAAATGGGGACTCGTTAGTGTCATTGAGATACTAACACGTACGGTGATAGCTCTCTCAAAGGAGCTTAGTTAACTATTTCTTTATCTGACGATAAACGGAATCTCCGTTTCGATATACCTTGATAAAAAGGATCAAATGGATAAAACAAAACCCACAGAACTATAAAAAATATAATATTTTGTTTGAAATTATAATTTTAATTGAATCATGATTATTGATCTTAGAAGATTAAGTTCATTCCGTTTCAAGGTGATGAAATACGGTTGATGTTGCTCTAACGTATTCCGTTTGATACAGAACAGAGAAATCTCGATTTGGCAGCATAGATCTTGTGAATCTATGACGAATAGTTTATATAAATAAAAAATCATCCCCAATACGTATAAATCTGTGAAAATTAAAATCAAAAAGTAAAAATAATAGTCTACGTACGTATTAGTTAGGTCAGCATTAAAGAAACTCCAACTTTTCTAGAAGCTTGATTATAAAGAAAATAGTAGCTATTACTCTAAATATATCTGTACATCTTTACTTAACAGATATTGAGGTATATTTTAAACTTTCTAATGATTCATCATCTCAATCCAAATGACTTTCCATGGTTTTTATAATTAGGTGTATTAAAATCATCAAGCAACTTAATAGAAACTTATCTATGATATCTTGTGTCGTGATATTAGATACCGGGTTTCTTAAGATGACAATCAGCGTGAAAAAATGATGTTAATAGATACAGGAAGTCACAGACTGCCGTTTAAACAATTTCAAGGCTAATGTCTAGCAATGGACAGAACAATGGTCCATCAATGGTTTAAAATATTGACGAGTAACTTACAGTGATGAAGAGATATTTAAGGAGCTTTCTATTTATACTCTTCTATCATAAAACGTGGATTCTTGTGTATTACTATAGTATAACGTAATGTATATCGTTTAACGATTACCAATTTATTTTACGGTTATAAAAGTCTGCAATATTGGTGGAGGTAAGAAGCAATTTCACGTCGACGAAAATGATGAATGAACTTTGGCAAAATATATTATGCTCTGTTGACCTATTTTTCAGAGCAATGTTTTACCTGTTGGCATAATGTAATCCCGAAAAACTTACATCACATTATATTATTACTTGTTTATATATATTTTAATACACTTGAAGTAATAACTATTTATTTATAATAACCTAGCTATTAGCTTTTGAAGTTTTAGTTAAATACGGTTAATTTCAATTTAACATGTCGAAAATAGATGTTAAATAACATGATAGCTTAGATGTTGAAAATATGATTAAGTTACCATTTAAATAATTAATATTTTTTTTGTATATGAAGCTCCTTCACAACTTTTTCTAAACTGTAAACTTTCTCATTTTTTTACGATCTACTATATTATCTATACATGTTCTCTCTACCCTACCTAATGGACTCCTCTGTGCAAACATCCGTCCAGTTAAAGCCTCTGGTGTTTGCCTTTCATATCAAATGGTGGTACTGGTGGCAGGTCTTTGTTACTGGAGATTGTTACCACAGCAGCTCCTTTGAAAAGCGCTGTAGCTAGTGAAAATACTGAGGTAACAAGACTTAACATTTTATGTCTCAAGATGACGAGCGCACTGTGGTGATGCATATATATATATCATCGTAACTAGCGCCACGTTGTTATGGGCATCACTTACCATCAGGTGAACATCTCGTTCGCTACCTCGCTTCACTGAATAATGAAAATGATCATTGACTTTTTGTATAGTTATCTCATTCAGATTGAAATGTATGTAATATATTTTTTTAAGTGATACGCCTGTCTATAACAACGTGACGCTTGTTTAGATTGTATTCATATCACCACATTGCGCTCGTCGCCTTGAGAGATAACTACTTAAGACTCAATACCCCAGTAATTATACTAGCTACAGTGCCTTTCGAATCAGATCTACCACCAGTAAAATAAAAAATAAAATGCAGTTTACTAGTTTACTTACGGTACGTTGCAGAATCAAAGTTAAATTTTCTCTAAAGTAAACTGATGTATGATGGAAAATATAAAACTACGTCGATCTACTAAAAAAAATATATTGTATGGGTTAATATTATTTTTCCAAACAAAATATTTAATAAGTTACGTGGGAGCAACGAATAAACATGTTATTATTTATAGGAGAAAGCATTTTCTGAAATACGAAAACTTTTAGGCGTGCCATTCAATATCATAATGGACTAGAATGTTGACGGAGGGATGTCGTCTATTACAAGGTGTTGATCAATGGAAAGTGTATTCGCTAAAATGTTGCCATATAATTCTAACAAATAACAATCTATTTTACTCTGTAATGAAAGGAAAAGTCTATATAAAATATAAACAGTCTAATTAAGTAATTGCAAAAAGCTAACTATTAGGATTAACTACTTAGGACTAAAGGATTCTACAACAGAATAAAAATGAATTTATAGAAAGCCGAACGAAAAAAGATCAAAGCAACGACACGAGCAGGTCGATCACTTGATGATAAGTGATACACCTGCCTACAATAATGAGGCGCTAGTTAGGATTGTATATACAGCACCACATTGTGCCTGTAGTAGTAGCTCGCTGGCCTAATGGTTAGAGCGTGCGGCTTTCATTCCGAAGGTCGCGGGTTCAAACCTCGGCATGTACCAATGACTTAATATTTAAGTTATGTACATTTGTGAACTTTAGTTACAACAGCGAGATACAAAAACGGTGAAGGAAAACATCGTGAGGAAACCCGCACACTGATATCATCTTTGTGTGTGTGTGTGTGGTGGTCCCAATAAAGTGGCAACAGGCTCGCCCCCTGTTACACTGGACCTAATCTGACCACATCTGGCGAAATGTGGGTGTTTATTCACCTCTGCCTACCCCTACTGGGAAAAAGGCGTGACTATATAAAAAAAAAAAAAAAAACATTGTGCCTGTCATATTGAGACATAAAACCTTAAGTCTCGTTGCCGCAGTAATATCACAAGCTGCAACGCCCTTTAAATCGGAACACGGTAATGTTTGCTCACTACTGTTTACTACATAAGAATGTAAAGTATTTCTCTTGTTTCACATTCTCTGTCAAGTCTAGGATATATATCGTTTGATCAAAATGTATGTGTATATTACTTATCCATTTATTATTGATATGTATCCGTAATGTAAGTTATGAGAATTAAAAAAAAATGTAAAATATAGCAAAGTTACTGTTTGCAATTGTAAAAATATATTGTTAACATGTTAGATGAAAAAAAGAGAAACATTCGTTAAGATCACTGAAACGAAAGTGAAGCCCTTTGAGTGGAGATAATAACGTTTCAGACGCAGGAGCCGCCAGCGGGCGACGGGATGAGAGAAGGATTTTGGTAAAGGGGAGTATCCTGAAATTATGAGAATTTAGAATTAAAGTTTACACACGAAATTTTATCTGTTTACTGATGAATATAGATTCACTTAAAGAATAATTGTTCATAAGCGAATAAACTAATTTATATCATTTTTTTTTTCTACAAAGCGACGAGACAAGCACGACGTCCTGATGGTATGCGATACGCGTGCCTATAACGTGGCGCTGGTTAGGATGATATATACTGCACCACATAGTGCTCATCACCATGGTGATTCCAAGGTACATATGTTAATTATCGTTACCCGCAATAATTTCACTAGCTACAGCGCTCTTCTAACTGGAACACAGTAATGTTTGAATATAAGAATAGGAGCAGCGGTGACAGCAACCTAGACGATCAGACGACTATTTAGTATTTTTACGTCATAAATTAATCTAATTATAAATTTTATTATTCGTGTATTCATAATACACCCCTGTACTGGAACCGTGATCAGGCCCCGGGTAACGGACCCCACAGCCTTTGTTCTTGTGGATTAGTCTCTGTAGCTTATCTCTTTCGAGATAGTATCCATCGGCACCTTTGACCGCCACTGCTTCTAGTTCCGGAAGTACGATTTACTTGCTAAATTAACCTTTGAGGTGGAATGTCTTAGTTAAGATACTTTGGTAAGCTACCTTATATAATTTAGAATATAGAATATACTAAATTATTTTCTGATTACTGTACTTTTAGTCATATTGATTACCTTTTCATAATGAATAATATTTCCCCTTGCGATGAAGAAGACATATTTGCGCTCTAATAAAAACAGTGTTATTTTTTTTTTAAATCACCGTAATATATACATATAATATATATATTGGAATTAGTTGTTCCCCGCCCGCTTTTCTGACCCTAATATAAAATAAGACCGCAAAAGACTTTCTACAGTAAACGTTGCTAAATCAACTGCATAAATAATACTAAATCAAAATGTTTGCAAAAGTTATATGAAACTGAAATGATGAAAGATATATGAAATTCAATAAACAAATATCCTATAATTTTTTAAAGATCATTTCGCGTCGACTGATTATGTTCTCATGCTGATACGTTCACTAGATTTCACGTGAATAGCGAATAAATACAACCCCTCGCATATGTGTGTAAGAACAAATTAGTAATGATTATACAGATGGCGTGAAAGTGATTTGAGTAATAATACCTTAAACTACAATATCAGGGGGAAACATGAAAATGTACGCACTATTTTTCAATGAGCAAAAAATGCTTTCGATGTTATAAAACGCGAACATTGATTAATGTCCGGTTGCAATGCGGAACGACGTCGGCGTGCGCAGGTAAACAATGGCTAAAAGCCGAAAGCCGCATCAGAATTAAGTCCATTACTGCGGCACCGCAACAATCGGACAGCGTCCGGTGTAATACAGAGCCCGCTCCACTGGGCAAGCCTCGCCGGCTAACCGGATGTGCGAATGTTTAATAAAACTACATTTAACAGATTTCATCCCGTCCATTTTGTTATTTTCATTATTTTTATCATCACAAAACAACATCAATTCTTACCGAGAATGATTGCGGATCCTATTGAAATTAAAAAAAAAAAACATCTTATTATCAATAGATATCCGGGTAATACCACTTTCTTGGGATCTTATTAATAATAAAATTAATATAAATATCAAGCCCAGCAATAAGAGACTTCAAAGACACAAGAGTCAGCGTAGATCGGACAACAAATAATCAAAAAGTTATAGGTAGTTCTCTCGTGACCATGGCTGCTGCATAACGGTCGAAACGGGGTAATAAAAATAATTAAAACAATAAAATAAATGAAGAAAATCCATACAATTTAGTTTTATTAAATGAGTATTCGTATAAACTGAATTTTAAGGATTTCATCTAGCTTCGCAATTTTCCTTTATTTTCACAGAGAACGATTTCTCTGTGCCTTGAAGTTTCTTACTGGTATACTTGGTAATTGATTTAATTATATTATCAATAGTATCGTAAGTCGATGACAGTATTTAAAAATCTTTTCTGATGAAAATATGATTTTTTTTTAATTCTACTCTCTTTAGCCATATTTGATTCTACCAAAGATAATTTGAAAAATTATTGAAGAGTCCTAATTTCAAAGGAGAAAATAGTTGAGTACTATCACCGACTTGAGATAATATTATTAACAAAATTAAACTAAATATCAAGCTTATATATAATAAGAAAAAATTACTACACAGCTCATTCAACATAGATCGGACTATAGACAATATACAAACTATAGACTATAGACAAAATAATGCACTAGTTACTCCGTGATGATATCACCCACCTCAATCCCCTCGTGGCAATGAGTCGTTGTAAAGCGGCGGAAACGTTGAGTTATTAAATCCGTTAAACTCAATATGATTAAACTTATTATTATTCTCGAAAATACGATGATGAACTAATTAAATAAAATCGATTATAATGATTGTAGAGGTACATCACTATTTTAATCATCAGTAAACATTCGACACTATCTTGTATCATATATGCAGTTATGTTCATAACACTATAACATTTAGGGTTTTGAAGTTTTCGATTTTTCACGATTTTTTCACACTTTTGCATCTTTTATGTAATAAAATTATGTTTGGTAATTGTTTACCCTATTTATGTAGTATTTTTTTTGTTATATTAACATAGTATAGTAATGTTATTACAATACTATTTGGCTAAGGAAATATGTCTTCCGTTGCTAACTAGACGGTTTGTATTAATAGCAATTTACCACTAGTACTATAACTAAAGTATTATTGCTATCTACAGTTAACTTTATTTTTACATGATGTTAAATAACCCCAAAAATATTGTGATAGCTCGAAAACTCTAGCTCTCGTTTATGGTCGATCTAGAACCAGAACGGTACAATTTATAATTGTTAGATTCTGGTTCTAAGTGATATGTGACCTCTCAATTGGACTGAAAGTATTCGTCATCATCAGTATTATATCCTTCAATTCTATATAAATCACGCAGTTCAATATTCATTTAACCCACGCTGTAATATAATGATGATAAAAATTTATTAGAGGGTGCAATTAAAACAACTTTCAATTAAAAATTTCCCGCAATAATGATGCTTCGTGGCTTCAGAATGCAGTAGAAAAAGTGGAATTTATTGCGAAACTTAACATTAACTAAGTTAGAAAGCAGCTCATTCTATCCTACCTCCGTAACGGAATGGAGATTTTTGTAACATAACAGCCAATTAAAAGTTTTCAAGTGCAAGTAATTATTGCGCGGTAACAACTTAGAACATATTAATAGCAGTTAGAAAACAATGCTAAAAAGTTGAACCGGATGCATTATTAAAGGAAGTGCCACAACAAACTGTATGCATGTTTTAGTTTCGCCTGTTTCGCCTGGAGTAGAAACCGCCACGAGCGGCTTTCCATGACAAATTGCCCGCGTCTCCTGCGTATACTCGTTAATTAAACGCCCGGAATGGTACGATTGTTAAATTGCATTTCACATCTATTTAGGACATGCGGGAATGCTATTTAGTTTAACCACCACGCTAATGGAACCCGTACCTCTCCCGATCTCCTTCAATTTGTTTTATCATGATCGGTAGAACTTTCTTGGTTTCATTAAACAGTCCTGTAAATCATCTCTCATTAGTGTACCTGTGTATGTGTAGGTATATATATATATATTACAGAGTAGGTCATTTTTATTTTATTTATTTGCTTCATTTTATAACTGCATTGTAAGACTTCATGGTAACTTTATAAAGCCTGCGTAAGGTGAAATGTTATAGAAGGTGGAAGGTTAAAAGATAAATATAACATGCAATATAAAACAAATAATAAATGGTAATATTTATAACATTTATATAAATATATAGAAAAGATTGTCGTAATTGATCTTATGTTCAAATTTATTATAAAGCTTTAAATAGTTCACGCCTAACATAAGCGCCTGTCAAAAAGGAATAGCAACGTTTACTAATGCAAATGTATAGGCATAATTTATCATATATTCTTTCTGTACGTCACAGTAATGGCAATTTAGTTTTCAATATGTTCAATATTTACTTATAATGATGAGGTCATTATCTACCGTCAACCTATTGTTAATTTAATATCCATCAATATGTCCCATCTGAGTGCTAAACTATTTCCGTCTATTTACGGCCCCACTTTCTCTTAACGTGGATTGAAACAAAGGTCAAGCGTTAGTCCATTGTGAAAAACAAATGATACAAATCACGGCAGGACATATATGTATACTTTACGTCCGACGTCCATCTTTATTGATCCACAGGGTGTGTACTAAATATAAAGTTCAATAAAAGTTCCCCTTGCGATAGGAAGTCTCGGATTTATCGGGCTAACCCCATGTAAATAAATAAAGTTGGAGTCCATGCATTTCTTATGAGAAGTAAGGCGCGACGCGAGCGGGTTAGAAAAACTATCGATTTAAACCTGAAAAACGTCATTTTTATCGTGGCTCCATTGAGGAAACTCGTTTCTAATAAACATGAAACTTTTTCTGATTTCCCCTAGATTTTATTTAGTCATTCATTCGCCTAAGGAGAATAATAAAATTTAAATGGAAACCACTGCGACTCATGATGATATTGTTAATCACTTCTTATCATTAGATACGAAATATTAAAGAAAAGTTTACTTCTTACACTGTCTCAAGTACCCTTTAAATGCAGTTTATACTATAAACTAAATTTATATAATTAAAGATGAACTAAAGATGAGATGTAAAAGAAGTTGCAGCATTTTATCCGGTTCGTAAGTTGAATCTGATTAAAACGCCTTTAACTGCGGGTAAAAGTTCGATTTGGGGAAACTGTGAAAGAAATACAGCGGCAGGTAGGGTGGGATTCAATTCAATCAGTTCCCTTTGGTACCTTTCGCCGCTGCGATTTGATGAGATTGTTGAAAAATCAGAATAGGTTTGAGAAAAACTTACCGTTGTATCGCCAGCTCTAATGGATATACCGTGTTCCGGTGCGCGTACTTAATAACGTACCGAATGTTTCCGGATACAATTTTGTTAACAAGGTTTAAGTATTTTTTTTTAAATCCAGATCTCTTTTATGTTCGACTTGAGATGTTATTGCGTTCAAGTGGTAGTTTACTTGTTAGGTCTCCGTTGCCCGAGTCTGTCTAGGTGGGTATCACGGCAGTTCCTATTTCTGCAGTTAATCAGTAGTGTGCAAACATTATTATGTTCCTGTTTGAAAGGCGCTATAGCAAGTGTGATTATATTAATAGACTCACCGTTTTATGTCTGATAACAAAATCGAGTAATATTATAGTATATTTATAATCAAATGGATAAAGCCACTAGTTTAATGCTAAATTAAATTTCTATAACTTTTGAACTGTCTATGAAACACGAAATTGTTAATATAATATAATAATCATTATTTTATTATAATCTATGTATATACACCTTGATTACTTACATGAGGTGTAAGGGTTGATGCACAACCACTCACAGGATCCAAGCCAATATAAACTGCTAGTGGTGCACCCTGCTAAGAGCCTGCTGTAGCCAGAGGGCTACAAAGAGACTCTGGCTCCTACCAACTCGCATTGGGCCCGAATCCCTACCCGATCGAAGTGGGATCCTTTGGGGGACCTTTATCCAGCAGTGGACGTCTATCACCTGATGGTGATATGTATATTTTATTATACAATTTTTTTTTAATTTAAGTTCTAAGAATACAACTGTTATAACACATTAACAATATTGTAAACGTTATAACTTACTCGAAACAGTAGGCAAATAGCTGATATTATTTTATAAGCTACTTACAGCTTTCAGGCTGAAGAATCAGGTCACAATGCAACATTTTCAGGAAACCGACTAAGCCTGTTGTATGTAGACTGGATATAGTTTATCGAGTACGACAGTACCGACGTAACGACTGAGTTATTGTATCGTCCGATGTCTTCGGGAAAATATCAAATGAACACCGAAAAGGCGGAGCGGAGCTGCTGGTCTATTTGTCAACATCACCCTGATTACGCCACTGTCGTCCAAATAAATTGGATCAGGTTTAAACGTCCTTATGTTTACTGTGAATTAAGTAACATTTTTTACTACAACCTACCTGTTAGTAAACATGTTTAAAATTGAGTGATTTACTTATTTGATGTAAACTATCCACCCTATTACTTAGATGAATATTTTTATTTTCTTATCACAAAATACTTTTTTTTTCCTTCACTATTATTTACACTGTTTATGTATTCGTTACTAATTTAAATAATTTACATTATTTACGTTTTGCTCTAACTTAATTCTATACTTTTATTTAAATCATCTTATTTTCTATCATAACTTACATTACTATTGTGTATATATAAACATAAAAGGAAATGCTAAAAACTTATTTCTCATTTAAAAAAAATATATAAAAGTCATGTAATTAGGAAGTAATTAAGTTAAATTACAATTTTAGTTGTTCCTTGTGACTTTTTTTTAAATACCTATTGAAAAAAAATTAATGACAGTAAAAAGATTAAACGTACATAACTTTTAATATCATCTAATATAATCTGATGTCTATACTTGTATGATGTTTAATATTAAGTAAGTACTTATAAACTTAGTTACTTGTGACGATTAGAATTTAAAATAAATCAATATTTTTTATGATTAATCAAACTACTGATATTCGAAATGGACTGATTTTATTATTTCGATACTAGAACAAGAAGCTACCCCTTTTTAATAAACTTTAATACTTCATACCTATGTAGATAGAGAGCCTTTAGACACAACACATTTACTGGTGGTAGGTCTCTGTTTCTAACACCAAACAGTATTGTACAAACATTACTGTTTTCCGGTTTGAGGGGTGTTATAGCTAGTGCTATTACTGGTGTGTCAGACAACAATGAGGTGCAGAGTATATCTTTCGAACTAGTGGCGCGTTCCCACAGGCTGGCGTATCTTTTTCCATCGTGTGAACGTCCTGCTCGTCTCATCGATTGCTTGAACAAAAAAAACGACATTTCAAATAAAAAAACAGAACGGACAATTTTTGCTATCAAATTTAGGAAACAAACAGATAGGAGTCCCGTATTTAACGCATTCCAAACACATCGCCGAAGGGGGATCCGGAGCTGTCCCCGGCCCGGAGGGTTGCGCGACGTGGTCTAAATGTTTCAGCTGAATTTACATCCTTATGTAACACGTTACCAGTGACGTGTTGCATTTATTTGTTTTGGAGAACAGTGGATATTTACAGCAGGGGCAGCGAGTAATCAATATACACGTGTTTACAGTATGTTTACGGTTCAAATTGAGGAATACATCTACGGAAAAAGAAAATTTTCGACACAACTCAATCACATCTTATAAAATGTTTTCCAAAGGCTTATCTTTATTTAAAGTTTTTACAGTAACTAATCATATACAAAAAGAATCCAATTGAAGTTTATATATTATTCTATAGAAAATTATACATTGTATTAATTGATTAAGAAAGAGTTTCAGGGCTAATTCGTGTCATTTATCATAAATTACTTTGAAAAGAATCAAATCTCTCTCAAAACTCGTTATTGTTGACATCTTAGAAAAGGGTGACCGTAAAAATACGATTATCGTGAAGTCCCTCCGACTGTTTGAGTAATTAGTTGAACAACTTCCAAATCTATTGTTTGATGGAGCGTTTAGAAAAACTACGAGTTTGAAACAAAAAGAAAGTCGTAAAATTAAGACAACAAACTCAATTTAAAAGTCCTCAGTACAATGGGCATTGTAGGGACAGTGGGCTCGCGGGGGCAGTGAACTGAAGACAATTGCCCATTCGTATACTTGCAGAGATATGGCACGGGGAAGAGGAGTAACGACGCTTATGGGACGGAATGATGAGCCGTACTTTGTCCGGAAGGATGACAAAAAAGTATCATATGGTAATACGTATGGCTTTTGTGATCTTTATAAGACTCACATAGTATCTTACAATGATGCATAGAATAAATAAACTTGATGTACGTCCATATTAAAAATATAAGTTGATATATTACAACACATATCAACCTTTATAAGTTCCCATCTACCGGAAACGTTCACATAAGTTATAAATACATTAAACTGATGATTCTTTTATGTTCTAGCTATTTTATTTCTAGGCTATTTCTAGTCTTTATTTTTAAACACAAACTATAAGGAACTACAATAACATAACGTTAATATACGCGTTTACGTACAGAAATGTTTTTATTACAATAACTCTATATAATAAATATATTATAAATGTTATTAATAAAAAAAGTAGTTTATATTGGCTTTTCTATTTTATAATTTTTCCTTCTACTACTTGGAGTCAACTTTTTTTAAAAAAATTCTAGGTTTTCAAAAGGTGGCTATGTGAACTAACTTCTGCTTCTGCTTTTGGATACGTATAAAATAGCAAATGTTTTTGTTTAAAACTCTTAATAAAATAATAAGTAAAATATATAAGTTACTGTAAAATTAAGGTAGCTTAAGCATTAGTTTTGTTAAGTTTATACTTCAATTCTGTCAGCCGAATCTCTATCAAGCACTTGAAAAGAATTGGAAGAGAAAATAAACAGGTAATTGATAGTGGAGCAGGCGAGGTGCGCGATGCAGGAATAACTCTGATTGGATCTTTCTAGAAGCTTTTAACATAGCACATCTATATTAAAATATATATTTATTACTGATTGTAGACTTTAAGGTTATTAAAAATACATCGAATTTATATATACTGCTCGTATTTTTTTTTAAATCTTTGTCTTAAGTCACTAAAACCTAACTTGAAATAAGTACCATTCACTGCATAAGGTTTTATTAAATGATTGATAGTTTATTTATGTTCTTACAACCCTTGAGAATAAAAATAATAGGATTACGTATATAAAAGATTATAATAAATATAATATTTTGCAATCTTATAACAGAGAATATATATAGCGTTTTGTAGTACGAATGACTTTTATATTTGCTCGAAATACATTTTATAAATGAACTTCTCAGAGACGCTATACGGAGTGGTAAATAAAAGCCACTGAAACCTTACGTAGCGGGTCACGGAGGCTTTCCGGCAGATCACTGTCCCGCGGGATGACGGAGGAACGTAATTTACTGTGTCCCGGTTTCGCGGTGACAGATGGCCAGTTGTGTCGCCCAGTTCAGACGAACGGAAACCCAAACCAAAGAAAATGAGATGCTGTATATATCTCCGACCACATATTACACGATATCCACTACAGTTAATTCAGTAGATAATATGCGAATCAGTTTTTATTTGAAGTGATTGTTCCTTTTATTTATAGTCCCCTGTCACAAATGTAATAATATATAATATATTTATACATGTGTACTCAGAAATAGATATCTGTATATTCTGATATAATCATCCTTAAATTAGTACATATAGAAAATAACATATATGATATAAAAGCGACAGATATGGAGCAGTTCGCGATTTTAAGTATTGCAGGAATTCTTGAAATACGATATATATCTGCAGATTTTTAAATATAGTATTGATTACATATATACATGATATTATTGTGATTTCATTCTTTCAAATAGATAAAACGTCGGGACGAACATAGCGAAGTATTTGCTCAGTATAATAAGACGTTTATTAGGATATCTACACAGCAAGACATTGCCATGACTATCATATATCAATTCTCTTTAGGTCAATAATTTGATTGTAGACCCCTTCAAATGAGAATACGATATTCACACAGATGTATGACGGTAGAAATAGGCATTACGATAGTATTACCTTATATGGTTTCCAGTAAGAGACTAACTGTATATGATAACATGTTTGCAACGAGTACGACACTTCTTTAGGTACAATGCAAGACTAAGTCGTACTGCACAGAATTTTCGCCATATCAAGCATTTAAATTAAGGCTTCATTTACTAAAATCCCCGGACCATCTGCGACCCCGTGACTGCTTAGAAAGATTTATCATTCCAGTTGCTTCACTTAAATTTAGTCTGTTGACAATAATTTATTGTAAACATTCCGTATTCTTTAAAGGACTATAAACAACAGACTTCTTTTCAACTATAAAGATATTTCCACTGATATTTTAATACGAGTGATATACAAACATTGATTTTTTGGAGGTATTCGCGTGTCTATAGTACATGTGTTGTGGTTTGTACTAAACTGCTGAAAATTATTTATGATTGTACTATATGTGAATAAGTATTTAGTTCTAAATATATTACTTTATTTAGGTTTTCTACTTTTTCTTACCATAGATTATAAATAACGCCAGTTTATATATATATATTATTATCTGTTTAAGTAATTATTACATTAGCTCTCTTCTGATTTCAAATTGCAGTATGCATATATCTGTGTTCTAGTTTGAAAAGGTGTATTTAATGAAGTTACTAGAGTGAAGAAATATATCATCTTGTTTCAAACCGACGAGCATAATGTGGTGCAGTACACACTACGCTTCATAACTAGGGCCACATTGTTAAGGACAGGCATAATACTTACGATCAGAACGTCTCGCTGTTCTATTGATAATTTATTTATGCCCGTGAAAATATTATCATGATATTACCGTTCGTCGTAATCACAACATTGTTTCACATCGTCCATTGTCTGCCGCGACGTTAAAACGGTTATCCAAAAAGCGGACGCGCCGACCGAATGCTCAGCGTTGCATTGACAATCCTCTCTATCTCCGCGCCTCACGCCGCTTTTGAAGCGAATTATCCAATAAACATAATGAAAATTTAAGCCTACAGCCGCTGACGATACTGTCGAGACGTCTGTTGCAGATAATCCTTGTACCCATTAAGTCTGAGGCGGAATAATACGCAAATTAAACACAAATGAAAGGCATTTTGAGATAATGGGGATGTGTTCTCATTACCGGACGTACACTTTAATTAGTGCCGTCCTCTTTGTTTAAATATAATTGCGTTTTTTTTAATAATTATAACTCACTATTAATCTAAAAGGGTACACCCTGATAATAAGCTAACGAGGCTCTAGCTTTCACCAACCCGCATTGGGCTAGCGTGGTGGGAAATAACCAAAATTCCTCCATCCCTACAAACGAAGGTAGCGTGAAGCAGCTGGATGAAGGCAGCGCTGGACTGAATGATGAGGAAATTCTTTGGGATAGGCTTATGCCTTGTACTTATGTACAGCAGTGAACGTCTATCGGCTGATGATGATGATTATTGTGAGAATAATTTAAGACAACGTTTTTTTTTTTCAACAGCCATTTTACGTTACTACTGTTGGGGCACAGGCCTACCCTTAATATGACGGCGAGGAAAGGAAATATTACAATAAATTGAATCTGTGAAGTGAAGGCTAATGGTAGATCTCTGTTGCTGGAGGCTGTCTAGGTAGGTAAAAGGCCAAACAATCGTGTGCAAACATTACTGTTTCGGATTCAAGGGAATTTTAGCTAGAAAAATTACTAGGATAAAGAGACTTAATGTACCCAGTTTTAAGGCGACGAGCGTAATGAGGAGCAGTGTATACTATTCTAACTAGCCCCACGCTATGAGCAGGCGTATCGCTTATCATGAAGAAAAACTATTATCATTATAGAGATACTTCTTCACACATAATTCGAGTAAGAAAGCATTTAAAATGTACTCTCTTATTAATATTAGATTACCTTCTAGTATCATATAGGAACTATAGCTGTGTTATAAATCTCTTATATAATATGGAAATGTTATTAATTTCAGGCAGATACTTAAGAAAAAATGTCTTAAGGTATACATTAGAGTTCACTATGATCACCTACCGAGGTTAGATAATAAGGTTTCAGTAATTTTGTTTAGTCTTTACCCTTGTTTTGTATGTTGGTAATAAGGATGCAGAGGTTTGAAAATTCAGATAAACTATTTCGTTTCTTCTTAATCCTTTGTCAAAATTTCTACATTAATAAAGAATAGCAACTGAACTGGTCATATTCCCACGGGAGTTTCATAAAAATCATATCGTAAAATTGTTTTAATAAACGCAAAATTTAATTAAACCGCAACCTATCCGGAATTGATTACTTGGCGCATTAATTGTGAAGGCTTCGCCTAACACACGACGTGACGTGATTACCCTAATCCTGCAGACTCGTTAACGAATAAAACATTTACAAGGGCGGGGACAGAGCGCTCTATGAATATTAACACAACGCTTCCTACGCTACATCTAAAAGTTTATTTCATTAGCAAAAACTTTCTAGACACAATTCACTCCTATTGAGACATACGGCATCAGCTTTATTAGTTAAACTGACCAACTAAACAACTGGCAGAGGAAGGAGGAACCTGGAAGAGATCATAAAGGTTATAAATGCGATGCGCTGGTAACCTCGGTACTATCATCAGGAGTGTATAGATTTAAGAAGAGATTTAAAAATGTTTGGCTTTATGTGGCAAATCTAAATCTGAAATATAAACAAATTTATCGTAATTATACATGAAAATACCAATTATCTGAACATCAAAAATGGAAAGCTCCATTTTTGATATTCAGACTTGTCACAGCTTACATAAAAATACATCTGCTTAGAATGGGATTCGTGCGGATTCCAGTAAAAGGAAAAAGTATGTTCTTATTCATCATAAGGTGAATCCTGCAACGTATATATATATATGTATACGTTGAAGGATGCCCTTTGTGATGATGATATGGTAATGTTTGGAAACTACTGATTGACGACAGAACTGTACACAGAAACATACAGAGGCCCCCAGTAATTAATGTATTTTGTTAATTTGAAAATAAAGTTCATTTATAATAAAGGGTAAAAGTAAATTTCAGCAATTGACGTTCGTCAAAAGAGTTGTTAATATTTAAAAGTTTATATAATCTTCATGGCAGATAGCGAGTGCCGCCAAACTGTTCCTCCTCGCAAGAGACCGGGCAAAATATGGTGAACTGACCTCTAACCTTCTCTAGTCGCAGAAGCATCTTAAGAAGAAGAAGATAAGCTTTAGGTAGATTTTTTGCCTTTGATTTATTTTATGTCTGTATTCTATAAAATCGAATTCATACAGATAACGTTGCTAGTGTTTATCGGTTAAATTAGACCTTTTTAACTCATTCTCTTCTTAGTACGTACGAAAGTAATCTATCTAAGCTGGTTTATAAATATTATACATGATTGTTTTCGCAGACTTAGGTAAAGCCTGAAATTGTTTTTGATGTAACAACCCTAACATGTGATACACAATAATTGGTTTACAAAAGCTGTGTGCACACCGATATGGCTCCATGTTTATAGAATTATTACATAAGAAATACTTAAATGTTATGAAGAAGCATATCGCAGTAAGGACGTTTATGTAAACAATACAAACTTTGTATATATATAATTTTGTATATTATTCAATAGATTTATTAAAATTTAAGCTTTTTAAAAAAGGGGTAAATCCAACTGTTTATTTAAGTTTTTTTCAGTGACGTGTATGTTATAAACTGACGTTTGGAAGGTACAAAATAATGTTTATATGTACCATTTTTCGAATAGGATTGACTATAATAATAATATTAAGGAAAATATTATATCATCAAAAAACAAAGAAAGTAAAGAGAATGAACGTGGATGTTTATAAAGGTAGAGGAAGACCGATGATAGTGTGGATGGATTGTGTGAAAGATGACATGTGTAAGAAGAGTGAGAATTCAGATGTGACGGCTGATAGAGGGATATGAAAGAGGAGTACATACTGTGCCGACCTACCTAGGAAAAGGGTAGCAGGAAGAAGAAGATTATATCATCAAAAAGAAGTGTCTTAATATATCTATCGATAACATTAGTTTCTAAATTTCCAAAGGACCTTATTCGGGGTATACTTTAATACTTGAACCATTGTGTGAAATATATAGTAGGTCCCACATGTACAGATAAGTATATTAAAATTTAATAAAACTATCTATCGCAAAACTTTATAATAGTCGAGATACATAAAGCTATATATATTAAAAAGCTTGTTAGCATATCAGAATGCTATTTTTCCAACTGGCAATAAAGTTTTATTAAAACTTCAGTGTACAGTAACAATGTTATTAAAGTGATGCTATTGTTCTAAGGGTGCTTTGTGATTTTAATTACGCTTCACGGATTTCTTTAAAACATGCAACGTTTTAGAGCCCAGGGGTGACTTGAATGAAACTTATTCACGATAACTTTAAGGGTGGTGCATTGTGATTATGTAGCATATGCTCCGGAAAATTACAAAAATGTTAAAACAAAGGGTGCCTTTAGAGGTGGGTTCAACCACCCGTCTTACTACGTCCATTGTACTATATATTATAATGTATAGAGACTACAATACATTATTGTGTTTTTTTTATTAGGTCAAAATTAAGTGTTTTCGTTTATTTAACAACAAATTAAATTTGATAGTTTCATAATCGTTATCATTTATACACCCCTGCTAAGCAGAGGGTGATGAGAAAAATCTTACAGACCAGGATTTTAGTATTCAAAACCTTGTGAATAACTCGATAAAAATACTAGTACATAAGGGTCTCTACACGAATCAGTCCTACCCCAGTTTGTTAGTCCACGGTTTAGGCTACGGCTTTGGTCATCATCATGTTAGCCTATCGCTATCCATAGCTGAACATAGGTCTGTTAAATTTTCAACGCGACCGATCTAATACTACCTTCATCAAAAGGTTCCAAACGATCTTCACCCATTCCTCAGTTCATCTGGCAGTTCGTCCCATTCTCAATAAGACCTTCACTGTTAATAACGGAAATGTATAATATCTGTTAAAATTTTTGTATGTTGTATTCAGTGTGAAGAAAATATTAAAAGCTTTTGAAATAATCCGACAATGAATTTACAACAAACTGTTATCTTTCGTAACATTGCCCCACTTTGTAAAGGAAAAGCGCTCAGCTTCTTTTGATACCGCATTTAATCGCATAAATTACCGCCGCACTTACATTAAGCGGCGTCTACACCAGCCGGAAAACTTACACCGCTGTATGCAGGTACCGTACCAGGAAATGCAGGCATTATTTCACTAGCTGCTAGATACCTATCTAGATTTTCGTATTCGATGCTATATTTATAAGAAACTACATAGCTTTAGATTATAAATGTAATACTTATAGATGTGTTCGTCGGTCAGTAAATATTTAAGGTTTTTACTACAAAAGCACAGGTACAGCTTCTATTTACCACCAGTTCAGCTTCTTAAAGTTTTTAATAAACTTCAATGTGGGACTAAAGAGATCTATGTTTAACAGTTTAAAAACGAGCCAAAGTGATTTATTTCAGACAGCTTTAATATACCTATTTTAATTTCAGAAAGTTTCCCGTTAGATAATAGAATTGACCAGGTGTCGTGCGCTTGTGATTTATTTCACCGTAAATTTTCAGTTCTTCTTACTGTGGATTTGGTCCAACTGTCTCATATAAAGCAGGTATGAAAATTTATATTGAAATTTAACAAGAAATATATGAGAATGTTACTAAAGTGTTTATTATTCTAAATATAATCATCCAAATTCTCAAACGATGATTACGCTGATGTGCGAACCAGTTCAGAGATATTTCTCTAACAACAGTTTTTATTATTTCTTCGGGTTCCTATATAAGTACTTTATATTCTTATATTGATTCCTTTAAAAAAATCGATTTGAAGAGATGTGCTTACTTAAAATGCGGAATAAAGTATTCATGTATATGTAAAGATTTTTATGTAGATATGTTGAACAAGAGAAGTCGATGAAAAGCTCTTAGCGCAATCGTAATAGTTGTATCCGTGTCGTTATTGGATGCTGTGCAAGAACGTACTCAAATCTCGCATGATACATACATGCACTAACAATAAAGCTATAAAAACTTGAAATTACACTTGGCCTATTGTTACCGTCTCGGCGGGTAGAGTGCTCTCACGACTCCTCGCGGCAGACAATATGCATATTCACCGAGCTCCCCCTTCGTATTTCGTACGTGAGTTCTGCTCCGGCATTATGTTGCGAAAACCGTAGCGGGAAACTTACTGCACCGTCCTAAGCGAAAAATACTAATATTTTTCAAAAAGAATTATTTCTGCGATAACAACCATAACTAACCGTAATAAGGCATTTGATAAGATTTGTATTTATACATATTTTTTTCATTTATTGCATCAGATTCTCAATCATGCCTTTAACCTTTTCATGATCCGGTGGTGACGATCTGTATGGCCGTCGTAGGATGACTGTCGAGGATTTTAGTTCAATATATCGTCATCATTTGCCCTTTGAGAAACGCGATTGCTCGTGGTGAAATGATGTTCATATTTACCAAGCATTTCTCGTAATTGTGTAAATTATTGAAAATCACCGATATCAGTATCAAGATTTAAAATTTGATATACCATTAACAACGACCTCGTTAATCAACATATCGCATTTTAAAGCAATGCTATCCTTTTTTTTTAATGTCACGCAGAGACCAGGGACATTTAGTAAGTCAAATCAGATGAGGATACCTACACCTACGTAAAATTCTAACTAACCTAACCTGCTCTAACTATATGTTATAAAATTTTACTACAGGAGTGATGCTTTGGTCAGATTCGATTGGAGCACCGCCTATACTAAATAAGGTCACATCTACACTTATATTTTCTTGGCCCAGAAAGTATAACGTCTTCCTTAATCAGTTAATAATTGGCACTAGTACGGTAAAGACAGGGATAACTCCTATTACCTATCACTACAGCAATCATATTGTGGTCGAGGATTGGCAATAATTAACAGATTTATTTGTTGTTATCTTAAGTCGTAACTTGCTGGACGTTCTGATAATGGAAACAGTTCTTTTGGTTATGTTCTGTATGGTAGCAATATGTATAGGTGCAGCTTATTTATTAGTCAAACGACGGGACATACTATTTTAACAAGTAATCGTATGGTCCTTTCTAGAAACATTAGATTGAGCTACGCGTGTTTTTTTTGCTGTCATGACGACTGTAATTTTGACTAGATGACTGTTCCGACATATGGTTAACAATAGGTTTTTAAATTATAAGTAAATTTTGACCAAGATCCTGGTGTAACAAATCACTACGAAAGAATGGGTAAATATCTGTTAACGCAGCATCTATAACCTCTGCATCTGAAGCATGTAGCCGCACTTACTTGAACAGGAAATCGCCTTCAATGCATACTCCGCATCTTGCTTCGATGCTTGATCACGAGTGTAGGCCCTCCACCTCTGCACATGGTCTGCTTATCGCTATTATCGTCCAAATGTTTAAATTACTTCACAGAACAGACTGAACACATCCAACAGATAGACTGATCAGGTTAAAGGCTCCTCAGCAACTAAATTTTACACGGTCGTTAGAGATGCTCTGAACAAGAACAGGTGAAGGCAGATCATCTGCTCCAGACGACTGCTCTGAACATATATCTCAGGCATGAGAGAACTATTCTATAGAGAGAATAATCTATATAAGGCAAAATTTATTTAATATTTCCTTTCACATTACTGTTATATTTATGTATTATATTTAAGTTCAGTTGAGACAATGCATTCATTTGAAAGCAGGTGTTACGGAATGGGAAGAATGGATAAGACTGTAATATAGAATCATACAATAAAGATGAAATAATACAATTAAATTATAAAATGGCATGTAATTTCGTAACAAAAAAAGGATAAAAAATGCATGGTAGGGACCTTTTTAAACAGCAAACAGCACCATAATAAAACTGACTCGCCAGTACAATTACGCCTGAACCCACCATCTTTACAGCTTACTTAAACCGCATTTATATTCATATCACTATGTATTTACATACCATCCCGCAAGTAATGTTACAGGAAAAGGTTTGGTTCAATTTCAAAGGGAACCTCGGCTGGGGGTCTTAAATGTAAAACCTTGCACTATCCCCGTCTGCTCCAGGGACAACAATAGATACTCCTGATCAAAGAGATTTTCAGTCTTCTAAGTTACTATAGCACTTCAATGTTTTTAATGCGATCGAGCTTACCAAAGATAGGAACTAATATCATCACAACGTGCACCTTTAATGCGAGAAAACTTAGAAAGCTCCGTATTGTTGTTACTACTTCTAAATTGATAATTTTTACTGTGTAATTTTCTAGGTATTACTATATTTATATATAAAACAAACTTATAATGCAATGATTTACAAAAATCTTAATGTTTTAAGATGTGGTTAGCATAACTAAGATAGCAGACTATTAGCTATTTCATTAACCTACCGAGCTAACCTCACCAGTAAAGTGTATGAAACATGAATGCTGATTATTGTATGTATTGCCTTTTTGTGCTGTTTTTTACATAAATTTTATATATTACAGATCTATAGTGTTAATAACTCTTTAGAAATGAAATAGTATGTACGTACTTTACAATTCTACAGATTTTTTTATTACCTATGCGACTGGACTCATTAAATAATGCTTGTTAGAACGATAAATACTGTACCACATACCGCTTTTATACAGAATATATTCCTGTTTATGGATGGTATAAGCACTGGGGTAGTACTTACGCACTACCACCAAAAACATCTATCTGAATTCTTTAACCCAGCTCCTCAATATCAGTCGAATGTTAGTACAACGAATAAACGTCAACACAAAAGACAATAACAACACGGAATCCGTTTCCGAGATGTACAGACTTATGAAATAGGGAGATGTTGCAACAAGAATTTAATATTGAGGATAAGCAGTTGGAAAATTCAATCGGGAATGTTATACCGGAAAATAACTTGATAGATCGATGAATGTTTCTATAATAATTCAATAAAGAATTTATGCGTAAACATTGTTTGAAATAACACAACTATCGTCGTAGAAGGTACTAATGTTAAACAGAATAATAATGTAAACAGGAAATATGTAGTGGGTAGTACAAAAATATTATAGGAAGAGGTTATATGTTGATACCGTCATACAGAGTAGTGTGGTTAAGATTAAATTGTGTGGACATCTACGTCGTTTTATTAAAAAGATAGAATCAGGTGTGTGTAGTTTAGTTAGTCATGTTCTAAGTGGGATAGTATTCAGATTTATAGTATTTACAAAGGAAAAGGCGTGGATAATGTCTAGAAGTAAAGAGGACTGCATAAACTTTGTTTCTATACAACAACCGTCATCACTCGCTCAGGAGGGAAAGCTACTAATTTTCCTAATTGGTGAGGAAACGCGCTTTGTTTATGCCTGTCATTGGTAAATATAGACTAGTATGACATTACGAGCTGGATTTAGGAACTGAGAAATACGATTATAATTCATTATGTAAAAAAAAAAAAATATGGATGACTAAATGATTAAATCTTGGGGTAAGATGTCTCTTATGGCGAATGCGAGAAAAGTGATGGGGAAAATCTAGTTTATCTTTTGAAGAGGCGATCGGACTATTCCAGGCTGTTGAACGTATAAGCGAGTAGGCGGAGGCTTGCAGCTCAGGGCGAACGTGGAAGACGAAGAAGTGAAGTATATGTCGCGGAGCAGGTACAGGCGAGAAGTGCTTGGAACTTGGAAGAATCATGTCAATATACACGGGACCAGGATAGCAGAATTACTAAACAAAATGGAGGTGCGCTGGTGATGAACTAATATAATATAATATAAGTATAATAGGTGTAATTTAAGTCACAGTGTTTGTGATGTGTCCGGCACAGGAAAGTGTTATTCTTGGAACAGATCTGGACACTTCGCAAGACCTTGTCGCATTAAGTGTACTCAGGAGGTGCTAGGAATCGACGAGATGGATGAAAGTAAGGAACACGAGGACAAGTAACGGTGAGGACATTGAAAACATGGGTGAGTTTTTAATGCACAATGTTTCTATAGCGATACTAGATTTTTCTTGTGATTTTTGGTACGCAAATGTTAAAGTGGATGATGTGTTTATTAAATACAAGTTAGATAGTGGTGCGGATGCATCAGTGATGTCTTTGAATTAATACCAAGACGCTGAGTTTCATGTTTGTAATAAAAAAAATATAATACAGTCTTGAGAGAGATAAGTATATAACGTTTGCCAGTGGTCGTTTATTTTAATGTTTACCTCCAAGATAATAAATAATGTTGTTGTCAACCTGTATATGTAATCTATATTGTAACAACTTATTGGGTTTAAAAGCGTGTATCGAGTTAAAATTTTTGGCGAGAATCAACTATTCAAGTTTTTTGGTTAGGTTTGTATAAAATAATAACAGACCGAAGCGTTCCTGTAGTAAATGGTTCGTGAAAAATTTCAATAAAATTAGATCCTAGATTAAAACAGGAATTAAATAATATGTTGAAGTTAGGCATCATTGTAAAAGAAGATGGTCCAAGTAATTGGGTTTCAAATATTGTTATTTCAGTTGCCAATATTGAATGAAATAACTAGTAATTTATCAGGAGCAAAAGTGGTCCCAAATGCGATGCAGAGAAAGGTTTTTACATGATATGTTTAAATAAAAAGACTTCTAAATTATACATTTTCTCAACTCCTTATGGTCGATATACATTCTTAAGAATTCCATACTGAATTAACTGTGCGTTTTTAGTATAAAAGAAGTAAAATTCATGAGACAACACTATCGGTGACAAACTGACAGACACTAGTTATTACAACAAGAATATTTTGTATGTCCAATGACAATTCTCATCATTTTTATAGCGAGGAGTTGAGCGGGACTTTTACCTGATGGTGATTGATACGCCCGCCCATAACAACGCGGCGCTATTTAGGGTAGCTAACACAGCACCACATTGCGCTCGTCGCCGGAGACAAGATATTAAGTCTCGTTACTCCAGTAATTACACTAGCTATAGCGCCTTTCTAATCGGAACACAGTAATGTTTGCACAGCACTGTTTGGCGGCAGTAATAGGTGCTGCGGTCGTACCTACCTAGACGGTCTCCGGGATTAGACACTTGTCACCAGTATTTTTCTTTGGAGAGTCGGTTTTGTATGAAATTATTTTATAACAGGTAATTATTTAGTAAGCGGGTCTATGTCCAGCAGTGGACAGCCATAACCTATTGATGATGATGATGATGATGATGACAGAGAAAGTAATAAACATTTTCCTTCTAATTTTTAACAATAAGTGCGCTCGTCTTTTAGACTGTACAGTTTTGTACCGTACCCAGTTTCGTATTATTCAGTGAAAGAAAAAAAGTACCGTAGCGTTGGTTCCGTATCAGAAATCACCAGTAATAGTATTAATCCGATATTAGTTACATGGAAAACAACGTTACAAAAGCAATTTCGGCTTCGCATATTGCCTATTAGCAAGTATTGGTAACATGAACTCGTGATTTACTGAATCATTCTACGAATAAGGTACACCAGTATATTCTTAGTACCAATTTAGATTAATGAAATTCTAAGTATTTTTAAGGTATTTTCTTAACTTCCGGTTAGGAAAGTTGGTAACTTTTCAATAATTTTTTATATACTCTATTAGATATTAAGTTAAAATTAGCCCTGATGTTAAATAATTGGTAATTGTAAAAATAAATTGATACCACTAAGATAATACATTAAAATATGACAAATACTAACAAGTAATGCTCATATGTAACATATATATATGTATCCGTAACTATAAAGCCTAGAGACTTGAAAGTTAGTAGGAATGTTGATGTAACTGAATATACGTCATATAAAAATGTATTTTCTAAAATTTCTACCTTTAAAGGAGTTGCGGGGGTATAACGACCGGCAAAGAGGGCGGAGAACAGCTGATAATGTATGTTAGAGAAAAAGGAAATTGTTAATTTATTAGGACAATATTAACGAAAGATTTTTTTGTTTATTGGTCGTAGGTCTCTAATGCCGGCAACCATATAGTACCAATCATTTATTTCCGCCGCCAAACAACAAACTGCAAACAATACTATGTTAAACTTCAAAGGCGCTGTAGATAGAGAAATTAGTGTGGTAACGAGACATCATGCCTCTTATGTGGACTAGCACAGTGTGGTGCAGTGTATATTATCCTATCTCTATCGCTTACCATCAGGTGATGTTTCGCTTGACTCGTCGCCTCCTTATATATAAAAAAAATGCATTTAACTGTAACATTTCAAAAGTTCGCTTTAATTTACGCTCAAGCAATACCCAAAGTGTATGCGAAAAGAAAGATGATTTATTTTTAGATTTTGTCATAGCGAATGGTATGGAGCAGTGTTCAGCACAATACGTTACGGAGGATCCCCCCCACAACGTCCTCTAACTCAATTTCCCTACGAAAATATGGCAAGTTAGCAAATCGTCAGCACACCTGCGCGTGAATAACGTTTTTCCATTTTCCGGTAATATGTTTAATAAATCTTACAAACGTTGAGAGAATATTCATATGTTTTACCGTTATGAATCAATTTGTATATGCGCATCTGGATTCGTGTGCGAATTTATATGTTAGAGGAGAGCTATCGTTTTTACAACCAAGAGCTTTATAAATAAACATACGTATATGTACATTCGTACAGTAACTGTAGCACTTTCCAAAATTATATCATTACAATACAAACACATTCAATCATCACTACAAAGCCTCCAACATTAATCAAAGGATATCTCACGTTTTTTACAACGCTAAAGGGTGCAATTCAATGGCACCCCATCCAAATATTGGTTTTTGTCGGGGCCCGTGCCGGCGTCCAGTAAGAGCAAAGTCGTGTTTTTCCCTTTACAAGCGCACGCTCATGATCTTACGTTGGATGCAGGTTTTGGTGTTCCCCACGCTTTATGGAACCTCATCAAGTTCTGGATGTAAAGTGAAATGACGAAACAGGAATTAATTTCTGATGTGTCGCATGGTACGATGAACACCCGCGCTACTGTGACACACTGCCGGCTAGAAAGAAAAACATTTTTGATAGTCTGAATAAATTTTTTAAATGACGTATGTCTCAACACAAATTCTTTCAACAGCTATTAATATTAATAAGATCTATAACATATTAAATTTACATCCCTTTGGTGACCTATTTTTGCAATTATTAGACCACGTAAATACCTAACATACAAAAAAATTTAAAAAATTTAGAATATTACATTTATCTTTGTATTACTAACAGATTATGGTAAATAATAACCTCGACAATGTCACATAACATTTTCAAGTTAACTACTCAAGTTAACTTGTTATTAAAAACAAACCAGAATGGATTGGTAACACAAAAAAAAAGTAGTGGACCTTATTTCCTGTAGATCCTTTTTGGTTTCTTTTTATTTTAACACTTTCCTACAACTAAATTTTTCACAGAATAGTCAATTTACGGTGAATATATTTTGGTTCAAGAGAGATACTATTTTCATACATTTCTTTAAAAATCAACCCTTAAGACAAGGCACATCAAATAATGAGAGCGCGTTAGTTAACAATTTCCTCTTTAATTTTTTTTTTATTTACTAAAATATTGCCTATTTATGAATTTATATTATTCCGTAGTTATTTTTTTTGTGAATAAACTGGTATAAGCTTAGGGTATTCAATAAGAAACATTTCACACATCTTATATACACAATTTTTTTTTCTCTCTGCTTGCCTATGGTGTTGACCGTAGATCCCTTTACTAAGCGAACGCGATAACAGCACTGTGCGGGTACGTGAGGAAATTCGCTCAATTATGTCTCCCCCCATTTACAGCTTTTTAGCTTATTTATCAATCAATCAGCGATCTTACCACGATAAACAACATTTTTATGTTGTCATGTTTACATTAATGTTACAATAAATGACAATTCATTGGAAATAATGAGCTTTTAATGAATTAGAACACTCTGTTTACTTCACCACGAAGGTAGGGGATGTGTCGGTTGTATTTACAATGCAGGTTGTTATCTGAAACAATGTGAAGTTATTACATATATTTTTTGATTACAAGATTAATTTAGAGTTAATTTGATAGAAACACAATTATGAAACGTTGAAATGTTTAAATGTTATTATCTTCTTCAAACTGAAGTTTGGTGATCCGATTGAGTTAACTATTTCGATCTTGAACTATTCCTTTCTATTTATTAAAACGATTGAGGATGGCTTGTACCACCGGTGGCTCAAATGCGAATGGTTAGATAGGTAACACGTTTATTATAGCCAAATAGACCATACACAGAACAAACATACACACGAACAGGCGTATAGGAAATTTTCTTACATATCATTAGCTAACTGTTTTGACGCACTGTATAGTTAAAAATATATATACGAGTCTGTTTGTGTGGTGATAATACAAAAAGCTGTAGAACCGTGGATTTTTAGTTACCGCCCGATGTTTATCTCAAGATGTTTACTAACGGCTATGGTTTTAAAACATTTTTTTTTAAATGAAAAACTTAATGTTGCGGAAGTATCTTCGTAAAAATGTATCACTAAACAACGTTCTCAATCTGTGATATATATAAGTTTTAACACGGAAACTCTTTTACAGAGCACGCACTATCGAAAATGTGTTGTTGTAGTGTATATAAAAAAACTTACCTATGTTATAGCTATTAAGTTATTGCGGCACGTGGCCGGCGCGTGCCAGGAGAAGGACAAGTCATTAGCCTCGACGACGCGTCTCGAGGGAGTGCCTATAGCTTTTTTGTTCCAAGTTTTTGGTACAAGAAATAGTAAAATACCAAAAAATAAATAAAATCATCATTATGATCATCAGCCGATAGACGTCCAATACTAGAGTAAGCTTCACCATAGATCTCCACATCGATCAGACCTTCGCTCATCACATACAGCTGCTTCTTGCAACCTTCACCGGTTCGTCGGATCATATAGTCCACAAAAACCAACATATCATATCTTAAATTAAAAAAATCATAATAACTTCCTCAGTACATTATATTAACATAAACATACTAGTATATATATAGGAGATATCGAGAGATTCATCGACTAATTACGAGTTCTCCGAAGCTGTTAAACGTAAACACTCAAAATTTGATAGAGATATTGCTTTTTCTATCTAGTAGTCAACTATTTTTTTAAAAAAGGTTAAGAAGACTTTTTTTATCAAGATTTTACAAAACTTCTCCCCAATAGTGTGTTGCAGTGGTTACAACCAGCAAAGGGAGAGAGGATCAGCTAGTAAATTAAACTGTTATAACTATAACAATGTATTTGTAAGATTTGTATGCCTTTTATTATGTTAAATAGATATTATCTAGTATTGATATGATTAACAATTTTGTAACTATGTTTACGGCGAACACTTAAATAAACTTCCTTTAAAAGTATGTGAAGACAATTCTCAAACTTTAAGTAGTCATAAACATAGTGAATAAACTGCCCACTCATTGTTTCCATGACATCATAGCCGACATATCTACGAGTTTCTGTTTTTAGAATCTATTTAAGCATTGAAAATTCGTGATATACCATTCGAAGGTTCAGTCCATACCTAGCTTGAGATATTAGTAAGAAATCTATATATTTTATGTACAACAATATAAATAAAAGCATCAACAAGAAGAACATTTGGCAATGAACACTTTATTATGCTAATGGATTAGATATCCTTGACTCTGTTTGTAAGAGGGAATCCCAAGTTCCAGCAGTGGAACATAAAGTTAGTTCTTTACATTCATACTTTATTTACTCTGGAACTAATTTTTTTTATGTTTGATAGGTACTTTCCTCGTTCATCTTATGACTTAAACCAAAGGCGTCTAATAAATTTTAAGCTTTCGCTTTGATTGATATTTTGAATGGAATGCAGTCGGTGCTCTATGTTACGAGACGAAATAATTGCCATGTCTAATTGAAGTTATTTTTTTAAAGAAAAAAATATCTACTTAACTATACAGAAGTTTCCTGTAGATGAGATAAGTATACAGAACCACTTACTTGCTTTTAAAGTGTACACTTCAAGACTAAGAAGTCTTGAAACTCAGGATATTTACTTTATAAAGTTGTTGCTTTTAGCAATTGGCTTTACAGATTTCCACCTTCCATCATCATTATCAGCCATCTTCCATATAACCTTATTATTTATTGTTCATTTTAAAACATAACCTGGAGCTATGATTACTTGTGTAAAGTAGATGTATCTAAATCATCTATGAAAAGATTTATATATAACTATTTATATGTAAAAGAGGTTGTAGTGATACGCCGTGCCCTATAACAATGAGGCGCTGGTTAGGATAATTGCACAGCAGGAAATGGCATCTATTGTCTTTGGGTGTTTGATCATACGAATCCACTAGCACCACTACTTGCAGAATACCTTGTAAGAAGTAAGTTTTACAATCCACTATTATCTTTGTTTATAAATTCTTACTGAGTTATCTATAATCATAAAATAAATTATCTATTCTATTGAAGAAGGAAGACTTATCCAGTGAAACACTAAAATAACTATTCGTAGATATTTTTGTTGGAAGTAGTAGACCATTACATTTTGGACCTTAGTAGCTCAAAGTCTTACCTAATATATATAACATTCTTCGTGAAGGGTGAATATATACTCCTATACTAAGGGTGATTGTGATACTAAGGGTGGTTATGAATGGGAATGCAATTACCTAGATTTTCTTATCGTATGAAATATGTTATTTAGCCACCAGCCTCCATTTCCCCCGTGCTCAAAAATTATAAGTGCGCATATGAAGTGGCGACGGAAGATTTTCTTTCCTGAATAATGGCCACCGACTTCCGGCGATATATTTCCGCTATCTCGCCGGCAGCATGGCGTCCACACTTCCGCCTGACCGTTATGGAGTGTTAATCGAGCATTATATCTGTGTCAGATGAAAAACTATCCGGCAAATGTTTCTTGCTAATGAATTTTAGACGATGCTGATGTTACTTCCGCCATTGTTTGTGTTAATTACTAGATTTGTGTTGTACGGAGTAATAATTCGTAAAATAACAATAATTAACACCTTTTTAGTAAAGACATATTTTAGTCATTCATTGAAATTGTAAAGAATAGGAATTACAAAGATGTTTACTTTTTCTTCTTTTTTCTGTACCGGTAAATTTTCGGCAGGAAGTGCGTTTTATGTATACGTCAGTCAAGGTATTGATTCCGTAGAACGCTAATAAAAAAGTGCCCCGCTCGTAGCTCCGTTTCCATAGTCAGCAGACATCATTGTTTGCGCTTCCCTTGTCTAGATGCCTTTGTTATTATTCCAGTCTTAGCGGCAGACAAAAGAAAGTTGATGCCGAACAAAGACTTAATTACATCGAAGGGTTTCTATGGCGAGCTTCTTATGATTACACGAGGTACAGCCGATTTGATTTTCGCGAAATTATTCTCTTAATTTGCTTTTCTTGTTTCTTACATAGACTTATTGCTTTCACCACTGGTTTCGCGAAGTAATATTGGCAGTTTTACTCTGATTTTATTCTTACATTCTTTTTCCTCATACAATAGAAGATCCGAAGAAAATTAATCTCATATCCGTATAAGGAGAATATATGCTTCATGTGAATGTTAAACAAACTCAAGCCGATTGACTCACATTTAAATTAAACAACAACTTATTATCATTCGTTATGATCATTATCATATGTATCACTCGCGGTTGTAGCCCAATCATGATTATACTCTATATGTCGTTCATATTTCTATGAATGAGATATGAGAGGAATTCTGTACAAACAGTAGTAAAATTAGATTCATTTATATAGGTTTATTTTTAAGTTTACTGAATATGGAAGATATGGTTATATATATATAATTACCGTAATTAATATAATCATAATAGTTCTAGTCATTTTTCAGTAAGAAAATCAAAGATTAGTTATCACTTCTATGAAATTATTATATCTATAAATATACATTTATTAGAATAAGAAAGAAACACACTCTTTTGAACTCTTCACAATTTATATATAGCTTTCCAGTTAAATGGCTTATTATAGTAACAGCTAGATCCGATAAAAATCAATTCCATTTATCGGGGCTGTTCGCCTATAATTGAACAGTCAAGTGAGCACCGGCGCTTCAGGAAAAATATTTTTTTTCAATTACAAAGCCACTGGTAATGCTTGCTGTCTGTAATTTCTTCAATTTTCTCGTCGAGTGGCACTTTCTTTGATAATATGCTGTCTTTAATAGTAGAAAATTGCTTACGAAGCTCACAAAATTATATGTTCATTATACTTTTGCCATTGCTTTACTATCATGAAGACTACGACAAAGAAGTTAAAAATAGTGCATATTATGTTAGACTGATGGCCTAACGTGTCACTTGCAATACTGAATATAATTAATACCAGGTATTATGGAACTCTATTGTACTGTAGCAAGTACTGGTTACAAAAGAAATTATTTGGGTAAAGAGACCTATCAACTTAGGTCACAATGCAGTACTTGTACTCGTCTAATTCATTGTAGTTGTTAATAGCAAATATTTAACTTTCCATCTGTTGGTCAAATTACGTAGCTTTACTAGTTAAAAACTAATACAGTTGAGTGTCTTTTTGAGTTGATCATATGTTATGTGTTGTACATACGAGTAAATATATCTAACGTATTAGTAACCTTTATATAACTATGTAACACATACAAAGTATTGACAATAGAATACTGGATGTAACTTCTCTTGAAAACAATTCTTACTTTATCAATTTTTTCTCTATTAGAATAGTTAAAACAATATCTGAATTGTTCTTTAATTTCATTAAAACAGTCATAAAAAACTTTCTTTTTCTCTTCTCCTTCGTGAGCTTAATTATTCAACGCTATGCTTGTCTAGTAATATTTTTACTGATGTTTCAACCACAGTCCTTTACACGACGTTATCATCCTTTTATGTTTTTAAGGAGTCATCACAAGCTATACCTAATACGGCTTCTACATTCGTTTCACAAAAGCAGATTTTAAACAATGACTAATATTTAATGTGCCTTCGTAAAGATATATTCGCAACTATTGTGCTCGCAACTCAAATTCAAATTTTGCCCTTTCAAGTATTTGCGGGAAGCATGGTCCCTTGCCTTTATATGTAAATCTAACCTACTTTTGTCTCTTACGTATATGAAGAACAATTTTGTGTGACCCAAATGAATATTAGATTTGCAACGACTGCCCAATCGCAGGCTCAGTTAATTTATAATCCCTTTCAACCCTTTGCATGTTAAGGACTGTCGTCAGTTTATAAGTTAATTTTTCCAGCAAAATAAAAGTAGAATTGTTCATATGATGTAACAGGTTCTGTGATATATCTACTGTCCCTCCGTAAGGCATTGATATTCACCACTTAAGATTCTCTAGTAGATATAAATTATAAGTAATTCTGTATTGTCTCCAGAATCACTGTCTCATCTGAAAATTTCTTCCCTTTTTCTCGTTAAAAAAGATATCTCCAATTAAAGAAAGAAGACCGTGGAACATTAAATTATCGCATTCTATACCCAGATATTATCAAAAGATTCAACGATTTCTCCCTTAGAGTATTTACATACTCCTAAATATAAAATGTATAACGCTGATTGGACAAAAAGGCACAGAAGTTATTTTTAAAGAGCTCACAAAAATATCCCCTTTCCACCTCAGCTGGTTTATTTATAAAACAAACACGTGTGAAATCTTCTGAGCAGTACTTATTAAAGAGCTTAATTAAAAGTCTTCTTAATTAGGCTACGGGCAACACAGCGCGCCCAAAAGTTATAAGACAATAAGAAGGAAGTAATTAAAACATTACCGTACAAAGTCAGAGGTTTCCGTCCCTTCATTACATGGGCTCAACAAGTCTACAAAATTACCGAATTACAGAGCAAAATTAACTTTGTAATTTTCTAATTTAATTTCCCAAACAACTTGATAAAGAAAAATCGCGAACTAATAAAGTTTCAACGGCGGAAGTCCTTCTTACTATTTGTCGATGGACTTCTTCAATTCTCTTATAGATTGGGGCAAGATATTGAACACCTTCACGTCTTCGGAAACATTAATCTGTTCAAGATATCAACCCCCATTTAGAAGTATTGATCTGTACCATGTATATAACCTGAATGAATAGATTCATTCATAACAATTCATGTATATGTAATGATTAAGAGATTGCTTTATTTAATAAAAATTAATGATTTCATACATAAAATTAAAGAAGTAGTTTTTTACTTAATTCACATTCAAAGACATATTTAATTTTTTTTTGTTTTTTCGTCTGTATTTATTCTAGTTAAAATCCTAAACTGTATTTTCATTGGATGATATATAATGATGTTATTACTTCTCTCTGCATCAACAGACTATTCATCTTCTTCTTCTTCTTAGCATTTGTCCCGACTTATGACATCGTCTGCTCTCTTACTTCACTCACTCCACTTCGCTCTATCTGGAACATCGCTTTCCTCGTGATCATCAACATCAACAGACTATTCATTAATCATAAAAAAAATTGAACATTATAGAAAATAGTAAACGAGCTCATATTCAATTCCCCGTTTTACTGAGAACTGAATAAATTAATCATAGACACGTTAGATTTCCTTTGGCGCTGAAAATGTACTGATGGTAGGTCTCTGCTGCCGGGGACCGTCTAGTTATTACCACTGCAGCTCCTATTTCTGCTGCTAAACAGTAATGTGAAGATATTACTATATTCCGGTTTTAACTGTAATGTAACTAGTGAAATTACTCTCGTAATGAAACTAACATTTTGTCTTAAAGCAAGCATTATATGTGTATAAAAACTAGCGTCATGTTATGGACAGGCGTATCACTTACCATCAGATAAACGTCTCGCTCGTCTCGTTACTTTTTTATAGACAAAATCAATATACACTTGTAGTATAATATACAGTGTTCAAAATACTTTCTATGCCTCGGTATCGACAGACGTCCACTGTTGAATATAGGCCTCCCCCAAAAATCTTCAGATCTATTGGTCCTTCCCAACCAATTTCTTCGCACGACGTTCAGCAGATCGTCAACGCTGCACTTTCTTCTTATATATCTCATCATTCTTATATCTTTGTAAACACTCGTTTAAGCGAATATATTAGTAACAATTCAATAATGCTTAAGAATAGATATAGCCTACAGCATACATACCTCTACACGAGATGATAAACACTAAATCAGAAATAAGTCCATGCATAATAGTTTAACAATATTAGATAGTAAACAATATAAATAAGGATAAATAGATGGTACTTTATACATATGGACAAAATTATATTCTGTGAATATTCGTTAAATAATTAGTTAGTATTGCATACGTTGTAAGTAAATGTTGTAAATAATCGGATAAGGTAGGCCCTGAATAATAATATCAGAGAAAATTAGAAATAAATTAATAATATAAAAAACATTCCACACAGAGTATTGCTATATTCATTACTAATGCGATAGGAAAAATCTAAAGCTAGATTTTTGCTGAGTCGACAGTGTTGCCAGTTTTCATATTTAAGCGCCTACGTGTCGAACGGAGCGTATTCAGCACTTACAAAATGGCGTACCCGCTCCGTTATAGGAACTACGGGCCCAATATCGCCTGCGGGTACATCGTAAAATTTGTTTATTTTAGTTTCCTAACTATTACTGCAAACGGCGTAAAGACCAAATGTTCCGGTTTAAGCGCCGTACGAAATATAAAATTAACAAAGGGCAATGCATTTCGGGAAGTTATTATCTATTTATATTAAACTACACCGCAATGAAAGGACAACCTTTTAAAATTAATTCTTTACTCATAACAATAAGCTGGATATACAATATATTTAATATTACTAATATATATAGATAACACGTGTTACAGCAGTTCCTTTAATCCTTATAGCTTGCTATATTACTTCACTGCTGGCAATTCCCTGCTACCGGAGTCCGTATAGATATATACCTCTGCAGCACCTATTTCTGCTGCCAAGCAATAATATGCGAACGGTGTTCCGATTTAAAAGGCGTTATAGCTAATAAAGTTACTGTAGTAACGAGAATTCTCATGTCTCAATGCACCAAGAAAAATTTGGTGCAGTGTAAATTATCCTAACTAGCGACTTAAGCTAAGAGAAGAGCGGGACGTTCTACTGATAGTAAGTAATACGCTTACTCATAAAAACGTGGTAGTTAGGATGATATATACTGCACCACATTGCTTTCGTCGCCTTAAGATGTAAGATGTTGTCTCATTACTCCAGTAATTGCTCTAGTTACAGTGCCATTCAATCCTGAACACAGTATTATTTGATGACGGTAACAGGTGGTTCAGTGGTACCTATCTAAACAGTCTCCGGCAACAGAGACCTGTCACCAATTTATTATCAGGTGAACGAATTTGCTTATTTCCGCGAAAATATTACCGTTCATCAAAATAACAATGTTTCGTATTGTTCATTGTAAAAAACAATGTTTTCATGTATTGTAAAACTCATAATAAAATTACTCTTTGATAACAAGGCATTGTTTTTCAATGTTTCAGATGGACGTAACTCCATATTGAATTGGAAATCCAACAGTAGAATGTTCACAAAAAAAAAAAAAAAACAGAAAATGACTGCAAAACATCATTCAGATTTTTTATTATACATGACAATATAGTTTGATTACTAATATTTACATTAATTATCCCATCCCATCGTATTTTTTTTTTTTTTATATTGTCTCGCCTTTTTCCCAGTAGGGGTAGGCAGAGATGAATAAACCACCCACGTTTCGCCAGATGTGGTCAGATTAGGTCCCATGTAACAGGGGGCGAGCCTGTTGCCACTTTATTGGGACCACCACACACACACACACAAAGATGATATCAGTGTGCGGGTTTCCTCACGATGTTTTCCTCCACCGTTTTTGTATCTCGCTGTTGTAACTAAAGTTCACAAATGTACATAACTTGAATATTAAGTCATCGGTACATGCCGAGGTTTTAACCCGCGACCTTCGGAATGAAAGCCGCACGCTCTAACCATTAGGCCAGCGAGCCCATCGTATAATTTTCAATTCTACGCGAAACATACTCGAAGGTACAATTATACTCCATGCTTGCTCGTAACGTGGCGCTGGTTAGGATGATATACACAGCACCGCCTTATGCTCGTCACCTTGAAGAGTAAGATATTAGGTTTCGTAATACCAGTAATTTAATGCCTTTCAAACCGAAAAATGCTATATTAGGTAGTAGAAATAAAAGCTGCAGATGCACCTACAAAGGCGTTTTGCAATAGAATCCTTCCACCAGTTTCTCTGACACTAAAAATTTGTGTATAAATATTATGTTAAGGCTTGAAGGGTGTTTTGGGTAGTGAAATTACTGGGGTAACGAGATAGAATATCTACGTTACAAGGCGACGAGCGCAATGTGATGCTGTGTATATTATCTTAACTAAAGCCAGGTTGTTAGAAGAGACGTAACGCTAACCATCAGGTGAAGTTCTCACTCGTCTCGTCGCTTCGTAGATAAAAAAAATATACATAAACAAAGTTACTCACTTATATGGGAACAATTTTAATCATCATCTTTGTAAGGACGAGGTGGATGTCTCGCTCATTTTGTTCCTTAACAGAATAACTAGCAGTTCCCTGCCCGCTTTGAAGACGTAAATTTGAACCTCGTCTCCCTCTCAACTCTCTTTGGGTAAGAATTTTGGTAAATTCCATTCTTAGCTGACCTCGCAACGGCACAAGATATATTTGTATCAAATTTTGATTGTTTACGTCTAATAGTTTCGGAAATCTCTAGAAGAGTCTGAATCTCTAGAGATCTTCAATAGATAAAAAACCAAATGTAAACGAGTGTTTTATTTATTTATGGTACCTGTGTATATCATATTTATGTTATAAAAATGTTTACCGTTGTGGGAAACGTGGGAGGGTCGACGTTTGTCCCGGTGTTTGTCCACGTGTGCGCTCCCACGGGACGGCGCCGTTGTTCAGCGTTATGCTAATTCCTCGCACACGCAGCCGTATTATTGTTTCTAACTTTTGTACCTCTTGTTGCCTTTTGCACGTTTATTTATGATTAAGCTCGCTGTTTTATTATATCTTTTAAATACAAAGTACGAAAATACAGTCGTAAAATAAAATACAAGGAGCAACTGGACGGTCACCTGATGTTACATGATACGCCCGCCCACAATAACGTGCCGCTAGATAGAATAGTATACACAGCCATACGTCGCGATTGTCGCCTTTACAAGGCGTAGCTATAACGCCCTTCAAACCATAATAAAGTAATTTTTGGATTCTGCTATTTGACGGAAACAGAACAGAAGCTGCGGTGGTACCTACCTAGGCGGTTTCCGGCAATAGAGACCTTCAACAATTGTTTATGCAAATTGTGCTTATATGTTATTTTAAAAGTGGTATTTACCTATACGTAATATAACAAAAATCGAAATAAATAATAAAAAAATTGTTAATTTTATTATTATTAACATTAATATATTCAAAGGTGTCATTTGTACTGGATTTTATTAAGTATTTTAAGTCTCAGTGATTGTTTCGAAGCGTTGGCATTCTTCTTAGTTTCATAGATTATTAAGAGAAAGCTTTTAACTTATAAGCTTAAGCGTTTTGAATAGACTTCCCACTTTTTGAATATTGAGTTAGAGGAACTAATAAAGATTATTATATACGAAACATGATATCAGAAAATTTTTAATATATACGACTGATGAATTTTAACTAAAAAATATTACTCTTAGAAATTTTAGAATATCTAGGATTCTAAGTATAATAAAAAAGAAATACTTCTTCCTTGTAAAACATCAAACTAATCGTTGCTCTATATATATTGAATGAATCACAATACGTACGAAGGTAATTCACGTTGTAGTTAATACTGAATATATTTTCCGCTAAATTCATTCAGTTGATTCTCGCAGGGTTTAGCATCAGACTAAAGAAGGGGAACTCCTCGGGCCGTCTCATTTGCCGCAGACAGGGAAGAGGCGGACCGCACCTGTCAAGTGGAATGCCAAGTCACACTGTATTTACGATCACTCCTGATATATTCATCCACGTCTAACAGTTTTGAGTGATACCTAATACATTGTTATTGCATGCATAATTTACTTAAGGACGCAACGATGTTCATATTTTCTTTTTCGCCCTTAATAATAACTTATTAAGTAATCTTACAAACAATATGTTACCAAGAGTATTAGATTGTCGGTAGTAATTTCTATATAATATGAATAATGAGTAGTTTCACAGCTGATATGTAACAAGTCTGACAAATAAAATTTATTTTTTTTATTCAAAGAAGCGATGACCGATGACACGTGCTATACGGTACACTTGACCACAACAACTTGATGCTAGTTAAGACGGTATACACTACACTAAATAGTGCTTGTTTCCTTAAGACGTAAGATGCCAAGTGCTATTACTCCAGTAGTATCACTAGCTACAGTGTATTTTAAACCGGATAATATTTGCACATTCTTCTTTGGCGGCAAGAAACGGAGCTGCAGTGATACCTAACTGGACGGCCCGGTAACAGAAACCTACCATCAGTACAGTGTTTGAATTTAAAGCAATATGAAATTGTATGTTTTAGTTTTAGATACACGTAAGATAACAATCAAAGTATCATCAATTGGACAGACCAAAGCAATGCCTAATATGTCTAATAACAGATATATCGACTGGCAATCTTGGCTGTTTAATGGAATGTATTTAATCGTCTCCAACATAACGAGTAGCTCTTCCAAGAGCAGCACAACACACGAACAGATTGCTCATATTATTTACGACCAGCACACGACCCGCGTAATTTCAATGCGCAACTTTCCCTCCCTTCCCTTTATTCCAATATCGCAATGTTAAAAAAATATGACGATGTTATTGGAAGTGCCAACTTCCAAACCTACCACGGTCAAGCGCAAGGGGTGAATTTTTACATCCGCCCGCGACGATACGTAAATACTTGCAGTTATTAAAATAAACTCGGACAACTGGAGAAAGCGGAATTTTTAATGCCCGCTGCCATTGTTGTTTTATTTCACGAAACGAGATGAGTGCTACGCATAAATTAAATTCCTAAAGGCTTTCGTGTTTCAGAAGACGAATATTTTTCATTATTAAAAGGAAATGCATAAAGAAATGCGGAAACAATTTCAATTAAACTAGCAACTTCAGTTCGTTGCAATAATTATTTGTTATTGTTACATTTAAGGAGATCCTTAGTAAACAATGTGAAACCTTAAAATCTGTTCAAGTTGAATTTATGAAAGATTAAATTGAAGCTGACCCGTTGTGAGCGTGGTGAGTGAATATTTTGCATAGGCCGCGTTTCATCCTGCCATTACATATTTATGACTTTTGTTACAACAGCGTACTCGGCTCATCTTCGAAAAATATTAATGAACCTTATAATTTCTCTTTACATTTTACAACTCAGAAATAAAATATCTATATTACATTAACATATATTTACTTTATTTCTTTCTTATGTTATTGAATATATCTAAGCAGTTCTAGTTACATCGCAGCGTTGATTAGTTATGATTCATTGAGCGATTAACTATTGCAGCAGGTAACTGCAGACTGCATACCGGAAACACAACAACCGGAATTGGTCGGCCATTACTCAAAGAGCGAGTACGTCCGGTGCTTATCTGTAAGCGCATTTCGCACGTTCACACCGACGTTTCATTTAGCATTACAAATATCTTATCTTCTATAGACATTTTCAAATATTGAATAATCAAAATCGGTATCATCGTCATTTCAATCGCTGGAAGTCGATGACATATGTCTCTCATGAGGGATTCGACAACACAATGAAATGGGAATACCAATGACTAACTGATGAGATGTGTAAAAAAGTTTACTTTAATACGGAATACAGTGTAATATACAAAAATATTTGCACACTATTGTTTGGCGGCAGGATGTCTATAGATAAGTCTGTTGCAAGAGTTTGTCTAGGTACCAATGCCGCTCCTATTTCTGCCGCTATATGGTGATATACAAACATGACTGTTTTACCGTATAGAGGGCGTTGTAGCTAGTGTAATTACAGAGGTAACAGAGCTCAAAATATCTAAATAATATAAATAATCGACAGGCACAATGTGCTATGTATATCATTCTAAATAACACCATGTTATTATGAACATGCGTATCACTTACAATCAGTTGAACGTCTCGTTCGTCTTAATGCTTTGTTAATTAAAAAAAATTGTAAGGTCGGAAAGTATATACGTCAGTAAGGTAGAGAAATGCTGGTCAACTGATGCCGAGGGTGTACAGCATTTAAAATAATTACCTACGTGCCGGGCTACCCTCATTTCTATCCAAAGAGGAAAGAACATTTTCATCCGTGCGTAACAGCTTGCAGTAACAGTTATTTATGAACGGTCCTCGAGATTTCGGCGTTTACAAAAGTTTCTCCATTACAGAACTTAGGAGAAAAAGTCTACACAAAAGTACCTACTGAGTAATGAATAAGTAACTAATGGCGGTGTACTTGTATATTAATTGGGGTCGAAAATAAAAAAAAGTTTATATGAATTTTCGTTATAGATTTTCACATTTGAAATAATAGGTTTTTATACTTTAAGCTTGTACAATTGTTAATATATTTTTATTATAAACAATTGTACAAGCTTTAAGTATACTACGAGCCACGCTTTAACTTACATGAAATTATTTTGAAAGAGCTACTGTTTTCTCAATGGTCGATAACACAGCTACGATATTGTGGTTATTGATGGTTGACGGTGATAACTTTCCATCACTTGAGTCAGTTTTTCTTTTTTATGCTACCTTTATAAAATATATGTAATGTATATTAATAATTATAGGCTAAAATTTTATAATTAATTGATCTTTATTTAATGTAATTCTTTTTTTAGAGACACAAAATGTTAACACGTATGTTTGCTATTTTTTTCTGACAGGCGCATTTTTTCTTTCTAGGCTAAAATGAGTATGAAGAATACAACAGTAAACTTTTACTGCCTTCCGTAATGTAGGCCAGATGTTCTCGTGGTTGAACTACACCATTTCGCAACATAATTTATCGCTCGTGGAACCCCTTGTAGTTACGTAAATTGTTCTGAAAACAGAATGCTTCGCTTTACGCCGCAACGCGATCGCGACGATTATGAGTTTATACAGACATTTTGATTGTTAATGTATCTTATGAAATTAAGAAACTAAATATGTGAAAACTTTATGAACACAGATTCGCATTAATTAGATAATTAATTTATACTGTTAAAATGTGCATATATTTGTTTACCATGGAAGAAAACAAAATAAAAAAAAAAGTGACAGCAAAGACGCTTTCATTATGGTTTACCGTATTTGTGTTATTAGTAATCTAAAGATCTAGTTTTACGTTGACATTTATATATTGAAAAATTTATAATGGTAACATTTAATATAATATTAATGCATTCAACTCTAGGGAATACGTCAAATAAGGCCATATTAATTTGGAAATATATTTACGTAAAATTAGTTTGTGTCTATATGTAAACAAATATAACTATTGTATGTTTAAAAATGTTAATGATCTCTAATAACTAAAGGTGGTAAAGTCAAATACCTAAACTAAAGTTAGGTATAACGAAACGAGGAGACACGAGCGGGACCGTCTAATTGTCTAAAATAACACTCAAGATTGGGTTGGCTCATAGCCGGGGGTCGGGAACGTAAGGCAAACTCCAAGTAGTAAGTTTCTAAGAGCCTTAACTGAGATAAAATGTGGATGTGCTGTTAATAGATGCGATAAGGGAAATCATTTATTTTAACCAAATGTATACGTATATTTATTTTATAAATATTTTATGTTAAAATGTTATTTCTTAGACTAGACTGAGTACCGAGATATATTGTACTATATATGAAGACATTACTAAATAGAGCTATATAGAGATAGATAATAAAACCTACAATAATATATTACATACTGCATACTCTATGCAAAATCTAACCAACCCGTGCTGGCACATATGATGATAAAGATGAACTTCTGTCTATCCCACAGCTGTCATGAAAGTGAAATAAATAATTAATACCTGATTTTTTCTATAGATAATATTATAAGGAAAAAAAATTCTAGAGATTTTAAAGTAAAATAAAATCTTTATGTACTGCATTTTTCCATCCTAGCTGGTACTAGGTAAATACGATTTAAAATATCGTTTATGTCATTAATTTAACTGTAAGATTTAAAGTTAATATAACATACGGTTAAGTTTGGACATATCTTGTAATATATTATAATCGATGTTATACAGCACTAAAACTGATGCATGCAATTTACATTTGAATTTACGTTCAACTTTATAGTTTACCTTCAATTACCGAGTTTTAGGGCTAAAAGACATAGAATAAATAGCAGTGGAATTGCAAATGTATTATGGACCAACTTTGCTAACGGTCGCTCGTTTGCACTCGATACTTACTTCTTAATGGCGTTGAACATGGCTCGCTTAATGTTACATACAAGTTATCTTTGAATTATTTAGTAAAAATGTATATAAAACGACAAGAGTAAAAAAAAGTCGAAATATTACAGCAAAAGTTTTCAAAGAAAAAAAAAATGTTAATTGTTTTTTTTTATTCTTGTACAATCATGTAGAAAAGGTTGTAGCTAATATAAAAATAATCGTCTTTCGAAATCAATTAAAAGACGGATGTTAAAAATAATAACGTAGCAGCTTAGCTGTAAAGCGTAAACGCTGGAACATTGTATAGCTTCTACGAAGGCCTCGATCTCTGGGGACTCGTAGCCCGTACCTACGGCGTAGCGGGAACGTAGCGACTG
This sequence comes from Troides aeacus, assembly GCA_033220335.2. Classification (NCBI taxonomy): domain Eukaryota; kingdom Metazoa; phylum Arthropoda; class Insecta; order Lepidoptera; family Papilionidae; genus Troides; species Troides aeacus. The sequence continues at coordinate 4,175,214 of CM067275.1, read as the reverse complement.
CTGTAACGAACCTAGAGCTACGAGTGTGATAGAATAGCTTCAATTTTTTTTAATATAATGTATTCTTTTCAAAATATTTACTAGGTAGATTATTTTGTATTATATTTAAGCATGTGATTATACTATATTTAAAACATAAAAAAATACTATATTCGTTTACTGTACATATTTGGGTTTCTAACTGTATTTTTTTTTATTTGATTAAATACTTAAAAAAAAAGATAAACGTAATTTACTATTTATGGGTCGGGTATAAAACATTGCAACAAAAAAAAACATGTTTACATCTTTTTTAAACTTGCATCCCTTTCCTCGAACTGTAAATAATTATTGAGATCATTGTGGAAAATTATATAAGTTAATGTGAGTTGGCTAGATATTTTTTTTTGTATTAGTTTAGCATCGTATTAGATGCGTAGTGTATGAAGTTTGGAAGGGAACTTGTCTGTCAATGTCGCCAAAGAGTATTTTATAATTTCTTGTCTACCCGCATAGTTTTATTTAATGTTTACTAAATCTGTTGTTCTCAGGACAAGCGAGTGAATAAAAAAATAAAGTTTTTTTTTATTCTTTAGACCGTAGTGTCTCTTGTAATATTTGTTTTCTCTGTAGCATTCTAAGGTAGCTGAAACGAATGTAATCAGTATCGCTCATCGCCCCACGCAACCGGTAGTTGGATTTCTTGAACCGTGAAATTTTATCAAGAGAATTAATCTCGTGAAACTTTCCCCTTGGACACTGTACTCTTTTATTTTTTAATCCGATTAAAATTGATTTAATTTTTTTTACTTTCCCAACATTTTTTTCCTTATTCATTTAGCTTGCAGTCGATTCGAGTGAATGCAGTTTATATTATAAGAGAATTACTTGTCCCTTATGTCTGTCAGTCATCGATTTTAACCACGAACTCATTGATTATACTTCAAACATTGACATTAATTATGTAGTAATTTGTTCAATGATATTAGCAAATTGGTGCTAACGTTATCAGATATTATCATCATCATCTCTAGTCCTCATCATCTACGTCTTATCATAATAATGTATGTATAAAGTTTTTACTTCAGGATCCTTTTATTACCTTCACCAAGAATTACTACTTGACCTCTATGGTGTTAAATGATAATGAAGTCGTAGATGATAATCGCTAGAATACTCTTTGCTTTACAAGATCATAGTAAAATAGCAAATAAGCCGGCAAATTTATATTAATAGATTGATTATCTAACATTCACCTATATCCACATGTGACCTTGAATATATCCAAAAATCAAAACTTAGTATATTTTTAATTGTATTAAATTAAAGTATAAACCGAAATTTGGCTATGAGTATTCAGCACATACTGATGTTTGGTAAAAAAAAACATATTTATGAGGTAGAATATTGTTTCCGCCTTCATTGAGTTGATAAAGGCAGTAACAAAATTGATTATATTCATCCGCTTACATCATACATAATGGATGTAAACTGTGTACACATAATTTAACAAAAACACCGTTTTGAGATTTCCAACCTAATGCTACTGTTCCTGTAAGGATGAAGGAGCTCATAAATAAGGTTGAAGGAGGTGAATATTTTATAAATCCTTTGCCATTATTGGATAGGGTAAGGACGTCCGGACGGTTTCTTTTCTATTGGGGAAATCTGCTACGTCATGTATTTGTTATAGAATCGTGTGGTATGATTTTATAACCTTTGCCAATTGACAGTTGCGATACTTAATTGTAGTTTTACTATTGTTTACATACACGTATGCATTTAACTATAGTGCAGTCAACTATTTAAACAACTGTTAATTTAAAATTTGGTTTTTATACATTTAACATTCAACATACCACTATTAACAAATTACCAATCCTTTTTTCTCATTACGAAGATATATGTATATAAATAGGCACAATAAAAACATTTCATAAGCATAAACGATTTTCTCTTCTTCATCATCAAAGTTTATATTTATTATAAGAACCTCACTGTTAGGCACAGCCTTTCCCCTACTTCTTCATATTTATCGCACCGCATCCAATACTCCCGTGAATATCATCAAATCATCAGTCCAACTTTTAAGTGCTTATTACCTCCAAGTAAGCTCTTCTAACAGTATGCGACTGTGACAGTCTTACTACCCTTTCTTACTATAGTTTTTAGGTTACTTAAAATCGTACTAATCTATAATTTTTGTTTAATTCTTCACTTTAAACAGGTTAACATCGTCTAAGTTTCTTAAAAATATTAAATTTAATCAATTGATTCGTAGAGGGGAGAGATAGGTTCAATAAAAACCTGTCGATATTTAAATTCCAGTTTTTGTTTTCGCGTTTCGTATTTGCAAGCGGGTGGCCCGTTGATCCGGAGCGTATCATGGCAAGCGACGCATAAAACATTCATGACTCCCGATGTTACTCATTCATGACACCTCAGCGCCGGGACCCGATTAAAAGATTGCCGACCGGGTAACGTGCCGGCTATTCTTTATCACAACACGGAGAAAAAAAGTGTATGTGTACTTAAGCACGTGTTTATATTTGTATGTTTAATCTGTAGAACCCTTAGAGAAAGATAAACATAAATTAATACGTGAGTAGTATTTAATAACTGATTATTGATGACCTGACCTCAGACTATATATCTCCATATAATTAAATATAACTATCATAAAATACGGTATAAGATTTCAAAATTGTTGGTTACTACAAAAGTAGTAATAGAATATTCTTCTTGACAATCTATATGAACAAACTGAAATAATTTTTTATATGTATATTATATAGACTATTTTTATATAAACGAATGAACTAATCTCGGTATAAAACTCGACAAAAAGCCCTGAAGTATTGTCTTAATATAATAATGTAAATATTTACAAAAATTTAATTAAAAAGAAACATTATTTATTATTACTACTATTATTACTATTAGTAAACGATATTCTGTATAATATATAATATAAATACTTTCGTAGTACTTTCGTTATTTCAATACAAAAAAGTTATTTTACTTATTCATTCAAATCCGGCAGTAAATACATAAGCTTTATTAAGACTCTTAAAGCTCGAAATACCATTCTCCAATAACTGAAAATCCGCTCGGCGACGTCTAGAATTTTCATTACCAAAAGGACGAAACAGGATCAAAAATTGTGGGGGAGGACCGGGGAGATTATAAATGCAACAACGAGCGGTATACTGCTATAATATCAAGAAATATTTTGAGGCCTGGCAGAATGTTCAATTACATTGGCATGTGAATGGCAATGTCTGTTTAATGGGAGCTTCCGGATTCGTTCGGAATGTCGTCTGCCAAACAAAATTGGCATTTTCCTATCGCAAAATAAATTCTATAACACAAATTGTATCATTCTTTATAATTCATTGTGTCCTTCTTCCTTTGTGTTAGATAAATTCGACTTAATAGTATACATAAAACAATATCGCTTGATAGAATTGTTCTTAAGTAATCTAAGTTTTTTTTTAAAGATTTTTTAAGGTACTTCAGGAAAACCTCAAGCGGAGCAAATATGAATGCCTTAGCGGGGATTTCATATTGGAACTGTTTGGGATGGAAACGATATGATCTTGGGGTCAGGGTGCGCTTAAATATTTTGGAGATTTGTCAAAAAAAAAAGCAATGGAAGTCCCGAGACCGCAAAGCCAACAACTACATGGAAAGAATAAGCTTCACTATCCAGCGCCATGCCATTAGTTTGTTCCTTACTCTGCCGGACGGGAATGACCTAGGGCTTTTCTTTTATTTTTATTAGGTAATATTTATATATTCTTTCAATTACTTTAGAGTAATATTATCTTTAAATAAAAAAACTATTACCTATCAAAGAAGATTTGTTTTTAAATGAACATGGAGACATGAATATGATTCCTTAATAACTCCTTTTCGGATGCGAAGGACATTTTGCCAATTCAATGTCGCCTGTGGACTGTTTTTAATTAATTAGCATCCCGTCGGCTCACTCGACATTTGCTTCACGAAGCAACTATTTATTTGCACCTTAAAAAGGCAACTCCATTAGTAGAATGAGCGTCGGCGGATGAATAGAGGTCATTCAGGAGAGATGTCGTCTGTCACAAAAGAAACTGAAGGTAAAAGGAAACAGAAGGGACGAGATGAGGAAGCGGAGGTACGTATTGCCGCTTTGAAATGTTCGCGTGAAATAATACTGTATATATTAATGTGACCGACAGATATATTTTTATTTTATTTATTTATTTATGCGCTTCTATAACAACGAGGTGCTATTTACGATTATAAACATGATACCGCACTGTACGCGGGACACTCAGAAAGTTTTGAGAAACTATAAAAGTAACTTCTATGAAAAAAATATTTTTACTAAATCTTTTCAAAGAACTCTCCACCAGCCTCTATATAAAGTTTCATGCGTCTGAACAAATTTTCAAAACATTTTTTCCAGTCCTCCGCAGACAACGCTTCCATGGCCTTCTCAAACGCTGCTAGCGCGTCTTCCGGAGATGAAAACTTTATCCCTTTGAGCTGATTTTTAATTTTAGGTAATAACAAGAAGTCACACGGAGCCAAATCAGGACTATAAGGAGGGTGTCCCAAGACTCTGACCGGTGTGGAATCCACGAAGTCCCTCGTTTTGATCGCAGAGTGCGAGGGCGCGTTGTCGTGGTGAAGAAGGACTCCGCGGAGCCCGGTGTTCGTATTTGACCGCATGTTGCTCGTTGCAGAAAAAACTACTGGCAGGCATTTTGTGCTGTAACATTTGGCGTTGATGCTGCTTTGGTCTCTAAGTGGAATTGATATTAAGTACCCCGTCAAAGTGAAGAAACTAGCGATCAAAATTTTCCCTGCGCTCCTTGATCGCTTCACTTTCGTAGGCGTTGGTTCATTTTGAAACAGCCAAACTGTCGACTGGCGTTTTATTTCTAGATCGTTTTGATAAATTCAGGATTCGTCACCTGTCACAATGTCGTAAACGCGCCGTGAGGAGCCTGTATCAAATGTTTGTGTCATATCACGGCACCAATCCACACGGGGTACACGAGCCTGCTTCTGAACTTCGGTGAGGTTGTACGGCATCCGGCGGGAAACTATCCTCCTTACGCGAAGGTGCTCGTGAACACGCAAAATCTTGTGAACACTTCGTGAACCAATCTGCAGAGTATGCTGAATCTCTTCGTACGTAATTCGTCTGTTTTCTTGAATTAAATTGTTTTACTGCCGGCACACTTTCTTCGGTGACAGCCGTCCGCCGGTAGGACGACCACTCCTTTGTTCATCCCCCAAAGTAAGACCACCGCGTTTGAACTCGCTATACCAGCGGTAAATGGTTGCTTTTGAAGGTCCTTCATCCATTAAACCAATTCGAAGTCGATCAAATGACTCATCAGGTTATAAGATACATTTGAAATCGTAATAAATCATAGCACGAAAATGTTCTCGACGCAGATCCATTTTTTAATGAGTCAAGATTGAATTGGCTCTCAAATAATTTGGGAGGGAAATTTTAAAATCGAACAGTGGTATTTTTACTTTTAAATAATCAAAGTTTTCAAACTAATCACTAGTGGCCAGTGTCTTATACATAAAAACTTTTTTAAAGCAAAACTTTCTGAGTGGCCTGGTATTATACTGTTCGCTTTGAGTACTTGATGATACATACATTTAACTTGAATGAATTACTTATTAATAATGTATTATCATTAAGCTAATAGAACATTGGAATATTATTTATTATAATCTAAACAATACATATTAAATTACTTATATTTTCTATTTATATTGTTAAGTCGTTATTGAATATCAAATAGAATTCCTATCTCTAAATAAAAAATAACGTTTGATTTTTAAATCTGATTTTTAACTATACAAAGTTTGAATATAGATACGGCAAAAACCATAAGATAACCTGATGATATATAACTTCCTTCCTCACTCCGTCCGTCATTAAAATGTTAAATGATATGATGACCAAAAACAATTCTTGTTTTGCCGCAAACAATGCAAACAAAGATCAGAGACGACACAGACAATAACAAGTTAAATAAACGTCTCTTTACAAACCGTGCAAACGACAAGAGCGTTCGTGTATCATTTAAAAAAAAAGGTAGTTACCTGAATCCAACTGAATCCAACAGTCGTAAAAATACAGTGCGATAAGTTGACTGCAATAGTACGCAGTTGGATACGGATATGCGATAACGAATGCAATTTTCCAAGCCCGTGAACATAGTTTAGGCGGGGCCCGGGAGTGATCCAGGGATCTTTTACCTAACTACCACCTGCTCCATAGTCCCCTCTCGGAAACGTCTATATTTTTTTTGGCAAACGCGACAAAAATACGATTACAAATACGTTTTGTCATGTTTGATGCACTAAGGGTTTATAATGACTAATCTTCTCTGTTACCGGATACCTCGTATTCTTTTACATAAAAGTTTTAACAACCAAAATACTATATAATAACATACTATATGCAAAACAACTCGCGGGATCAAAGCGAACCTAACGTGCTCGTGGTACACCCTGATAATCAACAATCGAGGCTCTGGCTCCCACCAACCTGCATTGACCCAGCTTAGTGAGAAATAGCACAAATCCTTCCATATTAGTCCCTACCCGATCATGTGGGAATCTTTAGGGGAGGCCTATGTCCAGCAAGGGACGTCTATCAGCTTGTACATAACTAAAAGTTAAATGTTTATGTACCTTTATGTTTTATTCAACTATTTTATATGTGTAAATGAGTATGAGTTATTATAATATACATAACATGCTATATATTAGCAATATTGCGCTAGAAGGCTATTATCGTAATTAGTACATTAAGGGCGTATAAACCTTGTTATTGCATTAATAATAAGCGTATTGTACTATAGTAAAGAATACAGTGAATACTACTCTACGGAATCCGAGTAATACTTACGGTTCTTAGAGATTAGGAGATGATTAAAAGACTTCGTCCAAGGGAGACGTCCTGCATATGATCTTGAATACATATGATCGTTTCAATCAAAAACTATAAAAGTTAATTCGCTTGTTTCATGTTTAGTACCTTAGTAGTTCTATACAAGCTTCAGTACTATATCTAAAAATTAAAACATACATACATTTAGAACATTTTATATAACTATTTCATATTAATAACAGATGGCTGATGTTGATCTCTAAATCCAGAATAATTTAGATAAGTCAGCATGAATTATTTGACATACGCAGCCAATAAAATTTATGACCTCGATAATACTATTCGGATTTCCAATTAAAACGGAGCACCAAATGGTTATGGATTTGAAAGTAACAGTTACCAGTTAACCGATGTCGCGGCAAAAGTAGGCATTTAACCTAAAAATCGATACCGGTATCCCTCTCTCTGAAACTTTCTAACGACATAACCGCGTGCTATTGATATGCCCCAAGAGTAGGCCCATTGTAAAGAAAGGAAAATCCCGATCCGAAAATCTTGGGAGAGTTAGGAGTCTCTAGAACCCTGCATCAGTATTCAGTTTGCGTTTTCGCCCGGTGTCGGTCGCCTTCCTCCCATCCCCTCTGGCTGCGGTAAACTCCTTTGGTAATTTGACTTTGTTGTTATAACTCAGTTTGGTTGTTTGTCGCCGTTTGCAGATTTATTAGTTTAATGAAACGTTCTCGTTATAGTGCATTGTTGACGTTACAGCACTTTGCATCGTTAACAAGATGTTAAAATTCTTGTAAAAAAACTACTAACAACAAGCAAATCTTAGATGCACGCAATCTAAGATACTGCAATTGCCAATCTTTATGACTTTTCCCACCGTAGATGTAGACACTGGTTACATAGGTCTTATACATACATACATATATATCACGCCTCATTCCCAGTGAGGTAGGCAGAGACCACTCCTCTCCACCTGCTACGATCCTGGCACACCTCTCTCATAGATCTTATAAATGAAGGAAATAGAGAGTCCAAGAATATCCACTGGGATATCAATATGGCATATCAATATGGCATATAAATAATGTTAAATAAAAGAAAAAGTATAGAATATAAGTATGAGTAGATAATATATTAGATAAGATAGCTGACTAAAAGCAGGAGAGTGTCGTTCGTGTATCGAAGTACTCCGGATTGGTCCCATTAAATCACTGCATTGTCCTGACCGATCCCATTGAACTTGAATAGCGTACACCGCGCTAGCTTCATCAAATTGCACTGAACGGACGTTAGAGCACTCATCGAGCGTACCCAATGCTCTGAGGGTAAAAATTTGAATGGAATATATGTATAGGGAGGAATGAAAAGCTGCGGTAGCGCCCACTGCGCTCGCCGGGCATACTTCCGACCACTCGGACCTTGGTCACAATAGATTGGGATGGACTCAATTTGATATTGAAATTGGAACCGCACTGGTGTTAATATACTTCGCTTGATACAAAGATTGTGAATTTTTTAAAGCGACAACGAATTAATTATTAAAATTTATTAAAACAAGGACATTTAAAAATATATATCTATGTTATTAATGATTATCTTAAACTTTCGAGAGATAACAAAGTTACACTGTAAACTTTTATATACTCTTTCTCTCTCTCTCTCTTGTATTAAGCCTGGTCTATTCTATATATATATACTATTTAAACAGATAAAACTTTAATAATTGTATATTTACAAGTGTTGAAAACTAACTCTTCCATAAATCAATCTAACATCAAGTTGTTTAATCTGTACATACATATACATAACGACATAAAAGTATGTTTAGTCATAATTAGCCCATAGATGTCCACTGCTAAATATAGGGCTCCTCTAAAGGTGGAAACAAATTCCAATAGTAATTTTTTTATAATAAATTGGAATTTTCTTATCGTGTTAAGTAACAATCAGCTTAGAAAGTACGCTCGCGTAATACTCCGTCTCTCATAACTTTGCAGCAGGAGTTATGGCGGCAGATTTACAATATGAGGGTGGTAGTTAACCAGGCGAAATAACCCTTACCACCGAGCAAACTCCACATGTTAAAACTTAACCGATTCATGAAACGCAATTGGAACAAAAAAGGAGTATAACTTCAATATGTTACACGTATCAGTGAGAGAGAGAAGAAATTGTTTGGAGCGCGCATCCTCCAAGTGTTGCAGACGCGTGACTTGACTTCAAGTCGCTGCTTATTAATATTGACTTAAAAGTTTCCAAATTATTCCGGAAGCTTCGAAGATTCGAGTTTACATTCAGATAGTGTCACTCCTGGTGACGAAACAGAGAGTTCAATAGATTCAGAGGCACGAAGGGTTTGTCCCCTAAATCATGTCCCTTGTGTAGATCATTAACGATGCTATCCCTTATGCGGAGTAATAATGTAGGTTACTGTGCAAATAGGACTGGGTGGTCTTAAAGGCCTTGTATCACATTGATCGATTTTTTTTTTCGTACCCCATTTATATACATATTCATTTATATATATTAGTTCGAATCATAAGGAAAATGAGTGAATGCTATTTGTGGGTTAACTTCTGTCTATGCTACTTTTTATAACATACAATGAGTCATACAAGTAAGTTTATTGTATGTATATATATTTGTATAATTGATGAAATATATCAAATACTCTTATTTTTTTATTTCTTGTCTAATAAACTTTCTGATGGTAGGTCTCTGTTGCCGGAGACCGTCTAGGTAGATACGAACACAGCTCCTATTTCAGCTACCAAACAGTAGAGTGCAAACATTAATGTGTTCTGGATTGAAAAGCGTTATAGCTAACTAAATTGCTGGAGTAACGAGACAATACTTTACATCTTAAAGATACGAGCATAATTTTGTGTAGTGTATATCATCCTAACTAGTGCCACATTGTTATTGACAGGCGTATCATTTATCATCAGGTGAACGTCCGGCTCTTCAGCATTAAATAAATGTCTTGCTCGTCTCTGATTTTTTTTTTTAATTATTACTAAAGTACGTTATTAGGTTATCGCTTACTATCATATCTAATCAATAACGTATAGCTAATTATTATCACTAATAGTAACTCCAAAGTTTTTTATATATAACATAACAGTTATTAAAAAATCCAATAACTGTGCCATAAAATATTCTTTATGATTTGAACCCTTGCATGCTTTCTGTAAAAGGATAAAATTTATGGCTAGGTTATAGGATAAAGTGGAATTAAATTGTGCATAAATAAATGTTACTATATTGTTTACAAAGCAATACTTAGCCCTTTCTTATACAGATTGTAAATACAATGCGTGCATATAAATTGTTGTATACTTGGTTTGGTGCATCGCGTTTCCATTAGAATCCCCAAGGAAATAGATGCAAGCACAAATCACTTAGTCTAATAGTGAATATTTTTAACATAACAACAATGTAAAAAATATCCTTATTGATAAGGAAATAAGGTCTCTTTTAGGGATTTGGGAGTCCTAAACATTGTTTAAGAAAAATGGACTCTATTTGTGAATTTCTAAGGATGATATAGACAATTCATAAAAAGTATCCGATAACTTGGTGACCTACATCTCTGGAGAGGGACTAAAAGGCATTAGTTGTGTCCGTTGGGAATAATATTTATAGGGTGCATTATGCACATGACATTTTTATGTTTTCGGCATTACGTTGATAGTAATGTATGGATGAATAGAGTTTCCTTTTCATTTGTAGATTTTTCTTTTATCTTATCCCAGTTGTACTGATTGAATTTATGAATACGATAACGGTTCGTGTTACAACTCGAAAACACATCGAATGTTAGTATTTTTATATAGACTTGAATATTTACCACAAACAGGAAAATTGTTACAACGCTACAACAGCTGAATTAATGGGAAGGTATAGTAGTAGGTAATTGAATAATTACATATAATATATGTATATTACTTAACTGTTTAATACAATATATAAAATCTCAAATATATACAACGGAGATTTGTTTGTTAGTGAAATCGTAATGATAAATAATACCAATAAACTTAATTTTCTAACAATATAATAGGATCTTTAAAGTTCATATCAATAACGCATTAACTACATATATATATACGTAAAAGGTTTATTTTAAATAGGAGGCAAAATTAATAAACCTAATATGAAACGAAAGGGTTTCTGGTTTATATTTACGGGACAATGACACTCTTATGAACAACTTTCTATCCTAATTTTCTCATTTTATTGCCTTTCCAGCAATTAAACGGCAAAACAAAGGCAGTTACCCGAAATGTGTCATTTGAATGAAATGACAAGTAATTTATTGTTTAATTCTTGTCCCTCCTCGAAGTGGAACAGCAACGCAGCTGGGATGCTATTGTCTGCCAAATTACTGTTTGGATTTCACTACACTGTTATTTGCACATGCAAATCAGCATTTTGTTTTCATTTTGTGAGGCTGAGAAGTCTGAGAGGAACGGAAGCGGCGTTAAGTCGCAGCGGTGCTAACTTTATATATTTGCATAAATTGGTTGTAACTTGTTAATTTTACTAAATTCTATCATGTATTATGTTGTGACAGTTCGAGTAAGGAGGTGGGGATCTAGAAGGAGGTACGCGCTATACGTGTTAAGGAGACTTCGATTTGGTCTGTACTGAACGTGAGTCCTCGATGAACGGAAACATATTGAAGAGGCTAGTATGATCCAAACAACACTTTCATGAATATATGATATCCATCATTTTACACTTGTCCTCTGCATGGATTCATGCTGATCATGAACATTTATATAGAAAGACAGTTTTTTTCCATTTATTTGAAGGTACAGAACATGATTACACAATCATCATATATCTCTAAGTTGTCTAAAGTAGCTTTTGACAAGTAAACTACAATACAATTCTGTTATAACATACACATATAGTTTTTTCAGTCTATTACTGTTTACTAAAGGAATACTTCGTCTGTTCCTGCTATTTAACGAGTCAATGTCGTGAGCCATTTCATAGTGAAAAGGTTAGTTGTTTAAATATAAGATGTATGGAACTTTTGCACTAAAACTAGTAATTTTTATTTAAAATCGAAACGTATGTTGAATATATATTTTAATTCAAATATACATCAATAGTAGACTACAATTTCATCACCTGTTAAATTATGATGTAATCTTTAATGCTATACCAAATATGTATGTATTTTTTTTTTTATTACAATGGTGGGCAAACGAGGCGAACAGTTTACCTGATGGAAAGTTATCGGTGATGGCTATGGACAGTCGCAACACGAGCAGCATGTGATTTAATAGACTCTATTGTATCATTTTATATATGTGGATAGTTGTGTAATGTCTTTCTGTATTAATCATTTGAAGTGTTTATTCACACATACATTTAATTATTTATAAATGTCTCAATGTCCCCATCAACTTGTGTTACATCGATCGTACATCCCGCCGGCCTTTTAAAAACATTCGCTCTCGCAGTGATACGCGCTCATCGATGGGTGCGATGCGAAAATTGGAAGAAATCAATAAATATTGCGACCCCTCTAATGCAATGATGGATCGTATCCACACTTATCTGTCGGTGACATCGCTGACCGGAGCGCAAACAGTTATTTTTACCGGTTCCTTTGTTGTTACGGCTTTGATGTTGCCGCGATAACGTTCGCAATGTTACTTAAAAAAAATCCTCCTTTTTATATTTGTCTGCTTCCACAGCTCAGCAGTTTACCGTGTGCCTTCAAATACCGAAGTCTATGATTCGTATTCAAGACTACATATCCTCGTTGAAATAGCAGAAGAATATTTCTCTCTCTCTCTCTCTCTCTCTCATATTGTAATTCTCCCGATATAACACCATTGCTGTATCCCGTCCGGTTAACAAGGAGCAAACGCCATTTGGTGACAACAGTTGGTATAATGACATCACCACAATAAAAAAAATCTACAGAAGAGATTAATTAATATTCGACTTTTATAGATGATTATTTTTGTAATTAACAGTTCCTCATTTAGTGTTAAAGGGAAAAGTAATCGTTATATATCGGAACAAAATACGAATCAAAATTTCTTGTAGTTTTTGGAAAAAAGTAACGAAAAGATTAAGTTAGGAAGTTAGTAAAGTAAAAAAATTAAATAACTGCTATCAGTAGCAATAGGTTTTTTAATTACATTGTATATATATATATAATTGCTAATGTAATCTTTAGTGTTTAAGAATATAAGACCTTACTTCAACATCTAACAATCTTAAACTGTTTGTTTTTAATTCATTCTCTGCTATTTATGAAATTATACAAGATAAAGCAACATAAATAAATGAGCAATTTCAAAACTGTCGTAGATAAGGGTAAAATGTTACTTTGTAGTTTTATTCAAATTTGTTTAAAAGAAACGCAATAAAGATAATAAAGTAATGAATAAGCACAGCGCTTGCTTGCAATTCTGAATATTCAGTTATAAACATTAACATGAAACATTTGTATTAATTTATGAATAAGATAATGAAGAAGCTTGTTCATTAAGAACTACTCTTTAAATATCCTGAAACAAAAGGTGACTCGTTTATTCAGTACCTGATTTCGCTCATCACCTTGATACATCATCATCTAGTATTATAGATTCGGTTATTTTCAGACTATTTTTTGTTCTGTATTAGTAACTACCTTATGATCTCCGACAAAAGATCAATCTTTACATCACAATACCGCAAACAGCGAATGATTTGTATAGCCTATTAACATCAGTGTTTTCATCCTGATTGATATAGAACTCTTTAAGAGAAGGTATATTCTTCTAGACTAGAACGCTTTGCTTGATGGGGGATCGCAGTCATACACCAGTGTATATAACTTAAGAAAATTTGTGTGCATTTTAAAATGAAACTATATCTATTTAGCAAGCGTAACCCATGGAAATAGTGCAGGGCTTAACTGATAATCCCCAATCCGAACCCCTCCGTTATTAACCCGTCGGTACTAACGACTGCGCTATCGCTCATGTGCACACACATGCGCCTGACAGTACTGTTATTACATCATTAATAAAATTACAAAACTTTAAGCGCATGTGCCGAACCTTACTGCCCATTCACTGTCAACCGAAAGGGTAGATACAGTCGACTTAATTAAATTTGGGCAATCATCGCCGCTACTTTATAAGGACGTCACAAAGTAACAATGATGCCGATGTGACAATTAAGTGAATTAAGTTGAATCACGCACGGGGGCCTTTATCGCATCTTGCAGAAACCGCGTCGAGAGTAGTTCCTATGCAAAACATAAGTTAAGTTATAAAAAAAAAAAAAAAAAATTTTAAATCTTTATAAATGATTAACAAGATTTTACAACTATTCATTACCAATATTCTTTATAATATAATTACTAATTTACCCTTTTATTAGATACACAGTCAACGAAATAACAGTTAAAGTAGGGTAGTTGCAAATTGATTTTGTATTGAAAAAAATTGAGGAAGTCATTCGCTGCCTGTCCACTAGATGGAAGACATTTGTCTCGATATATCTGCTATTAATACTTACAGATTGTAATTTTTTTTTAATATATAATAGTAAAGTTATAAATAATGCTTGTAAAAGTACTGATGCAGGTTTATTATTTATAAGCGGTTGTAGCGCCTTTCAGTACTTTACACAACTTATTTAATAATTCAAGTTATCATTGAATCTTCGTAAATTTTACAATGTTTAGTCAAAGAGCCAGATTATTTTTTAGTATCATCAAGAAATTTTTTTTTTCTTATATAGTCGCGCCTGTTTTTACAACGAAACAAACGATTACCTGATAGTATTGCATGCTTATAAAAACACAGCGCTAGTTCGAGTGATACAAATAGCACCACAGTTAACTCATCGCTTTAAGACATAAGATGTTGTCTCATTACCTCAGTAATTCCACTAGGTACAACGCTTTTAAAATCAGTACATTACTGTTTAGCAGCAGAAATATGAGCTGCGGTGATCAACCACTAAAACGATCTCACCTCATGACAAAGCACACTAATACAGAATTAGCCTATTCGCTATTCTATTGGAGGTTCCCTCATGATGTCTGGACGGAAACACCCTTTTAAGATACTCTGCTTCTAGGGATAGTCTAAGGATCTTTTTCAATGTCTTAAGAAAATCTCTAGGGTCTAGAACGCACTGGTGCCTTTTTGCATTTTCGTTACGGTCATCCAAGGAAGGATAATATTTCCATCACCCTCGCTTTGCTATAGCAAAGACAACTTCGCATTTGCTGTCATTATCAAGGCCATCAACTTGAAAACTATTTTAGTTGTCTTCAACGACAGATCTTGCCTTAGTCGTATTTTTACTTGAATGCAACTAAAGGCCTAAATTAGACGACTAATAGAGATAAAACTGATCGTCTCATCAAAGATATTTTAGGTTCTCTTTGTTAAGAAGTTGCTCCTTCTACACCGAAGGTTGTCTTTCGACTCCTATATTATTTTATTGAGCCAGGTCTTTCTGTTCTCTGTCCTAGTCGTATCCAAATGATAGCATTGTATTAAGGGTTAGTTTTCCTAAGTCTTTATCTTGTGTTCGTATTTTATTATTCTAATTGAAATGCGTAAGGTTATTACAATCACTACAGTAGATACTATTCTATACATTTCATATCAGTTATTACAGTGCCTATACGTTTTATGTTTCTCGGTCACTATAAAATTTCGTCTTCGATCAAATATTATACAAATTAATATGTCGTGAGCCTTTTTATCCATCCTAATATTTTTTTTTATTTTCAAATAAAAACGTTAATTAACAGCAATGCCTGTAGCGAATAAAGTTTAACGAGGGTGCTACATTAGAAGGCTTATAAGTGTCGGTTTCGACAAGCTTTACAATATCCCTGTGCGTACGCTCTCTTAAGCATAGTACTAAGGGCACTTTGGCTTTAAAGATGACGTGTATGGGAGCGAGGTTTTACGTTCCGAAGAAATATTTTAGACTTATTATTATGATAGTTTTTATTCAGGTGATACTCAAATGTTCATCAAAAACATATGTGTTGTGTATTCAATTGGATACAGTTACAAATACAATGAATTTTTTATAAGGATTTCATTAACATGATAATTATCCTCACTATGGACCGTTGTAATAAAAACTTAATGAACAGCGGTTTAAGTAGCTACACAAAGACAGTTTAATCATAGGATTAATTTGCGTAGGAGCAACAGAAGTGAGATATAGATCTCACTTCTATTTGAATCTAACGATCAGACGATAAGAGAGGAGTGAGAAGCTTAATCTAAGGGCAAGTTTACACACAATATGGCGCTAGTTACGATAATATACACATCAACACGTTCTAGTCGTCGCCTTAAAGCATCAGAGATTAAATCTCGTTGCTCTAGTAATTTCACTAGCTACAACGCCCTACAAATTGAAACTGAATAATGTTAGCACAGTACTATTCGGCAGGAGATATATTTCCTGCATTGATACCTGTTTACAGTTCTACCTACCATCAACTAAGTAAACAATTAATAAAAATACTTGATAATTATGTCTGTAATTATAATTTACTCTTAACAGCCATTTATCAAACGTGATGTACGGCACAAAGTAATTGGTCATCGTGAACATTTTCCATTACGAAAATTTGTTATTGAACGGTCGTACCGCCGCCTGAAATCATATTTCTCATAATAAAACAAAACACCCCTCGGTAGAGTGCGCGACTTAATCAAGCAATTAATTACTAATTGAGTTATATCCATCACTCGGTTGTGAGTGGATGTGGCGAGTTCCAAATACCTGCTATAGCTGACAGTGAAGTATAACCATGACCTTTGTTTTTTAAACGTGAAAATATAAGTTGATTAACTAAAGTGACTGTATTGTCTAAATCGTACCGTTCTCCAGTTAAGTACAGACAGTAAGTTGTACGTTTCTTTTGTTCTTTTTTCATTGTTATATATCATGTTGTTCATATTTAAATCAGTAAACAACACAGTTTCGAGTCTCTTCTGCGCAGAAGAATACCAGAATATCTACCAATTGCTATTTGCAGGACATTTCAATAAATACTTAAGTCATACTTCCGTTTACACTTATTAAACAACCTGCCAAGGCAAATAGTAATAGCAAGGGATCCTGTAATTTCTCTTAGAGCGCAGAAGTCTCAAAAATTTGCCCAATCTAAAATTAGCAAGATGCAATAAAACATCAAATCCTGTTCCGCAGGTTGCTGTAGAAATCAGAAAGTGATTAGAACTAATATCCTTTTCATCATTTGTTAACATTATCAATCCTCCAGATAATAAATCTCTTAAGGACATTGTCTTATCGTTACGCTTAAGGAAATATTATTACAAAGCTGATACGTTAACTTAAAGATTAAAGATCTTTATCCTTAAAACAACGTTGTTCTTCTGCGTACAATGTTCTCCGTCTAATTAAAATTAATTCGACATGAAAGAGAATTTATCTTTTCAACTTCAATAGTGAGCATGTTGATCAGTTTAGCTTGAGCTCATTAAAATTGATGTTTCATTCGGATTGTGTATATTTCAGAGCGGCGGAAAATTAAAACGTTACCCGAGGCGGCCGCGTCCTCCGTGCTCCCTCCGCCGTACGCGGTCTATAGAAAAAATATGAAAAACTGGGACGAATGAGGGAAAAAAAACTTCGTGTATTTTCATACGTTTACTCCGCTGTAAAAAGTTTATCGGTATCACGGAAGCGACGCAACATATATATATATATATATATATTTACTTTAAACTGAATCGATTGGAGTAGTCTGCAATAAATGTAGTTCGCCGGAATCCCAATGGACGGGATTTTTCTATTACTCTTATGCTCCCCGTTCAATTTATTTGCGAATGACACTCGACGCTAACTGAAATCGCTGTCCACTGAGTGTTAACAAGACAAAGGGCAGTCCTGTTTACAATTGGTGTATACGTTAATGTGGTTTCCGTATACTGTTATCAGGCAATTACAGACGCGGCGAGTGGACCGCAGCGCGCTGTTAAATACTCGCCAATAATGCACTTACGGCGAATGGAGGGACGAGATTTGCTTTCTGAATAGCTCACTAGTTAATTGAATGAGTTTTTTAACAATACAACGTGTTACTTATTTTCGTTTTGAATGTAACAGCTTTTATCAAGCAACTTAGTAACAGGCCTTCGTATATGAATTTGAAAAAAGTCTGGGGTTTTGAATCCCATAGAAATTACAGTAGCTTTAAATACTAGAATTCATTTTTAAATTAAGTTATATGGAAACAGTGTATAGAGCATTGTTTATAATATAATTTTTTAATGAAACTAAGCGAGAAGATGAGCTACACGTTCACCTGATGGTATGTGATAAACCCGCAACAACGTCGCCCTAGTTAATATGTTATACACTTCTCCATATTGCTCGCGTCGCGTAGGACATGTTGTTGTGTTAGTGATGTTAATTCTCGTTACCACAGTAATTACACTACCTACAATGCTCTTAAATTCAGAACACATTGATACACACTACTGCTTGGCAGCAGAAATACGTAGAGTACTCACCTAGAAGATCTCCGGCTAACCTTACACCTGTAAAATTTCTTCTTACTCTTAATTTACGATTATTATACAATAATACTGTTTTAATACTATTAACTACATGATATCAGGAATTTACTAGTGTTAGATTTCTACTACTGGAGATCATATAGATTATCACCACTGAAGACTCAATTTCTGGAGTATACTTGTAGTGTCAATAGAGATGAAATGAGAGCAATGTAGTTCATCTTAATAGTTAACATGGACTGCCGGTCGATGGGACAATATGGTTGTCGAGTGCAATCAGGTACTGGCGAGACTTCCATATGGTAAACTGAGGATGTGATTAAGGTCGTGAGTGGCTTCTGGATATGCACAGTGCGGGGCTAAACGGCTTGGAAATGTTTGAGGGAGTCCTATATCCAGCCGTGGGAGTCTATCGGATAATGATCACTCATCATCAAGTCAACATTTTTCTCATAATTTTAGCCAGCGAAAATTACTGCAACTGAGTAAGAAAAAAAACATAGTTTGTATTATTTATTTTATTTTATTAAAAAATAGGTTTTCAAGACCAATAGAAAATTAAAGTCCGTTGAGGGTTTTGTTTATTGATACACGGTTGTACATATTATCGATTGCTGTAAAATATAAGATGCATTTGACATGATATAACGTAAATGCTAGTACTTCCTGAATAAAGAAAACAAATCAATTCATCTTTTCATACTTTTAGCCCGAATTCTAATTTTGCCAACTAATTTTCACCTCAGTATACATTTGACTTAAAAAAACAAGTAGTGAGAAACTACACTGGAATATCATTTTACTTAATTGTGAATTATTTGTGTGGCTGTGACTCAAATTGCAAAAGTTCAAGTGTATATATTTTATACAATAACAGTAATTATAAATACTACAATGAAATCAGTAGTAATAATAGTTATTGTGAAATTGAGCTTCGTGTAATCTATGAGAGATATTTGCCGTTAAATAATCACAAAAAAGTACCATTAAGAAAATTTCTATTATCTCAGACTGTACCACATCCCTTATTGTTTTTTTAAGGTGTATCTATATAGTTTGAAAGTACATAATGAGAGGTTATGAAGTACATATATAACGAATGCGATATAACACAGAAGTAGAAAAGAAGCTTTCGACTGCACTTTACATACTATTTACACAATAGTTACGTCAATACATGGGACAGCGGCGTCCGAAGTTTGTTAACATCGCTAATAATATAACTTACATAGATGATATGCAATGATACATGTCGTGCTATGTCATCATAATAACAAGTGGTTATACTTTAACTCATATCACATTAACTTACGTAGATAATAATTTTCAATTTGTAAAAGCTTCATTTGAATTTCATTTCACAACTCGAATGTTACTTGTTTCATTTATAATAGGAATAAAGTCTTATGGCACTCGAAATAAAACTAAAACAAGTAACCCTAATGTAGTTGTTAAATACTAATTTCGTTTTATTCTAGAAATGTCTACAACAGTCTAGTCCATCTACCAACAATGAAGTTCCAATGTTTACTTAAATATTTTCATAGTTACAAACTCGTGTACTCTACATGTGATCAATACGTATTCATTATGATCTATATCGATCCTTGAATATAATGAAATGAGCAAATGAATTATGTTAGCTAAATTATAATATAATTTAGTTTAGCAACCACTTTACTCTTACTTTAATATTTACATTACAGTGGAGTATAAGTTATATTCAATTATTGCCAAGCGTATGAATTTTTTTTTTTCACATTCTAAATACATTACACTAATGATATAAGGGTTACAAATTCGTTTATCGATATAGAGACGGATATATCAATCGATTTTATTCAATCCCAAAGTTGTTAAATTCATGACGTTTTAAACAAGCGTTAAATAAATCATTGGTTTTAATATATACACTATATACAATACATTATTATACAATAGACTAGTCATACAATGAAGTGTTACGTCGGAAAATTATATAGTTTTATATGTATATATAAAATTAAGTATGTAAAAGTTTCATTAGGCCATTACGCTAGTAATTGTTATTAATTTATTTACAGAATGTTCGCCCGATCGGTTTAACAGTTTGCAATAGTAACATAGGAAAGATCTGTACAGTGCGAGGAAGAACTGCGATCTCTCTTGTGACGTCACTGGTTGGGGGTGCGGTGCACTCTCGCAAAGCGAGTCAGTCTAAACGTCCGTTTGGCACAAGTCGCCGAAGAGCGGCAGGGCGTGATACTACCGCGTGACAGAGTCGACGCGCGGGTGCGGCGCCGGGGGCGGCTGGGTGGGCGCGAGGCTCGGCTGCGGCGCCCCACTCAGCGCCGTCTGCCCGTGCCTGAAGGACGTCAAGCGAGCCAGTGTTCGGGTACCGTCATTGTCAAAATTCGGCCTCTCGTACTGATGCTTCGCTCTATGCCTTTGCTGATTCAATTCGTCGTAAGTAAGTTCTATCGCGTAATTTTCATCGTCAGATTCTTCTTCGCCAAATGCTCTATAAGTCGTTTCAGATTCTGAGTTATTCCTAGAGTTCAAACCGCACGGACGACCTATCAGTGACTGAGTGGCATCCGTTTTAATAACGTTTTTATCGCTCTTTCTATCTTCCAAACTCTGGTTATATCTTATTTGAGCCTTTTGAGTCTTTTCTAATGAAGGTAAATCGTGAAATTTCAACACATTAGGATGCCCTTGAAAGTATTTTTCGCTGTAAACGTTTCTATTATAATAACCGCCGTTACTAGCCGGATATAATTCTTCGTCCGGCATGTAAGAGTTATCAAAACTCTCTACGTTCTTACCGCCAGAAGGAAACCATCCCTGTTGAATTGAAAAAATTATACGAATTACTTATTTTTCACTACATCAGTATGAACGGAAATCTTTAGAAAAGTATTTAGTAATTACCAGAGAGCTAACACATTGCCGTGTATTCGCAACTAAAGTAACGGAAGCGTACGCCGCCGGGCTATTCACGGTTTTAGTGGTATTCCATTCGTTTCCATTCACTCTTGATGATGACACTTCAGCATATTCAGGTAATGGTTGAGCTACTTTATCATACTCGCTGTTTGTTTTATCCTTGCTTTGATTTGTGTGTGCGCCAGACATACATAAGCCAGGTTGATTTTCCATCCACAGTAGAGATTCCGTTTTTGTAACGGTATTTTTATTATAGCAACTACTCAATGGATGAGATAAGGACACTGCAGCTTTTATATTCATTTGCGTAACAAGGCTCGTTCCGTTTGAATCTAAAATTATGGAAATCGTGTTACAAATGCATTTATTACTTCAGGCTCTTATTCAAGTATATAACAATTATATTAAGGGCAATAGAAATAAAAAAAACCATGACTTAAAGCCGAGATATCTTAACATTCATAACAAACAAAGTGAAATTGGCTTAATAATATATACTGAATTCGTGAACGAATTGCCCAAAGGAATAAGAAGAAAACATTCATATTAATTTTTGGGTTTTTTTTTGGGTTTTATCATTCCTTTGTGCCCCAAACGTGAATTTAAAGTGAAAGAGATCCACTGCGCTCGCGAGAGAGGGCTCCTGGTACCTTTCAACTCGAAAGTAATCTAGCACCCCTCGCTCCCCGTCGCATGGCAGAGCCTCCATCAAACAAATGTTCTGCACCCCGTCCCACCCCTTAACACCCGAGGAATGTTTTTAATTTTAAAATTCTGATGCCAATTCCACATAAAAATAAAAATATGCAAATAAGCTCCGCGTACGATTCTTTTGTTTTAAATGCAGTTTTATTTAGTAGTTGAATTAAAAAAAAAAAAGTTTACCGTATATATTGGGCAGGGCTGATTTTTTTGCGAAAATATTGTGCTTTCGAATGTAGATTATTCCGCCGATCATAATTATTTTAAATAATATTATAGCACCGATAAGAAAATAAAACCACGATTCCAGGACAAAATCTCCAGCTACAATGGACACTTCTCCATTGATTGGGTACCTGCAAAAGTTATCGGTGTTTCATTAAAACTGTTTTTTTTTTAATTTCGATTAAGCGACGAGACGAGCATGTCGTTCAGCTAATGGTAAGTGATACGCTGCCCATAACAACGTAACGCTGATCACAATGATAATAGGTGGACCGGAAAGTAATGTCGTTTCTGCGCATGCCAATACTTGATTGACATTTGTCAGCTCATTGTTTTGTTCAGAGGCGTACCAAAGACATTGTGAGGTTATAGTGATTTCTTTACTTATAGACAATTGAATTACAATTTTTTTTTGTAATTTTGGGTAAAATGGCCAGCCAAATACCAGAAGAGGTACACATCCGGCATTGCATGCTCTTTGAGTTTCGCAAGGGAAATAACGCAACAGTTGCTACCAAAAACATTTGCGATGTTTATCCAAATGCACTGGACATTCGTAAATGCCAAAGGTGGTTTTCCAAGTTCAAATCGGGTAATTTTGATCTTTCCGACTCGTATCGATCAGGAAGACCATCAGCGTTAGACAACGACGTGTTAAGGGCGGAAGTGGAAGCAAATCCGTGTCAGACGATCGAGGAATTGTCAAACAGTCTCAACAAACCTTGGTCGACCATCCAAGAACATTTGAAGCAGATTGGAAAAGTAAGCAGAGCAGGTGTTTGGGTCCCGCATAATCTGTCCGAACAGAATAAGGCTAACCGATCAATCACATGCAACTTATTGCTTCAACGACACAACACAGAAGCGTTTTTTGATCGCTTGATCACAGGAGATGAGAAATGGGTCCTGTATGATAACCCAAAACGCAAAAGGCAGTGGCTCTCTCCAAATGAAATCCCTCGGAGTACTGCTAAGCCAGGTTTACACCCCAAAAAAGCGCTTTTGTGTGTTTGGTGGAGTATTCGCGGCATTGTTCATTTTGAATTACTGAAACCTGGAGAAACTGTTACTGCAGACCTCTACAGCGAACAATTGCAGCGAGTCAATCAATCTTTAATTGAAAAGTGGCCAGCGATTGTCAACCGAAAAGGCGTCATTCTCCAACATGACAATGCAAGACCGCACTGCGCAAGGCGAACTCTAGAAAAAATTAATGAATTGGGGTGGGAGGTGCTGCCTCATCCACCATATTCGCCCGATGTTGCACCATCGGATTTCCACTTATTCCGAGCGCTGCAACACTTTTTAAGTGGCAAAACATTTGCAAATTTGGATGATATCCAAAATGCCATCTCTAGATATTTTGCCGAAAAACCAATTAATTTTTATCGATCAGGGATTGAAAATTTACTCACTAGATGGCAAAAGGTTATTGACAATGATGGGGAATACATCATTGATTAAAAATAAAGACTCGTTAAAAATGTATGTGTTTGTATTTAGCGTAAGAAAACGACATTACTTTCCGGTCCCCCTAATATATGCTGCACCGCAGTGGGCTCGTCGCCTGAGACATAAGATGTTGGGTCTCGTTACCCCAGTGATTACACTACAACGACTTTCCAACCGGATCACAGTTAGGTTTTCTCCTCGCTGTTTGGCGGCAGAAATAGGCGCTGCAGTGGTACCTAGACTGTCTCCGGCAATAGAACAAACAGAAACAAACAGCTCAAACGCAAATCTTTATTTACCTCGTGATTGGATCAAGTCCGATGGATCGCGAATCTGTATTGAAATATACTTTCTGACTAAAAGGACCTAAGCCGACTAATGTTTCAGCTGCAATTTGCACGGAATAACTGACTCCTGTAGTCAAATTTGTCATTATTAAACTGGTCGCTTGTTGTACTGTCGTATTAATAGCAATCATTGATTTATTTGCCGGTATATCTAACCAGTTAACGACGACATTGTAACCGATAACAACGCCATTTTGTAAATGCATCTCTGGAGGGGACCATTTTAAATGCACCGTCGTTGAATTAAGTATCAACAATTCAATATTCGTAGGAGGTCCTTCTGGAACTGTAATATGAGGAATATATATAAATTAAACTATCTAAATATCGCATGATATAATATGATATGATATTGAGAATAAAATTTACCATCGTCTAAAGTTTGTGCGACCCTTGAGTTGGAAGGTTTACCTTCAAATTTTTTGTAGAACGGTATTAGAAAAAATTCATATTTGGTATATTTCCGCAACGATGTTATTTCATATCCAGAAACATCGTTAGAATGTAATATAGTTTTCATTTCATACTCATCCGTCATATTATCTAACGGGCGAAAATATATGAAGAGCCCTTCAAGATAAAAGAAATTTAATATTTCCCACATAAGCTTTATTGTTTTCGAATCAATGGGAGTGGCTTCGATAAGTTCTACTATGTTGTCGGTCATTATATTGTTCCTATTTTCAGTGCTGTTTGAAAATATTCCACTGGTCCATAAATTGTCTTCCCCGACTGTTACCGAATCCGAAACTTTACTGGGCCCCGATAATCCATGAGAATTTTCGGCTCTAACAATAAACATGTACGTGATGCCAGGTATCAGTGACTTCACAACGTATTGTGTTTGATGTATTCTTTTCGCCACCGTCACCCACCCACGTGAATTTCTCGGCGTATTATTTCCCGAAAGAGTTTCTCTAGAAAACACCTCTATTTGATATCCTAATATAGACGACGATCCAATTTTGTTATTTTGATTCCAAGTTAGAGTTACACTTGTATCTGTTATATTAAATATTTGTGGCTTTGTAGGTGGTCCGGGAAGTGATGAATTATCTGCAGCTCTGAAGAAATGTATATTCGGATTTGTTGGAGTGTCCACAGTCAAAACACCGCTCCAAACATATTTTCCCTGAGGTGAGGACGCTACACATGTGTATGTGCCACTATCGCTTTTGTCTAAATCCTTTAAAATCAGAAAGTCGTTAGAGATATTCCGTCTGTAGTTTTGTATCAATGCTTCCCCTTCAAAATACCAAGCAATGATTGGTTCAGGTGTACCGATAGCCGAACAGGGGAAAACTGCCATCGATTTTATAGGTAACGTTTGGTTAGAGGGACCATTTGTTATGATGGGTGGAGGCCGGTCATCGTCCGACGTCACGGTCAGTTTTCCTCTAAGAAATGAACTACCAGCAAAGTTGACCGCCGAACAAACTATTGTACTTCCACTGTCATTTTTATTTGTATCATTAATGGTAAGAACGGAAACGCCATTAGCTACTGATGAAGCGTGGTATTTACTCCTCGATATTCCGGGCAGTATAATTGTTCGGTTGCCCTCCACACTCCAAAACATTGTAGGATCGGGTTTTCCAAAGGATGAGCATGTAAATGTTGCGATTGAACCACTTTCTGCGATCACTGTATTAGGCTTCAAGGTTATGGAAGGCGGATCTAAAATTGTTGATAAGAATTAATAAAATTATTCTACTAATAATTAAATTAATTTATTGCTAAAATTATTACCATTAACTGTGAGGTAGCCACTAGCACTCACTGCTCCGACGGAATTGTCAGCTTCGCACGTGTATTCGCCTTCATCTCCTAGAACTACATTGTCCAGTCGTAGACTTCTATCGTCTAAAACTTTTACACGGCCGAGAGGCATGTTTCCACCGCCAGCTGTCCGTCGCCATAGGACGTCAGGGAGGGGGTCGCCACCCACTCTACATTGAAACGTTACACTTCCCCCGGTCTGTGCAACTATATCTTCGGGTCCGGCGATCAAATACGGCTTTACTATGAAATACAAAATTAAATATATGACCGACTATTATATGGATGCAAGGAAAACAAGGTTAATAGGAACATCTGTAAATATTGTTTTGAGTTATTAAAACTAACTAAAAAAATACTTATAGCACTTACTGTGTATTTTTAATGTTGCAATTGTTGACTCTCTGGTACCGGCAGCATTACGAGCAATGCATTGATATCTACCAGTGTCAGTTTGTCGGGCGTCTTGTATCACAAGACTCCCTCCGTCTACTAAATGCATTCTGAAAAATTTTCATTTTAGAACGGATTTTCATTTTATGAAGTAGGATGTAAAGGAAGATATTCAAATATGGGGCGGAATAATCTAAATGGAAATTAACATTCAATAAGGGGTCCAATAAGCCAGAACTATTTAGATTTTTACTTGATTGCTTGTTCAGCTCTTCAAATATCCCCTTCTCTTACGACCACTTACAACTGTTAATAACTTCGTCTTTTATTGCATCAGAAATGAAATCTTATAGACTTGAACATTTTTCATATATTCTAAATTAAACTTTTAAAAGCTTTCCTTGTCGCTGATATATTTATTTGATATTTAACGAATGGAAATAAGCTTTTAATATATTTGAATTAAAGTTTATAAGAGAAAACTTAATCACCTCGAATCACCATCGAAATGAAGTATTTGACCATTTTTTTTCCAATATACCGAAGGTTCTGGTGATCCTCGTGGAGGTGAACATTCCAGTATAACGGTTTCACCTTGAGCAGTTTGTGTCGTAACCGGCTCCAAGCGGAACTCCTCGCGCAGCACTTAACAAAAAATACATTTTCACATCCGTATGATGAAATAAAACTTGAAGAATATGAAATATATTGAAATCGTTACCAGCAACGTGCAGAGTAGCATTTCTACTTCTCGCTGTTCCGTAGGGATTTGCGGCCTCACACCAATAGACTCCGGCATCTGAATGAGCTCGGCCATGAGTAGCCCTGAGAAAGAACAAATCTCCAGCCGGCAATAAGCTTCGATGAGTATCGGAGACAACCAATGTCCCACTTTTATACCATCTGATTGTTGGTGCCGGTGATCCACCAGCTCTACAATTTAAAGTGGCAGGTTGATGCCTGGCTACGGTGACGTCTAGAGGCTGCTCTATGATGTACGGTGCTTCACCGCTGCCTACGTAATCATCGTTTATACCACCTTCAGCAGGACCTGATGACAAAGTTAAATATATACTATAAATAACCATAAGAGCTAATAATATAAAAATAGTAATTTCCGAAATAAACGTCAGATCTGATATATAGAGAAAATAAAAAGTACGAGTGAAACATATTTTTAACATAGCAGTTACTTGTTGTATTGATGCTATACGTAACTTGTTATAATATAACATTATTTCAACAAAGGTTCTATGTAATACAACAAAGAAGTTAATTATAATAATAGGTTAAGTATGTCATTAGAGATTGTTATAAAGCAGTGCATAATAATAATGAATCGTAAACACAGTGTAGAAACGAGTTCCCCTAAAGAACGCTCGTACGTAGGTACCCCTCCACTATTCTACAATGTTTATAGAGAAACGCGCAGATGTTAGTTTTTGACACTCGAATTGATGTATATCCATTGTTGAGCCTTAAGCTATTATTGGACGGTCGGAAATCGATTATCGCAAAAAAAAAATACATAGATTTTTTGTAAAATGAACCTCCGCGACTCCATCATCGAAGGTCGTCCGAAATCAATGGCGATTACTCTTTTGTGCAATATAATTGTGTTTACCTATTCACGTGCACCAACATTGTGTATGTAGTACGTCACTAAACCTAATCTATAATAGAATCTACAACCGATGCGTTATCTTGTTACTTTTACCACATAAAATACGTTTCCTTTGAGTACAAAATCCTTTTTTAAATAAACTTTATCGATAGTCTAAAGCAGATTAAAAAGGCTATCGAATGTTGAAGTTTACATTTAATCGCGTAGAAATATCATAACATTCATGAAAGAGATAAAAGTTTGATTTGGCGGATTGCGAGGTATATAAAATACAGTTTATGTTGATCACGATATGTGACTTTATAGCTCATAAAACTTGCTTTATCGCATGGCCGCGAGTTTCGAAGCCGAATCGATTATTGGATATTAGATGAAAAACTAAAACATAACGATTTTCGCTTACATACATACTTGTATATATCACGCTTCGTTCTCAGTAAGTTTTAGCTTACACATTCAATATTTAGAAAAAGAACTGATACAGTTTATTGATGTAGTCATAATGTCTTTAGATTTACACCCAGTCCATCTTGGGTATCACAAAGATGACATAAGCAAGTTGGCAAAACATTTAACAAAAAACTTATGAAATTCAAGCTCTTAGTATCTAAGAAATGTACGTAAATAAAATACATATACACGAATTTTGTTTAAATAGTTAAAGTGTAGTATTTACTTAACATTATAAGAGTAATAGAAATAAGTAGTTTATTTCCAAAATAAAGTCTCCAACAAAAACATTGCCGCGCTGCGACAAAGTAGAAACGCCGAAGGGAGTGATTTTTAACTCACACACGAATAGTTAGGACCTATTGTTCAAAAGTCTTTGTCAAAAAAAAAGTTTGCGAGGGTACGTCATGTCCCCCTGCTAATTTATACTACTTGCACATGTTGACACGCGTCGCAAGAAAAAAAAAAATAAAACATAGTTTATAGAGACACGGTTTTTACATCGGAGTCGGCGGACACGCGGCCCGTCGTCACGCTGAACCAATCTAATACATTTGAACTAAGGTTACAAGTAACTATTGCGGTTTAATGTTGATATTATTCTATAAATAATGTTAAAGTACATTCGATTGTATGTGCACGATACATTAATGAATATATACAAGAAACATCGATCTATATCCGTCTTAAAAGACTTCCGTCTGATACAAAAGGATAACGAATTCGGTTTGCGATATATCTCTTTCGCGGCGCGGTAATAGCATCAAAAGAGTAGTCGATTCTCTTTGATCAATTTATGTTGGAGTTCCAAAAAAAATTTGTGGAGTCACTCACTGAAGGTATCTGGGGGCAATAATTGTCACCCTTTGTAACTCAATAGCAATTCATCTCGAATTGTAATTCTAATGAGTTGAAAAATCATAATTGCATCCTAAGGGAACCAATCATGATTTTTCGAGTTTGAGAACACGTGTTCGAATTTGGGACCCCTCTTTGCAATCTGATGCTATCCTATAATTACGTCGATATTGATTTTATATACGCCCTATTTTCTAATGATGTTTAATGCTGATAGTCGTTTCACGGTGTTATATAGCATATCGGATACTAGGCTCGTGTTTCCGGAATCTAAGTCCTAAATACGACTAATATTAAACTACATATGTAAAGCCTTACCACTTCTATACCTTCACTTCAAAAATAATTTTAATGCATTTATGTTAGTTCATGCTTTATGTATCAATAACTATTTGTTAGCATTACTCCCTTTTCGAGAACTTTATAGAGCATGTTGATCTATTGGGTTTAATAAAAAGAATAACCCTTTAAAAGACAAAAATTAAACAAATTCTTTGTAACACGTTAATTATTAGTAAAATGCAATATTGTTCTACCATTTGCAATCCACACTATCAGTTACACATAAATATGGCTGGAAGAATCCAAAAGATGTTCATAAGCCATATCTGTTTTTATAAATTGAACTCCACAGAACTTGTAAACAAATAATCCTAGCAGAAAAAAAAATTAAAACTAATTTCTGCAAAACTAACACTAGACTTAAGGCTCCAATAAATAGAATTTCAATTCAATACAATATCTAGATTAGTTAATATGGACATAATAAACGATTCGTTTGAAGTGTTCAAGAATGAGATCAAAAACACTTTTTGCTCTAATATAAATTTATCTATGTAATCACCTCATATATTATGGTGTATTGTTTAATTATTTTCTATGAAGTATGTACTTTTAGACGCCTATCGACATCCCGGAAAACGTTGAACCCGACATAAGCGCCAGTATCTGTATAAAACTGCTCAATCATAATATACGCCTTGTAGTGACCACGTCTTGTCTCTGATCTGAATATATACCATAAATTACTTTAACGGATTTATTTAATTGCATTGTAAGCAGGATGAGTTAGTCTTAAAGTATGATTTGTACTAAAACTATCATATTTTAATATCATGTTAACTTCCTATTAAATAAATAAATAGCCTTATCATACCACTAGCTGTTCCTCGCCAGCTTTACTGGTCGAAACCTCACCGCAACTCTTTTTGGAGAAGGAATTTTGTAAAATCCTTTCTTAGCTGATCTCTAGATGATAGGAGCAACAAAAAAAAGGGAAACTGAAGTAAAAAACAAAAAAGTGTAAAGTATTGTAAAAATTGTATTGTAAACAAACAAATAAGAAGGAGGAAGAAGAGATCTAGGAGAGAGATGCTACAGGGGATGATCTTTTCAAGCACACTCCCCCAGAAAGCAGTACGAGCAGGTCTTCACACAGAGATGAATGAAAAAAGGAATTGAATGTAGAATGATAGAGAAGAAATGGGTATGATAAATAAGTACAAAGTAATAGAGGATAAGAATGAAAGATGACAAACTATAAAAAGATAGATATATATAAAAATGTAAAGATAAAGTTAAAAATGATAAGGAATTAAAAAATTTAAAGATATATACGTCTAATAGTATCAGAGATCTCGTTATGATATGTATCATAAATAGATCCAGAAATGTTTATAAACATGAATAGTCTGCATTGGTTACATTTGAAAAGCATCTGTTAAAATAACATGTTTTCTCTAAAAAGCTACGGAACGTTGCAGTTAATAAAATGGCACTTAACATTTTACCGTGCAAAAAACCAACACACCCTTGTCCGCACATGT
Source organism: Troides aeacus (assembly GCA_033220335.2). Taxonomy (NCBI): domain Eukaryota; kingdom Metazoa; phylum Arthropoda; class Insecta; order Lepidoptera; family Papilionidae; genus Troides; species Troides aeacus. The sequence goes on along the minus strand of CM067275.1, from coordinate 4,144,183 downwards.
GTTAAGTATTAGCCGCCTCCGTGAAACGGATGGTAAGATTAGGTTAATTTGAATTTCGTGAGTTATGTTTGTCTTGTAAGACGTTCTAATGCGAGACAAATTGTTGACGCAGCATCAGCTTTCATTAGTTCCGACCAGCCATCCCCCTTCCTCTTACACTACGATAAGCGTAACAGCATCAGCTGCTCTACACAGATTGAACTCGAACATTGAACTGTGCGACGCTGTGCTATACGTTGTTTTATTGTTTGAAGTTATATATAGTTTTATTTGTGAAGTTTGAGACATTTTCAATGCAGTTTGCGGAAATGCGTCGGCGACAGTTGCGACATATCCATTCTATGGGTTTGTTTTTATAGAGACGGCGCGTGGGCAGTTGTAACAACATGATATGACACCATTTACGATGCCCATTATACGACGTGTGCCGCTTTTATTTGCGTGAAACTATTAAAAATAAAATTTATATTACCTTTTTGTTATATATTGAATTCGGGATATAAATAAATGAGATAACAACACTGACATATTTTTAAAAACTTTCGTACGATCCTTCCGGTTACTTATTAAGAGAGTAATAATTAAACTTTACAAATAAATCGTTTACACGAAACAATCGTACACCTGACTGTGGAGTGTCCTGTGTTCGGAAGAAAACGAATAGATTTAGAAATAGACTTAGACATAAAAATAAGAAAATTGAATGATTTAATTACCAATAAGGAAATTAGGAACAAGTTTCTAGAATATTATGAATACGTTGCACAGAGAACTGTAAATACAAATAAGTGATTATAAATAAGCGTATAAATACATTAATGCAACAATTATCTATGTAGACAAGAATTCTGACCCGAGTCAGGAGAAACAAGGAGCATCATCAGCCTATAGATATCAACTGATAGGCATGAGCGTCTCCCTAGGATTTCTAAAACCCATTTTACGCAGCTCACATATTAAGTCTTCCCCAGACTATCAAAGAATGCATGCGTACAGAACCCCCACTATGTAGCTAGTCCATTTTGAAGGTCCGGTATGTATCTAAAAATACATTACTGCCATTCAGGAACCTTAACAGCTGGTAGACTTCAGACGACACTTGCTATAAGCGTATGTGGACAGTACTGATAAAACATTAAGAAGAATCAACACTATGAGAACATATCTCACATTGCGAATCTTTTGCATAAATAATGATGATGAAATAACTTAAATATTCATCATTTATTAAAGAAAGAGTCTACTTAATTATGTATATTGTGTATAAACAATATAAGCTTTCTGAATTCGTTTGGTAGTATAAACATAAACCTTGGACGTTATATCTTTCATATGCCGCCAATAGTAAATCTTGTTAAGGTTTATAGAAGAACAGATAAAAAGGGTACGCTTTGGAAACTAAAAGCTATCGCGATCAAAGCTTTTAGGCGGTTGGCGAAATATATTTAGCGATGGCCGACAATGATAACGTTTTTTTAACGGCTGACAACTATATTCGGAACATTGGAGATTGTAATCGACAGTCATTTAGAACTTTTTAAGATTCAATGATCTAGTTAAGTGATAACCGACTGAATGTATATCTTTTCTTGTTTTTGAACATGTATGAATTTACAACATTCCTAACACACAATCATAGATATAATTTAATGTAATACTCTATCTATGTATAGCAAATATACAGAGATTCATTATTCTTTCGTCGTCATCGAGAGATCTTAAGAGATATCATAGTTTAGGAACGATTAGACGAAAAGACTTAAAATTCGGTAGAGATATAACTTCAGCCATATTTAAGGGTGTTTCAGCCATATATGCAGGTGTTGCTGGGTGCTATGGCTAGCAAAGAGAGCGGACAACAGCTAGTAACAGTATGTAGGATTTCTTTTTATTGTACGAAGTCATAAGAGAAGCTGAATGATCACCTGGTAAGCGATTCGTTTGCTCATAAAAATGTGGCACTAGCTAGGATGTTATACACTTGCCCACATTGTGTTCGCTGCCTTAAGACATAGGAAGTTAAGTATCATTACCTCAGTAATTTTACTAGTTACAACGCTGTTCAAACCAGAACACAGTAATACTTGTTAACTACTGTTTAGCAACAGAAATAGGAGCTGCGGTGGTACTTTCTCGGACGGTCTCCAGCGACAAAGTCGTATCACCCTTAAAACATGAACAGCAAAGTTTTGACTTTTAAATACAAACTACTTAGATTAAATAACCTCACATTTATTATACAGAGGTCTCGTGTCAATATTCATAACAGCTTTAGTTTTGTTTGGAGTCAGATCAGTGAGATACGGACCATTTTTCAAACGTGAATACAATGACCGTTCAATATGCCGCCCATTGTAAGTACCCGGAGCGATTGATTCTGTTTATTTTTATTATTATTATTTTTTTATTCACCACATTTTACGCAGCATCCATCACGCATTAGACACAAAGGATAGGCGTCGTTTAACATTAGTCTAACTTCTTTACGCTTTGATAACCGCCCGGGGTGCCCGGGGTTTTTTTATGAACCGTTACTCGTATATATACTGTTCCACGCAGTTAAAAATAATTAGGTAACTGTGACACCGTGTGGTGGGGGAATTGGGATCCTCAAAGCGGGGATGCTGTTAATCTATTCCGAAGTCTGTTGATTGTAAAATATGTGCAATCGACAGATGCGACGCTCGCATGTGTTTTGTTAACCTCGTGAGCTCTGTCAGTGACTTAGTATTCTTTCATGTTATTTATTGGACTCAAGGGATTTGTCCATCGATTATAACTTAACTTGAGAATATAAGATTTTTTCTTAACTGTTATATTATACTGATATTAAAGAAATAATTTATTTTTATTAAACAAACGTATTAGTAATAATATCAATTGAGTTCACTCATAATCACTCTCTACATAATCAAGGATTTCACCACAGTATTTTATAGGACGGTGACCATTCCTTCTTCTCCTTCTCCACTGGTAGCACTGAAGGAGCCCACCGAGATGTTAGTATTTAGAAATCTAACAAAACCTAGAATTAGAGTATTTTTTAAAGTAGTTTTTCTATACCCATACATACTTCGATATCCTTTCGACTCGAAAAAAATCGTTTTATGACATACTTATAAATTCTTGTATTACTTAAATACAATGCTAAATAATGTTGTATATGTTAGAAATAAGTTTATACGTGAATCAAACGAACATAACTAGTATTTGAACTTAAGTTATTAAAAACAGTGATAAATTGAGACAATTTGGTGGACACATTTTGGAATAACTTAAGTGGGGCTGTAGTGTATTTAAGATGGTACGACGAGGCACTAAATATCGAATAGTTTAGGGGAATGCAACCCCATTTGAGGGGTGAGGGCCGAGCTATTAGCGCTGGTTGAACCTTGACTCCTCTGGGCATTAGTAATTCTTATGTTACGCAAACATTCGGAAGATGTAACAACTGGTAACTTACTTCCGTTTCTTAACTTATCTCTAAATATAAACATATAACATTCGAAGTTGTAACTGGACCATTATTATATATCTATGAAATATCTATCTCATTATATTATTATTTATATAAAGTTATTAATTACATTATACTATAATAATTAAGTAAACTCAGTAGATCTCCATAAACAATAAAAAAATCTAAGCACAACTGTTTTTGGTATTTGACCACTAATATATAAATCTAGATCCAATGAGATTATAAGTAAAGGTACTAGTTTTTTTATTTTTTTTCTTGGGAGACTTTTATGCCTTAGTGATATGTCAGCCAAAACAAGTACTTGTTAAAATATAGATTATTTTGATGTAATACTTACCTAAGCACATGAGGCCTATGAGCGACGTCACCAAAGCAAACGTGTCCATAGTGTAGCCTATTGTCTCATGTTTCGATGCACCAACTCCAAAGTAGACTCGCAAAGAAACACCAACATTTTTCGTATTCGTTTATCTGAAAATAATGAGAAACATTTAAAAATGGCTAACTTCCGTAAAAATTAAATAAAATAAGTGATAACTTCATCACTTAGGTAGGTCTCTGTGACCGGAGACTGTCTAAGTAAGTACCACCGCAGCTTCTATTGAAGCCGATAAACAGTGGTATGCATTCATTACTATGTTCCGGTTTGAAGGGTGCTGTAGCTAGTGAAATTACTGTGGTAACGAGACAACATCCTATGTCTCAAGGCGACGATCGCAATACGGTGCTGTATATACTAACTAGCACTACGTTCTGGCGTGTCACTTACCATAAGGTGAACATCTCGCTCATCTCGTCGCATCATTATATAAAAAAAAAAATTATCGACTTTTCATCCGATAACTTTTTTTTTAATTTCCTACTACTAAGGTAGTAATTAATTTTATATGTCCAATATAATGTTATATTACAATTATAGAGATCAACATACAATGTTCTAGTTATTTTTATATAATATATATGGTACCGGATTTGAACTTACTCGATGCTTGTTATTAAATAATTTAACTGTCCGTTAAAAAAAAAAACCAATTCGCACTTTTATTTAACTGTCCCGTTTTCATTGCGCTAATAATTTATTTATTTCGCATTCATGCAGTAGTTTCAATTAAACGTAAAATTCAATTATAAATTCGTTAGCCCAATAACGGGATCAGTTAACGAGGCTCGATAGCAACGAACTATATTAATGTCGCATCTGCGGCCGATTATTATTTACTTTAGCAATAACATAGAGGATTACTATTGAAACTTTCCTGTACAATTAGCATCATCACAATCTACCGACAGACGTCCACTGCTGGATATGAGTCTCCCCTGATAAATTCTACAACGATCAGTCCGGCGTTGCTCGCATCTAACATGGTTTTCGGTATCTCCGGGCACTAGAAACTGTCGTTTGTAAGGGCTCATATGGGAGGGATTTGGGTCATTTCCTACCACTCTAGCTCAATGAGAGTTGGTTGGAGCTAGAGCCTCTTTTGTTAATTAGCAGGTGAGTTTGCTGTTGCAGCTTGGGTCCCATGACCCGTTATGCGAGACCCTTTAAACCCCAGAATTAGTATAAATATTCTATAATATTACGTGAGTCAGTTATTTTACTGTTAACTCTAAAGAGATTAAATTTGAGTACTTTATCTATAGCGAGTGTCACTATCGGAATGCTATATAAATAGACATTTGCGTAATTTATAGCTATTTATAGCTGAGTAAACATACAGGCATTGGCTTGGCATTTATAGCTGGTTTGATGATATGAAGGAGTGGATGGAGCTTAAATCAGTTATAAAGAATAGCTAAGGATCGAATTAGTTTTCTCAATCTAATCGCCAAACTTCAATTTTACGAGGACACCTAATGATGATAGAACATCGGAACTTTATTATTATGAGCTGGTATTTAATTTATCACTAATCGGAATTGCAGGTCTTATCAATTTTTTTTTTATTCTAACAAGGACGAGACGAACGGAACGTTCACCTAACGGTAAGCGTACCCATTACAACGCGGCGCTAGTTCGGATAATATACACTGTACCACATCGCACCGTATCAAGACACGTAGTTAGCTATCGTTACCTCAGTAATTTTACTAGCTAAAACGCCCTTGAAACTGGAACACAGTAATGTTTGCACACTACTGAAATAGGAGCTGCGGTGGTAGTTACATAAACAGTCTCAGGCAACAGAGACATACTACTACTTAACATATATGCTTGTGAAATCCCTACTTTTCCGTCAAGCAGTCGTTTAGAAATACTATTGTGTTGTGAATTAAAGACCTTAAGATGCTGTAAATGCAACTCAATTTTAAGATACCACATTATTAGCCAAATACATCCTATACAACCTCTCCAATGTAGTATTAATTGCACAGTTCAGTTATTGAATGAAACACAACAATATTATTTCTATTTACACTTATTACGAACAGCAACTCTTAACCAAGGTTAGTTCGTTATTATATTAGAGAGATATTCGAGAGGGTAGTTGAAATTAAGAGAGACGTTTCCTTTTTCGCTTGACAATATTCTGTATGGATAATTGTAAACCGATACTTAATCTGATACTATTGCACTGATTAAATAATAGCTACTGATGTAATTGAAACGGGTGAAGTGTTTAGGATGTTCAACAAACCACCCTTATTGTATCTGTAACATCTCTAATATCACTTATTGCGATATTAAACTGTGATTATGAAGGGATACATCAATTTAATATTCTGTTTAATATATATATTAAATAGCTGTTCTCTTCTCGCTTTTCGCTGCTTTAGTTGTAACATCTATGCAGTTATTTTTAGGGAAGAAATTTGGTAATATTCACTTTTAGCTGACCTCTAAAAGGCACAAGCAATGTCTCTACCAAATTTTGAGTCTTTAAGTTTCAAATATATCGTGATAAGTCAATGAATATCTGGATATCTCCTATATATATAGATAGATTATAGAAGTATACGCGTGATAAAACTTTGACGAGCTCGATTTATTCTATCCTAACTACTCTCAATATAAACTTCCGTCAATGTCGAGTGGGTTACACCGCAGGTCATATTAGAGTCAATAAAATAATACTCTTACACAATGATACACGTTACAATGGTTCGCATGTTGGATAACCTAATACCTTTTTTTGGTGATTTTTAAAACTCTAAGACTCTGTCTCATGCCTTACATATCCCTCGACTAGGATACCTTGACTTTCATATGACTGCTGGAACATAACCGGAACCGAGAGATTTTACTGATAGTAGGTCTCTGTAGGCGGAGGCTATCTAGGTACCACTGCAGCTCCTATTTCTGCCATCAACCAGTAGTATGCAAACAATACTGCGTTCCGGTTTCAAAGGCGCTGTAGCTAATGAAATAACCGAGGAAACGAGATTGAACATCATATCTCAAAGCGGCGAACACAATGTAGTGTGTGAATATCATCTTAAATAGCATCACGTTTTTTTTGGGCAGTAAATGATCTATCAGATAATCATCTTGCCTGTGTCATCGCTTGATCTACTAAAGAATTAAAATAATACAGGGGCTAAGAAAATTCCTATCAACTTTTAATATACTATAATTAAACTAGTGTCCTTTATATTAGAGGGCAAGCAGTTAACCACTGCGCTACGAAGTTAAGTAGTCTAGGTTTAAACTAAAACAGCTAAAATTAGTAGTGGATCACTGTAACCGAAGACCGTCTGGAAAAGTATCACCGTAGCGCTTATTTCTGCCGACAAACAGTACTGTGCAAATGTTACTGTGTAGCTGTTTGAAGGGCGCTACTTGACTCTAGCTCTTATGTCTCAAGGCAACGAGTGCAAGGTTCTGCAGTGTATACCATCCTAACTAGTGCCGCGTTTGTATGAGTAGGCGTGTCATCATCAGGTGAACATCCTGCCCGTCTCGTCGTTTCGTTGAATTAAAAAAAAAACAGGATAAGAACGAAAAATGTTAACCACGAATGTAAAAGATAGATAAAATTCCTTTTTATTATGAAGACTGCAGTAGCTGTCTGAGATAACATATCACCGGCACGTGTTATAAATATAAACTAGATTATGAGATAAAAACAAATTTACTTTAAAACGTTATATTATAAAAGTAGCTGTTCTTCGCTCTTTGATGACCTTAATATAGAACTTCCATCCTCCCCCACATCACCAGCAACTTCCTATGAAGAAGGTATTTTGTAAAATCTGTCCTTATAGGACCTCTAAATGACAGAAACAAATCAATCAACATATATATCTATATTAATTAATATTCTAATGGATTCGACGATCTTGTGATGGGTCAATGAATCTGTGGATATCTCCTATATATATATATACATAAAGGTATACATTAGTTATTTTAACAGAGAGGCGTTTATAAACATGTAAATAGCAGGAATCGGATGGATCGAAAATCACTTGCTGATAATTGCTAAAGTAAACCGCTATTAGAATCGCAGCTCATTAATCCGAACATTATGGTCCAATGAAACTTAATTACACGGATTGGAAATCTAATCTAGATTTCAAAACAATGAGAAAATTATTCGGGCTAGATTAATCTGTGGTTGATTGATTGATTTGGTAACAAACACAAACAATATTCTATACTACAAATCTACTACGTATGCTATTTACAAATGTACTTTTCTTTTATTCAAATAACGATAAGGCCAGCGGGATGTTCACTTGATAGTAAGTGATACGCCCACCCATACTAATGTAGCGCTTGTTAGGATGATATATACTACATAATATTGAGCTCATCGCCTGAAACACAAGGTGTTAAGTTTCATTACAATATGGCAACAGTACTTAGACGGTCTCCGTTAACAGAGACTTACCACCAGTGAACCGATAACGTAAGCGAGGAACGACTAGTTAAATATAATTAACATAATAAGTACATTACATAATAGTACATAGTGTATTTGTTATGTTAATTCTATTTAAACTAGTTCTGCCTCGTTCACTTTGCTGGCTGTGATATCCCCGCAATTCCCTTTAAGGGTAACATTTCGTAACATCCGTTCTCAGCTGACCTATACTCGGCAAAAGGAATATTTCAACTAAATTTCAAGTCTCAATATCTTATACATATCCCAGGGATATGGTGATAAGTCACTACATAGATGGAAATCTGTTATATATAGAATATAAAGTTTATGGTTGAATAAAAATGAGTAGAATTCCTCGTAACTTACAATAACTATAAAAAAAAGGACAAAAATCAACTTCTACCTTATTTGATGTTCACAAGTAATTGTATAGAGTAATCGTGAAACTTTGAGTTTGATTTGTAGAGAATAATTTTGACTGGGAGTTGGAAAAATTAAAAAAAGCTGTTGTTCATATTACAATGAAGCTGTTTAGAAATATTTTTCAGCTTGAAAAATAATGGAAGTACTAAAATTCTAAAAACTTTCATGTTACTTATAACTGTTTTCAATTCTCCGGGTGCTCCGGTCAACTGACACATGTTTTATACCTTCTATGTAACGTACTTTCTGTATACAGTTGAGTTTTTCTCGGGTTGTATACGTGTTGATTTTATTCCGAGATCTTAAGCATCGAGTTAAGTGACGTATTATAAATAAACACTTAAAAATTTTCAATGTCCTCCTCACAAGTCGCACAGTTGTTCTCACGGTGCACACATGCGCCTAGTAACTAAACGGTGAACCAAAACAAACGTGGCCAAGGTTAAGTTTATAATTTATTGCCACTCGAGCGACGACAAGGCAGCAGTTACCTAAAAAAAAAAATATCGCCCGATACAAACAATAAGCTCTCTCTGGATGCAAGAGCCCGTCGCCCGTCGCCCGTCGGCACGACGGAATGACGTGGATTCAGGTTGGTAGCTATATTGCGTATATGGAACGGAGCTTAATTGGGACCGACGGTAAAAGTACGCCGTTGTTTTAAAGCTTTCAGCGTTTTAACAGCCTGAGTTTTGAAATTGTTATATACCACTTTTATTCAGGTACATCTATCACTTCCATTTCGTCGCTTTATAATCGAGCGTGCCTGTTAAATTCCATTGTGATGTTATTAGAACCAAAATATATGTCGAGCACCCGAGAGGAAATTTCTTCTACCAACAACAACATCGTTAGCAATGCAGGGACACTCGAAGACATAATATGAATGTTTACTTTTTACTCCGAAGGTGCGGCCGGAGATAACTTTAGCAAATGCACTAAGCTTTGAGCTTCATCGTGTTTATTTTTCACACAGGGCTGCGTCAACATAGTTTATTAACATTTGAAGATTGTTTGCCGTGTTGATTAATATTATAGCCGGCTAGTATAATATATGGAAATGATATCACATATTTATTTAAAAGAGTTACTCGGCCGAACATAAAGAGTATTGTGAAATTTCCCGCACGATATTTGCTTGTCACGGCTTTATAAGGAGACTGTCACCGGCGTGTGAGTTACGGCAAACTTATGTAAATGGTTTTAATGTTGCTTTTTAAAGTAAATAAAGCACAACATTCGGATCACACGCATCCGAGTGTACGGTTGTGTTATTATAAATATAAATTTAAATGAAACATGCTTTCGTGTGACGTTTGTTATGACTGCAAGCGTATTTACGTGGCGGGTACGCCAAGTGTCGACATATATTAGACCCACACAAAGAGCGATTGATTGTTCGAGCCTTTTAAAATATGAACTCTGCTCCACTTTTGAATTGATTAATTGTAAGTTGCAACGCCGGGATCCATTTTCAGAGGTCTATTTTAAGAGTTCTCCGCACAGTTGTCATCATTTACGATCTTTTTTTTTAATTACTTCAAACCTAAGAGAACGGCCCGTTTATTGCCTTTAATTTTTATTGTTTCGTGTAGTGTAATATTACTGTGTACAATGAATCGAATGAAACGTTAACGAGCTGTACACAAATTTTTGATGTAGTTAAAAAAAAGTTGTGAATTTTTGTATTAGAACGCCGTGGTTGTTGCTGGTGATGCATATTTCAATTCTTTAAATACGAAGTATGAAGAAATGCTACATATCAGAATATGTAAAGGAACATAATGTCGTTTTTTGCCACTAGCTTGTATTACCAAAAATTGCGCAAGTTTTTACCAAAGTTTCCGACAAAGCGTTGCCCGTACTCTAACAATGCTTTATTTTTGTTCGTGCGGTCTCCACTGACAGTTCGCGTGATGAATTAGTCCCGGGCAGAGGATTATTTCTACCCATTTCATGAAGTTTGCATGCATCCATTGTATAGAGCGGAAGCGGCGTCACAAAGCGAACGCTATAGGAGATTATTGTCGAGGGTGAAGATTGGGGCTTGCGGATAAGCTTAAATCTATAATTTAGAATTAACTACAACGACATTTTTATAAACTTAGACGCAACTGAAAACGTTAAAATCCTGGAAGAACTAAATTTAGCAATTACTGAAATACTTTAGCCTGTCAAATATTGGACTGTTAATACATATATAATTTATTACAAGCTGTGCCCTGCCCACTTGGATGAATAGCCGTAGCATAAATTTAGACTTGAAATTTTGCTGAAATATTCCTTGTAAGCAACCGCGACTGTTCATGACTCTATAGCAACCGTTACCATAGGAACCGAATAAGTTTATTAAATTTAATTGCAAATAAAATAATGAGAGATCTATTGAATAGTAAATATAAATAACCCATAACCATCTACAAATCAATCCGCGTCGAATGGTCATGTTCGTATGTCGATACTTTCAGTAGTTTTCACGTGATTGGTGATCAAAAAAAATTCATTTTTATTATTTATATACAAATACATATATATATATATATATTCATTACATTAGTAGTAAAAGAATTCTACAATATTACTCTTAATAACTAGCCAGTAAAAGGACTAAAAACAGACACTTCGAACTGATTTCTTTGTATAGATTTCTAACTGAGTTAAGAATATATTCTTTATATATAAGAAATTCGAAGAGAACTCTTCTAAAATTAAAATCACATACAATATTACTGATTACTAATCCTGCTTTATTTACTTAAAGGTTTATGTTTGAGATATTAGATTCTAAGTATCCAATTTATTCGAGCCTTATCAAACAAAACATAATTTCGAGCGGAACACGGAAAAATCGTAAATAGCAATAACAAATGAGTTAGTAGTTTCCGGTGTCTAGGTTCTATTTCAAACGCCGAAACTACAATAGAAAAGCAGATTAAAGCTACGTGAATGTCGAGCCATAAATCCTTCCAATGTCTGGAAGAAAATGCTGGCGTTTAAACTGCTGAACGGAAATACTAGCGCACCTGCAATACTGTATAAGGTCTTACCTACCAATGATCACATAATCTAGCAGATAAATTACAATCTAAAATATATGTATTAATACAAAGCGAGCGGGTTTATCAGTGTATCAGTATCAGTTTATCATGAGATCATACCTTAATGGAACTTTTTGTATCCAGAAGTAAAAATCAGAAGGAGAGTAAAGAAATGATACTACGCAAATACTAGATAGTATCTCGAGAGAAAGAACTGTTTTTAAAGAAACAAAATTAATCTGCATGAACGGCTCATACATAGTTATATCTTACTTTTAATTTTACATATATTGTATGGTAAAACAAACATATATAAAAGAAATTGATCCAACAAAGATTAATGGTGTAATATATATAATATAGGATCGATCGATGTGAAGATCATTGGGAGAGACCTATGTACAGCAGTACACGTCTACCGGCTGATAATGATTATGATGATATATAATAAATATTATTACCGTTGATATAACAGATTCATTTCTCATTAAATAATAATATTATTATTAATAGAAGTAGCAGTAACATTAGTTGGAGTAATAAACTTTGCATTATTTGTATTAGGGGGACCGGAAAGTAATGTCGTTTTCTTACGCTAAATACAAACCCATACATTTTTAACGAGTCTTTATTTTCAATCAATGATGTATTCCCCATCATTGTCAATAACCTTTTGCCATCTAGTGAGTAAATTTTCAATCCCTGATCGATAAAAATTAATTGGTTTTTCGGCAAAATATCTAGAGATGGCATTTTGGATATCATCCAAATTTGCAAATGTTTTGCCACTTAAAAAGTGTTGCAGCGCTCGGAATAAGTGGAAATCCGATGGTGCAACATCGGGCGAATATGGTGGATGAGGCAGCACCTCCCACCCCAATTCATTAATTTTTTCTAGAGTTCGCCTTGCGCAGTGCGGTCTTGCATTGTCATGTTGGAGAATGACGCCTTTTCGGTTGACAATCGCTGGCCACTTTTCAATTAAAGATTGATTGACTCGCTGCAATTGTTCGCTGTAGAGGTCTGCAGTAACAGTTTCTCCAGGTTTCAGTAATTCAAAATGAACAATGCCGCGAATACTCCACCAAACACACAAAAGCGCTTTTTTGGGGTGTAAACCTGGCTTAGCAGTACTCCGAGGGATTTCATTTGGAGAGAGCCACTGCCTTTTGCGTTTTGGGTTATCATACAGGACCCATTTCTCATCTCCTGTGATCAAGCGATCAAAAAACGCTTCTGTGTTGTGTCGTTGAAGCAATAAGTTGCATGTGATTGATCGGTTAGCCTTATTCTGTTCGGACAGATTATGCGGGACCCAAACACCTGCTCTGCTTACTTTTCCAATCTGCTTCAAATGTTCTTGGATGGTCGACCAAGGTTTGTTGAGACTGTTTGACATTTCCTCGATCGTCTGACACGGATTTGCTTCCACTTCCGCCCTTAACACGTCGTTGTCTAACGCTGATGGTCTTCCTGATCGATACGAGTCGGAAAGATCAAAATTACCCGATTTGAACTTGGAAAACCACCTTTGGCATTTACGAATGTCCAGTGCATTTGGATAAACATCGCAAATGTTTTTGGTAGCAACTGTTGCGTTATTTCCCTTGCGAAACTCAAAGAGCATGCAATGCCGGATGTGTACCTCTTCTGGTATTTGGCTGGCCATTTTACCCAAAATTACAAAAAAAAATTGTAATTCAATTGTCTATAAGTAAAGAAATCACTATAACCTCACAATGTCTTTGGTACGCCTCTGAACAAAACAATGAGCTGACAAATGACAATCAAGTATTGGCATGCGCAGAAACGACATTACTTTCCGGTCCCCCTATATTATTATGGGAAACGGAACAGTAATGGCGGACACTTACCGGTTAAAACCCCACGGTGTCCCTCTTTAAGCCATGGGTCAAAATTACGAGAACGCTTTCGCATAAAGGCCCCACTTCATAAGTCTCTTCAAGAAGAGAATGGAGCTGAAAACCTCTATCCTATATCTACTACTGCTCAACCCTGTACTGTACAGACGTCTGGTCTTATTTTAAACATTTACAAGACAATGAAATTACAAAATCAATAAAATACTTGTTTTAAGTAATGGCAGTTCATTAGCTCAAACAGCATCTTACTTTTCACACAATTTGCTAACATAAGGCGTTTTCATTGATATCAAAGCGATCCTTTATCCTACAATAGCTACGATATAAATTGTTTAACAATTAGTTTTATTGTATATCATTGTTCAATGTTTGATAACCTTAATAATGTATTGTGTATCGTTGATAAGACCAATGAAAGTTGATCCTTTTAGTTTATTTCTTTTATCAAGAATACTCGATATAAGAACTACAATTTATAAATACTTGCTGTGGTTAACTTGAATGAGGCTGACATATGACAAACAGATTATTTCTTATTATAACTGCGAACGATATCAAACATAAAACTAATACACAAGTAATTCAAACGAATTTCTCTTTGTTAATTCGCGAAACTTGACCTTAATTTCACATGATATTAAGTGACAATGGGTTTGTTAGTGGTGAAGCATTTTCGCCTAGACTCTGTCTCTTATATGCAGCTTGAACACAGCAATGCTGTTACGGCAGTAGATTTACAATGTCAGGACAATCGCTGTCCAGATGGTTCCAAAATTTGTACAACCATCCAAAATCAGAATTTTGATGTGTTCTTCTAAAAAACAAACATTCTGAACCAAATGTGAAATATAATTAAACCTAGGACCGATAATACTAAATAGAAAAGACTACATTCGTAAATTTGCAGTTTAACGCTATAAAGCTCTATTCTTTAGTTTCGCTTGGGGTTGATGAAAGTTGTAATTTTACCAATTTCCCACATGCGAAATATTCATTCCCCAGGTTCGAACCCAGACAGCAGCTCGTTTAACTCTCACTGGACCGTCAATAAAACTCGGAATAATTTGACTTGGGTCGGCCGTGGGCGAGGTGTCAAATTTTCCACATCATTAAATGCCTCTTCAACTTTTGGATTTGTGGTTTTGGCATACGGGATTTATTATTTACTTTGTTACGAGCAAACTCTTTCTTTATTATACAATTCGATCTTCACATTTATTAGGTATATAAAGAATAAACTTAATTCTACCGCTAAATTATAATAATGAGATTTAAATACAGATTTAATAAAACTGATATCTATTGAAGTCAATCAGACTTTAAATTTGTATTGAAACAAGGAATATTTACATATAAGTTACGTTAAGTTACTTAAAATTTTTATACAGTTTATGCTTTGTTATATATTTTTTACATAAATGTCATAACAACAATGGATTTATATTCTTACGATCTGTCCATATTATTATTTAGATCTATCCTATTGATCCTATTATTTACACCTGTATAAATTCCTAAGTAGTAGAATATTTTCAAGGAATATCTTAAGGACTTTTAATTAGTTTCTTTATTATTATTATAGTTATATTATAGTTATATGAATGTTAAGATGTATTTATTATTAACTTGTGTCTTTGTTCGGAATTCTGGTATGCTTTGATTATTGTCATGTCGAGAGGACTAAAACAAAGAGCGGCACTAAAATTGATTAACAGTTTATACACGTGACCAAAAGGATTTAAATGTTTCTTAGTAACTGTCCGCCTTTGATGTTGTGGAATTTCTCGAGTTAGCGGTTGATTCATTTGATGTGTTTATTTTTGGCGAGCTTTCGTGTGCTGCCTGCGATGCGACGGGCCGGGTATGCGCCGGCGCATCGCATCGAGCAACAAGCGCATTAACCATTGCACAATGTTTGACCAAATGTTTCCACTGTCGAACCACGCGCTCTATCAAAATATTGACCCTCTTATCCGCAACGCGACTCCGCCGTCGTACTTTAAGACTTACAAGTGTGAGGCACCTTCCTATTTACTTACACCATTAGCAAGCACTTAATAGTGTAAGCGTGCGGCATTAAAATAATATTTGAACGTCGACGATGCGGCGCGTTTACCAACAGAGAATATCTTCTATCAAAACCTCATTATGTACTAAAGCAGCCTTCCCATTTTTTTTGCGTTGCTAAACCCTCTAAATCGGCCTCGTTAAAGTCATTTATTTAGGACCACTTTTTGTTGAAAGGGATAAAATTAAAAGTAAAGAGTGACCATGTAACAATTAAGGAGCCGTTAGAGATAAAAAATGTCACCCTCGTAAAGGCTCTTTACGGGTGCAGTGGCTAAAAAAGGGACTGTTTTTATCACCTGGGTTGGAAGTCACAAAATGTTTATCACCACTCCATGACATGTTGATTTATGCTTTCACCCCGTCCGAGAGCCGGTGGCGACTGAAGTGTATTAGATTGTTTAATTGCTCGTTTATTTAGGAAGATAATGTCTGCGTCTGAGTTGAGAGAGGTTTAGCTCACTGGAGTGAAATTCAAATGATGATTCATGTAAAAAAATTTAACTGCCTTCGCGCAATTAATTTTAAATCGGACGTCCATAAAGCTTATAAAAATTTTACCCATAAATATAAAATTCAAATTCGAGGTTGCATCAGCTGTTGATCTAACTTGAGATTTATTACACGTAATTGCCATGAAGAGTATAACATCTCATGCATTATGGATTATATTCGGGATATATGATGTGTTTTAAGACAAAAGATATAAAAGAAGACCTAAAAAAGGTGGCTAATGACCGGCTTACACTTCCCTTGAGCCCACCGGAGACGTAAAAATTAAAGGCTTATCTTAAATTATGCTTAATTGAAGGGTCTAAGAAGAGCAGATTGAATTTCAAAACGAAAGATTGATGTTCTTCGAAGGTACAGTGTTGCCGATAATAATATAAACATCTTCGATATATTTATCAGGCAAATTACTTTGGTACGTTTAAGATACGCGGCCGCCGCTGAAGTAATAAAAAATTGTTTGGGATAAAGGTGTCGTAATGGTGATCGCTTTGGTTCAAATATATTTATTGAAACTAAAGCTATAAAATGTATTATCCAGTAGATTTATAAATGATGTAAATGAATATTCTAGAAACTGAGAAAATACTACATGAATGTAACGGATAGATGTGTCTTGTCATGACGGCGACATAAAGAAGCTAAACCAAGACGAATACTTGCAAAGACACGGGAGAGTCTCAGACATTTTATTATTAAATTGTTTTAGATCACTTATATTATTGACTTCATGATTTATATATCATCTTAAATACATTTTAAGTTTAAATGTAAGGAATCTTAAAAGATTTTTTACTGTAAAAATATCTTTATGCAGGTTTGTTATAACCGGCTGATAGTACTACAATATACGTTATATCGTTTGTACTTGTACTAACCTACATATTTAATGGCTAGAAATCTGTAGGATTCCGATAGCAGTACATGATAATAATAAGTATCCAGTGTAACTTTTGTTCAAGTTGCACTTTACATGATAATTAAAAATCTATTGTGCTAGTTCGCGTAACGGTTTCGTAGCTTACACGTTAAATAGCAACAAGAACAAAAATATTGTGAGAGCGCTATATTAAACAAAAAGCCGCTACATTTAAGCGGCCAGACCCCGCGTACAATAGCGTATTGTTTTCGAAAACCTCAACAATAACCCCCCAGTGTTTGGCCATTCCTCTCTTAATTCCCACTAAATCCTCCTAACGGAGCCTGAGTGGCAATCCGTGAATTTCAATAACAACAGACGCTCTTAAGGAAACAGTATCGTTTTAATAGACTGAACAAAAAGCCGTTATAGACAGACCCACGAGAGGTGAAATTTCATATAGAACAACCGCTCTATTTCAACGTATATCGCTTGCTCAAATGAAACTTTCCTTACAGTTTCAAACACCTTTAGTAAAACTACTAAATAACACAAGTTGAAATAAGGACAGATATAAGATCGTTTTGTTTGCTGAGAATGCATCGAAACAAACTGAACTGTAAAGGACCAATATATATCTTTTTGCATTAGTTATTGTATATATATGTACAATTGATATCTTCATCAATCAAACAGTGACGTATCTGGTCGATAACACTAAAAACGAAGCATTCAATATGATTCTACTTCAGATACGACGTTCATCAGCAATCAATCAATTTGGCACCATAGTTTGAATCGTGAGAAATGTGCAAACCTTGATATATATAATTGTTGAAGTATTGATATATGCAAAAATTTAAATCTGAATTAGCCTTTCTTTGTATTTATCTGTTTCCATTTCAATGCTATAAAAGAGTTAAACTTAAACAGTGATAATGAAGAGTGTAGTAATACAGATTCAATGAATTTAACTTGTGTATAGGATTTAACTTTTTTTAGGACGAGTTCTCAATTAATAGAATATAGTATTAGTAAAGGATTAACAAAAACCTAATCTCCTTAGTTTATTTGAGAGGGCTAATGTTTTAGTGTTCAGTATACCTATAATTTTAGTTAACGATTATGTGTGCGGGGGTGAGACTGTTAATTGTAATTATGGCGGTATTGTGTGAAATTTTATTGCTATCTCATTGGCGTGCTCATTACTCCGGCCATCGTAATTGTACTCCATTGTGTCCCGTCCCGCAGATGCCATTTTTCTGCGAACCGTGTGAATCTGGAACGAGGGGACCCCCACTAATACCCGTGAAGTTTCCGTTAACTTTCCGAACAGAACGGCCGGCCGTCCGGAATTGAACCGCAACTAACTTTAACTGTTGATGCGAAACGCTGATAAAATTAGCTTTATCCCGAGATAAATGCTTGATGTGTAACGAATAACGCTTACAATTATTTCTACCCAGAGAAATATTTATAACATCATATTTTAAGTATTGTTACAAAGAGTTGCGATCATCTAGCAGACGATTTCAAAAATAGAGAGATGTACGTGGAAAAAAGCAGAAAAACCATCCCTAAAATAAAAAAGAACTAACAATAAGGAAATGGAAAATATTCATATTATTAATATTATATATAATAGCAGTTAATACTTTGGAAAATACTTTCATTCGCCCACTTATGTTTAAATCTGATAAATTTCTGTTTGAAGAAATCAACCTATGACAATGACTTTTGTATTCATTCAATTCAGATACGGTAAAAACCATTTTACCAATATTAACTTTATACATTGCATACTCTACAACAAATTACATAAGCGTATGCAATAAGCCACGGTATAAAAGCGGGAATACCCGTAAAAATACCTCACTCTCATGGGGCTTTGCTAAAAGGATAACAAAATAAATAGCAGCCGTTATTGTGCGTTTATTTTCGGTACGAACACACGTTGGCCTTTTAGACAAGTTGCGATGGACTCCTAAAGTTTCATCGCGGCCTGTCGGAGCGATTAGCGCTCTGACAGCTAATTTATATACTCAACTTACTGTTCTATTCCCGGTTCGGGACTGCGGAGCGCTGCACTACGACAGAAGTGACAAAAGATTTAACATACACCCCACTTACAATTGAAAAAATCTACAGTAAAAAAAAGAAATAATTCTACCGTGGTATAGTGTTATTAACATATGTTTTACTTATTACAAAACTGTGAATTTGTATTATATTAAACACAGAGTTTCTGTATATATCCTTTACAGTTATCATCATCTACCTTTAAATGAAGTAGTTTAATTTATATTAGTCCAATCAATATTAAAAGAAATTCTAGAGGGTTAGTCATGATAATTAACTCAATTAGTATATGAAATAAACAAGAAAGAACAATACCAAAAATATCAGTATTTTGTAAATGTAAACTGTAAGGTATTCATTTGAACAAATATCTATGAAAATATAGAAACTGTTATATATATAGGAAACTAGTGAACAAAACAAACAGGGACATTACAGAAATATAAACCGCAGCTGCACGACACTTACACGTCATTGGCTTTTCCGTAACATTACGTCGTGCCATAAAGGTATTTAAGTGAATAGATAATGTAATATGCATCTATGATATTGCTATATAAATAGGATATTATTAAAATATGCCACCTCTGATAGATAAGTAGAACTACCACGGTATTGTTCCAAACGCTTGCATGGGTAGCGCATTCCCGACGACAAACCACTCGTCTCTAAATTTAGAAGCAATCTTGAGAATGGTTCCTTGACAAATAATTCGACTATAAACCGGTGAAGTAATTTAAACGTTTATAAGGTTTAATGACGTAATACATTTTTACGTACTCTTGGGATTAGTTCACCAATAATAGATAACGTACACAAAGTTGACAGAGGGAAGAAACACAAGGATTTTTTATTAGATTGTATTTAAAGAAATATAAGTTATAAACAGTTGAGCAATTAAGGAATAATATCACTTATCTGAAAGCGACATAAATTTACTAAAAATCGCTATCCCAGACATACCCTAAAAGCTCAGCGGACTGTACATTGCATGCTCGTAAATTACACAGGCGACGTACGAAAATAGCGTAACACCCTAACGCCATGGGAACGAACCATCAACCCCATGCGAACGCTAAACGCCTACAGAGCCATTTGGCGACAAATCAAATAGAATAAGACGTTGTAATTGCGATTGGAAACGCCCGTTCAATAAACAATTTATAAGGTTAAAGAATTGTTAGGATGAATGATGAATGCATCCGCTCGCTATGAAATCCGCTGCGTGAACGGGGATGAGGCGGTACAACAATGAACCGGGGATGAGGACGGAAGCATCGCAGATTTTTCTGTTATCTCAAACAACAATAGAAGCCTGCTTCAATTCTGCCTAGGAAACTCGTCGTCCTTTGTACTATTAATTATTATACAGATAGATAATTAAACTTAACCATCATGAAATGATATCACAAATAAAAATACGTACTTAATAATTTTTAAGCATTTGTTCAACCATATGAAAAAAGCATTATGCTATACTTTTAAATTATTGTATCGTATCTAAACTACTTTCTATTGGCTCTGGATTCTATTGAGACAAGAGGTAATATCTAGTTATAAACACATAGTGCAAGGATAACTATTAATATCATTCCTTTATTGTTACTCTTCTCTAGAAGATTTCTTTTTAAAAATGCAACTTTCAAGTACAGCCTGACCTTAAAATATATCAACCAAACTTGATTGATATTACACAAAGGTCATAAAATAGAAACCAATAAGCAAATGGGTGTAAGGGGTCCCGCACTGTTGTGCACCCGCGGGATCCAAGCCAACCTCACCTGCTCGTGGTGCACCCTACTAATTAACAAACGAGGCTCTGTCTCCCACCAACCCATATTGAGCGGGCGTGGTGGGAAATGACTCATATCTCCATTATAAACCCCTACAAACATAGATCTTTGGGGGAAGCCTATGTCCAGCTATGGACGTCTATCGGCGGATGATGATGAAGCAAAGACTGGAAAAGTTACTCGATACACAAAATCTCTGGTACAGAGTGATATAAAAAAAAACAATTTTCAAGTACATAAATAAGCAATTTATAAAAATATATCCAATGCACGTCTAGTTCTACTGTCGGGAGCTGTATTATGAACGCCCAAGATACGAGCGCAGCTTAGCTCAGAAGACACTAAGTAAAGATTGAATTTTTTATATATAACTTTAGTGACTTGATATGATATAAAAATAAATAAATATCATAGGTTTTGAAAGTATTTTCAGTTAACAAAAAGAATAGATATTACACAATAAGAAAGATTATCTGAACATAAAGTTGCTGCTCGTTGTACCTCACTGTTGATGATGTAAACCGAATTGATTAGAGTTTATACTGCTTTCATATTTTCAGTCTCGCGCATCGGTCATAGTTTCCTGTAAAATATAAGAGGCACTTACCCGTGAACATAAACATCGTGGATCCATAGCAGCGAGCGCCATCAATCAGAATTTACCCGTAGTCCCGCTGATAATGTATCGCCAACAACCCAACATTTAATTGCTGATGGATCGCCGGGTAGCTCCGACAGGCGAATTTCATTGGATATCATATTTCGCTTACATAATACATTTCACTCCCCACAGCCGCGCATACTATCGATACGGATACGGATTTATTATTTTCGCCTTTACAGCTTACCCTCTTTTGCTTACGGAAACGATACGTGAAATGACGGGAAGAAACGCGGAGCGGTAATGGAGGAAAATTGTTCTTTATTAGATTTTGATAGACTTGATAAAGGAATTAGATTCCGCCGTCACATATCTAAATAACAGAATATATATGAAAGCCGTTTTTGATTTGAACAAGACTTGAGGCTTGTATACTTTTATTTTATTTCAATTTAGTATAATAAACAAGATGACTTGATGGAAATTATTACGCTAGTCTGTAAAGCTTTAGGATAATTGTGCTATTCATCTTCAATTACCCCAGTAATATAACTAACTAGCAGTCAGTTACATTAGTTTCCTATACCGGAATATAATAATGTTTACATACAGCTGTTTGACGGCAGTAATAACCCATTACTATACTCTTCTAAGGAGATGCTTAGACGGTCGTCAGTTCCGTAGACCTAATTTCAAGTATTTAATTTCAAATCTAGATTAATTGATTGCATAGCACTTGTATATAGGATTTGTAATGTTATTGATTATTTTTTTTATTATGTATGGTTTATCTGTATTGACATTCAATTTCCTACTCAATTATATATGAATATTAGAGATCTCAATATCAATATATAATTAATCCAGACACCAATAATACAAAAGTCTAACAGGTATTTTAATTAGTGAATGATATTAAACATAACATTATGAGTTAGTAGCTCGCTGGCCTAATGGTTAGAGCGTGCGGCTTTCATTCCGAAGGTCGCGGGTTCGAATCTCGGCATGTACCGATGACTTAATAATTATGTACATTTGTGAACTTTAGTTACAACAGCGAGATACGAACGGTGAAGGAAAACATCGTGAGGAAAGCCGCACACTGAAATCGTCTTTGTGTGTGCGGTGGCCCCAATAAAGTGGCAACAGGCTCGCCCCCTGTTACAGCGGACTTAATCTGACCACTTCTGGCGAAAAGTGGGTATATATTCACCTCTGCTTATCCCTACTGGGAAAAAAGCCGTGATAATATAAAAAAAAATAATATTAAATTAATATTAATAATCATAGTATTTTTATCACTAATTTTTTTATATAAATATGTATATACATATATGAGCTTTCACACTCTGGGTGTTCTAGATGAAATTAAAAAAAATACAGGTAATATTTTAAAACGTTATCTTTAGCAAACAAGTACTTCTGAAGTTGCACTTCAACTTAAACTAGTTTACGTAGTGATAAACGTCTCATCAGTTTAAACAACAAGTGTCGACGGAGTGGTGAAGCTTTTGAATAATAAATATGAAACTGTTCCAAGTAGTTATTGTGGGTAATTGTAATTGCTCTCAACCAATTATTGCGTCGTTTGTTTGATTCGAAACGGCAATTAGTGAAACAATGTTGTTTAAAACAACCATTAAGTTGGAAAGCATTAATTTAATTTATACGGACATATTAGATATCGCCTCTTTACGTAGCTTTTTAAATCGATCGCCCACATTTCCAATTACAGGGACGATAAGCTAATGTTTACGATCGTCAGCATTCGGCCCCGGCACAGAATTAAAATTCATTGTTTCTCTTATCCTGGAAAGAGTAGATAAACCGAGGTCACAAGATATCTTCGCCTTATCTGGGTTACAAGGATAGGCTTTTAGGAAGAGGGGGTGGCTGATAGCAAACTGAGGGTATAATTTCGTGACCTCTTTGAATTGTAGATTGATACCATCTTAAATCGATCAATTTACTTCCAAGCTAATAGCGATTCGATACCTTGAGGATTTGAGGGGTATAATAATGTTGCTATGATATACTTTTCAAATACAGAAACATGAAGATTTCCTGTACATATGAAGGAGCAGGATAGCCTTTAAGAAATGAAGTATTGACTATATACACAGATAGACATTAACCTAGTATTCGGTCTGTTATTCAATCCAGTTTGGATTCCACTTCTTGTTATTAGTAAACAGTATCATAAGGTTAATTTATTTTTAATGAAAATTTAACAGGTTTTGTTACCATTAAGTTGCTTAAGCTTTACGTGAAAGACAACTTCAGGATATCGGCATATTCAAAGACAGTTTTTGTAGCATCCATCAACTCACACTTGGCCAGCATGGAGGATAAATCGTATTAACTTTCTCTTATAAGAGATTTCCTAGTCTCAGAAAGAACATTAAAAGAGCTTTTTTTTTATTCATTGTGGTGATAAGACCAGAAATATATTCACTTCATGGTAAGTAATACGCGTGCCCATAAAAGCTTTGAGCTAGTTATAATGATATACACTGCGCCATATTGTGCTAGTTTACTCTAGATCTTAAGTCTCGTTGCTTCAATAATTTGTAAACGCCCTACAAACAGGAAAACGGTAATTTTCGCACACTGTTTGGCGGTAGAAAAAGAAAACCGCGGTGGTACCTACCTAGACGGTCTCCGATACTGTTACTAGTGTATCAGGTGAGACATAGCTATAGGATAGAGCTTTTTATTATTGTGTGAACTTTACTCAAGATGAATATGTAACTATATGAAATATGTTTAATTTTTTTTTTAATTTTCTATTGTATCTTTTAGGTTCTTTGTGTCATTTAAAGATCACGAAGGATATTTATAGTGTAGCTGAGAATGTAGCGTTCGGTGTAAATATGCGCATGTTTGTACAACAAGTATTGTATGTTAAACGTCCTCAAATAGCGGCACGAGATGGGATGCATCCGTTCGCTCAGCGATGACCTCCGCGACGGGGCCGGGTTAACCGGCAGGATTCGAGGCATTAACCGTCCTCTATTATTCAGTGTAGTGTAGCGGTTCCAAAATAGAATACATTGTCACACTACTACTGTACATGCACTACAGCCGCGACATTGTGTTCCGCGTACATTTGATCTCGCATTGTCATGTTAAGGCCGTTTAGAAACGAGCGCGCCTATCGCTTACTTCAATCTTTGTAATAAGGGAAATGAATATCACTAAGCTAAAAATACGAATCTTAAGTTAAATAGCATTAATTACTTTATATATATAATTTGTTAAAGCTAGGAATTAACTAATACGATTAGAGGAAAGTATTAACTAAATTTCCGGTCATTACGATATAAATCTTATAGAGGTTTCAGGAGTAATGTCATAGTTATGTTTTTTTTTAATCATAATAAAATTATTTAAAGAGGGGTTGAAAGATCTAGATTCTAGTTAAAATTTGAAATAAAAAAAATCTCTTTTCATTACTTTTCAAAAATTATGTTAAGGAAATAATTTATACAAGTATTTATACTATACTTAATATTTTTCGAGTTTCCATAGTGAACCTATGAAGAACGACATGTGAACAACTGATTTATTTTAAACATAATTATATATTTTTTTATGTAATTAAGCGACGAGCCGAGCGACACGTTCACCTGATGGTAAGTTATACGGCTGCTCATTATAACATAGCGTTAGTTAAGGTGGCGTAGAACCACATTGCGCTCGCCTTAAGACTTAAGATGTTAAGCCTCGTTGCCAGTTTGAAGGTAGCTGTAGCTAGTGTAATTAACACTAGCTACAACTACCTTCAAACCGGAATATAGTAATGTTTGCATACTACTGTTTTGCGACAGAAATTGGAGCTGCGGTGGTACCTTTATTTTCTCCTGTGGTGAAATCCTGCGTTGGATACATTTCTGCTGTCGGGGCAACAGAAGAGTTATACAGGACTCTTACCAGCTAAAACCCCACGTTTCTCACTCATAGTATTGGCCGGAACCACGGGAACGCTTTTGCACACTACCATGATTCCGACAGCGAGTGACCTTGATAAGATCACATCTCGGGGTGGAACTACTGCTCTCCACCCCCAATACAAGTATTAGGCGGAAATACCGCAGGCATCACCTCGAGCCTTTCGTGTTTGGTGAACGATTACCTCGAATCTGCCACCATGGCCTCTATTACTACCACCACTCTCGGCGGTGGTACCTACCTAGGCGGTCTTCGGCGGAAACCTACTAACAGTATGTTGTATGAATTATAAATCATAAAATCTTGTACTAATGGTTGTGTTTTTTTTATCTTTTGTTATTATGAATGGAAGCCATTATAGTTTTCTAAATTGAAACGATGCCTTAACGTATCATTTGTAAAAACTAATAAGTAACGTTGTCTGTTCATATTTTTTACTCTGCCGATGCGTAAGTAAACGAAACACCAACTAAATGTATCGTATAACACGGTTACAAGAACTAATGTTTCTATTTGTAACTTCGGATGTTTCCGGCTTTTTACTTTGGCGGGTGGTACGGAGCAATTAAAAGAAGATTTGTGATGCAGCATCGGAATTGTTAGTTCATAAACGTGTAGCTTAAAAAGAAATGAGGAATCAATTTATTTTTAAAATCACATGTAAGCATATGTTGTATGCTGCTGTACAGTTTAATTTAAAACAACCGTTTGTATTTATTATTTACTAACTGTTAAGAATATAGTTTAAGTTAAGAACCGTTAACTTTACTCGTAGGTCACGATTACGATTCAGTGAATGCTTTAATACTCTTAAATGGGTGAGAGATGTCATTTCCGATATCCAAATATGGAAATTATATTGTTAATTTGTGGTTACTCAACCACACCTGAAGACACTTTTTTTTATTCAATTAAACGACAAGACGAACAGGACGTTCACCTGATGGTAAGTAAGTATACGCACGCCCATAATAACGTGGCGCTGTATACTGCTCCAAATTGCACTCCTCGTCTTGTGACAGTTTGTTGAGTCTCGATACCCAAGTAATTACGTCAACTACAGCGCCTTTCTAACTGGAACACAGTAATGTTTGCACACTACTGTTTGGCGGAAGAAATAGTAAATGCGATGGTACATACTTTGACGGTTTCCGGCAACAGACACCATCAGTAAAATGATGTCGAATGTTGTGATTGTTAGTTGATAGAAGAAATTATTTTCGAATCCGAAAATAATATATGCCATGCTCGGTCTTTCCCTGCGTGATCGAATCAGAAATGAGGAGATCCGCAGGAGAATTAAGGTCACCGACAGAGTCCAAAAGTTTGCTAGCCTCAAATGGCAATGAGCAGGATACATCGCTCAAAGGACTGATTGCGAATGGGGCACAAAGGTCCTCGAATGGCGACCGCGTACCGGTAGACGTAGTGTTGGCAGGCCCCCCACTAGGTGGTCCGACGATCTGGTGAAGGCTGCGGGAAGCAGCTTGATGCGGGCAGCGCACATTCGATCGATATGGAGATCTTTGTGGGGGGCCTATGTCCAGCAGTGAACGTTCAGCTGATAATATTCGAACACGAAATACTAGGTACCATTTTCATACTATACATCTGCGGTTATAACAGCATTGGTCCAGTCCTGCTGTATATGAAAGCCGGAGTATTCTGTACGAGCACTCTTCACTCGCCACGGCTTCATTATCATTTAACATCATGTGAAACGGGTCAATCACCAACCCTTACATAATATAATAATTGGGATGTAATATATTTTAACGTGAACCTATTCATATAATCATTACGGCGTATCGATTGTCATGGTACGATATAAAATGGATAATTTCATCGTGCATCTGTAACATGAAAATGGAGCAAAGTTTTTTGGACAATGGCGTAGTGCATTATATATTTACGTCAGTATTCAGAGATTCAATAGGCGCCCATTTGGTTTATTCAATATACATGCCGTAATATATTATTTACGTTAAACCACTCAACGAAATATTAACCGCACTGCGAGGACATTAAATTGATGACGAGGCTGTCGACGTAAATGATCCTAGCCTGATTTCTATATCATTATATTTGATTGATGAAATGATTATTTAATAAATAATGTACAGACATATGATTTAAAAGACTTTATTTATCTTTAATCTGTGGCTGAAAAACTTTTAAATAGATATCACCACTAGTTCTATTTCTACCGCCAACAGTACTGTGCAAACATTATCGTAGTCTAGTTTGTAGGGCGCTGTTGCTTGTAAAATGACTAGGGTAACGAAACTAAACACCTTCTGTATTAAAGCATCTAGCACAAAGAGATGCTGTGTGTACCATCCTAACTAAAGCCGCGTTGTTAAAGGCAGGCGTATCGTTTACCATCACGTGAACGTCTCGCTTGTCTCGTGGCTAAGGAGAATAAAATAAACGTTAATTAGGTTACATCGTCATCATCAGCCGTAGACGTCCACTGTTGGACATAGGCCTCCCAAAGATCTCTACATCAATTGCTTCCGCGTTGCTCACATCCGGTGGGTTCTCGCGATTCTCACCAGATCGTCTATCCACCTTGCGGGAGACCTCTCAAAACTACGTCTACAATTACGCGGGTGTCACTTAAGGACCTTACATTATATATTACTTTACATACTTATACATTAACTGGTTAACATAGACTTATGTCATGGACCTATGTCAACCAGTGGACGTCGATCGGTTGAGATGATGATGACATAGTCACACAATTTTACTTTTAGTCGGATTTGGTCATAGGTTTAGATTATTACATTATCTACTTATGCTGTAAAATTGATCATTATCAATAGTCGATAGATTTCCTGGACATAGACAAAAGCATTATGAAAACAATACTATGTATCAGTTTTTCTGCAGGAGCTAGTAAATTTCACGAGATGACGATTACCTATATTACTATTGAATTAAAATAAGATGATGTACTACTATCTATTATCTCTTATAAAAACTTAATTCTGATAATTTTCTTATTAATATAATGAGAAGAGAAAGGATTCGTTATTGAAACACCTAAGCATGCATGTCGGTGTATGCTATTTATATCTACGTTTTTTTTAAAGATATAGGACCTGCAAGACTTAACTAACTCTACAGCTTCATGAGACTCAGGTCTTGGTTAAATTAAATTTGGGTTCGCATCCAGAAAATACGAATCTTGTATTTTCTAGATGCAAACCCAAATTTAAGCAATTTTGATTTGAAGATAGAAATCTTTTTTTAGATTATGCAAATTGAAAAATTTTGTTCCTTAAGGACTTCTTATTAATTTACGTCCTGAATTCAAATTGTGTATTTGTTATATACTTCTCGTCTTTTATAATATTCTTGAACAAACGTTGATGAGGAATAATTTAAATCTTAGTTTACACCCGCATTTGACATTTTACAGCAGACATTAATAGCGTTATATAAATTGTCATTTAGATCTGTTTAATATGTTATCCTCTTTGGTTCTAGTAAATGTTACGAAAGTTTTAATTTATTAATGCTATGGAAATGGAATCCTCAGCAATTAATGTCATAGTTAAACATATACAACGGCTTATCATCGGATTTCTTTTCACCGGTCGGGTGTATATTTTTGCTAATTCATCGTTTCTCTCCCCATCGCGGATAAGTGGCGGACGGCTCGCCCGGAAGTCGTTTTTTCTTCTCTCAAACTTTTGAGAGCCTTGCAAAATGTCTTCGAAAAAGACTCTTTTCTCCTTAAGTACGTTTTGACATCCCTTTTGGACATATTTTTTACAATAGCAAAGCACTTAAAATCTCTCTCGTGCCGACCCGTCGCCAATCCTATTTACGAGTGGTGATTACGAAAATAATTCCGAATCATTCTCTATTTGTATGTATCAATATAAAAACGTCAAAAATATTAAGATTTTATATGTCTCTAACGCTTCTGTCTTGACAATATGCTATCAGATATTTATAAAATGCTTATTTAAGATACAAAATTTTATATGATAACGAATACAAACCGTTATATTTCGGACATACGACAAATGTATAACTTTCATTTTGTACTACGTAACTTTCTATTTCTTTTAACTTATTTTTTAAACTTATGTGGTATAACGACGGTTTAGGACACAGATATTGTGCCCAATAAAAATAAACATAATCAGTTTTATTTAATTAATTCATAATCTTTTCTTAGTTTTGAAATATTTCTATCGTATGATTAGTTTATCTTAATGATAATGTCTATACATATATAAATTATTACTTAAAATCGACAGCTCTGTACAAAATGAACTTCGAAATTTGTTATAGATATCATAAAGTAAAAATTTTTAGGCATTAATTAATAATTAAAAAAAAAACTTACTCAATTAAAACATTCCGTTCACAAAACAATCCTACGGTAATAGTCACGATAGCACACAGTAGCTCACTTGTTTAGAAACGATACAAAAGTCACTGCGTGAAGCAAAACATTCAAATTTCGCGCCACACGTTGCTATGGCGACACGTCCTACCAGTCTGATGATTGGAAGGCAACTAACGCGGGTCTGTCTCCCGGTCTAGACGTAGCGCGGGCCGGTGGGCGGCGGCGGGCGGCGGGCGGCGGACGCGGGGTGCCTCCGCGAGGGCAAATCAACCCCGGCGAACATTTGCTCAGAGAACGATCGAGCTTTAACATCAATAAGGAAGTATCCGATTACGTAAAAGGATAATACCGATAAATATAAAAAGGGCAGTATAAATATTTTTAAAGTACGCTAACCCTACAGCGAATAAATAAATTCCTACATAAAAAATACAATAAATAGAATTTTTGTACGAAAATAACATAAAATAGTTCATAAGTCATTTCTCCTACGCATTAATCAATTATATTAAATAAACAATTAAACGTTTACATCACTTAAGTTATCATAAAACAGGAACTTTATGTATACCAAAAAGGCAAAAAGACTTCTAGTCTAGTTTAGAAGTCTTTTTGCCTGTAATTGTAATTAGTAGAATTCTGCCATTTCTACTAATTACAAATCTACACGTATTTTGTAATTATTCGAATCTTTGCATGAATGCCGTAGTTACTACCATGCGGGTTAGTACATTCTGAATAATTTTTTTTTATTTATTTATTTCTAATTTTCCCTAATATTATTATTCAGGGCTTTATATTATCCTATTATTTACATTTACTTATCTTCTCTAGATCTTCGGTGGAGGCCTATGTCCAGCAGTGGACGTCTATCGGCTGATAATGATGATGATGATTTAATTTTTTTTTACATTATGTCTATACTTATGCTATCTAATTATCTAATATTTACAGAAATACACAGAATATTATTGTGTATGTATATTTTTAAGTAATAATTTATGAACTTACTCCTAACTGATTAATTTATTACTATCTCAGGTAGACTTCCTTTGTCTATTCTTAAACCTGTCTCCTGCTCAAAATCATACCTCAAGCATAGGATACTCCGTCAGCAAATGAGAAACCGCTTTCTCCACGGCGTCATCACATTTGCTCGACGGGGTCGTATTCTGAAGGTTACTAAGGATCTTCTAAGACTCTGTTGTCTTTTCCTTTAAGCTTTTCTCTATTAGGACGTCTTTTAGGATAAGACAGATGAGGAGTAACGACTAAGATATTCTTCCTACGTGTGTAGGAGACGGGATTCCTAAAAGTATCTATCAGTATCCCAACATACTGACATTTTTTAGTCACCATGGGATAACATTGACCTGTATCTCACAGGATATTAACAGACATTAAGGTGGCAGATAACATACGAGTAAGAAGTAATACTTAGCTACTACATCCTCAACTCCACAACATTTGACCCGGGAACCGAATTACTGTGCTATGGAGGCATATATTTACATATTGACTGCCTTCCCCGTACTTCAATGGTGGTTTATCTCGGTTGCTGTAAACCGTCTAGTTATGTACAACCGCTGCTGCTTTTTTGCTGTAAATCAGCAGTATACGAACATTACTGCGTCGCAGTCTGAATGGTGTAGCTGGTTAAATTCCTGCGGTAAGGAGAATAGGAATCTTATTTTTAAGGCGACGAGCACAATGAGTCGTTGTGTATATAGCAAGTATATTATTTACCATCAGGTGAACATCACGCTAGTGTTATCGTTTCGTTGAATAAAGAAAATTATAAATAGGGTAGGATGTTGCGACACTTGCGGGGGCTCCTTAAGATTGTGTCAATAATAGAAAGAAGAATTGAGAATCCGTTGTGTTGTAATACAGAGCGTAGGTCTAACACAGGAACTGTCGCTACAGAATAAAGCCAGACAAAAATATATGTATACGTTATTGTCTACATTCAGATGACAAATACTGATTAAATGTCATTTGTAATATGCTATGAAACGGTTCGCAGTGGGCGCGTGAGTGAATAGTT
Source organism: Troides aeacus (assembly GCA_033220335.2). Classification (NCBI taxonomy): domain Eukaryota; kingdom Metazoa; phylum Arthropoda; class Insecta; order Lepidoptera; family Papilionidae; genus Troides; species Troides aeacus. The sequence continues at coordinate 4,112,253 of CM067275.1, read as the reverse complement.
GATGGTTAATACGCGAGTCCATTTGTGCAAGGTTGCAATAGCTATTAAGCTCGGAGTTCTATTAATAAAATGTCTGCATTGCCCGCGCAGCCGATGCGAGGGTAATCTGTATCGATCTAGTTTAAATTTAGTTCACAACACGGCGAGATATCTCGATTGCGCAAAATTACGTTTCCATGTACTCCGTCTCAGTCGGATTTAATCAAACAGTTCTATTTATATAAACTATAGACAAACTAAACAAAAAATCACTCTGCAGATACAACAAACAAAACTATTACGCCGTTGAAGTTAGATCACATGTAGGATGTATTAATGAACGGTAAGATACATTTGTTTTACCTTAAAGAAAACGTTAAAAATAGCGTCCTAATAATAACTTATTATCCTCCCCTAAAATATATATATACAATCTATATGGAAGGGATTAATAACGCGGGCAATTTGTTCAATTTCTTTGCTTTTCACATCAAACGACAATCTCATCATCATTCATCTGTTTGCTAGAGCATATAGCTGTCAAACAATTAGTATTTTTTTCCTTCAAAGTGACACTTTTTAATAATGCAGGACATTATACAGACAATATACTTTTTATCATACAGTTTAGAAATAAAACATGAGTTTAAGAGCTAATTCAGTGAAGTCTATGAATTTACCGTAACAACATTTACGTATCTCACAATTGTGGTGATTAAAACAAGAGATGCGGGTAAAGTGACAAATTGATGGTCCTTTGACGTGTCATTTTAATACCACAATGTTTAAACTGGCACTGAATAATAGAGACGTGGTGATATGGCAGAATTTAAAGCCGTTACCTCTATGAATGCTCTTAAGAGTACATCATTGATCTATGAGGATCTATGGAGGAAAATTTATTATGAGTTAATAGAATATAAAGTAACTTTACAAACTCCAAATTTACTGTCGTTGTTATAATTTTTTATCGTCCTAGTCTTTAATTTATGTCTTCACTTACTTTACTTTTAAAGTTACGATATAAAGTAACTAATGCGTTATTAACCATCTCTTCTACCAGAGGATATTTGAGATGAAGTAGATGAATAACAAAGTTTGATGTTTTGTTATATTTTCTGTTAGAATATTTTTCGTAGAAATATGGCGTTGCTCGTTCTAAAGTTTGCATGTTGAACTAATTTTCAGGGAACTGCAGTTAATCCTCAACGTGAAGTTAAGCCCACAAAATCTTCCGACGAGATAGAGCTTTCGGTTGTTTGCCGGCCGTCGGCGCCCCTATGTACTCTACATTTATGGTTATGATAGCATGCACGGACATGTTTATATTCTGCATACAGGTTTTCAGAATCATGATAACGTTATTTGTCGATTTATAACATTGCTTTGGAGAGAATATTCAGTGGAGTCGGAAGACATAAACTAAGCCTTAAGAAAGTATTGTAATGAGTTTAGTTAATGTTTTCGTTTATTTAACCGATGGATTTTTTTTAATAGCGACCCGATCAAAAGTACCTTATCATAAATTTTAAAAATCTCTATCTACTCCATATCTAAATATAGATGATAGGTTTAGACTATAAGACTTTAAATGAATACTTTTAAAATTCTTATCAATATTTTAGTACTTTAATGACTACATCTATGTATATCGTAATTGTAATTCAAAGTATTAAAATATATATTTTCATTATTTACTATAGATTTAATATACCAATGTGGTTAAAGTCATAATTCATCATAAGACCTACAGGTAGGCGTTCTGAGATCCAGGTAGGCTTGAACTAGTTACGACTTCCAACTGGGATCGGAAATTGTGCCGAAGCACCCAGTATGAAGTCATTTGCATATCTACTACGGTTAGCAAAACGAACTAATTGAATGACACCGATTTAGCTATTTAGCTTTACTACTTACAATATTTACGAAAACTAATAATTTTAATAAACGACACGATAATCGTAACTAAACATTAAAGGGTAAGCTATAAAAGGTTTTCGTTTTAAGGTCTACCAACTCACACTTGGCCTGCACGGTGGATATATGACTACCCTCTTTGTAAGAAAAAAAGCCCAAATCCCATAAGTGGGATGAATATTAAGAAGTCAGTCTATTATTAATTTTATTAGGCCAGGATATCGTTAAAAGAAAGTTATGGTTAAAATATCAGAGCTTCAAATAAAGATTAGAGACATTATTCATTATGAGCGCACGAATAAACACGAAATTACACCTGTTAACACCCTTTAATGCGGGTAACGGTGGACTTTTAAAATTCAAATGGTCCAAACAACTGTAATTACAGATATAAAAGTAATTCATATTTATTATTTTAATATATACGTTTTATATATGTTTATCTTTTATTAGGATAACTAGTGAACCATCTTACTGATGGTGGGTTACTATTGCCGCAGACTGTCGAGGTAGGTATCATCACAACTCATATTTCTGCGGTCGTACAGTAATGTGCAAACATATAACTAGTTAAATTACTGAGGGAACGAGACTTGTAATCTTATTACTCAAAGAACGAATGAACGTTGTACGAATGTCTAGCTCATTTGGTAGTTTCTTCGAAAAATTGCTAATGGTATTTAATCAATATATACCTTTGTTACGAGGTTTGATGTTATTTTTTTAATTATAATGTTGTCTATTGCGTTGCTGTCTGTACAGCGTTAATTTCGTAGTAAAGCGCAGGAAATTTCACACAATTCTCACCGGGGCCCCGTGCTATGCAAATTCACACAATCACAAACGGCTGCGCTGTATGTACTCTAATATACAACAATTGATAGTGATAGCTTGGATTTACCAACGCCTGCAGCGCTATCATGAATTTTGGGAATAACAATGCTTTTGTTATTATTAAACTACAGAATAACAAGTATAAAAGCGGAAAACAATAAGCATTTGCGATAATATATCATGTGAATTAAATGTAGCTTTTCCACAGTTGGAGCAGCTTTGTTTATAACATTCGTATACCAAGTATCAAATAGGCAAAATTTATTATATTTAGGACAACCTTTAACACAAGTCAACTTTATAGATTATATGATATAACATAAAGTATGTAATATGTGTTTTTTTTAATCAACGTGGGAACGAGACGAGCGAAAGGTTCACCTAAGGGTAAGTGATACGCCTTCATATTACAACGTGACGCTAATTAGAATGATATACATAACACCACATTGTGCTCAAGTCTTGAGATATAAGATTTTAGGTCTCGTTACTCCAGTAATTTCAGTAGCTTTATTCCTTCAATTCGGCACGTAGTAATGTTTTCACACTACTGTTTGACGGCAGAAAAAGTGACTGTTGTACCCACCAAGACTGTCTGCGGCCATAGAGACCTATCACCAATAAACGGTAATACATGTTCACTATTAGAGAGTTAAGTTATGATTTAGAGCAGGAGACAGAATTGATGATGGATATACATTAAAATATGTAACATAGTAAAGAATAGATATATTTATATACAATATCATTGTAAGTAATGGTAGATAAGATAGCATAAGTAAAAGCACAGATAAGATCATCGTCAACCGATAGACGTCCACTGCTAGACATAGGCCTCCCTCAAAGATTCCAACGATCGGATAGAGATTCGTACGCAGAGATTTGGGACATTGCCCACCACGCTGGCCCAATACGGGTTGGTGGGAGCCATTGGCTCATTTGTTGAGCAAGAACCCCTAGATATAAGATACAATAAATAGAAACAGTTTAAATTAGTAATGAATATATAAATAGCGTAAAGGGGTGTGAAGGGTCTCGCACAACAACTCATGGGGCCCAAGCCAATATCACCTGCTCGTGGTGCACCCTGCTAATCAACAAACGAGGCTCTGGCTCCCACCAACTCACATTGGGCCAGCGTGGTGGGAAATGGCCCAAATCCCCCCACATGAACCTCTAAATACGATAGCACCTAGTGCCCACCGATACTGAAGGCCATGCTGACTGTGTGTGGAGTTCTTTGAAGAAGACTTATCTCCAGGATTAGACGTCTACTGGCTGATTATGATGATGATGATGATGATGAAATAGTGTGAATAATAGGAAAGCTTTAGACAATAACATTAACACTAAAATATAAACTTTATAAGGAAAATGTATAGGTTTTCCATTACGATTATTTCTGAGGAACGTTTTCTTATTTATATGTTGTATTTTTTTTATTTATAAACCCTTCGTGGCTGTGTAAGTGGTCTCCTCTCGAATTTGAGAGCTTTGTCCTTGAGATGTCTCTGCGTCAGACGAAACGAAAATAAGTGGATAAATTGAGTGAAGGCGTAGGCTCACCGGCGTATTTTAACTAAATAAGGATCCGTGTAAGTTTTCCATTTGGGCATGCACGTAAATATTGAAAGAAAGTTTTTTTTTATCCAATTAAATGATACTGAAGACCGTAACATTATATATTTATATGTAATAGAAAACAATGCTCGATAGATTGTTTTGCGGGAAGCTTTTGCTCTTGTTACGTTAAGTGGCGATATCAATAATGCTGTTTGACTATGTTAAGTTATCATGTTCTTCATTAATTGCCGATAACCGCATCTCTTGAGTGTTTACAAGGTATTCTGGAATCGCTCCAAGGTTTCACTGCCTACCTCATTAACGTAGTAGTGTTAATGCCGAATGTCCGTGAAATCTTTTAGAGGGCACTTCACTGGGTACGTTTTAATTCTGTGTCTTTATTGCTTGCTTCGTTAAAGCTAAGAGGTTATTTGGCTGAGTGGTGAAAGCAGGACTGTTCTCATGTTCATTGTTCCGAATTAAAATCTGCAATGGATTTTTGCATTCGAAACGATTTCGTACGTTTTCAGTCCAATCTATAGTTCGGTTGTAATTTTTTTTCTGGTTAGAATTGATCATTATATAGGGGATCATTAATACAGGAGTATAAGCGAACCCGCACAACAATTCAAGAGATTCAAGCCAACCTCAACTAGTCGTGGCGCACTCTGCTTATTAACAAACAAGTATCTGGCTTCCACCACCTCACGTTGAGCTACCGTGGTGAGAAATGACCCTAATCCCCTTTAAATACCCCTATAAACGACGGCCGCTAGTGCCCGGGGAATTTGCGTGCAGCACGGGACCAATCGACGTGTGAGAACTTTGGGGGAAGCTTATGTCCAACAGTGAACGTCTATCGGTCGATGATTGATTGATCAATATAATCAATTTTTGTAATTCTAAAGTAGCATATCACTTCTCCTATAAATCTATTATCTTTAGCACCTAAATTGTGGCCTGGTTATATATCGACAAAACCATTTAGTTAATAAAATAACTAGTATACTACGCATTGTTAGAAAATATAAAGCTAGAGGTGCCATAACATATCGCCGCTATGCTATTTATTTCGATATAATAAATGTCGTACCTTATTACGGTTGGATAGATAACCTCTATAAAAATATTCAGCTGCCGCCAACAAAAGGCCGTTTCAGATGGTCAGCTTATTGTTCAACATCGACTTCATACAATACGCGACATCACAGATCATCCGTCCCCATACAACAATGCGGCTTCGGTTTTGTATCGTGTTATGCGTTTGAGAATCGATCACGGAACATATTTAGGCAATAAATGTATCCACTGGTCTTCAAAGGATTTATTTTGATGGGAAAGTATAATAATATTCATGTTTTCTAATCAAAAGCATTCCTCACTTCACCTTTGGTCATAGTTTTGGATACTACTTATACACACATAGATACAAGGTATAAGACTTTGTAATCAAGCTTGTTTTTTTAAGATTTATCTATGTGGAAATAAAAAATATATTTCTTAAATACAAGTTTAAGATACGTTATATAGATGTTTGTTTACCTTTAGAAACAAAACCTCAATTTTTGTAGGTCCGTGTGAAGTTTTTATGTTTGTGTGGGTGAGTTGAATTCACGTTACACGTACGATGTCGTATTATTTTGACAAGCGGACCGAAGTATTCTTTGTCGCCTTTAACGCAATATATCAGCGGATGACACGTAATTTTGGGACAAAAAATGATTGTCTGCCTATGAATGAGGTTTTTTCCGTTGAATTATAACGTGAACGAAAAACGTACACAATAAAAAGAGCTCCGATATTCCAAATAAAAATCCAGGCGTACACTTTTTACTTCGGAACTAATTTATGAGTGCGATAAATATCTGCCGAGTTAAAACTTTGAATGTATGTATTATACCTTCCACAAAACACACGAAACCTACGCGAAAGGGCCAGTTTGACACAATTACATAGAGAGATTCTTGTAATGCGCTACCAAGTATGAGATTTATTACGTCAATAGAATTTCAATGTACCCGACCACCCGCTAACGTTCTAACGATGTCATTTATACGACAATGCGAGTATTACAATACGGAAAATAACGACCGTCACCAACTCCACCATTGATACATGATGTTAGCTAAACACCCAAAAACAAAAGACTTGTATAAATCACACCCTAAACCCCATACGTCGGCGACAACTTTAAAAATTTACCTCATAATAGTTTTAGATGCAATTTTGATACTAATGCCTATATAAATAAGGTTTGAAGTCAAATAAATGAATACGGAGTAGAATTGTAAAGAATACTGCTAGTGCCATGAGAACAATGATCGTTTTCGGATATCGTTAAAGTTAAAACTTTACAATGTCTATAACATAATCATTGTCCATTGTTGCATTGGATTCTCAAAAGTGTATTATGGTTGTTAAATATTTAAGCAGTTCAAGGCGGGCGGACATTGTGGCCTGCAAGACATAATATTTTTGCCGCGACTCGTGACGAATTGATTATTCAAAAGACGCCCCAAGTCAGTACTTGGAAAGTACTCTTTACAATCATAATTTTTACCGCCCCTGCAGCGCTAAATGCTGTCGCATGCTGCAGGTACTTTGCATTGATAATTTTCTTCGAGATAGGGAACGACTGCGATCGAAGCACTTTCGACGCATTACTTAAGATCTAACAAAGTCTATTTTAATTTACTTGAAACTATTATTTAATTCATATAATGTACACACCACACGAGCTTTTGTCATCAAATCACAAAACCAGGCTTAATTTAATAAAGTCGCAGGTTTATATGAAACGAACAATGTCGTAGGTTTAAAACTATATATCGTAAATAATATTTGTACCAAAAGTGATTGTTTTACTAGTATAAAATTTATTTACTTCACTTCTAATGCCTTACAGATCTCACAATCTGAGAATATAATGGAACTGAGTCTTACTTGAATAATCTGCTGTATTCATTACCGTTTTACTATATTATTATGCGTCAACAACTACTTGCAATTATTTCTCTAATTACTTATACTCACATATATGCGTACTTTCTTTAGTATTTTTAATGCATAGCCTAGGGCTTTTGCAGCTTCATCAGCTCGGGGCTACCGTTGCACTCTTATTCTAGGGGAGCTAGGACAAGGGTGCAGCGTACCTACAATAGACTTTGGAAGTTATGCAGCGTTTGTGCTAGATCATGAATTTTGTATTATATGCCGCAATAATGAGAAATATTGTGTTTAGATAAAAGTTATTAATAAAAATGTTTTTTAGGATAAATCATATACAAAATTTAGTTATTGCTTAATCCACCATTCATTACTGACTCTTGTGGCCGAATCATTGAATAAACCAATCGATGAGCGCTAAAATCTATAAGTTATTCTCTGTCACATGGTCGAAGTGTCAATCTTAATGCAGGAATTACAAACAAACGACCACAGGCCCGGGGCCAATTAACTTCTGTAATTCGCTCCGCTCAAGTTTGGACCCTATTCAGTGAAGGGAAAGTTGGGTAGACGCCCGCTTGGACAATTTGCAGGCGCAGAGCGCTCGTGATAATCAAATTGCCGCCATTGCATTTAGTTGGCGACGCCTTGACCTTACTAAATGCATTTAGTATGTTACAAATTATCGCCCGCTTAAGGCGTATTCAAACATTAAATTTAACACTTAAAAAAATTGTTGGGATACAGATAATGGACGTTAGAGAAACATAATTCGTGGCAGTTCTTATAAAGGACGCAATATCGTTTGAAATTTGAAGACGTACAAAAATTGCGATCGCTGTATTATAGAAAAAAGATTATCAGAGCTTTTATATTCGCAACTTAATCGTTGTATTACATATAACTTTTGTTTCCAAGTACGTAACGTGTTTTGTGTGATCCCCTCTATCTAAACGCTCATCGCATGACAAAACAAATTAACACATCATTCAATTCTCCCTCACACGTTCATTACGGAAGGACATGTTCGCTAAATTTTCCCGAACCTCATCCGGTCTAACGAAATTCACATTGAAATTGATTTCGGAAAAGATTTCCAAATGAAACTATACGTTAAACCTTTGCTAAAGTATTCGTATAATTTATGTGATAAAGGTAAAAAAGCATGCATATTTCAAAAGTTAATATATAAAGGATAAATCTTGGCACTAAAAATTAACTGACTAGTAATGTTAATTGACTGAAATATACAAATTTTCAACAGAAATTAACAGTTACAAGTATCCTGTTCTTTGATTGAATTTTTCTTTAAAAACAAAACAGGACCTTTTTGCAGTATATATAATACCTTCGTTTACAAAACAAAAATCAAAACTCTGTGGTAATAAATAAAAAAAATATATTTTTATTCAAAGAAACAAGACGCCTGATGGTAGATAAGGCTGCTCATAACAAAGGGGCGCTTGTTAGGATGATGTACACAACAACACATCGTGCTCGTTACCTTGAGACTTAAGATTTTAGATATTGTTACCCCAATAATTTCACTAACGGCAAAGCTTTTAGAATCTTCTTCTTCTTCTTCTTAAAGCGCCTCCCCAACTAGTGAAGGTTGGCGATCAGTGTAGTATAGTCTTTTCTGGAGTTGATTCTTGGACTCGCAATACAGTAACCTTTGCACTGCTTAGACGGTCTCCGGTAACGAAGACCTACCATCAGTAAAGATAAGATTGAGAACTTCTTTTACAAAGATAAAACAATACAACTTCCGGTGGATATGGATAAATTTTATATATACTATTATAAAAATACAACAATCAATTTCGTATTGCTACAAAAAATATCACAGGAGTGTACTATTAGAACATTTCAGAAATATAAAGAGACTGATTTACACTTGAGTCAGTGTGATTAACTTGTACGCGCGATACCGGCAATATGTGACCTGACAAGTGATTTTGGACTAGTATGAACAATAGTTTCCATCTCGGAATGTCGTTTCATTCGACCGAATCACAAACAGCATCAAAACAAACAGAAGAACAAGTGTTTATGTAAAGCCACGAATAGATATCGTGTGGAGCCGTGAGAGTAATTGTTGCAACGTAATCTGCGAAGTATATTGGGAAATTTTTGTATCGCGTGCGGCAGGCGGAGGGCGGACTGGAGCAGACACGCGATGCTACCTCGACGGGGAGAATAGGAAAACCGAGCTGATAATTTACTGGCACGCTTTGCCGGCGATGAATATGAAAATCCGAAGGTTCGAGCTTCGCCCTCGGCAGTTGGTGTGAAATCGAAATGTGCGTTGTATCACCAGTCGAAATAACGTGATGTCATAACTTAAAGTAATACAAATCACTCCAAATATATACATCGGTTGTTATTTAGAGAAAGAATGAGTTAAAAAAAAACAATAACATCTTACCTTGTAAATAAACGTAGCAATGGTAAACTATATGTAAAGCCTTATTTAATGAGACTATTCAATTTCTAGATTCTAGCTTTTTAAGTAGCTTATGTACAGTTAAAACTAGGTATTAGTATATTGACGGTTTGCTTTAATGCTTACTACAAATTACGTCATTACTGTAGTTAATAAAATTCTTTTTTCTTCTACTCCTGCTTATAAAACCTATTAGTAAAGCAACGAATGTGTTGCAGCCTAAAATGCCAGATGTGTCATTGGTATTACTGGGGTAACAAGATTTAATAATTTAGATTTAGAAGCGCATTATAGTGCTGTATAGAAATCCCTACTAAAACCACATTGTTACGTTCGAGCATACTACTTAACATGCGAACGATATCTTTAGCTAGCCGATTGGTTGAAAAAAACATTCTCTACTCCCTTAAGGAAATAACTATTTTATAGACATTTATTACCCACTTCTTTAGTAATAGATGAGTAGTGGGATAAATACTGTATACCTTTTATGTTATAACTTATTGGGGAGAAGGCAAATATGTGAAGTTTATAACTTAACAACTAGTTGCGTACGCGTTGATTGCATTCGTTTAAGTTCCTTTAAGTTCATAAAATAATCCTTTCTCTTAAAATCCTATTAAATATTTCATAGAAAAATATTGAAATAATGTATCCAGTTTACTTAGTCGGGGCTTTCCATCAAATTAAACTTTTGTATTACATGCTTAATATAAGCATAGTAGTATATTACACATAAACCTTAAACACATGTATATTCAAACAATACATATATTGCAATTTTGCAGGTATTGTGTACTTATATACAATAAATAAGCATGTACGTAAGCAATTAGGGTTTCATATTTACCATGTAATTAACACTAATTGTCAAGAACAAAGTAATTAAAGCTACGAGCTTCGAGTTAATACTGTACAAATCTGCTGAAATATCGTGAGTTTCGTGACAAGAAAATTATAAAAATCGATAAAAATATTGAACTATAAAAATATTTTAGATAAAAAACGAGTATTTACATAGCAATGGGTGTGTGAAATAATTTATATTTGCTCCGAAAGGGTGAGTAGTTGATATGAGAGAGGTCACACGCAAGAAACTTTTGGATACTGTAGCATTGCATTGACTGGCACGTATATGGCCAACAAGGAGATTCATCATCTGTGGATACATTAAAATAGCTACTTCGATAATTAATATCTTCATTTTCTTAATCAAAAATATCATAAGTATATTATTAGCATTTTTCTGTCTCTAAAACATAGGGTAGGTGGCTACGGTGAAACCGATAAAAAGATCTCTCATATATTAATGACAATAAAAAACTTATTATATATTATACCAATGTTTTACAAAATTTTTAGTGATATTAAACTAATAATATAATATATTTATATAACCAACATACTTTAATCTTAAAACTATTCAATAGTGTAAAGCGCTATAACATATGGTATGATTTAAATAATACGCTCATACTTTAAAACGTCGTTGAAATGAAATCGAGAAGGAAATGCGCTGAAATAAAAGTTGAAGTAAAGAAAAAGTATACAATAGAGCATATTTCAAGCTTAAGTACATCCATTAAGTTCAGTGCTTACAATAATGCTTGGCAATTTGTCAAACCGCAATTCCGTAATAGATACACTCCTTGGATGCGGCGACGGTATAAATATAGATTTTGGGAATGATCTCTAAAGTCTAATAAGGAAAAACGTTGCATTATACAGTGTTATAAAAATACAGAAAAATTAAACACGCTATATAACCCTATACTGCAATAGACATACTATATTTCAATCCCTGTTATAACTGTGAGTACTGCAAGTCCTATTTTTACTGCTAAGTTGTAGTGTGCGAATTTTATCGAATAATCACTATACTAATATGTCTAACAACATCTTATACTTTAGTGTATAGGTACAAAGCGATATTGTGTAAACATCTTAACTAACATTTTATTATCAGAAATATAAAACATTGATCAAGAAGTTCCGTTATCGCTTGTTAAAAAGGAAAAGCTTAAGCTTCGACTACGGAAGTAAAACACTTAAACATATGTTACTGTAACATGGTACCTATTCCGATATCTATTAAAGATCACTATATTAAATGTTATAATAATAATATTTTCTAATAAAGCCATATATATGTGTATATGGTATTAACGGAGTTGGGTACTCAATCTCTCTTCAACATCTAATATGAGATTACTTAATGTAAACTAACAAATTGTTAAACTGATGATAATGAGACGAGCTTTTGTTATAACCTAGAATTGTTATTACATCTAGAACATACAAATTGTGATAAAGATTTTTCATACATTAATTTCCCTCCTGAAGTATTGTAAAATGCATTTCGCAGATGTTATGTGTGTTTTTAATGAAATGTGACTTAAAAAAAATCATTGTATGAATGGTAAAACCTTTTTAAGTGTATGAATACAAATGGGACGCGTCAGTTTATACGCGATAATGCTTTTTGTTTGTATCCTTTGTATCGTTTACAGGTATCCGTTTTATCGACGCTTCATTGTGCCGCGTGCCAAGAATATAACTGAGATAAAGCTTTTTTTAACTCCTCCTATTATTATCAAAATACGGTTGATATTTGTTTATCTACGATCTTACAACTTCTATTTTTACTTTGTCACATTGTTACAGTTTACAAAGATCTACCGAAGATTACAATAGAATTTGAATAGCATTATTCCTTAAGTCTGACGTAGGACTTTATTGTTGTTTATCACTAACGCGTTAGAGATATATTATTGGTGTTAAGAGAAAATGTTGTGTTGTACTTTGATGTTAACTTAAACAATATCAATTTCAATATTAAATTATAACAAAATTAGAGCTGACATATTTGGATTTTTACGAAGACTTCATGTGCCTCTTATTAGAAATAATATTTTTAGTAGTAGTTATATTTCTTATGTTATATGAATTTATTGTCAAATACAAGAACCATAATGAAGAATATATCTAATAGTAATTTTCAACGTATTTACAACATATAGTTTAATTATCCTTGAACATAAAATTACCCATAATCATTGAGGGTATATTTTTGTATCCACAATAAAAAAATCTATGTATACATTTAGTACTTAAAAATGTACTAAAAATATGGGCTGACTTTCCATCTTTTTAATGACACTTACCTGTAAAAAAAATCCTTTACGAGCGATAAACAAATTCAATCACTTTAAGTCAATTACGCACAACACGGCTGGTAACTAAAACAGTTGATTGGAAAACAACGTCAGAGTCCCGAAGTCGCAGTCGAGGGCGGAATGTCCGACGGCCGCCCTCGCGTGTTAACTCCCCGGCAATCAAACCGTTACTGAGGGGAGGGTCAAAACCTCCTAGAGGCTTCCCGATAACAGACGCGCGCATCTCATACCTCAAGCACTCTAATACATGCGTGAGGAGGGAGCATACCGCCGTCATATGTTGGCGGCTGCAGCAACCAAACCAGGTAGTGAATATGATATTGCTGTAAGTCGAACTAAATGCTTATCATATATTAGTCAAAAATACGATAATTTTTGGTCACATACTACTGATCTAATTTTAAGTACATTACTATCTATATAGTAGCTCGCTGGCCTAATGGTTAGAGCGTGCGGCTTTCATTCCGAAGGTCGCGGGTTCGAATCTCGGCATGTACCGATGACTTAATAATTAAGTTATGTACATTTGTGAACTTTAGTTACAACAGCGAGATACAAACGGTGAAGGAAAACATCGCGAGGGAACCCGCACACTGAAATCATCTTTGTTTGTGTGTGTAGTGGCCTCAGTAAAGTGGCAACAGGCTCGCCCCCAGTTACATGGGACCTAATCTGACCACATCTGGCGAAATGTGGGTGTTTATTCACCTCTGCCTACCCCTACTGGGAAAAAGGCGTGATAATATAAAAAACAAAATAAAAAAAATACTATCTATGTTATTTATTTATGTAAAAACAAACAGTAGAAATAGACCATAGTTTATTCTTGATGAACAATCCTAAAGACGTTTCTAGATTATTTCTTTCAAGTTATCATAAATTTTTCCAAAAAACAAGTATCCAGTAGTCCTTAATACATTATCAGATCATTTGCATAATCTCCGTACCCAAGCTTATATAAAGATATTTCATTGTAACGTTCATCATCATCAGCTGATAAACGTCCACTGCATAGGCCTCTTCCTAAGATCTCCACTTGTAGGGATTTATTTAGAGGAGATTTGGGCTATTAACCACCATGCTGTAGCAATTCGGGTTGGTGGAAGCCAGAGCTTCGTTTGTTGATTAACAAGGTGCACCACGAGCAAGTGAGGATGGCTTGGGTCCCGTGAGTTGTTGTGCGGGCCCCCTTAAACCTCCCCAATTGTAACATTAACAAACTTCAAAAGGAGGATTAAGAAAAGTTTAAATCAATGGAAGTCAAAGATGGAAGTTTTATATTATTTGGTTTAACTTGGGAAATATTTGAGGTCGCATTAAAATTCTTAAGTTTTCATGAGCTCACGTAAAATTTAACTTTCATCACAAAAGTTAATTTATGGTGAAAAATTTTATTCCAAAATGTATTCAGATTATAAAAACATAAAGTATAAGAAACTCTTTGACTAAGTATGGATAAGGTCCTCCCTACGTTACTTTAAACTTATTTCCCATATGTTTTATGTTCTATTTTAAACTAGATCGACCATGCCTTAGGGACTAAAGTTGGTACTATTTATAACAATATTAAGTCTCTGGCCTTTTTCATTCCTAATAGGAACCAACAGCAACAGAACCCGTGGGCGGTGCTTAATAGTAATGGATAGGGCGTATCGCTTACCATAATGCTGACATCCTGTTTGCCGCGTCACAATAAAAAAAGGTGTTTTGTGGATATTTTTCAAAAATATTTTCCTTCCTTTAAGCTGGTCTGTTACTTCTTTAATTAATTCTTAATTTTACATTGATTTATCTCTTATCGTTTCAACGGAAGTAACAATATAAGAGTTGTGAAGTAAACGTATTGTTCAAAAAATTATACATCAACAAAGATCGCGAGTAAAATGATCAAGTGTATCACAGGACAATTAAAGGTTATATGATTATTATACACTATAAACTATTTAGCTATGGTTATGCAACCTTAGTTGCAAAAAAGTTGTAAGGATGATGCTACATATTGTTGTACGTGTATGAAAGATGGATATTTGTATGGCGGGCAACTATTAATCTTCGTCCCCCGAAAGCCTGTGCGCTGCACAAAAAAATTAACACCCTGCGACTACACACGACGTTGTGAGGTGGAATTTTACTACAATAAGGGAGGACCAATCTTTACACCATTACGCTTAAGTATTATCAGTGTTGTTTCATAATCCATAATAAATCGAACAGAGAACAAAAAGGAAGTGAGAATAAGTAGAGAATCAATCTTTCCTGTTTTCTAGCTTTAAAGCTCAAACTTCTTTTATATTTATACAGGTTCAATTTTAGCTATTAACTCTATCTATCTAGGTAGGTACGAATTTCTTACTCCAAACAGTAGTTTGTAAAGATTACTATGTTCTAATTTTAAGGGTTCCGTAGCTAGTAATGTACTACAGAGCACAATGCGAATGCGAACACAGCTGTAGTGTTACCATCCTAATTAGCACT
The DNA here is from genome assembly GCA_033220335.2 of Troides aeacus. Taxonomy (NCBI): domain Eukaryota; kingdom Metazoa; phylum Arthropoda; class Insecta; order Lepidoptera; family Papilionidae; genus Troides; species Troides aeacus. Next base: position 4,096,917 of record CM067275.1, on the reverse strand, counting down.
TCATTTTTATAGGCAGGCGTATAAACCATGAGGTGAAAGGTTTACTTATATCCTTGGTTAAAGGAATAGATGAAATGCAATAAAAAGTTGGGAATTTTATGTACTTTTTACGGTACGTTTTCTCTGTTTGTTTTTACTCTGTGGCATTGGTGCAGATGAAAATTGGCGTGTACTTTCATTCGTGACAAGCAATCCATTTGGCCCCGTCCGAGCGTGTTCGGACTCGCACACAGCGTCCAAAGTTGGCTTTATCACCTTTATAAAGCGGCTACACATTTGAACATTTACTATTAATAAAACAAAATGGCGGACTGTGAGCACGTTCCCAGTACATTGTTTACTGTTGAATTTTTTTTATTCATGTTTACTTGGGAAATGCTTTCGTATTCCATTGATTGATTGTAACTGTACTTTCATCAAAGTTGACTAGATTTTATGAAAACAATAATGTCTACGTCAAATTTGTCATAGTCTTATTAGTTGCTCTAAATTTCTCTAATCTCTGTATTAACATACTTAAATAATTTTACTTCATTAATATTCATCGTGAGTAAAGTTAACAGTAGCACTCCAATCCAATCCAATCCAATCAGCCGGAAGATGTCCACTGCTGGACAAAGGCCTCCAAAGATTTCCACTCAGACCGGTCCTGGGCCACCCGCATCCAATGGTTGCCAGCGACCTTGACCAGGTCGTCGGTCCACCTTGTGGGGGGTCTGCCCAAGCCACGTCCTCCGGCACGTGGCCGCCACTCGAGAATCTTTCTGCCCCAACGGCCGTCGGTTCTGCGAGCTATGTGCCCTGCCCATTGCCACTTTGCGACGGCGACCCTTCGAGCTATGTCGGTGACCTTGGTTCTCCTGCGGATCTCCTCATTTCTGATTCGAAACTCCGAGCATAGCTCGCTCCATCGCCCTCTCAGCAATCTTAAGCTTGCGGACAAGGCTATAGTAAGCAGCCACGTCTCTGCTCCGTATGTCATCACTGGCAACACACACTGGTCAAAGACTTTTGTCTTGAGACACTGCGGTATTTTGGACAGTAGCAGTAATAATAATAAATAACTCTGGTAATGTTCTAACCACTAGTATTCAATGATATCTCTCACAAGGTACATTGGTAACAGTAACAGAGACCGGCTACTTAGATACAACTGCAGCGGTTATTTCTCTCGCCAAACAGTAATGTGCATTAGTTTAGATGACAAAGTAACTAGTTAAATTACTGGAGTAATGAGACATAACATCTTGTCTCAAAGCAACGACCGTAAAGAGGTGGAGTGTATACCATTCTAGCTAGTGCCAAGTTGTTATAGCTTCGTTGAATAAAATAAAAATCCTAAGACACTACGCATGAAGTAGACTAACTTGCGTTACCCTTACTGTTCAGTAATCTTTAAGTTTTCCTTCACCTGATTACATATGATATACAATTATACTTATTTATATCCTAGAATTAGTTAAAGTTTAGATACAGGTGTAATGCTACTATAGTAATCTGAAAACACTGTGGCGTAACGGTTTATACCTTATCTACAAAGTTGGTAGTTCAATTCCACCGCCATTGTGAAGTTCGGTTATAATGCAATCATCATGATATCAATTAGCCGTCACTTAACATCATGTCAATTTGAGATCTAGTGTTTTGTAGATAGATGAAATTGTACCGAACCAATCTCACCAACCTCGTAATTTTCAATTGTTAAAGCGCCTTTAATATATCGTCTACAGTTACATTATCACTAGCTTTTATAGCTACAGAAATATGCATTGATTTGTAAGATATTGAAACTGACGAAATGATATTGATTTTTTTATAAATTTGGTTATAAGACGGTATATATTAATTTAGCCAAGCTTTATCATCATCATTTCAACAGATGGACTTCCACTACTGGACATAGATCTCTTGTAATGCGTTCCATAGACCACAGTCTCGCGCTGTTTGAATACAGTAGCTCCGAGCGATTTTAGCCAAGCGCAGTGAAATTGAAATCAAATGGCAGACATTCAATTAAAATTAGCAAAACTTCAAGCACATAACAAATCATTCCCGTAGCGCAATAATTTTACAATTTACTCCCTCATGAATCTCGTAATTAACGGTCTATAAGGGGGGTAATTAATTAATAAAGTGTTCATCTAAAGAGGGCCCGCGAAAAAGGCTTAGAGTGTAAGAGGAAAGTTTCCCGTGACGTGAAACGGAGGTAATTCCATCGAGAGCCGTCGAAGGCTAAAAAAGTGGATATACATTTCGTTGCAAATTATGCCCCTACTCTATAAATTAATGCTTCGAGATGCTGTTTAATATCCTGATTAATGATAACGATAACGGCCAATAGTGGGTAAAACTTCTATCAAATTTCTCCTATGCAAATACAATTTGTATTTCTTCAACCTTTATTCAGATAATAACACTTAATCACTTAATAATTTGTCTCTTGTCCTTCGACAATGGCCTCTACAGATATACATATATCTCTCTGCTTGACTTTATGAATCCATTCTGGACCAGCAACGTCCTTCACATCGTCTACCCTGTCTCCTTTGTGCCTTTTGTTTCTTGGGTACCATTCCCTAACATTTTTCGTTATTTTTTCTTCGCTTTTCTGTATTTTGTGCCATAATCACCGCCATTTTAATTATTTGTAAACAATTTTTAAATTTCAATTTATTTAATAAGACTTTAATAAGGGGTTTATAATGAGATATATTCCTAAGTTACCAGGATGACTTTATTAGAAACTGTCTTAGACATACAATTTGAAACGTAATTCGGCTAGATTTATTCTGCAAAAACGTTTAACATTTAAAGATCCAATACTTTTCTGTAAATATTATCATGAAATATAACTCACTACTATGTTATATATGTATAACAGGTTTTCAGCAATTTGTGTACGTACAAAGTAGAATAAATGATTCATATAAAATTTCAATTAAAAATTTTCCTTGCGGTCGCCACCGAAGATTGAATTGGGTTATCTTGCGCATCAAGAAATCGGGCCCGAAATTAAAATATTTACCTAATGCAAAACTCTCAACTTTTTAAAGGTTGCCTTTTAGATCACCACCCTCTGTCGGTCAATATGAAGGAAGGTGAAAATTCGAAACAAATTGCGTTAAAATGTAATAAAGATTCGTTTCCCCATAAAGTTTCCGTCGAATTACGATGCAAATTGAATATTTAAGATTGAATTTGGAAATTTGATGCGAGCTCGTCTTAGCTTCGTAGTCGTAGCTTACACGTGTTTTAAATACATACAACCAAAAAAAATTATCAAGTTTCTAACCACCCCCAAAATAAGTTCATAACATTCATAGTTTACTAATAATATTGTGGGGGGAAAACGTATAAAGGCGACAGATATTTGTTATATCCATTTCATTGGAAAAAAATCTACCTGTCTGCATTATTTTCTATAGTTTTCTAAGTAAAAAACAATCTAAGTAATAAATTGAGTTGAATTAATCGATATGAAGGTTATTCAATTAGGCGGAGTACTTTGGGAATAGTCACGCCTTATATAAACTTTGTAAACGAAGAGGAATGCAAAAGCTTTTACGGCGCGACCCAGAACGTAAACGAAAGGAAAAAAAAAAAAAAATGACTTTCATACTTAAATTCGTAGTAATTTGCATGATATTACGGCTCATCCGGCTCTGTCGAATTTCCCGTACACAACGGCGAACGAAAGAAATTTTCGACTTTAATTCGTCCTTTCTAATTAGCCGGAAACACGATTGCAATTAAAACAACAAACCAAAACAACGTTCAGTACGTTCTGATGTTTTTTTGAGGAAAAATATTTCTAGTCTCGACGTAGGAAGGGTATGTGGGCCCTTCCCTCGCAAATGAAGCGTATAATCATTGCGAATGTTTATAGATGTGCGTAGTATATATACTCGATGCGTCCAATTCCCCGTTCTTTTAGTGACTAAACGCCCTGAGGCGTCCAATTTGCAGAAAAAGAATCCCACAAACACAGTGTTACCCGCTCGAGATCACACCGCTCACTATTTGAATTTTCTCCTAAGGGAGGGTGGAATCAATTTAAATTTTAACTCACACTTAATATCCCCTTGTTTGGTGTCTAAGTGGTGTGTTTGAATCACCCTCTGTTCGGGACGAATAATAAGTTGGGAAGATGCTATGAAAATTTGCTGCGAATATGAAACCTAACGTTGGCGGATAGAGAAACGTTTCTAATGTCTTGTAATATTTGTATTGAGGGAAAATGTTAATTTTTGAAAGTCAAGACATAATTTGTTTTATTCATAGCTGTCAGTTGTGGTATATCCACAAATATCCTCGGTACGAACACGTTTATCCTTACGGTTCCTCCTCAATTACGATCATTGTTTGAGACGGGGGCTTCTAGCCGTCATAATACGAGTCAAATTCTAAACGCTGTCATATTAACATATATAACACAGAGTAACAATACTTTCTATACTATCAAGATTGTTTTATTCTCTTGAATATCCAATGGTTCTTTAGGATATCAACAATTAATGATTCAGTGACATTTCTGAAAATAACTACAATAATCATGAAATATGATGTGATCAATGTGAATTGAACGCAAAAGTATACAAACATTTTTTTAGTTTGTTGTGTAAATATCACTAGCTTACAAGTTTCTATATATACTAAAAATAATCATGAACTAATGACAGCTAAAGTGTTAAAAACTATGGCTCGGATGTAGGTAAAGGAAACTGGTATCAACTTAAAATATAACATAGGAATCTGCGATAAAAAATACCGCATAATAACTATACATAATTCTAACATATGCACCGCTATGTTTCAACTATTGTATGTAGTGTTAAGGCAAAAAACGTTATAACTAAATATGAAAAGCAAATAAAATTGACGTAACAAATACGAGCTTGCTTATTTTCTAGTAAAGAATCTCGTTTATATAGTAAACATACATTAATCGCTTGGCAAGCAATTAATGTATACGAGAGCGTACACTGCAACATGCCAACCGTAATATGATAAAATATATTTACTGTCATTTTTCCTACTTTAGTATAATCCCTAATAAATGTTTGAGGCACTAATAATTTATAAAACTACCCTACTATAATCGATGAACACCGATATGATAAACTAAAATTACTATCGTTTTACTCTGTACAGGAAATAAGTTACCAGCGCTAAAAAACAATTACTTAGTTTTATATGTTATGTATAAGTTATTGAGGAATCACCTGATACTAATGTTTTTTTATTATACTCATTCAAAAACTCTGTTAATTTTCTACATTATGTCGTACATACAATAATATTATTATTAAACTAATAATATGAAAGAACAACTTATTTATATTAGTCTCTGGTTTTCGACTAGATATCTATATTATATATTATTTTAACGGGTAACTAACATATTAAGTTATCACTTAATTATTTTAAAGATCATTTCGTATTATATTTTTGATCATTAGGTCAATAAGTACATATATGTGTTAAATTCCATTCAGTTTTGATTTAGTTATTCTCAAAGTAATAAATTTTTTCAAAGCGTTTTAAAAATTTCGTATTTTCCAAACAAAAGGGTCTTAGCACCTGAATATACGGGGGCTATAATTTTTAACTAAAGTCGGCACGAGTGAGGGCATAATCCTAAGCAAGATTAACAGCTGAAGTTGGTGAGGGAAGTAATTACAGGCATTAATGGCAATCGATAGAGATCAATTTAGCTGTAGTCTGCCGACTTAGAGGGGAGTCATTCGAAAATCTATTGAAGGTATATTAAACTAGTCTATGTTTGTATATGCAAAAATAAACTAGTATCCTTTACTTATAATTTGTTTACTTTTACTACCCTTTTATCGATTACCAAAGATACAGACACCACTACAACAAACAGCTGATTTTATTTTCAATCAAACTATGTACTGCTATTAATAAACTACCCTGCTGTCACCACTACTAGAAGTCAGAGCCTTCCACCACAAGAAAAGGATCAAGGATATTTAACCAGCAAGCTAGACCAGTGTATATTGGATGATGACTCATAGCTACGTAAGCTTTTTCTTAGACTGTGTTGGTTTCGTTAAGATTTTTTTCTAAGACCATAAAATAAACTTCTCCAGAAAAGCTACAGCTTTCCTTATAATCTTCAGAAATACTGCTCTCACCAACCCGCATGACGTGTGTGACATATACAATTCATTTTGGGCAAGCTTATGTCCAGCAGTGGACATTAATAGACTGAAAATAAATGGACGTTCACCCGCATATTATGGGATTCAGGTTATATCCGGGATAAGCGAATCGTTAAAGAGATTTGAAGAAATTCAGAAAGTCGTATAATGGACTAATTAGCTAATAATATATAATATGCTATATGCTATAACTTATCATAACACAAAGTGTTATTTTTATTAAATATTAAAGTAATGTTGTTATTTTAACTAACCTTATATCACAAACAGTTTGATGTAAAGAAATGTACTAGTGTTAGTAGACTGGTAGATTGGTGGTAGGTCTTTGTTGCCGGAGACCGTCTAGATAGGTACCACCGCAGCTCCTGTTTCTACAGTCCACAAACATTACTGAGTTCCGGTTTGAAAGGAGCTGTAGCTATGTGAAATTACGATAACAGAACCTAACATCTTATCTCTTAAGATGACGTGCACAACATGGTGGTATGTACTATTATCCTTACTAGCGCCACGTTATACGTAGGCTTATCACTAACATTCAGGTGAACGGTTTTTCGTAAGGATTCTTTGTGAAATTAAAAAAAAATCACAATTTAAAAAAAAAAGAATTTCGTTAATTTAATAAATAGCTTCTTATTGAATAGATTTCTTTTTGATCCATAATAGCCAATTTACGTCCCCACTGTTGGGGCACAGGCCTACCCTCAATATGAAGGCGATGGACCATAGTTACCACGCGGGCCCAGTACTGATTGGTGACTTCACATACACCTTACAACAAATTCTGACTCATGTGCAGGTTTCCTCGCAATGTTTTCCTTCATCGTTTGTATTTCGCTGTTGTAACTAAAGTTCACAAATGTACATAACTTAAATATTAAAGTCATTGATACATACTGAGATTCGAACCCGCGACCTTCGGAATGAAGGCCGCACGCTCTAACTATTAGGCCAGTGAGCTACCATTAGACCAGTGAGCTACTTCTCTTCTACTTCGTTTTCATGTTAATCATTAATGCTATCGCTTTAAGTTAGTTATACTTTTTTTTTAATATAAACCATTTATATATTTTAAAAGGAGTAAACTAAGTACAACGTCTCAAACTTTACATACCCAATATTGATAAGGTAGACTGGGTTGAAGCGACATGGGTGAATAATATGATTACAATAATCGATGAGTCCACCCTAAGGGCTTAGAAGCAAGGGTCTGAAAATTGAAAGCAAATCAAAAATTGCATAATAGTGGGCTATGTGTGAGTAGACTAGGATTTTTTTTTAAATCACAATTGATTAAAGGACATTAGTTCACACTTAGAAAGTCTTGTATAGTAAGCTTAAACATTACCGGAAGTTAATTTAGTTTTTTAACCAGATCAAGTTAAAAAAAGTTAGATACTAGATTTTATAATTGCTTTATTCATATAATAAAATACATAAAACACGTTTAATAGTTCTCTTTTTATATATAATACAATTAAGGGAGCGGGACGTTTACCTGATGGTAAGTGATACGCCAGCCCGTAACAATAGTGACGATGATATATACTGCACCATATTGCAGCCGTCCGCAGAGACAAAAAATATTGATTCTCGTTGCCACAGTAATTACACTAGCAACAGCGCCCTTCAATCCAGAACACAGCAATGTTTGTACACTACTGTCTTTCCGCAGAAATAGGCGCTGCGGTGGTAACTACCCAGAAGGTCTCCAGCAACAGAGTCCTACCAGCAGTGAAAAGAAAGTTCATAGGTATTCAAGGATTTTTTTTTCCAAAAGTAAAAAAAGCTTTTTCTCTACCTTCCTTTACTAATACATCAACTCCTCCTATGTAACAATTATATAAATTATTTATTATTTAAATTTATTCACCTAGTTGACTATCGGCAGCGTAGGATCGATCGATGTGGGGATCTGTGGGAGAGGCCTATGTCCAGCAGTGGACGTCTGCCGGTTGATAATGATGATGATTACAATTTGACTATTCTGTGTTCATCATTTATTTAGCTTTCCTCCGACTCTATAAATCGGACTTCACATTTGCCTTTATATTTAAGTACTTTTGGTAATTTCATTCTAATACTTATAGCTTTTTAAATTTGATTTTGTTGCTTATGTACTTCCTGAAAGACTAATGAAATCTTTACTACCGCCACGTTGTTATGGGTAGGCGTATCACTTCCCATAGAGTGAACGTACCGTCCGTCTCATCGCTTAATTGTATTAAAAAGTGTGCTATTTATTTTATAAAACAAACATTAACTATTTTTATATAATACTGTAATAATCTATACCTAGTTATCTTATAACTATTTCTGTTTGTAATGGGCCTATGTTAATCAAATCTCCTAATAAGTTTTGAATTTATATGTAACATAATTCGTATATCAGATTTGTGTTGAAACCTAGTGTAAATGTTGTCGCGACTGAAACACATGAACGACAAACTTGGCCGGATTGTAAGTCCTACAAACTTGAGACTCAGCCAAGATTCTGTGTGTTTACAAGACGAAGATTAAATTAATGTTAACTCTAAGGGGAATGCGTTATGACTGTATTCGATGCATTGACTAAATTGCACATATAAGGGTGGCTGAATTAAGAAATAATAAATTAAACTTTTTAACATTAATAACATAATAATACTCTCTGTGTAGGCTTGTAAACATATTTGGTTACAAAGGAACTTTATCTAACTATATACAGCACAATTCCTTCATCGATTGTAGTAACTACTTATAGCGTAAAGTACGTTTTCTTTTGCTTAGTATGGATTCTATGTAAGATTAAATTTATATAGAATCCATAATTAAATTATTTGTTAACAAACGTCCTATGTAAAAACTTGTTAAATGTACTAAACTTCATGACCTACAGTGTAGTCAAAACATAACTAATTATAAATTGATGTGTTTACTATAATATATAATATATGTATAACAGTGTTCTTTAATGAATTTGATTTCACAAGTCAACATAGTTCATATGGTAAACAAAAGTTATGTATAATTAACTCTTTCTCTACATGTATTCTAAAATAGCCAAATCTTCTACTCATTTATGTTCTTACAAAAGTTTTACCTTAAGGTATTATTAAAAAGAGGATAAGGTATTAATAATAAAAAGAAAACGAAGGCAACAACCGTGGCGAGGAAAACAAAATTTAATCTTTGAAAATTCTATAAATATTGCTTATGTTTCCATCTGCGACCGTTATCCGTACCGGTGCCTGCGTAATTGCCAAAATTACAAGAATACCGGAAGTCGGGAATCGCGTCGGATTCCCATTAAATAATCGTTTGGAGCTTCCCTTGCTTGTGCATGGAATATGTCAGTTATCTTTACTTTAGACACAGATTAAAAATATAATGATTCATTAAAGAAAATGTCTTTTCGAAGGATGTTATCTGTTTAAAAAAAATTCAAGGCGTTTAAAGAATAACAGAGTTAAGTTAACATCGCAAGGTTATTACAGGTAACAAAGCTCTACTCTTCACTTCTCGTGGATTTCTTTAATAAGAGAACTTGTCTGCATTCGTTTAAGGAAAACACAGAGTTTTGATTTCTTCTTCTTCTTCTTCTTAAAGTGCTTCTCCAACTAGTAAATTTTGTCGATCAGCGTGATACAGTCTTTTCTGTATCTGTCTGTCTTTTCAGTTTTTATTTACATAGACTTAAATCATTCTCATTTCAGAGTTTTCTAAGACTTCTAGTGTTTTCTAAATATCTTTTTAATAGTCTACTGTTTGTATTTTATTGTTATATTTAATGTTATCTCTCTATTTAAAACATCAAATGACACACAATAAGTACATCACATCATCGTTAGTGTTCCGACTTCACACTCGTATGTCTAAAGAAAACTTACTATTATTATAGGTACTATTAGTTATAGTATTAGTAATAAACTACTTGCAAGTTTGTTTAATTGTGTATCAATTTTAGCCTTTTAAATGTTGTAGGTTAATTTAAATTTTAGGAAATTTCAAGTGCATCAGTTTGAGTTGATGATCGATTGATCAACTCGCGCCCCAGCCCCGGGGCATATTTAGTCGGGAAATTGTCTTTCGGTATTAGGAAATAATCTCATTAAACTGCTGCTTGCGTGCGTGTCGTGATTGATGTAAGTTCGTTTCATTTTAAACGATGGAGTGGAAACTGTTATAATTAAAGATTAATCAGCCATATTACATTTTGACAATCTTCTATACAGCATTGATTACCCATACCATTCTCTAATAAAGACTAGACTTTATCTATTTAGATAATGAGTATGGACTAAGAATGAATGAGTTGACCGTCAAGTGCCTCCTATACGCTGATGATCAAGTTTTATTATCATCATCGGAGAGGGAGTTGCAAGCGATGGTCGACATGGTGCATGGTGCTTTAACAAGCAAAGGAATAAAAGTGAATGTAAGCAAGACGAAAGTAATGGTTTTTGAAAAAGAAGAATGTATGACAAACTGTGACATTATGATTGAGGGACAAAAAGTGGAACAAGTGAAAGAATTTGTATATCTGGGTTCACAGTTTACGAGAGATGGCAAGTGTGATGGTGATATTGAAAGAAGAGTTTTAAAAGGGAATCAAGTCAATGGGGCACTTCATAACTTTATGAATAGCCGGAACGTTTCACAAAGAGCACGACTGGCTGTGCATAGAGGCGTGTTGGTCCCCATACTGATGTATGATAGTGAATGTTGGGTATGGCAGAAGAAACATGACAGTAGGGTTAATGCTGTGGGGATGAGAAGCCTGATAAGTATAACTGGAGTGAAACGGATGGACAAAGTGAGGAACAGTGTGATAAGGAAGCGGTGCGACGTGGTTGAAGATGTAGTGACAAGGATAGAGAAAGGGATGCTTAGATGGTTCGGCCATGTCGAAAGAATGGATGAAAGAAGATTAACGAAAGAAATATACAAGGTAAGAATGATTGGAAAAATCGGTGCAGGTCGACCTAGGCGGACACATTACGATCAAATCGGAGATGCCCTAAAGAAAGGCCGGGTCAAAAGCACACGCAACAGACGAGCGTGCATGAAGACGCTTATGAAAGTGAAGGAAGCGAGAGAGGTGTGCCAGGATCGTAGCAGGTGGAGAGAGGTGGTCTCTGCCTACCCCACTGGGAACGAGGCGTGAGATATATGTATATATATGTATGTAAGTACCATTCTCTGCCGTATTTAATTAAAATTTCCTTAAGATTTATGTAAATGTTTACAGAAAACGAAATCAATAAATTATCTTTAGTAATATAAAACTTTATTCCAAATGTGACTAACTAACACTGATATTAGTATCAAGTAATTAGTCAGATGATTGGTCGTGGGACAGCCGTTTGCCAAATAGACGGTACACAGTAAATATGACTGAAGCGCCTATATTTAACAGTGGATTTCAATTGGCTGAAATGATAAAGGTAATTTTTCATATTGAAGTATTCAATGATTAGTAATAAGCATACTTGAATATATTTTTTTTATATCGTCACGCCTTTTTCCCAGTAGGGGAAGGCAGAGGTGAATAAACCACCCACGTTGAAAGAATTTATATGGAAAGAATACAGATCTAGTTCCTGTCTTACTTGTGTTTTATACAAGACAATAAATCAAAGAAATCTTCGAGGATTAACTGATTTATTTCTTTAAGAATTGTCCTATCTTATCCTCTGTTTAAATAAAGCATGATAATTCCTTAGGAGTTATATTAAAAATGCTGAAATTCCTGTTTTGGTCTGCTTTGTGTACCGCTTGTGTAATTGGTGAATTTATTGCGTCTGCAGGGAAGAGTCCCGTATTAAATAAGCTTTACGGATGTTCCTCTAAGCGATTTTTTTTTGGTACAGGGTTCATTCAACATTACTTAAACAAGAGCAAGATGAATTGAAAAAAAATTAATTTCAAATGTAACAATTCCATACGTTAAGAGTTAATCTCTAATCATGTTTGTATATACTTATCACACAAAATGTTTTAACAGATCTCTGTCTATTGTTCATGTATACATCATCATCATTGTCTCACTACAATCTACTACTGTACATGACATTCCATATTTATATATATATATATATACTTATTAACTGGCCATTTACTTAATTCTTTATCTAATGAAGCTTATAAGACTGGAGAAGTACAACAAGAGGTGCAGTGAAAAACTCGGATAAGGATAAGGTAAGCCAATTCCAAACTAAGACTATCGGATGCACTCACTGAGGTTAGGTTTCTGTGGTCGGAGACCGTCTAGGTAGGTACCACCGATACGCCTATTTCTGCCGCTAAACAATAGTGTGCAAACATTACTGTGTTCCGGTTTGAAGGGCATTATAGCAAGTATAATTACTGGGGCAACGAGACTCAACATCGTATGTCTCAGGCGATATCACTTACCATCAGGTGAACGTCCCGCTCCTCTCATCGCTTAATTGAATAAAAAAATAAATTATTACTTTGTACAATTCATTAGGTAGTATAGGTTATTTAGAATCGAAAAAATATATTTTGTTTTGTATCATATATATACTGATTTTAGAGATAGAATCTATAACTTAATCATCCAATCCAATCAGCCGGAAGACGTCCACTGCTGGACAAAGACCTCCCCCAAAGATTTCCACTCAGATCGGTCCTGGGCCACCCGCATCCAATGGTTGCCAGCGACCTTGACCAGGTCGTCGGTCCACCTTGTGGGGAGTCTGCCCACGTTACGTCTTCCGGTACGTGGCCGCCACTCGAGAATCTTTCTGCCACAACGGCCGTCGGTTCTGCGAGCTATGTGCCCCGCCCATTGCCACTTTGCGACGGCGACCATTCAAGCTATGTCGGTGACCTTGGTTCTCCTGCGGATCTCCTCATTTCTGATTCAATCTCGCAGGGAAACTCCGAGCATAGCTTGCTCCATCGTACTCTCAGTAATCTTAAGCTTGCGGACAAGGCCCACAGTAAGTCTAACTTAATCATCATATCGTAATACATAATAAAGAATTATATACTTAATTAAAAAACTATGCTTGCATTACGTACTCATTACATTCAAGAATGTTTATAAGTATTAAAACCACAATTGTGAAGGTGGTTAATTTGGAAAAGTATAGACAGCAGAAAAGGTATTAGCTGATGTGAGTGCTAAGTACGCTTCGTCGGAAACCAGTCACTAGAATAGAGTCGAGTACGTTGTATGTGTCAGCTGGGACGACAAATTTAGTGCTCGGAACCGAAAACCAGGAAAATAGGGCTGTCAGTACGTCTGATAAATATGATCACACGATATTTCTTCGAATAGGAATCTTTTCATGTCAATTTATATCAACAATGTATCTGAAGACTTCGCTAACGTTGTGTGTATAGTTTTATTAGCGATAGGAATTGTATAAGGAGAATAAAATTAACATATTCAAGAGTATCATGTAGACAATTGAAGACCTGTTAACAATAAAAACCATGAAGACAATATATATATACCCTTAACAGGTGGAAGGTCTCTGTTGGTAGAGATATAAGAACAAACGTAGATTCTATTTCTACCACTGAACAGAAGTGTGTAAACATTACTTTGTTCTGAATCGAAGGGCGCTGTAGCTAGTGAAACTGATGGGGTATGGTGGGAACTTAATATCTAAAGTCTCAAGACAACGAGCGTAATGTGGTGCTTTGTATACCATCCTACCTAGCGCCACGTTGTTACGGACAGGTATACTCATGGTCACTACGTGAGTAGTGAGTGACTACTAAGTGAGTAAGAAGAGAGAGTAGTAATTGTAGTATATAACAAGCCCGATAATCGATATCAGTAACTAATTTCCGTCAAAGAAAACAGTAAAAAAAAAAAAAAACATTCATGATTATTCGAGTTAATAGAAGGCCTATGTCCAGCAGTGACCGTCCATCAGCTGATGATGATGAAGGGAAAACATAGTTAATGTTAATAAGAAACAAATGCAAGAATAACGGTTAAGTGCTATAATTTTATGTCTACTTCTATCGCTTCCATTTTTCACCCTTAATGTCGATTTAAGGGTTAAGAAAGAAGCAAATACCCTCCGGTGTAAGCAAATAGGCTGACGAAGGAATGGGTCCATTTAGCCATTTTTATTTGTCTGTCACTGGCACCTAAGGGATGGCCCTTCCAATGGATTATCCGTTCAGTAATGTCGTAATGTTGATTCGATGTTTTCTTAAATGTATAGTCTTTCAATTAATCTGTCATCTATCAATAAGTAGTAAGTAAAAGTAAGTAAATTTTAAAAAGGTAAAGTTATTTCTATATATATAATACAATCTGTAGAGTATGTAAAATTCTTACGATTAGATGCTGTGAATTTGCGCAAAATTCACATGCCAGAACGCTAATAGGTATTTGGAAATGAATTTCCGGTTCAATATGAACTCAAACTGTGAAAGTCCCACTACAAATTTCCGGTTTAAACTAAGTTATATTCATGTATTTCCGTTTTAATATTGATAGAGTGTGAATATAAATTATATTGTAAAATAAACAATAAGTTACGTTATAACTAACGTCTAACTACAAAAATAATAGTATTTAACTATTTTAATGTATTTTTTAAATAGTTTAATTTCATCATCATCATCAGCTGATAGAAGTCCACTGCTGGACTTAGGCCTCCGCCAAAGATCTACTAGTTTAATTTCATTTCAATAATTTTTAACCAATCAAAAAGCTCTAGTACTAGATTACCGAATTGCCGGGGATCATCTTCGTAGGTACCACCGCAGCTCTTCTTCCTGCTGCCAAATATTACTGTACGAATATTATCTAGTAAAATTACTGGGGTAACAAGACTTTATATGGCTCAAGACGATGAGCACAATGTGGCGTAGTGTATGTACCACCATGTTCTTTGCTAAGCGAAAAAAAATTAAAACAAAAAGGCTACAGCTTTTGATAACTTGATTAAGGATAGTAATTTTTAATACAATTCGCTCCTTATCATTATATAAATTTCAAAACAAAAACTGTACAAATAAATAGTATAGTAAACGAGTAATTTTAGTAGGAATAGAACATTTGTTCATGTTATTACTTAGCATCAGAAATAGACACAGTCATAAGCAGTCTCATCTTTACCACAGGACGAGCAGACTCTCATGTTGTAGACTTATAGAGTTATAAAAGTAATTAATAATATACATTTGATTTCTAATAATATATCCAATAAGTCAATCAAAAGTTAAGATTTATTATATTAATTTATATACAATAGATAGTGTTAGTGTTGAATGATTTATTACTATAACAAATATAATAATAGGGGGACCGGAAAGTAATGTCGTTTCTGCGCATGCCAATACTTGATTGTCATTTGTCAGCTCATTGTTTTGTTCAGAGGCGTACCAAAGACATTGTGAGGTTATAGTGATTTCTTTACTTATAGACAATTGAATTACAATTTTTTTTTGTAATTTTGGGTAAAATGGCCAGCCAAATACCAGAAGAGGTACACATCCGGCATTGCATGCTCTTTGAGTTTCGCAAGGGAAATAACGCAACAGTTGCTACCAAAAACATTTGCGATGTTTATCCAAATGCACTGGACATTCGTAAATGCCAAAGGTGGTTTTCCAAGTTCAAATCGGGTAATTTTGATCTTTCCGACTCGTATCGATCAGGAAGACCATCAGCGTTAGACAACGACGTGTTAAGGGCGGAAGTTGAAGCAAATCCGTGTCAGACGATCGAGGAATTGTCAAACAGTCTCAACAAACCTTGGTCGACCATCCAAGAACATTTGAAGCAGATTGGAAAAGTAAGCAGAGCAGGTGTTTGGGTCCCGCATAATCTGTCCGAACAGAATAAGGCTAACCGATCAATCACATGCAACTTATTGCTTCAACGACACAACACAGAAGCGTTTTTTGATCGCTTGATCACAGGAGATGAGAAATGGGTCCTGTATGATAACCCAAAACGCAAAAGGCAGTGGCTCTCTCCAAATGAAATCCCTCGGAGTACTGCTAAGCCAGGTTTACACCCCAAAAAAGCGCTTTTGTGTGTTTGGTGGAGTATTCGCGGCATTGTTCATTTTGAATTACTGAAACCTGGAGAAACTGTTACTGCAGACCTCTACAGCGAACAATTGCAGCGAGTCAATCAATCTTTAATTGAAAAGTGGCCAGCGATTGTCAACCGAAAAGGCGTCATTCTCCAACATGACAATGCAAGACCGCACTGCGCAAGGCGAACTCTAGAAAAAATTAATGAATTGGGGTGGGAGGTGCTGCCTCATCCACCATATTCGCCCGATGTTGCACCATCGGATTTCCACTTATTCCGAGCGCTGCAACACTTTTTAAGTGGCAAAACATTTGCAAATTTGGATGATATCCAAAATGCCATCTCTAGATATTTTGCCGAAAAACCAATTAATTTTTATCGATCAGGGATTGAAAATTTACTCACTAGATGGCAAAAGGTTATTGACAATGATGGGGAATACATCATTGATTAAAAATAAAGACTCGTTAAAAATGTATGTGTTTGTATTTAGCGTAAGAAAACGACATTACTTTCCGGTCCCCTAATAGATTAACAAACATGTAATGTATTTCTCCTTGTAGCATTGCTTAAGCAAGTATATATTAAAAGATTTTTATATTCAAAAAACCAATGTGATAATCAAGATGTTGGCGTTTTTTTTTGTGGTTATTTATTTTCAGTTACAGCACCTTTCAAAGCGGATTACATTATCAAATATTTACACTACTATTTACAGTAAAAATGAGCGCAGGAGCGATGTAAATCTTGATTGTATTTGTCAAATAATTTAGAAGATATGTTATTTAATGCTTTAATAATTGCATTTAGAAGTTTCTGCATTACTTAAGTGGACATTTATACGCCTTTTTAATGGCTAAGACATTTAAGTGTGCCAAATAATGGACTACTCGATAAAAAAATAGATTTTATTAACAAAATCTGTAAACTAAATTCAAGTATATAGGTAAGGAACAAAGTTTTTTTTTAATGAAGTGACAAGACTAGCAGGGCGCTTATAGTAAGTAATACACCTTCCCATAAGAACGTGGCGCTAGTTAGAATGATACACACAGCACCACATTGAGCTCGTCATCTTGATACTTCAATGATTACATTAGCTACAGCGGTTTTCAAACTAGAACACAGTAATATTTGCACAATTCTGGCGGTAGAACTAGCAGCAGTGGTACTTACTTACACAGTCTCCAGCAACAGAGACCTACCACCAGTAAGAAGTAGCAGTAGTAATTTTAAAAGTAAGCTCGACTTGTTTTTGTTTGTTAGTCCAGCGAGAAAAAAATCTATTTACTACTTTAATTATTATGTAGTTTAATTGAAGTATCCAAGCTGATAATTATTTAGAAAATCTGATACAGCATTGGAGCTCATGTTTAGATCGTCTTAACGTTTACGGGCAAACTTAAGTGTGTTAGTTACAAACTTTATCCATTGAAAGTGGACAAGCTGGAAACTCGGGTAAGCTATTGCGACCATACACTGACGCAATTAAATTATTGCTGGTCCAAAGGCGGAATACATTACAACGTCGAAACATTGACTGTGCAAATCTGCTAGGAAATCATTTACAAGACAATTTCAAATTGAAATAAGATTTGTTATGAACGGAGAGGGAGAAGGAGAGGGTTGCAAATAGATAAAACTTCTAAATGCAATGTGATAGTGGTAACATTTTGTTAAATCTGCACCGGAATAACAAAGAGGTTTTGCTTCTTGTTCTTAATAATAACAGCAAAGAAGTAGAACAACTTGCTATCGTCTGAACTAACCTTACCAGGTGTAACGTGTTGCCGAAGACCGTCTAAGTAGACACCAACGCAGCGCCTCTTTCTGTCGCCAAACAGTAGTGTGATACTTTACTGTATTCCGGCTTGAAGAGCGTTGTAGTTAATGGGGTAACGAGACTCAACATCTTATGTCTCGATATCGAACGCCATATGGTGGTGTGTATCAATAAATAGCACCACGTTGTATGGGCGGGCGTATTACTTACCTACAAGTGAACATCCCTCTCTTCTCATCGCTTTGTAAAATAAAAAAAAATTGTTACATATATGAAACTATATGTAATTATTTTAAAATAATTAGTAATAACGCCTAATAAGCAGTAATCAAATAATACATTAAAAACTTACTTAAAAAGTGAATACGAGTTTTTTTCTGTAGGTACTTAATTTTCGACAACCTTATAAGTAGTATTAAGTAAACTAAGACATTTATTTCACTTATTGCCCCATTGATAATAGTGTAAAATTTCATTAATATACATAATTTTCTATTAAGTATACTTTTTTGAATAATTTCATTAATTAACATAAGTATACAGTAGTTTTTGTTCAACACAGTAGACATACCCCCGTGCGGTATATTCTCTAAACACTATATTAAAAGCAACAGCAATAAAGGGTTTGTAAAATTGCGACTTGAAGATTAATGAGCACTGTTAGGTTCACTTTCCAAGTAAAAAATGATCCGGCGACAAGTCGAAAAGAAAAAAGTTTAAATCCTTGGTGAAATTGCTAACTTTAGAATTTCTTTGCAAAACAAGTAAATGGTGGCTTGAGAAATCAGACTCCGTCATTACAAAACTTTGTAAAGGGCAAGTTTTTGTGAAGTTAGCTTATTTCCGAGATTACTTAAAATACTTAAATATATTATAAAATTTATGCAATGAGCAATATGTATTTAAATTTTTTCAACGTTCAAATAACTAAGTCTTCTCTACATTAACTTACTTTTCACTGGTGTTAGGTTTCTATTGCCACAGCTACGACTTCTGACGCCAAACGATATCTATATTCTTGTTTTGAGCGGGCTGGAAGCCACAGCGGCTCTTACAGCTCATCTGACACTGGGCTCGTGGACCCGGATCCACGGCCTGAAAACCAAACGATAGTGTGTAAACATTACTGTCTCACAGTTTGTATGGCGCTGTAGCTAATAAATTACTGGGGTAACGAGAACTAACATATTATGTCTCAAGGCGAGCACAATACGTTGCTATTTATATCGTCCCTACTAGCGCCACGTTGTTATCTCTTCTTCTTAAAGTACCTGTCCAACTAGTGAAGGTTGGGAATCAGATCACGTTGTTATGGGCGGGCGTATCACTTACCATCAGGTCTCACTCGTCCAGTCGTTTCATAGAATAAAAAAAAATGTTTGTTTTGAATGTTTAATTTCAGTATAAGCAATACTAGTAATACTTCTTACAGGTATTAAATTATTTAAACCGATATATTAGGTGGACCGGAAAGTAATGTCGTTTTCTTACGCTAAATACAAACATACATTTTTAACGAGTCTTTATTTTTAATCAATGATGTATTCCCATCATTGTCAATAACCTTTTGCCATCTAGTGAGTAAATTTTCAATCCCTGATCGATAAAAATTAATTGGTTTTTCGGCAAAATATCTAGAGATGGCATTTTGGATATCATCCAAATTTGCAAATGTTTTGCCACTTAAAAAGTGTTGCAGCGCTCGGAATAAGTGGAAATCCGATGGTGCAACATCGGGCGAATATGGTGGATGAGGCAGCACCTCCCACCCCAATTCATTAATTTTTTCTAGAGTTCGCCTTGCGCAGTGCGGTCTTGCATTGTCATGTTGGAGAATGACGCCTTTTCGGTTGGCAATCGCTGGCCACTTTTCAATTAAAGATTGATTGACTCGCTGCAATTGTTCGCTGTAGAGGTCTGCAGTAACAGTTTCTCCAGGTTTCAGTAATTCAAAATGAACAATGCCGCGAATACTCCACCAAACACACAAAAGCGCTTTTTTGGGGTGTAAACCTGGCTTAGCAGTACTCCGAGGGATTTCATTTGGAGAGAGCCACTGCCTTTTGCGTTTTGGGTTATCATACAGGACCCATTTCTCATCTCCTGTGATCAAGCGATCAAAAAACGCTTCTGTGTTGTGTCGTTGAAGCAATAAGTTGCATGTGATTGATCGGTTAGCCTTATTCTGTTCGGACAGATTATGCGGGACCCAAACACCTGCTCTGCTTACTTTTCCAATCTGCTTCAAATGTTCTTGGATGGTCGACCAAGGTTTGTTGAGACTGTTTGACAATTCCTCGATCGTCTGACACGGATTTGCTTCCACTTCCGCCCTTAACACGTCGTTGTCTAACGCTGATGGTCTTCCTGATCGATACGAGTCGGAAAGATCAAAATTACCCGATTTGAACTTGGAAAACCACCTTTGGCATTTACGAATGTCCAGTGCATTTGGATAAACATCGCAAATGTTTTTGGTAGCAACTGTTGCGTTATTTCCCTTGCGAAACTCAAAGAGCATGCAATGCCGGATGTGTACCTCTTCTGGTATTTGGCTGGCCATTTTACCCAAAATTACAAAAAAAAAATTGTAATTCAATTGTCTATAAGTAAAGAAATCACTATAACCTCACAATGTCTTTGGTACGCCTCTGAACAAAACAATGAGCTGACAAATGACAATCAAGTATTGGCATGCGCAGAAACGACATTACTTTCCGGTCCCCCTATTATATATACATCAGTAGCACGAATCTGATAAACATATTGATATAAAGCTTCATTTTGTTCCGTGAATACTTCACCAGCTACTCAAATCATATTTCACAGTACGCATCTCAAAATCGGTAAGCTTTCTCGGTGAAAGCTTTACAAAATGAAATCGTTATAAATCCCCGTGAAGCCAGAGAAACGAATCTAACATTTTACTATCCATAAAGTATTTTAATATTTTCTGCGCGAGATGTCTTTTTAATGATTTTCTTTGTACTATTTCAAATATTTAAAACTGTGGATGTAGAAATTTTCTCGCCCACAAAAATGTTATAGCGGCAAATTGCCATTGGAATTGATAGCAAACTACCACATCCATTCCACTGTTCTTCTTGTACAGAAACAAGGAACTCTAATACTTGTATTTAAGATAAATCTTTTAATTATAATCTTGTTTATTATATCTGTGTCTTCCAAACTTCTGACCAAACTAGTTTCTAAACTTGTGACCGATTTTGTTTTACTTATACTCCTTTTGAATTATATATAAGCAGCTATAGCAGCAGTTTTAGCAGTTTAAATACCATCGTCAGCTTTCTGTTTCTGTACTAATATTTTATAAACTTTCATATAAAATATTAAACTGACTCAATATTAGACTATTCAAACGATACTTAACGTATCCTGAATCAAGGATAGTTTATACGATATATTTACTGTATATAATAAATATTTTTACACAAATAAAGTGTTTCACTAACGTCCTTAAACAAGAGGTTACGTTAACTAAATACGAGCGCACTTTGTTTACACAAAACAGTTCAAGTATTTTAATTTAACTTTTTGTCAACACGACCGCAAGCTGTTCAAAGTGGGCCACTGGCTTGCGGCCTTTTAGTACACCGGTCGTTGTTACCATGTGATATTTAACTTAATAACATTTGCATTTAATAAGTATTTGAGAAATATTTTGGTTAGTTTGCATTACTGCTGAATAACAATGAGAAGTAGCTCGCTGGCCTAATGGTTAGAGCGTGCGGCATTCATTCCGAAGGTCGCGGGTTCGAATCTCGGCGTGTACCAATGACTTTAATATTTAAGTTATGTACATTTGTGGACTTTAGTTACAACAGAGAGATACAAACGGTGAAGGAAAACATCGTGAGGAAACCCGCACATGACTTAGAATTTATTCTAAGGTATGTGTGAAGTCACCAACCCGCATTGGGCCAGCGTGGTGACTATGGCCCAATCGCCCTCATATTGAGGGTAGGCCTGTGCCCCAGCAGTGGGGACGTAAATGGGCTGTTATTACTACTATTACTAACAATGAGAAGAATTTTTAAAAAACAGTTATTACTTCAAAGCTATATTTCGTTTCACATTTTTCTAATATTATCTACTAGAATATGATTTACGTACTGCTACCACGCAGAAACACTTGATATGAAGTGTTCCGCTTTGTACACAAATCAATAGCTCCCCTATTACTTGAATTAATTTCTTCCCTGCCATATACTCATCAATATTTATGATTACGTACTCAAAACGAAATAATACGTGAATGGTGCGCTCTCTTATACGAGTTACATTGAATATTAAAACGCTCGAAAATATTATTCCGACATCATTTAATCATAAATAATGTTTTTTTTCGTATTAAAAGACTACCTTTAAGTAGGCACTAATTATACAAGACTTTCAAAATATAACCTTTTCACATAATAACCCACACAAAAGTAAAGCTGACGTTAAATTAAAAGCTTTAAAAAATATAACTAAGTCCATAATCGATCATTTCCCTTACTTACTATGAGAGAAAATACCTGTACTATTAAAGAAAAAAACATTAATTCTCCGGTGGTAGGTCAGAGACAAAAACGACTGTACCACGCTAATCGCCAACCTGCACTAGTCGGAGAGGTAGTTTAAGAAGAAGAAGGTAGGACACTTACCGGAGACCGTCTAGATCACACAGTACGACAGTACTGTCCAAACTGTTCTCTAGCTGACGTAATTACTGCGGTAATGACACTCAACATCTAATGCCTTAAGAAGACGACAATGTGGAACAGTATATAACATCCTAACTAGCGCCATGTGATTTTGGGCAGATTTAATATCAGGTGAACTTCCCGGGATTTAAGGGTCCCGTACAACAACTCACGGGACCCTTTTTTTTTTTTTTGATATCGGTGGTGGAAATGCTGTTAACGCATACCCAGCGTCCTTTTTAAGGGGGGGGACGCCGGGTTATGTGGGGCTCGGGGCCACTGAGATGTGCGTGACCCCCATACCCACTAAAACCACCACCGCTTGTCCCGCCACACGCATACTGGAGACGCCGGGTTTCAGCCAAGCAACTCTCCGGGCGCCTCCGCGTATAAAACTCCTCTTGGTGGGTGCCCGCGGGGAGCAAAGGCACCCACCTGCCGTCCCGTACCGGCCCCTCGCGGGACCGGCACGTTGGGGCCCCCCGACCCCACAGACGACCGCGCGCGCCCACGGCGGAGCGCATGCCCGGCTGCCGCCCTCCCGTGAAGGAATTGGGCGGCGGCCTCCTCCCTCCAGACTCCCCCCCTCGTCGAAGTGGGAGGGGGGGACAAAAACCAAGACTCCCCCGGGGGACGCACCCCCAGGGGAAACACGACAAAAGGCCCAAAGGGCCACGCCCAACGGCCCGAACGCCCCCTCACACCGTGCCCGGCTAGGGGCCCATCGCTCACGGCGGGAGGAAGCGGACGGCGTGGTTCTGCCGCCGCGCTCTCCCGCCGGCCCGCCGCCGCCTGCAAGGTGCGGCAGCGGCGTCGGCCTCCCTCGTGCGCTCGGCGGCCTCCTTCTGACGCATCACTGCGCCGCAGAAGGAGGCTACCGCCCTCCAAGACCTCTCGCTGCTCAACATACGATCGATTACAGTCGGCAGCGAGAGGTCACTGCCGACTTGCGCGACGAGGGCGTGGCGTTGCGGCCCCCATGCCGGGCACTCCGCCAGAGTGTGGTGCGCCGTGTCAATCGGCGCACCACACTCGACGCATTCCTGCGTCATCTCTCTACGAGCCACCTGGTGCAGGTACTTGCCGAAACACCCATGGCCTGTCAGCACCTGCACCAGGTGGAACGTCAAGGCCCCGTACCGCCGGCTCATCCACCGGGACAGGTGGGGCCTGATGGCCTCCACCGTGTCCCGGCCGGCGGCAACTCACGGGACCCAACCCAACCCCACCTGGTAATGTTGCACCCTGCTTATCAACAAACAAAGCCCTGGCTCCCACCAATCCACATTGGATCAATGTGGTGGGAAATAGCCCAAATCACCCTATATGAATCCTTACAAACGACGACCCCTAGTGCCCGGGGCAGGATTGGTCGATGTGTTGGGGGAGGCCTATGTCCAAGAGTGGACGTCTATATTGTGATGATTGAACATCCCGATCGTCTCGACGCTTTGTTGGAAAAAAAAAAAAAAAAACAGTAGATTGTAATAGAAAACAATATTTATCAACTTAAACTGATAGTCGTCATTGATAAGGGGTTCTATTAAAAAACGGTAATTCGTTGGTTTTACGGTCTTTTTCTTTTAGCCCATAATTAGAAGACCTACATTGAAGGTAATTCATCATTTCACATTATGATATACTTGTTATATTTATAAATACAACGCACAAGTCAAATTCTACGGAAGTATGTCCTCTATACTCTGATTCAATGAGTCAGAGCAGTGCTCCTTCCACCATGCCAATCATATGCCATTTTATGAACACTTAGATGACATCTCGTAGCGGGATTGGAGGCGGAAGTGGAAACTCAAGATATAAACGTATTCCCGAGTGGCGCGAAACTTTATTAAATTTGTAGAAATGTAATTATATGCAAAAGCCAACACATACTTATTATTTTACAGATACTTGGTACTTTGTAAGGAATCTTTAATTCGATGAATTATGAGGATTAAGAGAATTATTTTTGTGTGTTTTAAAGAACATTGTACGTTATATAAAGTATATTACTATACATATTTATTAAGTACGATTAAATCTACAATATCATGAATATAGAATATTCAAACATCAGACGTATATTGTTATTATTTTCTGTTGGTTCATGTAAACAAATACTTTTTAGTGTATTTCTGGGATAAAAAGTTTTTCGATTTAATCAATCTTATAACACATACATTTTTAATAACGATAATATGACAATACATTGATATTCCTTGGTCCTTCATAACGCAATCAGCGAAGGATTTGAATGTCTTGCTTATCCTCAATGCAACTGTCTTGTTATCATGAAATCTTTAAAACGTAATTGGAAAGAGTTCTTGTAGACCTGTACCCTTTCCCATCAATGACTACCTCACCCTTTACCATCAGGATTGATGGAAATCAAGGGGTAGTTATAATTATAAAATAGAATACATAAGCTTTAATGTTAAATATAACCATAAATTATATCATACATGAAATTGATGCATGTACTAATATCAGAAAACGTTAAAAGCAACTTCCGGTGTAAATAGGCTGTCTTCACTTCGATCACGTACTTAACAGGCTGTTGAATACGCTTGCCAGGTACTGGCGATCAGTCTATATGAAATATTGCTATAAACATGCTTTAAAATGATTAAAGCAATTAATTTAAAGACAGTTTTTTTTTATTTCTTACTATTCTTTGTTCAAGAATTTCTTTGAACAAGAAAATTTATCAAGCGATACCGGATCTGGTGAATATCGTGTAGTCTTTTGAAGCAGTCCTGTGTCCATCAGTGACATCTATAGACGGCTGATGATGAAGAAGAATTACATGTTTATATATACATATATATGGATGATTCAACATAAAAAGAACTGAAAACGATATCATTTTTTATTAACTGGTGTTAGACAGAGACAATCTTGATAGGCGCCGTAGCTCCTTTCAACCGCCTAACTACGTACAAACATTACCAAGTTCCGGTTTAAGTGGTGGTAATTACTAGGACATTGAAGTGTATTATCTTAAGGAGACGAGTATAGTAGCAATGCACATTATACCAAACAGCATTTCTATTATTATTATAGGTTAACGTATCATTTACCATATGGAAAGTGTCCCGATCGATTAACTTAGATAAAAAGTAATTAAAAGAAGGCATTTGTCATTCGTGTAAAAAACATTAAGTAAGTATCATTGTTAGGCAATATATACGCGTTCGTAAAACTGTCTGTACGTTTTGTCCGAGTAAATTGGATGTGTTTTAAATCTAATTTTTGTGAAGAGTCTCGAACTATTCCAGCAAAGTTGGACAGCGGCCTCATGTTTTTTACACCACCCACACACGAACGTTTCGCCGCAAAACTATGGCGATGATAAATTTTGTTAAAGGATTTTATATACAAAATTTTTTTTAGCTCCAATAACATATATATATATTACTAAATACGAAAAGTTAGTATTTTCATCTAAAACATTATATCTCCATAATGTATCAATCAATCAAAAGATTTATTGCAACATGTTACTAGCTGTTGTTAAGTATGCTAGTCTTAACACCCCTGTAACTCTATTTAGGAAAGGAATTTAGTAAAATCCATTCTTAGGTAACCTATATTGGGGAA
Source organism: Troides aeacus (assembly GCA_033220335.2). NCBI lineage: Eukaryota > Metazoa > Arthropoda > Insecta > Lepidoptera > Papilionidae > Troides > Troides aeacus. Next base: position 4,070,625 of record CM067275.1, on the reverse strand, counting down.
TAGGAATATCTCAACCAATTACCAAGTCTCTAGGCCTGATGCTTACAGAGACGTCGTGACGAGTCTCTATGTAAGTTGAAATCTCAAATCTAGGTATCATAACTTAATTAAGTATTAACTATAGATCCTAACGGCGGTAACAAACTTACTAAAACAGGAATTATTATCATTTATTTGATTGTTGGAAACAAAAAAATTTCGGCAACGCAGTGGGACGCCTGTTGTAATATTGTTAATCCGCAAGTAACACAAGGGGGTGATACATTAAGCTGGTATCATTAAGGGAAACACGTGTCTAGGGAGATAGTAAAGTAAGATAGGTCTTTCAGTATACATCCATTGTAATAATCCGTAGGATTATATATAAGAGCAATAATTAATCCTCTTACACAGTTTTTTTTAATAATACAAAGAAAACGTAAGAATCTACGTATATATATGTAACGTCTTTTATTATTTATGATACTTAAAATAATTCGTTTGTCATATAACATTTAGTGTTTTTGTTTGGAAACGAAAATATCAAGAAGGTTTATTAACATGTACATACTACCGACAAAAAGTAGTAGTATTTCCTTTATAAAATCATACGTTGAAGCAACCTCTTAAAAAACTTAGAAAGCTTTCACACATTTATCAGAGTTACCTTAATTTTTAATTGTATAGGAACAATATTGAATATAAAGTCTTCTAGTTTATTTAGACATATCTACAATTGTAATAAATTTCCTTTGAAGCCTTAATTTGCTAAACAATTTGAAATCTGGCTCGATTTCAAATCAGTGTATTGCCTTTGTAGATTCTACACTTGGCAACAACTGAATGTCTTAGTGCATTCGCGACATTTCATTTCTTTACAGAAGAAACATTACAAAATAAATAAAACAAATATTTATAAGCACAAACATTTTTTTTATTATTATTTCTTGATATTTTTAATATACTAGACAAGCTTTTCTTTGGAATTGTACTCGAAATTGCCAAGATTTATGTGAAGATAAAGTTGATGTTATACGTATCTGCAGAGAAAAGACATTATCATCAGCCGATAGATGTCCACTGCTGGACATAACCCTCCTTCAAAGATTCCCTTGCTCCATCGGCTGGTCCAATATGGGTTGGTAGGATCCAGAGCCTCATCTGTTGATTGGCAGGGAACACCACGAGCAAGTGATGTTGACTTAGATCCCGTGAGTTGTTTTGCGGGAACCGTTACACCGCTAAAGAGAAGAGACATACATAAATTATTATTAGAATAAAACCTTTTTTGTTGTTTTGATTTATTTTCATAGATTTAGTGTATATAACGTTTAGAACCTTTGTCTATATGAGATGGGTCGCTTGTATACATATATAATATGCAATTGGTAATATAGTCTTTATTAATTTCTAGACTATTCCCACTCAAGTAATTGTTATATCGTTACATGATTTAAATGCAAACTTGAATTTATGCTCGACTATGAAACTTGGCTTTATCAACGCGTTGTATGCAAGAAGACGCTCAGATCAAATTATGGCCGTTTCAAAAGCTGAATACATAATGCATCTACTAAGTTACGGTTATGGAAATCATTTTAGTAACTTGGATGGCAACGTACGCGGCAAGTAAGTTAAGCTAAACATTGTTAATCACTGTTCCAATACTCTTGTATCACATCTCTTCCGATGCAATACGTTACATAATTAGATTAAGACTTGATACAGTTTATGAATCTTATAACAATATAACATAATAAACAAAAAAAAATTGTTTACACATTGGTAACGTATTTTTGATGCCTAGTATTTACTTTAAGAACATTGAAAAATCTACAACAAATTATACTATTATTAGGTAATATCAAAGCATAGTATGAAAGGACATGATGAAGCTGCCATACTGAAAAAGAGATATTTTTACAGTAAACAAAACTAATGATAAATGATCAAAAAACTATTGATTTAATATCTATATATAATATACAGAACATATCTCCGTAGATGTAGATCTCCGTAAGTAGTACACTTAAAGACTCAAAAGTTGGTAAAGAATTGCTTCTGCCATTTAGAGGTCAGGTAAGAATGGATTTTACAAAAATCCTTCCCCAAAGGAAGTTGCGGGGAGACTTATTGGGAAAGAAGTAAGCATATATCTGACTAATATCAAGTCTAAATTTTAAATCTAATTCTAATAATGGCCAGCAAATCGGGAGGAGATAAGCTAGTAATTATAGTCCGATATATTAATCATCAGTGCGTCAAATGATGATTCAACGTATAACTCTATACAAAACCGTCCTACCCCTGTTTACTGGTAACGTATGTTAATTATGAAATGGGAATAAATTGCTAAAGTATAAGCAGCTCGCAGTTCGGGCAGCTTTATCGCTTAAGCTCAGGTGACAAAGTAAACAAACAAAGTTGTTCTCGGACATCGGGCAACATTATTCATGTTTATCACTCCGCAGCCGGCCGCGCGACGCTGCAATTAAAGGATATTCCCTGGCCGAGCTGATCATCCCGCTTCCGGACGAATAAAAAGTACCCTAACTTTACGTCGGACAGAATTCGCAATAACGATTTAATAACGTTTGAATCGTTTAAAAATTATTATATTATGCATCATGTAATAACTTAAATAATCATCTCTTTAATATGCTCTCAGGTAAGTACTGATGGATGAGGCTCTGTCTGCTGGATTTTGCTTTAATTTAACGAAGAGACGAGACGAATGGAATAATCACCTGATGACAAGTGATACGCTGGGCTAGAACAACGTAGCGATAGTAAGAATAGTATGCACTACAACATATTACGCTCGTCGCCTTTAGATATAATATGTTAAGTCCCGTTACACCCAGTAATTACATTAGCTACAATTCGCTTCAAACTAGAACACAGTAATGATTCCACACTACTCTTGGTGACAGATATAGGGGCTGCGATGGAACCTACCTAGGCGGCCCTCGAGGAAAAGACACCTATCGTAAGTAAGGTATTAATGCATTGAACTTTGAAGTAAATCAAACAAATTCGTTGAGGAAGCGCCCACCGCTGTCTTCTGATCTTTCTACCACATAACGATTCTTGAAATTCATGTGCCTTTTTCACTCTCTCTTTCACGACAAAAGTTTCTATGGAGTTTCCACGCCGAGTACTTGAAATAATGTAATCGCAAAAAAATCTAAATATGGCTAAAAATTCAAAAAAATTTCAACGAAAAGCATGACCGGACGCATAATAATTATTACATATTTTCTTCTTAAGGGTTATTCCCATCTAATCAATAACATCTTAAGTCACAATGGAAAGTAATAGCTTACTAAGTATTAATTTATAACTTTATTATTCTCCAGTCGTATTTTTATTTTTCTCAAATTTCAACTTCAAGCTATATAACATATATATAAGCTTTAGATCAAATTAAAAAGTTTAAAAGCTCTGTTTTTATATTAGGGGTGGATAGTTCCAAGTTGATTTCGAATATTATTTAAGAGTGAACTTTGTCTGTTATATCACACTAAAATAAACGTATCTTGGTATCTTATTTTAGGGGTTACTTATTAAACTGGTTTTAGATTAAAACTGTTCTGTGTATGTTCAATTTCTTACCTTGACATTAGTAATATAGATCCTTTTGCTGTAGAACTACTTCTAAACTAATACGCTTAACTATCAAAGCTTACATCGCCGCTACATATGTAATAACAAAATCTAAAACGTATGTACGTGAATGGTCAAACAGAATTTAGTACCTCCAAAATCGCAGTGACGTCATCGTTTAAAAATCTTATTTAATACTTTGTTTACGCTCTATTAAAGATCGGAGGGCCCTTTACTGTTGCACTCGTAGCCCTCCGTTATCATCCGACATCAAAGAGTTTCTAGGGTGATGGATAAAGCTAATGTCGGTGTGTTCGACACGTGCCAAAATAGATAACACGAGATTTCCAAGCGGACATTAAACGACTGTACCACCCGAGGGACTTATTTCACGTTTGTATTTAATCAAGTGCCTACCCCCTTTTCTGACAGTCTACGCGTGAAGCTACACATCAAATTACGTTATTACATATTTATATTTCTTAACTGTTATTTAGAGTCAGCTTACTATAACTTACTGCACTTAGATTTTTACTTCATCTGTTTTCTTATAGATCCCTTTTGCCGTAGACCGTCTAATTAGGTACTACCGCAGCTCCAATTCCTACCAAACATTATTGTAGTTAGTATCTATTTAAATAACTGAGGTATCAACATATCATCATACTCAATAACGCCACGTTGGTATAGACAGGTATATCACCTACTATCAGGTGAATATCTTGCCTACCCCCTCCGATGACCTCATAGGATTGCCGCCATCCGACGTGCACCGCGCGCGTCTTAAATTCATATGTATATTTATCTATGTATATATTTTAATACACCCCTCTCTCTTCCCTCATAGCACTGTCCTACTCTTCAACCCTTCCACATCCAATATCTTCTCATCTTTCTCCTTCCCCTCATACACACTACTTTATCTACATATATGTGTATATATCAATTTATTTAGTTTAGCTCGCGGGTACCGGATCCGCGAGCCCTGAGTCCAATGAAGCCGCTATAGTTGTCAATAAAACTGCGGCGAAAACATCACCATAAAAAAAAAAAAAAAAAAAAAAAAAAAAAAAAAAAAAAAAAAAAAAAAAAAAAAAAAAAAAAACAAAAAAAAAAATTATCTTGCCTAACTCGTCGATTCTTCAAGTACAAAAAATTCAGCGGTAAGCCTATCATAGGCCTTTCAATCCAGTGAAGATGGAAGGGAATAGTCCGATGCAGGCATCAGACTGATCGCGTATGAAAGTCCTATGTTCGGTGGACAGCAATAACCCAAAATTACTATGACGTTGATCAGCAATTATCTGTGTAATTTAACATCTTCATCATTTTATATCGTCAGTAATCTAAACATAGTCCTGCTAAAAATGGCTTTGTAATCATACATAATATATTAAGAAATACAACGGGACAAACACAAATCAAGGAAATCTTTGTGTAACTAGGCGAGGTCATACAAAACCATATGACCTTTAGGTAGATGACCTCTTTCACCGACCATTTACGTAAGTATTACGTATCGAGGTTAACAACGTAATAACAGTAGTGGAATCGGTGCTTTTGTGCTCTACCCATCAATATAATCTTCAGCGGCAATCTACATTTTTGGCAGGATAGTTTAGGTACTCTATAAATATATACTCTTGGATTCGCAGCTTTTTACTGTCCAGGAAAAACCAAACGGGGGTTATGGAAAATATACTTTTCATTACTATAATTTCCAAAGGGGGGTAAGGGAAGAGGGGGTAAGAGGAGAACGAAACTAAGATCCAATCCGACCCAATTGTCAACCTCAGTTCATATGAAATGCCGGTGACGGTGGTTTCTCGAAGCCGCCGTGGTGCCCCCTGCTAGACATCAAAAGCTGTACCTTTCCTAGGTATATTTCTACCGTTACATCCGTTTAAAATACACTTTAAGCACCACTATCAAACAAAGTACTAAAACAGCTAATTATGATAAGTATGTATAATATTATTTTCAAATTTAAATGATTTCAAAGCAAAAATTTATATGACATCCAAGGAGATTCATAGATTTTTTGATGGCATCAAAGTAGGCAAACCTGTGAGCGCATATGTCCCATAGCTTATAGCTATTATAGTTTTCCAGTATAAAAGTTAAAATTGATACTAATATATAATAAAAACATAACGTGAATAACAAAAACGAATGAAATTATTATAATTAGTTAGTTATATATAAATATATACAGATATAAGTATTTTAAACAGACTGCTAAATATGCGAAAATACATGACATTAAACTGACTAAAGGCTTTCGCTTGAATTGTATAAGAGTTTAGTCATTTAGATATGATATTTTAAATCTGTAGCCATAAGAGTATTGCTGAATTTCAGTTTTCAACATATGAGATCCAGAGTAAAATTTAGGTCAATGAAAATAGTAGGAGTGGGATAGAAGCGGCAGAAGTACGACATGACTCGTACTCGCAATGCTGCTGGAGCTGTCAATGTGTTGAAATAGGCAATTACGATTGGAATCACGAAGCTGAAACGAGCCAACGCTATCTGTCTGAATGACAGTGACTATCAATCTTAACGATGTATTGGGGATTTCCTGTACCTCTTCTTGATATGTGTAAAACTGAGATAGAGCTAATTAATACAGTTTTTCTATCACATCATCTCAACCACACTTAAAGTTATACCTGCTGTACGTATCGGAGATACTAAAGAGAAAGTAAATTTAAAACACAGTTTTAAAATGCTTTTTCTATGCACGAATAAACAATAATTTGGTTGTTTAAAAAAATCTAACTTTAACCCTCCTTTAAAAGTTTCCGGCCATTAAAGATTAATTCTATGACGATTCAACAATGAAACTAATTTCTTCTTACCTTCAAACGAAACTAATTAAGAGATGATCTCAATTAATAATAACGAGTGCTATCATTAATTTGAAAATTCAACTCGGATACTAAAGTAACGAAGAGATCTTTTTATACCATTGCACACTGTTAAAGTTTTAATTTTCTATAAAAAAAAAATCATTTCTATCCTCCATAATGTTTATTGGAGTCGTATGCAATATGGAAGATAGAAAAAAAGCTAGAATGTTTCATAAAATCAAAAGTCGAAATTTATTTGAGCCTGGGCTAAAAGATTGCAGGAGGTAGTTACATTAACATTATATATGTGTATATATATATATATATATATATATATATATATAGTTTGGCAAATATCTCCCTTCCGCCTTTTTGTCTTTTGAATTTCGCGGCTATGTACAAAGCGCTACATAGCTCGTATCTGGCAATACTATACATAATTTGAAAGGTCTTGACATAACCTACAAAACGACGCTATGCATAATTAGTTTGAATATTGCGTTCAACAGTTATAGACGTGTAAACATATAGTTCGCTAACGCCGAAATTCGCGCTATTTTAAAGTTTTCCTTCGTTAAAGGCAAATCCGCTAGAGAAACATTCCGTGAGATTAATGGTGTTTTGGGGGATGGTACTCTATCACTTCGAACCGCGGAGGAATGGTTTCGACGATTCAGAGCCGGTGAAAACGACACCATGGATAAGCCAGCCGGCGGAAGACCTGTGACGACAAATACCGATCAAATCATGGACTACATCGAGTTAGACCGGCATGTGGCATCTCGTGACATCGCCCAGGAGATGGGAGTTAGTCACCAAACCATTTTAAACCATCCGCAGAAGGCTGGATACAAAAAAAAGCTTGATGTTTGGGTGCCGCATGATTTGACGCAAAAAAACCTTCTGGACCGAATCAACGCCTGCGATATGATGCTGAAACGGAACGAACTCGACCCATTCTTGAAGCGGATGGTGACTGGCGACCAAAAATGGATCACATACGACAATATCAAGCGAAAACGGTCGTGGTCGAAGGCCGGTGAATCGTCCCAAACAGTGGCCAAGCCGGGATTGACAGCCAGGAAGGTTTTGCTGTGTGTTTGGTGGGATTGGAAGGGAATCATCCACTATGAGCTGCTCCCATATGGCCAGACGCTTAATTCTACCATCTACTGCGAACAACTGGACCGCTTGAAGCAGGCGATCGACCAGAAGCGTCCAGAATTGGCCAACAGGAAGGGTGTGGTGTTCCACCAGGACAACGCCAGACCACACACTTCGTTGATGATTCGTCAGAAGCTACGGGAGCTCGGATGGGAGGTTTTATCGCATCCACCATATAGCCCGGACATAGCGCCAAGTGATTACCACCTGTTCCTGTCCATGGTGAACGCCCTTGGTGGTGTAAAGTTGAACTCAAAAGAGGCTTGTGAAAAGTGGCTGTCCGAGTTCTTCGCAAATAAGTAGGGGGGCTTCTACGAGGGAGGTATTATGAAGTTGCCGTCTAGATGGAAACAGATTATCGAACAAAACGGCGCATATTTGAACTAAATCCGATCACTGTAACACTTTTTATAAAGCATTGAATAAAGAGCAAAAAAGCGGAAGGGAGATATTTGCCAAACTAATATATACAGATGTATAGATTGGGGATATAAAAAGCAAGTGTCCGTGTGTGTTAGTGCTGATATATATTATAGTTAAGTATTCATATTGTTGTCTTTCCCACAAATTAGAAATATTTATAATAAAGTCTGGTACCTATTTACATATACTATTCATCACTGTGGTTTAATTTTCAATTTTTTTCACCCAAAGACAGTAAAAATACTATACCTATAAAAAGACTTCCAGTATGAAATAAATCCGCTTTGTATTATTTCAAGTACTAACATTATTTTTAAGGTTAAGGTTACATGTACATGTGATTAAGAAATGAAATGAGAGTTTCGGTCTGAGGTTTTACACTGATGAATATTTTAATTTGAATGTAATCAAGTTTTAATTAAACGATACATTTAGACTAACATTAGTACCTTTAATTCACATCAAAGGCACCGGATTAAGATAAAATAGAAACGCGTCCGCGACACGTGCCGCCATTTGAGAATACTTTAGTAGACTTACACAATATAAACAAACCACCCTTTATTATACCGAACTCTATCATTGGGGGATAGAGTCTAGAATTGCTGAAATTAATTGTTGAGTCTACGTTTTAGAACACTGTTCTACGTGAGGGTTGACATTGCTACCAGACAGGGCTATCAAGGGATTTACTTTGAACGAGGGTATCTAATACAAACAACCACACGAAAGTAAACAAAGTACATACCAAATATTACTCGTAACTTGTAAGAGATCTTTTATGTGATTCTAATCACCACTTGAGATACTTAAGTATTGTAAGAAAGTAATAGTGAACTGATGTGTATAGATCAACGACAGACCAAAAGATTGCTAGACTTAAATGGCAGTGGACAGAGCACATTGTTTGAAAGACCTATGGGGCAGTAAGGTCCTCGAGTGGCGCCCGCGAGGGTTAGGAGGCCTCCCACAAGATGTACCGATGATCTGGTGAGAATCGCAGGAACCCACTAGATGCAAGCAACTCGTGACCGATCGATGTGGATATCTATGAGGGAAGTATATGTACAGCAGTGGACGTCTATCAGCTGATGATGATGATAGCCGAAGATCTAGCTTAGTTCGTTCCTTGTAAAAGGCCTGTCTAGAAGAATATTATTTTAAATAGATAAATTGAAATTTTGCAGAGATATATCCACCTATTTGAATGTATCTTATAAATAATATTCTGTTTACTCCTATATCTGACGACTCATCTCAAGCTATGGAGAGGATTTTTAAGTAGAACAACATAATTTCAGGATCTGTATAATACGTAGCCGTGAAAGACCTTAGATGCTTTTTTTTATAACATTGAATCTATTTTAAAGACGTCTCAATGTGCGCAAACTTTAAATTGGATCACTATGCAAGTATACCACGACGTTGAACGCTGCACGTAGGATGTTTCAATTTAACTTTTTGTTCCTCCACTGCACTGGGAGTCCAACAAAGTAAGAAGTAGCTTTACGGCTTTCACTTCATGTAACCGACTTCGCTGTTCGCGGACTAAGTTTTTGTATTTGTAAATTTAAACGTCGCATTATCACGATACGGTTCCCGAGAAATCTTCCTAATGTCGCTATCGCGTGCTTTGGCTATACATATCGTCTCTAAAAACACATCGTATCACCGCTATTATTATTAGTTTTTTAATAAAATATTCATATGTACATACTTATATTTACTATACTATATTTCCTATACATCTATTAGATATTTTAGATTTTTAATTCTAATACTCCTAGCCTTTAAATTAAACCTTTCACATTCTTTACTGAAACGATATGACGAAGAATTTTCTCTTCGCAAGTATGTACTGAGAATAAACCAAGTGAATTCCCAAGTTAATTTACGTGTTTCACAGTTTATAGCAACATTGTTATAAACTCATGCTTTTGAATACTATAAAAGGAGTCGCAATAAAATTTGTTACTTCGCAAAGGTTTGAAAATCCCTTCAGACGTCAGTGATAAATGATCCTCAACGTTTTAGATGTGATATTCGTAAAAACGTGTCGAGGGAAATAATCTCAAGATGAATTATTGCTTCTAACTTCTTATCGTTGCGTAGATTATGAAAAGATATATAAATTCATATATATATGGGCAGAAAGATTAATTTTTTACAGTAACATACAGTCAATTTCGAGTATGGTGAGAATTAGAAGTAGACTGAATATAGACTACTAAAGCAACGTGTGTAATATAAAACAAGCTAATGATGATGCCTTTACAAAGTTTTTAATGTAATATACATAGATAATTTATGTAATATTAAAATGATACTTTTTACACAATAAAATCTCAGTCTAAGCTACGAGATCCTTGCACGCGGAGCGAAAGAGGACATTACAAAAATATTTTAAGCGGCAAAACACAGTATAACATTATTCTCAATTTTGAATGGTAAACAAAGGTGCCCGCTAACCCGATTTCCATAAAATGGTAAGTATTATTTAAATTCGAAGCTTTACGTAGCCTCAAAATTATGACAAATGATATCCCTGGAGTGAGATTTCACAGGTTGGGCTTTGCACAGAACGCTAAGAATATTACCCTCGCACTTGTCTTCGGAAACCATTACATTGTCTTATACTTTGGTCCATACACAAAGGGTTACATATATATCAGATTTAATTTACCGGAGTCTAGTTTAAAAGCTAGTGAAATTTATAGAGTAACGAGACTTAAAATATCAACAAATGTCCAAAGGCAACGTCTTGACGAACATCTCACTTAACCTTTATTTGAAACCGAGGTAAAATGTTAACCCATAGCGTATATCGAATAATATAATACAATGTTATATTGCAACACACATAAAGAATTACATATTCACTTTCATGAATTACTCTGCATCACCATGAATTTTACAGTAATAGCCTTAAAGAAATTCTAATGTATATTATATAATAAGTCGTTAACAACTACTAGCTAAAGGCACTTTAAATCTATAGGAAGAACCTAGTGGACAATAAAGGAAATATCTTCGTCTGATACTTTATTACTAACCCATGATCTTGTTTCAGTAATTTTATTAGTATATTTGACAATTACTTAGTATTTTGTTTTGTTGGTGGATGCTACATTAGCGTTATACTTTTCTAGATGTAAACAAATATATTTTGTTCTAGTTTTAAACCCTTCACAGCACATGGAATGACAAGACAGGAGGACGTCATCTTATGTCTGGAATTTACTGAATCGCAGTGTGATGTGGTGTAAACGTACGTGAGGAATATTTCACATTCTGTATCAGGAGTTGAAAGGGCTGATTTTAACGATGCTTTCTTTTACTATTACGAGAACATTTTAGAAAAAGTTAACTGAGGATTTATTTATGTATGGACAAAGTTCGTACAAACATATTAAAATCTAAATGGAATTTATAAGAATAGGAAAAAGTCGTTGTACAGACACATTATTAGCAAATTCTAAATTTGATTATTTAGAAATGTAATACTTTCAATCTCAACAAAGGAATTTAATAGCTCGTAAGCCGTATTTGATCAAGCACTATCGGCATAAAGGGTAGTTCAAGTTACAGACAATATTACGTCGGCAATGGCAATAGATGCCAATTAAATGGGCATTATGTTGGTACGCAACTCAACCCTCCCCACGGTTGTAGATGATGAGCTGAATCGACAGAAAAATACGTATATTAAATTGTAGTATATGAAGAAATATCGCTTAAGGTATGTTGCACACATTATATGAAATTACATATATTTTTCAATACAACGAACGTCAACCTAACTTTAAGGTGTGTGAAGTCACCAACCCGCATTGGGCCAGCGTGGTGACTATGGCCTAATCGCCCTCACGTTGAGGGTAGGCCTGTGCCCCAGCAGTGGGGACGTAAATTGGCTGTTATGGAGAACGTTAACCATAAGTTATATGATATAAGAACACAGTTCAGTTTATACAAAATTTAACAAACAGACGCTGCTGTAGTAAACATTATGGGTTTATAAACCCGCTGATCTTCTAAAGGTAAATCTGTTATACCACAAAGTGTAGTAGTTAACTCAGCTCTACAGAAATTTTTGGGTACTATATAAATCTTTATTTAGAGAATAGAAATGGTGATGTCCCTCGGTGGCCGTACAGTATATTTAGTAATAAAATAAAACCTTTCAAACTGTAGAAGCACGCCAGGTTGAAAGCAATGAATATCATCCAAATACAGTTTCAGTTTCACATAAACCTTTAACCACGCAACATCAGAAACAGTGCCTTTAACGTAGTACTGAATTGTTTTTACGCGTAATATATAGTTTATAGATGATTTAACTACATAGTAAGTACACAAGAAAGTAGTGAAAAAGTATAATAAAACGTCAGGGGTCCCGCAGGGGTGTAAGACATCCCGCACAACAAATCGCGGGCCCCAGGCCAACCTCACCTGCATGTGGTGTATCCTAATAATCAACAAATGAAGCTCTGGCTCCCACCAACCTGCATTGGGCCAGCATAGTGGGCAATGACACTATTCACCTCATATGAACCCCCACAAACATAGAGGTCTTTGGAAGAGGCCTATGTTGTGGTCTATCGGCTGATGATGATGATAATAATCATGAAACGCGAGAGGATACTAGCAGTGCTTAAAGGATACTTACTATACGCTATATTTGTGTCATGTTTACGGTATTTAATATAGTATTATATATCGAGTTTTAGATAACATTATTTCTTGTATAGAATTAAATCACATCTCTTATTGTTATTTCGCTAATAGAAACTAGATATATATTAGTAATACATATATAAATAAATTTTAACTAGCATGTTTAGCAGACTGTAATTTTATATCAACAATTGGCTAACACGACCTCAATGTTGGTATTGACAATGAGGGGGTAAATTGTCCGCTGACAGTACTCTGGCTCTCATATGTTGACAATTTAAACAGCAATGCTGTTATGATGGCGAATTTATTGTACAATATGGTAGTGGTAAATATCCATAGCAAATAGATCCATAATCGAACCAGGGATCTACGAGTTACAAAGCAAGCAGTTATCCAGTGCGCATCGGAAGCAGTTGCGTATACTAGGAAGAGCTTTCGTTGAAGTAAGGTTTCAATATATTGAACTGTGCACAGATAATGGGACGAGTGTTGAGCACTAATTGATTTGCAAATCCAATTGGGTCAGCTTGAATACACATCAAGCACGCTCGGTGCAGCATTGATTTGATGATCTCTACAGGTTTATTTACAAAACTATGTAATAAACACAATTAAACAAATTCACTGAGTTATATCAATCAATAAGTTACTTCGTCATCTGTAAATAAGACATGATTATTTATAACTGTTGTTTATAAGTCTTATGTTTTTGCAGTTCATATATGTTTTTATAACATGAAGGTGGCAAAAAATTACACGACAGCTCTGATCGTAAGCAGGTACAGCCGAAGGAGACATCACAGGCGCGTTACCAACTCGATAGAAATCTTATTACACTCTCCTTGAAGGATCTTCTTCTGTATCTCCTTGGAAACACCCTGGCAGGAATTTTATTCCGTGACTTGATGTTATATATCCTCATGTGCACATATTCTAACATCCACCTAAGCTGTTTACGAAAGTTATAGGGTAATAGTATGTTTGTATTAAGCGCGCTTGTACTTGTAACTTTTCGTTTTAAAATATTGTTCATATATATACAAATATACAATATAAAAAAATTAAAATTATTACATAATAATAATTCATTCACATTTTTTTTTAATTAAATAGGGTAGACGGTACAATACAGTTAAATAAATTATCACCCCCAAGCAGTATAACGAGCGTTGTGAAATCAAATGAAGAATACTGAGTCATTATGGCCGCTGCCCTCGAAAAGGACTAAAAATATTTACCTCTTTGTGTGAAACCCTACCTGTAATATTCCACCACAAGGTATTCATTTTTCATAATTTTGTCAAACGCAAAAAGCTCGCCGCTTTAAATAATACCATTTTATGGTAATAGATGAGTTCCTTTCAATATTTCTCATTCAAATCTTTTTTCTTAATATTACTGGAAATATGAAGTGTTCTATGAATAATTACTGTTTACATACATTTCTTATTAGTTTATCTTACGTTTTATTAACTAACAGTTAACTTAATAACGAATGATGTTCATTCTATAAACGAAAGTTTACATTTTTCAGATATCTTCAAAGAGAATACTCTTATGTTACCTATATTGATCCTAAGATCATTCATAACTTGATTACTATACATGGCAACTCATCATGGTAAAGATATATTAGTTACCAATTTCCTACTCTTAAATTAGGCGTATATTATTTCATCCTAACATGATGGTACAATATCTTTTTTTTATACTGCAAAACGAGCGGGCCGTTCACCTGATGGTAAGTGATAATAGCCCTACCACAATGTGGCACTAATTAGCATTATACGTAGTACTATATAGCGCTTGTCTTCTTGAGACATACGATATTAAGTCTCGTTACCCCAGTTACTGGTACACAGTAATGTTTGCACACTCTGGCGGCAGAAATGGAGGCTGCGATGGTACCTACCTAGGCGGTCTGACAACAAAGAACTGCCACCAAAAAAATGGACCCTGATAATCAACAAAGGATGCTCTGGCTCCCATCTACCCGCATTGGGCCAGCGTAGTGATAAATGTCCGAAATCCCCCGGATGGACCCCTAAAAACGACGGACCTTAGTGCCCAACGATACGCGAGGTGATGTTGACTGTTGAAGTTCGCGAGGAGCCGCCGAATGCGGCTAGCACAGCACCGATGGACGTAGGGAGTTTTGGTGGAAGCCTATGTCCAGCAGTGGATGGGTATCGGCTGATGATGATGATGATCTATAATTACATATAAATTTGTAATAAAACGAAGATTGTTATACGTACTCAACAGAGTTAAGAAGTTAGATAAACCTAACAAGATTTCGCAAGCCGGCTACTATTTGTAAAAGGAATTGAAGTAAATTTCAGTTTTATCTGTGGAACTGTAGGAATCCTCCAACTTCAGTATCCAACGGTTAGCGAAGAAATGATAAAAGTGAATAATGTCTCACAGAGACTTAGTGTAAGAGGAACTTAGTTTTTTCTACTTTGTCACTTGCTCTCAAGAGATAACTTTTGAAATCGAAAAGAGCATCACTGTTTGCTTTTTAGAAACTTTAAAAGTGAAGATGAAAAAATTTAATATTTTTAATTTCTGTTCAAAGCTTTCTCATTCTTATCGTTATTAGTTAAATTTGTGAAAAAAATTAAAGCAACTTAATGTATAAAAAATAAACTGGGTTCGTCTGTTATGCTAATACACGACCAAGTTGCTTCGCCAAGTAGGTTTATCATGATGTTCTTATACAAGGAAGCATAGCTTTTAACAATTTAGTACGTATTGGAATCGTTCCAAAGTGCTTTTAGGTGGTAAAAAGCTTTCAATTAAATTAAATTTCAATATGTTTAAACAAATTCAGTTTTATTGGTATTCATTATTTAAAACTAAAGCTTAGATTAAAAAGCTCTATATCTGCTTGTAAACGAATTAATTAAAACACTGTAATAAATTAGACTTTAAAAAAAAGTTTGACAAGTTATTAACCGGAAATAATATAATAACAAGAAGATATGTACTGTTTTTTGTTAATAATTCACGTGTTATGAATAATAAAGGAAAATAATAGTTTAAGTATAAGCTATAGCTCCTACGTAAATAATAATGATTATAAATATGTTCTGATATCAGAGAGTGAGCAATTAAATATGAAAATTAATGAAATAGATAAAAAAAAATGATGTATATGTCATATCACACATTATTAATTTAAAACTATTAATAAATACAAAGTATTAACAATCTTAAAAATCTTTACTATACTTGAATACTTCATCGCTGTTTACCTTTAATTTGGAAATTTGAACAAAGTTGTGTAACTAAACAGTTGTTTAAAGACATGGTGAGAATTTTTGTAACTTTCACAGATAAAATAAAATGTGATGTATGCCGTAGTGGTCTATAAAAGTGAAATACAACATTGTAAATATAAAATAGTACAGAGACAACTATAAACTCTAGCAAACACACTATCGTAACAAAATGTCTCTCATACTCGTAAAATAAAAATTTGGCCCCTGATGAGACGTCTCGGCTTGAATGTTACATTTATGCCCACGAATACGTTTTAACCTTCATGTTATTTTTTTCTTGATTATAAATATCAATAGAAATCCTAGAAAAACATATGAAGTGCATACGTTTCTTCCAATTTTTATTATTGTTAACTGTCTATAACTATGCCCAAAGGTTAAGTGAAGTTCCCCGAGAGGAACGTATGTCATGCAGTGTAAGTAAACTGATGATGTTGATAATAATCTGGCTTTATAGGCAGTGGTCAAGAATATGACGCTTGTATTTTATTTCATTTGCTCCTTATAAATATAAGTTATAACTTAACAAAGTGGTCCAGAGTCGTTGTGGTCCAATAACTAGAAAATCGAAAAGAATTAAAAAAACCTGAGAAAATTTATTATAGAAATGTTAAGTTCTGTATACATTTTACTGATAATTTTTTAATACAGATTGACTTAGATGTATTTGTAACATATATTTTTTTTTAAATATAAATAAAGTTCTAGCTTTATATAACACGAGACAGAACCGAACTAGATGCCACTATCACAATAAGCTGGTCAGCCCCCAATTAACGATAGTAGTAAATTAGTTATTAATTAGGGTGTTAAGTAAAAGGTTATCATTAGTAATAAATATATAAAAAAAAATCTTTAAAGCTTTTTGGTTTGTACTTATATCTAAAAAATAATATAATACGAGCACATAAATATTATATATCTATCATATAGAGACAGGACTGTTGTCAATTTCTTCACACCTGACGATTCCTCACCGTCTGCTTCCATATGCTACTTATCTATAAATATGTAATACATTACTATGTTATATACAAAATAGTAATATATTATATATCCTAGTATTTACCTAATCATCGTTCTTTTTAAAACTTGTTTCTTTTAAATGTATACCTATCTGTTTTTACTTTTCATTAAATTACTCTCTTTCACAGGTCTTCCGGAAAATTCTAAAAGAGTTAAACCGATGTAAAAAAAATTATTTGTTTTACTGCCGACAAGCTGATAAAGGATTATAGACGGCAATTACTTACATTACTTATCGATAAGTATTTAATTGGAACATAAAGTAACGGACGCAAGATTAAAAACCATATCTTTAATACTCGCGTGTCGTATGAAGATAACACAGAAGTGAGTGCCCTTAAGGGACGTAACTTGTGCACTTAAGTTTATTGCATTCTTTAATATGAACTGCGATATAAATAACAACATCGTGATTCCATTATAAAGAAAATATTAACAGGCACATTTTTTTATTGCTTTTGACTTTAAAATTTATTAACGATATTAAAATATTAAGAAATGTTTGCTTCATATTTCATTTTCTCTTAAGTACAATATAAGTATCTGCATATATGTCATCGAAAGTACTGAATTCGTTAAGCACTTAA
Source organism: Troides aeacus (assembly GCA_033220335.2). Lineage (NCBI taxonomy): Eukaryota > Metazoa > Arthropoda > Insecta > Lepidoptera > Papilionidae > Troides > Troides aeacus. The sequence continues at coordinate 4,053,027 of CM067275.1, read as the reverse complement.
ACATTTTTTTTTTTTTATTACGTAAAATATGTTTGGCATTATAAATACATTCACTTCTACATATCTAAATTATCTGTATATTTCCGAAGGGATGAATTGATATTTAAAAAGTATTAAAGTCAAAAATCAGCATCACGATACCGGAGTCTCCTAATTAACAAACTTTCATTATACACCACCATAAAAGCGTATCACCGAGAAAAAGCATAAAAGCAATATTATCTTTTTGCAAATTCAGTTTTCTTAAATTTTCCAACCCCCTGTCTGTTTGAAAAGTGAAAGAACAAACAGCTCGCGCTAAGGAAACTTGCTGACGTGGCTGCGGGCTAGAAGTGCTTTACAATCAACCTTCTGTTTAAAAGAAATACTGAAATAAAAAAATTATTCTCTTTTCGATAATTTTACTTCTGCCTGGTAGTATCACAAAGAGCTGATATATGCTATCGACAAACAGCAGGGTCACTTCTTATTATTCATATGCAGCTTAAGTGTGTGTCAGTTTGTCGCCGATAGCTTTTTTTCTTGCTTAATAGTGCCAACCAATGGGGTGAAGTTGGCACGGAAATCAAAGAGTCCATATACACTGATACCGTGCATGCAATTATCATTTTTAAATTCAATTTCGATAACGATTAATATTGATATTAATTAGATTTAAATGTAAAACAGCTGTTCATATACACCGACATTTTCACTTATTACCACAACTATTGATAATTATAAGATTGTTTATTAACAAAATATTCACTGATTTAATTCAATTTCCACAACACCATAATGAATTAGCAGACCTTTGCACAGATATTCTTCATCACAGTTCATGACATCTAGGACAGCAGTCAGTTCTGTTGACTGTTGGGCTTTTACTAGTATATTATATGCATGATATTATTTTCTTATAAGTAAAAATCGTAGAACAGATACAAGCGGATACAGCCTATGTATCTCCACTGCTGATCAAGGCATTCCCACCCATTTTCATTATTACGAATTGCGCAAGGGATGTTAGTAATGTCATAGAAAAAGCAACTGCATTGTTTTTGAAATTTTTCTCTGTAAGTTGCTTTCATGACCTGCCATCGCTAGAATGGCGCTGGGGCCAGACCCATGCCCCCGGCATCGGCTTTTTTCCAAATTACATCAAGTACCGGATTAATAAAAAAGTTTATTATAGTAACCTGCTTAGCATGCAAAGCTGGTGCAAAATTAGCGAGATTATTGCGCTTAGGATCACGTTGAACGCCCATTAAGTAAGCTTTTCAAGTGTCCTCGCGCTTGCTCCCAACTGCTGCGGGACTACATTTAAATAGCAATAAAATCAAGTAAAAGAGGGGAAACTTTTCAAGCAAAAAAACACAACGGACAGGGCTTAACAAAGTAGAAAACAAGAAGCTTTAGGTTCCTGATTAAGCTAAAACTTTCGCCTCTTTTATTTTCAATCGTAGATTTGTAAGAGTAGTAAGTCGGTGAATGAAAGAGATAAAAAATATAGTTAAAAAATAATAAAAAACAGTAAAACAATAAAAATATTATCGATTTTTACATTAAAATGCTATTGTTTTTAATTAATGTTAATGCATTGTAACTAGAAATTTTTAAGGAAGCCAACAGATGGCGCCACTATGGTCAATAGATCACGCCATCGTTTATCACAGCGGAAATCTTTATAAGGGTCGTACATCTTTGTGTATGTTTTCTTCGGCCAATTCATCACAGTCTATAATTTTATCTATCAACGGGATTTTTCTGGATCTTTGTAATGCCAAGCCTTCGGCCAACAAGTTATTACAGAGTATATAATTCTATCAATATGCTGGTTCTCTCCAGATCTTTGTGATGCCAGCACTTGGGTCACTAAGTCGTTACAGAACATACAATTGTATCCATTAACTGGATCTTCATAATTCCATGAATCGAGACAGTAACCTATCACGAAGTATACAACTGTCTCCATCAACTGGATCTTTCTGGATCTTCGAAATACTGTTGCATTTAGTATCTTGCTCTGTACTTTAAATTGCTCTGTCGTTATCAATATAGTGCAGATATTGCAGCGTGCGTTTTCATTCACCAAAGACCCCGCACCCCACCTCAATACCTTTACAGTGGCGCCCAACGTGGGAGTACGACTACGCACCTGATCGACTACTGCAGTGGAGTCCAACTCCCAGCTATCATTACGCACTTGATCGACTACTACAGTGGAGTCCAACTCATAGCTACGACTATGCACCTATGGTATACGAAATAGTTCACAGTTCTTTATTGTATTACTAATATACATGATAATAATAAAGAGCCCACTTAATACTCCCACAGATGGGACAGGACCTTCTCCCATAAAGATAGTCAAGGCTATTTATCCACCACGCAGGCCAAGTACAGTCGTCGGTCTCATACGTTGTTTCCATTTACCGAAAGCTCAAGTTCAATGGAGATCGCACTTGTGTCTCTCCGATACGTATAGCATTAAAAACTGAACTATTACGGCTTCATTACACTGATCTAGTAGAAAAAGTAAGATGATTTGCTTAACTTTCATGTATGTCCTAAACAGACGTGTTATTGTCATATATCCCTTAAACCTTCGTGTGTGAGGTAGTGATTGTTTTCCCATACATGCATAATATTTTCCATATACTACTTATAAAGGGCCATTGGATAACGTGTAGCTACTACACATAAAAAGATCAGACACGAGGCTCGGAGACGGCGCGGCGGCGACACGGAACGCTGTTTATGTAAACGAGGACTTACCGCACGTGAATGATGCTCGTTTGACGCATTGACCCCGTATGTGAAAATTATGCAATGGTATGACTTTCTTATTATGTAAACAAATAACAAAAAAAAGTACATAAAGAAGACGAACTATATCAAGTTTAACAGCGTCTGTCGTCTCCAGCTAATAAAAATATAACAAGTATCCCTGACGTATACCGGATCTTCGATATGCGGGCTCTATAAAAGAAGATCCTCATTCTTAATTAATTAAGCTTGTTGATGACGACAAGTAAGAGTAGTATCATGCTTGTCATAGCAAAGCGAGGGTGCTGAGGAAGGCCTTCTCTGGAAAATTGAAGCATAATGCATTAAGATTCCCGACGGTAGTTTTGATCATTTCAATCCAACATAATCATCCTCCGCCCGAAAGTAAGAAATTCCTTGAAGATTTTCCGTCATCTAGATTATGTTTTAATTAGAAGATTAGTGTAAACTTATCAAGAAGCTACAGCCCTATTCATTTAGCTAAAATTTTTCACCTGCTTCACCTGCTTGTGGTGCACCAATCAACAAACGAGGCTCTGTCTACCATCAACTAGCGTGGTGAGTAATGGCCTATTTCTCGATTGATGTAGGACTTTTTGGGGGAGGCCTATGTCCAGCAGTAGACGTCTATTAATTGATCATGATGTTGTTGTCAAAACATGTTAATTTCCTCACAAAGATTCTCTTAATACAATAATAGTATTCTCATCCTGTCAAGTCTGGGTAGTATGAGATATTGTTAATAGTAGTAAGATGATACATGTATACGTTTTATTATAAAACAGAGTTTCACTAAAATTATTATCCAAAATAGTTTCTAAATCTCACCTAGACTATTAATTTCCATCTAGTATTAATATACGAAACGAATATTGATATATGTTTAAATAAAACCACCTATCTATTGGTTTCGGACAGGAATTGGATTGTGAACAGAATTGTACTGTTAGTAATACGTGCGCAGTATTTGAAGCATGATCGCTAAATGAAATATTTGTAACGAAATTTGCGAACATCGCGAATAACTAACGTGTTTTCGACAATGATTTTGTAAAATTTAAATAATTGTGCGAATGATTGCATTATCAATTCGATTTCACATACCTCAAATCTCATTGTTATTCACCATCTATATTCGTAAATACCTGTCGATGATAATACATAATAGCATAGAAGCGGTGATAACTTAGTGTATAAAACGGACGGGTTACACTTCTCGAAGAGATACAGGTTCGAGTCTTACTTTACCTTTCGCTAAAAAAAAACTATGTGAATACGGATATTTTCCAAGAACCAACATCATCCTTTTACATGTGATTTCTACTATCTCACATTTACCCAGCGTGGTTACTATATTACTGACTCTATGCCTGTGAGGAGAGTGCGGGATCGATCGGTGTGAAAATCTTTGGGGAAGGCCTATGTCAGCAGTGGACGTCTATCGGCTGATGATGATGAATATGTTGCCTGTGAGTAAAAGGCCCGATCTCTCGATATTAGGAACTATAAGAAAACTCTTTATTTATTTTAATGTTTAAGCATAACATAGGTGACATTTTGTATAACGGAAACTCATTAAAACCTAAAAACTTTTTGATAATACTAATAAATAGATAAGATCGGACCTAAAACTAATTAACTAGTATTAAAAACAGAAATTGGTGAATAACTAAACACATATTTACTATAATTAGTTAAAAAGAAAAGCTGATGATGGAAAGGCTTTTCTCAATCTCATCGCTAAAATACTGTTTGAAGGGGTCATCTGATGATGATGATATTTACACTAAAATTATATCACAGAATAGTATGCACTATTCGAACGTCTTTATTATCAGGGATAGTGTTTTTTACTCTACTTAGGTTTTTAAGACTCTTTAGTTTGTGAATTATTTGGTTAACCAGACCTAAATTATGTTTTAAGACAACTATTTCGTCTTCACTGTAGACAGGTGTATCGTTGCGATGCGTATGGAAAAACATATGTTTAGCGTCAAGTATTTCTTTTTGGATATTTTCGAATGTATAGAAAGCGAATTAATTTTTAAATTAGTAAAAAATTACTAGTTCCAATTTTACTAGATTCACAATACAATCAGACTGTTATAAGATAACAAGTAGGTTATACGAAGGGAATATAATTTATATGAGCGATGATCCTTATTACTTTTTTTCACAAAAACGATGTATTCCTTAACACAGAACAAGTCAAGTTAACAAATATTACATTTATGATCCTCTTAGTACTATAAAAGCTTAGTTTGTACAAAATACATTTTAACCTTAAAGCTATTCTGGACGAAAGCCAAATTTTGTTTTATTTCAACATGTGAGAGTCCGAGTATCCTAACTATCTGGCTTCTGGTAACATCGCTTGAAATTGAGGTCAAACGTTAGTCAATTGCAGATAAAGTGCTACAGAATGCTTCAAGGATGGAATACATTGTATTTACAGCAAATTGAATTAGAATATACATTGGGAACACATTTTGATATAAATCTCTATCAAAGGTACAGTAAATTAAGGTACTTCTGTTTTAGCGAGAGCAGCTTAAAACGAAATAATAGATATACCATTACCACGGAGGTTAGAATAGTTATTTATCCAGACTATCATTTAATGTTAAGCAGTAAAGTGACACCGTAAGCCTTGGCTGAATAAGGGAAATTAAATGTTGGTCTGGAGTCAAGTAACCGCAAACGTTAAATTGAAATCGATTCAGTGACTGCGGCGAGTAAGCCGGAGGATTTCGGCTTATTCAAATGTAAATAGTCGTCTACGTTATCAAATGAACGTGAATAAGGTAAAAATAGTTAAAGATATAGTACAGCAACGATTTCAGAAATACTTATCAACGGAGGAATTAGATTTGATTTATTGTAGCTCTTTATTTAGCCTGGCTAGGTACTACCTTAATCAATTAGATCTGCCGCCATAACGATATTGCTGTGTTCAAGGGGAACTTTACCCTCCATTGTTTAATATCATATAAAATTAAGGTCAAGAATAGCAAGTATCCTATTGTAGATATAAAGAATAATATGTTAATAACAAGAGTTAGTGCCTTAAATCTCAAAGTAACGAGAATAAGGCGGCGGCGGTTCCTAAATTAGTGCTAATTACAGTTTGAGTATCATTAACCAGTAGGTTACTTCTTCTTGCTACTAGGGGTTAAAACCCTAAAGTGCAACGCAGCATAGATCTTTTTTTGTTATCGAAGGGAAATCTTCTAAAAAGATACTTTCCTTCTGGTGGGAAGACAACGTTATGTGGAATTTTACGGCTCGCTTAGTGGACAATGTGGACCCTTTCCTTCAAAGGCCACGAACCTGAAAACCCTTTTACTCGCCTTCTTGCATAGAAAAAAGTTATAAAGAAGAAAAAATAAGAATATGCGAATGAAATGTACTTATATTTATTGCAGTACCTTCCGTGTCGGTTCGCTATGAAATTTTTTTTTTAGTACACTCTTAAAATATATAAAATTTTAACGATTTCCGAAGAGTTTGCGGCTCCTATTAGATTGCATCAATTTTTAATTACTGTTGCTTAATTATGTATTACAGGGAGCGGGCCCAGCGTCTCCACTAAGCCAGCAGGTCATTAATTATCCATAATGAGCAGAATGAGAAGCTTAATGCATATTGATGCCGACATAATTGTATTTTCAAAGCAATCAATATTGGACGCTCGCCTCATTATACGTACACGGAATAACACATTGTAAAGTCAACACGTTGCTCGGTGTGCGCGTCCCGTACTAATTGATTGGTGCAGCGGATTGAATGGCTTTTAGTGTACTATCCAACAATCCCGTAATTAAGTGTTTGTGAAGATGAATCGGCATATTTATAAGAAAATAAATGCTTAACTTCACCATTAACTTTCATTACAAAAGTCTAATAAGAAGTAGGAATTACCACAGTAAAGTTCGTTTGTAAGTTGACTCGATCAGTATATTGGATAAAGATCTCCTTATACTCAACGAATATACAAAACACCATATTATTTTCGGCGAAACGGCAAAGTACTAATTACACTAGCTAAAATTCCCTTCTGGATCAGAGTAACTTATGCCACACAAGCGTTAGGTAGCAGAAATAGGTACTGCAGTACTCGTACTAACCTGAGCGATCTCCAGCAATAGAGACAACACTAGTAAATATCACTTAAGTGTGGACACGTATGAAAATACAGTAATGCCAATATACTACTTTATAAAAAGGAGTTTTGTTGGTTTCTATGTAATAAGGTAAATAAATAGAAAACCCTTCGTACTAAGTCATCAACAGCCGATAGACGTTCACAGTTGGACATAGCCATCCTCTAAAGATCTCCACAGCAATCGATTCCTCGTCGCTTGCCTCCAGTGGCTTCCAGTAACTCTCACCAAACCGTCAGTCCACCTTGTCTTACCGATTACCAAAATGGAAAGCATATAATTTTTCAAGTTTACAAAGTTTACCTTTGATGGTGTATTACTGATGGAGTTTATGAATATGTAGCTCAAGTTCTTACTTTAAAAATCGTGTAGGTTTAAAGGTCGAAACTACGATCAACGGAAAATCAGTAAGACCATAAACTTGAGTACAGGTTGGGAGTGTCAAAAAATCTAATCTAGTGCTAGTGTATGAGAAAATACGTCCTGGAAATCACTTACATTCGAAAGATTTGCTTTCGTTAATATAGAAAACTTAATTTTAAAAGAGCTTAAATTCTTTGTTGAGACAACTGTTCATTACTTAATTTTCCAGACAAATTGAAGTGATATCATCTGGCATCATAATGTGCTACTCTTTATTGAGCTACCTGATCCTACACTGTCGTCGACCTTAGAATCATTGCTTTTACAGACACCCTCATATATTTTAAGTTCCACCCTATTTATAACGTTACTATTATTATATAAAAGTTGTGAACTAGGTGGCGTTGGATAGAAATATTGTTTATGTATGATTTTATAAAACATTTATATATACATATTGCATTGTATAAAATACTTGCTGTATCGTTTTATGCTACTCTTGACGATGCTTTTAATATATTCTCTAAAGAGTTCAAATAATGTTAACTCTAATAGGACTTATGCTTTATATAACCCTCTGAAAGTACCACAGCAATGTTAAGGATCAGTAATTAGAAAGTAACTATGGAAAATAATGTATTGTAACAAATTCAAAGGTTGAAGCTATACTAAAATATAGCTTGTGTAATTGCAAAATGGAAATTATACAATTTTTTTTATTCGTTCCTCTCGGTCGTTTTTGGGCCTGGCCACAACTGCACAGAGCCGCATAGAGCAAGAGAAGAATAGCAATACAAGCTATTCTTTTACATTTCTTTGTTACCTTCCTTCTCTTCTTTCTTTCTATTCTTATCTTTCATTCTATTCTTATTCCTCTTTCATTAAAAATTATACAATTGAAATATAAGCTTAAAACATTTACGTTACTTAAATAATGTACTAAATAGACTTTACTGGTGGTAGGTTTCTGTTGCCAGAAGCCGTCTAGATAGATACTGCAGCGCCTGTTTTTGCCGCCAAACAGTACTGTACAAACATTACTGTGTTCCGGTTTGAATGGCGTTTTAGCTAGTGAAACAAGTAGAGTCACGAGAAAACATTTTATATATCAAAGCGACAAGTGCAATGTGGTGCTATAAACACTATCTTAACTCACGCCACTTTGGTATAAGCAGGCGTATCGCTTACTTTCAAGTGAAGGTTCCGTTCGTATCGTAGCTTCATTGAATAAAAAAAAAAAACTATAAAAAATGTTGAACTAACGATAAATACTAACTGAAGACTTAAACGTTCAATAAATTTTCCTCTTCATAATTCTGCTCCCTTCATTTGAATCTTTTCTTTCCGGGTCTTCGATTATATTCTTATTAGATTTAGGTACAAAATTCTTCAAATACTTACGTGATCATTTTCTAGACATTCATCACAACCACATTGTGACATGCATTAAAAAAAGAAAGATATATAATATACATATATAAAAAATGCACAGATATATATTTACGGATGATTTTCAAATATTCCCCGTTGAGGAAATGGTTAATAACTTACTGTTTGATCCTTTATGTATAATTTTGTACTTCACAAATAATAAATGTTTCGTGAACGTTTAAATAAGAAGGTCCTAATGCTCGTAAAAGTTTCGAATTATAGTCAAATTTTCGAAGCATCCTTTGACTACCCTCGTTTCATTCTTAGCTTTTAGATTTTCAGAATTTGTGATATTTATTGTGAGTTATACTTTTGTAAGTTACAGAAATAGATGAATATAACTCATCAACAAAAATTCGATGTCCATATAAAATATTCTTTTCATCATAAAAAATATTTTTTTAGAATCGAACTTCATACATATTTCCACTTTTGCTTATTTTTAATAATTTCTAATTAAAAATCGTACGTTGTTTGCCAAAACCGAGATAAACTCTGCTAAAACAAACATTAATAAAGCGCCTCGGCGGCGCCGGCGATGCGGCGAGATTTTTAAGTGTATTACATACATATTTTGTTTTAGGTACAAAGATACTGTACAAATATATTTTAAACATATTACCCATTATATTTAGACCTTAGATGACCTCAACTTATGACCTTAATCGATTATATGGAGAGAACCGTAGCGAGCTACAAAATGTAATCAGTCAAAAATCGATAGACGCAAGTATTGGTCGGTGACGACGAAGAAGATTACTAAAAGTACGAAATGTATAGTAAATGATAATAAATATTTTTTTTAGATGTACTGAAGTGACATAACATATATTGTTGAAGTGATATGAATATTATTTCTATATAACTATTCTTTTGTATGAGAATATTTATTGATATTTTATAGACAACTTATGGATTGGCATCAACAAGAAAACAAGGCTGTGACTGATTAATGATATATATATATCCATTCTTTTCTCTAACCCTAAACTAAAAATAGACAATTTCTTCTCATTGAATAACATTTATTCATATTATTTGCTACTATGTATCCATTTACTAACTTTACAGTTATGACCCAAATTCAAACAGCAATATTTCATAGGACACATCCTGTTAATCTTATAAATCAACCACAATATCTCTAGACTGTTCTTAAGATGATTAAGTGAAGTGAAGACAAAAAACTCTTTTCACAGGCGGATATTTCAGAACTTTGGTTAACGCAACCACAAGGATCAAGTTTGGACTGAACGTTTTTGTACGATCAGCCACGACTAACAAAACTCCCTTGTTTTGCTACAAACGTATACAATGTCGTCGGTTCTGTAATACCATTAGCTTCTCTAGTCGAAATTAGTTTCCTACAGCGTATTACTATAATAATACGTTTTAACAATAATATTACAAAAATATTTATTCGAAGCTCACAATAGTTAGTAATAGAGGAAGAAAATTGAATCACGATTCATTCGACAACGTTTTCTAAATACTTAATATAAGAAACCATTAAACAATATAATATTAAAATAACCTTCACTGGAAGCTTAATCTATTTATTGTTAATTAAACTTTACTTATATCATATATCGCTAGAGAGAACACTGCGCGGACGAAACAAGGATATACAAAATAAACGAACACAGCCACCACCCCAGGAGTCATTGGAATAACCGAAACTTGTACTGAATTTTCCATTCCCAGCTTATCATATATCTGCGTTTCTCTTTGTGGTGTGGCGTTTTGAATTTATCTTGTACATCGAAATGTTAAACCCCAGCACACGAGAGAAACAGCGAACGGAACAAAATGTTAAAGCGATCTCGTTTGTATTTCAATAAAACAAATGTATATACCCTTTATGGTACATTCAAAATGTTTGAGTTATTTGTAATAAAAATTAGATAAATATGTTTCATTCCAAAGATTCATTGGCATGTACCGATGACTTAATATTTAAGTTATGTACATTTGTGTATTTAAGTAACAACAACGAAATACAAACGGTGAAGGAAAACATCGCGAAGAAACCTGCACATGAATTAGAATTTATTCTAAGGTGTATGTGGAGTCACCAATCCGCATTGGACCCGCGCGGTGACTATGGCCCTTCGCCCTCATATTGAAGGTAGGCCTGTGCCACAACAGTGAGGACATAAATAGACTGTAAAGAGGATAAATATGTTAGCATTTAATGATTAACTGTAATGATCGTTGGAAATCCTATTGCTCCATCTCCTTTATACAATCAAGTACTAGAATCATCTCATTGTTGTCATATTTGAAGCCATTCATATCGTCCGTTGTAATATATACCACAAAAGATCAAATGGGCAGTATCAGTGTTACCATCTGATTGTGGTTTCAAAAGTTAAGTAACCTTCTTTCGGCGCCGAGGCTTAATCAACCATGATTAAACTAATAGGAACCTATAAGATCGAACTATGACATAGCTGCCATCAGATACTAAAAACGTTTTATTCGGTGAATTATTTACGACTACGTTATTATTGAAGTTTTCATGAGGTATAATAGTTAAAATATGTACTCTACATAATTCGAGGACACAAAATTAGAAGCACAACTTCAGGAATACCGCAGAAGCAAATTATACATAAACAAACGTGGATGACGTTAAATGATAAAATAACTCACATTGCCAAAGCAAATATGGTTTGGGTTAACCAAACACCGCACTTAACTAACAGAGAGCCGACGTTGAAAATTATTTAATATAAATTGTAATTTACTTCCAAAGCTAGTGAAAAACAACATGTACTAACATTTAAACGAATTACACAGTTTCGATCCATATTTTGAACGAGCACATTTCTCCATCTTCAACACCATTGTCACTTAACGATATGATGTTGAGGCTGCCGACCATTGTTGGTTGAAAAATACTTACAATATTGTTAAAATGACTTCAGTTTTTTCATTTTCGTTTCGTTTCGTTTCATTAAAAATCAAGAATAAAGGTGGGTACCGGCCAAATGTTCCTAATTTCAAAACAAACGGAACGCAAGGCTTAAATGAACCCCTGACAAGGGTCAACTGGGGACAACACGAAGGGTTTGCTAATAAAAATTCCTTTCCACGTATTTTCACATATCTAAATTTGTAAAGTTTAATAAAAATTTCATTTTATTAATACGATTAATTTAGATTTTTGTAATGTTCGTCGCCTACCATAATTATTTCATTACTTGATGGTATGAATTACTGAATGGATGGAAAGTACAGGCGCGATATTCTATGAATACAACATGTGCAGTGTAAAATTTACTAGTACTACATTATAACTAGTCATATCACTAATCAGGTGAACGTTCTGACCGTCTAGCTCATATATTATAATATAAAAATGTACAATACATTATAGAATAGCCAGGATATCATTTACAGGGTGCTGTCTCGGCGCCGACGTCCGTAAGCGTGACTGAAGTTTTATGTGCGGAAGCAACCCACACAGTTTATTGTATGGGCTTCCTCAGTGTTAGTGTCTTGAAGTTATATTTTCGTCAAGACATATTTCACATTTTTTGACTTATAGCGCAATATTTATCAAATACATAAAGCTAGGATAACTCGATAAATTTTTCAGTCGAAAATAGGTTAGTAATTAATTTGAACGTGGCAATCAATAATACCGAGTTATGTACAAATCCATCTATTAACACGTTATATAATTATAAGTTGGATTCGCAATGAGGCATTAGTCTACAGTTGTATACGGCTATTATATCCTCGTTTTTACTGTAAAGAACTCAATACAATCGTGTATCGGACCAGATATATTTAGGTCAAACATATTTCAGTTAACAAAGGCAACACTGCTGTGGTTAATTTGTTTTAATACCTAATTAATGTCACTGAATGAGACCAAAATGTTCTGTATAAAAAAGCTATAAGTACTAAAGCAGTAAATCCGTGTAAAGTTCATATGACAATAAAAACAAATGATAATATTTACATTACTATAACTGAAATCTTCGACTGTCACCGACACGATAGATATGGTCGGCCCACTGCCACTTCAGCTTGTAGATTTTGCCCATGGGGGAAAAAAGTCTTGGAGTGGAGGCCGCGTACAGATCGCAGAAGTATAGGACCCCTTCTCTCCAGATGGATGAACGACATCATCAGAGCGATCGAAAGTGGGTGGACGCGAGAAGCTGAGGATCGCATTTGGTGGAAGACGTTGGGGAACTATATCCAGCAGTGGATAAACAAAGTCTGATAATGATGATGAACTGAAATCATGGACGACAAGAAAGCTCAAAATAAAAAGGCTGCCTGAAGGGTATTCTCTATAAAACAGGAATATTTATTTATATTTATATTTCAGTGTACCTAAATAGACAACAAAACCCTTCTTTCACTTTACTTCCTGCATTTACTTTACACACCCGATGTTCAAAGATTAGTTTAGGGGTATAGGAACAAATATCTTCGAAGCGTGTAAATATTGTGGTGAAACGTTTTATTACACATAAACCTTTTTTAAACACTTTAATATTAAATGTATAACAAATAAAAAATGCTTTACTGAATAGTATCTGCTGTTTAGTCGTGTTTAATATAATATAACCTAGACCGAAGCGATTACAATATATATGAATTATTACTTGATGTTTTGCTAGTTACTAGAATATTTAAAAAATATCTCTTACTAGTAGTCGACATCCTGGCAGCACCTACATATTTCTAACACCAATCAAGGCATCCTTTTTAAGCTTCAAACCTGCTGTAATCACTGGTAAGGAGTATTATTATTTTAAGTTATTTTTTTGTTGTCTAACATCAAGCATAACGTAATGAAATAACATCATCCTAACCGCTATAGTAAAATAATAACGGATAGACTTACTCTTATGTGAAAGTTCCTAAAAATTTTAAGAGATGAAGCTTTAAAATTTAAAATACTTCCGTTTAAATCCTTACATAATACTTTTGTAAACTAAATAAAAGATTTTTTTTAATCAATCAAGGAACGAGAACAGCGGGTCGTCCTCGTGATGATAACTGACAGGCCTGCCCATAACCACGTGGTATTAATTAGGATGATATATACTGTACCACATTGCGATCGTCGCCTGAGACGTGAGTCTTGTTACCCCTGTAATACACTACAACCCCCATCAAATTGGAATAAAGTAATATTTGCACATTACCGTTTTGCGACTACAATAGGCGCTGCGGTGATACCTACCTAGATGTGCTCCGGCAAGAGACCTACCACAGGTTTATATTATTATCAATTTGTTATCAACCATTAATGTAGCATATTCGCTACAGAATAAACGCTACACTACATCAAAATACCCGCTAACGTATTCACTTTATCGAAAGCAATCAATTAATAGTGAAAGGGCCTAACGGCTTATGCAGAATTTACATACTCAGTTCTGCTGACAACGTTGTGTGAGTTTATCGAAGCGGATATCCAATATTAATTGGAATTAGTTACCACACGTTACTGACATACACTATTAAGGCATGTACCTAATTTTTTAGTAATTAATACTCAAACATAAAATACACTAGCAGTCCTTAAGATTTTATGGAATGTATTCTCATTTACTTAGTTGGTGATAGGTCTCTGTTGTCGGAGCCCGTCTAGATAGGTACCGCCAAACAGTAATGTGTAAACATTACTAGGAAGTTTTGAAGGTGCTGTAGTTAATGTAATCACCAGTAATTACCAGTGTAACGAGGCTCAACATGTCATGTCTCAAGGTGACGAGAGCAATGTGGTGCATTACATATCATCCTAACGAGCACCAGGTTGTTATGAGTAAACGTATCGCTTACCATCATATGAAGTTTTAACCCGTCTCATCGGTTCGTACAATAAAAAAAGAATCTCTTAGGTCAAAACCACTAACCATATAGGGTGTGATACACCGCCCTCTCATTTTTATTCCGCAGACGCAGCATCCAATGCGAATTACGTTCCACACCTACGTTGATCTTTATAGGGTCTTGAACTTCGCTTGCAGGCAGTAAAACCATTTCATCGCTTACAAAATTTATCGCTATATTGTTTTGTGGGCTTAACATCTGTTTTGTTCAACGTTTTTAGGTAATTTTCTATACGATAACGTCAAGAAATCAATAACAACTTTACATTAAAGCTATATATACTGTATAACAAATATTTCTGAATTTACAAAAGCTTTTTAAATATAAAAAGATACGAATGAAATGTAGTACTTAATATTACGATGTTAATAACCGAACTACATAAAGATAGATATCAAAATTTGTCATCAACACTAAGTCGGTTGAAATATTTTAGTTTCTATTAGGTTAACTATTTAGTATTTTTGAATTATGTATTGTAATACATTTAAACTTAATCCTATATAAACCACAATCGATTTGGACAATATCGATGACAGATATTGACACCTTTCTTTCATATAATTGTGCCAAAAAATAGAAATAAGTATCTAACATGTTATTGGATTGCATTGGATGTTATATGTGGAAAGATATATATTTGTTAGTAACAAGAATTGAAAAAGTGGGATAAGATAGGTATACTCATTACCCTGAGGAGGACAATAGCTGGACGTGGCGTGGTCTCCGGTCATTGAAGTAATACTCACGAGGCTGCTAGGGTCTTTATAAGTAGACCCTGGGACGGGCTATCCTAGTATACCTTTAGCGTGGCCGGGGTTATGTTCCGAACGGAGATCTCGTGACCTCGCCAAACACCGAAGGTGTAAAAATCTCCACATAACTCTGACTTCCCCCCAGAAGGCAGAGTACCTTTTCGAAGATTTCCCCCCGAAATAAAAAAAAAAAGGTATACCCCTCAATGGCAAAATTTTTATAAAATACTTTTAGCCTTAATAACTACTGTAATTAGCTAATTACAAAAAAAATAATTTAATTATGTTGGTTAAGGCGCATATTAAATATGGTTGTCTTGTTGTTAACTGCTAGTTTTGTTCTTATTAATCCATACCTATATATAACAGAAACGGGTTTTATTCGGTCGCTCATCACGTAAAAACTAGGGATCGTATCAACATGGAAACGCGGAGTGGTATGTAGATAGTTATGAGCTATATGTTTTTGGTATTTCATATATTCTTCAGCATTTTATTTCTAATTAACTTTTGTAAACATTTTCATTTCACTTTATTTATGAAGTTTTTGTAGTAACGGTTGCTATAGAAAGTCATTTGCCGTTGCAGTCGCTCTCAAGGAAAATTTCATAGAAATTTCAAATCTAATTCAATATAACAGCTAGCACAGAGAGCGGGGAACATAGTATATTTGCATTAGAAAAATAGCGTTTGGAGCGAAATGGTAGAAAGTAGCTTTAAATTTTTAACATGGCGTACGCGCAGCCATTGAGATCGCTGCAGTCAAGGTCAGTGTGCTCCCGCACTTGAAGGAGTGTACTATAGACGGCTCCAACTCCGCCTTTATACGTGGCATTATAGCAACGAAATAAATAATCTTTACAGATATAAAATTCACGATCACTAACAAGCATACGGTCGTGATTTAAATTAATGTTTTAGCGTCATCAACGCCAATGGAATGAAACCAACATTCTGTTAATAAACTCGGCGTCTGTGAATTCGAAAGTTATTACTAGAAGCAAATAGAAAATTCAAGTTTCAGTAGTGTAGTGGTGGTAGTGATTTATATCATCAGCACTTCACCAGATATAAAATGTAAGTATTCTTATTTCCTAACTGTAGTAATTTACGTATAAGAGATGTGCGTGTAGTAAATTACGTAAATAAGTTATTTATTAATGATTCTTAAGAATAGTTGATTAATTATAAACGAAATTGTGGAATATAAAGTCGTTTGTTGCTACATGAATTCTATGCCAAATGTATTTATATACACATTTCCATTACGATGTATCTACTATAATATAATTTTAGATCGTGTTTAATTTTTCATGTAAGGTTAATATCATCATAATCTGCCAATATACGTCCACTGCTGGACATATGCCTTCCCTAAAGATCTCCACGTTCGATCGTTGTTGGATGTATATCTTCCACAAGAATCTCCATACTGATTGCTTTATCCAATGGCATCTCACGGTCTTCACCAGATCGTTGGTAGACTTTAGGGGGATAGTCAAAAATTCTGTTTCTTCCATTCTCCGCTGGATTAACTTACGGAACTTTTAACCGTCAATAAAAAGTCCGATGCTGCTTATAAACTCATTTTACATACGCGCCTGTTTAAAAAAATAGCAAAGTTTTAAAAAATTGTTTTTTAAGAAAAACATCAGGCGCTAGTACATAGTAGAAAAATAATGAAATTATTTAAAATTTTATCTAAAAAGAGAAACATAGATTAAATAGCGGAAAAATATTTTGGCAGCGCTTTAAGTTTTTTGGAACTTAAGTTATTACCTTTGTGAACATGTCGTCCGGTCAGTCGGTCGTGTAATTCTAGACTGCGTACATTAAACTAACTCTTATAACGAAGTGCGCTCCTTCTGAGAATGTTAGTCTGTGTACATCTTATAAGTATACTAGTAGTATTTGGTTACGTAAAGTTAACATTACGATTTCAAAATCCACATTTCGCTCATTCTATAAAACAACCTTTGTTATTCTGAAATCATCGTGAGCAAGAACTGGTCTATCAAGAATTTGAAACGTTTATCACTAATTAGGCTATACATTAAACATAAAATTCTACGTATCAAAGCGGTGAATAACAAAGGTGTTTACAGTTTAACAATCATTATCAATAATGATATATGATAATATCTATCCTAAAAATAACCTACGAGCTGATTGCGGCCAAATGCATATGTTAAGGTTGCTCATTCAAACATTAATAAAAAAAAATATTATTCCTTGCCCGTGTGTACGTAAATAAACTAGATGTGAATCTAAGGCATAGTATATAAGTTATCGCTAAACTTGTCTTGAAATACATAATGATCAAATGTTTCCTTATCTAATATGACGTTTCAAAGAATTTATGAACATCAATAAACAACTGCAGCGATCCGAAATATTTCTAGGAAAGTTAAATTTAATCACCTACAATAATTCCTCGTTTATCTCAATGTGAAATATGAAATATGGCATACTTATATAACTGTTTAACTACTTTATCAGCAATAGCTAACTAATTGTTTTTATATCTTGTTTTAAACGACCTTCAATACATGTCATGTTTTTTTTATGTGCACATAAATTGTATAGCCCTTTATCTTGTTACTGTATAACAATAACTATTTATCTTACTTGTAATTATGAGATAACTTATGTCTACTATACTTAAGCAATATATACTTTCATATACATGTTTATATACACGCGTATTTATGTACGAATCTAGATATTCGAACCGTAATTGAAAATAGCAGTTCTAGGAACTAATAAAATATGAAAACATTAACCCGTACCTTTCTACAAATAAGATGTTTAATTAGAAAGATAATTTCGGAATAAAGCTGACATCACCAAAACATATATTATCTATGGCGTAAGATATATATGATTTCCACCTTGTCCACATTTACTAAATGAGTCACATTGTAAGCGAAGCCTTTCGGTAACAAACACCGCACAGTCGCCTGTTGATATCGCTTTGGACTGGTAGTGAAGTGGTCGGTAGAAGAAGAATTAATTAAAAGTTATAACTCGTTGCCTTATATAACAGGTTAGTGTAAAATATCTATATATTTTAATACTATCGATTAAAACAAAAATTGTTTATTTTAACTAGTATTACTTACAGGTTATAACAAACGAAGTAAGCGACAATCTATAATTGATAACCTCTTTGTAAACTTGAGTTTAGATCGTAGTTTGTTGAGTAAACTAAATTTACTGTTGTCTGAGAATAAAATCTTATTTTTGAAAATTAAAAAACTCGTGCTATATAATGAATACTATTTTCAAGAAATAATGTATCGTGTGCTTGAACAAGAAGGGATGAAATATAACGATTCAATCTTCTTTACAAAATATTAACATAGTGTAAAAAATTATTCTGATATTTGACATTGTGTTGTGTGAATATTTGACGTTATGTTTGTACTAATTAGAATTTTACTTTAATTAATTGTATTTTAATAATCATAGTCATTGGCTAATTATATGTTTAACCTTTTCAGCGTCAAAATGAACATCGCCGCCGTAGGTCCAGATCCTAGCCGCCTGACCTGCTCATCATGCGGTGCCACTATCGTGTCGAGAGTGGAACACAAAGCCACAACAAAAACTCACATAGTTGCCCTACTACTATGCTTATTTCTGTGAGTACTGTTAACGGAAATTTCAACCCTTTTTGAACTTCGTAAGGTTTATAATCGTAAGCACATCTTTTGATTGATGATATCGCACTTTGCTGTCACGAAACGACTATGTCCTAAAAAATTTTAGATTAAAAAAATCGATTAAAAGTCAGGTCACTACTACCCATTAGAGCGATTATATTTCGTAGTACAATTAGTTTACTGTCTATTAGAAAAAAAATATGTATGCCCTTTATATTAAAGTTAAACTCGTACTAACTGTCGTCAAGAAGAATGGGTTAAGGTCATTTACTACAGAAGCAATCTAATGGCAAGTTACAAACAAGAGAGTAATGTTATAATACTTTTCAAGAATAATGTACTTATACCACCTTATTTCTATTATAAATAAATATCTAATATCAAATTGGAATAATCATAAAACGAAGATTATATTTCTCAAAAAAGCCTTTTACATTACATAACAGATAATTTTTATATAACTAGTTGCGCTTTATAACATCAACGCGAACTTCCCCTTAAAATCGATTCAGCCGATACCGGTATTAGCCGGAACAAACCAACAGACAAAAACTTTTAAATAACGATTTAGGTATGTGACCTTTAAACATTTACAACAATTAAATGAAGTACTTTACTTCTACATTACGAATAAACATCTAAATGTTATTTATTTGTATAGATGTGTACATAATTGATTTACAATCGACCATTTTTTTCGTGGAACATCGATAACAATTGCTATCAGTACGATAAAAATTCCTTGAAAAAAAAATTGATTAATATATTTTGATTTCTTTTATACACGAAACAGTTCTTATTATTCATACAAAAAAAATCATCGATCTTGATAGACAAATCGATGTTATGTTTTAGTCTTGATACACCACTGCTTCAATAAAACCTATTCCAAAGTATTCAGGCTTGATTTAGTATATATTTTTTGTATTTAATCTGAAACTTAATCAATCTACTTAATTGTTCAATGTTGAGAATATATGGCAACACTTAAATTATGCAATGTTTTCTCGAGAATCATTCACGGTTAACTATATATTACATAGTACTATGAAACAAAAGCTGTGTTAGGATATTTGGCGATTATATTATACTAATAAAAACACCACCGCAGTAAAGTATCTTCTGCTTAATGGAAGTGTACATAGATTATTTCATTTTACAAAAACGCTATTATGCTATCTTCTAATATCGTCTTAAAATAATGTATCCCAATGGCAAGTGCTAATATATTACTTTTTATACCTTAATATTATAACTTTAACCCGCTCTGTAAAGTAAGCTGGAGGATAGACAATCCGTGTACAAGTGTACTAGAGATTTTGTTATAGTCTTCTCTTATCGTCACCCGATATACGTCCACAGCTGGACACAGTCTTTTCTCAACTTCGATCGGTCCAACGTGCCTCCAACCGTTTCCTGCGATTTTATAGTCAACATGGCTTCCGGTACCACCGGGCATCAGGAGCCGTCGTTAGTAGGAGCTCATTTGGGACCATTTCCCACCACGCTAGCCAAAACGGGTTGATAGGTTCTCCTATCTATCGACCTTATATTCGACATTCTACTGCCATGACAGCATTGCTATATTACAGTTATTATATTTAAGTGTTAAAGTAGGGCGAGTATAATTGACCACTTTTGGCCTCGTTATCATTAGCACCATATACAAGTAGCTCAATTTATTTTTCTACAACTGAAATACGGAGCCTTTTCTCGTGTTGGAGGCAAGGTTATGTACTAATATGAAAAAGAATAAATACATAAAAATTTAAATAATCTAAATTATATTCTCGTTTCAGATGCTGGCCCTGTGTGTGTGTACCTTATTGCGTGAACTCATGCCAAAACGCCGATCACTACTGTCCCAACTGTAGCGCATACCTCGGTACATACCAACATTAGTAAATACAAATATAATACATTCGCGATTCAATTGGTATATTATAAAAAAAAAATCTAAAGCGGACAAGTTGATTTATGTACTTGGTAATAAATCAAAACTTGTTTAAATAATGATCGCTCAGACTTGAATTCTTTGCACGATTTCCTTGTACTGAAGACATCATTACCTTGGTGTCTTGTTACTGAGATGAAATATGTAATTGTTTAAAAATAAACTTTGTGTTATACTTGATTTAAAATTAAATATAATTTTAGATATATTAAGTAATCTATGTAATTATTATTTTGTGTAATATTTATTTTCAAGTTTATAGTAAACTGAACACATTCTATATATAACAGTGTATTGTGATCTAAGCATACGTCTAAACATTTACGTGATATAACTATTTTTAAAATCAAATCGCAAATTTTTTTTCTTCTGTATGATGATCACAGTATTAAAAAATATTCTTAATACTATTTTGTGTTACTTTAGTAAGTTATAATTAAAGTAAAACACATTTCGCTTACGACACTCTACGCGAAGTATACATGTATACATTTTGTACCTTGTCAAAGTAATATATCGGATACGCTTGTACTTTTATTGTGCGAAAAACAAGTTGATAAATATACAAAGTGAGAGTATTTTTTTTATATACTTATCATCGTCATGATAACACGATGACGTCACCTGGACATAAGCCACATACTTTTCAACTAGTCATAACATTTGCTTATGTTCCATCCTCCGAGAGCTGGAGAGAAAACCTGTTAAGGGTTTATGTTCCAAAAAACTAGTAATGATATCCAAAATTGCACAGTACTTGCCTTTAAATGATAATTAGCGACCATGGTAGTAGTGTCTTATTAAAGAATTGATTAAACTTTGTTCACGCATTTATTATACGTTTTAAATATAATAAAACTTCTAAAAAATCTATAGCGTTTTTAATTTCACTCAACTAACTCATACTAAAAGCGTCTTTACTTCATTAGATTTTGTTTCATATGTTTTCGTCAAAAGATACAGACGAATGCTCACATAAACCAGTAACGACATAGTAACAAAAGTAACTGTGAATTTATTAAAAAAATAACTATATTTGTAAACATTACCCTTGTTACACTCCCTTAAGTTAATTTTGTCATATAACATAGGAATTAAAAAATGATTTAAGACTCTAACTTGGATTTATTCAATAGTCAATCGTTTCTTATTAATCAGTTCACCATTATTTTTTAGAAAAAATAATACAGATTGGACTTTATTAAAAGAGCACATCATTTGCTGTTGATTTAAAAAAAAAATATATTATCGGTCTCAAACTACCGGATATTAAGTTTTTATAAGCCGGAAGAACCTTTGAATGGAATATAATTCGTCACGCCGCCATTGCAACCTTGTTCATCCGTCGGTAACAATTGCTTATAGAATCGTATCTACTTAGCCTACGTTGCTTAAACAACTTAGCTGACGCTGTAAAAAGATTTAACTTCTATAGAACTTTTTATTCGTTTAATTTTTTTGTGTTATAGATAACATAGATTTTTTTGATACAATACCTTTCCTATACTCAGTCTAATCGCATGTATTATATTATATCTATATCAATGACTTAGACAATACAGTATCAAGTAAAAATATATTTGGTACCTGTAAGCAATTTATTTCTACTTTGTCCCACAGGTACAGTTTAAGGTTTAAGACATCTATATTTACCTTTTAATATATATCACTAAATCATAATATTATATTTTTTCTCCTTCATATATAATTTATCTTTGTTATATCAAACTTCTACGGTAATAGTTTCTATGGTAATATTTGATCTGAGCAGACACATCTAATAGCTAGTACATATATCTATTGATATTTATATTAGGGCCTAAGGAATCATTCAGTTTTTAATATACTTGATACAAATTTATATACTGACATCATAATTTTTTCATGGTTGATCATACCAAGTTAATTAGCTTTCATTGGTATATTCTTTATATCATTCGCTATCTGACAATGAGAGTAACGACCCATAAATTTCCGTTACGAGGATTAACCGGATACACAGAGACAATATTTATTTAAAATTTTACTGTGAATGTATTGTATATATAATATACTTATAAATTTAAGTAAAAAAATGCAACAGAAAGACACTTTATTAACAAATATTACAAGGACACGGGTTTTAAATTGTTAACTTCTGAGATAAGTTAACGATATACAATTGATATATCATTGGAGGCAAATTATCGGATATTTTATGAAGATAATATATACGATGGGACTTCCCCGTTCTTAATATTGTTTATTGTCGTATAAATAATATGATAAACAAGGTATTTCAAGATTAATTACGATCAAATGCAAAATAAGATAACATAATACCTTTAATATATAGAGGTTCTAGTTTCCTCTACTGAATCGTGAAATCTGTTTGTGTGATGTAATTATATAAAATATATGCATCATAATTACTTAATAAACAAAGTCGCTTGTTCTTAAGTTATGCTTTTATGAATCAATATTTTCAATATTTCCTATAATAATATCAGCGCAGAGTGATATGTATATTGAATCTCCAACTATAAACAATATGTATGCTTTGTGAGTGCTTGTCTACTTGTGTAGTAAGCGTAGTCCATTTTTCTTCAATCTGTATTTGTGTATATTACTTAAAAAAAGACAATGTAGCTACTGTGCGAATAAACTATATCTTTCTTTCTGTGAATTTACTGTATTGTCATTATCTGTTACATGTTTCTAAATACGTATTATTAACGAAGGAACAACTATATCCAAACAGTTCAGTATATAATTATAGTTTTATTTACATAATTTCATTATTATTATTACGTATATAAGTTACGAAAAACATTTTAAAAACAGCAAATGAATACATGAACTACATCACTTGATAACTTAATCAAAATATATCTTATTACAACTATAGAGAAGGACATCCATAATGTACTTTTCTATAGTTAACTTACGTATTTGGAAAGTAAAAAATATTACTAAAGATCTTATAATAAAGCAATTGTTTATAATTGATAACTGTTACGATTATTTACAATCTTGAATATATAATTAATATTCCAGAAATAGTCTTTCGTTAGTGGTCGGTGATGGAATAACTGAATGTACCAGTTTTCTTCATCCAATATAAGATCCAACGTAAGCGCCGCAGTTCGTACAGTAATGATCGGCGTTGTTACAGGAATCCACGCAATACGGCAAACAGGCAAATGGCCAACATCTAAAAGAAAACATTATTTATTCAATGCGACATTCTGAAATCTTTTTATTAAAAGTTCTACTACTGTGATACTAAAATATGTGATACAATCGATCTACTAAACATTTTTCAAATTACTACTAATAACGTATATAGCTATAGTCTGGGTTTCCCTGCGTGATTTAATCAGAAATGACAAAACATAAGGTCACCGACATGGTCCAAAATATTGCTAATTTCAAGTGGCAATAGGCAGGACACATAGCTCGAAGGACTGACAACCGATAGGTTACCATGGTTCTTGAATAGCGACCGCGCACTAGAAGACGCAGTATTGGCAGGCTCCTCACCATGCTATAGACGATCTTTTTAGGCTGGCCTTTGTCCAGAAATGGATATCTGTCGGCTGCTATTAATGATGATGATAATGAACACATATAGCATATTTTTTAAACATTTCTTATACTAAGAATAAAAGCTAAATTTTAATATCTGAATGACCTATGATGGTATTGATTGAGGAATTGCATACATATTTCATATTGTTACAAAGTACATTTTTATTTTTGAATCGCAACTTACATATGGTAGATAATATTACATATGAAATAATGTAAGATCCTTCAATACAAGGATTGGAAGGATTAAAGAAAACTTACCCAATAAAACATAGGAACAATGCGATCAAATGAGTACGCATCGACGCACTCCTTTCTACTCTAGTTACAATTTGATGATTACAGGATTTACAGATGTAGGTCGTCGACCTGGTGCCCATTTGACGTGCTACCACCACGGTGGGGACAACCGCCGGCATCAACGTTGGTCCATGGTGTATAACAGTAGTCCCGCGGACGACAACTGGCTCCGGGACTACATGCGTGTACGCAGGTGGGGCAGCTAAAGGTGTAGTGGTTAACGGTGGCCCAGGGTATGGTGGCGGGGCTGAAGGTGCAAATTGCGACATTTCTCCAGAACCATAAACATTTGTTTCATTCTTCGCTGAAAATAAAATCAGACGCATGAAATTTATATGATTTATGACGACTCCAAAGAGCATATTAATGTTTTCAATTTTCATAAATATCTTCATGTTTGAATATGTCAATAAATATATAGTATTTCTTCTTTATTTCCGTTTAATATCTACTGTTGTACATAGTCGTCTTGTATGAGGGGTGAATACATGTGAAAAGGATGTAAATTATGATTTTCTATTACGTTTAAAAGTATGAGAAAATAACGCTATATTTAAAATATACTGTAAAGTTATCATACTGTTTCAACAAACAAGACTGGCTCTTATTAAGTATTTATACTTATTCATCTATGTCATCTATTCTACATCAGTGGCAGTGTGATGGTGATTACATCAGGTCTATGAGTATCGGCTGACGATGATAATGATACAAACAGATATTATTTTGAAATTTCAAAAATTCCTACAGATTTAAGGGAAAACCAATTTCAATTACTTCATACTTGTATCTATTACTGCTATCCAATGTAATCTGTGGACTCGTATAACGAATAGATTTATCACGATAAAAGTTTATAACTTAGTATTATAAAGAGAAAGTAAGTAGTGATAATTACCTATGTAAATATAATTTCAACGTACTTTATAATAATTATTTCTCATACTTTAGTTCGCTCTCGTAATTGCCTCATATTTATACGACGAATAGCAGACATACGTATATAAATAAGCAAAGATTGAAGCCAATGGTAAATTAACTTTATATATTGTAAATAAAACTCAATTAATATAACATTAACATGTATTGTAAGCAAACTTTAAAAGAAAAACGATACATCCACTTTCTTAACCAGTGATAAATAGATCTAATTGCAAGTTATAAGCAGGTATTTGAAATAATCACCACAAAAGACACTAATTTCATCTTCTTAACGGAAATGTCTTAGATGTTTTAAAATAATATCAATGGAAGTCACACTTATTCGTCATAGTCAACGTATCCTAACAATGACGTTACTCCAAGTAATCATTGACAAATGTAACGACTTTATAAATTAGTAATTTCATATCGTAGTAGTACTTACATTCGTTCGCAGGTTGCATTATTAAACAACTTGTAGGAAACAATAGATTTCTACAAAAATTAGTATCTACTAAGATTTTGTTAAAATTCACAAACAAGTTTCGAGCACTCGATAATATCACTTCTGAACTACTAACCGACAAGAGATTACAGAAACAAAGATAAGATTACAAACGCAACTCTCCCTCTCTCTCACTCCTTTACTAGTATTATTTTACATATGACAGTATCCCACGCTTTATTAAATATCTGTGTACATTTATAAATAATTCATAACGTTTCTCTTTGTTGTAATATTGTAAAACCTCGAAATCATGATCTAAATATCGATGGAGAGCATGATTAAAACCACGTCGCTTTCGTTTGATAAAGACAATGGCTGCCGGCGATAACGGCAGACTTTATTTAGCTATACCTAGTATATATTATCTATAGCTAACGATATTATTTGTATCAGAAGATTATTGTAACAGATGATAATTGTTATTAAAAAAAATCCATATAAACGATTAAACAATGACACTGACTTCTTGCGAATAGATATAATGTACCGTTTGTTACCGATGAAATAAAGATATCCTTACTCCATTTGTTCGCTCCTTTTGATTATACATCATTGATCATCCTTTTTGATATAAAGCCCGAAAGTTGGTGAAACAAATATTTGACAAAAAAAAACATTAGTGCGCGAAACAAATATGCCTTTTTAAGTTTTTTAACATTTCTATTTATTGAAAGTATATTATTGATTCTAAAGTATCATTACTTGAAAGTTGCTTATAAAAAAAGACTAAATGTATACATTCTTTGTAGTCAAAGTTTAATATACAAAAATATTTTTCGATCGTACTTTTAGATTATAATTGTTTGGATAACATTTTAAGCAATATATTAACTAAATATACAACACGAAGCAAAACATTAGCTTATATATGATCCAATGTAGGCACCGCAGTTCGTACAGTAGTGATCGACGTTGTTGCAAGAGTCCATACAGTACGGGAAGCAAGCCAACGGCCAACATCTGAAAGAAGCACGAAATTATAATTAATATACCTTCTTATAAAATAAAAACGTAATCTTTACTAATCTAATATCAATTCTCTAGCTCTGTAATTTCTCATTTTTACCAGCCAAACGGACAATAAGCTGAAAGAGTCATTGATCACAAAACACCGGTTTCAGAGCACTTAGCGGGTTCTAACCAAATTATAGACGTGAGATAACAACTGATCTTCTTCATCAGTGTTTCTTGAGAATAGCACAACAACGAACAGTAACGTTATTTTAATAAGAATAATTTTCGTTATACCGATCGTGCATACCCTGGCCAAACATCAAAGGGCAAGTGAAGGTAGTTATTTAAAAAAAATATCGAAAACGGCAACCATACATCACTTCTCAACCATAGCCGATATAACTCATATCAATAAGTCAAGTATTAAGTAGTGTCGTAATTTAAACTTAATTTAAACAAAAACAGCTGTTAATGACATGAAATACCTGATGATAGATTTTTTAAGTAGAATCCATCTTTGGATTTTATTTTTTAAGTCAATATCAAAAGTCGTTGAAATAAGGGTCTCGCACAATAACTCACGAGACCCAACGCAACCTGACCTGGCCGTGATGCACCCTACCAATCAACAATCGAACCTTTGGCTCCCATCAACCCACGTTAAGCCGGCGTGGTGGGAAATAGTCCAAATCGTCCCCTTATGAAGCCCTATAAAATACGTCCCCTAGTGCCCAGCAGTGCTAGAGACCATGGCGACTGTAAAGTCGCGGGAAGCAGCTCGATGTGGGCACCGCAGGACCAACCGATGTGGAGTTCCTTTGGAGAGGTCTATATCCTACAGTGGATGTCCATCGGCTGATGATAACGATGGGAACAAGTAAGTGATTAATGAACTGTAAGTTTAGATCTTGATTGTATATATTCTAAATAAATGTTTGTTAATAATAGAAATATTATATATACCCTATTAAACACAAACAGAGAGCGAACAGATGGGTTCGCGATGACGGCCTCCGTTCCACCCTTGTCAGGATTTGATGGTTGCAAGACTTGCATGCGTATACTGTTGCTTGGTAACCCATTCGATGCATGTTCACAACGGCAGGGACAACCGTCGGCGCCATTGAAGGCCCATGGTATACTACAGCTCCATCTTGGGCTGCGTATGAATGCGTAGACGAAACTCCTGGATGGCCAGGATATGGGGGAGGTGCTGTAAGGTTTTGAGATGATTCTCCCGCATTATATACACCCGTTTCGATATTCGCTAAAATATAATGTAATATTTTTAATAAGGTTATTCTTTTGGATAAGTATACAATGTTATATTACCGTATTAGAATTATTAAAATAAAGTAATTTCCTGTTTATTCAAAGAAACGAGACGAGAGGGATGTTCACTTGATAGTAAGTAATACGTACGCCCGTAACAATCTGGCTCTAGTTAGGATGACATATACCACCACCACATTATGCTCGTGTCTTCGGACATAAGATGTTGGGTCCATTACCCCAGTAATTACACTAGCTACAACGCCCTTCAAATCGGAACACAGTACTGTTTGAACACTCCTGTTTGGCGGGAGAAATAAGCGCTACGGTAATACCCACCTAGACGTTCACCAGCAACAGGAACCTACCACTAATCAATTCTGTATAATAGTATATTTGTTTAAATATACTAAAATTACTTTTACTACTGTTTGTTACTAATACGTTATCAAAGAACATAATCATTAAATAAATAATTCATCATCATCAACCGATGTTAAGTCCTGTTGCTGGTGGCCGTTTTAGATTTGTACCACTAGAACGGCTATTTCATGCACCAAATAGTACAACAGATATTTTGTTTTAAAATATATTGCACCTGATCAAATACTTGGAGTATAGAGACCTCGTTATATCTCAAAAGGACAAGCACAATGTTGATGTATTTCACATCATTCTAATCAGCGCCATATTGTTATGAGTACATCTGTCTCTCACCATCACATGAAGGTCTTTAACAATTCGTCTTCCATAGAATAAAACATGAGAAGTATACCTAATATTGCACGAATATTTAATATATACTTAAACTACTCCTCTTGCTTTGCTGGCCGTAACATCCCCACAACCTCTTTTAAAGGGTGACATTTCGTAAAATCCGTTCTTAGCTTATATGTACCCTTCAAAAGAAATATTCCAACTAAGTTTAAATTCTCCAGGCCTTATGGTTCCAGAGATATCATGATGAGTCTCTATATAGGTGGAAATCTTATTTAATCAAACGTGCAATAATGAATTTCCCATTTAAGTAAAGTAAAATAATTTTATTACTTACATTTACCCTCTGATTGCATTATAGTAACTTTCAATATGAATTTTTTATAACAAACTAACGCACGAATGTATCACAAGAAATATAAAAATTAAATAGATAAAACAGCTAACAAGTGAATACATTAAATCATTAAAATCGACAAAAGATTACACAGAATAGATTAGATATTGTTATAATAGGTTGGGGAAAAAGAAATCCATTATTTTTATATGAACTTCAGGACTTTATTTAACATGCTTCGGATTGTCCGATTTGGTTCAAATATGCACCGTTTTGTTCTATAATTTGTTGCCATTTTAAAGGTAACTTCATAGTGCCTCTCTCGAAGAAGTCCTGGTCTCTATTTGCAAAAAACTCTAGTAGCCGATTTTCACAATCTTCCCTAGATGCCAATTTTTTATCACTAAAGAAATTTTGTAATGCAAGAAAAAGATGGTAATATATATGACGCACGGTTTTTTTTAATTCATTTCCGCCGAAAGGTAGATCTCAAGATATCACCGGAACACCTTGTTCTGCAGACGAGAAGTGTACAAACATTTCTGTGCAGTTCGAAGGCTCTTATGGTGTTAAGGTTAAGCACAAGTCTGTGCTGTTTATACATCTAAACTACTCTTTCTTTCGCTTACTTAAATACACCATGAAGAAGTCATAGCATTTTTTTTTAATGATATCTCTTATATAAACAGTTACGACTATGATATATCATTTGATAATTATATGTATTTACAATGGTGGTCGTATAATTAGAAACACTTTGATAGTGTTTCTAATTATACGACCACCACCGGACTTTGACATTATGTAAGATACTTTACCGCAATCGTTTTTATTTTGAATGACAACAATATGTACAAGGATTTATCCTTTATTAGAAAAACAATATAAATCCCTTTATACAAGTGCAGTTTCAATATTACGAACAAACATTTAAATCAGTTTTAATGTATGAACATATGTATAAGAAAAGTACGCATTCAGTCTGAATACGAATAAAAAATCAAAGTAGTATTGATTTCATAGAAATCATTATTTTATTATATATGAAACGCTATATAATAAAATATGGTATAATAATTATATACCATATGATATGATACAATATGATAACGATCGTCCCCGTTCTATCGTCTAAAATGTTATATGACTCAATCATTTAAAAAGAAATATTTTTTTTTAACCGACAATTAAAAAGAGGTTCTCTGTTCAAGGCTGTTTTTTTATTAAATACTGTATGGCAAAATTATAACGGTTCTTCTGTTAAATAGAATAATTATATTAGAAAAGTTAACTACACAAAAGTTTAGAAAGGTTCAACAATATCAATTATTATTTAAACTTAATTGTACGGGTGGAAGGTCTCCGCTTTTGAAGACCGCCAAATAGCAGAAGAGTTCAAATATTACTTAGTTCCGGTTTGAAGAGCGCTGTAGCTGTAATTACTGGAGTAGCGGGACTTAACATCTTATGTCCCAAGCACAATATGGTGCTGTCTATACCTTCCTAACTAACGCCACGTTGGCGTATATGGACAGGCGTATTACTTACCACCAGGAATGTCCTGCTCACCCCATCGTTTCGTAAAATAAAAAAAAAATAATAAAATGATGAAGGATCTATGAAATTCAATAAATTGCTTATAATCACTTAGTAATCATTCCGCGTCGAATGCTCATGTTCCCATGTCGACACGATCACAAATTTTCACGTGATTGGCGAACAAAGAACCCATTTTGATTATACTAATATATATATAGGTAGAAAAAAAAGTAAAAAAAAACATTCAAAAATAATATAAATATATATATAGATGAGTACATATTATATTGAACATATTTTTCATCAAGTTTATAGTAAATTTTTATTTACATTGGTACAAATAGATGCAGTCAATACATGACTGATCAACATGGAAATCATTTTGAGATGCTTATGTCCAGCTGCGGATTTTCAAGCTGATGACGTTCAAATGTACGAAAGTTTTAACTATACTTTAACAAAATTTTTCAGCAGTGAAATTAAACAGATTTGTTCATATAAATATTTATTATTTACATTACAAACATATAAATGGCTCAACAACATAAATTACACGTGATAATTTACTTCGTGAACAGAACGAACTACTTAGAACAGAACGAAAGATACTAATGTTAGAAGCTAACAATATACTTCCGGTTATGCTCTATATATCTTCTGAACACGTAATATTCAGTATTTGTGAAGGTAACAAAGATAATAATAGAAACATATAGAATGTATTTGAAGATGCTTAACAAAGCAGCTATGACATGGTGGTTTCAAATAATGTGAATACACATTCACAATTCTTTATCGATTTTGATGGTATTATTTTGTAAGTACACATTAAATTTACATTAACTATCATCTGTATATCATTATCGATCGATTTCAGTTTACTATATATTGTCACAGTATGATTAATAACGACAAACAAAAACGCCACTTAAAGTATGAAGAGCGGGTAAATTCAAGGTTCGTCGATTTCCTAAACCATTATTTACATTTCTCTATAGATGTTATTATAAAACGCTTAAATGTTTTCCTAACATTATGAGAGACGTTTGCATAAACTCTGTGGTGTTGTTCAATAACATTTGGATTCGTAAAGATCAGTCCATTGCAAGTCTATCCGATGTATGATCCGATGTAGGAATTACAATGAGGGCAATAATGGTCGGCGTTGTTGCAAGAATCTACGCAGTAAGGGAGACATACGCAGGGCCAGCATCTGAAAAAATACGAAATATTAATAACATATAATAAAATTGCGATCAGATGTTTTTGATGTTTTATCCGATTTCGGTTATT
This sequence comes from Troides aeacus, assembly GCA_033220335.2. Classification (NCBI taxonomy): domain Eukaryota; kingdom Metazoa; phylum Arthropoda; class Insecta; order Lepidoptera; family Papilionidae; genus Troides; species Troides aeacus. The sequence goes on along the minus strand of CM067275.1, from coordinate 4,020,651 downwards.
AGTATGAAATATATAATAAGAAAAAACCTCAATAGTTCGCTAGACGAGTGCAAAACGCCGATAGTTAATTGACATGAGCCCATAGAAAATAAGATCACTGAAATCGAATTGTCTCATATATTTCTTTACGTACTCATTTATTTTCTTCTATGATCTCTACTCATCTCCATTTTGAAAATAAGAATGGATATTTTATATACTTATCCACTTTTAATTATAATCGTTCAATCGTATTCATAGCGATAGCAATAACAATTATTGCTATCGCTATGAACATCGAATACCAGATGCGAATATCATTGAAAAAAGACCTAAGAAAAAAGACTAATAGGGATAAAATTATTATACAAAAATTTGCTAAACTCTAGCTCAGCTAACCCAAGGGTTAATAAGGCCAAAGTATATTATATACTTTTTTAATTAATTAACATGTATTGTAGTAAATATTTTAATTAAACTTAAGAGATGTTAACAGTTTATTATCGGTTTACGTCGATATAAAAATATACTAGTAACTAATTATAACAATACTTCTGTACTATCCACTACATTAATTATTCCCTAACAAATATACTTAAAATAGTGTACTTGTTAGGGATCGTATTAATAGTATCCTTTAAAGTAAGTCATAGAAATGTATAATATTTAATATATCTGTATCTTACCCGAAAACACATAATAGTAAAGCAAATAAATGCGTCCTCATCGATGGTCTCCTTTCTACCTTTGTGATAATCTGATTGTTACAAGATTTACAAATATATATAGTTGGTGTTGTACCCATGGGGTTACCAACAACAACAGCGGGCACGACGGCTGGTATTACGGCTGCAGCAGGATATGCGACTCCAACAACAACGGGTTGTGACGCGACGGCCTGTTGACTTGGCGGGTAGCCTGAATATGGCGGAGGTGCTACACCCTGCTCTTTCACTGGAATGATACAATTAATATAAAAATTAAAATGGTTGTTTTCAAGTCCTTTATCATTTCTGCTTAAAAGTGTTAAGTTCATCATCATTACATAGACTTATTCATATCCACCGCTGGTAGCTTGCCATGTGGGTGAATAGGCACAGAAAGGGTTAGTTTTCCTAAACTTATTGTTTCTAAGTAATATGGTGGAGGGGATGTTCAATTCCTCATTCCCACGAGAAGTATGAAAAGTATGAAAAGCAATAATAATTTTTATTTACTCGTCTTAATTAATTTTGTACTATTTACTGTCTCAACTATGATTTAAGGTTTAATATATATAGCGTAGCATAGATTATCATAACATATACACACTAAAAGAAATATATTATATTACCTAAGAGCTGCTAATAGAAATCATTTTTTCAAACTGTACGTTAAAATACAAGATTATAATATATAAATATGAAAAATATAGAAAAAATCTAAACAATATAACAACGTACAAAAGACATCACGCGTTATTAAGGACTGACGTTCACGTCAAACCTAACAAAGATTATATATTCTTTATCAATAATATTAAAAAAAAACAGTTTTCATATATATTCTATACTAGCTTTTCTAACCGTAATTAGAATTAGACTTAAATTTTGTCTAAGATACACCTTAAGAGTAACCGCACCCCAAAAACTTTCTATAGCAATCATTACTTTAGCAACCGCATGAATACGAAATAATGTTTGTAAAAGTTAATTGTAAATAAAATGATGAAGGATTTATAAAAATCAAAAAATAAATAGCCTATAACCATCTACAAATCATTCCGCGTCGAATGGTAATATTCCCATGTCGATACGTTCACTAGTTTTCACGTGATTGACGAACAAAGTAAACCTTTTTTCATTATACATATATAACTATATAGTAGCATTATTCAAGATAAAATACTTAATAAACATAATGCAGTATTGATTCTTAAAACAATATTATTAGTACTAGAAAAAGATATATAATTTTTACTAGCTCCTTTACTACATTTTAATATTAAATTACGAGATGATATTAAAAAACATTACTTTGTAGTAGTATATTGACTAGTATATCCTCAATTAGTATTTAGATTATGTTTTATAGGAATGTCATTTAATTGCAAAGAAATATAACTTAATGGTTGAAGAGGAAGAAGAGAAACAAGGAACTTTTGATATAGAAATAAATGAAATTTGTTTTTTTTTTATGGATTTGTCTAATTTTTTTTTTATTCTAGGAATCGTCGAAACCAGCGAGATGTTCACCTGATAGTAAGCGATACGCATGCCCATGACAATGCTCCGCTAGTTAGAACGTTATACACAGCATATATAAAGTTTCCTCATCCTGCTAATTCCAATATTTACAACGTCCTTGAAACCTGAACACAGTAATGATCGCACACTGCTGTTTGGCGGTAGAAATAGACAATGACACTGCTGTGGTAGACCGTTTCCCGCAACAGAAACCTACCACCAATTTTTATATTCCTATCACTTTTCCCTTATATCACATATGTAAAATCGATTATCTGAAATATTCAAAATGTCGATTTTATGATTCATTATTATACATTCGATAATTTAATCAATTTTGTCTAACTCCTGATAAGATATGAGCTATATTTATCGGCGTGATTGTAAATCAATATTCCCAACCAAATTACTGTCTATTTTGTCTGTATTAATTATTTTTCCATACTGTTACGAAGTACTTCCTGTTCCATAAATCTATATATACAACAATGTATGCTTTTATATCTTTTCACTACAGTAACACATAAACTTATTTTTAATGCTAACGTTCGAAAAAATCTTTTATATGAGCAAGGAACGATAGCATAATGTTCTACTGAGGTTACTAGCGTAGGAGCTAGGTTAGGAGCTAGGATGTTTACATAGCATACATCACAATATGTTCATCACCTTAAAAGAATATAACAGTAACAGCAATTCTAATATTTTTTTTATTCGATGAAAAGATACGATGTGCTAGACGTTGACCTACACCAATTTATCCTCGTTACCTTGACATATAAGATACTGCCTCGCTATTCCAGTGATATCACTACCTACAATTCCTTCTAAACACGGACATAGTAAGAGACCTGCCTGCAACCGGTTGGTTCTGTTACCGGAAATCGTATCCGAACCTTCATAATGAGAACCAGATACCCTATGTATATAATATAGCTACAGCACCATCTTAAGTAAAATACACACAAAGACATATATATGTATAACTATCAACAAAGCTTTCCGCGGCGAATGCTCATGTTCCCATGCCAATACCTTCACTGTTTTTCACGTGATTGACGCACAATGAAAACCCATTTTCATTACATATATATTTATATAAATATATACAGTAGTCGACTAATAATTATGTCTCTTTATACTGAATAGATGTTGCTGTTAGATGTTTGAATTATGACTATAGGACACGCCTTATATAATATAGCTTTGCTAGCCTTATATTATATAATGGCTACATAGTAAAACAATATAATAACCATATGATTGATTATTTTTCTCTGCCTCTAAAGTAATTTTAAAAATTTAATCATTTTAGATTTCATTACCACTTTGATAAGACAAGTGTTAGAAGGCTTTTCGGCTTATTCATAACTAAACGTATTGATGGTCAGAGCTACAAAAATTTCATATAAAAAATAGACTTACTTTGAATCCCGGACTGCATGTTAACTGTATATATAATAGCACTAATAAAGACACAAAATTATTAATAATAATTTCTATGTTTTACGCCTAGGCTGAAGCGGAATGATTACTGAACTGATAGTGAACGATTTTCGGGTTTGTCATATATCAAAAAAAAATATACGATAACTGATATCGTAATCGACAAGCTTATTCTCATACTATATTTATATACCTATCTACGCCTTATCTAAAATATCAAACGTTAGATGTCGCTTACGGTTATTTTATACTAAATGGATCCAAGATATATATATGTGGTACCATGTCGTTGGTAATAAACCGGATATAACCATGGAAAGTGATTGAACGGTTAATAACTTTTGACGCTGCAACTCCATCAGACTAAACAGTTAATGAAAAGACATGAAAACCATTTATATGTAGATTTTTTTAGTGTGTACTCGAGATTATCTGTATTTGTATGTATATATATAAGGACGTTTCAGAATTAAATGTTTAATTTTACGTTGTACGTATACAATAGCGATGAGCAAAGCAAGAACAAGACCAAGGCATGGACAATCTTGGTATTAGTCTTGGTCTTACTTAAATAGGAAACGAGGCGTGATATATATGTATGTATGTACTTAAATACTTCTAATCTTGATTTTAGAGAAGAAAAGCACATGTTCAAGTTACGATAAACATTTTAACTTATCTTTTCAACGGAATTTAAATTTTTTCGTTTAGTATTGGTCTCACATAATATGCCTGTCTTAGATTTGATCTTGTTCATTCGGTAGTCTTAGTCTTCGTCTTGCTCGTGTACAATTGGTCTTAGTCTTGTTTTTTGGCTTGACCAAGACCGATTTTACTCATCACTAGTATACAATTTTCTATTATAAAGCAGTAATATAAAAAGATTATTGTTTCAAAGCATCCTAGTGTAAGAACGCAGTTAACTATTGAAACTAACAAAACAACATCTTTCGTCTCAATACAATGAATGCTATTTGTAGTGTAAACGTTTTAACTACCACTTTAGTATAATTGGCGAGCGTACCACTTATCAAGGGAACATCCTTTACTTGTCATTGCTTAGTTTAATGTTAAATGAAAACGTCTACTTTGGATCAATAGCAACAAATAAACAACTGTCACCTGATAACCTTTACGGTGATGTTTACAATGTTATTTTACTATAACATTCACAATGACGTTCAAGTGAATTTGTCACTGATAAACCTCTATTATATCTGTAATCTAATCTTCATCCAAATATTAATATGTATTTCACAGCGATGAATCATGCATACTTTTTCTGAAAATGTAATACCACAGGAAAGAAATGAATCATCACACTATACCCGAATATATTTACAAGATATGACGGAAGCTGCTACTGTCCTTCTCATCTGTGACGCATAGCTATTAATCTATTAGGTGCCAATACAATTAATACCGATAATACAATGCAGTATCAATTATCCCACATTATCCTTATTGAAAAATAATAATGAAAAGAGAAGAAAGTTATAAACTTAAATGATGTTTCAGCGTCATCCTAGCTTTAAAAGACCTTTAAACATTCATATTACATTCATTCAAACAATACTGTACTATAAAACATGAACTTAAGCAAAAATTAGGACACCTTAAACTATACTTTTATTTGTATATTATAGTTTAAACACACATACAGATAAATATACAGACAAGATACATATACACTCTATTCTTTGTCATGTAATAGTGAACGGCTTTTAGAAAAGCTAAAGGTCACAACAAAACATCTGCTGTTTTTCCTGTGACCTTTCGTTTGATAACAAAAACAAACGACATACCTTTCCCGTTTCCTGTATACACATACAATTACACAGGACACAAATATACAATTATACATAGCGACCCTTCACAACTGATAGGTTTATCTTGATTGAAAAGCTGTTCAACTAATGGATGAATAGTCAGGCGAAATGCAGGCTTGCATGCGCCTCGATCCATCACTTACCTAACGAAAACTTGAATTAAAAGTTTGATGCTACATTATACTTAACGTCAGCTTACCTTACTTCAAGTTGCATTGATCTTCTCGTTGTTATGGTTAAGTTTCTTATTATAATATCCCGATATATTCCACACTGAACTTATGAAACGATCCATTAATGTATACATAGAACTACAATATTACATTAAAGCAGTTGCGGATCTAAGGATTCAGTACCTTCATTTTAATTCAATCCTTTATCTTATTTTCCATACGTTATCCTCAAATAATAGACTACTATAATTAACATAAAACATTTATCTTAGTTTGGCTAATATCAAAACCGTTAAACAATTGACGTTGTAGATATATTCAAACGCGCAATCTATTTAGTTAATTGCGGGTAGGTTGGCAAAATTAAATTGGGGTAGGCAAATACATCCGGCTCTTTTCTGTAGCGACAGAGATACGTGGTCTGCATGATAACTACGTCGATAGCACCAGCATTCGCTTTTATAACACGGACCCAACAACTAATTTTAACAAGCAATCAGTTTAATGTTAAACAGGGGGTTTGACTCCGGCGCATTAATTACTTTGCTTTTACCATTTCTATCAGATATAAGTATAATAGACTGGTGATCAGTTTAAATGATAAATGAGTAAATAGAAATATACTATCCAGGATTCAGTTTCTCCCATTCAAATTACTATCCGAAAAATAGCTAAGGTAATATCACTCGTGTTTTATAGGGCAGAGTAACGTAGTACAAATTATTACAACGATGAGATGCTGTGTTAAAAATGCTGTAAAACATGTATCTTAAATTCTATATTCTTGAGTTAAAGTTAAACAAAAACAGATTATATAACATTTATTAATAATTGCTTTGATTTCTATTAAAAACGATACCAAATAAAACGTTAAAAGTTATTAGACGTTTATCTAAGAATTTTAACTAAAATTCTAACGTGTTTCAGTAGCAGTGATCAGTACAGTTTTAACTTTGATTTATCAGGATTAACTGACGATCGCTTTCATGTATTGAAATCAAACGCTGGTCTTTCAGGACGATATCAGCGGCTCCTCACCAGTTGCTGAACAAAGGTCCTTTATGTCGTTCAATAGCGCCCTGAGAAACCAACTGATTAGAACGTCCAGTAGTCTGCCTCTAGATCTTTGTACTCGCCGCCTTGGTTGCTAATTGCCAATACTATAATTATTCGTGTATTATAATCAAATTTGATTTAAGATATTCTCAAGTTTTTTTAATAACCATTTTCATTACGAAAAAGCTTCTTTTGGTTCTTCTAATTAATCTTATTAAGACAGCAAAAGGTATTTTAAATGATTAAGAGAAAATTATTAGTATTCACTTTCTTAACATATTCATTAGTTACTTATAAATAAATCTGAACAGTTATTAATACAATTATTGTTATCAATAAAATGTACTATAAGTAGCTTAGGAGATATTTAAAGTATTTACTAGAAAGTACATATACTTCTTCTCTCCTATATAAATCGTACATTGTAACGACATTTTATAAATTCATGTATAGATGTTATAAGAGGGGAAGGAAAATCAAAATTCACGGGGACAAACGATGGACGGGGAAAAAAGTTAAGCGACACACTCGAAATGACCGTGGAGGATACTCAAATGTTCCATAACTTTATTATTGCTGTTCGAGAGGATTCTACTCATGTGAAAAACTGGTGAATAATAATGAAGTTTGCGTCCCAAAAAACTCATTTCATTGAAGTCAATATAAAAGTCAAATTGTAAAGTCTATCGATCTGAATCAACTGTGAAATGTTTGATTGATACTTTTTACACAATACTTAAAACTTTTTTTCTGATTGACTTTAGAGCTTTTTCTTGTAAAAAGATTTAATAAGCAGATTTTGTACAGACATCTCTCATATTGGATAGTATATTAAAGTGACTTTCACAAACAAGTTTGTTGGCCATAGTCACTAGTGTTAGGTTGATAATTGTAAGGGACATCTAAGTACCATCGCAAGGACTGTTTCTTCTGCCATATCGTTGAGAACAAATGTTAGTATGTTCCTGTTAAGTGTTTGAAAGAATAATTGATATACAAACATTCCTACTAGCATTACATAGTCAAACTTAGCATTAGGTGAATATCATGTGCATTGCAATGCATGCTCAATAAATTTCATTTGTGAATCGGCACAAACATAAGAAGAACAAACAAATATTTGTCCCAAACAGGAATTGAATCAAATTACTCACGTCAATGTCTAATCAGATCACATACATAACAATGATTAGTTTTATAGTAGATAGCGGAAACGTAATATTTATCAGGGAAGGTAAATTAAAAGTTTTGTAAGCTGCGCACAAACATTTCTGACAGGTGCCTTATCCGCATTCACATATGCAAATGCGTTGGTCCCCGAGGGTTATGCCACCTACCTAAATTCGTAGGACCCTAAGGAGTTAATGTTTTCATCCATTAACTCTACCGAGCACTTATGAAATTCGTGCCCGCGATCCGAACAAGATTACATGAGCTTGTTGTCGTGTTTCCATTGTTAGGGATGACAGACATCAACATACATAGTTACAACGGAAATATTATAAATTACACGTTAATTACGTTATGATTCTAACAATCATTGTAAAATGAGTTTTCACTACTATGTTAATTAATTAATATTCACATCTACGTATATTGATGAAGTGATTTCGTTTATCAAACACAAAATTTTGCTGTCGATTTATTATGGTATTGCCATCAGAATCATTTATACATGTTATATTGTTTAAACTAAGTCTATTAAACTTTGAACATTATTACCATTTGATCATTGTAGGCATTATCATTACAGGAAATCGTGCGCCATTTAATTCGCGTGTTGTTTCAAGCTGAAATATAACACCTAAATATTCCGACACCCCTAATTCCACCCGCTCGTTACCTAGCTGATAGCACCTCGGGCGTTCGTTGCGTCTTACACATCGGCTAGTTAATTTTGAGCCCTGATAATACATCGCGTCTGCCTTACCTCATCGAATTATATAAAGAAGACGGAGGTAGGTGTGGATCAAGGTAAATTGGAAAATTTGACGGCAGGTAAACCGTATTTGCTAATGGAATACAGATGTGAAGATGAACAACATTCTGAGGTTTACCGAAATTCCAACACGTTATTTCTCGTAACCTTACACATAGACATAGAATTCGTATATTTGTTATATGTCAAACATGAGAATACAATTTATTACTTCCTCAAACAATGAGCTTTATTACAGGCTTGAATGATACAGATAATATTTTGTATTGCTAAAATATGAACCAAGTAAATAATGTTTACATATATTTGTTTTCAAGTACAATGAAATTAGTTTATAAGTACAGAGTAATTAATTACAAGTACAGAGACTGTAATATTGATTTATATAATATCCATCTCCACTCTATCCAAAGTTATATCCATATCCAATAGATGGCTACTAACTCCATGAAAATAGGCAGCAGCTTTCTGTCATAGAAGCAGCTTTTGTAAAGATCCATTTCGTTAACCAGTTGTGATAAGATAAACTGATGATATTGAATATTATAACTAAGCCAGATACATACTTTTTTTGACTGGTATAATAATGACTTCAACTAAAAATTTTCTATGCAGAAATACCTATAAAGTTTATTTAAAGAAATGTAAGTTATTTTTCTTCATCGTAGACATACTGCTACGCTGCTACGATTATCAAACTATTGTACATAATAAACTCACCACTTCTAGTCAGGCCTTAATAACACATCAATAAGCAGTAAAACTATTGAAATGCATACATAAGATTTTACTAAATTTTCAAAAGAAAAGATACAAGTTTCTCTTATAATACTTTATTCCATTTATAGAACAGTAACATTCTTTTAAAGTCACAGAACAATCACAATTCGTAAAACAAATAGAGAAATGTTCGCCAGAATTGGAGTCGCCTCGAACTAGTTTAAACCTAGTGAACACCGCCCACGCTGGCTAGTTCGTAACGAGTGAGAGGGGCGGGAGTGCGGAGAAAGGATAGGAAGTGACGTTGCAACCAGATAATAACCGTGGCCGGGCACGACACCCTCTCACAGTGCAGCTTCCGGCGCGAACGGCCCGCGAGCCAGAATAATCTTCGACGTACGTACGTAATTTTCCAAATTAAACAAGGAATTGCATGGAGTAAGCAATTTTTTTTTACAGTAATAATTTGTACGATATTTAATAAAGTTTTTACGTATAACAGTGCTAGAGAAAATGGACTCGAACACATCAAGTTTTTTTATTAATGAGGAGTCTTAGATTAAAGACCAGGATGTAAGAGTATATCCCTCTAACCTTTCCTAAAAAAAAATACACTGCTAAAATTTTAATATTAAGAGATATCAAAAAATAAAATATATCAAAATTTGATTACTATTAAATATCTAGTTTTGTATTTACCTGTAACTAAACATGGATTGAAATATAGAACATTTTATCTTGATGGATCTAAAAAAAATTGCATTTCCAAATATACCCTACACACGTAGATGTATTTTAAAAAAGAAAAATAATAGCTGAGGAACGAATTGGTTTTCTTAATCTGATCGCCAAGCTTCAGTTTGAAGAGAGCATCTAAAGATGATGATATGGTTTTTGATAAATCGTAATTTTTTTGATAAAGTTAATTCACTTTTTTATGTTTACTATTTAACAAAATACTTTAACTTCGACTTCAATCATTTCATTGTCCATTGCACCCCTCACAATTCTGTGACCCGGGGCCCTCCCCGGTAGGTAAACAGTCGCTAAGTAACCGGTACACCTGATCACAACACTCCAAACGCCGAAGTGAAACTGCCCTCGCTGGAGCATAATGAAACACAAACATTGTCAACACACTACTTCGAATATTTTAAACACTATTCGAACACATTACGGAGTTTTCTAGATATTTCTTTGTTGCAGCGTTAATATGGATTTTAGAACGCCTGTTAAATTTTAAATGCAAATTCTTAAGAGAAACACTTTAATCCCACAAACTAAATTGTTATAAATTTACGACATAAAACTTGTTTTAACTTTAAATAGATATTCTTTGAAACATTTATTTCCAATTATTTTAAACTCCTGCCCTTTTCGACAAACCTATGCTGTGGCGCACATGATTTTTGCCGTTATTATTTTGACAGGCGCTCAATAAATAAATCTTGTGAAAATTTAGTTTTTATGTGAACTTTACATACATACAGATGTAACAAAATACTTTTTACTTTATTTAAAGTTAATGAACAATAATTTCAATAACTTATCTACAGTTAAAGATAGTCTTATATTGAATCGTATTACCTTTAATGGAATTATTCAATTAGATATGCGAACGGAAACTATTTTATTTTTATTATTATTAAAAACCGTTATTGTTGTCACATCTGTTATTAACACTTTAAATATTAATATACTACTACATTCAAAAAAATTAATTTTTTTTTGATGTAGTAATAGTAATAGTAGTAATTACTTTTCTAAAATAGTATTAATTTTGAGAAGTTTGAACATAGTCGTTATTGTTTCTAGATGATACAAATTACCTACGTTTAAAATTGTTATATCAATTATTTGTTTCTATAGTCTCATCCACTAAAAACCAAGTGTATTATAGCGACAAATAGTGTTCATATATAATAGAAAGAAAAGAGCATTAAAATGTTCAATACAATATGTGAATTTTAGATGCCTATATTTTTAGCAGGTATCATGTGCTGACAATGTGATTTTTCGGTTAGAAAATTCAAACTGTCCGGAATAAATCCGTACGTCCTTTGCAATATTTATGATTTGCGGGGTTCCTGTCGTATCTCGGTTTTTCCACGCACTTCCACAACATTGAGCCGCAGTAACTAAACGCAAAGGGGACATTAACGATATGAAAATAAAAGATTTCACTTACCACTGAAGCTCTTTTAAAACGGCACATTATGAAGAATTTCAATGAACTCAAAATAAAAGTCATTTTTTATTGAATTAAACGAAGAAGCGAACGGGGCGTTCATCTTATGGTTAATGATACGCCCGCCCATAACAACGTATCGCTACGTAGAATGGTATACACAGCACCACATTGCGCTCGTAGCCTAAGACAAAAGATGTTAATTAAATCTCGTTACCCAAGTAATTACACTAGCAACCACCCCCCTCAAACCGGAACACAGTAACGTTTGCACACTGCTGTTAGGCCACAAAAATAGGCGCTGCGGCTGTATCTTCGGCAACAGAGACCTACCACCAGTAAAATTTCAATTATTAAAACTGTTTACAAACGTGTATTTTATGGAAGAGTTTACTTCATACATTTGGAAACATTAACTAGTAATAAACTGAAGCACATTAAACGATAAATAGTTACTTTAGAACCAGTCGCCGTAGTCGAAAACGGCATGGAGGATATACAAAAACAATAAAAACTACATAAAAAAGGTAATCTTTTTATCTACAGTATGTTTGCAGGATAACAAATAGAAAATCTCTTTAAAACTTTCTTTTTAATATGACATGAGCATAAAGTTACTGTATTTTATTTAAAATAACTTAACTTTAAAGTCTAAAGGTAGTAAAGTCTGTAGTTTCCGCACCTAAAAAAAATAATTTTGATAACTATATAATCAAGTATTAAATAGTGATACTTGATAATTTATAGAGTTATAACTTATATAATCAGTTCAAATTGGTTTAATAGTATAAAGTAGTAACCTTTTAAAGATATTTTTAATTATACTTCTAACAAATTATTCATTGAAGTAAATGAAGTTAAGTTCTATTATATATATGTGTGTACATATATATATAATGAGTACTCTAATATACTATTACTATACTAGTTAGTGACTATATGAGATACTATTATATATGAGATAGTAGATAGTAAACAAAGTAAATTTTATTTGATTACAATAAAACATGGTTTTTTCAAAATACAAAGATGAACAACATAGTTATTCTGTTATATTTAGTAAAATACTAGCTGTTGCCCGCCAGATTTGCTGGGCGTAATGTAAAATATTATTTGAGAGCAACCATAAATGATTTTCTATAGCAACCGTTGCTATAGCATCCGCATAAATAATACGAAACGAAAATGTTTATAAAAGTCACTTAGAAATAAAATAATGAAGGATTTATGAAAATCAAAAACTAATTAGCCTATAACCATCTACAAGTCATTCTGCGTCGAATAATCATTTCCTGTGTCGATACGTTCACTAATTTTCAAGCGATTATCGAACATCGAAACATCGATTTCATAATATAGATTTGAGTCGAAAAAACATTATAAATTATTCAAAAACAATTTGAATGTTGATATTTTTAAGAGAGTATACCCACTCTTAATTAATACAAGGAAATGTGAGTAATTCATATGCGCTCGAAGAGAGTATTATCTCCGGGGGGTTTGCGGATTTCCGTAGATATTCTGAACACTGCACGAATGTGTCTATCACGCTAATGCGTGTACCTGGGAGCTAATCAACTCCTATTAGTTATTCTGACCACGAACACGCTCGCCGAGGTCCGTATAACGATGTCCCGGCTACACGATCTGATGCCACATAACCAGAATCACGCCCTTTTATCGCTTGCAAGCTTCTTATTAAACATGAAGGTACATGTACAAAAGCTACAATTGTATCACCGTCATAATTTCAGACTTTTGTCGTCAACTACTGACAGCAATTCCCTTCTCTCTTCACCAGGCTTTTAGTTCAGCTGGTAGACTATCGTTCTACCACACGTTTACCAGTAATTAAATACAGTAAGTTTATGTTACAAATCTTCATCCAGTGTACTCAAAGAGCTCAGTCAATTATTTCAGAGAATCTGTACGCTTTATAATATCCATTTCTAGTTACTAGATTATCATCATCTACTGGTGGTAGGTCTCTGTTGCTGGAGACCGTCTAACTGGGTACCTCCGCAGTTCCTATATTTGCCGCCAAACAGTAGTGTGCAAATATTACTGTGTTTCAGTTTGAAAGGCGCTGTAGCTAGTGAAATTACTAAGGTATCGAGATGCATTTTAAGGCGACGAGCGCAAAGTGGTGATCTGCATAACATCTTAACTAGCGTCACATTGTTATGGACAAGCGTATCACTTACCACCATTTGAACGTTTTGCTCGTCTCATCGATTCATCGTATAAAAAAAATCATTTAGAGTAGAAAATGCACGTCTGACGTTAGTTTTTACCGATGGAGCAGAAATCATTGAGTATCCAACGTAGCTTTGCTCTAGATCACGCCTGACGTTTCCATTTCCCGAATGTTTGTGGAATTTAAAAGTGTCTAAGCAAGTAATTGCTCTGCCAGTAACCCGAGCGACGGATTGGTGAACTTGGTGCCTACAATTGTTTAAATGTGGTCACAAAACCTGTGAACTGGATGTATTAGACTGTCTATTTTTTACAATATTTAACTAACAGTTAACTATGTAGTTAGATCTATACAAAACCATTTTTGACAGGGTAGTAATAAATATTATAGTAAACTGCACAAGTTTTGGCGGTGTTTAAAACGTTTCCATTTACTTGCTCATAGTCTACGAGAATGGGGTTATAACCACATAAACTTTCACTAGTTTTTTCATATGTATTGTTTGATGTGTTTACTAGCTTTCCCCAACATATAGTTATATAAAATGAGACTTGAAATATGTCTGAATTATCCCTTAGGAGCAACCGCAACTGCAAATGACTTTCTACAGCGACCGCATCAATAATGTGAAATTAAAATTATTATAAACGTTAATTAGAAATAAAATTAAGGGTCTGTATAATTCATACATGTTAGCATATATGTAGCAAATAAACAATGTCATAATATATTAAAAACGACAGATTTTTTTAGTTTCGTTTGAATGATTGCCAAAAATTCTAACGCACATGTATATTATCTCAGACTTGTTAAACAAATAGAAAGGCTTATGAATGGCACGCGTACACCTTCCTTTGATGTGAGCTCCCACTCTGCACTTCCAATATTTATCTCAAAGCTCTGTTTAATTGCTTGCTCGTTATTTCTGGATTATTTACACAGAGGAATTGGTTTCTATCAGTGACCGGTACGTCCCTGTGGGGCCCGCTTCAATTTGGATCATCAAACGGTTTTTTCCGCGTATGCAACTGTTATTTAATTGCCGTTAAATTTTAAAACACACTTGCCAAACAACCCTCCTCTCTTAGCGATGTATTTCAATCTACAAATTCGTATAGGCAATAAAATATAAAACCAAATACAACGCTAATATATCTACGAGTATTTACTGAAGATATATTAGTACTGTCATGTTTCATTATCCTACTAACAAATTGAACTTGTATATACTAAGGTCACGAAAATTTAATTGCTTTACAAACAACAATAATAAGAAATTATTATACAGTAGGAATCATAAAAGTTGGATACAGCACAAGAATGGTTTTCGTTAATATCGAAATAGATATTTAACTGCAAACCTTGCAGCTTCCTAAATCCTCTCTCTAAGGGAATAAGAAGATAGATCGTTTCGTTTAATTATAATCAATCCCTTAATATCTCCCTCCTTAGCAGAAGTGTGAAAAAATTACTATATCTTTATCACAAGCACAATGACGAGTAAAGTACGTAGTACCAGTAAGTAGCAACTCAGCGTTTTAGTCCTTTATCGAATGAGCGAGTATATTCCTATTAGATCATGGTGCTTTATAAATACTAGTATGAAAAACTTATATAGAAACTAGTAATAATTAATTCATCCTATCGGCATTAAGAACTTAATCGTTGTATAAAAGCTTTTAATGTACTGGGATTAAAATCCTTTTAGGTGAAAGTTACAAGGGTAATCTCACCTCTGCCGCCCATTAAAACGCCTCCACATAAAATATCCAATTTGATTCTGAATTTTGCTATAACGTTGATACAAATGTAAAAGTAATTAAAAATATACAAATATATATCTACATATACAATACATAGTATATGTATTCAAATTAGGTTAAAGATTTCTTAATATAACTATGTCTTATTATGGTAAGTGGTCTCTGCCTGTACCTCATTGGGAATGAGGCGTGATATATATGTATGTATACTGTATCTACCCGATTATATCACATTTAATTAGTCTAAATTTTAGATAATTAACGTTTATTGGGTCATTTCTTAGTCCGTCGTTTCGAGTGGTTTATATCACTAATAGTCGCGGGAGGACTGAAGCGATAGATGTCTTAACATCATGGATATCATGGAATATCTAGAGCGTTTTAATTACTGGATATAGTCTGATCTATGCAAAACGATCTCAGTGTGTCTTGAGGTCATCCTTTTGGATACCTAGTATTAAATTTTTTTTATTAATGATACTCGAGCTATTGAAATTAGTTTTGTAATCGCAATAGCTTCCCAAATCTCCCTTGGTAGGAACTTTCACTCTTCTCTTCCCTCCCTCTCTTTTCTCTAACTCTTTCACATAAATGTATAGTTTATCATGTCTTATTTAATAGTCACAGATCGCGTACTTCTCAGAACGTTTTTATTTTAATAAAAAAAAAATTACATAATGTAATTATAAAAATTATTGACTTCCTGTGTAATTGTATTAAATATTGGTTTTGTAGACATTATTGTACTTTTACATATGGTATATCATGCACGCAATAATAAGACCCCGAAACTAGCTAAGTGATTTTATTCGGTTATAATGTTTTTATTCAAACAGAGTAATGTTTGGACACTGTCTCCTGAATGTATATCATTCGTGCCATTAAAAAGTGAAACGAGCTATTTGAATTGCGGAGATTACACCGTTTGTCCCACATCCGTAGTCGCCGTTAATTCGGGTACATTGTCTGGCATTTTTCGCCTCTCTAATCTTGTTAAGCAAATCCAATGGAGGCCGCGTGACGTGGGTCCCGGAATTGTGTTAACACGTACGTTTTTTGTAGTGTACCTCATTTACCTCCTCGGGAAATTTTTTCGCATAAAGAAAATTTTATTTCAGCCACCTCATGTACGACCTGGTAAATATGTGACCGGAATTTTACTATCGGAGCTATGAAATTTCTCGTTGAGCAATAACAAAGTTATTTCCTTCTTTCTTTCATGGAACGTATAAGATTAGATTACATTCTTCGTGTACATGATTTTATGTTAGAAAAGATTACATAAATTCGATACTGAGACCTTTTTCCATTTTATTATATAGTACACATAAATTTTCCGCCTTAATAAACGTACTGTTTCGATTGTGGCTCAATAAACAACGTCGCAAACGCGATATAACTACACGATCTTGAGAGGTACCTGCTTCAAATTCCGAGTAGTCTGCCTGAGCATCCAGTTTACCTCCGAGCTTTCAAACAGTATATAAAATCCAATGCGGAGTTTAAAGCCTTCGCAGTTTGTAGTCGGGTATGTCATACTTAAGCCCCGAAGTTGGCGAGTTATAACAAGACAAACTTGAATCTAGTCTCGCTCGCTAACAAGTCGCCCGGGCGCGTTGTTACGGCCCTCATAGTCGAATATTGTAATCGGCTTAGTTACTCGTACTCTTGCCTCGCAACCCTTGAATAGGATTAAATACTGCCGAATGAGAGGCATGCGAGATAATTAATGTAGAAATTGTTGACTTATAAACAGGCTTGTACGTACAAAGTCTATATTTAGTCTGCCGAGGTTATTATCGTGCATGGTAGAATCTATTTCACATTCCAGCTATGATAAATGTCTAGTTTTAATAATATTTTATTGAAAGCTAACCTCAGATGAATATCTTAAGTCATATCTAAAAAAACAACAGATTAAATGCACAAAAAGGAGACCATAATCTTTCGTCTAAGTGAAAAATTAAATCATTCAACTTAATACATACATATTGAATAGTATATAATTAGAATTAATATGTTATTATATACTATACCAGTTATTAATATATTTTGTATATTTGTACTAGGCAGTTTAATTTTTTTTTTACAAAACAATTCACGTTTATTCACTACAACAACATCGATCGTGAAGCTCGTCTGAGCAGACTCAAGGCATCGACAATAAAAGTTAAGTGCAGTCTCTTCCCTCCCCTAATCTTGAGAGTTACGTGAGGTATTAAGAATTTAGGAGACATCCGGGGAAGCCCCTCCTCATCGATTGGCCTCCGGATTGTTGTTTTTATAGCCCTTCCCGATTCTTAGCCTTGGGTACACCTGACGTTTATAATTTTCATCGCTGAAGGCTGTCAGTTATTACCGGCTGTTAAAAGTTGGCTTTGATGTTTATGGTATCATAGTCTTTTTATAATACATTTTCTCTTATTAAAGCGTCTAAAAAATTAATACACATTACAAGACTTTTGTATAGAAAACCTTGTATTTTGATTATCAAAAAAATACTAATCATGACTTTCTATAATGCCTTTCTTTTCGTCGTTAAACTGTGTTAATTAAATATTGTGTTTTACTAAAAATATATAAAGATATAGTATATAAATCTGAAATACAATTCTTAGCAATGAAAGTGTACTGTAGGTAGTGAAGTGACGGGATCACCACTATAAACATTCGCAGTTACATCCCCCAACAAAGGTCGCAATTTATCGAGGGAAGCCGACGTATTAAAACAGGAAAAAGTAGTCTGACGAGTACGAACTTTCATTTAGGCGCAGTAAAGTGAATGATCTATGGAAATATGTTAGCCGTAAACACAATGGGTAAACAAACATTTGTTTTGTTATTTCCACTAGTAAATCCAAGTTTTTAATTAAATGAAACTTAACTGAACAAGCTATCTTGTGCGAACTAACAAAATTTTTTTCAGATCCATAATTATCAGTAAAAAATATTCTGTTTTGTCTCTGGATTCCTATTCAATATATTGTGAACATTTAAAGGAAAAACTAACAAAATAATATATGAAACAACGTTGTCCAATTATGTATTAAATACAGTGTGTATTCAACATTACCGCTTTTGAAGTTCGTTGCAAAATTAAGGCTTTATGGTAATATATGAAATTAATGACAGACTAATATTAAATCACATAAATAGCTTGGTTACTGTTAATTAGCTGTAGCAGCTGAATATTAAATGCTTCTCTGATTAGAAGCGGGAACTAAATTTATTTAAAGTTTTTGCTCGCGTGCATCGACGTGAATCAGTTGCACCTGTAAATCACCTTCATAAATTACACATCGATACGGCTAAATTAAATCTTACTCACTTGAAATAGAGTGTGTTTTTGAACAGCACCATCATATAGGTATTGGCTCTGATGCATGCTGCGTGCCTGATCCGGCGTCACATCGGAGCTCGTAACTCAAGGTTGCTTAATTAGAAAGTCAACGTACTACATCACTGTAAATATGTTGCATTTCTTCTTACCTTTGGAAATAACAAAACATTATACTTAGTTTATTATATCCAAACTTATCCACCTAGACAATTAAGTCAGTAACTTAACCACCTAGACAGTCACCAGCAATAGGTTGCTGGAAACTGTCTAGGTGGTTATCATCGCAGCGCCTATTTCGACCGCCGAACATTACTGTAATCCGTTTTCAAGGGTGTTGTAGTTAGTGTAATTACTGGGATAAAGTAACTCAATATCCTATGTCTCAGTCTTCAAATCGAATTATTATCTTTTGACAAAGGCTGTGCTTTTTTTTAACATTACCTATTACTTACACCTTCACAACAGACTCGTTGTTTACCTGTACTCATATTTAAATATTAATATTTCACTTATAATTTACTGTTAACCTATAACTCTTACTTTAATATATTATCTCTTGTCTTCTTTATCTAAAGCTCTTAAAATTTCTTCTTCTTCTCAATCATAACAGCCTTGACAGACTGGTTTTGGTAGTCAAGTAGTTAGATCCTTTTCATTAGGCACCTCCACTTCTTCCTAAGCGCTGCCTTTTGCCGCTCCGCTCTAATCGGCCTACCTCATGAATGCTCTAAATCGTACACCTAATAAACTATCTCTCTCCAGACTACTAGCTACTACTGATACCGCTATTTATTAATTTTACATATAGGCTTTGTGACATTGATTTAGTTATCATCCACTAATTTTAATTTATTTTCATTTAGACTGTGTCAAATGTTAGATCGAAGACTGTAAAACATATGTTGCACTATCAAAACTGGTAATAAACGAATTAATTGTTATTTATGTCTATGATGAGCAGGAACTTCGATCGATGGTGACATGTCTGACCATAACATAGTTGCGTATCTTAGGATGATAACACTACATCACGTTGGCTTCGAAGACATCTCGATACCCCAATAATTTAACTAGCGACAACGCTCGTTTAACTGAACCATAGTAATGATTGCCTATTGCCGCAGAAATATTGGTTACGGCAGTACACACATACAGTCTTCAGCTACAGAGTTTTACCACTATTAAAGTACTTAAGTATTACTTTAAAAAAAGTGAAAGGTGTAAAACAGATAGAAAGATAAAACGTTTATTCGGTGCTCTACAAATTTGACACACGCTCATGAATAGACATAGGCACCGAAATTGCTCCCAGCTCAGCTGCATGCTGCAGCAATAAAACTGCAGCGCTTCTCAGATGGGGTCAATGATAAAAGCTTAGATCATGTACATGAACAAACAATGTTTACATTCAACTATTTAGTAACTACTTAGAAAGAATAAAATATATTTTTTTATTATTCAAGTAATCCATGAGACAAGCGCGACGTTCACCTGATGGTAATTAATACATCTGCTCATAACGACGTGACCATTAGGATGGTATAAAGCACAACATTGCTCTCATCGCCTTGAAGCATAAGTTTAAGTAGATTAAGTCTTGTTATCCCAGTAATTTCACTAACTACCACGCCTTTCAAACCTGAATACAGTAATTTTTGTACATGTTAAATAGGCGCTGCGGTGGTACCTACTACAAGTACCACAAACAAATCAAAACGGAAATACAAACGACAAAGATAAGTGTATACTAGTATAAAAAATAATAACTGTGACTAATGTGTTAATTGATTATTTATAATAAGTAATCATATTTAATTATCCTTATTATATATATATATTTTAATACGATTTAAGTGGTATAATCCTTATCGAAAACATAAACCAAAAGTACAAAGTCAGCGTTAGGGTCGCACCGCTGACGCTTGTGTATGCAAAGCGTACATACACGACGGCGAAATATGTCAACCGTAGACCCTGATATATGATAGGCTCCTCGGCTAGCTGTTAACTTATGGAGTCCCTTATATTACATCAGGGATGTACACAGCGTTTATCGACTCTTCACTAATTATGCGAACTATTAGAAATCGACGCATCTTCATCATCATAATTAATAACTTATTAAGGCAATTGTAAATTCTCTTAAGTTCTAATATAATCGAATATTTAACAAAGCTCACTTTAAGCTTATTAATACGATTTTTACACTATGATATAATTATTAGAACATGACAAGTGTATATTATATCGGTGTATTTTATCTATACACAGACGGGAATCACGAAAAGCGAAATTTTTGTTTAACTTAAATAGTTCTTGCAATGATATTTTATACATCATTTGAATACTAGTAATAACATATAAATACAGATAAAATCATTAAATTCGATATAAAGTTCACATAAAAAATCATTACATCAATGTATCGTTTAATCATTATAATAAAGATACTGAATACGGTTTGTAGACACAAGACAATAGTATAAGTTATAAGGAGGAGCTTATTTGCATATTTCTGCCTAGGCTAGGACACAACACCTTGCTAACCTGCCCTGTAATCACGCTATTAATAATAGGACTAAAGTAAGCCCTGCCAATCCTAGAAAGCGCTTAAAAGCGTTTTAGATTTCATGGGTTTTGACGGGGCCCCCTTTGCCCACAAAGCGAATCTGAGGTAAAAGACAAATACGGTGATCTCCTGCTTGTCGTAGCAAAAAGAGAGGATACTGGGGAGGGTTACGGTACCCTCTGACACGTGCTTAGGCATAGTCGAGCGGCACCGGTGTGTTTCGTAGAAGATCCTGTGACCTTTTGCGCTAGAGATGACCAATGTGGTTTTTTGAAGATATCGCCCTAGATAAAGGATTATTTATAACCATATAAATTTTGTTCGTGAAATTTTTCCTTAATTAATTATAACGTGTATCTATTTATAAATAATTACAATTTAAAAGTTTTAAGTAGTATATTAAAACTTCTGTGCACTCCCATCACTACGGCGACCACTTTACATTCAACGCTCTACTCCCAGCAGCGGCAAAAGACTAATCTCTTGATATATCGCGCTCACCTTCCCTGATCTGGAGATTTGCGAAAAAGACTCCTTTATTACGCTACTTGGATTACGGCTCAATAAAAGCATCAATAACCCTTCACATGCCTTTATAACAATAGTTCTTTCTCACTACTATAACTTAAGGCTTTCTTTTTCATAGGTTAAGGCGATAGCTAAGTGCATCACATCTGATATATCAACGGTTAAACAGCTTTGCTTTTGAATTTCTGTAGCGCTAAATTATTAAAAAAAAAGTAATGGTATTTACTAGTGTAAGCATAAATCAGTGTTTACTTAAATTTAGTACTAGAGCCAGATTGAAAGAACCAATTAAGTAAATGCAATTTTTAGTGCTGTAGTTTCTTATACAATGGTAAGACTGCTCTGGGACATTGAAATCATATTTTGTATAAAAAAAATCAGTGAAAACAAAAGCTTGGTAACTTTTAACAGTTGTTAATAAAAAAAACACAGCGCCTACGTTTTTAAATCGCAAATGTCTGAGCCGAGTTTGGAAGTCGTTATCGTTCGGAGACGGGACGACCGCCCCAAGGATTCCCCACGACGTCTTTACCAACAATAAATGCTTTGTCAAACTTCCCCGTGCTTCAGGGCTAAAGATAACTGACTTGTGTTTGTTTCGAACCAACTCGTCCGGTTATTCGCTTTAATATTTTTTTTTTATTTATTCCTTGGACTTTATTCTGTATTTGTCCCTACCCAGTTTAATTCAACTTCAATCCGCTTGTACGAACTTTTTCTACTTACAATATAATTTTCGCTTTCATAAAATTCAAATTAACAAGTTATCCTTGATTTCTTGCTCTTGTGTTATTTCATCTTAATCCTGAAAGTACTTCTCATTTGCGCTTTTATATTTCTGCAATTAAATATTAATGCAAATCAGTGTTTTTCTATGTAGAGGTTTTTGAAGGTAGTGTATAAATACAATGACGAGTTATTACATTTATTGTATTAAAGCGATTACTATGAGTAAGTAAAAAAAACTTAATTGCATCACAATGCCTCCATCAAAACTAACAATTTACCTTACAGCTTTTTGCTATAAAAATAACGAAAATTAAACAATGAAGTAAGTAAGCATCTGCTATCTTAGACCCATCTAACAATATCTTTTAAGAAATTGTATGTTTATCGATTCAATAAGTAATATAAAATATTATTTTTTTCTATGTACATGGTTCGTATCAAAGCTGTTGTTTCCAACTATAAACATTCATTTAGCAGCCCTCATGTGTTAGATGCATCAAGAAAAGTTAAAATGAAATATCGTATTCTATCCATCGAGCCGTTATCAACAGACCACTTACACGTTTCTCTCGGCCAACTAAAACTACTGCCTGATTAATGGGAGGGTAACCGGCGAAATATATTCTAAAAGATAACGTAAGAATGACTAAACGTTTCACATTATGTTAAACTTACACTTCCTTGAAAATTATATGAGAAAGTATTTGATATTTCCTTGAACAATACCTTGAATGTAAATTTATATCTCATAAAACTCTATTTTAAAGTATTACATAAAATATTTCATAGATAATAAGACAGTACTGTATGCGCAAGTGTCTTGCAATTTACTGGTGGTAAGTCTTTGTAACCAGACACCGTTTAGATAGGTAAACAGTAGTGTGCAAACTTTACTATGTTCCGGTTTGAAGGGCACTATAGCTGTCGTAATAACTGGGGTGACAAGACATTACATCTTATGTAAAAGGCGATGAACACAAAGCTGTGCTGTGTCTAAAATCTTAACTAGTGCCACATGGGGAAAGCATATTGCTTACCACCATCTGAACGGCCGATTCATTTCGTCACTTTGTTGATTAAAAAAACAACTATAAAATGGTGAAGTTATGATCAGAATTGCAACAGAAGATAAGAGGTTTGGGTTTAATTTTTTCCGATGAAAGGAAATATTGTGAGGAAACCGATATGTACCAAGAACATTGAATGACATGAATGAAGAACATTTCCATCATTGAATGTATACATTCTCTTTCTGGTTCTCATGTGACCGACAAATTGTATAAAATTCTTCAAACCGAATACTGATAAATGATTCAATCTCACTTTTCTCAAGAGAAAGCCTCGTATCCCAACTGGGAAAAAGATTGATGAAACAAAAATAGTATAAATTTGACCGTATAAAAACAGTTTACTTTTGTTCACATAACTTTTTAATATAAATTTTGATAATGTATGATTTATTAAAGTTACTAAAAGAATTGCTTATAATTTTACTAAAAGCCTTAACTTACTTCTATGTAGGTAGAAATCCTCTATAGTCAACTGTATTTCATACAGTGACAATAATAAAACCATAGAAATTTTCATCCTGATAGCTTTATGTTTTCCAAGGCGGACACAAATGGGTCACCGCGTGACGTCTAACATTGTTGAAGCACGATAACAACGGATAAATGAGAGCCAGTCGTCAGCTAAGGCTTTTGTGAAATCCTTTCAAAGTGAAGACTGGTAGAATGTACAGAAACTTCATTCCTACTGATGAAAAATTATCTCGATCGGTGTTAGCCTGTGTGATGTATTATTCATCATCATTTTTCCTCGTCGTATATTTTCTCTATTCCACGAGAATTTAATTCAGAAGCATAGGGGGAAATCTTTATGAATCGTTATACGACAGTGTTGCAGAACTGTTTAGATGACTATTTTTTTTATTATAAAATAGTCTTAATATCAATATCCGATAGACATTTTTGAACCACTCTTCTATATACTTTACTATATTATTTCATTGGTGCTTACATTGGCACTATGAATGTAGGTATTATATTTTAGAACATACAATAAAAGAATCATAAAGATAATGGAAGCAAAATGTAAGAAGAGGCTGAAGTTATGAATTCTTTGCCTTTTGTAATTCTTTGTATATTTGCATGTTTAATGTCTTACTCGAGTATCTTATAACATATCGCTGTTAAGTTTAATGTATATAATATAACATTAAAAGCGATTTGTGAAATATGCGAACAATGAGATCTCGTAGCTTATAGCAAAACAATAGACAAAGCCTTACTCATTTTGAGCGTCATAAACCGCTGCGCAGTCATAGAACAATATAATAATTTAGGTGTTGTCGACTGGCAGGGATCAGCGGCAGCATTGTGCCCGCCCGCCGGGCTGTCTGCATGAAATCTGTTTTGTGAATCCCTTTCATGAGGCCAAGGCTTAAAACCTCATTTAGCGGAACTCTCGACGCCTCTACCACTTAACGTTATAGCTGAAGAAAATTGTCGCACAATTTAAATAACTTTGGAGAGCCCTTCCCGTTTCTATTAGATTTTTAAAACGCAGACGGCGTTTGATGTATAAATTTTCCAACTACCGGGAACACGTAGTCTTCGTTAAGGAAAAATCGTCTCCACTGTTCTCTCGAAACGCGAATTGTCTTCATTTAAGTAAAGGCGCGTCCAACAATCTATTAAGATATTCAAATTGTTATAACTAATCATTTCAATATATACTTGAATATTTTTATCCCACTTTGACAACTATACCAAGACAGCAAATACTTGTTTGTTGAAAATTATTTTTTAATATATTAAAACAAAAAAATGCTTTCGACGTAATAAAGAACAACCCTCTTAGTACTTCTATTACTGGAGCTCTGGGCATTCTCTCCCTTGAAGAATGAAAGCAACAAATTTATCCAAGTCCGGATTGTTGACAAAAGCTGTTCTTGAAACATGTCATGCCTTTATAAATTGAGCTATATGGACTACGCTGTTTGAGGTAAACAAACAGATAAATTCTTTTCAATCAATATTGTAACATTATAAAAGGATCGCAGAAACTCGTGAACGAGAGTCATTAGCTAATTAAATTCAACGAAACTCCCCCGTGTAAATTACAAAACGCAATTTACACATTAAACACTGCCGGACTAATATGAGAGAACATCAAAGGCATTCAGGTATGATACCTGAACTGAACACAAACAGTTTCTGAACTTAATTGGAAAGCGAACGGGCGCCGGATGTATTTGTACAGTGCGCTTCTGCTGTGGCCAGACTGTGTGCACAGCTCTTGTCCGACTTGTGTCAAAGACGAGGTATGTAAGTATGAGATACAGCGAAAAACCTTCGACAAACTTTCCCCATCATTTATTTGATAAAAACTCATATAATCTAAACATCAAGATAAAACAAACATAAAACCTTTTCCTAATAAATCCTCATCGGTCTTACACGTCACTGAAAATCATCAGCTTTAGTCAATAAAAGTTCACTGCTCGGTACTAGCGCTAGATATAGGAAAATCCAGATTCGCTATTTTATTCTTTGTGTCCTATGATTTGCACACACAAACAAAAACTACAAAATAACCTGGTATCGTGGTAAATTCTCCTTTCTTTTTTACCCATTCATTATACGTCAATGTCATCTCATTACATTGATTGCTTTGTAATTGAAATCAAGAGAAAAATATATCCACAGCTTCACATTAAGATCACAGGTTAAAAAAATAAAACTGTGTTTATTAGTATCTTGACGATATGAATAATTGAATGAGAATATTAAGGAAAGGTTTATGTATCTACTTTTGTAAGTAAAATTAATTATTCTGTAATAATTCCTGATTGAGCTGCGATCTGTCAGCGGTGGACGTCTATGGTCTTGTGATCATAACGACTCTCTAAAGTCCAGTCTATTCCATAGATATTTTGTATATTTACCGAAGCCTTTCAAAGTAATAATGAAGTGTAATCTGTGAAAGTTTAATCGACAAAGTGACGTCACTCATCAACGTTTAATCCAATAGGCAATCAATTAGAAAGCTGCGAGACGGGACGTCATCAACTTAATCAACAAAATACCCAACTCGAAATTGGTTAATGGAGCTTATTGAAATCCGCCATCGTGCTTATCAATAAACATAAACGTCGGAATCAAAATCGAGACGCGTAAAGTCAAGGGCCGTTGTACTCAAGGGGAAAGTTCAAAGCATTTGATACGTATATAGCGCTAGTATCGGAAAGGTTAAGCAGCTGTGCTTTAGTCTGTACTGCTGGCTGTCGTGCGACATGCAGCGATTATCGCTGAGGGCGTAGAACGAACGCTGTTCTAAGGCGGGGAATATATCTTTAAGAAAGATTAACGATCTTCAGGTAAGGAGAGCGCTTGGGGTCGGGCTGTAATTAAACGCAATGGATGGAGCTTCCCCAAAGATTTAGAGAGAGGGTAGGCGTCTTGCTGAGTTATGATTTCACGCGAGACGATGTGATTGGCAACTCTTAATAAAGGACGTGAATCGACTTTTCTAAGTAAACTTTTGCTATAACTCATCTTCATGGTTCAATCTTTAAACATTCGTAATAAAAAGTTTCATTAAACTTAGTGATGTTTTTACAGGTCTATCTTTAAAATAATCTAATAGACTAATCAAGACATAACGACACAAATTCCTTTTGCAGATTTTAGGTTATTTAACCATACCTAATTCTACTTTTACCAGTACCTATAAGACGTCTTTATAAAAATGTAACGACTGAATAAGTTATATATGTTACGATTATAAATTATTGTAGTAATAAACTATGCCCCAAATATACATATAGTGAAAGATTGTTGTAATATAACAAAAAGAAAATCAATGTCGTTAACGTAAAAGTGTTACAAAAACTTTGTCCTCGTAGAAAGGATACGTAATACATGTTAGTTGTAAAGAACCTTTTACGGTATTTACATGGCCCGAGAGGTCACAATTCTTCCCTGCTTCACGAAGCGTGACCACGGTGTCACATATATTACCAGCCCTTACGCACCCCCTAAAGACCCCTTATTATTGCCTAGTAACATTGTGTATTTTTTAATCAAACTCACGAAAAATTCTCTTTACAAAATAATGGCAAAGAAAACGTAAACTTTTCATTTTAAAATACTTTCTGTCAAAATATATTTTGGATCTTTGGATTGGATTTTGGAGGATCTAATTATAATATAAAATACTTGTCTGTTCTTAACACATTTTGTTAATGATATGATGAGAAATGCTTATAGATACAACAAAGCTCCAGATCATCCCCATCTAGCATAGTACCGAGCAAACTAATGAGGGTGTCCCGCTGTACGTCGAGGCCTATGTGTACCTTGTAGCTGCCGTTCCTGAGGTCTCAAGTGGCTACCGTTAATATTTTCCAAATCGCACATACACACTCGGACCTCGTATTCCTAAATTTCCAAACCAAATTAATGTTACTCATACATGCTCCCTATTTGTTTCTCCGCGTGGTTTTCAAAGGAAGCTGATTATGAGAAATACGTTACATATACATAATCGTTAAATCTCAAACCAAACTGAGTGTAAATAAGAAGAGAGGCAAAGGAAATTTATACGGAATACCTCTAAATTGTTAATTCGTCTCTTCCTCTGTAACGGTTCAAGTACGATGATGCATAAAATCTGATGTTAACTTAAAATAATTTAGTAGGTGTAATGAAGTTGTAATGCGAGAACATGGCAACCCAACTGGTTTCCAAACTTATAGAATAACAATATAATTTACGTTCATACTGAACTATACATGCTATGGAAGTACATAAACATGGTGATTTCAATAAACTCAATTTTCTTTAAACTGTTCTATACTCTTTTGGCTAAGAGAAATTAGGTAATTGAAAATTGAATAGCACCGCTAAAAATTTTTTTATGGTGTCGGCTGATGATGTTGAATTTTTTATGATATTTTAAACACTAGAAATTTGCCACCAAAGTTAACGTTAAACTAATGTATTAACGTATCGTAATATCTATTTCTTAAGGTTTCATCCAACATCTCACGGAGCCCAAGTCAACCTCACCTGCACGCGAAGCACCCTGCTAAAGACCAGACGAGACTTTGATCACCTACCAACCCGTACTGAGCAAGCGTGGTGGGACTAAGGCCCAATTCCCAATAAGGATCCTTTAGAGATACCTATGCTTTGCAATGAGCGAAGACCGCTGATAAAAATAATATGTATTTTATAAGGAAAATCTAGAATTCTAGATTTGTTACAAAGTTCAGAATCCAACAAAAATATAAATTAACCTTATTAATGCTTAATAAATAGTGGTTATTATGGTTAATTTAAATGAAG
Organism: Troides aeacus; assembly: GCA_033220335.2. Taxonomy (NCBI): domain Eukaryota; kingdom Metazoa; phylum Arthropoda; class Insecta; order Lepidoptera; family Papilionidae; genus Troides; species Troides aeacus. The sequence continues at coordinate 3,991,617 of CM067275.1, read as the reverse complement.
TTTTTTACAATAATCTATAGATCAACCAATAAAATCATTGTTTCCTTCTTCAATTCATAGACAAACTCAATGCTGAATGTAATAAAAATCAAAAATTTATTATATGAAATAATTAAACATTTCCGTTGAAGATTAATTCATCGTAGGAGGAATCGGGCTATTATTGTAACTCGCTATCAGAACGGGCAGGAACTGCATTGGCAGATCGATTGTACGTCCGTCTGTCGCCGGCTCTAATCCGAAACATAGGCGGGAAGCGGTACACCCGATGATATGTCAATTAGAGTATTGGATGCAGCTATAACCGTGTGGAGGGTGGTTGTGCGAGCTTGAAATTTCACAGGAGGCTTTGTCATGTTTGACCAATCCCCCTTTATGGCATTAACGAGGTTATTGTGTACCTGTGCGGGGGCATCCATTTAGATTTTCTACATAAACGTTACTTCGTCCATATGCACGTTAATAAAAATATAACTATTGGACTAAAACAATAACAATATGAATTTACTTCTTTTTTAAACTCTCTTTTTATAAAACATGATTTCTATTTGCTTATAAATAAATAACGTTACGGAAAAATAAGGGGTATAAGGGGTCTCGCAACTCACGGGACCCAAGCCAACCTCACCTGCTCGTGGTGCACCCAGCTAATAAACAAACGAGGCTCTAGCTCCTACCAACTCACATTGGACCAGCGTGGTGCGAACGGGCCCAGATACGCTCATGTTACCTCACAAACATGAAGGTTTTTAGGGGAGGCTGATAATGATGGAAAAACGAATCAATGCAGTGAATTCTATTTAAGCTTTGATCAGAAAGGTTGAAAGAGTTTTGTAATATCCAAATACACCGATGTGATAGATGCTCATCACGATTGTATATCAGAAAATTGTACCTCGTTAAATTCAGCTTTGATTTTCTCGTTTCCGATTTAAAAACTTAATTAAGCTTTTAATACTTAAAGTTTCAAAGCTCTCCCGTGGATAATAAGAGGCCTACATTGAGTATTAAACTACGTAGAGTGCGGTGATCATTTTACGAAGCAAAAAGTTGATCGGGCGCCAGCGAAAGTTCTTTTAAGTCGATCAACGTGAACAGCGAACTTCGAACATTATGCTTCAAACTTAATTTAAGAGTCAGTAAACTTTGATGTTGATGATGATGCACTTGACTATACTTTAGTAGAGGACTTGTGTACAGAGCAACGGAGAGGTCTATGCTCGGAGTTTGTCTGGGCGATCAAATCAGAAATGTGGACATCCACAGAAGAACTGAAGTTACCAACACAGCCAAAAAGATTGCTAGATCTAAGTGCCAGTGGGCAGGGCACATTGCTCGTAGGACCGACGGCCGATGGGGCAGTAAGGTCCTCGAGTGGCGTCCGCGTACTGGTAGACGTATTGTTGGGAGACCTCCCACAAGGTCGACCGACGATCTGATGAGAATCGCGGGAACCCACTGGATGCGAGCAACACGAAACTGATCGACGTGAAGATCCAGGGCATAAGCAAAAAGAAGAGGCCTAAGTTCAGCAATGGATGTCTATCGGCTGATGATGATGAAGACTGTGTGAATTTTAAGAATCTAAAACATCTCACAAGAGAAAGTACGTTTATTTAACTTCATCGTTACATTAATTTATTGAACCAACTTTTAATGCTTAATTTCATAATATAATGAATAGAACCAATCTTTTCATTTTATTAATGTTTTCTTTTACCTTACCTTTAAATTTAATCACCAGACGTAAGTTTCGTCCAAAGATCTCCACACAAATCAGACCCGTGCTGTACCCATCTCCAGATTTGCCGTCCTTTTTGCTTTTAAATATTTTTCTCATTTCTTGACACTTTAGTTTCAGATTTTATTTCAGTTTCAAATAGACAGAAATGTAAATGCATTTTTAATATTGTTTGTTCCGCTAAGTATATCTGAACTACGCCCCGACACGTACGCAAATAGTCGGCTAGACAGAGTTTACAGTTCGGAGTCTAATTTAATTCCCCGTGTACTCAGACGGCCTAAAAAATACCCTCATCTGAAATGCGAATGCAACGGACGTGTCCCCCATTTGAATCCTACACAGATGCAAATCGCTGCTGGCCCAATTTGGCCCACCATTCGTTTACTTGACAAAGTAAAAACAATCGAGCTTTGATAACAGGTTATTTGAAAGTAACGAAAGCAAATAATAAAGAAGTTTCTGTGGCAAGAATACTTTAGTTTATCCACAGTTTTTTATATATAATAGACTAACAACTCATGATGTTCAATGACAATATATCCAACGACGGTAAATCGCACCAGCTCAAAATAATCCAGCCCCCATATGTTGACAGCAGGAATACAACGATACTGTTATGACGACAAATTTATGTTATGACGGCGGTAGCCAGTCCGGCGGATTCGAAAACACCCTACCATAAACCAAACTACAACATGTGGCCCCGGGATCAAACCAAGGACCTCCATATTACAAGCCTAGTCGATACGAGATCGAAAAAGGACAATTACATTGGTATTCACAAAATTTTAGACGTTTAAATATCTTATATACACATTTACAAACATTTCTATTGAAAAACTTTATATAAAGATTTCATCTATGTTATATAGTCGTCAGTCACTATTAACTATTTCTATGCATGTTATATTTTTACCAAGACTCTTATGTACATAAATGTATAAATAATGTACCAAGGTTACCATATTAAAAAAAATAATTAGTAAATGGAAATATTCATGTACTTTATTGTTGTCTTCACTAGTTACACGGTACGATTGTCGTTTTGTAATACAGAAGTTTATCTGGTGATAGTTTTCAGTCAGTCTGCCAGTCCGTTCAGGAGGCACTTGTGGACAGTTTCTATATTCGTATAAATAAAAATGTTTTATAGTTGTACCGTCAGTAAGTCAGTTCAGTGTACAATTAACGCGGAAGACAGCAGACGGCCTGCGATAAAGCGCTCTGAATAAATGATACGACGGCGCTGCGCCGCAAATAGAGGCGACCGCACGCCCGTGCGAGGGGCATGATTTGTGCCTTAATACCTTAGCAAATACCCTCTGGATATTAAATGGACGCAGGGTGTCCTCTTCCCCACCAACACAGCTATTGGTTTGTACAAATCCATTTGAAAACAATTACAGTAATTATTAAATGAACTGAACTTAAGAAAGAAGCTAACGGCACTTGTTGCTATGACATTTTATATATTTTTAAGATTTCATAGCGTTCTTTAACATGAGTCCAGAAGATCTATTAACCATTTTACTACAATCCCTCATCATATTATTTGCCTGTATGACATTTGTAGACTATTTTATGAAGTGTCTAAGATAAACTAAAATAGCAATAGGTTTGCTTGGAGATATATCTTCATAATTACGATTCCACTAAGTCTAAAGGTATTGCTATTATCTTTGCTATTATCAACAGTAAATTCTGTAATTTGGATACGACTGGAACTCCACTTCATAAAAGATCAACTATTATTGTATACTGATTGTAAATATATGTTGTTTTTTTCAATGTAGATAAAGAAGTCACTGCACTATATAAACCTAACAGTGTCAAGTAAATATTGGGTTCAACTATATGGTATATAACTTTTATAATTCTAATGACGACGTCGAAGATAAGAGAGAAGTGGTTCAGTTTACATTTGTTTAGAAAACTCACTCCGCTACCATAAAGGAGTCAAAATTAAGAAAAGAGATGATAAAAGCTACCTTTAAGACACCTCCAGTTCCTAAAGAGTATGGCCATTTAAACTTGTAAACAATAAACACAAATCACCATTTTGACGTGTTTACAACAAAGATATTTCACTTTATATACAAATTAGCGCGTACCCAACAAGCAATTTCCGAAGTCGTAACTGTGTAATACACTATGATTTATACGCCGATGATATTTTATTAAGGCCATAAAATATCTCGAAACGGTTTCAAGGAGAAAACCTTCCTATTATACTTTAAAACATATTTCCTTGGAGACGACAATATTACCTGACGTGATAATAAATACCGCGGCGCTGAAAGGTAATGTTACAAAATTGTTATAAACAATTTTTCTAATAAAATTTATTTCAACTACTACTATTGTGAGGTGGACAGGACCCAAGCCATCCCAACTACTTGTGGTGCACCCTGGTAAACAACAAAGAAGGCTCTGTCTCCCATCAACCTGTATTAGGCAACATGATGGGAAATGACTCAACTACTCCCATAAGAACCCCTGCAAACGATAGCCTCTAGTCCCCGACGATACCAGAGGTTATGCTGACAGTGGATTGATCGATGTGGAGATCTCTGTGGTAGGCCTGTGTCCATCAGAAGACATCTCTCGGCTGAAGATGCCGATGACTACTATCCGGTTACTACTTCAGCCCAATTGATGAATATAATTTATTATGTTACAAATTTCTGTGTTACACTTATTGTAGGGTAAACTAAATGCTAAAGGCTTTTTTTGAGTTTGAGCCTGACTTGCGATAGTATTTAATTTTAACTACCCTTTTTTTTCTTGTTTATCCTATAAATAAACAGTTATGTAATATAACATTCGGCAGAGACATAAATAATAAAACATTGAATGTATTAGTATTGTTTGTTGACTATATCAAGTACTACATTAAAAAACAGACATTTAAGTAATCTATATTTTTTAAATTCAGTGAAGCAACGAGATGAGCGATACCTTCACCTGATAGTAAGTGATAGTAAGGCACCGGTTAGGATGTTATACACTGCACCATATTGAATTCGTCGACTTGAGATATAGGATGTTGTCTCATTACCTCGGTAACTTCACTAGCTACATCTCCTTTCAAAGCGGAACACAAAATTTTATGCACTCTACTGTTTGAGGGCAGAAATTCGAGCTGCAGTAGGTAGGTATCAAAGACCTACCACCAGCAAAATACATATAACGATAATGACTTTATAACGACTTGTAGTGTTTACGGAAAACCAAATAATAAATTTCCATCTCACAAAAACATAGCAGAAACTAACTTGTTCAATGCCAAACATTATTTTTGTAGTCTTGTTCTTATAAGAAAGTTAAAATATCTGGCGCATTTGCAGTCTCGTTGTCGCCAATGGCATTACATCCCTCCTCCGAGGGCCTAAAATGTTACGCTTAGTGAAAATAAAAAAAAATATCTTTCCTTATCTAATGTACGTAATGTAACGTAAAATAACCTTTTAGTAGAATCGTAATTTTTTTTTATTCCATTTATATAAAACTTTGTCAAAAAATTAGTTTATTAAAAAAAAAACAGATAGAAAATTGAGGAAGTTGTCAAACACGGTTTTAAAAATCTTTTGAATGATGACGAACATGTTATTGAAATATGATTAGTCTTGTCCTGCGTCCGTTCACCAATCTAACCAGACCGCTCATTTCCAAATTCCATATGGTCGTAAGCGACTTGCAGGACAACAACCAGTAGATTCGTTCCAGATGCGACTCCCTTACTGACCACGATCCTCAGATATGACAGACCAACTACAGAGAGAAATTCAACAAAAAAGAAGCCAGCCACAAATATGGAGGAATCTCACACTATTCGCTCTCATCTTTCTTCTCTCCTCATTTAAAAGTTACAGCTATACCTATCTATTTATTTCCTTTGTTTATCTCTTGATTTAAGCATCTACCTTTCCGGAGAGAGATGAAACTGTAAGAGTCATGAATAAGACCAGGAGCAGAAAATTCATTTTAAAAAAATTTATATTGTCGATAACTTCAACATAACATTCATCATACTTTATTAAACATCTTGCTGATAATAACGTAAACAGTCTAAGTATACATTTATTTATTACTATTTGATTCTTTGTAAAATCTAATCGGATGCGGATTGGATATTTTAAGAGTAACATCTTAATGCCCATGTTTTGCCATCGTGCCAGTAATTGCCAAATTTATGGCTCCCTACACTAACGTAATTGTGGGCTGCGACTGTGGCGTGTATCACTCTAAATTAGATTCACTGGAAACGCGCAAAATGGCTGTCAGTGAAAGTTTTCAGGCTATTATTTACGTTTGAAAACAAACCGAAAACGCGCAATTAATTACTTGGCGCTTTCAACGTTTCGAGCTTTTACTCTTTATCTGATTTACACCCTTGATATTTATATGCAACTATTACTGGTAGATAAAAAGGAAAAAGATCGTTGGAAACTAAAGATACAAGAGACGTAAATCAGTGGACGTCCATCATTTGAAATGATGATTACTGGCCTTTGTTACAGAAGACCGTCTAGGTTTATCACAGCTCCCCATTCTGCCATTATAGCTAGTGATATTACTACAGGAACGAGACTTATGTATCAAGGCGACTAATACAATGTGTTGCAGTGTATGTATACTATCCCTACTACCGCCACGTTATTATGGATAGACGTATTATATATTGATATATATACTACGTATCATCACTATCATACATAACCGCTGTAGTGTAAATACTACTGTAATGTATATAAACACTAACATTAATATTACAAACGTTACTAGTTTTAAGTATGTTAGGTCAGAAAATTACTCCCGAGGAGAACAGATTCCGTCAAGAGAATGGAAACTGCGGAAATTCGAATTTCGACAGTCTGTGCTTGCAAAGTGGAAAGAGCGACTAACCAACCCTAAAGCAGGATTGCTGGATTCTTGGATGAGTGGATAGACAGGCGGTACGGGTCACTGACCTTCCGGTTGGTGCAGGTACTTTCAGGTCATGGGTGCTTTGGTAAGTACCTGTGCCGCATAGCCAGAAAAGAGCCGACAACTGAGTGTCATCATTGTGTATGCGACGAAGATACTGCGCAGCACACCCTGGAGCTTTGTTCAGCTTGGGTTGCTCAGCGCCAAGACCTCTTTGCTGTTGTAGGGGATGACCTCACGCTGCTTGGTCTTATTAAAGCCATGATCAGTGGTGAGTCGTCGTGGGACGCTGGCTTGACCTTCTGCGAGAAAGTAATGTCGCAGAAGGAGATTGCAGAGAGGGAGCGAGAAAAAAACACCCATCTCTCAATCCGTAGGAGGGTACCTGGTCGTCGTAGGAGGATGTTCCACGCCTTACAACCTCTATAACGGAGGCCATGGTGGCGGATTTGGGGAACCCGTTACCAAGTACGTTAGGCCTCGAGATGGAGCGCGCGGTACTTCCGCCTATTACTGGTAAAAGGGGTGGAGAGTTCCAGTTTCACCTCGAGATGCGGCCTCATTGTGGCCTTTCGCCGTCGAGACCACAGTTGTGTGCGAAAGCGTTCCTGTGGTTTTGGCTAAAGCGTTGAAACGTACACCGTGGGGTTTTAGCCGGTACGAGTCCGGCATAACCCCTCTGTTGCCCCCACAGCAGAAGAGTATCCAATGTAGGATTTCCCCACGATAAAAAAAAAAAAAAAAAAAGGTCAGAAAATTACTAGAAGATTTTTTTTTCTGTTCAACGACCTCAAGAGATTACAATACATTGTGCTTATCGTCTTGAGCCATAATATATAAGATATCCGTACCCTAGTAATTTAACTAGGTACAAACGCCCATGAAATAGAAATACAGTAATATTTGGACATTAATTAGGGCAGAATTAGAAGCGCCGTACAATAATGATCACCGGTATAGAAACCTACTACCTACACATTTTCACTGTATAAATAAGAAAAGAAAACTTTGTATTGACGTTGTTTTAGATAAATAAGATCTTACAACAGCCACTTGGAATATTTAAACTTTTAAACAAAAGAAAGTCTTCAGAGTGAACGTCTAAAACATTCCCTTTGAAAGTAAACCGGAAACAGTGTTAACTTAACGTACTGCGTCTTGCTTCTCTGTTAAATTTAAGGTCGCCTCAAGCATTCCCTTACATTTATTACAAAATACACAACAACGGTAAACTTCTCAGCTCTTTATTTAAATAAAGGTAAATTTCTATTGATTCTTCAATTTAATACATTTGCGTTAAAATGGCGATAGGTATCTTTTTAAATTTTTATTGATTCATCACAAAAGAGGCCATAGTGTTTCTATTACTAAGATAATATGAAACAAGTTATAGTGAGCACAGTGTACACAAGGCAGTAGACTTCCATCGGCCGAGATGATTATGATGATGACCACCGTACCTATGGACAGCAGAAACACCCTAAAAATCCCAGCTTTGCGAATATATTTTATAATTTTTTTTTATTCAAGCAAGCGATGAGACAAACACGTTTTCTTCATTACAAATTTCTTTGTTCAATTCATTAGAACTTTCGATAGGATGTGTTAAATAAACTGCTTTCGCCGTTTTGGATCTACGACAATGGTCTGTCTCCATAGTTTCTAAAATACGAAAAATACAAGTTAATTTTCATTCCATAACTCCCCATCACCTTGTTTGTTATGTATAAACTTTGTCGTTATCTAGTCGACTGTTTGTGACTTGTTTACAGTAATATACTTAATGTTTGCAAACTTTCTTCAATGATAAGAACATCCCGCGTGATTTACGTACGCGAAAATATAACATTTCCCTAAAATATTACTGCGCACTAAAATATTACTGCAGGCTAAAATAAGCTGATGCATGCTTCTGCCTTTTTAAATGCTTTTAAAATATATCTTGTGTTAGACGAAATGGTAAAAATTATATAGAATATGTTTAGGTGATTTAATGGAGGAGCACACCGCTGACAAATATGATCCCCAACTATATTACCGCATATTTTACTATGAAACTGTGCGAAGGGTGGTAATGTATTATTCGACTGAGAAGAAATATTTTATCCTTAATCAACTATTGTAGTGTGAAAATGAAATCTAAGAAATACTAGTTTCTTTAATTTTACTCCGACTTTGTATCAGATGAAGTAAACATTTCAGTTTCAGTTAATATAACGTCCAACATTTCAATTGGCAAAGCATGAAATCAAAGTAAGTAACAAAATAAAGCTGATATAATATAATTTAAAATGTTATATAATATATTTAATATTAGTGTACATAGTTTTGGATGTATATTTACTACCACCGTCTGACCGTTTAAATACCAACGTGTCTCATAACGGAGCGTAGTTATATCAGCTCGTAACATCGGCGAGCGCTTACCACCTCGCGTAATCTAAAGCAAACAAATTAAGTGTTTAATCTAGCGGAAACTATGTTAACTACGGCCAAAATATCCCATTAGACAACGTTATGGCCCTCATCAACCTGTAAATTGTTCGTCTAGGCACTAACAGTAAGCTTGTCTAACACTACGCTTAGCTACACAACCGGGACTGTTCTGTACAATATTCAGAAATTTTATGATTAATCATACACGCTTTCATACTTGTTTGATATAATACTATATAATATGGACCGCGCTTAAAAATGTGTTCAAGGATTTAATTCGTTGCTGTAATGCTAAATATTTGTAGTACTTAATATCCTACTTTGCTTCAAACTTCATTGAGCATATATGTAACCTACACGTCTCGTATAGGTATTATTTCTAGATTGTAATCTAGTCTTCAAGTCAACACGCATCGAGTCCAAAATATTCTAATATTATTAATAAAGGATCTTCTTATTATCTTCGCTTATAAATATTCATGTGATTGCTAATAGAAAGACATATTTAAAATACATTTTGCATCAACAACTAGGGTACAGGAACAGGATCAGATAAATGAGTATCAATAGTCTTCAGTAGTCCTCGCTCATGTGACATCTTTGGTATATAAAATTCATTATTCACCAAGACGTCGAGTAGGATATTGTAAGTTATTTAAAAATAAAATAGACCTGAACACAATTTTTTTTATCTGTATTTGATACGGTAATCAGCCTATTTCTGTCACCACACAGTACTATGCAAATATTACTGTGTTTTGGTTTGAAAGGCGTCGCTAGTAAAATTACTGGGGTAACGGAACTAAAACATCTTATGTTTCAAAGCAACGACATAAAGTGGTGCTGTGTATATCATCCTTACTAGCACTTCTATTTCTACCAACAAACACCAGTGTACAGACATTACTGTGTTCTAGTTTGAAGGGTCCTGTAGCTAGCGGAATTGGGGTAACGAGGCTTAACATCCTATGTCTCAAAGCGTCGAGCGCAATGTGGTGCTGCGTTTATCATCCTGACTAGCGCCTCATTGTTATGGGGAAGCGTATCATTAACCATACGATTTTAACTTAGAATATTGTTAATATTTTCAATTTAACGAAAGCTTTATATGAAAGTAAATTACTTCAGGGCGCAGTTCTGAAACAGTTGATTCACAATTAACGCCGTTACATCAGCTCGCTCATAGACGCCCGCGGCGGCTTCCTTAATTTATTACCAAAATTAATGACAACACACCGCGACGCAACTTGCTCTAACTTTAAAGAAACCCTTTATGAGAACTTAATATCTTTGTAAAGACGGCGTCCGTGTTCCTTACAAGTTTAAATGTCAAAGCTTTTTATAAGCATCAAGGCAAGCTAAACATACACCTCGAGGCAACCTTTAACATTACCTAACAGAAAGGCGCTAGCTTCGATGTTATACAGAATAACACTACCTACATAGATCTGAAGGACAATATAATAGGTGGACCGGAAAGTAATGTCGTTTCTGCGCATGCCAATACTTGATTGTCATTTGTCAGCTCATTGTTTTGTTCAGAGGCGTACCAAAGACATTGTGAGGTTATAGTGATTTCTTTACTTATAGACAATTGAATTACAATTTTTTTTTGTAATTTTGGGTAAAATGGCCAGCCAAATACCAGAAGAGGTACACATCCGGCATTGCATGCTCTTTGAGTTTCGCAAGGGAAATAACGCAACAGTTGCTACCAAAAACATTTGCGATGTTTATCCAAATGCACTGGACATTCGTAAATGCCAAAGGTGGTTTTCCAAGTTCAAATCGGGTAATTTTGATCTTTCCGACTCGTATCGATCAGGAAGACCATCAGCGTTAGACAACGACGTGTTAAGGGCGGAAGTGGAAGCAAATCCGTGTCAGACGATCGAGGAATTGTCAAACAGTCTCAACAAACCTTGGTCGACCATCCAAGAACATTTGAAGCAGATTGGAAAAGTAAGCAGAGCAGGTGTTTGGGTCCCGCATAATCTGTCCGAACAGAATAAGGCTAACCGATCAATCACATGCAACTTATTGCTTCAACGACACAACACAGAAGCGTTTTTTGATCGCTTGATCACAGGAGATGAGAAATGGGTCCTGTATGATAACCCAAAACGCAAAAGGCAGTGGCTCTCTCCAAATGAAATCCCTCGGAGTACTGCTAAGCCAGGTTTACACCCCAAAAAAGCGCTTTTGTGTGTTTGGTGGAGTATTCGCGGCATTGTTCATTTTGAATTACTGAAACCTGGAGAAACTGTAACTGCAGACCTCTACAGCGAACAATTGCAGCGAGTCAATCAATCTTTAATTGAAAAGTGGCCAGCGATTGTCAACCGAAAAGGCGTCATTCTCCAACATGACAATGCAAGACCGCACTGCGCAAGGCGAACTCTAGAAAAAATTAATGAATTGGGGTGGGAGGTGCTGCCTCATCCACCATATTCGCCCGATGTTGCACCATCGGATTTCCACTTATTCCGAGCGCTGCAACACTTTTTAAGTGGCAAAACATTTGCAAATTTGTATGATATCCAAAATGCCATCTCTAGATATTTTGCCGAAAAACCAATTAATTTTTATCGATCAGGGATTGAAAATTTACTCACTAGATGGCAAAAGGTTATTGACAATGATGGGGAATACATCATTGATTAAAAATAGACTCGTTAAAAATGTATGTGTTTGTATTTAGCGTAAGAAAACGACATTACTTTCCGGTCCCCCTAATATTATTGCGTTTGATGTATAAATTTTCCAACTACCGGGAACACGTAGTCTTCGTTAAGGAAAAATCGTCTCCACTGTTCTCTCGAAACGCGAATTGTCTTCATTTAAGTAAAGGCGCGTCCAACAATCTATTAAGATATTCAAATTGTTATAACTAATCATTTCAATATATACTTGAATATTTTTATTCCACTTTGACAACTATACCAAGACAGCAAATACTTGTTTGTTGAAAATTATTTTTTAATATATTAAAACAAAAAAATGCTTTCGACGTAATAAAGAACAACCCTCTTAGTAATAGGAGGACCGGAAAGTAATGTCGTTTTCTTACGCTAAATACAAACACATACATTTTTAACGAGTCTTTATTTTTAATCAATGATGTATTCCCCATCATTGTCAATAACCTTTTGCCATCTAGTGAGTAAATTTTCAATCCCTGATCGATAAAAATTAATTGGTTTTTCGGCAAAATATCTAGAGATGGCATTTTGGATATCATCCAAATTTGCAAATGTTTTGCCACTTAAAAAGTGTTGCAGCGCTCGGAATAAGTGGAAATCCGATGGTGCAACATCGGGCGAATATGGTGGATGAGGCAGCACCTCCCACCCCAATTCATTAATTTTTTCTAGAGTTCGCCTTGCGCAGTGCGGTCTTGCATTGTCATGTTGGAGAATGACGCCTTTTCGGTTGACAATCGCTGGCCACTTTTCAATTAAAGATTGATTGACTCGCTGCAATTGTTCGCTGTAGAGGTCTGCAGTAACAGTTTCTCCAGGTTTCAGTAATTCAAAATGAACAATGCCGCGAATACTCCACCAAACACACAAAAGCGCTTTTTTGGGGTGTAAACCTGGCTTAGCAGTACTCCGAGGGATTTCATTTGGAGAGAGCCACTGCCTTTTGCGTTTTGGGTTATCATACAGGACCCATTTCTCATCTCCTGTGATCAAGCGATCAAAAAACGCTTCTGTGTTGTGTCGTTGAAGCAATAAGTTGCATGTGATTGATCGGTTAGCCTTATTCTGTTCGGACAGATTATGCGGGACCCAAACACCTGCTCTGCTTACTTTTCCAATCTGCTTCAAATGTTCTTGGATGGTCGACCAAGGTTTGTTGAGACTGTTTGACAATTCCTCGATCGTCTGACACGGATTTGCTTCCACTTCCGCCCTTAACACGTCGTTGTCTAACGCTGATGGTCTTCCTGATCGATACGAGTCGGAAAGATCAAAATTACCCGATTTGAACTTGGAAAACCACCTTTGGCATTTACGAATGTCCAGTGCATTTGGATAAACATCGCAAATGTTTTTGGTAGCAACTGTTGCGTTATTTCCCTTGCGAAACTCAAAGAGCATGCAATGCCGGATGTGTACCTCTTCTGGTATTTGGCTGGCCATTTTACCCAAAATTACAAAAAAAAATTGTAATTCAATTGTCTATAAGTAAAGAAATCACTATAACCTCACAATGTCTTTGGTACGCCTCTGAACAAAACAATGAGCTGACAAATGACAATCAAGTATTGGGCATGCGCAGAAACGACATTACTTTCCGGTCCCCCTATTATATGTTCTGGTTACCACAGTAATTTGGTTTTCGCTATTATCCTGAAGTAAATCCCACGTCCTTATAAAAAGACGTCATAGATATCGAAATCTTCGAAAATATTTTCAAAGATATTTCCCCCATAATAAAAAAAAATCAGTTACTTTACTACCTAGTAGAGATCTTAGTAGTCGCTGATACTGATTTTAACGTACCTTGTCAGAAACACCTTAGATTTAAAATGAACATTCTTCAGTCGAAACATATTTTTTTTATTCTACTTAACGATAAGAACAGCGAGATATAAACATGATGGTAAATACGCCTTTCTATAATAATATGGCGCTAGTTTGAATATTATACACTGCACCACTTTGTGCTGCCATCACCCACCACGCTGCATCTTAAGAAGATAAGATGGTAAGTTTCCTTACCCCTGTAACTTCATTAGCTACAACCCCATTAAAACTAAAATACAATAATGTTCGCGCACTACTGTTTGGCAGTAATAAGAGCTGCTGTGGTACTCACCTAGAAGATGTCCAGTATTTGAAACTTACGAGTAGTAAAAAGAGATATAATTTCAATTTAAAATTAAAGCGGAAATAACATTTTTATCAAAGTATTTAAACAAAAAATTAATTAAACCTAATTTTATATAATTAACTTAGTTTATACATGCATTAGTAAGCTAAGCGTGTGGAGTATACGAGTATAGTAAATATCATACAAGTACGGGAACTGGCATACAGACCCGTTAGCATGCGGAACAAAATGAAGGAGATTGGATCACAAATGAACAATGCATCCATTGTTCGTCCAACAAAAGGATGTAAACTCCTAATTAAGCAGTTGACAAATGACTGTAGTTGCTACATTTCCCTGTTCTGCAAATGCACTGTTGCCGATAATGAATCGATGTAAATTCAAATATTCTTTAAACATATAATAAATACAGCATAAGTTACCAAACTTTCACCTCATCATCATCAGCCGATTTACCTGACACCATCATTCATCATACATCTGATAATAAGTTATTCTTCTTCATACATTTTTTTTAGTTTACAAGGTTATGATATAATCTGTGGTAATAACGCGTACACATTTTGAAGACTTCCACGTCGTATTTCAACGGATACACCGACGTCAGCAGCTCGTTCTTATGAAGAACGAGGAGCTGAACCTCTTTATTCTGTAACGGGGATGTCCACAACATAAGGATGATAACTTGCCGTGCGTCAGGTCGTCTGACGGTGAAAAGGCACTTAAGACAACATGCACTGCGTTGAGGACAGCGTTTTGAAACTTAAGTTGTTAAATCTCATTATCATAATAGTTTCATTCCTTTCCTTTTTCCATTAAAACCAAAAGCAATAATTAAACACTGGTGTTTGTCGGTTGGAAAAGGAAATACGGTAATTCCACTCTAGATTGTCTCCAACAACAGAGACCTCGAAAGATATACTACAATACGGTCTCGTATATGTATGGAGCAAAACGTAAAGAAGCTTAATTTTACGACCCTATGCAGAGCATAGACATTAATAATATTGAGACATGAGTTTTGTGATCATGATACCACGGTATTTTAATTACGCGTTATAGAAAAATGCATTATACGAGCATTCTCATAAAACGCACCGTATGGCCTCGTACAACTCGTTATGTACAAATGATTCACATATAACTGTTCTCGTTGAAAGAGGTTTAAATCGAGTATTAAGGAATAACTATGTTATAAACGAAATACATGTGTTTTATTAAAATCAAATTTAAAAACATTTCAAATATGAAAACTTATGCATTACATATACTAATGAACTTTTCAAATGAACTGATCATAGGTGTCTGTTGCCGAAGGCCGTCTAGGTAGGTACCACCGCAGCGCCTATTACTGCCGCCAAACAATACTGTGAGAACGTTATTGCGTTCCGATTTTAAAGGCGCTGTAAGTAGTGTAATTGCTGTGGTAACGAGACTCAACATCTTGTATATCAAGGTGACGAGCACAATATCAACAGTTTATATCACCCTAACTAACGAGACGCTCCTCTGAGCAGGCGTATCACTTACCATAGGGTGAAAGTCCAGTTCGTCTCAGCTCTTCGTTGAATTAAAAAAAAAACTGAAAGACAGTTAACATCAAATAAATTTAATAATTCCATTATAAAATAATTTAACGTTGGAAAATCTCTACGTTTTATAGGGGGGTTAAAATGGATGTACGCGTTATAAGAGTACCGTACGTATAGGCGTGATAACTATACCACTATTTATCCAACCATAAAATTATTTAAGTTTTTTTTTAAATATTTACACTTCATAGATTAAAAATCTAGAAAGATCGTAATTAAAACACTGTATACAATCGTAGTACGAATAATTCCATAAAATTGTTTTAAATTGCAACGAAGCAGGCTTTGTTCGATTTGTATAAAAGCTCCGTAGTCACGCAACAAAGGCTAACTAGGACTTTCGGAGCGGTATATAGTTATAAAGAGTAAATGCAGATTTACAAAATTGTGTCGTTTAACAGCGAGACGAATTCGCATGCGACATGCGAAATGCTCGCTGAAATATGTAACGTTTTATAACACGGAATACCAGCCGACCTATTTATTAAACCGGTCTACGAGTACACGTACGGAAGATTGTCGTAAAAACAAACATACTACGCTGTAATATTTCACGCAACAAAACGCCACATACATATATATATATATATATATATATATACAGCGCTCCGTTAAATAAATATTACAAAAAGATCAAATAGATATATCAGAGTTACGTGAGCAATGTCTTAAGATACCTTTCGTATGCCTCATGCCTAAACCATTAAAAAATAAACATATTTACTGGTGGTAGGTTAGTGTTACCGGAGACCGTCTAGGTATATACCAACACAGCGCCTATTTCCGCCGCCACACATAATTGTGTTCCGGTATGAAAGGCGCTGTAGCTAAAGATATTATTGTGGTAACGAGGCATAATATCTTATGTTACAGGGCGATGAATACAATATAGTATTGGGTATACTATCCTAACGACACAGTTATGAACTGGCGTATCACTTACCATCAGGTGAAGGTCCCGCTCGTCTCGCTGCTTCGTTGAATAAAAAAAACTTTATCAGTACTAATAATCACAAATGTCTACATTACGAAAATACAAAGATGCGATTTTCATTAAGGGCTAGGGCTTTCCCTGTTTTCCGAAAACTAAAGCTGCGTGTATACACGGTGAAAGGTATAAAAGATCTGGAGGCGCTAAAGTATAGCTCGTAACCTATCTATGGAATATCCCATCCAAAAATAATGGTTCCGGGGTAATTAATTTTTAATAAAGCACATACATAAGTACCTGACTTCAATACCTATCCAACAAGGTATAAGAAAGTACATAAAGTTTCTACACAAAAATACTACATAAAAATAAACAATTGTAACAAAACGAAGTAGCATGAAATATCAAACTGTAGATACTTATAAAAGTAGACGCTGCGCCGGCCCTTAATTTGACCCTTTTGATTTTGTTGTAACACGTGCGAGCTTGTTGTTGTCGTTTTAGATATTGAGTTCAGAGTAAAACTTTAAAGTAACAGTTTCCACGCAATAAGCTTTTCTTCATAATAGATCGTTCCTCGCAGTAGCATTTTTCTCAAAGTAAAATTTTCCATGCAGTAGACTTTTTCCAGCAGTAAACTTTTCCTGGCAATAGAATTTTCCTCGCATTAAACTTTTCCTACCAGTAAACTTTTCCACGCAGTAAACTTTTCTTGGCAGTAAACTTTTCCTAGCAGTAAACTTTTCCTAGCAGTAAACTTTTCCGGCACTAAACTTTTCCTAACAATAGACATTTCCTGGCAGTAAACTTTTCCTGGTTGTAAACTTTTCCTCGCAGTAAACTTTTCCTGGTAGTAAACTTTTCCTCGCAGTAAACTTTTCCTAGCAGTAAACTATGCCTCGCAGTAAACTTTTCCTCGCAGTAATCTTTTCTCGCAGTAAACTTTTCCTCACAGTAAACTTTTCCTAGCAGTAAACTTTTCCTACCAGTAAACTTTCCACGCAGTAAACTTTCCCTCGCAGTAAACTTTTCGTGGCAGTAAACTTTTCCTGGTAGTAAACTTTTCCTCGCAGTAAAGTTTTCCTGGCACTAAACTTTTCCTGGCAGTAAACTTTTCCTCGCAGTAAACTTTTCCTCACAGTAAACTTTTCCTAGCAGTAAACTTTTCCTGGCAGTAAACTTTTCCTCGCAGTAAACTTTTCCTCACAGTAAACTTTTCCTGGCAGTAAACTTTTCCTAGTAGTAAACTTTTCCTCGCAGTAAAGTTTTCCTGGCACTAAACTTTTCCTGGCAGTAAACTTTTCCTCGCAGTAAACTTTCCTAGCAGTAAACTTTTCCTGGTAGTAAACTTTTCCTGGTAGTAAACTTTTCCTCGCAGTAAAGTTTTCCTGGCACTAAACTTTTCCTCACAGTAAACTTTTCCTCGCAGTAAACTTTTCCTGGTAGTAAACTTTTCCTAGCAGTAAAGTTTTCCTGGCACTAAACTTTTCCTGGCAGTAAACTTTTCCTCGCAGTAAACTTTTCCTCACAGTAAACTTTTCCTAGCAGTAAACTTTTCCTAGCAGTAAACTTTTCCTAACAATAGACATTTCCTGGCAGTAAACTTTTCCTGGTTGTAAACTTTTCCTCGCAGTAAACTTTTCCTGGTAGTAAACTTTTCCTCGCAGTAAACTTTTCCTAGCAGTAAACTATGCCTCGCAGTAAACTTTTCCTCGCAGTAATCTTTTCTCGCAGTAAACTTTTCCTCACAGTAAACTTTTCCTAGCAGTAAACTTTTCCTACCAGTAAACTTTCCACGCAGTAAACTTTCCCTCGCAGTAAACTTTTCGTGGCAGTAAACTTTTCCTGGTAGTAAACTTTTCCTCGCAGTAAAGTTTTCCTGGCACTAAACTTTTCCTGGCAGTAAACTTTTCCTCGCAGTAAACTTTTCCTCACAGTAAACTTTTCCTAGCAGTAAACTTTTCCTGGCAGTAAACTTTTCCTCGCAGTAAACTTTTCCTCACAGTAAACTTTTCCTGGCAGTAAACTTTTCCTAGTAGTAAACTTTTCCTCGCAGTAAAGTTTTCCTGGCACTAAACTTTTCCTGGCAGTAAACTTTTCCTCGCAGTAAACTTTCCTAGCAGTAAACTTTTCCTGGTAGTAAACTTTTCCTGGTAGTAAACTTTTCCTCGCAGTAAAGTTTTCCTGGCACTAAACTTTTCCTCACAGTAAACTTTTCCTCGCAGTAAACTTTTCCTGGTAGTAAACTTTTCCTAGCAGTAAAGTTTTCCTGGCACTAAACTTTTCCTGGCAGTAAACTTTTCCTCGCAGTAAACTTTTCCTCACAGTAAACTTTTCCTAGCAGTAAACTTTTCCTAGCAGTAAACTTTTCCTACCAGTAAACTATTCCTAGAAGTAAACTTTTCCTAGCAGTAAACTTTTCCTAGAAGTAAACTTTTCCTAGAAGTAAACTTTTCCTGGTAGTAAACTTTTCCTCGCAGTAAAGTTTTCCTGGCATTAAACTTTTCCTGGCAGTAAACTTTGCCTCGCAGTAAACTTTTCCTGGTAGTAAACTTTTCTCGCAGTAAACTTTTCCAGGCAGTAAACTTTTCCTTGCAGTAAACTTTTCCTTACAGTAAACTTTTCTTAGCAGTAAACTTTTCTTCGCAGTAAACTTTTCCTAGAAGTAAACTTTTCCTTGTAGTAAACTTTTCCTAGCAGTAAACTTTTCCTGGTAGTAAACTTTTCCTGGCAGTAAACTTTTTCTGGTAGTAAACTTTTCCTCGCAGTAAACTTTTCTTAGCAGTAAACTTTGCCTCGCAGTAAACTTTTCCTAGTAGTAAACTTTTCCTCACTGTTAACTTTTCCTCACTGTAAACTTTTCCGGCAGTAAACATTTCCTAACGATAGACTTTTCCTGGCAGTAAACTTTTCCTAGCAGTAAACTTTTCCTCGCAGTAAACTTTTCCTCGCAGTAAACTTTTCCTCACAGTAAACTTTTCCTTGCAGTAAACTTTTCCTCGCAGTAAACTTTTCCTCGCAGTAAACTTTTCCTAGCAGTAAACTTTTCCTAGAAGTAAACTTTTCCTGGTAGTAAACTTTTCCTCGCAGTAAACTTTGCCTCGCAGTAAACTTTTCCTGGTAGTAAACTTTTCTCGCAATAAACTTTTCCTGGCAGTAAACTTTTCCTTTCAGTAAACTTTTCCTCACAGTAAACTTTTCTTAGCAGTAAACTTTTCTTCGCAGTAAACTTTTCCTAGCAGTAAACTTTTCCTGGTAGTAAACTTTTCCTCGCTGTAAACTTTTCCTGGCAGTAAACTTTTTCTGGTAGTAAACTTTTCCTCGCAGTTAACTTTTCCTAGCAGTAAACTTTGCCTCGCAGTAAACTTTTCCTGGTAGTAAACTTTTCCTCACTGTAAACTATTCCTCTCTGTAAACTTTTCCGGCAGTAAGCTTTTCCTAACGATAGACTTTTCCTGGCAGTAAACTTTTCCTGGCAGTAAACTTTTCCTCGCAGTAAACTTTTCCTCACAGTAAACTTTTCCTGGCAGTAAACTTTTCCTAGTAGTAAACTTTTCCTCGCAGTAAAGTTTTCCTGGCACTAAACTTTTCCTCGCAGTAAACTTTTCCTGGTAGTAAACTTTTCCTCACAGTAAACTTTTCCTGGCAGTAAACTTTTCCTGGTAGTAAACTTTTCCTCGCAGTAAAGTTTTCCTGGCACTAAACTTTTCCTCACAGTAAACTTTTCCTCGCAGTAAACTTTTCCTGGTAGTAAACTTTTCCTCGCAGTAAAGTTTTCTTGGCACTAAACTTTTCCTGGCAGTAAACTTTTCCTCGCAGTAAACTTTTCCTCACAGTAAACTTTTCCTAGCAGTAAACTTTTCCTAGCAGTAAACTTTTCCTACCAGTAAACTATTCCTAGAAGTAAACTTTTCCTAGCAGTAAACTTTTCCTAGAAGTAAACTTTTCCTAGAAGTAAACTTTTCCTGGTAGTAAACTTTTCCTCGCAGTAAAGTTTTCCTGGCACTAAACTTTTCCTGGCAGTAAACTTTGCCTCGCAGTAAACTTTTCCTGGTAGTAAACTTTTCTCGCAGTAAACTTTTCCAGGCAGTAAACTTTTCCTTGCAGTAAACTTTTCCTTACAGTAAACTTTTCTCAGCAGTAAACTTTTCTTCGCAGTAAACTTTTCCTAGAAGTAAACTTTTCCTTGTAGTAAACTTTTCCTAGCAGTAAACTTTTCCTGGTAGTAAACTTTTCCTGGCAGTAAACTTTTTCTGGTAGTAAACTTTTCCTCGCAGTAAACTTTTCTTAGCAGTAAACTTTGCCTCGCAGTAAACTTTTCCTAGTAGTAAACTTTTCCTCACTGTTATCTTTTCCTCACTGTAAACTTTTCCGGCAGTAAACTTTTCCTAACGATAGACTTTTCCTGGCAGTAAACTTTTCCGGCAGTAAACTTTTCCTAACGATAGACTTTTCCTGGCAGTAAACTTTTCCTAGCAGTAAACTTTTCCTCGCAGTAAACTTTTCCTCGCAGTAAACTTTTCCTCACAGTAAACTTTTCCTTGCAGTAAACTTTTCCTAGCAGTAAACTTTTCCTACCAGTAAACTTTTCTAGCAGTAAACTTTTCCTCGCAGTAAACTTTTCCTCGCAGTAAACTTTTCCTCACAGTAAATTTTTCCTAGCAGTAAACTTTTCCTAGCAGTAAACTTTTCCTAGAAGTAAACTTTTCCTGGTAGTAAACTTTTCCTCGCAGTAAACTTTGCCTCGCAGTAAACTTTTCCTGGTAGTAAACTTTTCTCGCAATAAACTTTTCCTGGCAGTAAACTTTTCCTTTCAGTAAACTTTTCCTCACAGTAAACTTTTCTTAGCAGTAAACTTTTCTTCGCAGTAAACTTTTTCTGGTAGTAAACTTTTCCTCGCAGTAAACTTTTCCTAGCAGTAAACTTTGCCTCGCAGTAAACTTTTCCTGGTAGTAAACTTTTCCTCACTGTAAACTTTTCCTCTCTGTAAACTTTTCCGGCAGTAAACTTTTCGTAACGATAGACTTTTCCTGGCAGTAAACTTTTCCTGGCAGTGAACTTTTCCTAGCAGTAAACTTTTCCTGGTAGTAAACTTTTCCTCGCTGTAAACTTTTCCTGGCACTAAACTTTTCCTGGCAGTAAACTTTTCCTCGCAGTAAACTTTTCTTCACAGTAAACTTTTCCTAGCAGTAAACTTTTCCTAGCAGTAAACTTTTCCTACCAGTAAACTTTTCCTACCAGTAAACTTTTCCTAGAAGTAAACTTTTCCTAGAAGTAAACTTTTCCTGGTAGTAAACTTTTCCTCGCAGTAAAGTTTTCCTTGCACTAAACTTTTCCTGGCAGTAAACTTTGCCTCGCAGTAAACTTTTCCTGGTAGTAAACTTTTCTCGCAGTAAACTTTTCCTGGCAGTAAACTTTTCCTTGCAGTAAACTTTCCTAGCAGTAAACTATTCCTGGTAGTAAACTTTTCCTGGTAGTAAACTTTTCCTAGCAGTAAACTTTTCCTGGTAGTAAACTTTTCCTCGCAGTAAACTTATCTGGCAGTAAACTTTGCCGCGCAGAAAACTTTTCCTCGCAGTAAACTTTTCCTCACAGTCAACTTTTCCACGCAGGAAACATTTCCTCGCAGTAAACTTTTCCGGGCAGTAAACTTTTCCTCGCAGTAAACTTCTCGCAGTAAACTTTTCCGGGCAGTAAACTTTCCCGGGCAGTAAACATTTCCTTGCAGTAAACTTTTCCTCGCAGTAAACTTTTCCTCGCAGTAAACTTTTCCTCACTGTAAACTTTTCCTCGCAGTAAACTTTTCCGGCAGTAAACTTTTCCTAACGATATACTTTTCCGGCAGTAAACTTTTCCTAACGATATACTTTTCCTGGCAGTGAACTTTTCCTAGCAGTAAACTTTTCCTGGTAATAAACTTTTCCTCGCAGTAAACTTTTCCTCGCAGTAAAGTTTTCCTGGCATTAAACTTTTCCTGGCAGTAAACTTTGCCTCGCAGTAAACTTTTCCTGGTAGTAAACTTTTCTCGCAGTAAACTTTTCCAGGCAGTAAACTTTTCCTTGCAGTAAACTTTTCCTTACAGTAAACTTTTCTTAGCAGTAAACTTTTCTTCGCAGTAAACTTTTCCTAGAAGTAAACTTTTCCTTGTAGTAAACTTTTCCTAGCAGTAAACTTTTCCTGGTAGTAAACTTTTCCTGGCAGTAAACTTTTTCTGGTAGTAAACTTTTCCTCGCAGTAAACTTTTCTTAGCAGTAAACTTTGCCTCGCAGTAAACTTTTCCTAGTAGTAAACTTTTCCTCACTGTTAACTTTTCCTCACTGTAAACTTTTCCGGCAGTAAACATTTCCTAACGATAGACTTTTCCTGGCAGTAAACTTTTCCTAGCAGTAAACTTTTCCTCGCAGTAAACTTTTCCTCGCAGTAAACTTTTCCTCACAGTAAACTTTTCCTTGCAGTAAACTTTTCCTCGCAGTAAACTTTTCCTCGCAGTAAACTTTTCCTAGCAGTAAACTTTTCCTAGAAGTAAACTTTTCCTGGTAGTAAACTTTTCCTCGCAGTAAACTTATCTGGCAGTAAACTTTGCCGCGCAGAAAACTTTTCCTCGCAGTAAACTTTTCCTCACAGTCAACTTTTCCACGCAGGAAACATTTCCTCGCAGTAAACTTTTCCGGGCAGTAAACTTTTCCTCGCAGTAAACTTCTCGCAGTAAACTTTTCCGGGCAGTAAACTTTCCCGGGCAGTAAACATTTCCTTGCAGTAAACTTTTCCTCGCAGTAAACTTTTCCTCGCAGTAAACTTTTCCTCACTGTAAACTTTTCCTCGCAGTAAACTTTTCCGGCAGTAAACTTTTCCTAACGATATACTTTTCCGGCAGTAAACTTTTCCTAACGATATACTTTTCCTGGCAGTGAACTTTTCCTAGCAGTAAACTTTTCCTGGTAATAAACTTTTCCTCGCAGTAAACTTTTCCTCGCAGTAAACTTTTCCTGGCAGTAAACTTTTCCTGGTAGTAAACTTTTCCTCGCAGTAAACTTTTCCTAGCAGTAAACTTTGCCTTGCAGTAAACTTTTCTCTGCAGTAAACTTTTCCTCGCAGTAAACTTTTCCTCACAGTAAACTTTTCCTAGCAGTAAACTTTTCCTACCAGTAAACTTTCCACGCAGTAGACTTTTCCTCACAGTAAACTTTTCCTCGCAGTAAACGTTTCCTCATAGTGAACTTTTCCTCGCAATAAACTTTTCCTGGTTGTAAACTTTTTCTCACTGTAAAATTTTCCTCGCAGTAAACTTTTCTTCGCAGTAAACTTTTCCTCGCAGTAAACTTTTCCTCACTGTAAACTCCGGCAGTATACTTTTCCTAACAATAGACTTTTCCTGTCAGTAAACTTTTCCTAGCAGTGAACTTTTCCCAGCAGTAAACTTTTCCTGGTAGTAATCTTTTCCTCGCAGTAAACTTTTCCTGGCACTAAACTTTTCCTGGCAGTAAACTTTGCCTCGCAGTAAACTTTTCCTGGTAGTAAACTTTTCCTCGCAGTAAACTTTTCCTGGCAGTAAACTTTTCCTCGCAGTAAACTTTTCCTCACAGTAAACTTTTCCTAGCCGTAAACTTTTCCTAGCAGTAAACTTTTCCTACCAGTAAACTTTTCCTAGAAGTAAACATTTCCTAGAAGTAAACTTTTCCTGGTAGTAAACTTTTCCTCGCAGTAAAGTTTTCCTTGCACTAAACTTTTCCTGGCAGTAAACTTTGCCTCGCAGTAAACTTTTCCTGGTAGTAAACTTTTCTCGCAGTAAACTTTTCCTGGCAGTAAACTTTTCCTTTCAGTAAACTTTTCCTCACAGTAAACTTTTCTTAGCAGTAAACTTTTCTTCGCAGTAAACTTTTTCTGGTAGTAAACTTTTCCTCGCAGTAAACTTTTCCTAGCAGTAAACTTTGCCTCGCAGTAAACTTTTCCTGGTAGTAAACTTTTCTCGCAATAAACTTTTCCTGGCAGTAAACTTTTCCTTTCAGTAAACTTTTCCTCACAGTAAACTTTTCTTAGCAGTAAACTTTTCTTCGCAGTAAACTTTTTCTGGTAGTAAACTTTTCCTCGCAGTAAACTTTTCCTAGCAGTAAACTTTGCCTCGCAGTAAACTTTTCCTGGTAGTAAACTTTTCCTCACTGTAAACTTTTCCTCTCTGTAAACTTTTCCGGCAGTAAACTTTTCGTAACGATAGACTTTTCCTGGCAGTAAACTTTTCCTGGCAGTGAACTTTTCCTAGCAGTAAACTTTTCCTGGTAGTAAACTTTTCCTCGCTGTAAACTTTTCCTGGCACTAAACTTTTCCTGGCAGTAAACTTTTCCTCGCAGTAAACTTTTCTTCACAGTAAACTTTTCCTAGCAGTAAACTTTTCCTAGCAGTAAACTTTTCCTACCAGTAAACTTTTCCTACCAGTAAACTTTTCCTAGAAGTAAACTTTTCCTAGAAGTAAACTTTTCCTGGTAGTAAACTTTTCCTCGCAGTAAAGTTTTCCTTGCACTAAACTTTTCCTGGCAGTAAACTTTGCCTCGCAGTAAACTTTTCCTGGTAGTAAACTTTTCTCGCAGTAAACTTTTCCTGGCAGTAAACTTTTCCTTGCAGTAAACTTTCCTAGCAGTAAACTATTCCTGGTAGTAAACTTTTCCTGGTAGTAAACTTTTCCTAGCAGTAAACTTTTCCTGGTAGTAAACTTTTCCTCGCAGTAAACTTATCTGGCAGTAAACTTTGCCGCGCAGAAAACTTTTCCTCGCAGTAAACTTTTCCTCACAGTCAACTTTTCCACGCAGGAAACATTTCCTCGCAGTAAACTTTTCCGGGCAGTAAACTTTTCCTCGCAGTAAACTTCTCGCAGTAAACTTTTCCGGGCAGTAAACTTTCCCGGGCAGTAAACATTTCCTTGCAGTAAACTTTTCCTCGCAGTAAACTTTTCCTCGCAGTAAACTTTTCCTCACTGTAAACTTTTCCTCGCAGTAAACTTTTCCGGCAGTAAACTTTTCCTAACGATATACTTTTCCGGCAGTAAACTTTTCCTAACGATATACTTTTCCTGGCAGTGAACTTTTCCTAGCAGTAAACTTTTCCTGGTAATAAACTTTTCCTCGCAGTAAACTTTTCCTCGCAGTAAAGTTTTCCTGGCATTAAACTTTTCCTGGCAGTAAACTTTGCCTCGCAGTAAACTTTTCCTGGTAGTAAACTTTTCTCGCAGTAAACTTTTCCAGGCAGTAAACTTTTCCTTGCAGTAAACTTTTCCTTACAGTAAACTTTTCTTAGCAGTAAACTTTTCTTCGCAGTAAACTTTTCCTAGAAGTAAACTTTTCCTTGTAGTAAACTTTTCCTAGCAGTAAACTTTTCCTGGTAGTAAACTTTTCCTGGCAGTAAACTTTTTCTGGTAGTAAACTTTTCCTCGCAGTAAACTTTTCTTAGCAGTAAACTTTGCCTCGCAGTAAACTTTTCCTAGTAGTAAACTTTTCCTCACTGTTAACTTTTCCTCACTGTAAACTTTTCCGGCAGTAAACATTTCCTAACGATAGACTTTTCCTGGCAGTAAACTTTTCCTAGCAGTAAACTTTTCCTCGCAGTAAACTTTTCCTCGCAGTAAACTTTTCCTCACAGTAAACTTTTCCTTGCAGTAAACTTTTCCTCGCAGTAAACTTTTCCTCGCAGTAAACTTTTCCTAGCAGTAAACTTTTCCTAGAAGTAAACTTTTCCTGGTAGTAAACTTTTCCTCGCAGTAAACTTATCTGGCAGTAAACTTTGCCGCGCAGAAAACTTTTCCTCGCAGTAAACTTTTCCTCACAGTCAACTTTTCCACGCAGGAAACATTTCCTCGCAGTAAACTTTTCCGGGCAGTAAACTTTTCCTCGCAGTAAACTTCTCGCAGTAAACTTTTCCGGGCAGTAAACTTTCCCGGGCAGTAAACATTTCCTTGCAGTAAACTTTTCCTCGCAGTAAACTTTTCCTCGCAGTAAACTTTTCCTCACTGTAAACTTTTCCTCGCAGTAAACTTTTCCGGCAGTAAACTTTTCCTAACGATATACTTTTCCGGCAGTAAACTTTTCCTAACGATATACTTTTCCTGGCAGTGAACTTTTCCTAGCAGTAAACTTTTCCTGGTAATAAACTTTTCCTCGCAGTAAACTTTTCCTCGCAGTAAACTTTTCCTGGCAGTAAACTTTTCCTGGTAGTAAACTTTTCCTCGCAGTAAACTTTTCCTAGCAGTAAACTTTGCCTTGCAGTAAACTTTTCTCTGCAGTAAACTTTTCCTCGCAGTAAACTTTTCCTCACAGTAAACTTTTCCTAGCAGTAAACTTTTCCTACCAGTAAACTTTCCACGCAGTAGACTTTTCCTCACAGTAAACTTTTCCTCGCAGTAAACGTTTCCTGGTTGTAAACTTTTTCTCACTGTAAAATTTTCCTCGCAGTAAACTTTTCTTCGCAGTAAACTTTTCCTCGCAGTAAACTTTTCCTCACTGTAAACTCCGGCAGTATACTTTTCCTAACAATAGACTTTTCCTGTCAGTAAACTTTTCCTAGCAGTGAACTTTTCCCAGCAGTAAACTTTTCCTGGTAGTAATCTTTTCCTCGCAGTAAACTTTTCCTGGCACTAAACTTTTCCTGGCAGTAAACTTTGCCTCGCAGTAAACTTTTCCTGGTAGTAAACTTTTCCTCGCAGTAAACTTTTCCTGGCAGTAAACTTTTCCTCGCAGTAAACTTTTCCTCACAGTAAACTTTTCCTAGCCGTAAACTTTTCCTAGCAGTAAACTTTTCCTACCAGTAAACTTTTCCTAGAAGTAAACATTTCCTAGAAGTAAACTTTTCCTGGTAGTAAACTTTTCCTCGCAGTAAAGTTTTCCTTGCACTAAACTTTTCCTGGCAGTAAACTTTGCCTCGCAGTAAACTTTTCCTGGTAGTAAACTTTTCTCGCAGTAAACTTTTCCTGGCAGTAAACTTTTCCTTGCAGTAAACTTTTCCTAGCAGTAAACTTTTCCTGGTAGTAAACTTTTCCTAGCAGTAAACTTTTCCTGGTAGTAAACTTTTCCTCGTAAAAAACTTATCTGGCAGTAAACTTTGCCGCGCAGAAAACTTTTCCTCGCAGTAAACTTTTCCCCACAGTCAACTTTTCCACGCAGGAAACATTTCCTCGCAGTAAACTTTTCCGGGCAGTAAACTTTTCCTCGCAGTAAACTTCTCGCAGTAAACTTTTCCGGGCAGTAAACTTTCCCGGGCAGTAAACATTTCCTTGCAGTAAACTTTTCCTCGCAGTAAACTTTTCCTCGCAGTAAACTTTTCCTAGCAATAAACTTTTCCTCGCAGTAAACTTTTCCTCACTGTAAACTTTTCCTCACAGTAAACTTTTCCGGCAGTAAACTTTTCCTAACGATATACCTTTCCTGGCAGTGAACTTTTCCTAGCAGTAAACTTTTCCTGGTAATAAACTTTTCCTCGCAGTAAACTTTTCCTTGCAGTAAACTTTTCCTGGCAGTGAACTTTTCCTGGTAGTAAACTTTTCCTCGCAGTAAACTTTTCCTAGCAGTAAACTTTGCCTCGCAGTAAACTTTTCTCTGCAGTAAACTTTTCCTCGCAGTAAACTTTTCCTCGCAGTAAACTTTTCCTCACTGTAAACTTTTCCTCACAGTAAACTTTTCCGGCAGTAAACTTTTCCTAACGATATACCTTTCCTGGCAGTGAACTTTTCCTAGCAGTAAACTTTTCCTGGTAATAAACTTTTCCTCGCAGTAAACTTTTCCTCGCAGTTAACTTTTCCTAGCAGTAAACTTTTCTTAGCAGTAAACTTTTTTTCGCAGTAAACTTTTCCTAGCAGTAAACTTTTCCTGGTAGTAAACTTTTCCTCGCTGTAAACTTTTCCTGGCAGTAAACTTTTTCTGGTAGTAAACTTTTCCTCGCAGTTAACTTTTCCTAGCAGTAAACTTTGCCTCGCAGTAAACTTTTCCTAGCAGTAAACTTTTCCTAGCAGTAAACTTTTCCTACCAGTAAACTATTCCTAGAAGTAAACTTTTCCTAGCAGTAAACTTTTCCTAGAAGTAAACTTTTCCTAGAAGTAAACTTTTCCTGGTAGTAAACTTTTCCTCGCAGTAAAGTTTTCCTGGCACTAAACTTTTCCTGGCAGTAAACTTTGCCTCGCAGTAAACTTTTCCTGGTAGTAAACTTTTCTCGCAGTAAACTTTTCCAGGCAGTAAACTTTTCCTTGCAGTAAACTTTTCCTTACAGTAAACTTTTCTCAGCAGTAAACTTTTCTTCGCAGTAAACTTTTCCTAGAAGTAAACTTTTCCTTGTAGTAAACTTTTCCTAGCAGTAAACTTTTCCTGGTAGTAAACTTTTCCTGGCAGTAAACTTTTTCTGGTAGTAAACTTTTCCTCGCAGTAAACTTTTCTTAGCAGTAAACTTTGCCTCGCAGTAAACTTTTCCTAGTAGTAAACTTTTCCTCACTGTTATCTTTTCCTCACTGTAAACTTTTCCGGCAGTAAACTTTTCCTAACGATAGACTTTTCCTGGCAGTAAACTTTTCCGGCAGTAAACTTTTCCTAACGATAGACTTTTCCTGGCAGTAAACTTTTCCTAGCAGTAAACTTTTCCTCGCAGTAAACTTTTCCTCGCAGTAAACTTTTCCTCACAGTAAACTTTTCCTTGCAGTAAACTTTTCCTAGCAGTAAACTTTTCCTACCAGTAAACTTTTCTAGCA
The DNA here is from genome assembly GCA_033220335.2 of Troides aeacus. Taxonomy (NCBI): domain Eukaryota; kingdom Metazoa; phylum Arthropoda; class Insecta; order Lepidoptera; family Papilionidae; genus Troides; species Troides aeacus. The sequence goes on along the minus strand of CM067275.1, from coordinate 3,962,434 downwards.
GTAAACTTTTCCTCGCAGTAAACTTTTCCTCGCAGTAAACTTTTCCTCACAGTAAATTTTTCCTAGCAGTAAACTTTTCCTAGCAGTAAACTTTTCCTAGAAGTAAACTTTTCCTGGTAGTAAACTTTTCCTCGCAGTAAACTTTGCCTCGCAGTAAACTTTTCCTGGTAGTAAACTTTTCTCGCAATAAACTTTTCCTGGCAGTAAACTTTTCCTTTCAGTAAACTTTTCCTCACAGTAAACTTTTCTTAGCAGTAAACTTTTCTTCGCAGTAAACTTTTTCTGGTAGTAAACTTTTCCTCGCAGTAAACTTTTCCTAGCAGTAAACTTTGCCTCGCAGTAAACTTTTCCTGGTAGTAAACTTTTCCTCACTGTAAACTTTTCCTCTCTGTAAACTTTTCCGGCAGTAAACTTTTCGTAACGATAGACTTTTCCTGGCAGTAAACTTTTCCTGGCAGTGAACTTTTCCTAGCAGTAAACTTTTCCTGGTAGTAAACTTTTCCTCGCTGTAAACTTTTCCTGGCACTAAACTTTTCCTGGCAGTAAACTTTTCCTCGCAGTAAACTTTTCTTCACAGTAAACTTTTCCTAGCAGTAAACTTTTCCTAGCAGTAAACTTTTCCTACCAGTAAACTTTTCCTACCAGTAAACTTTTCCTAGAAGTAAACTTTTCCTAGAAGTAAACTTTTCCTGGTAGTAAACTTTTCCTCGCAGTAAAGTTTTCCTTGCACTAAACTTTTCCTGGCAGTAAACTTTGCCTCGCAGTAAACTTTTCCTGGTAGTAAACTTTTCTCGCAGTAAACTTTTCCTGGCAGTAAACTTTTCCTTGCAGTAAACTTTCCTAGCAGTAAACTATTCCTGGTAGTAAACTTTTCCTGGTAGTAAACTTTTCCTAGCAGTAAACTTTTCCTGGTAGTAAACTTTTCCTCGCAGTAAACTTATCTGGCAGTAAACTTTGCCGCGCAGAAAACTTTTCCTCGCAGTAAACTTTTCCTCACAGTCAACTTTTCCACGCAGGAAACATTTCCTCGCAGTAAACTTTTCCGGGCAGTAAACTTTTCCTCGCAGTAAACTTCTCGCAGTAAACTTTTCCGGGCAGTAAACTTTCCCGGGCAGTAAACATTTCCTTGCAGTAAACTTTTCCTCGCAGTAAACTTTTCCTCGCAGTAAACTTTTCCTCACTGTAAACTTTTCCTCGCAGTAAACTTTTCCGGCAGTAAACTTTTCCTAACGATATACTTTTCCGGCAGTAAACTTTTCCTAACGATATACTTTTCCTGGCAGTGAACTTTTCCTAGCAGTAAACTTTTCCTGGTAATAAACTTTTCCTCGCAGTAAACTTTTCCTCGCAGTAAAGTTTTCCTGGCATTAAACTTTTCCTGGCAGTAAACTTTGCCTCGCAGTAAACTTTTCCTGGTAGTAAACTTTTCTCGCAGTAAACTTTTCCAGGCAGTAAACTTTTCCTTGCAGTAAACTTTTCCTTACAGTAAACTTTTCTTAGCAGTAAACTTTTCTTCGCAGTAAACTTTTCCTAGAAGTAAACTTTTCCTTGTAGTAAACTTTTCCTAGCAGTAAACTTTTCCTGGTAGTAAACTTTTCCTGGCAGTAAACTTTTTCTGGTAGTAAACTTTTCCTCGCAGTAAACTTTTCTTAGCAGTAAACTTTGCCTCGCAGTAAACTTTTCCTAGTAGTAAACTTTTCCTCACTGTTAACTTTTCCTCACTGTAAACTTTTCCGGCAGTAAACATTTCCTAACGATAGACTTTTCCTGGCAGTAAACTTTTCCTAGCAGTAAACTTTTCCTCGCAGTAAACTTTTCCTCGCAGTAAACTTTTCCTCACAGTAAACTTTTCCTTGCAGTAAACTTTTCCTCGCAGTAAACTTTTCCTCGCAGTAAACTTTTCCTAGCAGTAAACTTTTCCTAGAAGTAAACTTTTCCTGGTAGTAAACTTTTCCTCGCAGTAAACTTATCTGGCAGTAAACTTTGCCGCGCAGAAAACTTTTCCTCGCAGTAAACTTTTCCTCACAGTCAACTTTTCCACGCAGGAAACATTTCCTCGCAGTAAACTTTTCCGGGCAGTAAACTTTTCCTCGCAGTAAACTTCTCGCAGTAAACTTTTCCGGGCAGTAAACTTTCCCGGGCAGTAAACATTTCCTTGCAGTAAACTTTTCCTCGCAGTAAACTTTTCCTCGCAGTAAACTTTTCCTCACTGTAAACTTTTCCTCGCAGTAAACTTTTCCGGCAGTAAACTTTTCCTAACGATATACTTTTCCGGCAGTAAACTTTTCCTAACGATATACTTTTCCTGGCAGTGAACTTTTCCTAGCAGTAAACTTTTCCTGGTAATAAACTTTTCCTCGCAGTAAACTTTTCCTCGCAGTAAACTTTTCCTGGCAGTAAACTTTTCCTGGTAGTAAACTTTTCCTCGCAGTAAACTTTTCCTAGCAGTAAACTTTGCCTTGCAGTAAACTTTTCTCTGCAGTAAACTTTTCCTCGCAGTAAACTTTTCCTCACAGTAAACTTTTCCTAGCAGTAAACTTTTCCTACCAGTAAACTTTCCACGCAGTAGACTTTTCCTCACAGTAAACTTTTCCTCGCAGTAAACGTTTCCTCATAGTGAACTTTTCCTCGCAATAAACTTTTCCTGGTTGTAAACTTTTTCTCACTGTAAAATTTTCCTCGCAGTAAACTTTTCTTCGCAGTAAACTTTTCCTCGCAGTAAACTTTTCCTCACTGTAAACTCCGGCAGTATACTTTTCCTAACAATAGACTTTTCCTGTCAGTAAACTTTTCCTAGCAGTGAACTTTTCCCAGCAGTAAACTTTTCCTGGTAGTAATCTTTTCCTCGCAGTAAACTTTTCCTGGCACTAAACTTTTCCTGGCAGTAAACTTTGCCTCGCAGTAAACTTTTCCTGGTAGTAAACTTTTCCTCGCAGTAAACTTTTCCTGGCAGTAAACTTTTCCTCGCAGTAAACTTTTCCTCACAGTAAACTTTTCCTAGCCGTAAACTTTTCCTAGCAGTAAACTTTTCCTACCAGTAAACTTTTCCTAGAAGTAAACATTTCCTAGAAGTAAACTTTTCCTGGTAGTAAACTTTTCCTCGCAGTAAAGTTTTCCTTGCACTAAACTTTTCCTGGCAGTAAACTTTGCCTCGCAGTAAACTTTTCCTGGTAGTAAACTTTTCTCGCAGTAAACTTTTCCTGGCAGTAAACTTTTCCTTTCAGTAAACTTTTCCTCACAGTAAACTTTTCTTAGCAGTAAACTTTTCTTCGCAGTAAACTTTTTCTGGTAGTAAACTTTTCCTCGCAGTAAACTTTTCCTAGCAGTAAACTTTGCCTCGCAGTAAACTTTTCCTGGTAGTAAACTTTTCTCGCAATAAACTTTTCCTGGCAGTAAACTTTTCCTTTCAGTAAACTTTTCCTCACAGTAAACTTTTCTTAGCAGTAAACTTTTCTTCGCAGTAAACTTTTTCTGGTAGTAAACTTTTCCTCGCAGTAAACTTTTCCTAGCAGTAAACTTTGCCTCGCAGTAAACTTTTCCTGGTAGTAAACTTTTCCTCACTGTAAACTTTTCCTCTCTGTAAACTTTTCCGGCAGTAAACTTTTCGTAACGATAGACTTTTCCTGGCAGTAAACTTTTCCTGGCAGTGAACTTTTCCTAGCAGTAAACTTTTCCTGGTAGTAAACTTTTCCTCGCTGTAAACTTTTCCTGGCACTAAACTTTTCCTGGCAGTAAACTTTTCCTCGCAGTAAACTTTTCTTCACAGTAAACTTTTCCTAGCAGTAAACTTTTCCTAGCAGTAAACTTTTCCTACCAGTAAACTTTTCCTACCAGTAAACTTTTCCTAGAAGTAAACTTTTCCTAGAAGTAAACTTTTCCTGGTAGTAAACTTTTCCTCGCAGTAAAGTTTTCCTTGCACTAAACTTTTCCTGGCAGTAAACTTTGCCTCGCAGTAAACTTTTCCTGGTAGTAAACTTTTCTCGCAGTAAACTTTTCCTGGCAGTAAACTTTTCCTTGCAGTAAACTTTCCTAGCAGTAAACTATTCCTGGTAGTAAACTTTTCCTGGTAGTAAACTTTTCCTAGCAGTAAACTTTTCCTGGTAGTAAACTTTTCCTCGCAGTAAACTTATCTGGCAGTAAACTTTGCCGCGCAGAAAACTTTTCCTCGCAGTAAACTTTTCCTCACAGTCAACTTTTCCACGCAGGAAACATTTCCTCGCAGTAAACTTTTCCGGGCAGTAAACTTTTCCTCGCAGTAAACTTCTCGCAGTAAACTTTTCCGGGCAGTAAACTTTCCCGGGCAGTAAACATTTCCTTGCAGTAAACTTTTCCTCGCAGTAAACTTTTCCTCGCAGTAAACTTTTCCTCACTGTAAACTTTTCCTCGCAGTAAACTTTTCCGGCAGTAAACTTTTCCTAACGATATACTTTTCCGGCAGTAAACTTTTCCTAACGATATACTTTTCCTGGCAGTGAACTTTTCCTAGCAGTAAACTTTTCCTGGTAATAAACTTTTCCTCGCAGTAAACTTTTCCTCGCAGTAAAGTTTTCCTGGCATTAAACTTTTCCTGGCAGTAAACTTTGCCTCGCAGTAAACTTTTCCTGGTAGTAAACTTTTCTCGCAGTAAACTTTTCCAGGCAGTAAACTTTTCCTTGCAGTAAACTTTTCCTTACAGTAAACTTTTCTTAGCAGTAAACTTTTCTTCGCAGTAAACTTTTCCTAGAAGTAAACTTTTCCTTGTAGTAAACTTTTCCTAGCAGTAAACTTTTCCTGGTAGTAAACTTTTCCTGGCAGTAAACTTTTTCTGGTAGTAAACTTTTCCTCGCAGTAAACTTTTCTTAGCAGTAAACTTTGCCTCGCAGTAAACTTTTCCTAGTAGTAAACTTTTCCTCACTGTTAACTTTTCCTCACTGTAAACTTTTCCGGCAGTAAACATTTCCTAACGATAGACTTTTCCTGGCAGTAAACTTTTCCTAGCAGTAAACTTTTCCTCGCAGTAAACTTTTCCTCGCAGTAAACTTTTCCTCACAGTAAACTTTTCCTTGCAGTAAACTTTTCCTCGCAGTAAACTTTTCCTCGCAGTAAACTTTTCCTAGCAGTAAACTTTTCCTAGAAGTAAACTTTTCCTGGTAGTAAACTTTTCCTCGCAGTAAACTTATCTGGCAGTAAACTTTGCCGCGCAGAAAACTTTTCCTCGCAGTAAACTTTTCCTCACAGTCAACTTTTCCACGCAGGAAACATTTCCTCGCAGTAAACTTTTCCGGGCAGTAAACTTTTCCTCGCAGTAAACTTCTCGCAGTAAACTTTTCCGGGCAGTAAACTTTCCCGGGCAGTAAACATTTCCTTGCAGTAAACTTTTCCTCGCAGTAAACTTTTCCTCGCAGTAAACTTTTCCTCACTGTAAACTTTTCCTCGCAGTAAACTTTTCCGGCAGTAAACTTTTCCTAACGATATACTTTTCCGGCAGTAAACTTTTCCTAACGATATACTTTTCCTGGCAGTGAACTTTTCCTAGCAGTAAACTTTTCCTGGTAATAAACTTTTCCTCGCAGTAAACTTTTCCTCGCAGTAAACTTTTCCTGGCAGTAAACTTTTCCTGGTAGTAAACTTTTCCTCGCAGTAAACTTTTCCTAGCAGTAAACTTTGCCTTGCAGTAAACTTTTCTCTGCAGTAAACTTTTCCTCGCAGTAAACTTTTCCTCACAGTAAACTTTTCCTAGCAGTAAACTTTTCCTACCAGTAAACTTTCCACGCAGTAGACTTTTCCTCACAGTAAACTTTTCCTCGCAGTAAACGTTTCCTGGTTGTAAACTTTTTCTCACTGTAAAATTTTCCTCGCAGTAAACTTTTCTTCGCAGTAAACTTTTCCTCGCAGTAAACTTTTCCTCACTGTAAACTCCGGCAGTATACTTTTCCTAACAATAGACTTTTCCTGTCAGTAAACTTTTCCTAGCAGTGAACTTTTCCCAGCAGTAAACTTTTCCTGGTAGTAATCTTTTCCTCGCAGTAAACTTTTCCTGGCACTAAACTTTTCCTGGCAGTAAACTTTGCCTCGCAGTAAACTTTTCCTGGTAGTAAACTTTTCCTCGCAGTAAACTTTTCCTGGCAGTAAACTTTTCCTCGCAGTAAACTTTTCCTCACAGTAAACTTTTCCTAGCCGTAAACTTTTCCTAGCAGTAAACTTTTCCTACCAGTAAACTTTTCCTAGAAGTAAACATTTCCTAGAAGTAAACTTTTCCTGGTAGTAAACTTTTCCTCGCAGTAAAGTTTTCCTTGCACTAAACTTTTCCTGGCAGTAAACTTTGCCTCGCAGTAAACTTTTCCTGGTAGTAAACTTTTCTCGCAGTAAACTTTTCCTGGCAGTAAACTTTTCCTTGCAGTAAACTTTTCCTAGCAGTAAACTTTTCCTGGTAGTAAACTTTTCCTAGCAGTAAACTTTTCCTGGTAGTAAACTTTTCCTCGTAAAAAACTTATCTGGCAGTAAACTTTGCCGCGCAGAAAACTTTTCCTCGCAGTAAACTTTTCCCCACAGTCAACTTTTCCACGCAGGAAACATTTCCTCGCAGTAAACTTTTCCGGGCAGTAAACTTTTCCTCGCAGTAAACTTCTCGCAGTAAACTTTTCCGGGCAGTAAACTTTCCCGGGCAGTAAACATTTCCTTGCAGTAAACTTTTCCTCGCAGTAAACTTTTCCTCGCAGTAAACTTTTCCTAGCAATAAACTTTTCCTCGCAGTAAACTTTTCCTCACTGTAAACTTTTCCTCACAGTAAACTTTTCCGGCAGTAAACTTTTCCTAACGATATACCTTTCCTGGCAGTGAACTTTTCCTAGCAGTAAACTTTTCCTGGTAATAAACTTTTCCTCGCAGTAAACTTTTCCTTGCAGTAAACTTTTCCTGGCAGTGAACTTTTCCTGGTAGTAAACTTTTCCTCGCAGTAAACTTTTCCTAGCAGTAAACTTTGCCTCGCAGTAAACTTTTCTCTGCAGTAAACTTTTCCTCGCAGTAAACTTTTCCTCGCAGTAAACTTTTCCTCACTGTAAACTTTTCCTCACAGTAAACTTTTCCGGCAGTAAACTTTTCCTAACGATATACCTTTCCTGGCAGTGAACTTTTCCTAGCAGTAAACTTTTCCTGGTAATAAACTTTTCCTCGCAGTAAACTTTTCCTCGCAGTTAACTTTTCCTAGCAGTAAACTTTTCTTAGCAGTAAACTTTTTTTCGCAGTAAACTTTTCCTAGCAGTAAACTTTTCCTGGTAGTAAACTTTTCCTCGCTGTAAACTTTTCCTGGCAGTAAACTTTTTCTGGTAGTAAACTTTTCCTCGCAGTTAACTTTTCCTAGCAGTAAACTTTGCCTCGCAGTAAACTTTTCCTGGTAGTAAACTTTTCCTCACTGTAAACTATTCCTCTCTGTAAACTTTTCCGGCAGTAAACTTTTCCTAACGATAGACTTTTCCTGGCAGTAAACTTTTCCTGGCAGTAAACTTTTCCTCGCAGTAAACTTTTCCTCACAGTAAACTTTTCCTGGCAGTAAACTTTTCCTAGTAGTAAACTTTTCCTCGCAGTAAAGTTTTCCTGGCACTAAACTTTTCCTCGCAGTAAACTTTTCCTGGTAGTAATATTTTCCTCACAGTAAACTTTTCCTGGCAGTAAACTTTTCCTGGTAGTAAACTTTTCCTCGCAGTAAAGTTTTCCTGGCACTAAACTTTTCCTCACAGTAAACTTTTCCTCGCAGTAAACTTTTCCTGGTAGTAAACTTTTCCTCGCAGTAAAGTTTTCTTGGCACTAAACTTTTCCTGGCAGTAAACTTTTCCTCGCAGTAAACTTTTCCTCACAGTAAACTTTTCCTAGCAGTAAACTTTTCCTAGCAGTAAACTTTTCCTACCAGTAAACTATTCCTAGAAGTAAACTTTTCCTAGCAGTAAACTTTTCCTAGAAGTAAACTTTTCCTAGAAGTAAACTTTTCCTGGTAGTAAACTTTTCCTCGCAGTAAAGTTTTCCTGGCACTAAACTTTTCCTGGCAGTAAACTTTGCCTCGCAGTAAACTTTTCCTGGTAGTAAACTTTTCTCGCAGTAAACTTTTCCAGGCAGTAAACTTTTCCTTGCAGTAAACTTTTCCTTACAGTAAACTTTTCTTAGCAGTAAACTTTTCTTCGCAGTAAACTTTTCCTAGAAGTAAACTTTTCCTTGTAGTAAACTTTTCCTAGCAGTAAACTTTTCCTGGTAGTAAACTTTTCCTGGCAGTAAACTTTTTCTGGTAGTAAACTTTTCCTCGCAGTAAACTTTTCTTAGCAGTAAACTTTGCCTCGCAGTAAACTTTTCCTAGTAGTAAACTTTTCCTCACTGTTAACTTTTCCTCACTGTAAACTTTTCCGGCAGTAAACTTTTCCTAACGATAGACTTTTCCTGGCAGTAAACTTTTCCGGCAGTAAACTTTTCCTAACGATAGACTTTTCCTGGCAGTAAACTTTTCCTAGCAGTAAACTTTTCCTCGCAGTAAACTTTTCCTCGCAGTAAACTTTTCCTCACAGTAAACTTTTCCTTGCAGTAAACTTTTCCTAGCAGTAAACTTTTCCTACCAGTAAACTTTTCTAGCAGTAAACTTTTCCTCGCAGTAAACTTTTCCTCGCAGTAAACTTTTCCTCACAGTAAATTTTTCCTAGCAGTAAACTTTTCCTAGCAGTAAACTTTTCCTAGAAGTAAACTTTTCCTGGTAGTAAACTTTTCCTCGCAGTAAACTTTGCCTCGCAGTAAACTTTTCCTGGTAGTAAACTTTTCTCGCAATAAACTTTTCCTGGCAGTAAACTTTTCCTTTCAGTAAACTTTTCCTCACAGTAAACTTTTCTTAGCAGTAAACTTTTCTTCGCAGTAAACTTTTTCTGGTAGTAATATTTTCCTCGCAGTAAACTTTTCCTAGCAGTAAACTTTGCCTCGCAGTAAACTTTTCCTGGTAGTAAACTTTTCCTCACTGTAAACTTTTCCTCACTGTAAACTTTTCCTCTCTGTAAACTTTTCCGGCAGTAAACTTTTCGTAACGATAGACTTTTCCTGGCAGTAAACTTTTCCTGGCAGTGAACTTTTCCTAGCAGTAAACTTTTCCTGGTAGTAAACTTTTCCTCGCTGTAAACTTTTCCTGGCACTAAACTTTTCCTGGCAGTAAACTTTTCCTCGCAGTAAACTTTTCTTCACAGTAAACTTTTCCTAGCAGTAAACTTTTCCTAGCAGTAAACTTTTCCTACCAGTAAACTTTTCCTACCAGTAAACTTTTCCTAGAAGTAAACTTTTCCTAGAAGTAAACTTTTCCTGGTAGTAAACTTTTCCTCGCAGTAAAGTTTTCCTTGCACTAAACTTTTCCTGGCAGTAAACTTTGCCTCGCAGTAAACTTTTCCTGGTAGTAAACTTTTCTCGCAGTAAACTTTTCCTGGCAGTAAACTTTTCCTTGCAGTAAACTTTCCTAGCAGTAAACTATTCCTGGTAGTAAACTTTTCCTGGTAGTAAACTTTTCCTAGCAGTAAACTTTTCCTGGTAGTAAACTTTTCCTCGCAGTAAACTTATCTGGCAGTAAACTTTGCCGCGCAGAAAACTTTTCCTCGCAGTAAACTTTTCCTCACAGTCAACTTTTCCACGCAGGAAACATTTCCTCGCAGTAAACTTTTCCGGGCAGTAAACTTTTCCTCGCAGTAAACTTCTCGCAGTAAACTTTTCCGGGCAGTAAACTTTCCCGGGCAGTAAACATTTCCTTGCAGTAAACTTTTCCTCGCAGTAAACTTTTCCTCGCAGTAAACTTTTCCTAGCAATAAACTTTTCCTCGCAGTAAACTTTTCCTCACTGTAAACTTTTCCTCACAGTAAACTTTTCCGGCAGTAAACTTTTCCTAACGATATACTTTTCCTGGCAGTGAACTTTTCCTAGCAGTAAACTTTTCCTGGTAATAAACTTTTCCTCGCAGTAAACTTTTCCTCGCAGTAAACTTTTCCTGGCAGTAAACTTTTCCTGGTAGTAAACTTTTCCTCGCAGTAAACTTTTCCTAGCAGTAAACTTTGCCTCGCAGTAAACTTTTCTCTGCAGTAAACTTTTCCTCGCAGTAAACTTTTCCTCACAGTAAACTTTTCCTAGCAGTAAACTTTTCCTACCAGTAAACTTTCCACGCAGTAGACTTTTCCTCACAGTAAACTTTTCCTCGCAGTAAACGTTTCCTCATAGTGAACTTTTCCTCGCAATAAACTTTTCCTGGTAGTAAACTTTTTCTCACTGTTAAATTTTCTGGCAGTAAAATTTTCATCGCAGTAAACTTTTCCTCGCAGTAAACTTTTCGTGGCAGTAAACTTTTCCTTTTAGTACACTTTTTTTCACAGTAAACAACGTTTCCTCGCAGTAAACTTTTTCTCATATCATACTTTTCCTGGCAGTAAACTTTTCCTCGCAGTAAACTTTTCCTAGCAGTAAACTTTTCCTCGCAGTAAACTTTCCCTAGCAGTAAACTTTTCGTGGCAGTAACCTTTTCTTGGCAGTAAACTTTTCCTGGCAATAAACTTTTCCTTGCAGTAAACTTTTCCTCGCAGTAAACTTTTCTTGGCAGTAAACTTTTCCTCGCAGTAAAGTTTTCCTAGCAGTTAACTTTTCTTCGCAGTAAACTTTTCCTCGCAGTAAACTTTTCCTCGCAGTAAACTTTTCTTCGCAGTAAACTTTTCCTCGCAGTAAACTTTTCCTCACTGTAAACTTCTCCGGCAGTATACTTTTCCTAACAATAGACTTTTCCTGTCAGTAAACTTTTCCTAGCAGTGAACTTTTCCCAGCAGTAAACTTTTCCTGGTAGTAATCTTTTCCTCGCAATAAACTTTTCCTGGCACTAAACTTTTCCTGGCAGTAAACTTTGCCTCGCAGTAAACTTTTCCTGGTAGTAAACTTTTCCTCGCAGTAAACTTTTCCTGGCAGTAAACTTTTCCTCGCAGTAAACTTTTCCTCACAGTAAACTTTTCCTAGCAGTAAACTTTTCCTAGCAGTAAACTTTTCCTACCAGTAAACTTTTCCTAGAAGTAAACATTTCCTAGAAGTAAACTTTTCCTGGTAGTAAACTTTTCCTCGCAGTAAAGTTTTCCTTGCACTAAACTTTTCCTGGCAGTAAACTTTGCCTCGCAGTAAACTTTTCCTGGTAGTAAACTTTTCTCGCAGTAAACTTTTCCTGGCAGTAAACTTTTCCTTGCAGTAAACTTTTCCTAGCAGTAAACTTTTCCTGGTAGTAAACTTTTCCTAGCAGTAAACTTTTCCTGGTAGTAAACTTTTCCTCGTAGTAAACTTATCTGGCAGTAAACTTTGCCGCGCAGAAAACTTTTCCTCGCAGTAAACTTTTCCCCACAGTCAACTTTTCCACGCAGGAAACATTTCCTCGCAGTAAACTTTTCCGGGCAGTAAACTTTTCCTCGCAGTAAACTTCTCGCAGTAAACTTTTCCGGGCAGTAAACTTTCCCGGGCAGTAAACATTTCCTTGCAGTAAACTTTTCCTCGCAGTAAACTTTTCCTCGCAGTAAACTTTTCCTAGCAATAAACTTTTCCTCGCAGTAAACTTTTCCTCACTGTAAACTTTTCCTCACAGTAAACTTTTCCGGCAGTAAACTTTTCCTAACGATATACCTTTCCTGGCAGTGAACTTTTCCTAGCAGTAAACTTTTCCTGGTAATAAACTTTTCCTCGCAGTAAACTTTTCCTTGCAGTAAACTTTTCCTGGCAGTGAACTTTTCCTGGTAGTAAACTTTTCCTCGCAGTAAACTTTTCCTAGCAGTAAACTTTGCCTCGCAGTAAACTTTTCTCTGCAGTAAACTTTTCCTCGCAGTAAACTTTTCCTCGCAGTAAACTTTTCCTCACTGTAAACTTTTCCTCACAGTAAACTTTTCCGGCAGTAAACTTTTCCTAACGATATACCTTTCCTGGCAGTGAACTTTTCCTAGCAGTAAACTTTTCCTGGTAATAAACTTTTCCTCGCAGTAAACTTTTCCTCGCAGTAAACTTTTCCTGGCAGTGAACTTTTACTGGTAGTAAACTTTTCCTCGCAGTAAACTTTTCCTAGCAGTAAACTTTGCCTCGCAGTAAACTTTTCTCTGCAGTAAACTTTTCCTCGCAGTAAACTTTTCCTCACAGTATACTTTTCCTAGCAGTAAACTTTTCCTACCAGTAAACTTTCCACGCAGTAGACTTTTCCTCACAGTAAACTTTTCCTCGCAGTAAACGTTTCCTCATAGTGAACTTTTCCTCGCAATAAACTTTTCCTGGTAGTAAACTTTTTCTCACTGTAAAATTTTCTGGCAGTAAAATTTTCATCGCAGTAAACTTTTCCTCGCAGTAAACTTTTCGTGGCAGTAAACTTTTCCTTTTAGTACACTTTTTTCACAGTAAACAACGTTTCCTCGCAGTAAACTTTTCCTCATATCATACTTTTCCTGGCAGTAAACTTTTCCTCGCAGTAAACTTTTCCTAGCAGTAAACTTTTCCTCGCAGTAAACTTTTCCTAGCAGTAAACTTTTCGTGGCAGTAACCTTTTCTTGGCAGTAAACTTTTCCTAGCAATAAACTTTTCCTTGCAGTAAACTTTTCCTCGCAGTAAACTTTTCTTGGCAGTAAACTTTTCCTCGCAGTAAAGTTTTCCTCGCAGTAAACTTTTCCTCACTGTAAACTTCTCCGGCAGTATACTTTTCCTAACAATAGACTTTTCCTGTCAGTAAACTTTTCCTAGCAGTGAACTTTTCCCAGCAGTAAACTTTTCCTGGTAGTAATCTTTTCCTCGCAGTAAACTTTTCCTGGCACTAAACTTTTCCTGGCAGTAAACTTTGCCTCGCAGTAAACTTTTCCTGGTAGTAAACTTTTCCTCGCAGTAAACTTTTCCTGGCAGTAAACTTTTCCTCGCAGTAAACTTTTCCTCGCAGTAAACTTTTCCTCACAGTAAACTTCTCCTAGCAGTTAACTTTTCCTACCAGTAAACTTTCCTTGCAGTAGACTTTTCCTCACAGTAAACGTTTCCTCGCAGTAAACTTTTCCTCATATTAAACTTTTCCTGGCAGTAAACTTTTTTAAGCAGTAAACTTTTCTAGCAGTAAACTTTTCCTCGCAGTAAACTTTTCCTCGCAGTAAACTTTTCCTTGCAGTAAACTATTCGTAGCGGTAGAATTTTCTTAGCAGTAAACTTTTCGCCGCGGTAAACTTTTCCTAGAGTAAACTTTTCCTGGCAGTAAATTTTTTCCTCACAGTAAACTTTTCCTGGCAGTAATCCTGTCATGACATTAGATTTTTCCCGGCAGTAAACTTTTCCTGGCAGTAATCTTTTCATGACATTAGACTTTTCCCGGCAGTAAACTTTTTCTGGCAGTAGACTTTTCCTGGCAGTAGACTTTTCCTAGCTGAAAACTTTTCCTAGCAGTAAACTTTTTCTCGCAGTAAACTTTGGTAGTAATACCAGGAAAAGTTTACTCTCAGGAAGAGATTACTCTCTTCCTAACAATAGACTTTTCCTGACAGTTAAATTTTTCGGCCGTAAACTTTTCCTAATAGTAACTTTTCCTAGCAGTAAACTTTTACTCACAGTAAACTTTTCCTGGCAGTAAACTTTTACTCACAGTAAACTTTTCCTGGCAGTAAAATTTTCCTCGCATTAAACTTTTCCCCGCATTAGACGTTTACTCGCAGTAGACATTTGAGCCCTGTAAGCTGTTCTCTTATTTTGTCAGCAGCAACCATGATGCGTGACTTTAAATGTTCTTACCAGTTAATTCTCGTTGTGTACACTAAAGATTTTTTGTGACCCCATAAGAAATAATCGCAAGGTTTTGAATCAGGACACCTTGCGGGTCACTGTGTTGGTCCGCCTCGGCCAAACCATCGCTGAGGAATAGTACTGTCTAACCATTGCCTTACGCCGGGACGTAAATGAGCGCGACAACTGTCATGCTGGAACACCATTTCTCTTCTAGTTTCCAATGGTATATCCTCCAGATAATTAAAAAATATATTTCGAAGAAAATCTTCGTACGTCTCCCCATTTAAATAGGGCAATAAGACTGGGTCTATTAAGTATTAGATTACGGAGAATCATCGCTATTACAAGTTTTTTTTTTCTAAATTATAGAAACTTTATGTACTTTATACCTTGTCGGATGGGTATTGAAGTCTCTCATTTATTTATGTGCTTTGTAGGTATTTTTTATAATTAAAATTTTATTATAAGATTAAATAAAAATGTAAGTATCACGCCTTATATTTTACTGTCACGACTTTCAAAGAACCTAATTTAAAAGTTTTATCCTGTGAGTGATGATTATTAATTTAATTTAATAAAACAAAGATTAAACTATAATTATTAATTTAAATTTGTGTTTAAATCTCCAGATCTTTTACACCTATTACCTTTCACCCTGTATCTTTTTTTAAACTGCATTAAGGACTCATGTAGCAAGCAGTACAGCACTATTCACCAATAGCAGTTTAAACAAAAAGCTAACTCTGGGATAACTTTTCACATTTTACAACGTGGACATAAAGCGGTGACCCATTAATCATAGTGAGAGAGAGGGCCATTGTTGCGCGTCGCCAACAATGGGCCAACAATGCGAACAGTTGTCAGCCAGAGGCTTTGTGCAATCTACTCGATGCATAGATCTGGCCTCCCACATCCAGCCCACTTCCAGCCCACTACTGAAAAGAAAATATCCCGTTCAGTTTTGTACCAAGAATCGAGATTGAATGCTACCTGTTCGTTATTGTGGAATATGATTAGGTTTCAGAAAACTTTTATTAAAATAACTGTTGAATGATATTAATATATGAAAAATCTTAAATAACTAAGACATGTAATAATAAATATTATGTTTAAAAAAAATAGGAAAATGGACGTACTTCGTATGATAAAAGATAAGAGTTGAACTTTACACTAGACTTATGTTTATGCGCTTGTTGATGGCGCAAAGTTGATTACACATTTAAGTTTTTTGTTTATTATTCAGTTGGAAAGTACACTATTATACTGAGTAAAAACCGAAGGAATATAGTGAAATGTTTATCATTGCTAATCTAGCACCACATCACCATCACGCGGGAAAATTGACAGGTAAATGTTATAATAGTATTAAGTCCGTATGTTCTCGTCTATTATAACATTGTGAGAACATCGAATATTAATTATTGCCAAATGACTAGTATCCAATATAGAATAAGGATTTCTATTTAATCAGAAAGGTTTCAACATTTTAAAATCCAACATTTTGGTCATCGACATTTGGGGTACAGTCATATTCCTCACAGTAAAACAAATACGTACGGAACTGCATTTGTTTACATGGATATTCACATCACATTCGCTTTGACCAATGCCGTCGCATTTCAAATATTTGAATGTCTAGTCTCTTTAAATTTATTTCCTACTCAAATACGAAAAATTATAAGTAAAGCAATCAAATATTAATACAGAATATATATAAATTAATATACATGATATGTAATGTAAAAACAAAAACATTTGTTTTGATTTAAAGGAAGCGACGAGACGGGCGGGACTTTCACCTGTTGGCGGTATGGCGCTAATTATAAACGGTATACACAGCACCATATGGAGCTCGTCGCCTTGAGACAGGATGTTAAGTATCGATACCCCAGTAATTTCACAAGCTACAACTACCTTTAATCCGAAATACAGCAACGTTTGCACAGTACCGTTTGGTGATAGAATTAGGGCCTGCAATGATGACTACCCATACGGTCTCCGGCAGCAAAGTTCTACCACCAGTAATTACTCTATATATGTCTACGATATATACTCGATATTTACGAGTTCATCTCATACTTCAGTACGTCAATGTTGCATTTTGATAAATGAATTTATTTATAACCTATCGGAAACTAAACGAGCTATAGCGATAGAATAAATCAACAGAACATGTCACACATCGCGGCATCGCAACTCGCCGTGACAATGTTTTTGGAAATAAAATACTCAGCAACAACTCTTCGCACCTCATACTAAAAAAAATCGGACAAAGGTAGTTTCGACCACGGCGAGTTTTGTTTTATACGCAGAAATACCAAAGTAACATGGCCGGCTGAGGTGACTGCGATATAACTTGCATAGACGATCCGGTAACAGAGACCTAAAACCAATGCAGGGTTGCACATTCTTTTCCGATGAAGAAATTCATTAATTTTATTACACTCGACTAAACAAGTAGAATGTGGATTATTATAAGAGGATGAATGTTATGTGTAATCACTTTCATAATTGATATAAAACTTCTACTTTCTCAAACCTGTGTTTTCAGAAATTGCGAGAGCGATGAAACTTAACAACAAAATATGGTGCAACCTAATTCCTTTCATTGATATGGGCAAGCTTATCACTTGCCATCCAGAGAACGTCTTACTCTTTTTACCTGTATCTTAGTTAAGTAAAAATACGAGTCTTAGTATAAATAAGATAGTCTTCACCCCTCTCTCTATTCTGAGTAAATTGTGGGAACATTTTAAGAACGCTTAGCCAGTCCATTTATCCTTATACTTATAGAAAAAAAATAATTTTAAACCAAAGGGTACAATCCTTTCAATACTTTTATAAAATAATAAAAAAGCTTTAATATTTTTCAACTTCAGGGTAGATGCGATTCGTAGACACAATAACGACAACAATGAGCACTACAGGAACAGTCGCCGGTCACTGGTTTCAAGCAATACATACAAAGCACCGCTCTTTCACCGACCACATTTAATATGAGAAAAAAGTTTGCGAAACTAAAAAGGTTCCAACCGGCTATAACAAATATTTATTACTAAATATTTTCAATTCAATAATAAACAAATAACAAATATAACCATTCAGCAACAAGAACGAAAGATTTTAAATCAGTTTATTCATCTGACCCTCGAAGTATACAGAAGCAAGAAAGCTTAAAGGTTTGTATAAACAACACTGTTACATTTAACTATAACAGTTTAACTATAATACTTGATAATAACAATGTTAGTTTCTAAGTTGAAGTTAATTCCATTATAAATATCATCATCATACTTTCCTATGGACGTGAATTGTTAAACTTAGTAGTACTTACATTTCCTTGTTTCTCTTTGATGTTATTGTTCAGAGCTTTCTTTATCTTAATCTAATCTTGACAAGACATTTACATTTATTTATTATTAATTTACACTATCTACCTTTAATTAATACTATTAAATATACAGTTATATGAATTTTGTTTGTCTTTATGTTTATTGTTATATAAACTTATATATAACTAATCTTTTTTTATTACCATGTGTGTCTCTGTTCATCTTTAACCAGTACTTACTTTACTTGCATGAAGTGTCCATTAAATTATCTACATGGAATTATCCTTCCATAGGTCCCTTTTTATATTATCTATCCCACTAGTAACAAAGATTTAACTGGTTAATCTTAACTTAGACATTAGGAATTTTTTACTTTATTTGAATCAGTATACATATTATTAATTGTGCGGTAGTTGAATAAAACACGACATTTGGCATCGAGAATGATTTAGAAGAATCTAAATAACTTACGATGTTATTTTCATTGCCCTATGTTACTATAATACTGATTAAGCTAAATTATTAATCACATTACCTTACTACAAAGGGAGGCGAGCTTACGTGAGATTAGGGTGTTAGAACGGTAAGCTTTTGTATGAAGTTGCGCTAATTCCACTATTTGATCCGTGTCCAACTTTTTTAAATCTACTATCATAGATATAACGTTTAATAAAACATGATTTTTATTAAATAATACTAAACATCCTTCTTCTTGTTTCAACTACTGAGATTCAGAACCTTCACCCACAAGGAGATAGTCAAAGCCATTTATTTACCAATCTTGCTAAGTATTATTTCATATCACATGTTAGTCTATATCATATTTTCCACTAAAGCAATTGTCCTTGAAACATGTTGGTTACTACACTATGTTCTCTTCAGCACAAGCTCAAGTTCATTAGGAACAGAACCTGCGACTTTTCGAGATATACAGTGCCTACAACTTCATTACAGACTCAGCTGTTACCTCTTCATATAATAAGAAATCATACAAATTTAGAATTGTTGTTCCGAGGGCCAGTGTGGTCTGTATGGCCTGAAAACACATTTTGAGACAATTAATAAGGCAAGCAGTCGTATACTAAAGAAACAATGTTGTATATTATAAAGCAAAATATAGCAGATTACTAAGACATTAACATCCTGTTCAACCGTATCCATATGATTAAAAAGGAAACAGAGAACCTCTATAGGAAAAATCGAATAAGATACGTTTATACATGTAACATTTATTGTGGGCGAGCAAAGGAAACTGAAATTTGCATTTTACGGTCCGATTTACGTAAACAAATACGTTTGTATATGAAGATGGTTTGGTATCTCCGACGGCTGGATATCTCCAAACAAAAAAATTCATTAAATATTCAAGCACATTAGTTGAATAGTTCAAGACTCACTAAACTCATACTTCAAACACAAGATGAGATATTGTACTAGATACGAAGGGGAAATAATAGTTAAATAAACTATTTTAGTTTAAAGTAAGCTTCGTGTCTTCTATTACGCTATGTATTATTGCAAAGCATGAACATAATATTTTTCTATACGTAATCTAACTTTGACTACTTGTTACTATATACACAAAATAATTGATAAGTGATATTTAATCATTGCTATTTACACATATGATATTAGATATTGCAAACTTCTTATTAGCGAAAAAATGATCTGGAATAGTATTAGCATTGTTTTCAACTTCAAACTTCAAGCTGTAAAAGATTATGTGGTAAGACATAATATCATAAGTTCTGAATTTTATAAAGTATATTTTGAAAACTTGTAAACACATACATAACGATTAATGGATGTCGTAAAATAATGGTGGTTTATAAGCAAGAAATGGGTCACAGATGCAAGGCAGTTGTAATAGCGATTCCCACAACAATGTACAAATGAGAACAGTTATTAGCTACTGGCCCGTGGGTCTATAAAATCTTAGCATAATCAAGAACCGGGGGATGAAAAAGAAACTACAATAGCTATCGCATTGTGTTCAGCGATAGGTTCTCCGTTATTACAATATCTACCTACATACTTTTGCATTTCAATTTATTCCTTACATAAAAGTATTTTCATACTTTAGAAAACATTTGCAACTTTATTTTATCTCAGCTTTTTTAAGTTTTCCTTTGTTCTAATAAAACTAATATAAACAAACTAATATATTGAAAATATAATAAACGAAAATTAACAAACCGTTAACCAGGGACTTCTGAAGTAGCATTACTTCTCCTTCAGCGAACGAAAGGCAAGCGCTTCAATAATTCAACCAAATGGTAGCAGCATCATCAAATAACAGACGTACAACGAAGGGAAACAGTACCGGATCTAAGCAAATAGATGAAAATTCATCCGATCAAACAATGCTCCCCCTTGCTGCTCGTTCGCTTCGTAAATATCTTGAAGCGGTTACTGTATCTAATATGCAATTTCTTACTCCATTGTTTCACATATTTAATACGTAATAAACATTCATTTCTCATTAAACACTGACAGTTAATACAAGTGCATATGTATCAATTACAAAAAACGTTAACTAAATCTAAAATAGGATCTCATAGAAATCATGTAATCACAATTAGTTAACCGCCTTATTAAATTTTACTTGTATTTCTTTCATTTTCTATTGCAAATAGAAATGGGTTAACGTAACGTCAATTTGTATTATTATTTTAGGTATACTATGTAAAAAATTTAATTATAGATAAGCGACTGATATAATTTAATAATCGAAATTTTAGCAGTATACGCCACTCTTACTACCTACTCCTATGTATTACATTATCAGTGCTCCAACGATTTCGCTGCAAATTTTGATAAGTATACTTAAAACAGCTTAATTTACAAACAGTGGAAATGTTACGTTCTAATAATATTTAATTGATAGACCGGGTACTAGTTAAACAATTATGTTTTCAGACTAATGCATGGTATAAATAGAATCATTATGGTGGAAGTTAATGTGGTTTCAAGCAAAAAATTTCGATCACAAATTTTGTATACAAATTATCAGTATAAAAAATACCTCCTCCTTTATAATCAACTGTGTGTGGATCTTTGTCATATCGAATCAATAAATTCGTCGACCAGCCGCTCTCCGATACATGTGAGAGTACATGAGTAGAGAGATTGGCTCACATGTGAACAATGCCTCCGCATTGTTGCCTAACAAAGGTACGGATCTATTAATTAACTCACCGACAAATCGCCATTGTTGCATGCATTGTTCCGTTTCTACCGCCACCGGAATCATTTTTGGATGTTACATAGCGAAAAATGCAGTTTCCAATGAATGTTTCAATCAGAATTTCTAGCATATACACGTCGATACAATTTTCTTTAATTTTACATAAGTAATTGTAGAGACTTTACAATAAAGAAGAAATCAGTAAAATAGATACCCTGCTACTTGAAAAGTACTTCTGTCGTTCAAGAATGCGAAACATTAATACCTATCACATAACGTGACAGTAACCGAGCCAATAAATACAAAATTGGTTTTGTTGACGCATAAAACGAATCCAAAGATTTTCAACAGAAGATACCCTACATAATCGAAAGAAAAAACTGGAACATTCGCAATCATAAGTCGACTACTTCCAGTGGAAAAACGATTTCGCATGCCACCGTGTAACGCGAACTCCGTCAAAACTATTGGCAGAAATATAACTCTAATGGTTTTATGGCACGATATATAAACAAATTTGAAGTAATGTATTATTTCTTCAAAACCTACTTAATACTTAACTAATATATTAATTAACGGTGACTCTCTACTGTCGAATAAAATCTCTTTGATTGATGCGAGGCATAAAAGCCATTTCTCCCAAGTAGCGGAAATTTACTAGAAACCTTTGTTCTATCAAAACTAGAACCTCATAAACTTTTTTGTTAAAATATCTCGTTGTAATTAAATCAACCGGGAATAATACAAAATGCCTATTTACTTACGTGGTCTGGAAATATTTGTGTAAAGAGTAACTGTTGAGGAATCACTAATATGCAAATTAACCATAAAACTAATTACTTCACTGAACGTACAAGAGGATGAAGTCTTTATGTTTGAATAGTTTTCCAACATCCTAGACTGAAGTTAGTCGGTTTAAGTTTATTCAAGGTACAATATAGTTTGGTACGTGTAATGGAGAAGTTTGGCGTTCGGTTTCCGCAGCTTATTAAGTTAATCTACGTATTTGTTGACATATTGCCACTTTTAACATATAAAATATACCTGGTTTATATCAAATTTATCACATTAGGTGAAAGGTCTGTCTTGTTTAAAATATTGCCAATTCGGCTCTCATATGTCATGGCTACTAAAGCCATATAGAAATATGAGGTCGTATAAATTTTTAGTTCAGGGAAAAAATGCTTCAAACATTAAAGACATATAAATATGTTTAATACACATATAGAACAAGTAGATCCTGCTAACCACGTTGCTTAGTGTATTTAAAAATATAAAAATTAAATGAATTGATCACCTCTTTGTATCACTTCATGATATGGCGTAGCTGTTATTAGGTAGCCTTATGAGCTGTCCCTGGTTTAAATTCGAACATTTATTAGGAAGTTTGGTAGTAAGTAATATATTTTTGTAACAGCCTGACTAGCTAATGGATTCATGTAGTAAATCTCCTGCTATTATAGCGTTACTCTATTAGCATTACAGCCATAATATTTATTCTAGACGAGCACGCTTCACCATCTTCAGTGGCATTGCCTTTTAAGATGAAATTGAAGTCAAAATCAGACACTAACACATAAATTTGTAAGATTTTGTCTGCGGTGTTCATGGAAAAAACATAAATAACCATGTAGGAATTTTAATGCTATGAATATAGGACTATCGTAAGATTAATTCAATCAACTCCTACACACTGGACTAGTTAGCTTTATAATGCTTTAACCGGAAGAATGGGTTCGCGTGAACAATGGCCGTACGTGGTTGTTAAACAAAGGAGGATCTATTAATTAACTCACTGACAAATCGGTCGTTATCAGTGCGTATTACTATCGCCAAACAATAATCGCGCTTTTAATAACCGACGAAGATGAAAAGCTCCTCGATTCAACGTGTCAGTAGTACTTCAGAGAGACACTTTCATTTCAATGCCTTTTTTATCTTTGTTGGACAGAGTACATCAAAAATTTGGTTTGAAAAATACGTGAAAAATGCAACTGTAACTGATTTTTGACTCCAATATGCTTAATTAAAACTTTGTGATTTTTCATTCTCTATTAATACATTTTAAACGATCGGCCACTAGAATGACATAATGACCTGAAAAGTCATAAGGAATTTACTGTTGGTAGATCACTGTTGCCAAAGACCGTCTAGTTAGGTACCACTGCTGCGCCTATTTCTATGAAACTGTACTGAGCAAACATTATTGTATTCCGATTTGGAGGGCTCTCTTGCTAGTAAAATTACTGGCATATGTTTTGCGACTAGCGCAATATATTGCTATGAACATCATCGTAACTAGCGCCATTTTGTGCAGGCTTTGTTATGAGCAGGGGTATCGCTTATCATCAGGTGAAGGTTTCGTTGAATAAAAGATCGACTGTAAAAAGATCTAAAGGACTTCAGACTCATATCAAATACATCATTTGATTATTGTCATTATCTCGACTGACTGGTCATCAAATGGTCTGGTTTTAGGAACCTGTTTCACTAGGTGTCACTACTCCACCCCACCCCCTGCTTTTTTCCATATAAGTGTATAGACAATGCTACTCTGACCTGGTCAGTTCACCTCGACAGTGACTTCACGAGGAAAAAACCTTTAAACTAAAACCATGTTGAAAATACCTGAAAGTACTTGCAGGTGGTATTTACTTTGCTATAATAACGAAAGGGTAACTGTAGAACTAGCTGCTCCGTTACACGTATAAAGCTAAGTGGAGTCTTAAGTAAACTTAAGCTTCCTAACCGTAGTCTAGAGTGTTGGAAAACTATTCAAATATAAAGGCAGTCTCAATGTATGCCGCATGGAGTAATTACTTTCAAAGATTATTCAATTACTTACTTTACTTTTAGTTTGGTAAGCAAATACTCAGCTTTTACTTTTTTCCTGTTGGACATGAGACGAATGGTAAGAAAAACTTCATTATAATTGCAAAAAAGTTAATTCAACAACAGTAATAGTATAATACTTAATTAAGTATTCGTTTAGTAGTTGCAAAAAGTTCATTTTTGGATTGATTGTAGTTAAAATTTTTTAGCTTTGACTCAATTTTCTATTGTATCATTTTCGCTTTTGCTAATTTACCACCCGTGTTGGTGGCAAGAGCTGGAAATAAAAAATTAGAAAGCAGAACGGCGTGTATAAATTTCTTAAATATAATCAAGGCTAACTCTGTCTCTAAACCCTATAATGACGAGGATTGTGATGACTACAAAGATGACAAAATTCTTTCACTTTTGTCTATTGATGTTCCAATGTAATATCACATTTTGGAGAATACTTCGTGGCACAGTGAGAAACTCCTTGCCTTACGAAACGAATGGTTCAATTCCAAGTCAGTATATTTTGGATACAGGTAGAATTCTTCTGAACCTACTTGCCTGGTTACTCAGTCACTAGGTTAGGAATAAAATAATAATAAATAATGTAAAGGAAAATTCACGTTCACATTATATATCACCATAACCTAAAGCAAAGCAGTATGCGTGTTTTAATTATCGACTGTATTTACAATTTACTTCTGTTTCGGCTAAAAATCACCAGAATGTTTACACGACATAATGAAAACAAAATATTAATTTCAGCTATCGACGATCCGCAGGCGTTGGCTTAGCCACCGACAAAATTTAACTGTATACTAACACGGGATATCTTCACAGAACATCTTACTGAATGTAATGAAACATTCCCATGCACTCGCTTAATATGAACATTGTTTCATAGCAAATGTATACGCACCGTGTTCTGAACTATCTGTGTGGTTGTTCCAGTTACCATCAGACGAAATCAAACAGTGTATTTCATAAATTTCTATTAAATACAACTTTTTTTATCTATAATGCTACGAGCTTACATTAGACTTTGAGTTCATATGACATTAAGCTTCTATGTTCGTAGATGTTAATTTTTTTTACTCAATTAAGCGACGAAATGTACGATGAAAAGTAATACGCCAGCCCATTACTATGTAGCGCTAGTTAGGATGATGTATACTGCTCCATATTACGCTCGTAGTCTGAGTCATATAATGTTGAGTCTCATTACCCCAGTAATTACACTAGCTAGCGGTGGTACCTACCTAAATTATCCCCGTAAACAGAGACCTACCACTGGTGAGAGTAGCTTACTCCAACAAAATTATCTGTCTCTAATATGTTGATATCCGTAATAAATCAATACTGTGATACCAATAAAACAAAACATTTTTCTACTGAAATATCCTATGTATATATATTTTTATATGTATATCATTATATATACATGTAAAGAAAATGGATTTCGTTTGAAAAACTGGTGAACGTATGGACATGAGAACATTCGACGCAAAATGTTTGTAGATAGTTATTTTTTGCATTTCATAGATCCTTTTCTAATTTTATTTCTAATTACCTTACATAAACATTTTCATTTCGCATTATATATGCGATTGCTATAGAAAGTCATTTCCGGTTGCGGTTGGTCTTAAGGAATATATCTTAAGGACTAATTTTATGTGTAATTTAATATTACGGCCAGCAAAATCGGGGACCAGCTAGTACTTATATAATATAGCAATAATAAACATGTCTTCTTTTACTTTCCACTCAAACAATATTGTATTACTAAATATATAGGTAATGTATGTATATTATTACATCGCAAAAATTTCTAGAGAAAAACTACGCATTTACCAAACAGTAAGTATTATTTTACTGACAGTATTATGGTTTTCTTTTTTTCAGATACAGTACAATATTTTTCTCATATTTTTAAAGTTTTGAGGCTCATAAAAATTGTTATATTAGATGATATACATTCTCTACAACAATTGTATGAAGTTTAGTTTGTTAGACGATCAGAATAACTTGTATCCATACTTACTTATGGCAAATTAACCTTTCCATTTTTCAGGGGTTTTTACGTCTGACATCCCCAAAAAGAGTTTTATAAAAACAAATATTATTAAAATCGCACCAAAAAGATTTCGATAAAAGCGTAATCTAAATTTCGTACTCGTACTTAACATCAACATCATTATTGTGAGTGTGCGGGCGAATATAATCGCCTTTCAGCAAAGTCTTATTGTCAACTTGAAAGCTTTCACAGCCTCTTCAGCTTCTTACAAGCGAGTTATTAATCTGTCGTCGGTGTTTGTAATTCAAAAAAATATATAAAACGCCTCCTCATAATACTTATTTCACCTTTCCAATATACGAATTTTGCTAAAAGGTATCGACAAAAACATTTAGGATTATCGTAAATATCAAACATTACACGCGTAAGCGAACACATTTACATGGCTTTCTTAGGAACTTTAGATTTCAGCTAGTAAGAATAAGACTAAGATAAGCCCTGCCTAAAAGGGTCTAGGAGTTTCGCGGGCCTTGAGGATGGGAGCCTTTATCGCTTAACAATCGAATAACGTATGGCTCAGTGATGGTGCCTAGGAGGGTTTGGCCCTTCCTTATGGACCTCCTAACATAATGTATAGAGAGTCACCGATGCGTTCTGTAAGAGATTCCGAAGCCTCCCCGAATGCAATAATGCAGACCACCGAAGGGTAAAGAGTAAGAACAAGAAAAAAGCATGATATCTCTGGAACATTCCGTCCCGATATCAAAACAAAACATTACGGTACTTATATTTAAAAAGTGATAAATATTTAATTGAAGATGATGTTAAGGTAACGAATAATACAAAAAAGGTAGAACTGATTAATAAAAACATAAGCTAATCTTTAAAAAAAACAAAACAAAATGGCCCCAAAGTGTGTGCGACTTAATAAAAGGCGAGGAAGGCGGCAGTCATAAGGGAATAACGTAATACGTTGTTTGAATAAAATGAGTGTAGAAATTTTTAGCGGCCCCACGTTCGCCCGTCGGCGGCGTATTACACGAGAGGCCTACGAAGACGTGGCGTGAAATTGCCTCCGGATGAAATCTGAAGATGATGCACCTCCTCTTGCTTCATACACTTTCAAATTATAAAACGATGTAAGCGCGACGAAACGGTTATAATCAGGAAACGTAATAAAATAACGGACATTAAAACACTGCCTATCGCCATGCATTCAAAAAATCCTTATGCCTCACCAGTACATAAAGTTTTTAACGTCTGATTTTATCAGATGATTAAATAACAGCTTTTTACTATATTATATACTAGCTATTCCCCGTCTTTACTGACAGTAATATATAATTAGACTTGAAATTAGTTTGAAATATTCCTTGAGAGCAACCGCAACCGCAAATGACTTTCTGTAGCAACCGTTACTACAGCTATCGCGTAAACAATACCAAATGAAAAAATAATTAAAAATAAAATTAATGATCTATGAAATTCAAACAATATATGGCTTATAACCATCTAGAAATCATTTCGTGTCGAATGGTCATTTTCCCATCTAGACACTTTTACTAATTTTCACGTGATTGACGAATGAACCAAAACCCATTATCATTACATAAGTGACACTAGTATGAAGTTGTCATCAGAAAAACTCCAAAACTGTATAGAATTTTAACTTTTTAATATTTTCAATGAAAAATGTTGGAATTTCATTCTTCCTTTCAAATAACTTGGCACCTGATAATGATACTTATGAACTAAAAATAAACTATTATCAAGGTGATTACACATTTTTAACCATTATGTATTCAGATATACAAATTCTGAGGGATTCATCTGTTAATAAATAAAAAACTTTTCTTATTACATCAAAAAGGTTAGTTAATGGTAATCATGACGCTGGCGGAAAGAAATATATTCTTTTCATTTAACACACTAAATTTCCTTTTTTTTATCATTTGCGATTGCGAATAACAGGATTTTACACGAATCCCTTAAGAGTCGGTCTCAATTTGCAAATAAGCAAGTTTTCATCGATTTTCGTCTCCAAGGAATAAAATAATTTCACTTCATGAAAGTTTTACTCAGTACTGCATTACTTGATAATTTAAATCTATCTATCAAATCCCTCACAAGTTTAGTTTATCCTACTTTCACCTAATGCTTTCTAGTTCATACAAAATTAAAAAGGACACGGTTTAGTCTGAGATCGAGCTTATTTGCCCTCTTGTAATCCGATTTCATTCACCAAATAATGAACACCATTAAACTTACAGCTCTCTAAACCTAAAAGGAAGTATTCCTCTGAAATAAAGGATCCATTTTGAAACTTAATACAAAGTGATCAAGGTCTTTAATTTTTGTAGGATTGTTTTAATGTTAGAGGACGGACAATTTAATTAGCAGTGGAAATATATTCTTAAGATGAAAGGCGTAAAGTTGAAATTAGTTTGTTTGGGTGAAAAGCACATTTCCCCGAAAAGATATGCCGAACCCCGGTGCAGACGAAATATGAGGATTAAATTCCTGTACTGCACTTAACAAGACTAATTTATGCGCGGGATGCCTGCACCGCGCGGAGTGTACTCAGCTTAACTAAACTAATTGAGAGGTAATGGTTGATATTTAGCAGCAATATGTTTGTAAGTTCTCTTGCTTTTCAGTTTGTTGAACAAGCAACAGTTAATTTACTTTTAAGTTAGTTATTATTTAAATTATTGGTTTTCCCTAGGAGCTACAATATGAAGTTCTTTAAAAAGGGCGTGAAAAGTTTTCTGCAAAGTCGGCAACGCTCAGTAATAACTCTGGTGTTACTGGCGGTTATAGGCTGCAGTTATCAGGCTGGCTGCGAGCCTATTGGCCACCCAAGTGGTATTAAAAAAATTGTTTTATTATTGTTTGTTTCAAGTTAAAAATTAACATCTTTATTTTGTACTAATATTTAACAAACAAACAGGACTACTACCCCTACTTACCTGCATGTAACAGGTCTTAGTAAAGATGTCTCCACAACACCGCATTCCACTCGTCGTATTGATATTTATAATTTAAAGTCTCATTACTTGTTAACTGCAACATACTTAAAGCCGGAACACGGCGGAAATATACGCCGCGGTGATCATCAAAGCGACTTCCACCGACTGTTCTTAAGTGTGAACTTAATAAATAAAATAATACTTCGTTATAACAATAATGATAAAAAAAAACATTAGAACGACTTAACAATATGAAACTTCTTAAGCTTTTATTCCTCATTTGTTGAAAATTAGACAACACTACATAAACGATTCAGTTAAGTTGATATATTAGTGTGTATGAATGACAAGTTTACGACCTGTATACTTCAATTTTTACTTAAAACTTAATATATACATCATCTCTAAAAACAATAAAGATGTTTAATGTATATTAGATGCTGTTGTCAAAGATTACCAAACCAAAAATTATAATCAAAGTAAAACATTCATTTTGATGCTCGTATATGTTAGTCTTCGATCCACTCAGTTTACTTACGACGTTATGGCCAAATGAATAATCCTGTTTGTTATTTATAATGATATTATATATTTTGGAAAAGTATACATCATAAACACAGTTCACATACAATAAATCAAATATACTGAACAGTGATAATAGAGCCTAGATTTTGATTGTTATGCACTAGACATATCAATTATCGGAAGAAGGTACCGCTGGTTTGGTATCATAAATCCGACGCAACTGTCTCGTCTTTTTTCCATACTTACAATATAAATTGATTATTTCTTACAAATGTAAGAACTTATTTTAAGGAGAATGGAAGACGAGAACTTTTTAAAGCTTGGCGAAGAGGAGGTTGAAACCCCTTTGTATTGTGCTAGTTGTAATTTCCTAGCAGACGAACCGCGCGACAATCCCGACTTATCTTTGTTCCTTGACTACACTTTCTCTTGGGCTTCCTTATTTCCATCATTGCGTGTACACCACCGTTGGCTTCTATTAACATTACAGGAAAGTCTATTTTCAAACAAATTAATACATTTGTCACTTGTGTTAAGACGTAGCTTGATTTATGTCGCAACTTCACAAGTTTTGTAGTCGCTTTCATTTTATACAGCCGAGCAAGAGCAAGGCGAATTGTTTGTTTGCGTTCTTTATATTCCTACATTATGTTGTTCAGAGATCGCACGTTTGTAAATGAAATTAAGCATCATATTGCTGTTTACTTTAGGAACAAAACAAAGATAAGTTAACATGTCTCTGCTTTGACATAACTTTCCATTTTATTTTTGTACAAACCTTTTTTTAATTATCAGTCAAAGAATTATCGCGCTTACATATTGTACTTGTCCCCTTTCTACGTAGTATAAAAGAATTCGTTATATTTTTATTACTATGTATAACTATAAGCATCATAAACATTTTATGTTTTTATTTATATGTTCGTTAATCTTTGTAAAAATTTCTCAATAGATAATATACTAAAATTACATAGTCAGGGCTACCGGATAAAATTAAAACATGTTTCTTTGTACAATGAAGCGAAGAATTAGAAAGCAATAACGAATGCAATATGAAGATCGGCATAGAATTGGAGAAATGTGTATACAGGTGTACAAGTAAATCCTAGATATAACATATAATAATTATAATAAACATGTTCTAAAATAAGTACTAACAATATAATAGCCTTAGTGCTTCTTTCGAGAGAATTCAAAATTATTTCAAAGCATTAATTGTATATAATGCAGGCGCTTACGTCTGTGGAACCTTTGAATTACGGGAGACGGGATCCGCTGCGGTTCCGGGACGACTGTCTCGTTGTTCCAACGCCTGCAACGTGTACGGCGGGCGGACTCCTGCTGCGGGAGACGAATAAATAACAGAATGCAAGGCGCCAGGCCGTGTACACACCAACAGCCCGAATTAACGTCCGCTTGAAAATCAATACAGAATGCAAACGGAAAAATAGAAAAACATAGAAACTTAAACGTGACCATGATATATAAAATTCATTGGTTCAGATCTATGAATCTTATCCTTCATCAATGTTTTTATAGTTGTAAAGGGTAAACATTTTACAGAGCCCAATTCAATCTAACCTGCACACGGTGCATCATGCTAAACAGACGAGACTCTCACCACCCATCAACTTGAATTGGACCAGCGTGGTGGGGTTAAGGCCTAATTGCCCTTCAATGAGAATCCTTGAGGGAGACCTATTCCCAGCAGTGGACTTTATCCGGCTGATAATATAGATATCATAAGATCATTATTTTTATAATATTTCCTTTTTGGTTTAGAAATTATTATTAAAGACTGGAGTTCTCTTGTCTCAGGTATTCACCGCTAGTGAAGTTACAGATGAGTACCGAATCATACTCAATGCCCAGTCTTAATAGAAGGAGACATACAATCGAAGGGTATTTATTTATATCCCTGGTCAGAATCTCCATTCCAATAAAAAACCTATATAATGTGCAAGAGAGATCAGGCATCTGTAAAATATAGTTAGGCCGATATCCTTATTATTGTTTACTATTTCTAGGAGAAACTATTTTAAAACAACACTTTTACTTTATAATATTTGTGTTACCTTTAGTAAATTTTTTAATCTGTATTCAAGTCTTGATGTCCGCGAGCTCATGAATTATAACCGTCATTAAGGAAACGTCTGCTTTCGTTCACTCAGCCGCGACTTAAACGAAGACATCACGTGCCAAGAAATGATAAAATAAATTTCAAACATTCCCCCATTACAAAGCTAATGGGCTGTATCTCGAAGGCCAGGGAATAAAAGATCCGTCGATTAGAAACTTTATGTTTGCAATATCCCACTCACCCCATGCAACAGAGTGAATCTCGAGGGTACGCTTTCAGACAACCATAATTTTGTGTAATTAAAATTTCAGAATGTTATATCAGGAGGTTACTGCCTTCGTGGTACAAAGGAT
This sequence comes from Troides aeacus, assembly GCA_033220335.2. NCBI lineage: Eukaryota > Metazoa > Arthropoda > Insecta > Lepidoptera > Papilionidae > Troides > Troides aeacus. Next base: position 3,931,411 of record CM067275.1, on the reverse strand, counting down.
AAAATCTTAACTTTTTATTATATACAACACAAAATCAGGTTTGATTCCGTGGCCATCATAATCAGCCGATAAACGTCCATAGTTGGACATAGGCCTCTCCCAAACATCTCAACATCGATCGGTCCTGCGCTACCGGTTGTAGTCAACATAGCCTCCTGTATCGCCGACCACCAGGAGCCGTAGTTTGTAGGAGTTCATATGGGGGATTTGGACTATTTCCTACTATGCTAGCCCGACAGGGGTTGATGGGAGCCAAAGCCTCGTTTTTTAATTAGTAGGGTGCTCCTGGTCTCGTGGGTTGTTGTGCGGGACCTCTTTCACCCCTATTTCGGGGTCACATTTTTCTATTTATATAGGTTTTCTAAACTTACATTTTCAATATATAAATAAATGGACATAGTAAAATATGTATTAAAGATTTGCGAGTTAAGTTCAAGATATTTTATCTAAAAAGAAACATTTGAGGAAAATGGTAGAGTTCGGAATAGAAACTTATCAATTTACAAGATAAGGGAAGTGGGGATATTGAGTCAATTACCTATCGCTTGGTTGAGCGTTAATCTGAGTCTGGAATCAAAGGAATGGCGAATCGAATGGCTTCTATAGAGCTATTATTTACCTATAATAGACCAGAGCCAACGTCTTTAACAAAATTACCTTCCGTGTTCTTATAAACCTGTCTATTAAATTAAAATTAGATTTAAGATTTGTATGGACAACAACAAAATGTTTTTAGTAACTTAATAAGATAAGTTTATACGATACTTTATAGAAAGCTGATTATAAGTAAATATGTATGTTACAACAGTATTGTAATATATAATATTTACCTGTTGCCAAACGTCATATTACATACATTACAGCTTTTTGATTTCTTTGCTCGGTTGTATACAAAATATGCACTAGAAATAAATTACACCTTAATTGTTTCCGATACTTTTCTGATATCAATCTACATGGATATTGCCCTCTTAAAATCAAAAAAACGATAGATATTATGTTAATAAAAATCAAAAATAAACTTGAAAATATTATTGAGGTGCCATGGTGAAGTATATTTGGCAATAACAAAGGAACTAACTTCGCCCAAGGCTGTTTAAAAACTAGCGCTACCATGACAACTGATGAGCATCGTCTACAATGTTTAAACGATGTGAAAGGCATTGTGGCTATTAAAACAACCGAGTGACGTGATTCAACAATCTTGTCCAAAACCGACGAGCAGAATGTAATGCTGTGTATATTATCTTAACTAGTTCCACATTATTATTTCAGGCAGGATAGAAGATAAAAAAAATCGCTGGGAGCCACTGGATTCAAACAGCACAAGACCGTACTTTGTGGAACACATTACAAGAGACCTATGTCCAGCAGTGGACGTCCATCCATGATGATGATGATAGCAAGGGCATTACTTACGATCCAGTGAACGTCTCACTCGTCTCATCGCTTCGTAAAATTAAAAATAAAAAGGCCAGTTATTCAGCATCGAAACGAAATCGCAGCGTCCATAATGATTTTGTATAATCACCAATGAAAGAAATGACGAGAAGAGAACTGAAAATTGAAACGACCGCCTTTTCGGGACCAACGTAGCGTTAAAATTAAAAAATCGCGAAAATTGACGGGCGAACTGAAAACATATAAATCTGAGGGCTAGCGGAAAATTAAAAAACGTCCCGAGGCGACGGCGCACCGTCGCACTTTGTCACGGCATCGGATCTGATATTCCAACTTTCCTTAAAGCTTACTCTGATATTAGCTACACAAAATTTAGCTGCAAATCTACATATGTCTATTATCCTAGATATCTATTTATTTTTAATCCTTATTGTAACACCTAAATATAGATTACAACAGGCTAACTTAATGCCTGTAGGCATTCTCTACCGCTCAACCTTGGCCTTGGTGAGGTGCAGTGATATAGACAGAACATTTCCATATTAATAAATAACCTAGCTTTTCCCCGCCCGTTCTGATAGCCATAATATAAAATTAGACCACTTTCTACAGCAACCGTTACTATAGCAACCGTATAAATAATAAATAATTAATATGTTTATAAAGGTTAATCAGACCTGATATGATAACGAATCTATGACATATAAAAAATAAATAGCCTATAACCATCTACAGATTACTCCGCATCGAATGATCATGTTTCCACGTCGATACCTTCACTAGTTTTTACGTGATTGGCGAACAAAGAAAACCCATTTTCATTATGTATATATAAAATAGTTCGTGAATTCAATGATTTGGCTGTGTTGACAACTCAATAAATTTTATTATTTTAGTACGAGGGCAACACTGGTCTTTTTCTTGTGTTTAATTAAAAATAGCCCTCACTTAATATAAAACACTCACGTGATTTTTATTTACCTGTCACACAATAACATTATTGTATATGCTCCTTCGAGCCGGATATGAACCAGCGTCCTAAGCCTTTGTCTTTTCCACCGTAACCTCTTTAGTAATAAAAAAAAGTATTTTGATTGCAGAAGATATTACATTATTCATTACTTTTATATAACACAAAGAATTGCGAATATATATATACATACATAGAATTTTTTTTTAAAAAGATTGCGAAAATTTGGTTTAAAAATTTCTTTAAAGAAGAAAGTTAAACTAAATTTTCACCTTTTAAAAAAAAATTTTTGCTCTAAAAGTAAAACTAAACTTCTTTTATCAATAACATTTGTAAGTTCCATATTCTGCCTCTACATTTTGTATTACCACGTCTTCACGTAAGGGCCAAACCCTCCTAGGCGTCATCGCGGACCCATACGCTGTCCCAGGCAGGTTGTTGAGCGGTAAGGGCCTCCACCCTCAAGAGCCGCCCAACACCCTGTTAATCATCTACGACAGACAGGGGCTACCTTAGTCCTATTCTTACTAATCCGAGAGTATGCGACTGAGGCTCTTAGTACCTTGAAGGCACTAACCACTAGAATAACAAACACCGGATGTTCTCATATTACTATTATCAGTAAGGCACATCAACACCCATAGATACTCTGTGATCAGTTCTCATACAGGCTGCACCGCTTTTAGGTCACTTTAAAACTACTTTCTTTAATTTTAGATAGTTTTTAAAAACTCCTCAACGCCAAAACTTGACTATTTTGTGTATTTCATTTGATACTTTTTTCATCAACTTACTATCGCATACTGTAAAGAGCCTTGTATATTAACGAAATGCTTTTAAATTCGCAAACAGTACTGTTATTAAGGAGCAATGTAATCGACCATTCCTTCGCATTACCCGCACTTCCGATTGTTACGCCGTTTAAGTTAATGATGCACTAATGCGTTTGCAGTGTTACCATTACGCCGGAAGTCCACTCGAGTGACTCATTACTACATAACTATTATTACGCGGTAACACTGAATGCAGCTATGAACGACATAAAAACCTATATTAATAACTGTTAATTATTTTTTTTTTTTGCACTGTTTACGTACGGAAGACCAACAAGAAGAAACTATACAAAATAATAAAAAAAACTGTTGGTTTAACTAAAACACTTGGACAAGAGTTACCTATTAACCGGACAGAGTGATTGTTGAAGTACACAACAAATTATTTACTGGTGGTAGGTCTCTCTATATTCTTGATGTAGACCGGGCTGCAAGCCTTAGTGACAGCTCATCTGACACTGGGCTCGTGGTATCCGGGATACACGGCCTGCGGGTAGGTCTCTGTTGCCGGAGACCGTCTAAGCAGGTACCACTGCAGCTCCTATTACAGCCGTCATTTCCCCATTCCCATGTTGACACGTTCACTAGTTTTCAAGTGATTGGCGAACAAAAGAAACCCATTTTCATTATATGTATAGATTTCAGCCGTCAAACAGTAGTATGCAAACATTACAATGTTTTAGTTTTAAAATCGCTGTAGCTAGTAAAATTACTGGGGTAACGAGATTCTACATCTTATGTGTCAGCGAGCACAATGTTGTGCGGTGTATATCGTCCCCACCAGCGCCACTTGCTTTATTATTATTAGTTTCATCACTTCGTTAAATGAAAAAATTATGATATACTAAGTTATTACGTAAAAAATCGATTGGAGCTTAAAAATACCAACATTGGACCAAAATCAATATTTTTTTTTTCCCATGCTCAAGTATGATTTTTTTCAAACTTTAAAAGCTCAATTTCGTAATACTCTTTACCAACCAAAAAATAATATTTATTAAAAATACACAGAAGTCAAACAGAAATTAATGGGTACAGAGTCTATCTTTCCTATTTTGATACCTCTTGGAAGAAAAATTTTTTTATACTTATTTATTTAGGATCATCCACGGTTTCCATCATAGAACCTTAACAACCATATAATTTAAGGAAAGGACAATATTTTCTTTCATTCGTCTCGCACAACAATGTGGCACTAGTTAGGATGATATGCACTGCATCACTTTATGCCCGGCAAACGAAAACATAAGATGTTAAGTACCGTTTAGTATTTTATTTAGTATTTTAATCGACCACACTTCTTTCAAACAGAAACAGCAATGATTGCTCGCTACTGTTTGACGGCGGAAATCTATATACAAAGAAATGTTTTTTTTTTTGTTCGCCAATCACGTGAAAACTAGTGAACGTGTCAACATTGAAATGGGGAAAATGGTCATGTCATTTGACGCGGTTAAATTTTCTTCTTTTTTTTTTAATTCCACGGATCTTTTATCGCTTTATCTCTAATTAACTTTTATAAACATTTCCATTCCATGTTATTAATGCGATTGTTATTGAAAGTTATTAGCGGTTGCTGTTGCTGTTGCTCTCGAGAGATATTTTAGTCAAATTTCAAGTCTAATGCTATATTACCGCGAGTAAAGCAGCCAAAGGACAAAAAAAGTTTTCATACATGATACTAGTAAAAGTCCAGCAGTCAACAGAGTTGACTGCTGTTCTAGATATTATGAATTGTGACTAAGAGTATCTGTGTAAAGGTGTCAGTGGTCATTATTATTTGTTATGGAAATTGAATTATATCTATGATTATTTTGTTTATAAACACACTTATAATTGTCACTAATTGTTGTTGAAATCAGGGAGAATATATGTGTATATGAACAGCTGTTTTAAATTAAAATGTAATTATTATCAAATTTTTGTTATGGAAATTGAATTTAAAAATGATTATTCCAACTATGATATCAGGGTATAGGGACTGTTTAAATTCCGTGCCAACTTCACCCCATTGGCTGGCACTATTAAGAAATTTAAATTAATTTTATAGAAATAAAATAACAATGTATTTAACACATAGAGAAAAGTGACATAAATCTTTTATGTCAATTTCGAAAAGTATGAAAATTTTACAGTTAAAGTAAACGCGGGACAAAAGATTTATACTGTCAAATATATTCAAACCTTGAAACTACACTGGCAACCCTTCATAAAATATTCCAAACGTTGTTCGCGGATTACGACCATCTTTAGATTTATGGCAACCCGCTGTCCGCCATATTGTTCCAAATTTAAAAATATTTATTTTTACCCTCATTCACATAAATATACCCGACGAGGCTATCAGGAAACTGTTCGGTTAAGCAATGAGTGGACTTTAGAGACTTTTCTTTTCAGATTTTATGTTTTTGGGTTGAATACAAAACTCATTGTTTGTTATTTTCCTTCATTCTATCAATGAAATTTAAAAAATAATCAATGACTTTTTTTTATTTAAAATGATAATTCATTACGAAATTATTTACTATATTTTTATACATCGCGTCAAATAACTTTTGGTTACCCATACATATTTTCAAATTTAAATGCATTACTCTCTTTTAACGTAAGAAATAAATGAAAATGTGTAAAATTAAAAAATCTAAATAAAAATAAATATAAAGAGCAATATATTAGCCCGTGTGGTATAAAATTTAAACATCCTGTATGATCGAAAATGCTACAACATTTATTATTCCTTACTTAAATTATATGAATCAATAGCTGTTTCTGTATTAAAATTTCATCCCTTACTACACCTAACCTACAAGTTATATATTGAAAGAAAGCCTACATCTTAATGTCCCATCCTACTCCTTAATAAAATGAACCAACTGTAAAAAAATTTAAGAGAATTGTTGCAAAAAACATATAAATATAAAGACATGTTCTCCCACCACGGGTAGAAAATATGCCTGGAGCAATAAGCTTCATAGATAATTTACAGGAAGAAATACATTAACTTGAAACATAGAACGAGGACTCATCAGAAAATAAGTAACATATTTAAGTAAATAATAAACATTGCTACAATTTACTTGTGATAGGTGTCTGTTATCGGAGACCGTATAAGTAAATACCACTGCTGTGTCTATTGCTACCAACAAACAATAGTATGAAAACATTAGTGTTTCTTTTTGACAGGAATTATAGTTAGTGTAATTACTGAGGTAATGAGCCCTAAAATCTTATCCCTCAGCGACGAGCGCAATGTGATGCAGTTTATACCATCCTAACTAGCGCCACGTTGTTATGGGCAGGCGTATCGTTCACAATCAAATGAACACCTTGCTCGTCTCCTCGCTTCGTCGAATAAAAAAAAACTATTATTATACTGTTTTACTGTACATGGGTATGACATTAGATTTGATTGATTTAATAAAACTCAACATCTTATACCTCAAGGCGACGGGTACATTATGATGCAGTATACTGTATGATATCATCTTAACTACCGTCACGTTGTTATGTGCAGGCGTATCACTTACCATCAGATTAACGTCTTGTTTGTCTCATCACTTCGTATATTTTATAAAATTTCTTTTCAATGAAACTTTATCTATCTCTTGGGATAATGGCGTTTCCTTATAGATTTCGCCGATATCAAGTATAGGAGAAAAGGGATGATTTCAGATAGTGGCGACGGTCTTCACTTATTGCGAGAGGTATGAAAGAAGAAAATGGGATGAAGTATGATAGTAGAAATGAAGTTTGAAAGATAAGTATGGAAAGAAAGATATGAGAGAGTGAAGGCTAAAAATTGTATAGAATATGTGATAGAGATGTTAAGAACTCTGTAAACTAAAGGCCCTGACCAACAACGCGCAGGGAGACGATTAAAAAAAAAAGTCAAGTGTATATAATACTAAGGTCACAGATTGTAACTAAGAATTAAGTGAGTTGCTAAGAATGTTTGATGACAGGATCGCCGCCGATGTACATCAACAGCGAACCTGTCATCAATTCACGAATGAAACATTAAATCGAAGTATCTAAATATCTCCAATAAATGTCAAAATGCCGATTCGCAAATAGAATCACCAATGGCACCGTTCAACTGATCAACGACGGATCTTGTCCGGATTAAATTCAAATCTTATTTATTACTTGAGAAATTCGATTGTGCAAAAAACCTATGCAGTCCAATCGGATTGGTTTCCTCGATGTAAGTGACTAGATTAGATTTACATTTAAAGCATTCCGTTGCAGATAGATCTTTTACGTATTATTAACAAAACGTGAGTCTACAATTTATTTGCATGTTTCCAATACCTACAATTTCTACCAGTTGATATGCGCTGCTGCTAGTGTACGAGTCGAAGTCAAATGTTTTGTTCAATATACGAACATCCGTTCACTTATTGAACGTCAAAATCTACCATTCATTCGCAAAAGAAATATTTGGGACCTGAAACGAATGCCGTAAGGAGTCAACTGGTAACTGTCATAAGAAGCTCGGGATTACTCCCTTCTTATTCTCCTTTTATAACTGCTACTTCCTGTTTGTCCAAATTAGAAATGTATGGCGTAAGTTTTGTTTAAAATTACTAGACATTAGTAATATCTCTAAGGAATACTAATTTGTGCTGTCATATATATATACATACTCAAATTTGCATGTGATCTCCTATAAATGAGGAACACATTATACTATGTTTTTATTATATACCGTATATCGTTCATCGGGAGTATTTTAAGAAAAAAAACTATAATATCAGAGAGACATTGGGGATATTATAAAACGTCTTCTGAACACAGAAATTCAATACAGATATTATATATCATGTACATATTTAACAAAATAATGGTTTATGATACTTTTGATAATTCGTATACATTTATGTTTGTCCTTATGCTTACAATGCCAAAGTTGAATATTATTTTTTATTTTATTTTTAATATAAACATGCTAACTTTAAATAACAACTTTAGGGGTTGGTAAATTTTTCCTAATTTCCATAAAATATTCATTAAAATGACTTCAACGGCCAAGAATAACGGGGCTTAATAAATTCACACCTTCTGCTTCTTGTGTCTTTGCCTGCATACGTAATTTAATTACCTTAAAGGAAAACTTCGGTTGTATTAAAATAATTGTATGTTAAAGAACAAAACGAGCTTAAACAAAAGCCGTACCTACGTATGGACAGAAAAGTTTATATACATGAAGGGAATTCAACTGCAAAAGAAAAATCTTGTTTTTAAATAACCTTTATATCTTATTACTTAACGTATATTTCTTAAGTCGTTGAGCTTAGATAATCAAGTTTTACACCAAAGGACAATGGGGATCACGGCGCCCCATCCCATATCTCTGACTTTCTTCTAGAATCTTAGAATTTATTGAAAGGTACCCCGTCATCATAAAATATAAACGGAAATCCTAAGAGTAAGATATTAAGTCATGTTTTCTCAGTCAATTTCTTTTTTTTATGTTATCACGCCTTTTTCCGAGTAGGTGTAGGCAGAGGTGAATAAACACACACTTTTCACCAGATGTGGTTAGATTAGGTCCCATGTAACAGAAGGCGAGCCTGTTGCCACTTTATAGGGACCACCACACACACAAAGATGATTTCAGTGTGCGGGTTTCCTCACGATGTTTTCCTTCACGGTTTGTATCTCGCTGTTGTAACTAAAGTTCACATAATGTACATAACTTAAATATTAAAGTCATTGGTACATGCCGAGATTCGAACCCGCAACCTTCGCAATGAAAGCCGCATGCTCTAACCATTAGGCCAGCAAGCTACTACTTCTCAGTTACTTCAATACCAATAGCATCCTTAGACCTCAAATATAGTAATCTTTTAACAACCGCCATAGCGCAGCATTCCTTACTCAATTCCGGAGCCACATGCTTTGGAGTTTGGATACTGGTAGGATTCTGTCAAACCCGTCCATTTAAGTTTCCACATCAATAATAGCAATAATATAATTTCTCTGTTCCAGCTGTTTACATTTGAGAGCCAGAGCGTTAAACTTAGACTCATACGGTCACATGTGCTAGATCCCTCAACGGAGAGCATGTTAATAACAAATCCTGCTACTACTTAATACTACCACAATTTTTATTATAATTGTTTTGAAGTAAGAAGATTCACACTGAAAATCATTTTAATAATATATTTTCAATATTGTATCCTAATACATCATCAAAGTTCGGATCTTTTAAGCATGAAGATGATTGAAGTTTGACGTTTCGCGAAGATTAAACTGTACAAGTAAAAGGAACGTCTCCAGCAAATACTGTAATTGAGTTAACCTGGAAATGTCATGTTTAAGTCGACCCTTTTCTCAGTCACCGATTGTATTCCTTTGCCCTGTGACGTCTCGCAAGGTTTAATTTTAACAAAAGTTAAAAAGTTCTACTAACAAAGCGAGTGTTTAGGAATTTGTTTTCACATTAATTAGAGCGTATAACTTAAAACTTTCATTATAAAGAGAAACTTCTCGATCAGTTTCGATTACTGCATCATTTAGAATTATTATGATACCGAGATGAACGTTTTAACGTATGAAAATAAAAAAGAGATCTAAATTTAAGCATTCGTACATTTTCATCAACAGATTACAAATAGAGAAAAACTATAATCATAATATTATTTAAACCCTGGGAGCATTTTATCAACACAAGAACAAAAATTGTAACAAAAAACGCCTTTGTGGTTTTAAGCCCGAAGCACTTTGAAATTATCAAATATTCTCTTTTGTACGAACGAAAACATTGTTCAATAAAGCGAAAGTCTAGCTGAAAATAAAAGTTAACAAGTAAATAATGTTACAACAGCAAATGAAAATTCCTTACGTAAGTCTCTAATTTCATATTATTGAAGCATTCTCTTCATTACATACTTTTCGAGACAAGAGTCTAATCTCCAACGTGCCCGGGGCTCGCGCAGGCTGTCCCGGAGAATTAAATTATGTCTTTCCATGAATATTATACTCGATGTCGCAATCTTTTTACATTACTTAAATCAACCTCGACTTTGAAATATCACTCGATTTATCATAATTTCATTCTTTTATCGTTTGCTCGTAAATTAATTTCACTTCTTAGACTTTTCACAGAGCATTTGTTTCGAAACGTGAATACTTTAAACGGCCTAATAATATTGCTCATATTTATTATTAGGTTGTTACTGAATTTAGATAGGAATATACATCACTTCCGTATTCGTGTATATCATTTATCTTCTTGACATTTTTAATTATACGTAAAAGCATATTTCCAATTAAGCATCTAGAAGGATAAATATCGCTATCATCATTAACATGAGCTTTGGCATCCTTCAATGATTTCTACACAGCTAGTTCCTATGCTACCCGTTTCCTGCGGCTTCCTGCCACCTTAACCAGATCATTGGTTCAAATATCAAGTGTGTTTGGAACTACGTTAGACATGTAAAACATAATTCCTAATACCACAACTTTTGTAGGAATGATGACCTCTGAACTATAATGCACCAATGCCATAATCAAATACCCAGGCTAATTTAAATTTAATTCAAACGGAAAAGTAATCATCTAAAGCGACATCATTATGTATTGTCATTGAAAACTGGCATCGCAATAAGTACACGCGACGGAGATGTTACGGAGATGCCCTGACGTCCCTCCGATGGCGGAGTTTTTTATCGTTGAGCCGAGATAAATGTCCGGTTAACGGGGGTCCAACGTTGATTTATACGGAACGTCCGTCAGGGCAACGAATTACGAAGGCTGCGATGTAAATCACCCGACGTCCCGGCTAAATCGATACCAAGCTAATAGGTTTTCAATAAAAACACGAAAACCTCGACGTTTGTTACGTTCATTCTAATACATACCGAGTGAAAGTAAAAAATCTACATTCTATAGAAATAGCCCTTACATGGATAACAAATGTTAAAAAGGAATAGAGGAGTAAATAATACAGTGAATAATGTCACCAAAAGTAAATTTCTATAGTCAGATCTAAAAACTGGATGAACTTTTCTAGACGCAGTTTTTACTTGAACATATAAAATTCTCTTCGATACAACATCAGCATTGTCTAAATTTTTTAAAAATAAATATAAAAAATTCAATTATTTGTATAAAGAAGCATCGCTATGTAATATATAATCATTATCAACAAAATGCCCAAATCTAGATTTAAGCTACCCTCAGGAATCACTGTGTACAGCGTTATCAGCATCTAGTGGCCTATTACTATCACTCTGTGTCTACGTTGTGAAGGGAGATCTACTCATATAATAATAATATATACGTACTGAAAAAATATGAATTGATCCTTTCTATGTTTATATTCACACCAAACATAAACACTTTTTTTAATATTAAAACAATAACAATTTACATAAAGAGTGAGCGAAGTGACACACCCGTTATGGGGCTGATCTTTATTGGCGCAGCAGGTTTGCTATCAAAACTTTTTATAGGCAAAACTTGACGATCATAAAACATGTTCAGGTGGATTAAAAGGGGCGACGGAGTTTCAGGGGTTACATTTGCCTTTCAGATAAATGACACGTCTTTATTTACTGCGTACCTACGTAATTCCTGCCCCGTCTACCTCGTCGCTTCATTTTCAACAGGAAATGTATGCTTACGACCTTGGCAAATGTTCATTGCTGTTTCACCACCTTCTACATTTAAGCTATATCATTTTACTACATAAAAGAAAATTTTTATGTTATGAATTTACCTAGGTATTTCCGCTTCATATATAAACTTAATTAAAATTTTCCAAATCATCGTATCTTACACTTGACAGAATAAACTTCCGTTTTCAGTAAATGACCTATAGTAAATAACATATACAGCAAGTAAATGACATATATAACCCAAATTCAAAAGGTTTCTTTAAATAAATAACCTTTATTCATCTCTCCACAAAATATCAACCGTAGCACGAGTATAATACGTATAGATAGAATCTGTTGACTGTTTATATATAGATTTATATTTTTATATAGAATGTATTCACTGGTGATATGACGTGTGTTCAGTAATTTTTAATATTTACTGTCGTAAAAAATTTATACGGTTAGGTATTCTACTCAGGCACGTTTTAAGACTTCTCTCTTCTCGTGATTAGTCAATAAATCTCAAGGGATGCAACATAAAAGGATGCTCGTAGACCGATGGACGTTGGCAACGTAAAGTGTTGGAATGGAGACCCCGCATCGGAAAGCGTAGGATTGGCAGACCCCCGTTAGGTGGATAGAGGAGACCAAAAGAATCGCTGGGGGCCACTGGATTCAAACAGCTCAAAACAGTGCTTTGTGGAACATTACAAGAGACCTAAGTTCAGCAGTGGACGTCCATCGATTGAAGTAATGATAAAGGGATGAGAGAAGCAGATCGTGGACTTTACGATGAGTTGTTATAATATGTTAAGTCTAATTAATTTGGACCGCTGTAAAGTTGGCACTATTTTTTGGACGTAAAATAATTTCGGCAAATGTATCTACGGTTTTCTTTGCGTGAAATTATGTATTAAGCATATATTGAATTCTGCGTGAAATTATGTATTAAGCAATATTAAGCATATATATGAAAATAGATAGTAGTGTACTTGAATAAGTACACTACTATCTATTCTCCGCCCGCTTTCTTAGCTGACCTCTTAATGACAGAAGCAATATATCTACCAAATGTTATACCTTTCCGTCTAATATTTTCAGAGATCTCGTGAATAGTCAATAATCAGTAAATGTAGGATCCTGTATATATATAGTCACTAGCCTATTAACAACATGATTATTACCTAATTCTGAAACTGAACATTATATCTTTTTATTTTACACCGTCGAAAAAATAACAACCTTATACATTTAGCGTTAGAGTTGCAGAATTGTCCGTAGTACTTCCAATTACGTTTCACCCTGGACAAGGTGTTGGCAGCTGGCAGCGCTTCCGTAATGAAAGCCTGTGACACGTCGACGCATTGTCTGCGCTCGAGTGATGCGACGGCGTTTTTGTGTATGCAACGGTTTCTTTATGCCGACCTACAAACGCAGCAAACTAGAAACTGCATCACTGGCATTAACACTGGGGAGAGCACTCTGGTAATTGTGCTTGTCATAATACAACACTTAGGAACAATTAAAAACACGTAATGCAGGTTTTCAAAGGAATCTCAAAGGTTGACGAGGATCGATTGTTACAATCATAAGAAATTTTTTATACCACTTTCTATTAAAATGCGATAAATAGTATTAGAAGAGAAGACAGTAACAGATTGTTTGTTAAAACTAGATTTCTTTTATTCGATGAAGTGACAAGACAAGCCAGACATTCACCTGATGGTTAGAGATACGCTTGCTCATGAAAGCGAGCTAGTTAGCTTGAAATATACAGCATTACATTGTGCTCGTCGTCTTAAGACATGAGATATTAAGTATTGTTACGCCAGTAAATTTACTCGCTCTATAACGTCTTTTAAACAGAAACACAGTCATATTTATACTCTATTTGGCACCGGCAATGGAAGCTGCGGTTAAATTTACTTAGACTACCACTTTATAAGCATTGTCCCTAACGCCATGAGACAAAACTGTAAATCCCTTAAATTTATTTTTACTTAAAAAATAGAATCTAATTAAAACAAGTTGTAATGAATTACATAAAACTTTAGTAAACCTAATATCTGCATGTCTAGGAGATTTCCACCTATTATATGTTAAGACTCATCATGATATCTCTGGAACCATTTGAGATATTGACATATGAGATATGACAACACTCTGGAACTATTGAGACTTGAAATTTGGTAAAAATATTCCTTTTGTCGAGTATAGGTCAACTAAGAGGTATTGCAATGATGTTATGGCCAACAAAGCGAGCGGTAAACAGTTAGTTAATGAATAAAAGACAATACTACATTAATTCAATGATGACCTCTCTTAACATATGCAAAACTCAAAGTTCAAGCTACATTATACTTTAAAATATTAAGAAACTTTTTGTACAATTTATAAAAAACAAGTTAATAACGACTGTTAAATAACAGCAACATATCAAGTGAGAACTCAATCCATAACCGCCAGTAGCATGTGACAAGGAATGTTTTGCTGCAAAAAGTTTAATTTAGCCCTTGAGTTATATCCGGCGGCGGGTGTTGAGCGCGTTATTGGGCGCAACGAGCACCCACTGCAATATGGCTGAGAAAAATTACAAGTAGGAAATCTCGAAACACCCTTCGACCTGCAACGGAGGGTAGACGGATGAAAAACGATAGAGCGTTAATACGACGCTTGATATTAATGTACACATATACCAAACGGCAAAAACTTTAACTCGTTCGATGAAACAGTCAAATGACAACTCTATATGTTAAGTCAAATTTTTGTTTTAATAAAAAAAATTAAAGCTAAAATCATTGTTTTCTTTTATTTGAATATTAATTTATAAATGAACTATAATCGTCAGTTATAATTAAATTACATTGTTTCCACAATCCCAAACTTTTAGTAGAGAATATACACAACTTATGCTTCCGCTTTCAAAAGATAGAGATGATATCACAAAAGATTTATTGTGACTTTTGATTTTCTATTACACACACACAAACACAATTTAAAAATGTGTTTAAATTCAGTATTCGATACTCATGCAGGTGAGATTTTTGTTACTCGAGATAAAAGCGGCGATATTTTAACATGACGACATTTTGATCCCGTCGCGTAAGTCCAACTCCCGCTGGTATTTGTCGGGTAAGACGAGATTCGCACTGGGGGTGTTAGAGGATATACCACTCTAAAGTAACGATAGAAAAACAATTTCAAACTTTACGTTTCGATAACTTACTTATAACTTGTTATATCGCTAAGTTAAGCTTGTTAGCATAAGTATGATTTGGTATATTTATATATAGATCATGAATCAGACAATACAGTTTTTATGTATTTTCAGTGAATATTCTCCTCGTTTTATATGAAGCAGCTTAATTCTATAACAGTAGTATATATAAACTGTAGCATTTTCTTTATTAGAGGTTAAATTGTTTTTTCAATTACTGCTGTAACAAAGTATTTATCGTCTTAACTAGCGACAAATATTTTCATAGTATCACTATATTCTTGTTTTGAGCGGGCTGAAAGCCACAGCGGCTCTTACAGCTCATCTGACACTGGGCTCGTGGACCCGGATCCACGGCTTGAAACATAGTATCACTTACTATCAGTAGCCTCGACGAATAAAAAAAAAAAAAGTATTATTGTCATACATGAACATATTTTTTTTAATTTACCATATATTTATTTATTGTATATCAACGAAAAGGTGTTCGCCTTTTTTTAATTTAAACTATTTATACGACATTAACACAACATGAAGTATTTTTAGCTCATGTACAATAGATTACAGATGAAAGATTATCGTCTGTGAAATACACAAACAATAATTTTTACCAAATTTACTTAAAAAAGAAGCACTGTTTTTGTTTAATATATGTTAAGAATTTGAAAAAGTTTATAAGCTCTATCTAGTGCAGTCCAGTGTCTGTCGTTCGGACAACGTCCGGTCTAACCGGACGTCATTTCAGAGCCGGAAAATCGCCAATCTCCTACCCTACCTGTGATTTTTTGTCACTTCCATGTGACTTGCTTACCGAACATTATGTACTTTATCTATTGAAGCATTGATTTTCAATTGACAAGTAAATTTGTTTATAAAATTTTACTTAGCAACTTGAAAACTACTGCAAAAGCTGGTCTCTGTTTTATTCATGTCTGTTTTTGTTTCTGTCATGTCATTAAATGTTTTATTTATTTATTTTCAAATCGTTATTGTAAATCCAAAAATTATCTTTCTATAGGTATACAATAGGACTTGATGCCTATGGGTATTCTCTACCAGTCGACCTAGGATGTGGACGAGATTTTATCGTTAAAAATGTAATCTAATTAAAATTTAGAGTCAACTTCTTTTTTTTTTATTAACATCAACTCTTAAAAGTAGCTCGCTAGCCTAATGGTTAGAGCGTGCGGCTTTCATTCCGAAAATCGCGGGTTCGAATCTCGGCATGTACCAATGCCTTAATATTTAAGTTATGTACATTTGTAAACTTTAGTTACAACAGCGAGATACAAACGGTGAAGGAAAACATCGCGAGGAAACCCGCAAACTCAAATCATCTTTGTGTGTGTGTGGTGGCCCCAATAAAGTGGCAACAGGCTCGCCCCCTGTTACATGGGACATAATCTGACATCTGGCGAAAAGTGGGTGTTTATTCACCTCTGCCTACCCCTACTGGGAAATAATCTTGATAATATAAAAAAAAACTATTTAAATTAATATTATTTTGGCTTATTATTTAAACTATTGCATAGAATGGACGAATGAATAAATCTCTTCTATATATAGGCTTTGTTGCTGCTGATGAAGTCGGTCACCAAAGTGTGGGATTGTAAAGTTTAGTTATTGTAAATAATTCGCGTGTTCAAACAGTACCTATGTATTTCGTAAAATTCACTTTACAGTAGTAAGAGAAAGTTAAACATTAGCAGTTACAGTTAACTCGGGTGTCGTAGGAATATATGATTTCTACCGCAAGACGCCCAGTCTTTTATACTCAATTGAATATTTGAAAGAGTCACACGACACAGTGCTCTTATTTCCTTCAACGCTTTGTATAAACAAATTAATAACTCAACATTTGTTATAGCTTTAAGCGACAGATTCCATTGCTTAGTCTTCGAGTGCTAGGTGAGAGGACGATGACAGAATAACAAAGAACGTCTGTTCAGAATGGCATCACGACGGTACTCTTGTGGTGATAGATACACGGCACACTTCTAAAATTTAAATCAGCGCCATCTAGTTAATATATTTAAAATGATAACAAGTTAAGATGCTTTCTTAAAATTTAACATTGACACAAAATGTTTGCGAAAATGTAGTATTTAACGCACAAAGGCGCTGTTTTAAATAATAATGTAATAAATAATTAGCAATTATAATAAGTGTCAATTTAATATAAATCATTAATAACAAATTGTTTCTTCAGTATTGATTTATTATGGTCTGTATATAAAAATACATGTATTTGTTTCTTTGAATTAAATTATTGAATATTACAAATATCAAGCAACATAGTTTCAATTACACACCTGCGTACAATAACGGAAAAAATAATTTAAGGTACAATATTAAAAATAAAAAAGAAACAATTACAACAAAACTAATAGGGACAGGGACAGACAACAGGGACTAAATATTAAAGACAGACTATTAGACGTCTGTGACTAGTAAGATTCAACACTGACGATTTTAGACTTAATAGCTGGTAATTTATCTTTCTCTATAGTAACAACTTCAAGACCTAAATTAAAGTAAATGCAGACATTGATGCACTTGGTGACAAATTAATAAATTAGTTTTACTATTATTTTTATTATTTGTTCATCATCTACTTTTTCCACTGTATGTATATATTATTACTTTTACAACCAACTATGTAAATTTGAATTTTGTCTTCAATAACTGAGAAATTGCTACATGGTAAAATGTTGGGGTATATAAAATAAAGAAACATACTAGAACCATTTTAATAAAACTAGAACAAACACTAAAATCATTAATTACATGTAACAATAACTTATATTTCATCTATCAACTTAAACCTATTGTGTTGTGGTTCTGGTACTACATTAAAATATTTTTTTAATATGTTCTGATTCTCCCTTCCCGCATAATTTCTTATTACCCATGTGTGTTCCCAGTTTGGATCAAATCGTTCACATGTAATAATGACTTTGCCAGCTTCCATAGCAAATAATGTGCCATTGCGGCCAAATCCAACCTAAAATTTGTTAATAATTGACCATAATTTCTAAAATCTTAGTAGATAAATAATTTGCCAATGAAATTATGAAGTAACAAATAAAGAATTGAGTGAATTTGATAAACTGTTAGTATCATCATTGTTATACGATACAACCAAGCGGGACATTAACCTGATGGTAAATGATATGCCTGCCCATAACAATGTGGTGCTAGGTCAGATGTTATACACTGTGTCACATTGTGCTGATCCCCCAGTAATTTACAATACCCTTCAAACCAGAACACATTAATGACAGCACACTTGATTGTTTGACAGCAGGAATAGGTGGTGCCGTAGTATGTATCTAGACAGGCTCCAGCAAGAGATACCTACTAACAGATTTCCCCTTTTCGGATTTTTTCACTCAAGGAAACCTCAAGCATCTTCATAACATCAATCTATTGAAGTACAAGGCTGTACATAGGTATCTTTTAAAGTATTCTACTAAAAATGGTCTTGCTCTATTTGAGTCCAGCGGCTCTCAGTGATAGCATATATCAAACATAGCATTATTATTAAATTAAATGTGAAATAAGAAAATGTATTCCAGTCATCAAGCAATATTATCTACTACTGTAAACTATATAATTACTACTGTAAACTTACATTCAATCCTGGATGAAACCTAGTAGTTCTTTGAGTTGCCAAAATATGTCCCGCTTGCACAAAATGACCGTCCTGCACTTTCCAGCCCCTATGTTTTGGTTTTACTTTACAGTTCGTGTTTTTCGTACTCCCCCCCGTCTTTTTACTCGCATTACGAATAGATTCTATAAAATTAAAATGATATTGTTAAGCAACAACATAAATATAATAATTTAAATCAAAGGTGCTATATCATACCTACGACTACAGATAAGGATTTTCGGATGTTCAATGAACAATGTAAAGACATTTTGTGTTACGTTTTATATTTTGCTTTTAAGGTTAAAGTCAATATTACAGTAACTCTACCTCTTGTATTGTGATTGACAGTAACAACAGAAACCATACTTGGAATAGGCGTATTTATGAGACTAGGTTTTAAAATAAAGTATTTACTGTCAAGTACGTGCACCAGGTGTTATTTAACACAATATTGAAAATATTTAATATTTTTTTATACTATTTTGCCAAATAATCATTGCCTTTTTTTCCGAAATTTACGTATGTTTTACGGTGTTGTCAATTTTGGATGTTCTCCCGGTTAAATGCATTTCTTGATGACACCATAAAGATTATTAAATTTTAAACATGGATTTTTATCACAGCTCTTGGACACAAGCAATGCTTTCAGAAAAATGGGTGTCCGGAAAACATCTGACGTGTCTTTACCGGCGTTCTTGACCTCTGTCCACACAAACATCGAGCTAATGTATTGAACCGTGACATGCTCATTGAGTGTCATAACGATTCCTTATCAGGACTAAGTTAAAGATGCTTCGATCTTTGCGGTTGGTAGTGATCTCTTCCCAGAGGCTTTGAGACAAACCTCTCTACAGACTGATGCGGAATAATTTTATGAATACGACTTGTAGTTCTGCAGAGTTTGCTCGTCTCTTAGCTGTGGAGAGGTGGTAATCGGGTCTTTGGTTGCAGGCACTATCAACGTCTTTTGTTCGCACATTGCTGAATCGCAGTTCTTTACAACTAACACTAGCCACATCAGTGTGTTTGCGGCGCAAAGACAACTCCGGACGCCATGGGTTGTTTTATGCGCGAAAAACTGGACGTGTCTCTTAGCATCATCTCATTGATCACCCACATAATTCTTCGAACTCGACACCGCCGGTGTGACAGCTGTACTGGAGCCCTCTGGTCTGGCACGCGACGATGATAAGAGACTATAGGTCTACCAGGATCTGATGGCAAAAAGTGAAGAAAGAAATTGACGCTAGCGATACTGAGGAAATTGGAGTGAAACGTTTTGATACATTTTTTTTCTTATAGCAGCTGATTTTGTTTGTAATACATGCAAATATAAAAATGTATCCAATGATCAATGATAATTTTTGAAAATCTTACTGTGGCGGATGTGGGGTTCGAAATTAAGATGAAAACTCCAATCACTCTGTTCATGAGTTTATTAATTAATTATAGGCTATCAGAACTTGAATGTGGCTCAAAATACTGCACATCCATAAGAAAGTCTTCATCGGAAGAGGAAGACGAGGATGACGCAGTAGGTACGATAAACCTTTTCCCCTGCATCTCAATTAATCGATCTTGTTCCATGAACTGATTTTCAATTTTTATTACATGTTCACAACATTTTCGCCATTCATCGATTCCTATTTGACAGAAAGCTTCTTCTGTTAAAGATTTTATATCACTTGCAGGTCTATTGACGTTTTTATTCAACAAAATGTTTTTTTAACATTAATAATGCAAAGTATCAAGACGTGTCATTCCTACTAAACAGTCAACGCTTGCATATGGCTCAATATCGATGATTGTGTTTGTTCTACATCTTGTTCATTAAGTATTCTTTGATAAACATTGAAGACAATATTTCTTGCTTGGGATCGAAGAGGTTTCTCCCACATTTTCACCACTTTTTAAAGGAAATTTGAAGCCAAACAAAAAACAGTTCCTCGAATTTTTTTTGTTTCCATATGAAAATCGCTATTTTTTAAACATTTTTTTGCTATCAGATCCTGGTAGACTTATAGATGGGATGACTCTGGTTCCTTGGAGAATGGGGGCAAACTCTTGTATGGGATGCTACTTTCGTCGATACACTTGCTCCGATCTACGTCCGGGACACTTCAAGTATTGCTGGTGCGGCTGCAAGCCTCGCGGAAAAACTGAAGTGGAGCAAGTATGAATGCGTTAGCGGAGATTTCATATTTTTGCACATTGTGTATATACATACATATGTATATATATTATATTCGCAGCATACCAAAACAAATCAAATAAACCGCAGAAAACAAATTTTGGACTGTTGATAATTTGAATAAGGTTTTATTTTACAGTATAATATGGAGAATATTAAAAATACCGGTAAATGAAATCCGGTTTTTCTAGACATATAACAAGCTTTGAGTCCGATGGAGCTAACAGCACTAATTACATCGAAATAAAAAAAAAATATATAATCACATGAATAGTAATAATCACTCCTTTTACTCAAATTAAAAGTCAATAATATTATATCTTTAATTTTTTCATTACGGACATTAACACATAAATAAAATTTAAATGAAATTGTTTTCTATTTTATATATAGCGTTAACAAAAGTGACAAGGGTTTTCTTTTGCTTTTCATCATAACAGCCACTTTACGTCCCCACTGCTGGGGCCCAAGCCTACCCTCAATATGAGGACGATTGGGCCATAGTCACCGCGCGAGCCCAATGCGGGTGGGTGACTTCACACACACCTTAGAGTAAATTCTATGTCATGTGCGGGTTTCCTCACGATGTTTTCCTTCACCGTTTGTATCTCGCTGTTGTAACTAAAGTTCACAAATATACATAACTTAAATATTAAAGAAGGCCATACTATGATTGAAGGCCGTACGCTCTAACCATTAGACCAGCTAGCCACTTTTGCTTTTTTTTACTGCGAATTATGTTTTTATTGAAGACTTGATGAAATTAAATGCGCCCTTGGCCTATTATTGTCTACCGCTCAGTTTTTGGTGCATTTTATTTATTCTCATATTATCACAGAAATGTTTTTTGTTAATGGCTAAATATGTTAAAGCTATTAGTTATTAATACGCCGCTAACTACGGTTCTACAGTTTTACTTTTTACTAGCATTATCCAATCGACAATTTTAACACTCGGGATGATAATAATATGATATTTTATCGACTTATGATATATATTTTGAGGATCTCCATACAGTTACTTATTACCTTTTAACAATAGGGAGAAACAAACACTCCCTTTCTGGGGCGCGCTGGAACTTGCTACGCGCCCCCTCTTCGGCCTCGTGCAGACGCGCGGGCGATGGATTCCCCCGAACCCGTCGCCCAGAAACCATGAGAGCCAAGGGAGAAAGACGCATCACAATACCGACACTCCTTTTCCCCGCGAACCCATCGCCGCCGCATTTACGGTACGACACCGTTTGGTTTCAAAGCGTGCTCCCTCCGCTACCCCACTTCGGCTGCAGAGGGCAGTACGAAACCGCCCCTGCAGCCGGCTGCAAAGGGCAGCATAAAGCCGCCCCTGCAGCCCACGGCCGCTCCGGTGAGCTCCAGTTATGCGACCGATACTCAAACCTGGAACGGCCACCTCGGGCCTGCCCTTCTCCGCGGGCCTACTGGGTGGGTTCCTCTTCGCTTAAACGTGTTAGTCGCCACGGTTACTGAGCCTCTCCGCCACGACAAGGCAGGAACCCGTTGGGGGGGGGGGGGGGAGTAGTAGAGTGGTTGCGTCTTAATGTGAATATAAAGCATATAACGACTAGTTTAGGGCTGAGTTCATCGGCCCTTATAAAAATTCTGTGACCGCGCGTCAAATCACAACGGTGCGCATAAGGAAGAATAGTCAGAGCAAAAAGAAAGGTGAGAATTTATTTCATTGAATTGTATTGAATTTATTCATAACTTCAGAATAATAACATGCAAATGCTAAATAACCAACAAGTTTTTATTATTCGTTAATTAAAATCCTTGAATCCGGACCGTCGAATGGTATAATTGTGCGTTAATTACACATGTGGGAGTTATTGGCACGCTTTATTATTAAAAAGTAAGGTCTTGTTCTGTTTACACGTCTGTGGTTTTTTGCCTCTTAAAATTATAAAACTACGTACATGAATAAATAATATTAAACCTTACATGGTTTAATTGATCATAAAAAGTTAATATCAATTTTTGAAGTAATTGTTTTATTAAAACAAAAACTCAAAAAAAAACAACGAATTGAATACGTGGGTTGAATGTATTTCTCCAAAGACAAACAATTATATTTCAGTTTTGTACAAAAGTCACTTTAAATCCACATACAAACAATTAACATAAGTAATGGTGAAAAAATAATAATTGTTTATAAGCATTGAAATTTTGTTGATAATTTTCACATAAAAATTTTACTATTGTACTTATATACATATATACATTATAAACAAATTGCGATATGATCGCATTGACATATGGTCATTTAGCTGTACGAACTGGTGGGGCGTAAATAATGCTAATGAAACGTTTTAAAAATATGATTGTTTTTTTAATCAGGTTCGATCTATTTTCCGTCTCATCATCAAAGGTGTCAATAGTACTGTCGTCGGTCTTCGTTTTCGGAAGCGGTCTTCAACTTCAACACCCAGTATTGAATCGTTTCACAAAAAGGGGGTTTACGGAAAGTCACATTTATTAAAACCAGTTTTGTGTAGAGGTCAGTTTAAATTCATAGACAACCTTATAAAACGCAAATGTTTAATACACGCTGTGATATAATTTTGATATTTATTATTCTAACATTATGCTGATATTGAGATAATAAATATAGCCGTCCCTGCGCTTTGAATTATCATTTCAATTAAAAATAACATACTTAAAAGAATATATTGATAAAAAAGTAAAGTATAGGAGGCAGGATTCCTGAACACTAATAAAGTATAATCAATATCGTTTTATGTAAAATTAAGAATTTGTTATAAATATTTTATAATTATTCTAAATTTTTTTCTTCCTTGTAAGTTAAATATTTACTGTTAATAACTACTATCAAGGTACTGTCAAGGTAAACTTACCTTGACATAGATTTAAAAATCCTGTTATATTTGTTTAATTTATAATTAATCTAAAAGTTTTAACAAAATCTATAACTGACATTTTTACCTTAAAAGTCCTATTATGTGACGTTACTACACAAATGTTAAAAATATGACCAAATATTGCAATATGTAGGTATTGTCAGTTATTACTCACTAGAACGTACTCATAAGTATATTTTTGTCAATTATTGAATTATCGATTCCATAACGTTAATAAACTGCATCAAAATCAATGCTCGTGATTGTTTTACTTAATCTAACCAAAGCGAAGAGCTCATAATCTAATGTCATGATCTCTTCATCAATCAATAGTCTGAAATAGCGACAATCTTCTCTTTTCCAATTATGAATAATCTCTCCCTGCATTACATAGTTGTAGCGCTAATGTTGAACTTCATCTTTCCCGATTTGTTTTGGCAACGGATGTAAATTTTCGAAAGATACATTATGGTGAGGTAATATAACCCCATTATCAATACGTTTTTTATACAATTAAGCCACGAGACGACGGGGGCGCTCCACGAACGTAAAAATTCTACTATTTACCTGTTTTAAAGTAATATATATGATCACTGCTTCAAGTTTAGTATATATACATATATTTGAATGTTTTTACCCAATTTTCTGAACGAGAGTTGGAAAAAAAAAACTTTATATTATTATACAACAGTGACTTTACATATTATTTTTCATTAGAAATAACATTAAAACAGCATTCATGATCTGTGTGCAATATCATGTGATTTGCGACTAAAGACAGTCTCTCCGACCTTATCCTTTGAAACGCTTAAAAATCCATCACATTGGATGAATTTCTTGGGCATGAGATATTGTTTACCGGCTCGTGGACCCGGATCCACGGCCTGTGCGAAACAATATTCTTGATGTAGATCGGGCTGCAAGCTACAGCGGCTCTTACAGCTCATCTGACACTGGGCTCGTGGACCCGGATCCACGGCCTGTGCGAAACAATATTCTTGATGTAGATCAGGCTGCAAGCTACAGCGGCTCTTACAGCTCATCTGACACTGGGCTCGTGGACCCGGATCCACGGCCTGTGCGAAACAATATTCTTGATGTAGATCGGGCTGCAAGCTACAGCGGCTCTTACAGCTCATCTGACACTGGGCTCGTGGACCCGGATCCACGGCCTGTGCGAAACAATATTCTTGATGTAGATCGGGCTGCAAGCTACAGCGGCTCTTACAGCTCATCTGACACTGGGCTCGTGGACCCGTATCCACGGCCTGTGCGAAACAATATTCTTGATGTAGATCCGGCTGCAAGCTACAGCGGCTCTTACAGCTCTTCTGACACTGGGCTCGTGGACCCGTATCCACGGCCTGTGCGAAACAATATTCTTGATGTAGATCGGGCTGCAAGCTACAGCGGCTCTTACAGCTCATCTGACACTGGGCTCATGGACCCGGATCCACGGCCTGTGCGAAACAATATTCTTGATGTAGATCCGGCTGCAAGCTACAGCGGCTCTTATAGCTCATCTGACACTGGGCTCGTGGACCCGGATCCACGGCCTGTGCGAAACAATATTCTTTATGTAGATCGGGCTGCAAGCTACAGCGGCTCTTACAGCTCATCTGACACTGGGCTCATGGACCCGTATCCACGGCCTGTGCGAAACAATATTCTTGATGTAGATCGGGCTGCAAGCTACAGCGGCTCTTACAGCTCATCTGACACTGGGCTCGTGGTCCCGGATCCACGGCCTGTGCGAAACAATATTCTTGGTGTAGATCGGGCTGCAAAAAAAGAAAATATGAAGAATCTTTGAAGAACGATATAAGGTGGTAAGCAATGACCTTGAAGGTAAGTAAAAATGAAGCTTTTAACCTTTCTGAGTAAGAATAAAAAATCATTAATATAGCGCTCTTGTCTTTGAATCACAAAACGACATAAATCCCATTAATTCTAGCAAGGACAGCATTCATTGGCATTCATTCAAAAAAAAAATTATCGAACCTGCTCGACTAGTTGCCACTCTCATATTACTACCAAAACAACTTTGCTATATTATAACTGTCAACATATGAGATCCAGATTATTCTGAACAAATATTGTTCCTTTACACGGCCTCGTTGTCACTTAACACTTTCCGAATATGAGGACTAGTGTTAGAACATTGTAAATTATTAAAATTTATGATTGCGTACATAAACTAATTATTCTGATTGTCATACAACATAAAAAAAATAAAAACATTTTAAGTTATTATCTTTTGATACATGTTCTATTAACAAATTTATTTTATTGTATAAAAAAAATGTTTACTACTAATGTGTAATGAAGTTTAAAATGTATTCGCCTTAAGAATTATCATCAACAACATGTAAGGAATTAGTTTGACTTCGACTCCCGAACGGAATGGTTCTGTGAACGACACTATATTTTTATTAACACTTACGTATAATTTTACTGATTTGTATTTTTAACAAAGCTTTTAACCATGATTCTGATACTAATTTTGATAATTGTAATTTTGTTAATGCTATGGTCGTGGTGTAATTTATTATGGACTATTAATAAAGATAATATACGAGGACCAATCCCTTTACCTCTTATCGGGAACGCAATCGACTTTATGGTCAAACCTACAGGTGAGTGAAATGAATACACAATGGATTTTTCATGAGGATCTCAGTGTATTTGACTTATGTTCATTTTGTTAATATACTTGAATATTATTACTATTAAATGACAAGCTGCTTTAGGGTTTGTATTCACTTTTTACTTGACATATATGCATGCATATGAATGTATAAATATTTAATCATTACATCAAATAAATGGAAAAGTTCATAAAATTTAATTAAGTATTGCCCAAGGATGCAAAGTACTCGTAAAATATTATGTGATTAACATAACTAGTAAGCGATATACATCATCAGAGAATCGACAGTAGTATAGAAACAGTTCAACATGAGGACGTTTAATTACTTCGTATTGCGTTTTTTTTTTAATATTAATCGCTTTAAAACTACACGGTCTATAAATCTACAATTCTTCCGTGTACACGTTTAAAACAGTTATTATTGATAATGTTTATTTGTACTGATGTGTTTATAATTGATTATTTACACTATACTATCGACGATCTATATATAGATTCCTCATCGACGAACATTTTTGTGCATATTACTGTGTTCCTGTTTAAAAGCGTCGTAGATACGGAAATACTAGAATAACTTGTCTCAAAGCGACAAGCACAATGTGGTGTTGTGTATATAATACCACGCACCGCCACTTTTTCATGGACAGTCGTATCATCTACCATCAGGCAAACGTACAGTTTGTCTCGTCTTATTCAATTAACATAATCATTATACACAGTTCCAATGCTCTGATATAGAGAAATTAAAAAATTTATGTGTACACGTGTATGACATAAAAATAATAACTATCATCTTATCGCCTATCGCTACAACAACGTCCTGTTAGTGTTTTATCGCTTAATTTTTGTATTAATAATACTGTTAAAATATCAAAGTTTCATTATTGTTAGAATCTGAAATATTAATAACAAATAATGTTCATACTATACGGGCGGTTAATTTGATTTTTTATACATATTGTTTTTATTCTTCTGTACAGTGCTTTATCGAACAAGTAGCTGTATCCTGGCTCGTTTTGTAGGCTCTAATTCTAAAATTAGATTTGAAATTTAGAGTAGAAATTTGTCAGAAATAGGACTCCTTCCTTTTATTAACACCCACGCTGCTCCTTTTGGAAAAGGAAATTTGCAAAAGTAATTT
Organism: Troides aeacus; assembly: GCA_033220335.2. NCBI lineage: Eukaryota > Metazoa > Arthropoda > Insecta > Lepidoptera > Papilionidae > Troides > Troides aeacus. The sequence goes on along the minus strand of CM067275.1, from coordinate 3,903,869 downwards.
TTACCAGACCTTGGTATACTCGTCAAAAGTCGAAAATGATCTATATGATATGTGCATAACGGTAAGTCTCCTTTGTCAATAGGATGAAGTAAACCTTCTTTCTTGCCTCTTTTGTGTGCGTACACGTTACACTCAACACAGTTCTTCTTTTTTGTGGTAAATTTTCAATGTAATAATCTCTCTTAATCAATTCTTCCGTTTTATCAACTCCAAAGTGTTCTTTTTCATGTGGTTTTCTTATAATTTCATACTGCATTTTTTTTCGTACAACGTTTATTATCCCATTGATTTCTTTGTACAGTATGTCACTGTGTACGATAAGATTGTCATAAGGGTCTTTTTCTAAAATAGTTTAAAATTCTGATATATTCATCTTCATTCTAACCTTTTTTCGAACGAGCTGTAATTTCGGTGTAATTAATTACTGAACAAGTAGGGTTTCGACTTAGTGCATCAGCATGCTTCATTCTAGAGCCAAGTCTATGTTCAATCTTGTAGTCATATTCTTCGACAAGCAAAGCCCATCAGGCTACTCTGGGACGTAAATCTTTCTTTTGTAAAGTCATGGTTAATGTAGAGCAATCAGTAACTATTTTAAATTGAATCCCTAATAGGTCAATTTTGTACTTCTTTATAGCCTCAGCAATAGCTAATAGTTCAAGATAATATCTATGATACTTTCGTTGAGCTGCTGTTGTTTTTTTGCTCATGTAATGAAGGGTGGAATTAGTCATCTTCTGGACTTCTGAAGTAAAACTGCTTCATAACCATCTGCACTAGCATTTGTATATAATTCCGTTTCATATCCTAGATTATAAATGCGCAAGATTGGCGAACGGCATAAAACATTTTTGAGCTCCATGAAATCCCTTTCACACGTTTCATCAAAATCAAAAATAGTATGTTTCTTCAGTAAGTCTGTCAGTGGTTTAGCGATTAATGAATAATTCTGAATGAATTTTCTAAAATATCCACTTAGACCAAGGAATGATTGTATAGACTTTACATTAATGGGCTTCTTAAACTTTGCAACAGCATTAATCTTATCTTTAGATGGTTTTACTTCATTGTTACAAATTTCATACCCGAGGTATTGAATCTTTCTCTTCATAAAATAGCATTTCTTTCAGTTGAACTCTTATCCAAAGTCTTGTCCTCTTTTCAATACTCTTTTTAGCTTTTCCAGCTTTTCTTCAGTTTTTGATGGAATAATCATATCATCGAGATACGTCAGCAAAGTGCCATCTGTTATCAAGTCAGAGAAGATATCATTGATAAATCGTTGAAATACAGATGGTGCAGTGCACAAACCGAAAGGAATTTTCATAAATTCGTACTGTCCTTGTGGAGTAACAAAGAAAGTGAAAGTGAAAGATTTATGCACGTCTACATGCAGAAATCCGTTTTTACAAATCAAAGGAAGTAAATTCATCTGCTTCTTTTAACTTGTCTATCTGGTCTTCTATGAGGGGAAGAGGAAATCTTTCCCTTATAACCGTCTTGTTTAATTTTCTAAAATCCACACAAATTCTTCGTGACTCATCGTTTTTATCAGCTAGTATAATAGGAGATGCTAAGTCAGATTTGCTAGGTCTTATTATTTCTTTGCTCAACCATTCGTTGATTTGTTCATTCACAGCAGTCATTTCGAGAGGCAACAAGCGTCGTGGAGTTTGATAAACAGGATCTTCATCATTAAGTAATATTTTCAACTCTACGTTGCTGTCTTTCTTTTTTTATTAGGTTTATCATCTTCACACATCTTATAAATATCATTCTCATACTTTGAAACTGCGATATCAAACTCTTTCTCATTTTCCTGTGTTAACAATGCATAATCTTTTTAATGCAGATGCCGTTTGGAGTAAAAGTAACAGTAAAATCTTTCAATACAGGGTTTCCAATTATAACTTTCTTTGATATATCTTTGTCCTTCACAACATGAAATTTTAAATCAGCATAATAATTATCTGTATGCACATTTGCTGTGCACGAGGCTTTTGTAGAAAATTGTTTCTCAGCACATCCAGTCAAACACAATGTAGACGTAATGTTGTAATCCTGATTCTTTCAGATCAGATCTTGGATTTTTTCAAATTTCTTTCTTCTCATTAGGTTTACATCACTACCAGTGTCAAATAATGATATAAATTTTTCACCATTAACCTTTATCTTCTTATGAGTAGTATCACCTTTTTTAAAGTTTTGAATGTTTAATGAGTTTTGTACATTATGAGTACACGCATTAGACTTATGGCCTAACTCATTACATTTAAAACATTTAATGTCTATTAGACATGTAGGTATTTTGTGGTCTGTATTGCCACAGTTAAAACATCTTTTTACTTGATTGCGCTTGATAAGAATGAGTTTGTTTAGATTGCAAATATATATCCATAACTTCTAGGTTTGTTAGATATCTTCCTTTTAAAATCACTATCAATTTCCAATTTTTTGCGAAAATCTTTTATGTCAGTAGCACCATATAAAATCGACATGTTGGGCTCAGTGTCACATATTCCATCGGTAACATATTCAATAAGAGCAGCATCTTCTACGTTACCATGAAGTGCTAATTTTTTCATGGAGAGGAAATATTGTTGATGTCTCTTCATGTTTCATTTTCCGAGCTGCAAGTATTGTGAATAATTGCACTATTTAACTTGGAACCAAATTCTTCTTTAAGTGCATTTTTCTATGTTGTATAGTCAAATACGGCGAAATCAATCTTGACGCCAGATTTAACCACATTCGCAAAGTGAGGATTAAAACCGTCCATTTACTCTGTAAAAGTAACAAGCTCACGCCAACACACTTCACGTACAGGTCTGTATGGAATCGATATTTACTCTTACACAAGCATAATCTTCGCCCACTCTTCCGAGATTCGCCTCAAAACTTTGCAGTTACACCAAAATAGATTAATGCGGAACGCTTCCAGCGCTGAATGGTATTAATATAATGTGGACCACCATAGTGATCTCAAATTCTCAATCACAGCCGAGTATTTCAAGAAATGTTCGAAGGTGCGACATTTGAATACAGGCCCATTTGAACCATTGCTCAAACTCACTTGTGACGACCGAGGAGGTTAGCTATTTCATCAAAATAACAGATAGCCGTGAAAATCCACCGCCGGATAACTACGCTCACAATAGTAAAAATAAAAATAATTTCATGCCCAACATGAGTTGGATAAGTCAATTGAGAGAGCAATAGTATTGAACATCATCAACGAATAGTGTTATTGATAAGAACAATACCGCTGCCCATTCCATTACCACTTAGCTATATGTTTTTCCTAATCCCATTTTGTATATGTTTACAAAGTTAAAAGCAATATCTTAGTACACTAAAGAAATTAATTCTAATAAAATATAAATCTAATGTGTTCAATATAATATATCTATTCTCCCAAGTTATGATACACACTTATCATGTTAATTCATCGATTTTCAGTAAACCTTTTTGTACGTTTGTTAAATGCAAATAATGATTTAGGTAAAGTAAATGTAATTCTGCTGCAAAATGAAGGCAATTGCTCTATTAATAACAATAATACCATAACCCCTAATCCACCACGATGATCAAATGTTTTTGGGTTAATAAAAGGATCAGAATTCGTACCAATGTTATAGTAACATTATACATGAAAAACATTTATAATAAGTTTTATATTTCATTGTTCGCATGAGTTTCGACCTTTTCACGTTATGAGGTTTTATTATACTTATATACTTCAAGAGGGGGTACCAACTTACCATATTTTATTAGCCTTTAAAGCAAACAATTCCGTTTTTATTATATTTTGGAGCACATTGAATCTACTAGCGTTGTACCATATTAGCAATAAAGCACTGTTCGTAGCAATACGAATATTTTTTTCGTCAAAACAAAAACTTGTATAACCTTTAACTTCAAAAAAACTTAGAACCTGATCTTTAAATTTACGGCTTTTCAAACAAGTAAATAATAATAATATTACCTCAACACAAAGTCACGGGTGAATTGAGCTTCAAATAATACCATTTGTGTCTGTATGTCTATTCATCGCAGATCTTGTTTGGTAATTTTACCATATATTTCGATGTAATAAAAAACCTGTTTCAAACGTTTGTTTTACACGAGCTAAGTTGCTTACAAAGTTTGTATTTAATATCCAGCATAAATAAATTCTTAGCGTGATGATTAAATTCATCATCATCAGCCAATGGACTGCTGGACAAATAAATTAATAACTATTAATTCACAATGACTCGTTTTGAAAGAATAGCTTAATTTAAAGTATGTCCTACAACATTAAAATATCACTTAACCTTTTTTTTTTTTGTTATAGAATTTTTACCTTTACTCGGACGATATCAAGAAAGCTATGGAGGTATTGTTCTAGTCCACCTTTTGGCAGATCGATATGTAATCATGTATCATCCAAAATATATAGAGGTTAGTTATTATGATTTATATGTTAATAAATTATCTACTACAACTTTAGATAATTTTTATTTCACTTTCAGGGCATTGTGTCACATTCTGAAACTATTACAAAAGGTCAATCATATTACTTCCTTAGAGATTGGCTCGGCGACGGGCTACTTACTTCTACTGGTAAAACCACAGAGCATAATCAGTACCTAATATAAAATTATACTAGATACTCCCACCCGCCTTGCTGGTCGTAATATATATTTAGATTTAAAATTTAGACTTCGAATTTGTCAGATATATTTCTGCTCGACGGTAACCCGCCGCTCCCCGGGCTCATCTTTATTGACACTCCCGAAAACCCCCTATGGGGGTAACATTTGGTAAAAACCATTCTTAGCTGACCAATACACGGTATAAGGAACATATACAATAGTATTTCGAGTTTGCTGACCTTATGGTTCCATAGATATCTTAATGAGTTTCTATATAGATGGAAATCTCTTACTATATTGAAACGATAATAAATGTCCAATTTTATGTATTAGTTCTTAAATTAAGCCATTACGTTTTATTAAAAGTTTTACTTGCGTCTGTTAAAAAACCAACTGAACAGATCCTAATTGGCGATTACTGTTTCGTCCTACTTCAACTGCTGTAGATCACTTTGTTTCTTTAAAGCACGTAAGTTCATAATGGTATGTAAAAGTGTATAACTACTTTCAGGCTTAAAATGGAGGTCGCACCGCAAATTTTTGACGCCTGCCTTCCATTTCAATATTCTACAAAATTTTATACCTGTCTTTTGGAAAAATGAAAAGATTTTGAGAGAAAAATTAACGAAGCATGCCGATGGAGAAACCGATTTAAACATATTCCCTATCATAGCTTTGTCAGCTTTAGATAACGTGACTGGTGCGTTATCATTATTTTCATTATAAAGTTATAAGGTGATAAACGCTAGTTTATCAATTCCTGCCAATGACAGGGCAGTATTTCATTTAAGGTCATCTGAAGTAAAAATCAAATATTTGGATACTTAAAATTTTTAATCTGTGTTAATAATTAACTAAGTAAATAACCATTTATTAATTCTTATTAAATAAATAACCACTAACACTTGCAGAATCAATTATGGGCGTATCCTGTGACGCTCAAAAGGATAGCGAATCAAAATACGTTAAGGCAATTATTGCGTAAGTTCGTTTAAATATTGTAAGTAATAAATATGATTTAAAAATATATCTAGACATAATATCATATATACCTAACTAGTACGTATTTAATTTTAAACTGTAGAACTGAAACTATGTATTATTTTAGAGTAAGCACAGTTGTCGCGAACAGGATGCGGAATCCTTTCTTAGGAATTGATGTAATTTTTAAATTATCTAGTCACAAAAAAATGCAAGACAAGGCTCTTAATATTATTCACGGTCATACAAAGAACGTGATAGAAATGCGACGAAAGGATCACGAAAAGTTTAATATCACTACTCTTTCTAATGATACTGATACAGGTACGTTTATTTTTTTTACTTAGTTCACCTTAGATTTAATGATTTATGGAATTGGGAATTTAAATAAAATATTAAATAAATGTGATAAAATACTTATAATTAAGTTTTATCAAATTACCTTTACCACTAGTACTACTCCTCTGGCGCAGCGACCAAAAGCCTTGGTACAAAAGAGGGCTAGCGTAGTCTGTCATCACATTACCTTACATTTGTAAAAATTTCACTGTCTATTTTTATTTTTAAATAGAATCAGAGATCTATAGCGAAAAACTTTACTCCTAGACCAAATTCATTTACGTTATCTCGAATACTATGTCCACATACATATGCCATTCATCGTATATATATCATTTCGCAAACCTTTGTCTCATTTGATTGTCCTATATATATATAATTATAAATAAATGATACACTCTCGACCTACTACAACTATCTACTGACATTTTAAATCAAATTATGACGATGATCTCTTGCCTTGGCGAGATTTTCACAAGGGTCAAATATTTCTGAATGAAATTTATTACTTCTTTTTGTACTTTCAACAAAATTTTTTGTTATCTCTTATTCTAAAGCAAAATTAATTAAACACCGGGAATTGAATATATAGAGAACGGCGCCATTACTCAGTGCACGTGAACATTGTGATAAACAAAGTCGATTGTGTTAAAGTTTCGAAGCTAGTATTAGTAAAAAATAAGTATAGCTTCTATTATATGCAATATATTATTCACACGATTATGTTCCGTAACAAATACAAAACAATTAAAAGTCTTTATAAAGCCGTATCAATTGTTTGTTGAATTTATTAAGAACTATTTCCTTTAATAAAGCATATTAAACTTCAATTATAAAGAAGTACTTATACATGTACTTGTAACAATTTACAGGTATTAAGAACAAACATGCTTTCCTTGATCTTCTTCTTCTGTCGAAGATTGATGATAAGAATATAAGCGATGAATCCGTTAGAGAAGAGGTGGACACTTTTCTATTCGAGGTAAATAATTACAAAGAAGTCGTTTGTATAGTTGTTCATTAACTGAACTATAGCAGAGATATCCGGCAGCTTACTGAAGTAGTCTAGAAAAACCAGGAATTTGTTCTATTCAAGGATACGATAAGACGGGCGGAACGTTCACATGATGGTAAGTGATACGCCTGCTCATAACAACGTGGTGCTTGTGAGGATGATAAATATATATACATCATACAGTATACGGTACCACATTGTGCCCGTCGCCTTGAGACCTAGGATGTCGAGTCGATTTACCTCTGTATTTACACTGCGTTGTCCTTTAAACCAGAACACAGTATTGTTTACACTATACTGTTTGGCTGCAGAAATAAGCGCTGCGGTGGTATCTATCCAGATGAACTTCGCCAACAGAAACCTACCACCAATATATTTAGGGCTACGTCGGTGTTAAAGACGAGTAAAAAGAGACTTGAGGGTTTAAACATAAGTTCGGACTATAAGTTTGATTTTAAGATATCTTTGTATTATTGTAAGAATAGTTTTCTTTAATTAAAGCAATGTATACACCAATATACTACACCTACGTTCATGTAATATATATTTTTTAAATCTGTTAAGTTTCGTTTTTCAGGGTCACGATACAACAACCTCTGCTATATGTTTTACGCTTTTTTGCATATCAAGACACCGTGATGTTCAGCAAAAGCTTTACAACGAACAAAAGCAGATCTTGGACGACATCAATAGAGATCCCACTTACAGGTATATTATTAATTCAAATATTTTTACACAACAGTTCAATATTAACGACAGGAATTTATTACCACATTTATATTTTCAAATAAGCTCTTTCAACATTATCATGAATTTATGTGAAAACAGTTCATTTCACTTAAATATGGTTATGTAAGTATTAACAAATTCCAGGGAAGAAATTGCTTGCTGCAAAACATTTATTTCTATAATTTTTCAGTTGTTGCTAACTCATCGTATTTAAAAACAGTTAATAATTACAATAATAATGAGTCTGTAACAACAGCCAATAATTACGTAATGAACTATTACTTAAGTTTTTTATACGTTAAGCTATAATATAAAAAGTATACATGCATAATTATATGAACTACGTAGAATAAAATATTATTAATAGTGGTAAAGATATGACAAACAAAATACCGGAAGATATTAAAAATTTCGAACTCCAAGATAAAAATCCTACCGCCGTTCTATTTGAAACAAATTAATAAAAAAATAATTGTTATTAATTAAATACTTTAAAAATAATAAAAGCTAGTGTTTAATAACTGTATACTTCAAGATTTATAAAGTCAATTCTCTAATCATTGCTACAATATTTATAAAGGTTATCAAATGATAACATTTAAAGGTTATCAACAATAAATAAACATATGCAATCTAATGACGATATATTTACATGTTCATTTTCTTTTCAGTGAATTACAACAAATGAAATACATGGAGATGGTAATAAAAGAATCGCTGAGAATATTCCCTTCGGTACCTTTAATACAAAGAATGATAACAAAAACCGTCGGTAAGAACTAAATTTGTATACACTAGTAAAGATATCTTATTTAAATGTTAATGTTTATATAAAGATGGAAGGTTTTATCTAAGGTTAACCGACGATTTGGTTAGCTAAGATTTTTAAGACGCCGTTTGACAATAACTATTTAAATCAGCCTTACTATGTCTGTCTTCATTTATTTGACATAGCCTCCTCTCCATTTTTCCGTGGCTGTCAATACCTTGCAATTATTCTCTACGTGTTTGTCGCACATGTCATCTTTCCAGTTTTTCGTTGGTCTGTCTTTTCTGTGAATGTTTGCGAGATGTCTTCACTCTAAAATCCATCTCACCCAACGACTGTAACAATGTGTGAAGCTCGTCGTCTCTTCGTACAAGATATCTAACATTAACTATGTCATTGGCACAGGAGCTAACTGGTTGCCTCGTAATACGAAGTCAGCTTTGATTCCGAAATCATGTGGTGAAGTTTAAAATGTGGTAAACATTTTTTAGTCTCCTGGTTCGTCACCACATTCAGATTGTAAATTTGTCAACATATTTCTTTTATTCTGGGAAGCTATGAAACAAGCAAGACGTTCACTGATGATAAATTATGCGCTTGCCGATAACAACTTGGCGTTAGTTAAGATGGTATATACTTGTTGTTGTGCTCATAAAATGTTAAGTTTCCTTGCCCCAGTAATTTCACTAGCTTCAACGCACTTCAAACCAAGACATAGTAATGTTTGCATACTACTGTTTAGCAGAAAAATAGGAACTGCAGTGGTTACTACCAAGGCGGTCTCCGGCAGCAAAGACCTACCACCAATAGCATATAGCCCTACCAAGGCTGTCGTATCATTATCAACCCACAGACGTCCACTGCTGAACATAGGCCTCCCCTAAAGATCTCCACATCGATCGATCTTACGCCCAGCTGCTTCCCGCAACCCCATCGGCTGTCAGTCCTTCGACCGATGTGTACTGCCCATTGCCACTTGAGGCTAGCAATCATTACTGTCGTATATGTGAACCAAACTAGAAACAAATTATTTCAGCAATTTATTACATGTAATTACTGATTGTAGCATTATTACTTTTTCAAAATGATATAATTCAGACATCGTTATATACCCATTTCATCTTCTCGTGCCATTAAAATTATTATATTTAAGCATTTGTATGATTCATTTAAATATATTATAGAACAACGATGCACAGACTTTTCAAGTATATTAAATAATGTTAAACTTTCCTAACGCATAAATTAACTCGATTTTTTTGTACTAGCTCAAGAGTTTAGGTTAATTTTATTGTACTTGTTCATAATTAGATATAATCTTCCAAAAGTTCCCAATTAATATTGATATAATAGCTAACGTAAATATTACTCATTATCGACTATGAACACACGAGCCAGGAATACACGAGCTTTTCCGCAATATTCAGCGACAGCATAACAACTTCGAGAAGAAAATTCACTATTCTAATTTCATCATATGTGGTGCCCGAATCTTTTTGCGAAGCGGTTAGCATCTACGCCGCCAAGGCATTTACGTTACATTAAGCAAAATTATATATTTCATGCAGATAATCTAATAAATTTCGTTCGATAATATACTTGTTTTTTCCCCGTTTCACAGACATTGCAGGTGTTACTTTAAAGGAAAATACATCTGTGATAATAGATATATTTCATATGCAAAGAATGGAGGAATTTTATGATGATCCACTAGAATTTCGACCCGAAAGATTTGATTCAGTGGACACTAGGAATCCATTTAGTTGGCTCGCCTTCAGTGCCGGTCCAAGAAACTGTATAGGTGAGTAAAGAAATATTTACATTGATACCCTGTCATTATGACTTAAGAATTATTTAAAATTTACTTTTATAAAATAGACTGGCAATATCAAGAACTTCTTCCATATGACAGACCTTTTCATGTTAAATTTATTTAAAATAATTCAAAAGTACCTAATAATGTTACCATTGCCGTATCTTTTTAACACAATACATAGTCATAAAAATTATAATACTTCTTAAGAAAATAATGAACTGAAGCTAAATACTTATAATAATAATAATCAATAATTTCTTATAACTTTTTTAAATTTAATGAAATTACCGTCGAGGTTAAAGCTTAATCTACCCCATAAAAAACTTATCAATATCTAACCTCGGCTTCTATTGTTAGGTGTGGTTATTTCATATTAAAATGAGAAATAAGATAGACGATTACAATGGTAAATATCCTCATTGACGGCATTTGAAATTATAATCAGCACGGTTAACAATATTGGCAGATGTTGTATTGTTTCTGTTTTAAACAAAAAATAATAAGTGTGGATCCTCATTTCGAAAATCGTTGCTTTAAAATGAGTGGACCGACATCTGTCTAGAAACCAGTTTTATGGCAAGTCAGTATACGTTAATAAACATCCTACTTAACGAATCCACTGTTAGGACTCAAGGTCTTCTCTCTGCTAGTAGCTCGCTGGCCTAATGGTTAAAACGTGCGGCCTTTAATTCGAAGGTCGCAGGTTCGTATCTCGGCATGTAAGGCAAGAAGAGAGTGTAAGCCATTTATCCGTGAGGTAAACCAAGTTGACGAACGTTCGTTACGTTAACGTTAACGTTCACGTTACCTATAACACCTCAATTTGTGTTAGTCTTAGAATTAAACATAAAAGATGCTACTCATGTTTTTGAATGATATAATTCTCTCTATTGTACAATAATATCTCGTACTCTTCTACTCGCAGTAGCATAAGTATAAGAACATTAGACACATTCTTAACAATAAACTAAACAATGTTATTATTTACAGGGCAGAAGTTTGCAATGCTTGAATTAAAAGTAACACTTTCTGGCATTATTCGACATTTCGAATTGTTACCCTCAAAAAAGGAACCTGTACTCGTTGCTGATCTAATATTACGGTCCGAAAATGGGTTACACGTTAAGTTGAAACCCCGTAATTTGTTTTAAATCGCAAATATTTACAACAACAAAATACGACAACTGATGCGAATGTGTTTCAAAACGGTGGTGGTGTTTTTAAATCAATTATGTATCACTATGTGTTTACGATTATGAATGATGACTCATGCTCCGTGGCCTTGTCTGTTTTATGTATACAATCAAAACTAGTTACAAACAGACTTATACGAGAAAAGCAGTTCTTGGTTGAAAGGCGTCTTAGTTTTGCTATGCAGATGAAGTTTTAAGAAACAACAAAACAAATTTCCTTTTTTAAATCCAAGAACGAGCTGTCCGTTAACGAATGTGTGTACGTTACTATAAATATTATACAATAAGATAATGATTTTTTTTAATTTTATAGACCTTTTCTTTTATATAACTTATTAGCATTGGATTAGTCTTATGAATTAATTTGTTTTCCTTCCACCTCCTGTTCTATCCATCATGGATATCGGTTACTTATTTTCATACAAATAACTATTATAAATAATTATGTATTAGTTATCTGTATTACTAACAAAATTTTATAACAAATATTTCGATGGACTATGATATGTAAAAAGAAACCATAAAAATCACATAATTGACCGATGCAAATGAATTTTATTATATTCTATTCTAGTAAAAGAATTTTTATACATGTTTTTAATATTTAAGAAATAACATCAAAAAAATTTATTTATAATTCGAAACAAAAAAATATCACCAAAATCAGACTGTATAAAATTATGCCAAGGCATAGAAAATAAACGGGTTGTAAGTAGTCGTGCACCACAACTCAGGGGACTCAATCCAACCTCATCTACTCGTGGTACAACCGGTTAATCAACAAACGAGGCTCTGGCTCCCACCAATCCGCATGAGTCCAACGTGGTGGGAATAGCCCAACAATATTAACAACGATTACGACTCTACAAACGACGGTCCTTGGTTCCCTGCGGTACCGTACACCTGATGGTAACCGACGATCTGATGAAAGTCGCAGGCAGTGCAGTACAGCTCGGTGTGAAGATCTTTGGGACGTCGGTCGGCTGAAGCAGATAAAAAACAAAAAAAAATTTATGTTTTAATGTTATAATCTTTTGTATAAATACATTTTCTTAATCTAAAACGCATTTGTTTGGGCATAGCAATGTAGAAACGAGTTAAATAGACATTCAATGTAGTCTCTTACATGCACATATTTCAATTGCAATTATAATTTACAAGCTTAACAATTTTTTATTTGATATAAAGATTTTTTTTTATCTTCAAACAACTCGGATTATTTTTCAAAATAAAATGTAAACAAATTAAAGAGACAGCTTCAAGAAATAAAGAAAATTTTCAGTTAGAGAAAACAATAAGTCTAATTTTTTTTTTATTGATTGTCGTTTAAGTTTCACATAGTTTTAAATGGGCGTAGGTTATACCTGCAAAACTCGACACCAATTCACCTTAGTAAAAATATTTTAAAACCAGAGCATGATAAACAAAATTTTTAGATTCATCAAAATTTCCTCTGTGCCTCTGTGTGAAGAAAATAAAGATTACACTTTGAATAAATAATAATGTAAAATATAGTAAATTAAATATATAATCAAAGTATTTAAAAAAAATATGTCTAAAATAAAATAAATATCTAGTTGTTTGTAATTTACTACAGATTAACTATTAATAATTTCTCTTTGAACTTCGACGATATTTCAGTATCTAGAAGAATTTTAATATTTATACGAAACCATGAAACATAAATATAGTTCAATCGAATAAACAGTTTTAAATATTAATATTATTTTTTAGAATTGGAGATGATGATTACTAAAAACTTTATAATAAAAAAATGAACCTTAAAAAGATTTATTAAATGTAATAATCGTTAGAGCTTTGCAAAGGAAAAGGCTTTTTTAATAAAGTATAATGTACGTAAATAAAATGTAGCATACATTACGCCCCGGGTTAATGTTAAAAACTAGAAGTATGGTGAAAGTAGTAAAAAGCCGTCCATAACCTTCCATAACAAACAATTTTCCAGCGCCTCGTTACCCGGTAAGGTATGAAAAGCGCTGTAGCTACTGTAATTGCTAAGGTAACGAAACTCAACATCTTGTCTCAGGCGACGAGCTTAATGTGGTACGGTTTATGTCACCCTGACTATAGTCGACGTATTATAAACTGAGGCTTCAATTCATAAATCATATTTATCTGTCTGTCTCGCTCGCGCTTAAAGGTCTTATGGAGCGGTGTAGTGAAGTGCTTGAAAATTCTAGAGATGCTAATTGGTAACGGGATAGGTACGAACGTAACGAAGCGTAAGTAACGTAATGAATGTTATAACAAAAAATCTTATATTTATAGAAAAACAATAACGGTAGCTAAGTATCGATAACGGGTTGCGTTGCGTGCACATCTCTACTGTCAGTGACATTTATTACCCGACGAATCAGTTTAAAATGTGTATACTATAGCGCCACATTGGGTCGCTCCGTCGCTCGTCATGCTCGTCTTGACGCTCAATTCAATAAAAAGGTCCATTGACCGAAGAAGGTCTATAAAATACATGAAAGTATTAAATACTAGGAAGTATTTTGTTCAGGCTTCCGGTGTAAGTACTGGTAACCAAATACCTGGTTTTAAAACCTGGTTGCATAAATAAGTCCATCCCTAACATAACGCTACTATCATGTTTTAAGAAGGGATGAGACATATTTACGTCTCATCCCTATTTAGAAACATATAGGAATATCAATTTATTTTATTTTAGTTTAGTTTATGTTTTTAAATTAAGGCATTGCTATACAAGTATTGTTTAAATAAAAGCATAGTTGCATTGTACAAATTATGGGTTCAGAAGCTTTAAACGTATCTAGACGAAAGCTGAACGATGTGTTAGGTGAAAAATCTACAAAATATTTCAATCATATGAAGCAATGGTTTCGAATGAAACTGACAAAAGAAGAATTCGACGCCGAAGCTCGAGCTTTGTTGACATTGGATCAAGTGCATTATCATAATGAATTTCTACTAGCCCTTTTGAATAAAGTCGAAGGTTTAGCGGAAACATCAATAACAATTGCACAAGAAAAAGCTAGTTCACATAACCGCAATAGCAAGCGCCATAAAAGGAACTCTCGCACTTCAGAGAAGTCAAACTTTGAAGCAGTGGATTTGTTGGAATATTTGCCTCCTAACTCTCCCCCTGGGGCTGGAAGTGATGGAGTCAAATATGCAGCCCAAGTAAGTTTTAATTTCTTTTTGCTACTGTTAGTTTTGTTTCTCCTCTGGAACTTTAATATTCTTGTTTTTAGTAACTCTTATTGATAACAATTGTCAAAAATTTTTTCATCATTATTAGATTAGGTAATTAAAAAATAAACTTACATTAATATGTAGACATGTTATTAATAATTTTTTTATAAATTTATATTATATTTACCAAAGATGATATAAAATTTTAAATTACAGGAAATATTCTTGCCGGACCATGCATTAGTAGTTGGCCGCTTTATGTTAGCAGCTTGGGAACTTGGACTAGAAGGAGCTGATGATGAAGCTGCAGACCTAATTGTAGTTGCTGTACAGAATTTCCTTAAAAATATCATTAGTGCAGTCATATCACAGCGTAAGGGATACAAAACCCGAAATACAAACTTCAAATATGACATTGGAGGGGATATGCCTAACATGTGGCTTCGTAACACCAATAAACTATATGATCCTCAGAATGATGGCAGGGTTGGTTTAGATGATAGTAATGACGCTTTAGGTCCAAGGTGTCCACCAACTATTGATGAGGTTGAACAATCAGCAGCGCTGGAAATAGCTTGCAGGTAATACATATTAATTATTATATAATATAGATTAAATAAAACAACTGCACTGATTTACTTAAATATATTAATTGATTTATAAAACATTGAAACTGTATTTTTTTTTTATATCATCATATCTTTTTCCCAGTAGGGGTAGGCAAAGGTGAATAAACACCCACATTTCGCCAGATGTGGTCAGATTAAGTCCCATGTAACAGGGGGCGAACCTGTTGCCACTTTATCGGGGCCACCACACACACACATACAAAGATGATTTCAGTGTGAGGGTTTCCTAACGATGTTTTCCTTCACCGTTTGTATCTCGCGGTTGTAACTAAAGTTCACAAATGTACATAACTTAAATATTAAGACATTGGTACATGCCAAGATTCGAACTCGCGACCTTCGGAATGAATGCTGCACGCTCTAACCATTAGGCCAGCGAGCTATTTTTCAAACTGTAGCTTGTGATAATTTTCATATAATGAGTAATATGCATATTTATATTATTAATTTGTTTGTTTTCTTAATACCATTATAAGATAATTTGTAATTTCTATCAATCAACAAGATATGAATAATGTCAAAAATCAAATTTCAAAAATTTTGGTTTATTTTTCTATTTCTTCTGGGTAAATGTAGTATACATAGACAAATCTTTTGGACTTTTACTGGTTCATATTAGATTATATAATGTTTAAATTTTACATACATCTGTAATGTAACCATGGCATTAAAGCAATAAGGTGATCTTTAACTGGAGAGTATTAAAATTTGTGGATAACTCAAGCTTTCCGTAGCATAAATTTGCTCCAGCATAAATAATATTAACCTGTAAGCCTACAGTTTTTTTAAATATACTATAAAGAGGAAGTTCCAATTCAATGTCTATTTTATAGAACCCGTTAATGTTTTATATTGTGAGTGAACTACTTATTCATTTCATTTATTGACAATTAAATTAAAATATATCTTCAAATATTTCAAGAGTTAAGAAATTTAATTAATAATGATATAATCATTCTTTTACAGTGTCCCCAACACAGAGCCAAATGATGAAAAACTTACAATAGATGAATTTTACCACACGCTGCTCACACACCGGAATGCAATTGCGTGTCACTCTGTATATGCTGTTAATATGGAGAGATTAGCAGTTATGTTAAATCATCCTAGCTATTAATTTCTGGTCAATTTTTAATCATTGTAATAGTTTTATGCAGTAATGAAACATTGTCAAAAACAATTTTACTGTTGGCTCATCTCTGTAGCTGGAGACTATCCGATTACTTAGGTTATTAATTACTCGGCAAGAATGAACATCTTGTTTCAAAGCAATAGATACAATGTGATGCAGTGTACATCATTCTAACCATCACAACATTGTTATGGGTGAGTAAATATTTTGTTCATTCTGTATTGTGTGGAATATAAAAAAAAAATAATGAAACTGTCAATGCAAGATTTCACGAGACCAACTGTGATATATGTTAATGATGTGTCCTAATACCAATTGGATATCATATATGGTTGTACATACTTGAAAAGATAATTGTTAAGTCAAATGCTAGTTTACTCTTCACTGAAGCTACAATAACATGCAATTTTTTTTTGTCAATGTTTGTAAATATTAGTAATAAATAATTGTGAAAATGGTAATTAGTTTAAGTGCTCCAGAAAATAACATTAAATTTTTTAATGAATAATTGAATAGTTATAATGTATATTTACTGAATTGATGTAATAATGAATGAATGAATGAAATTATTCTAATAATAATATTTGTATTGATGACGTTTTATTTATTCATATTAACTTTCAATAATTATAATTTTATTGTGAGTGTGCGTTTTTTTTTAATTCTTTGTCTATGTAAGCCTACCAAAAATTATTTAAAATTAATGACATTTTGAAATAATAAACTATATTAATAAAAATAAAAATTCCAGCAATTGATGTTTTATTTCATAGTACAGAAAAAAAAATTGTTATAAATCCGAATACTGTATACATAAGTACATATATATATCATCATACAAGTATATCAACATCATCATCAGCGCATAGAAGTCCACTGCTGGACATAGACCTGGCACTGCATACAAACTTAACATACTGGAATTATACACATATATAAGTTTCTATTAATAACAAAGGTTTGGAAGTGTATTGGATAAACAATATATATAGATTTTAACAACAAAAGAAATATAGAGTATATAATAAACCTGTCAATTTTAAATATTAACTTTTCTGGTGTTAAAACAGTAAAGAATTTTACTGTGCTATGAAAACAGTGATATATATTATAATTACAAATAGCTCTGTTATTCAATAATAATGTGAGTATAGAGCTGAGCATCAGGACTTATTTCCACAAGAATAGAATCGAGGCTTCTTGTTGGTAAAGTGGTTGGTGGAAATATAGTCCATAAAGTTGTATTTGCTTTCTTTATTTACATATATATAACGTGTTCTAATGAGATTCAATCCTTTATGCTGAGAATAATTATATATTTATACAACTAGGACTTAAGATAATGATATGAACTGACTTAAACATTTGTCCTGTGTTTATAAATTATGTAATTGAAGGTAGTGAAACATACTGTTTGGTTTATGTTGAATATATTACCTTTACACATTTAATGTAGATCATTACATATCTAAGGCACAACTGAAATATTAAGGAGTTGAAACAGAGGTGCTAGGCGTCGATGGGGACTCAATAACAATAGTAGGTACCGCACCAGACATTAGAAGTGATCCTGCCTGTGCGCTTTCTGAGACATTTAATTCATGCATCTCTTGTGCTTCCGCCATCTCGCCCTGTTCTCGACGACTTCCTAAGATCCACCGCCTCTTCCACGCAATGTATGCAAGATTTCCCATTAAAGCGGCAATTAAAATACCGCCTATAGTGACTGCGGTCACTGATATTGTTGACATTGTATAAAGCCCTGAATCAAAGAAATCGATTATTTTAAAAACTAAAATATATATTTTCGGTATTTCAAAATCACAGGCATTACTCGATTGGCTGTTTTAAAATGTTCCATGTTTAATTGCTACGACATAATTTTTGTTGAGCAGTTTGACTGTTTTATGTAAGAATAAATACAAACCTTCGACTTCAACTTTGATATGATCAATATGTTCTTGTCCATCATCCAAGGCTCCTCCGCATGTCCAGATGCCCGCGTCCTCATAGTTCACTCTGCGTATAGTAACAGCACAATCACCACGATCTAAGCTTCTATTTGGCGGAAAGTAGTATTTGTTCAATATAGGGCTGAAAAAAAAAAATTAAACATTTAACTGTTTTCATGGCGCAGTGGGTAAGTGCTTCTTACATTTTAACACAGTGGTCTTTGTTTTCATCATATGTTGTGGAATTTGGCTACTTCCTTTGTTTAGTAAATATCTCTCCAAAACGGATTTGTTGAAGAAGTTCTCTCATACTTTAGATTCTGTGAAAATATAAAAACAGGAATATTTTGGGCAAGAGTGCTTCGCCATCCACGGCCTATTTTCATTATACTCTATTTGAAGTTTAGATCAAGTCTTAGCTCTTTATAATTAAAGTTATTAACACATATGGTAATGAATTACTTACGCAGAAGATTCGACGGTTGCATCAATACTGAATGGGCTGGCGTTTGGAGGTTCAAATCGACAGTAGCTCAAGGGTTCCAAGCCATTAGTAGTTGCACAAGCGAGCGTCACCTGCTGGCCGTGCGTTGTCGTGATGTTCGCCTGCACCGCCGCCAATCGTCCCACCACCCTCAATTCAATCCGTTTCATCATCTCAACGCGAACCGATTGCATCCCAATATGACACTTCCACTCACCGACATCCGCTTGGGTCGCTTTTATTCTCACGGCGCAATTACCATTATTTTCCGAATTTGACCTGCAAATATCATTAATTAATTTCTGGTTTCTGTTTTACAAAATTTTAACGTGCGTTGCAATATTAAAATTATACTTTTTTTAAGAGATAATTTTACTCGCACAAGAAGTCGCCATAATAACCAGTTTTCACGTTTACGCAAATATTACTTACTACACTATGCTTCACCATCAAGTACTAAATCCTCGCATACCATCAGATCACATCATAGTAAGCGCTAGTCTATGTAATTATTATACCGTAAATATTTCCTTGACCGAAAACTTAAGTTCAGTGGGCATCGCACCCACGATTTTTCTATAAATTTAACGGATTCAAGCATATTCTTTTTTATTCAATTAAGCCACGAGACGGGCGAGACGATCACCTGATGGTAAATAATACGCCCGTCCCACGTGGCGCTAGTTAGGATGGTATGCACAGCACCATATTGTGCTCGTTACCTAAGACATAAGATGTTGAATCTCGTTACCTTAGTAATTACACTAGCTATAGCGCCCTTCCAACTGGAACACAGTAAATCTTTGCAAAGTACTATTTGGTGACAGAAACAGGTGCTGAGGTCTCAATCTACTTCTGCCTACTACCAGTAGAAATCGACCTCGACCTCAATTTTTTTTATTTTTTTTAAAATAATTATATATTCTTTCCAATAGGTATTAAAACAACGAAAATTGCTCTTCGAAAAGACATGCACGGATATGTAATTCTAAACAAGAAGTTTTTTTTACCTCTATAAATTTACGTGAAAAAAAAAAACAATATTTAGTGACTTAAATACTTACGAATATCTATTTCCGCTAGGGTGAATAAATCCGCAATAAGATATAGGCATATCCGTTTTACACTGTATAATAACATCTTCATTTTCGAAAGCAAGAATAGTTTCTACATCATCATGTTCAAAAACTCTGTAACCTACAATGGGAATAACTTATTTCACTTTGCAATACATTAAATGTATAATAAAATTATGATAATACGTACCGTTAATTAATTTTAGTAAGTCAATAAGTAAAATTAAATAATGTAACTTAACTCCACGCATCATTCGCCGGTATCCAAATAATGAACGGGACAACAATTTCTATGTTACCACTATCTACCCTCTTTACAGTGATAAGTATAATGAGATGTCAAAAGGTCTTTATTCGTCAATGTAACTTGTATGGATAGATAACCTTATAATTAGCGACAAGTTAATCATAAACTGGTATTTTTTTACTTTTCTTTATAAATTATTGTACAGTGTAGTTACATAATAAAACGATTTAAATTTGAATGCTTATTATAATAACGAACACTAATGGCAATTGAAACTAAATAAAAGAGTTTTCAATGTTCATCATCAAGCTGGGGTTTATTTCTGTCCATAGTTGAATGTATGACTTCCTAAATGATTTCCAGTTGGACGAGATATCACCGAATAGGTTTACCCCTCATCGTCGTGGTGCGATCGAGTTGCTGTGACATGTTCACCTATAATGAAGCTAATTGGAACGTAGTAGGCCGGCACTTGCGAAGGCACTTCTCCCACGTAAAACAAAAAAAAAAAGTGCAACCAGGTAATACTATACATATATTTTTATAATTTCTTAACAATTGCTTGTCAAGCCGCTCCAATCTCGTTAATCTTAAGTATATTTAAAGTGTGAGCTTTGGTATGGTGTATATAAAAAAAATATTTACTTAGGCTGGGAAAGGAGAATAAATATATATATAATAGTTTCTCCATCTTTCGTCTCCCCTTTGTGCTATGGTTCGCAGCAGCTCCACTTATCTACCGCCAGTAAGCCTGTAAATGAACCGAGAAATTAGTCTCTGTGCTGTATATTATTCTGGACATATATGGAAAACAGAGAACAATTCTGAAATTTATAGTACATTATTTAACCCTTTTCTCGTTGTTTCCTATTGCAATCTATAAAGCTACCGTTAAATTGCTCTCTCTCTCTCTCACACACACTTTCTTTACTACCTCCATAGCACATTCATCCCATTGTGATACTAAAGAACCAAAATATTTAGTTTCACTCCCACAACGTGTGAAGTCGCATTATTTTTTATCGATAATGAATTAACACGTGACCTCTTGATGTTAAAGCGTGTTCGTCCAGAGTACAAGCTCTCATATCACCTATATGAGAGCTAGAACTCTGGGAAATCGGGAACGTTTTAAATACTCTTTTACCAAGTAACCTCGAGTACACTGTGATTACAGAATTAGCTCAGGGATTTCCGCATTAGATTGCATGCGCTAGGTCAATGCGCCAGGCGATACGTCATTACAGTAAAAAAAAAATTGTTTATATCTAGGATAGTACTTTATTTCACATTTCTGATTTTATAATACACCATTAACACTGCAATCGATAAAATTATGTACTCATTTCCTTCTGTTCCTAGAAACGCTTTTCTTTCTTCCCCTCTCGGTATTGTCTGTGGTCAACTCTTGTTGAAGTTTTTTAAGCATCTGCGGCGTTATTAGACCCTGATGAAAGAGCTAAACGTTAGAACAACATATACGATTTAAAATTGACATACTTAATTATGTAGTAATAAAGTATATAAATAAAATTGTTGTGTGTTGAAATAAATAAACTTACTTTAGCAACAAGCATTTCGGACAATTTCCCTTTGGATTCGTCTCCTTTCGTCTGCAGATGAGACTTGGTACCGATGTATTTCTTCGCTTGGCTGAATGCCTCCACTGTTTCGTTACCATCTTTCAAAACTTGCTCCGAATTCCTCAACAATCTAAAATAGCATAAAATAAACAGCCCTTATAATGTTTGAAGCAGTAGGAATCGGGGAATTCTGTCTCATGGAAAGTCAAGTCCATCATAAGTCATACGCTTGTCCATAAAAAGGTGACGCTAGTTAGAATGGTATATACTGCATCACATTGTGCTCGACGCTTTGAGACTGATAATGTTGTCTCTTTATCTCAGTAATTTCACTAGCTACAACTACCTTCAAACCAGAACACAGTAACATTTGCACGGTAGCTGTTTGACATAAAAAAAGGAGCTGCTGTGGTTCCTAACCAGACGGTCACCAATAACAGAAACCTGACACCGGCAAAAATTATAATTAAAAACATTATAAACCAATAATGATTTGCATTAGAACTCTTTCCACAATAGTACCAATTGTATGCTACAACTTACGACAGAATAAAAAACATCACATAAGACCTCAACTTAAAAGTCTAGATATATATAATGTTATTGAGCCAAATAAACTTACGTAATAAGTAAAATAAAACAAAAAAAAATTACTGACTAGTCATTAAGCAAAAATTGTTACTAACTCACTAACACTAGCCTCAGAGATGAAAATAAAGTTTATTATTATTATATAATATAACAGCCGATTTACGTTCCCACTGTTGCGGCACAAGCCTACCCTTAATATGAGGGCGATTGGGCCATAGTCACCACGCTGACCCAATGCGGGTTGGTGACTTTTTTGATTATTATTAAGTCATCAGACAAGAATAAAATCACCAAATATGACTTTGGTGAATATTATAAAATATAAAAAAATATTGGAAAGAATAGAGAACCTCTTACATGTCCTAAGTTATTCATTTATTATTTGATCCTAATAACTTATATTAGTGGTTTGGTCTGTTCCCTGAGACAGTCTAATAGGTACCACCACCGCCCCTATTTTTGCTGCTAAACAGTACTGTTTGTCTTGGTTTAAAGGGTGTTACAGATAGTAAAATTTCCGAGGTGATAGGACCTAACGTAATAAATCATAAGGTGACCAGCACTTTGCATTGTATATCATTCTCTATGGATTCACGTTGGCATTGGTGGGCGTGTCACTTACCATCAAGTAAACGTCTCGCTGGTATAATCGTTTAGTGAAGTAAAAATTAAATTACCTTGTTATTTGAAAGATGCCTTGCTGTATAATCGCGTCCAGCTCAATTTCCATTTCGCGTACTAACTTCACGTTTGGAAACATGTCCGGAAACCGGTAGCTGTGTGAAAATTTCATAACAATTTTATTTTGACGACAATTTAAATTTACTGACAACTTCCATTTTGACAATTATAAAAAAAATAATTACCGACTACCTAGCAACATGACCTCAACCTAAACGTTGAAGCATGCTGATTCAGATTTAATATATATATATAAACTAGATTAAAATCTGGACCAGGATCCCATCAAATGGTGGAGATGTAGTCTATGGTGGTAATTCAAACTAATCTCTAATAATGACTTTTGTAATTTAATATTCTCTTAAAGAAATCCATGTT
The DNA here is from genome assembly GCA_033220335.2 of Troides aeacus. Classification (NCBI taxonomy): domain Eukaryota; kingdom Metazoa; phylum Arthropoda; class Insecta; order Lepidoptera; family Papilionidae; genus Troides; species Troides aeacus. The sequence continues at coordinate 3,880,457 of CM067275.1, read as the reverse complement.
GTGTTAGGATGGCAACACTGACTTTTCTAAATGCACTATTTATGCACTTTTAAATATTTCTAAACAAAATTACACTTCTACCTTAGCCACAGATAAAGTTCGAGAACATCAAAAACTGCCTCCAAATGCACAAGGTCCATTATAGTCTTAGGTGAGGGTAGTGGCCAGTCAACAACATTGCTCAGCCAGTTCCTCGTGATCGGCTCGTTCCTGCTATACTGACGTACCATCTGGTGGATAAAATATATATATATATACTGTTTCCCCGCCCGCTTTGCTATCCGTAATACCTTCGCATCTAACTTTGGAAAAGGGATTTTGTAAAATCCATTCTTAGCCGACCTCTAGATGGCAAAAGCGATATCTCTACCAAATTTTGAGTGTTTACGTCTAATAGCTTCGGAGATCTCATGATGAGTCAAAGAATTTCAGGATATCTTCTTATTATTTAGTTAGAAACAACCAATATTAATTCAGTTACTATATATACGTTTTAAATTAGTTTAAACTTATTTTTTTAATATTTCTTTTATAGTTTTAAGATTAGTAATTATAAATAACACACTCCAGCATTATTATTAATGGTAGGTATAGGTTGCCCGAGATCTTCTAGGTAGATACCACCACTGCGCCTATTTTTGTAGTGTGGTAACTAGTACAACTAGACGGTAACAAGACAACATCTTAGGTCTAGAAATAGCGAGCACAATATGGTGACATAGCATATCATTCTCAATATCGCCGCATTGTCACATGCGGGCGCCATTCTTCCTATCATATGAATGTTCTGATCATAAAATAAAGTGGTACCTTAAGGAAGGTGGCGCACACAAATGGCAACTTGTTGTTAATCGGAGCGCAACAAAAGACGTAACGCGCTCTCAGCGGCAGAGGCACGTGCTGGATCATCTCCGCGAGGAACTTGAAAGCCTCCGTGTTGCACATGAAGTAGAGCGAGTCATCCACGGTGCACAAGTGAACGAATATATCCTGAATGAATAAGTAAATTTTTGAATGATTAAATAAATTATCAAACATATTCCTCATGATCAGCACATGTCTTCATTCGCAATGTTGTGAGAAAAAGTTTCGGCATATGTCGAACACCTTTTTATGGCCTAATTTTGATCAGTGTATATCCTTCTCAGTAGCGCCACATCGTTACAGGCAAGTATATCATTTACCATCAAGAACAGTATACATACTCATTGCTGCGCAATTGAAAGGTCATATGTCCCTGCACTGTACTGATATAGGCTTAATACTGAAATTATATAAAGGAGAATCTATTGCTGAATAATGATATATTATAATTTGCTTCATTTGCACAATGTAGTTTCTTCTATGTTGTAAAAATAAATATTATTACGTTAATGTGTGACTATGATAATGTGTAATTTGTAACGTGAATGGGGTGGTAGTGATATATATAGGCTTTTGATGTTCGTTATTTTAATGCTATTAATATAATACTCGGAAAACGCATTTTTCCATATTTCTGTAGTTGTTAGGCGTTTTAAATCTGTTAATCATCATTATCAGCTGATAGATGTCCAATAATAGAAATCTATCCTGGGATTTTCACTAGATCGTCAATCCACCTTGTGAAGGGTTTAATCATTATTTTTGCAGAGTGCATTCCTGATACAAACCATTAAACTACTGAGATTCGCGTGAGGCAAGTGATAGGCATACAGTTCCATTTGCTCAGCAGTCGGATACAGACCCGCTTGGGTCACGGGTTCTGAAGATTTTGCTAGTAAGGTTTTCAATGTTGACAAGTCCTGTGGCTTGAACGTTGTCACATAGCCCGTCTCCCAGATGCTGCCGTACCTGCCGGCTCTACCTGAAATGTGATGACTGGTTTAATATCTCTTTTAGAATATTATTTTCAGCTGTTAAACGTCTATTGATAGATATGGGCCTCACCTAAAGATCTTCAGTGTATACTAAAGTCTATGTTACATTTCTTGATCTTACGTTTAATACGATCATATGAAATTCATCACAAATATGCTACAGATGATAGTGTGCTTGCCCAGAATAATCTAGCTTTCGAAACTGGACAGCCAGAATACAGTATTGCTGTGAATGCAGTAGATTTATAATATAGGGACAGTAGCTAGCTAGATAGGTTTACAAAATCCATGTTACTAACTAAACTCCACACATGGCCGACAAATGGAAACGGAACCATTATTGATAATAATACGATTCGTTCTTGACGTAAAGGAAAGTAATTTACCTGCAATTTGTAACGCTTGAGATATACTTATAACATCCATTTCAACGTCGCCATCTTCATTTACTACTGGCTTCATAAGTGAATAAAAGATTATCCTACGTATACTCCTGAAAATTATAAAATGTCGATGATTTTAATGAAATCATTACATGCAGTATGTTCACTTGATCGTATAATTAGCATTAGACACCTTCTCCCCAAAAATTTCTCGAAAGTCTCAAATGTTCATATAATAATATTAATGTGGAATCTCAAGAAAAACAACTTACAAATTAATCCCAAGCCCAATAGCATCAGTTGCAACCATAACCTTGCAGGAACTCTCGGGGTCATTGAACTTGTTTGCCTGTGCAAGTTTAGTTCCAGGCGGTAGACTGCCATATATCACAGCAACTTCATGACCTCTGTAGTATAATACAAAAAAATTTAAAAACTTGTACCTCTGTAAAGAAATTTAGGTACAAATGTACTGGCAACAATATATCCATACTCTATACACATATCCATAATCCTAATAAAGGTTAACTATATGTTAAAAATAAAAAAAACATTACTGTTCTCTTCTTTTAAGAGAACTATAGCTAATATAGGTATCAGGGTAACAAGGCTTACAATGTCTCAAAATCATGAGCACCACATTGTAATGATCGGCCATAACATTTACCCTCAGGTGCATTCACCTGAGGGTCCCATACATCTCATTGCTTATACAATAAATCTTTTTGCTTAGATAAATAATAACATTTTATTGACTATAATTTAATAAAATCCATCAGAAGATAATGAGAAATCTTGTTTTAAAATAAAAAAAACATTTTTATATGCATAAATAAAATATAAGTGATAATTTAAAAAAGGTGTTATTCACTATATGGGAATTATAATAAGTTAACAAACAACAACCCACTCAAGAACAAACTCATTCTTCCAGGTATCATCCTATGGATTCCTCACTAGATGATACCAGTATCAAGTAAACCTAGGGCATAAAGCTACTCACATACATTTAGCACATTATTTTATTCAACAGACAGATTAAATATTTGAGTACTAAAATGTTTTTATTCATGAATTTTGGATACCTGCCTCATGGAACTGACCTCTGTTCAATGGCTCTGCTTACACTGTAAATGTCATTCTTATTGAAACACACAATGCAATCACCAGGCTTCACATTATCCAGTGACCCTAAAGCACTGTCCTCTACTTTTAGTTCTGTCAGTCTTTTGTATGTGCGTACCTGGAAATAAAAATATCTTTAAAATACAAAAGAAAGTTGTTGTGAAAACAGTTGTCACCATTCACTCTTAACACTGATATCCTGCACTGTACATTTCGTTTAATCATATTTCTATATATGATCACCATAATGCATAATATTTTAATTACTATGTGCTATTATTTTTATTTGTATCACTGTATCTCATCACACCAATGGTCTATTTTATTCTGAATTATTAACAATAAAATGTTATTAACTGATGCTCTATAAATTATTTCACAATAATCGGAAATGAAATTTTTGACCATGACTCATTATCATCACCATCAGCTAATAAACTTCAGCTGCTGGAATTCCGCCTCTCTTTAAGATTTTCTCCACCCACCTTCAGCCCTGAACGTGCGGCACTTACCTCTATTTCTTCTCCAGTAGTGAAACAAATTTCTTCCATAAGATTGATTGCCCCTGCTTCACCACACAAATGAATTTCATCTGCTTGAAGTCCTAATAAATAATGTAACTATAAGATTATATATCTTTTTCAATGTAAGAGAAACAAAAAATAATAAAAGAGGGGAGAAGTCAATAAATACAATTTTTTAAGTAACAATAAACAGCTCTCTGTACCCAAGAATTCTCATAAGTCTATAATGACCACTACACTAGCCAAGTTTTGAATGGTTTATGTAACATGTCCACAAGCTGTTATTCTTGGTCCATATAGGTTACTTCAAAAAATTTTCCTTTACAGGATTTTACGACATACAGGATGTATAACTGCTTTCTAAACTAAGCTAGCACTGATAAGATAACATAAAAAATTGTTAAACTGGCATTACAATTCTAAAATCTTGGCTACCTCAACTAATGATGTGGACTAAATTTTATTAAATAACTGTTGGTACAATGATTTAAGACAAGAAGGATATAAAAATGAGATATTAAATTGGTAGCTTGTTATGAGCCAAGCCATACTTATGAAAGTAAATATTTATTACCTAACACAGCCCTAGTCCATGCCCATCCTCTGCCTCTATCACCAATCATTTGAATTTCATCAATAATTGCTACTTCATCTGTAAATAAATAAAAATAGATAATTACATGAAATATAAAGGAATAAATAAAAGAATTTAATACAAATTTTCTCTCTTACTGACCAATGCTGTGAACACTGCCTTGTTGTTATAGTTACAGATTTACAGTAAGAGGGTGGAAGATGGCCAGGTGGGTTTGGAAAAACATACTGTAAATCAGTGCCATAAGATGTGAACCAGGGACAAATTTAGTTTTTTGCCATAATTAAACAAGTATTTTTTTTTTTTTTTTTTTTATAAGATCTAGTAGGCAAACGAGCAAGACGGGTCACCTGATGGTAAGTGATTCACCGCCGCCCACGGTCACCAGCGATGCCAGTGCGTTGCCTACCCTTCAGGTAAGAGTATGCTCTTTTCTTGAATAACCCAATGTCGCAGTTGTTGGGGAAGACCGCTGATGGCAACGAATTCCAGAGACTTACTGTGCGTGGCAAAAAACTGTTTTTAAAACGCATTGTAGTGGAACGCCAACCATCCAGATGGTGCGGATGATAGTTCCGGCGCGACGATCGGTTGCGAAAATCAGCGGCTTCTATTAAATCGAACAACTCCTCAGAACACTCCCCATTGTAAATTCGGTAAAATATGCATAGGGAAGATAGATCCCTACGCAATGCCAAAGGATCTAGCCGATCGGCAAGTTCAGGATCGTCGACAATCCGAGATGCCCTACGTTGGATTCGGTCAAATGGAGATAGCTGATAACCCGGAGCCCCGGCCCAAAGGTGGCAACAATACTCCATGTGAGGCCGCACCTGCGCCTTATACAGTTTAAGGCGGTGAGCCGGCCTGAAGTACTGTTTGGCCCTGTTGAGTACTCCGAGTTTTTTGGAGGCCATTTTAGCCTTGCTCTCCAAATGACCGCTAAACTGGACAACACTCGAAATGTCGACACCTAGAATGCCAATGTTCGGCTTGGCACAAAGGTGAGTGTTTCCGAAGAGTGGCGATGCGACAAAGGGGGCTTTTTTAGCGGTGAATGCGCAAACTTGAGTCTTAGAAGGGTTAAACTGGACTAGATTTAGTCCCCCCCAATCGGAAATCTTCACAAGGGATGATTCGATTTCAGACACAAGTTTGTTCCGACAGTCATCGACGTGATCCCGAGAGATATTGCTGCGGCCGAAATACAGTGCATCCACGGTACTGTCATCCGCATAGCAATGAATGCCACTGGTATGCAACAAATCATTGATATGCAGAATAAACAATGTCGGGGATAACACGCAGCCTTGGGGAACACCAGCATTTACGGTTCGGAGGTCCGAGCACGAGCCGTCTACGACGACTTTAACTCTCCGTTCCGCAAGGAAACTGCCGATCCACCTACAAAGTCTCTCAGGAAGCCCATAGGAAGGAAGCTTCGATAGTAAGGCTTTATGCCAAACCCGATCGAAGGCTTTCGCTATGTCCAAACTAACGCCTAGTGCCTCACCCCTACTTTCGACCGCCTGCGCCCAACGGTGAGTTAGTAAAGCCAGAAGATCACCAGCTGATCGGCCTTTGCGGAAGCCATATTGGCGGTCGCTGATCAGCTGGTGCTCCTCCAGGTAGCCCATGAGCTGGCGGTTGATTATGGATTCCATAATTTTGGAGAGCAAGGAGGTGATAACGATAGGCCTGTAGTTGAACGGATCTGAGCGGTCGCCTTTTTTAGGGATCGGGTGTACTAGAGCCGTCTTCCATGAATGTGGGACAACGCCGAGGACATAAGAGTGTCTGAATAAGCGCGTTAAAACCGGTGCCAGCTCTGGAGCACACACCTTCAGCACAATAGGAGATACTCCATCGGGCCCACACGACTTGTTGACATCCAGGGAGAATAGTGCTTTCCGCACAGCACACTGTGTGAAGCGGACGTCCGCCATTGTGGTTTCACACCTCGGGATGGTAGGAGGTGTGTTCCCCCTGTCGTCAAGAGTCGAGTTTTCCGCAAAGATAGAGCCAAGAAGATCGGCTTTTTCCCTTGCGGAATAGGCCAATGAACCATCCTCCCCGCGCAAAGGTGGAAGTGTCGACCGACAGAAATTACCTTGGACAGCTTTGGCGAGAGACCAGAACGCACGAGAGCCAGATGGCAGCCGTGCTAGTCTCTCGCCAATTCTCCCAACGTACTTCGACTTTGCCAATGCAATTTGCCTCTTTAAGAACCTGGAAGCAGAGTTGTACTTCTTCTTGAGTGAGTCAGAGTTTACATCCTTAGAGGCCTTAGCCCTAGCCCAAGCTTGGTAGCATTCCCGCTTGCGACGATGTGCGTCACGGCAGGACCCACCAAACCAGGGCCGAGATCTGCCACCGACGGGTACCGCTGAGCTAGGAACAAACAATTCCATGCCCTGCAGCACGACGCCGGCAACCGAATCAGCGCAGGTGCTAGGATCCTCTGACTTGAAGCAAATCTGCCCCCATGGGTAGGATGCAAAGAAAGAGCGCATCCCGTCCCAATCTGCCGACCTGTAGTGCCAAACACGTCGTCTACCAGATGAAAGTGGTTGCGACGAGACGGTGAGAGGCACCACGCTCCTAATTAGGCAATGGTCCGATGACCCGAGAGGAGCATCGACCCATACCCGAATGGGTTCAGGGCGAGAGGTCAGCAGAAGGTCCAATAAGGAAGGCGAATGGTCTTCCACATCTGGCACACGTGTGGGAGAAGTTACCATCTGCGTCAGACCATTGGCAATGGCAAAATCGTGAGCAGACCTTCCCGCATGGTCAGTACGTGTTGACCCAAGCCAGTCAGAGTGATGGGCATTAAAGTCGCCCAAAACCACGATTTCTGCGGTAGGAATTTGCTCAAGTATTCTGTCAGTGGACACCTGCAGGTGCTCGAAGAGCCGGTCAATTTCCGAATTTCCGCTATGAGACCTGTAAAGGCACGCGTAGACTCGAATGTGATCCTCACAATCGACGCGCACCCAAAGGATCGACAGGTCTCTGCCTTCAAGATAGCTGAGCCTACGGTAACAAATTCCCTCCCTAACGTACACACACACGCCGGCGCGCGGCACAAAAAAGTGCTCCAGGCTATAGGCCGGGCACTTTAGATATGAAGTGTCCGTCGAGGAGGAAATCTGCGTCTCCGTCAGGAAAAGCAAATCTGGCCTTTCCGTCTCGAGATGGTGGTGGACGGCATTTAAGTTCGAGTGAAGTCCCCTGATGTTAGAAAAATCCACTACTAAAGTGGAGGGGGACTTCCTCGTGATTGGGCTCAGTTTGCACCCAGCAGCTGCGATAAACGACGCTTGATGTGCCCCCCCAGAATACGATGGGCAGCCTGAGCGAGAGCGAGAGGATAACATCTCTCGCTCTCGCTCAGAGAGGGATTCTCCAGTCTCTAAGAGACTGGTACCCTCCTGGGGTATTTTATTTCTATCACTCGTCGCCATCACAGTAAGAGCATAAGGGGTGGGGGAGGAAAGGGAAGGAGAAAGGTCACAGAGGGTGAGGAATTGTGGGACAGGGAATAAAAAGACAGGAAGGGGCCAACTGATACTCATTCCCACACGCAACGCAACAGTCCCTAGAAAATCTGTTGCGGCACGTGTAGTATAATGAAAGTGCCAGTTGCTATTTGGGCCCCGAGGTAGAGGGATAAGGGCGCCGGGACTCTCACTCACCAGTCGAAACGCGGTGGCCTCTGGGAGGCCCCCACTTCACGCTGATTTTCTGTGAGAGGGTAGTGTTTCACCGGTCGATCCTGCCCACCTACGTGCTACAGCGAACTGCAGACTTGGATCTACTACCATAAAAGTATATTTAATAGAAGTAAAACTTACATTTTTCATTAAGAGAAGTCATCTCCACTGTACATGCTACATGATTGGATGGTGTTAATTCAGGCTCATTTAATAGGAAATTTTCAGATTCTGCACCTCCTTCTACTTCTATGCTTTCTGTTAATGTGTCATATTGAGATGCATGCCGCCTCTCTTCGCCCGTGATAAGATCACATGGGGTACCCTGTGAGATAGTTTGTTTTGCTATAAACAAATAAGCAGGAAAAACATGACAGCTCAGTGTGATAAAAAAGGTCTCAAAAAAGGCAAAACAATGTCATGATAATTAGTTGCAAAATAAGATTATCTTAACCTTTTATTCCAAATGAAAAATATAACTAAAAGAAAAATAATCTAACCTTGTTATTAGACTTGTGATATATTTCTGTGGCCAATAATTTTAAAGGTCCACAATAAACACCTGACTTTGCCTTGAGAAATCTCTCCATAGCATGATAAGTTTTACCAGAATTTGTCGGTCCTGCATGAAAAACTATCTTTCTATTTGACTGTCTAGCTAAAGGATACCTGAAATTTGAGAAATACACTTAATAAAAGACAAAAAATTTTGAGTTTTCACCATATTCATGTTTAACAAATATAGAAACTATTCAGTTTTAATGATAGACAATATATATTATTGTTGTTAAATGTTGTATTGTTTTCTCTTTCTATTTAAAACAAAATATTTGATTTCAAATCTAAGTACATTTTATAAATAAGCTAGAAGAATAATATTTTATATTATTCTTATATGTAACAATTAGTAGTGAAAATTTAAATAATTCTTACCAATTAGCAGGTGTTCTTAAATCGGATATCTTTTTTAAGTCATCTAAACAGTCCAAATGTGGGAATGCTAATCTTGCATGTCTTAGAAAGTATGGAAATAAATCAATAACATTACCCGCACCTTAAATTTATGATTCATGTTAATGTTTAAAACTAATAATTTTATTCCATGTTAATACAAATATTTTGAAATGTTATTTTTATAACATTACACGTAAGATTAGCAATATGAGAATTTTAATTGTTTCTTACCATGTAAAATGTCACTAATTGTTATATGCAAATCAGGAGGTAAATCATGTTCCAAACAATGTCTTCTAAATGACAAAAAAGCCTGTCGCCAGAGTTGATCATCTAAAGCATTATTTGAAGCAAGCATCCTAACTTCTGGTTTTTGATGAAATAGGTTGAGAATTTTTAATAAGTCCTGTTTCTTTATTCGTCCTGTAAATTCTTCTCCTATATTTTTATCGTCTGGATTCGGTTTTACCGGGACTGGAGTAAAAAGCGCTGATGGACCTCTATCAGATTTTTTGGATCTTTTGAAAACATAACCTAAATTTGAAACATTTCCTTTTCTTGTAATTAAAACCGAAGTAAAGAGAGGAGAAATGCTGGCTTGAATCCTGTCCGTACAATTAAAGCTTAAAATTCGCGAAATTCCCTTATACATTTTAGATTACTATTTTATTTAGACATAAAAAAAAACATACTTCTTTCCCCTCTTTCAAAAACAGCAGACAGTACTTTGTCACATTATATTGTACTTGCACAACTCAAAACTTAAAACCATGCAATTGTTACTGGCACCATAAACAATATTCTAAAATCTGTATTAATTATTTATTTAATATTGATTATATACTTTTCCTTTTTTCCTCAAATATTGTTTATAAATCTACTTTAATATTTTTATTAATTTAAACTTTTCTTAAACTTGTAATTTAAATCATTCTGTTTCAAAACAATTCTACTACATAGCAACACACACAGTGACGTTTTTTGTTGTGATGTTTTTAATTTGTACTCATCTTTCTAAATGTTACACATAAGATTTGTAAAATTATTGGTTTTTTTATTATTTAATATATAAACACTGGTCAGCAATTGCTTCTCTGTTATCCCAGCCAAAATGACCGAAGTTCTGTCCATTGAAGAAACCAAACAAAATCGTGTGGATATGATACTCAAAGGGTTCCAGATGTATCCTTTAAAAATTTTAGTTATGTCGGTATATAGAGATAAAGCTCCTATATCTTAATTTTAATGATGTAGTAAAGCTATTTTATTACGGATACTAATACATACCCTTCAGTCATGAGTCAGTTTTAAGTAAAATATTAGTTACTTAATTTAAATATTAATGAAATATAACTTAATTTCTTATAAATGTCTTATTTAAATTTTTCAGTAAAAAAATATTTATTTAGGTACCTTCATGCTTTGTACATATAAGTAAAAGTACCATGCTAAAATTATAACTTAAATTACATAATTTTTTTACTGCTTACATATTCTCAGTCATTAAAAGGACAATATCACCTATATTAAAGAGTATTGAGAAGTTATATAAACTATTACTAACTTTTTTTATTAATAGTTTATATAACTTCTATTAACTACTATTATTGTTTAGGAAAATTATGGGTTACTTGATTTTACCCACAATATTCATAAAAATACTATAGATTCAATTATATTCTATTTAACAATAAGTTCATTAAAAGTTCTGTTTTCACAGTTAAGTCTTATGCTGAAAGTGTAGGTAATATTAAGTGTCAATTTTGAGCCTTAGATTATCCATACTATCATAAGCTCTCAGTGCTTCGCTCTAGGACTAAACTTATGATTATAATTTTACCATAATGGTAATAGTAGTTTTTATAAATAAATTCCGTTGTGTGGTTAGTGATTTTGATTTTTCTTACATCAAATTGCTACCAGAAACTGGATGAATTTACGGGATGTTGATACAGGTAATTTTTTTTTCACAAAGTATTTATAGCAATATTTACTTTTTTATGTATTAACTGTTTAATGAAAATACAATGTTTTATTAGTACTAAGCCGAAATCTACTAATGTAAATTATTAATATTAAATGTAAGTAGTTTAAATTTTAATTGCTTAGTGTTGTGGAATGCAGATATTTTCTTTTTGGGATAATTCAAATATATATCATCATACTTGATTTGTGAGTGCAGAAGTGATTTTACTGGTGGTATGTCTCTGTTGGCAGAGATGACTTAGGTTGGTACCACCCAGAGCCTATTTCTGCCACTAAACATTATTATGGTCCAGTTTGAAGAGTATTATAGCTTGTGTAATTACTGGGGTAACGAGACTCAAAATCTTATTTCTCTTACGCATTACATTTTTGGCACAGCATATATCATCCTAACAAGTGACTCATTGTTACAGGAAAGCATATCACTTACCATTAGGTGAATGTCCAGTTTGTCTCTTTGCTTAAATGTATATATAAAAAAAAGTATAGACTGTAGGAAATACTACTGTCCTATTTCTGGAGTTATTTTCTCTCAGACACCTAAAAATAGAATGCTACTCATATCAATTGTAATTTTCTAATCCTAACAAGTCATAATTACTTGACGAGATGTGGAGGACTTTCATCTAAGACTAATGATATGTTTGGCCATAAAAATGCTGCATTAGTGAGGAAGTTACACACAATACCACATTGCGCTTGTTATGTTGAATCTCATTACCCCAGTAATTCCACTAGCTACAATGCCATTCAAACCAGAACAATATTATTCTACCTACCTATGCAGTCTCGAGTAACAGCAACCTGCCAACATTACAATTTGCTTAGAAATGTATGTTCGCGTGTTTTATAATGATTTCAGTATTATACTTGTCCATTAGGCAAATATTTCCATGTAATATAGCCTGTAGATACTAGTGATTTAGAATTGACAAGAAAATTTTTTTCTTTTTTATTTTCAGGGAAAATCTTATGGCAACATAATGAAGACATGTCTAATCCAGATGTTGAGCATGAGGCACGCGTTCCCAAACGCATATTGAAATGCAGAGTAGTATCACGTGAAATGAATTTCAGTTCTGTTGAATCCATGGAGCGATTTCGTCTGGAACAGGTCTTGAAATTTTTGATAAACTACCAGATTCTATAGTATCAAAAAGTCAAAATTATATGCATTTTCAATAATATTGTATTAGTTTGCGTTACTTACAATTATAATCATTATTGGAAAAAAACATTGGTTATATGGAAATTTCTCTTTATAAAAATATATTAAAGAAATCACAAACAATGAGGTATATAATATAGGTCAGATAATTTATATATAAAACTGTTTTAATTTAAAAAATCTTACCCAGGATGTTTAAACGCATGCCAATTTAACGCGAATTGTATGAAGTCATAGCATAGACTTCACATTTGGTTTTGTTTTAGCATTCGCAATGGATATTATAATACATACATATTCCTTATAAGATTTTCGATATATTTTGAAAATGCTTTTTTGAAATCTTAACCGCAATCTATTCCTGAAGGATAGCAATTTATTCACTACATATTATCTATTTGTTTTCAGAAAGTATTATTCAAAGGGCGGTGCCTGGAGGAATGGTTCTTTGAGTTTGGATTTGTTATACCGAATTCATTCAATACTTGGCAATCTATCATAGAGTCTGCACCGGAATCACAGATGATGCCTGCTAATGTATTGAAGTATGTATTATGAGCGATTAATTACAAAATTCCTTTACAATGTCATTTTAACAGATGTAGTTAAAAATTTTGGTTTTTTTTCATCTTTCTTATTGCTTAATTATTAATAAGGTTATAATTTAAAATTTTATTACCATTACTACTATATTAATGCCTGTCTGTCTAATGGCGAAGAAAATCTTGTGTAGCAAAATCTTAAAATTGTTAATGATATTCTACTTTGGAAATCAAAGCAACACAAATCATATTTATATAAACTATGGCTGGTTATTTGTTTTTATATATAAAATTGTAATATTATATAACATTTAAGTAAAAGCACCATCTAGCGATCATATTTGTTACTTATCTTGTTTAAACATTGTGTCTATAAAACGGTCAATAAAGTATTTTTGTTGAACAAAGTATTTTGTGACCCATATTAGTAAAAGAAATACATTACTTTTTGTACTCTAAATATTTTGTTAAGTATATCTGGTATTTATGCATACATATTAACTTGTTTTTTTATTTAAACAACTCGATCGGTTCTTGATTCTGATTCTTGAAAACGTAATAGAAATTTCGTGTAAGCATTTTTAAATACTTTCCTCTGTGCTTTTCAGTGGCAACGTTGTTATTGAAACGAAATTTTTCGACGGAGATCTTCTAATTACAACATCGAGAGTGAGATTGTTCTATGTTTAAGTGAGGAATAAGCATTTAATGGATGGTATCCAAGATCAATATGCATTTTTACAACGCAGACTGTTCTAATATTACTTTAAATGTATTTAGTCTCATTACAGTAATACAATTAGTTGTTGATTTACAAGTAATACACAAGTATTATAAAGCTTTCACATGCATGCACTTTTCACAGGTTTATACTAATTATTAATGGAAACTTCGTAATAGAAAATTATAGTGTAAGGTAAACTTTTCATAACGTCAATTATTCTCACATTTCTCATCGTAAGCTATTTTGTTTATTAATAATTCTTTGATTATGCACAAAGTTATCTGCAAATGTACGAAACAGGTTATGTTGTGCATTACTTAATGTGATAATTAATATTTTATTAGCTTCAGTAAATGTTAATTATAATTAATATATTTTATTTATCTGCGTTTCTCAACCGAGCGGAGTATGTGTAATAGCGCAGTTTGAAATAAAATGATAGTTATTTCGGAATAAAGTCTAATAAGGTTCTAGTTATCACATTTGCCTAAAAAGTTATTTTTTTGTTACCTGTAAGTAAATTTTTGATTTAGTAAATATGCGGCTCCATTTTTTTTTTTTGTTACCATTAGTACCTATAATGCATGCTAGTAGTAGTAGACCAAACAATGTGGTAAATAAATATAATTTTGGAAAAGGTTGAGATCCACTGTCATATAGAAATTAATAGGAATAAAGAAACCTCTAAGCCTTTCCTAGTTTCAACTAATAAGCAAATATGTATTTTTTTTAAGGCTAATAAAGTTTTTATAATTTTTTAACGTTTTAGGTAATTTTTTTTTTGAATTACAAAGTGTTAAGTTACAACAGACCTATCTTTTACATATACAACCTTTTTGAGAATCCTATTTGGTGCGATAAAATAAAAGTTTTGTTAAAAACTTAAATAAGTTTCCTTTAACCTTGTTTTGTAATGTCTCACCATACTGTACGTGTGACTTTAAAAACGGAAATCCTAAGGTACAACTGGTCATCAACGATGATGACTATATCTCAAAACTGTATCTCTTACGTCATTCCAAGTTCAATCATTATAAGTTATCTTTAATAGATTTTAAGGTTATATTCCCTAAAAGTAACCTTTTTAAAAGCACTCTACTGTCTTATTTAATATTTAGATAAATTATCATATCTTAACTGAAATTCCAACATCATGATCCATTTAATGCACTTTACATGCAATAAATTTAACACACACTTTAAAGTACTATTTTTTATGACAACTTCTTTTTTAAGCTCTCTATTGTTGATAGAAGTCGTTTCCTAAGAGGTTAGTAAAGATAAAAACGGAAAAGTTGGCACTATAAAAAAGTCCCTTTTATACATTTATATCGCCTATATTATATTTGTATAGCAAAGCTAACGGGTACATTGTACGATTTTAGTATTACTAGATTTATAGATTAAATAATTCTATGATTAAAACTTGTTTCATTTTATACACCTGCATTATTTATTATGATTTTATTAACTGTAAAGAGGAACCTTGGTATAAACATTCCTAGATCCGGATGATTCTGCAATTTTCTTTCATTCAAATTACAGGAAAGCGAATAAAACGTTTCGTTCTTCATAATGCAAATATGTAAGAGGTATTGCACATCTCCTCACGGGACCCAACTTCATCTGCTCGTGGTGCATACTGCTAATCAACAAATTAGGCTGTAGCTCCCGCCAACCCGCATTGACCCAGAATAGTGTGAAATAGCCCGAGAAAACCGCAGGCCATACTGACTGTATGTGGAGATTTATTGCAAGGCCTATGTCCAGCAGTGGACGTCTATTGGCAAATGATGGTGATGAATACAAACGGGATTGAGACGGTCTGGCACCACAAATGTTTCTATCAGAATATTGTTACGTACGGCGGAAGTAATTATAGAAATATAAATATATTTCCGTGGACAGAAATAAAGAAGAGTTGCTTATATCGAATCGCTTCATAACAAGATGGCAGTTGTGGGATATTATCCCACGTCTCCGAAGAGACTGGTGCATCAAACCAGACGTGGCATTGTATAAAAATGTATAAGCTACTTCTAGACTAGTACACTACCACTCACATTCTTTTAGCACTACATTTCCTTTTACTATAAGGTGGATTCGTGGTTAACCATTAGTCTATACAAAATAATAAAAAATTAAAAAAGAAGACTTTAAATTTTTAAGTATAATGACTGACCCTCAACTGCTATCTACGGAATAGAAAATCTTATAGCAGAGATCATCAGTAGCAGTTAATTTTGAGTCAATGAAAACGAAAGTACTTATTGTTTCATTAATAGACGTGTCAAGGAACCGTAACTGTTAATTCTATATGCAATTTCTTGACATTTTCTGCAAAATACATGCATTTCTTGCATTTTCTGCAAAAAATAAATTGGTATATTAAAAATAAACATAGTAAAAACTTTGATTTCACTATTAGCTTAAAGACTTAATTTCTCTTGAATCAAATGTCTATAGTTGATAAACGCCTTTTGTTTACTGGCGTTTTTGGTTATTCATTTATTTTCAATAAGATATTCGGCTTTATAAAGCATTTCCTGATTCATTTAGCGTAACAGTTATTATATTTTTAATATAAATTGTGTACTATGTGTACATACTATGTTAGTAATCAAATACCGACGAAAGTGTAAATGCATATAAATATCTCATCTACCAGACAGTGTGACTCCAAGCCTGCCAACTTTTGCAATTATGTATACAAGTTTGGCAAACGCCCAGGTGAACCAAGACACGAACAGGATTACTTAGAACAAAATGTCTTAATGGTGTACCATCGATGGGCCTGTTGCCAACAACAAAAGTCATTATTAAATTTAATAGAAAGGAAATTAAGGAAGCATATGACAGTAAGTTATTAAGTAGTAAGGCATTTTTAACCCCGGCCATTCTTCATTAACCATTATCTGTTAATCGATTCTGATTCGATTTTTATCCATATCGAGGCAGAGAGATCATATATAGAGATATTATGCAAGACTACGGTCCAAATTGAAAATTAAAGAGGTTGTTGTTGTGAAGTGAAAACACTTTAATACCTAACAAGAAATGTCGAAATGAAACCATTGTATGGCAGCTGATCTTCGCAACATATTGTCTCTTGACGTACTAATTTTCTTCAATAGTTTTCGTCAATAAAGACAAGAGAATTACTAAAAGAATGGGTTCGAAGCGAAAGGGGAGTATAATGTTCTAATAAAATTTCATGTATTTGTTTTTAAATAATATTTAGCATTGTTTCATTTGCCAGATAAAAAAATATCATGATCAATTAAGAATAATTGTGTTCATAGGACGTTCGGGGCCCGTTCCGGTATCCCATTAGTACTCTGACACGTTTACCAATATTACCATAAAGGAAATGAAAAGCCCGGGTTGGGCGTCACCTGCAGGAAAAGCGTCCGCGACTCACGACAGGAACTTTTTGTGAATTAAATCATCACCGGCGATGCGCACATCCTCTTTAGCGAGAAGCCGCCGACGGATTTCTTCGTACAGTGCCGTTGCCGAAGGAAACCGCGTCATTTCGATGCGCGGCACACGCCTCAGCTCCGCATATAAATAATAGAAATTATCTAATTGTGCGACGGCGAGTACTAGCCGGACACTCGTCGGGAATCGTAATAAACGCGGCTTTGGCCCCTCCCGATAATAATCTCTCTGGCTTTAACTTATCGATCAATATCAAGAGATTCTTTCACTGCTATAGAAAAATTTATGAATAATAACGACAATGACGTTTTACTCTAATATTTATAGCAGTCAGTGTCTGATGATTTAACGCAGATTTTTTTTAAAATTCTATTTATTTATTAGCAAAAAAAATAACACTGAAAAATCTATTCTTATACTCTGTATGATATAATTGAATATTTGAGGCACTAAGACAGAGAAGATATATAAAACCTGCTTTATTAAATTAAAAACGAGTAATTTTTTTCCTAATTTTCAGTACAATAACATAAATTGAAAGTTAGTGTAATAAACTAATCAAATACATAATTTGTATCACGAATGTTTAGTGTATGTTTCTTTATAAACAAAATTATTCCTTTAGTTATAAATATGTTTTTCAAATCAAGCGATTCGACTTCCGGTCAGAAAAAAAAATATTTTTTTGAACTTTTTCTTTGAACATTAACATACACAACTCTCCGAAAACTTATGGTTATTGTAATCAATATTTACTAGCATAAACACCGTTCGGGCTGTTAAGTAATACTCCAAAGTTATCTACGACATACGAAATGATGTTTATTTTGGCGGAAGCTCGTTTATTACGGATGTTGGAGATGAAGGTGCATACAATTCCAATTAATGAGAACATTCATTTAATGTTACGAAGAGCGAAGACGCTGGGACGGAAGGAGTTGTTTTCGGACTTACCTAGTTTATATAGCGGAAACACCAGGGCTGTCAGATAGGAAAACATGGAATAGATTATATTGAAACGTTCTATTAAGATATCACCTGATGATAAACATGCCTGCCCATAATAAAGTTGGCATTAGTTAAGATAATATACACTGCACACTAATGTCAAAAAATAGACGCTATGGTCACCACGACCACTAAGGTTAGTAATTGTAAATTTTGTTCATATTTATTTTGAAATAAGTTTCACTGGGGGTAGGTCTCTATACCTGGTGATCGTTTAGATAGGTGCCACTGCAGCTGCTATTGCTGCCGTGAAATAGTAGTGTACAAACATTACTGTATTACGGGTTGAAGGTAGTTGAGGCTAGTGAAATTACTGGGGTAACGAGACTCAACATCCCATGTTTTAAGGTGATACAATGTGTTGCTATGTATCATCCGAACTAGCGCCTCGTTGTTATGGGGAGACAGAATACTTACCACCCGATGAGCATCCCGCCTCTCGTTGCTTCATAGATTAAAAAATAAGTTTTCCCCTTTTATTAATTTTTTCTTTAAAGTGAAAAAAAATCCTTTTTTTTTTCATTTCATTTAAATAAGATAACACAAACTCAATGAACATGATATTATTTTAATTTTTTTATTAATGCCGATTTAAAAAAATGGCTCTAATATACTCCACTCACTTTCAACTAATCATTACAAACCTATCTGTCATAGTTATACATTATTACTTTATTATTAAAATTAAAAAAAATCCCGCCAAAATAAAACGTCACATTATAAATAAAAAAAAAAACTAAATTTAAAATTTAAATTCGGACGCGGGCATACATTTTTTACGATTTAATAACGAGGACACGTAATTACATTTTATATCTTTTAACCGTAAAATCAGACCATAACATAAAATAGGTACTTAAAATACTTATTTAATCTCGTTTAATTTCTTTTAAGTTTTTTTTTTTATATCCCAATCACCATCGTAAGTAACCTTCGGTGCAGTAATCTGAAAACATGCTCCCTTTTCATTTGACTTTTATTTCGACTACTGTTGGTATTAAGTCATAATTGAAAACGGGCTACCTTTAATCTATTATCTACATCCTAGTAAAGGACTTGGTGGATGCCAAGGACCATCTAGGTCCACTGCAATGCCTGTTTCTGCCGCCGAACAGCAGTATGCAAACACTGTTCCGGTTTGAAGGCGCTCTAGCTAGTGTAATTACTGAGGTAACACAGTATATATCATCCTTACTAGGGCCACATTGTTACAGGCAGGCATAGTACTTACCATCAGGTGAGTGTCTAGTACGTCTCGTCGCTTAATTGAATAGAAAAAAAGGTACACAGCAACGTTTGTGTTCCGGTTTGAAAGGCGCCGTAGTTAGTAAAATTGATTGACTAACAAGAGTTAACATTTTAGATATCTATGTGACGAGAACTATGTCGTACAGTGTATGTACTAACTAGCGTCAGATTTTTATGAGCAGACGAATCGATTACCATCAGATGGAAGGTCTGGAAGTGTCGTCGCTTCGCCAACAAAGAAGTACTAATTAACTTTTAAATTATATAATACAACTTTTTAGACATCACCACAGAATCTGTTATGATTTAAAACCTTTTGTTTGTGTATACCGCCGAAGTTTATTTGTATTTTTTTTTAAATAACTTGGGAGTTAATCTGATGAAGATGAGTTGTGCGATAATTCATTATACGCGAATTTCTTTATGAGCATGTTATTGAAAAGCTTCGCGGATTTACCTCGAATTAAGGGTTAGAATAAAAAAAGCTTCGTATTTAATACGTTTAAGTACATACTGATTTTTTACATTCGGATTTATAAATTCAGTTCCTTAAGCTAACTGTTATTTTATGAATATATCTGCGTTGATATATATATAATGGTAAGGTTCGTTTAATTGGCGGTATACATTGGTTATCTCAATCTGAACGCTTAACATCAGTTTGAAGAGGGCACTTAATGATGATGATGTATAATGGTATATGTGGACCATATCACGAGCTCGTAAGGTGTGCCTGGCTCTGTTATTTCCCAGATTTTCAAATCCATTTGACACTTCCGTATAAAATCGGTTTCCTTTTGTACGAATTCACAACTATAAACCGAACACTGCTAATACTTTTTTTATTAGAAGCAAAACATGTTATAGATCTCATTCGTTTAAATTTTTTTAACATAATTGTAATGTTAATAATGTAGCCAAACCCGTTGTGCATGATTTTTTTAAATATCTTTAAAACTAAAACTTTGTGTTAAAAAAATTTATACTTTAGAATACTTTACATACTAAATCATCAGAAACGACTAAACCTTATTATTTAGATTTCACACATACCAATTTGAAATTCTACATAAATTGGAAATTAATGTTTTTTTTTTCATAGACGATATTACAAGATGAATGGCTCTCCACTGCCACCGCATACATGATTACGAATAAAAAATAAAGATATGCTATCATTCTTTGAATCAAGTATGAAAATTTTATTTGTATCGATTTGTACAAGATATATAGTTTTAATCTAGAAAAACAGGAGTCTTATCTTCCCAAATAGAACTTCTCATAGAGTACACCGATTTTGAAGAGAATATTCTTTGTAGAGTTCTAAAATAACAAACACTATTTTATTATAAATAGATAATTTTTATTGAAGACATTCGACGAAACAATTAAATACGCTACACACGCTATACTACACTACGATACACACTGCACCACATTGTGACTCGTTGCTTTGAAATATATCTCTCGTTACTCCAGCAATTTCACTAACTGAAACGTTGTTCTTTTATTTTATGATGATGTTTGTGCCGCAGTTTTATTGACAAGCATAGCGGCTTCATCGGACTCAGGGCTCGCGGATCCGGTATCCGCGAGCTAAAATAAAACATTGTTCAGACCGGAACACACACCTAGACGGTACCCAGCAGTAGAAACCCAATAACAGTAAAAATTACCAAAGCGAAATAGATTAGAAACGAAATATCTATAAATTGCTATCGGCAGCCAACCCTGGTATGCCGCCGGCGGGGCGCGCTGCACTCGCCGGATGAACACCAAATGTGTGATATTTTTAGGAATGTTGATTGCCCTCTTCCTGTTTCCGGCGTGCGCGCTGTGATCCGCCGCCCCAGCGTACGCAACGGCTAATTAGTAACGAATAATTAATTCTGTTTGCCCGTTGACACGTGAATAGTTTGATTGGATTTGGATTAAAGCGTTTCTTAGAAAAAATTGTTCATAATAAACATGTCAGCCGTGTGACTATTTATAAAACGCGAAAGGATGTCATAAAAATTATTTAGAATTTCTTAATCAACAAACATATTTTCAAGATATCATATGTTACATTATTAGTATTTTTGAACTAATAGAGATATTCCTATGGGATAAAAGCTATCAAAAACATAAAAAATAAATCACAAAATCAACTATTTACTTTTCTTTTAGGGATTTCTTTAAATTGATTAAATCTCCTTACAAGATACAATAAAAATTAATTCTATTAAAGATAGAAGCATACATTCTTTTAAGATTTCTAAAATATATTATTGTTCACCAAACTTATTCTGCCATGAACTTTTAAATCCATCGTATATTTGAGAATTTTATCAAATAATTGCTTTTTTCTCGTTACGATATTATCTAAAAATTTAACCCTGTTGAATAACTCTAGTTATAAGTCACATTAAGGTGCATATTGTGGACAATTAACAATAAAATGCACAAACAATTACCATCCAATACGACGAGTACTACGTTTCCGTCGATTGCTAAACTCGCCATGTTGGTAAATACAACATATAATGTAAAACCTTTTTTGTTGTTGTCACTGAATATTGTTTAAAATTATAAAATAATATCATGAATTATACATTACAGTTTATTATTTGTTATTTGAAATTAACCATCTCATATACGTTTTTAATACATTCTTAGTTTCCGGTGCGGCGTATGACGATTTATTTTTGAACCTCACTCATACAAACAGCTAAAGCTAATTTAGTAATTTCAGTAATACGGAGATACCATGGTTTTGAAATTTGTTACATTATCACTGTGTTAATTGGATTTCTCCGATTCCAATTATATTAATCAATTATCTTCTTCGACAGGTCGCCATTCAATGTTTTAGAAAGCAGTAACATATTTAGGTTCTTTCTGGATCATATGATTTACGAACTATATGGGCAATTCGTAAACTCTTACTAATCAAAATCAGCGATCCTTATCTTATCATCATCTCATTCCAATTTTACAATATTCACCTTCCAAGTTACACTAAGAACAAAAAAAATAATAGTTTAAACAAAAGTAGGTTAAATACGTCTTTCATTTTGAATAGTTTTGCTCTCTTTGATATTCTTATTACTTCAGCTAGACCATACAAATGAATAGAATAGTATAATCATGTAAGTTATAATATAAAATTCTAGGATATTAAATTTCCAATGTAAAGATAATAATAAAACATACATTTAATGCACTATGAGCTGGCTGGTGGCTTCCGGACTAACTATAGATGGAGAAGGCAGCTTAAAAAATACATGATTTACATTATATCTACTACTCTTTGAATCTGTATTAAAAGTTCTACACAATATTCGTAATGACGCTTTCAATATGACGTCAATGTACCATTGCCAAACAATTGTGTAAGCTTGCAAGTGGAATGGGGAATAAATGGCGGCCCTGTCAGGACACCGGGTGCAGAGGGTCAGCGCCCTCACAACCCGTCCCTCCTCCACTCCCGTCGCGCTCCGACGTCACGACCAATACGTCACACCGAGCTCAACATCAAAACCTTTTAATACAAACAAAACAGGTCGTAAACGATATTATTTCAACTTCGAGACAGTACGTCAGAGACTGTGCGTAAGCTCTTGTTGTTATATGTACTCGTAAATTATTATAACTTAACTTTCGCGAAGTTATTTCTGCAAATACCACTCTCGTATTGTAAATCTTCCATCAAACCAGAGTGTTTTAGCAAGATGGTAAGAGCGTTTAACAATCTACGGCTTCAATGTCACTTAACACTATTTACAATTGATATCAAGTGTTAATCTATTGTAGGTTAAACAAATACCTCCGAAAGAAAAACGACAGAACTTCTTACCTTTGTTAACTCTTTTAAGCCACAGCTTGTGTAATGATTTTAATTAGCAATCTGATATTTCTAATTGCCGTTGAAGCCGTTCAAATACATTTTTGCAATATTGCTGTCGAAACTTGGCGAAGGTAAACGGTATCTAAGAAAGTGAAGCAATTATACTATATTACTTTAAGAATTACCAATGTCTGTGCGAAATACTATAATGTTAGTAAAAAAATATTTTCATTCGCCAAGTCGAAAGTTACAGTACCATCTTGTTTAGAAATATACAATTATATTATGGCCTGAATAAAATTTGTTGATGGTGAAATTTTGCAAAACGGACAACGTAAATCTTTGTCGTCGTTATCTTAATCCATGGAGGTCTTGCTGGAGACAGGTTCTTCTAAAATAATAATAATAATAATCTTTGTTGTACACCTCATACACAAATAAGAAATACAATTGTTAAACAAAAAGGTACTAATTCATTACAAGCAAGCATTTGATGAATAAAGTAAGCAACAACACAAATAAAAAGGAATTTAGAATTTAAACTTTATGTAGTAATATATAAAAGGAGATACTTCATCCTTCTTCATAATATAATATGAGTAAATCTTCGCAATGCCCGTGTAGTCTTACGGTTACTAAGATTTAATAGTAAAAAATATAATCAATAAAAAGTCAACATCATAGCGTCTACATAGGATAACCTCTTTCAACATTCTATATATAGGATTTATAAAAAAAAATACTGTATGTTAAATAAAGTCAACATTTAGTTATGATTTCTCATCCCAATATAAAACTATGTAATATAATATTTACCATAGAATGAGAATAATAATTTTCGTTTTTCTGCGCTTTGGTGCACTTGTCGTGAAAATGTAATGATGTATTTCTTTGGTTTCAGTATTTATGATGAATAGAAATGATTGGTGGAGAATGTAAAACCAGCAGTGGATCTAGACCTGTTGTCAGAGATCTAGATAGTCTAGATCTCTGACAACAAGTAGAAACAAGCCACTGCTGGTAGTAGGCATCTGTTGCCGGTGACCGTGTAGGTAAGTACCACCGCAGCTCCTATATTTGCCTCTAACCAGTAATGTACACTAATGTGTTTAACTAGTAAAATTACTGAAGTAACAAGACCTAACATCTTACGTCTCAAGACGATGAGCACAATATAATGCAGTATTTTTCTACAGAACTAGCGCCACGTTGTTATAGGGAGACACTTATTGTCAGATAAACATCTCGCTCATCCCTTAGCTTAGAATAAAAAAATGTTATCATGCTCCTTCAGTTAGCCATATCCAACGTTATTGTTAGTTAACATCGTGTTTAGGCGAGATAAATTATTAGCACATTTTCGATAATAAAATAATAAAACGAGGACGTGTCCTGAAAAAATAATAGAATATGGAGACAAGAGCCTTATCCAGCGCGACAACTGGACAAGGTACAGCGCATTGAAGCGTTACTGAGGGTAGCTGTAAAAAACTGGGCGCACTCGACTATGACTGCTGGTCATTTAACCTTTCCACGATTGTTGGTTAACTGGATGCATTGGTTATAAATATAATAAAGTACTAATTGAAATCAATATTCAATACTAATTTGTGTGTATATATACATTCTTCTTCATATATGTGTACATATACACGTAATTTAGAAGTGTGTGTATATATATGATGCAAGGAATTGTATTATAGATTATGTATAATACCAACAGCTTAGACTTAAGATAACAACCGCTAAAACAGAGCTACTGTAATTTATAAAAAACAAAGGATTAGGTGTTTTAAACAAATAAACTCAATAATACAGTTTCCAATCTTAGTTTGCTCTTCATTAAAACTGTATTCTTTAGCTATTGAAACTATTCGGTTTAATAATATTAAAATAATTATTTCAATGTTGAGAATTTATTACATAAAAGCTTCCAATACCCCATCTGCTGTATACCAGAACTTCAATAATCATTACAATGAACTTTACACTACATCCGGTTACGACGTATTTCGCGAATCTTTTTTCGATTAGATGGAGCTTATTCCTAAAAATCCTTTCGTACCTACTTACTCTCCTTAACCTGGATGATAAGTAGTCGTTCTGATCGTATGTGTGTATCTATTATCACTGGATAATAATACCGTAGCCGTCATTTACTATGAACAAGTCATATAACACCATAATTTAAGTGTGTTTTGTATGTGGTTAGGTCCCAACAATAATTATACGGCAACTCGCATCCTCTGTACTCGCCTTCTTCAAACAAACAATCGAAGACAATGATGTTTAACCTAGTTCGGCAGTTCGGAACAATTACACATGCAAATGAGCGTGCCTCTAAATATCTGATTCAATCGAGGCTGTTAGGAAATAATAATCATTATCCATGGTGTTTCTGAGAAGCGAGACAAACACACATAAAAAACTGAACACGTGCAAAGGTACCTCCGACGACCTCCCATCAAAGAGAACAGGTCCCTAATAATAATGATGCATGCGATCGCCGCGGACCCTTTTGGGCGACTCAAGGACCGCGACACCGCATTCGCACCGCGTTGTCCGTCTATGGTCCAGGTTACATCACATCTTGTTTATTAAGGCGCGATGAATTCGAAATATGAAATCGGTTATCGTCGTTCATTATCGATTCATCGTAAGTGCGCCGCCATCTTGGATGTAAGTGCGCGGCCATGTTGCGCGCGCGGCTTCCGGCGTGCGCGTGCTCGTGCATGCTAATGTCCGTATGCACTGTGTCCTGCTCGTCTCCATATGCGTTACAATCGGCTCTCACACCAATACGAGCCACATGTGTCTAACTTAATCGATTAGTCCACACTGCGCGCCTAATGTTCGAGCGGAAAACATTTTAATTTTCAGACAATTCTGATTCTCATAAGACAAAAATTGCGAATTATACAAACACTAAGACTACAGAAACTAAGACCATATCTTCTAATAAAAAACTTGCAGCAGAAAATCAAGCTCCTTTAACAGTTAACACCCCCAAAGAAGGTTAAACACGATAAGAAATATCTTATTTCTCTTAAAAAATTCATATATAAAATGACTAGCTGTTCTCCGCCCGCTTTGCTGGCTGTAATATAAAATTAGACTTGAAATTTTTTTTGAAATATTTCTTGAGAGTAACCGCAACCATAAATGACTTTCTATAGCAACCGTTGCTATGGCGACCGCGTAAATAATACGAAATGAAAATGCATATAAAACTTTATGTAAATAAAATTATGAAAGTACTATGAAATAACAAATAACCAATAAAAAACATTCTGCGTCGAATAATCATGTTCCCATGTCTGTGTTCACTAGTTTTCACGTGATTGGCGAACAAAAAACCTAATTTTCATTTTATATATATAATCATAGAGCAAACTTACCCAATTTGCTTTTAAAAGCGAGCATATAAAATTATAGCTTAAATCAAATACAATTTAAATACGCAATGCAATATTCGTCTTAAATTTTTTTTATCCTCCTTGCTATGATTTAAACATTTTGTTTAAGAATAAATGATAAGTCAATGTCAATAAATAACCCGCGGGGCTGCTTTCTTGGACCTCCATTATTTCATAAAAAACATGTTCCGTATTTGGTCCTAGAGCTGTTCGAGACTTACGAGATCGTTCAATACATACCTCCCATTGAGATCGATCATATCATGCCAATTATAAACGTTCAGAACGACAAAAACTTACGTGTATTGTAAAAATTGACAAGTTTTTGATACAGATCTCATTTGTACTACAAAACGACCAAAGTTTCGATGTAAATGGTACAAGAAATATAAAATAGTGAGGCTATAGGGTATCGCGGTCATAATATGAGTAGTTTATTCGTGTCGCTAGCGAGGCACTAGTTAGACAGCCCGGCTGCACCGGCGATTGGAGCTCGTAAAGCAATAACTTAGCGACATTGATATGCGATAAAATGGCTCATTCACTGACAATGACATTGTTTGCAGACGATGCCAGACATTAATGCTTACCCACATAAATATATTTTTATATAACAAAACAATTTATCCTTTTCATTTATCGCCGTTTGAAAATCTAATATAATACTGTCTATAATGATTTTTACGTTCTTCGTTCACTTAAAAGTTAAGCTTATTATTAAAAACCCTGCTAAGCTTCTTATTATATTTTATTACGCAAACTTAGTACATTAAAGTTATTACTTTAACACTAAATTCACTGTACACACACACAAATATTGTTCCTAATTCAGATATTTTAAATTTATGAGATATATATATCATAAGGAAGCTCGCTGGCCTAATGGTTAGAGCGTGCGGTTTTCATTCCGAAGGTCGCGAGTTCGAATCTCGGCTTGTACCGATGATTTATTATTTAAGTTATGTATATTTGTGAATTTACAACAGCGAGATACAAACGGTGAAGGCAAACATCGTGAGGAAACCCGCACACTGAAATCATCTTTGTGTGTGTGTGTGGTGGCCTTAATAAAGTGGCAACAGGCTCGCCCCCTGTTACATGGGACCTAATCAGACCACATCTGGCGAAAAGTGCGTGTTTATTCACCTCTGCCTACCCCTACGGGGAAAAAAGCGTGATAATAAAAAAAAAATGTGATAAGGACGTCTATCCACTCATGATGATGGTATGATATGGAATCTTTCATTATAAAATAACTGGTGATAGGTCTCTGTTGCCGGAGACCGTATAGGTAGGTACTACCGCAGCTCCTATTTCTGTCGCAAAACGGTAGTTTGTAAACATTATTGTGTTCCGGATTGAAGGGAGTTGTAGCTAGTGAAAGTAATGGGTGTTATGAGACTTGACATATTATGTATCAAGGTGACGAGCGCAATGAGGTGCAATGTATACTATCATAAAAAACGCCACGTTGTTATGGCGGGTGTATCAGTTACCATCAGGTGAAAGTCCCGCTGCTTCATTGTATAAAAAAAATCAGTGTATCGTTTTAAAGCGTAATATATGCTTCAAAGTCTTTTTATGCTATACAAACTCAACGTTTTGCATATATTTATATGTTTACGCTACATAAACTGTATTACGAGTGTCAGTGGCCATTCAAAGATCATATTTGCCAAAACTGCGTTTCCGGTAAATTGATAATCAAGTAGTACATAATCATATTGTGGTTGCCTTATTAAAAATGAACCAAGCTAAAGAATAATTTTCTTAAACTTTCCAGTAAAAACTTCTTTGTGAAATTTCTCTATGAACATTTATTATTTCTGTACCGTAAAGTAAATAAAGGGATGGGTTGGCGTACATCGCATTATCATAGAGATACTTCGTTGTAATTGATTTCTCTGACCATCTTGAGCGACTGTAACTAGCGGTTGGATTAAATGGATTTTTTTTCTGTCGTGTTTAATTCATTATCTGTCGCGATGTTTAGACGGAGTTAATTACAATATGTATGAGAACAGAAGCTTCATTATTAACTTTGGTTTACTATAAAGCTCATACATAATACTTTCTCAATGTGTCTCTCTATATCGGTATAGTACGTATTAAAAATCTTGCTGCATTGTCCATAACCATATATTTCTCCTTAGAACTGTTCAAATCAAACAACCAACAATTGAACAACAACTAATATCGTATAAATAATAGAATAAAACTTACAGATCACTTAGGTAAATCTATTAGACATGTTTTAAAACAATTTTTTTAGCTTGATCTCCTATAAATTACATTTAATTTCCAATTTTCCTCATTTTGTCATGTAAAATTTTATGATACTTATTCGAATTAAAATTTTTAAAGCGTTTGTGTGTAAATGTTTGTAAAAAATCCATTGATTACAAATTAATAGCTTTTCTATGTGAGGTTGTGAAACAACTATTAGTGATCATTATAAACTGTTAAATTTTAATAGATCTGTAAATGTGTTGATATAATATATATAGTTATCTATACGATGAATCTATTTATTTAATCATTAATGATTTTATATACAGTACAGTTATTTTCTAATATTATATTTGTATACCGTTTAACTACAAGTTGACGATGTCTGTGCGTCACAATCCACGAACTTGCACTTTGCTAGCATAGTGGATAAATGACTTCGACTTTCTCTTTATGAGAAAAAGCTTCGTGTCCCAGCAGTGGGAATAATATCGGTTCTATTTATGTTATTATGTGATATGTATTAAGTTTTACCGTTAACGTTGTAATAAGAAACACGTTAATGATATTATTGGTTTCTATTGCATATAATGTCATGAACCATTAACAGATATTATTAAAAAAAAATTAGCTGTATAAATGTTAAATTATTTATAAATAATATAATTCAAGACTTTTATTTCAGGTAAAGCAAGCTCAAAGGCTGTGTCATATCGGAATTGTACGAAGCACCTGACGGAAACAAAAAGCTCGTTGCCGGCTGCATCACAGGTAGTCGGACAATGCAATGTGCGGGGTTATTTTCGCGAGACACCCCTTCGCGGCTCATAACAAACAACCTTACAAGCATTTAAACCGTCCCCCAAGCACCCCGCATATGCTCCAAAAGGAAATGACATGTGGTTCCCGAAATCTGCGTCCGACAGATTAGTGTGGATAGTTTAAAACTTTATTACTATATACTGGTGATACGTCTCTGCTGCCGGAAACAATCAAGGTAGGTATCAACGTAGTGCCTATTTCTGCTGAACTCATGTCTCAAGGCGGTGAGTGCAATGTATAACGTCCGAACTAGCGCCACAATGTTATAACCAAAGCATATCACTTACCATCAGGTGCACGTCCCCCATCTCGTCGTATCGTAGTATAAAAAAAAAAACTCGTACTTTCTATCAAGAGATAGTCAAGGACGTTTATCTACCTCGCTAGCCACGTGTCATTTACTGGAACTAAAGAAATGAATGGTGGTAACAAAATAACCTCTTACATCTAATATACAATGAGCGCTGTATGAAAATAAGCTGTAGTACTAACTAGTACATTATTGATGAATACTTGAAATATTGATAGTTTTAGCGATTGAACTTTTTTGGTTACTATGAACAAAGAATAGTAACCAAAAAAGTTCTAGGTTATAGTCAATAACTAGCATTATATTAAACAATTAATATAAAAGCTTGCGTAAAAGTTTAGAAGCTGCTATTGGCTGTACTAGATTAGTTTTCAAGCGAATTAAATATTTCTAATAAACTCATTTAAGATACATTACAGGTAATCTTGAACATGCAAAATATTTATTGTAATCCATATTACTGAGTTACCTTCATTAACACTAATTTAACTTTTTCTAAAAAGCTTGAAACATGTAAAAATGACGTGATTTTTGATCCTTATGGTATATAATTAAATTTATATTGACAGAGTAATCGAACAGAATAAGCTTGTCCACATTAGTCCCTCGGTGTTCCGCAGGGCACACCTGCCGGTACATTCCGTCCTTCCCAGGGCTTCGCTCAGACATCCTCTCACATTTAATGGCTCCAACAATGCGACTGCATCTAAGGACAATTAAATTCATTTCACCCTAATAATCAAGCGAACACCTGATTTCCTCCAGCCTTAAACAAAAACTCTTTAAACATGACCATGTGGGTAGACAAGCAAAACTTCAGTTCTGTGTAAACATTGTTGACAAAATCACTCACCATTTATCAAATTGCTGATTTTATGTGGAAAGTATAGTTGCCTCTTTAGTCGCCTTTTATAATACAACTAAGAGCAGAGTTGGGATGTGGATAATTCCTTCCGCCTTCTACACGAGGATCAACTTTAAGATGCGGTAATGATTATGTACGTAATATGATATGAACATGCATTAACATATGCTTATCTCAAAACAATAATTATTTTAATTTAGTACATTCAATAATTATAAAACCAAACAATTTTGAGTAACATCATTGTTGGCCTTTCTTTATTAACTTCTAAGTATAGGCGTTCCTAATGTATTCTATCAGATACGGTGCTCAGCTTTTCGCATCCACGCACTTTTGACTGCTCTTACGATGTGGTCGGTCCATCTAGAAGGAGTGTCTTATACTCCTGCGTCCTGTACGCGATCTCCACTCAAAGACCTTCCTCCTCCATCGGCCACAACTGACATGACAGATATGTCCGGTCCACTGTTGCTTCAGCTTGCAGATTTTGAGTGCTACGTCGACCACTTTAGTTCTCTGTAGAATTTCTTTGTTCCGGATCATGTCCCTTAGAGAATAGCTAAATATAGCTCTTTCCATCACTGTGCGACTATGACTTGGAGAATTTAGAACATTAATATGAATGTTAATAATAAAAAACCTCGTGCAATACGTACTGTAACATTTTTGACATGAGATCAACACAAAATATAATTCTGTCCGAGAATCGACGGTTAAAATTTAAATTTAAAACATCATCATAGACAACTACCACTGTCTATTTCTGCTACCAAATAGTTGCGTACAAACATTACTGTGTTCCGGTTTGAAGAGCGTTGTAGCCCGTGCAATTACTAGGGTAACGACTAAGCGATGTGCACATTATGCTGCACTGTAATAATCTTAACTAGAACCAAATTGGTACCATCGCGTTAACGTACCGTTCTTGACGTCAGTTTGAGGAATGAAATAATATTCAAAAAATCGTCCGGAGTAACCAGAGCTAAGTATTTCTGTTACATTAAGAGCGGTGTTACGAAATAAAACAAAATGTGGAGGTAACAAAGTGTTGCATTCTTATTATTGTTAGAGGGAACGGAGGGTGGTGGCGGGTCTTTGTTTGCAGGCGTGCGCTGACGGCGACGGCCCGTCACAACCAAGGCTGGTCAATCTTCGGTGTATTTCTAAAATAACGAAAGTCAAATAAAAACTGCAATGCACTACATCAATCCATAATTTCATATATATACATTAATAATTGCTGTCAGTTTAATGAAATCCAAAATTTATGACGTAGATAGTATACGTCTTTGAAAATATTCCTTATTAAATATGACGTGAAAAAATGGTATAGTAATTTAATAATTTCATTAAAAATAAATTATGCACTTACGACTGAAGGTAGAAAATAGCTGATGGATCGGAAGGACACTCCTGATTAAGTTATCATTCAAACAAATATAAAACAAATTTGATTAAAACCAGCCGTAAACAGCTCTTTTTGATGGAGGATAAACAAGTTATTACTTTTTTCTTTAATAGCACTGATTAATTAATACTGTTCTTCACTATTTTTATTCTTGAATGTATATTATATACGGTAAAATTATAATAATTTTAATGATTATGGCGCAGTTTTAAAACCTATGACCATAAACATGCGGCGTGTTAGCGTTTCACGTTATATAACGAGTTATGAGGTTCGACGTCCGACGTACAACCTTTAAGGTCGACCCGGGACGGCCTCCGGCCTTTATTTACTCTGCAAGCCCTGTTGCATGGCACTTAAATGCACTTCAAGAACACGCTAAAGAAAATCCATCACGTAAATTAAGTAATAATAATAATCATTATTTTAAAAACTTATTATAAGTATTAATATTGTTTGCTTAGAAATGTAGTAAATTTAAAACTTCATCAAAGTGTTAGCAATAATAATATTATACATTGTTTTCTGGTGGTAGATCTCTGATGCCGAAGACCGTATAGTCAAGTACCACCTCACCGTTTCCGCCGCCGAGCAGTACTGTACAAACTTTAATGTGTTCCTGTTTGAAGGGCGCTGTAGATAGAGAAGTTACTGGGGTAACGAGCCAACATCGTATGTCTCAGCACGACGAGCGCAATATGGTACTGTGTATAATAACCTAACTAGCACCACATCGTTATGGGCGGGCGTATCACTTACCATCAGGTCAACGTACCGCTCGTCTCGTCGCTTCGTAGCATATAAAAAAAATCCAATTCGGTGACTATATAGTGTTCGAAAAATTATAATATTGAAAGCGTCCAGTGAAATAAAGGCTTTATAGATAGATATGTACTAGTGATGATTAAATTTTCGTACCAAAGAAAATGATTTTACCTTGCAAAATAAATACTCTGAAATAATACTTTTAAAACATTTAAGAACAGAGCAATGAGCATAACGAAGAATTAGTTGTACATGTTGAGAGTTAGTTAATTAGAGATAACTCTACCTTATCAAATAATGAAGAGATTTGACTTATTAGTTAGCTGTTTGTTATTTAATATCTCTAATTATAAACAATCAAAGATACAACATTCTCATAACGATAAACACATTGTGATGCTATAGAGTACTGTCTCTACTCTGTCCATTGACTCAGTTCGCCGACGTATAACACACTGCCAGGTGAACGTTGTGTCCGTATCGTCGCTTCATTGTACAAAAAAATCGTTTTCAATAAAAAAATGTTACCAGTATACAGTATTGTAAGACTCAAACTTTAAAAGAAACAAAATTGCCGTCACTTCCTTCCGGATCCTTTATACCTTTTTTTTATTCTAAACGCATTCACTTTAACAAATACATCCGTCGGATGCAGCCCCGCGCCAATAAAAACGGAAGGAAGCTATTGACAAATGTTTATCGAACGAGGGTGCGTTTAGAGGTCCGCATGAAATAATAAATTGAGTCACACAAATATATATTTTTTTAGTTTTAGTATTAACATATAAAACTAATCTAATGTCCAAATTTTAAAAATGATTGATAATCAATAGATAGCCTTTGATAACAAATTTTATATGTTCATTATTTTTAATTAGTTATTTCTAAGCAAACTAAGATTTTGAAAGGTAGTAGTTTTGTGAACATTTTTTATTTACAGCAATTTTTTTTTAATTACTATATGTAGTACAAAAGAAAAACTAACAGAAAAAAGTAAGTAATTTGTTGTTCAGTCACCAACCTGCCCCAAAACATATATTAATTTTTTTTGGAAGGTGGCAGTTGGGGCATTTCGCGCAACGTGCCTTTGCCTCTGTTTCGCAGCTGACGAGTGTTAGGGACGTACGTGAGCGCAGGGCCGGAGCCGGGCTTAGAGGCGCGGGGCGGGGCGGGCTACATCCGGCCGTGCACCGTGGGAATACACCCACCTAACCGCTCCATAGATTATAAACGGATACTAATTAATTTAGGTTAGTACGAAATTGATACTTCACATTGATCGATTATTATTATCACCAATATATCGATAACCGTGCTCGTTATTCACGAATTTACGTTCCCGTTATTGAATCGGTCTGTTTAATGAACGAATTTTAATTCTTTTTAATTTTTTAAAAACATACATAAACCTAACTAGCTTCCTTAATGTCCTTGCAGCTGAGAGTTGGAGCTTTCTCTCGTAAGAAGAAAGTCAAGCTCATCTACCATTTTGGTAAAAGTGCGGTTTGATTCATAATAACGTAACATTTTATATATATAATAAGATATTTAAAGAAAACTAAAACACATACAATTACAATATTTATTACTAACACATAAATGTATAATGTTGGCGCATCATATAACAAACATTAAAGTTATGTAAAACAAATTTTTAATTATCGCCATTTTATTTTAATTATTTTGATATACAATAATTTTGATAAGGCGATCTCCCGAAATAAGTTAATTACGTTTCATTATACTAAGTTGACATTTTTATAGATAAGAAACCCGTTTCGAACTGATCTCGTTTCCTGCGATCGCAATCGGTGAATAATGCCGATCCTGCAATTATTAATAGGCGATGTTATCGGTCGAGCAGACCGCGGCATCTCGTCAGGTGTTCATCGATTCGCCGAAGTGTACCATCCTTTGTTCGTGCACGTCGCTCTCGAGAGGCTGCCAGCATGGCAACACACCTGGCCTGGCATCTGCTCCTCGTCCCATTCAAGCCGCGCTATTAAATTTTATCAATTGCGGACGCACTTCGCCTCCATTCACATGTGCCTTTTTTATACGCCCGTCGCGAACGTCCCCGCTCCATCCCAGTTTTAATTCTTTAAAATACTACAAATTCAAAGTAAGTGTATACACTTCAAGTATACATACATACATATATATCACGCCTCGTTCCCAGTGGGGTAGGCAGAGACCACCTCTCTCCACCTGCTACGATCCTGGCACACCTCTCTCGCTTCCTCCACTTTCATAAGCGTCTTTCAAGTATACTTTGATGGAAAATTGTGGTGTAAAGACAGAACGCAGATCAGATAAAGCCTTTATAAGACAGCTACATTAAAACAATCCACCCCATACCAACAATCTTTTCATATTATTCACCGTTCGTCCGTTCTATATATTTAACATATAGACCAGGTACATCATCACATGTGCCCCTATAATTAGTTCTAATTTTATTCATCACAATTAGTAAATAAATCTCCTGCTTAAAAGCAGATTAAAAATAGTAAATAACTTTAATCGAAAAAATCTGGTGGAAGGTCTCTATTGGCGGAGACCGCCTAGGTGGGTACCACCGCTGCGCCTATTTCCACCACCAAACAGTAGTATGCAAACATTACCGTGTTCCGGATTGAAGGACACTGTAGCTAGTGCAATTACTAGGGTAACGAGACTCAACATCTTATATAATATCTCAGACGACGAGCGTAATATGGAGCAGTATATATCATCCTGACTAGCACTACGTTGTTATGGGTGAGCTTATCACTTACCATCAGAATAAGTTCCGCTCATCTCGTCGCTTAATTAAATAAAAAAATGCACAAAACTAAAGTTTTTCCACAAAATTTTATAATAATCATCTTTTTATCTCGATAAAAGATGCTGCGATCTAATTATACTTGCAATGTACTACAACGATGTTTATAAGCCGATCATTGTACAAAAAACTACTTTATTTTCTTTATACGTCATTAAAGCAAATTATCTTTGAGCATTACCTCAGTTGAACTAAGATTTACTCACCTGTAAGTCTTGGAAAAAATTAAGCAAAAAAAAAGTTTGAGAAGCTTTCTTTGTATTAAGTGACCACAACCACTCGAAAAAAAGAACAAGAAAGATTGAGACACTACCATAACTTATCTGCTTATTTCATATATAACTAAGATTCATCTCTTAAATGATACTTAATTGGAGATTGTTTTAAGTCTTAATAGGATTATGTATCTCTTTATAACATAAAACAAAAGTTCTCATTATAATAAATATTTTCCTGTCGGACTAGGCAAATATTTAATGATCTGTTACTTAACACGTAACTTATTTACTTAAATATTATGGAACAGTAAGAAGAGACTAAGAAATCAAATTATTATTAAAATCGTCACGACGGTAGTATGCAAGTAAGTACTTCAAACAAAATAAAGGAAGATGTAGTTGAATTTCATACGCGTTCATTTTTATTACCGCGACCGTCTCCATGAGTAAGTTGATATACGAAACTGTACGGGTATTAATTCAATCCTAATTTATTAAAGGCGATAAAAAGCCACATAATATTCCAACAGAGGAATATTTTATTTAATGTTCCACGATTCAGTTTGACGGCGATATAAATTATTCCGTATCTACGAGGTATGACGGCACCAAGTTCAATTTACTTTGCCACCAGTTTAGTTAATGAAGGCCATGGCGACGTGTGGAGGTGGGAACGCGGAGCTTGTAACGGAGCTTACATAATTATCGGTAAGCCTTACACAACATAATAGATAACCTATTTTTCAATTAAAGAACTAAAAACTGAAGAAATAATGTTGAAAATCGCTTGTAATCGTTCAAGTCGATTATAGCTTTTTAGTTGCAAGGAACATTGTCTGTTCTCAATGAACCAGCTGTTATAGTAAGTCAGTATAATACATAAAATAAATGTTTTTACAACGCTTTATTTTAAGTGCAAACGTTATACCAAAGGAAAAGTAAACTACTGTAAAATAAGTATTGTTAAATATATTTTTTTGGGAATAACCGAGTTACATACATATTATGAGAAAAAACAGCGTTCGTTTATAAAGGCATGTAATACTGATGTTGACGAAAAATTCAACTAGATGTCGCTTAAATCTATTGATCAAAATTAATATGCAATTTCCGTGAGGCACCGTTAAAAGTTTTGCGTTTGCGAAGACAAAAATTACGTAGTATTCGTATATTTTCTCAGTAATTCATACATAATAAGTAGATAATTTTATTCTGAGAGAGGGATGTGTGGAAAACTAGATTGTCCGGATAGACCGACCACAATGTTAATGCGACTTCGAATACCAAATACGATCTGTACAGTCGTTGTCGATTGCAATAATATTAAAAACTTTAATATTATTTTTACTACACAGTGATCATGGTTGTTTATTATTTCATACAAATATATGAAATAGGTAAACACAAACCGGCGTTTGGGCGAAACGAAACAGAAAACAACAATCTCTGCAGCGATCGCAACCGTAATGATTATGACGTTATAAAGTCATTATTTAAAATTTAGTCCATTTCTCACATCACAAATAAGAATTCGCTAAAAAAATAACTAAACTAAACCACAGCAAATACATAACCACTAAGATATTTTTGTTATGAAAAGCCGGGATTGTATTATTTACGAAGGACTCATCCATTGCTGCCGGCGATTGTACAAAAGGCATTAATTATTCGGCGAAGCGTTTGCACGCACAAATTATTGACTTGGCCGTTGCTGCGTCCTTATAATGACATCTACAGCAGCAAACTTTTTTTTATGTTTCCGATTCCCCCGTAGGATTCATAAATAATCCATTAGTCTGTCTGTCCTCGCCCGTTTAGTTTCTGCGAAAAAGAAAATAGTTTAATAGCACTTTCGCTGACGTAAAACACGACAGCGCCATAATTGCCTCGTGGGGTTACCTACCTGTCTCGTTGTTGTTATAAAACTTATATTTAGCATTGATTTAAGTAGATGTTGATTTTTTTCGTGTCGTAAAGGTTCAAAAAAGCTTAAATCTTTGAATGAATATGCTACCAAATCATCGTGTTGTATTTCTTTACAGATCTTTAGGAGAAGAGTGAATAGGCTTCTAGATTAGTCCGCTTTACCACCAAAGATTATATCGCCGCTTACCATCAGGCGGGAATGTAGTCAAGCACTACTTTATAAAATTAAAAAAAAAACGAAAATGGAATCTTTATATTCATTCAAGAATTAGGCGTCATGGGCTGGTGTTCTCACGCTCGCATGAATGGGATGGAAATGCGGCGACGCGTGATGCAGGAAAGAAAGGGGCCTGCTTCCGCTGCAGTTGGAGGCGTCTGGTGTTTCCGTCGGCGGATACCCGTGTTCCCTGCGCGTCAATTATAATTTCCTACTTACTGCTTCCTTTGCAGGGGTGGTAAGTAATTAGAATACGTCATATTGCTCATGTTTGTCGTACTGTTGCATACACTAAAGTACAGATTATAAAAGCGGTTTTATGATTTAAGCGACTTGTAAATTTTTTCTTTTCCTGTTAATAAATTAGTTTAAATTGTTTCCGATTATCAACGTAATGTATACACAACATTGTACTACAATCACATCGAAAATTATTTAAAGTATATTAAAAACCGAGATGAGATGAATATCGATTATCTTATGAACCTCCTTAAATATGTTAAAAATTAAAAACCATCAAACTGCCACTCATTAAAATATGTGCGAAAACTAATTCATTCAATAGTTTATGCAACAACAACAAGGAATTGTTACTTTGTTATTTACAACGGTAACATAGCATATCCTAAAATATAATATCCTAATATTCAAACAAGTTTAAATAACTAATTCGTAAGATATTCGAAAGTATTCAGCATAGCAAGTATTTGTCCGCAGTATGAATGGCGGCCGTGTTTCCTTCTCTTTCCGACAGCTCACCGCCAAGGACTGTGACGACAAGGGCAAGCTGCGGAAGTGAATCAGATGAGGGTTTCCATTCATTAAAATGTCTTCAAATTCATTCAAACTATACGACACCGTATGGACAAAATGTATTCAACACATCAGTTGCAGTAAGCGAGGGGTGTTTTACTAATATGTATTTCCGAATCGAATCGACCTATTGACGTCACACCTTCAAACCTAATGACCTGTAACCTAAGCTATAGAATACTTTTAATTAAGTTCTATACTGCTTTCATATATATATATAAGCTATTCGAAAACACAAATAGCTGAATTAAGTAACGCGTAGTAAATTAAGTCACCAAGTTGTTACCACCTACTAAGAAGCATCCTATAAATAAAACCCCCGCATTCTTTAAGTATAATATCATGTCAAGTCTGCACGATCGAAAGTACTTAGCTTCTACTTTAAGAAATCTGTCACCATTCTGAAAATACATTTATTTATATATGGTGTAAACTATGTACACATTAAAGGCCATATATGTATTATTTTATTTAATTATTCTTTAGTTAAGTAACATTTAAAGATAACGTTATCGTAGAAGATAACATTAGAACGCCGTATTTGATGGTAGTTGTTCAAACGGTATAATAGTAGCGGTAGTAGTAGCAGTAGTTACAGTAGGAGTAATAGCTGTATCAGTAGTAACTCTAGTAGTAGCAGCGGTAGCAATAGCAGCAGTAGCAGTAGCAACAGCAGCAGTAGCAGTAGCATCAGTAGCAGTACTAGCAGCAGTAGTAGCAATAGCAGTAGCAGAAGCATCGGAAGTAGTAGCAATGGTAGCAGTAGCAGCGGTAGCATCAGGAATAGCAGCAGCAGCCGAGAAGCAGTAGCGGCAGTAGTAACAGTAAGACTAGTATCAGCTGTAGTGTCAGTAGTTGCAGCAGCAGTAGTGGTAGTATCAGTAGAACTACTAGCATCTGTAGCAGTGGCAGCAGTATCACCAGTAGTAGCAGTAGCAGCTAAAGTGGCGGCCATAACAGCTGTAGTAGTAGTGACACTAGTATCAGCAGCAGTAGCAATAGCATTAGTTACACCCGTTGCATCGGAAGTAGTTGCAGAGGTCGCAGTAGCAGCAGTATCATTAATAGTAGCATTAGTAGTAATAACAATAGCTTTTTTACCTTTTCAACAGCAAACAACTCTTACCTTATCACTTTACTATTTAGTTACTACGAATTATTAGGTATCTAAGCCAGTATGTCTATATATAGTACTAGCAGTTCTTCACTAGCTTTGTCGGTAATACTTCCGCAACTCTCATTTTTGAACTGAAATTTTGTAAACTCTATTCTAAGCTGACCTCTAAATGGCAGAAGCATTATCTCTACAAAATTTTGAGTGTTTACGTCTAATAGTTTCGGATATTTCGTGAAGATTTAATGGATATCTGGATTTCTCCTGTACATAGATGGTATATATATTCTTCAGCAGAAGTGCCATCAATTCCACAAGAATTGCACTGTTTTGAACTGAAGAAAAAATATACTTAATAAGTAGTTTAATTAAATTTAAAATGTTGTAAGAACATTAAATGGCTGATGAACACCGTACCGAAGTGATATAGAGTAAATATCTACCTCTTGGAAAATCAATTACTCGCCCGTCTGCCAGGCCAATAGTGACGCAATCCGCAGCTCATAGATATGTCGCTCTCCCGACCGGTCTCCCCACCAACTAGTTAAACTCCCCCTCTCAGAAATCCCGTGACGTCACTGAGAATTTGACGCATTCAATAAAGTCGCACCCTAAGCCACAAATTAATTAACTATTTCTATATATAACATAAGCGATTGTCTTTTTATTCAACAAAGCGATGAAACAAGCGGGAGGATCACGTGATGGTAAGTGATACGCCCAAACAACGTGGCGCTAGTTAAGATGGTAGTCATAACACCACATTGCGCTCGTAGTCTGGAAATACAAGCCTTGATACCTTAGTAATTTCAATAACTACAAGGCTTTTCATACCGGAAGACAATAAAATTCACAACAACGACTTTTTTAAATAACAATTATGTCATAATTCATTAATAAGCCAATATTTTTCAAATTCAACCCAAATTAATTAACCCGTATAAATATTAAGAAATGTTCAATATTAACATGTGTTTATGATGAATTAATGCATTTCTATGGTTTTATTTCATTTAAAATTTCTTTAAACGTAATTTCCTTAAGTATGTTTGTTTGCACGCGTGTGTGTGTGAGACCGTGCCGTGTCGTATCAAGCGTAAGTTTCGTGTAATACGTTGTAAAGCTCGGCGGCTGAAGATTACCAGCGACTAGATAACATTACTCCAACGGCACGAAACACTGTGAATGAAACAGTGCGCGTCCGGCGAAAGAGCGCCGAGCGAGCGACGCGAATGGGAGCGGAAGCCCGCGGTTAGTCCACTTCCTGTTTCCTGCGGGGCCGGCGGAGCGTCGCACGCGCAGCCGACAACACACGAGCGCGCCCGATGTTAACCGAAACGGCACAAGCTTCATATCGAGAAAAAAAATATCGTGAAGAAATCGATATGTTCCAAGAACGACAGCTAATATGGATATGTAACAACGGATATATAGCCTTGACTCCTAGCGAAAGACGCTGAGTCCCAGCAGTGGAAACATTGAGAGGGCTTTTTATATAATTCAATGATTAATATTGTATAAAATTTTAAATAAATTAATTAAATCTTCTCGAACGTAAATTAAAAAAACAGAAAACTTATTGTGATCCGCGATCTATTACATATGATCTACATCCCATATTATTATATATTGTCAACGTCAGATGTTATTATTATTACAAGTCAAGTTGTTATTAACATTTTTAATTAATGTTATAGTGAATATCGATTTTAAAGTTAATTTTGTACAGTACTAACGTTATGGTGTTCTTTTATTATTATGGTTTACCATTCCACGCGGTTCGCTGGAAGAAAACATTTTTAAGGGTTGACATTACTTTTATCAGTAGATTTCTATTGATTTTTAAAAATGAAGAATAAATAAATAATATTACATCACAGCCGGTTCCGATACACACTAATTACCTAACACTAATATCGTTTCGCTGCCGATTCGCCTACGTCGTACGCCTACGCGTCGCTTTATCTCCCACCACCCTCCTCTCCCTCCGAGCTCCCTACAGCCACCTCGCCCACGCCGCCTGCCCCTAGCCGGCTTGATAGTGGCGTAGGTTCAGTGTAAATCCTAGAATAACAACAGAGTATAATAAATATTTCATTTAAAAACTTTAACGAAAGTTATATTTTTTTACATAAGGAAAATCATTTAGTCAAAACTTACAAAATTAAAGTTAACATATTGCTTTAAGAAAGCAAAAACAAGCTGTGATTTGTTCTTGATGGGGTTCTGTGTAAACTTAGATCTAGTGAATTTTGTACTGATCTTTGTGGTAATTACATTACATAATATAGTGCTGAGCAAACATAACACCTAGCACCACATCTTTATGAGCACACATCAATCACCATCGAGAGAACATCTTCCTCGTCAACTTCTAAACTGTATAGGTTTTTGTATTGATGAATATCAACAAATACAAGGTTATATAGTAATTCATATCAAGTATTTCTTTCTTCCTATATCTAGTAATTTTGACAAAATGTAATTTTTTTTATGTTTATTTTTTGTCAACAGTCCATTGACAATGTAATTTATTGGATACATACCAAGAGTCCTTCCAGCGGAGGATGTCCATCCGTTGAAATGATAGTGATGATAATATTTGTCATGAAAATGTAACTAAAATCTAAATGAATAACTATATTTGAACAAGGCGTGATAGATGCAAATTTTATAGCTTTGTTCGTCTGTGCAAACTGGTGAAGTTTTATTTTTATAGTTAAATCTCTATTAATAAACAGTTCTTTTAATATAACCATAACTGGAACTTAGAGCCTTCTCTTTTAAGATGAGAGAGGAGACTATTTATGGCGATGACCATGTTCTGGTAGGTGGACACCACAAGTCATCGAAAATTGTTGCTTATGAAACATCTCGGTTTTTTCATAACGTTTTTTTCTTCAACGGAAGCTCATGCTTATTAGGGATCGAATCCGCGTCTTCAATGCATAGAGCGTGTACTATTACTGTATTTTTACTTATTTTAAAAATTTTTCGTTTCCACGGAACATTTCCTTTATATTAAATAGTATACTTTGAAATCATCTCGTAAGTAAATAAATACTTAATTTTTCCTACAATTTTCTAAAATACGAAGTTGTATTACCACAGTTAATGTTATACATTATGAACAGAATATTAGGAATTGTTGTACATAATATTAGGTATAAACCTGATTTAACAATTAATAGTCCTAAAGGTTTCACATTCAAAACATAGTATTAACATGGAGATGTTATATTCCATATATGAACAATCATAGATAAAGAAAAAAAAATTGTCAACATGAATAATAATTCCCCGTACCCATATTCGTAAACATAGCCACGAAACATCATCCTTACTTTCTACCACCGCAAAAATATTTTATGAATAAGTCAGTCATTATCGCAACGTAACGTTGTGGAAAGCTTAATTCATGGATTGAAGAATGGAAAGGGGATGGAGAGGGCCCCCACTCTTCGCCCAGCGTCGCCATTCATAAACCCTGAGGGGAATCGTGTTACGAGCCGAATACAATTTGCATAATACAACTAAAATGAATCACACAAATTTTACGTTTGCAGAGCCGTTCCTTACGATACGAGCCTTATTAGCCTTAGCCTATTTATTTGTATTTTACCTACGTTCTCATACAATTTTATTTTATAATACTTTATAATAGAACCTTATGGGATATATAAAAAGCTAACTTAATGCCTGTACACATTCTCTACCTTTGTTGACATGGGATATTGTGATAGATTTGTTTTATTGATGGTAGGTCACTGTTTTCAGAGACCGTTTAAATACAGACATATAAACTCCTATTCTGCCGTAAAACAGTAACGTGCAAACATTACTATGTACCTACTTGAAAAGAGGTGTCACTAGTGAAATTACTGGGCTTATGAGACTTGAGATCTTAAGTCTCAAGGCGACGAGCACAATCTGGAACTGTATACACCATCTTAACTAGAGTCACGTTGTTACGCGCAAGCGTATCGTTTACCATCGTCGCGCTCACTTCGTCTCTTTGTTGAAAAAAAAAAGTGCCTATAAAATAACTGTCATTTCAAAAACTACAGCGCCCTCTAAACCTAGATAGTAATGTTTGTAGAATTGCTTGTAGAAAAATTTGTACATACGGTGTCTGGGAAAAAAGATAAAAGTGTTTATACTTATTACAGTATTCCAAGTACCTTGTTAACACAAAGATTCTTATGAAATTACCACAAAACGGCTAAGCTGCGTAGGTAATTGCGAAACATTGGAAACTACTGCCACGACGCAACGTTGGGTGGGTATCGGTGTG
Source organism: Troides aeacus (assembly GCA_033220335.2). Lineage (NCBI taxonomy): Eukaryota > Metazoa > Arthropoda > Insecta > Lepidoptera > Papilionidae > Troides > Troides aeacus. The sequence continues at coordinate 3,836,134 of CM067275.1, read as the reverse complement.
GGGGAGGTCGTGGGTGGCAGCCAGTATGAATGAAATCGACCGCCTCGCCCAGTTCTGTGTACATTTCGTCATCACTCCCGTTCAGTTGTAGAAAGTTCAGAGTGGGTGCGAACTTAGTTACTACACAGACAATTAAAATTAATAGCTATACTATACATAAATATAACTTAAGAATTTATAATACACTCGTTTAATTCATTACGAACTAATTATAGGAGAAGATAGAAAAATAGTTCATCGTATCTTCATCATTCTCTGATATCGGAATTTTTTAAGTCGGCAACATCGACCGATAAACGTTCACTGCTGGACATAAACCTGTTTGCTATGCGCAAAAAAAAATATCTATTCTTATAAATAATAATAAACAGCCCTCTTAATGTTCACGCTGTTGGAACTAGAGACTTTTTCTCACAAAGCGTCGCGACAATTTACTCATCACGCTGGCCAAGTGCAGCGTTGGCATTAGGTCCCACACGTCCACAAAACCTGTACTTGTGAGTTGTCAGCGATGTTTATCTTCACCGGAAGCTCAAGCTGAATGGGGATCGAACCCGCGCCTCTAACAGATGAGAGATAGCGTGTACAGACGCCTTACAAAGTGAGCTATCACGGCATTATATAGTAAGTTACGTAAGCTTAAACATAAACATTTCTTTTCAGTTTAAACATAGCAAAGAAATATTCGGCGTATCAATCATATACGCTATTAAATATTAAGGTGGGTATATAAAGCATAGTAAATAGATAACGATAATATGTTAGTTCGGTAATTGTTAATATTATAAATAATACATATAGGAGGAAAAGTTTTTTAATACAAAACTTACAACACATAATCATGAACTAATATGCGTCTCAACACTACAAATGTAATGTGTCATTGGTATTCAAGTAGAAGTACCGAAATAGTTTAAAAAATATAATCACTTTTGTATTATCCTTTGTTTTTAACAATATATGATGGTCTCTGCCTACCCCACTGGGAACGAGGATATATATGTATGTATGTATGATGAATATATTATTACTTTACGACGATTACATCTCAATCGTCACATCATCGGGCTATGAAATAGGAAGTAAACCGAAACAACATTTCACAAACGATGACAATGACCGTGATAACTCTGTATGTAAAGAAAAAAAACATAAATATATATATAACGACTATATTTTTATTCTACAAAGCGAAGAGACGAGTAAAACCAACCTTAGTAATTAGCCAGTAAATTAACCTTATGGTAAGCGATACTTCTACCTATAACAACGTGAAGGGATAGCGAGCTAGTTAGAATGATATACACAGCCTCACATTGTACTCATCGATGTGAAACATAATATTATATATTAAGTCTCGTTACCCCACTAATTTTATTAGCTACCACGCCCTGTAACCAGTGATACAGCAATATTGGCACCTTACTGTTTAGCGGCAGAAATAGGTGTGATACCTAACTAGATCGTCTTCGGCAAGACAGACCTAGCACTAGTTATGAACGTTCGTTAGTCGGTTAATTTTTTTTAAGTTGGTATTTTTTTAAAGCCGCGTCGAGTGTGCACTCTCCATTAGGCCGGCAATCGGCACTTTTGTTTATCACGCCGCCCCATTCCCTGAACAAGGCTGATATTGTTATTGCAGGCCGGATGCGGGCTCATTATCTCCACGCCGGACGGACGCGCGTCCGGCTACATCCGACTGCCCTGAAATCCGCGCATCGAATCGTTCACCTATGCATCATCACGGTTTGATTTTACATTAATATCGTCACAATCACTCATTTGCCACCTATAAGTAAGTTTATTAAGAATTCAATAACCATACAAATTACAACGCAGCCATGTTAATCTAACAGTTTTAGACTTTAAGCTTGCTATAGCGGATATTACAAACTTATAGTTTAAATACTTATATTATTAAGGGAATAATGTGCCTAATATAGAATCGCGTGTGAGTCGGAAGTACGGAAATACTTCACAACTATTACATCAATTATGCAACTGTTTAAAAGCCATACATTTGGAAGTATTTAGAGAGATTATAGAAGAGATTCGACCTTTTTAATTGCGACCAAACAAAGCCTTTATGTAGAATAATTACACTGCATGTATTCGCCAATTATCACTTGAAAGTGTTTAAAATTTATCGAAGAAATGCCAAATAGATCATAACTCTATTCATACCTCTACCAATTATCATTCCTAAATAAAATGTTTTTTTTTAATTGTATACAATTTTAATTATTTTAAATTTTCGTAGCGTTTATTTGCGTATTCCGTATGCCTTCTAAGGCTGAGCTCGATTCCGCGGCCATATTCAGAGCAGTTTGGTGCCAGGACTTTTGAGTATATGTCTGTCTAATTACCACTCCTATACCCTAAAGATGTGAAAAGGAGAAATGTTTTATTTCAATTCTGATTAACAATTGATTATGTTTTTTGTGAAGGATATTACGTGTAAAGCAAATGAAGCGAAGGTGTTAATCGGAGCGCGGGTAACCGAAACCCATAATATCATATATATGATAAATTTCATCATACACCATCGGGTGTCGCAACACAAGCACTTCCTGCCTCCGACACACGACACTGCAGCCGCCCCGTAACACAATACCTCGCGCGATCAAAGCACACACAACAACGACGCGGCAGATAAATAAGTATACTATGTGATCCTATACTGTACTATACGGTTGTCAATATCGCCCTTGATGTAGCAGTTTTAATAGGAAGATTTTTAACCTTTTTCTTATCGCAAGGGAGTAAACAATTCGCGTGATGATAGTAATCACGTGACCAAAGAAATCATAACACTAGGAGAGACGTTTTTTGCGCGACGGACGCGTTGCCGAACTATAAAAAGCTCCTTCATACTCAGTGGATAACAGCTCGTCTCATAATTAGTTTTTAAGTCGATTCTGCAACTAAATTAGTAATGGAGTTCGGATGACTGTGTTTTTTTATTCTAGATAGCTATCATCTTCATTGCCAATCAGCTAATGCTGTGTTTCCTTTAAGGTAAATAAAAATAACTGATATCTTTATATGGCTGAAACACATACTCGTATGAAGTGGTTACCATTGAGCTTCAGGGCTATGATATTTTACTAGTGGTGGGTCTCTGTTACCGGAGACTACGTAGGTACCACTACAGATGATACTTCTGCCATCAAACAGTAGTGTGCAAGCATTACTGTGTTTCGTTTTAAAGAGCGCTGTAGCTAGTGCAATTACTGAAGTAACTAGACTTAGCAGCTTATGTTTAAGACGAAGAGTACAGTGTTGTTCTATGTATATTATCTTACGAGTAACTAGGACCACGTTATTATGCGCAGGTGTGTCATTTACCTAAAAGGCCGTGGACCCGGGTCCACTAGCCCAATATTAGATGAGCTGCAAGAGTCAAAATGACTATCAAACGCAACACTTCATCAGAGCATAGGTCGTTTAGCATCAGGTAAACGTCTCGCTCGTATCAACCCTTCGTTATATAAATAAAATAATTACAAAAGATTTAAATATGTACAAAAAATTTCATTATATTAAAAACACAGTAAGTCCCGTCACCGTGTTTGAGGATCTGATGATAATTGTAAAAATACCTTATACTCATCAAGAACTTAGTTTGTGGTGTTGGGAAATATATATGGAATTTTTGTATTGGCGGGTTACCACACCGTTGCGCAGGAAGCAGCCCACGAATACAGCTGCCCACATTGTTTGAAAGCTTAACTATACTTATCGAAACTTTAAGATGAAAGTATTGGGCAATAGTCCCACCTTTTATTATAATAATACTTAACTATATTGGTGATAAAATTCTATTCACGAACACAGGATAGCACCTATTTACACCATTTAAAAACGAATCATTGGGGTAATGTACGGATCGTATAGTTACAGCCGTTTAACTTACCACCAAGCAAAACTTCTGCTCTTCTCTCTGATCGAACTTGTTAATCAAGCGGAAAGACATCATAAGAACTGGTTCACGCGGGCGAAGATTGGGCCAGTAATCAATGGATAAGGATAAACTGACGGCTCCCACGGGCCGTCCCACACAAAAACTAGTTCGCACCAAGTTACCATTAAACGTTGGCCACAACAGACTGGTTTTTACAGCTGCGACCGATTTGATTACAAATTGTTTAGATAGAGTTATTACTGCCCCCACAATAAATTAATGTTAAGTTAAATAATTCATATACCTCATCTGGTCATAGGTATTTCAAAAAGAAGATAAAGATAGTGTGTTACCAATATCATAATCAGGATTAAAAATCGCAGGAACTACTTTGGGAATCCAACCGCTGCCTCTTTGCTTATACAGCTCGTCTGGGAGGCTATACGCTTTAAGCATCCTCGTGAGTACCACTATGATAGCTTTAGACCATTATACTTTTCAATCAGACTCCAGAAGCCTCCTTGAAAAAGACGAGCAAAACATATTAAATGTTTTGCTCGTCTTAAGTCTTTCTCTCTATTAAAGGGCAAATGGAATGAGGAAAATTATTACAAAATTTCTATTATTTTAATTACAACGAACCCAAAATTTCTGTATAATTTCCTTCTCGATACTTCACAATACATAATTTCCGAGGAAACAAAGAACGTATCCAAAAATAGAGAGCTTCCAGACGATACTTATTCATTTTCATTAGAAACAAGTATTACCATAAAGAAAACAGGACACTAAAAATTCATAAACGTATCAAAAACCGGAATAAAAGACTAATAGTTTTTTTGTATATTTTTATTTTTTTAAACATATGTTTGAAGATTCAAATATTCTTAGAAATGATTTTTAATATCCCCACAATCTCCTAATGCTCGGCATAGAGTAAAAGACGTCTAAGAAAAGAAACCTAAGAAAATGACTAGTTTCCTGTGATTTTGTCAAAGTATTAGTAACTATCATTACTCCTCATCCGTTTAGTTAAAGCTAATATTTTTTTTCTTCATCAATTCTTCCCACGGAGAGTAGTTATTCTAGTTGTTTCGAATCTTTGACCTTTGTGTTTTAATGTCGTTATTGCTATAACCTGGATCGAACTCGATTTACTATTCACTCATTTAAAATAAAACCCAATCTAAAGCTTTCTTAAAGACAAAAATATCTGTAGACGATATCACCGTCATTATCATCATCACCAACCCATAGACGTTGTAGTGTTAGGAAGCCTCTTACTAGGTGGACCTGGATGCGAACAAAGCGAGACCGATCGATGTGGACATCTTTGGGAGAGGCCTATATGTCCAGTAGTGGACATTGAGTATATAACAAAACTATTTTAATATTCATGATTTTTTTTCAATTCATATTATACACAAAAAAAAAAAAAAAAAATTTGCCATAGTCACTACGCTTCGCAGGCGGATTGGTGATGGCAGTACTGACTCTATCGCACCGATATCGCTGCAGCCCGATTAGTCTGTATTATTCAAGTCAGCCCACTAGCTGACTTGAATACTACTAATGTATAATTCTTTGTAGAACACATTACAGGAAACCTATGTCCAGCAGTGGCCGCCATCGGTTAAAATGAATGATGAGAAAATACGTTTAATAGGGAGAAGACTGTTCGTATTTATACACTGCATATCTCTCTATCATTGTCGTTCATACTATTCCATTATTAAACATTTTTATAACTGTGTTTCTATTGTAACAATGTACGCTATACAATTAACCTACCTCTCCTATACAATGTGCGGGGATTTTCACACGACAGAAATCGGCAGGTATAAAAAAAACGTGTTCTTAGAATATAAATCTAACCTGCCGTCATTTTTCTCCGTTGAGACAACTAATGCTAAATAAAAAAAAATCCTATCATCCATTGTAACTGACGTCAGAATTTCAAGTGGAAGCCGCTCCTCTCGTACGCCGGCCACCATCTTTTATTTATATTTGATTGATTGAACGAAACGTCGTATGAATGAATCGATTTATCGTTTTGTTGAGCGGACACTGTTTATGATGTTGCTTGACGTCAGGAATCTTAAACAGGACACATATATACCTATTCTTACCTTAGAAACTATCATTATACAGTGACACCAGTTACCACGGTCGATGCAGCAAGTGCATCCTGATCCATCTAGGACACAATGGAGGTCTTTAAATAGTTTAGTTGCTATCATCAAAGCTTTTGTACTTTATAGAGAAGTAATAAGAACAGAGTCCTGGCGGAATCTCAAGTTTCACTATAAACCATAAAAAAGTTAAATAAAGCTCAACACTGTATAAATTAAGGTCACTGCATAGGCTATTATTGATTTTATCATTTTTGTCATGCATAAGCATGAATTCATCATCAGCCATCATCAACGGAAGGGGATTCATATAGGGCGATTTAAGCCATTTCTACCACGCTAGCCCAATGCAGGTTGGTGGAAGCCAGCCTCGTTTGTTGATTAGCCGGGGGCATCACGGGCTGGTGAGGTTGACTTGGATCCCGTGAGTTGTTGTGCGGGAACGCTTACACCTCGGCAAGAATTATGTTACTATAAGTTATTATCATTAGTGAAAATAGTAGGTCTCTGTTTTTTTTTACATCATTCCCTTGCGTATGGCGGGTCAGGGCCTTTATTTCTATCACTTAACATCTATTTCATATTTCTATAGTAGGTCTCTGTTGCCGGAGACCGTATAGGTAGGTACCAGCGCAATTCCTATTTATGCCGCTAAACAGTACTGTGCAAACATAAATGTGTTCCCGTTAGATGGGCGCTGTAGCTTGTGAAATTACTGAGGTAACATAAATAAAAATCCTATCAAGCGCCTACCCCATTGGGAACGATGCATGATATATATGTATGTATCTAACAAGCGCCATATTGTTATGGACAGGCGTATCACTTACCATCAGGTGAACGGCCAGCTCGTCTCGCCGCTTCGTTGAATAAAAAAAACGCATTAAACTCACGGACGGTGAGAGAAGAGCCGTGTAATAGATATTTTTAGGTTATATTTGTGATCCTATTATAGAGATCACCTTATTTTTTAACATTGAACACACTATATAAGTTAAAAATATTGCACTGGCGTACTGTGGGTACGTACGGCAGGTCGATTTTTTATTAATCAAACGAGATATCATTATAACATATACACATTTAATTATAAAATCTTACTGAAACAACATAAGAGAATTTCTCGCCCGAGCCATATCCAGCTAGAATGATTAAGTCGGTAGCTAGGTGGCCGCGGCGTGTATCGTACTCGTACATCTCCAGGCCGCTCCCCATCACTGGAATTACGCGCGTTGTAAAAGCAATTGTTTAATTCCGGCGCAGCGATAGCCTGGCAACGAGTGGTGATCATCGTAAACGATTGCCCAATGCCCGTTATCACCGGCGGAGTGCGTTTGATGCCGCCGCTTCCTGCAAGCTGACCCGGCCTCTTATCGCCCGCTGTCTGCGCTGCACTCTCAAACATTGCTCTTGTGGCACTGTTTAATTATTAATATCCAAAGATAGCCGTTTACTTCACATATGAAATGAGAAGTTATTTACATTACAATCGTTGTTATTGTCGCCTAATATTTAGTTTTGTAGATTATAATTCGATCCTGTTATAACCTTTACTACATTCGTTCACAATTTAATACGAATGGTTTAACTATCGTTAACGTAAAGTATTTTCACCACTTTTCTTCTCCAGCCATATTTTTAATTATATTTTCTTGAATTGTATTACTCTGGATAATAAAATCTTTAATGTATCTGTACAAAATATTTCATATTACAAAGCAAGGAATACTACCTAACGTTTTAAAGTATGTATTAGTATTTATACATAATCAATTTGTAGAGGTATCGTAAAAAAAGTGGAAACTGTTCCTCGTTACGCTTTATTCAATATTGTAACATTATTTATCATTATTTACATCACATCAAAGTGTGTACCTGCCACTGCACCATGCACCGGAGGTCGCGGGTCAAGGAATGCAGCCGATACATAGCAAGTTTTGACACTGAAATAGCGCTCTCTTGAATACGACGGCCACGACGCCCCGTAAATGGCGGCCGCGGATCACAAATCAACCTCACAATGACACGAATGATCCATCTCCTCCGCAGCAAAGGTCGAAACATCCGCGGGGCCGGAGTATTTCGAGCAGAAGAACATTTTTCTTAATTTAAAACATGAATTCACTACGAACAGGTTATACATTGTAATACATCAAGCGCTGGATTGATGCATTTGTATTTATTTAAAATGGAATCAAGTGGAGTGTCTATTAGTCATCATCATCATCATCCAAGAAGTTTATCAGCGGTATCCCGCGACCTTCCTATTTGTAAACATATAGACAGATCTTTTCTACGTTCAGCAGTAGACGCGCTTTGTATGTTGCAAATATAGTACATTGAAATTCTGTATGTCGCGCTTACGCACGCCTGGAATAAATACCCGGCGCTGGTCAGTAGTGGCGCTTGATACACGCAGCACCTAAATATATCGGTGCAAATTTGCGGTACCACCACATCGTAGGGCTTCGGTATGACACATCGTCGCTGCAGATACATCAGTGTCCCACCTTATTATACTAACGCGCGTGCAGCTAATTCAATCCGTTTAGTAACATCTAAATTAGAAACATAACGTTATACGTTTCAATTCTTAATGTGAAGCTTGTTTTAGATAACTTACCCCTTTCTCTCGCCGCTTATGTCTACTACTTATATATATTCAGTGTTTGCAACTATATCTGTGAACGTAGTATTTTATTTTTGGCCCTTATAATGAAGCCGTTACAGTTATCAAAAATACCTCACAGCAAATAACATGTAACTAAATAAAGATAACATATTTTCATTGTCGAAATGAAGTCTTTTAAGTTTTATTATACTTAATAAAACAGTTTTAGTAGCGCAGTGGTTAAAGTCTTGATCGAATCCCTTCACACCTACCGTAGGTTCAATAACCAATTCGCTTTTATCACGTGCAAGGCCCCATCCGGCCATCAAACGGGCGCTGACGGCAGCCTGTTCGCATCTGTTGCCTGTCCCAATTTAAACGATCTAACACTCTCTTGCTATGCGACGCGTTCACCAGTTATTTTGTAAATAACATGTGGACGGCATGTATGCTCTTCGTGAGTACTTGCCAGCAAACTCGTATTGCTTTATATAATCTCATATCTAATACTAATATAGAGAACTATCGCATGACCATTATAATTAATATTCCAGTTCCAATTGGTATTATAATTAATAGCCCAATAGATTTATTTAACTGAACGGAAGTTTAGCTCGCCATTAATATGTAAAGGTTTTTTTATATGTATATATATATATATATTTCCACTTATGTAGAAGCTTGTCACTATATCTTTGGAACCATAAAAGGCCTAAAGACTTGAAATTGGGTAGGAATATTCTTTTCACGGAGTATAGGTTAAGAACGTAGTTTACCAAATGTTACCCCTAAAATGGATTGCGGGGGTGTCAATAACGAGAAGCCTAGGCTACTACCAGGCGGAAAATTTTTCTGACAAATTTCAAGTCTAATTCTACATTACGGTCAGCAAAGCGGGCGGGGTACAACTAGAAATATGCAAAAATTCATTGCCTCATCACGAGGTCTCCGTAAAGATTTTAAATCTAGTAGATATTGCTTTTGCTATTTAGAGGTCAGCTAAGCATGAATTTTACAAAATTCCTTTCCCAAAGGGGGTGAAGGTAGGAACGACAGGCAAATCAGATAGCTAGTTTTTATATAAAGTAGCATTAAGTAACCTCTTAATCTTTTACAATTTGGAATGTATAATGTGGTGCCCATATAACATTCAAAAGTTTCATATTAACATCATCAATTAAGTAGACACAACTCTTCACTTTAATAACATTAGTAAGGGTATTTAAAAAAGCGAATCAATTATATTTAAAGACCGGATGAATATCGATATCTTATTATAATGTTATATAGTATTTTTTAAATGCACGACGCGACTAGTCGTGGCGGACGTGTAAAGGAAGCAGGATATGTTAGACGGGAGGCGTGCATCCCGGATAGAGCGGGAGGAAGTGGAGCGATTCATCGGCGCTTCGTCCGGCTGTGCTGTGTAAGCCACCATTCAATATTAATACACTTGCCGCGTACAGGAACCCCGACACAGCAGTGTGAATACATTCAGCACTATGCCATAATTGAATTATAATTTTAAACACTTAAAGAACTGTATTATTTTTCCCACGGTTGTCACATATACTTAAAACAGTAATTCTTTGAATATGCCGGTTTCATCGCCGGAAATGTTTTGCTTCTTCGATTTCTACAGCGTGTAGTTCGACCATACAAATTGAACTATCACCGCTTCGTTAATAGAAATAAAGCGATAAATTTCATTATTATACAATTCCCAGTGTAAATACACCGATGCGTGTAAGAACAGGAATAAGTCAAGATCAATCTGATCCGTTTTTAATCTAGTTTCCTTGTGGTTTTTGTTGTAGTATTCGATTCGATACTGTGTATCATTATTTGTTTTTCTCATGTTCATACCAACCATTCGTGTATTATTTTACAATTTACATGATTTCACATATATTTACCAAATGTTATATTAATTTCGCGTCGTATTACACATCATCGCAATTGTTAAGTAAAGTTCGGTTTCATCGCTGAGCGCCGTTACATAAACACTAAATAAAATCAGACGTTTAAAAAGCAAAGGTCAATTCAATAAGCAAAGATTATAGACACGATTGCCTTATCTCCGCTCTCGTGGTAATGAAACCCCTACAGAGTAATCGTGTAACGTAACCAGAGCTTGCAGTGTGAATTCGGTATTGTGCGACAATGTTGTAATCACGTAGGATGTGATTCATTCATCATCATTATTTCAGCCTATAGATTTCGACTGCTGCACACGGGCATGTGAATCATTAATTTTGTAATTGACATAATCACACCCGCAACGTATTGTGATTAGCTTATCGTTGCCGGTTGTAATGCATGCAGAACAGACATGCGGAATTCCTTTCATCAAAGGTGAGATGGTATTGCAGAAAAAACAAACAAAATGTAGTAAACATTCGTATTTATAATATAATGTTGTCGTTTTATTTACAAATAAATACAAATTCAGTTAATAAATAAATGGTAAATTATCTACATCTTAATAAGTATGTTTTATATCTCATCTCTTAATCATCTCCGGATTCGCGCTGAATCCAAAATACTAATGTTAGCGTTATATGACACGTTTCGGTCCCAAGAGAATTTGAGACTCGCGGCGTTCGGCGGCGACACGTTCACGTACATTCACACTATACGGCTATATTTACAGGGCATACGAACACTCCGGCGCGGGGCGCGTTCTGGCCCCGGCCGCGCACGGCACATTCACTGCGGTCCTGAGTCCTCCCGCGCGCTCCGGCACGTGCGCCAATAAATATTTGTACAGCGCGTGCGCGGCGGCGCGCTCCGGAGCGCGCGGGCCTGCGGGACTAGATAATACTGGAGGGCGGCGCGGCGGCGGCGGCGACGGCGGCGCGCGGCGCTGCGGCCGCCGGGCGGGAGCAGCGGCAGCCGGCCCGCGAGGCGCGCGCGTACGCCGCCGCGCCCGCCGCCGCGCACGCGCGCAGCGGCCAGTACAGGCACAGGCAGGGCAGCGGCAGCGCGAGCGCGCCGACGCACCACAGGCGGGGGCCGCACGCGCACGGCTCGCTCGCCTCCTCCTCGCCGCTCCCGCAGTGGTAGAACAGCGCCTTCACGCAGCACATGCAAGACGCGTAGTCGACGCACGCCTCCGCGCTGCACAGGCACGAGCCGCACAGCCAGCGTGAGGGCAGCGGGCGCGGGCGGGCGCACTGCTCGCAGCGGCAGCGTCCGCACGCTTCGCAGACTATGGAGTCGGTGGCGAGGACGCGCCGCTTGTCGGCGGCGCCCGGCTGACTCGTCACCGGTTTGAGCGGGCGCGAGGCGTGCGATTGCGCGGCCGGCGGCGCGCGGCACGGTGCCTCCACATAGGCATTGCGCTCGCGCTCGGCCTCGGGGCGCGGCCGCAGCAGCGACACGTGCGGCCGCGCTCCGGCCGCGCCGCTGCTGCGGTGCACGCGCGCCGCCGGCTTCGGCGGCCGGGGCGGCGCCGCCGGCCCGCCATACTCGTCCATCGAGTCCGGCTAACGGCTCTCCGGGCCGTCGCCTTCCTGTTCCCTCATCGTCCCCACCTGCCGGACAAAAACAACCATTATAGCCACTGTTACATGAAACAGTAAATAAACCATCTAGAAATATCAAGTAAAATACTTTAAACCCGGATTCCTCCTGACTGGAGCAAGGAAGTCTATGTAGTACAATGTATGATGGCGTTTCTAATCGCTTCATAAAATATATGCTAAGTACGTCGTATTACATATACGTAAAAATAAAGATAAAAGTCATCATGTACAATAATCGAAGAGAAACTGTAAAGTGTCTACAGTTTACAGCTAAATGAGTACGTATTTTAATAACCTTTTTCAATAAAAATTTCAAAAATTGCGCTAAAAGTTTTCACGTAACGTAAACAAACAAGCCGTTCTTCCTCTGGTATTTTTGAAAACAAACAAATAAATTTGCGTACAAAATTACTACAGAGATTGGACACACTGTAATGCTACTGTAGCTATGACCTAACACTGAAATAGAATACATACGACACAAAACAACTACTAGTTCAGAACTACTGGCACGAGGTAGAGATCAATGACGTGTATTTGAAGTAGCCCAAGCTCAGGTCTAGGCACTACGGATGCTTTGTTGTTTAAAAACAGGGACAAATCTTCACTGACCCTCAATTAGTTTGTCTGTCTGTTTCCGTTTGATTAACCTTGATGTTTACTGATAATGATGTTATTAACGGTTTAACGATTTCTACCTCTAGTTATAGATCTGGATCATGTATAGAATTTTTTTATCAGTGTATTTATATACTTTGCTTTATTGCAAGTATAAGCCCGTTTCGTATTCGTGGATTTTACGTTTAAAAATACCCTTAAGGTTTTAAAATAAAATATAGTAGATTTAAAGGAAACTAGCAGCTCACGTCTACAAGCAAGTATTAAAGATTTTTATTTCTTAAAGCTTTACAGACAATGTAATTAACATTAAATGATACATACATTCAAGTTAGAGATCTAGTGCCTTAGTTAATAGTAACTTGAGTGCACATTCGTTTTCCTCTCATTCCCCTAATGGACTATTATTACGTTATACTATGTACTTACTACACGTTAATATTACGTAATTTTTCCGTAAACTTTTATGGATGATAATTACTAACTTCTGTACAAATTCGGTAAACAAGTAAATAATGCTGCAGTTAAAAATTAACATTATAATAATAGCAAGCATTGGTCGTGTAAATACACCTTTTTTAAGGGTTAATTTCTTCTAAAATTAGTGAATGTTTAACGTTATTGATAAGAAATATATATATAGATATACATTTTAATAAAGACTGTATGCTTATGTACACCGCGGTAAGAGGCGCTGGACCGGAACCGGTGGAAGCAGAATTTCCGCTCCAGACATCAACCCTAGCACTGACTATGATCCTCTGACACGAGGGAATGACCCTAGTGTTATTATATTCAATTCAAACAAATTAAATATTATATAGACAAATAGGGACGGTATACAATTATGAATCAACTACACACTATATGTTAAAAAAACAACGAGGATTGTTATAATATTAATATTACTTGTAAAAGATATATAATAGTCTTAGACTTGATTATAACATTCTTCAGATAGTTTCTATTTCACCTGAAGAAATGTAAATGAGATAAGACGTAAGGAACATTTTTCGATAGTTATTATATTAAAGGAATTACATTTAGGAAATGAAAAAAAAAAAAAACTAAATATTACTGTTTTTTTATTTCGCTTAGGATCAATACAATTTTTTTTTAAATAGTTCATATATAATCTGTTACAGAATCGAATGCACAAATTTATAAGTGTAATGAATATATTAAATATTTCAACTTTTATTAGTATATTACGAACTTCCCAAAAAAAGGGACTAGGTCTAGATTTTTTTTCTTTTTTAATCTATATTTCTCTGTTAAATTAAAGACAGCAACCTTGATCTTTCTACATATATATATCCTTTTAAAATAAAAAAAAAACTTCCCATACCTTGTACATAATTTTTTTTTATAATACGTATAATATAGATATATAATAAATTAATAAGAGTTAAGAATGATTGGAAAAATCGGTGCAGGTCGACCTAGGCGGACATATTCCGATCAAATTGGAGATGTCCTAAAGAAAGGCCGGATCAAAAGCACACGCAACAGACGAGCGTGCATGAGGACGCTTATGAAAGTGGAGGAAGCGAGAGAGGTGTGCCAGGATCGTAGCAGGTGGAGAGAGGTGGTCTCTGCCTACCCCACTGGGAACGAGGCGTGATATATATGTATGTATGTAATAAATTAAAACATTATGATTTTATTGTACTTAAAAAAAATAGTATGCAAGTATCATAAGAGAAGTTTTAAAAGAATCGCAGAAATACTGATGTAGATCTATAATAATTATAATTTGTTTATACCGAAATCGACTAACCATTGATATCATCTTAACATGTTTTCAAGGTACAAAGAGAGAATTGGTAACTATTTGCCCGTTTGCTCACCCTTCCTAAAAAAAACGTACAAGACATTCACCTAATGGTAAGTGACACGCCCACCCATGAATAAATGGCGCTGGTTACAATAGTACACACCGCGTCACGTTGAGGCATAACATGCAGTCTCATGTAACGACGGGGGGAATATCCAGCTGCTGGGGGGAAGTCACGATACTGTGAGGCTTCTCTACCTATTAAAACTCCCTTTAGTGTGTTAGGAAACCTTTAGGATTTTCTATGGAACGCAACGGTACCCCAGTGCTCTCTAGCTATACAAGTCCTAAGAAAGGGTAAAGCTGTCCTTAGTATCTTCGCTGTGCTACTAATACAAGACCACCTTGCATTTGCCGTCCTCCTAAGGCTCGCAAACCCGAAGATCCTTTTAGTCGCCTTCTACGACAGTCAGGGCTTATCTTAGTCCTATTCTTAAAAGCCCGACAACGGAGGATAACCCATCAGTAAACGTGCTCGTCCAGAATACTCTTGCTCTCATTGACAACCGTAACATGGCAATTATATATATAAATATATGTATACCATCACAACGCTTTGTATATAGTATATACTATATAAAGTGGTGTTGGGAACCCCCTTAAAGTGCACCAATGATCTGGTGAGAGTCGCAGGTAGTCGCTGAATACAGGCAACGCAAGGCCGATCGATATGGAAATCTTTGGGAGAGGCCTATGTCTAACAGTGGACGTCCATCAGCTGATGATAATATATACATGTTAAGAGAATGTTTGTAATTAAACAAAAGCTGCTTAAACTGTTAGTTTTTCTGTTGCTTTATTGGTGTATAACTGTTAACTTGAAAGTCTGTATTCATCTATGAATACAATAAGTAACACTAAGTGACAATACGTACTCGAATAAGAGTGCTTCGGAATGATAAGCGTAGGAGGACGTCACTTCAAATAACAAAGATATTATTATATTCTATTAGTATTAATAACGTTTTAAGTATTAATAAAGTATATCGGCATTGTTTTAAATAAGATTTTTGAAAGGGTTACCTCTCATTAGAGATTACCTAAAGATAACCTAACAACGCTATTTTTACGTAACAGTTAGAAAACAGAATTAGCTTTTAACGTTAAACTAATATTTATAACAACTACACTGACTAACTGTAGTTTCGATTAATATATTCAAATTTATCATATGGAAGCAATAATATATAAAATCACTCCTATTCTATGTCAATATTGTTTAGAATACGTATCCAGTGTATTATATGCCATTGAATTTAAATCTACATAAAAATCACTAGTATATCTTACTGATATATAGTCATATATTCATTGCTCGTAAATTATTGAATTATTTGAACTCATTTTTGGAACTTATCTTAAGATATGTAATAGATAAATGACGATGAGAACAATGTCGTGTTGTGTATAGCAACAGAACTAGCTCCACGTTGTTATGGGTAGGCGTGACACCATCATATAAAAGCCTCGTGGCAACAGAATAAGTATATATATTACATAATGCCCTACATGTGTGTATATATATGTAAGTCACAATGCTATTGATTAATAGATTTATACTACTTAAGAAATTTTATTGAAACTGTTAAGATAACTTGTATCCTAGCGAAAGCCAGCTCGTGCTTTCCTTTTCGATTTTAATTAACAGCAAACCTGACAACAAATGACGAAATACACGTGACGTCGGTAAAACCAGTTCTGCCGAAATGCCGAATGATTCTTACCGTCAGCATTCTATATGTCTGTGACCTCCACCCTTTCAACTTCGTGAAGAAAGTATAAAGCGGAAGATCTCAAGACTTTATAACCTCGTACACAAGTAGCAGTTTTGTGAGTCTCCACAATATACGTTATATAAGATTTTAGTCAGATCCTGATGAAAGTAAAGATTATCAATGGAAATATAGTATTACTATATACAAATATGAAAACAGGTTTATTTCGCATTCTGATAAACTGACATCCATGACCACAAAAGGGATAATGATAAAAACTATGTATGAAAAATGATCTCAATGATAAATATCCTCAAGGATCATCATTCATCTGAGTATCAACTATACAAAATTTTGACTAAAACAAGAAACCTTCGATATCAACTAAATATCCTTTCTCTAATACTTTTTGAATCAGTGTTAAACCTATATATGTAAGTGAATAAGTGACAATACAATCATTACATACACACGGAACATTTAAGAAAAAAAAAATTATATATGGAAATGTATCATTAAAGTAAAAGCGTAAGGACCCGCGATATTTGCCGACGTTTTCATGAGGTTAATATTAGATTCGGTTATATATACACATAAATGTTATCTATAGTTTTTTCAAGGTTTTCTTATTGCAAAAGATTCTCATTGAACTGATACACACGAGAAAAGGAGTAGTTTTAATTCGGGTGTTTTATGTTTAATTTCCAAGTCAAACTACTTCTCATAAAATAGCGCTAGTTAGGATAATATACACTGCACATCATACTCGTCATCTTCTAGTAAAAAAAAATATGAATGCATTTCTCTGCATTAATTTCTTATTTGCTCTTATCTCTCTTTCCACAAAACAAGTTAACATTACTATATCATATATGTAATTGTATTTTAACTTCATTAACACTTAAACATTATAAGTAAAATAAATATTTGGAATAGTTTAAAAGAAGCTTATAATTGTTATAACTGAAATATTTAACTATAATAAATAAATATATAATAAAATTACTATGTTTTAAACATATAGTGCAATATAAAGTGGTATAATGAAAAAAACATCTTTATACTGAGGTTACTGTTCGTTAATATAATAGTTACTAACTTGTGAAATATTAAAAAAAACTCATATTAATATAACATTCAGCGTTTTTTAATGTTGTAATAATATTTAATTATTCAACTATATATATTGTTTTAGAATGATATGGCAGATGTTTATGTTTAATGTAATCAGAAAATGTATATAGAATAGTATAGAAGCAAGTTTTCCTCCATCAAGATGTTAATCACATTTATATATGTGTGGTACAATTTCAAGAAGAATCTTTAAAATAATAAATGAAAACAAAAATATAATTTCAAGAAACTTTTCTCATCAAATAGTTAACATTATTTCAACTAAAATTGATTAACATTGTTGGAATGGAAATGGTATATATTGTTTATAATTCTTATATATATGAAAAATACTTTTTTTAAACATGTTGATAAATGTGTACAGTAATTAGTTTATATTGAATAGTTATAACATTTATAAATGAATAAATTTCATTATTCATATCCTACAGGATGTATTTTTGTAAATGTAATGTTTAACAATAACAAAACAAAATAATTCTGATATAATATTAGTATTTGATATATTGACATTCACTTAAAGATGGTGTGTGATTGAACACAAATGTTATTAATGTTTGGGTGTGGAATTATTTAAAAATATATACATAATCTTAATGGAAAATAATGTACTGTTAATAGTGTTTTTTTTTTATTTATGCATTAGCCTCATCATGGGACAGATAACAATTCTCATTTCCATAGGTGAAATTAAGTAATTTAAATAACGAAAATCAATAGAATTATATTTTGTTTTGTTTAAAAATACTCGTAAAGTTCGTTAAGCGATATTTTATGTATTGTTTACAATTTTATTATTCCTTATCTCAGTTTACTGTTATCAACGTACTGTCGAAATTGGTCTCGCTGTTGCTATAATAACTCAAAACATGAACGCTATGGCTTGATATAATAACGTTTAACGAAATAAACTTTCAATCATTCGGATGGACCGAATCGTTGCTTATGAATGTTGGTCACGGAATGTTCACAAACGGTAGTACGTGTGCGTCGTCGCGAGTGGTGTACATAGTTTGTAACTTTTACAGTATTATGGTTGTGAATTAAAGATAATTTTGTTGCATAAATGAAATTATTATTGTAAGCTGCAAGAGGTTTCCCGCGAGGCGAGCGGGCGAGCGACGGGCGCCGCACGTGTTGCCGGTGGAGGCGCGGGCGCGCGGGCGACGCGACGCTACTCCTCCTCATTCATGTCCGTGAAGCTTTTCCGCGATGCCTATTACTTAATACTTCTACTAAAAATTTAACGAATCAAACCCTATAACTGTCAAGAACAAGATGGTATATATAATACTAAGTCCTAACCATGCCCATGCCCATGCCCTCCCTACACTGGAATCGCAGGAGGCGATTTCGCAGTAGCCGACGTCGCCGGGACGACACGCCCGCGGGTACTTACGAAGGAGACGTCCACGGTCACACGTCTCCTACACACATCACACACAAGGGCACTCGGGCCGGCTGGCCCCACACACAACACTGAGCCCGGTGCTCGGCCGCTCGTGCCGTACCGAAACCGCGCCGGCAGACTCACTGACACACAAGAAAACGGCAGAAGCACCGAATTTCGGGCGCGCAAATCCACGGGGAGGCTCATGAGACCGGCGCGGTCCGGAGCGGCACCTGGCGCGGGCGGGGGGCGGCCCACGCACCGGCCTCGATTCTCGTCCGCCCGCCGCGCGGTTATCACTGCAATATGGCCGCTACTCACTTCCTCGGTGAAGTTCTTCGTTGATTTCTACTCCTGATCTCGACTACGGCGTTTTTCGCAACCGTTCCGAACTCGTGTGGATTCACTGCACTTATTCTTATACACATTTTAATGGAAAACCGGGAGCGCTAGCGCTACGCTCCAACGAAACGACCGTTTCGTTCGCTGGCACATTCCGCACTGGCGTCGGGCGCGGGAGCGGGCCGGCGGGAGAGCCGCGCCCCGTCGCCGCGCCGCCACCCGCCCGCACCTCGCCTTTTTATGAATGGAAGGCGGCCATACTGAATGAACCGCGTACACAGAGCGGTCGGCCGCTATTTTCGCAGGCGAGTGGCGGAGGAGGGGGGCGCGGGCCGGAAGCGGGTGCGAGCGCTGGCGGTGCCAAATTTTGCGGCGCGGGCGGCGGCGGATGTGCTCGTTTATCGAGCTTCCGGTGAACCCCTCACTCCCCGCACTTCTCCACCACGGCCGCATCCGGGAATTAGGTTTCCGGTCGGCGAGAGTCGCACTACTCCACCCGCTTTCGTCCTGCAACTGCATTCGTTTACTAATCCATTTAACATTCAAAGCGGTTGAAACTTATCAGAAATTCGCCTTCTGAATTTTATAGGTGTGTAACACACCTCGCGTACCGCACTATAACTTTCTATTAACTAATGTCAGGCAGTGTGTAAATTTTTTACTATTTATATTTCTTGACGCGTGTGTAGAGGAACGAAAACGGCATCTGTTATCGCGGCCGGTAATTTTTGCAAGGTTGTAACGACAATAAGGCGCGTTGTGCACGCGGCGTCTCTATGTCAAGGACGAGCGATAACGCCACGACACACGGGACACCCGTAGTCACGCTACTCCAAAGAACTTTACAATCAATACAAAGTACTTAAAAATTTATTAATTAGTGCGATTAAAAGTACTGAAAAATTAAAACATTATTTAAATAACAGCGCCTTAATTTTATATAGTTTAAAACATAACACAAACTTGATCTTCAATGAATTATCGTTAGAATAAATCAATGGAGGAAACAAATTATTCGAAGTTGGAACAAAAAAGTTAATCGGTCAGTGAGTATCGTGAATGGCTGTTGCTACAAAAAATTCTACCTGAGTCAGTCCATTCTGTTGTTAAAGATCAATGTTAATAATGAAATGGTGTTTTTAAATATATGACATGAAACATAAAAAAATATCATTCAGTTATGAATAAGACGAATCATTAAGCGATCCTTTCAAAATGAGTTCACATAAAAAAAAAGTGTATGCTTTGTCTGCCTTATGATTTGTTCGTAAAACATTCGTCGCCTTTATTACTGTTATAATTAAAATTTACGGTTTTTAAATTCAGCTATAAAGTTTCAAAACACAGTTATTACGTATATATATAATTGTACGTGTATTTTTTATATGGAATGATCATGTACATATTTTTAAGGAACTGTTAACTTGTTTAAAAAAAAATTACAATGAAATATATTTTCTTTTTTGTTATAATTTAAGCCGAAATATTTCAAATGTAGTAGTAGATCGTTAGTAGACGTATATTAAACGTTAATCCAATGATCATAGATTTCACAGTTTAATACAGTAACAAACAATAGATTTGAGGTGTGACTAGGAAATTTCGAAACATATTTTTTTACTACTTCAGTGTCACCGAAGGATCCACATTATTGTTATGAACTGTTGTTGGCATATATAATATGTTATATATATATATATAAAAAATTACAGAAATATTCCCGCCCGGCAGCAACTTGCCGTTCCCCGGTCTCCTCGTTATTAATATCCCCCGTAACCCCTTTTGGGAGAAATATTTCGTAAAATCTGTTCTTAGCTGACCTATACTCGGTAAAAACAATATTCCCATCCAATTTCCTAGGCCTTGTGGTTCCAGAGAAGTCGTGATGAGCACAAGTTTTAATTATCACGCCATTATTACTAATTTTTTTTAGCACTAATTATACTTATAAAATAGTAAATTTTTAAAAAATCTTTATAACTGCTTTTTGTAAATAGAGATAATAACACTGGGTAATAAATAACATTGGGTCAGCCTAGCATGAGTACAATATTGCCTATATTGTCGCCGGCAGTATATGATATTCCCTTATAAATGAAAACAGGCTTCAAATGACAAATAGCATTGTTTAACTTTATACCGATACTAATACTTGTACAACTTATAATACTATACTATACACAAGTTAACATTTAGTATACAGTATACTTATTTACTTTTTTTTTATATTATCACGCCTTTTTCCCAGTAGGGGTAGGCACAAGCGAATAAACACCCACTTTTCGCCAGATGTGGTCAGATTAGGTCCCATGTAACAGGGGGCGAGCCTGTTGCCACTTTATGGGGCCACTACACACACACACAAAGATGATTTCAGTGTGCGGGTTTCCTCACGAAGTTTTCCTTCACCGTTTTTATTTCGCTGTTGTAATTAAAGTTCACAAATGTACATAACTTAAATATTAAGTCATCGGTACATGCCAAGACTCAAACCCGCCTCCTTCGGAATGAAAGCCGCACGCTCTAACCCTTAGGCCAGCGAGCTACTCTTACTTACTGTATACTAAATGTTGAAACAAAAGATTTTGGACTTCGAAACATTACGAAATGAGACGCCAATTCAGGAACAACAATGCAAGTGACAATGGCTCATCCTAAATAGGTATACTTAGTGAAAACGATACCTTACGCCTTCCGACTGTTGCCACATAAGGCTTCAGTTCAAGGAATGTGGCGTTGTAACACTCCACAATAAGCTTTGTGCGGCCTTCTTAGTACGGACCTCCTTGTTTTTGATTTCACAATAATCTTTAGCAGATGATACCTTCGTTTCAATTGAATATCTCGATATCTTTCCAATAAACCGCGGCAAATAAAAGAGAACGTAAACATTTTTATGTTCGAAAACATTACAAAAAATTACTTATTAACTCTCCAGTTCCAGTTCACTTGAAATTTATTATAGCAACATCAGTATTGTTGTAAAGTTTTCTCTATGTAATATGTAACTGTTATGTCTATCGAGATAATAGGGAATAACTCTAAGGGAAAAATAGCAGCAGTAACCTACAATCAGTAAAGGTCTGTGGATTTAAGTGTGGAAGTTTTAGATTTTTATTGTAGTACGGAACAACTAATCAAACAAGATTCTAAAGGCATGTACTATATAATACAATATACTATAATGGACTAGTTTCACATCTCTATTTCAATGAAACTATGCCCTGTTTATCGTACTCCTTGGTGTTACACCTAACGTTAGTAAATTTATTAACCATCTCGTGTTTAACCTTGATCATCTAAAAGTGTATTTTTAAACGAATTATACGTTGGCTGTAATCGGACATAAATCGATTCTATGTTCACTGGCCCACTCGATAGAAATCAGGTTTCGTTTGTTATTCCGACGGCGCGAGGCGGGCGAGCGGAAGCCGCCACCGCCTCCGCACGCACTTTCCATCCGCTATCGATTGCACCCATGCAACTAAAGTGATCCCCGTCTACTGTGGTACTCGACAACTTAATGTGCCATCACCAGCTGTTACTAATCACCGCCGCCAGCGCTAACCAAACCATCTAACACCACATTTTCACCATTAGTCATAAATTGACTCGTGTAAACCGTTCAAATTAAGTGAGAATGCTTATAAAGTACCGAAAGCATTAAGATATATACTTGTAACTTAAATTTATTTAGGTACAATTCTATTTCAAATATATACGAATCTCGTAAGCTATAACCGATAAGGAAAAGCGTGTCAATTTAAACACTTAAACAAAATTATACGAAGAAGATAAATTGAATAGTATATAACCCCAAAAGGGAAAAAAATTGTGCATATCGCGGAACGTAATAGCATTTAATGCGTTAATTTTGTATATATTTAGTTAATATTCAATAAAATCATTGTGGCGCTAGCACTTATCAATCATTGCCGATTGTTTTCTGAAAATATTACCTTATCAGTGAACTTCCTTCTGGAGTCAAACGTTCTTATCGCGCGTTTTATTCGATTGCATGTAAATTTATTGCGATAATATTTCTTCCACATAACGGTGCCGAATAATTTATTTTATTCACATCCACGTTTGACAATATAGATATGTTATAACGCACAACATTGACTATTTATACATTTATTCACAAACTTCTTGCTCAATATCCAAACATGTTACTAAAATATAAGATATTTTCGACAATTACTTTCTTTACAAACAAGCTTTTTTATTACATTTCAGAGGAATATCTCTTAACTCGTCATATAAAATAACCGTTGTTTTTCTTTAAATCAATAAAACTATTCTGCAACATTTAAACAGGATTATCATATTCACGAAAATATCCTAAATATCTACGGAATTGTTTAAATGTTAGAATAACATCCCATACATTTTCTAATAAAAAAAAAAACTCAAACGAACGTGAGAAGAACCGTCTGCTATTCGCAGAGAACATTATAAAATATGTCTTGTTACTGGTTTCTTAAATGAGTAAGATATTCACATTAGATCCGCCTTTAACCAACATCCTTATATTATTTCGCGGAATCAATATTATTGAAAGAGGCAAATTGTGTACATTACATAAATCTTCTATGCGATATTTTAGTTTCCATTAAAATAACTAAAATCGGTAAACTCATGAACAATATTCTCTATTATTACCAACTTTAACAGGTGGATATACGATAATCTTTTTACTATAGATACATTGATATGATTTATAAATAGATCCATGTAAATGATTAAATAAGTAACGATACAATTAATTTAGTTTCCGTTAAAACAGTGTAAGACTGTTGCTTTAAAATTATTTAATTGTGTCCGATAGAATTAATACCGGATGTTAAGAACAGATAAAAGATACGCTATTGGAAATTACAGACGTATAGCGGTTTAGTACTTTAAATTACTTATTCATAATCAAATATAATCTCTGCAGAATTTATTGACTCTAAGTTGCGTAATTTTATTAGTCGCAAGTATGTAGAACATTTAAACTGATCCATATATATAATGAAAATCGATTTTTTTTATTCTCCAATCACGTGAAAACTAGTGAACTTATCGACAAGAGAACATAATCATGCGCAGGCTATTTATTTTTTAAATTTCACAGATCCTTCAGTCTTTTTTTCCAATTAACTTTTATAAACATTTTCATTTCGTATTATTTATTCAGTTACTATAATAACGGTTGCTATAGAAAGTCATTTGCGGTTGCGGTTGCTGTCAAGGAATATTTCAAACAAATTTCAAGTGTAATTCTATATTATAGCCAGAAAAGTGGGAAAGGAATAGCTAGTAACTTAAAAAAATTATTTCGCTTTTCTTAAATTTTGTGTTACTTAAAACAAGAATTCTGAAAGCGTAATTTATCACTTCCAATACTATTGATTCTCCGAAATAATATTAGAATGGCATAATACATAGACAAATCAGATGTGAAGATGCTATAAGGAAACCAGTAATCGGCACAATTTATAAAAAAATACGTTAGAACAGTTTTATGGTATATATTAGGTTTATAAATCTTTTAAGGTTCTCCTAATGCTTTAAATAAAATACCGCAGTTCTTTCGAATGATTTATTTAAGAGAAATTACTAATAGTACTATTTATTGTTTGCACAAATCACAACGGCTGTTTCTGCCGCCAAACAGTAGTGTACAAAATCTACTGGTTTCCGGTTTGAAGGGGATTGTAGCTAGTGTAATACTGGGGTACCGAGACAACATCATATGTGTCAGGTGAGAGGCGCAATGGATTAGCATCCTAACTAGCCC
Source organism: Troides aeacus (assembly GCA_033220335.2). Taxonomy (NCBI): domain Eukaryota; kingdom Metazoa; phylum Arthropoda; class Insecta; order Lepidoptera; family Papilionidae; genus Troides; species Troides aeacus. Next base: position 3,811,139 of record CM067275.1, on the reverse strand, counting down.
AACATTGTTATGGACGCGTGTATCACTTATCATCAGGTGAATGTCCCGCTCATCGCATCGCTTATTTGAATGATAAAAAAAGATTACATTGTTTTGGCGCACTTCTTGAAGATACAAATTACATTTCCGTAATAATTTCACTGGTATTCATAGACAGAATATATACAGTGGTTATATTGCTTGCCATCATCGAAAATGTATAATAATTTCTGCAATAGAAAAATCATTTTTTTATTCTGTATATTAAGTTATCAGAATATATAGATACGATAAGTTGCCGGAAAAATTTTAATTGTCATAAATTCAGCGTCAAAGAACAACATAAAATATCTAGTAAAAGTAAAGTAATTTCAAGTATCGCTTAAAGACCTTAGTATACCTTAGTATATAGTATATATAATAGATCTTTAGTATCTAGATAATATTCAATAGTTATTACTTGTAGGTGTAATATTTTTAATATGTCGATGTAACTCGTATGTATGTGAGGCAGGGTCTTATTGAATGGACGACTGACGGTTCGGTCCATTCATGACGTGCTTGCTGCTGACCTTAGCCCGTGTGGTTATTTAGCAAGCGGCAAGATGTGATATTATCAAAATGTACTTTATTCTACAAATGTAGTTTGTTTCATTCGTATGTTATATTCTTCTATATATACTGTAATGTTCAGTACATGAAATAACATAGGAATTATCGATGTTTAAGAGTATGGAAATGTTGCTAATTTTAGAACATCCGACTAGTTTACTGGATCAATGAATCTATGTTAAACTTAATAGTTAATTTACGAATGTTTTAGATTATCAAACTGACAGACAACTGGTATGCTTTGTTTTATAAGAAATTTTTATCAGCGATTGGGGAATACATGATTGTTGAAATTTCCTATGTGTCATCGATTGGCACAACAGTCAGCCGATGTACGACGAATTCTGACGACCATGTGTTTATCGTATCATGTGTTGACTAAGATGGAACATGCGATGTATGAATTCTTCTCGTTTTAATTGAAGGCAATTATATGAATTCCACGTAGCGGGCGGAGGCGGGGGTGCGGCGCGGAGTGCGGGGCACCGGGCGAGGCGGTCGACCTTCCGTGAGGCCGTACGCGCCCCGCGCACCGCGCACCGCGAGCCCGGCCCCCGCCCGCGCATGCGCCCGCGCCCGCGCCGCTACCGGCCATCGAAACTGTTATTACAACTCAACATGCGACGCCAGTGACGCCACAGTAAATCACACACAATTTTTTACATAACCTCACACCATTTCAACGAGAATAAACAGTTACAACATTAATCCGTACATTAACACAACAACAAAAAAAAACTGTTAAATAACAGAGTTATTTAAAATACAGCTCAAATCAAAACTAAAATACATTACATTATTTCAGCAAACGGAGGAATAGAAAAGAAAACTACACTCGTTACTAACCTAACCTAACTCATTCGAAACTGCAATGAACAAGAGGCTGATCGATTAGGTGAAAACTAGAAATCACAATAGCGCCAGAGATAGCAGCAGTATGCAAATAGGAACTTTCCGTACATCAGCGATTGATCAAATTACCTCGGCAGGAACCTCGCGTTCCTTTCAAAAGTGTTTACAACAGCAACAAAGATTCTAATAATCAACAAACATATCAAAATATAAACCACGATTCGGGTTTGTTTGAATTTCAATAAAACATATGTATTTAACAAATGCTTTCCTGTTTTAACATTGAACATATTTATTATGGCCATTACGTTATTTTTCTAAATTTCTAAAAATTTACACACCTCGTCTATTTCTGATATTATATCTTTTAATGTCTATTTACGACATAGAGAAAAATATATATTGTTTCATACAAATTTAAAATTAATTAAAAATATTATATAAATCTACTTACGATGAATATTATATGCATGTTAATAATATCAAGTGATACTAATAATATTGTCTTATTATAAATTAATTCAGATTTTTTCGTAAGGGTTAATTAAATTTACTTTTAAACAATATATTCCTTTTAGTATAAATATAAGAAAAACTATTGTCAAATATCTTAAAAAATATTTTTCACAGTAAAATCGTTTATAACGAGTTTCTGGGTTAACTTACTTATAACTATTGTCTACTATACATCAACAAATGCATCCGTGTTCCAGTGCATTCAATAATTGTACTCAATGGTCACATTTTATTATTGTGTAAAGTAGAACTGCATAGCTATACGCGAATCGTACAAATGTATAATAACAATAACATCAAGTTTAGATAATTATTTCTAAGCATTCATCTCCATCAAAGTACACCGCTTCGTAACCATGTTGTTTAAACAGTGTTCGTTATTACAGTGAACTCGCTTACCGAGTGTGGGCTGTATCGTAATGTACACTCGTGTTCGAGTGTGCATTACGTTAGAGGCCGGTTGGTGTGGAGTTACTTCAGATAGGCCTATCCTGAGCTGTGGCTTCTTCCGGCTAATAATGTAGTGGTAGCTGCTTAAAGAGAAGTTTCCATAATGTTATAAGTTCGCCATATACGCCGTATGTTGACACCAAAGTTGTACCCGATTGTACTTGGAATTTGCGTCTCCGCGCGTGGTCGTAGCGTGGGCGACGGCCGCTGGCTCGCCCACGGTGGCGCACCTATCCCGCCTCGGGCGTAAATCACCACACCCTTTTGTCACCACGGCAGTTACCGATTGCCAGTTGTCGTCAGTCCTCAGACGAATCAGGGATATGCCTACTCATTAACTGCCTACTAGTCCGCTAGTAGTAGATACGAGTTACCCTACCACTCAAAACACAGGTAAAATCATGATCAATTTAGCATTTCAAATACAAATCATATAAGATTTTGTTAATGGCTTCTGAATAACGACCTACTTGATTCTAGTGGTGTGTGAAATAGCCTTCAATTCCCAGAATCGGTTAGAGACTCAACTGTGGGAACAAATCAAAAGATTGTTCTCGCAGAATCAATCAGAAAGGTTAAACTAACTGCTTTAAGTATGAGTTAGGATTTAATTTACCAACAAATTTTTAAACCAATTTGAGATCTTTTTAAAGCAAAAACTAGACAGGAAGAATTATGAGTTCCTTTTCTCCTCTTATAACTCTTATGGTGACATTAGTTAAAAGTTGAAAAAGGTTAAAAAAAAATTATTGTGATGACTGTATTAATCGTATCAAATATTGTTTGTTATATATATCACAAGACACCAATAACAAAACTTTTGTTTCATGTGGACGATTGAAATATATGTTATAGTCAAGCTTTCGTCGATGTTTGATGACTTCTAAAATCCCACATGAGGGATTACAGGTGCGTATAACGTACTTACACATGACATGATCTATTTGCGTATCAAAAATGTAATCTATGTACTTGGAATAGAGTTGATTATTGAACAATACGTCTGTTAAGTATTGATGGTGGAAAGTGATGTCATTGGCCTGGCTGCGTACAGTAAACTGTGCTCCACTCCCTGTCACTGCTACTTTTGCTTTTTTGAGTGAACATCGTTGGTGCGTCCTGGACACGTCACCCGTTCGGAATTTTCTAATCACTATTATGTCAACCACCACGGAATGTGGAATAGACACACGTTGATTGGGATAATGTGGGATGCCACAAAAACTGGTGTCAAAGGTTTGAAATTGTCGACTAATGTAAACAAATGTAACGTGACATTATCCATTAGTAAAGAATAAACTTAAAATATTTACAAAACAAACTTTATATGAACATGCATTAAACTGATGTAGAAATATTTGGTGTTTTTTATATAAAGACAACTCTGTTAAGGCTATATGCCTAATGCCACAAATATTTATCAAACTAATGTTTAATTATTTTAGTTACAATTTCAAGCTGAACATATCATAGAGACATGATTAAGAAATTGTCACTCCACTACCTCTCTCAGCGTGTCGTAAAAGGCGATTATCAGACATAAGTTTTTCTACTTGCTTAACAATAATTGTGATCGCCCATCGTGGCGAATGGCAGTAACATCAACCGTGGCGATAATGATATGTTTCTTGAATCCTCACTGATTGTTTATTTAATTTAATTAATTAGTAAAACACTCTCTGCCTATCTACTTGATAATGAAAGTGTTATAAAAAACTAGTATTAATTTTCATGATGTTTTAATGACTGTTTATAAAAATAGCCAATATTAGACAATTTGTTTAATACAGTGAAAAGTACAGAAGTATACAATAAGCTCTCCGCTAACGTAACACAGAGGTCCCTAGATCTTTTTTGGGCCTCCGTAAAGGGCGGAGTTTGGTTCATTGTAAGCTTTAGGTCTATTTGTTAGCTAGCCTTCTCATATTACCTATCTGCCGCCGTGACATTATTGCTGTATCCCGGAAGTCATATGAATGAGAGCTAGAGCATTCTAGGTTAGCACGTTTCACCGTCTCTAGACTCGTTATCATGTAAAATAGAGGTCAAGAGTAGATAAAAATAAAACAGAATCTCCGTTTAGGTTTATATCACTCACCTACATTGTTCGTGGTTGTGATGAAACTGTACCTGTAGATAAAATAATACATATTTTATTTGTTATTACTAGAATAAGCATACAGCAGAAGCATACAGTAGAAGTAGAACTATGTATTGTGTGAGACTTGCTATTCTTACATCAAATGTGTAAATACTTTACATTAGTGATATCTGGAGTTTTTTATCACCACAAATTATTTGAAAATGATAATATATAAAAACGATAAACACGGCTTTTCTATAGATTTTTTTATTAAATCTCTCTAATATTATCAAAAATCTCTCTCAAATTATACAAATATATGTATGGCTACTAGGTTATAAATACACTTCACCGGAAGCTCAAGCTCAGCGGGGACCGAACCCATGCTTCAAGACGTATAGCGCATACGACCGCGTTACAAACGGAGCTATCACGGCTTCTCATCGTGAGGAAACCGACATGTTCTAAAAAAACAACAACTTGACATGTGATATCCGCCAACCCGCACTTGGCCAGCATAGCGGATAAATGACCTTTACTCTTTTCTTGGCAAAGAAGGCCCGAGTTTCAGTAATGGGAGCATTAAGAAGGCTGTTGATTATTATTATAAATACACTCAATTTTATTGCTAATAAATATAATCCATAATTTTTATACAAACACTTCGGAATGATGTATACGCCTGCGGTAAAGACAATGAATATGTATAACAACGGATATCATTATGTAATAGATCACTGGCATCTGCATCGTAAGTGCGGAAGTAGGTATTATTTATCGCATGACTAATGTGTTCATATCCGCTGTAAGTGAAACACGTAAGAATAAACCTACTCAAGGACTGACTTCAAAAATAAAATTTATGTACAATTGTTTATACAGGGGTCATGAAAACTATTTTAATTCTTCTTTTTTATTATTAATTAATATACTATTTCAACTTCCACGAGTCGTAGATTATATTTTAATGACGAGGTATTATAATAATTATTGACTTCTCATGTTTATTTGAATACAAACTTTATTTAATGTTTGGGCCCCCGGTGATTCATTTAATTGTTTTCACGACACATTCACCATCCCTGCAAATATGGCGCGTCTTCTATAAGAAGGTCAACTTGTAGAATACGTACAACAGAAACGTTCATTTGAAATAAAAATATTCATCATGAATGAATAAACAATTCCACGTTCATAGCGTTAATCAATGAGTTGCATGCAGGCAACAGTCCGGGGCGATGTCGAGCTCATTGATCGATCGGCTCGATAGGCACCACTACACGCGCGCCGCGTCGGTGTGGGCTGCTCACGCGCGAACGAAACCGGATGGCGCACACAGACGCGTCGCGCCGCTGTGTGCGTGCGTTTGTACAGGATTTCCTACCGCCGCTCGCCGCCCGCCGCGCGCACCGCGTCCGCCGCACTGCGTCCCCGCCCGGGCGCCCGCGCACCGCCTGCGCCGCGCCGCACCGCGGACCTGTTGCTCTGCTACCGGAGTTACGCCGCATAGTTACCAGAGCCGATACGCCCCGCGCGACTCCGCGGCACAGCGCCAGCGCGGGCCCACGCACACACGCGCAGCCGCAGCCGGCACTTAATTATCATGGCGCACTCGTGAAATTGCCGCTCTTTCGTCCACTCTCATCGACATCTTTTATTAATCTGATAACTTCTATTACCGGTTGCATCGGAGTAAAACACCTAACCTGTTCGATTTATAGTGGATGCAGCCGGGTAAGTGACATCATGTGATGTTAATTCGCTCCGTGGCGACCGGCATTATCGTTTTTGAGAATTAGAAGTTAGTGGTCATTACGACGACCGTTTCATTGGGATTGGATGTTTGTAAAATGTAAATAAGGAGATATTTATTGTATTATTTATTTGACTTTTGAAGTGACTGTTAAATTAATACGCTCTACAAAAAAGATAGCATTGAAATATAAACTTAATACTTTTATTTATAGATATAAAACACCGCATAAAGCTTTAAAGCTGTTTTTGTATATTCGCAAAAGGTATGAAAGCAATTAATTTCGCTACTTGTAACAAGGATTGAAATATTATATCCGTCTAAATTCTACTAAAATACTTGATATATTGTTTACAATCTTTATTTTTACAAAACAAAATTTTTTGTTCAGGAAATTCAAATTAAATCTCGTTATTAAAATAATTGTTATTGTTCAGTTTAAGTTTTTGTGATATTGTTGATGAGTTAATGTATATATTCTGACGCTAATCCGTAAATCGAGGGAGTAGAGTCGAATTCTGTTAGTTTGCGTCATTCGCCGTGAACCGGTGTATACGGGCATTATAAATAAGTATTAGACAGCAACACAAGCGCTCCAATGGCCTCAAGCTCTAAGAGCGGTGAAAAAACAAGTAGCGCCTTTCTGCCGTATCGATCTTTATGTTATTTTTCTTATTTATCTTTTTTATCTGGAACTCGCTCCGTGTCTCGGAGCCGAACGGAAGTTGTAACGATTTTTAATCGCGGCAAGTATCTCGACCGGCCGGTTCGTACGGTCGCTCCGAACAGCGAGTTTATATTATATATTTTTTTTAAACAACCACCGGAAACGACCGGGAGAATCCTCCGGCCGACTCCACGGAACACATATCTTCCATTAAGTCTATGTCTCAGAACCATTCATAACTTATGAAGATAAGGAATAAAAAAAACGAAATGAAAAAGTGATTTAAAAGTTATTGCAGGATATATGATTGCGCACCACCCAACCATTAAATGTAGAGAAATGACAAATAATATCCATTGTGACAATTCATCACGCTGCTAGATTATATAAAGTTTAAAGTCTACAGTATATACCAGTACGTGAAGTTGTATTATTTAAGCTGTGCATCAATGGCGACTATGTCAGCAGTTGACCCCGCACAAGAGCAACTGTGAATTGCGACGAGGTATTTTTGTAACATTTTTCTGCCAATAGCGGCCGGTGGGCGAACGATAATGGCCCGAAATATCCACATTCTCAACGCCCACCCCGACCATCGAAAATATTACTCCACAGATAAATATTTTTTAATCTCTACGGATAATAACAAAAAATATGGTACACTGTTATTGCCCTACTGTTTGAAAGATGTTGATTTATGGACTTGTTTTTGACTATTTGGAACAAGTTTGTGTAACGGCTGACCGACCGCGGCACATTCAAATATACAAATCGTTAATTAAAATATATAAAAACACTACCCTTGATAACTATTAAGACTTCAGATATTTAGAATGATGTATGGGCTAGAAATTGAATGAAGGATAATATTTATAGGCTAAGAAATATTGATGGAAATTTTGAATGTTTTTAAATAATTGTTACTCGATTTTTTTTCTAACCAACAAAAATCTTATTGTATGTAAATTTAAGATAATTCGTTATTTATTTCTGGACAACTATGTAATAGAAAAAATTATTATTAAGAAACTTTTTTTTATATTTCGACCTACGTATGTAATCGGGTGCCATTGCTGGAAGTAGACGGTTAGCTCTCGCAAGTGGGTAGATTGTTATTTTAGAGGCGACTTCCGCCCGCGCAGCTACGCGCCTATCAATTCCACGGCACGCCATGTTGCTAAATTTAAAGGCACTTAGGGCTGTCATATTAATTATTAATATTTTATGTTATAATTCGAACCATGTACCATCATCATCAAGCGCCTTCATCCAACTAAACTTTGACGTTTAGATTGATGCAATTATTCCGGTCCACTCTTTTCCACTTACCAAGCATATATAAGGATTTCTAATGTAAAACTCACCAACTTTTATTCTATTAAAAAGGAAAGAAAGTTGTGTTTCTGCATTAATATGCACTAATGTGCATAATGGACTTTCAAAATCCATTTAACTATTATTAATTTTATTATACAAACATGATATATGTTAAGGTCTGCTATCTTATAATGAACACTTAAATCGTAATAATAATACAATTAAAGTCAACCGTCTTTTTGTTTATCGCTAAAGGTCACAAAGTTCTCATAACGTAAACACAAATTGTATGAACAGCTGAGTCGAAAATAGAAGAAAAAAAAACTAGTCAAGTGCAAGTTGGTTGAAGATTTGATTCGACACTTATCGAGTTGTTTTTTGGGAAGCAGCTACCGCACTTTAAAAGTACTTTGTATACGTATTTATTTGTTTTTGTTAAATGTAATATGAAGTTAACAAAAAAGTTATGAACTATAATAATAACATTACCTTTTGGACTATTCTAAAATTCAAACTATTTTAAGAGTTGGCTTAACTAATCCGTAAGTTTCTGTTGTATTGTTTGTTTTGTGATTGTTAAAAAGAATTCATTGATGTATGAAATTTCAGTTATTTCAAATAATTCTTTTTATCGCTTTCTTTTTTTGTTAATTCTGCAGTACAAAACTTCTCAAGGATACTGAACCTAAGCAACTTAAGGCTTCATTCAATGTAGTGTACATGCGATAAGTCGTCAATTGAGGGTTGTTCTGATTTACTTTCAAATATTTGCTCGTTGGTCTGGATATTAGTTTGTCTAGATATTTACGTATTATCATCGTTAGCCTGTGAATGTGCCATTGTATATCAAAGGTCCTTTATCGTGTAGAAGGAGGCTTGCCTATCAATGTATTTACTTTTTATAATACCATTAGTGGATATATCATATGGAGATTATATCTATCTAGGTCTATGTTATGTAGCAACACTAGGTTGGTAAAATTTCGTTTTATTTATATATAAATAATTGGTTTACACACCTTAATTTACCAAAGTTTTTCTATAGTTGCATTGAATTGCCGGAGCGTTTTCTAAAAACCTTATTGATTCTGTAACACTCCAACATCAAATGAAGACGTTACGATTTTTGTAAAAAGTTACTTATTTTCTTTTATTTATAAAAGTATAAGTTTTTCAAAGGGTACAAAGACGTTCCGCCTATGCGCGAGTGAATTATTTACGTCGGAAAGTTTGAAAGATTAAGTAAACGGTTATTGAAAGCAGAAGGAGCGGCATCTCAAAGGGATATAAATAAGTTGGCGCCCGACCGCAGCAGCACGTGAGAATACTTCTGTGGTGTCTTCAGAAAGATTGTCTACCGTGTAAATGTATTAAACACATTTCATTTCCGCTACAGAAACAAATATCTTTCCTAATTCGAGGAGATCTAGAATAAAGTCAGCGGAAACGTCAATCATTAAAGCAGCAGGGAAAACGATTAAAATTGATTATCATTTTAAGTAGAAAAGACTCGCAACTGCTTGAATTTGCAACTTAAAAGTACCTATTGCATGAACTGGTCCAATTGACCAAATAAGGTTTAGGAAGAAAAGGAGTAATAGAAAAACTATAAAGAGTACTAATATTATTACACTGCCACACATAATATTTTGGTACCCAATGACTTCTGAATAAACATGTTTTGCTCAATTTCTATAAAGGAATCATTTTTTTCTTTAACACAGGCTATGAAATTATATATTATAGCCAAAAATAGTAGTTCTCAATGACCTATAATACAATGTCATAAGGACGCATCACATGAGCTACATCACGGAGAGCTGATTTTAATTTATGAATTATACCTATCGTTGTCTAAGTTTCCGCATTGCGCAAAAATTTAAGATTTTGTATAGAAATAGCTACAATTTACTAGATATTATGATGTTACCAAGATACTTTCAACAGCAGGAACCCTACTCATTCTTTCGGCATAATAAAATAACTTACAAAATACAGGATATCAAAGTTCAATTGTCCCGTTAATTAATTAACAAATGTGACGATGTTAGGCGGTCTGTTTGTCCTTGAGTAAATCGAAGCCAGAACTTGTACCACGCGCCGCTGTCCTCGCGTCGAGGTGGTGAGGTGGTGGCCGCGGAACCAGTTTCATTTAATCATCATAATTGCGTCCTCCGTTAAGCCTATCCCGTCAGAGTGTGGCGAAGGGAGAGCACACTCGCGGCTGTTATATGATACGCCCTGTGCCCACTAGTAGAAATTAAAAAGTAAATTTATAAATTGTATTTCATCAATAATAACTCTTTTTTTTTAATTGAAGCAACGACATGACCAGGACGTTCACCTGATGATGAATGATACGCCTGCCCATAAAAACGTGACGCTAGTTAGTAGGTCATACTCTGCAACGTATTGCGCTCGTTGTCTCAGATATTATTTGCGGAGTCCTCTTACTCTAGTAGTGGCACCAGCTACAAAATCCTTCCTCTATCCAGAATATAGTACTGTTGGGCGGCAGAAATAGGTGCTACGGTGGTACTTACTTAGACGGTCTTCAGTAACAGTCTTGCTGCTCTCTGCTGGAGCTTTGATACGATCGCATCTGTTAGCAAGTGGCAATATAGTCTTTCCTGATAAAGCATACCAGTCTAGAAGAAGTCTATTCACTGTTATTTTTTGTACCGTATAGGATTTTTTAATGGTGTATTTTTATTTATTTATTCCTTATACGGCTCATACTTATAGGCTACCGATTGCCATCAATAACTAATTACAACCAACAGCGCATGAAAAGTTTTGTTATCTGAAGAAACAATAGTCTAATTTAAGAAAATAGTTTGTAAACAATGTTTGCACTCTCGTGAGGTATTTTCCTTGTAAAATGTGTTGCCAGTCGACCTAACAAGGGGAAATGTTAAATAAAACTACAATTTATACTTGAGTTATACACTAAGAACATTTCTATGTTTAAGCGTTATCATTTCTATCGCTCATCCATAAATTGCATGGTAGGGGAAGGCAATAATTGCTGTTCGATCACTATGAGGCCCAATAAACATAATTCTGATATTATCAGATAACTCGGTAAACATACACGGTAACGCAAATTGGTTAAGTACACATAACTTGCGTATTGTAGTACTATCTCAACCCTCAAGCTAATTTAGACGTTATGCTCTAAGAAGAAAGTATATTTTTAACTATTGTCCATATTCAATAAAAGCACCCGAGCCGGACTTAACGGCTGACAGTATTCTAGCAAATAACTTTATTACACCGACAAGAGATGGCATGTATTAGGGGGACCGGAAAGTAATGTCGTTTTCTTACGCTAAATACAAACACATACATTTTTAACGAGTCTTTATTTTTAATCAATGATGTATTCCCCATCATTGTCAATAACCTTTTGCCATCTAGTGAGTAAATTTTCAATCCCTGATCGATAAAAATTAATTGGTTTTTCGGCAAAATATCTAGAGATGGCATTTTGGATATCATCCAAATTTGCAAATGTTTTGCCACTTAAAAAGTGTTGCAGCGCTCGGAATAAGTGGAAATCCGATGGTGCAACATCGGGCGAATATGGTGGATGAGGCAGCACCTCCCACCCCAATTCATTAATTTTTTCTAGAGTTCGCCTTGCGCAGTGCGGTCTTGCATTGTCATGTTGGAGAATGACGCCTTTTCGGTTGACAATCGCTGGCCACTTTTCAATTAAAGATTGATTGACTCGCTGCAATTGTTCGCTGTAGAGGTCTGCAGTAACAGTTTCTCCAGGTTTCAGTAATTCAAAATGAACAATGCCGCGAATACTCCACCAAACACACAAAAGCGCTTTTTTGGGGTGTAAACCTGGCTTAGCAGTACTCCGAGGGATTTCATTTGGAGAGAGCCACTGCCTTTTGCGTTTTGGGTTATCATACAGGACCCATTTCTCATCTCCTGTGATCAAGCGATCAAAAAACGCTTCTGTGTTGTGTCGTTGAAGCAATAAGTTGCATGTGATTGATCGGTTAGCCTTATTCTGTTCGGACAGATTATGCGGGACCCAAACACCTGCTCTGCTTACTTTTCCAATCTGCTTCAAATGTTCTTGGATGGTCGACCAAGGTTTGTTGAGACTGTTTGACAATTCCTCGATCGTCTGACACGGATTTGCTTCCACTTCCGCCCTTAACACGTCGTTGTCTAACGCTGATGGTCTTCCTGATCGATACGAGTCGGAAAGATCAAAATTACCCGATTTGAACTTGGAAAACCACCTTTGGCATTTACGAATGTCCAGTGCATTTGGATAAACATCGCAAATGTTTTTGGTAGCAACTGTTGCGTTATTTCCCTTGCGAAACTCAAAGAGCATGCAATGCCGGATGTGTACCTCTTCTGGTATTTGGCTGGCCATTTTACCCAAAATTACAAAAAAAAATTGTAATTCAATTGTCTATAAGTAAAGAAATCACTATAACCTCACAATGTCTTTGGTACGCCTCTGAACAAAACAATGAGCTGACAAATGACAATCAAGTATTGGCATGCGCAGAAACGACATTACTTTCCGGTCCCCCTATTATTAAATGAATAAAGATATATTTATTGCAGTTCCTACTAGAGATTCCGAGTTGAATATATGCGACTCGCAACATCGTTCGGGAACTTTAACTTCTTGTACCGACAGGGGCAGACTACAGCCTACATATCCTAGGTTCGAAAATTATAATCAAATTAGCAAGTTTAAAGAATAGACCCGTAATTACTATGTTGCCTAGGGCCTGCTTTTCGCCTTAGTCTGCTCCTGTGTACCGGCGACGTTATTCATAAATAATACAAAATATACATTAGCTAAATTAATAATGGTTGAGAGGTGTGACCTTGTGTAAATAATGTAAACTGTAGATATCCCGTTTCGTTCCTTGAATTCGCGTGTAATTCTCATTCGTGTGGTGCCGCGCTACGTCGATAACATGACACAGTATGTTATCGGTGTCTACGAAAACGCGGCAACGAAAATATAAAAAAAAAACGGTTCGGTCAACATCCACCAAGGCCACGCTGTACGCGGAACTCTCGATTCGACAAACGGAAACTTTGCTTAATAAAAAAAATAAAACGTAGTTTTTTTTTCAGCGTTTGATGTAAACGATGAGAGTTAGGCAATGTCAAATAAGTTACCGAGGACATTTTAAGGGTATTCGCTACTTTAGATTTGAAGATCTGATAACGGAATATCTACAGGCTACTTAATATTAATATATTAAATAATAACTTATGCATTCGTACAATATCACATAATATTTAATTCACTTTGTATTCAATATAAGTATTAACACCATAGCATTGCAAAATAATGCTGGTGGTAGGTCTCTGTTGCCGGAGACCAACCAAGTAGGTACCACTGCATCGATTTGCACTTTGCACCATTGCACACGAGAAATGTACAATCATTACTGTGTTCCGGTTTGGCAGTCGCTGTTAGTAGTGAATTTACTGGGGTAACAAGACTTAACATATGACTTAAAGCAACGAGCGTCATGTGGTGCAGTGTATATCATTCTAACTAGCGCCATGTTATTATGGACAGGCGTACTTACCATCAGGTGAACGACCTGCTCGTCTCGTCGCTTCGTAGAATAAGAAAAATAATGAAAAAACGTACATCCGTTCGTTTTTAATAGAAACAATATATTATATAAGAAATTTTCCTTAAAAAAATGGTTGACTACTTTTTTGGTTTTAGTATTTATATAACGTTAAATATATTCCTCTTCTAGATTTATTTGTTTTATATACAATACTAGTTGACAGCTGGAAAATGGTAGCAACTAAATCACACATTATGTGCAGGAAATAGATCGGAGACCTGTTATAAGCACAAGGACTAAGTAAATGCACCACAGGAATAGTTAGATTAATATCTAATTTCCAGGAGCCGTGGAAAAACTCTTTATTTACCTACGTCGGTATTTGATATCAAATAGATCTCATTCAAGAGGAAGACACAATAAAATACGTAAATAATTAATCCGGGTGGAACGTGTGGGCATGCGATGTGGAGCTTGCATACAAATCAGCTCCATCACACGATTTACATAACGAGAACAGTGATCAGATGCGGCTGCGAAACTTAAGCGCCACCCATGAATCAATTTGAATGAGCACCACACCTTTTACTTATTTACGATACATATTCAATCTTTAATGCATACGTGTGGATGCAAAGCCTAAGAGTTCCCCCTCCACGTCTACCTTGAAATTCACGATAACTAACAAACAAGGATAGAACGAACTCATGTTAAAGTAATAAAAAGGATATATCAAACCATTTATATAACAAGTAAATTAAATCTGCTATAAAATTATCAATAAGATGTTATCCTTATCATTAAATAAAAAAAAAAATGATTATCATGTATTACTTTTATAATGAAACATTTTATTTAAGTAAGCGTATGAAAGCAATAAGTAATAAATAAAAACTTAGACTCAAGTCAGCGAACATAACGCAGAACTAAAGAAAAAAGTAATTATGAAAAGAAGACCTTTACATAAAGAAACCTCTGTCCCGAATAAAGTGGAGAGCTTTTGATAATTCCCGTAGCCCCATTGAGACAGAGTCAGACGGGATGGTAAACAGGAAACGGCCATCGTGTGAGCGAGCGCTAGTTGGCAACTCTTCAATAACCACGTGCTTGTCACCAGCGGCGTATGGCGCATTACTATTAAATCCTATTTGCTGTTTTGACTCGACGTATTGCTTGTTGAACGTCGCTTGAGATATTAAACGTTCTTTCAAAGATTTTTTATTACTACATTATTTTATATGTATATATAATGAGAAAGGGTTTCCTTTGATCGCCAATCACGTGAAAACTAGTGACGGTATCGACATAGGAACATGAACATCCGACGCGGAATGATTTATAGATGGTAGTAGTATTATTTATGCCATTGCTATAGTAACTGTTGCTATAGAAAGTTATTTGCGGTTGCTCTCAAGGAATATTTCAGACAAATTTCAAGTCTAATTTTATATTACAAGCAGCAAAACAAGCGGAGAATAGTTAATATTATATATGTAATATATATAACGTTAAATTAATACTCTAGAAATACGAGCACATAATTACTATACATAGATGAATGTAGATTATATCTATGAAGAGATCTTAGAAATTCCTTTATACGCAACATGTTAGTAATGAACTTTTAAACATCTGATCGAAATGAAAACCACTAAATAATATATTTATTCAACAGTAAAATTCTAGTTTAAAACGTTTGTCGTTGACCGATGCCCTTCTTACCGGATATCTGAATAATAGTCCACATGTAAGTCAACTTTTTTCCTTCACCAAAAAAAAGTTGAACAAAAAAAGCGGCAACTGCGCGCACCGCCCCGCCACATGCCCGGCTGCCCGGCCCGCGGACAAAAGGCACGCACGAATATGCGCTACAGATGTGCCCACACCACGGTTGACAACCAACTATTTAAAACTACCATTGTAAATGCCGTAAACAGCGTGTAAAACTGTAATAGCATTTATAAAAAACATCACATTTCATCACTAAAACTCCTGCAAATGGACAATGGTTCCTGCTAAGCGATATTCGAGAGGCAATTATTTGTTTTTTATTCGAAGCTAGTTGGTTGCTATATTAACTTTATTACGGCAAAATAAAATGAACAGAGGTCTAAAAAGAAAACTATTATGAAAGTATAGAAATTTCATCTACTTAACCTTCATAAGCTTTATATCATAGAATATAATTGAATGTAATTAATAATGAATTGACGGGAGCTGTATTTTTCATAAAAAAAATATTAAGTGTAAGAAAAACTCATATAATTTTATAGTTTTTGGTAATATTTTTATCTGGTTCATTTCACTAACGTCCATACGTAAATCATTGGAAAGTATATTATCGTATAAAATTTCTACTATCCCTGACAATTATTTATTTATTTACATGTCAGTTTTTTTAAAAAAAATTAATTATTTTAACAATTTCTTTATAAAGAGATATAACAAAATGGCCTCGTAAGATTTAAATTGACGAAACTGCTTCAAAGTGATCCAAGTTATTTTCCAATGACGTGTACATTAACAGACAAATATTTACTATGTTATAATAGTATACATTAATGTAATAATTTTCTTATGAATGTATTTCTAATAAACATAAATTTTCTATTTATATTATACCTACTTTTAGCAAACTGATTATGATAAAAATAACTTCTGACTTCTAGGCCCTTTTATCACTTATTACATCTAGTAAATATTTTAAATATACATATAAGGGTGAGAGTAGGTTAATGGGCGTAAAATCTAATAACGGACATAAGACGGTTTGATTAGAATGTAGTAACGAGCTTCGGAGGAAATTAAATAATAAAGGAAGCGTTGTAAAAGCATAACGGATATTGCGATGGCCGTTGAGCCTATGGCGTAAATCATGTGCCGAGACAGCGCCAACATGTGCAGTGGGTTTTAAAATTAAATGGCAGCTAATTGGAGCACGTTAAAAGATATATATGAGATGATTTTAATAAAGTTGTCGTTGAAAACATAATAAATAAGCAGCCTCTGAATTAAAAAAAACTACCCGTTTTTTAACACGCAGTAATACCTCGCTTCTCGGCTAGCAAAAATTATAAAATAAAAATGTAATGTTGTTTACTGTACAACCAAAAGGATTATAGCAATTTCAAATAACTTCGATGAATACTATAATTTTTTTAAAATAATAGCGAAAAGTTCATAATAGTCCAATGTTAAATTTAGTAAGTAGTAGTAGTAATAACAGCTCATTTACGTCCCCACTGCTGAGGCACAGGCCTACCCTTAATATGAAGGCGATTGGGCCATAGTCACCACGCTGGCCCAATGCGGGTTGGTGACTTCACATATACCTTAGAATAAATTCTAAGTCATGTGCAGGTTTCCTCACGATGTTTTCCTTCACCGTTCGTATCTCGCTGTTGTAACTAAAGTCCACAAATGTACATAACTTAAATATTAAAGTCATCGGTACATGCCGAGATTCGAACCCGCGACCTTCGGAATGAAAGCCGCACGCTCTAACCATTAGGCCAGCGAGCTACTATAAGTTAAATTTACTTCGTTTTAAATATATTATAAGTTTTTACAAAATCCTTAAAGTCTATGTATGTAGGTACCTCCGCGCGCATATTTCTGCCGCTAAATAGTAGTTCGCAAATATTACTAAGTTTCAGTTTGTGAGGCATCATAGCTAGTAAAATTACCGACGTAAGGAAATTTTAGTTTTAATTGTTCCAGCGCAATGTGAAGCAGGTTCTTAAATTAAGAATCTTTCACTGCTGGTAAGTCTCTGCTGCCGGAGACCGTCTGAGTAGGTACCACCGTAGTGCCTATTTCTATAGCCAAATAGTAGTAGTTATATCTCAGGCGACGAGCGCAATGTAGTGCAGTGTATATCATCCCAACTAGCAATTCGTTAAAAGCAGGCGTATTACTTACCATCAGGTGAACGTCCGACACGTGTCGTCGATTAATTTTGTTAAAAAAAATCATATATTGCTTTTAATTTTTGTTAACGACGAACATTTACGTTACGATACATTTCAATGAACGCACAGTATCGTCAGTACTTACGGGCAGTATAGCAATGCATAAGACAACTGCCAAGAATATCCTTGAATCAGTCCGTAGATAATGAGTTTGTGTAAATTTGTCAAGTAACAATGATCGTTTATGAATGAATTAATGAATGACAGTTCGGCCATGTTGTTTGTTTACGCGAGGTGGCGCGGCGCGCGGTCGGCGCGGCTCGGGCGCCGCCGCCGCTGCTCGTCGCCGCTCGTCGCCGCTCGCCGCCTCGAAATAGCGCGCACCGACGTAGGACGGTGCGGTCGACGAACCTGCGCCCTGCCGCACCGAAATATTGCAACTCTACTACGAATATAATAAAACTTTAATAGTAATAAATTTTACGACTTTTATAGCGTTTATTTATTTATTTATTATCTCGATGTTTCGACTACGCTGCACCATCCATGATCGCAGGACTGAAATGATATATTCCAACGTCATAGTTATCGTGGAGAACCTTTTTAACTGTTATTTACTATTCAATCTACTCACGATAAGCTTACTATCTTCAAGTCTTTTAGCGATATATATAGTATTTAATTTTATTAATAATGAGATCTCAAATCGGTGGTAAATTTCAACTAACTAGTTAATTAAAATTATCAACAATTTTTTTTTTATTTCAATAACCTTGTAAATAATCATCCCAGGTAGGAATCGGTTAGGATCCATATAATCCGTAGAAAATTACATTTAAATATCCAAGTGTGTGTTTTAATTATTATAAAGGTTATTATTTTTATTTTAGCTTTTTTTTCTGTGTATATTTTGTAAATTTGAGCAATACTTACATCTTCTATTCTTAACATGTATCAACACAGTTATCAGGTATTACATATACTTGTACATGTAGCAACTGATTGTTTGTTCAAAAGAAAAAATCTTTTGTTATGAAAGGTGAAAAAAAAATCTATTAAATTAAATTAAATTAAATCGAAATTCATATCAAAAAAATGTAGTTTTTAATTTATTATGTAGATAAGATTTTATTCAAACAATGGAATAGTTTTGTTTTTCTTCACATGAAGTTATATTTCAAAACATAAGCTTCAAAACACTATAAATTTATAAAATGTTTTTTTATAATTTAGGATTGTAAAAAATCTTATTTTTTATTTATTCTGTGTGTACAGGACGAACTTCAGTTTAAAAGAGCTCTGTTACTGCAAAAAGCTTGCAAGCTTTTTATTTTTATTTGTTAATATAACATGCTTTTTAATTTTTGAAATATGCAAAAACGACAACTGGTGACAGAATATGCTATTGAAAAATATTTGTTTTCTAAAAATTATGCCGGAGGTCTAATGTAAGCGCCATCTACAGTTTAACAGTTGTTATAAGATGTTTAACATTAGGTAAAAATTAAATAAGTATTAAACTAAACTAAGATAAAACATAATACTCAAAGAGTCACAATGTTGTCTTTGTAATATTTTATGAATATAAATTAACATCACTGGTTGAACAAAGAATGGAGTAATTTTTTTTATACATTTGATATATAATAAAGTTTGATAAGAACATGCATAATAATTTTAAAAAGAACGTTGTTTTCATTTCATCGAAAATTAAACTTTTTTATTTATTTCACTTAAAACTAATTGATTGCTTTAATTTTTGATAGATGGCGTTAAAGTCGCTACCGTGGTAGTTTGAAGTATGTTTAATTATTTTTTTGCCTATTTCTGTTTAACTATATTATTCATTCCATCTCATCCGAGACAGGCAAATATCGCAGATCGTATACCCTTACAAGAAAGGCTTCTAGATTTTTTTAACATGATTGTTTTTGTTAAAAATGAAGAAAAAACAAATTATAAAAATATCTTCTTATACACGTAAAGTAATATACGTAGGAATACTTCTGTTTAGAGTCTCAAATTAAAAGTTCTTGTTAAGTTAGAAATAAAAATAATATTTTATCTATTAGGAGTTTAACAATTGTTAAATGTATTTATGACAAACATAATAAGTGAGACTGTTAGAAGAGATAATCGTAGATATATATTGTGTAAATGGACCACATACATGTGACACCTTTATATGTTAATACGTAGTATTAGATGAAATGAATCGTGGGGGCGCTCCCACGTCATGGGTATCATGGTCTCACACCTACCTAATGTATTCTAAATATTTCCCTATACAGTGAATGTAGCACCGCCCACCACCACAAACAAGTTGAACAAGCAATCCTATTAATTTCAAGCTAATGAGATGTCAAGTATAAAACATCTGATCTATAACACGCTAATGAATATTTATATAGCAAACGAGATGATGAGACCGTTGTCCACGTGATATTAAGTGATCTGTAGAGAGCTAAGCTATAAAGCCTTATTTTTGTGTATGAACGAGTTTACAGTTTCTTTTACTTATTGCAAGTCACAGTGCCGCAGTAAAAACATTTATGTCCGTAAAGGAGCCTGTACAACTTTTATTGTTGACATTAACAAGATGCTAAAAACACTATGAACTACAGATACTTGTTAAAAAATTATAGCAGATCGGTTTCCAGATTATGAATCGAATCTCGAAAGAAATAAGTTAATATATAGGAAAATAAAGTACCCTTTTTTACTAACAAGCAACAATGTGCTATAATTACTATTTAAGTTCCAAAAGCACTGTTAAGTGGAACTTTAGTCCTTGGGAAAAAAATCTATGCAGCTTGGTAGATTATTACTTTTATTAACCGATATATTAAAAAGAGTACTACATTGTTTTCTATCGACAATGGGCTAATATTTGATCTTGTTGTGGCAATAAATTTATAAAATCAGTAGCAACCCAGGTGAGTTCAAACTAGCTTTATATCTTTATATCCTACTACATGTTGCTCCGAAATCGAACCGGATAGATACAATAAATTGCGGTCTATTCTGGTCCTGTTCGTAATCTGCTAGGTCAAAGGTATATAGTTAAACTTATCACGTAGTTTTTTTTTCTATGAGCTTAAAAATGATAACGAAACTTTGTGATGTTTTCATGATAGCGAAAACTTTTGAAAACCTTCAAACGTTTATTGACCTGTTTGTTCGTTATCGTTTTACATCGAAATGGTTGCAGTAAAATAATTTCGAATCGGTATTATAATAATGGTTAATATTCGTGTACAGATGTAAAGCCGTGGGATGGATATCGCAGGCGAGCGCCCACATATAGCTGCCTTCAGCCTTGGCGATTCTTTCGCAACAATGCATTGAGCCGTGCCTTGCAACCGAACCAGTACCAAATGGTGAGCCCACAGTGGCCGTGGGCAGGTGGAAAGTCGACCAGAGTATAATACACCTATTCCATGCGATGTGTGACTTACACCAAATAAGTTTCTTTGTTGTTACATTTTGCGTAGTTTATAATAAATCATTTATCGTATTTAATAGAATGACTCAATTTCTTTAACAAATCGGTAATTAAGTAAATAATTATTGCCTAAATAAATACTACACATGTATAATTATACATTTTTGCTCGCTATTCCCCACCCCCAACAAGTGGTCCGACGATCTAGGGAAGGGAGCGAGAAGCAGCTGGATGCGGACATTGCAGGATTGATCGATGTGATCTTTGGGGGAGGCCGAAGTCCAGCTGTGGACGTCTGTAGACTGATAATGATGATGATGATTGCTATTCAACTGTTCTCTTTAATCTCTATTGGTTTATTTTATTAATCTATGGTTTATTGTTATTTCTTTTTTCTTTTGGTTACGGTGGGGGGGAGGGGAATATTTGAAAAGATACTCTGTCTTCTGGGAGGTCAGAGTCATGTGGAGATTTTTAGTCACTAAAACCCCCTCAGTGGTCATCTTCAGCGTTTGAAGAGATCAAGGTATTTCCGTTCAGAACGCAATCGCGGCATCTCAGATGCCATGCTGGGATAGCCCGTCCAGCAGGGTCCACGACCTAGTTCAACAAATCTTAGTGAACAATTTTAAGGCACAAACTGGAATGTTTGTAACGGTTAAATACGTTTAAACATTGGTGTTCAGTGTATATTATGTATCTATACCTGATTACAAATGTCTGTATTATGTGTCATTTGTGTATATCTACATATATCTTAACGTAAGTTGTATTTACGAGTTATCTGCATATAATCGTTGTAAGTGATATAATTTTTTTGTTTTCCAAATATGATCCAGTAATTATATAAGTAAAGCACCATTTGTAGCTTATTGTTACATGGCCCGCATCGCATAAAGCTACCAAGCTCCATATTAGATGGGATTTATCGCCTGTGTCCTTTGTAAGTCCACTCCGTCCACCTACTAGTCAATTAGAGGCCGCGGGGTTTTATTATTTACAGAATGTGAATAACGATTTGTTTACCTTTAGGTGTCTCCGTAGCATTCGGCCACTCACCATAATGTAGGTGACACGGCCTACGCTGCATTACAAATTCGGTATTAGTATGTATGTCACGAATGACACAATTTTAACTTTTTACTGCCCGTTACCAAAGACGTACTGTGCTATGACTAAATCTACATATAAAGAAAAAACCATTAAACAAATTAGAAATAAGTTCAAAATATGAAAAACTTCTAAAACAATTACAGGATTTTAAAAGGATTCAAAGAAAAAAAAACATGATTGATTTGTATAACTTCTATTGACGTTTTATGTGAGTGCAATAGGATATTCATCTATATCGAGAATGTGTACCACCAGCAGGCAGATGAATAATCTAGATAGCTCGTACCTACAAATCTAGGGCATTCGCTTTGTAAGCGATACGGAGTCGGTCTCAATGCAATGCCTATATTGAGTACTATAGTTACTTTAGGAATTCGGGAAGAGAGATTGATGTTACAAAGTATTTCAGGGATCTACGTTACAGGATCTAAATTTTCTGAAACAAAAAGAATGTCTCGTAAACCTTTTAATTTTTTTTTAATTGTTGATTTGTAGGGTCAATGAACAACTTTATATTAATTACAATATAGTTTAATAGTAACCTTAAAGGCGTATGCAACAATTCAAAGAACAAATAACACTCAATAGAAAGTGCAATGATTGTTAGATCGGAGGTATTCTTTTAACAAAATCTATGTGAAAATAAGGAAAATACATAAAGATTTTCGGTTTTAACTATTCGCAGTCATTACATTGAGCTCTATTCTATGTCCAATGGATCAAGAAAAAGATCAAAAAGAAAAGGAGGACATCAAGACATCAAGTAATCACCGCGGACCTCATAACACTAAATCTCATTCACGAATCTAATTTATCACTCATATAATTGTTGATGTTAAGAAGAAGAATAAAAACTTGGCTCCTGTGAATAGTTTTCACAATTTCGTAATTATTTTTAACTATAAACGTAACTTCCAATATTATAAGCACCTTTTATAGTTTCTTGTGGTCATGTCCAGTGCGTTGCAGGAGGCCATGGGATTTCCTACGGAAAGCATCGATGCCTTCCGGTACTATGTCGGAAGTACGTACAAGGAAGGATTGCGCCCTCTTAGACACTCTCGGTTTGCTATGACAATAATTAATATAGATCACGTTGTAACGATATGGTTAATCCAGGGCTCGCTTAGTAGACAATGTGGGCCCTTATTTTCAGAGCCCTCGGACTCGTAACCCTTTTAGTCGCCTTCTACGACAGGCAGGGCTTACCTTAGTCCTATTCTTACTAGTCCAAGACTACAGGGCGTACTATTACAGGCATCTAAGATATAATTTGTCAAAAGACAGCATTTTAAGAAGACTGAATAAATATGATAATTTCAGCTTATAGTCTACTACTGATTCACTACGAAAGTAATATTATTAGATTAAAATAGTAAAAATTATGACTTTTTCTTATAAATGACATATATGACGCAAGTTTTCCAATAGTGTTAAATACATTATTGAAGAACAAAAAAAAACGCTGGGGAAAAAATTACCAATGTTCAGTAACATGTTCTGTCATATTAGTATTCCTGTGACCATGGAACGATGTACTCTAATACATAGTTAAGTAATCACTTAAAAAACCATAAATATTAGTTTTGTTAAATGTTTAATACACTCGCAAATATGAGAAATATTTTCAATAACTTTATTATTGAGAAAAGAAGTGGATCAAGGTCTTAAAGTAAAATATACATAGCAATATAAAGAGATACAATTATTACTTCTTAACCGTCATAGTGTTTCTTTGATTAACCATTTTTTTTAATTCGACTAAGCGGCGAGACGAACGGAACGTTCAACTGATGGTAAGTACCAGGCCTGCTCATAATTACCAGTCAGAAAGATATACACAGCACTACATTGCGGTCGTCGCCTGAGACCTAATAATGTTGTCTCGTTACCGTAATAATTACACTAGATATAGTGCCTTTTAAATTGGAACACAGTAATGTTTGTATATTACTGTTTGGTGACAGAAAAAGGAAATGCGGTGATATTTACTAAAGTCTCCGGCGATAAAGATCTACTACCAGTAAAGAGTGAAATGTGATTTTAAGTAAGCTGTAAAAAATTAAGTAATTGTTACTTTAAGTCCATTTAGATGTATTTTTTAATAGAGCTAATAAGCTCGTTGGCCCAATGGTTAGAGCGTGCGGCTTTCATTCCGAATGTCGCGGGTTCGAATCTCGACATGTACCAATGACTTCATATTTAAGTTATGTACATTTGTGAACTTTAGTTACAACAGCGGGATACAAACGGTGAAGGAAAACATCGTGAGGAAACCCACACACTGAAATCATCTTTGTGTGTGTTTGTGGTGGCCCCAATAAAGTGGCAATAAACTCGCCCCCTGTTATATGGGACCTAATCTGACCACATCTGGCGAAAAGTGAGTTATATATAATATATATATATATATATTTTTAATAGATTGTCGACAGTTATGACGGATGGGTTAAAAAAAATTCGTCAGCGGCGAAACCGGGCCACGAGATGCTGAATGACGCGCTCGTGAGATACCGGGCGGCAGCGCAGGACGCGGGGCACTTCCTCCGGCTGACACGCGTCCCCTTATCTCTTTCATTGATAGATTTATCAGCGCGAGGTCGCCGCGCCCGCCGCTCGCCGCTCGCCGCTCGCCGCTCGCCGTCCGCCGTCCGCCGCGCGAAACTTTATCATTCGCCACCGCAGCACGAACCGGTTTCCACTGTTCTTAATTAGTTTAATTTAAAAAAAAAAAACACTCGCATTAAGCTGCTAAATCCTTCTGTTTCAATTCTTTCTACAGACACATTATCGTACCCTATTGAAACGTTAACACCAGTCCTTCATAATTTATGCTTGCCGATCATCCATTATTTCCAGATAATAAGATTTGTTCAGTAATTAATTCAATGAAAATTGCGTCGATTAGTCTGTAAATTGTAAAATGAAAAGTACTCCATGATAATTATAGGGGCATGCCCTCCATGTAGGCAAATAGGCACTGCGTAACCTAGTTCTCTAAACCTTTCTAAATAATAATCTCTCAAGTCACAAGTAGTCAACCATGCTTTGGCTATTGCTAAGTTGGTGCTAATCGCTAAGTTTATTTTTAAGAATAGATTTTTTTTCCAACAGCCCAATTTACATCTCCACTGTTGGGGCATAGGTCTATGCTTAATATGAGTGCAATGGGTCATAGTCACCACGCGGGCCCAATGCGGATTGGTGACTTCACACACACCTTAGTATAAATTCTAATTCATGTGCGGGTTTCCTCTCGATGTTTTCCTTTACCGTTTGTATCTCGCTGTTGTAACTAAAGTTTACAAATGTACATTAAATATTAAAGTCATCGGCATATGCCGAGACTCAAACCCGCGACCTTTGAAAGGCCGCACGCTCTAACCATTAGGCCGGCGAGCTACTAAGCATAGATAAGAACAGAGATTTCTAGTTTGGTTTGCACACCCTAGACAATATCTCTGTACACGTACTGTCATCTCAGTCCTCACGTGACCGTGCATGCTGTAGTGCATTCGGAACCTCGGGTAATAAATAGTAAAATAAACGGTACAAATTCTGTAAAGATTAGTCATTAAATATTTGATTTTAATTAATTAAAATTATGGTAAAATCAATAGATAACTAATTTGATAGAATTCCGAAGGTTTTACTTTTCTTCATCAACACTAAAAGCTCTCGAGGTATAACTTGTTTCAGGAAGACATCCAAAGCATACTATATCCTTCACAAAAATAATCAAAACATCATCCAATGAGTGAACAAACCGTATTACCAGATGATTACATTGATCAGAACCTCTGATTCTACTAGATTTCGTTTTATTATTACTATTCAATGATATTTCTGTTCATTACAACGATGTGTAACAAGATATTATTAAAAGAATCTTAACTGAAGAACATAACAAATGTAAATATTTTTCATTATTATAAAAAGGATCAGTGACTAATAAGTTTTATCAAATCTAGTGCGCTTTACCACCAAAGCCTATATTTTTGTTTACAATTAGGTGGGATATTAGTAAAGCACTATTCTATGTAATCATAACGTTAACACAAATTTTCTAATTCGCACTCAGCACAGAAGGCGAGTTATCTAAATCGATTTCTAGTAAATCTTGATCAAAGAAAACATCACAACGTGACATAAAGTAGGATTGTAGTCAAGTGCTAAATAAAATATCTTTTTCTGTTACTGTGTTACGTCATATTTCTACCTCACAGAACAATTAAAAAGAAACCTTTAAACTTTTCTGTGATACGTCACTCTGACGTCACTCTCTTAGCAAAAAGTGCACCGGCGCCGTCCGTATCGGAATTACTTCAAAGTCTGTCATATTAACTTTTAAAGCTTTTTGAAGCAGATAAAAGCTTCTATTTCTTTTAAAACTGGCCAAAGTACGTGGTAGTCGCGAGTGATATTTATCTTATCTACGAAAAAGTGTCCCAAAGTGGTTTTTTTTACATTGAACATCATTGGCACGCGTTTTGTAGTTTATGCAAGCTCAACAAAGAGGTCTTATTCGTTTGTAGGTAAAAAAAATAATATAGTGGGCGCAAGAGGAGACGATGACTTCCTGTTATGTATATCGAGTTTCGTGTAGTGTTGTCGTCTGTATGTTTACCACTTGGTCTACGAAATAAACCGGACATTTGTATAATAAGAGAAACACAAAACATTTTTATGGCACTATGAGAACGGACAGTTACCGAAAAAAATTCAGAGATGATATTTAAGGTTTAATATCATATTGTGAGTATTATTAAACCATGAAATATCCTTAATTTTATCTAGTTATGGACCCAGTAACGTTTTCCGTCGGAACTGAGTTTTTTGTTGTTCTGTTTTTGATTGCATTTTCATAAATTATCTATATATGTATACAAAATACAATTAATTAATGTAGTTGTTGTTTTCTGAATGAGTTTAAGTGTTTAATATCCATAAAAATCTATATAATTTGTCACTGATAAAAAACTAATGTATCCTTTTTCCAAAATATACATTTCTGTGAATAAAATTTTAACTTTAGATGTACACTATTGATCTACAATTAAAACAGAATTTAATAAGTTCAAAGAAAGCTGAATTCAGTTTCATATTGTTAATATAGTACCAGTTGATAATCACAGATGCTGTTGCTGCAGACTGATGTTGGCTTTAAATACTAAAGTTTACGAAAGTTTTGTTTATACATATTCTACACGGATTGTAAAGATATATTACTTTAGAAAACAGCAAAATAAATTTATGAACTAAAGTAATTATATGTGAACTAAGAAGAATAGGTGGTTCCGCGTACAACATGATACTTGGACACCATATTGGTGCGTCCGCACAACGGGACCTCGCCACTGTTAGTTAGCTCGGCCCTTCTAAGTTCCATCAATAAATCTTCCTAGAAGTATAAATGAATGGCTTTAAACGTTGTTTTTCTATTTAATCCACCTTCTGCATTAACGCACTGTATTCGCTATTGCGCAAGAAGAGAGTAATTAACTGTCTTTTTACATTTGGGATCTATTTTTCGACGCAAAAACCGAAATGTAAGATGTATTAAATGTAATCATCTTATTACACTACTAACCTACGAATCCTATTAATTTTTACATAATAATGAATATGAGTTATATATACATTTATTATTAATTTTCTTTGCCTTCAACGAAACGGCGAGGGGAGGAGAATATTTGTTTCATGGTAAGCCAGTATGTACCTACCTATATAGCTGTATCCTCACAGAGTTCACTAGTAGAGAAGGCTATTATCATATTAAGTCTACCCTTTGTAGCTATTTTAGTTACCGCAAGAATTAGTAAGTGAATAAGCAATGTATTCCCCGTGTGTTAAAAGGATTACAGTGAATCCACCGCTACTCTACGATGGGTGAGTCGTAAGAGAGAGAACAACTCCAAGAAAATAATCAATTTATCTAGTGGTCTTTAATTATGTACTGCGATTACCTATTAGATTATTACTTTAAATATCATGTAAGGATTGTCATAAATAGGTCAAAATAGTAGCATAAGTTTTGCGATTATCCAAAATAATATGGTGTCAGGGAGGATGTTTATACATCACCGCATTGAGCTCGTTGCCTACAACGTATGATACTGTCTGATTGACTCGGTAATTCAACTTGAAGCAGTCCTTCAAACTGGAACACGGTAATATTAGCACATTACTGTTTGGTGGCAGAGATAGGAGCTGCGGCGATACGTACTTAGACGGTCTACATAGGTCTCCGGCAACAGGGATCTGCCATCAGTTTATATTAATTGTTACTGATAAATTCATATATCTGTAACTTGATTACTTATTTTTAGCTAAGAAACGAGGACGGTTGTTTATGCGGTGTTTGTTGTGTGTGTATAACGCACCCAGTGTTGATCCGGTGTCCGTGGTGGGCAATGCAAACAGGTTCCGTCGGATGTTATCGTGTCTGTTGCGATAAGGCACTCGCGCTGCGCGGACGCTTCCGCGGCGCAGTTCGCGCGCGGGCGTTCGCCGGTCGACTGTTTCACTAACAACGCCCCCCCATTCATTCGGACGCATGAATGAATGACACGCGTGCACCAAAAATCAGACTGAAGCTGACGCGCATCGATAGCCAGAACTGTAATTCCGGATCAGCGTCTAGACTGATGTATAGACTTGTCTATGCATCGCCATCGCTCGCGATTCCGGAGCGCAATAACAAAATCAACGTAACGATCATATGATAGCTATTTAATCAGACTTTCTATATCTAATGTTAAACATAAGCCTTCTCAATCTATATCCGGCGCGAAGGTCATTTAATTATTATTAATAATGCATAACACAGTTATCAGAGCGATTGTTCGATGGCTGAATAACAAACAATCAACAATACTGTATATATAGTAAATTGATGTGTTTACACTTAAAATACTATGGCTATGTTGATTTGATTTTGAACGTATTATATTATCTTTAAAACTATATTATTAATTACTATTTTTGTAATTAATAAAAGCGTTACATTTATCTATAATATTATTCATATCAGAAGGATGATAATAGGCAGAAACATAAATCGTAAACCGTTTGTTGTAAAAGATTAATCACTGCATGCAATGATTAACGTTTTAAAACAAAAATGCAATACACTTTTTCTTGGTCTAAATTACTAAATACTATCAATGAAAATCATCTAAAACTTTGTTACTAACTTTATGATATTACTTAACAATTTAGAAGTTCCTACATAATAATTATTTATATGGTACTGATCTCAATAATTGCATTGTATCTCTGTTAACTCTTTTGAATCATGTGAAGTTATCCAAACATTATACTCTTTATATATTTATATAGAGTTTAATGTTATTTCTATATTTGCCCTTTTTTGCTGATATAGATAGATATAATTGATCATCTTAATTATTTTAACTAACAGGTGGAGGTTCTCAGTTCTACCCGTATTTTTTAGTTGTTGTTTTTAATCATATCTTTCTTATGTAAAAAAAGGTTATGTACAACCGTATAAGTTTATAAGTGGATAAATTGGAAGGAAGGGTTCTAAGTATTTTGTTCGACAAAATATATAAATTAATTATATGAAATTTATAAAATTAAGGCAAACTTAATCATGAAAATTAATTTTGAATGAACAATTAAAATGACTATTGAAAGAAGTTAGTACAGAAGCAATTAAAACTTCAGGACGCGGAAAAAAGACACGATTGATTTCGCACTAGTTACTTAATTTGAAACTGTGTTATTTTAGTATTTTTCTATTTTCAGTTAGATTTTATAAAGAAATCGTATTCTTGCACATTTATAAATGAATAAAAACAAATATGTGCTAAATGTTACTTATCTTTATACAGTTTAGATCAGTTTAAAATTATTAAAGTTAGTTAGTTAGTACCTTAAAGGTATTGAACATAACTGAGATAATAGTTGCTAATAGATTCAATGGTGTAGCGGCAAAATATAGGAAATATTCTAAACATATATAATTGTTATTAGTAGTTATTTAATATGTTATAAGAAGAATAAAAAAAATTGCAGGCATGATGTAGGGATTGCAACAAGAAACTTTCTGAAACGATTAACAAAGTTTAATTTTGTCTTTCTCTTAATTTAAATCTGGGACTTTCGGCAATGCAAAGAAAATAAAATCTGTTATTCTATCATATATTATTGTACTAACGAATGATAAAGATTTAATCTCTATTCCATATGTATACGACATGGAATAAAGATTAAATCTTTATCTTTATATAGAACTTTTAATTAGGATGAGTGTCAGAACTGTAGTCTTTACATTTATGAAATGAAAAAGTCATATAAAAAACCTATTTTTACATTTATTAAACGCGGAACTAATTACCTAATTAAAAAGATTAATGCTTTGAAACCGACATTTTTGAATTTTAGAAAGTAATCTTAGAAAAAAAATTGTACTTACCAAATATATATCAGCAATTTAGAATGCACTGTAAATCACTGAACAAATAAAAAACACTGTTAATACTGTAAAGGATTTAAATTAAACGGAACCGATAGTTATTATTCATCTGCAATTAGCAGTTGAAGATGCACACGAGAAGTTTCCACAAGGAAGTGTTGGCCCGGAATTAAGCTAGGCGAGTTACTCAACGGAGCTCTAGGGCCCGCGCATGCGCTGTCCACATCGGGGCGTGACCTAGACCCTGAAAACAACACCCCCTCGCCCACGCACACCGAGTTGTCATGGTTACCAAACAAATGAATCCAGAAGAATTGAGGAATTGAAGGTGAAAAACCTAAGAATAAAGCAAAAGTCATAATCAGTATAAAAGTAGTTAACAGTCCTTACAGTGTATCTTACGTCCAGCTTAAAAACTTTGTAGATACTTTAAGCATCATCTTAACATTTCTGAGAAGCAAATTACAAGAAAACATATCAAGTACCTACGAATCTCGCCCCTCCCAATGAATGTTTATTCGTTATACTTATCAGGCATTGGTGTTCAATCCAATATGGTGTGAGAAATGCTAACCTTCCGGCTTGTCTCATTATCGATGACAGACAATGTCTCAAATGATCTTTAGGGCACTTTTATTGTGTATTAACCTTATTCTGAACGAGATGATGAAATAATAGCATTCTCCTCAAACATTCTAATATTGCATATCTGCAAAATATATTTTGAATTTTTGAAGATTTTCAATAAAAAAACATTTCATTATAGATCATTATCATAGGTTAGTTACTACGTATAGAAAAATTATAATTTTTGTTCTTTCAAAATGTATAAAAATTCCTACGAATATTTTAATTTTTGTTTTTTTAAATCATTAAGTAATAAGATATTAAAAAGTCGTTTATTCAAAGTGGATTTTTTTTTCGGGGTATCTTGATGCGCATATATTTAATAGGTATGGTGTTTAATAACTAAGTATTAGGATTTACGGCAATCGGTAACAACTTTTGTTTAATGAGTGATTTAAATGACAGTTCATGAGGACGTAACCTAAAAATTATTGTTATATGTAATAAATTTTCTCTGATGCAGTAATAAATGTTAACCACAAAAAAAGTACCAAGTGCTAAATGTAATGGTTGCCGTATATTTTATATTTTTTATAACACATTACAGAATTGAACGATAATTCAGATTTTAACTTAATGGTACGCCTACTAATAACCATAAGATTTTTGGAGTATGTTCATAATGAATAATATCGCGCTCGTTACCTTGTAACATTTGATGTTAAACATTGTTGCGAACTAGGAAACTAAAAGTGCAAAACAGTCACAAAATGGACTATAATATATATTTTATTTCATTCGTTGTTGCTACTTTGTTATAATTTGCCCATCTCACATCAAAATGTTGATTTGTTGTTAGACCTAATTATCAAAACCAAAAACACTGGCTTATCTTATAATATGTCACATAATAATTAATCAAGTATATCTAAACTAATTGTCATTTTATGAAAATTCTCTTCCTATATAATTTATCAATATTTATATGCATTTGCCTGAGAATGGTATCAATTTATGTAGCATCTGGTTTTTTGAAGTTCATATAAAAAATCCTTAAGACTCATTTCAAGTAATGAAGATAAAGGATATCATGCTGTAATTTTCAGTTATCAATCCATATTGTTGTTTTATATTTTCAGTGCATATTATTGTATTTTGTTTCCGTTACTCACTATGCATGGAGAATGCCAAGAACGTTTTCTCTCTAATAAGAATACATTGGAATTACATAAATAAATTATTGGTCTCGTTTCAGTGTTAAATATATTACTAAACCAAATAAAATTTACCATGTGTATTTGTATATCTTTTGTTGTAAATTACATCTTTTCCGTATAATTTTTTTCAGATAAAAATACATTGAATTTTTAACCACTTTCCTTGAAATGCTTCTTGTAGAGTTTGGTTCGTTGATGATGTTTTCGTACCCGTAACTACGTCTCTCATATTGTCGTCTGTTCCCATAAAAGTATCGCTTTGTTTCTTCTGTTAAAATATAGGACACACAGTAGTCAGGACGAACACGTTTCACTATCCACGGCTCCTTATGACATTGGGTATAAGCGAATAAAAAAATTACTATAAGTGTTCCTGTTGTCGTGAACCGAAATTTCAAATGAGTAGAATTCATTCAATATATTGCGATGAGCATATGTCGTGCCTGTGTTACGTCTCACCACATCATCTTTATCCTTAAGTAATTTTTTTTTTTTTTTTTTTTTTTATATTTTTATATAGTCACGCCTTTTTCCCAGTAGGGGTAGGCAGAGGTGAATAAACCACCCACATTTCGCCAGATGTGGTCAGATTAGGTCCCATGTAACAGGGGGCGAGCCTGTTGCCACTTTATTGGGACCACCACACACACACACACAAAGATGATATCAGTGTGCGGGTTTCCTCACGATGTTTTCCTTCACCGTTTTTGTATCTCGCTGTTGTAACTAATGTTCACAAATGTACATAACTTAAATATTAAGTCATTGGTACATGCCGAGGTTTGAACCCGCGACCTTCAGAATGAAAGCCGCACGCTCTAACCATAATTATGCTGTGGATGACCATAGAACGTACAATACCACCATAAAACATGCGAAATTTGTGGTAACTAAAAACTGTTTGCGGACACCTAGGTAGGTCCTACCGTAGCACCTATTTCTACCATTAAACAGTGCTCTGCATACATTACTGTGTTACTGTTTTAAGGGCGTTATACCTAATGAAATTACTGGGGTAACGAGGCTTAACATCTTATGTGTCAAGGCGATGAGCGCGAAGTGGTGCAGTGTATATCATCGTAACCAGCGCCACGTTATGTGCAGACGTATCATCTACCATAAGGTAAAAAGTACAGTGCATGTATTTTTAAGTACATTATTCTTATAAGTGTGAAATAAAAATACTAATTTATATCTTTATTAATTTAATAAAATTTTTTCAATATAAGAATATGTCCGATTCCATCCATATAATACAAATCATTCCAAAAAGGGATAATACCTACATAAAAATACAACCTCTGTATCTTCTAGACTCCGGTCTCGAGCAATCGAGTGTAGGGAAAATTTGACGCGTGTAGTTATGGTTAAAAAAAATTCATACAATAGACGACCTCTCGAAATAACACCCTAACAAAAATTCGTTTTATATATGTAAAGTTATTTTATACCAGCTTGCTGCATATATAAGAAATATATTACAAATTGTGTAATTTTTAAATACCAAGAGATTTTAATATGGAACGAAAACTAATAAGATAATGTGTTATAGTGCGACAATACGTTTAAACACGTAAAATATGTTTATATATTGTATGTATATATTGATCCTATAACAAAAAAAGGGTGACGTCTCGAATGGATTCAAAGATTAAAAAAAAAAACACGGCCAAAATAATATTGAGCAGCCAAGGTACATGGTGTAGTCATTGACGTTCATAATGAGATAAAACGACTCATGTTATACGACTGTATCTCCACCCCTCCAAACGACCACACGTCACGATGTCCAGCATCGAAATGTTGATGTATTAGAAAATATCATTAACTCAATGAAACATTAAATCATCGCGTCTCCAATTAAATAATTCATTAATGAATGCACAAACATGAGATCTTGTATTGCACTATCAAACGAAACAGCAGTGTAATAATGCAGATATTTATTTACACTACTACATACACATACGCACGCAATGATCCTTTAATAAATCTCAAAATATTTACAAAGAACGAAATATATAAACAAATAGACGGCGTCTTATTTTCGATATGATGAGGACGCTGCCGAGTCCCGGAGGGATACTAAAGGTTGAAGTGCGAGTTGTTCGTTAGTTAAAAAATTATATATAAATAAATTGCACAATGAGTTATATACAATGTACGCAAAGTATTGATAGAGTAAGTGTTAAAAAATAATCCTCGTTAAACATGGTGGGAAGGTATAAAATCCGATGGGCAGAATATCTATTGCAATCGTCTGCGGATGAGGTGAGATTCTATCAACATACGAAGGGAAGTTAGATGGATCAGACACGGGGGCGACATTGACGCGGCGTATGCGCTCGCAACTACGAAGACACGACGACGAGAGCTTGGGAAAGCCAAGCGAGACTAGAACCGGCTTCTTAGAGGATCTGGAAAAGTTTCTTCAGCTCGACCATCAGCTGCCAGTCGGTCTTGATGAGGTCGTCGCGGAAGTAGTCCTTGCACGCGTCGATGCTGGCGCGCGATATCTGCAACAATGAAAACGTACTCATCAAACTATTCTCTAAATTATATATATATTATAAAATCTTTATTCATCAATAAAAACATCAAGGCTTGATCATTCAGTAACAGCCTTACATAGAAACATAGTCCAATGTATTAAACTAGAACTATTGTATAGTGAAGTCAGAAAACAATATGGCACATTGTTTATAATATTTAGTAATCATATTTATTTATGGATCCAGAAATCACAGCGAAAATATAACATAAATATAAGTACATAGGCACTACTTATTCCAATAAGCCTATCGAACAGTGGTCTTCTATTCTTCTGGCAGATGATGATGATCAGCCCTATGGTTGGAAGGCACTACAATAGTGAAAGTAAAACCGGTTCGCTTATAGGTAATATGTACTACAACAAAACTTATACCCTAGATCTTCTTAAAAATAAGTAGCTAAGCTAAATTCCTGAAGGTTATTACCACAATGAAATTTTATGTAACCTTCCAATTGCTCCTACTTCTCATCGGCAACGAAGACCTCGATATTTTTAACATCAACGTGTCAGGGGACGCCTGTTCTAAAAATAACTCGAAATATCTTGAATGTACAGGGGTTTCATTGAGTGTGACCCAGTTTGTGGCGCATCGATTCAGCACCTCGGGGTGAATGGTATGACGTCATAGGGAAAATGGGACAGTGCAGGAACTGGGTCAGCCCCGCCGAGCCGCAACTGCGGCCGTTCAATCCCCGGCGCTGCAGCTCCCCCTGGGGTACCAGCCGCTGCGAATACCGGTCACGGGGGATCGCGGACGAATTTATATATAATTACAGCGCCAAGGGTGCAGCAGCTAAAGCTGGACTCAAGGCAATAACTAGCGATACGTATTTTATTAGCGTTCGCTGTATACTAATATTCCCCGTGACGTCATAAGTCATACATTGTAATCAGCTCTACGGGTTACATGATATTAATATTAGTATAAAGTTATTTAAAATATTTTATGATATGTTTCCAAAGCATTTGATGATCCGGTTTGTAGGGTGTTGTAGCTAATAAATTTATAATAACTAGACAATATCTACTGTCTTAAAAGGATGATCACAATGAGTTCATATATCTCAGTGTTTCTTACGTCTCCTGGAAATATTTTCACGTTTGTAGGAGATCTCTTTCCTTGGGTTTTTTAGGTAACTTTAACGTGTTATAATAACAAATTATAACCAAATATAAATAAAAGTCGTAACTGGAAATATTTAGCATTAGTCTAATGATAAGTATTGTCTCAAAATTGTGGCAAAAGTTTCTAAGAAACACAATAAAGAAGTATCAATATGTGATGCTGTAACATAACATAGATTTTCTTGAAATATTTATATACGAAATTAATAGTAGATAATAGGCTAATAAGATTAATAGTAGATAATAATTATAGTTTAAGCATATCGAATTAAATGCCTCTTTCTAGACCCTCAATGGAACTTGTATAAAGAATGAATATTTTAATAGCACATATACAAGAAACGACCGATACTTCTACCACCACCCTTACTAACCTCAAGTATTTTCTTATCGTTTGACCTATATCGTAGAATCGTTTTAAAGTTATAATAGGTTAAATGAAAATTTATCATATACACATACATATGTATATATATGTTTGATAGAGCAAGATAAATATATGATTGATATTAATTACGACTGTCCCCGGTAATTGATTATTATTAACAACATACAAAGTGCTACATATAATACATACGATATATACACTAGTATCGTTTGATGTGTGCAGTTGTGTACACATTTGCACGATAACGCTGTTTCATCAATGAAACAGCGGTGCGAAATATCAATGGAAGTTCTAGAATGAGATCTGACCCGGTCCGCGTGCGGCGCGCGCGAGTGTGAGTGTTCGTGTAGCTCCGAGCGATAACGAGCTCTACGGGCTCCGTTTCTAAGACCGAGTGAGCAATAAAGTGGACCGCGGAACGACCTCAAAGCTTTTACAGCGCGTATAACTTGATAAAGGTTCCCATCATTAGCAGGCTATTGGCTTTCATTACCAGACGTCGAAAGTGCCTTTTAGTGCCTCGCCGTGTAACGGCCCCGGTGGAAACGGCAACTCGTTTATGATCGAACACTGGAATTACTTATTAATAAACATCAAACTCGTTATCTATCGATGCAAAAACTTCAAGTGATTGATGGCGGAATAAAACACACGACAGATATCATTGAGCTTCAATAAATATATATATAACTCTCTAACGGGATAAACATTAAACACCTTATAGCTAGATAGTGCTTTCAAGAACCACATCATTGTTTTGGAAAGTGTAAACATATTTAAAACTAAATTTACATAGTAAATAAATGTATTATTAAAAACGCCTCAGTATAAGAATTTTCCGAACGAGTATGACTCTCGCTGAAATCTATATTCCGGTTATATCCGGTTCCGTAGCCGAAGACAGGCTAGGTCACCAGTACCCAATCTTTTTTAATTAAATACCTTGTAAAATATAACATGATAACTTTGACAGCTCACGCAAATGAAACTTTTTTTTATGGTTCTATTTCATGCACTAAATTTGATATCATACTTTATAGAAGGTTACCGCCGACGTCACGATGTGACACGCATAAAAAACTACAGACTATAAAAAATCGTATCACAAAAGAAAATTCGATAATATAAAAAACAACAAAAGTATATATATATTATTATTTTTAAGTTTTTAATAGAAGCATTTTAAAGTCGTACGTCTTTTCTGGATGTTTTGATAGCAGTGTCACCCTCATAATTCTCTTTGGGGACAGAATTTTTTAAAATCGATTCTTAATTGACTACTAAATGGTAGAAGCAATATCTCTACCAAATTTTGAGTGTTTACGTCTATTAATTTCGGAGATTTCGCGATGAATGAATGATTTTCATATATATATAAAGCTTCATTAATAAATTGTATTTTTTTTAATTAAAGTGTTATTAGTTTATTCATATAATAAAATAAACTATATTTAAGAGAATGGTCCACTTTTGATGCAGAGCGCAAAAAATAAATAATCCACCTAAAAACTTAGTACATTAACATAAAAAGAAATTTGAAATTATAATTTGAACATACAACATACTTATAGATCTATCGATAACAAAATGTATGCGAATAGTAATCGATAATCGAATAGTTTCACTAACGATCGTGCGCTACTCACATCCTTACTGTGACCTGTCATAATTATAGTAATGGTGTCGCCGGCCGCAAACAAAAAAAAAAAATGATTTTTTGTTTTTGCGATTGTTTTATATTTTCTTAAATAAATATAAACGGGTTAATATATAATGTTTTAATTATTCTAATAGTATCAATGTTTATTATTTTCTAATAGGCGCGAAATTGCGAATAGTTTAAAATATGGCAACACTAGATGGGCCGACCACAAGAGCCGCTGGTAGAGTACAGCTGATCGGGGTAAGTACCACCGCATTGCCTATTACTGCCGTCAAACGGTTGTGTGCAAACATTACTGTGTTTCTATATGGAGGGAGTTATAGTTAATGAAATCACTAGTACTATAGTATTACTATGGTATGAAAATACTAGTATTATAGTACTTCATTACGATATAGAAACTAGCGCCGAATTATTATGGATATAACTTAGAAATGTGAAAGAATACTTTTTGTTTTAGAGACG
Source organism: Troides aeacus (assembly GCA_033220335.2). Taxonomy (NCBI): domain Eukaryota; kingdom Metazoa; phylum Arthropoda; class Insecta; order Lepidoptera; family Papilionidae; genus Troides; species Troides aeacus. The sequence continues at coordinate 3,772,440 of CM067275.1, read as the reverse complement.
AACGAAACATTCACGTAATAGTAAGTGATACGCTTGCTCATAAAATGGCGCTAGTTAGGATGACATATACCGAACAACATTGTGTTCGGTGCTTGAGTGTTGCATTCGGGTAGATCTAATAGGTTTTTTTTTCTGTTTAACAGTTAATTTACAAGAATGTTATCTTAAAATAAAGATAAAACAATATTTTCATGTGTCATTAAGAATACAAATACAACAGTATATGCTCCTTTTATATGCCCACTAAAATGTTTATAATATATTAGGATAAGAATACTTCCAGGAGCCGAATCAAGGAGACGAAGGTAAAATCGAAATTAAAAAAAAAATGAAAACACTATATGAAAACAAGAACTGACTCACTGTCTTATATCATAGTCTATTTCAGTGCTGATTCTGAGAAAATTTCTTATGAAATGAACGTTAATAGATATTACACAGAACATTATTTTTAAGTCTGTATTCAATTCTGGGGCTAGCGACATCTTTTGATTTATTTCCGGTTTGCTATATTTTAGTTACACTTCGCGTACATTTAACATATCGGATATAATGTGCGCGTTTACTCTTTCGTTAAATCGCGTTACCGGTAATTTGAACTATAACGCCCTTCAAACCAGAGGGCGGTTACGGTAGTATATTGCTGCATACATTTTTTTTGAAGACACGAGCGAGACGCTTACCTATGTAAGTTTTAAGAGAATGTCCTAACACTGCAGCACATTGTGTTCGTCACCTTGAGACGTAAGATACAACGTCCTTCGAACCGGAACTCGGTAATGTTTGCACAATACTATTGTGCGGTAGAAATAGGAGCTGCGGTGGTAACTACGGTCTCCAGGAACAGAACTATCACAAGAAAAAGAAATTGTAGCAGTAGTGGTCCCGAATGACAGTCGCAAAATTTTCATATCTGGGACGATAACAAACCAAAACAGTTTTAATACTACAATTTTTAAACTACATCATATTCGTTATACTCGATATAGAGATAGGTGTAAAGTTGAAACTTGAGGTAAAGCTTTTTAAATCGACTGGATAATAACATTTTATCCGCTATTAAATAGATAATGACGTGCACGGTCCAAGGAAACGTGGAACAATGAATGAACGACAGGCAGAACTCTGTCAGTATAGTGGATTAAACCATGAAAGCGGGTGAGTGTAGTGAGTGGATGTGGTGGATGCGGTGGTGTGGGGGACCGTTCCACGTGGGAGGGGCTCTTACCTAACGCATGGAGAGCCGTGACGTCACCGCGTACAGAAATAGCGCGGCCTTCGCGCTGTGACGGAAAACTGCTAGGCCCGCAGCCGCCGCTTTTATATTATTTGGATTAGAGAAAGATTGATGCGTTGATGTAGTCCGCTCGTAAAACTCCAATATGTTTGTTTTTCTATCATTTTCTTTTTCACAATATAAATCTTTCTTTACGCACATCTCACCGAGATGCACGCTTCAAACGTTTCGGCCGAGTAACGTTACGATCTCATCTTCTGGATACAGCACTCGCGGATTTAGATAAATCATAACGCTATATGTAACCGCACACGTTTATCTGTATCCAAGCAGAAAACGTCCGTACCACGAATATGTAAGTTAAAATATATATACATATATGTTGAAAGAATGGATGAAAGAAGATTAACGAAAGATGTATACAAGGTAAGAATGATTGGACGCAGGTCGACCTAGGAGGACATATTCCGATCAAATCGAAGAAGTCCCAAAGAAAGGCCGGGTCAAGAGTACTTGCAACCGACGAGCTTGCATGAAGACGTTCATGAAAGTGAAAGAAGGAAGAGAGGTGTGCCAGCATCGTAGCAAATGGAGAGAGATGGTCTCTGCCTACCCCACTGGGAACGAGGCGTGATATACAGTATCATCATCAGCCGACAGGCGTCCACTGCTGAACATAGACAACAGTTTAAAATCATTGATATCATTATCTGTTTACTTAAACGCAATAGTATTTGTTTAGATTTATTTATTAATTTAATTAAACTTTATTGTGACACGTAAACATAGGTAACTATACTAATATAATTAAACGTAATAGTCGGAGTTAAAGCATATGGATATTCTCAACTAGTCAACCTAGGAGTTTAGAAGATGCAGTAAGTTTTGTCGGATTTATGGACTTTATTTAAAATACTGAAATGTAATAATCTAAAAAAACCATTATAATGAGAAGTCTTGAGAAGTTAGTAATTAGCTTATATAGTTTTAACTAAATATTATATGAAGTTCTGTGTTCATGAAATTTAATCAATAAGAAACACTACAGTCTAGGTAGGTATCATCGCAGCGTCTAATGCAGCCGCCAAATAATGGTGTGCAAATATTACTCTGTTCCAGTTTGAAGGGCGTTGTAGCTAGTGAAATTACTGAGGTAACGAGGCTTAAAATCTTGTCTCAAGGCGATGAGCACAATGCAGTGCAGTGTATAAAATCATAACTAGCGCCACTTTATTATGGGCAGGTGTATGAATGTGTGACTAAAAAAAAAATTCTAACAATGTCAACTAGACGTTAATATAATAGATATATGATAAATATGTAAGGTTTATGTTTTTATGAATTGAATATCCGGAATTACGTATGGGTAACGACGTTGCCAGTTTGTGTGGCATAAAGAATCGAGTTTATTGTACTTGATCGTTTGTTTAAAGGATTACTGCTGTTTTGGCAAGTGAATCGCGTCTGTACGCGGTGCAGTGTGTTCAGTGATAAGATGACGTCCGCGTAGTAACACAGTTGTACAGTTAGAGTTAGCGACGGTGTAGCCCGGCGCGGCTGCATCCGCGATCCGCTCCCCGCCGCAACGATTTCCCTCGACCTACTGACCCGCCGCGTACTGACACCAGGATAACGGTCCTTTGTGGGATTATTACCTTCTACGTCATCTTTTAATTTAACATATGTATTATATATATGTTGACAAAGCGCAGTGACGAGCGAGACGTTAACCTGATAGTAATACGCCTAGTTAGAATGTTATACACAGCATCACATTGCGCTTACCGCCTTGAGATCTAAGATATTAAGTTTTGTTACCACAGTAATTTAACTAGCTATAGCCCCCTTTAAACTGGAACACAGTAATATTTGCACACTACTGTTAGGCGGTAGAAATAGGTGTTGCGTTGGTATCTGCATAGACGTTCTCCGTCAAGAGAGATCTTTTATTATTGGGGGTAAGCCTGTCTCAGAAGAGGGTTGTTGCGAGCTGATAATGATGATCAATGAATTTAGTTTTATTTGCTTTCCTCCAAATATATTATTGAACTAAGAAATTAAATACGTAGTGATATGTATTTATGTCTAAAGAAGTTATAATATTTGGCATTACAATTATTCTTAACAAGAACGATCAGTGAGAAGATATTTAGGCCAGGCCTGCATGCACCAGTTGATGTCGAAAGGCTGAGGAGATGATGATTCCCGTATAAGTGTTTTTTTCAAAAACTAGAATCTTTCTCCAATTGTTCATTAATAAAAAATTATGAATATTTTCATAAAAAACTCCCATTTAGTAAAGTATGCAGAAATTTATCAATATCCTAACTGAAATATGTTCAATGAACAGACGGTGCTAAAAAATAATATGTTTATGATATTTCACCAGAATTCTGCCTTATTGCTACTTAACCAACGTTATCCCGAGAAGATCGGGATTAGTGGTGATCCTACGTCCGGCAGTAAGCGCACGGAGCCGAGTCGATCTGGGAGGGTGCCATTGACGCCGCTGCGCACATTCATGATGTGCCTCATACAAATGAATGGAGGAGCAACGTGTTGGCGACGTTACAACATTACTCAATGGAAAACTTCTCCACGAATAGTGTGGTTTATTTGAATCCTATCATGATTCCGTAATAACAACAATAATTAAAACTTTTAATGTGTTCTAACTACCAACATATGAAAGCTAGAATATTATGAGCGAATAAGCTTCACCGTCCATGGTCGCACTGTCATATAACACCTTATAAAATTAGTGTTATTACATTGTACATAAAAAAAAATATCGGGAATAAAAAAGTGTTTACTGGGTGTCACTTTATCAAATACAATAAAAATATTATTAATGCATATTGGATACGTCTATTTTACCTATGTCCAAGACGTTGGACGTCCAGCGGAAACAAATTACTGTTTGTTTTGCATAGGCCTATATCCAGCAGTGGACGTCTATCGGCTGATGATGATTGCATTGAAGAATTTTTGAATAATATTAAAAAATGTTTCTACTGCTATGCTAACTAAGTAGGCTAAACCCTCTTAGTCATAAGACAAAGCTACAAGACTTTCCCTTGATGTTGAGCGTATGCCTTCCCATAACAAAGGGATGACAAAGAAAATATTTATACACCACATTTACGTCTACCGTCTTCAGACATAAGTCGCGTTAAACCTAAAGCTTCTCTTATTTATCACACCCTTTTAACCTGAAATTCAGAAAGGACCTACCTTGCTGATTAACATGTCCGTCTCGTCGAAGTGCCGGCCGAACATCTTTGGCGATTCGCCGGGTATTGGCTCAATCTTGATGCACACCTCTTGACCTTTGCGAGCAGTCTCCACTTGCTTATGATTCACCTCGATTGAAGTCACCAGGCCAAGCTCCACAAACTGTTTAAAATAGTTCACACATTACATCCGTCCTTGTATTTAACAATAAGGGCATTTAAAACAACAAGCAAACATTAAAAAATAAATATTGAAGTTACAGGAACATTATTCAAAAAAAAATGTATTTTGTATATTATAAATCAAAATTAAAAAAAAATTGCAATGGCAACTCTTCTGCCGGATATGGTTTTTTTTTATTTTGTATTAAGATATCATCATCACATCGGTCTTACGCTGCCATCATCCATTAGCTTCGTGCGACCTTTACCAGATCGCCTGGGCATCTATATTATAATATACTTTAGCTGCACTCACCTCCTTACTGGGCACGCAGATAGGAGTGCCCTCTTTAACAATGCCTGCCTCTACCATGACTCCCATGACGATCGGGTCGCGAGAGTTGAATACGAATTGCGGCAAGACCTTTACATCAGAGAAAGCAAAAATTTTTAAGTGGCGAAACAAGCAGGACGTTTACTTGAATGTAAGCCCTACTCCGGCCCTTAATATAATTATTAAACCATAAAAATACAGCTTTATGAAACATGACCTGGGTAAATTGTATGAAATAATAGATATATGAAACATTTTTCATTCTTCTTTGTAATGTACTAAATGAATATAGTGAAAGTGTAATTTTATATGAATATGGTACAAAATAAATTGATACGAATAATTTTCGTAAATTCTTTACTAGTCATTTAATTCAATTCTCGCATCTCTCACAGTCGTTTTTGAAGCTAATATAGAAGTATTAACATATTATCTCTAACTAGACATTATTACATTCTTTCAATTACTGTATGTAAACATACCTTAAGCTTGCAAGGGAATACAGCGATGTGCTTGAACTCTTCTCGCTTCCTCTGCTTAAGTTCCTCCCGGTAAGCGGTGAACTTGTCGAACAGGTGGTAGATGATATCGGCCGCAAATATCTTCACACCCAATTGGTCAGCTAGCTCTTGCGCGTCGCGCTCAATCTGGTGTCAAAAAATATTTGTATTACACCGTCATACTCAACGACACGTATAAAGACACTTATACTCATCACACATAGCTGTTATCAGTAAATGATAATAAACAATCCCTTTAATGTTTCGACTTCTGGAGAGGGTTTAGATTATTTATCCAGGATTATATCAAGTCCGGATTGGTGTTTATTGATAACCCATGAAAGCTTTTCTTTTCAAATTTTGAGTTTATTTCTTTAACGTTGTATAAATTCCGAAACTAATTTATAAGGTACTATTATAGTTTTTAACTTAGTTTAAAATGATCTTGCAGTGATAACAATTATTCTGTACTAAAAGTAAAATAAAACCTATCCGTCTGCATTAATAGTCATCTCAATCATAATATTTAACAATAATACCTTCACATCAAAAGCTAATATGGTAGCAAACTGCGAGTCGTGTTCCAACATGGCGGATGCTTTCATGACATCACGTTTCACAACAGGTCCTATCCTGATGGCAGAGTACTGGAAAGAAAATTATTAACAATTTGACTTTAAAAAAATGGTATGTAATTGCAATATATACATATTTTCTTTTAATAAGTCTGACTGCTGATTGTTTTCCACATAATGTGCCACTACTTATGATGACGTACACTACACTTCATTATACTTGACGCTTTAGTAAAAAGAAGCAAAAAATACACTTGATAAATAGATTCCGTTTGAGCATGTAACAAAATTTGCGCTACCAGTATAGACTGATAATAATTTTTGATTAGTACGTAAGTAATTCTTTATGGTTATAATGTAAATTTACCTAGCAAAAAATAGATCAAATTGAAGTTATTAGTATTTGAACTTTTTGCACAGTGTTTGGACATAGATAGTATATCGAGAATACTCTAGCTCTCATACATTGGTAGCACATATAGCAATGCTGTTGTAGTGACAGATTTACAATACGATGTCGGTGGCTTGTTTGGCAGGTCTAGGAAAACCCTACCACCAATTAAATAAGTTAGGACACTGCCACAACGAGGTAGTCAAACATAATACTCGTACCGGAATCTTACTGGTTCGCAAGAACTCGAGCAGTGCTTCAAGGGAGCCGAGAGTCGATGCCTGCACGTACACACCGCGCTCTGACAACTTGATGGAAGATAGAGCTGATTTCAGTTCACGTGCCACCTCCTCCCTAATAATAAAAACGTTATCGTCACATTCGAGAGTACTGTTACTAAAAAGGATTATTTAAACACTATATATAATATATACATAGTGTACCGGTATGAAGTGAGCGTCAAAATACAAATGTCTCAATAGGGAACATTTGTTTTGAACGAGGCTTTATTTTTTTTTGGTTGTTTGCTATGACATCTGTGAAACATCTTTAGTCTACATCAAGTCATTGAACAGACAACATCATATTTTTTCATCGTGTTAAAAATGTCGAATTTTGTACCAGAAAGTGGTGATTCGCGGAAAGCATTAATTTTTTGTTTTCATTTGGAGAAAAGAGCTGCAGAGTCGCATAGAATGCTTGTCGAGGCATATGGTGATCATGCTCTATCAGAAGCAACATGCAAAAGATGGTTTCAACAGTTCAGAATTTTCAACAATTCAGGATCAGAAAGGTGTGGTGTACCACGAGCTCCTAAAACCTGGTGAAACCGTTAATACTGATCGCTACCGACAACAAATGATCAATTTGAACCATGTATTGACCGAGAAACGACCAGAATGGGCCAGAAGACACGGCAAGGTAATTTTGCTCCATGACAATGCACCTGCACACAAAGCAAAACCGGTTCAGGATACAATCAAAACACTTGGCTGGGAGCTGCTACACTGCCCCACCCGCCGTATTCACCAGACTTGGCTCCTTCCGACTACCATTTGTTTTCATCGATGGGACACGCATTGGCTGAGCAGCACTTTGGTTCCTACGAGGAGGTCGAAAATTGGGTGTCTGGTTGGTTTGCTTTAAAAGACGAACAATTTTATTGGCGTGGTATCCATAAATTGCCAGAAAGGTGGTCAAAATGTGTAGAAAACAATGGCCAATACTTTGAATGAAATGTTTTTTACTTTCCCATTAATAATTAGTGTTTTATTTTCACAAAAAAATGCTCATTTCATACCGGTACACCTGATATATACTATCCTTCTTTTAGGATACAGTACTTTACTATAAAAAACTATATCACCACCTACTATCAGATGTGAATCATATTTAAGTCAAAGTCAATTAAAAAAATATGTCATAACTTAATTTCTATATCATCTATAAAAATCACAGAACTTACTTCAAAACATCCACTTCGTCAGGTTTTTGGGCCACAAGGAGATTGAGGCCGGCTATCGCTTTCTCCAACTCCTTGGCTGCAATCTTTACACCTTGTGCTCCAACCACTTCTTTATGCTCAATGTATGCATTCTAAAAGTAATATTTAATATAACATTAATATTTTTATAATACATACATTATAATAGTATCAATTAATAATAACGTTTATGAAAAAGACTACATTTTATTTTAACAAAAAAACGACGATAAGCGATAAAGGGTACACAACATAGACTGAACCACATTAACTCTTTGCTAGTAATTTTATTAGTTATCACACCCTTCTAAGGAGAACACGATAGTATTTACACAGTTGGGCAGCAGCAATAGACACTACAGTGGTATTTAACTAGACGGCAAAAGGGAACTACCATCAACTAAATAATTATAACAATAAAAGGCTGGAATAGTAGAAGAAAGTTTCAACAGCAACTATTTAAGATTGTTATTGTCGTTATCCATAACGCTTTTTACCTTAACTCTCAATTCCTTCATGGGCTGTGGCATGAGTAGCGAACGAATCTGAGTGACGATAGGTCCGTCTGTGCCAGCTAAGATCACTGTGTCACCTTCGTGTAAAGTTCCATTGATAAGAATGGTGTCGATGGTGGTACCCAGACCGGGTATAGCTTTCACCTAAGAAAAATAATGTTAATTAGAAAGATAATTATAATACAACAAAAATAAATGAGAATACAATGGCATGGTGGTGCCATAGTAAACTCTTACAGAAAGCACAACTGTTCGCTTTAATGAATTATTAATATTATATACATTTTTTGCTAATTCTAATATTACATAATACATTTATAATAATAAGCAAATCATGATCCAGATTTCCACTGCTGATCATAATAAATAAATAATAATGAAGTGGTATGTATATTTAATCTTACGTACTATCTTGAGGTTGTTCTTAACTCAGTCTGAGACCCTTTATAAAGAGTAAAAGGCCATCCATCTACCCCACTGGCTAAGTGTGGTTTGCTGGATGTCATGTCCATGAAAATTGTTGTTCTTGGAACACGTCAGTTCCCTCACAATGTTATTATTAAGAAATTTCTATATGTGATAATGATAGATTGCAATGTTACCTCTAATACGGTTGCAAGCAACTGCTGTGAGAAAACCAGCCTCTTGTGTAGAGGACCTTCGCAGGCCTGAACAATCATAGCAAGCAAGTTACCCATTCCCTCGCCCGTTACTGCTGATGTAGGGACTAGAGACACGTAGGTGCGAGAATCTGGGTTGTCGTAGAACAGCGCCGCGTTCAATCCCTTACAAAAATTTATATTTTGTAAAAAAAAAAAATTTTTTTATTATTCTTTCACCAAAACATACTGTACTGTTACTAACTTCTATAACATGATATGTCATACATAAATAAGTATTACGGATACCCAAAACTGTTTACTTTTATTGGACAAAGTACTAGACGAGTGGGATGTGCACCTAGTTGTAAGTGATAAGCCCACCTATGACAATGTGGCTTGGAGTTAGAACATTAGTACATTGCACGGCATTGTGCCTCTCACCTTGAAGCTCAAGATATTAAGGCTCGTTAGTCCCATATTTTTTACTACATATACCTGTGATGTATTTATATTAATTTTCTAACGACAAGCACTTTACCTGCTCGGCGAACTGAAGTATTACATCCTTGCTTCTCTTTTCAAACTCCAGCTGTGTATTTGGTTGCTGCATCTTCAGTATGTCGCGGACGTCTTTACGCTGTGCGCTTTGCCAATCGTACAAACGATCAATCTTATTTAAGGCGACTATAAATGGAGTTTTCTTTTGCTTCAGCAAATTTATTGATTCTATAGTCTGTGGTTCTAGACCATGCATAATGTCAACAACCTGTAAATAACAATAAGTGTTAAATTATATTCGATGGGTTATTATTATGAATGCTTTTGTGGTGTAGCAGCTAACCGTTTATGTATGAGAATGAGATAATTCTAACAAGCACACTTCACCATCAATATCTCATTTAAGCTTAGCATGAAGAAATTGTACCCATATTTAACGCATTATCTATAAGACTCCAAGACACAATAAGCCGATTCTGTCCAGATGGAACTTTAAACAATAACTAATCTTCTAGGTAGTCAGCGATAATTATGAAGTCAGGAAACCTGTCTTTTTGTCACCAAACATTAATAGTTAAATAAGTTTGATATATTAAAAGTATAATCATTACCGGAAACCATAGCTATATATTAGATTTAGAATAGACATCATGAATCACATTACTTTCATGTTAACCATACAGAAATAAATGAAAAATTACATTAACATAAAACAGTAAAAAAATATCTTCATAAAATCATCCCTATTGCACAGTATTTTTTTTTAAATAATGGGTTATTTATTGTGTCATTCAAATATTTGTATATCACCAAGGTAATAAACAAGCAAAAATTGTGATGGTAAGAGATCCCCCATAGATCATCCACATAATATCAGTAGTATCTAAGGTATAGAATATACAACATAGCATATACATCATTTAGATGCTATAATTTTTTTTGATAAACAATGTATAATCGAAGCTTTACTTAATGATGCATTTATTAAGAAAATAATTATAGTTAATATAGAAACATCATAACTTACTAATATAGCAATATCACATAAGGATGAACCTCGATTTCTAAGGTTGCTGAAAGATTCGTGTCCAGGAGTATCAATAATAAGTAAACCAGGCAGTTTAAACGATATTTCATTCACCTGAAAAGATCAATTTATAAATTGTTCATTAGTGAACGAATAGAAGAAAATGAAGAGGTAAATTATTAATAATATCTATGGGAGGAAGATGGATTAAAATAATAGGTTGGGGAAAAAGAAATCCATTATTTTTATATGAACTTCAGGACTTTATTTAACATGCTTCGGATTGTCCGATTTGGGTCAAATATGCACCGTTTTGTTCTATGATTTGTTGCCATTTTAAAGGTAACTTCATATTGCCTCTTTCGTAGAAGTCCTGGCCTCTATTTGCAAAAAACTCTAGTAGCCGATTTTCACAATCTTCCCTAGATGCCAATTTTTTATCACTAAAGAAATTTTGTAATGCAAGAAAAAGATGGTAATCGCTTGGTGCCAAGTTCAGACTGTATGGCGGATGCATTAAAACTTCCCAACCAAGCTCCCGAAGTTTCTGGCGAGTCACTGTAGACGTGTGTGGCCTAGCGTTGTCCTGGTGGAACACGACACCTCTACTGTTGGCCAATTCTGGCCGTTTCTGGTCAATTGCTATCTTCAAACGGTCCAGTTGTTGACAGTAGAGATCAGAATTTAGTGCTTGGCCATATGGAAACAACTCATAATAAATAATCCCCTTCCAGTCCCACCAAATGCACAGCAGAACCTTCCTGGCCGTTAGTCCTGGTTTGGCCACCGTTTGAGGTGCTTCACCGCTCTTTGACCGTGATCGTTTTCGCACAGGGTTATCGTATGTGATCCATTTCTCATCTCCAGTCACCGTCCGTTTAAGAAATGGGTCTATCTCATTCCGTTTGGCCAAGGCTTCGCAGATGGAAATTCGATCCATCATGTTTTTTTTCTGTTAATTGGCGTGGCACCCAAACATCGAGCTTCTTTTTGAATCCAGCTTTGTGTAAATGGTTTAAAACTGTTTTGTGGTCCATTTTTAGCTCCTGGGCGATGTTACGACTGCTAACATGCCGGTCAACTTCGATCATTTCTCCGATTTTATCGACATTTTCGGCGACCGGCCTACCTGTGCGAGGTTGCCTTTAACATCAAAAATTCCTGAACGGAATCTACGAAACCAAAATTGCACATAATTAGCTGTTACAGTATCGGGTCCATAAACACCATTCACAATTTTAGCCGCCTGGCTTGCATTTTCGCCTTTGTCAAAGAAAAACTGTAAAATGTACCGAATTTTCTCTTTGTTTACTTCCATTTTTAACACCCTGTAACTCACAATTGAATGCACCAAACAAAAAACAGCAAAAGAATTTTTTTACTGCGAAATGTCACCTTTCCAACGAGCATAAATCTGAAACTGTTTCATCGATACTTTACGAGAAATTTATCACTACAGCCATCTACCGAAAAAATAATGGATTTCTTTTTCCCCATCCTAATATATTCAGCATTACTCAACGTCATGCACGACTTCACTCCACAAAAAGGATAACAGTTTTTTCTGTGACATTAAACGATATACTGCACATGTGATTTGCCGAGTATGATAATTACACCAATCTGTTCAGTAGTGGACATCCATACTGAGAATTAATTTAGTGATAAAAAAATTAACATACCCCTTTCACATGCTTTGTCTGTTCTTTAATATTCTCAATTGGAACATTAGTAGCACCAATTTGCTGAGTGATTCCACCAGCCTCCCCATCTTGAACATTGGTGCGTCGCAATTTATCCAGGATCTTTGTTTTGCCAGTATCTACATGGCCAAGTACACACACAACAGCAGCACGGAGAGGGTTGTTCATTTTATTTTGCTCATTTTCTTCACGTCGTTTCTGTAAAGACTCATAAGTTTCAATATCTGTTCATGCTGTAAAGAAGCAAAAAATCTACATTTTACCTCTAATCTCTTGAGGATTATCTCTCTCTTTTTTTGTGCATCAGTCATCTGATCATCATCACTGTCCTCTTCAGAATCAGATTCTTCTTCAGAACTATCATCATCTTCTTCCGAACTCTCTTCTTCTTTCTATTAAAAGACAGTTTTAATTATATAAAAGTTTAAGCTTACAATAAAGTATTAAGTCACAGGAGTTTACCATCAAAACAATTATAAAACGAAAATTAAAAGGTACCTGTTTTTGTTTCTCCTGTGTAGGTTTAACAGGCTCTTTTACAGTAGATGTAACTGAAGTTGGTTCTGGTTCTGTTTTTTGAGGTCCCTCTGCTTCTTCTTCTGAAGATTCAGCATCCCATGAATCTTTGATCAATTCATTATCAGATTCTTTCTTTTCCTCAACCTTTTGAGCAGTTTCCTTTAAAATCTAAGTAATTTTTTAAATGTTTTAATGGGTAATGGTAATAAGCAATAATGATGAATACAAAATAATATCTACTACAAAATCAACATTTTGTTTATAAAAAAAACCTATTACTAATTGGTATAAGAACATTTTAATGAGAAATTTATGCATTTTTTTTATGTTTGATTTGGATATTAGTAAAAACTGAAAATCTGATCACACTGATCATCTAAATTCACATGACATGTAGAATCTATTAATAATATTTTTAAAGGTTTTTGGCTACCATGGAATTATTGTATCTAATTTCCTTCAATGAAATCTCTATTATTTCAAAGTGAAATTATATACTTCTTGTTCATTACCTTATAAAAAAACAATCATAATTTTTACCATGTAAGTATAAGTAGTACAAGTGCAGAGGTACAGTGGTTGTGAATCACAAAATTAGAAATATAAAGCATATTTTATTTATACTTATCAATAAAATCTGTGTCGTCTGTCAGAATGTAATAATGGATTGTATTAGTCCATTGTAGTGAAAAAAGAATGCCTAAAATCAAAGCAAACTCATCAAAATAAATTATCATTAATACTTCATTACCTTCTTCTCACTGGTATCTAATTCGAACTTCTTTTCCTCAGCCGGTGTTGTAGGTGTTTCTTGTGACATTTGAGTCTTTAGTTTATTTGGTTTAATTCTTGTTCCAAGCCTTGGTGGTCTTTTTTCATTGGATCCTATTTCAATTCCCTGGGCTTTCAAAGATTCTAACATTGCTTGTGCTCTAGCTTTTTCTGCTTTTTGCTTTGGTGTCAACAATTTACCTTCAGCTTTAAGTCTTTCTTTTCTCTCTTTTTCTTTCTGTTTCTTTCTATCCTTTCTCTCTTTTTCTAACCTAATAGCTTCTAACCTCTGGCGCTCTCGTTCTTCTTCTTGTTTAATCATCTCTTCTTCCTCCTTCTTCAGTCTTTCTTCCTCTTCTTTCACCTTTTTTAATGCTTCCTGCATAGCTGCAATAGTCTTTTTAGTAGGACCCTTTTTGCCCTTGTCATCCTTATCACCCTTCTCGCCCTTATCACCTTTTTTTTTTTTCTTTCCATCAGATACTTGTGTGTCTCCATCACCATCTTTATCTTTTTCCTCTGGGATAGCTTTTGATTCTTCTTTAGCAATCTGTTTATCTACAGCTTTAACATCTACTTTGTTCTCAGGAACTTTTGCGGTTGCTTTAACTTCATGTCCATCCTTCTTAAGTTCTTGATCCTTTTCTTTTTTTTTAGCTTCTTGTTTCTTTAACTTTTCTCTTTCTTTCTTTTCCTTTTTCTTTTGGGCAGCAGTCTTAATTGTAACATCATTTTCATTATCACTATCCTTTCCTTCCACAGCAATTTCAGCAATAGTTTTAACTTCGTCTTTTTTGTTCTTTTTCTTCAATTTTGACATATCCTCTTCTTGGGGCTTATCTTCTGCAAGAGATGGTGCAGGCTCTTGTTTTACTCCTGCATATTCCATTTCTAGTTCTGCAAGTACTTTTTCTATATCTTCATCACTATCATCTTTCTTTCTTCTGGTTTTTTTTCCTTTCTTACCAGAAGCTTCTTTTTTTTCTTGCACAGGTTTCTTCTGTGATTTTTGTACTTGAATTTCATCATCAGAAGATGGAAGAACTTCAGGTGCTGAATCTCCTGTATCTTCAATCTCTAATAAAGAAAATGCACTCTTTTCTTCTTTCTTTTTGTTCTTGCTAGGCTTTTGTTGAGGCTCTTCTGGCTCATCTGTAACAATAACTATAATATAATAAGCAAAGTAATGACAAATTAAAGGATTATTTACATAAAATAATAGGACTTACCTTCGCTGCTTGTCCCCACTTTCTTTTTTTGAGGTTTATTTGAAACAGTAAGATTTTTAACAGTTTTTGTGACTTCTTTAATATCGGAATCTACTGATTTCCTAGACTTGATTTTACTCTTTTGTTTTTCACCCTCACTGTCTTCTGACTCAATACTGGTTCTAAAAAAAAAGTGTGAATAAAAAATATTAACAACATATATCTTACTCTTACTTAAGCTTTCTATTAAATGTATTTCTAAATTATCGATAACTGACTTTTGAAGACTATAGAGAAGAAATGTGTTTGAGCATATGTTATTAAAATATATGATAAATAAGAACTGATACTTAGACGACACAATTAATAATTATTTATATTATATTTTTTTATAATAAAAAGCAACGAATCTGCGATCTTAATGAAAATATGTTGAAATATTTTGTAAAAACTAGTATTAGAATAACCTATTATATACTTACTTCTTTCCTTTATTAGGCATCGGTTTAATTATATCGATGTTAGTTGTTTCAACATCGCTATCGCTGAAAAGAATCATATTTATAAACACTGAAAAAACCTCAAGTTATTTTATATCGATATATTTACCCCTCGTCCACAGTCGGATTCTTCTTCCCTTTCTTTGCTTTCCCCATGTTATTATTGTATTAAGATATTAAGTCACGATGCCTGTAATATAATTTTTTATTTTCGAGTATTTTGTAATTTCTATCATGTGAAAAACAGACTCTACACGAATTTAACTTTTAATAGAAATAAAATTAGTGACCCGTCGTCGTGTCGGTCCTCCCGTCACATCAGGCACGTTCACAGATCAAAACGCAGAAATATATCAAACGTCAGATCTATACGTAGCACTGTATACATTTAACGCATTACTTATAACCAAAGAGCATTAAAAATAACAAAAGTTTAAATGACAATGAATTTATTATTATGAATAGCTGAGGAAACTATTCGCTTAATAAGATATGACTTGGTGTATTTTGATTGAAGATTATGCAATTACAAAAATATTAATAATATTCGGATTTTGATAATATTACATGCAATTTACAAATATTTACCACTTTTTAAATTATTCCTTGTAATTACATAATAATATCAAATTACTAATATACGTATTGTACTTCCACAGTAGTTACATTTTTACAAATATGTCATGAACATGCGTAAATCGTACTTCATTTAGTTCAAAATGGATGACAGATTGTAGAATAAGAACAATTGGTGGTATGTTTTCTGTACCTGTATAATTTGTTTTGTAAAAACGTTGTTGCTGGACATTAATAATAATTAGCGAATGTTTCGGTATATTCAATTATATTTATACTATTTACCCGTTACGGATTTCAAAGCATTGGACATTATTAATTTCTATGAACTCAAAAAGCGAAACTGACGAAGCTTCAAGGTAATTTCATTTGTCAACATTTTGCGATGCATTTTTGTAATTCCGTGTAGTAATAATCATAGATACATTTTGCACATTAGAAAAAGTTTGTAATTATAACCATAATGTCAGTGTTTATTGTTGAAAACATAATTCAAACGAGGTTAAGCATTACTTGCTATTTTAGTCCTTTGTTTTGTTGACAATTTAAAGTCATGCATGTTCTACGAGTTTCACTTGTACTGTATTCTATTTAGGGGGAGCGAAGCATCATCGTCAAACAACAATTCCACCCCGGAAGAGCAAACACAGCCAGTTTTATGCGTAAATCCAGTTTCTGGAAACACACAGGACATAATGAAACGTGCTGCAAAACAGCTGATCGAGAGGTATTTTTATCAGCTTCTTGATGGCTGTGGCAATCCTAACTGTAACAATCAACATTGTGCTTCTAGCCAGCAGGTAATGTGTTTAATTATGTATCATTTAAAATGTACAAGCAATCACTTTGTATAATTTAATAATGAATAATTTAATTACTTGAATAAATGTTATTAGTAATTAATATGTTATATTTTAAGGCTAGAAATTTAACACCTAATGAAGCTGCTGCAGAAGCCATCAAATTGGCAGAGCACAAGGAGGCAAAGCTTTGTGACAAATATCCTAATAAAGTAGCTCGCACTGAAGCCAATAATTATGATTCCAACTCCAGGTTAGTAGTTTTATATAAAAATTCATTTGTATGATCACACAATATATAACATAACATAAAATATTAGTTTGGCAAATATCTCCCTTCCGCTTTTTTGCTCTTTATTCAATGCTTTATAAGAAGTGTTACAGTGATCGGATTTAGTTCAAATATGCGCCGTTTTATTCGATAATCTGTTTCCATCTAGACGGCAACTTCATAATACCTCCCTCGTAGAAGTCCCCCTCCTTATTTGCGAAGAACTCGGACAGCCACTTTTCACAAGCCTCTTTTGAGTTCAACTTTACACCACCAAGTACGTTCACCATGGACAGGAACAGGTGGTAATCACTTGGCGCTATGTCCGGGCTATATGGTGGATGCGATAAAACCTCCCATCCGAGCTCCCGTAGCTTCTGACGAGTCACCAACTAAGTGTGTGGTCTGGCGTTGTCCTGGTGGAACACTACACCCTTCCTGTTGGCCAATTCTGGACGCTTCTGGTCGATCGTCTGCTTCAAGCGGTCCAGTTGTTCGCAGTAGATGGTAGAATTAAGCATCTGGCCATATGGGAGCAGCTCATAGTGGATGATTCCCTTCCAATCCCACCAAACACACAGCAAAACCTTCCTGGCCGTCAATCCCGGCTTGGCCACTGTTTGGGACGATTCACCGGCCTTCGACCACGACCGTTTTCGCTTGATATTGTCGTATGTGATCCAATTTTGGTCGCCAGTCACCATCCGCTTCAAGAATGGGTCGAGTTCGTTCCGTTTCAGCAGCATATCGCAGGCGTTGATTCGGTCCAGAAAGTTTTTTTGCGTCAAATCATGCGGCACCCAAACATCATCTTTTTTTTGTATCCAGCCTTCTGCGGATGGTTTAAAATGGTTTGGTGACTAACTCCCATCTCCTGGGCGATGTCACGAGATGCCACATGCCGGTCTAACTCGATGTAGTCCATGATTTGATCGGTATTTGTCGTCACAGGTCTTCCGCCGGCTGGCTTATCCATTGTGTCGTTTTCACCGGCTCTGAATCGTCGAAACCATTCCTCCGCGGTTCGAAGTGATAGAGTACCATCCCCCAAAACACCATTAATCTCACGGATCGTTTCTCTAGCGGATTTGCCTTTAACGAAGGAAAACTTTAAAATAGCGCGAATTTCGGCGTTAGTGAACTATATGTTTACACGTCTATAACTGTTGAACGCAATATCCAAACTAATTATGCATAGCGTCGTTTTGTAGGTTATGTCAATACCTTTCAAATTATGTATAGTATTGCCAGATACGAGCTCTGTAGCGCTTTGTACATAGCCGCGAAATTCAAAAGAGAAAAAGGCGGAAGGGAGATATTTGCCAAACTATAATGTTGGGTAATGTAAAAACTACTATTTTAATATCTCAACAATGGCTTTTACATTCATAGGTCTTTATTGTGTTAGATAACTAATAAAATTTTTAGTGGAAAACCATATGACTTAAAGTTCACACTTTTTTCTGGGTATATTTGATTTTTTCTATTTTCATAGTTGTGTGAATAAATAAAGGATCGTAAATATTTCTTCAAATTCTTTGTATTCAAATTTATTTTATACTTTAGCACATGTAACACATCAAATAAAAAAACTAAATTAAGTAACAATATTGAGAAGACAGAGTCTTTACCATCTAATAAAGAGCAACAAATTTGTACAACTAAAGAAGAACAACCGGCACCTAGTCAGATAATATCACACCAAGATGATAATAAAAACTTTAGTCACAATAGTAAGTATTCTTTTAATAATTATTATATGTGCATGCTAACAATTAATGATTTGGCATATTTTTAATGAATTTTTTTTTAATTATTATTTAAATAATTTTATATTAAAACTATGCAAAACTATTTATTGAGTTCTATTTTTGAGAATTTTTTAAAGAAACAAAACTGTTGCCATTAGATGGAGCACCTTTAACAGAGGAGCGAATGCGCCTGCTATGTAATGAATGCCTGGAGAGTAAAGCACCGCAGCCTTTAATTAGAGCACTTGGGGAAGCATTCACTCAACCAACTATATTGGCCAGATCATTTCAAAGTAAAATCTGTGATGATGATACAAAATGTAGCATTAAAGAAGGTATATTGTTAAAATGTTTTAAAAATATATTAATAATAAATTTAAATTAACAATAAGGAACTATGTTATGAGGATTGGTATTTGTGATATCAATATCTGTTATGATCAGATAACCATTGATAGGTTGCAGTTCATGTAGTAATTCTGTAATCTACTTATATTTTTTAGCTTTTACTTGACTTCAATATCACACAGTGTTAAGTGTGACACAATGAGTGAGTGAAGTATCATTATATAGAATACTTTGGCTCTTAATATTCAGTTAGAACACAGCAATGCTGCATTGGCAAGTTCAAAAATATTGTATCACCTACCAAATTTCTCATACATGACTCCAAAATCAAACCAAGGAACTCTGTGTTATGCAATGCTTAGATGGATGGGAGCCCATGGATACAGTTAATATTTTTTAATGTGTTAAGCTAAACTCAAAATATCTTCATTATCATGTAAAATGTGTAATTATTATAATTAACAGATAAGGAATCAAAAGCTATGTGCTCATCAAGTGACCCAGACAAAGACATTGACAGTGTAATAGGACCTGGTTTAGATGTGGCTTCTTGTCATAGAGCATTCCAATATCTTGCCAAAGTAAGCATATTAATATCATATCATACATTCTTGAAATTAAGGTTTTTTCATCCACTTTTTTATATTTGTGATATTATGAATTAACATAAATTCATAAGTAAATGTATACAAAGGATATACAGGTTTTTAAAATTTTAATATTTTTTTAAAGAACATTGAAATAAAAATATTCAAAGTTGTCAAAATTCATTTGTTCATTAGTGAAGTTTAAAATATTTGGAGTGTTTAAGTGGAATTTTACTTTAAATTAAAGGTGCCATCGGAATATTACAGTTCGGCGCTAGTGACGGCATTGACAACACTAGCTGAACACTTGAAGATTGATCTCAGGATGAATAAGAAAATGTCCATGGAAGATATTGTATATTGCTTTGTAATAGCATTTGAAGTGCCAGATCTTGGTTGTAGTGATTATCTTGAGATTGCCTTACCTGCATTGTGTCAAGCTGCAGAGCATCTATCTATTAAAGGTAAATTTTTGGCACACAATATCTGATTCTAAAATAATATAATTATATATAAATAACCAGTGTAGGAAAAATTTATAAGGAAACTGGCATGATCCAAACAAGACTGCTTTTGAAAACGTGATCAGTTATCTATAGTCTTGGGCCTTGACTATTCTAGTGAAAGAAGACTCCATGTTCGAAGAGAGTGTAGTAGTAGTTTGTTCAGTTTTTATTTGTAGATATTTTTTAAAAAAAAATATTTTTACTATTGGTAGATCTTTGTTGCTAGAGACCGTCTAGCTAGTTATCACGTCAGCATTTATTTCTACCTCCAAACAGTTGTATGCAAATATTGCTGTGTTTCAGTATTCAGTTCCAGTTTTCGCAATGTGGTGTTGTAGATAACATCCTTATTAGTGCCATATTGTTGCGGTCATATCACTTACCATCAGTTGAACATCCCACTCGTCTCGTCTCTTCCTAGTATTCAAAAAATCATTTTTATATTACAGCTCAAGCGAAATTAGCGCGAATGTGGGCACAGCATTGCAAAGAAACTTTACGACACATACTGGAGACTTTACAACAACTCATAACACTCAGGGTCATATCAACCAACTACACAATGTATTTTCAAATGCAAGATGATGAGAGTGTCACTATGGCGACAAAACTCATGAAGGTCAGCATTTTTAATATTATTCATTTACTCTTATTTTCATAATTATTTAATCATTTAGGAAATGTGATGATTATAAAAAACCTGGTTATCAGTCTCTCTCTTCATACCTCAATAGTGATATCTCAGTTGTTAGTAAGGTAAAACTACTTGTTTTATGATTTAAAGATGCATGTGTTCTATTCTTTTTGATACCACAGTGAAACACATAGTTTTAAGGCATAGTGAGGATAATGACCTGCTTCAAGAAAAACAGAATGCTAATTTGCAATATTTTCTACTAATTTTTGGTTAGTATGATAGATAATAATAAGCTTGAATTTAACTTTCTAAGAGAAATCCTAGCAATGAGAATATAAATTAGACTATGTATGTTTAGTTATGGCCGATCGATGTAGAGATCTTTGAGGGAGACCTATTTCCCACAGTGGACGGCCATCACCTGATGATGATGATGATATTTTGATATATTTAAAATGTTATTTTTACATATTACCATTTCTTTGTGCAGGTTGTATATTATGCGAACATCCTTGCTGGAATAGTAGAGCAAAACAGTCAACAAGAGGAACCTATAGTTTTAGCCAGCCAGCATGATCCATTGGGGGATGCTTTATATGATCTGTTGCCACTTCCTTCCTTGAAGAATTCTAAGCAGATCCAACAAGAAGATCCTTTAGGTATAACCTTGTCTTTTATCTTGTTGGTAAGGCTTATTCAAATTAATCAAATTTTCGACAACTACTAAGACAAATTTTCTAACATATCTAATGTGTTTGTTGGGTCTATGATACAAGTAATTTATAAATGACCGTTTAAATGGCAGTGAAATTAGAAATACTCTTGGGGTCACATCATCACCAGCAGTTGCTGATATATAACAAGGATTTATTTTTAGAATGATGATTAGTTATTAAATACACAGATTATAACAAAATGTTTTCTTACAACTTTTGTATTTATTTGGAATACAAATAGTATTAAAAACAACCTTATAAAAAATACTACTTTTCCAATAAATTTATATATAAATTTATATATAAGAAATATTTCTTATGTTTTATTTTTTGTCATAATATGTACACAGATTTTTTTTATTAAAATTATTATATGTTTCGACGAATCGAGCGAGAATTATTCCTGATAGTAATACGCCCTAGCTATAAAAATGTGGCGTTAGGATGATATACACACCACTACAGTGCGCACATCGGTTTAAAGCACAAGATGCTGTCTCGTTACACCATTAATGTCACGAGCTGCAACGCTGTCCAACAGCCGTAATACAGTAATGTTTGCATACCACTGTTTAGCGTTACTTACGGGAGCTGCGGCGGTACCCTACCTAAGCGGTCTCCTGCTTTAGATCTCTGTCACTAGTAAATAGATATATAATATAATAATTTTATTTCAGCTGTTGAATTAGATGTAAATGTGTTGGACGCTAGAAAGCCGTACCTGCCGTTTGAGGACTTTTATAATGAACCCCTTAGTGATAATATAGAAATGGATATAGACTTTGCTAGTTATAAAACTGATATTACTAATGGTATGTTTTGGTCTTCAGTTTTTAAGTAATTATTAAAGCTAATTATAATATTATTGGTTACTATTAAACAATTATTAAGACACTTGTTAATTCCAGTCTTATGTGTGTTTACAACTTAAAACAATATGTTGCTAATTTAATGATAAACATTCACATGTTATTGAGGTCGTCGTTTTAATACACAATACGTGAAGTCTCTTTACCGCAGTAATTTCTCTGGCTATAACGCCTTTAACAACGAAACTTAGTATCTAAACGGCCTCCGGCAACAAAGACCTACTGAAATTGAAGGTGATGAAGTAGTTTTTGACTTCATGTATTATTACCTAATAAAAGATGTGGCCACCCCAATAACGCCTTTGTTAAATGATTTACATATTATGATGTTGATTTAGGTAAGAAGTTTGCGTTCCTAAAGTATCCATTTATTCTTACTGCGGCGACCAAATCTCTCGGGCTGTATTATGAGAACCGCATCCGTATGTTCTCCGAGCGGCGCGTGTCGTTACTGCATTCCGTGGTCGGGGCGGCGCCACCCATGCCCTTCCTGCGCCTCAAGGTGCGCCGCACGCACATCATTGACGATGCACTGGTAGAGGTATGTAAATCTTTTTTGATATTACAAGTATGCAAAATCCAAACTGAGCTGCGTCTGTGGGGAAATGTCTAACCGTTTTATCACTAATAATAATCTTTGGCTATAACAGCATTGCTATGTTCCTCCTATAAACATACAAGAGCAAGCATATGTGATGATTTTTTCCCCATCCACTGCTCCACTTAAGTATAAGTATGTTAAGTTGCCTCTAAGTATTAGCCGAAAAAAGTGGATCTGGTAAAATACAAAAAAAAATAATAATTTACTGACATTCTATTTTTTACAGTTAGAAATGGTAGCATCGGAACGGGCGCTGGATCTCAAGAAGCAATTGGTCGTAGAATTTGAAGGTGAGCAGGGAGTGGATGAAGGTGGTGTTAGCAAAGAGTTCTTTCAGCTTATTGTCGAAGAGATATTCAATCCGGACTATGGTATGTTCACGCAACAGCCGGATTCGCATACTGTCTGGTGAGTATCATATTTGTTTATATACTTAACCTATGAACTGTGCAAACTAGAGATTTTACAGACTCAATGAGAGCATTGCTTATTTTTTTTATAAAAATTAATGTTTTGAAAGTTTGTTTTCTCAATATAATGCAAAAAGTATTTATTAGAATTTTGAGCTCAGTGGTGATGGAATCTGCATTATAGCACCTTGAAAATTGAGCTATCACAATGATCATTTAATTTTTCAGGTTCAACCCAACGTCATTTGAAACAGAGGCCCAATTCACATTGATTGGCATTGTTCTGGGGCTTGCAATATACAACAATATAATCTTGGCGGTAAACTTTCCAATGGTAGTCTATAGGAAGCTCATGGGAAGAAAAGGGTCATTTGAAGACTTAGCTGATTGGAATCCTGTAAGTTCATCGCTTAATCTTACATTACGATTTTTATTAAATTCGATATATCTCTGTATAGTTATAAAAGATCGAGTGTGTTGAACATCTTCTTCCTATCCTCGTCGATTATTTTTTTAAAGTATAACAATTTTTTTTATAAAAATTACTACATTTACTCTAATTTCTATCCTCCATGTATAACAAAGCAAATGCTCAACCAAAACACCATGGAGGCAGTGCAAATTTATTATAAATAATTTGTAATGTAATTTTGTAGAAGTGTTGCTTTATAAATGCATACAGATTTATTTCATAATTGTTTATTCAATTCCAGATTTTGTATAATGGTTTAAAAGATATGTTAGATTATATGGAGGGTGACTTAGAAGAAGTTTATTATCAAACATTCAGGATATGCTATCAAGATGTCTTCGGCAATAACATATTTCATGATCTTAAGGAAGATGGAGACAGTAGTTTTGTTACACAAGAAAATAAAAAGGTAATAAATACATTATGTTTTACATTTAAAACCACTATGCTGATAGTTAAGATATGAAGAAGACTGATTATTTATTTAAATAATTGTGATAGTCTTTTTAGAAACTTATGTTATAATGTATAATAAGAATTGTCTGAATATAATTGTTTTAAATCACTCAAGTGAAGTTTTCGCCTAATACAGATAGATTAGTTGTTTGAAGGGTTATTATGTATTGGTGGTGTATTGTATTTTGAATGAAGACATTTCGACATCCACAGCTTCACTCATAATAAGTTAGTTATGATAAAATATGCGGCTAGTACCACTAGCTACTTACAACTCTCTTGTATCTACTTGTAGGTTGCTTAAATATATATGTATTATATATGAATCAATTGTTCATATATTTCTAGGAGTTTGTGGAGTTGTATGCGGACTTTCTGCTCAACAAGTCTGTCGAGACGCAGTTCAAGGCGTTTAGGCGCGGATTCGTGATGGTAACGGACGAGAGCCCGCTGCGAGCGCTTTTCCGCCCCGAGGAGGTGGAAACGTTAGTCTGCGGTAGCAAGGTAACTTATTATCAAACTTGTATTTGTATTTGATTGTCTACATTAATTATATTTTTGTTATGTAAATCAGCTTAGGATGTTTACATATTACCTTAAGACAGAAGGTAGATGGACATTTCATAGTTTCTAGCTACAAACGGCAAAAGGAATTTATCACTATTGTATATGTATCCAAAGTAGATCATCACCATGAACTTTACTTACTTTTTTAATACAAGTAAATTTGTGTATGGCTGAACATAGTCTCTCTTAGAATACTTTGACTTTTATATGTGGAAAGCCAGAACATAGCAATGCTGTTATGATAGATTCATAGTATGAAGGTGGTGGTTTACCAATCAAGTACGAAAAAGTTCTTCCACCGACCAAACTACATGTGGCTTTAGAATTCAACCAGAGACATACATATCTCTAGGTAAGCGGTTACCTACTGTGTCACGAATGTAGTTCAATATTATCCAATTTCAGAATTTCGATTTCAACGAGCTGGAAAAGTCTACGGAATACGACGGTGGCTTCACGGTGGAATCGCAGACGATTAAAGACTTTTGGAGCATCGTTCACAGCCTCCCCTTAGAAGACAAGCGCAAGCTACTTCAGTTCACAACGGGCTCAGATCGGGTGCCGGTCGGCGGGCTCAGCCATCTTAAATTGGTGATAGCCAGGAACGGGCCCGACTGCGATCGCCTGCCCACAGCGCACACCTGTTTCAACATACTACTGTTGCCCGAGTACGAAAGCAGGGATAAACTACAAGACAGACTCATGAAGGCCATTAGCTATTCAAAAGGCTTTGGAATGCTTTGAAGTTTATGAAATTAACGCTTTAGCTCTCAATCATCATCAGCCGATACATCCACTGCTGGACATCGGCCTCTCCTTTTTAGCACCTATGCCGAAAGAATATCTCAATATTGTTTTAAAATGAAATGCTGTCTATGATATGTTTGTAACATTAATAAAATTTGTTTACAGATGATGTTTTATTGTACATTTGTTTATAAAGTAATAAGAAAATTGGTATGTATCGATGGAGCAGTTGCTTAGCTCGTTTTGTAATAAAGATATCCCTGGTTCAATTCCCGGGCCATAAGTGAATCTTGTCTGGTCTTTCCAAAAGCCTGGATAGTCACTATGTATTGTAAGTCTGTCATTTTATATGTAAACTAATGTCGTATGAAATCATCATTATACGATTTTAAAAGGAGATAATTTTTGAAATACAGTCACAGTACACTGGCGCGCAGTATAGTTTTAAATGAAACAAAACATGATTTGTTTTATAATAACTTTATATACCGTTCAAATTTGCTTACAAATAACATTAAAAATATATAAAATCTAAATATAAATAAAAAAATTATGCCTTGAAATTATATTTCAATTATGTTACAATTGATATAATAAAAAAATACAATTTCTTTATTTAATCAAATAATTTATATTTATAATGAACTCCATTTATTATAATCAATAATAATGTAGCGTTAAATTGTCCTGGTCTTGATGATGTAACAACCGTTACCTTTTTTTAATCTATAATAAATTTTGTATCAAATTGTTGCCAACGAAATTATGTATGCACTGATATAATAATTTTAAAGCAACTTGGTGATCTATGAATTAGGTAACTAAACGATCCTCAAACGTTTGTCTTAATTTTTTTCTACAAATTAACTGCTGAAAGTCGATATAAAATATCTAATACATTTATGGATATTATTTATCTATACTTCTCTCGAAGTTTAAATCGGTAGTGTTGTGTACTTCGAACTGTATTAATTGGAAATTAATGTAACTAATCGTATTATAAATATAATAGAATTGTGCCGCTCTTGTTCATTTAATTGCTGAAAAGTTATAAAAAAAATTGAATTGTACAATATAATTGAAAAAAAAAAATTATATCCAAAGTTAAATAATAAACGTAATAGTAAAAATATTACAATGTGTAAATTAAAGTGACTCCGCCGTAAAAATCTTTTTTTGGGTTAATTACTATTTTGCAATTTATTACCAACTTCCAGTAAATGGAAAGGCACTTTAAGAATAATATATATTGTGCGCGTTCATTGTTTGTGAAATCATTCTAAAGTTTAGGAACCTAAGTTCACCCGCAATAGAGTTGTTTGCCAACATCAGAATTTGTTTTTTGTTTTCAGTCTCTCAATTTAGTTTCAGCGGTTATTTACAGGAGTAGTCGTTTATGATCGGTGTGAAGCGGACGTTGTGTATGGCGAGGGGGAAAGGCCGGCGGCACGGCATTGAATCCGCGCGGATAGGCGCGTCTGCGGACGCACGCCGCTCGTTCTGCAATCTATACAAACATTTTTTTATTTCATAAGTGACACGTCGTAATAAGTGGAAAGATGTTCACCTGTTGGTAAGTAAACTAACCTAAGCAATATAACTCGTTAGGACAACAAATTATCTTCGTCGTCGTAAGATTAAAGAGCCCCTTTCTTCCACTAATTTCACTAGTTACAGAGCGGTTCTGTTCAATCTGTTCGCAACAATGTTTGCTTGCAAGTACCTAAAATATTTAAACGGTCTCCGATAATGGACTCTTGATTTTAGGTGACGTTCATCAAGATCGATTTAAAAAACACACCTGTGTCGAGCGTCACATGTGCAAGCGGTGTTCGTGTAGACAGCGGCGGCGGCGATGCGGCGCGCGTGCCTCGAGCAGACGCGGTGGGGCTCGAGTTCGGTGGGCGGTATGCCGGCGGGCGCGCTGAACCGGCGCGCGCGCAGCATGGACGAGTACGTCGGCGCCGCTATCCGGTCCACCTGCCGTTATCAAGCTACTTTTATGTTATACTAGTGATCCATTGACTCAATAATTAATAAAAAAAAAATACTTGTTATAGTTGTGATTGTGTCAAAATATTTACTATATATTACAAAGCTTTTTAACCCACCATCGATCCATTAACTTGTAGACGATTGTTTCTCAAAGCGTTTTACGCAGGAAAGAAAGAAAAATCATTAGTACAACTTCAAATAAAATGAAACATTCAATAGATCCATAACTCTTAATCTACTTCCACGTACAAATAAAAGTTTTAAGCATTAAAAATAGCTTTTATTTGCTTAATCTGTGCGGCAAAAGCGACGTAGAAAAAGAGAGAGGGGGAGGATATCAGTGATTATTGTTTTATATCGTCTTTCCTTTTATTATCGAGTATAAAAGTTGTACGATATTCGTTAAGACCATTTGAGGTGCAATTCTACAAGTAAGGCCTTACGGTCGGGGGAAGCAATATTGAAATGTACACTGTACGGCTCGGCTCACCTCAAAGGCGGTGCGCCTGCGTCGGCGGCGCTGTGGTGACGCAACCGGCACCTCGACACGTTTCCGGCGCGCAACTTCAGTTGCGCCGAAAAGCCCGCGTTCTTCCGCAACCCGGATCATGTATTTTGCATCCAAACGAGTTAGCTCCTATAAATTCATTGATTTAACCCTTTCAAGCATTTCAGTGAATACTTTCGTCGAAACACTGACATGAAACAACAAAAATCAGGCAGAACCTTATATACATACGCTAGATCAATGGTTTTCCTGGGCGCATATATGTACTACTAGGGTTTAATTTAAACTCGCAGTTTAATCGCATTTAACGTTTGTGGCAATGTCATACATATTACATTTAATGTCGACGTGCGTTTAAGGAGAGAAGTCTCACATGTGTCAATACCTCTTTTTCGAGCGCATTATGTTTGTAAAGGTAAACGGGGAAAGTTGTTCCTGGAGTTAATTTCTTAGTCACCCTTTCCAACATGACAAAAGTAGAATGATGGTAGGGATGTTTTAACCCTGCCAACAATATAGAGCAAGATTAAGTATAAAAAATGTTATTAATATGAGATGTACAGAGTATACCTTTCTTTGAATGAGACCGAGGTAGCAGCCATCTCTATCCAAAATATAGTTTATGTCTAGCCCGTTCCCTAAACCAGGTAACGTTTGAATCTCAAACAAGTCGCAATTTGGAACCTGTGAGGAGACAAAGTCGATTTTATAATTAATTATATTTTAGATACGAAACAGACTAAAATAACTAGCATAAACCTCGTTATTATTGTCTGTTTTAAAATATTACTTAAAAAATGTATACTTACGTAAACATCAGGATTATCTTTATCTGGATCTCTTGGAATGACCTCATCAGCAACTTCGGTTTCTGGGATGGGCCTAGCCTTAGTTGTTCCTGGCCTTGTATTAGTGTCCATATTATCCGTCTGCTTAGTTAAAACCGTTTGCACATCTGTATCCGTTTCATTTATTAAATCATCTGTTGTATTGTGTTCTTCATCGGTTTTATCCAAATCTAATGTTGTGGGATCAAGTATCGTAGAAGAATTTGATGGCGATGTTTCGGTTTCTTCGTTCGGTTTCATTACCTAGTACAGTAAGTTTTGTTAGCTTAATTCTCATGGATTTAAAAAACGTCTAACATGAAATATTGAATCTTAGTCGCTGTTCTTGTGTTGGTTACCAGATTTTGTTAATTTTTTGTTTTGAACACTTTTAGGATCCCTAAGTAGTACTGACGTTGTGATCCTTATGTTTTTTCTTAGAGAGGGTGTGTCGCTCCCTTGCGAGTCGGTTGGCCTCAGCTACTGCGCGAGTCACTTGCGCTTGATTCTCTGCCTCTAACGCCGAGTGAGTTTCATATAAGATAAGCTGGATCTAAACGTGTAATAAACACCATAAGGTTATGTAGAGTAACGGAAAAATGTCTATAATATAACACGATTATTAAAGATGTTTCTCATTTCTTTAGTACCTGTGGTTTAGACATTAGAGTTTTTAAGGTTCTTTTCTGTTCTTCCAGGATCGATTGTACACGAGCTTTGCCATCTATACTCATTTCGGACTCTGTAAGAATCTGAAAATTTAAGTTAAACGAATTGGTTTTTCGTAACATGTGCTATGATCATGACTAGGAAATGTATACGAAGACATAAGCCAAGTCAATATCCTCCTTTAAAATTTTAACTGGGATAATATACAACAATAATTAAAAAGGGTTAAAATGTTTTTATATGGCGAACTTAGCAAGATTATAAGTCTTTTGAATTACTCATTGATGTCTTAACCGTATGAATGTTACTCGTATCCTTTATAAAATGTAAAAAATTTAATACTAAAATTATTAAAAATTTGTTACCCGACTTTGGAAAACATATTTATTTGCACTTGATAATAATCTGTTATCTTAGTTTTTTAGGCGCCTATAACACCAGGGACCACCCGAGAATTTAGGCGACTCCGGAGAAATGACACTACATATTTTTTAGAGCCTTATGCTAAAGGCTTAATATGCTTTTGAGTTTTTAGTATTTCACCTCCAGCATTGCTAGATCCCCTCCGCGACCGCACACCAAATCGATGGGGTCAGTTACAGCCGAGTAGGAATTAGGTGGAGTGGCAAGCGCCGCAACTACTCCATCCAGGGCGCTGGCCACCAGCGGAGACTCTCCATGAACCGGCTCGCTCAACACGTAAACTGGCGCGCCGGACTGAGGAGCTTCTGACGCCTCTATTCCCAGCTCACGAAGAGAGCTGACATAGCTTCCTACTCTAAGAAAATAGATAAAAATACATGCACTGAGTAATCAATGATGAATGAGATGTAGGACGATGTTAAGTTACAAAGTAATGACGATTCTGAATCGCGTTAGTCACTCTATGATTATTACATTAAATGTATTAAAACAATACACTTCGGTAATTTATAGCATATTGTTACAGTGGTAAAATGTTAATGCAACATATTTTAATTTTAATTGATATTTGATAAAACAAAAATCTTGTAAAATGCCTAAATAGAAATAAATTTTACTTATGAAATAATATTTTGAGATGAATACATTACTGTTATATGTATTGTAATATTTAATAACCTACTTCTGTATCTTGTACAATTACCTTTAGTATTGCAAAAAAATCGATTATATAACTTGGTGTTAAATGTTATTATGTTACAAATTTATTAGAATACACATAATGCTATAATTACATTAACACGATATTAAATGAACTTTAAATTCACTAAAATATTTACGCTTTCTACGCGGCAGAAAGTGCACGTGTGTTCAATAATGTAACACCATATGTAACGGTGGTAAGTCTTCATTGTCAGAGACCCTCTAGGTAAGTACCATCGCAACGCTTATTTTTGCCGCCAAACAGCAGTACGCAAATATTGCTGTATTACAAATTGAATGGTGCTGTGAAATTACTGGGGTAACGAGGCTTAACATCTTGTTTTAACGCGACTAGTGCAATGTAGTGTCGAGTATAAGATACTAATTAGCGCCACGTTATGAGCGGATACCACTTATCTTCATGTAAACGTACCGCTCGTCTCGTCGCTTCATTTAGTAAATAAAAAAATTCTGGCTAATAAACTACTTGACTTGATTTGTTCTGGCTTGAAAATTAAGCGAAAATCATGTTCAAAGAGTATGCATACTTATCACCGGCGCCGAACACTACCAGTTTGCCGAGTTCCGGCGTAGCGGGCGCCGGTGGCGTGCTCCCTTTTAAAACGGCGGCCAGCTCGTGCAGCTGCGCCGCGAGATACGCGGAGCAGCGCGGCGAAGACGCGTGCGTTTGCGCAACCACGCCTTTCAGCGCGTTTGCGCGCAGCGCCCGACATAGCGTAGATGCGCCCTCGCAAAACTCACGCTCCTACAAAGTACACAAAAAACAGAAATTTTTATCAACATTGCATAGTGCGAATTTCAACTGTTGGTAAGCGATGCCCCTGCCTAGTAACAATGAAGCTTTTTTTTTTTCTTCTACGAAGCGACGAGACAACCGATACGTTCACCTAATAGTTAATACGCCCGCTCATAAAACCGTGGCGTTAGTTAAGGTGATATACACAGCATCACATAGCGCTCGTCGCCTAGAGACAGGATGTTAATTCTCATGACACCAGTAATTTCATTACAACAATCTTCAAACCGAATTACAGTACTATTTGCATACTCCTGTTTTTTGGTAGGCGCTACGACGGTATCTACCTTGACAATCTCCGCCAACAAAGACTTAACATCTACCACCAGTAAATAAAGGTGCTAGATGAGCGCTAAACACAAAAATGAACATTTGGCCTAGTGACAAAATATTAAATTTCGTCACTGCATTCATTTCTTTAAATAAAGAGTCCCTAAAATAAAAACATAGTAATCTAATAGACTACTGCTTGGCGGCAGAAGGTTTAGACAAGAGACATCAATAATCCGTAGGTTGGAAAACCAAGTCCTGTAGATTGAGATCAGATAACGAGAAGTTATTAAGAAACTAAACGGTTTGTTGTAACTTATACCTGAAGAACAATGACGCCGTTTTTGACAATATCCAACTGACCAATGCCTACGTTATCAGGCGGTCGCAACGTTATAAACCTGAAAGAATAATAAATGTAGATATTTGAGATTATATTTATTAACGTGTGCAGAGTTATTAAGAGAACTGGCTTACAAAAGAAATTTTGTAACAAAAGTTTGACATTATGTATCTACTAATAATTATATTATTAGATATTTTAGGTTACCTATTTTTCTTAAGTCATTATAATATGATGAATATTATAACATAATTATAAACAATGTTACAAAGTATTAGCAATAAAATTGGCTTTTAATATTGCCACTTGCTCACCTTGGACACACGCGGTCAAACCTGTACTCTCCAGAGCACAATTGTTGTGAGCTACTGTAAGAATATCCGAGCTCATGCAATCTCTTCACCAGTAATGGAACTTTCCTAGAAGCAATGATGATATTATTAATAAAAAAAACATGTGTTGTAGTGATGAGTCGACCAGGATGTTTAATCTAATAGTATGCCTATCTACTACAATTTGGTATTAGTATGATATACACTGACGACGCATTGTACTTCACGCCGTGAAGGACTAACTACGCCTTTTTATCCGAAATACTTAATTTAAATTTGTTGGTTTTACAATACTGTATCTACCTAGATGGTCTCTAGAAACAGAAAATTCGACCAATAATTGAATCTTTGTTAATATTTAAGATAGAAATGTATGGTGGACAAATATTTCATATCGACATGTAAGTAATATTGAAAATGTTTGAGTCTGATAATAAACCATTTTTATGAGATTTAAAGAAGAAAATATGCGACTAAAATAAAAACAGTTCTCACTTCGCTTTAAAAGTGTTGACCCATCCAGTAACAGTGTCTTTGTTCACACAAGCCGATACACATTCTTCGCGCAGATGTGGAGGCAAGAGATCTGCTAAACTGTTGAATGTGGAAGTGTAAGAATTCAACAATCGACATGCTTCATAAAAAAGTACAGACATTCCCAGAAAAAAAACTAATCCTTAAATCAATGCTTACATTAAAGTTATAGAACATGCTTTAAAAGGAGTCCTGATTATTATAAAAAAACAACATCAAATATTGAAATTTGAATTATTGACTAGGACTACTAAGGAAAAGTTCGGATTCCAATGAAATAGCAGAAGTATTTCAATAGAAAACAAGAGTGAAGGTCTTAAATTGTAAGATATAGATAAAAAATTAATATATATCTAATTTTATATATGTTATATCTTTTTTTTACAAGAAAACTTTCATTCTTTGTTTATCATCATCATTTCAACCGCTGGACATCCACTGCTAGATATAGGTCTCATGTAAAATGTTCTACAAAGCACGGTCTTACGCTGTTAGAATCCACTGGAACCACTGCTCCTAGAAATTTTTTTTTTGTCCACCTAGTGGCAGGTCTGCCAACGCAGAGCTTTCCGGGACTTCTTTACTCATATACATAAACAAATATTTTTTTTATGTAAAGTATTATTATATTACGTGTAAGCTTTGTTCTTAATTCGAATTCTTGCAATGGCTGCTGCAAAATGAACTCGCTGCTCCCAAATCGCATTTTCTATATCCTTGAAAGGGGAACCGGCTTCATCGAGGAGTCTTGTTGTCCGGTCCAACTCATCCCTCTTCCTGGCTCCCCACTTACGACGCGCCAACTCCATAAGAAATAACCAGGTAACATGACGATGTTCGGTATACTGAAAGTATAATAATACAACAGTCTGTCTCGTTCTGTAATAACAGAACTCTGACCAGAAACTGTTAGTGTGCAAGTGTCAAGAAATTACCCCGAAAACGATCTCCACCACCTTTTAAGTGTAAACTTTGTGTTATTTTATGTTTGACACTATTCAAACATTTAAGAAAACGAGTGAATTTTTTCGCCGTGGAATCTTATCTGGTGTTACAGTTATTCATGGGTAACGATCAACTGTCATTTCAATCGATTTCTCAATTTGCCCATCGGCTCAGTAACAAAATATTAGTATCAGTAATAGTATCACTTTATAAGTAGTATCATTTATCATTAACCTCTGTCGATTATGTGTCCGCCGAGTATGCCATCTTACTGTATCACTAATCGAAACTCAAACAACGAATTTTTTTAGCTTACATACAATAAAAAATACGTCAACAAAAACAAATTGTCATAAATATAAAGCTCCTTTTCGTGGGCGTCCTCAACGTTTTTGAAAGAAATGTCTTCGGTCACGACACAGCCGTAAAGCGAATCGACGCGGGTTCGATTCTTCGTTCGTATTCTTATCGAACCTGCCATAACTGGGAGCGATAACGGTGCTTGACGGCACAGCCTTGATAACGACAAAAGGTTCGACCTTGGCGAAATGAAAAACACGAAAGTTAAGCTGGATTTATCGTTTATGCTTTTGTATTATTTTTATGTTTTCTCTCAATAGGCAATCACCAATTTAATATGTATGACACGTTTGTCTGTGCCTGCATATGCTTGTGTGCTTATAGCACAATCAAAAACCCACTCGATGGACAGGTTTTTCAGCAATTTCTCAAAGTAATTGTTCAAGTTAATCAAGCGCCTTAAGTCTCATAGATTGTGTGGGAGAAAATGGAAAGGCGCAGGTTTCACCTAAAGGAAACCTAATTTACCTTAGCAGACCTGCTAACACATTTCAATAAATATTAAATGAAACAAAACCGATAACATTAGGTTTCAATAGTCATTGGCCAAGATTTTGTGGTGCTTGAAAAATATAATTACGCATGTGTACTAAATTCAGCGAATTAATTACAAGAACAATATCGAAAAGTAAAAAAAAAAAAAAAAAAAGTTGATGCTTGTATAACTATGTAACAAAGTTAATTGCGTGATCTAAAAAAAATCTATTATCTATAAAACCAGAAATATTCATCATGTTTGTTTTGTTGTTCATGAATTATTCATTTGATAACTGCCTATTAAAATAATAAATAATACAACCGACATATATTATAGAAGACGTAGAAACAAAAACTGTCACTCACTTGTGGAAATTCATCAAAGAAATCGATGTCCTTTATTGCTTGGTCTAAAATCGATTTATCTGAAATACAACCATTAACAATATTGTATCGTATTATGTGTTCTTAACCTACGTAACATATGACCTCACCTTAGAAACAAATCGCGTGATGTCAAACATTCTGTCTATAAACCCAAGGGCTGAATATTAAAGGTGTCATAAAGAACAAGAAATAGGCACAGGCTCACGACGTTTTTATGCTCAGCCGTATCTGCTATCACGTGTCACGTGATTACATCACAACTAACACGAAGGCTAGCACTGTTTTATAAACTCCGAAAAATATTACTTGGGTGGTTTTAGATAATTCTTTCCCCACAACATAGGATAATTCATTGTTGTAAGTGCAATCTGTTTTATCGAAAACAGGCTCACATTTAACCTCATTTTTACATGATCAGTGTCAATGAGGCCGAAAATAGTAAAGCGTGCTTATACGGAATTCTCTGGTTCTCGCAGGATGACTATTGGAACTGCCTATTATGTCAACTGATGAGGATAAGAAAGGTAGCTAACTGGGCAGATTCGAAGAAATGTATAATATTTTTATGAAAATAACATTGAGCAGAAACGTTCTTAAATTGTTAAATTTGTTAAACATTGGTGTAGTACTTTCAACGTGTAAGCAATTTTTTTTTATTATATCTTGTAACTATTAATCCCGTTTATCAGTCATTGTCAATATGTATGAACGTTAGTAAACAAAAGTATTGAAGATAAAATTACCATCAAAATCGCAAATGATGTAAGATTGTAGAGTGGGAGGCCGAGTAAAATATCAAGACATGGATAAGTTTAAATAAAGTAGTGAAACAACTACAACGTGGGAACGTTTATAGATTGTAATTATATCAATATTGCTTGCGCCTCACACTTTCCGTTTCCCCAAGTCAATTTCAGCGGCACGCCAGGCTAGTGTTTATCGCCGCGGAATCGCGCGAGTGGCTTTCTGATAAAGTTAAATAACTCCCCTCCGACGCCAGTAAACTAGTTTATAACGTGGTGTGGTATCATTTACAGCGGCTCCTATTCACATCGATGGTAACCAAACATTTACGATTCTCGGGAATATGCTCAAGCATCTAATGTTTACATAGTGAAAATAGGTACACATGCAAAGTTTATATATTTCATATAGCAATAATACTTATAGCAGGGATATATTTGTGCATGCACTTTTAGTAGATTTTCGAACAAAATAGTAGTGTCATAGTGTCATAATTTTAAATCATTGACATAGCTAATAACATTACTTACACCCCGTAAGGGGTCCCTCACGGGATCAAACTTCGCCTGCTCGTGGTTCATCCTGCTAATCAACAAACGAGGCTCTAGTTTCCACCATCCCACATTGGGCCACCGTGGGGGGGAAAACCAAAACCCCCAAAATTAATCCCTATAAACGACGGTCCATGTGCGGGCAGTGCAGGACCGTTCGATGTAGGGATCTTCAGGGGTGACGACCTATGATCAGCAGTGGACGTCTATCAGCTGATGATGATGCTGATGATCTCAATTATATTGATATGGAAAATGTAAACGAAATGCACTGAATCTTATACTAACATTCCGGAAGTAATACTATTATTATTATATACTATAAACAAACAATGTAGTATATTTTTTCCATAATGCATAGATGCCTAAGTTATTTATGAAAAGACAAGTAAGTATTTGTCCCATTGATGTGATGGAGCCACTATTTACGTGCTAGCATAAGCGATTTCGTGTCACTTAATGTTAAATGCTTATGGAGGTTTCTGAAGTCATTTACATCTTTAAAATTTACTACGATTCTTTTGTAGTGATTATAAATTATTGCAGAAATAAATGGAGCATTTTTTGAAAATTGCTTTATATGTAATATGATAATTCGAAACGACGTAAGTGACGGAGATGGTATGGTGACAAAAATGTCTTAACAAACTTACGTGACTACCCAACGAGCTAACAACCCTTATTTCATAAATTGCCTGTTATAATAGCATTGCTGTGTCGGCAGATATATGTGTATTCAATTAGCTTCACCATCAACTGTCTTGTCTCATATGGTGTGTTCAATACATACATATTGTTTTTTACAAGAGAAATGTATGAAATAAATATAATCACAAATTACTCTTGAGTTTAAATCGTGTTGTTATATATTTTTTGTTTTTTTTTCAGCTCTAAGTATAATGTAATCATAATTTATATTACAGATGTTAGAGTTGAAGCAAAAATTAAAAAAAAAATGATTAATGTTTATAGACTTACATCGAAATACATCATAGATTAGAGAATATACAAAGCGCATTTCCTGTTCATCAGCAAAATCGACGTCTATAGGCGGCTTAATAAGAAGACGGGCGGCTTTTAGCACCTGTAAATAATAATAAATAATATTTAGTTAAAGTTATCTTTTTCATTATCATTATATTTGTAATTTAATTAACGACTAAAAGAGCGGGATGTTCACCTGATTGTAAGTGATACGCCTTCCCATAACAACGTGGTGCTGCTAGTTAGGACGTTATACACTGCATCACATTGCGCTTTTCGGTTCGATACTCAGGATGTAATGTTTCGTTATTCCAGTAAGTTTACTAGCTACAACTTTCTTCAATCCAGACCACACTACTGTTTGGTCTTTGTTTGGTTTGCCGAAATAAGAGTTGCATTGGTACCCACCTCGACGGCCTCCGAAAGCAGAGAGCAACCACTAGTAAAACCTCAATTCTCTATTAACTGTTTCTAGGTCTTTTCAATTAATAAACCATTGTTATCACCTGGCCTATATCCCATGCAGGTCCGGGTGAAGTTTTGACGGCGACAGGCGGCGGCGCGTTGGGATTTTTTGTGCAGACAACGAGGTTCCACGGTGCCCATTCTTCAGATATCTCATCGGAATTATTTCTAATGCTTCTGTTAACAGCATCTTCTCTAATATAAAAGCATTAAAAAGTAAGCACTTAGTTATTTCCTACAAGGTATGTTCATGGATTCCATAGTTCTACATTATTGCTACTATGAACATTGATGTAATTTGTATAGCATGAGTTTTATTTAAGTTCTTTAATGTTATGGCGATAACACCTAGTTACCAATTGTTAAATAAACCGAGCAAGTAAAATTATCATGAGTGGTCATCGATTCCGATTGTTCGTTATATTAAATAAATAATAAGATACTTACGGTTGAAGTGATAAATTATGGTGTACGGTCATTGCGTTCAATTATTTATGTTACATTCTGCTCACATACACTATTTTAAATATTTCATGATCTTTAAGTTTTATGTCCCCAAAAGCAAGTACAGATTTTAGTAAACCACAAAAATTGTTCTAAATTCTTAGAATTAAGGGATAAATAATACGAAATGGGATGCAAATCAATAAAAACTTTACATAAAATT
Source organism: Troides aeacus (assembly GCA_033220335.2). Taxonomy (NCBI): domain Eukaryota; kingdom Metazoa; phylum Arthropoda; class Insecta; order Lepidoptera; family Papilionidae; genus Troides; species Troides aeacus. Next base: position 3,733,868 of record CM067275.1, on the reverse strand, counting down.
TAGTTATATGTCTATTGTCATTTGTTTTCTAAGGAAATGACACTGCGACAATATTTCACCTAAACATGTACCAAAAAGTTTAATAAACATTTAGTTACTATTAACAACAATCAAATCAAATCAAATTTGCTACATACTTTATTTTTTGAAAATTAACTACAAGCTTTAGGGAAACAGTAAACATTTTAAGCTATACGATTTTATTTAAATGAAGATATTTAGGGGTGGAGAAAGTCGTAAAATTATATATTTATAAATTTAAACTGGTATGGTAAAAACTGGTATTTTTTTTTTGTATAAAATAAGATGCGTTTTAATCTTATATCTTTGTAACATTTTTATGAAATCTATAGGCTGTTTAAACGAATAACTGTTATATAAAATGTCGGGTATTGTGGAGGAGGTCACGGCCATTCCACAATAAGCATATCCATATGAGTCTACGGAGTCAATCAATCTATATTTACCTTTAAACTTACTTTCACTGCGTATACAGAATACATCAATCGCATTTTCTTATTAAAACATTGAATGTGTGTTTAAAAAAAATCTATTGAAAATTTTACTAGATTATAGATTGATGACGGAAGAAAAAAAAAACTTTCAGTTAAATTTTATACCTGAATATAATTTTTGACATTAAAAATACTTGCATTTGCATCGCTTTCTGCATAGCGACTAGGAGAAAGTATTGTTTGAGGCGCCACTCCTTATCGCTGGGGAGCACCAGCCTCTCGGCCTCGCTGGAATCTCCCTCTTGCCTTGCAACATCTTCTTGATGAAACAATTCAGCTAACAATTTAGGATATGCGTTAAACAAATTACTGTCATTGTGTTCACTGAGCGCCAACCATAGTGCGTTGGGGTCATATTTGCTTGGCATAGAAAGAAATTCTAATACAAATGCCCACTTATATATGTATCCTGATTAGAGAGAGAAGTTCCTCCAAGAGGTATTGTTTTTTGTTTGAGTGCCGCCCGCTAACTGAGCGCTCTTGTGACTGTCGCAACATACTACACCTGTTGCATGGCTTCTATGCTTCTCGTCCGGATCATTTATAAAGAACTAGCTGTTCCTCAACCGCTTTGCTAGCAGTAACATTCCCATAACTCTCTTTGAGTAATGAATTTTTTAACTTTCATTCCAAGCTGACCTATAATGGCATAAGCATGTCTCTACCAAATTTTGTTTCTAAGATAAGATTATTAAATAAGACTTTAAGATAACTTATTTTGGGTTTTACATTACTAGACACATACTTTTTTAAAATTACATATAAAAACTCTAAAGTTTATGCACCATACAATGCCATGCCATAAAACTTAAGTAGACAATACGTTTATTGTAAAAAGCAAAATACTACCATGAATAAGAATTATGAAAAAAAAATGTCATCGGTGTCAAATTAATAACAAAATTTGACGTACAGTCATCACAATCAACCAAAAAAATATGATACACTAAAAATAAAAATACAATAACCAAAACATGATACAACAATATTCATAATTGCCTTTCAATAATGGAGACAGTCCCATCGAGAACAGAAAGTTTTGCCAAACGCCGTAAAGTCTTTAAAGATGTTTGGGATAATAATGAAACAAGCAAGCAAATTGTTAATCACAAGATAAGACCTCCGATTATCAAGTATTATACTGAGTCTTATAAAAAGCTTTTTTTTATACTTGCAATATTTGTGATAGTTGCATTAGTTGCATGAATTCATATTGATTGTTTGGTTTTTTCGTAGCTTTCGTAAAATATATGGATAGTTTCTATATAATAAATTATAGGATTGTTACATGAGAAGCCAAAAGTGCTGCTGTGTGAAACCAACAATTTGAACTAAAATTTATTAATCGTTATAATTAAAACTTAATGCGATGCAAATAAAAAAGTTGGATAAACACATCGTAATCTTCCGTATCCGTAGCGCAGTAGCTAGCCGCGCTATAACACAAAGGTTATCGGTTCGGTTTTGTTGACTTTATGTTGTAGAGTTTGGTAGATGGTATGGTTTTTAGAACTCGTCTGGCTAGCTACACGACACTCATTTAGTAACTTTTTCTTATGTACGTTTAAACTTAAGTTTACGGGTGTGCTCTGTTAGCACGTTATAGATTTAATTAATAACTTTTTTAATAATTGATTCATTAAGGAGCTGTGATTTATATTCGAGTATGGATTAGTAATTAATTTAATTCTAACAAAGTTTTAATAAACATCAGATCATTATGCACATGTAACATAAGAGTAAACTTTGATTACGAATTATGTTTTTAGAACTGCAAGAATAGGTGGTCACGATGTAATCAGTAAGAGAAAGAAACAGCGTATAAGAAATTTGAGGACAGTGTGTAAAAAAATATTGCATTTTTGTGACCGTGAAGAAAATGATATTTACGGACGGGTTATATTTTTTTTCATGTTACCTTTTGTTACTTTAATCCTTAAAAATTTTAGTCACATTATTCAAATTTCAATTTCGTATAATAAATAAGTAATACATGATATAATAGAATGTTATTGATATATTTAAAAATTATTTACAGACAGACTAATATTTAAACTTATGACACTTAGATGGCCTCTGCCCGAGCTGAAAAAGAAATTGAAGAATTCTTTAAAACATTTAAACCAAAACTTGATCCACGATTAATTGAAGTAGAAGAGAATGTTGAAAATACCGAAAGTGCATATATCACTACGGAGTTAGAAAATGGAACAAGCCGATGCAAAAATGATTATGAATTTGAATTGTCTAACAAAGTTTCAACACACAATAAAATAAATAAAAATACAAACACAAATTTTATAAGAACTTTTTATCAAGGTTAGATATGTTGACGACGAATTTAGTTTAGAACGATTTCTTTTTTTGATTCAAAGAAGCGAAAAGATGAGCAAGGCGTTCACCTGATAAGTAATATGCCTGCCAATATGTTAACGTGGCGCTAGATAAGTTATTATACACTACACCACATAATGCTCGTCGCCTGGAGACATATGTTGATTCTCTTTATCCAAGTAAGTACACTAGCTACAGTGCCCTCCAAACAGAAATACAGGAAAGTTTTGCACACTACTGTTTGGCGGCAGAAATAAGCGCTGTGGTGGTACCTACCTGGACGGTCTCTGGCAAGAGATGAAAATTCAAAATTAAACATTATTTTAGCCTTGATAAACTTTTATTTAACATAATATTTTTTTTCAGAAAAGAAACCAAAATCTCCTTGCAATATGCGTTGTATAAAAAGTCCTAAACCGCGTGAGGTATATAAGATGCATACAATTAATATACCTAGGTTACTATAAAAACAATGTAATATAAATAAGATTCGGTTAAAATTGTTTTTTATTCTCATTTTAACATCTTGCATAAACATTTCTCGTTGGATGAGCAGTGATGCGACTATAACTTTCTTGGTTGGGATACTTAAAAACAAAAATTAGGAATAGAAAATTGGTGAAATTTAATGTCTTCTCTTATTGCTTGTGTAATACGCTGAATTTTACAACAGTGTAGTTTTCAACATTTTTATATATTGTATGCAACTTCCAAAAACTTCTGCACATTGAAGTATTTTTTTTTAAATAAGCGACAAGACGCGCGGCACGTTCACCTGATGCCTGCATACTGCACCACATTGCGCTCGTCTCCTGAGACATAAGATGTTGAGTCTTGTTACTCCAGGAATTACACTACGTACCACACCCTTTATCCGGAACACAATAATGTTTGCACAGTATTATTTGGCGACAGAAATAGGCGCTGCGGTGGTATCCACCAAGACGGCCTACGGCAACAAAGATTTACCGCTAATAGTAAAAGATTAATAATGATTGTTATACTGCGGATCTTTTTGTGAAGTTTGTTTTTTACAAAAGTCATGAACTTGACATGTGTAACAAATTTGACTGGGATAAATTAGTCCCCTAAAGAACCCTAACTGTTAGTTATTATATGTTTATTTTGATCGGAATTTAGGAATTTTAATTTTTAAAACACTTCTTAAAACAGCCGGCAATTCCTGGTCTACAGTCTGATGGTTACATTCTGCGAGATGAAATTCACAACCAAATTGAGAGTAGAAATAAAATAGTTAAAAATGACAATGCGAGCAGTCTCTTTAACGGTTCGACGATTTCACTGGTCGCTCGATTCATCGCCCATACTATGTCTATAAATGGAATACATCAATAGAAATATAATTCACCATCACATATTGTTTTGTTATTACCCATTACAATGAAAATTTATTTTTGTGTCTTTATAAAATCTGTATTGGATTATGTAAATTGTTATTCGTAGAAAAAATCAGACATTCTTTGAATAATATTAATTTTATGTTTGGTATATTTATTATATTTGCAATAGATTATATTAGCATCAGTATTTATTAACGACGTCTGTAATAACAAATACTGAAGTATCTCTAGCCCCTGTAGGGCCTGTGAGCAATCATTACCTTAACGCCCTCTAGTAAGCAAGCGACGTCATTACAATGCAGAGGCCGGCACTTTTGCGCCTGTGGCAACAATAACGCACATGGTGCACCATAGGTATACCAGCTTTTGGACAGTTATAATAATACAAAAATCAATTGCAATTGTTTCTATTTATTACTTTGTGCATTTAATATTCAATAGTAATAAAACAAAAAGAAACAGAAAAAAGCAATAATCGCATGACTATTATATGTAATTGTTCTTCTTTTTTGCAGGTAAAATTCTTAGCAATCTGTTGAGTAGGTACGTTGTGTGTGATACGCACACGAGTATAAAGGTAAGCATAACTAACACAAATTCACATTCACATGGATAGGAATAATTTAATATCTTCATTCCTTTTAAAGTCTGTAACGTTATTTCTTTCTTTTTTCTGTAGCGATAGTAACACATGTATTTATATTGAAATGAAGCAGTTTTCTCCATTGTTAAGCTGTAAATAAGCTGCATATGACGTCAACAATAAGTGACAAACGGTTTCTTTTGATTTGATTTCTTCATATTGTTCTGCCCTCTCTCTGAGCCTGTTGCCACTTTATTGGGGCCACCACATGCACACAATGATGATTTCAGTGTGCGGGTTTCATCATGACGTTTTCCTTCACCATTTGTATCTTGCTGTTGTAACTAAAGTTTACAAATGTACATAACTTAAATATTAAGTAGTAGTACATGCCGAGATTCGAACCCGCAACCTTCGGAATGAAAGCCGCACGCTCTAACCATTAGGCCAGCGAGCTACTTTATTAACGTTTTTTTACGATTAATAAACCAAAGTATCAAGACGTTATTCCTACTAAACAGTCAACGCTTGCACATGGCTCAATATCGATGATCGTGTTTGTTCTACACCTTTTTCATCAAGTATTATTTGATAAACATTGAAAACAATATTTCTTGCTTGCGATCGAAGAAGTTTCTTGGACATTTTCACCACTTTTTAAAGGGAATTTGAAGTCAAACCAAAAACAATTTCTCGAAATTTCAGTTGACAGGTGCATATATTTTGTTGCCATATGAAAATCCCTATTTTTTAAACTTTTTTTGCTTTCAGATGCTGGTAGACTTATAGTAATAATCATTGTAAAAACATTATAGGAATTTATTTAATTATAATTACTTTAGAATAATTTAAACGCACGTGCAAAATGTTTTGGTTGTTACTTAATTACATTCTCTGAATCTAGACCATTGAATTGTAAATCACCATTTAATTAAGAATTTTTTGGTACGCTTTTATATTGACATGGGATTCTGCTTATACCTTTACGGAGTCAGAGCATTTGATAAAATACTAATATAATAAAAAAGAAAAATAGACCAATAGAGTCATTGTTAAAACCTAAAAATAAGTAAAATTTAAAAATCGATTAAAAAAATCGTAATTATATTCAATTCATGATAACTAGTATCGATAACATTATTAGATATTTTATCAATACTTTTGCCGTTTTTGTTATTTGAAGTTTATCTACATAACCGTAACAAAATACTTTTTTTATATGGGCTACAATATTGCTCTATGAGTTTTCCACAGCTAAAGCAAACCAAATTGTATCGTATAATGTCTTTAATATTTAGATAAATAAAGCGATATCGCGACCAATTTGGTAAGACAATTTCCTAAATAAATTGTAATCACGATAAATCTAACTTGTTTATTTAGTGTGTGTCGACATATTTATGTCGTAAAATGTGATAAAAAAACAAGTGTAAATTTTATTATTCCCACGCTCATCTTTTACAAATGTAGAAGTCACCGAGAGGCAGTGCATTATGTCTGACTACGATCTTCAGTTTCAAGCGGATTTGGAAAAGGCACAGGCTTTGAGTTTAGAAAGTTTGGCTCTTGAACAGTTTCGAAGACAGAAACTACTGTCCAATACAGGTAATTGACGTAACTTTGTTTACCCCTACTTTGTTTTTGAGATTGAAGTTTTACTATTATCTAAGTTATTTGAAATCATTCATTTCTTTCAAAAAAAATTGCCTATTGTTCTTGTATATTTAAATGTAATTTTAAAACAATACTTTAATGTGAATGCACTAAAATCTATTGGACTTATTCTTGATAAAATAACTATCAATTCAAAAGGAAATGTGAGTTCATTTACCTTTATTTTAAATTAACATAGGGATGAGTGCGTTCACACTACAACTTTCAAAGTAATAAATAGTAAGGCTGTGCAAATTGTTTGCATTACATTATAAATTTTAGACAGGTTCTTTATTTTTGTCACAAATTATTTAGCATCCCAATGAAAAGTCGAATCAGTTCTTAGTTTAGCCTTTAGCACCTACTCTGAGTAAAACTGAAAGATTTTGTAGATTTGGAGATGGTAGTATTAGAAGTTTTGTTTTTATATCTATTATGTATATATCTAGTAAAATATGTTTCACAAAATTTTTAGGTAAATAATACCTTTATTGCATACTTTGACTTTCAGCAACTGAATTATATTTTCTTGCCATAGTGCCATTTTTTTTCTTTTCTCTAACTAATAATTTAATTACAATTTAGAAATAATTTTACAAAAAATTTTTTTTAATAAAGTATCAATTGTTTACCAAGTTTGATTAATGTTTTGGGCCATATATGTTAAAATACAGTACCATGTTATTTATAGAGTAGCTAAACATTGCTGATGACTAAGGTCTTCCTTAGTTGTTAACAATTAAAGACTTAGAAATTTCTTATCAATAATTTTAAATTTACCATTTATCGTTAATTTGTTATTTTGCTTTAAAGTATATGTATTAGTAGTATGTTACAATAAAATGGATAACCCTAATATTGATAGTGTATACAATTTAAAAGAGTAAATTGAAAATATTGCTGGTTTAAATCTATTGGTTTTTGACAAAAACAATAAATTTACCTTCATTAAGAGAAAATGTGACTATATTAAAAATTCATCATCGTGTGCCCAAAGGCGTAAGAGATAATTGTATACTTAAGTTTTGATTTTTGTTCGTTTATTTAGAGAAATATATAAATATATTCTATATACAAGGAGGGATCAAAAAGTTGTGAGAATGAGATGGAATAAAATAATTATTGATAATTAATAATTTATTTTTCTACATAGTCTCTGAATCTTTACACACTGAGTCCAGCGCTTTTTCAAGGTTTCAATCCCTTTAAAAAAAAAAGTTTTGTCTTGGTCCTGCAACTAGCTCTCCATGGCATTTATCACCTCATTATCTTCTTCGAACCTGTTCCTCTTTAACTATTCCTTCAATTTGAGAACAGATAAAAATTGCTAGGTGCCAGATCTGGTAAATAAGGGAGGTGGTCAACCAATTTGAAGCTGGCTTGCTGAATGGCAGTCATAGCAACTACCGACCTGTGCGCGGGTGCGTTGTCATGATGAAACAGCATGCCCCTTCGAAGTTTCCATCTCCTTGTCTTTTTGATGGCATTTCTCAACTTGGGGATTAAAGTTGCATAATATAGGCCTGTAATAGTCGTTCCACGCTTTATGTGATCAATCAACAATATCCTTTGCGAGACCGAAAATAATGAGGGCATAACCTTGTCAGCCGATGCCACGGCACGAAACTTCTTCGTGGTTGGTGATGATGGCCGTTTCCATTGCGAAGATTGCTGTTTTGTCTCGAAATCAAAAAGATGGACCCATGTTTCGTCCATTGGTACGAAACTAGACAAAAACTTTTCTATTTCTTGAAACTTGTCCAACAATATCTTCCAAATATCAAGTCGATTTTGTTTCTGACTGTAAGTTTACATTCTCGGCACCCATCTTGCAGAGACTTTTCTTATATTCAAAGATTGTTTCAATATGGATTGCAAACTTCCATATGAAATATCAGTTTCTTGAATTAAGTATCGGATGGTAACTCTTCGATAGCTTAATACAATTTTCTCGACTTTCGCAATATTTTCTTCGGTGACTGAAGTCGATGGACGGCCGCAACGATGTTCGTCTTCCGTGCTCGTTCTCCCTACTCGAAATTGAGAAGCCTACCTTGCGACAGTGAAATACGACGGAGCAGACTCTCCTAATGTTGCCTCCAAATCGCAATGAATCTCTCGCCTCGTTAACTTTTTTAAACAGAACTATTTCGGCTCACACTTCTTTTTTCTCCATTTTCGAGAACACTTCCGACACGAAGCACAAATGAATACATTCAGAAAAAAACAAAAGAGAATCGAAGATTTTTTTCTTTATTAATATTACAAATATGTATCTGAGCTATGCCAGTATTTATTTATTTATTTTTTACCATGGAGTGTATATGTCGTTCTCACTACTTTTTGATCCTTCTTCGTAATATATTGTGTTAATAAATAAACATTTATAATCTTGGTGCTAATTGTAATATTTGCGCTATTTTTATTAATGTGCTGTATTAATAGGTAGGTCTGAATAGAGTTGTAGCTGGCAAAATTACTGGCATAAATAGTTTAAACATATCAAGTACGGTCGTATACAACCATGAATAATATAAAGTTCAATAAAAAATATGATACAAAATAGAATGCGGCTTTTCGACGTAATTATTATCGTGACAATATCATTATTATAGATAATGTTCGAGACAATGTTACAAGCAGTACGCGTCGACGCGAGGAGGGCGAAGGACCACCTCCTGCTTTGCCTCCGCCACCTAGGAAGCCACCGCGTGGACGAATTACTACCTTAGAAACTTCCAGGTAGTTAATCTAGCAAAATGTATTAACATTTGAATTTAGCTTGAAATTGCAAAAATAAAAAGATATAATTCTTGTTGTTATCTGTACTTGTTAACATGATAACGACAGAGTAAAATGCCACGTATAATATTTCGATAAAAATATTTTCTTTGTTATTTGTTCTAAGTTTTGAATACATATGTTATTTGAGGCAGAATAATTTGTACAAAAATTTATATTTGTATTCTATTAATTTTCAACGTTATTATTTGGAAGAAGTCCATTGAGTTATAAGCCTCCCTCAAGAATCTGCACAATCAATCGGACCCATGCTGTTCGGAGATCTACATTGCATCGGTCCACTTGGTGTGCCTGTCATAACTGCGATTACCTGAAGGAGGCAACCACTTTTAAATGTGATAAATTATTAAAATTTATTTCTCTTTTTAATTTTTAGTGACCAATCCACTGGCACTAGTCCTACAAGAACTGAAAGTAGTGACTTAATATCTTTCACAAGCCCTACAAGTAAGACTGCAACAAACGATTCCCATGCTTCACTCAAGGAGTACATTGAACAAATTAGCAAGTATGTTATAGATTTTTTTTTCATTATAATTAGTCTAGTCTAATAGAAAGCACTGTGTGGGAAGAGATGGAAAGTGTTTTACCGATAACAAGAGGTTTTTGTACAAGTTGATACTGCAGACATATTTACTGATTATAGGTTTGTATTGGCGAAAACTGGTTAGCTAGGTACCACTGCAACCAAAATGTAAAGTGGAACTAATACTGTGTTCTTGTTTGAAGAAATTATAACTAGTACAATTAATGTATAATAATAAGTTAATGTATCAAAGCTCAAAAGATGTCAGGCCAAAATTATTAAGTTAAGTATTCATCAACAACATGCTCTCATGTAATATCTATGATAATTGATTTTTCTTACAGGTTGGGTCAGAAAACTGAAGAATTAAATGTTAATGCTCCAGAAACTCCACCTACAATGAGTAATCCTCCATTTCAACACATACCAGGCTATTCATATGCCCCACATTATACTTACAACTACCAACCCTACAATCCTGCACCACCATATCCTGCCGCGCAGCCGTATGGCATGCCGACACCGATACCCGTTCCAGTTCCTAGTATACCACCAGCGTACACGTACTACACTCCGCCTGTAGCTACTTCACACGATCCAACAACTCCCTATGCAGTAACAAACCCTCCTTTGTACACGCAAACAATTCCATACAGTCAGACGAGAATGACTTCGCCAACACCATACGTCGGTTACCCACCTCAAAATCCACCACCCTCATATAATTATAACACAACAAATATGATATCAAGGCCAACAAGACCAACAAGTTTGTATCCTCAACTTAGTCAAATTCACACGTACCCTCCGTTGCCTGTGACTTCATCTAATGTGGGGCAAAATATCAGCAATAACAATGTTAATACACAAACTGTAGTGAAAGTGGAACCTTCGAGGGATAGTGTGGAGAGCAATAGTTCAAGAAAATCATCTGAAGTCAGTATCGGAGTAAGTAGGCTTGGTGAAATTACGATTATATTTTATTTATTACCATGAAGAAAAAATTTTTTTGGCTACAATAATAACTTATCAACCATAAGAACAATGAATAATTTATTTCCTTGCAAAATTGAGATTTTAGAGTGAGTAAATTTTTTCTGCACAGAACTCTTATCCTCTTACTTCCTCTGTAGAGCAGTGTTCTAGTGAGATGGAAATTTCATACTTCATCATCCACAGCTGCACGGAAACTTAACACCAGGTGAAAATGAGGCCAAGTGTAAACCCATTGCAAAAATAATCCTTAATTAAATAGGTATGCAAATTGCGTACTACAATCATAATAATTTATGTATAATTGTCTTAGTATGTTTTCTTGTTCCGCGTTGCTCGCATCCAATGGGTTCCCGCGATCGATCGATGTGATGATCTCTGGGGGAGGCCTATGTCCAGCTGTGGGCCTATATCGCCTGATCACGATGATGATGTTTTCTAGACAATGTAGTTACTAAGAAATTGTATTGCTCTTGCAGTCAAACGAGTCAAACGACACAGTGGGCAGCCTGCCAAAGTCCCAAAATCTTATTGACTTCGGTGGTCGGCGGGCGAAAGGCTCAGGTAGCGTAAGAGTCAGTGTGTTAGAAGCATTCGATCCGCTATTAACCGATCAGCCTCATTCTGGTGAGTGGTTTCATCATTTCACACATAATCTTGACTATACTGTGATGGAACATATACTTACTAGTTTTGGAGCATATAAAATATATAAAAATTACACTTAACAGATGAATTTGTTACTTTTAATTTTTTCTTTTTGTGTGTTGTGAGTATAAATGATTTATTATTGAAGATACATTTTTTACTTTAATTTTTTTTTCAAAACTTCCTCAGGATTTCCATCACAGTTTATTTCCACACTGGTCAATTCACTTAAGTACAGATTTTGTTTTTTTTAATCATGCATGGTTTAAAAGCACTGTATGTGGGTAACCCGTAATCTTTTTTGTCTATCACCTAGTATATGTGTGCACAAATCATTAATTAATTCTTTTGTCTGAATGAAATTAACTTGATTCAATTTTTTCGCCATTTAGAAACTGGAACATGAGACATCCCAGAAAACATTTTCGTTTATCGTTTAAAAAATAATTAATACTAATTGTAATAAGCAACAGACATGGTAGTAAAAAAAATCAAATACAACAACACTGACTGGTGTGTAAATTTCTGATGTCGTTTTTGGTACCATCGCATCTCTTATTTCTGTTGCTATACAGTTTTTAAATATCACTGTTCTTGAATGAAAGGCTTTCATAGTGAAATAATTATTGGGGTAATGAGTGATGACAACAAAATTGTGCAATATATATTACTCTGAATCGCTTCACATTGTTGTGTGTTGGGTTACCATCAGGTTAATGTCCTCTTTGTTAAATATAAAATACCAAAAACAAACTAATAAGATGATGATGGAAGTAGTGAGATATTCACTGGTGTTTTTACTGGAGTGAATGATAAGGAGACCTTGTGACGATTACAAAAGAATAACAACCTATACCAGAAAAATTTATATATTTTTTTAGAATATATGGCGCCAAGCGAATGTAGCAGCGTGTACGAGGAGTACGATCCGTTGGACTTCCTGTATGGAGAGACTGAGATGCGCGATACGCCCGTGTACGCAACCGTGAATAAGCGGGACTGCACTATGCCGTCCCCGCCTCCAAAATCCATACCTTCAGTCCCAGCGGTGCCTAAAAGGCCGACTACGGTAAGAATATTGTCTGTGCCTAATTTATAATTCGTCATTATCATTTCATCCTATTGCTAGCCACTACTGAACATAAGCAGGATTGGTCTTTTGTTTTGGTTTCGTGGGGGAAATTTTTGAAAGATACCCTGCTTCTGGGGAAAGTCAGGGTTATATAAGAGACCCCCTCGGTGGTCTTCATCAGTGAATTTGGAGACGCTCCGGGATCTCTTATAGAATGCACGGGTGCCTCTCTACACTTTGTGTTACACATCTCTGAGGAGGGGCCCAACCTTCCTCGGTACCATATGCAGTCCCACGCAGGTTCGCATGTTGAGCGGTAAGGGCCCCCACCCTCAAGGCCCGCGAAACTCCAAGACTCTTCCTTCTACGATAGGCAAGGCTTACCTTAGTCCTATTCATACTATCCCGAGACTACAGCGTTGACGCAGGTTTGGCGTACAAGCCATATGCATGCAAATAACTTTTTAAATCATGAATGACCAGGAAAGACTTTGAGAGAGAGTTATTGACAGGAAATAATTTCGTTACAGAATAAACTTTATGACTGCATCGTACAAACAAGAAATAAAAATTACGACAGTGAGCACAAAGCGTTTTTAAAATTGGTCTTAGATGTTAGAAGTAAGTGTCTTCATATTTTTTTTTATTAAATCTACATATAATAAAGTCGATCCTACCGTAATGCTGCATGTTCGAAATAGCATTTTTATGATGATTGTTGCCAGATCCGATTATCTCATGGGAATCATTGATTACTTGTCGATTTGGCGAAATAGGGGAAACACAAGTTAAATTAAAAATATTATACATAAATTTATATAAAATTACATAATGTATGAATAAATTGCATTATTAATATAGTTTATAAACATTGTACTATTACTAATTTGTTACGGATCTTTAATCTGAAATCAATTGGTTAATATTACATAAAACAAATGTAAAACAATTTAAATGAATGTATTAGTTTTTATTATTATAGTTAATTATACATTTTTATTTCAGAAAAATTTGTTTATTCCGATGAAAAATCGAACCCGGGGCACGTGATCGCTGCGCGTTCCGGCGGTCGTTACCCACCAAACACCAGCATCAAAATACTGGTGCATCACGCACACTCAGATGAACCCATCACCTTCACGTCAGATGGTAAGTTATCAATGGTCTTCCAAATCTTTCACCACGCAACATTGCGGTCAAGTTTTAACCTATTGTTCTTAAATAAATATTTGTTTTTTTTTTCAGTTGAATCTACTGTGGGTCATGTGATACTAACTGTGGTATGTTCACTTGATGAAGATATTAGAGAAGATATGTCAGGATATATGTTGCGAGTAAGTATTACTAGGTTGCGAGTGATATCCGTAAACGGTTTTTATAGACAATTTTTTAGACAAATTAACAAGCGCTTAAAAAATTAAAAACAAATGTATGAGAAATTTTACTATGGCTTTTTCAAAGTTAGTTACATTTGTAAATTTTAGTAAAATTGTTTGGTATATACGAATTATAGATATATTTAAACATGTTTCGAATTTTTCTTGGATGTCACGGTTGTTCTTCACTGGTAGTTCAAGATTAGTGGCGATTGAACCCGCGGCTATTTGAAACTTTTAGCGACTATCGCCTTATTAACTGAGCAAAGCAGTTTGGTGATAGCGTTGATACCAGGATCTTAATCATAAACAATTTGTAATTTTTAATTTCACATCTATTTAGGTATGGGGTGCAAAAGAGTATTTAACACCGGGAAGTTCACTCAGCGAGTACGACTACATACGTGAGTGCGTTCGTTTAGAGAAAGACGTGCGTCTGTATCTCCACGAGGGTAGAGATAATGGGCTCGCTAGAATTGACAGGGACGACGCTAGAGACTCGCATCTGACTCTGGATGACCTCATATCCACGCAAGGCGCTACAACATTGACTTTTGATAATCTTTCTATACTGCTAGGTGAGTATTAATATTTTAAACAATATGGTTTTTATATCTATTGTACATTGGGATAGTAAACTTAGACCATCTTATCTTGAACCAGGAACCTGTATATTACTAGGCAAACACTACGACTGCGCCACAGAGACAAATTTAAATACTTTAATGTAATATATAGTTAATGGCTTTTTATAGTTTTTATTGTACACTCAACATTTTATTGTTAAAAATGAAAGGGTGGCAAATGAAAACAAACAAAGAATTCCTATAAAAAAACAACATTCAAGTTTTTGTATTTTTCTTTCTTTTGTGCGGTTTTAGAATCCTATCGTTTGTTACGTCACCGCCAAACTCTTTTACTTACAGAAACTTTGGAAGGTGAATTGTCACGAGCCGTGGGAGTGATCGGCGCCGAGGGCACCTGCTCTCCGAAGGCTGTATTCCAAGCAGTGAAAGCCATTTGCGCCTTAGCCGGGGGCGTTGAGACCTTGCACGTCACTTATACTTTAAACGCATTCGCACAAGCCTGCTCCGCACAAGTTAGTTTTTATGTTACTGATGTTAGACCTCTGTTTTACTTGTAATAGATTTATGATTTCGGACACTGTCTAGGTAAAGGTTCCTACTCAGCGGCTGTTTCTACCGTCAAGCAGTATTATGTAAAAATTACGGTGTTCTGGTTTGACCAACCACGACGAACAAAACTTTGAACAACCGGATCTAGCCAAAAAAAAAATAGATTACTAAGATAACGAGATGATGAAGACGATGTAATATTTTACATCTCAATTCGAAAATCATTAAGTGCTGTAATGCATACCATTTTAACGAACATCACACTGTAACATATCATTTACCAATAAGTAAAAGTATTATTTATGTCGATGTTTGAAATAAAAACATAATGTATTTTGTATTAAACTTTTGATTGTAATATTATTTCCGCTCCAGGGCAGTGGTAATGCAGTGACGCCGGAGATCCAATCGGAAAGTGGTCCGTACTGCTGCGTGTCGGTGCGCGCCGCGACCGCGCGTGAAGCAGTCGCGCAGCAGTGCGCGCGGCTGCGAGACGCGGTGCGCGCATTACTCGCGCTATATACCCGTATGCGTCTGCTCGATTTCCAGCTGGCAGACGTTTCCGCTGTTACGACACAGCCGCAAAGTAAGTTTTTCATTTCAATTACGGTGGTGAGGTCAGCTGTTTTCTTATTTTGCTGTATCCTTTATTTTGATAGATAGATAAATCCAGTTTATTTATCCACGCAGTACAGAGCTCTTATATACAGACAAAAACATTACATCATAGAACACAGATAAACAAAAATATGTTAACATAGTAATATTTTAAATAATTATTGCTGCCGTGCCGCAATGGTACAAATGGCCGCAGCTCAGTGTAGCTGTTCCACGTACGCGTACAACACACTGATTTTTCGCTACTACCTTATTAAAGAGCGTCTATGTTTTCGAGATGATGCTTTTGTTATCAGTTACTTATCATTTTACATAAACTTGCCTCTTACGTTTACGATTCCTAATCATTCTCCTTCCACCGTTGGATAACTAAAATGTTAATTCGTAACTATGTACATAATAACAGAAGCAGAACCAGCGCACACAATATCTGAGACGATGTTGTTCTGCATCGAGGCGGTACACTGTTTGCCATTGTGCTGGAACCACGACGAGTACTTGTTCCACGCGCAAATATACTACGGCACTAGGCCCTTGAAGACTATTCACGCGACGCTCTCGTCTAAGATCGAGTGCGGTGGGTTCTACCCTAGAATAATTTTTGATACTTGGTAAGTTTTATTTACTTTTAGTATTTTACATCATTATGTAAATTTTTCAAAGATAACTGTTTTGCGTTAATTATACATATTCTGTTTATGTCAAATACTGGTACTTAAAACTTCTCCTATACAGATTTTTTATTACACTTCAAGACAAACATGAGTTTCACATGACGGTAAGCCCACAACAATTTGACCCTAGTTACGATGCTCAGCTCTGCAACACATTGCGCTCGTGACCAAGTAAATATCACTAGTTACAAGTTTTTAGCTTCCGCCACGCTATCTTTTGACGCCGGAAATAAGCGTTGCGGTGGTAAATAAATGGACTCAAACGGACATTTTTATAACTAATATTCTATTAATAATAACATTTATATTTTAATTAATTATAATGTGTTTACATAAATTAATTTTATAATTGCAGGCTTAACCTTGAAGATATACCAATAAATACTTTGCCGAGAGAGTCGCGTTTGGTGCTCACACTTTACGGCCGTATTCAGAGAGCGGAAGACAATCAGCATCAGAATACCGAGAACAACCAACAAAACAGCGAAGACGGTGAACAGAATGGTGACGTGCAATATGAACAAGTCGAACTTGGTTGGGCTGCTATACAGATGTTTGACTATGATTGGTAAGTGAGAAAACAAATCAATGGTGAAATATTATGAAGAAACTACCATGTTCTAAGAGAGACAAATATTGCGGACTCGTGACACTCATTTTATTGGTGGTAGGTCTTTGTTGCCGGAAACCGTAGGTAGTAATGTGCAAACATTATTTTGTTCCGGCTTGAAAGACGTTTCAGCTCATATAATTACTGGGGTTACAAGACTCTACATCTTATATCTCAGGTGACGAACGCAATATGTGTTCTATATACCTTACTAGCGCCACGTTGTCATGGGCAGGCACATACCATCCACCAATCTGTACTTGATAAGTCCAATGGTCTTTCCTGAATGAGAAAGCCCTGTATCCTAGCGTAAGAAATTAGAAGGCTTTCTAATTAAGCTGAATTCGTACACATTTTATGTTAAAGATTTTTTTTTACCATTTTCTTATTAAGTTGTAATTTGCGATTTATATGTACATATCTAAAGTAAAAAAAATTAAGTCTGCTCAAGAATCCAGATCTATAAACCTTCTTGAAACGTTGTCAGTTTGCTCGCGTCTGGTAACTACGTATTGCCGCTGTGGCCTGCGCAATGCGACCGCAGGATCGGCCCGGCGCCTCATCCCTTACACTGCCCTCCAGCGCCGCACCCAGTCATCAATATTGGTATAATTTTTAACATTTTTCTATCGAATAAATTGATCGACATTCCATCCAACCAACATCTAAAAACATTAATCCGCCAAATCGAAGCGATAATAAATAGAAACTGTTGAAAAAGAAACCTTGGTGAAAAACTAAATACAGACATTTTCATAATTAATTATTCCTATAGAAAATTAATTACAAAAAAAAAAATATGAATTCAAGTTTTAAAACTACAATTTTGTTCGGTAGCGAAGTTTTTGAATTAGTTATATTATTTACATAACATAATTCAGAACCTGGTGGACAAACACCATAAAATATTTATAAAATCCTTCTGATAGAACCAAAAAATGTTTCATAAAGTATTTAGAGTTCACATTTATTCATTATGATGTTTAAAATTTTACCAGAGATTCCAATTTACACTCGAACGGGAGTGAAGTGGACGAATGGAGATGAAGAGAAACAGAAAAATATTTCACAAGAAGAGTTGCCACCATTCGATTCCTTGGACGGTCACACGCAGTCACAGCTGCTGCATCTGATAGAACAAGGGGCCTATCAGAGAATGCCTACTGAAGGAAGAGAAGTGAGTTAGTTAAATGATTAAATTATTGTCTATCCTATGTTATCACATTTTAATTAGATAGTCTAGCAGTGGACATCAATCGGCTGATGATGATGATTAAATTGATGTTTGGAAATTTACATAATTAATATATGCGAATGATCTAGCATTATTTTTTGGGCTGGGGTAAAAAAATATAGGACATTTTCTGTCCATAGACATATGCATTGTGTTCTTTTTTCACAGGTGATGTGGGAGAAACGACAATACTTGGTCGAATTGGCGGGCGCTTTACCGCTTGTTTTACTGGCGGCCACTAACTGGTACGGTGAGCACCGCGCTCAGTTGGTGGCATTGTTGCAGCTGTGGGAGAAACCATCGCCTTTGAATTCCATGCATCTTTTACTACCCTGGTACGATTACATGCTTACAATATGAATTTTACATGGAGTTTTTTGTACGCTCTTGGGTTAAGCTATGCAAGTTATTCTGAAAAAAACTTTTGATTAATAATATTGATCCGATCCGATATGATTTTAAAAAATAATTGATATTAATTATTTGGGAATGAATGTTTAAAGTTGATAAAAAAATTAAGATATTAAGAAATAATCTCTCCCTTTCTTTATTGCTCGAAATGAAGGTGAATAGTAATTTTATTATTAAGAAATTAGTTGTTAGATGTAATTTTTTTTTCGAGTTTTCATATATGGTTTAATGTAAACCAATATAAAAAAAATAACACTAATAAGTTTTGGTTTTAATTCTACCCAGCTTCCCGGATGTGGCTGTACGTGAATTCGCAGCGAAACTAATTAACCGCATGCCTGACGACGAGCTGATTAGAGTGTTGCCGCAATTGACACAAGCATTGCGTTACGAGACTTACGAGGCTAGTCCACTTGCAGGTTTGACTGTGTTTGCTTTTATATAGATTGTTAGTAAAACATTTTTTTTTTTTAAATTCAAATTATCAGTCATGTATGAACTGTGAAAATAATCTTTGGAAACATCTTATTATCCTTCATCCATATAATTTGTGTTGTGGAGCTGCCGTTCATCGAAGTACACCATTTATCTATTTATATATTAAATATTATTGTCTGTGGAAATTACCACAGATTACGTATTTTTTTATGGTATTAGGTTAGATGCCGGACAGTTTTGGATTGAAGAGAGTTCTAGCTTGTGTAATTTTTAGAGTAATGAGACTTAAAAATACTATATTTACTATGTATATTACCTTAAATGTATTCTGTGTGTGTTAATGATTTCGTAATTTGTTACAGAGTTATTGTTAACCCGT
This sequence comes from Troides aeacus, assembly GCA_033220335.2. Taxonomy (NCBI): domain Eukaryota; kingdom Metazoa; phylum Arthropoda; class Insecta; order Lepidoptera; family Papilionidae; genus Troides; species Troides aeacus. The sequence continues at coordinate 3,714,505 of CM067275.1, read as the reverse complement.
GCTCTCTCTGCGCCTGCTGTTGCACATAAACTGTTTTGGTTGTTAGTTCACTCTTTGCCCAATGTACCACAGGTTTGTTGTATATTATAATATGGATTTTAATTAAGGATAGGCCTCATTTTCGTACATCGCCTAGGTCTGCACTACAATGTCTGTTTTTGGCGCCAAATAGTTGTGTTCTCATTGGTGTTTCAAATTAGCGTTGTACCAAGCGAAATTACTGGGATAACGAGACTTACATCTTGCGTATCAAAGCGTCGAACACAATGTAGTGTTATGTATATCATCCTAACTAGCGTCATGTTCTAGTTAGCAGGCGTATGACTAATGATAAGTTAATCGTCGTGCATGTCTTGTCACTTTGTGAATTAAAAAAACTAAACAGCACATATTAATAAAGTTCAGAACAATATTGAATCTAGTGCGATTCTAAGGATCTTTTTTTATTGTTTATTCTGTATATTTTACAGGCGCCAAATCATGAATTTCTAGGAATTACTTTAGAGGAGAATTCTAATGAATGTCCTGAAGCAGACGCTTGTTTGACTGCTACGTGGCGACACAGGTTGATGCTTCGCGCGTTGCTTGCTGTGTGCGGAGAGAATCTCACGAGGACACTGTTACGGCAGCAGTTGTTAGTTAAGGTTTGTATATTTAACTTAACATAATTTTTTTTTAAATAATATTCCTTAAATATTTAAATATTTATTACTTTATATTTTTTAATTATATCTTAGTTCTACTCGATACCTTTCCCGGATTAAACACAATACAATATCATTATAGTTCAGTAGTAAGTTTCTTATATTATCTTTGCTTTGTGATTTGCTTGGTGGCCGATTAGAAAATCTTGCGGAAATATACAGCGTAGTTGTCATTATTTATGCAGTACTGATATTTTAATATTTTGAAACCTGATTTAATTCCTCATAAATGGACTTCTTCTTTCTCTTTCTAGAGAAAGTGTCGAAATCATGTTATAATATATAAATAAACAACTCTCGTTATCATACCTGCTGTTGAGACTAGAGACACAGCGTATATGTTATCCCCTCACAAAGTGAGCTATTATGGCTTCATACAAAATATATTACAGACAATATCGGAGGTGGCGATGTCGGTGAAGTGTGCCAAAGATGCGCTCAGGCAGCGTGCACTGTACGTGGGCGGAGAACGTCTTGCGGTGTTGCTGCGCACAGAACCCGTTGCGCTGCCGCTTGCATTGCACCGCTATGTGCACGACGTCGACATTAAGTAATTATAATTTTTCTGCGTTCTATTGTTAACTGTTTCATTTCTTGAATCAAATGACTCCTAGTATTATCGATTTATCGATTTTTTTTAACCCCATTGGCTGACACAGCACTTTATTTTCACACGGTTTTAAATAATGGGGAGTTCGAGTATAGTGAAACTCTCATGTCTTGATAGGAAATGATCTCGTGGTAGAAGATTTTTTAGCTTTAAAAAAACAACATTTCCAATATGGAACAACATTTCCTTGGAATCGAACTAAAGACTCTCGTGTTAGCAGGCAAGAGACTGTACAGAAGTTTGTATCTGGAATTATTTCTCGCAAATGGTCGATTTTCATCGATATTTTATTTAATATGTGTGTCAATGGTTTCTTATACATTAATTATGTATTATTTAATTGGACACCTAATGGTTAGTTTCAATGGTGATAACATATAAACCTCTATGAAAAACATCATCATTTAAAGATAAATGAAAATGGTTAATATATTGAATATTTGTATTTTCAGATCATGTTCTTATTTTTCATCAAATACACTGCCTCTGAAAATAAATTTTATTGGTGTAGACAATGCCATTGTGCCCGCAATGTTCAAGGTAATTAAAAAAAAATATATCTAATATGTATTTGAATTTAGAATTAAATATGTGCAATGGAATATTCATATATTTATACACACAAACAGCTTTCTTACTGTTCCCACTTTTGAAATTCAAGACCTTCTCTCAAAAAGAAAGACTTGTTATCACAATTGCCCAGTGCAGGTTGGTGGATGATATTATTATCCATTATTTATCAACATTTATATTTAGGTAGGCGATGATTTAAGGCAAGATTCGTTGGTGTTGCAAGTGATCAAAGTGATGGACAGTTTGTGGCTAAAAGCAGGCCTAGATCTTCGGATCGTCACATTTCAAGCATTGCCAACAAGTAACCAAAGAGGTAAGTATTCAAAGAATCACATCTACATATACCAACAAAATAAAAACCATCAAAATCTCGTTCGGTTTTAGGAGTGGTTGCAATGTTATTAAGGAAATGTTAAACAGACATTTAATAAAACTTAAATTTATATATTGTTATGTTTCAATATGGTTAATGCACAAAAATTTTGATAAGAATTTACTCTTGGTATTTTTAATGAGAGGGATTTTAAAGTATATTCTGTTAAAGTATCTGTTCAACTTTATTATTATTAATTAAAAAAAAATTAAAAATGTTTATTATTTTTCTCTTCGAGCAAATATTTCGTTCTATATATCGAAGAGTTGAAACTAGCAAGACATGGTTTCTAGAACTGTATATGTGACATTATTTCTCTTCACCTACTGGGTAAAGATTTGAGATGATATATTTTATAACTCCAATTACATCAAAATAAAGTTTGCATGTTACTGTGTAACCATTATTTATTACAAGGAAAAAATAATGTTAATTGTTTTTTTTTATCAGGTATGATAGAGATAGTGTCAGAAGCGGAGACGCTACGGGCAATTCAGACGGAGTGGGGGTTAACCGGATCTTTCAAAGACAAACCGATTGCGGAGTGGCTGGCCAAGCACAATCCCTCCGAGCTGGAATATCAGCGCGCTAGGGATAATTTTACAGGTAAAATATTTTTTTTAACAGTTATTGTTTAGAATTGCGAAATACGCGCTACTCGATTGGTTAGGCATGGTTTTGGGTTCCACTGAGCCTGAGCTTTATGTAAAGTAAAACACTATAAGGAAATCGACGTTTCAAAAACTTATGCTTTCGTGGATATGTGGCATCCATTAACATTTTATTAATATTTTTTATATCATAAATTTAAACTTTTATTCTTCATTGTTATACATTAATCTGCAGCGTCGTGCGCGGGCTACAGCGTGGCGACGTACTTGCTCGGTATATGCGACCGGCATAACGACAACATTATGCTAAAGACCTCTGGGCACCTCTTCCACATTGACTTCGGCAAGTTTTTGGGTGACGCTCAGATGTTCGGCAATTTCAAAAGGTTTGTGGTCTCTTAAACATAGTACATATTAATGCTCTTAAACTTTTCTGGCTGACTAGACAGGTTAGATTTTTGAGGGAGGTACATAGCTAGAAGTGGTAATGCGGTCTAATAAGCTGAAGATAATGATATTTTTTTTCCGTTTTAGTAAGCAAATATGTTCGTGTCATCTGAAGCACAAGGCTAAAGCGGGCCCTAGGCAACATTGTACTTAATAGTCTATTTTTTAGTCATGAGATAGACTTTTCATTTGGTAGTTTAGTTATCATTTTCGAGCCTCAAAAATCTCAGGCCTATGCATTAGTCTGCCTTTGAATGTCATTAGTAATTCTTATATACAAAAAATATTGTACTCTATTGTAATAAACTTTAAAATATATATATAAAAAATTTTCTAGCCTTCACTAAGCACGTGAATCATAGAACACTGTGTAAAACACATATTTAATTGTCCTCGTATAACTTATTTTATAATCGTTTTTCTAATAAACTTGATGACTATGTCATCATACTCACCTAATGACAGACTCTGTGGGAATAAGATTTTAAAGTTATCTGATATTGTACCGTGTATTGCAACAGAGATCGGGCCCCGTTCGTGCTGACTCACGATATGGCGTATGTGATCAACGGTGGTGACCGTCCCACGCAGCGCTTCCAACACTTCGTGGAGTTGTGTTGCATGGCATTCAATGTAGTGCGTGCTCATCGGAACCATATCCTCGACCTCTTTGCGTTGGTGCGTACAATTTACACACACATACACACCGATGTATTATCTCTTACATTGTTTCAGTTTTAAATTAAAAACAACGAAAAGATGTCATAATTTTCAAAGAATATTTAATGAAGTAAAATAAAGGTAATTGTATATTACCTAAATTTATTCATAAATGAAAATCAAACGTTTTTTTTTTTGTAATGGGCAAAGACTAGAAATAATTTTATACATATTATTAAATGTTGTAGTGGATGGTAAACCGTACTTTCTCAGAATTCTCTAGCGCTCATACCTTGACATCCGCAATACAATAACGCTGTTATGGATGCAGATTAACAAATAGACTGTGATAGCTTTCCAAGGGAGTTCGAAAAAATTCGTACCATCTACAAAATTTTGCAATAGGTGTCTCTAAATTAACCTATGGACCCTTCGCATTACTGGCTATTAACCACTGTGCCACGAAGATAGTTAAAAGTTGAAATGTTGATTAAGATGGCGATGTCAGGAGTACCGGGCGTGTCGAGCGCTGCGGTGGGTTACGTTCGCGCCGCGCTGCTGCCTGCTGCCACCAACGCTGAGGCGGCTGCCGCATTCGCACGTCTCATACACTCTTCACTCAAGAGCAGGTAACGTTGCAGAAAAAATTAAATTATCTCTTTCATAGGTATATCCTTTTGATTTTTTAAATTATCTTTTTGATTGATATAATATATAGATATTCGCTATAAGATACAGCTCTGCTCCTGAGCCCTTCCACTCCAGTCGCTCCTGCATAATCCCCATTCTATAGTTTTCCGCGACCTTTACCAGATTGTCGGTCCATATTGTGCAGTGCTAACCGCCACTCAGGAACATTATAGCCCCATCGACCAACAACTCTTCGTGCAGTATGCTCTGCCGATTAGCGTAGATCATCTTATTAGGGTTTATTTATTTCATTTTTGTATAACTCAAGAAGTACATTGATTTATTTACAGATTTACGCCAATTAACTTCTTCTTGCATAATTTGGCACAATTAAGGGCTAGTGGAGATCAAAGCAGTAGTTCTTCTGAACTCTTATCGTTTATGCCGCGAACGTACACGTAAGTTATTATATTTTTTAAATCAACGAAACGATGAGAGGAGAAGGACGTATATGTGATGGTAAGTAAAATGTTCATGTATAAGAATGGTTGTGTAAAGGATACGTTGCGGTGGTATCGTCCTCGGCGGAAAAAAGAACTGCCATCACTTGCTGGTTCTCTTATGTCGAATATAAATATGATGCAATTTTCACAATAATGTTGTACGCAAAATCTTGCAGCATGGCACAAGAGGGTCGACTGGTTCGCGTAGAGTGCCTCAGCTACGAGAAGCGCTACGATCCGGAAAAGCATTACGTGTACGCTCTACGTGTGTATCGACAGGGCCAGGCCACGCCCTCCGTGCTCTACCGCTCCTACAAGCACTTCACAGAACTTTACCAAAAGATATGTCTACACTTCCCATTAGCGAAGGTGCACAGGTAAGCTGCGAAGAATGTATCAAGATTTGAATTGACTCGACAATCGATTCCATATTTATTCTTATATAATAAACAACCCTTTTAATATTATCAACCGTCGCTACGGGCTGTCTTTCATACGAAGAGAGTAAAGGTTATTTATCCACCACTCCAACCAAGTTCGGACTGGCGGATGTTGGCAAATTCACGAAAGCTGTTGATCTAGGAATGTATTTATTTCTTCACTACGTTTTTTTCAATGGAAACTCAAGCTCAGTAGATATCGAACCCGGTCGTCTTCGAGGTAGATAGCACCTGCGACCACCTTCATACTAATACATAAGGGACTTACATATCATACTTCATTTCATAATTATAAAAAAAAATATATAACAAACTACATGAGGAGTAGAAATAAAAAAAAATATAGCGAGCGGATAATCATTAAAATAAAAATCTGTACACAAAAAATCCAATATTTTATTTTAAATATTTTTTGAATTTTTCTTAAGATACATTTTAATAGCTATAAAGTTTTATGAATATTATTGTGTTATAATTATATTAAATTTTTTTATAAGGTCACCGGACCCGGAATAGATTATGTTGGTTATAAAATACGGTAGTTGTTTTATATTTATCTTAGTAATTAGACATAATAAATAGTTAGATAATGTTATCTATTCTATCTGGTACTAGGTATTTCCTTTAAAAGGAAATTAATCTATCATTATACAAAATGTCGCGTTATGCTTCGCTATTATCTTTTGCTTGTAATGGTTGTCGCGTGCTATCGGCGTTGTATCGTAGATCGAGTACTGTACTTTTGTGTTTCGTATTCGCGGCTACCGCTGGCCTGTTCAGCTGCTGCCTATGCTGAGATACCAAGTCCCAGCTGCTCGCCTTGAAGACCGGCTTACCGAAGCTCGTGTTCCCGCTGCTATCGCATTCGTTGGGTATCACTTCGGCAGAGTACGGTGGCGGTCCACTACTCCGACTTATCGAACTTTCTAGAGTGTTGGTAGGGTAAGGGGCGGTGGTCTGCGATAATTCTTTCGTGGGCGGTTTAGGAGCGGGTTGTTTCTTCTTCTCGCTTTTAGGTTTTGCTATTTGTGGTACCGCATTATTTGAATCACAGCTATTATCTTTTTTCAAGTCATGCTGCTCGTTGAACTTCTCTCTTTTCTTTTGATCTGACATTTTATCTTTGTCTAATTTTCTTTGGTCTTTATCTGTAATTTTTATATCTTTCGAGTGTTTTTCGAGAGAAGAAGAAAAGTCACAAGTGTTTTTCATAGAATCTCGCGGTATTTCGTTTGGTTGCAATAAATCGCTGGTGCTCTTCGAAGGCCTGATTCCATGTTTCGATGGACTCGTTTGCGGCAATCTGGCCATGGACGCGGTTAACTTCCTAGTTGTATTATTAGTGTGGGCGTTACCTGTGATACATATTATTTACAAGATTAGAATATCCAATAAAAAATATATATAGCCTATTCAATCTCTCATTTTATTGTGCTATTTACAATAACTCTTGTAAAATATAAAAAAAAATTAAAAGGCGGTGCAGTTGTTTTATATTAATATTACCAAAGTATTCCTCTCTGTTGCTCCGATAAGCTCCCAGCACAGGTATATCTGACGTTTTGTCGTATCGCGCCTTGCATCTCTTTTTCCCCGTCATTAAATTGAACGAAGCTTTGAATCCTTTAAATTTCAATATCACTATTGTACACATTATTCCGTAGAATAAAGCAATTGTCGGTAAGTATGTATGATGCGTATCTGAAAATAAATAGAATTCATAGAAACTTACTTTGTAGTACACTTTTTTATATAATGTTCTGTTTCCCTTACCGCTCAAATTCCGTATTATTGCCATATTATTGTTTAATTTGATATTTTTGTTATTGTAAGTGAATGCGCTTGTTCCATTAGTGTTTCAATCGATACTTGCGATTTTCACGATAAGATTGCACCGAATGTCAGCCATGTTGTGAACAGTGTAATCTTATCATTAACAAATTATTTGCTACAAATAATTTACTTTATCGCATGGCTACTAGCTCGCGGAAACATGTACTATATACAATGATTATTGTATACAAATTAGTTGTTCTTGATTTAGATATAAAGATTATTATATAAATTTACAGTAGCTTGTAGATTATAGATAGATATTACATTAATCTACTGAATTATTATTCGTTCGTTTCATATTTATTAATAAACACTGATGATGATTATTTCAAGAAAAGCTGTAGATTGCTACTTTAATATCATGACTATAACTTTTAAAAATATCAGAAATGAGAGCGTGTCTATTTTTATAAAAAAAAAATATTCGCAACTAATCTCTATATAAATATCATTTGTGGTTTTTGCATAGATGTGCGCTCGTGCTTGTGCCTGTTTGCGTACGCGCATGTGTCAGTGCGCGAACTTTATAGGGGCTTGTTTTATATCCGCAGTTTGCCGTCAGGGCTCCACGTGGGCCGCTCGAACATTCGGCAGGTGGCCGAGCGGCGGCTGAGCGACGTGCAGGCGTTCCTCACGTCGTTGTTTAGCCTCGCCGATGAGATCGCACACTCGGACCTCGTGTACACATTCTTCCACCCGCTGCTTCGTGACCAGCAGGACGTTGAGCCGCAAAGGATGAAGCATAGAAGTATGTTTTTTTATATTCGAGACTACTGGGACGTTTTCTTAACGGTAAGCGATATGTTTGCCTAAAACAATCGCTAGTTATGATGGTAGACACTACCTTATTGCGATCTTCACATGACACATGAGGCGTCAAGACTTATTACTGCTGTAATTTCACTAACTACGCCTTTTAAATTAAACCAAAGAAATTTTTGTAATCCATTGTTTGGTTGGCCTAGGTAGCCTCTTTTTTTTTTAACTAAACGTATATCAACTAGACACTTTATCTAGTTTGAAATTAACCGGATAAGCAATAACAGAAACAATCGATACAATTTCTTTTTAAATAAAAATTATAGCTCATCTTTCGTACAGGACATTTTATTCAGCGTTTGACGTGTAAACATCTTTTTTGAAATGTTAGAATTTTTAAATAGTTTATCAAAGTTAGGTAGTAAGATATTGTTGACGTTACATATGATATGTATAGGTGAGACAAACGAAGCGGAGAGCAGTGGGTCGGGCTCGTTGAAGCTGTCTGTGCAGTACGCAGGCGGGGTGCTGGCCGTGCTCATCCTGCACGCGCAGTCCCTCGCCGCTACGCCGCAGGGTCTGCCACCTAACCCCTACGTCAAGGTAAAGACATCGGCGGCCGTGTGCCTTTCTACGAATTGCTACAACAGTTATAATATAAAGTTAATTACCTCCGTAGCGCAGTGATAAGCTTTATCGTGTAATATGGAGGTCCTGGTTCGATTTAAGGTATACTTTTAAAGGAGTTTGGTTCGAGATTTTTCGAATACGCCTTATTAATAATATTTTTTTTCAATATTAGAATTAATTGAATCACTAAAATATTTAGCACGCAATGCTCTCTCCCTGTATAATCTGAACTGAATTGCTTTACGGCTACAGCAGATAATCTTGAGGTTAAATGATCAGAATTCGCTGCAGTCAAAACAATATCTTATTAATCTTTCGCAATTAGGTCTACCTTGTCCCGGATCCAAACAAAGAAACTAAGAGGAAGACGCGAGTTTTAAAACGCAACTCGCATCCGTCGTTCATGGAGATGCTGGAGTATCGCTTGCCGCTGGAAGTCGTTCAAAGTAGGAGCCTGCAAGCAACCGTGTGGCACTACGATTCGTTGCAAGAGAACCAGTTTTTGGGCGGCGTGGTGGTGCCACTGAGCTCGATACCGTTGCGGGAGGAGACGGTCGCGTGGTATCCCCTGGAGTACATACCGCGGTAGCTACTGCTCACCCGCTCCGCCTTATGGAGCACCGACATGCCTATGAGATGAGTACATAATCCTTAACATATACATACGGACGTTACGATGTGATTGAAGTAGGTAAACAGCGAAAACATTTAATCGAGCATCACAAAAATTTCAATTTTTTTTATATACCTTTTATCGGAAAGTATTTCACGCAACTTTTATTGCAATTCACCACCAGATGGCGCTGAAAAGAATTTCATAATGTGAACTGTAAAGTTCTGATAGTGAGTTTCTATTACCGCTGTTGTGTTCCGAACGGAGATCCTTAGACCTCCCCAAACACTAAAAAGACCACCGAGGGGATTTAGATTGTAAAGTTCCACCCCCTTCCACTTCCCCCCAGGATATAGGGCATCTTTTCGGAGATACCAAAAAAAGTGAGTTTCTATTAAATGTAATTGCATAGGACTTTACTTTTAGAAACTTAAAATGATACTTAACTCACGATCATAACTTCAATCTCAATTTATAAACGGGGTAAACGAAGCACAAATTATTTAAGTTTTTTTTTTGTTGTTTCCGAGTGAGTACTGTCTAGATTATTTATATATTATAGAAAATATTTTATATTATTAGACTTCATCATAGAGTGAAGATTTACCTCCGTGACGTAGTGACTAATCTCTCTTTTTAACACGGAGGTACGTGGTTCGATTCCAGGAACACATGTGGAGATTGATTCGTATTAGGTTTTATGAACGCACCTGGTTAGCTACTGTCCTCATTCGTCATTATATATATATATTATATTCACATGAGTGTCAGAGTAGCATTTCAAATTGAGATGAAAAAAACTGTTCTCTAATACACGGAAGAATATAAAATCTGATAATTAATTAAATCGTCTTTATACATATTAATTGGCTTTAATAAATCATTATAATTAAAGTAATCGTGCATTCGAAGTGCCAAACGTGGGTTTCTATTTTGGTCAATAGAATAAACAGCTAAAGTTCCTACTACTGGGACTTGGGGCCTCCTCTCAAGAGAAGTGAGTCAATACGATTTATTCACTATGTCAGCTTAGTTGGTGAATAACATATTTGCCTAAAAGCTGTGCCTAGAATTTGGCGGCTGCTTCGTGTTCCTGTCCTGCAGCGAAAGGTCAAGCTCAGTGGGGATCGTACCCGCGCCCGTTGAAGTAGTACAGCGCGGTACGATCGTTTCACAAATTGAGCTGTGACGGCTTCTTCAGCTATTTAGATCATGTTTATAATCAATTATTGATATATTTGTATTTCTGTGTTAGCATTTAATATCGGCAGAGATAGTCACATTCCAAAATTAATATTTTATTAGATTTTTCAAAAGTATAATTTTTTTCTTTAATTTGAACGGTTTTATAAAATTTTATTTATAAATTTATATCCTTAACAAACGAACTTTATATAATTACAGAAAACTGAAATATATACAATGATCTTCAAAATGTTAATTTCAACTACAGTAAACAATTTTAATAAACATTAAAAAAATATATTGTTAAGTATAAACACCGCATTTACAAATCTTCAGAACTTTCACGGTCTATACATTGAGAACGAGACTGCATAGATCATTTGGACAAACGTATATGAAGATTAAGTATAATAAACTGTTCTGAATAAAGATCAATAATTCACAGTATTTAATATCACACTATGTCGCGTTGTGCATTTCACAAATATCTATAGTTTTATGTAAATAATTTTTAATTTTTACCTTTATTTGTATATTGAACCATAAATTATAGATCTGAGATCTTATGATACATCTAATCACAATTAAGTACCGATGTTATCGATTATACTTTTAACAAATTTATATTTTAGATAATTTTTTTTCCTTGTATTTATTTGTCAATCAATTTATACTAATGTTAATGCATTGAACGATTGTTGTATTATTGATTGCAATCGATTTTATTCATATTTTGCATAAATGATTTATATATTTATATAAATTTTTATTGCGCATCATTTTATTTACAAGGTATATTAAATAGTTTGCGAGAATTATACAAGGCTTCCTGTTTTAGCTCAAATGTCGATCGTGGCGTTAAGTTCACCAGCTCGACTGAATCCACATCGCACCCCGCCTGTATATACATACATATATAAATAAATATTTAGATAGTTTTTATACGACACTTATTTCAACGTGTAACGACAAACAATATAAACGGTTTTGTATAATTATTATTGTAATGAACTTCCGAATAAAACGCTGCGATAATATTGGATTGTTTTATTATTGATACATTTCATAGGATGATGTCCTCGTCTGGTGTTACTTTGAGCAGGTAAGAGTTGGGTCCGAGAGGTCGCTTCTTTAGAGCCTCTTCAGCGATGTAGAATGGATGGTTTTCTCTTGTCGGCAAGTAATATATTCCGGGACGTGTAAAATTGGTCTTTAGGCCTAACACGTTTGTCTGTAGATGGTCATCGTAGCAGTCACCATATCTCGCTTCCTTCACCGAGTTACAGCGAACGGATAGGAATTTGTCTGGGTTGCTGAGGGCGGCGACCCAATAGGTGACAGCACGGTAATGGCTACAGACGGTGAAGCACGGCAGTAGAATGCCATGTGCCATAGACTGTTGGTACTCACCTAACAATAAATGAAAAAATATTTTTTTTCATTATGTGATAAAAGAAAAAAATCATTTATATATCCTAGAATTATAATTAAATCTCTTGTCTTATACGTTTATATCACTTATTTACGTTGTAAAAACCAATATGCTTATTGGTTAAGTTTTCGCGCAGGCTAAGCACTTGCTTCATAACACGGTGGTCTCTGGTTCGATTCCGGCTTAGTGTTAGTTTAGTTGACGCTACAATAGCATCTGCGTTCTCGCCGTGTTCACATGAGAGCCGAGCACGCTTCATCATATCCGACCTCATTGTGACACTATGTAAAATTGAGACCGTGTAAAACTATAAAATTTAAAAAACAGAATAGTATAACTACATGGTTGTATTGCTTATAGTTGGCGTATGAACCTACCGCCGTTGGCATAGAAGTCAACTTGAGCCACTGCGTCCGCTATACCGAATCCATCTATGTTTGTGTGCAATGCGTCCACTCTGTGAGCTGCGTTGGAGTTAAATCTATATTGGGGATCTAGGTTTCGGAAACAAGGACCCGCTGGGTCTAATCCTGAAAAGGAGAACGCTAATAATTTAGAAAGACTAACGATTAAGATTTTACTCTCTAAACTTGTGAGGATTAAAATGGCGCGTCTCATTACGACAAGAATTTTACTAGCCGAGACTAAACTGCTGAACGGCTGAAACGGGACCTGTAGATTTACCTGGTCTCCCGTAGGAGATACAAGACATTTTTTTAAATCAACAAAATATTTTGTAAGTTCAGTATACACCTGTAAGTCGCATAAGCTTTTTGTTCGTCAGTTGATGATACCTCATGGCTGCGAACGAGGCTATGTGTGCTCCGAGGCTTACCCCAACAAGTTCTAAATGTTTGGGAGACAATCCTTTATATGTAAGTTCTGACAGCAATTCACCGAGGAGGTAACCGAGCGGCTTCGTTAGACGCGCTGAACTGTAATTAGGAAATATATTAGGGATGATAATTTGCAAATTGTATTCTACTTTTTTGGAAGAGTTAACTATCTTCGTGAATAGTATAATTTATGATCACTTCTGACTTTGTAAACAAAAAGTAAAAGATATATAGAATATGCCCATATCACGTCTTAGTTAATATTTTCAACAGTGAGAATATTATCTATTTTGTGCAAAGGTCAACAGTAAAATGTTGAGCTATATACGTCGGATGTTAATATTTAAAATTTGTCTAATACCTCGTTCTAATGTGTGTCTAATATATACTTACATCGGATAACTCCGCATCAATATAGGAAATACTTCTACCACAATTACATTGCGATCCAATTTCAGATACGGGTCCAATATCATACGGACGAAAGGAGAGAACGAGGCATCTAAATATCCCGTAATAATTACCTAAAAATTTCACGTAAAATAGTTAATCTAGCGAGCTACCTAGATTAAAATTAAAATTGTTGTATGATAGGTTACATATTCACTATTTGTATTTTGTGATGACATCAGTAATTCAGTAATGTAAGTAGATGTATCGCCTTTGGATTGGTATGCTGAAATGTTTTAACTTAACTTCTTCCTCATGAGTTACTGTCGCAAGATTAGTTACTGTGGTACCAATGCGATCTTTGCAGAGACAATAAAATTCATATAAACTGTAATCATTAGTATTCACCTGAGTTTTTCTTCTTTTAAAGTCTAACACATCAGCGACACATGCAGCTCCGTCGCGGCCGAGATTGCAAATTTTCTCATTGGATTCAAATATATTAGACTTTGGCCAAAATACGATGATATTCAACGATCGCTTTGTGTTCTCCGATAATGTTGTACTCCGATTCATGCCAGGACCTAAACATTTATTCAACAGTACTTGTATACATTGTAGTAGTAACTTCATTTATTATTATCTACAAGTAAAGTGGTAAATTATACGTACAATCAGCGAAAAGGCCGGTCGGATATCCAGTATCCTGGCTCGCCGTCGCCAAACCACAACCTAGTACAAATCCTAATATAGTACATTTCATCATTAAATGGTTTTTGTTAATACACACAAGAAACACTACTGAACAATGTTATGATTAACATTAGACTGATGCGTTTCTCAGATTCACGGGCTGAGGTCGAATATAATTAAATGCAGGTATTTAGAACTGTGCGTTTTAACTGAAACAATTTAAAAATTCTTCACTGTAGGAATACTAACAAAACATTTTATACTACAGCTATGACTATAATCTTCTATTATAAACTATAAAATATTTATGACTATAAATAATAAGAATTATTATGATAATTCTTCTGGCTTTTACGTACATGAATCGTGGCTGTTAATTACATTTAATGATATTTTATTAACCGCCATTAATATCCTTCTTTAGTAAATTTGGATAAATTAAAGCTAAGCGTTGATATTATTTGATTTGGGTATTTGAAAAAATTAAATCAACATTTACATGTAATAAAAAATATTATTAAAAAATACCTTTGTTCGTTGTATTATATTAATTTTGAAATTAATATATACAAATATAAGCGCTTGTGCCTCATCTGTCGAGTCAGTGCCGGTTGTTTCTAGTATTTAGTCAGAAAATTACCTAAACAAGTAATTTCTGATGGTTGCAGATCTACTTTATGTAGCTTTTATGGACCCATGAGCGGTGGAAAATATTTGACATGACGCATATTCACATACAGCCCCTAAAAGTTTTATATTTCAATTTTCAGTTCATCATAGCCCATTTAAAATATGATAATTAACTTTTAATAGAAACACTAATTGTATTTTATTTATGTTATTAATTAAAGAAATTATGTTTCATATCTTAATAAAGTGACATCTACTTTCGAATGTTTTTTTTTTTCTGACGAAACAAGCGAGACGTTCATCAGATGGCATTGGTTAATCCCTGCCCATAACAATGTGGCGCTAGTTAAGATGTACACAGCACCACATTGTGCTCTACGCCTGGAGACAGATTATGTTGTTTTGTTACCGAAGATATTAAGTCTCGTCACCAAAGCCTCCGCCCAGGTTGACGATCATTAAGGCAAGATCTCGACACCGCCGCTCTGAAAACCTAACGAGCACTCTTTCTAAAGTACTGGCGGAAGTTCTTTAGCCGGTGTGTTCATCTTCGACTCATATTTCCACCACATTTAATGTTTCATCCAATTATAGGTACGGCTTTTAGTCCTGTTTTTAACCTCGTGCCCAAAATTCTTGACATCGATCTGCTTTCGACATTATAATCACGTTATGCAAATTTATAACGTAAAGCACGTCAATTTATCCCGCATAGTGTTTATCTTCAATGAGGTTAATATTTAAAACTAATAATTATCCACAACATTGATTGCGGCTCAAAGACTACAATTCATTACTTTATTCCTGCTTCGATGCCGAGGCTACAATTAAGCTTGGATGACGGTAGCTTTTCTGATTCCACACAGCTACTAATTGTCCGCTATCGTAGCATTGTTGTATTCCTGTAGTCATAAATCCCAGACAGGAGCAGACTAATGCTGAATTGGGCCCTAGGCAACGTTGTAATTACAGGTCTATTTTTCAGTCATGCCACATATTTTGCGTGTTTGTTTTATTCAAATATTTTTTAAAAATTATGGGCCTTGCTAAATACCTAGGTTGCCTTGGTTGTAGTCCACCTCCGATCGCAGAGCAAAACTAAGCATATCAACATCTACCTAGTTTTTACCAAACATGAAAAATACAGGTAAAATTTTAACATATTGTGTACTGGTGGTAGATGTCTATTGTTATTTATTTTTTATAAACTTGTTTGTCTGGGCTTTTTTGGGCACTGGTCTGTTTCTTGTCCTTTAAAATTCTCGTTTCTTAATTTATTTCCTTGTTTTTCTTCTTTCTTTCTTTCTTCTTTTTTTCTATTCTTATCTTTCTTTCTCCATTCTATTTCCTACTTTCGTTCATTGCACTCAATATGAAGGGAGACAGCCATTCTTTATTTATTTCTTAAGACTATTACATTTTTACTTATTCTATTTCATTTACATTTATTCTTATCTTTTACTATACATTCTCTTGTTTTGGTTTATTTCCTTTTACTTATTCTAATACATTTGATTTCTTTTTTTTTTACATTCTCGCTACTTTACTTTTACGTGTTTCATATCTTATTTTCCTGAATTGTTTTACTTATAACCTTTTTGCAGTACTGCAAAAAGGTCGGACGGCTGTGGCTGTGTTTTATTGTTATTATTACTTGTACTTATTTCGGTCGCTAAACAGTAGTGTGCAAACATTTCTATGTTCCGGATTGAAGGGTACTATACCTAGTAAAATTACTGGGGTAACGAGACTAGTTTTAATTTACGTCTCAGGGGACGCGCACAGCGTGGTAGAGTGTTTATCATCCTGACTAACGCCACGTTGTAAAGGGCAGGAGCAACATGGCTTACCATCAGATGAACGTTCCGCTAGTCTCGTCGTGTAATTGAATAAGAAAAAAACTTACACACTATATTGTTATTATCGACACATTGCATTCTGGTTACAGTTATTTTTCTTTGTTTATGTACTTTTGTATTAGTGATAAAATGATAACAGACAGTGTTTTACTTTCAACAATCTATATCTTAAAGGGTTATTACATAAATATTATATGTTCTCAATGATGTATGCAGGATGTTATACACTACACCATATTGAACTCGTCGCTTTAAATTGAATGTCTGGTTACCCTAGTAATTGCATTGGACATCATATAAACCGTAATACGGTAATGTTTTAATACTAGTGTTTGGGGGCAGAAATAAAAGCTGCGTTCTTACTTACCGCGACGGTCTTCGGCAATAGAAACCTTCCACCGGTTCATCATCATCAGCCGATAGACGTTCACTGCTTGACATAGGCCTCCCCCAAAAAATCCCACCTAGATCAGGTAGGGATTTATAATGGGGTGATTTGTGCCATTTCCCACCACGCTGGCTCAATGTGAGTTGGTGGGAGCCAGAGGCTCGTTTGTAGAATATCAGGGTGCACCACAAGCAGGTGAGGTCGGCTTGGATCGCATGAGTTGTTGTGTAGGAACCCTTACATCCTTTACCCCACTACCACCGGATACAGTATAGAAACTTTTTACGATATAGGCTCTAAGTGTTGCACTCTACTGTGGGAGTTGTCTTTTAAAAAAACAAAATATTCCCAACGTTGCTATAGACCGATTCTTTACAACGTACTCCAGTTTCTTGATAGCGAATAATTAACGTTTTGTAATGTTCGTGAAGGGAAATATTTTACCTTAAAACTTAGCAAATACAGTTGTTGAAGACCGCGAATAGCGGAAATTGAAATTACGCAAATACTTTAGAACTTCCTACAGATAATTGCTTGCTTTAAAGAAGACAGAGGTCGGCGTTGCAACGGGATATTGCGATGCTGTGATGAACAGTAATTATTAAACAAGAATTATTAAACAACTTGTAATGACTTCACGTAAAGAATAGTTTAGGTTTACATATTTAACTCATTCATCAATCTTGACTAGACAATTGCTAACAAAATTACTGATAGTTTCTAACGAATAAAGTTAGGCTAAGTAATATTTATCAAACATTAGTTAAAAGCAAACGTCGGCTTTAGAAATATTTTTACATAAATACGTCTGTTGATGTCGAAATTTTAAAGTACATGCTTTATAAACTTAAACTTAATGACATTTTATATAAATAATTTAGTTTTTAAAATAAACTACTTGTGTGTACTTAAAACGAATGAGAAAGCAATATCATGAAAGAAGATTTTTTCTATGTCATAGGGTACCGGAAAATTTAAGCTTTATGAGAGTCAAGTTCAAAACTTAGCAATGTCAAAGTCATACTGATTTTCTCTATTTTTTTTGTCAGAGACGGGTATAACACATTTGCTTTATAGTTAGTGATACATTTGCCTGTGGCAAAGTCGCGGTGGCAACTGCTTTTTTTTTCTTTACAGGGAAAGTAGGCAAAGAGCGAACAGTCCACGTGAATGAAAGTAAGATCCTCGTTAAGATCTGCAGCTACAAAACCCTGAGATATTAAACCCCCCAATGTTTGCATACTACTGTGCAGCGGCAGAAAAGAATGCTTCAGTGGTACCCACCTCTGTGGTCTAATCCACTAAAATGTATCTCTGTAAGAAATGTTACTAAGATACTATATTATATATATACATTAAATGCTATACAAATATATTCTTGCGAATTCAACGTATTCATTTCTTATTGAGTGTAAATACATTTGAATGGGATCCAATTTAGTACTATTTTATGTATTAGTACCCTGAAAGAACTTATTTGTGAAAATTCAAAAAATAGTACCAAATACACAAAAGCAACGACAAAGCTTAGAAAATGAACAAAACGTTTATGTTCTGAACTAAAAAGCTTTTTTGATGAACGCAAGAGAATACATAGAATATTTTCAATAACATTTTACCTAAAAATATATATATATATATGTTATTGTTTATTTATTTATTATAACTTACATGTTGGGATGTAGGTGACTTTTACTGGTGACAGGTTTCTGTTTCTACGGTCCTGTAGTCACGAGCTAGCTAGAATAGGATTAACGTAAGTTCTGCCTGTCGTAGAAAGTGACTAAACGGATTATCCTGATGCGGGGGCTTTGAATGTAGGGGTCCTGCGAAAGCAAATGCAATGTGGTTCTGTATTTGTCGTAGCCCAGCGATGGTAAGTAGAAAGTTTTAGCTCTTTTTTGATATATATGATAAGTGTAGACGGAGTTCAGTGCGTTCTGCAGGAGATACCCGGAACCCCTCATTCAGTACATACTGAAAGAGACCACTTAGAGGGTTTTAGTGGGTGAAAATCTCACATAACCCCGACTTCCCTTCAGAAGAAATCTATAGAAGATATCCTGGAGTTGCTGGAAGGCGTTTAACTACATAAGCTGGTAGCTGAAGTTATTATTTTTTTTTAAATTATCCCGCCTTTTTTCCCAGTAGGAGTAAGCAGAGGCGAATAAGCACCCACTTTTCGCCAGATGTGGTCAGATTAGGTCCCATGTAACAGGGGGCGAGCCTGTTGCCACTTTATTGGGACCACCACACGCACACAGAAAGATGATTTCAGTGTGCGAGTTTTCACACGATGTTTTCCTTCACTATTTGTATCTCGCTGTTGTAACTAAAGTTCAAAAATGTACATAACTTTAATATTAAGTCATCGGTACATGCCGAGATTCGAACCCGCGACCTTCGGAATGAAAGCCGCACGCTCTAACCATTAGGCCAGCGAGCTACTGAAGTCATTAAGATATTATAAATAATATTTTTTTACACTATTAAATACCTAACAACATATAAACTTATTGAAATATTATGTTATTTTGGCTTAAATGTGTTTGTTCTGTCATTGTATTTGTTTAGTGTTTATTACTTATTATTGTATTTCGATCACCTGGAATAAAGTGCGTAGAACATGTAGAATATGTTCTTGTCGTGTGTGTTCGTGTCTTTGTGACAATAGCAAGTGCAACGCACCAGGGCGGCGTGGCGGCGTGGCGGCGTGCCCGTGGTGCGTTTGTTACTTTCGTCCGATTGCCGCAACGTTTTTTTTCTTTACATGCGGGTGGGTGTAGAAAGCCAATTATTTACTAATGTGGTCTCGAGACGGAGACGCGAGCCGTACCGGTTCTACCGGCAGTACCACTTCGCACCGCACCACGTGAGCACGCGGAGACGGCGGCGCGACGCGACACGGCGCGGCCGATTTAAAATGTGTTGTTAGTCGTGTACACATCGCACCGTTCCAACTGTTTATTATCCGCTGTGACAATGAACGACACCGCCCAGGACAGCGCCTGGGATTGGTACAAGGAGATGGTTAAGTCCTGGCTGGAGGACCCCGACGTCGGACAGTACGGGAGTCTGAACATGACGTCACTGAAGATGGATCAGGCGTATGTGATAGGGGTGTCGGACAGAAATGTTACTGTTTACAGCGTCTCCGATGATTGTTTTCGAGTGAGTCCATTTTATGAATAAACAATTAAATCTCTGTCTTTATAAAAAAACTTTCAGAACTTAATTTTTTTTATTATATAACAAAGAAAACATGCGCTTACAATATGAAATAGGTTGAAATAAATATTAACATTTGAGTTATGCAGTCGACAAAATATCACTTGTTGTTACCGTTCACCGCTTGTTCTTGTTTTTTTTCAAGCTTTTATTTCACAGACAAGTGCTCTAGCATTTTAAAATTCGCTATCTAGTTACAATGAGTTCTGTAAACACTTCAAAAGGTCATTGACAAGTTTGTTTGTGAACAATAACAGAAGTGGTAAATATTTATTGTTATATCACTTAGAAGTTTGAGCCTTGGTTAAATAAGTTATATATAGTTGCTTATATATTTAACTTGATTAGAAAGAAAAAGAATTATCAATATATAAATAGAATTGCTAAATGGTGTAAATACAGTAGAAATAACAGTAATGTGGTAATTCATAGGAAAATAATATTTCTTTTCAATGTTTTAGTTATTATAATATATATTTGGGTTGTTCGGAAAGTCATTTCGCTTTTTTTGGGGAACATGAAAGACAATATCAGTATGTAAGGTATATAATAATAAATATATAAGTATGAAAGGCAATATCAGCTCTCAAGACATATAATGGTTATGCGGCTTAAGTGTGAAGTTGGTTTCGAAAAAACGTAATTAAGTCCTCTGACGGGAAAAAAACGAAATTACTTTCCGAACAACCTATTATTAGCAAGATAATTTAACTATTCAGTTAAACTTATTCTGAGACATAATGAAGGAATATCTGGTTCAAATGATCCACCTTAATTTATCCAAATATATCATTAAATCATTGAACTAATGTACATAATACTAAAGTTTTTATTTACTTTAGTTATTATTTTTCTTTCATATTTAACGTAAAGTTTTACTTCTTTCATGTAATAGAAGATTTCATATATCATTGATGGTAGTATAAGGCACGTAATGTATATATCCACAGTAGTATTTACTGGTGAGGAATATTAATGAGTATAATTAATAAAAACCTGACTAGCTTATACTGAACTAAGGGATATAATGTCTACGAGATATTTTAGGGGGTATTAATGTGACGGGTTTAAAACAAACAAGAATTTTTTATTAACAAAATCAAATCTGATTGTCTCTCGTAATAAACGTCACGTTATAAGTATGAAGGTTAAGCAACATATAGAAACGTGTAACAGTAGTCTTAAGAAAAAGCCAGTTTACTGGTCTCGTAAGCTTATTAAGATTTTTTAGCGTTGACTGTGCAACAGAATGCACCTAAGTTTCCCGCACCTACCTCAATTAAAGCACTAAGTTGAGTAACGCTACCGAGCGAAGTTGAACACGAATAACAACATTACAGATACTGTGGACAACTTAACAAACATCGTTGAACTCAATCCAAATGTTAAAAACAACTCTAAAGTATTCTGTAATGAGTTTAGTACTAAATACAGTATATGCGTCTAATGAAAATATTTCATCGCGTGAAGAGCTTGGAATTTAATTTGCCTTAGTTTGTTACTTCATTAACATCAGCAGATAAATATCCACAGGACATAGTCATCACCCAAGGATCTAAACACCAATCCTTCTTGCATATTGTTTCCATAACAGCCAATTTACGTCCCTACTGCTGGGGCACAGGCCTACCCTCAATATGATGGCGATGGGGCCATAGTCACCACGCGGGCCCAATGCGGGTTTCCTCACGACGTTTTCCTTCACCATTTGTATTTCGCTGTTGTAACTAAAGTTCACAAATGTACATAACTTAAATATTAAAGTCATCGGTACATGCCGAGATTCGAACCCGCGACCTTCGGAATGGAGGTCGCACGCCCTAACCGTTACGCCAGCGAGCTACCCAGTATATTGTTTACAAGAATATAATATTGCAGAAAAGAGTACATAAACTAAGAAACTTGTAATTTTTGGGTATATTGACGCTTGATAAGAACTTAATGTGTTATTATTTACATAAGAGCTTTGTTTACTATTATGAAGAACTAGCTGTAGAGCTAGCGTCGCTCGCTTTGCTGGTAGTAACAACCCCACAACTTTATTTGGGGGAGGAATGTTGTAAAATCCATTTTTAGTTGACCTTTAAATGGCAGAAGTGATATCTCTACTACTTTGATTGTTTGTGTCTAATAGTTTCATAGATTCCGTGATGAATCAATGAATCATTGGATATTTTCTACACACACATATATACACAAAAATTCATAAATACGTACTGTGCTATAATTTCTTACAAGTATAATAAACATGTTAACATAACTAAAAGTGTTACTTAAATCGATAATATCCTCATTACTTCAGTTAAATAAACAATTAATTGTTAACGTGCTAGTTCGTTGTATGTTCAACAATATTGTGAACTTAAACAATTTGTAATTGTTATATAAGTTGTGAAAGGGTTAGTTACCGTTTAAGTGATAATAAACGGCAGCTTACTTCGCCATTGTTGTTACTAAGTTACGATAATTTAATAACAAACTACTTGCTGCACGATGTTTGATGAGTTAATCGGATTTCCCGGGGAAAGCCGGTGACACGTCAATCGATGTAAAACGTGGAATGTACAAGGGTCAACGGCTTACATGGTGGGAAAGTCAGTTTTTTTTTATTCTATTAGTAGACAGTGAACGGTGCTTTATTAACCTTATAATGACAATAATAAAACTAGATTTATTTCATTATTTATTACCTAAAATAACGAGACGTTTGCAGCCTACATAGTCTTGGTAGGACTACAAAGTCCTGCTCTCTTACCCATCGCATTTACGCAAATGAGTATCTATATAATAAAGGAATTTATTTATACTCTTAAACGATATTTTAATGTGTTACATGATTATTTGAATACTCATTATATATCAATACTTATAATAACTGAAACACAGTACAATATATACAAACTTTCTGTCTGTCAAATGAATGGATGCTGTTACTTCATAATGGTTTCTTACGCCTCTGGAAATATATTTTTTTTTATTTATATCTCAATATCCATATACACAGAACTGTACATACAATATATTTAAAAAAATCGGATTGTGTGGAACAGATTAAACTTAAAATAAGTTTTCTTCCGGCAGACCCCGGCAAAAGACAATAACAACATAAGGAAGAATTATGCAATACATATATAATATATAAAATGTGCGAATAGACACGAAGATAAAAGTCGTGTTCTCTCTTCTTAAATATAACTGAGTAGGAACAGGCACTGATATCATGAAGAGCATCCTAGACCTTCACCGCTTTTACATTAAAAGAGTTATTGTTGTATGTGTAGTGAGATGTGCGAGTCGATTCATCACTCAAAGGTTAGAGGAGGAATGAGCTGACGGATGTCCGTCCTGTCATAGTTTCCACGGAGTATTTTAAGCATTTTAATTAATATTTATGGTAAAATATACGGTAATAAAATCTTTAGATATTGTTATTACTTTTTATTTACATGCCCGCGGCCGCAGAGCAATGCCCGTATGTCCCATACACTGTCCCCGTACAATAGATTTATGAATTATACAGACTTCAATGCATTGAATCTTTCTTCTGTTTGTCCATTGTTATCCATCAATCAATCTATATTCATCGAAGATTATTTGTTAATTCATTTCTGCATGTATAAAGACGTTTATAATGTTATTTATGATAGAAAACGATGGTTATTACGTTGTATAGAATACGATTGAAAACAATTTGCACTCGGGAGATGTTCAACGAGGTCACATGCATTCTTTTTATATTATTATAATTATTATTACCAAAGAAAAACTATAGCTTTGTTCATAAATTAAAACCTAAAAAACCGGATTAAGTTGAACTGTTGTATTTAGACCAGTATTTTTAAGTAGATCATGTTTGGTTTATACCCCTATATATATATCAGAGATAATTCATCCAACACCTGTAGAGATAATCCGGGCATACACTTTAAAATAGACTTAATCGTTTTTCACGTAATATTAAGTAAATCAAAGTGGGATATATTTCAAGATATTTTTGATATATTTATGCATTAACAACTGTCTTTAATATATATTATAATTCAAAGTTAATACATATTCGTTCAACTTTGTTTTGGCAGTTAACATTGGAGCTGAGAACTCTCTGAAGCATAAAAATAAGTAAAAATCAGCAATAGAAACCATTAAAAAAAGAGGATTATGAAAATTATGTCATCATGCAAGCAAATTGCGAACCAACTGGTGTACTCGTATCGCTGAGAATCTCCAGCATCAGCTTGAGATAAAACATAGGACGTCTCATTACACTAACAACTTGAATGGAGGTAGAGTTCTCTTGGCATAAGCCGTCTGGGTCGCTTGGTACCTGAAGTGATCCTTAGCTTAAATTTTTGTAAACAAACACCACTATGTAAACACACGTTTCTTCCGGTTTGAAAAGTGTTATAACAAGTTAGCGACGTAATTAGACATGTGTTTTATTTATATGAAGACAGCTAAACACGCATATAACTCTTGTCATGGTCAGTGATCACCGTTGCCAATACACAGTCGCAAAATCAGAAGAATTGTGTGTGTGTTGCCGAAATTAGAAATACTTTTGTGTAGTAATCATAAGGGTATGAAGTAAAGAAAAGTACAGTACATACCATTAGGTAAACATGTACTTGTATGTAATTTTATTTATTTATTTACCTTATGATAAGTCGTACATATCCCTGTCCATAATTATGTGGAGCTAGATAAAATGATAATTACTATCATCTGCTCATCGCTCTGAGACATTATACTTTCTTACAACAAACACCTTTCTAACTGAGATACAGTAATGATTACACATTACTATTTGGCGGTATGTACAGAAGCTTTGGGCTTACCTGCATTACGGTTTTCTACCATATCTACCACGTATAATTGTTACATAAAGAAGTCTCCAAGAAGATTATATGTTGGAAATTTAGAACTACCTCCGGTCGATTTCTTCAACTTGTATGTACGTTTGCGTTTTGCATATTTCAGCCTCGGCGTAACAAACATTTGGTGGTCGTGCTAATTGCGAAAAAAAAACTACATCCGTAATGTTATACAGTAAGGAGAAACCGCCGCTCCGTGCAGTTTCTATATTGAGTATTCCAGCCGAGTGATTGTTCTAAATGGACGGTGAAATTACTCAAGCTGCTGACTTACTCAGTATTAAGAAACCTAACACTGACCACTATTGAACATATGATCTATTTAATTATTATTCAAATAACGAGGAATTAACATAGTAATAATTACAAACGTGTATCAATTTTATTCATTTAAAATATGTATACTAGTATGTATGTACAAAGACGCCCCTAACTCTATCGCTTTCGATAAACCTTCTTGTTGAGAGGATTATAAATGTTTTATGCAAGAAAAACATGTGTACTCTATCAAAGAATAATATAACATATAAAAAGTATAGCAAATAACATATATATAAATAAATTTATTACAAATAATAAGTAGTCACACAATGTACCAGTAAGGGTGATAGTCAATGAAATAGTCTTTTAAAAAGTTTCTTGTGTTTAAAATAATACTTGTTGAAGTTGAATATTTGTATATATTGGTAATGAAACGAATGTCATTTTTTTTTTGCTTTTAATTGAGACGATAATAAGGGTGTTTTAATAATAAACATCAGCCCGCGGCAGTGCACGACTGGACGAGGGCTGCGTCCAACCCGTTTAACCCGTTCTTCGGCTACATACATTCGGTCTCTACCAGTATTAATATATATTTTATATTGTAAATGAATTATTTGATGTATTCTAAACATTTTAACTTGTACTGTAGTGGAAGCGAGCGAAACAATGATATAATAGATTTACAAGCATGCATTGTGTTAAAAATTATGTCAGGTTGTAACTGTGGATGGTATGCAAAATACATTCAATACAACTTGTAGTTTGTTATAATAATATTTACTATAATTACACTTATAAATAATAAAAAAAAATATATGTTTAGCGCATATCATTTCTATGAACGTCCACTGTTGGACGTGGGTTTTTATGTGACGTATTTCGCATAATACGGTCTAATACAATAGCTCGATTCTTTATCTATGGAAAATGATTAGTTCGACTTTATATTTATTGTTTTGCTATAAATAAATATATATCTACCCCAATTTTATCGTAAAATTGTTAACAGGAATTGCTTTAGTAATAAAATTATATTGTAATTGTCCTCAGTGGGTTCCTACCATAGCCATAAGGGTTTGCCTCTTCAGGGTTTATTAATGAACTCAAGGGTTTTAGAGTATTATACAGAAATAATTGCAGAAGGTACATATATATATCATTTCCAATTAAATCGTTGTGATGTATGTGTGCATTATAGTTAAGTATATAAAGAAATATATTTTATTTTATAAATCGATAATGTCTTTATAATGCAGGAGACTAAGACATCAATGTCTTACTTAGTCTAAATACTAAGAATAGTTAAGTATTCTTTTAGAGGCCTTACTAGTCATAGAAACGTATAAGGATTAGTACGAGTAAATTACAATGGATCGTGAATATATCTCGTAGAATTAAAAAGCATTAAAACAAAAAGTAAACCTTAGCTTAGACTAATGGATTAAGCCTGTGAAACCTTAGTACGAGGGATCGAATTCGTACCCTCGTACCTTTATTAACACCCTCGCGAATCAACTAATTTAAAATGTATGATATATCATATAACAACAGAGCTACTAACTAATATACTAGCCTAAAATATTTGATGATGATGATATTTTCTGGCAACAAGTTTTTTATTCTGCTATAAAGAAATAGCTAAATAAGGCTGAGATAACTATCTAAACTAATTATACTAGTATTAGTGATTTGCTGTTTTTATAACGAAAGAACACCATTCCTTCTGTTACTTTCATACATTGATTGTTATATAAATAGATAATCATATGTTTAGGTAATACTAACTTCTTAAATAAAAAAAATACATGAGGACCTAGCTTAAATTATTATTAATAGCGTTACAGTGCTAAAAAATCTTAGTAGTTATACATTTGACGTCAGTAGTAGTCAATTATATTTAATTACTTTGTATTCCTGACTATCATCACGATTTAGTCAGTTTAAGTAATCGTAGGTATCTATAATAGTATCCGTATAGACAGCCTGCTGGGTTTTAAGCATATCAATCAACATATTTTTTCATATTGATTTCGTATATTCAATTTATGTAGAGAAACTTACGACGTAAATATTTTGAGGTCTAAAAAGTGACGGGAGACCTTTTAAATTCTATTCAATATGTTTCATATGTAGAAAGCAGACTTGTTTATAAAAAGACTTGACAATGAGTGGATAAACAAGTTACGGCTTGTTTTTGGGTAATTTCAAATATATTACTTTCTAAAACCTTTATCATATGTTTAAATTTCTTCTATAAAACACCTAATATTGAAATATGTCCGGCTTTTACGGATATTGTATTAATTGAATGAAACACACCATCCTGTGTAAAACCTATGAAAAGGAGATCAAGTTTTAATATTCCTTTATTTTTGTATCAAAAATAAAATATTTCATATTTGTATACATTTTCTTATACATAGATTATTATTACTTATTACTTAGATAGATTAGATACAGATTGACTTTTTATAGGTTTTTTGTAGTAATAAAATATATTTTTTTTAATATTAATTTCTCTCTTGTTCATATAATATAATATAATTTCATTATCAAATCATTTAGATAGGTCTTTAGTAACAGATCTCATTGACACTTATACATCTATGTTATTATAAAGAATTTTTGATTTATATTATTACAAATCGTTTTAATAATGTTCTGTTTCATTGAACTTCATTTTACTATAATTTATTATTAAATAACACGAGGGTGAAACTTAATAGCAATTTTGTTTTTACAGCGGCCGTTTTAATAAGAAACGAAAGTCCGTCACAAGCCATTACGCATTGAATTATTCTTAACAAAGTCAATGTTGTATTTGTTTCTTATCAAACACTTTTTGAAGTTAATAATGATATTTATAACTGTTTCCACTATACTTGAAACTTATAGGGTAGAGTATAAGTAAACTTAAATATAATATTTAACTTATTGCAATATTTTAACTATTAAGTAAAAAAGACAAAAGCCATTACGTCAGAAGTATTTTAAACTTTTCATTTTAACATCAGTGTTATACGGAAAGACCTTTGAACTTATTCAAATACTAGGTATAAAATACTATGTATTCTGTATATAAGACAAGTGCCAAATTAAGTGCTATAAATCCCTGTTTTCAATTAAAATTATAATGTTTTATGTTTTGTTTCTAAACCCTATATATATATATATATATGTATAATAATTCGATCGTGAAATTGTACTAAGTTTTTGTCAGCTCTCCTTAGAGGACTTGCGTTGCGAGCTTTGTCTAAATACTGACTATAGAGAAATTTTGTTTAAGTTTAAGTATCGTTTTACAGTGTCCCTTCGTGCTGCAGAAGTCTCTAAAAAGCGGAGTGCCAAGTTCCATGGTGGTGAATACCGCGAGACGAGCCACCTGGAGAGTGTACGAGGATGTCCACGAGAAGTACATAAGCGCTGTAAATACCACGTAAGTGTTGTTTTGTTTAATATTAAATATATAAAAAAAAACATTATTACAATGTGATAGATGGCGTGTCACTGGATGGAACAACGTGGGACCGATTGACGTGGAGATCTTTGGGGGAGGCCTATGTCCAGCTGTGGACATCTATCGGCTGATGATAATTTGCGTGCGGGGTTAAAAAGGGTGGTGGCTAGCCACTCAGAGGAGAACGATCGTTGGACGTGGTCTCCTGACATCTGGTAGTATTCGTGAATGTGGTAAAGGGGACTGCATAAAATAGACCCCGTGACGGCCTGTCCCAGCAGTGTTAGAAGTCGCGATTGCTTTCTGACTGTGGATCTTGTGACCTCTCCAAATTCTGAACGTCACCACTGATAGTCTTTTAATGGGTAAAAATCTCAACATTATACTATGTTATTGTATATTACTCCAGAAGAGAGGTTTTCTTTTTCATAGATTTCCTCCTCGAAACCCAAAAAAAGGTGGCTAGCCACACAGATTTGAAGATACCGAACCCCCAAAACCAACCCCTCAACTTGTACTCCGTAATCAAACTAGGGATTCTAGAGGAACAGGTAGCCAATGCATCGCGTAAGTATTAGGAACATATACATTTTGTTATTCGCAAAGCTTATTGATATACATTTATATATCTAGTTTTTAACATGTCTCTTCAATTAAAGTTGCAGTACTTGTTTAATTATGTAAGCGGAGTAAATTGCGAAATATTCAGTGTTTTTTGCGTATGTAAGTTACAATAAATGTCATTTAATTTATTACACAAGCCGGTCCGAAAGTAAAAGTGTAGATTTTACGTCAACTTTACGGTTCCGTTGCGTTGGAGCGGCGATTAATAGTTTTTTTTTAAAGAAAAGACTAACCGCTGTGTTATGATGTTTTCTTGTATTATCTTTTAAAGCAATAATGAGCTATTTTTGTGAATCAAATCATATTTATTAACAACCTAAATGAATCACTAACTATATAATACGTTACAGTACCGACATTGATAATTCACATTTGGGAATATCGTATTTAGATATTTCCGTTTGCGATTATAGAAAACTAAGGACATTAGTATTTTTTAAAAGTCTTACACTATAAATATACTAGGCTGTTCCTCGTTTTTTTGCTGGTCGTAATATAAAGTCAAAACTTGAAATATGTCTGAAATATTTCTTGAGAGCAACCGCAACCGCAAATGACTTTCTACAGCCACCGTTACTATAGCAACAGGATAAATAATAAAAAATGATTGGGAAAGTACAATGTGATAGATCGCGTGCCACTGGATGCGAGCAAAGTGGGACCGATCGACGTGGAGATCTTTGGGAGAGCTTTTGTCCAGCTGTGGACGTCTTCCGGCTGATTGGATTGGATTTGGATTGGATTGGGAAAGTTGATTAGAGATAAAATGGTGAAGGATCTATGAAATACAAAAAATAAAAAGCCTATAACCATCTGCATATCATTCTCCATGTCGATACATTCACTAGTTTTCACGTGATTGGCGAATAAAAAGACCCATTTTTATAATATATATATATAGATGTAGACTTTTCTCTAACTTCGTACGATTTTGCATTATCTTGATCAAGTGTGTACAACATAAAATTCATATATTTTGTATGTGTATATATAGACGGCGTGCGTAACATTACTGTGAGCGTCAAATTTACGCGTGTCAAGGAAACTTTAAAATAAACTAAACGAGCTTTTGGAAAAATGCCAACATTATATTTTCTTTACTCGTATCGTACTCATTTATTTTTAATTTCGAAGATGTTTTTAAGTAATTAGTCATTTCAAAACTATACTCATGACAATCTAATTTAATGTTTTAATGTTAACATTGAAATTATTTTGGTGCTTATCTAATAATTGTGTTACACAAGCTTTCTTGTTATACAGCTTTTATAATAGTGTATTGTGTATGGCATTATTTATTAATAATAAGTGATTTCGATTTGAAACTTCAGAAGCTAAATAAATTACTTTGTTAATTATCTCGTTTTGTATTAAATGGCAGAAGAATATTAGTCATAGCTTCAAATGATTATCTTGCTTGTTTTGATGTATTATTAACATATGAAAAGAAGGGTTGCAGAAGGTTAACATTTCAAATAGGGGTTGCAGGAGCTTAACAACCTGATCTTCATGGAACAATAAAACAGTTGAACCGATTTCTATTTAATTTTTTTTGCAATATTATTAGAATACTTAATTTAGATTTGTTTCATGTTTCACAGCAACTTTTCGTTTATTTTTGACTTTTTAAAGTTAATTTTAGTTTTATAAGAACAATTAAGTATTTTCTATTGTAATCTAAATGGCAGATATTTCCGCAGTGGGCTGATATGCCAGCTGCGCCCAGAGCTGGGCCAGTTCGGTGTGTATACGTTGAACGCGAGCGGCGGCGGCTGCGACGTGCGCACAGACAAGGATCCCGTCAATATATATTTACGTAAGTTTTTATAAACATTACAACATTAACGACGCTGTGAACGACAAACCTAAACTGTCAACAAAGGCTTTACATTAAAATTTTATTTATTCTAGACAAACTTTTACTGAACTAAACGACTAGACGTTCTCTTGAGTGTAAACTAACGCACCTGTTAACGCCATTGAGGCGCTAGCTAAAATGTTTACACTGTACTTTCTGCTTTGTTTACATGATACTCATAGTGTCAAGAAGAAAATTTCCTCCTCTAAAACGGCATTTAAATTGAACACTGGTATATTTGCTCACTACTCCTTGACGGTCTTGTAACTAGACGGCCTCCCACAACATAAACTTATTACAAATAAATTGGACGACTATGTAACTTCTATAGTGCTTTTATGGATTATATTATTAATAACATGGGACTTGTTGACGTATCAATGTTTTAACCTTAATTCGAGGTAGCGCCGTAACACCATTTCAAGAGATATTTCTCAACAAATAAGGAAAACGAAAAACACATTTGCATCTTTAAAAATTATAGTCCGTGTTCAATATCGTGCAGTTTATCATCAAACCCTTGACACAGAATAGTATCGGGCTGTCCAGGCAGCCTCGATTTTATCTGTAGACGTTTCTCGATAATCTGTTTAATTTTATCTCAAGTTGTTTCGCCTTGTAATATAAATGAGGTGCGAATATGAACATAGGTTTGTTTACAGTTTTCGTACTTGTAAATGACTACATTAAGCACTAAAGTTTGTCTGCCGTCCATTTAATTGTGTAGTGTTTAAAATTCCGCTATAGTTGTAATGAACTAGAACGTAATACTTTTAGTAACACTAATAAAACATAGGTTATTACTTATGAATAGTAATAAAACATGTATTATTACTATAGGTACCACCACGGCCTAACTCTTCTGTTGCCACGACATAAGAAGGGTATCCAATGCAGAATTTCTGTACGAAAAAAAGGCATCACCACGGCGCCTATTTAAACCGCCAAACATTACTGTGTTCCGGATTGAAGGGCGCTTTAGCTAGTGAAACTACTGGGGCAATGAGACATAATGTCATCTCGAAGTCACGAGGTCAATATGATGCTGTGTTTACGATCTAGCGCCATGTTGTTATGGGCGGGCGTACATTATTTACCATCAAGTGAATGTCTCACTCATCTAGTCGTTTCGTTGAATTAAAAGAAAAGTATATAAATAAATAATAAAGTTATGTTCAATTTATACTATATTGTTTATCGATATGTATATAAAAACTATTTACAACCTACTAGGTGATTAGACGAAATTACTCGTAGCAACATCCGCTCGTTTGTCGGGCTATCGTTTAAGTTTTGCTTATCGTAATACTGAGAAGAAAAACTACTTGTGGCTCAATTAACGCTCATTTGTAGCGATTAGGTAATTTTTACTAACGCTAGTAGTTCACATGATAACTAAGATAACTAGTTTAGTTAAATCTACTTT
Source organism: Troides aeacus (assembly GCA_033220335.2). Lineage (NCBI taxonomy): Eukaryota > Metazoa > Arthropoda > Insecta > Lepidoptera > Papilionidae > Troides > Troides aeacus. The sequence goes on along the minus strand of CM067275.1, from coordinate 3,681,975 downwards.
ATACTTCAATATTAGATCAATGTCAACTGTTTTAACGCGATTTAAATAGATTAAATATTAATGTAGCATCTGAATTTGCTAACCTTTACGTTTATTGGAATGTCAAGGACGATGCTTTTGATCCTTTATTAATTTGTGTTTTTTTTTTTTATATCGTAGCTTTTTAATTTATAGTATATCTGATACTAGCTGCTCCCCGCTTGCTTTCATTATCAGCTGATAGACATCCACTGCTGGACATAGGCCTCCCCAAAGATCTCCACATCAAACGATCCTGCGTTACCCTCATCCAGCTGCTTCCCGCAACCTTCTCCAGATCGTCGGATCACCTAGTGCTTCCTTTTTTTTTCTGACAGTAAAATATAATTAGACTTGAAATTTGTTTGAAACATTCTTTGAAAGCAACCGCTACTGCATAAGACTTTCTATAGCAGCCATTACTATAGCAACCGCAAAAATAAAACGTAATGAAAATATTTGAAAAAGTTAATTAGTAACCATATTATGTAGGATTAAGATCCTACATAATATTAATGTCGATACGTTCACTAGTATTCACGTGATGGGCGAACAAAGGAAAGCCATTTTCATTATATGATTGCATGTTAATTTGATTCTTAACATTTTTGTTTTGAATAGTTTCATTAATGATTAAAAATATATCTTTCATATCAACAACGTTCCTACGTTGGCTATTGCGAAAATATTCTCTTATTTCTAAACCAGTGAAGGCCGACAAAAACTGGTTGCTGAGTACATATATCTAAAATTAGCCCGCAGTCGCAGTAAAATCTAAGATCAAGATTCCCTTGATCCTGTTCTATGGGATGCGACCTGAAACACGTTTCCTTAACAGACGCGAAAGCATGTTTCTACTTCTTATTACCTAGAAAAGAAATTTTATTTTTCCTTGATAATTATATGCAGCAAAGGGGAAATTATACGAAAGCGTGACATGATCAGAAGATTCAATCTTAATGTTCCATTTTGATGCTATTTTAATGAATACTTTTTTTATAAAATTTACTAAAACTAAAAAATAATATGTGAGATAATAAATGGTAAACTTGTTCTCCTTGTTATGATCTTTCACTAAAGACAAACTCTGATTACGGTACTATTATCCAGATTTAAATGTTAATATCTTTAATATACTCGAAAGTAATATAATCATCATTGTTACATATTGACTATTGACAGTTATTAAACAATATTTTGTTAATATTTTTAACGAGTTCATTGCTCCAAAATAATAGAAACAAGTTATAAAGCATTTGTATTAGAGTGAAAATAAATAAATTCTAGTCACGCTCTAAGGGATAGAGAAAACGGAAATTGGCATAGTTGTCATCTCAAGTGAAAGCAGTTAATAATTCATATAACAAGGCGACAAAATGCAATAAATCTGCGACGTCTTTAATAATTGTGTGGTGACAGGCGTTACATGGCTGCGGAGTAACGTGATGACAGTCCAGTGGGAAAGCAAAAAGCACAATATCCCCTTATGACTCAACACAGCGGAGAAATACAAGAATCCTGAATTATTTAGTATCTCGTTAATAGTTATTTATTATTGGGAGATGAAACCTTGAATAACCTCTTTCATCGTTAACGAACTCTATATATTTATTTATTTAACTTCATACACCACGTGTTAAGGCGGAGTTAATACCATTGGCATTATCTTCCAGTCTACCTTGGGTAATGCAGAGATGACGTAGGTGCATCAAATAAATACAATATAATATATTAAACACACAAATATATATACACACACGTAAATAAATATATATATAGACACACATACATGATATTACGTAAATATTAAAAAAAATATTAGGAGGACCGGAAAGTAATGTCGTTTTCTTACGCTAAATACAAACATACATTTTTAACGAGTCTTTATTTTTAATCAATGATGTATTCCCCATCATTGTCAATAATCTTTTGCCATCTAGTGAGTAAATTTTCAATCCCTGATCGATAAAAATTAATTGGTTTTTCGGCAAAATATCTAGAGATGGCATTTTGGATATCATCCAAATTTGCAAATGTTTTGCCACTTAAAAAGTGTTGCAGCGCTCGGAATAAGTGGAAATCCGATGGTGCAACATCGGGCGAATATGGTGGATGAGGCAGCACCTCCCACCCCAATTCATTAATTTTTTCTAGAGTTCGCCTTGCGCAGTGCGGTCTTGCATTGTCATGTTGGAGAATGACGCCTTTTCGGTTGACAATCGCTGGCCACTTTTCAATTAAAGATTGATTGACTCGCTGCAATTGTTCGCTGTAGAGGTCTGCAGTAACAGTTTCTCCAGGTTTCAGTAATTCAAAATGAACAATGCCGCGAATACTCCACCAAACACACAAAAGCGCTTTTTTGGGGTGTAAACCTGGCTTAGCAGTACTCCGAGGGATTTCATTTGGAGAGAGCCACTGCCTTTTGCGTTTTGGGTTATCATACAGGACCCATTTCTCATCTCCTGTGATCAAGCGATCAAAAAACGCTTCTGTGTTGTGTCGTTGAAGCAATAAGTTGCATGTGATTGATCGGTTAGCCTTATTCTGTTCGGACAGATTATGCGGGACCCAAACACCTGCTCTGCTTACTTTTCCAATCTGCTTCAAATGTTCTTGGATGGTCGACCAAGGTTTGTTGAGACTGTTTGACAATTCCTCGATCGTCTGACACGGATTTGCTTCCACTTCCGCCCTTAACACGTCGTTGTCTAACGCTGATGGTCTTCCTGATCGATACGAGTCGGAAAGATCAAAATTACCCGATTTGAACTTGGAAAACCACCTTTGGCATTTACGAATGTCCAGTGCATTTGGATAAACATCGCAAATGTTTTTGGTAGCAACTGTTGCGTTATTTCCCTTGCGAAACTCAAAGAGCATGCAATGCCGGATGTGTACCTCTTCTGGTATTTGGCTGGCCATTTTACCCAAAATTACAAAAAAAAATTGTAATTCAATTGTCTATAAGTAAAGAAATCACTATAACCTCACAATGTCTTTGGTACGCCTCTGAACAAAACAATGAGCTGACAAATGACAATCAAGTATTGGCATGCGTAGAAACGACATTACTTTCCGGTCCCCCTATTATTTCTAGGAGGGTTTAGTCCTAATGCCATTGAAGAGAAATTTACTTTCTTCATATATATGTATTGAAAAAATCTTCAAACTATATTTAGTAATCTATACTCTTATAGGTTTGCTATAGTTGATGCAGTTCACATATAACCAGCTTTTAAGTCGTAGTATTATAACTCAAAAGCTGCTTTGGTTTGATCTGTTTCGGTTAGGTTGGCGAACTTTCGTCATATAAAAACTATGATTACATTTAAAAAAATATAAGCAATCGTATACAAATGGAATTCATGTTGGAATATATTGTAATATAGAATTATTGCTATATAAACTTGATAGTATCTAAGTGGATTAGAGATACTGTTGTCTTATATAGATACAACATTCACCAATAAACGTTTGTATGAGAACAATATTATGTTACACACATAATAACGAATTGGTGGAGAATGAATCACATCGTCATAATACCTTTGTCACTACATAGATACTATTAACAGATCGGTATGTAGTATGTACATTGTGTTCCTTGAATAATATTGCTCGTTGTATTTCATTTATATGAACATTGTTCTTGATGGTAAAATATTTAGAAGCAGAGTCCATGAAGAAAAAACCTTAATTATACACACATTGATTTTAAATATACTTCATTCTTGCTTAACTTCAACTTGATTTCATAAATTGTGGTTATTTTTTCGTACTAGTAATTTAAAATTTTTATAATTTTTATCGTATACTGATTTTATGGAAATACACCTGAGAATATATAAAAAAATATGCTGTTGCCGTTTGAGCGTATCTTTGTTATAGTTAGTTCGCACTCCCACAATGTTTATTCAAGACTACATCGATTCAATGACCTTTTATAGTTCAAGGGCCATTCAATCTGGAAAAGTCTATTGAAGGTTGGAATTTCATGGGAGGATGGAGGATCAATCTTTATTGTCTCATTAGCAAGCACTTTGATCAGTGCTTATAATTGTTACATAACTTAAATAATAAATTATTTACAGTTTGATGAATTTTCATTTATATCCTGCTCGTGTGTTACAATACAGCACGAAGACAAGCGACATTAGGTGGGCGTCGCGAAACTGTTGCCCCAAATCCTTTGTTCATTGTCGAGACGACTTGCCTTGATGAACATCATCCGTTACACTCGCTCACAGACCGTTTTAGCTCTTCAATCAGTGCCTGCTTCATTTGAGAATATTGGTTACTTGTTTTTATGCTTGCACTGTTGTGATATCATCTTTTTTTGATACAGGCGTGACAACTTTTCCTCCTTCCAATCAATTCATACAATGGCATCCCGCAAGGCAATGTCTACAATGCCTTGTTACCTGGCCTTGGGCATTTCATTATTATCAATTTCATTACAAGTACAAATTAGTGTTATACTTATGTCGAGGAGGATATTAGTTCCATCAAATTGTTATAAACTTATATGAACATGAAGGAGTTGTAAGGAGCTTATGGGTAACTTATAATTTGATGTGGGTCAGCATTGTTGTAACGATGCAATTAAAGAGGCCTAGAAAACACTATTTATTTGACGAAAGGGGGTGTCATAAACAATTAAAATTCATGCACTTATTGCTTATTTAATTCAGGTCCTTATTTTCTTATAGTTTATTCCCTTCCTTCAAGGACTTTAATATTAAATATAATATAACTTTTCATTTCTAAAATAATAAATAACCAAGTTATGTAGAATGTTTTAAATGCTACATTCGCGTGCAAGTTTGTTCAGTTTGCCGTAGACAGAGTAAAATAAATCCCAAAAAGCCATTCGGCTGTTGAGAATTCTATGTTCCAATTTGATATCTGTATCAATGACCAGATATGGTCTGGTGTCTGCAGTGACTGGTTCCCATATAAGTGGTACCAGATCAGAAGTCTGCGGAGTGGGATTTCTGAAACATGAAATTTATATTATTATACATAAAAATAATAAATAAATTAGATTTTTATCTCCTTCGAAATTACTTTGGTAACGGTGAGAGCTTGATCGTAAAACAAACTTTTTTGATAATTTTGGCCGTAGTAAATTATTATATAATATTAAAATGGACTATTTGTTTATTAAGTAGTAACACATGTAAATTATTATGGGTGAAGTTTATGGCAAACGAAAGGTAGGGAGAAGGAAAAAGTCATGGTTGAGGAATATCAGGGAATGGACTGGCATATCTGAAGCATCTGAATTGTTCCACCGAACCAGAGACAGAAAGGACTGTATTACGCTGGTTGCTAACCTTCACTAGTTGGAGAGGCACTTTAAGAAGGAAGAAGAAGAAACATGTAAAGGACCAGTTGTTCGTAAAATGTTTGATTGAATAAACTCACCCATATTTGACAAAATTTGCCCATAACGTTATAATAAGGTTTGCGATTAATTGGTCTTCCTCATCTACTTCGATCTTGTTAGAATCAGGGAACAAATATTCGATTTCAGCGGAATGGGCAGCTTCATCGCCGTTGCTTTTGACATAACTAAACTCATACTCATACACAGGATGTGCGTTCTCATTCAGTAAACTAGTAATTGTTCGCTGTATTGGATGATTGTGTACGAAATCCGATTCGAAATCTTCTAACTGCGATGATACCTCAGGAGAAACTGGTTTGTCGCCAATATAAAAAAGTCTTACTATGTTCGCAGCTTGTGCAAGTTGTTCATCGTTAAGGTTGAAATTGTTGCTAAGTTTCTCGTAAAATGGATCTTTTTTAAAGTAATCATTACCATTGGCTTTTACTAAACCTTGCGCTTCTTTACTCGTATGACCTATTAGAATGGGTGTACTTGCGACCTTTTTTTCGTTAGAAAGAGAAAATGGATCCGCTTCGACAAAGTTTTCCACGCTGCTGAAAGACTTTTCCTTACAAGGACCTAATTTTAATTTCATTTCTGCCGCAGCCGCTGTTACTAAATGGGGCGAAGTGCTTGTTAGGAAGGATAAAGCTTCTTGAGTATCTGTCGTATTCAAACCCAGATGTCGAGCTAGTTTTAAAGCAGCTTCAAAGTCCCCATTAACGAACATTCCTTCGCTTTGCGGTGTGCCACTCTCAACGATAACTTTATTAAACAGTTTTTCTTTATCTGAATACAGATGTAGTAAAACTGAGCTAGCACCGGCATCTTGCCCACCTATAGTTACCTTATAAGGGTTACCTCCAAAGGACCCGATATTTCGTCTTATCCAGCGTAAAGCTGCGTATTGATCTTTAAGCCCCTGGTTGCCCGGAACGAATGGATCGTCAAGACACAAAAATCCGTAAGGTCCGAGTCTATAATTAATTGTAACTACGATAATACCCTGTTGAACTAGGTCGTGAACATCATACTCTCCACCACTTCCGCTGTAGTATTGGCCTCCGTGCATCCATACAAAGACGGGTAATGGGTTTAGCATACCCGCGGCAATAGGCACGTAGACGTTGAGATAGAGACAGTCCAGCTGACCGACTTCTCTTTTTGATCCCCTTGTAGACGAAGCAAGCGATTGGGGACATTTTACTGAGCCGTCGTTCGCCTCGAATATTTCCTCGTTAAACGCCGCAGCCGTTAGCGCTGGCTAAAAGAACACGAAATAGTTATTGGCGAGAGGTCCATAAAAGTTTAATATTTTTGTATAGAAATCAAAAAATCTATTAGGAAAACTAACTGTTATGAATATGTCATGGTACTCTTTTTACTTTGTAGAAATTCCTAACGTTATACTTCGAATTTATTACAAAGAAATATACGTATGACTTATCGATATCTAAAGCACTTAACGTGATACTTAGGAAAGTTTAATAATTACTTACCCCAAAAGGATTATTCGAGTCCACCTGGGCGTACGGTATTCCCCGGAAAGCTGAGTAAACATTATCCTTTGACTTTTGACCTCTCACAAGACCTTGTTCGATTAGAACAAGCGGGTCAACACGTAAAATCGTATTGTCCACATAGTTTGCCGCACAAAACATGCACAGTAACCAAAGAAACTTCATTTTAATAGTTCCATAGAGTAACTATTGAATCGTATCCTTCAATATCGGTCACGACCGACTCTGTACAAGTATTGAAATTTGCCGTTAGTTACAAGTGCCCCGCTCTTATCCGAATGAGATGGATTTTTACATGTTTTATCTTCCAGTAGTCTGAAGTGTCGAATATCTTAACAATGATATCATTTGACAAATGCTTCAATAAAATATTGAATTTTGAAGCAAAACACAAAAACTTCCTTAAGGTTTTATAAACAATCATAAAGACTGTATGATTAGAAACAATAATGTTACTAAAATATCCTATTGCTTCTAAAATAAATATTCTGCAAGTAGTCTAACAAAATAAGGATAAGTTTAGAGTTTAATGTCCTATAAGAAAAGGAATTAGCAAGCTGTATACAAGTTGTATAAATTAATGTAAATATTTCTTTAATTGCATCATTATTACCCTTTCGTATGTAAAAACAGTATTTCAATGTTTCTAGATTGGTCTACATATACCTATCGCTAGTATTGGTTTGTATAATATTACAAATGGCACTCGTACTATAGGCAAGCCTATTAGATTAAATAATTTTGTTACTTTGTTTATGTGATATGTTTGCTATTGTAATTCAATAATAATGTATTTTATTCATATGAAGAAACCGTAAATAGTTTGTAGATATTTATATGTTAATATAAAAAAAATTAAAAGGTATGAACCTACACTGTAGGCGCCGTGATCAAGTGGTAATTTTTCCACCCTCGCTGCTCTACGGTAGCTGAAGATCATTGCGTATATCCACCCCTAGTTTTATACAGTAGACGTCAAGGGTCTCCAAGCTACTTAAGAATCCAGTCTCCTTTTCGTCGCGCAGGGGATGGTCTATACTTTGTATACGTATATTAAACTTTTGAATATCTTTTCGGGGAGATTGCCTTTGTATCAACTTGAAACAGTATAACAAATGTCATTGCTATGTGCTACGGATTATTATCTTCTCACTGTTGATACTTGAGATTAAATGGATATTAACTTGACTGACATTTGACATGAATAAATTTCAATCGCTTTACATTGTATATCTTGGTACACGATCAGAAAGGTAAATGTTAAAACATTGAACAAGATGGATGAGACGGCGATATAATATTCAATATATTAGTTGTAACAAATAGATGAATACACTTGCGAGAAAGAATGTTTGAGGAAATATCAACACTTTAACATCTGTTACGTTTATTTACATAATCTTAGTAGTTATATTATTTAAATGTTACAATATTGCAACGTATGAATTGAAAAGCCAAGTTGATAAAGTACAAGTATTTATAATTTTTTTGTCTCTGGTCTAGAACAAATGTTATTAATGTGTTAATACTTCATGTAATGAACAGAGATGGGGCTTTAATTATTTATTTCGTTGCAGCTCTACTCCTTGTTCTGGCATTGCTCCTGGGAGTGTGGATTCTGTACGGATTAGGGAAGTTAATACTGTCCCGGATCAGAAGGACCGGGAAACTGCGCTATGGTGACAAAGAGTTGGCTTTACAGCAGAGGCTCCGCGCTCTCGACACCTTCAGAGGGTGAGGGAAAAACTATTGGTTATAAAACCCAATCTTTTTAAAGCAATAGTCTATCTCTGAGATACACAACTTAAATGTTTGTTAAAAATATAAAACGATTAGGAAGTTACTTGAGTAATTATTTCATGTATTCATTTTACTAGAATTGCAATCGTGTTCATGATCTTCGTGAACGACGGCGCCGGTGGCTACTGGTGGCTGGAGCACGCGACGTGGAATGGTCTCGCTGCTGGCGACCTGGTGTTCCCCGCCTTCCTCTGGATCATGGGGGTCTGCATTCCCCTGTCGGTCAAGAGCGCCTACGCTAAGGGCATACCGCGCTGGAAGATCCTCCTACACATACTCAGAGTGGGTTTAAAATTTTATATCATTATACATAGATATAAAGATTGTATTAGGTACATACGTTATAATTTCAGAAAATAGGTATTTATATATCAAGTTTATATATTGCAAAAAAAAAATACATAGTGGAAAAATCAATATCTGAATTTTTTTAATCTTTGCAATAATATTACAATATTTGATAGTAACAACAGGGTTGTGATATTGATTGAGATATTAAAAGTATTATATGTTTGCCGAGTGAAGTAAATTAAAAAAAAAATTAAGTCTTGATATCCACAACATACAGGAGTCCCTGCGTCGGTTTAGATGAGACTTGTTTTTTTACATATCTATATCTTATTTGGCTGCAGCTGATCTGATGAGCAATTTTGTTCGCGGTGACTGTTCTCTGCCTAACGTTTCCGTAAAACATTTGAAAGAGATAGACAGGCAGTGAAATGAACTTGCTCATCGGATTAGCTTTGGCGAAATAAAATATAGATAAGATATGTAAAATATAACACCTAGTATTTACTTGTAAATGGAAAAACACTCGCAATTAAAATAACATACTAAGAGATATTGGACATAAATTTCAGAACTTCGATAAAGCTTTACGTTTAAAAGTTGCACCACCGCTTACGTAAAAGCCGGTATGCTATCAACTTGTTTTGGGTGTGTGTGTGTGTGCTTGTATACATGTTTAATACATACAAACGTACAAACCTGCAATGTTAACGTCATTACGTATAACCAGTGTTATCGGTAATCTTTTGACCAAACAAGGCTCGTATATTTTACATTCAGAATTTTATCATTTTTGCGATATCACACAGAAGCCTTCACTTGATGATTTTGTATAAATCAATCAACATATTTTACTTACTTACTTTTCAGCTTTTATCATATAGAAAATAAAATACTCTTATTAATGATAATAATCTCATAAATTCAATTCTGAGGCGCGTTTTTACTTGTGTCCTTAAAGAGGTGATATCTTATAAAACCGTGCAAACATAAGTTTGACCGACTAACAAAAATGGAGGATTTTTTGTATTTTCACAGTTTGAAATCGTTATAAGAAGTTGATAATTTAATTTTATATACCAATAATAATATAAGTATAAGACATTTTAGTGTTTAATATAATACCGCATCAATTATTAAGGGGAGGCGGATATATGCAGGATGAAAAAAGCATATTTACTGGAGTTATAGTAGGAATCAGGAATGTCCATTGTATTACATATTTAAATACATTTAATTATGTAATATAATGGACATGAAAGTTACCACGCACTCTTAAACTTCCATTACTTTCATTAATATCATGGCTTTGCCGCTTTTTTACCAAGTCTTTCACTCCATTACATCAGATTGGTTTCCCGACGTTATGATGGCTGATTGAGTGAAATTAATTTTGTAAAACGCATACAAACAGATCGTTTAATGCTCAATCATTAGTGAAGAGAGGTCGGAGAGAGCTCCGGAATCTGATGCATCACGCGAGCTCGGAATTTCTAATGAAGTATGCCGCAGGGAGGAGCGGCTTGAATTATTTATCACCATGTTTACTTCTAAAGAGTACGTGGAAGATCCGACAGACGGTGTCCGACAATAGGGAGGTCCGCATCATGTAATAAGTGAAAGTGAACTACGTTTATAGAATAGCGGAACAAATGCTTTAAGGAAGTATTGTCACAACACGAAATAGTTTTGATCTAGGTAATGAATGCACAATGCTAATGTATTAAGGTGATTATACAATTAACATGATAATGTTAATTGTATAATTACCTTATCATTCATGTCTAATAAATTGTAATGATTTCATCGTCTGAAAATTCTACCCCAAATCGATACGAATTAATATGAGTATCCAGATCTTGGTATAAACGTTATAATAAAATCTATACATGTTAACTTCTAGTGTTATATATATAAATATAATATATGTAATATAATATATATAAATCAATAATAGATAACTTCGATATATATAAATCAAATAAAATAATATAAATATAATATAATATATATAAATCAATAATAGATAACTTCGAGAGGATGTCAACCTTTTAAATAATATTAGGATATATCTAATAACAAACGAAGAACTTTGTTAATGTAGCTAAGATAGTAATTACAGCTAAACACACAATCAATCGAGTCACCTTTTAAACACAAAAACTAGATCAAACCACATTCGTTTGGAATGTGTTGCCATAGACAGGCATTTCATAGACAAAAAGAGGGAGTGATAGGGGATTATTATAAATATATATTATATGTATTAAAAAAAATAATTAACCCTTTGCCATCTCGAATGAATTATATGAAATATAAACAGAATAAGTAAAGAAAATAAGTAGAAAAACATCATTGATAATAAGTTTCTTTTCATTTGTCGTAGTGATGAGACAAGTGAGATGTTTACCTGATGGTAAGTAATACACCTGCCGATAATAAAGTGGCGCTAGTTAGAACGATATCCAAGGTACTCCACATTGTGCTCGTCGCTAGATATCTCAATAATGTCTCGTTCTCTCAGTAATTTCATTAGTAACAACGCCTTCAAACCAGAACATGGTAATATTTGCACAGTACTGTATGTAGGCAGATATAGATGCTGCGGTGGTACCTAGACGGTCTCCGGCAATAATATCTAGTTATTATTTTATGTTGGTACAAATGTTTGTGTAAACGTTTGTCGAACGTTTGTCATTTGTGTGCAGCGTTCGGTCATGATGTTCCTGCTCGGCATATCGCTGAACACGATCTACGGATCCAACATGCTGGGTGAGCTGCGCATATTCGGCGTGTTGCAGCGGCTGGCTGTTGCCTATTTGGTTGCAGCCGGTTTCTATGCACTCACCGCCCCTAAATACTACACGCCGCCAAGGGTGAGTTGGTACAAACTACACGCTTTAAATTTTTAGTGTATGCAAAAAAATAAATATCCGTTTACTTTATTATATATATCCGTTTATTCCTACATCTAAATCGCTTTACAAATTTTAGTGTTATATATATAAGAGATTTCCACCTATGTAGCGACTTATCACGATACCTCTGGAAGCATAAGGTAAGAAAATTTCCTTTAAGGAGTATAGTTCAGCTAAAACTTTTCAAAATTCTTATAAGGATGTTACAAGGGATTACAGCCAACAAAACAGGCTGGGAACAGCTAGTCCGTATATATAGGAAATATAAAGATTCGTTGTCTCATCACGAGATCTCTGAAACAAATAAACGTAACCATTAAAAATTTTGTAGACATTGTTTCCGCCATTTAGTGGTCATCTAAGAATAGATTTTACAAAACTACAGAAAAGGAAGTTGCAAGGGTGGTACGGTCAGCAAAACGAGATAGGAACAGCTAATTATTATAAAATAAAGAAATGCTACAATAAGAAAAGTTACATTTAATAAAGGTTATCATATTAAGAAATCTAGTTAAGTTCTTCGTTTAGGAACAAGTACTTCGAGTAAATAGCTTTTATATTAAAACTTTATATTAAAGGCTTAGTGTTTTTTTTATAGAAGATATATGTTATTACTGGAAGAAAGAAAAGCAATTACCAATTTAATGTAAATTATTCATTCTAGCTACTGGTGTACAGAAGGTCCTTTGTTATATTTAATCGATTGTTATACAAACAATATTGGGACGTGCAGTATAACGATTCTAAAGTCCTTGTATTTATAAAGTGGAGTGAAACTTGCTTGTACGTCACGGTATAAACTTAATTACTCACTATTCTCTAAGTATTCTTTCCGGTAAAGTTATAATGTATCGGCTTTAACAGTTTTAATAGACCTAAACTTAGCAGTAACAACAATGTGGGAGTCTTGCGGATCTTGAGTTATCTGGTAAACGTAGTTTAATATAAATTAACGTCTACGATTCGTTTAAATAACAATATCGTATGATAATAATTTGTTATATTCTAATATAAATTGACATATTGATGTCTGAAGAGGAATTTATATGTATGTATAAATAGCCTATCTAATATACCCACAGCAAGGATTCTTTCACAAGGAAAGTGAAAACTATTTATCCACTAAACTAATACCATTTTTAATAAAACTTGGCGAAGGCTTTAAAGGTTCTCCCAGTAATAAATTATACTTCTAGAATTGAATCGTTGGCCTCCGTTATAAACATATGGATTATGTTTATTTTTTTTAGTTCAAGTTGTAGTAACAGATTTCAATGTTTCTTTCCCAGGGTGCATGCGGCCAAGCTTTGAAGGATCTGCTATCTTGTGTGTGGTGCTGGGTGTTGGCGGGAGTGTTGGTCGCCGTTCACACCGCTATCACATTATTGGTTCACCATCCCGATTGTCCCGCGTAAGTGGATTTGTCTATTTTATAATTTAATCAATGATAACATTGTCAAATTGTTAACCGATGATACTAAAATCTGGTTATTGAAATCGATTAACTTGGAAATACAGAAAAAGTATTATAAGTATTTGTTTATTATTAGTTGATTACCTTGTAACGTCACAGTAAACAATATATTAACAATAACAATATTCATATATTTATACGAGTATATATAATAAAAGATTAAACGTATAGCATGAACGTAACTTCGAAAATATTTACTATTATTGATAAATTACATAATATCTTAAAAGTACATTCTCTTCGTGGTCTTTAACTTTAAGTTGTATTTGGAAAATTATGATTCGCTAAACTTATTTCAATTTAATTACTTTTCATATATTTTTTACAGTACTTCTTAGTATTAACATATGATACGAATGCATCGTTATATGAATTTCAGCGGTTATTTAGGACCTGGGGGGAAGCATGACGACTGGGTAGCACCTGAATGCAGCGGTGGAGCTGCTGGATACATTGATCGCTTGCTACTTGGTGAAGCGCACTTGTACCAGCGCAGCGACGCGCGAAACACATACGGCGGTCCACCCACCGACCCAGAAGGATTACTTGGTTAGGCTATGAATATTATATGTACGCGATCATTGGTGTCTTATCAAGTTCTTAGTAGATATTATATAATACGTAAATAAAACCTTTTGTTAGAGAAACGCAAGAAATCTTTGAAATACAGCCTTCTTTTTAATTATATACGGCAATTATGAGTGATTTTTTTAACATTTAAATTACTTCGTGATCAATGAACGCATCAAAAAAGACATGTTTGAAATGATTAATGAGTCCGCAACTCTACTCTGATCATAGCGGGTCCATTGCCACCTCAGGTGATTCCGGTTCTCATTGTAAGTACTTCGGTGATGTGATTTTTCGAAGAAACTCCGCGTAGCTCTCTATACGACAGTCAATTTGTGGATCTGTACTCACTGATTAAAGACTTTTTCTCTTGAATTGTTGAACGGAAAAGTAAGGTTAGATTTGTTGGTGTGCTCGTGGGTCAGGTTGCATGACGTCGGCGGTGCAGGCGCTGCTGGGCGTGCAGGCGGGCGCGACGGTGCTGCTGCAGCGCTCCCACAAGGCGCGCGTGTCGCGCTGGCTCGCGTGGGCGCTCGTGCTCGCGCTCGCGGGCGCGCTGCTCGCGGGCTTCTCGCGCGAGCACGGCGTGCTGCCAATCAACAAGAACCTGTGGTACACCTCCTCACATCACCTAGAATGAATCTAGTTCCAGTTCTACCAGTCATTGTTTATTTAATTAACATTAATGGTCATTGTTCTTGAGGTGTGTTCTTTAGTCTAGACTTGCATAGCATAATTTTACCACTAGAGAATAATATTAACATACTAAAATTATTATACCTGGTGAAATTACCTACGCGTACAGGTTTCTCTCATGGTTTCGGTGTATTTTCTCCTTTTCAGCTCCGAGTTCATATTTTTTCAATGTTATCCTGGTTATGTACAGCCAGAGACTAATTTTTCTTTTTTTTCTTCCTAAATTCATTAGTCTTACTTTCCATTCTTCTGTCAAACTTTTGTATATCTTTCATTCTTCGTGTTTATGTATGTTTAGCTGTGGACATTGACAGACAGAAATGATGATAATTAAAATGTTCGTGTTTTTAATTCCAGGTCTATGTCGTTTGTACTGGTAACGTCGGCCTGTTCGCTGACGTTGCTTAGTATCTGCTACACATTCACCGACGCTTGGCGCCTGTGGGGTGGCGGGCCATTCAGGGCGCCAGGGCTCAACGCCATAGCCCTGTACGTGGGTCACTCGGTCTGCGCCCACTTGTTCCCGTTCCACTGGCGCGTACCGAACATGCGGACCCATTCCGTGTACCTGGCGGAAGCGGTGTGGGGCACAGCTTTGTGGGTCATCATCGCCCACGTCATGGCGAAGAAGAAAGTGTTCATAACCCTCTGAGATTACGCCACATATGATCCCGCTCTGTCTGTCGACATAGCGGAGTACGAGCTGTTTTCTAACGCTCGTGTGAGAGATGTGAGGCGGGAAACGGACATAGTGAGGCTGAGGAATGCGCGAGGGTCGACTGACAAGCATTACATACTCCCACGTTCGCCATTTTGCACCCCTCTATTGCCACGCAGACGCAATCGCAGTCGTGTTGTATCTTTGTAATTAGAAAACTTTTTTTACATATTAATAGCTAAAATCGACAGACGTTCCCGACTTGTACGTTAATTTTATCTCTATGTATTTGAAAATGGATGATCCGTTAAGTATTCTGTAGTTGGCACGCTATTGGGGTTTCCCATGGCAAGTTAGAAAAAAAACAAGAAATTCAAAACATCCTCGGCATAACATATACAAAAAACGAAACTATTGTATAATTGCTGATTGTTTTTGGAGTATAGCTAAATTGTATATAAAACCTCCATTTTTACATATACAGATTCGTAGACATTAACTAATTGTTAGAATAATTAGTACGGTTAGGCCTGTAATATTAGAATTAAAGTTATGTCTAGAAAATATGGAGCGACAACTGCTGTAGCAGAACAAGTTTTAATACGTTCACGTTTTCAAGTGCCGTTAATATATTTTACTGCCCTTTTTATACTTAGATTTAAGTAATTTTAAGGATGTTACAATAGTAAAAAAAAAAAGTATCGAAATTTTAAATTTTGGCTACTAATATTCTAAAAAGTCTGTTTTAAACCCTAAATAGTGAGACTGAAGTAATGTAAAGTCACATTTGTCGGCATTTACGTCCAAGAGAATTGAATCATATTAAAATCTAGTCTCATCCAGTGTTACGAATTCTACTGTTCACGTTATGTGTAGAGTGTGCTTGTGTAACAAGTTAAATAAACTATCGTACACATTTGTCTTTTTTTATTCTATTGCGTAAGGGCTAACATTTGTCCACAATTTCATATAAATGATTTGATATAATGATGCCAAAGGTTATGAACCGTTTTATAGAGCTTGATTCTCATATGGTGATTATATTGTAACATAATAATGCTGGCATGGCTGTAGATTTATGATACGAGGTGAGTAGTTAACAGAGAGGTAACAAGATAGTCTAAACCTTGGCCTTCCGCACTCAAACTTAATAACCTCCATTCTAAAAGGCAAGTGTTCATCCTTATATTGTTTATATGACAAAATCTTATATTGACCTTGCGATAAGTTCCATTTCTAGGTTATTATGGAGAGGGTATATGGGGAAGGCAATGAAACAATCGATCTACGATACCTCATTTTATTAGCTCAAGGGTGACAGTAAAGTCTGCAATGTCAATGGAAATAATAATAAAACAAACGATCCAACAAATCTTGACTCAAGGTAACAGCGAATAGTTTTAACAAATAAAACTATCAATAAAATTACTATTCAAATGAATAACAAAACATTACGACACAGCGTACGCTACGCTACACGACATCGATCCATTCGGGATTATCTGTGTTGCAAAAAAAAAAACGTTTCCTTTTAATCTACATTCAAATACATACAGTATAACCCCGGATGGATGTGCGCTATTGTCACCCAATATGCGTTCCTCGCATACTTATATGTATAAATGTATGTTTGGCATTTTATATACGTTATTAGTCGAAGTGTGTCAACTGACATCGCCATTGTTTCCATAAGTTACTATATCAACTACTTTAATTTATATAAGTCGTTTTCAAATAAATCACTCTTTTTGTAGACGGTAAATGCCATATTAGGAATTAAATTAACTACGCGTTAAATACTTCTTTTCATATATATATCATATTAATAACATTTCGAACCGCACACGATAACTTGCTCTTTCATTGTACAATCCCACGTCCACAATATATATTGGTAAAATCAGTAAATGAAAGGCATGCTTCTTTGCAATTCCGACAAACATATATTTGTATATATATATATAGATATAAATTTATGCTAATTTCTACAACTAACTTGTATAGCGATAGACACATAAAACAGTGTTTATACATTTCTAAAATTTCGTTATAGAAAAAATCTCTTAAAATATATCTCAATAAATTCTTTAAACCGCCCGCAGGTCAGCTGTCGTAATAGACGATATATTTTAGCGTTGATATAAATAGAATATTTCCTTATCACTAAATAGGAAGAACTTTAAAAAATTTATAAAGAGAAATTTGTAATTGCACACATAGTAAAAATACTAACACGACCGCCGCCGGGGACGGGCCCCGCGCCGCTTCCGCCAATATGCCTCCCGTAGAGATAGATACAATAGCACTTATGTTACAACAGACCGGAAATAGAAGAAAAACACTCTTAAGAGATTTTGTACATACAAGTGGTAATGGTTAGTTATAATTTATATTAGAATTACACGTAAGTACTCGAGCACACTTTAAGTCACTCACATATTATTAGAAGAATAATGGAATATTTCATGTTTTATAGAATGTTAGTCAAAATAAGGGTCGCGTGCCCTCGACGCAAGAGCTCTGCGCAAAACGTTGGCAAGACCTTAACGGAAATGGATGTTGGAGATTCAGTATGTTCATTGTCAAGGATCAAAATCGAAACTGCGCAGATCGTCAATAGCGCTACAAAACCGATGAAGTTAAAATGTTGCAATAATACCTGGTATATAAAATTTTTAGTAAAGTTATGCAGTTAAAGGCATGCCGTTATTTGTACTTGTCGTTCCATAGAGCGCAGTACGAACCGAATCCGCTAAGTAATACAGCTAAGTTAATCCTGCGGCCCCCCCAGCCCGATTCAGGTTGCTACGTAGAGACTAGACGTTTTGGCGAAACCGAAGTAGTTCCACATGAAAATCGGTCTTTCATAGGTCCGCTATTGTATGCGCACACTTCTTACGTTATTCTTAAATAAATGATAAAATCTCTATGACGATACACATTTCGCTATAAATGCAAATTCATGGAATTCAAAATTAACCGGTAACACGCAGCATTGCGCACGTCTTACATATTATGCTAAGTCTCCCGAGCCCGACCGGTTACAGGGTCGCATCGGGAGATAACGTAAATTCTTTAAGTAGTTTAGTCACATGCCTTTACCTCCAATGAATAATAATCGATGTCGGATCATTAGGCCAGTTATATAAAAATTGGTTAACAGTTCATAAAAAACATCTCAGTATAATTATTATGAAGTAAAAAGCGGCTCGCCCGCAGACGCGGCGGCATACCGACGAACGTATGCTTTTGGGTAACGATGACAGTGCTTAAACTAATTGCATATTTTAATTAAAAAAAAACACACGCAAAATTAAGGCCTAAATTAATGACGCTTCTGCAACGCCGTATGAATATATAAATAAATACATAATTATATACTTGTATATTACGAGATTTCAAACAACACGCGTAGACTATTAATACCTAAAGAGCCCAGTACAATTCCCTGTGATCGAGGCGTCCCCGAAGTTGCGGAAATAAATATCTAGGGGTGGCACTTTAATTTTTTCTTATTCTGCCGAAAAGCGGCGAAGATGGACCGTCTGGGAGGTTTAAGTCGGCGCAAGTCCGACGCAACCTGACCTTGCCACCAAAAGGGCGAGTAGGCGAAGGCATTTCCCCCGCGTAAAACTAAAAAAATGGGGGGGTGGCACTTCACATTCGGTGCGACCTGACATACGATCCAGCACCACTCTCTATACCTTACCTAACGAATACAGTGAGCAACAATAAAAACGCGTATCACTACTCCTCTAAGGATACAACGTTACCGCATATAATTGTAAATTACATCCAAAATATACATTAAAAATATACACTCCGTCATAGGGACAGTGTCGTTGTTACATTTCGTATTAAAATATTTTTTTTTAACGTGGGAATGTTACAGTGTTACAATCGCACAATGTATAAGCACACTTTGATAATCAGATCGCAGGCATATTTCAATTGTCATTTGTATTGAAGATGGTTCTAAAGAACGCAGCCTTGGTCCTGAATACATATTAAGGATTTCCTTATTCATTTCGATTTACAGTATTCATGATTTTAAACGTGTAATGAAAAATAAATGTATTAAATACCAAAAGAATCATAAAATGATATATTTAGATATAGGTCTCGTTTAGGACGTACACGTCATTTAACACATACACGATAGGAAACAAAATATAAAAAAAACGGTGCAGTAATTAGCAAGAGGAAAACTATAAAATATTAAACATTAAAGTACTCTTTAAATAAAAAAAATAAATATAATTTATATGAGATAAATACCGCTTTTTACTGACAGTTAAAAATTATAGTTTTTAATCCTTGAGTTGCTTGTATTGGTTTACATACGAAACACACATCTTCTTTAGGTTATTTGGAACAAGTAAAAAAGGACGAAGTAGAAAGATCGAATAGAATCAAAATGAAGAAAAAATGATAAATTCGCTCTTCAATCCAATACAACTGACCGTCCGTACAAGTTCGCAGTACTGGACATCAATCAGCCTGGGATCCGATTATGCAACAACGCTGTGAGGACGTACGGAACACATACATTAAATACGTCTAAAAATATTTTGTCTGCCGTTGTCGATCAGTGTTCAGCTATTCCTTTTTGAATTTGGATGAAGTGTGGCGAGTTAAGTCCCTAGTGCGATGCCGCAGTTTGGAGCGGGATGTGACGTCATGCGATGGTTCCCTTTGATGGCGTCACTTCCTAACGTTGCGGGTCACCAGCGCCTGGAGAGCCGCCAGCTGACTGAGCAGACTCGCGTTCTTCTGTTCCAATGTTTCCACCCTCTTCCTATAGTCGGTGTTCTCCGAAACTAATATTTCGACCTTCCTCTCTAGCTGGTCCATATATTCCTTCTTTTTGCGCCTGCTTTCTTGGGCAGATATCTGAAACGATTATTCACATTTCATTGATGGGGTAATCTGATAAAACAAAAATCTTCAATGGCAAGTAGATGTATTCAAATTTTCAATTACCTTATTTTTAATTTTCCTCCTGATCTTCTTGAGAGATTTCTCCTCGGCTTTCGTGAGAGGCAGGCGCGTGGGCACCGGATAACCCTCTGCTAGTAATGTGCGTTTCTCTTCTTCCGTCAGCACCAACGTGCCTGTTGACCCTTTCTGTAAGAGACAAGAAGGTTTGTTACTAATAACCAAAATAATGAAAATAATATTATTTGTTCAGGTCCTTATTTAAACCGTTTATTTTTCATCATTGTGTGTATGGGACGACGGGACGAGCGGGAGTTTAACTTGACGGTAAGTGATACGCCTGTGCATAACAATATGGTCCTAGTAAAGATATACACCGCATATTAGCAGTAGAAATAGGCGATGCAATGGTACCTACCCAGACGGTGCCCGACAACGGATATGTACCTACTTCGACTAAAATAGATAGAATTTTGTAGTGAGATGACTTGTAAAATAATAAATAGTGTACTTGTTACTTCGTAAATAATATGTTTACTGGGACACCAATTAAAATGAGAACATGATAAAGTTTGCACACTATTACTTAACAGCAAATGTAACATTTGTAATAGAATCAAGAACAGCTATACTCGTTCAAACAGCAGCCTGCGGCAGCAAATGGTATCCCCGGCTTTGGGAGTTAGCCTGTCTGATGTTACA
Organism: Troides aeacus; assembly: GCA_033220335.2. Lineage (NCBI taxonomy): Eukaryota > Metazoa > Arthropoda > Insecta > Lepidoptera > Papilionidae > Troides > Troides aeacus. Next base: position 3,660,998 of record CM067275.1, on the reverse strand, counting down.
TTATTTTAAACTATTTTTTAATCTATTAGTAAAATTGAGCCTGTTAAAAATGTTAAAAAGTTAAATATGTGTTAAATCCTTTTATAGTTCCTTAAAAAAATCGGAAAACGACCAGATAATATTTGTCTATGTTTGTGTTGCTGCCCGTGACGCTATCGCAAACGCGCTTCTGTGGTCTCTATGAAAACGAGGTTAAATACCATTGATCTAAACAGTTTCCGGTAAGCGACATCGGTAGTATATATATATAACTATGTATCCGTCGTGTATTACCGGCTGGGTGCTGATGAGGGGCGTGTTGATTGGCTGCCGCGAGTGCTGGGAGACGTAGAGGTGCGCGCGGCGGGCGGGCGGCGCGGCCGGCGCGGGCGTGCTCGCCTCGTGCGCGGGCGACAGCGCGCCCTCGCTGTCCGAAGACGAGAGCGACGACGGCGGCGTCGGTGGCAAATTGAAGCCTGCCAAACAATGTCACATTAATCTTTATTTACACTGAAAGCATAATAAAACTTTAATATACACATCAACACTCGATTTACCAACTTTTTTTAATTTCACAAGTCTACTTTGTGTTAGGAGAACGCTTCCGAAAACAAATACAGATCATAGTACTAAGGACATATTTGAAGTTTGTACGGAAAAAAAATCGATCGGTCTCCTAACACCCAGTATATCATTAACAAGGTCAGTCAGTTTGAGCACAACGTTCAAGCCCAACTTTACAGAGTCGTAGCAAAAAATTGCATTAATAAAATAGCATATTTTGTTTCAAAGAAAAACATTATCCTTGTATGTTCCTGTGATCAGTTTTATATATAGTTGGATGTTGTACGTAACGAAATTATCATTATACATATAACAGAGGGTAATAAGAATCAAAACAGAAACAAAACCACAACTGTTTCCACATTGCTGAATTAATTATTCAACGAGGTCAAGTTGCTAATTATTTTTGTAATTAATTATCAACGTTATCATATAAAAGAAATATTGGTAATTTTATTAAATTATTACATATCATATGTGATCCTGTTATAAAGATAACCTATAAATCTTTTTAAAGAGTTCCGCTATGATCTACGTCTAGTAAAATTACTATGATGAACAATTTTTCAGTCTCTGCTTTTTAATGATAAATTAGTTACCTGGAGTGCCGGAGCTGGATGTAACCTTGATGGACAGCTTGTTGGAGCTGAGGGAGTTGGCGATGCGCGGCGCCGCGCTCAGCAGCAGCTGTGGCATCGCTGCCACCCCGACCTTCTGCAGCACGGCCTGTGGCATGTGAATTGTTCCCGTCTGGAAATCGTCACCTCATTGGTTGTGATATGCGATTAGCGGATGTGAAACGTACTCATAATGTGATGATCCAACCTAAAGTGATAAACTTGTTTAATCCATGAGATTTTTTAAAAAAAAAAATTATATGTGAATATTGCTTGATATGTGTTAGAGGTACCAGTTGGTTATTTAAAACAAAAGGATATCTGTTTGAAATTTGTACAGAATGTTTCAGGATATGCGAATCTTAAAGGTCCGCCTATTTTGGCATGCCCAGTGTGAGGTTATAGTATATTGGAAAGATATTGCTGTTATAGCAAAAATTTAAAATTTTTGGGTTTATCAACATTTCCACCAATCCACATTTGGCCAGCGTGGTGGGGAATGTCTCAACTCCCATATGAATCCCAAAAAAGAAGGCATCTGGAAAGTTGCTAGATGCGGGCAGCGCAGGACTGATCGATGTGAGGAACTTTGAGGGAGCCCTATGTCCAGCAGTGGACGTTGGCTGATGATAATGATACCAAAACTGTATTTTTGAAGATAGATGAACTGTAATAACTTCTATTCTAGTATAGTCATTGCGCATATACAGTATTTGAGTCGAGGAAGCGTTTCGCTTATTGGTATATGCCACTTTTAGAAACATACCTTCATGAGAGGAGAGGATGACTAACGTTATGAGTCTTTGTGGTAAAACGATTTTTTTTTAAAAGATTCTTTAATGAATTGAGCTGGGTACTGACTAATGGTGCCATGTGTCATATATTATAGGTAAATATTTCCTTCCTTTTAAATTTAAGCACAGGTCTGTATTGTTTACTCACAATGAGATTATAACGGGTTCGCTATGCAACGTTTGCTTGAGACATGAATAGAAATAAACAATTCCTTCTAATACTATTAATACAGAATTGAAAGGCCGTTGGAAATAGCCTGTGTGTTGTAGAACGAGTACGTGAGTGTATGCACAAAGTAACCATTATTTGTCGTTAATAGAAATATTGAACAAAGAAACCCATTGTTAATGAAAGCAGTGACGCTGGAAGGGGACACGATTTCAACCCTTGGTGTTAAATTAAAAATAAATTGTTTTATAAGGGTAAACGTACATGCAATTTATTGCTTGTAGATTTATTTACTTGTGACCACTATTAATAAGTTGTTTTGTTTCGGTTTGATGATAATGGAGTACAACAGTTATGCGCCGGAATATTTCTATCGAGTATTGGTGTGGGTGTTACCATTGTTAATAATTGATTACAACGATAACTATTATTATTAAAGAAGCATTTGCTTCAAGATGTGCGTGTCAAACGGCCGATAGGTCTTATTGACGTTAGACAGGTAGTAAGAAGACTGAAATATTACAAGTGACAAGGTTATCTTTTCATTGTAATAAAGTGATAAAGAAAACTTCACAGATTTTTCTTAGATGAACAAATTAATGAATTAACAAAGCTTATGGTATTAACACTAATATAGTTTAGTAATTAGTTTTTATGTATTTTATATAAAATTCCCATATAACGTAAATATTGAACTATTACTGATCGATTTATCTATATTATATATGTTATGATAATGAATGAAATGTTTGCATAAAATATGAAGTATATGTTAACTATATTTTAAACGAATGTTGTATTACCGTGTGATCAATGACGTAGTCGAGATGTGTGATTGGTGTGCCTGGTGTGGGTGAGGGCGGGCAGGAGGACGCTGGCGATTCAGGTTCCGATTTGGGCTCAGCCTTCACTTCCGTCAGGGGCGAGCTGGATCGCCGCCTGCTCCGCCACGCGCTTGCCGGGATCGCTGGATAGCATTCGTCTTCCATGTCTGGAAATATTTTTTTGCATATTAATAATAATTATTATTTTTAAGTAAACTTCACTTAGAGGTAACCTGATAAGTCGAAAGCAGCGTTTACTTCTGTTACCGAGTAGTAGTATTCAAAAAATATCATTGCGCTCGGTTTAGGTTCGCGAATGTTAGTTAAATTACTGAGGTATGGAGGATAAGCAATCTAGTTATGTACTAGTGAGGGGTGCAGTTTTAGGCGACTAGATGCACAAGTATCTGTATAAAACTTGTCAGTCGCATTATTACGTCTTGAAGTGACTACATCTTATCTCCCTACTGATGTTCAAATCCTTCGCAATACCTATATATAATCTTGTATTTATAATAAAATATAAATCTACGTAATATTGTGTATAAAAACAATATTATGGTGATTATTATATATTTAAGTTCACTACCTAAATAAATAGTACTACACTACCTAAATAACAAGTACTAGGTAAAGGTTATTGCCGTTTTTGATTTAAGACTACAGGCGGATAACGTAGTTTGTGATAAAGATAACAAGTGTCTACCAGGATAATTAATTGTAAATATACAAACATACAACCTGTTAGATATATGATAATTTAATTGACGTATTACTAAAGTAGCTATTTTAAAACTATTTCATATTTTTGAAACTGTCAAAGTCTGTCAATTTTAATAAACAACATAGTATTTGAAATCTATGGTAAATAGTCGACTGTAACCTGTACCTTTTTTATATAACGTAGACCAGTGCTTGACTAAAATCTCACCTGATGATAAGGATAAATGTTTTTTTTTTTAAAACAATTAAGTAAGGAGCGAGACGTTCATCTGATGGTAAGTGATACGCCTGCCAATAACAAGGTGGTGTTAATCAGGATGCTATAGATTACATCACATTGAACTCGTCGATTTAAGACAAGATGTTGTCTCGTTACTCCAGTAATTACACTATCTACAACCCCGTAAAACCGGAATATTGTTGGCACAGTAAAGTTATTAACTTAGACGGCCTCCGGCACTAAAAGAGTTTTCGGGTTCGTAAGCCTTGAGGGTGGAGGCCTTCGGAGCTTAATAAGCGAGCCTTAGGAGGACGGCAAGTGCATGGTGGTGTTGTACTTGACGTAGCACAGGGTAGGGGCTAAGGAGGGCTATGCCCTTCCGTGGGATGTTTTAACCAAAGTGCAGGGGGCACTGATGCGTTCCTAGAAGATCCTGGAGACCACCGCGGGAATTTTAGTGAGAAGAAACCCCACATAACCTTGCCTAGAAGTAAATTGTACGTGTCTAGAACAAGCCTACACTCTTGTTAATTCTTCCACTATCTTCTCTTATAGACTAAGAAGGAAGGAAGTATAATTGCTAAATAAACAACAAATATTACTGATTAAATTTCAGTCACTAACATTTCGTTTTTTTAGGGCGTTTAATTTTTTGTTATCTACGTACTCGTACTGTTCTACATAGTGTTAGTATCATACGAATGAGTCACAGAATATTAACAGCTGTGATACATATTATTCAATTATTTAACATTAATGTAACACTTTTAAATCTATTAATACATCCCTGTAAAATTAGCATGTTAAGGTTTTAAGATAAGCTGAATTCGTGGTGTTGTTTCAATTTAACTAAGCTGTTATTTAGTAAAGCGAACTTAACTGTTGCTTTAATAGGAATTATTCCTTCGCGAGGATAAAAAGGAGGTGTAAGGGATCCCACAATAAGTCACTAGATCCAAGCTAATCTCACCTGCTCGCGGTGCACTCTGCTAATCAAGAAAGGAGGCTTTGGCTCCCACCAATTCGCATTGGGCCAGCGTGGTGGAAAGTGACTAAAGTCCCCATCAAAACCTACAAATGGCGGCCCCTGGTGCCCGGTGATGCAGGCAGCACAGGACCGATCGAAGTGGGGATCTTTGGGGGAGGCCTATGTCCAGCAGTGGACGTCTATAAGTTGAAATGTTGATGATGTTTAGACGTAAATCGAGCTGTCTTTGTACTTCATAGCTAGCAAATTTGTATATATTGCTAATTTGTTCATTGCAACGATTTTTTTTAACCATGATGCGACAAGTCGAGCTGGACGTTCACCTGATGTTAAGTGATACGGCCGCCCATAACAACGTCGCGCTAGTTAGAACCGATTTACGTCGTCTTGATAAATAAAATGTTAAGTCTCGTTAACACAATAATCTCACCAGCTACAGCTTCCATTCAATCTGGAGTTTTAGTAGGATCTACCTAGACAATCTCCGGCAGCAGCAGCGTTTAAGCGACTATTTAAATATATACTAAAACTAACAAACAAACAAAGTTAGAATAAACAATTTAATCTCAAATATGAAGTCTTCCGTACTGGATTACTAAGAAATTAGGATTGTTTCTTCAGTTATAATCTGTGTATTTCCTGACTGCGTATAGATTTAAAAACGATTAGTAAATAAATTCAATATACTGATTTAGTCTACTAAATTTCCTGACGCTTCCGCTTTAAGTACATTTAAAACATACAAGAATAAAAGACAGAACTTTATGTAAACTTGAATAACTAACTTACATATATATCACGCATCGTTCCCAGTGGAGTAGACAGAGACCACCTCTCTACACTTGTTACGATCCTGGCACAACTCTATCGCTTCCTTGAAAAAGGAATCGTAGCATATCTCCCGATATTATAACGGTCTTCTCCTATATGTCCTTATGCAGCTGATCATGATGAGCAAGAAGTTAGTCAACAGACGTTCCAGCAGATGGAAGAAGTCATGGTTATGTTAACATACACGAGCGAACCGGTGTCATATCTGCCGTGGAACATCTTGCAGAAGAGACCCGACTATTTTCAGATATGAAGTGCGTAGTCAGAATGTATTTTAATTAAAGCGACTTCCTCGGCTCGTGTAGGCTACATACGAAGCAGTCCCATCCACAACAGCTGATATCATTTACCTTATGTTACTTCACGCCTTAAAATAATTTCGATACACAAGCGAACGGATGGAGACTAGATTACGTCATTGAGTACTAAAGCAGGACTGTGCCTAAATGCATTAGGTAACACAATTGTCTAAGGCATAGCTAAAACGAACGAGATGTGTTTATAGATATTAAGAGTCCTGATGTATGAAGGAGCCGTGATGGTTCAGTTTCTAAGTAGGATGTGGATTCGATGCCCAACAAGCTATAGCTTCCAATAAAAGAGAATATCGTTACAAAATCCATATATTCCAAGAACAACATCCATAAATCACCCTCCTAATGAGACTATCTCCTTGTGAGCGCAGGTTTGAGTCCCAACTGTGGGGATGTTAAGTGGGCTATTTATTTATATGGAATCCTATCGCAAGAAATAATCATTTCTTATAGATTCCCTTGCCTTGTTCAATATTAATTATAGACAATATATATGCAAAGAAATTGCTAGAACATATCTTTTAGTATAAAAAAAGAATATAAATAATTGTTTACAAATCAGTAGAAATCAGTAAGATATGTATTAACAAAGAAACGGCAAATTTACGATTGTTTAATGGAAAACTAGTTTAATACAGTCTTTATCAAATTTTAACAGTTTCATTAAAAGAAATCTTCTTTAGAAGTAAAACCGTTGATTGCAGTGGTCTTTAAAAACAATTCATTCAGTGAACTATTGATGATTGTTTCATTCAAGTATTCATGAATAATTAATCCGTTGAAACGGCCTCGTTGTTAAGTATGGTAATTAAGTGAACATAAAGTTCTATACATTATGGTTTTATTATGGCTATAAACTTTCCATAGGCATAACCATTTTTAATATTTAACTACGGAGCGGATTTGATGGCATTGACTACAAGCTCCTTTAACTCGTTCACGTTATAAATGATTATTACAATTTTCAATTACGCGATGGTTTTTGCTTAGTAGAGAATTAACTCTTTTTTGTTTTTATACTTATCATGAAAACTAAATGATATTTTACTTACTGTTTTAATTTTCTGAAAGGAAAATCCGTCCTCGGTACAATAAACATCTAAACATATTTCAAACCATAGACAAACAAAATGGATAGGATTAATTTTGAACGTTATAAATTATACTTAAACAGCAATTTTGATGAATATCTGTTACCAAGAACATACTATGTATAAAAAATTATTATGTATCAGCGATCTAAATGGCAACAGTTCATAATGTTATCAGCTAACATGAGTCGAACAAGATTATCACGCTTTTGATCATTAAACTGTGATAGCATAAGTTTTGTTTCCAATATTAGTTCACTAATTAGTGATAAGATATTATAATTGTTTTTCTGATATTATTATTTTTTGGAGCTGTCTAAGTAGGCTCTTACTTCAACGATACTACAGTCACCCATGCAAATGTTTACTGTATTACGTTTAGAAAGGATCGACGCGGAACCGGATATAAGTGATAAAAGTGTAAAGTTGTAAAACCATATTATGTTAGATACACATTGTTACGTATATATACTTCACTTATTTTCGGGTACAGTTTGTATCAGCGCTGTGTTAATGTATAATAAATAGTTATTGCTTTAACAAGAGGCGCGAAATTGCTTTGGGCAATATATCAACCATCATTATTTTGGTTCGTGTAACTCAATTTATCTCACTTGACGATATTACTCTGATAGACGACACACACATGTATGTAGTTTTGTGTGTGTTGAATTATCTGGAGCATCGTCGACGTAGGGTCGCCACTGTTTTTTAATCCAGACGTTTAATTTAACTACGAAAGTTATTATGTTCTAGACAAAGAGATTAACTAATAGACGAATGGCAAATGATGATTTAATGGACGTTGTAGTAAAAAGATATACCAAAAATTGAAAAACAAATGGCAATAACCACGACAACGCTGGATTTAGCTGTAACTTTTATAAGAAAAAATATATAAATATATGGAAAAAAGCAAATTTAGATATGTATCCACAGCAATGATGCTGTACGAGCTACGTTAGAAGTAAGTTGGTTTGTGCTGTGCTGTTTGGTCACCACTATACAAACTTCACATGAATATAGCATATTTAAAAAAAAACTTCTCTATCATATGTTTTATTGCTTTAAAAGTACCTCTCTATATAGAGTCATATAAGGTTAAACTTCACCTTAAATTTACAAGGAATATTTTAATCATAGTCTTCCATCCACAAAACTATGAATGGTGTAATAGAAACATCATCTTTACTCGGTGAGTTTTGTTTATAACAGCCTTGTAAAGTACCTCGTAAACCTGGACCTCTGTTTACACAGGTAATCAAGCACCTGTTCTCGTCTGTCCAGTTTGTGTAGTCACTCGATCGGTGCTCGACTTTTACATATTAAGTTATATATTATTACAACTTAAACTGATATAATGAATATTAAGTAACGCGGAATGTTAATTTCGTTTTGTTGCTTTACATTGTGGCTCATGGCGTGATTGTTCATAATCAGAGTTGCAACTCTGTAGGCGATTGCATCTATGTACCAATGCGCATTATTATTTATTATTGTAGTCTATAAGCAAACCTTGACCAATATAATAAAATTAAAGATTTCTTGACGCGGTAACTACCCTACATTCACAGTAAGAGTAGAAACTCAGCGTTACACATTGTTTACAGTTAGTTTGTGTGAACGGAATAATAAAATAGTAACAATTTTGGGCCCGTGAACATGTAAAGGGCAAAGTCGTTGGCATTTTTGTTAACGATTCCCACAGGTGAACTAATAAAGAAAATTTAATAAACTTCATTAAAATATTGTTTAAAAAAAAAACAGTACATTTATAACAATTAGTATATTAATCTATTTTTACTAAGTACGTCTCTGTTACCGCAGACCGTCTAGGCACGTACTTCCGTAGCGACTATAGTACCACCAAACAGTGTACAAACTTTACTGTGTTCTTAAAGGCGCTGTAGCTAGTGTAATTACTTGAGTAACGAGATTCAACATCTCAAGTTTCAAGACATGACTGCCCCATATATATTGATATATCGTCCTAACTAGCGCTACGTTATGGACAGACGTATCACATACCATCAGCTGAACGTCCAGCTCGTTCCGTTGTTTCCTTAAATATAAAAAGTAACCAACACAAAATGGAATCAAAATCATACCAAGTTCAAATTTAAGGTAATTAACATGACATACCATTAACTTGAAAATCAACATATGAACAAATAATACATATTTAAATAAGAGCCTCACCCGTGTCCTCTATCATACGGAAATTACTAAATAGCGATAACCAACATAATCTATTAGCCACCGACCCTAGCAAAAAATATTATATGTTATATAATTAATTATACTAGCAATAGTATGTGTGAGTTTATTTTATTAACTAAAAATTAAAATTATTTATAGTATCCTCCCATTTGTACGTGTATCATGTCATATCTTCATGAAATATTCGATTTAAAGTTATAAACAAAAGTTAAGGTCAAAGTAGATATATATTGAAAATGTTCAAGAGAAACAGTTGTTTTTTATTATTAGGTAAAAACACGATAACCCTAGTCGATCGAGAGCAAGAAAGCATCGTGTAGACATCGACATGTACTAGAACAACGATCTTCGTATATATGTTACATCTACCGATCCGTACTTAAATTGGGTAGTGGTTCCGACTCCCTACAGTGGTAAAATAAGGGGGGCTGATTATTACTATATATCATGCGTAATCATGGCCGAGAATCCGTGACTTTATGTTTTAATAGTTTATAGACGGCTGACATTTACATGAATCAGCATTGGTTGCTCACCAGAATTCCTTTCACCAAAATCAACCGCGAATTATGCGGGGCCGGCCACGATTCATTTAACGATCGGTCCGTACAACGGTAAATGCTAGGTAAACATCGATAAATTTATACCTTGACGTTTATTAATTTAACGATACTTTTTCCATTTTAATTCCCTCCGTGTTAAATTATCGAAATACTCCTGACGTCTGCAATTTAACAGAAAACCAGCTCTGTCAATATTTACTTGAGTTGTCCACGTCGAACAGATACAAGTGTAACATGGAATACTTATTGAATCAACGACAAGCGACGTTTTAATTGGAAGTAATTTTATTGAAGTATTACAAATTTACGATTACATACAATTTTTGGTATATGATCATGCTCAGCAGAAGGATCATCATCATGTACAACGCAGGACGTCTTAGGTCGTCGTTAGGTATTCACTTAAAGACCTCTACATTTATCGGTACTATGCTATTCGTTACCTGCTTACTTTAATTTCAGCAGATCGTGAATCTGTGTGGCATGCTTCCATCACTACGTCGTTTCACCATTCAAGGACTTCACTGCCCTCTTGGCCAGCAGTTCTACGAACAAGGTGCCCTAATATAATCCTGTTTTGAAATGACTGTATCGAGATTGCTTTAAGTATATGTAAATTTAATGAAATAAAAAACAATCTATATTTAATACAGCTCATTTACTTTAATTTAATTATATAAGTATACGAAAAATTGTAGTTTTGTAAACAACTCTGATCGTGTCTACTATAAAAGGCGATGATCGTACGAAACCGCCTTGGTCGCTTTAAGGGCAAGGCTGTTTCCTGCTTGCCCTGATTTACAGTTCATAATCAACCTTTTTTTTTTATCGATTTTTAATCTGTAATAAAACATCTAATTCATAATGAACCGTTATCATTTTCTTTAAAATATACACATTTAAAAGCGACCATTAAATTTGCCATTCCTTTAAATGGTTATTTCTATACAAATGTAAATTATAAACGCTATAAATATGTTTATTACAGTATAACGAATTTTTTTTTGCTATTGTCGATACTCGACGTAAATTTTCAGTGATGAATTGTTCTAACAGGTATTCTCTATATGATTACCAGTCTAAAGCATATTTGGTACATGCTGATGATGAGTTTGTGGAAACTCTATCACTAGTCTAAAAGTCAGTGATGTTTCATCTAAAGCAGGCGGAATAAATGATTTGTTAACTATCTTTAAATATTGCTAGTATCCTTAGAACTGCTTGCAAAGTTACTCCATAATTAAATAACCTTGTAAAGGACACAATTGTAGGAAAACTAAATACTATCACGGATCTGCCATACTTAAAAAAAATATCTCGCATGACAAAGACTAATTTTGTGTTCAGTGATTTATTTTCAGTTTCTAAAGTTTATAAAAAGGCATGTTATAAGTTTTAAACGGTCTTTTATTTAAGGAGGTCCGATAATAATGTCTGTGTTGAACAACAGCATAAATATAACAGATATCATATTGAATTTATACACATTAGACAAAATTAATGTTGTCCTGCATAAAACGTTTCTAAAAGCCACTATATAATCTAAATTTCATTTTCAAAATGAAACTTTTAAAACAAAGCTTCAGAATTAATGGAATTATTCGCCGAAGTAACAATGTCGTTTAGATATCGCATGGTTTATGAGAAACTAAAGTGAATCCATAATTATTCAAAGAAAAACACTGATAATGGACCAAATTGCCTCTTAATGGACTCAAACGAGTTGTTTCTGATTCAAATATACTATAAGATAGTGATTGTTGATAGACTCATCTCTTGACCTGAAGACCCGAATGTAGCATATTACTATTGTCTTGTAGATTTTTTCATTTCTTATATTTAGACAATTTATGTAATATATATACGTTTATTTGTCGCAGAGAGGAGAGGAAGAGGACCTTCCCCTAAGCGATACACACTCCCGTAAGTGATGCGTTAGGATGATAGACACTGCTCTACATTATATTTTTCAAGTCTATTTACCGGAGTAACTTCATTAACTTCAACAGCTTCCAAACTGGCAAGCAGTACTGCCTTCGATGGTAAAGATCTAGAAATTTTAAAGTTAAAGGTGTTTATGTGTATGAATTGGATTCTATGAAACGAAATATGTAACGAGAAAGAGACAACTTTAAATATACTAATTCATAACGTGCTTCTATAGTATTCTCTATTCTTTATCTCCTCTTTGTAGAAAGTTAAGTTCTGTAATTTTTCTCACTATCTTTTTCCTCTCTCTCTTATCATCTTTTCCACTTCAAGTACTAAAAAAATCTTCGATCAATTCCTCTCTCTGTTTATCACGTCCATAATGCATTCATCTCATTCTCTTATCAAAATGCAAAGTATCACTTCAACCGTGTGAACTCTTACTCGTTTTTTCTTTTACTTCACACCTGTAGTTGTATTAAAGGATATATAATTTTTTTAAATAATCTATTCATGTCCTATTCTAGAGCCGAAGTATGATATTTTTAAATAATTTAATAGACAGACGTTTAATGCTTGTTATGCAGTATTACTCTTATTTTTTCTTCACGTTTATCGCCCGAAAGGTAGTAAATTGTGCTGATGAAGTTAATTAAACTTATTGTAGCAGTAGACTATATATAACGACGTGATTATATTTGCTATAACGGCAAAAAAATAATGATAATTGTGAATACGCACGTACACGCTTTAAGACATGTTTATATACATATTGTATTACGCACAGTTATATTACATTGTTGGCATAAATTTTCATTACAATGTTCCAATTAATATAAACTGCTATATCCACATTTATAGTTGTAAGACTATTGATGAACTGATGATTTAGCAGCCATGAGGCGTTACTGGTAGTAGGTCTTTATTGCCGGAGACCGTCTAAGTAGGTAATACCGCAGTTCCTACTTCTGCCGCCAAACAGAAGTGTGCAAATATTACTTTGTTCCAGTTTGAAGGGCGCTATAGCTCTGTATAAAACCGTAACTTGCGCTGAATTGTGGTAAACGATCCGTGAAAAAAAAAAACTTATTATCTCCTTTGATCAAGTAATATTTTTATTCAATATACGTTGAACTAAAACTTGGCCTCTGTTTAAATAAGTGACAATGAGGATAAGTATGATGAAGGTTCAAATCAAGTTTGATGGACAAAAAAAAATGTCGCAAGAGTTCTAAAGATTATGTATGCTTTCAAGTCTCACGTCCGGAACTTCCAAAAACTAATTTCTATTATCTAATTTATAATCTATACGCATTTAGTATACAATGCCAGCGGTTATTTAGCATCGACATCCTTCCGCAGGAAATAGGAAATCATCTTCGTATTAGATAATGGTAACGAATATATACTTTATGAAAGTTACTGTAAGAACTTAACAAAGCTTTTTTTTTATTCATTGATATTATATATATATAATCATTGTTTTGCTATTTATTTTACATAAGTAAATAACTCCGAGAGCTATTTGATATGGATTCCGGTTGAGTGCATTTCACTATTTCCGGCTCCATTTGTTAGTCTATCGTAAATATGGTGAGCTTTGAATACGCACATTGGAGATTAAAATATATATATAATGAAAATGGGTTGCCGTTGTTCGCCAAACACGTGAAAACCAGTGAACGTATCGACATGGGAACATGGCCATTCGACGGTTGTTTTGTAGATGGTTATAGGCTATTTTTTGAATTTAATAGATTCTTCATAGTTTTATTTCTAATTAACTTTTATAACCCATTTCATTTCGTACTATTTATGCGTGTGCTGTAGTAGTAGGTGATGTAGAAAGTAATTTGCGGTCTAATTTGATATTACGACCGGCACAGCGAGCGGGGCACAGCTAGTATATTAGAACAGTTAGTATGTTATTTATATAATATCAATAAAATTAAAATGACAGCTTAAAAGTTTAAATACCTAATAAATAACAGGATTGTAGCAATAAGTTCGAAGTACATAAGAACAAAATATGTTCTGTGATATTTCTTCCAAAATTAACTTTAATAGAAACAAGTTTTCTATAACTCACATAACAGACTTAGACTGAGCTAAGTACATTTATTACACGCTACTATTATTTTTTTTTTTTTTTTTTATTTTTATATAGTCACGCCTTTTTCCCAGTAGGGGTAGGCAGAGGTGAATAAACACCCACATTTCGCCAGATGTGGTCAGATTAGGTCCAGTGTAACAGGGGGCGAGCCTGTTGCCACTTTATTGGGACCACCACACACACACACACAAAGATGATATCAGTGTGCGGGTTTCCTCACGATGTTTTCCTTCACCGTTTTTGTATCTCGCTGTTGTAACTAAAGTTCACAAATGTACATAACTTACATATTAAGTCATTGGTACATGCCGAGGTTTGAACCCACGACCTTCAGAATGAAAGCCGCACGCTCTAACCATTAGGCCAGCGAGCTACTACTATTATTAAAATAGTAATTATTTAAACTATTTGTTTATATATATGAATTTCCTGAATAGTTTTCACAGAAATCATATTAAATAGGGGCTAGTCTTTATTAAATGTCTTTAACTGTTGATCTAAAAGTTTAAATACTATTATTTAACTGATGAATAATGTGAAACTTGTAAGGACTAAGTTTTAGGATCAGTTATGAAAAGATACGAATAAATAATTAGCTGTATTGCTCAAGGTTATTTATTCTCTGAATTACGAAATATCCAGGCAGACTTATTAAAATGGTAAATATATAAATCCATAGTTTACACAGTTGAACCAATTTTACGTCGTCTCCTTTTGTTTAATTAAAGAGACTGTTTAAATGATACTTTAAAAAAAATATCAGTCAGTTAATAATATGAAGTATGTTTAAATTTTATTAAAATTTAACCTTCGTTCTTTTCATGTAAGAAGGTCGCAAATAAGCATACTATACGTCTGATGGTAAGCTACCATAGCTCGATATCTATAGTTTTTTTTTTTCTTATCAAGCGGGACATCTAAAAGATACTTTGCTTCAGGGAGGAAGACAAGGTTGTGTGGCATTTGTGTGTTGCGACGGTTCCCGGTATCTCCTAGTGAACGTACTGATGCTGTACCCTAAACCCCACGGTACCTTCGCTATGCTACAATATCACCTTGTTCTTGTCGTTCATCCCATAGTCGCTTACTGGGCAATGAAGACTCACGAACCTGAAGTCATCTTCAACGACAGACATAGTTTACCTTAGTCTTATTCTTAACAGCTAGAGACTACAGAATATCTGTAGTACTAGAGACATCACATGCGCGTTGGTGAAAAAAAAGTGGTCGTTTGCTACCGCTTACCATCGACTTTGGTGTGGTGCGGCGAAGGCGGTGAGGACTCGACATCTGAATGCAGGCTGTACGAGTGTTCTGTCTTGATCGGCACCGCGCCCAACGCCGCGTCCGTCATCAGCCTATCGTGCAGCACCACTCCGGATTTGCGGTCCACCAGCCAGTCGGTCATTTCCGAGTCCTCGTCCAGCACATCCTGCATCTCCTGAAAAGTAATCATCCGATAAGCCACTAACAACAATTTGTATAGTAAAGTATATTAGCGACGTTATATAGTACCCGTGGATGATAAGTTTTTATAGTTCACCTTTGAACTACAAAATTTGATACTAATACAGAAAGGTGATAAAATATGATATAAACATTACCATGTTTTATCAACATTCTGAATTTTATTGGTATTTATCTTCATAGTATTGGGTTAGTGTTCATCAGTTGTGTTCTTATCACTAACAATCACTATCTATTAGCGATATAACTCATAAGTGGCTCTTGTTTTTGCTCTTAGTTACAGAGCTATATTTTTAATATCATCATTATCAGCCGACAGATGTCCACTGCTGGACATAGGCCTCTTCCAAAGATCTCCATATCGATTGAACCTGCGTTGCCCGCATCCAGCTGCTTCCCGCAGCCTTCACCAAATCGTCGGACCTGGTGGGAGGTCTGCCAACACTACATCTACCGATATGCAGTCGCCATTCGAGGATCTTAGTGCCCCATCGGCTGTCAGTCCTTTGAGCGATGTGTCCTGCCCATTGCCACTTGAGGCTAGCAATCTTTTGGACAATGTCGGTGACCTTAGTTCGCCTGCGGATCTCCTCATTTCTGATTTGATCATGCAGGGAAATCTCCACCATAGCCCTTTCCATTGCTGTCTGTGCAATGTGAAGCTTTTATTTTTAATATATATATATATATATATATAATTCCACAACGAGACTAGAAAGACATTCGCCTTATGGTAATTGATTCGGTAGTCCTTTCGCTGCAGAAATAGGCGCTGCGGTGGTATCTACCTGGAGACCTACCACTATAAGCTATCAGGATTGTGATGTATCGACGCATCGCACTCAATGTTACGTGAAAGCGGTATTTGCTCATTTGATTTCAATCACGTTTCGTGATAAGTATGTTTTTATGCGACAATTCGCACGTGATTTATGTTAATGACTTTGCTATGACTCGGATGATATTCCTTCCTAGGTAGCCTAAGCGTCTTCGTTTATAGAAAGTGAACGTTTTAATAACATAAAATTTATGATAAGATATACCGTCTATTATCTATCGCAGACTTTCTTGTATAATAGTCGTAATTAATCGATGTTTATAAAACTGTTTTCAATATAAAAACATACATTGTTTTAGTAAGAGTTACATTAACAACATGACATTGATATTTTATTAAAATGAAATACTCAAAGATCTAGTGCATCTTTTAAGAGATAGTATATAAAATTAGGCACTTGTATTCCTCATATTCTTGTACGCCGTGGAAACATTGCGAGAAGGACAGAGGAGGATAGACGCTCTAGAGACGTGGTGCTGGAGGAGAATGGAGAATGCTCGGAGTATTGCGGACTGATTTTCGTATCGAGTCTATACTTCGAGTAAGTAGCTCGCTGGCCTAATGGTTAGAGCGTGCGGCCTTCATTCCGATGGTCGCGGGTTGGAATCTCAGCATGTACCGATGATTTTAATATTTAAGTTATGTACATTTGTGAACTTTGGTTACAACAGCGAGATACAAATGGTGAAGGAAAATAACGCGAGGAAAGCTTCACGTGACTTAGAAATTATCTAAGGTGTGTGTGAAGTCATCAAACCGCATTGGGAGCGCGTGGTGTCTATGGCCCAATCGCCCTCATATTGAGGGTAGGCCTGTGCCTCAGCATTGAGGATGTAAATTGGCAGTTATGGATGGAGTCTATACTTCGAGAACTTTGCAACAAGCTGCGTTTATCATCTTTGATACAATTTCGTGTCCTCACCTTTATTTTAGCTACGTATGCCGCCAAGTAGAGGTAGAGCGACTTATGGTTCAGGGAATGGTTGAGGGTACCAGACCACGAGGAAGAACGCCTATTTGATGTACTGACCAGATAAATGGCTCATCATCGTCACCACTACACGAATGCACTAGGAAGGCGACTATCAGAGTGGAATGGCGACGTCTTGTTAAGCTAGCGACCAACACTTAAAGTGATGACCACGACCACTCTGTCAACAGTGATACCGACGAAGAAGAAGAATATAAAATTGTGTTCTTAATCTGCTTTCTATTCCACTTAATAATCATACATTATCATCAGTCGATAGTAGTCCACTGCTGGAAACTAACAATCGTAGTTATTGTTGTTGCACATAATAAAGTATTTTCTCCTTATGCAAGTTCTAGTAAAAGTTGTATATATGTTCTGCAAATGCTAATGAGAGAATAATAATAAATTGTTTTTACATTCAAAACTAAGCGCGAGTCCGTTTTCGGTGTTAATGAACTTCTCTATGTTCTAACATGGCTATGTGTCCGCGACGCGTGTACCGTGTATTGCCAAAACAGAAATCTGTTATGTTAATTATCACCATGAGGCTAAGGCGTTGCTCTATCTAGTTTATATTAACGCCATGTGGCGGAAACAGAGGTGTCAAATGATTATCATCACGTATTTTATGTTTAAGTGTTGTTTGTAGCGCTATAGCTTCTTTCCTTCTTCAAGAAAATCCTAGATTGTTAGCTGTTAACGAAAAAAATGCTAAAATATGTAATATTAGATTTTCTTTAAAATACTTCTATTTAAATTATATTAATGCAAGTGCCATCTGTTGACAATATTTCGAACTAATAAAACAAACTACAAAATATTTATAATTTCGATATGTACGTAGGAAATTTGATTATGACATAAAATTAGTAACAAGCTGTTATAATACTGTTAATGTAAATACTTTCCTAGAATTTTTTGTAACAAAAATTAAATCATTTTTCCTACCACAAAATCCAGGAAGGAAAGCACGCGAACTGGTATCTATATATATTATAAGAGATTCTGCCTATTTAGAGATTCATCGCGATATCTCTGGAACCATAAGGCCTAGACACTTGATATTTGATAGGAATATTCCTATTACCGAGTATAGGTCAGTTATAAACAGATTTAACGAATTGTTACACCCTAGAGGTTGCGGGGTTGTTATAATGGGACGGGGCCCAAGGGTTGCCGCCGGGCGGGAATATTTCTGACTAACTTCAAGTCTAAATTTCAAATGTAATTCTATATTACAGCCAGCAAAACGACCAGGGAAGAGCTAGTTATAATGCTAAAGATACGAAAAAATAAATCTCCGTGATGGACATTATTGTAGCACTTCACTTTTACATATTTTGTACTATTGGGCAGATCTACATTCAGTGATCGTAAAGGATGCACAACAACAGCACCATTATTGCTGCCGAGCAGTGTGCAAACATTACTGTTTCATAGTTATAAACACGCTGGAATTATTACTGCTGTAACTAATCAAAGTGACGAGGGCAACATAAATACGAGTTAACGTTTTGAACCTCATCATTCTTTTGAAAAGGCGTATTAAGGATATCCTTCTGATCGCATCGCTTCCTTAAAAATAACGTAGAACAAGTAAAGAGAAGTATAGACATCGTACGGTACATAAAGCTATTTTAAATACGAATTCGTGTACACAATTAAAATGATACCATTTAATCGCTTCAGCATACAATCGCATAAATACCATTTAACAATCGCGACCTGTCATTGTTTACGCGTGTTATTTATGTCAATATTTTTCACTGACGATCCAGTTGCCAGTGTATCTCTTGATCATACCAATTTGAGGATCAAATTATCTCTTAACATGTCACGTTTAAAATTCAAAAAATCATTTATGCTTGTATATTTTTTTGAGCAGAATGTTGGCAACATTTCTTTATTAACGTTTGGTTGGCGCTTTGATTAGAAAGCAAGCGTTGGAAAGAGGCTGTTGATTGCGAATTTTTTTTTATATCCTCTGGCCGCTTCGTCTCGGAAGCTCATCAGGCAGTCGTCAGGCGTGGCCTGGGGTCGGCGACCGTGTTTGGACCATGGCCGTTCGTTCACCGCTCTTCAGCGTTGCCCGCTGCCTATACACTCGCGGCCAAGGTGAGGGACGCGAAACGACGTGACGTTAGAAACGCTATTTAATAGGTTATATTGACCTCGTATATTACTATATTAACGTATCTTACTACATACAACAAACAACACCATTTTTTATAAAAATTTTTTAGCTTAACACAATTTAATCAATTATAGCTCTTAAGCAAAACAGATCTGCTAGTTTTGTCTACAAAAATATGAATTTCGTTAAAACTGTTTTCTTGTAGGAGATAACGAAATATGTTGTAGATTTTTCAATAAAATTTAAAAAGCCTATTAATTAACGTATCAGTTACCGTTTGTAAAAAATATTCAATGTATTATTGTTTACTAATAAAAAAAATAATAAGAAAACAAACAAGAGAAGTTCTATTAAGTTCGCCGAAAGGATGTTAGGTACTAGAGGAAAAACTAGAGAGCAGTATAACAGAACCAGGTTTAGAATAACATCAAAACTATGTTATTTCATAACGTACTTAATACTTTACTTTTAAATGAATATTTTAAAAATATAGGTTTCTTTTATGTCTTAAAAAGAAATCTTACAGAGAATATTGCTCTTGTTTAACCCCTTTTGCAAATATTACATTTGCACATGAATTCGCAAGTACAATGATATCGGCCTTAAACTTCAAGGTTTACATTAATCCGGGAACAACGCATTATGTTAATATACAATAACATTAAAAAGCTTTAATTTAATACAATATTAATCCATTTAATTATTAGAGATATACAAATAACCATAACAGATAACGCTGTGGATAACAGTTTTAAATGATAAATAATAATCGATGTAGTCTTGAAGTTTGACAGCAGAATCTGATTATTCGCGTAATGCAGCTGTTGCAAATGTTATTGTTTTTTATAGATAATGGGATAATAATAGAAACAAAACAAAAATAAATAGCCCAATTAATGGTCACCATTGGGACTTAGCCATTCTCTCGCAAGGAGTGAGACAAGGTCATAGCACGCTAGCCAAATGCGGGTTAGTGGCTGTTATGTATCCATAAAAGATGTCGTTGGAAAATATCTGTTTCCTTATGATGTTCGCTTTTCCAACATAAAACAGTTGACCTTTAAATTACTTGATGCCATGTGACAAGGAGATCGGAAATGTTAAAGCGTGTTTGCTCAGAAATCTTTAGATTCTCAAATATTAACAAACAGTACACATCGATGCTGTTGTGGCAAAAAAATTGCTATTGAATGGTGGAAGTTAACCAATTTCCAAAAAGTTTCATCACTGTCTATACTTTACCACAAATCTATGTAGGTTTACTTAAGAATATACTATATAATTTTACTATTGAATAGATGTTTTAAATGTTTGTATTACATCCGATTGTTGAATAGAAGTTCTCAAAATAACAGTTATATTTTTAATAAGAAAGAAGATATTCATAGATAAAGTAAAACTTTTTAATTAAATGAAACCTGTTTGTGGGCATGTTTTATAATTCAAGTCCCAAATACGACTCGTTCGCAATAAGTCTACATCGAGCGCCGTCGATGAGAATAATACATGAGAGCTGTAAAGTAATAACGAATCGTTCTTCTTGAACTATTTATTGCATGGATATTGGTGGTTTGTGTTATAAAGTTTTGAAAATCATTGAGACTGATAAATGAATTCAAGTCACACTCGCATTGTATATGCAGCGCCCAAATACAGCGCTGCGTACGGGGTATTGCTCCTGCGGTCCCGCATCGCCGCTTAATGGCGGCCGTTTGTGGGAAATACCGACCCGTAAACTATACTCGACGTGACGGCGTTAGTAATCACATTCGGGGGCCCGGTTCACACTTGACGTTCCGTTGAACCGTCGCACACTTTGTTTGCATTGTCTGACTACGTATGACTTAGTGCACTAGGAAAAAAAAATGACTAACGAACTATTCCCATAAAAAATAAATTGCGGCGAGTACGGAGCGGTACTGCTAATAATACGTACAGACCGTCCAAGTATAATGAAAGAATAGATTGAAATTCCTCTGTACGAATGCAAAACGCGTTTTGAACATCGTTTTTTTAAAATTTAACCGGTTTTCTCTTTGTTTATCGATCAAATTGAAGTGTATAAAGGTTTTAGATAGATCTTGCAAATCGAAGACTCGATATCGATATTTTCGGTATCGCAATTGCCACAATACAAAAATGTGATTGGATAACCTGACAAGTTAAAAATTTACGTAAGTCAATAACAGTTACGGACGGAACAGGTCGAGTTGGTATTAATAAATTATAATAGCGATTATTATAGTATTTCGTGAAGGATTATGAAGATGTTATCACAGCTTTGTGACGAGATAATTGGATTCTCGTAAGGAATTTGAATCCTGTTCAGCAGGTAAACGATTGTGATGTTTAATTTTCGGCGTGCATGAGTTGTTACAATTAAAACTGACGTAATGGCAACGTTCGAGTTCGAGTTTCAGTGTTCACTTTCTACTCGCGTGAAATCAGTGCCGGTGAATTAGGTTCGCAAAGTGTAAAATTGCAATACTGAACTCTTCCGATACAGCGTAAACTAACTATAGTTTTATACGAGAATTAAAAAAAATAATTAGCGCATACCGACTTCGCTGTAACAACATCTTCCGCATTACGCAAGGTTGCTTAACTGCTTTGTTAGTACGTACGTAATACGTTTACACATCGCGGATGTATAGATGTACAGAGACTTCAGTACAAGTCGGTTTAAGGTTGTCTTTATCCTTACGAAGACATGTACGCGAAAGCATTTCCTTCCTATTAAAGAAAATGGTAAACGTTTACGTAAGTTTATCGATATTTATTATTCAAAATATCGTTTGAAGAGAAAACGTTCACAAATTGATTAAAGCCTTACTAGAGCTTTAAATTGAATTTATATTGTACTATTGGAAACGTTTAATTTCCATTGAGCTGTAAACACAATTAGGACAAGGTCTAAAAGAATAAGATTTCTGAGAACGAAATGGAAAGGCATTTACATAAAGATTTCTTAGATTAAAAATAGTAGGGTCAAGAGCAAAATATATGGAAGGTCAATATTGTGCTTAAAGTTATCTCCTAACTAATCAGAAGTATTGAAGAGATGTGAATGATAACGATATGGTTCAATGAAAAATAAGGTTAATAAAATTGGATGCCATTAAAGTTTCCGTTACTTATTAATAGATTTTTTTTCCATTGAAAAATACGAACGGCACTATTGGGTTTTTTCCCCAAACAATACGCGACGAGAAAGTGATTTGTTGCGATGACTATTTGCCTTTTAAGTAGACAACAAACAGTTACTTCAAAAATCGTGGCAGATTTCTCAAACTATGTAATAGTGCCGTTATATAAAAAGATTGCGGGTCTTATTAATCATAAATATACTTCAGACTGTTTTCTTTAGCTTATATAAGTATCAAACGAAACTCAATTACTTATTACTGTTTAATACTTTTAACTTTAGCTAGCTTAAGTATTACGTTATATATGAAAAGAAGCATTTAATAAATACCGTTATAAAACTCATGATCGTGAACGCAGGCGTCTCAAAAAGTAAAAAACGAGCTAAATTTTCTGATATAAGCATTTTTATGACCATGAACAAGCACTAGACCATAATCATTGAGATGGGTGTGCCATAGTAGTACATCTTTCAAACCTGTATGATTAAAAAAAACGTTTGCGTATGTCTCGGATGACTATTTATGTATCTGTGGCTATGTAGATGTATTATTAACGTTTTTATATACGAATACAAGAAAGTCTTTTATTGTTCGTAATTGATAATAATGCATAACTGAATTGTAAATTTACAGAACTATTAGTTATATTCAAAAGTAAACGGTATGGTATCTTTTACTCCGTTACCGAAGACCGTCTAGGTAGTGTCTAAAGATTACTTTGTTCCGGTGTGAAGGGCGTTGTAGCTAGTTAAATTGCTGGGGTAACGAATGGTGGCATCTCTGTGGTCGGAGAGTCTGAATAGTTATCACCGTAGCTTCTATTCCTGCCCCCAAAAATACTGTGCAACATTACTGTCTTTATGTTTGAAGGGTGTTGTAGTTAATGAGATCATTGGGGTAATGAGACTTAAAATATTATGTCTCAAAGTCACGATCAGAATGTGGGGTAGTGTATATCATTCTAACTAGCGCCTCAGTGTTATAGGTAGGCGATTACCATTAGGTGAACGGTTCGCTTGTCTCTACGCTGCGTAGAATTAAAAAAATACGTGTGCCGTGTAACATTCACACGATCCACCATCACATTTAAGTGATTCAGCATCACTTAGAGTTTAAATACAAATAAATAAAAAAAAAAATCATAATTACACATTTTCGAATCGTGTTCACGTGTAATTAGGCAATGGCTTCGTGACTTAGAAACTCGCTGGATTGGCAACTATCGGCATACATACAACATTCGCATGAAATACCAATCCCACTCCCATGCGCGGCGCAGGGTTGTAACGTATGCGCCTGAATTAGTCAAAAATTATGCGAATTGGATAAAAAGTCTATATAAGTACTATACTTTATTATATCTCAATTATTTTCATTATATTTAAGATGTTTGCATAACAACACATCGTTCTAGTCATCTAGATAAAATGGCCTATCTCGTTAACCCAATACAATCACTATGTACAACGCCGTGCACACCGGAACTTAATATAATATAAGAGTGTTGGTGATGAAGTAGTTGTGATGAAGAGGGTGAGGAGAATAAATAAATAACCGGACCCAAATACTCCTTTTGGGCAAAATATATTTGTTAAACCGTTACAATAAGACAAACATTTCCTCGTAGGATTCCGTTATAAGAGGAACAGGATTTTTTAAAACTTTATTTTGTGGAAACGGATGTGGAAAATGATTCGTGATAGAATACGGAAGTTCCGCGAAATAGGAAGAGGTATGAACATGAATATCCGGCGGCTGAGACCATTAGTAACGAAAATATGTGGCGCTTGTTAAAGCTGTACTAAGATATGAACCTAAATCAAAATGTTCACTTCTCCAAGAGTTAATGATCGCACCACTTAACACCAGGTGATATTGTGGTTAAAAGAAAATATAATTTAACAATCTATTGGTCACAGCCCTAGCTACAATTCCTACTGCCAATATCAAGTTGTAATGTGAAACATTTTATAGACGAGACGTAAGAGCAATTTCTCTCCATCGTTTATTACCGGTCATGTTAACACCTAAAGCTAAACTCTGATCACAAGATACCGGGCTAATCAAACCATCAATAGCACGGAGGCCGTGATTAAAGAGTTCTAATGGATTTACAATGTTGCCAATTAAAATTTATCGGTCAGTGAGTTGATTTAAAGGTCATTTTGCATCATCACAACACAATGCCGTTTTGACCTTTCGATCGACGATAAAGAATGTACATTTTTATGATACTAATTCTTATAGTCAGTGTATTTGTTTAAATAGGTCATAAAATCTTTATCAACTTGTAACTTAATCGTGATATTTATTTAAAATCTCTATTGAAATAGCCAAAAATGAGATTACAACAAGAGGAATTACACTATAGACCATTTTACCAAATCGACCTAGGACGTGGGGAAATGAAGTGGGATAATGAGTAGACATACATACACATATATCACGTCTCGTTCCCAATACAGTAGGCAGAGACCACCTCTCTCCACCTGCTACGATCCTGGCACACCTCTCTCGCTTCCTCCACTTTCATGAACGTCTTCATGCAAGCTCGTCGGTTGCGACCACTTTTGACCCGGCCTTTCTTTAGGGCATCCTCGATTTGTTCGGAATATAACCGCCTAGTCCAATCATTCTTACCTTCTATACCTCTCGTTAATCTTCTTTCATCCATTCTCTCAACACGGCCGAACCATCTAATAAGTAAGCACCCTTTCTCTATCTTTGTCACTACATCTTCAACCACCCCGCACCGCTCCCTTCTCATACAGTTCCTCACGTTGTCCATGAGTAGACAAACGAAAATAAATAACACAAGTCAACAAATACGAGTACATGTATAACATATGTAAAGAAGTACTAGCTTGGAGTATGAAGTAAAAGCCTTAATATCATTGTCTTTAAAAACATCTTAAATTTAAATTTTTCTTTTAACATAAATGTTTGTATTGATAATTAAGTCAAAAGGAACTGAAGTTAGTTATCAAATTCAATTAAATACAAGAGAGCTACGTCCAGCAGTGGACGTCCATGGGTTTAGATGATGTTAATGACATGTAACGCTTAAAGACCTTTGACAGGTTTGTTATGGAAATATAATCATTTTATGTTTTTTAGTTTGCTTTTTGCTTCCTTAATTTTATGACGGAAGTCTTTGTTGATTAATAATCATCATATATTCGTTTGAATAGGTTTCTAATAAAAGCTATTCAATTCTGTCTGCAGCGGCGAGACATGATATCTATAAATAGCATGTAAGCTAGCAGATTACAGGTTTTTATGCGTTAGAAATAACCTAATCTTGTTACTTCCGTTGCAAGTGTTTGTTTAATAAATGTTTATTTATTCGAGGGTAAGAGTGAAGAACACAATTCTTAAAAACTTTTAAGGTTATTAAAAATAAAAATTCAATCAACAAAATATATAGTTGTACATATATATACAGCGAGGAAGGAAGAAGCGAACGAATCAGAAGTTTATCTGGTGGTAAAGAACATCATCCATAAAAGTAAGACACTAGGATGCAATGCAATTTAGTGCTTTGTTTACAAAGACTCTCGTTACTCCAGTATTTTATGGGCTACTGAACCCTCCAAACCGAATAATAGAAATATTTGTACATTACTCTTTGACGGCTGAAATTGTACCTGCAGTGATACCTTGACAGCCTCCGACGACAGAGACTTACGATCGGTATTTTAGTATCCTTATCGCACCACTAAGATTTACATAAAGCTGCTAGATAATAAATAGTGCTATCTAAAATGTGATAGGCTTCGGAAAATATTTTTTTTTTCTACGGCAGGGGGAGAATTTTCTAAATACACCATTACGAGTATTTAACTATTTTTTTCTACGAAGCGACAAAACAAGCACAACGTTCATTTGGTGGTAAGTGATAGGCTCGTCTATAACGGGACAATACAGCACCACATTGCGCTTATTGCCCTGAGACATAAGATGCTAGATCTCGATACCCCAGTAATTACACTAGCTATAGCACCCTGCAAACCGGAACACAGCAATGTTTGCCCACCACTGTTTAGCGGCAGAAATAAGAGCTGCGGTTGTATCTATCTAGATGGTCTCCGGCAATAGAGATCTAACACCAGTAAAAAGGTTATCTGTTCTGTAATTTCCTAGATTATTAAACCTTTAAATGTAAATAAGACTGATATTAAGTAAGAAGCGGTTTATTATTAACATCAATAGATTATTTCATGAACAAAACTTATTTCCAAAAGCTTTTCAAGTTTCTTCGAAATTCTTAACGATCCATCATATCACGTAACAGACAGGCTACCAGTAAACCTTACTTCTGAAAGTATATATGGTTAGAGTTCTCGTTATACGTGCTGAAATAGACTTACTCGAGGTTGTATTAAACTGAAAAATAAAAAAAATCTTTGTACGGTATTGCATTTGCGTTGTGTTGCCGAGCACGATAGAGCGGTCCGTTATTCCGACGGAGACTACATCCACACAAATCCAAACATGTTATCAGCTCATTGAATTGTAAGAGACGTCGGAACTCTCGAAATTCTCAAAAGCCTTTATACATATATATATTTATATATATATACACTTTCACGTTTTATAATGGACAAACAGCACACCAGACGAACTGTACTTAGACCAATTAATCAATTACCACCAAAACTTTATTTTATCGCTGTGTATTCTTTCTGTTACTTTCGTAATTCGATGTTGTCGGGTTACGATTCGTTCCGACTATACGGTATTATGAGAACGGTTTAAAAAAAAAAAAAACTAACGTAACCACTATTCGTGTGCTACGAAGATTTTTATTGTTACTTTAACTTTCAATCAAAGTTAAAGTTTATTAACGGCAACGGGTATTAAAAGAATAGTGTAAAGTTAACGTCTACTTTAAGTAATACGACAGGTGATTATTTCCGTAAGGTATTACATTAATTAGATTTTTTTTATATCAGTAAGTGATGACGGCCGATGGGGGAGAAAAGTCTTGGGAGACAGCGGGGAAGCCCTATATCCAGCAGTGGATAAACAAAGGCTGATAATCATGATGACGATGAAGTGGTGACAAACTGATCGTTTACTTAATACTAAGTAATACGCTTGCTTATATCAATGTGGCGCTAGTTGAGATGATATACACTGCACCACATTGTACTCGCCGCCTTGAGACATAATATGTGTAGTCTAGTTACCGCAAGTAATATCAGTAGCCACTGCGCCCTTCAAACCGAAACACAGTAATAATTGCAAACTAGTGTTTGTCGGCAGATATTGACGCTGCGTAGGCGCAGTACCTATCTAGACTGTCTGCGGTAACAGAGATATACCACCGGTAATCAGTTTACAATTACGTAAAATGATATCATTACTTGGGGTATAATAGGTGTAAGTGTTCCCGCACAATCTCACCTGATCGTGGTGCGCCCTGCTTCTCCACAAACAAGGTTCTGCCTGTCACCAACCCGCATTGGGCCAGCGTGATGGGAAATGGTCCAAATTCCTCTATATGAATCCATGCCCAATCGGTGTGAGAATTTTTGAGGGAGACCTATGTCCAGCAGTGGACGTCTATCGGATGATGATACCATAACTTAATATCTCAGACCAGTATACTACGACATAACATTTTATAGCTTAAGGTGACGAACACAATGCAGCGCGGTGTATATCATCCGAACTACTAGCCATGTTTAGTTAGCGGCAGAAGTGAGCTGCAGTTATAGCTTACCTATATGATATATGGAAATAGAGACCCACCACCACCATAAAACTTAAAAGAAACGGCAGCGCAAGATTGATTCATGTGATCTTTAGGCAGGTCTATATCTACAAGAGGACGTCTAACTTAACTGATTTATGAAAAGCTGCTGTTGTTGTTATTTTCTTTATAGTCATATCTAACAATAAATGGGTCAAAAAGGTCGCACTTAATATCCAGAATGCATTTCCTTCCAGTCAACCTTGTTTGTGATGACTGAAGCTGAAAGAATAAAATTAATGAAATTGTCTTTCATTAACAATTCTGTCACTTGTTGTTTACGATAAAAACAAGATTTAATATATTCAAAATAATAGGTGTACCGTAAAGTAATGTCGTTTCTGCGCATGCCAATACTTGATTGTCATTTGTCAGCTCCTTGTTTTGTTCAGAGGCGTACCAAAGACATTGTGAGGTTATAGTGATTTCTTTACTTATAGACAATTGAATTACAATTTTTTTTTGTAATTTTGGGTAAAATGGCCAGCCAAATACCAGAAGAGGTACACATCCGGCATTGCATGCTCTTTGAGTTTCGCAAGGGAAATAACGCAACAGTTGCTACCAAAAACATTTGCGATGTTTATCCAAATGCACTGGACATTCGTAAATGCCAAAGGTGGTTTTCCAAGTTCAAATCGGGTAATTTTGATCTTTCCGACTCGTATCGATCAGGAAGACCATCAGCGTTAGACAACGACGTGTTAAGGGCGGAAGTGGAAGCAAATCCGTGTCAGACGATCGAGGAATTGTCAAACAGTCTCAACAAACCTTGGTCGACCATCCAAGAACATTTGAAGCAGATTGGAAAAGTAAGCAGAGCAGGTGTTTGGGTCCCGCATAATCTGTCCGAACAGAATAAGGCTAACCGATCAATCACATGCAACTTATTGCTTCAACGACACAACACAGAAGCGTTTTTTGATCGCTTGATCACAGGAGATGAGAAATGGGTCCTGTATGATAACCCAAAACGCAAAAGGCAGTGGCTCTCTCCAAATGAAATCCCTCGGAGTACTGCTAAGCCAGGTTTACACCCCAAAAAAGCGCTTTTGTGTGTTTGGTGGAGTATTCGCGGCATTGTTCATTTTGAATTACTGAAACCTGGAGAAACTGTTACTGCAGACCTCTACAGCGAACAATTGCAGCGAGTCAATCAATCTTTAATTGAAAAGTGGCCAGCGATTGTCAACCGAAAAGGCGTCATTCTCCAACATGACAATGCAAGACCGCACTGCGCAAGGCGAACTCTAGAAAAAATTAATGAATTGGGGTGGGAGGTGCTGCCTCATCCACCATATTCGCCCGATGTTGCACCATCGGATTTCCACTTATTCCGAGCGCTGCAACACTTTTTAAGTGGCAAAACATTTGCAAATTTGGATGATATCCAAAATGCCATCTCTAGATATTTTGCCGAAAAACCAATTAATTTTTATCGATCAGGGATTGAAAATTTACTCACTAGATGGCAAAAGGTTATTGACAATGATGGGGAATACATCATTGATTAAAAATAAAGACTCGTTAAAAATGTATGTGTTTGTATTTAGAGTAAGAAAACGACATTACTTTTCGGTGCCCCTAATAATTAAGAGTTAAGGTTATATGTGGTAAAATCCAGTTACATATATATGTACGTCAATATATTATAGATAAACAGGTAGACAGGTTGCATTAATTAAATTAATAATGTAAGAGCTGAATGTATTATTGGGTGTAAACGATTTTAATGTAAACTCCTTTTCCGTTTATAATTGAGCGAGCCGCGTGAGGTCGCCCGCTGTCCGCCGATCGCTGGTCCTTTTTTAACTCACGGTTCGTTCCCGGGCGAACACCAAGGATAACTAGGTTGTAGATTGCTCCAACGTGTAATTGTATAGGGCGAGCATATTACCTTTCATTGGTCCGGTTTTCGACCATGTCAGGTGAGAACCAGTTC
Organism: Troides aeacus; assembly: GCA_033220335.2. Classification (NCBI taxonomy): domain Eukaryota; kingdom Metazoa; phylum Arthropoda; class Insecta; order Lepidoptera; family Papilionidae; genus Troides; species Troides aeacus. The sequence goes on along the minus strand of CM067275.1, from coordinate 3,630,801 downwards.
GGGTCGAAAGACTTTCTTACTTTTAATTAAAATTTACTGTACAAATTTGTTTGCGATTGTAGCTCAGTTTATAAATTAACTACCAGTTCTGTTACAAATGAAATCATCAAGAAAAAATTGTCGACTTGCTCTTGTCCAGGGTCCAGGGAGGTGGATAAAATGACCTCGTCGTGGCGGCTTTTATCTCTTGTTGTGAGCGAGGCGCCGTCACAACATAAGAGCTCTATTTATTGTTTTTACGTGAAAAATTATTGGACACTATCATCATCATCATCCTCATTATATTCCATTTAACAGATGGACTTCCATTGCAGGACGACATCAGTCGTGTTTTTAACATAATAAAATTGTTAATGAAAGACTTGTTTCAATTTTATGATATCAGCTTCAATTTCACAGCGCATCCAAGGTTGACTAGGAAGAAAATGCATTCCAGATATTAAGTCCGAGCTTTCTGACCCAGTTATTGTTAGTAAAGACTATAAAGAAAATATAAACAATCCCATCTTGATATAAATCAGTTTTTTTTTTATATAACATGAAGATATTTATAGAAACTGATTTCATCATAATCAGCGGATAGAGTCCTCCCTAATATAAGCCTCCTCCAAAGATCTCCAAGTTTGTAGGGGTTCATATGAGGGTATTTGGACCATTTCCTACCACGCGGGTCCAATGTGCGTTGGTGGGAGCCAGAGCCTCGTTTGTTGATTACACCTAAAGGTATTGATTTACTATAAATATATTAAAAAAATTTAAAACTTACTGTAATGAATACATTTAACATACATTGTAGTGGAACTAAAATACCAACGAAACAAAGTGAAAAAGCAAAACAGGTGGAATGATAGCCACCTGTTTTGGAGCTGCAATACTACAGACAGACATCATGAAAAAAGATATATGCTTTAAACTTGTACTAAATCTCTTACTAGATAGAAGAGTTATAAAGTGATACATATATATAAGTTAAAACATCATCGGAATAATTATGTGTTTAATGTTAATACATACGCCAGTTTAACAATCAGTCCACGGTTTTTTAATCTACCTTTCACAAAATTACATTATTCATATCGAATACGTGTTTCATGTAAAATAAAGATAAGCAATAAAATTACGCAAAACGACAAAAATCCATATAATACAAAACTGGACTGCATTCTTCCAACCATATAAAAAGTCGTGAACTTTCTAATCGAAAAATCGACCGGATTTGAACGAGTGGAACAAAATTGAAAAAAAAAAACGAGAAAACATTTCAAATTGTATATTACTTTACAGGTTTCCGGTGTCGGTCTATGATCAGCGGCCATTTATTCACCAAGTATTCCAGTTTTATGTGCAATATAGTTGAAATTATAGGGATGAAGAAATCTCATGTTCATAAACGTCCTATCACCACAGAAGGCAAGCGTACTTGAGACTTACGAAAGAAATATCCAAGAGATTTCTTAATATTAAAAAAAAAGGAGTAACGAAGTTGTGGTTACTAAAAAAAGTATTAATCATGTAGAAGATATATTAAAAGCAATGGATACGTAAGTAAAGAAAAAAATACTAAGAGCGTCAGGTTGTTCGTTCGGAAGTCCTTCAGATGTCTATTCGCCGGCGGTGTTAAGTGAATGTCTCATGAAATATCAACCGGCGCAAGGAATGGGAGCATTTTTTGTGAGATCTACTTTCACCAGCCGATAGTGGATTCGCATCCGGTTCACTCGGTACCGTTTTCGTATTGACCATTATCTTGATCGAGGCTCGGCGCATTCGGTTTTGCTCGTATTAAACTTGCGTACGCCATTAAAATATAATTAATCAAAGACGAACGCACGCCTAGGCTGTAGGCCTTTTCTTACTTATAATAATATGTACAAAGTAGCAGTAATATATTCTAGTGTGTATTAATCCAAAAGGGATTGGCAGCGTGCTAGAGAAGCACATAGAAAGTAATAATTGTACAGATAGAAGAACAGACTGAATCTGATTTTATAATTTTATAAGAAAATGGGTAAGTATTTCTATTAACATAATGTTAAGTAAGTAATGTTTTTAAAAAAACACAACTTCATGTAGGGAGCCGCCGGGTACGGGACGAGCATCTGTTGCATAAATATGAATGTAGGACGATGGCGGACTGAAAAATGGGTCGGCGAATAATAGATGCAGTGTCCATCTGCGAAATGAGTTGTACGGACACCAGCAGTAAGCTTTTTACGACTCCAACGACCATACTGTAACTGGAAACTGTGGATCTACACACCTAACACCAGCGTTGGTGAAATGTTTGATTTAGGTATATTATGCCCTTTTAAGGTTCTTGAAATTCTAAGAAATATAGCCTACTTATATATATATATTTCTATACTGCTTAATCTTACACCATAACAGTTTCCTTCTCCTGGTTTCCTTCATCGGAAACTCATATCTAAATTAGAAATTATTTATCAAACAAATAAATTATATCTATATCTATGTCTTTATAATATTTTCAAACTGTAAATAATTATATCATATCTAATAAAAAAAATTGTCTGTAGGGATAACCCATAACAGCCAATTTACGTCCCCACTGCTGGGACACAAGCCTTCCCTTAATACGAAAGCGATGGGGCCATAATCACCACGCGGGCCCAATGAGGGTTGGTGACTTCACACGCACCTTAGAATGAATTCTAATTCATGTGCAGGTTTCCTTGCGATATTTTTCCTTCTCCGTTTGTATTTCGCTGCTGTAAATAAATTTCAAAGATATAGATAACTTAAATTAAAAAGTCATCGGTACATGACGAGATTCGACCTCGCGACCTTCGGAATGAAGGCCGCACGCTCTAATCATTAGACCAGCGAGCTACTTACGTAGGGATGACAGCATATGCCATTTTGAAATAGTGATTGGTATATTTCAAAATAGATTTAAATAATACATGTACGGTAGTGAGGAAATGGAAAATCCTAAATAAGCGAAAACTGATGGCGAGCTCAATAACAGTCGAACTATTGCTCGAACAGTTTCTTGGAAGTGCAGTTCGTGATTCAGTTCTCAGGTCGATTTATATAGCTTCTAGGAAAACGAGGTTGCGCCTTAACAAATCAAACATGCAAATTGACGACTACAGGCGTACTAGACGAAAGCAAGCGCTACTTTATTGTTGCATTGTACGTTCACGTCGCTATTCTGAGAAACGTTTAACTGTGTTTTTACTTAGTAAAGAAAAAAAAAAAGTTCGACGTCATTATTGCTATATCCTTAACCAACCGCTGGGATAGTAACCCGGATATTCCTGACGGTCATTAGTGAAGTTTGATTGAATTTGCTCGACTAGCTACTATCATATTGTAAAGCTGCCGTAACAGCATAGATGCCTTCTAGTTGAAAGGAAGAGCCTGAGAATTTTGTAGTAGCTTAACTCCACGTGTTTATTAACAGCACATGAAATTTATTTCAGTCTTAATCGACACATGAAGTTATAGTTCTTTTTACGAAGGTACATTACGTAGGGATTTCAGCGGCTTGTAAAAACCCACGGGAAATTTATATGGGACTTGGGGGGGAAACCCGAAATGTAATCCAGCAAATATTTCAAGGACTTTTACACCCCGCAGAAAAATTCACGACCTACATCATGAAGTCGTTACGTAGTGCTAAAATTTAAACAAAAATATAAACAATAAACAGAGTACACACAACAATAGAGATACTTTCCATCCATCATTAGATGTTAGAAACAATATTTAGTTATGTTAAGAAAACTAGTAGAAGTCTTGTTAGAGACCGTCTTGTTAGCTATTACCGCAGCTCCTATTCCTGCTATCGAATTAAAGTGTGCAAAAATTACTGTGTTCTTGTTTGAAGGGCGCTGTAGCTAATGGAATCACTGGGGTGACAAGATTTAAAATCTTAGTAGTCTTAATGCGACGGCCACAATCTGGAGTAGTACTTATACTATCTAGTGCCATATTTTTACGGGTTGGTGTATAATTTACCATCAGGCGAAAGTCCTGATCTTATTATCACTTTATTAGAAGGAGAATCTGTTTAATTGTGATTTATCATCAATTATTATAACTTTAAGCCACTGTTACATCTATGTATTTATTAGTGAGACTATATAAAGAATACTTCCTGGTTTAATTGTTAGGGTAGTTTAAAAAAGTTATTAAATAAATATATGTCAAATGTTCTGAAGTACATATTAATTACAGTGAACTTAACTATTAAAATAGTTTATATACTTTATGTCAATCGTAATTGTATATATGTATGTTAAACTACCCGTACAATACTCACTCCATGGTTATATACAAAATAGCGTTACATTAGTAACATATATTAGTCTATCTAATGGCAACACTACATTTGACACGTAAAAAAAAATATTTCCCAGCACCAGCTTAGATAATAAACGGTGATTTTATTCGCTATTGTAATTTCTCCATCATCATACAAATTAAGTAACGGCCCATTCTCCTCGTGTCACGGCAGATTACTCCATACAAGAACAATTTCAGCATGATTTTACCCGCAGCCAACTGTCTGCCAGAGGCGGCTGGCAACGAATAATGTTCACTGAAATTAACATATTGCTTGGACATTTTGGCGCCGGTACGAACAGACGAAATTCTATCGAAAATTGTATGAGAATTTTTTGTTATGCCTGTACACTAGATCATCAACTACTAGCCTTTCTTCAATATGAATATTTTGATTCGATACTAAAAAACGCTATTTATGACAGTTATAATATTAACTAATTAGAGTTTTTTAATGAAAAATTTGAATAATAACAATATGGTTATATTTAAAACTCTATCCAAAAAATCGAAGGATCAAACCTGTTTAAACGATTATGAACAAGTGTAAACAACAAACTGTAAGCTCAACCATTATAAGGATATTACTTATTTGCTTATTGTACCCTTAAGAGGAGACGTCGAAAAATGCAGGATTTTTTTTTTATATTACGACGAGACCAAGATGTCCGTCTGGTGGTAACTGACACCTGCCCAGTAAGCAGTAAAGATAGCAACTCATTCTGCTTTGTGCTTTGAGACAAGTCAATGTTGATGTTAAGTCAAGTTAACCAAGTAATTTCATTAACTACAACGAACGCTCTTCAAACCGGAACACAGTAAGGTTTGCACACTACAGTCTGGCGGCAGACCTAGGGTCTGCCGTGGTACCTATCTAGACGGTCTCCGGCAACAGAGATCTACCACCATTGACGAGTACGATTGATGTGCCTTGTGGTAAGCATTTAATGTAGTCTTTTAAAAACTAATATATAAATTTATGTCGTTACTATAATAGAAATAATTAGTACGCTATTTCACGAGAAGATAATGAATACAACGAATTGGGTGCCTTGGAAACAGAAAATCGATCAGCGGGCCCAGCAACAACGGCGGCTGTCAGGATCTAAATAGGCAAATAAACGAGGCACAAATAGGTTACGTCATAGACACCATAAAAACGTCTAGACTGTAATGACGTCACTCGTGGGTGTCCTCTCAATGACAACAGATGTCAAGATAAGAGCCACTGTATCCTACAACTTGCTGTCTCCCGCCCACTTTGCAGGCCGTAGCACCCCCGCAACTCCCTTTGGGGGAAGGAATTTTGTAAAATCCATTCTTAGCTGACCTCTAAATGGCAGAAACAATACCTCCACAAAATTTTGAGTGTTCACGTCTAATAGTTTCAGAGATCTCGTGATGTAGTATGTGTAAATGAAAATCTTGATACTCCTATCCTCTTATATATATTATACAAACAAATTAACCAATCTGTATTTATATTAATAGCATAATTGTTTTTTATCATTTGTCCTAAAATCGTATAAGGCACTAGTTTCTTATTTATACTTGTCTTTAGTCTCCCGTGTTTCCTAGAGTAGCCTGGGGGAGAGTGCTACCTAGATGTTAAATCCGCCATATACCATGTACGGAAAGTGTAAATAAATACAAATTTTAAACATATATATAAATGAACTGGCGCGTTAATAAAACATCATAAATTTCGCTATATCAATGACGATAGATAAATAAAACGATATCGTCAAAACCTAACGATAAGTTCCAACCTTGGACCTTTTTTACAAACAACCGAATCAGCGCCGTCGTAGGAATTTAATTAATATGTTCATGAACAGTGTCACACTATCTACTGATAACACAATCATATCAGAATTTTCGTTATTTCAAGTTATAACACTGTATTACTTAAAAAGAGCCATCGTAGATCGAAACTGAAACAATTAAAACATAAGTAAACAGATTATTTATATATAATGAAGTAAATATAAACAATAATCAAATTCACATACTTTTTAAAGGTCTGTGATTGTAAAATTTAATGTAATATATTACATATGAAAGTACTATTGTATTATATACAAAAATATCAAGAAACTCTTCCTCACACTAAATATTTTGCATCTGGTACTTTATTGTGTTAATTCCTTCTCTCTTATACTTCCATGCTCTCATATTTTTATTTATTATACTTCATTTTCTATTATTATGTTTACTATTATAATTTGTTTACATACAGTACTCACAAGGTTAGCATTATCCAAAAATCAAAAAGTATGGCCTCGAAATTCTAACCCAGGCTTTACTGTTTTTTTGAAACCTTAGTATAGGTTATCCAATCCAATCCAAGGTATAGGTATATATAGTCAAAATATTTTAACAGTTAATTATGAAAACTATGAAAATATATTTGTTGTCATTCATATGTAAAGCTAAAAGAAAATGTTTTATATTATATAAACGTTATATAAAGGTTAGTACAAAATAGTTTTATTGGAAAGCAGCAAACTGTTTTCCCGTCGCTTTCAATTTTCCAGCGCGTTGTACACAGATAAGGCAACAAGTGACACGGCGCCAACGCGCACGCCCACGCCCACGCCCGCACACCCGCACACCCGCCGACCGGCGGCACTAACGACACTAACGACACCCGTAGCGTAAAATTATTTTTAAATGTCACTTATCTACACTCCTGTACAAAGACGCTTATTACTTTTACTTAAGTTAATTTATCTCTTTCACGTCCGGGTAGGTATAACGTAGCGCCTATATTCATGGACAAATAATATTGTGCAAACAATTCTGACTTCCGGTTTGAAGGGCGCTATAGCTACTAGAATTAGGTAACGAGACTTTTTATAATTACAAACTATCACTTATTAAATTCACTACTACATATATGTTTACTTATAATTAATCTAAATATTGCCGACTTTGACATTGCTGTAGTCAGAATACATGAAATAGGTACGATTTAGTGTATTCTGTTTCAATTTTGTATTGAAAGTAAGATAAAATTACCGGTAGTAGATCTCTCATGCCGGATACCGTCTAAGTAGTTACCACCGCAGCTACTATTTCTGCCCTCAAACATTACTGAGTTCAAAGTCGCTGTTGATAGTGAAATTACTGGGATAAAGCCTCAAATCTTATGTGGTAAGGCGATGAGCGTAATGTAGTGCAGTGTCATCACCAGCCGATAGACGTAGGTCTCCACCAAAGATCCTTACAGCGATCGGTCCTGCAACGCTGAGCACTAGTCGTTAGTAGGAGTTCATATCAAAAGGTGGAAATGTGGTGCAGTATATACCATTCTAACTATCACTACGTTAAATCAGGTGAAAGTGAAGCTAGTGCCGTCGTTTCGCAGAAAAAAAATGTTTCGTATCGAATGCGTTATGTGCGCGAGTGTAGCGCGGCGCGTGATGTGGGCGGAGCCAGGACCGCGTGACGTCACGGGGCGCCAGTGACGTCACCGTGCCGCCCGCCCGGCCCACGCGCGCCGGGGCTCCAATTTTCTCAATTTTCCGCACCCCAAGCGCCGCCTGCGCCCGCCGATAACCCGCACTCTCGCGCCCCATAGAACCTCACACACTGCTTAAACCAACCTAATTCATTCACTTAGGGAACACAATACTTGTAATATTTTTGTTTTTTTAATAGATAAGTCATTTATATTTTTAAACGTAAAGGAAGTCCTTTGCGAAAGGCTGTATTTAGCATTTAAATAGCAACAACAATTTTTTGGAATATATAATACTAGTTGTTCGCCCCACTTGTAACACCCCCGTAACTCTCTTTAAGGAAGAAATTATGTAAAATAAATTCTTAGATGACTTCTAAATCGCAGAAGTAATATCTCTACCAAATTGTGAGTCTTTCATTACTTCTAATAGTTTCGAAGATCTCTTGATGAGTCAATGAATTTCTGGATATCTCATATATAGATTATGAAATTATATAATTTATAATTATTGCATAATATCTCAATATCCCGGATATGTAAGAAGTCCCGCAGTACAACTTACGGGATACAAGCTAACTTCACCTGTTTTTGGTGCACCCTTATAATCAACAAACGAGGCTCTGACTCCCGCCAATCTGCATTGGGCCAGCGTGGTGGGAAATAGCCCAAATCCATATGACCCCCGACATACGACAGCCCCTAGTGCCCAGCGGTACTGGAGACCATGTTGACTGTATGTGAAGATCTTTGTGGAGGCCTATAACCAGATGTGGACGTCTATCGGCTGATGATGATCTCACTATCATTCGTATGCCCAAAGTGATTTAAAAGGCACATATTTCTTAATCAGAGTAATATTAAAATATTCGATTATTTATAATTTATTATTCATGTAGAGATACTATATCTACAACGCTGATGTGTACAGTTGTTTGTATAATATTCTCATCATTGGTATATTTTAAGAAAGGAAAGAAATATTTACAAGAACTTATCATCTCTAAAAACATATTTGTAGCTTATATAACGTAATATTTATATAAGATAACATAACTGTAATTGTTATCATTAGTTTCTTTTTTAAAAGATATTTCAAGGGTACGGTAAGTATTGTTTTAACTATTCCCAGATTCAGCTTTAGACATCCTTCGGTTTGCACAATGATCTATAATAATAGATCTTTTATACGGGTAAAACTTATATACTAAAATAGATCTTCTCCGCGCTCTTTGCTGGCTGTAACACCCCCGCAACACCCTTTGGAGAAACAATTTAGTAAGTCGATCTTAGCTGACCTATACTCACTAAAGGGAATATTCCTACCAATTCAAGACCTTACAGTTCCAGAGATATTTGCTTAAACGTATTGTGGGAATTAAGCAAGAATGTATAATGTTAAGTTAATTTAAATTCTTTCTATGTCAATATCAATAAAACAGGTTATAGGAATTGATTCATAAGTTCAGGACCTATTTCACTACACCACCATATGAGTATAAAATTATATATGCCACCTCTGATATGTTTGTAATCATTTGTTAGAATTTTAGATTGGAATTCAAGTGACCTTATTATATTTACTTTATACGTATTGTTTATCTTAGTACAACTGTTACTCGTGTACTTATCGCATATTTACTATAAATGTATTATAAAATTGTATATTTCAAGATTGAAATACAAAAAAAATCTTTATAAATTTCCTCTGTTGGTCCCAGTAACGTTTTTTGAATCCCCTTAACCCTAAGTTACCTAGTAATCATTCATATACTAAATCTGCCGCCGTGACTGCATTGCTGTGTTCTGCCTAATAATATATAAGAGTCAAAGCATTATGGGAGAGCATTCTGTACCATCTTCAGCATGATTGTCATTTAACACCACGTGAAATTGGAGTCTAGTATTAATCGGTAGTCAATTTAAAAATATTTCACAGTATACAGTAGATCAGCGCTACCAGAGCAAAGAGTTGAGTAATAATTATATATTGACGAAGTCATTTATGTAACCGGATAAGTTTTGTAATGAAATTATTAATGAATCATTAATTAAATAGAGCTTAATTACGTACTTTAATTTAGTTTTAATTAGATTAACAGTCAAGTTAATGTTACCATTGCTGGAAACAGCAACCTTTTTTCACAAGAAGAAGGTCAAAGCCATTTATCAATCACGTTGGCCAGTTGTCTGTTGGACGATGTCGCTTGTCCATAATAGCTGTGGTTCCTTGAACATGTCGGTTTCTTCACCGAAAAGTAAAGTTGTAGTTCCACTGACAGCATTAACCTTACTGCTTCACTGAGCCATTACTGCAATAATTGCTTTATTCCGAAAGAAATCGATATAGCCACTGTGCGCATTATTAACATTCGTATAGTTGTTTTATTATTTCAAAAACAAAGAGCAGAGAACAGTAACAAATTTAGTACTGACTTATTAATACAATAAAGAAGAGAAAGAAGAGTATATTATTTAATTTTAGATTGATAAACAAATAAAATATTACAGCTATCTTTGGTGATACCTTAAAAATCATTTAGTTCATAGATTGTTAAATTTCTCAGACTGAAAACACGTACTAGTAGGCGTATTTAAACAAGAGGTATCTCATCTTCATTACTCGTAACTTATTAAGTTAAACTTACGTAACAAAATTGTATTTAAATTGTTCAACAAAATCACGCAATAGTATAATCGGGAGCAGTTTATGTGAACACAGTTATACGGAGATTCGTGTCATTGCAACACGAGATAGCTGGCTGCGCTCGCGATACGCCCGGCACGCAGGAAGGAAGCGAGCCCAACTTATCATCGGAAACTTGTCTCAAAAACTTTATATATTTAGTATAGTACGCTAAGCCAACGTTTAATAAGTCTACTGGCCTAACATGGCATGAACAACACTAGTTCGATTCTGAGGCCTCGTGCAGTTTGGATGGCAGCAGCTACCACACCACACGCACGTTGTAAATCAGTGGAGGCACCTAAGTAGGTACAGTGTTAAATCGTAATCAATACAAAAAAATCTAAGAGAATTTAACTACATTATAGTATATTATATAGAGACTATTCAGATAAAATAAAAAATTGTACGGAGTGAGGACATAAGGAAAAATGATTCCAATGAAAAATGTGTGTAAAAATCTTCAAACACGCCAAAGTATAATTATTTTGTAACAAATATAAGTAAATACCCTATAGGAATAAAATAAGAAGCATTACAAAGTTTTATCGGTCTATCTCAAGTTCTGAGAACAGTCGAGAACTTGACGTCTTCGAGGAGTATAGACATTGAGTAGTAAAGAAATAGCGTGAGCAACAGGTTGGCAGCACTGGTGCGTGTTGCCAACGTAATGGCGTCGCACGAACCAGTCGGCGTGGTTATTATATAAAAATGCTTTATTACCTTATTTATCTTTATCGATCTTTTTGAAAGGGAAACATCATATTATTAGTTCGTTTAGTGTTCGCTTAAATAGATATACAACCCTCTTATTCTCTCCACAGCTGGGAATGGAGCCTTCTATCACAAGTAGAGCTTCAGGGTCATTCATTTACCACGCTGAGCAAGTGCTGTTCATGGTTCTTAGAATATCAGTTTTCTTACAATATTTTCCTTTACCAACTTTAGCTCAGTTCGTACTACAATTTACGTTTTAATTTTTTTCCGATTAGTCATTTATAGGCAGTTGCAGTGCGATTATCGCTTTCGCTGCTTGTACCCATAACATAATAAACTTGGGGTCCGTAACTCGTTGCTGTCCAGAGCTTATAGTTCATGAATGCGATTTTAAAACCCTCGATCAACATTGAAGCGTGACAGCGTTGCGTGTACCGACTTCTGCTCGTTGCGCAAAGATGGAGGTGGAACACCCTGAGATTACATTTAAAGGTTATAATTTTACGTAAATCTTTTACATGTATGATAGTTCTACGATCTATTCTTAATTAAACATAAAGCAGATGATATCATAGATCATAAAATTAGGAAATTTACAGTTTAAAAAACACACCTAAGGAATCTAAAAGTTCAAGGCAGAACACGCGGTCATTCAAGAGGACGTTCTCAGTTCAGACGAACGGATCTAATAAAGTCCATTACGAAACGACCCGTAACAGAATACGCTCGTGTGCAGCTGCTAACAGGGATCTATGGAAGGTCACCTTTAAATTGGTAGAAGTCTAAAATGACTCATGAGTGTGACCATTGCTAAAATTTAAATACTCGATAAATAACTTGTATAAAAGAGACCATGTTTTATCTTCTACATCTTAAAGTGCTTTCTACTTAAGAAGGTTGCAAACTATTATTGCGATTTCAACATTGGAAACCGCTGCATCAAACAACTCTTTGGAAATTCTATGAAATTATTCGCGCATATTATTGAGGCAAGTTATTCTTCTGCAGAAGGGACGGAAGGAAAAAAACTACACAAAATTTTAATGTCAAGAAATATCCATTTATATTAATAATATACTATTTGGGAGATGTAGTATTCTGAACAGTTTTGGTTTTTAATTAGTAAAGTGTAGGAACGCTGGAATAGATTATTTAAAGGTACGGGAGATCAGACGAAAACTATTGAAAGCTTGAAAGGTAAAAGGGATACAACCTTTAACTGGACAGTTTATTCCGATGCAACCTGTCATTATGATAATGATAACGGGATTCCGCTTGACACAATCGGAATGCCTCAAAGCCCGCATCAAATCTACATTGTACGTAATACGCCGTCCTACCCAGCTCACGTACGGGCTACGTAAATAAATCACACCGTACGGACGGACACGCCGATACAACTGCATGTATTAGGGGGACCGGAAAGTAATGTCGTTTCTGCGCATGCCAATACTTGATTGTCATTTGTCAGCTCATTGTTTTGTTCAGAGGCGTACCAAAGACATTGTGAGGTTATAGTGATTTCTTTACTTATAGACAATTGAATTACAATTTTTTTTTGTAATTTTGGGTAAAATGGCCAGCCAAATACCAGAAGAGGTACACATCCGGCATTGCATGCTCTTTGAGTTTCGCAAGGGAAATAACGCAACAGTTGCTACCAAAAACATTTGCGATGTTTATCCAAATGCACTGGACATTCGTAAATGCCAAAGGTGGTTTTCCAAGTTCAAATCGGGTAATTTTGATCTTTCCGACTCGTATCGATCAGGAAGACCATCAGCGTTAGACAACGACGTGTTAAGGGCGGAAGTGGAAGCAAATCCGTGTCAGACGATCGAGGAATTGTCAAACAGTCTCAACAAACCTTGGTCGACCATCCAAGAACATTTGAAGCAGATTGGAAAAGTAAGCAGAGCAGGTGTTTGGGTCCCGCATAATCTGTCCGAACAGAATAAGGCTAACCGATCAATCACATGCAACTTATTGCTTCAACGACACAACACAGAAGCGTTTTTTGATCGCTTGATCACAGGAGATGAGAAATGGGTCCTGTATGATAACCCAAAACGCAAAAGGCAGTGGCTCTCTCCAAATGAAATCCCTCGGAGTACTGCTAAGCCAGGTTTACACCCCAAAAAAGCGCTTTTGTGTGTTTGGTGGAGTATTCGCGGCATTGTTCATTTTGAATTACTGAAACCTGGAGAAACTGTTACTGCAGACCTCTACAGCGAACAATTGCAGCGAGTCAATCAATCTTTAATTGAAAAGTGGCCAGCGATTGTCAACCGAAAAGGCGTCATTCTCCAACATGACAATGCAAGACCGCACTGCGCAAGGCGAACTCTAGAAAAAATTAATGAATTGGGGTGGGAGGTGCTGCCTCATCCACCATATTCGCCCGATGTTGCACCATCGGATTTCCACTTATTCCGAGCGCTGCAACACTTTTTAAGTGGCAAAACATTTGCAAATTTGGATGATATCCAAAATGCCATCTCTAGATATTTTGCCGAAAAACCAATTAATTTTTATCGATCAGGGATTGAAAATTTACTCACTAGATGGCAAAAGGTTATTGACAATGATGGGGAATACATCATTGATTAAAAATAAAGACTCGTTAAAAATGTATGTATTTGTATTTAGCGTAAGAAAACGACATTACTTTCCGGTCCTCCTAATATATACCAATTTAAATTCGAAACGCAAGTCGCTTCATTTTTTACATTAATCAATTAGTGTTACGGTAAAGTATGATACATTACTTATAAACATTGTTTTAGTTATTTCTAGCATACCGCTTGACTAAAATTTTAGATTGCGTCAAGCGACAATGAGGCCATGGATAGTTAAATGTGCTTGCCTAGAATATTCTAGCTTTCATATATTGACAGCAGAGGCACAGAAATTGTATTAAGAGAGCAGATTTATAATATGAGGATAGTAGCTAGATAAGCTGGTCCAAAAAAGGCCCTTCCACCAAATACCTATCTCGCTGTTGGTAGCCAGTTAAAATTCCAATGTTATAATCAAAGATGTTTACTGCTTTCTCTTTATCTCTTTCTCTCCTAATTATATATCCTATATGATGGATCAGTACTCCTTATTTTTCTCTCCCACTTCTCAGTTTTCCAATAAATAAAATTACTATTCAACTTATATGTATGTAAGTATGTGGACATTAAGTTAATCTTACAACATAAGTATGTTTGTAAGTTAAACATGTAACATTATTATCTTCAATGTAAACCAATAAGGCGTCCGATGTTATAATAAAGCTGTATTGATTACACAAGCAACTGCGGCAATCGTTCAGTGTTCGCGACGGGTTGTGCCTTTGGCTGAAGACAGTTTCAAGACATTTAAAAGTGTGGTTTTTATATTGCACAAAATAATATTTAAAACGTTTTTTTTTTTAATTATTCTACAAGGCGACGAGACGAGCGGGAAATTCAACTTATGGTACACGCCTACCCATAACAATGTGGCGCTAGATAGGATGTTATACACAGCACCACATTGTTCTCGTAATCTTGAGACAAAAGATGTTAGGTCTCATTATCTAATTATTTTCACTGGCTACAGCGCCCTTTAAACCAGAACATAGTAATGTTTGTACACAACTGTATGGCGGCAGAAATAGGAGCTGCGATAGTATCTACCTAGACGGTTGCCGGTAATAGAGACCTACCACCAGTAATTCTATCTAATCCATCCATAGTTATATAAAATAAATAATATTTGTATGTAAGTTAATAACTAAAAAGGTAGTAAACTATTTTAACAAACGTTAGAAAGCAAGTGTATGAATAATGTGGTATTATTAAAGTTTTCATCGGAATAATCAAATG
Source organism: Troides aeacus (assembly GCA_033220335.2). Lineage (NCBI taxonomy): Eukaryota > Metazoa > Arthropoda > Insecta > Lepidoptera > Papilionidae > Troides > Troides aeacus. The sequence goes on along the minus strand of CM067275.1, from coordinate 3,615,770 downwards.
ATCATCATCTGATTATTCTCTCTAGATCGATGCATGGCCATTGTGCACATGTTCTATTGTGGATAGAGAATCTATTAATTCTTCTGTTAAAGACATAATCGGAAATACTAGTTGTTTGTTGCACTGATGTTTGTATGAAAAATGTGTTATGAACATTACCAAGTAACAATTTTATGTATTTTTAAAAACACCTTTAACTGTCATTAAAATGTTGCTGGAAAGGTTGAAAGTATTTATTGAAGTAAAGATAGTGTTAACATAGTAGTAGAGTATATTTCCCTATCTTCTCTCTCTGGAGAAGAAATTTTGTAGAATCCATTCTTAGCTGATATTTAAATAGCAGAAGTAATATTTGTACTAAATTTTGAATCTCTCAGTCTAATAGTTTCGGAGATCTCGTGATTATGAGTTAGTCTATGAAGTTCTGGATAGCTTCTACTAGAGATGTGTAAACTATAACTCTTTCTATATTTCGGAACGTTCTTTTCTTTCAATTAATTAGAAATAATTCAATTAAACATTAGGAGTTTATTAAAAAATTATAAAACTACTGTGTACTTGTTACGTAATAGACGCACGCTTCGAGATAAGGCACTGGTTACGACATGAAATATCTTTTGTATGATAACGTTAAATAAAAATCGAGTAATGTATTACAACCCTTATCACCTTTAACCGCTTTCTCAATTTTATTATTTCATATGCTGAGTATTAAATTAATTAGTAATACTGATGTAAACTTTACTGATTACTACACGTTCTGTTAAGAACAATAAAGTTAGGATTTCTATAATAAATATTAATGAATAAACTTACTTAAAAATTGTTATTATATAACAAAAACTTACGGGATCCAAGCTAAAATCACCTGCTCGTGGTGCACCCTGCACCCAATAAACTAAGCTCTGGTTCACACGAATTCGCATTGGGCCAGCGTGGTGGGAAATGTCCCAAATCCCCATATGAATCCCTATCCGATCAGTGTGGGAATCTCTGAGTCCAGCAGTGGACATCTATCGGCTGATGATGATGAAACAAACAAAATGAGGCTACTGAGAGTTTTTATATGCAGAGATGTGTAATATTACATCAATATTTAAGAAGAGGTTACTACACGGATCATAAGGGTTACCGGCAATAACATTACTTATTAGGACATGTATAAATATATGTAATAAAAAGAATTGATTCTTTAACGAATGTTTATATAGTACAGGTAAATTTAATAATTTAACAGTTAAGATATATTTTAACTTTGACTATATCCTTGTGAGTGAAAGCTTCGTATCTCAGTTGTGGGAATATTTTGCGGGCGCCCCAATTATTCATGGTTTTAAGAATATAGTGTATTATATCATCGAAGACCTACAAAAACCTTGTCCAATAATTATGCGAATAATAATGCGAATGATTACACTATGTCAATAACATCATCGATGAAACATTATGTTCACTTCATATCGAATAAAAGTATCGAGAGCTCAGTGAAATGTATTTGTGTGTCGCAAGGAATGTAATTGCTCAATTACTGCGCCGCCCTGGTTACCCGCTGTCTGCGCACATAGATAAAGAACGGCACCGGACCAGCCGGTGTTGCCATTTCATGAAAAGAAAATATTCGTCAAAAAATAAGAATTTTTTTTTTCAAATTTTCGTATTTGAATACCAAGAAAAAGCTTATAAGGATACGTTTACAAGGGACTTGAGCGTTAGGAATATATCCCAAATAACTACTATAAGCAATTTTATTTTTGATATATTTCATGCTTGAATGTAGCGATATTTATTTTTTATAAATATGTTTACGCACGTGTGGAAATATAAGTTAAGTAGCAACACCGTAATACACATACAGCATACAAGCTGGTCCCCACTGCCCCAGATCGGAGCTCCGTGACATTGTGCCAATTGTTAACGGTATATATGTATATGTATATATCATTGCGATAAAGATAGCTATTGCGTTAGCCCAGTTGTCATTATCATCCGATTATAATTTCGAGATTGTTGCAAAACGTTTGTCTTCTTAGGAAATTAAGACATATACATATAGATGAATACATATTGGATATATTTTACATAAATTCTGTATTGTTGAAGCCTATCTAGGAAGGTTCCTTCTGATATTCTCATTTTTGATAGTAAAAAGTAATGTAATGCTCCTTCAAAATTATCTATTTTTTGTATGATGGCAACCGGAATACAGCAATGCTGTTATGGCGGCATATTTAAAATATAACTGTGGTAATGGTAAAGGTAATGAGGAAACCTGCACATGACTTAGAATTTATTCTAAGGTATGTGTGAAGTCACCAACCGGCAATGGGCTAACGTGATAACTATGGCCCAATCGCCATCATATTGAGGGTAGGCCTGTGCCCCAGCAGTGGGGACGTACATTAGCTGTTATGGTGTGGTACTGATCGGAAGGATTCCTTATTTCGGATTTGGGAACATCATGTTACAAGGATAAACGCAGTTATTAATCATCGTAAATATAGTAAGTTACTTTCATAATTAAAAAAAAAAAACTCTTCATCGCTATATATGTATAAAAGCGTTCTTATGCAACGGAAACACAAAGCCAGATTTGCTTGTAACTTGTAATCGGATTGTAGCATATGCACGCACACTGAGCCCTGGTATTCTTTACTGTTCTGCTAAAACCAGCTGTAACAGCTTGATGATGAGGGCGATATTGGCACGCGAGTGGCTCGGCGTGGCCGTGTATCGGCATATTTTCACATTCTCCGGCTGTTTCAGTACGTGATTGTGTGCGGCGCGTACGGGCCGTGAGAAGCGAGCCGCCGTTACGCATACCGGCACGCCGCCTAATATGTTCAAAGTGTACGATTTACCAAAACACTTCGTAAAGGAACTCGACGCCATATTATTACTCTCTAAGTGGTACTTAATTGGAATAATCAGAGTACGAGTGGGGTCGCCATTAATTTAGTACGAAATGTTGATACGTCCTTTCACATTTTTTTTGTGCAACAGATACGATATTAATGTTTATATAAATATTTAAACTATATTTATATATTAAACTTTTCATTGAGGATCACAAAGAAAGGGAACTACTCATGAAGAATATGCTACAAACGTACTCCAGTAGTTTTGAAAAAGCACTAGTTGACTTTTTGAAAGCTGCAGTGCTGAGTCTATATTCGATGATTAAACTTAGAAATAAGATAATACTTTAAGAAGATAAACTATAATTTTTTTTTATTAAATTAATGCATATCTTTCAAATGAACTATATAAACTTAGATTGTTTGCTTTAGAACAGTATTTCTATTTCATAGAAAGCTGCTAATCGAGTAGTTGGAGTACATGTATTAAAATATTACATATTTAGAATAATGATTGATATTTTTTTTTATTACTGAGGGTGTAAACTTCGACCTTGCCACCCTGAATTACGCATGAGCACATCCCAGGAATAACGTAGGAGTATCCCAGTAAGGACATATCCCGATTATAACAAACGCGTGGCGTTAGCAGTTACGAATCGATTCAATAACGATTACAACGCCGTTAGCATTCCGCTCACTCGTCTCTATATAATCGAACCTCATTACAGTCGAGACAATTAACAACGAATTATTAAACGCTACTTATTTGCAACGGCTTTTTTTTAAATGTCGAAAGTTAACTAGCTCGGTAAGGTAAACAAGGGAAGTCATATCAACCGGATTAAGTTTTTATTAACAAACTGGCGCCTTATAAAAAAGTAGTTACGTTATCGATTTCACATATTTATTTAATATGTATGTACAACTTAATACGTCTAGAATGATACAGAGTAGTTTCTTGTGTAAGAGTCCTGTAGTTGATATTTCATAAATGAATGATCTTTACAAATTGTTGTTCATGTTAAGTTCAATTATAGCATAAAATAATTTTGAAGCTTGTTGACTCGTTAGCGAACTGTAAATACATCGTTGCCCCTAAGGTCAAGATTATAACTGACGTCGATTGGCCTTATTACCTTAAGTGACCCTTCCGATAGGGTGTCCGTCTAACAGTGCCGTTCCGCCGACATCAGTTATAATGCAACGCACGTAACTCCTAGAGGCTATCGTTTCCTTTCTTATGGATGTCAAATAAGTGTAAAGTTTTAATTTGTATATTAGAATATATTCCTCATATCTATTTTATTGAAACATACAGAAACGATGGACAATTAATTAATTTACTGGTGGTAGATCTCTGTTGCCGAAGACCCTTTAAATGTGTACTAGGGTAGCTCCTATTGCCGCCGACAAACAGTATTGTGCGAATATTATTGTGTTCCAGTTTGAAGGGCGCTGTAGCTAATGTCATTACGGTTGTAACGGGACCCAACATCTTACGTCTCAGGCGACGAGCGCAATGCAGTACAGTATATATCATTCTAACTAGCGCCACGACGTCATGGGCAGGCGTATCACATACCAGCAGGTGAACGTTCCGCTCGTCTCGTCTCTTAATTAAATAAATTAAAAAAAAATGTAATTACTACTGTATATATAACGCGGAGAGAACTGAAACGTTAAAAGAGAAATGTGATTGTTTTTGTTCGGTGTAAAGCCGGAAGATAAGATATACATCTTTCGTATTACAACTCTTAAAGTATTTATCTCTCCACGTTTTTTAAATATTTGTATTAAATAGAAATAAAAAAAAAAACTAACAGTTTTCATTTAAACAACCCTAAATACAGTAAGAATAAGTGTTTAAATATTAATCACCTGTTGCCTGAACATTTTTTGTGAATCAGTCATCCTCTTTTTATAAGTACTTATATTGAAAAGCAAGTATATCCTTTCGAAAGGAGAAAATGGGTTAGTACCAACAGCAGCTGCAGCAATTTAAAATGGTGATTAAGAAGGGTTATTGCTAAGGAAAGTATAGCAGCTTTGTCTGTTACCAGCTCACCATCAAGCTGCAGGGAAGACGAGTTCTGTATCGCCAAAGAGTTTATTGATATGTTATAAAATATTGATTACACCCATTGCTACCTATTCTTCTGGTAAGGTGTGATCATTCTCAAATATAGTAGTTATTTTAAGTTAGTAAATAAAGGGATAGTTACTTGTTCAAAAAATGTTATGCATTATCTTATATTGTGTTATATTAATAACTAAACGATCAGAACTTACAAAGATGCCATCCGCTATTTGGTAACATCACATGACTTGCAGGAGACTTACCTGTGAAATAAAAATGATTCATTAAACAAGCGGCCGTGTTTATAAACACGCATATCTTATCTCAGATATCCGAAAGAAAGTACACAAAACGAAATAACTACAATATGACCATCGGTTACATAAATGAAGGAGAAGCATTCAGTTAATGCTAAAAAAAATGCATCGTTTCATAGAATTATGTTAATCAGTTAGATATGCTCGTATTGTTTGGAACAAGTATTTGCGAAATGCGGGTAATCGGGAAAAGAGTAATCTATACTAAATAAATACATCTTTACGATATATAAACATATAATCTTTTAAGTTATTATATTTGACTAGCTATGCTGAAAAAAGTTTTACTTATCGATGATAATAACGTCTTATATATGTATATATACACATATATATAAGACGTTATCACTTATGTAGAGACTCATCGCGATATTAGTCGTAAGGCCTTTTTTTTAGTTTCAGGGGGGGATCTTCTTAAGATACCTTGCTTCTGGGAGATAGATGTGAGATTCTTACTCATTAAAACCCTCTCGGTGGTCTGCATCAGTGCATCGCAGAGGCTCCGGCACCTCTTATAGAACACTCCGATGCCCCTCTACACTTTCTGTTATACGTCTCTGAGGAGGAGCCTAAACCACCTAAGCATTATCACTGAGCCATACGCTGTCCCATGCAGGTTCGCTTGTTGAGCCATAAGGGCCCCCACCCACAAGGCCCGCAAAACTCCTAGATGCTTTTAGTCGCCTTCTACGACAGGGAAGGCTTATCTTCCTATTCTTACTAGCGCGAGACTGCAGTGCTAGAGACATAAGAGCTAGAGACCTTAAATTTGGTAGGAATATACATTTGCCGAGTATAAAGTCAGCTAAGAACGGATTTTACGAAATGTGACCACTAAAAGCAGTTGCGAGGATGTTGCAGCAAGCAAAGCGGGACTAGCATTTAAATATACATGAAATTATTAGTAAAATGGCTAACTGGTTATATATGTTAACATAATTTTTACAGAGTTATAATTAATAGTGATTATAAATAACAAAGGTATGTATGATTAACAAAATAATTTAATTTAGGACAAAAGGCAAGGTAAGGTAATGTAAATTTCGTTTTCAATTACACACAAGGAGATTGTATAAAAACTCACAATGGCAAAAAGTTTATTTTTATATTCATTAGATTACGATGAAAAAGCAGAGGAAATAATGGAGAAATAACACAAAACGGAGCGGTTAATATAATATACAAAGGCAAGATTTGCGGGAGCCTTTGATGATGGTGAATTAATAAAAATATACCGGAAACACAAAACTTCCTCGTTTTGATAATGATACTCTAGAAATATTGGTAGCATCCGAGTTTCGCTGTTTGTGGACCGGAGTACATCTTAGTACCACATCGGCTTAAATTAGTGTCGCTTTGTTTAATGTGTTTTGATTAGAACTTGAACGAAACTTAACATCTTATGGTTTTAAAGCTAGATGGACAAGGTGGTGGCAGTAGAAACATCATCTCTCTTTAAGTCAGTTCCTCAATGCTGAAGGTTGTAACTTCGTATCGATAGGCTATTCTTAATGATGTTGATGAAACATCGTAATATGTTTCATATTATTATAATCTTACTTTGACGCTTAGTTGAATAATTGTGCTTTGAAAAAATCCACTTTTATTATCCATGGCATGTTATTAAATACCATTAACAAGGGAATAATTCTAGGGTGAAGGCAACAGCTTTCTCTATGATCATTACCAGCTTACTACGCTCTTTTGAGTCGCATGGTCGGGAACTCTCCAAAAAACTACCCTTTTTTTTCATCGCGCGGGAAATCTTAAAAGATACTCTGCTTTTTAACCACTAAAACTCCCTCGGTGGTCCCCGTCAGCGTATAAGGAAGCTAAAAACTAACCTGGGAGTATATTATCAATTCGAATCTAGGGAGGTGAATTTACATTTACCCTGCTTTCGGGCAACTATAGCTATATCTAATATTTGAGGGTGTATACCCCGGTAAGTGAAAATTTAGAAAATATCGGAAAAATCATTGCTTCTCGTTAACTAAGGGGTTAATCATTCTTAACGGAGTCTCCTGGGAAATCCGAGAGGGTAGAGAAAAGCACTCGCAGGCCATGTATGTATTCAATAGTAGACATCAAATAATGAAGTGTTGATGAATTAACGAAATCATTGTTAACGACGAATATGACAATATTGCATGTACGCAGTGAAGGGAATGTCAAGAATGTCGCGACAGCAGCGTGTAGTGCTCGCACAGTCGTTATGTATCAAAGGTCTTTTATATGGCAACTTTCACTGATCTAGTTCCATTGAGCCATTGTCAAAAGACAACAGCTCTATCACACTTTCACACGTCTTATGCCTAACTCGCACCACCGCTGATTGATTGATTAACTCACGATACTACCTGTTAACATCCTCGTTGCGTAGATTGGTCCAAATCCGAGGATTTAACGTCTCAAGTATAATATTATATCTAGGAATAGATAGTAAAACGTACGTTAAAACTGTTGACTCTAATCGTTATATAGGTAAAAACAGTCAAACGTCACAAACCCATTTCTACTAAATTGATACTTTTCCTTGAATTGTTTTCGTTTTATATTATCATTGGTTATTGATAACAGGCGCCAAGTTAAGATTTGCTTTGATTTGATTAAATTATGCACTTAACAAGTCATATCAATAATCCATATGTGGCTTTGGTGATTATTATTATAAGTAGTCAAGAACTGAAATATTTGTGCCACTCTCATAATTTGATTTACTTGATTATTTACAAAAAAAATACTCCGCATCAATCCCGACTTAACTTAGAATTGAGACAAAGGCTCCTGAAATCGAATGCCCTTCGAAATCGGAAGCAGATGGAGATCTCAATTTCCGCCTCCTTTCGATTGCGGTCTAGAGATGTTCGTTTCATTGACTCGGATCATCATTTCAGTTTATTGATGAAATTGAACCCAATTTTTAAACTTGGATCATTATAGCTAAGAGAAGGAATATCTATTATAAGATAAGCCTTAAGCATTTATTAAAAAAAAGCCTCACTTTATGCATATAGTGTTTACTTAAGCAGAAGGTTCGAGAACTACTTTGGATACGGGCATTTAACGAACAAGAAGACTCGTCAGGTAATAACAATGGTGAATCTTAAAAATGATTCTTTTACTCAATTTCCAGTACGTACCAAAACAGAAATAAGAATTTATTTTATTGAAAGCAGCTCCTCCATGAAACAAACCTTACATAGCTAATCTTTCTTTAATCAGAGACCTTCGTTCTGGGGTCATGGTGTTGGAGTCTAGAGACAAGGATGGGGTTATTTAGATCTCGCCTGGCTACTCTATAAAAGCATTGATGTGTTCCAGTTACCATAAGCCTCATTGTCATTTATGAAATGGAGTTTCAGATTGATATATTAATAAGTTAATTTGATAATGAGTTCACATTTTTATTAACTATATGCAATGGACTATATTAGTATAATAGTTATAAAATTAGACCAAAAACTTCTCGATCGCAATCTTTATCCTTATTGACTTTTTCGTAACATACATATGTTAACTTGAAACTAAGTAAAAAATCATATACAACTTAACAGGCTTAGCAAATGGTAGCCATTGTCTACTTCGCATTATAATAGATTATTTTATCTATGGACGAGTATGCACATAAATGAATTTAAGCTTTTTCAACACAAATTTCTATGGAGCGATAAGTAAAAGGTAGAAGGGCAAGATTAGCTCGATAACATACAAACAAAAGCATTCCTAGTAACTGTGTCATGTGATGATATACCATCTTGATGTTCATATAAAAAAACGCCTTAATTTGTATTCATCCAACATTTTATATGCACTTAAAACCGGTAGAGGAAAATTTTACGGTACTATTGTTTCATATACTAAATTTTGTATAATTAAAACATCGCGTGTAATCATAATTATATCTTAATTTACTTAACATCGGTGTCGTGATATAGTCGTAAAACTTCACAACTTGACATAAACATTAAACGATTACAATAACTTTATTTATATTTCAAAATACTCAAGTTACTATATTCTCGAAAGAGAACTGTATTTAGAGAACATAAGGTCATAAACTATAAGGTAATTGTATAGTTTTCTACATATCGACGAGACGTTTCGATGATAAATGATGCGCCTGCTTATTAGAAACTCGGCTTTAGTTAGAATGATATACACTGCATCATATTGTGCTCATCGCCGATATAATACAGTCTCGTTACTGCAGTAATTTTACTAGCAGCAGCTCTTTTTAACACAGTAATGTTAGAACGTTTAACTTAAAGCTGCGATGGTACCTACATAGAGTTTCTTATACCTACGCCCGGTATGTATGTTTATATATATATGAAACCGTAACCTTTTTACATATATGGTTATTTATTAATTAAAAGGTAAAAGTGTAACGTATAAAATAACGAATACCCTTCCTACTTTCAATCGGTTATATTATTGTAAAAATGCCTGTCAACCCGGCTAGGTGCCGCCGCCGGTCGACCTTCATATCAAAGTATTCAACCCGACAACATTCTTCGCGCCGTACTCCCCGCGCGGTGCACCGGCTGCAGTGTACCAATATATGAAATCTAAATGTCAGTCGGAAAAATAAAAAAAAATACCTTTAAATATTAAATAATTATTTAATAATACCACAGTATTACAAGAGTCGATTAACTACTTTTCAATGATCATGGAATGTAATTTTTTTGTTTACTAGAATAAAGTCTGGCGCCTGCCTGACGATAGTAATTCAATATAATATAATTTATGATTGTAAAATACATATTGAGTACTTTTTTCTACCATATATATACATAAATATATATATCCCTTCTTTATATTATACTAAATTGGTGCTAGATCTCTGTTCCCGATGACCGTTTAGGTAGGCACCACCGCTCCTATTTTTGCTGCCAAACATAAATGTGCAAGTATGCGTTCCGGTTTGAACGGCGCTGCAGCTGGTGAAACCACTCAACTTCTAATGTCTCAAGGCGACGAGCACAACGTGGTACTATGTATATTTTAACTATCGTTACATTGTTATGAGTAGACGTATCGCTTACCATCAGGTGTGCTTCTCGCTTGTCGTGCTTCTTATTTCATACATACAATCTCTAGTAAAATTTTCCATAGATTTGTAACTTTAGAATAATATACTTGACCCTAATTTTGAATGGTCTTAAGTTACAATTTGGCTTATGTTGCTGTTATGGTCGTAAGTTTATAATATGAGTATGGTAGGAAGCAAGCTCGATAAAATAAACTAACTGGCGGTGTGTAGCTAAGATGTTGGTAAACTATTGTCCAAAATGACCGCGCAGTACTTACTTCCGCTACTCTTTAGATATAGATTTACTTTGAGGTAAGTTGATGAGGTGGCCATTTCAACAATTCATGACTAATCTATTATCTCACCTACTAACATAAATATTGATATTTTTTTTAATAACTTTGCATACGATAAATGTTACGCAAGATCATCCAGCTAATTGTACCATGAATGTCAGCAAGAAAAAAAAAATGTTTATTCGTAAACGAGCGGTTGCATTTTTTTAACCCAGTTTAGAGGCTTGCAAAACCGAACCGTTGCTAAGTCAGCTTGCAGGACAGTAATGTATCAAATACATATTGATTAATGATAAAGTTAAAAAAAGCAATGATATCCTAGAATCTGATAATTAACTGTAATAAAATTGATAACTAAACTGTCAATAGTAAACCTAAAATATGAAGCATCTCACAAGTTATAGTCTTTAAGGTATCTAATTTTATATATAAACTACTTGTTCCACGCCCGCTTTGCTCGCCGTAATATGCAATTAGACTTGAAATTTATTTGAAATATTCCTTTCCCCCGTTACTATAGCAACCGCATATATAATTCATGAAATAAAATGATGAAGGATCTTTGTAACTCAAAAAATCCATCCAAGCCTATGTCCATTTACAAATCATTCCGCGTCGATTGGTCATATTACCATGTCCATACGTTCACTAGTTTTGACGTGATTTGCGAACAAATAAAACCCATTATCATTATATGTATATATGTTGTTAAATGTTATCAAAAATATGTTTAATTTTAACCAGAAAATAATATCAAAACGCGTTTTTGTAAATGACCGGTTACATTCAAGGACATAATCTACGATAAACTTTAAACAACCTTTTAATGATTGCTGATCCCTCTGAAGAGTTATAGTTATTTTTTTATATTAATATATAAGTTATATACAACATTTCGTACATGATTTATGTTGGTACAGCTTAATTACCGCAAGGAAACTTTAATAAAAAGCGATGTAGAGAGGTTGTTTATCCGAAATTGGTTTAAATGTTAACAAAAACAGGTTTCCGGCATCCTCTCACCGCCTTATTATTCAGATCAACTTTACCTAATATGAAAGAGCAACCATTGAACGAAGCTTAAGGTCTACAGGTGTAAATACAGTATCAATTATGGAGGCCGGGGTCGTGCAGGAAAAAAATAAACAGCAGGACTCTTTTAATCGCTTTTTAATATGAAAATTTTACTTTAAAAGGTTTTACATATGTACCAGAAGTCATATGTATGTGAAGGTATTTTACTATTATAGTAAAACCACTCCGTCGCAGTCTGTTGCTGAAGTGACCATCATTTGTTTTGACGTCTGTTAAAGAAGATATCCCGAAATGTGAAACTACTTCGGACTTTCTCCAAGAGATTGAGCTAAACATGTTTTTGGAGTGGTCCATTTCCAAAAGTGAACTGTTGCTAATTAATTATGTTGATGATAATGAAGTCTACTTGTCAAGTGTAATATGATCACTCACTGGACATATGTACTATCTTCAGCGGAAAGATCTTCTGCCTCATATAACTACAATCAAAATTTAAAATCATATTATAAGTATAATAACTAACGTATATAACAGTATTTTTTTTAATAAAATCCTAGGCGGCAGAAGAATAACAAGGTGGTTAGTCAAGCCTGGGACATTAGTTGCACACACTAAAGGAAATCCTTGATTGGCATTTCGCAAACAGCCGTTGACATTATCAACGCTGCATTTCATTCTGTTGAATTATTAATATTATCATCGAACCTATGATTTAAACGATTTCATCATACGTGCAGACAATGAAACAATTGATCTTTACACAACATATATTAAGATAGCGAATTCTAAGAGGCGAGCGTTACATCATTTAGAAAGCGCGCTATGAAGAAATATGTAACGGAACCTTTTAAATCAGCTCGCGTGCTGTACGTCAACCAACGCGCCAAGGGAGACAAGTTTATGTGACGCAGGACTGGACGAAGTCTCGCCGTGAATTGGAAGTCGGCTTTGACATTTCTAAATGTCGCAAGTAACATTTGTATTCCGCAGATATTTGGTGAAATATTAACATGTAAGCGTTTTGGTAATATTGTACGTTTCTAACTTATCCTCAAATCCGTACAATGTTATACGATAATGAGACCAAATATGATGAAACGAATTCGCCTTGTACTCTGATTAGCATATACTGACTGTCGGACCAGAACAATACTGTTATTACGGAGGACTCAAAACATAAGGATAGTTTTTAATCAGCTAAAAACTTCAAAACAACCCCAAATTTATTTTAGAGAAAGTCCTTCATGTTACAAGACACGCATTATCCAATAGACGCGTATAAACAACTATTAAAACTTTGTATCCGTATACCTTTACTTCTGTTTTTAAAGTCACTAATTTACTCTAAATATCTAAACAAGGAAAGCTGGAAAGGAATGAAAATATAATATTATATAATTGCATTTCTTTTCCTTTTTAACAAGCAACGAAACGAAGAGGAAGTTCACCTGATGATAAACACTTCGCCACATTGTATCTGTTGTGATGTGGTTGTGCTGACATACTAAAGATATTTTCATGCTGTACTATATTTTATGATATATTGAATTTCATATTAGTCATTGAAAGTTACTGCGGATAACAGTTGATAGGCACAACAACAAAAAAAACTTGAGCTACGTAAACGCGTTCGCTCCAGTGATAGCGATGTACTTTGATAGAAATAAAATGCCGTCAAATGTACTCGTTCACAATGAATCGCGTGTAAAATATGAATCGTATTCAGCTAGCGCACATAGTCGCATAGCGCTTCCCATACTTTTAATTACAGAGCATTGTTAACGAAACGGAAACATGCATTGTACTTTGTTGCAAATCGTAACAAACCCACTCTTCGCCGGAAATAATATTATGTCGCCGCTTACAACCCATACGTGCGCATGCGATAAAACTCAACACAATTTTCACCTTAATCCCCGATTGTATATCTTATCCCTTCAAGATCCTTGAACATCGTCAGATAGTGATAATTTAAATATTAATAAATGTTACTCTCAGATAGAAAAATTCAATGAGGTTTCGGGAAATCTTTCATTGCAACAAAATATTTGCAGTCACTGACCATATCCTCAAATCCTCATATCGTATTACTCATGTCTGAGCGTTGTGACTACCTTTACCCATCACTCTTGTCCTCGTGATGTTTTGACCGTGTATAATTTGTTAAATAAACAAGTGGATTGACGTCATATTTTTCTGTCTGTAGTTAAAGTTTTGATATTCTATACAATCTCAACATTTAATATTAATATTTGATGTTTAAAAGAAAGTTTACAAAAACTTTACTAATAAAGGAATGAGTTTCAAAAGAACAGATCTTTTCACCGGATTCTCGAAAGTTTGAAGGCTTTAACGTTTTTGTTGTCGACTTTGATAGCAAAGCGAATTGTTAGGTGCGATTCCGAGAATACCATAGTTAAATTTGAGACATTAAAAAAGTTCAACGGACTAAATTTACACGACTTCTGTAACGGAAACGTGAAGTTGTATTTTTCGTTCAAATAAAGTCATCAATGGACGATTGTATTTCAGTGAATATACTTTGTTCTACATTCGGGAAGCCGACTATGAAGACAGATTCAATATATAAAGGAAACAAGAGAATTGATTAACTGGATAAAGAACTAAGTGTAACTAGTCTCTCTTTGCAGAAGACCGTCAGACTAGGGTCAATTTTTGTAACCTAGGTTTACGCAAACATTACTAAGGTACAATTTAAAAGATGCTGAAGGGTATAAACTGTGAAGAGGTCATATATATGTAGGGATATACCATTGTATGTCTCAAATTCACGATTGCATAACGCCTGTATAAAAATGTCTAAGTGGTGGTAGATCTGTCGCCGGATACCGTCTTGGTAGATATCTCCGCAGCTCGTATTATCTGCCACCAAACGAATCGCACAAACATGACTGTTCAGGTTTGAAAGTCATTAAAAAAAAACGTAGCAGTGTATCCGTTGAATATGGACAGTCTTAGGAAACGCAGGAAAGTTGGTAACCGTGGATATTGATAATTAGAAAGGTTGTTGCGTCATATCACTCCAGGTCCACTCGCAAGCCGCCGGTCGACTGCTGAACAGCCTTTTGTAATTATAAATTAATATAGCAACACACTTGGCAACGTGTTTGGCAAGACGCGTTGCCAATGCGGCCTTTAATATAACGCATTCGGCTTATAAGTTTGTCTATAACGGAACATCCGCTGGTCACCGTTATGTGATTGGTTGGTGCCGCCATATTGTTAACATAGCGTACCTTTCTTCTTAGTAATTTATTTGTGGTAAGTTGCAAACTCAATGATCCAATAACAATAAATTTGTTGACAATTGTTTTAGTACTACAACAAGACAAATCACTACAACGGTTAGCTTCTTCTTACTAGAAATTGTCCTATCTTTACTTGGAGTGGCCCTTCTGATCATTAATCTAAATCTATCTCTACTTTGTGTTATAGTGTCTGTCAATTTGTTATTCTTTAGATCTTTATTGATCATCGTCAACCAAGTAGTTGTGGATCTCCTAGGGTCTTTCTTTTTAGTTTCAAGATCCAGCGCTACTCTAACCATGTGCGTTGTTGGTAAACCCATTATATGGTCGTACCAGCGCAAGAGTCTCTCTACCATTTTCTCTTGAACCGGTTTTACTTTAAGATTATTGAGACTGTTTAGTTTAGACTAGCAAAAAAATTTTGTTTGAGTTTAAGTAGACTAAGTTTTAATTTCAAAATTGTCTTTGTGTATCTCCTATAATGTTAGTTGATAAAAGATCTGATATACAGTTGATCTCGTTTCCTTTTATAACAATGTATAATACTTATTATTGCTTTATTAATTGCATAATATGGTTATAGTATTAATTTGTACCCTTAGTGTCAAAATTATCCGACTCTATATCAAATTGGCTTCACAAGTGTTATAAGTATTCAACAATCACCAACGGAACCTTTACGTCTAGTATCGTAGGTTAAACAGTCTATTTCATATCTTAACTGCTGCGGAGCCGTTTGTAGCAAGATAGAGTCAATAATCCAGGTCAAGTGCGAGAACAACGGTATCATGTGATATTAGAAATAAGCTTACAAGTTTCTAATTAAAAACTAGATATCACTACATATTTACATGTAACACTAGGAAATCTTACAGGGCACTTATTACGGACATATTCAAACCTCACACGTAAATTTTTGTTGGTTGGGTTGATTGCCGCCAAACAGTACTGTGCAAACATTATCGTGTCCCGGTTTGACGGGTGTTGTACCTAGTGTAATTACTGAGGTAACGAGACTCTACATCTTACGTATTAGGCGTCTAGCGCGATGTGGTGCAGTATATATCATCCTAACAAGCGCCACGTTATAAGCAAGCGTATCGTTTATCATCAGTTGAACGTCCCATTCGTCTCTTCGCTAAATTGAATAAAAAAAAACGTAAACGCATATATTGTTACTGTTCTGGTATAGGTCATATCTAGATAAGATTGCGACCGGATATCGTGGGAATGTGTGCACATGTTCACACCTTTGTACTGAACGAGTAAGCTGAGAGATGCAAATCAATACCACGTGTTACAATCGTAAATAAAGGTACGTAGAGCATGTGTTGACTATCCTTGTAAGAGTATGCTAAACAAGAGATAGACATTTGATATACCTACATATGTGATAGTTTAACCTCTAAATAAAATTTTCATGATACAGACAAATCTTTGATCAGATCAGTATTTATAGAAACACTAACTGTGTGGGAACATGAAGAAATTTTCCTTTTAAATCGCAACGGGTATTAGTTATATTTGATTTCAGTTCAGTGAATTATAAGTTATATAAAAAAGTCTCATTATAAGAAATTAAATGTGTCTTACAGCGTATATACACAATATTGTAACAGAATTGTGGTAAAATTACAAAGTTTGTAGTTATTACAGCTTAAATATAATAAAAGTGGGTCGCGTATAGATTATCGGAAGATTTCTACGGCCCCCGAGAGTGTAGATTAGAGATACTTATATCTTAATAAAGTGGTTCAAATTCAAATTTATCGTCATCATAAGATCATATGTTTGTAATATTGTACATTATAATTGATCTCCACAGCACGTATTGTTTGGTGATAATGGTGAACTATGCTCGCCTATAACATTTTAGCTGTTTGTTAACAGCCGGATCATAGCAATATTATTCTGATCGATGATATATTATATATACACATATATATATAAAGAAAATGAGTTTTCTTCCTTCACTAATCTATACGGAATGATTTGTAGATAGTTATAGACTATTTATTTACTTTGTGAATTTCATCGAACCTTCATCAATTCATTTCTAGTTGACTTTTGCATATATTTTCATTTCGTATTATTTATGCAGTTACTATAGTAACGGTTGCTTCAAAAACTCTTGCGGTCGCGATTGCTTTCATAGAATATTTTACACAAATTTCAAGTCTAATTTAATATTACGCCCAGCAGAGCGTGCGGGGTACAACTAGTTTACAATATGAGGGAACTTTACTTGACTGCAGGTAATTACCGACATAAGAACGCAAAAGTAAATAATTAATAAATTGAATGGATTACTTTAATCACATAGTTCACTTAGTGGTTGTAACGATCATATATTTTCAAGGGAGCATTCGTTATCGTGAACGCGTCGCTAATTGTTAACCGCGTATTTGTAATTTTTGCCGCCATTGGTGCATGTGACATAAACCGCCGCATAACATTTTTCATACTTCTATTATTTCACACTACAAAAGCAGTTATTTGCTACAAAATTAAAAGTAATATCACAGTTCATAAATCGTACGCGTAAAAGTATTGTCGATATCTATAATAATAAATATTGTATCGAACAGTTTCTTTAGTGTAACATTGAGACCGAAAGGTGCTTTGTCGATTCTATTTCAATAATAATATATTAAATAAGATTATAAACAAATAACTACTGTGTAGTTACGAAAACAAACACTGCGAAACAAAATCATAACTTAAAGTGGTACTTATATATATAACTTGTATATGTGGTATTGGGGTAGCAAAGACACAAGCGAAATAGAAGAAGAATTGTTGCGTAGACCTCTACCAGTGTGATAAACATTACAGTGATTAGTTTTATACTAATCACTGTAATGGAGCAGTCTATGGAGGAGGCCTGTGTCCACTGCTGGACATAGGCCTCTTCCATAGATCTCCACATCAATCGGTCCTGCGCTGTCCGCGACCTGCCGAGCACTAGATGCCACCATTTCCCATCACGCTTGAGCCTCGTTTGTTGATTAGCAGGGTGCACCACGAGCAGATGAGGTTAGCCTTGGTCCTGTACGTTGTTTTGTGGGACCCCTACACCGGTAATGTTTATAGTATTTCATATATTAAGTACAAAATCACGAGGACACGCGCAAGGAAGTTTTGTGTTCCCAGCGGAGTTCTCACTTCCCCCACTCAGGCGGGGAAGCAGGCCTTGCCTCCAGCGAAACGCGACTTTCAATATAACTTTTAATTGCTACAAGACGTATTATATTAAAGTTTTATACTTCATCCGTTCGAGAATCTATAATGAATACTCATTTTTTTATGTCTGCATAGCATAATACTTTAAAGTTGTAAGTAACGATCAAGCAATGCTTCGATTTACTATAAATACTAAGTTAAGATAATTTATTTTTGTCCTTTAACAACAATTTTTTCAGTCGAGGCAAAACTTTTATTTCTATCGACAATATTTTATTTATATAAAAAAAAACGACGAGACGAGCGGGAAGTTCAACTGATGGTAAGCGCTTATCCATAACATCTACTGTTACCGATGTGATACGCAGCCACGTTGAGCCTCTCGTAGCCTTAAGACATTAAATGTTGATTCTCATTACCGCAGTAATTACTAGCTACAACGCCTTTCAAACCAGAACGCTATATATTTGCACTCTGCTGTCTTGCTGCAGCCATTGGCGCTAAAGGGTACGTAAACAAACTGTATCCAGCAACAGAGACCTACCACCAATCAAGTAGAGTACCAACATTACTGTCTTTTGGTTTGAAAGGCGTTGTAGCCAATAATATTACTGTGGTAATGAGTTTTAACACATCTTACTGCGAGGTGCGTAATGTGATGCTGTGTAAATCATCTTAAATAGGTCATTAGGCAGGTGTATTATTTACCATTAAGTGAATTTCTCACTTACCGTCGCTTCGCCGAACAAA
Source organism: Troides aeacus (assembly GCA_033220335.2). NCBI lineage: Eukaryota > Metazoa > Arthropoda > Insecta > Lepidoptera > Papilionidae > Troides > Troides aeacus. Next base: position 3,596,947 of record CM067275.1, on the reverse strand, counting down.
AAAAAAACAATCAATTGGCTCTACCCATCTATTTTGTTGATTATTCATGACATACTAATTAAGTAACGAAAGTCGATTTTAATTTGGCGTAAGCCGGTTCTAAACGACTAAGTTTAAACATATCGCTGCTAATGTTTATGTTGAAGAAAAAAAAATATCTTTTCGGAATCACTCTTGACAAAGTGATCGTGGTTATCACTTCAGGTGTTGGTCGCAAACTTAACGAGTTGCTATTCTTCTCTGATGGCCGTTTTCCTAGTGTATTCATGTAGTGGTAACGATGATAAGCCGTTTACTGCCGCCATTATCAGGACAGTCCATCTCGTAGGCCTCGTGGCCTTGTACCTTCAACCTTTCCCTGAACTATAAGTCACCCAATAGCTGTTGTCGGCGGGATAAGTGACTAAAAAAGGTGAAAATACGAGAGTGTACCAAAGACGATAAACGCTGCTTGATGCCGGGTTCTCGAAGACTTGGTACGATATTCACTCCACGATATTGGGAGCATTCTCCTCCAGCACCACATCTCTAGAGAGTCTATCCTCTTCTCTACTTCTGGCAAGGTCCACCTTTCTGCGGCGTGTAAGAATACGGGGAATACAAGTCCTCGAACTAGCCGAATTTTTGTGACTCTGTATATGTTGCGATTTCTCCATGTTTCCCTTAGCTTGTCTATTGCAGACGTAGAAACTGCCATAATACAAAAAAATATATATACTTGTGTACAGTGGCGTCGTAACTGATTGTCTAAATAGAAATAGCATTTGGATTCCTTTCGCGTGAATGTGTTAATGGCCGTTGATTTAGCGTATTTATTTGATATTGGCAAGTAGTCGGCGTACACAAGCGGTTCGGGGGTTCAGTGACTCGCGATACCGAGATCGAAACGTGGCCTGAACTAGACACGGAACGACTTACTGTACATTCAACGCTTGTTTTTTTTAAAGACTTTTTATATACTGGTCTCCGTTAATGTGCCTGCTGTGTTGCAAATTAAATAATAAAAAAACAACAATAACATTTTGCCAGATTTTCTATTAGATTATTGGTCATTCATTCTGGAAATCAATTCCGTTAGTCGGATCGAAAATAGATGCAAAAGGTAATCATCGATGACAGAATATTATATCTTATCCACTGCTGAACGTAGACCTCCCCCATAGATTCCCGTATCGATCGGGTAGGGATTCGTATGGGGAATTAGGGCCATTTCCTACCAGGCTCGCCCAATGCGGGTTGGTGGAAGCCAGAGCCTTGTTCGTTGATAAGCAGGGTGCACCACAAGCAGGTGAGGTTGGCTTGGATCCCGTGAGTTGTGCGGGAACCTTTATACCCTTATTTATTGTATGCTAAGCTACATGAAATATTTTATAAAGAAACTGCAACAGAAATTTTAACAACCGTTTAAGCAGATAATGTGCTCGTTAAGGGCTTTATCATGCGGATTACTCGCATATTCCAACAGAGCATTTCCGTTGTAAATTCTTCGATTTGGTAATGTGTTTTAACAAACTCTTTTAATTATTTATATAATACTTAAATCCGTAACAAATTAGGTCCTATTGCGAATCGATCTATGAACTAAAAGGGAAATCTTCAAAAACAATAATATAGTGAATGTGTTAAGCAATTTATGGGTCTACGTTTTATGCATTATGTAGGAATATATCAAAAAATATGATATAAATTGAAATCTCAATAACACTAAACTTACACTAAATACATAATACTACTACTACTTATACTTAATTACTAGGTATCCTTCTCCAGCGTTGCTGACTATAGTATAGAATTAGATTTGAAATGTAGACTTGAAATTTGTCAGAAATATTTCCGCCCGATGCCAACCCGTCGCCTACGCGCCCCTTAAGTTATCAACGCCCTCTAGAAGAAGTAATTTAGTAAAATCTGTTTTAAGCTGACCTCTAATTGTCAAGCAACATATTTACCAAATTTGGAATCGTTAAGTCTAATACTTATGATGACATCTTCTATATACGAGTATACACTCGTATAGAATAATCTTTATGTTTATGATACTGATTAACCGAGGGATTTTTTGGTTATTTTTAAAACTTGATAACGATCATGAATGTACGAGGAAGGCGACCAACACCTGAAGTGAAAGCCACAACCACTCTGTCAACAGTGATACCGACGAAGAAGGAGCATGATCTACTATGAACACGAATATGATAAAGCTAAATCAGAATTTGGCGTCATTGAGGAAAAATGTTAAGCGGAAAAAAGAAACAAAAATTTACACTTACAATGAACACTACTAACAAAGTTAAATATTGTAAAGTGTACGTATAACTGTATACGGAAGTAGGGGGGTTTAAATGTCATACACTGCGTACGTTAACTTTTACCGTGACCAATTCTAGGAGGAAGATTGATTCGCGCGAGTACAATTATCGCTTTCACATCGCACCACAGGTGCGTACATACAGAGGTGAAGAGCGAACAGTTTCAGCAGTATAACAAACGCCGTAGTACTCATTTCATTACTCTGTGGTTAGACTGTAGCGTCGTATAAGGCATTCCTTATCAACGCCTCTATTGCGTTTGGGGAAGTTGAAATCCGTAAATATTTAACATTTACGGACTGCTTACTTCTACACCTTACCTGATAACCAATTTTTTGTACCATACATCGAGGGGGAACCTTACGAGGATTTGACCATTTTATATGTTATTATGAAAGATGATCGTTTTAATATACTTTTTCAAGCTATATAACAATCTATTTAACAATAATTATACCTTTCGTTACTATAATTTAAATGCAGTAACTATTTGTGTTGTTATATCAAATGTCTTTCCAATTGATATGTTTATTTATTAAAAACAGATTTTAGAGATCGAAGATGCTTAAGAATCATATTAATATAGCAAAGTTTAAAGGCAATATGTTTGAATACTGCTATATATATCAAAACGAAAGCTATATTCATCCTTACATTATTGTTTAATTTATTGTCCAATAACTAAACAGATTTTTTTCATAAAGCCTTTACATAACAATAGACTAACAAATCATTTGAACAAACCAATCATGTTGCTCTAATTAAAAAAAAAAAACAAAGAAAGTCCATTGTTCTATGCCAAATTTTTCTTTTATCACACTCGTGGGATGTAACTCAGCGTTATGATACATTTACCGGAAACGTTGGAAAATTGCTCGATTATCTATACACAAGGACAGCTAGTATAATGACAGTGTATTTACTGTATACAAACAATTTTTTCCCATTTAGTACATCTATAAAGTACTCGCTGGTAGCTCGCTGGCCTAATGGTTAGAGCGTGCGGCTTTCATTCCGAAGGTCGCGGGTTCGAATCTCGGCATGTACCGATGACTTAATGTTTAAGTTGTGTACATTTGTGTACTTTAGTTAAGACAGCGAGATACAAACGGTGCAGGAAAACATCTCGAGGAAACCCGCACACTGGAATCATCTTTGTGTGTGTGTGGTGGCCCCAATAAAGTGGCAACAGGCTCGCCCCCTGTTACATGGGAACTAATCTGACCACATCTGGCGAAATGTGGGTGTTCGCCTCTGCCTACCCCTACTGGAAACTAATACATTAATTTAGTTTTAAAACAACGTAATAATTAACTAATTGGAAATAAACTCTTATACAAAGATATATAAAATACACCAAATCGATCATGTCAGTGTTAGGTTTCTATTGCTGGAGACCTTGTGCGAAGGTACCACCGCAGCTTTTATTTCTGCCACCGAACACTAGTGTGCAATTATTACTGTGTTCCAGTATGAAAAATGCTGTAGCTAGTGAAATTACTAGGGTAACGAAACATCTCATATCTCTAGACGGCGAGCACAATGCGGGGCTGTGTATATCATCCTAAATTGTGCTGTCTTATTTACTAGTGTATCATTTACCATCAATTCAACGTTTAGCTTATCTAGTCCTTTCTTCGAAAGACTAAAAGAATATAATCCAGTATTTAATCCATATAATTGGCACTATGTTATAATGTCGTTATCAAGTAACACAGAATTTTCATATTCATACATTTTACCTACTTCTCTTATAATGAAAAAAAAAAAAAAAAATTTTCCTAAAAGCAATAAGAGTTTTAGAATAAAAAAAATTATTACATATAAATTAATCATTAAAAAAATCAAAGTTTACTACTTTATGACGATGACTTAAGGGTAAAGCAACCCTTTAACCACCGGCAAGTGGTGTATGATCATAATTGTGGTAATCTTAATTGTATATTTTAAAAATATTACACCGCTCCTTCATCATCATTATCAGCCTTTGTCTATCCACTGTTGGATATAGGCTTTACCCAATGTGTTCCACCAAATGCCATCCTCAGCTTCTCGCATCCACCAACATTCGACCGCCCTGATAATGTCGTCGGTTCATCTGGAGAGAGAGCGTTTTACAGTTCTGCGACTTGCGACCACTCCTTACGGCTCGAGAAAAAATTTAGTAATTGAAATAAAATTAGATAAGATCTAGAACTGCGTCTTGAATATACAAAAGAAACAATTAATCTCAAAAACGTTTCGCACAACATTAATAGTTATCAGACATTTTACTCAGCCTTCGATTTACAACAAATTAAGGATAAAGCCGAAGGAAATGAACGAAGACATACATCACAATATGTTAATCACGTTATCAAAGACACTTCCCAAACGGGTTTCACGCGGAAGGGTTGTTCACCTCGCGTTTCTTGAACTTGGGCTAAGGTTTTTTTTTTCAAGGTTCTACCTCCACACAAGTGTATTCACCATAGACTTTGGAGAAACCATATTTATCTATCATATTTATTACTTAGTTATAGCTACTAATATTTCATTGTTGAAACTGCTTAAAATAAGTTATATTAAGTAAGTAAATACAGGTATTAAGAATTCTTAAGAAATGTTTAGTTTATTTAATCGTTTTGTACAATTGCTACGGATTTCTATTTCTGGTGACTGTTTAGAATAGTTACCACCAGTCTAGATTTGCCACCAAATTATGGTGTAGTGGTGCAAAGTGTATTTCGATTGAAGGGCGCTGTTGCTCGAGATTTAGTCACATCTAGACAGGTACCATCACAGCTCCTATTTCTGCCTCTAAGCAGTAATGTGCAAACATTACTGTGTTCCAGTTTGAAGGGAGTTGTGCCTAGTAAAATTACTGAGACTTAAAATGTTATGTCCGACAGCGACGAGTGCAATGTGGTGGAGTATATACCAACCTAACTAGCGCCACGTTAGGGCGGGCGTATTATTTACCATCACGTCCTGTTAGTCTCGTCGCTTCGTTGAATTAAAAAAAAAGTATTAAACAATATCTTTCATGATGTCAGATTGGGATGCTGTAGTCCAACTACCACAGCGTTGTTATATGCAGATGTTTCACTTACCAGTTAACCCTCCAGCTCTTGTCGCGCTTCTATAATAATCATAAACAAATGAAATATCTGCTCCAATGCTTTCTAGAAATTGACACTCATTTGTATGTAAAAGTTTACGTTTTTTATTACTATTGCCGAGCTATTAACGAGTACTAAAACTATTACTTTGATAACTCGACGTAAATTTACTAATGATACTATTGCTATATATATTATTACTGAATAATTATTGTTTCAGGGTAGATATTGTATGAATATATAAAAACAGTACATCTTAATGATTATAAATATATACTTTTAACTGTACCCGCATAGCACGCCGCCCGTATTATTTTGTATTACAAATCGTCATAATATTGAGTTGTTTACAAATCAGGCCGTTTGTGTAAATAAAGTTGAACGTGGGTATTCCGCCCGAAGACACCTGCGCCACTGTTTATTATTTAACGCTTGTGATACACAAACGAACAAACATGCAAATTTCGTGCGACCGCGAATTGTAATAAATTTTTTTACAATCGTTCAACAGTATTATGAATCAATGACCAAATGTTCCTCGGTTTTTAAGTGACAGGAAGAGGCATGGGTTCGATCCACACTGACCTTGTACTTCCGGTTAAAGACAACTCACACGTTCAAACAACAGATTTCAGCAAATCCACCAACCCTCATTTCTTCAGCGTGATGTGTAAATAGTTTTTACTTCCTGTGAAAAAGGGTTTCGTGTCCTAGCTTTAGGAACAATAAGAGGGTTTTTTTTACTTTTTTCTCGACGTGTTTAAGAACAAAACAATTAGAATAGTTTTTCAAGAATATTTTTATAATTACAAGAATACGAATACAATGAATAAAGCGGAATAATTAAAATGATTTGTGTTAATGTAATTCAAATACTACATACCTATTAACATAATATGTTGTAACAGTATTCATTAAAAACTTCACTCGTACTTTTAACTAATAATTGGTAGTTAAAGTAATTGTTTATTTTTTTTTTCACATAAAATAACTGGATAATGAAAAGAGACAAAGGTTTAATACAAATTATTAACATGTGTATAATAATTTTATTTAATTTCCCTAATGGTTTCTTTCTAAAACTTTGCACAGTACTAACCTTAAAATGTTTTAGGATTTCATATGCTCAATATATATTTTCCGATTTTAAGTATTTATTGAGAAAAACTTTGAAGAATGGATTTTCTAAGAAAAGGAAGATTCGAGTAAATCATATAAATTAATCAAATCCCAAAAAAATCAATAGTAAACAAAAACTATATAAAGTTGAGAATTTCTTTATTGAAGGAGCCACTGGGTTCAGCCAAGTACGATAGATGTCACTGTAAGATATAACATTTCCGGCAGCGGAAGCACATCGTAAAATAAAACCCTGTAAATAATATGCTTCACTTATTTTTTAGGGTCTAACTTATCACCGATATTGCTAATATATTAAAGTAATTAATTTGTTAATAATATGAAATTGCAATAAACTTTTAAATGAATGTAACGTCATTATAAACATCACGACAATCGTATGAAGGATATCTTTACTATGAAGAAAGCAGCGAAGTATGAAATAGCTGCAATGGCGACAAGCAAATATTTTTTTTTTTTCAAAACGATGAGAGAGACCTTCACCTGATGGTAAGTAAGACAATAAAAATGCGACGCTAGTTAAGATGATATACACATCACCACATTGTGCCCGTCGCTTTAAAATGTAGGATATTAAATCGTTACCCCGGTAATTTTATAAGCTACAACGCCCTTCAAACCGTAACACAGTTTGGCACAAACTATTGACAGCAGAAATAAGAACAGATGCTGTTCACGCTTTCCCACGATATCCGGTCGCAATCTTATTTAGATAATCTCATCTATACTAGCTTCATAGTAACATTATATGCGTTTACGTTTTTTTTTTTTTCGATTAAGCGACGAGACGACGAGGACGTTCACCTGGTAAGCGATACGCTTGTCTATAACAACGTGGCGTAAATTAGGATTATATATACTGCACCAAATTGCGCTCGTCGCCAGAGAAGTAAGATGTTGAATCTCGTTACCCCAGTAATTGCACTGGCTACAAGGACCTTTAAACCGGAACACAGTGCTGTTTGGCAGCAGAATTGGGAGCTGTGGTATCTACCTAGACGGTCACCGGCAACAAAAGCATACCATCAGAATATCTCGACGCGTTGCAACACATTGCGTTGTGTCGTACCGCTCCTCGTATAGCGTAGTGCCGCATCGCGCTGTGTCGTGCCGCGTCGCGCTGCGTCGCGCTTTGTTGTACCGCGTCGCGCTGTGCCGCATCGCGCTTTGTTGTGCCGCGTCGCGCTGCGTGGTGCCGCGTCGCGCTGTGCTGCGTCGCGCTGCGTCGTGCCGCGTCGCGCCGCGTGTTGCCGCGTAATTCCGCGAACGATCGCCCGCAATCGCGCGCGTGCACATCGCCCGCTCGATAAAGTATGATAATGAGGGCTAACAACACGAGTCACGCCCGCATTTATTGCTTTATTTGTGCCGATTCACCCGCTCGCCGTTACACGAATTAATTGTTTGATAAACTGCGCTTTTGCTAACACCGTTGCCTGCCAATTAAGCATTACAACATATTCATTACTTACTACACGTCCATCACTAGGCATACGCCTCCCCATTAGGTTTTACTACTTACAGCAGTACTATTCTTCCTATTGCTTATGGCAACGGGACAAGGACTTTTACCCGATGGTAAAGGATACCTGCCCATAACAAAGTAGCGGTAGTTAATATGATATATATATATATATACACATTAAATTTACTAGGTAGTACAACCTTAGCAGCTAGAACAGAGGAATGTTAACACAATACTATTTGGTAAAAGGCTATGTGGTGATCTCTATTGGCGAAGACCGTAAGCTAATATACAAATCATGCAAACATCAATATTATATTACGAAAAGCAATCTATCTCTTAGAAGTTATTTAGGTTATGAGTCTGCTTGTGAAGGTTGACAAGCATTGTGGGATGTTCCACTTTATACTATATAACTCCCTTACACTATTTAAAAACTCTCAGCCAACCCCACCTTTTTTTGCACCTATACTGCGGTGTACTTGTATATTTCATTGGCTTTTACAAATATTATTGCTTTCAAAACATCTAAATCCCCAAACCGTTAACAAAACTTGTTTATTGCCTAAAAAGTAAATACAAAAAAATATATATTTAAAAGATATTACCTATAGTTGATGATAAAAGAGAAGTATAAGATTTTTATTATCAAAGCCGAAGCCTAACAAATGCATATATAGTACAAAAATTTCCATTTTCTAATTGTTTGTTGTTTTTTTTTTCAATGTTTTAAGTTAGTAGGTTAAATTTAGCCGACATTGAATTTCGTAATTACGTTAAATACACGACAGTAGTTTTAAAGATCTTTAAATTAATTACTTTCAATGATTTAGACTTAATGTTTGGGAGGCCACTCTCAAGGTGGACGGAAAAACTGGTGAGTGTCGCGGGAAGTCGCTGGATGTAAGCAACGGGGAACCTATCGATGTGGAGATCTTTGGGGGAGGTCTATGTCCAGCAGTGGAGGTCTGATGATGATGATACTTTATTATTAAATGATCAATAATTATAATAGTTGGACGTAGGTTTATCTTCTGCAAAGAAAAGTTTAAATCGCACGGTTTCTTAAACATTGCGATAAAAATAACATTCCGCGGTGACACAATTTGTTTGTATTTAATCATATGACACAATAGAGTTGATAACAAATGAGATAATAGACGTTCCCGCTTCAGATCATCGCAGTATCTGTGTTGTGAAACGCCGTGTATTTCCCATGTGATTATCATCTTTTATGACTATCGATATAATATTGATAATTCTAGTATTAATCGATCATCAGCGGATAGACGCCCAAGGCTGCTATCATAAGCCTCCCCCAAAGATCTCAACATTGATCTGCTCTGCAGTCAGCATGGCCTTCAGCCTTCAGTACCGCCAGGCACTAGGATCCGTCGTTCATGGTGATTTCTGACCATGCTGGTACAACGCGGGTTTGTGGGCGCCAGAGCTTCGTTTGTTGATTACCACGAGCAGGTAAGGTGGGCTTGAGTCCCATCAGTTATTGTGCGGGATCCCCCATTTTAGTATACATTAACTAAAACCTTTATAAATCATCTTTATTATATTACCTATACAAAATTAATTATTAACCGATATATGCTCCATTAAATGTTGATTTTTCTTCTAACTAATTTCTGCTAATTTATTACTACTACTAACATATTTCATTGGTGGTAGGTCTCTGTTGCCAGAGACCATCTAGGTAGGTACTACCACAGCTCTTTCTGCATCCAAAGAGTAGTGGGCAAATATACTGTGTTTCAGTTTAAACGTCTCCAGGAAATTAAACTTATGTTATTATATCTCAATGTGACGAACGTAATGTGGTGCAGTGTATATTATTCTAACTAACGCCACATTATTATGGACAAGTGTATCACTTACCACCGGGTGAATATCTTGCTTATCACATCGTCATATAAAAGAAAAAAAAAACTACAAAGATTCAATTAATGATTAATTTTAGCATATTCTAAGAATCGGTTCTACAATAAGTCGCCTAACCACGTCAATGTACTTTCAAGTAATGTTAAAAGAAGGTTAAACGCATTGATACCGGCTGCTGTGTATATCAACATACTTGTATATATTTTACAAATAATTTAATGCGTTTCCGATGTTAAAATATTACTTCGATATCTATTGATAACACAGGTAAAATATCTTATCGTTAATACACTTCGGAAATTTTCTTTCAACAGGGAACATCAAACGATACCACAGATTACGCTCTCCCTTTACTATAAAGAGAACGTCAGCAATAATTATTATTTATATCAATTTATCTTGAATAATTTATATTCAAAGGATATGTAAGGATTTCATTAAAATATTATACATAAATAAAAACAAACTTATGAATTGAAATGTATTATTCAAGTCTTCAAATATAAGGTGGCTGATAATTTATAACAGACATCTCCTGTTACAAATAGGGGGTGTAGTACGTGGTGGTAGGTCCCCATTGCCGGAAACCGTGGAGCTAGGTACTACTGCAGCTTCCGGTTATTACTGGGGTAACGAAACTAAACATCCTGTGTCTCAGGCGACGAGCGCATTGTCGTGCAGTATATATCATCCTAGCTAGCATTGCATTATTAAGGGTCGGCATATCACTTACCATCAGGTGAACGTCCCGCTGTTCTCATTGCTTAATTAAATTAAAAAAAAAAGGTTAGATTCTATTCAAACATCGGTACATATAATGATAAGATTGCCTAGAAATGTTTGAATAGTAATTTTTTTCATTAATATGTATCTACTAACAAACAAGACGATTGCCTAGAAACGTTTGAATAGTAATTTGTCTTGTTAGTAGAAACCGAACAAAAATCCTTTCTAAGATTAGATTATACTTAGCTGCTAAGTGATTAGATTTATTATATATTAAACTTTATTATGTCTTTATTTATTCATGGTTGAGGAATATCAGGGATTGGACTAGCATATTTGGTGGGTCTGAATTGTTCCGCCGAACCGGAGACAGAAAGGACTGTTTCACGCTGATCGCCAACCTTCACTAGTTGGAGAGACTCTTTAAGACGAAGAAACTTTATTACATTAACTTTTATTTTCCATCATAATTTTTGATTAGAATTTGGTTTGCAAATAAGAATAACTTAATCCATAATATATAGATCATAAATCATAGAGTTTTTTCTATTTAATAGTGCAGGTGCCTATTGATCTAAAGCACGAATGTTATAATTGTTACTAGTATGTAAAGACTAAGACGAAGATCTTTACTTTTTATGTGAAGGTTTTTTAATTTAAAGAAGCGACAAGACTAATACAGTGTTCACGTGATGGTAAGTGATACGCCTGACCATAACAATGTGGCGCTAGTTAGGATTGTAAGTTCAGCACCACATTGTGCTCGTCGCCTTGAGTCATAAGATGTTAAGTCTTGTTGCCTCAGTACTTAAACACAGTAATATTTACACACTACTGTGTGGCGGCTGCACCGAGAGCTGCGTTGGATCCTAGATTGTTTCCGGCAGCAGAGGCCTAGAGCTGACTTAGAGACCTTTTTTTTTTGTTTCGGGGAGGAAATCTTTGAAAGATACCCTGCTTCTGATGGGGAAGTTAGGGTTATGTGAGATTTTTCTCACTAAAACCCCTCGGTGCTCTACAACAGTGCATCCGGAAAGGCGCCGGGATCTCTTATAGAACGCACCGGAACCTCTCTACACTTTCTTTAAACACGTCTCTGAGGAGGGGCTTAACCCTCCTAGGATGTCCCACACAGTTTCGCTTGTTGAGCGATAAGGCCCTTAAGGCTCGCAAAAATCCTGGACCCTTTTAGTCGCCTTCTACGACAGGCAGGGCTTATCTTAGTCCTATTCTTACTAGCCCGAAACTACAGGGCTGATACTCAAAGACCTAGACCACCAGCAAAAAATTAAAAAAAAAAGTAAAATATCTAATGAGATAATATAAAAATACATTAAAATAAATAAACAGTGTTATCGCAAAGATGATGACTAAGATAGCGATTTCGCACAACTTACGTCAACTGGCAACACTAAAAATAGTGTTTTATTAGCAATAGATGAGGCAACACAGCTACCTGCCGGAATTTCGGCGGGGTCGATGACACCTCGTCGGTCCCGCCTTTCGCGTGGCTCGGAACTATCGCACCTGTATAGACGTTTACTTTTACAACGTTAGTACGAATAATTCGCAAATTACTTACATCGAATCTTTTACTTATTTACATTGGACCTCAATTACGCGGTATTGTAGACAATGAGGTCGTTACTGTTAAGACATGATCTTCCAGAATCTTCTGGCACTCAATGTTGATAGCAGGAAACAGCATATAAATGCTTTGAATCGCAGGCGGTATGTTAGAAGAATGTGAGACGTTTTAGAATATTTAAACAAAGTATTGGACTATATATATTTATATAATATATATGTATTCATTCTTCTAAGGTCCCTAGGCTCTTTTGCGAATGAGTTGTAAATTATGATGTTCAATAAGTTAACGAATGTTCTTATTCTGAATAAAGTAGATATCAATGCTGTTATGGCAGCTGATTTACAATATAGTTGTTGCTTAAGAACCTAACTAAACTACCAACCCCAATCCACTAAACCCAACTAAACTTCATATCATGTCGCTTCGGGATCGAATCTGAAACCTTGTTAAAATCGCATACTCATTGCTCCATGGAGGACATATTTAAATTATCAAAGTTATTGTATCACCGATTTGTATGTTTAAATATTTTTTCGAGCAACGATAACTTTATGACTTAGTTTTTTCTTTGTTTTTCATATGTTTTGCTTTATAAAATATGTTGTATTGTCGTCTATTTCGATAGAAAATAATAGGTAGGTCTGTTTAATATAAAAACTTGTTCTGTCGCCTAAAAACTTGTTGATAAGTTGCAGACACTGATCTCGTATTTACAAGCAGAAAAACATTTATAAATTTCGATATACTGTTAAGAAACTGGACGAAATAAACCTTGAGAGATCGAGGATATATGCATGTGATAACTTTTTACGTAGTACAGTAGCTGGCCGTTTGCGTAGTAAAACGGAAGTCTTTAGTTTAGTTCCGGAATTACGTGTTTTGAAATCTGAAAGATGGCAAAGTTTTTAGAACCCGCTTTACTAGGCACCATCCTCATGTTATAAATCTGCCGTCTTACCGTTGCCTTGGCTGTCAACATATGAGAGCCAGTGTTTCAATACGAGTACATTCAACCATCCAATGAAGGTTGTGTTCGTCGTTATACAAGATTTTTTTTCTTAACAATAGTAATAATATATTTGTACGGTACACTCTCTACGTTGAATAGCATCGGTCTATGGAACGAAGTCCTACATAACCACTTAAATTAAATCGATCGTTTGGCTTCTCCCGAGGTCGTTGACTCGGTCTCTCTGCGACTGTGCCGAGCTTATTGCCACCATAAGAAAGCTTTATGGCACTACACAAATAGCACATAATTTAATAAAAAAAAATATTGCGAGGCTTCAAACGCACAGTCAATAAACGCACGCTCCTTATATCGTTGAAGACGTTTCACGTGAACATCGTACACGTCCTCATTACTGTAACTAATCAAGTGATATATATTTTTAAATTATATAATAAATACATTACTTAACTTCTATCCTATTTTATATATATATATATATATATATATATAATCTATATATTTTCAAGCATAGAGAAAGTAGTAGAATCAGAGGTTAGAATGGGTTTTATCATACATTTTTTTCCTAAGACAGTCACTCTACTAATTGGACATGGTTATATATTTCATCATGGCAGTAAATTTCTGTTGTCTTTTGCCCCCAACTATTTTAAAGAGTTACTTGAACCCTAAGGTTCGAAACCATAAACAGATAAATCAGATTGAAACGTGATTATCAGTCGAACTAGGCAGACGTAGTACTGATGAATATTAATATTATTTATATGATAAGCCTGAAAGTATATCGTATAGTTTCAAATACTCATCAATAATATTAATTGGTATAAGTACTTGTTTATATTATTGGAAGTTTTAATTTGTTATTAGCATATTAATAAGGTAATATAATCATTATTTATTTGCATTTTTCTTTATAACATATACGTAAATTTTCAAGTGATGTCGCATTAGAACGTTGAATCTAAGTAGTACATTAGGAAGCGCACTCAGCATAAGTATGTTTGAATTAACTTTCCGGAAATTGGTCCATCAATCTTCTTGTTATATAGCGAAGTTAATACTTAGATATATATATAAGCGAAAGATCAATGTACGTTAAATATAAGATGACTTGACAAAACTCGTCACTTAATTAGCATTAGAGAAAACTGAACTTTATCTTCCACTTCTGGAACTTTCTATAAAATGAACGTTAGAGTCATATTATATGAATCATTCAGCAGTATAAATATATGTAATCTTGTGTTTTTTTATTACTACTTAAAAACGAATTCAATATGTCTCTACACTTACCGATAATAGTCAGAGGATATTCGTTAATTTCGAAATATTCTATAGAGGGCTCGATTCATACCGCCACTTACCTGAAAGAAGAAAAACGATGAAAACATTAAAACAGAGCAGGTGAGTGATTATCACGAAAAAGTTAAATTAGCATAAGTTTCTTATCGGTGTTATTGTTGTTTCCAAGGCAACGGATAAGCGCAGCTTGTGTTGAGGAAATGAAAACATTTCGACTGTGCACCACGCTGTGTAGACATTGGCTAATGCATATTCAATTGCATCCAGTTTCATGATAGAAATTGACAAAAAAAAAACACCTCTATCGGCGATCGATAGCGTCGGTTACTTAAAAAAAAAGTGATAAGTGAAGTGTTAAAATTACCGATAACTTTGTTACAACAAAAGCACTACTTAAATATAAGTATATACTATTTTTACGTAGTACTATAGAATACAAATATAATTGATGGAGGGATTTGATATAACTCTAGTACATTAAGGATTAAATAAATTAAGCCTGTACTTAGTTATCACAAATAATTATAACGATTAAATCTTTTACTGTGATATAATAATAAAAAAAAAACCATAATCAATATATAATCTGTGAAAAACCAACGATTGTATCTGGTTAAACCCTGTGTAGAATACAGTGTTGCAAATATATCATCAATATATATTTTTTATTTAACAAAGCGACAAGACGAGCAGGACGTTCACCTGATGTTAAGTGATACCTCTGCCCGTAACAAGATATATATATATATATATATAATCCAACGAAGCGTCAAGACGAGCGAGACATTTAATAAGATGGCACTAGTTAAGATGTTATACACAGCACCACATTGCTCAAGAAACTTTGGGACATAAGGCGTTGAGCATCGTTACCCCAGTAATTTCACTGGCTACAACGCCCTTCAAATCGGAACAAAATAATGTTTGCAAAGTACTGTTTAGTGTTGAAATAGACGCTGTGGTAGTACCTACGATCTCCGGCAATAGAGACTTACCACCAGTGAATAATCACTATTATAGCGACTTAAACCATGTTGTTTTCATTTAATGATTTTTTATCAAAATCATCCAATGACCTCATGATTAACACGCTTTCATTGTGATAACTTTATCTGGTGGTAGGATTCTACTGTACGAATCGTCAGAGTATGTACCACCGCAGCTCCTATATCTGCCGCCTAACTGTAATGTGTAAAAATAACCGTGTTCCGTTCTGAAGGGCGTTGTCGCTAGTGAAATTATCGAGTACAATAATGCGTATATCATCCTAAAAAGTGCCTTTTAATTGTAGGAAGGCACATTAATAACAATCAGGATATTTTGAGTCGTTTAATCGCTTTTTAAAATTAAAAAACAAACGGAAATCAATCATGATGATTTTTTTTAACAAAACATATGTAATTAAAGTAAACATTATTCTGTAATTTTTTTACACTATACTATAATATCTGCACCACATTGCGCTCTTCGCCTGAGACGTAAGATGTTGAGTCTTCTTACCCCAGTAATTACACTGGGTACCACGCCCTTCAAACTGGAACATATTAACGTTCGCACCAAGACTGTCACCAGCAGCGGGCACCTAACACCGGTAACCATATTCAATAATATTTTTTTATAGGAATCTCTGAATTGAACAAATAAACACAATAGTAACGTGAGGCTTATTGAATGAATGGACAGATTATATCTCACTCCATTTACGTCAGATTCCGTCTCTGCCGTGTGTCATTCACACTAAAAAAAAGTTAAGCGGAATGGATACATCCGCTCAGTATCACACAACAACACGCCTCTGTCAGCTCGCACAGGGTCAGATTTGCTCTTTTGGGAATTGATAAATAATGACTTAATGACACACTGATACGCCCACTGAATGGATACACACACACACATATATATATTATATATATATTGCCAGACCCCGAAATAGTGGGAGAGACGACATAAAAAAAAATTCTGGGAGCCACTGCATTCAAACAGCGCAAGACCGTTTTTTGTGGAACACACTACAAGAGATCTAAGTCCAGCAGTGGACGTCCATCGGTTGAAATGATGATGATATACGTATATATATTTAGAAAATATGTTACTATTGTGAAATTATGCTAGTATCGTGATTGTGTAAATTCTGTGAACTAGACCAGAGGTTCTAAGATTTTTTTCTCATAAGACCTCTGTCAAAATTTAGCTGTTTCCGATGGAAATCTCCGCAGCTACATTTCTACCATATAACTAAAACTCGACAAGAAAGGTAAAGATTAGAGCCCCCAATCGAGTCGACCGTGGAGCCCTGGGGACTTGAACCACTTTGGGAACTAAGGTACTTGAACGGAAATATTGTTTCATACAGACATAGACCAAGACTTACAAACGCTAGTCTTGGTCTGTGTTTTTTTACAAAGAATCTCTCTCTCTATCTCTGTTGACAAAAATCTTTGGACGATGTTTTAAAATTTATGTTGTAAATAAGGTCATTTGACGCCATTATCATTCTACTAACCCTAGATCAATCTTTAAATATTTGACTGACATAAAAGTTTTAATTAGTAATATAACATTTGACTATGAATGCGGATAACAATAAACTGAAGGTTATTTTAACTGTACACATTCCCTCTTTAACATCATTACCAAAACTATTGTTATCAAAAAGTAAATAGAAACTTAATGCTATGATATATAACATAATGACAAACAACTAGCCCAGGTCAAGCATGTAGTTTAAAGAAGATAAGAAAAGAATATTTTGATGGATATCAAGGTTAAGGGACAGAAGAAAGCAAGGAAAATGATATGTGTAGGTAGATGTCAAGACGAGGGGTTAATGAAGGAAAAATACTTGTTTCACAGATCTCGGTTAGTAGGGTGAGGGTGGGAGCGAAATTATAACACAGACAACAGACAGTATCATTAAAGGCCTGTGACTTTTAATATGATCTTGTTCTAATTAATTTTGTTTATTAAATGCGACGGTATTCGCAATTTATGATGAAACAACATTAATAACCATAATTCAGTATCTATTGAACAAACTAATCAAAATAAATCACGAGATTAAATTATTACATTCAAAAGGTCAGGAGTAGCAATGGAGCCTGTCTAATTCTCTTAATTATAGGTCACAAAGTAGGACATCTTACGATATCGGATAAAATATATTTCTGCTTTGAATGTGTGTGAGAATTACAATGAAATAATGACCTAACAAAATATTACCTAATTGTCTATATGTGGTAGCCAATACCTAATGCCTAGTAACACTAAAATCCTTGTTTTCTTTTTAGAACCGATTTTAGCTTTTGCTCGCTCGTTGTTAATGGCTCCCTGTAATGGCATTGATGTGTTCTCGCTATCAACCTTTGATAGTATAAGTGTTATTATTAAAAATATCATTAGCTACTACGCTTTTTAAATCGGAACACAGTTAAGATTCTTCTTCTTCTTCTTCTTCTTCTTCTTGTGCTTCTCCCATTATTGAAGATAGACCAAGACCAGTTCCGCGAATTCTATTCTGTTGCGCGCTAGGTTGATCAGCGCGACGGCTCTAATATTGGTACACTCCTTGATGTTGTCTAGATATAATTTGCTTTTGCCTCCGATCTATCTTTTTCCGGCTACTTTCTCCATTATTCCTATCCGGTATCCATCTCAGTTATGTTTGCAAAAGTATTAATTTGCGATAGGAATAGGAGCATTGGTAGTACCTGAACGGTTTCCGGTAACAGAGACTACGAGTAAAGTATTCTTGGCAGACAAACTTCACCATCCACTGTCTTAATATTGATTGTAGATAAAAAAAGATTATTACATCATCTACGTTTAACATTTTAAAAACAAACCAATTGATTTTAAAACATGGCGTTGGAAGTTTTCTATTGCTCTTCAGTGTTAATTTACTCAAGTGTACTCGTCGCGGTTTATCAAATATATGCGTATCCGTTATTGTAATTTGCCGCGATATTAAATAGAATGAGTAATATAATAAGTATATTTTCTTGATTTAAAGTATGTATATTACATATGATAGATAAATTTGTCATTATAAGACATATAGTATGTACTCTTACAAGTCTTGCGACGTGGTACAGGTATGCTATCTAATCATTTATTCATACTAGGTATGTTATATGACCAAGTTGTAAAAAAACATAAAAGACTAATAAACTAGATACTTATGTAGTCGTCAGATAATTTATAAAGATTCTTGACATTTTTTAAAACCATGATTAATATCAAAGATGTATCGGATTTTCACTTTGCTTGTTCGTTTTCTCAAACACACAAGGCCGCGTTTTGTTGAATAAGTTACAAGAGCTATATGTCCAGCAGTGGACGTTCGACAGTTCATATGATGATGTATGCTTATAAGTTAGTACTTAAAATGATTTTCCAAAAAAATATCTTAAAACTCAATTCATGAGCCGCACTGTGTATTATAGCGTGCAATTTCGATGAATGAGCGACCTTGACACAAAAGACGCACAATTCGTGTAATCATAGGCTCATTAAATTGTCGTTATTTTTTATTTTATTGTCAATTTTATTTTATTTAATACTAGTGAATACGTGTCATTTGCGCGCATCACAAATCACTATGTAGCTGTTATAAGAGAAAGTTCAAAAGTAACACAAATGTAGTGTAGATGAATGAGCCCATCATCTAACATTCACGACGAATGACAGTATTAGAAATTTATTAACTATCTTCACAACAAGTTATATTATCATTTAATTTTCTAAATAATATTTTAAGTACAGAATCAAACAATTAACATTTTAATGTAGATGTAGATTTAATGTAGAAGTACGAAGAAGTATATAGATTAGTATTTAAGTACAATCCCACACAATAATCCTCGTAAAGATTTTCGCAGAGCTTGAGCTTGTAGTCAAACATCTCGCAGAAACCAACATATTCCTAGAACAAAAATTTTCATCAACATAAGATATTGGCCGACCTGAATTTGGTCAGCGTAGAGAATAAATCAGTTCGGTTTTTGTAGAAGTCCCAGCAGTGGGAACGTTAAAAGATGTTATTATCATTTTATAGAGCACATGGCAAAAACGTTGCTTAAAATACGCCAAACGTATACGAACGAACACCAGAAAATTGTTTGCCATCAGTTGCATAGGATAACCATCAAGTTATGATATTATTTAATAATATTATTAGAATATATTATAAAATATTTGTAATTACTTATTATACTTCTAGCAATTTTTTTTATATAATGGAGCAACGAAATAAGCGGGACATTCAGCTGATGGTAAGTGACACACCCGCCCATAATAACGTAGCGTTAGGATGTTATACACTGTACTATATTTTGCTCGACACCTTGAAACAGGATGTTGTCTCATTACTCCAGTAATTTCACTAGCTACTACACCTTTCTATATGGAACACAGTATAGTTTATACACTACTGTTTGGCGGCAGAATTAAGAGCTGCAGTGGTACCTACCTCAAACAAACCACCACCAGTTTTATATAAATAACACTAAATGAAGACTAATGCACTAAATATTAAATTTAATAACCACGTCAACAGATATCTTATCCAGGATATTTTAAGAGTTAGTTTACTACGTTGTCGGCGATTAAAACATCCGCCTTCGTAGCTTAGTAGCTTGTATTTGAATTGTGTTGTATACGAAATTTTATAGACGGCAAGGTATTTTCGGATGAGTCTAGAAATTACTACTACCCATTATGTTATTAATTGATTAATATTTAAATCGTTGATCTATGAAAATTAGCTTGTCCTGACTTTTAAAAAAATAAAATGGCGAGCAACTATCAGGTAGGGCATGTTTGCTAAACCAACGTGCGACGTGTGTATAGATCGATCGACGACGTAATATTTTCCTGGTAGTAGTAAGTTTAATATAAAAAAACCAAGCTTCTCTGAAATACGTTAATTTACTATAAATTCAATAGAAATCTTTGTTTTTCTTAGTGGCTTAATTAAATAATTCTCAAGTACGAACTCTGACATTACAGTTACGATATTATTAACATAAACATTAAGGTTTCATCTAGGCGAAATGTAAATTCTATCTGATCTTTTTTTATTTAAAATGTGTACAATTCCATTGTTTTTTAAGTGAAAATGAGGCTGTGGAGATTGGTGGTTCAGAATAGTCCGCCTATCATAAATTGATCGCCGGAACCCAACCTGGTTTGGCAGCAGTTATCAAATATAAGGTCGATAATTAAGCCAAGCAGCTTCCAGAAAACTATCACAAACCAAACTTCTCAATATGTCAGGAATCGATTCGGACACTTGTTAGTTAACAAATAATTTGCCACTGCCTGAAGAACCTCATTAAAACTGAAGATCACTTGAATATTTCTATTTTGTACGGTTGCATGTCGTTTTCGCTTTATCAATAAAATATATAAGAGTTAAACCTATTATCAATTCATGAAATCTTTAATTTACGCTTATATCTTTAATATTACTTATATTGAGACTACAAGAAGATAGTTTCCTAGGTGATTGCACGCATAAACTTTACGACCGCAACAATACGTTTAGGTTCACCTACGCCAATTTTACACGCGCCAAACGTCGTTTAAAAATCATCATAGATAGTCCGTAAGCGGGTTTTAATAGCTCCATAAGAAGTTTTTATTGCTTTCTTATCTATATGCACAAATTACTATACGCAATCACAATACAACAAACGGTTCTGTGTATAGTGATAATGTATGATCATCATCATAAGGGAAATTTCTCGGTCAGATTGTGGAAACTATTCCGCTCTTTATAAATTTTTTCTGTTTGATTAAATTTACCACTCTGATCTAAACATTTCTTTTGTTGTCTATCAAGAGCACGTTTTTAAGGATATTTCGTCCAGGATCAAAATTGTGAAGTCCTAAACAGATATGCGGAAAAGTTATAAATGTGTAAATTATGAACTCACTATAAATGTTCGATTCAAATCTAGACCTGGCGCTAAGAAAGATGTCAGATAAAATCTGATTAGAGTTATAAAGTGATAAAAACAGAAGTGCAAAATTCTCGCTTGCAAGTCCATGAGCGATCTATAATAATAAGTAAGTAAATAACTTAAGTTTGAATTATTCTAAAACGCTTTAGAAAATATTGTACTATTAAAAAATAACCATAAAAGCTACTACCAAGGAACGAAACTTGAAAAGTTAATTATTGTATGTTGCGACAAGATGTAAAAGGTAACTGCTAAGGCACTTAAGTTGCTCGACAGGATATGAAGATAATTTAAGACAGGATGAACAGGACAATGAGCTCTGTCTGCCGCTGCATTAAAAAAAAACTTGTTAATTAAGTATAAAACTAAGAATTTGACTTGTTATATACTACTTGAGGTGGAGAGAGGTGGTCTCTGCCTACCCCGCTGGGAACGAGGCGTGATTTATATGTATGTATGTATATACTACTTGTAAGATGATCCATATTCTCCGAATGGATACAATAACCAAGTTGAGATGCTGTAATGTATTGGTAAAGATTTGGAAGTCATAGACGAAACTTCAATTATGAAATATTCTGATGACGCCATACGATTGTATTAGATTACAACGTTAGATATATTACAACTGGTAATGCAGGGGAAATTTGAAGAATAAAATAAAGTAGGCAGGTGATGGATCTCATAGCTAAAGATCTACAAGGACAAGTTATTGTTTTCGTTTCGAAGAGACAATCTAAAAAGTGGTCCAATTAATCGTTTAATACAGCTTTAAACGTGGTCCGCCAATGTGAATTTCAAATTCAAAGAAGATGGACGTAAAAGCCATAAAAACTTTGTAATGGGTCATAATAATAGGTGGGTCACAGTGACTTGCATAGTAACTTATGCATGATATGTTTATTATAATGAGATGTCGTAAGGTTCCGCAAACGTGGCCCGGTACCGAAATGTCAGCTCCAGACCGTTCTGAAAAGGTCACAACGAAGGATATTATGCCATTATTTAAAATTATACATTTTATATTACTTTTGTACAACATCATTATTATTACGTTTGAAACTTTGAAATTCTAAATGTTTTCGCTTTAGACGAGGACTTTAAAGTTGGATTTGATAAAAACGTTAATAACGTTGACTTTCTATTAGTAATATCAATATTAATTACTTTAAAATGATAATACTAGTTATATAAATATGCATTTTCACTTATTAACGAACCTAAAGATTGATATATCATCGATGGATATATCATCATCATTTCAAACATTGCATAATTATATTTCTTTTTTTTATGTGACGTTTATCATTAGAACAGTAGGAGATAGAGATGATGATATTAAATTAAAGTATAAAAGCGTAATATAAAGTATTAAAACCTCATATTTATCATAACGTCAAAACCCGACAAAGATGCTTGATTACATAGTAATTAATACGCTATATTTTAAACAAGGCGGATAGCTGAAAGGGTGATTATCGATAATTATGAAGATAAATATACAGGAAACCGATATGAAAATGATAGGAAATATAAGATACGGAGAAAATATGTAAATGTTTGTTCGTTTAAAAAAGTATTATATATTCGTTTCATTTTCACCTAGATATAGTTTCTAAAGATAGCTCTTAATAGGTCGATAACATAACATATTTCGTGATTATAATACTATTAGTAAATATTCAATTTAATGTACAAAAAAACAGCTATTTATTAATCTGGAGGGTATATGTGAATTTCATTTTATTATTATTTTTGTCCATCAACTACACAAAGACATTCTTTGGATTGGCGAGCGCACTATGCTGTTATCGATCATTGAGAAAGTTTAAGTAAGGTTATACTATCGAGGATAGTTGAAGCAATGATATCGATAAATATCCCACACAGTGTAAATATCAATAAAAACAACAACAATAATCAGGTAGATAATTTATGTAGTATTGATTTAAGTAAACGTACGAAACTCTGCAGCAACAATAAAATATACGATCAGTTTAATATCAAGGGCAAACGACATTTCGTAAAGTAACAAAATAAATAAATTCATAACTAACATAGTAATTCAATATATAGAAAAATAAATTCCTATAAATAATAAACCAGTTTTAGCTTACTAGTTGCATTACACATATTTTTCCTTAGCAATACAAAATTGAAATAAGATGAACAGATACGGGTCCGGGGGACTGTTCCTACACATTAGAACAGGAAAACCATATCAACATATATCATAATTAATGCCATATATCTACCCGAACCATTTACTAGTAACACCGGGGAAAACCTGGCGCGTAAGCCTGCTCACGATTCAAAGAATCCTCACATCGTGGATAATAAAATTGTTAGAACATAAATATACTCAACGTTTTATAACAAAGCGATAATTGTTTATCAGTTAATTTTATATAACGCTAAAAAAAAACTTAACTGTATTAGGTCAAAGAATATCGAATTAAGAGCCTAATCTAAACAAATTTTACCAATGAAATTGAAGTCATGAAACGAAATAGTGTAACGAAAGAGGGATATAGCTGTAAAAGTATTTGTAGGGTTTAGGCTGTGAAATAATTGAGACGCAAGGGGTTAGGTTAGGTTAGGTTATGTTATGCGAATGGACGTAGGACATATAACAAAGAAAGTAATGAGAATGTAAAGAAATTATGGACGGATTGTGTGAAAGATGACATGTGTAAGAAGAGTGTGAATTCCGATATATCGGCTGATAGAGGGATATTGAAGAGAAGTATATACAGTGCCGACCCCACACAGCTGGTAAAGGGCCGGAGGAAGTAGAAGGCTGTGACAGAATGAAATTAACCACGTTCCTATAGTTTCCTTGGCTCTTGTTCGTGTCGGGCACTTAGAAGGACTCACGACAAGGAAAACAGTCTCGACACTTCTCTTAAAATACTTGATATATGAATAACAGAGAGAGTGAGAGAGAGAAACATGTAAATCTATAGTCCATTCATATCAGCCAATTAACGTCCCCACTGCTGGGGCACGGGCCTACCCTTAAACTGAAGGCAATTAGGCCATTGTCACCACGCCGGCCCAATAGCCATATAGTCTATTATTTTACGAATATTCTCTTTTTTTCGTTCTTTCCTTTTTGAATCTAAAATTGTTGATCAATCGCTTTGTGTCTCTCTCTTCGTCTACTTAATTATAAGGATTGAAATCTTTCTCTGTGTCTTCGGTGAAAAATTAAAAAAAAAATAAAGGCAACGATTTTACTTTAACAAAGCTTATTAAAAACTCGTTACATATTTTTATTATCTATAATGGAATATCACTTGACCTCAATTTCACATGGTGTTAAGTGACAATAAGGCTGTGGATTGTGAACTATGCTTGTGATATTAACTAGGTATGGTGACAGATTTATAATGTTATGGTGATAGCTATTATAGAAAAAATCATACATGAGACTAAACTGAATATGTGGCAGTAATACAGCTGTCCCTACTTTGGAATCAAACTAGGTATCACCGTCATACTAGGTATGCGTTTAGTAACTGCACCACGGAGGCAGTTGAACGTCAAGGCCTTTCGAGCCAAATAGCACACTATAAAATTGATTCCTTCTTTCTGAGATAAGAAGGTTTTTAAGTACATTTTGTTATTCAAATATTACCAAAGGATGACCCACAGCTGGACGTCCATTACTTAATAATAATAATAGTCCGGTCATAAATAATCTAATATGTTCTATGGCCGCTTACGGAATTAGACAGTTTCATTATCAGAGAACAACGATGCCAACAGGTCGGGTATTTTTGGAATTACCAGAGACCATGGATTTAGTTGCTAATAAAAAAATTATTATCGTCATCTTCAGCTGTTAGACGTCCACAGGTGGATACAGGCTTCTCTTAAGCTTCTCCGCGACGATCGGTCCTAAACTGTCCGCAAACTCGTAGTTAAATTGTTCTTAATGCTTTGAAGTAATTTCTATTTTTATCTCCGTTTTCTCTCTCTTTTGGTATCACTCAAGGTAAAAATATCAATATACACTTCTTGTAACTAGGATTTAATGCCTTTGTCATATTTATATTTGAAAAAAATTATAGAAAGTGACATTGTTAATGTTTTTTTCCCGCCGACTACATTTACTAGACAAGAATTTTTTTAACAATTAAAAACTTACAGGAACTTGCACATAACACCAGATTAATGATTTTTTTCTCTGCTATGATAAAAAAAGACTGTGATTAAGCATCAATGCTGTTAAAAGAACATATAAGAATACATAAAAAATATTTGTGTGTAAAATTTACTAGGATATTGACAATGCTGTAATAGGAAAGTGTAAAGAAACCGGATATAAAGTGAAGAATTGCATGACAATTGTTATTTTACGAATGTAATTGCCATAAACGGAGTTTAAACTGATAAAATGTTAAATATATAGAAAGTTATGACAAAGTATATCGTTATTGAGATTGATAAGTTGCAATCCAAATGTACATTTGCTCGTTAATAAGAAACAGTATCGTCCGTTACAAGCGGTTACAAATGGGCAAGATTAAGTATAAAAGCGTTCCGAAAGTAAACGACTGTCGAGATCGTGTCAGTCCGACATGGGTAACGGTAAAACGCGAGGAATGCAGCCAGCAGGTGAGTCTACCATCAATTCGAGAATAGCTCTATGTGAAACATACATACATTCTGTGATGCAACTCAGCGAAATTTTTGACGAATTACTTTTAAAATACTCAGAGTATAGTTATATTGCAATTAAGACAAAGATTCTAGAAAATGATCAGCAGTCTTTCCTTTTACTATTACTAATAAACTACCAAAATCGAGGATGCTTTCAACTGTTAACGCCACTGCCGAAGATGTTAACGTGAAATAGTTAACTTAAACAAAGTTGTCATTTCGATCATATATAATCAGTGTATAGATTGTTATTTTCAATTAACACGTTCACCTTCAAATTGCTGCGAAACAGCTGTATGTAATTGTAAAAGTTAAATATTAGAAATAACCGAACAAATAACAGGTATGTAACTAAACAACATTTTACTAACGCAACAGCTAAAAAATTGGGACACGAACGCTCGTAAAAAACGCACATTAATAATGCAAAGGTGCATTTCACAAATTCAACTACTTCGACCGACGTCTACACTATGTTTGCTTGTTGCTTGTTACATAAATATTGAAAAAAAACTCTAAATACCGCAAAAAAAAAAAAACTCAAGCGGCTACCAATCCGTCTTCGCAAGAATACTGACATTGTTTATACAAGATATTGTTAAATCCTCTAACACCTTTCTAACCAAAAAATCTCTTCGATATTATTTCCAACAGCCATAGTCGTACTCTTCAATAAACCTTTCCCTTCGTGTATTCCTCTTCATTTTCTAAAACTCCTTTTCCGTCACGGCGATTATGAAACTCGACGGAACCATTTTCATATCGCCAAATCCCTATTTTCCTTCAAAAGACTACTACCTACTACTAACTACTATCATAAAATTTAAATTGTCCACTCCTAATTGTGCTATTGCTTGCTTCTTTCATCAAATGCTTTACTTTTTAATTATTTAGCCACTATCTTTGCTATCAGTATGTCTATATGTGGAAAAATTGCTTTCTGAGCAATTACACCCACTGACATTTATGTTTATATATAACATATTCCGTATCTTGTAATTTGTGTACAATAAATAACATAAAAAAACATATACATACAATTAATCAAAGTATTACAAAAAGCTTATACTTGAGTAATAATTACACACTTCTCTAAAAATCATTAGACACACTAGAAATTGTGAATGTGATTGAATTAGTATAACTTTCCATCATAAATAAATATATTCACCGGCCTCTAAACATATTCTTGAATTATTTCATGACTTATTTATTAGCCGATTTTACATTAACTTGAAATTATATGTGAATAATATTAATAAAAACATTTTCATTATTATACATTAAAGCCTATTTTTTAAAGCCATGCAGACAATAGTGTAGACCGTCCCAAGCAAAGTACAGCCTTGGTATGTGTAACATTAACAAATAGAAAAACGGTTTCCTTTATCCGTAATTATTTTTAATTGAAAAACACCTATTAACCTATATCTTTAAGTATATAAAGTTACTAAATATTAAATATATTTACAATATAATATATGATAATCATCGTAAACTAAGCAACGTAAGGGGATGTAACAGGTCCCGCAAAATAACTCACGGGACACAAGCTAATCTCACCTTGCTAGTCAACAAACTAAGCTCTGGCTTCTATCAACTCGCATCGGACCAGCATGGTGGGAAATGGCCTAAATCCCCACATAACCCCTTAAAAATGACGGTCCCTATTGCGCGGTGGGTCTGGTCGCCATGCTGATTAGCGCAGAACCAATCGGCGGGGGATGGCTGTATCCAGCAGTGGACCATTGGCTGATGACGATGACGACCACAATCGTAAACTCCGAAAATATGTTTGTTTTTTTCTAATATCTAAGATCTTAGCTAATTAATACACTCACAAACTGATGCTGAGCGACATAGTAACAAGTGATACGTTAGAACTTAATTTTTTAACACAGCAAGCATTTATTTATAATCAATTTTTTTATTCAACTAGAAACTACATCTGAAAACGTAGCGGATGTTAAACAACACGCCGCAAAAAAATCATTGGCGTTAAAAAACCGTGTAAACAACTTCATGCCTTACTGAGACTAGCTGTAGTCGAATATTATACGGATACGAATTCTTATGAAATTCCTTAAAGAAAAAACACTAGTGTTGAGATTTATGAAGGATGAAGTAGATTCATCATAACACAAACATAACATTTACTATGAGTCCATGTTTAAGAGATAACAATGAAACAATAAAAATGAATGAAGTTATATATGTTAGTTAACACGCGAGGCGATGACCATGTGCAATCGCAAAGACCATAAACTACCCTACTTATAATCAATCATAATCTAATCCATCATCGTTCAATGATTGTTGCAATTTTACAACAAACTTACAAAGCGACAACAAAATTCAAAACTGATGATATATTACATTCCCTATTTATTTTAGTACACAATTTTCAAAGCTACTGTTTTTTTTTTTTAATTTCTTACAGTAAATAATTAAAGTTTTTAATAATTACTACAAGAATTGTCACAAAATAATAGCTTCGTATAACAGTTCATCGTTTTGTATGTATGAATATATTAATTGATCTCTATTCACTAATTTAGCATCAGATATGATTTTAATTTATGGCATTACTTAATATAAAAAAAATAAATGAACGGAACATTTATAAATAAAAAAAAAAATCTGTTGATTTTTCTTATAATTGTAAGCAACCTGTTACTTAAACCTAATCTTCGTATGTTTGACCTTAAATACAATGTGAACGTTTTAAACAATTTTATCCATAAACAAGTTATTTTTATTATTGAGTATTAAAAAGTACAAGCTGAACCATTACGCTTAAGGGCTTTAAGTTATCGATGCTACTTAATAAAGTGGTAGATCGTGTTCTCTTAGAACACGACTTACCACTATATTCGAAGCTGACGTCACGTTACGGGACTTCCAAGTACGGACAAACAAACGGACATCCGTGATCAAAACGTATCAACGATTACAGTTTAAACTTTATACATTCACATCAATTCTATGTTAGTTTAAGAATATAACTTTCTAACATAATTAATACAAAAGTTATTTTAATGTACTAAAGTAAATCATTATGTAAGCTTGAAACTAAACTTGAAATGTTTGTCACATGTTACAATAACAGGTCAGAAAGTGGACTTGATGATAATAAATGTTAGAAAAAAAATCTAGCTTATATGTATATATATCTCATCCTTTTTTTTACTGCCTACTTAGACATCTTTGAAACCTTAATATCATCATCATCAGCTGATCGACGTACAATGGCAGACTTCCCTCAAAAATTCCCCACATCGTTCGGATACGAATTCATATGGATATAAATGCTCGATTATTATTATTATTGATTATTATGCTTATATAATATTTTCTGTGGATCCTTATTCTTTATCTTTGTGGTGATAATATTTTGAAACTGAGAAATAGTGGTGAAGTACTTCAACTCCTAAAACACCAATGTTGTAAATGTCACAGGGGCTCCTAACGAAATGCGCTCGTAACAAAAATCCTGTTATGATAACGAGCTGAAGACCGGTGCTCGGATAGAAACGCGAAATCTTATCGGAATGCTATTAATGTAACACGAATAAATAATTTTATTAAAATTTACATAACATTAAAAAGTTGTTAGTACAGTTGCAAGTTATTCGCGAATGGAAAGAAATCGAAGAGTTTATTATAACACTGATGGGGTTTGACAACGAAGAAATCATTTGTTCTATATGAAAAATCTATATAAAAAATATGAAAATGGATTTCCTTTGCCAATCACGTGAAAACAAGTGAACGTGTCGTCATGAGAACATTGGACGCGGAATGATTTATAGATGGTTATAGGCTATTTATTTTTTGAATTGTATAGATCCTTCATTTCATTTCTAATTAACTTTTATGAACATTTTCAATGCGCATCATTCATGCGGTTGCTATAGTAACGGATGCTATAGAAAGTCATTTGCAGTTGCGGTTATTCTCAAGGAATATTTCAGACAAATTACAAGTGTAATTCTTATATTACGGCCAGCAAATGGGATGGGGAACTAAATCTATAATATCCTTACAGATATTGTCACCATTATCATCATTACCTCAATCGGTGGACCTCCACTTCTTGATAGTTTTGACAAAATAAGGTTTTGCACTGTTTGAGTCCAGTGGCACCCAGCCATTTTTTTGATGGCTCTATTCAAATTATATTTTAACCAATATCAAAGAAATAAAAAACATTCACAATTGTACAATTTCCTTTTAACAATCTAACATCCGTCATAATAAAATGCGACATCTTAATTCCATACTAAAACATCATAGAGTTGTCAAACTGTAATCCATTATTGTTACCGTTACGTTTTATTTTATTACACTAAAATACTTATCGTCAGTTTACTAAATGTGAAAGCCTTGATAGCTCAGTTGATAAAGAGAAGGAGCGGGTTCGATCCCTACTAAGGATGAACTTCCGTTGAAAAGAAACATTATAATGAAACCGACACCGACTAACAGACACAGACAGGAGGCAACCCTATCTGATGTATACATATCGTTATGAAGGCCCTAAATCGCAGTCGTGGGAATATTAAAAGCGCTGTTTATCATTATCAACTAAATGTAGGTTAATACTTATGTATTATTAAAATACTAATTGTCTATATAATATACCTTCTGAGAATATATTAAAAATTACTTTGTTATCATAAGTTACTAGTATATATGTTATAATAAAAAAATCTGCCTAAATTATTATACTAATGCTTACTTTAATCTAATTATATACATTATAATACATATTCATTAACGCTGAGTTTTACTCTATTATTTAAATTTTCTATACTTATTCAGTTTTGAATTTGTACTGTAACCAGGGTTATCTAATTAAGTAATAAGCCCTGTATAGTAACACAGTTTTATTAAAGAATAATAATTAAAAAAATGTTACAACTACCACAAAAAACTGTTTATTAATGTTACTAAAAATACATATATAAAGAACTTCTATTTTTAGTACATCTTTACATTGTCTCATACTTATATTCGTAAGACAATATTGACTTACTTTCTGTCGAGCTCGGAGGTTCTTTAAACTTACGTTAAAGATCAACAACTTTGTCAACTGCACT
This sequence comes from Troides aeacus, assembly GCA_033220335.2. Lineage (NCBI taxonomy): Eukaryota > Metazoa > Arthropoda > Insecta > Lepidoptera > Papilionidae > Troides > Troides aeacus. The sequence continues at coordinate 3,565,721 of CM067275.1, read as the reverse complement.
TAAGTACGTTTTATTAACTTGACTTACGGGTTTTATTAGATATTTTAGTCCATAATGATTTGTATTGAACACATCATTATCCGAGAGAGCAATACGAAGCGGTTTATATGTAAATAAACATAATTAAAACGAGATTGTATACTTAATTTGTATTTTACTCTGATACTGATATTCCGCAGGTGAAAGGAGTGTTAAGTGAATGCATAACAAGAGCCAAAATTTCGTATTTCTCGTGAAGCACTTCATTAATAGCTTTAAGTTCATTGACCACGACGTATATATACGGTTTTTTGTTCAAATTAATTCTAACCGAACAAATTCGAGTACCACTCATTTTGTATCCAGCATATAAAAAAACCTTTTATAGCTATAACAATTGCTACGCTATAAGAGGAAACCTAAAGGTATTATTTATGATTTTAAAATATACCTTTTCGCATCTTTTTTCATATAGATAAGATAAAAATTTTTTTTTGATATTTATTACAGTTGTCGATTGAGATAAACGTTAATGAGAAAAAATCGATAACTTATATTTAAAGAGCCAGTAAATTTCTTAAGAGCAAAAGCATTAAAAGCTTATACTTATTAAATATTAAGTTACACAGGATATTGGATCTTTTACTTCGTCAGTCGAACTTATAACGAAACTTCCAAATTTTCGTATACAGATTTTCTCAATTCTTTGATGACGTTAGCGACGCTTCAAACACACGAGTAGATTTATTAATTGTGAAGTTACCGCGGTAACGGGTTTAAAGCGGATACCGGTTCCCGTGGCCAGTCAAAAAGCGTGGCAATTTTATATAAACGTGTGACTGAGAGTAACATACATCCAAAGCTCTCCCACGGCGGCGCACCTAACATCAAGGGAAACGTTACCGCCGGCTCTAATGCTGAGAACTTTAGATAAAACGCTCCAAATCTATTCGCTGATATTCACACCACAATGGGCTTAATTAAACAGTAATTACTTAATATAACTGATATAACTATTGTATTTCTATTAATAGAAAAAAATTCTAACTATATCTATATTTACTATGTACGAGTATATACAAAGGCTTCCATAACTTGACGTTGTCGTAGAGGTGTCGCAATTCTCTTCTGTGCCATTAAGTAATCCACACAGATTGCTTATCTATGACCACACGGTCAAGTTGTTGGGATGCTATGTTCAGAGAAACATATATCCTTCTAATTGGTGGCTATTATTAAAGATATACAATTTTTTTTATTCTACCAGGCGGCGATAAGGGTGCGTCGATCAGCTGCAAGTGAGTCTGCCCATAACAACGTGGCGCTAGTTAGGACGGTATACACAACAACATTGTGCTCGTCGCTTTGAGATATATGTCTCGTTACCTCAGAAATTTCACTAGCTACAGCATCCTTCAAATCTGAGTATAGTTATGTTTGCATATTACTGTACCACGGCAGAAATAGACGCGGCGGTGATATTTATCTAGATGGTATGTATAGCAATCGATACTTACTACTTTATTTTACTTAGTCATAATTTTTTGTGTTCCTAGTTTTAAAAATTACATATAATATTGAGTGTTATTTTTAAACCTATTTCTAGGCTAGAAATTTTAAGACACAAGGGGGGGTAAGAGGGCGTAGCAAGATATAAAATCCAAAGGTCGTACAGCAAAAATAAGTTTGTGTAGCCGTAGTATATAATTTCAGAGTTTGATCTGGATTCAATATTGGAGTAGAATATGGATTCTTAAACTTTCCTCGCAGTACTTTTATTGGTGTGTAACAGTACAAATTAAAAACGAAGCTAGTATTAAAGTTACGAATGAGACTTTTTGGATGTATTTATCATTATTTCGTTTATGTTTGTGGGAATAGTTCATTTTCACTACATCCGCTTAAGTATGTATGATATATTACGTTAGTCTACCCTTTCTGTAAGTTTCTTTCAAAAACAGCTTAATACGGTGTTTTAACAATTTCTAAAATTTAATATACTTTTATTATTGTCGTGGCTCCCAAGGCACTAGCGTTGTAGTCGTCGTACTTGTATAATTCAATTTTGACATTACAAAATGACGTCACAAGAGAGAATGGTACGACGACCACTGCTTCGGGTCGTGTCGCAAGCGGTGCATTCCGTTACGTAGACCAGGTCCAGTTCCAGTTCCACGGCAGACCGACCGGCGCGGTTAATGCGGTCGTTGAGTTATATCACGGCATTACAAGCAAACATTGCGGCCCGACGACTGAAGAAAGGGGCATCGGCAACTTCCACTACATACCGCAGTAAACAATCAAATGTAGCACATAACTTCTTCATATAGTTATTAAGAGGGACGTCCAGTTCTTGTCTTTACTGTTGGGTTGTTGTTTGGCTTTACTGGTAATACGTCACTGTTGCCAACATCAGAGACGTAGAGACTGTAGGTCTTCGACACAACAGCAGCCAGCAGCCAAACTTACGATTTGAAGTGCGCTATAGCTAGTGTAATTACTGGAGTAATGAGTCTTAACATATTGTCTCAAAGCGACAGTCTATATCATCGTAACTAACGCCACATTGTTATGAGCAGGCGTATCATTTGCCATCAGGTGAATGTCCTGCACGTCTCGTAGCTTAATTGAATAAAAACGTAGGTAGGATGTATACATAAGAAAAAAAATGCATTTTCGCTGAGAATAATATTCTGTAATCGATTGCACATTTGCAACAGTAGACAGAGTAAATCTACAAAAGAATATAGGTAGTCGTTGGTGAGAGACAATTACAAATAAGTTTTATATAGTTTTGTCAGTCAAACAGACAACTTTTATTTCTACGTTTATTAACTCTACAATATATACTCTTAGAAATAAAGGTCTCTACAAAAAATGGTTTCCTGTTTCCAATTTCTGGCGTACTTTACGAATTTTAACATTAACAGCTATACTAGAAGTAACGCTGAGAAATGTTAAAGCAGAAATCACTGATATTATCAATGTTTATTAATATAAACCAACGTTAGTGCAGAACTTAAAATTTCTACAAAAGCAGAATCTCGATAAATAATATCTTCTGATAAAAACTGGAACTAATTTATATAGAAGTTAATACTGAAACTGTGATACTAAAAGATAACCTTCCGAATGACAATACTGACTGGAAGAGAATGCTTTATAGCATTACGTCCGCCCTTTGTTTATCTATTTCCATTGTATATTTACTTAGTTTATTTTGTAAGAGTCTAAATAAATAACGTTCATTAAAAACAACTACTGTAGTATATTCTACATCAATATTATATAGCGTAAGTAGTAGCCTAATCGATCTGCCGTTTTTAATGATTTTATAGTGCCATGAAATAAATACAAAAGTGTTAATTCTTAAAAGATACATCTGTGTACAAACTGTTTAAAGAAATCAATGCCTTTAGCATGTTCTAGTCCACATTATATGGAGCAAAGTATAATAAATTAGAAAAAAAAAAAATTGAAATACTTATAATAAAATTTTATCATTGACTGCTCTAGATCTGTGTAAGTCTACCAAATTATTTAGGTGGTTCAAGTAAGGTTTCAACAAAGAATTTTATTGGTTGAAGAAACAGATGTTTGTATCGTATTTATTCGACGGGGGGATGAAAAAAACCGAGACACCTGATTGTAAGTGACACGTTTGCCTGTAACATTATATCGCTGACTAGTATAGTATACAGAGCACCACATTGTGCTCATGACCTTCAGACAATATGTTAAATCTCTTTACACAACGATTTCACTAACTACATGGTTCAAATCGGAGTAATATTTAAGCAGTACTGTTTGGCAGCAAAAATAGGAGCTGTGGTGGTACTTAAATAATCTCTTATGCTATGATTTTGTTTTGATAGTACGATGGTTAAATGGGACGCCTAGTCAGGTCGGATTAACTACAGTACATCGCGTGCCCCATTTACCTTGTTCCACTGAGCCGTTTGACTACCCATCTCATTACTGAGCCCATTTTATTCAGAGCTTTCTGTTCAGATTATTATTTATAGATAACGATTATAACAATAAATATTTATCATTATTGGTATTGTATAAAAGGTGCTTTAAATTGTTGGAGGGTATCATGTTATTAATCAAGGGATTGTTTCCTATTTGACAAAGATATATGAAAGAGACCCTAATTCATTTCAAATTCGGTCCGTGTCCGATGATAAATTATTTACGACACTTTTGATATCTTTATTCGAAATCGAGTTTTGACTTTAGCATGCGACATTGACAATGCCTATTTTCTAGCTCAAGGAAAATAACAACTGGATCCGGTATTTAGATTCATATTAAATGTAACGAGCTATTTAATACGGAGCACCAAAATCCTTGTTCCGTCTGATTTATAACATCGATGTTGATACATCGATATGTATAAATTACGAAATCGATTATAATTATAAAGCATTTTAGGCGAGGTTAATATGAGTATTAGGTAAAATCTTTGAGTTATACATTATCGTATATTTTGATTTTGATGGTGTTACGCCTCGTCATAAAACAATAGATTTATATATACTGCATCATATTAATCTCGTTGTCTGTCGAATACAGCGGAGATATACCACTAGTAAAATAGTTTCAAAGCAAAAGAAAGTTAATATTTACGACTGGGACTAATGACATATATGTAAATTAGATTAACATGTTACTCTACTTACTGTAACGAAAAGATTAACTCAGAAGAGAACGACTGTACTACAAATTAAAACTCACAGGTAGTTTTACTTCGTATTCCCGTAAAGAATAATTACACTAGTAACAGTTTTCTTGCTATGGAACGAAATCACTGTAACGATGGTTATCATAATTTTAGTAGAATTCATAATCAGGTACAAACAAAATAACTAATAAAATTTATTTTTATCTGCAAGACAATAACACGACATTACTCCAAACCGGGATAGCGTTTATAAAACCTAGGTTCGATCTTAAGTGGAGTACTGCTACCATATATGGACAGATGTTTCCAATTACCAACTGGCAGTTTTGGACTGAAAGTATGATCAAGAATTACACGATTATATTCCAACATCACTCTTTTACCATCAGAGAACAACACGACAGATATTCATAATTTTTTCGGGTCGTCCTTCACAGTGCGAACAGAGAAGGTTTCGAACAGTCTGCCGGCGTCAGTGTTTCCGTTTACCTATAACGTGGTAGTTCTTCAAGTGTGAATAGGCTGATTCTAGACTAGTGCGCTTTACCTAGATTACACCTCTATTTTCCATTAGGTCGCATCGTAGTCAAGCACTACGATACCGCTTGATAGAATGGATATATAACATAAAAGATATAATCGATGTATATAAAATCTTCATAAGTACTCAAAGATATCTTCCATTGAATTCTAATTTCATACTTATTTCATTCAAATTTATTCACAGTAAATTCCTTTAAGGACTTACCTGAAATTATTTTTTTTCGTTTGATCTATTAAGAATCAAGGTGATAAATAGACATAATATTTCAGATTTTCTGTTTTGATATAAAATAATTTTCCTCGTACTATGGGTGCTACCATTTCAATGTGAAAACTTGATGACGTCAATCTTAGTACATGTAATAGGTTTATTAATAACATTAGAATTTATGAAAAAGCAATATATACGTTAGAAAGATGACGAATAATGAAAATTGATATCTCGAGTGACCTTGAAGACAAGATGGAAAGTGTCAAGAATAAAGATGGGTTTAAGTCGATTCATGAGTCAGCCTAAATTCAGGTATGTTGTGATTCATGTAACAATAGTGATACAAACGCCGAGAGTCAGCCGACTGTTGTTCCAATGCCGTTGCATTCCTAAGCTGAATTCATTAAGTAGACGTAAGTAAAAAAAAAACCTTGCTGTATCTCTCCGGCAGGTATAGATATTACAGGCTGTAACAATTTTTTATTATACGAAGAGACAATACCGGCGCGACGTTCACCTGATGGTGAAACGCCTGCCCATAAGAATGTGGCGCTAATTAAGATGTTGTACCACCATGAATCACACAGTGATATAAACCGTAAAGCACATGATGTTAAATATCATTACCTTAGAATTTTCTCTAGCTACAACGCTCTTCAAACCGGAATACAATAATGTTTGCAAACTATGGCAGAAATAGGAACAGCGGAACTAACCTTTTTTTTTTTTTTTTTTTTTTTTTTTTTTTTTTTTTTTTTTTTTTTTTTTTTTTTCGCGGGGGAAATCTTCGTAAAGATACTCTGCCTCCTGGGGGGAAGTCAGAGTTATGTGGAGATTTTTACCCACTAAAACCCCCTCGGTGGTCACCTTCGGCGTTTGGCGAGGTCACGGGATCTCCGTTCGGAACACAACCGCGGCCTCGCTAACGCTATGCTGGGATAGCTCGTCCCGGGGTCTGCTTATACAGACCCTACCAGCCTCATGAGTATTATTTCAATGACCGGCGACCACGTCCAGCCATTGTCCTCCTCAGGGTCGTTTAGAAGGCGATGAGAACCCCCATCCTGATCGCCAACAACCCAAAAGGCCCCATTATGGTAGGGGAGCACCATTCACCGGTGCGACGTGTTGACGCACGGTAGTGCCACGACGGTTTCTTCTCCGAGCGGGATCTGTCCTCTCTCTAGCCCGCTCAGCAGCCTCCTTTTGTACCATTACAGTTTCGCAAAAGGAGGCTACGGCCCTCCATGCAACGTCTCCTCCCAGCATCGCCGACACGATTACTGGCAAGGAGAGGTTCTGTCCGATCTGGTTTATCAGGATCCGCCGCTCCGGTTCCCATGCCGGGCAAACCGCGAGCGGAACTAACCTAACCTAACTAAACGTTCTCCCGGAACAGACATTGCCTTATTAAAAACGATATAATTTTATACATTATTATCCTTTTTCCTTTGCCAGGATTTACAGGTATTCATCAATATTATCAATTTTTATCTTATCCTTTAACATTTTATGAAACGACTAATGATCGAGTATCAAATACTCTAATTCGATCATCTATATAAGATACCTCCGTACGTAAACCTTATAGGACTGAACAGATTAAAAACATAATGCAGTCTTATCAAGAGTTAAATGATCTCTAGTTGGTATAACAAATGACTGTGCTATGAAAAACTTAAGTGAACTTGTAACACAACAAGAAGCAACTTAACATATAACGGACGGAGGGTGAACGTGAACGTTGCATTCTATTAAAGCCGGTACCGCTAACTCTTACCGCTTTTGTAAACAGCACAAAAGCAACGGTCCTCGCCCGTGAGAGAATCGAAATGTTTCTCTTTTATCTACATCTATTGATACAGATAATAAAACGCGTTTCGTTACTGCCATTCAGTCAAAAGGTAAACTTTCACAAACGCGCAACGATTACGCTTCCGATGTCGTTTAATATCGCCGTTAGAGTTTCTGTTCACGATTTATTTTCGTTGGTGTCGACTGAGACCTCAGGAATACTTAAGTATTCATCATCAGCCGATAAACTTCCACAGCCAAAAATAGGCCTCCCCCAAAAATTTCCACACGATCGGAGAGGGAGTCATATAGGACGATCTGGGCCTTTTTCCACCACACTGACCGAATACGGGTTGGTGGGAGCCAGAGCCTCTTTTGTTGATTAAGCAGGGTGCACCATGAGCAGGTGAGGTTGATTCGGATTCCGTGAGCTGTTAAGCAGTAATCCTTTTACTCCCACCCCAACCCTTACATCCATTTAAGTATTAGTAATGACTTAATAATGATATTTTATTGGAGATAAGTTTCTGTTGCCGGGTACCGTTTGTGTAAGTACCACCGCTGTGCCTATTTCTGCCGCCGAACAGTAGTGTGCAAGCATTGCTTTGTTCTGGTTTAGAGGACGCTTTGGCTAGTGTAATTACTGGGATAACGACACTTAACACCTCGTGTCCCGAGCGCGTATGGTGTTGTGTATACCATCTTAACTAGCGCCATCTTAATGAACGTCACGCTCTTCTCATTGCTTCGTTAAATTAAAAAAAAATACTTTATCTTCCTTATCATCTCATTTATTGGATATTCATAATAACTTAATAGTCTGTGGTAATTTCCATAAAAAATATAGTTCACTTAACTCACTACTCAATGCAAGAAATATTATGAAGTTTGTATTAATTGTAAACCTCATCAAAGGCCGTTCTTAATATCTAAGTGACATTCTCTCTAATTAATAACCGTAATGATATACATAATTTCTTATACATAGCCATAATAAAACCAAGTTAAAAAATGAAGCAAATGAAGATATTCCACAATAACTTCAGCTGTAAGTCTCGCTGGAGTTGTTTTGAAAATAATTGCTGGTAGATGTCTGAATGTTATGCATCTGTTTCAGCGTGGGCTTTAAGTGTTCGTTTAGTATGCTGCTAATGACAGCAGCAGGTAGATTATGTAGTACCTGTTGAAAGCGTACAAATCGATATCCTCCGATATAATTCGCAGAACTGTTAACAGTTATGAACGAAAATTATAAACAAGCGTTATAAATCAACTATCCTCAATGATATTATAGCCTAGAATTGATAATAGGACAGAACAATAATACTGGCAAAAGTTTAACTGTTGGTTATTGTTGTGTTCATAACAATGCAAAGCTGGTAAGGATATACACAACACAACTTTTTTTTTCTGTTCTCGACAATACAACACTCATCGTCTTTAGATAAACAATTAAATCCCGTGACCCCAGTCATATGATACTAGCCGTTCCTTTCCGCTTTGTTGGTTGTAACACCCCTACCACTCCCAACGGGTATAGAATTTTATAAAATCCGTATTTAGCTAACCTATACTTGGTAAAAGGAATATTCCTGACAAATTTGAAGGCTTTAGGTGTTATGGTTGCTGAGATATAGTGATGAGTCTACATAGGTGCAAATATCATATATATAGGATACATTCAAAAACAATCTCATTAACGAAGGCCGACGAACAGTATTGTGAAAAATTGTCTTGTATTGAAGGATGCTGTTGCTATTGAAATTGCTAAAGTAAGGACACTACATATCTAATATATGTAGGCGAAGAGAGCAATGCAAAGCTATATATCATCATCAGCCGATAGACATCCACTGCCGGACATAGCCCTTCTAAATCTCCACATCAATGTGTCCCGCGTTGCTCGCATCGAAGCTGTGTATATCGTCATAAATAGTGGCATGGGGTCAAGTATGTCTCACTTACTCTCAGGTGAATGTGCAGGTCGTCACGTTACTTCGTAGAATATAAAAACCTCAATATAAAATTATTAAGAAATATATACAAAAAATCTATTGAAATCCGTAAATGCCATTTGAAAAGGTGCCATTTACATTGCGCACGCATCGACTGTCCGAACACATTCGATATCGTTATTTCTATGTAATATTTCGTTATCAACGTGGAACAAGTGGATTATTCGACCGTAGGCGAATAAAATTTATCGCTTGATAACGCTTAACTGACTGAGCCATTTTTGTTTAGGACAGTACCAGGTTTACGTAAGCTGTCGCCACTGTCCGGTGAAACCGAACCGCCGACCGCGGATCCGGTTCGCCGTTTCAAGCTTGACACCTTCTAATCGAGATTTTTAACTTCATTTATATCAAGTTTATTATTATACCAGTGTAGTGTATTGATACAAATAAAGTCTTGACGGCCTTAGCACAGTACCGCGTCTTTACTGAGCTAACAAGATTCACGTCGTCTCAACCAGTATTTATAATAGGTTATTGTCTCAAAAAGAAAAGAAAAATATGCTTTAAGTTCTACTCTATTCAAAGTAACTAGAGTTTATTTAACTATAACCACAGCAGAGTTAGAGGAAAACATTTATCAATAAAGCACTAACAGAAATAAGGAGATCCACTGAAGAACCAGAACCACCATGAGTTGCGAGGCTGAAATTCCAATGGGCACAGGACATAGCTCGTAGGACCGATGGACGTTGAGGTTCTTAAAGTGCTGGAATGGCCAGAAAGCGCAGAGTTGGCAGACCCCCCACTAGGTAAACAGTGGACATAGGAAGAATCGCTGACCGGTTGGATATAAACAGCGAAAGACTATTCTTTGTGGAACACATTACAAGAGACCTAACTCCAGCACTGGACATCCATCGGTTGAAATGATGAAAGCACTACAATACATCACTAGAAAGTCTGTATTTTATTTTAGATGGTTATTATAGAGAGAAATGAATGTGTGTGTTAACTACGTAAGTTATCTAATGTCATCTTTGTTATTTAAGAAAGAATATATCAAATATAAACCGTATAAGAATATCATAAGTAAACTAAGCTATAATTTCTTCATTCACTTGATAAATCATGTAAATATTTTACATAATTATCGTAAATCTGCTATTCATTATATAGTAATGAGTGTAAAACATATGGACTAATTACAAATTTGCCGTTACAAAATCGATTTTTTTTAACGATTAAATATTTTATATGATTATTATAAGAAATGATGGACAAAGTGAGGAACAGTGTGATAAGGGAGCGGTGCTGTTTAGTTGAAGATGTATTGACAAAGATAGAGAAAGGGATGCTTGGATGGTTCGGCCATGTTGAAAGAATGGATGACAGAAGATTAACGAAAGAGGTATACAAGGTAAGAATGATTGGACGCAGGTCGGCCTAGGCGGACATGAAAGTGGAGGAAGCGAGAGAGGTGTGCCAGGATCGTAGCAAGTGGAGAGAGGTGGTCTCTGCCTACCCCACTGGCAACGAGGTGTGATATATATGTATGTATGTATGTATTCCAGCTATTCCAGATATTATAAATTTATGTATATCCAGAGATTCATTGACTCATCACGGGATCTTCGAAACTATTAGAGGTAAATACTCAAAATTCCGTAGAGATATTACGTCTGTCATTAAGAGGTCAGCTCAGAATTGATTTTACAAAATTCCTTCCCCAAAGGATGTTGCGGGTGTTATTGCCAGCAAAGCGAGTGAGGAACAGCAAGATAACTATAAAACATATAACCTACAAACGTTAAAAGTGGAAAACGTGAAACGCGTTTCAAGCGGCACGCATTAGCAATTAAAAAGTCCGTAGCCAAATTAATTCTAAGATTTCACCATTACATTAAAACTCGTACGAGTAGCATTTTTTTTTTTTGTTATCTTTATTTTTCATGAAACGCTCAGATGATAAAGTATTTTCGATGCATTTATACGAATGGGGCAACGATTATAACTCGTTGGTAAGTAAGGTGACCTCGACATTACCTGTTACGATGACCCTCGCTGTTATCGCGGGTCGATTATGTAAGATAGCATTTCGTTTTCTTTAATTGTTACACTATCTTCAGTTTTGCATAAAAGTAACTTAAATTTCAACAGTCCAATTATTAGTCCAATTAATTTGTACTTCCAATAAAACTAGCGTCAATATGATAATGCAGACAAAAACCTGAAACTTGATTAACTTAAACTGCGATATCAATGAATGTTTGTTTAACGCGACTTTATTTATCTACTTATATTAAACTATATTGGTTATCTTTAAGTTTTTTTTTTTAAAGTAAATAAATGATAAACTAAATTTGTTGTTGTAATTAAAACAAACAATCCGCCGATATTATTACGAAATACGATTCTGATCATTTTACCTTTCGATAAAACTTATCTGGGTATACTTTGACTTTTCGGTAGTCAACTTTGTATTCAGCAAAAGTTTCTTGATTAACTTTTTTGTAGAATTCATAGTACTCGTGTAGGTGGCAAGCAGATCATTATTTAAAGTTCTTGAAGTAAAAATTAACTTTACAATACGTCTATTTTTAAACTAAACAATCTTTCATAAGCAGTTGATGTTGATAAAAAAGTTATCAGATTTAATTTGAACTCTGATCTCTTATAAAGCTATGAAGTTATGTGACCATTACTATAAAATCAGTGATCTGCTGGATAAATATAGTGTAAAATTTGTTACTAACATATTGAATTCTCGTCTTATTCTATATATGTTTGATATTAACGCTAAAACGACCTAACATATAAATTAAAATGATTTACTAACAAAGTTAGTCTGTAGCTTGAAAGACATATATTACTTATGACACATAGATTTTAATTTTATTAAATAATGTTTATGACATTATAATGGTATGTATATTATACAGCTATAAGCATTAATAAGTATTTGTAATTTGTTATTACGATAAAGCTGTATCACCAAATAAGGAAAACGGATCTTTTCCTGTAACGAAGCTGTCTCTTTGTTATATCATCGTCGCTAGCGGATGCAAACTTTAAACCTTCGTGTGGTTGATGATAGGAATATTAAAAAACTTTGTATTTACAGCTAACAATGTCTTCTTGGAAAACAGTTTATTTATTAACAATTGATTTTAATACACAAATTGGAAGAGCTTCAGTTATAAAATATACTAACAGTCTACTATACATTTGAATGCTATGTTTACTCTTTTATATAACGCTTCAGCTTATAATACACATCTTTCAACCAATTTTTTGCATGTGGTCGGATAAGTTTTCTCCGACTGACTTCCACTTTAATTTACAGATTCTAAAATATCATATATATATTATAAATTTAAAAATTATGTACACATGTGGAGATCAGGAGAATGAGGAGACAGATAATGTGGACGTCTGACGGCTGACAATGATCATGATAATGATATACAAATGAGCGAACGTCTGTAAAATATAGCATGTTATATCTCATAATATATAACAGTAACATGAGAATGATACTGTTATATATTACGATAATTTCAAGATATAAGCATTGGAAGGAACCTTTTCAAAACAGTCTATCAACTGATGATGATGATGCATTATCTATATATTTTAAATAAATAACGATTTATTATCATAACATTTGGATATTCGCTATACGTTCAAGACATTGATAAAACACCTGCATATAGTATACAGCATAAATAATTTATTGAAATGAGGTAGAAACTTGAGCCACACTTTGGGCTTTGACTTTTGCATGACCTCAGCGGGTAATTATTACTAAAATGGCGATCTCGCTAACAATAAATTAGCAACGAAACGTTAACCGATTGTTCGATTATAATCGTGATGATTGCATACCTTAAAACCATATTCCGAATGAAAATATTTAACAGCAACCAAAATTAAAGGATCTCTGATATATACATAAAAATAATTGTGTAATTACAGAAAAAAAACAATAACAGATCCAATATTAAAGCAAACGCAGTTATTAGTATTCATTTTTTTTGGTATCGGGTGGAAATCTTCATAAAGATATCTTATCCTTTAAGGAAAACCCTGGCTTTTATTATGTGGAGATTTTTACTCATTTTAATACCGTTGGTAGTGATGGTTTAATACTATGCTTTAGTCGATCTCCAGGACTGTAAAGTCCCATGTACCGTCACAGTTACTACCATCATGACTGTAGGCCACATCCTAACATCGCCCTCTTTCAAGGACTTTAATTTAATAGGTCAGGTAAAAGACTTCTTTAATCATAGATTGCTACGTCACTTGAAGGTATTTCAGATGCTGCTATGGTAACTGTATAAAAAAATGCATATAAAATAAACGTGCATAAGTGCATTAAAGCACTCTAATCACAGTTGGTACGTAACAGAACATTCGTGTCTAATCATAAAACATAGTTTTACTGGGGTTTACGTAAGGCCGGTTATCGACGAATCGGAATTAGTCGGCGCACCACGTGCCGCTTATCGACGTAACCGTAGGATCGTTTCGATACGTTACCGTATAAAAATCTATAATAATTTACAATTTCAAACTTACGACAAACTACTTCTATAGAAAACAACCACAAAGCTTGCGGATGGAGAGTGTCCAGCACTCTCCATCCGCAAGTTTTGGATATCTCATGAAAAAAATATATTTCTCCGTACTGCACTACCTGCAACAAAAAACATGTCCAACACTTGCTGATGGAGTGTTTAAAATATCAGAGCTAAAGAGAGGAGTTGATATATAAACATAACATCATTACTTTGGACTATGGCGCCTTACACATGGTATTGTGGACCAAAGTCTAGGGCAGCTCAAGATTTATTTGACATGTTGTAACTACAGTATAAGGACGCCAATTTTATGTGTTGTCTTATTAAGCCAATGGGGCTGACATTACTCTAACGGACAATAGCCCTACCCCAAAAAAAGGGATAAAAAAAACTACAAAACTAAACTACTTTCTGAGAAAGGGGCGTAATATATTAATCGACATAAACCACCTGAGTTGTTACTTCTGTTAACACCCTACCTATTTTAATGAAGATTATATTTTTTTTTGTTCGGCAAAGCATTCAGACATGAGAGATGTTCACCTGGTGGTGATACATCTGTGGGTAAAGTTATCAGCAGACCATATCACCTGCATTGCCTTGTATTCATTGTGTAATACGTTAATCTCAAGTTTACTAGTTATAATCGCTCTTGAACCTTTCTTCTGCCTGTGTTTCGGAAGACAGTTATGTTTGCATACTACTGTTTAGTGGAAAAATCAGAGCTGAGATGGTGATAGTGATGGAGATAACCTACCTAACCTGTCGCCGGCAACTGAGGTCTACCACCAATCCAGTTGTAAGAGCGCATTACACCCAGAGATGAGCTTAACTGTTATTTAAACACTGATGTAATATATATTTTTAATAGTTTTTCCACATCATCATCAACTAGTAAGCCTTCTCTGTCGGACATCTCCTTCAGAGTCATACCAATCGATCCCTTCGCCAGATCATAGATCTAAATACGAAAAAGCTTGCTTTGTTATATCACTCATAAACTAAACAAAGATAGCGACACTGCTGATAGCGATGATCATCAGAAAAATGACAGAAGTAATGAAATCGTAGTTATAGCAATTAGGGTATTAAATATCGATTTTTTTTATATATGTCTCATTTTAAAATAGTTGGGACCTTAAATTATCGAAAGATTCTTGCTACTCTCGTATTTATAGCTTGCCTGTAGCAACTAATAGCTTGTAATTTTCTGTCGTCCCTTGTCTCTATCATGGAGTTTAATGATTGCTTTAGTATCTTTATTGCTGCGCTTGAATGCAGTTTTTTTTTTATTAAATTTAGGCTGCCGTCCGCCACAGTCGCTTGGCTTTACGTTAATGGAATTACAATGTCGTAATAAACGCTACAGTATTCCTCGCGTGTTGTACTTCTCACAAATCGAAGGAAGTGAAAATGTTTTTAAGTACATTATAGTAAGTAATGGTTTCGTCAATAGTTAAATCAACATATAGATTAATACTAAATATATATATTATAAAAGATGTACAACGTTTTAATGTTACAATTGACTACAGTTGTTTCACTTTTTTTTTTTTTATGATCATATTATACAATGATTTTGATAATTCTAGGCAAAACAATTAATATTTATATAGTATTGCGAGTGTATATAACAAAATTAATATTCAAATTTTAAACTCAAAGAACACAGTGATGTTTGGACTGTTTGGCGGCTGAAATAGGATCGGAGACTTGACTAGTAATGATGTCGGATGTATGTTAAATACTTTTACAAGTGAAACTAAAAATCTGCTAATACACGACCAGACGTCGGTAGTATTAACTAAACGACTCCACGCTTTCGCCGATTCGAGCACGCAACATACCTATTTCATGCCGCTGTGCCCGTGACTGCGGCCTACTTCCAACACGGTTTACTTGGATTAAAGAACGTGATGGAAAAATCAGAAGAACACAAGAAGCACGATCTACCTCAGGTTATATACACACGCTACAAATGCCAGAAAGTCTAGATTTGAGCACCTAAAGAAACAATCTCACCGAAAATCAACTAATCATTACTTCTACATCTTGACAGGACGATGATTAAAAAGAAATCACATCATTTTGTTATTTTTATTTACTAAATTTAATTACTTATACTTATTTCAACGTTTAGGTTAGTTTTGAATTTACAATCCTTTTGGGAGTTTAGTAAATCAAATTCAAAGAGGTTATTATCTTGCCATTTACGCTCTATCAAAGTAAATATAGTTTTAAATCGTATCTACTAACAATTACTGTGTAATGATTTTTTTTAAAGATCGTGTTATTAAATAAAATTAATCGGACACTTTGTTTTAATTGTTTTATTAAATTTATAATTAATTATTAAATTATTTTAATAACTTGATAGGTACTTGATGGTCCGATAGCTAGCAGTCATACTTCGCTCGTCGCATGAAGCCCGCGAGGTCGCACCACGGGAACTTACGTCATGAACGTACTCGAGCAATAAACCTTATTAGACATGAAATGTTCGCTTCATATCTGCTTTATTTTTACATCTGAACCGGAATATTCTTTAGCATGCTAAACATCTACGACATTTGCAACCTTATCGCTGGTAACCAACTACAGATCAAAAATACAGTCAAATTAGCTCCTATGAAGAGCGAGCGATGCGATGAATAAGACAACACGTACCTCCTGACTATAAGTAAAACGCTCACCCTAGTCCTAGTTAGGATGATATACACAGCACCACATTGCTTTCGTCGCCTTGAGATGAAGATGCTATGTCTCGTTGTTCCAGTAATATAAATAGCTACGAGTATAACATGCGCTACGGACTTCAGGCCGTGGATCCGGGTCCACGAGCCCAGTGTCAGATGAGCTGTAAGAGCCGCTGTGGCTTCCAGCCCGCTCAAAACAAGAATGCGCTACGGTAGTACCTACCTAGGCGGTCTCCGGCAACGGAGACCTACCACACCAGTAAGTAGAGTATTGAAGACATCCATGCAGAAGTATCGTAAACATAATATAAATACGTTCATAATGCAGTATTCGTGATATATATTAAGTGTGTTTCGTCAATAAGAGACACAAAAACATAAATGTTTCTAACTCTTATTGACTTTATTCAATCAAAATTATCATACCACTGGTACTTTAAACTAATAACAATCTGTATATTTTAGACCGTATTTGATATGTATGTGCAGTATATAATTATTCATGTGGCACTCCATTCAACACCATAAAGACTATAGAAGGTATGTGTCGTTATACAATAATTATAATGAGATGTTTTTCAAATCGTGAGCGCACGATTTTCAGACGTCGCCCCGTTTATATACTAACACCGGAGCAGTGGGCATTGTGTGCTTCGTGTCTCGCCGACTATTGTCGCTCATTGCAGATATCCGGCGTGACCGATAGCCCATTCTTCTTCAAGACTACACAACTATACAAACTGATAAGCGACACACGAACGCTGCGAACTGATCTGATTGACGTAACACATTTTACTATTAAAATCAGATAAGGTTTCAATACTATAGAAAACCGTATATGATTAGAAAAAATTTAGAATTTGTGTGGCATTTGTATATAAATCATTACGAAGTTTAATTTTCGTAATTGTGTGTATACGTAATAAATATATAAAAATAATATCTCCAATTGAACGTCTTCAATGTCTAGTTAATATCGTATTTACGTTTGTAAACTCTAGTAAAAAATTGCAGTGTTTTTCATCTTGGAGATTGAAGCTGAACAGTAAGGACAGGCTTTTCACCGCCGAACAGTAGTGTGTATTATGGTTCCAGTTTAACATCCTACCTTAAATTGAGTCGTGCTATCGTCTTAACTAGCGCCTCATGATAAGGGGCAATGGAATCGCTAACAAGGTGAACATTCTGCGTCGAATGAAAAAAACTTTAATGCATATTAAATAGTAACGTACCCCCCATAAATGTTTAACCGTTTCGAGCTCACCCAATAAAGTCATGGCATACGCCATTAACTGCGCTCGCTAACAAGAGAATGTGCCGCTAGACGGTGCTAATGAAGAATGACAATTGTTCCAGTCCAAAAGGCGACTCTCTAAATTCGTGAACGCGCCCGCGCCTGCGCCCGCGCAGCCGCGGTGAGAGGAATGCAAACGAGCGAGCGCGCCGCGCCGCGCCGCGTCGCTACCGCGCCTTTCACGAGCGCAGCGCGGGTCTGCATCGCTTCTCGCGACGTTCCAAATACATGTTATTTGGTTTTTCTTTTTAATTTTTAACACCAGCCATTAAATCCTCTTTTTTATCTCAAAGTTGTAACTGGCCGGCATACTTCTACTGTACTAAATGAAAAAAGAAATTACAATGCAGATTTCTCATCAACGAATTTTGTTATATTTAAAAAAAATATATCAAATGACAGTAAGTTTCTGTTGCGGTGTAAGGAGAACCAACAGTGCGTCAGCCTTTTAGTCTCGGACGAGTAAGAATAGGACTAAGGTACGCCCTGCCTCTCGTAGAAGGCAATTAAAAGGGTTTGGGAGTTTCGCTGGCATTTAGGATCCCTCACCGTTCAACAAGCGAACCTGTGTGGGACTACCTAGGAGGGTTAAGCCCCTTCTCAAAAACGTGTTCAAACAAAGTGTAGAGAGGCACCGGTGCGTTTTATAAAATATCCCGAAGCCTCTCCGAATGCACTGATGCAGGGTATAAAAGCAGGGTATCTTTCGAAGGTTTGCCCCCGAAACAAAAAAAAGAACCAACGTAACGCAACTGTTACGTTTTGAAGAATATCGTAGCTAGTGAGATGAATAGGGTAATGAAACTCTTAGTGTTATACTTCAAAGAGACCAGAACAATATGGTACAGTGTTAACCGAGCACCCCAACTACTGTCATGTCGTTATCGGCGGATATTATTGTCACTTTTCATTAGATCCTCATCGTCTCGTCGCTTCAAGACAAGATTGTGTGAAGCGAAATCCTCAGCCTACTAGCAATCAAATGACAGCATATAACACTTACCAATAATCACAAAATTGTAAACAATTTGCCCAAAAATTTTTTTTTAGCTTAATTCTTATCAAAAACAAGGATTAATATGATACAGACTCCTAGCTAAACATCGTATTTTGGAAAATATCTAGCATTAACTAGTTTTAAACACGGTTTAATACTAATAAGCAAAAATATTACTTATAGTATTTTCAACGCGATCAAAAAACGGCAAATCAAAAGGAATGTATTAGTTGGTCATCATGAAGCTGGTTAATGTAGACAGGAAGATGCGAGTTTTGATATAGTATTAAATTAACTCATCATCATCATCATCAGCCGATAGACGTCCACTGCTCGACATATGCCACCCCTAAGGAACCCCACATCGATCGGTCCAACGTTGCTCGCATCCAGTGGATTCCTGCGATTCTCACCAGATCGTCGGTCCACGTTGTGGGAGGCTTCCCAACACTATTAAATTAACTAATAAATATAATTTAAAAATTGATAAGCGATGGATTATGTTCGATGGATGATTCGCGAGCGACAATGTCACGCCGAGCACTTGTGTCAACATTTTGTTTTTGAAACGAAATCATTGGACAAATCGGCGGTGACGCAACTCGTGGCCCGTATATTTACGCAATGTGCCCATTGTTTCAGCTTCACAAACAACCTCTTGTTCACAGCAGCAGCTTTATATCAGTTAATGATCTGAGAAAATTCTTAAATCACTATTGGTTAATACTCTTTCTATTTAATATCTACGGAGGAATCATCCCATTTTCGAAAACTTAAAAAAGTTATTAATAGTAAAATCTCATAGAATCTCTTATAAATTCCCCTTCACTGACAGTTATTCTATATTTTACCGGCTTAAGCCTCACGGATGTTCCTCTGAGAACCTCTGGTCAGAATTAATATACAAGAAAACTTTAACAGACTGATTGTTCTCAATCATATAACATAGAGTATCCGTAGATTTCCAAAAAATGTGCTGCGATGTTTTCTTGAATTCGTTTCTGTATAATTAATTACTATTCTAAAATTGTAAAAACAAAAAATATACCAAAAAGTAACAAAGTAACTACAACATCGACAATATTAAAATGGCGGATAGAGATCCGAGTGAAAAAGAGTGTCTTGACACCGCACAAAAAACAAATCGGTATAATTTTTTAGTTTTCCATCAGTACCGAAATTTGATTGATGAGGATATATAGCTGATAGTTTTTATAAATAATTACCGTCCAATAAGATTGGTTTATCACTATCCTGATTATGTTATTAACAGCACATAAGACGTAAACATAGCTGCAACAGGTCAAGTCAACATCTACTTATCGTTTTTGGACTCCGATTGGAATAAATATGTTGTTTGAATAGAAATATAAATTACTGACGAATAGTACATCCCCTGTAAAATCATAAAATCACAAATTTATAACTTTCCTTATTATTATTGTGGAGTTATAGTATATAACTAATTATTTCAAGAGCAACTAAAATTATTCAAATTTATATTGTTTTTTCCACGATGTGCGCTCAAATACAAAAATATTAATTTTCGTAAGAATGAAAACAAGATTTCACTATGGTATAATTATAGAAAAAAAATACTCAAAATATAAGATAAACTGCATTATTTATATTGCAGAGTAAATTATTTTCTTGTAATTTATAGTTAGAGTGAAATTACATAGCACAACATATCTTATATATTAGATAAATAATAATAATATTTCTATAGTATGTCCCAAGCATTGATACCGTATGAAAAACCTGATTTATTATAATTAAACACCAAAAAAAATCCGTAAACATGTTTCACCCATTTACTAACAGTGAAGTCGCAGGTGAAAAAGCGAATTTCACAAAAGCCATTCCACCGACCAAATAACGTATATTAGGAATCGAACCATGGACCTCCGTACCAAGATACAGAGATTTACGGAGGCGATTATATTAGTCACTCTAAATGAAATACGCGCGGGCGACCACGACGACGCCGGGAAAGGAAATTGAATTACCATCACAATGCGACCGCAATACACCTGTTACTCAGCGCAGTTGTAACAGTCTGTAGCGGCGATACACTCTCACTCAGTGACCTTTCAAACATATAAAACACATTCAGTGTGTCATACATTCTTGCTAATCAGTTCACTGGTACAAACACAAGCCGGAATAACCCACTAGATTTTACTGTTATACATTATAATATTATCACTGCACGCGTATGATTACAGTTTACTTTGATATTAGCATTTGACCTTTAATATTGTTGGAATATTATCGATGTGACCTGGTAATGATTTCAGTTATATCCCTTTTTACACAACAAATGTATTTCGAAAATTATAACGAATAATATACAATAAAACAATTTATGTTCCTTTTCTACCCCATTCTTATCAACCCGCTGGGTTCATTTATTTTTATTATATCGTGAGTTATAAATATGAACATGGAATTTAAAGCGCAAAGTATGCGAGCGGCATTCTTTGTTTATCGCAAATGTATTTTTAAGTAAATGTTGCCATCCTTACACACAGCTGTCAAATGTATGGGTAATTACGAATCCGAAGCCGGATGAGCGTCGGCAATTTTGGAAACGGGAAGTATTTATGTACTTATTTTAAATGCGGGCAACACAATGCTAATAGTGCGTTAGAAATGATAACGTGAGATTAAGTTAAATAGGAGATGACAAGAGGTCACGTGATTACAACGTGGTGGTGGTTATTGATAAGAAAGTATTACAGCATCCACACGGGTACATCTTTATTCTATGTATTATTATATTAATATTTATAAAGAATAAATAAAATCTATTTGAATATTCTTGTTATTGATGAGTTATATGCGTGAGTTAAAAAATATCTCCATACACCCAGCCCCACTCGTGGTAATAAATATACTTTATAAAAACGGTCCCCGGCCCTCTTAGTTCAACGCCACCAGGTCGACGCACCACGGTGTACCGTACACCGCAACCATAAGAAATATACGCTCCGCCAACCTGACCAAATGTGGAGGGCATACACCCGCCGCATAATACTTCATCTAACTTACCTCCTTATCTTGATCGGTTTTTAGGCATTAACATTCAACCGTGACGTCACCGCATAGCAGAGAAGACAAGTTACAGGTGCATTTATTAACAAGCTCAGTACTGAAATCTGTAATATACTGTAATTTTCCTGAAGCCGTAACAGTGAGATATATTTAAAACCTATTAAAAATTTTAAACGTAACAGAGAATATCTTTTACAAAAGAAATTAAGTAATTTTTATATTAAATTGCGATTTTTTTTTTTTGTAGATATAACATTGTTATAATTATATATCAATCTACAAACATGAAAGATCACATATTTCATCTGAAATGATCGTACTGTAACCGTACTGTTATTCTTTGACATTTTTGTCAATTACAGATAACATTCTAATTAGGTAATGGTTAATGAGAAAACATAAAATACTTTCAATAAAAAAAAAAGTGATTAATTAATTTAAAGTGATTAAGATATTTTGGGAAACAGGATAATTTATTTCACTTACACTTATTTTTGTTTCATAATAATTCATATCATTGTTTCAAATTAATTATATTATAATTACCAATAAAATAAACGAAATAATGAATATACTAAAAGAATAAATTTTGTATATCTAAGTTATTTTTTTTTTATAATCTTGTTTTTATTTTCCTTATACGAATCTGTATAGATTAGTTTGTCTGTTTTTTATTTAAAAGTTATGAGTAATCTATGTTATAAAGCTAAATTTTAAATTTAAAAGCAATATGGGAAGGTTAGTAGAGAATTAGTTTTAGCTAAATTTACTTTTTCAGTCATGAATTCGCTATAGTACATTTAAAGGTCATAAACTACCGGGGAAGCTGTGTATCTTCATAGGGTAAAACTACATAACTTCCGTAGTACCGACCACGTCTAAATGACATGTTACTTGTTGATCAAATATATTTACTATATAATATTTACCGGATATACATTTTTAACCGTATCTTAGTTTGTATATTGGCTTGTTTTGATAATATAACAAATCACGGCATACATGAAGCGAACCAATAACGACTCATTTTAAATATTAGATTTAAAAGTCGATACATAATGCAATTACGTGGGCGCAATACTCGCGACGAGTAAAGTATGTATACAGCTTATTTTCTTCGTTACATTTAGGTAGGTAAGGTGGCCGGCCTTCTGAAAAACAACGACGTCGAGATCGAGCCTCGATTTGTTGTTATCGGCGTTATCGAGTCCAGTGTTTGATCTATGACATTGACCGGGTTCCCTCCCGCCCATCCGTATCTCGATCCTGACGTTAAAAACAAATTTAACATTTCACCTAGACGAGATAAGCGTTAACCGTAAGCAAGGTCGACTCACCGGGTCGATGTCCGCGTCCCAAACATCCTTCAGGTCGTTGGAGATGTCGAAGTAACTCTCCATGTCGGGGCCGGGAGTCGACGTCGGCCTCCGACTTGCACTCGGAGGAGCCCCTTCGCTTGGTACTCGCACAAAACACCGCAAACTGTCACGCCTCTACTACGGTCCTTTACCGAGCCGCGCTAAACTCGGCAAGAATGTAAAACTTCACAACTTACTGTCTATACTTTAAGCTTTTAGGAAACACTGTGTTTACACCCGCGAGTATTTAATGTTTCACTTATTGATGCCCATTTGGTTTTGCTATTGAATATCTTAATGAAATTTCACTGCACGCGATGAATGTTGCTTTGCGATTGACGGACATGCGTTCGCGGCGGAGCGCGGCCAGCGAATGTGAGCGCGGAGCATCCGCGCCCTCCCCCGGTCCCCCCCGCCACCCCGGCCGCCACCACCTCACGGGTGCTCATGCCTCTCATTCATAAGGCGATAGAGGGGTAAAAACATGCCTCACAGTTAGGGCACGGGGGTTGCCCGAGACATCACATTTATGTCAGAGCACGCGTCTTTTAACAACCATTATCTTTTATTAATAAACTGATTATATGATTTTCAGCTCAGTAAATGTTTTTTCATATTTTACACTTATATAACGTAACAATTATTATTTATTATGAGAATATATAATTTTAGAACAATATTTTACTACAATATCCATAACATATTGTAATAATATTAAATGATTATTTTTATTATTTAAAATGAATATGTTAGAAGTATCCATACTTCAATTTTAAACACCCTTGTGTCTAGTCCAAACACGGTAGCAACTCATGGGACCTTTTTCATTATAATTTAAATAAAATAATAAGTTAAAAAAAAGAAGATAATTATGAATTATTTATTGCTTAAATACATTTATAACAGATCATAACATTCGAACATAAATTCCCATTGTTATTAATAGTTACAGAAATTAAATTAGTTAATGCATCAAGTCCATTAGTTTAATAGTTAACATAAACTGATTTTAATAAACATTATAATATGTAATAAATTAAACAAATTACTAGGCCTTACTGAAAAACTAGATTATAAACTAAATATTGGTACTTTCCTAACGTTTACTTAAAGACTAGATTAGAATTAACTAGGATATGACTTAACATCTCCTTTTGTATACGATGAACTCAATATGGTGCCGTGTAAAAGCCTCACTACTACCCACATTTTTATTAACAGGCTTCTTACTTATCATAAGAGCGATATCCTGTCTCATAGTTTTTTTTTATTATTTTTTATAGAGCACCGTGAAAAGATCCATAGATCCAAACCAATGAGGAAAATTCGTGATAGTACATGATACTTTTTTCTAAGAAATCCTTAAATCATCATCATGATCATTGTTTTAACGGTTGGACATCCACTGCTCATGGACATAGCACAGCATATAAAACACATCTAGCGCTGTTCCAGTTCAATAGGTCCCAGTGATCATACCTAAGAGTCTAGCAACGATACGCTTTCCGGTGCGGTGTCGCCATTTAAGACTGAATCCTCATCGTCATCCGCTGATATAAATCTATCGGTTACGGCCTTCCCTTAAAAAGGTTTCATCCGAGATCAGCGATTTCCTGCGACTCTCCAAAAGTGTATACTGGTACACGTCCGCAATTAAAGCACATTTTGTTGATTTCAAATAGCATTCCTCCATTTATAAATCCAGAAACTTAATAATATATAGCATAACGAAATTATTAAAAAAAAAATAACGCGTATTCATAAATAATATAGATTACATTGCTTTTATAATAGACCTTCGCGCCGGATACAAACTTATCGCATTGATCACACTGACATCGTTAATCGATTAATTTTGTTCTATATTAGGAATGTAAATTTCATTTGGATCCGATCTTCTTCAATGGCACGATGAAAAGAGACGGCACGTGGGAATACAGTGCGGTCACACCGCCGTGCAGGATGCACACACGAGGCACGTTGCATTTCACCAAATAGTCACTGAACTGCAAGTGTAATTAATATGTTACTTTTACATACATAATAAAAAAAAGAACTACATTCACATACTTCAAAGATTTTATTAAATTATTTAACCCATTTGTATCACATGGAAATATGAATAAAGGTGCACATGTTCGTATGAAAGTAATATTTTTTTTTTATTCTATTTTAAGCCATACACCTTTTAGGTTAAGCCGGCTAAATTTTATATGTTTAGTTCTAAAATTGTTTAAAAATTAAAAAAAAATTCACGCAATATTTGTTAGAAATTATATTCTGTGGGGTAATATTGGCAATGGAGGCTATGCTCGGAGTTTGTCTGCGCGATCGAATCAAAAATGTGGAGATCCGCTGAAGAACTAATATCACCGACGTAGCCCAAAAGATTGCTAGACTTAAGTGGCAGTGGGCAGGGCCCAATGCTCGAATGACTGACGGCCGATAGGGCAGTGAGGTCCTAGAGTGGCGCCCGCATACCGGGAGACGTAGTGATGGGAGGCCTCCACAGACCGACGATCTAATGAGAATCGCGAGAACCTACTGGATGCGAGCAACGCAAGGTCGATCGATGTGAAGATCTTTGGGAGAGGCCTATGTCCAGCAGTGTGACGTCTATCAGTTGATGATGATAATGTGGTAATATTTCAAATGAGGAGTGCATGTAGGCCCTTAATAATATTCACATCAGCGAATAGTTTCCTTCCTTTCCTTGTAAACAAACAACGCAACGATTTTGAGCTTGTTTTTACCAAGTTCATTATAAGTTCGTGGTACCTACCTAGACCGGTTTCCAACAACATAGAACTACCACCAGTTAAGTAACTTTGTAGATTTAGTTTTGTTCTGTTAACAATAATTTCTTCAGTAAGTTTTAGTTTGAACACGTAAAACGCCGTGTCTTTATATATGTTCTTGTAAATAATATAATAGTTTAACACATAATGCCATATCCGCTTCGGTGATAGTGAGAAGGAAAATTCAGCGTATGAAGCTTAAGATGCAAATAGGTTAGTTAAACTGTGCAGACGTTAAAATTTATTTAAACATTTTGTTGAAAACAAACTAAACATCTATGCACTGAAGTCGACTAATAAGGGTAATGACGTATGACTAGTAAGGGTAATATGTAACGGAGGAAGGGAAACTAAATTTGTTTGCGCCTGGTAATGACTTGTTAGTTGATGATTGTGATGAAAAATCATCATCATCATCATTATCAGCCCACAGACATCCACTGCTGGACATAGGCCTCCCCCAAAGATCTCTACATCGAACGATCCTGCGCTTCCCGCAACCTTCGCTAGATCGTCTGACCACCTGGTGAGGGGCCTGTCAACACTACGTCTTCCGGTACGCGGTCGCCATTCGAGGACCTTGGTACCCTATCGGTTGTCAGTCTTTTTAGCGATGTTTCCTGCCCATTGCTACTTGAGGCAAGCAATCATCTCGACTATATCGTTGACCTTAGTTCTGTTGCGCATCTCCTCATTTCTGATTCGATCACGCAGGGATACCCCGAGCATAGCACTTTCCACTGCTCTCTGTGCGACTTTTCACAAGGAGATGTGCCCACTGTAAACGGCCACGTGTGTACTTACAGACACTAATTGTTTATTTGTATAGATTGTATGTGGTGATAATTATCTAATTAGCATGTCTGCATTAGTTACAGAATCCTTCAAATAGAGACATAGTTATGTTTTAGCGCCAATTTATGGGGTGATGGTCATATATCTTTTTTATCGTGAACTCGGCTATAGGCGGAAATAGCTAGCGGTGTTTACCCACTAAAACACCTCGGTCGTCATCCTCAGCGCGTTTTGGGGAAAGGAGAGAAATCTCCAACTGAATGCACCGGTGCCCCCTGCAGTACACTCAAAAGCATGTCCCAGGGATAGCCGTAACCCTCCCCAGCACTCTCGCTTTGCTACGACAAATACTTGTCGTCCACCCCCGACTCCGTTAGTGGGCGATGTGGGCCCGTACCATTAAAAATCCAAACCGTAAATCCTTTTAGTCGTCTTCTTCGACCTGCATTGCTTACCTTAGTACTATTTTTAACAGCCCGAAACTACATGGCAGGGTGGTTATTATATCTAGACTACAAGTAAATTTTATTCTATCTGGATTAATCGTTATACTTACAAGTTGCGCAGTCTCGTCCTCGGCGGAAGCAATGACGACTGTCTTCTTCTGTTTAACAGCCTCACTCAGCGCTTTATAAGGCTGAACTCCCAATGTCTTCAGATCATGTTGACCGAGATGCACACCGCTATACGGGACGTTCACGCTGCCCTCTATACAGCTCTTTTCGTATCTGCATAATACATTGGAAATGATGAAGGATTTTACATTATCGGACGCACGTGCGTCTTGTGAGTCATTAGGACTTCCTAATTCTAGATAGGGTATGATAAAGAAAAAAATGGAAAAGCCAAGATAATCTTTCAACTACCGGTATTCCAAACGGAGAGATTTGTACTACGATACACATATATATAAGCGTCAAAATAAACTTATTGATAACAAAAAAATACATTTTCGAGTCATTCTGGTTTATGTAAAAGAATTACATGGTTTGTATTTAGTTGTCTGCATATAAACATTGAATATTTTATATACATACGTCAGTTACTTACACTAGAACATTTTAGTGTTGTTCTGTTTAACTTTGTTAGACTTGTTTATATTAAACTAACAAAATTAAATGTTAAACGTATTTCAAACTTAATGTATATCTCCAATGTCTAATATCAAATTTACATCACATCACATATCAACATATAATATAAATTCAAAACACTAATATTTAAAAATACTATATCTAGCTATTTGTGATGATATACGGTTACACTACAACACTGTGCTCGTCGTCTTCACTTAGGATGTTTAGTCTTCTTACTCTAGTAATATCACTGGTTAAAATGCTTTACTACGCATACATACATATATACCATGTATATATATATATATAAATACTATAGTCTACACATTACTGTTTGGCTGTGGAAATAGATGCTTCGGTGGTACCTACCTAAACGGTCTCTGACAACAGAGACCTACCACAGGTACATTATTTGAGAGTATTATCATAATTTTATGACCAAACCTTCTATAAACAACAAAAAAGTAAGTTAAGAAAACGAGAGAAGAGTTTTAAGATATAAAATAAAACAAATAGAATTGAATACAAGGTCATATGTTATAACGACTAAGATTAAAAGGTATAAAAAGTTCCTATAACATTTTATATCCTTTATATATTACTAAGTATGTGATATATGTTTCGTACGATAACAAAAATGTGAGATATTTGCTCACTAAAACGCCCTGCTGCTCGGCATGAATTCATTCGGAGAGGCTCCGGGATCTCTTATAAATCGCACCGGTGCTCTACAATTTGTGTTAACACCTTTAGGTGGAGCTTACCCTCCTAGGCACTATCGATGACCCATACGCTGTCTCATACAGGTTCGCTTGTTGAACGATAAAGGCCGCCACCTTCAAAGTCCGCGAAACTCCTAGAACCTTTTAGTCGCCTTCTACGACAGGCAGGGTTTATCTTAATCCTATTCTTACTACCTCAAACTACAGGGCTGATTCCGCGTATATCTACCGATCAATTAAATCTAGACAAGTTTATGACTACAACGTGACATCTCAAACTGTTAGAAACTCATGTCAAACTATTACAAACCAATATGAAGATAGATCTATGCAAATAGGGAACGACAAAACCAAAAAAAAAAATTACTAACAGTAAGTTGGAACGTATGTCCACCACGCAGCACTTGTCTTGACAGGTCAAAGAGAAGAAATCTGACAGGCTGATACGTGGACTTATTTCCGTTAGGAGCACCTCCATAGGTATTTCGACGGCGTCCTGACAACAAAATAAAGAAAAGTTTGTAATAAGTTTAATAATTAATTACAATGTATTTTTCTTTGTAATACATAATGACTATATAAGAAACACTACACTTGGTTCTAAGTGATACGCCCGAGAGTTGAAATGGACAACACCAATTTTGTTATGTCCAAAATAGTATTAAATGATAATGAGGTCGAAAACGCAGGTGCTGATAGTACTAACGCCTCTCATATGCCGACTGCCGGAACATTGTAATGTTATCATGATAATATGACTATCAGAATGTAGTGGTGGTATGCTTTAGAAGTGGTTTTTTTTCTCTACCTCCGTCAAATAAATTCAATTTTATAAATAATAGGTTGGGGAAAAAGAAATCCATTATTTTTATATGAACTTCAGGACTTTATTTCACATGCTTAGGATTGTCCGATTTCGGTCAAATATGCACCGTTTTGTTCTATGATTTGTTGCCATTTTAAAGGTAACTTCATAATGCCTCTCTCGTAGAAGTCCTGGTCTCTATTTGCAAAAAACTCTAATAGCCGATTTTCACAATCTTCCCTAGATGCTAATTTTTTATTACTAAAGAAATTTTGTAATGCAAGAAAAAGATGGTAATCGCTTGGTGCCAAGTCCGGACTGTATGGCGGATGCATTAAAACTTCCCAACCAAGCTCCCGAAGTTTCTGGCGAGTCACTGTAGACGTGTGTGGCATGCCGTTGTCCTGGTGGAACACGACACCTCTCCTGTTGGCCAATTCTGGCCGTTTCTGGTCAATTGCTATCTTCAAACGGTCCAGTTGTTGACAGTAGAGATCAGAATTTAGTGCTTGGCCATATGGAAACAACTCATAATAAATAATCTCCTTCCAGTCCCACCAAATGCACAGCAGAACCTTCCTGGCCGTTAGTCCTGGTTTGGCCACCGTTTGATGTGCTTCACCGCTCTTTGACCATGATCGTTTTCGCACAGGGTTATCGTATGTGATCCATTTCTCATCTCCAGTCACCATCCGTTTAAGGAATGGGTCTATCTCATTCCGTTTGGCCAAGGCTTCGCAGATGGAAATTCGATCCATCATGTTTTTTTCTGTTAATTGGTGTGGCACCCAAACATCGAGCTTCTTTTTGAATCCAGCTTTGTGTAAATGGTTTAAAACTGTTTTGTGGTCCATTTTTAGCTCCTGGGCGATGTTACGACTGCTAACATACCGGTCAACTTCGATCATTTCTCCGATTTTACCGACATTTCCGGCGACCGGCCCATCTGTGCGAGGTGCATCTTTAACATCAAAAATTCCTGAACGGAATCTACGAAACCAAAATTGCACATAATTGGCTGTTACAGTATCGGGTCCATAAACACTATTCACAATTTTAGCCGCCTGGCTTGCATTTTCGCCTTTGTCAAAGAAAAACTGTAAAATGTACCGAAATTTCTCTTTGTTCACTTCCATTTTTAACACCCTGTAACTCACAATTGAATGCACCAAACAAAAAACAGCAAAAGAATTTTTTTACTGCGAAATGTTACCTTTCCAACGAGCATAAATCTGAAACTGTTTGATCGATACTTTACGAGAAATTTATCACTACAGCCATCTACCGAAAAAATAATGGATTTCTTTTTCCCCAACCTAATATTTAAAAGATATCCATAGCTGGTAAATAGTGTTAGCCCGGAACACTCTACATCTTTTTTATTATACGACTGAGCGACGAAACGAACGAGTTCCTGTTAGTAAATCATACGTCCATAACAACGAAGTGCTAGTTAGTATCATATATACAGAACCACGTGTTCGTCGCCTTGTGACATATGTAGAGACTCGTTACTGCAGTAATTTCACTAGCTAAACCGTCACTCACATTCGAACACAGTAACGTTCGCACACTACTATATTGGAGCAGAAATAGCTGCAGAGGTACTTACCGAGACTGCTTCTGGTACCGGAGACCACCAGTAAATGTTCTCCACATCCATCTCATGTTGACAACTAAAAGTTGGCTTTCACGGTGCCAGATTGTACCGCGATACAATATGAGGGTTGTTTCGAAAAATTCAACCATCGACCATACTCCACCCCTTATGTGATCCCCGATTCGTATCAGCGACCTTCACGGTACATGGCTAACCTTTAAATTTTACGCTGACAATTTCGCCTTATCATATTAAGACGTAAGATGATGAGTTTCATTACCCCGGTAATTACACTAACAACGTCGTTCAGACCGGAACACGTTAATGCAAGCGCACAGTACTGTTTGGCGGTGGAAATAACCGCAGCAGTACCTACACGTATATTTTAAGAATTTAGATAAAATTATTACTTAACGTAACCACCATTAAGGAAAAATCTATATTGATTACTTGTTTCATCGAGATTCGAGATCGAGTAGCTCGCTGGCCTAATGGTTAGAGCGTGCGACTTTCATTCCGAAGGTCGCGGGTTCAAACCTCGGCATGTACCGATGACTTAATATTTAAGTTATGTACATTTGTAAACTTTAGTTACAACAGCGAGATACAAAAACGGTGAAGGAAAACATCGTGAGGAAACCCGCACACTGATATCATCTTTGTGTGTGTGTGTGTGGTGGTCCCAATAAAGTGGCAACAGGCTCGCCCCCTGTTACATGGGACCTAATCTGACCACATCTGGCGAAATGTGGGTGGTTTATACACCTCTGCCTACCCCTACTGGGAAAAAGGCGTGACAATATAAAAAAAAAAAAAAAAAAAAATTCATCGAGATTAGTGTTAACAATATCATCATCATTTCAACATGCTGATATCAATGACAAATATAGATTTCCTTTATTGTCTATGGTAGCCGCTTCTATGGTGTTAACAGTCACTAGTAAGCTGCTATTGCTTCTTTAGAACGGTTCTCTCCTTATTCCCTTTTTATAATATGCTGAAGTTAGAGTTACTGTGTGAATATTCTCAACAGTCCCACACGTCGACAGTATCTTAATTATACTATATATATACACACACACACACACTATAATTACTTCTATAACACGGTATATTCGTTCCACGTTGTAGAAGTATTCTCGCATAACGCGCTTGTATGACCTCATACAACGCGTTATATACAAACGGTTAACTTTTCTCGCTGACGGGGACTTAAATCGAATATTAAAAAAAAAATTATGTTTTGAACGAAATTTGTGTGTTTTATTAAAATCAAACTAAAAACACAACTCTAAAAAATATAACGTGTGAAATCTCCAATCTCCGCGTTTTTTAGGGGAATACCCGTGTTATACGAGGGACTGAAACCTCATAATATGAAAATGCGTTATAAGAATACCGTGTTACAAAGGGGGATTACTGTATATAAAGAAAAACCGTAAAGTAATACAATGTAGTCAACGTTTCCAACTATAGAAACTATTTAGCTGATTATCATAAAAATGCGATAACACTTTGGATGGCGGTGTGATTTATTAACATACTGCACTGCACATACTGCTGGCCTCATGACAGGAGCGATAAAGCAAAAATCGCAAATATCTATGTCACTGCAGAATTTACCAGCGAATTTATTTCGTCAGTTTCGCAACCTGTTGAAGAATGCTTTCTACGCTTTTCTGTACATAAACGCGAAATCAACAATACCGCATATCTAAATGCAGAATATGTACCAATGAAAACTTGCGACCCAATTACGAACGACGATTAGCATATTAATTCTTTGAAATAATACACGTCACTATTGAAATCACTATTAACTAACTATTACCGTGGTAATTATTACTTTCATTATTGTTACACATTTTTTTATGAAATACTTTATCTACAACGCTATGTTCTGGTTCGTGTCTATGAAGTGTTTTAATTATAAATCATAATAACCTCTTGTCGCAATTGTCAATGTAATTTTTATTTAAAAACTCTATGATTTGGACATTTACATACATGAGATTTTAAAAAAAAACTAAAATGTATCTATCAATGTTAATCTATGAAGATTAATAAAAACAACAGTTTTGGAAAGATACCAAAAAAACTAAATAGAAAGTCTAGTTTGCCTGTTAATGTTAACAACTTAAGTGATTTCCAAGCCTAAACCGATTTTTTTCTCTCGTGACTATAGTTTCACAGCTGGACGTTATTGGTGAAGTACCTGACGCTGAGAATAGCCGATAACGCTGCATATGTTAAACATATCAGCAGAGGACATTGCAACAGTAGTAACATGCATGAAACGAGGCAAATCACCAGGTCATGAAGGGCTCAGCGACAAACGTACTAACTACAGTAGTGATGAGATATATTGAGATACGTCCTTGTTATACATGTTTTGATCATTCCTTTCTGCCCAATAACTTAATGAAAACTGGTGATCTCTGTTACCAACAACTAAGCCAACTAACTATTAAATATATCTAATTTAACTCTTGTTTCTATTTTTAAGTTCATCCGGTCCATCCTACATACGGAGCATTCTATTAGATGCGTTATCAACGACCCCTAATGAATAAACAGATTATTGTTATTAGATATCTGAACTGTCATTACTCTAAATATTATACATAATAAATAATCTAATTTAGCTAGGAGTTGTTGCATAAATTTTAATATGTCTAAGTATTTGATAGTGAATGGTTATCCAGTTAGACATGGTCCATCCACAATACCTTTCACCAAATGCTCTCTCTCAATGCAAATATATTCAAATATTATAAAAATTTGGTTGCGTCTGGCTGTTACTACTGTGTATATCGTACCGCAGTAACGCAGTAGTTATTTCTATCGTCAAGCAGTAGTGTGCATACATAACTGTGTTCTGATTATACTGGGTTTTGTATTGCTAATGACTTTGAAGAGACGAAACTTAACAGCTTATTAATACAAGCGACAAACACAACACGGTGCTGTGTAGAAATCTCAACCAGCGCCTTCCGTTTATATTTTTAGCTATCAGGTAAACGTAGTTCACGTCTTCCGATATCCTTCTTTAAAAAACTTGTTATGTACTGCATGAGGTGAAATATAATTATCCATAATCGTATTTCTTTACTTTTTGTAGTTTTAGCAAAATATTTTTTTATACTTTTATTACAAAGTTAAATTGCATTCCGTGAAAGTTACTTTAACAATTCAGTGATTTTCACGCACTCCATGATGGAATTTACTCGCAACAGGTATCGCCAGGGAATAATAAAGAATCAATTTAAACCGTACTGAATTGATTTGCGTCATTGATAACATCGGCATTCGGTATGCCTCAACAAAATAACTACAGTGGGCTGTTGTACAACTGTAGTAGTTTTTCTTTTATAGAAACAACGTTAACAGAATGATATCAAGTCGAACAATAAGATCTAAATTAGAGTTTATTAGGATTCCTCTTTCTCTTAATGCACGCTTAATTTTTTCACGAATCCTCTTCCTCATGCACACCAAACAAAATATATTTAAAAGATTCTCTTACTCATATATAAAAGAATTTTAAGTGGAAAGCTTGTTTTAATTATGAAGGCTTAATAAATATATTTTTCCTTCGCACAAATACTTTCTCACCAACCCTAATCTAAATCCATCGAGTTATCAAAACAGTTCACTTGTTGTAAGTAAGTATCGTGATAGCAACAATTTTTCTCGCCGAACAGTAGTGTACAAATAGTACTGAGTTCCAGTTTAAAGGTAATTGTAGCTAGTAAAACTGCTAACGGGATTATTAACATCCTTATCGTATCGACGCTTCGTCAAATAAAAAGCTAATACGTATATGAGTACGTAAGTTGAAATAAAATTATTAACATACCATTGGATCTTTTATTTCTTGCTCATTCGTAAACCTCCTGTAACTGATGCTTCGTGGTGAGTTCCGGCACATTTCGATAGATTCCTGAAATTTTTATGAAACTACAACATCAGCTTTATACGTAGATAATGAAGTATTTTATTACTACCTGTGGTCTAATCGATTGGTGTTTAAATATATATTTTGCTTCTCCTAAGTACCTAAGTGATAGTGATAATTTAAAATTTCTTATCACCTAAACGGCATAATCTGTTATGAAATATAGATTAAATGTATAAAAGTGTACCAAACGAAACAATATTTATATTTTTTCTAAAAATCATCAACTCCGTATCAGTCCACTGCTGAGCTACTACAAACATGACGGAGCACGGCCTTAAGTCACATTTCTATACCCCAGAAAATAAATTTATTTAAAAAAAACACTAAATAGTTTTACCTTCACACACTCTCCAATATCGATTTCAGGTAAATCGGAAAATAGTAGAATACACTCGTTAAATCCAGAATCGAGCAACGTGTCTCTCAATTGCCTTAAAATGCCAACTCCCATGAACAATGGCAACGACGGACCCTCCACTAGCAATGCATCCCATAGATGGACGATTTTGTGCAGCGGGAACACATCTTAAATTACACAAAAAAAATTATCTCATTCTATGCTTAACACATTGTGCTTCTTGCTATAAGACAGATTGTTACCTCCGTAATTTCTATAGCTATAGCGCCATTTAAATCGTTACATGGTAATGTTTGCACACTACGTAAGACACGCACAAATGTGCACTGCGGTGGTATTAACATAGGGGGTATCCAGATAGAGAGTCATCAGTATATTGTAGAAATTAAACCCTGTTCTCAAAACGTAAGCACGCGTAACAAGCACAATTTTTTTTTAAATAATTGGTATTAATTTGTATAAATTTAACTCACGCGAAAACATTGTAAGAAACCAAGGTATCGCAAAAAGTTCAGGTACAAAATTTATTTCGTGCAAATGTGTCGCCAGCTCCGGCTCATGAAAGGCCGCCATTTGCCAAAACTTTGCCAAATACTCCTTTATTACTGCACTGTTGTCTTTAAGGAAAAAGTTGTGTAGAAACTTCGGTACGAACGCCGAGAGACAGGCAAATGCCCTCGCTGAAATGAATATTATTTTATTACTCATTCCGTTTGCAATATTTTCGAATGATTTCATCTGCCAATACACAAGAGCCAGAGAAATCTGGGCAAAGGCGATTCACACCATCCACGGAACTATTATCACTTAACATGTCAACTTTATAAAATTTTTATAAAGTTTAAGTTAAAAAAGTTATTTATTTATTTATGCTCCGTGTAGAAATTTGTTTTTAAATTATATTATATCCATAGATTACATACAAAAATCACCCTTGTTCAATTAGTACTCAAGCGGTGAATTGAGATATACCTTCATTGCAGAAATTCAAATATAAGAAAGGCGCGGTTAACGAATCCAATCCTTGCCAGTAAACATACTGTGGATTGGTAAGCAACCAGGCTTTCAGTAGACGTTTCAAAGTACGGTGACCAGCCGCCCCACAAAGCAACCAGCAGTATTGGTGGCATCGCGGTATATCCACATCAATCTGTTGAATAACGAATATAAATTAGTAGAGACTAAATTAAACCTGTGCTGAATTGTTTATTACTATGCAATTATAACTAGTAATAATAAAATTACTTTATAAACAGCCCATTCAAAGTTTTCACAATCATGATTACAACTTGAATTTCTTTAAATTTTAAAATTGATTAAAAAAATTCTGATCATAAGATCAGAATTTTGTATGAACATATTTTGTTTCTGTTTGGTTATGAGACATGAGATATTAAATATAACATATACATATATATATTTTCATTTATGCTTTTCATTTTACCTGTCTATCTGTTGGAGTAGGAGTTTCTTTATCTATCCTCTCGTATTGCTCTTCTATGTCTCCTTTGACGCCCAAGAGCGCTGCCCATACATCTCCTCGTACTAAAGGTGGGATGTCAATTTCCGCTTCCGCTCTTATATATTGGGCTGTGTATGGATATCCCTAAAGCATACGCATCATTATTACTGCTTTAATCGTGCCATTTTTCTGTCAATTAGAAAAAAAATGTAGTTTCTATAGTATTAAATGTACAGTAATACCCCGCTTTACGCGAGGGATACGTTCCGAAAAAAATCGTGTTAACTGAAATTCGTGTATATCGTATCGCGTAGGTGTATGATTAAACAGTCAAAATTTAATACAAAAAAATACAAATCATTTTAATCAATCACTTTAATTCTAAGAACACTTTATGCAATACATATTCTTATTTTTTATGGAAAAATATATCTATTGTCTTTTGGGTAACATTTTGTTTACGTTCTTGTAAAATACGTTCATAACACCCAACACTGTTTTTAATTGTTTGACACAAGGTCATCATTATTGTCTATACTCTGCAATATGTCCAAACCTGAATAAATTTTTGAAAGTGTATTTTGTATTTCCCCTGAAGATAAAACTTTCTCTTGTACTTGTTCTTCCTCATCGTAGATAGGATTATTCTGTAACTCGATAAGATCTTCATTGCTGATAGGATCGTCGTGCGCTGCTACAAGTTCTACGAGATCTTCTACCGTGACATCTTCAAGTTCAGACCCCTCAATCATTGCAGCAATGTCTTCAAGCACTTGTCTCTGCATCTGAACAATTCATCTAGGTGCTTCCACTACATCTGGCCAAAGATTATGCCACACCCCATTCATACTCATTTTAACTTCCTTCCAAGCCTTTTCTATGTTGTGAATAGACTTCATAATGTTGTATGACTTCCACCATTCTCCCATAGACTGTCTTCCTTCCCCGAAAGTTTGATGATTTAGTTTGCTAAAAGTGCGGCGATGGTAATTAGCTTTGAAGTTTGCTATTGCTCCCTGGTCCATAGGTTGTAATATTGACGTAGTGTTTGGTGGAAGGAACTTTACGTACACTTTCAAGTCTCGGGCGCATAATGCGAGGCATTTGAGCGCAAAATTTGAAATTCGCGTTATAGTGAAACCGCGCGTAACGGGGTCGCGCTAAGCGGGGTATTACTGTAGTATACATGATTCAAATTGGATCGCATAACATAATACATTCTTTTCTAAACAGCTGATTACAATACCTAGAAACAACACCAAATGAATAACTTGACTTACAATTAAAAGTTTTTGAAACCACAGCAATCTGTAAAACTGGTATTCAGTATCCCTTTCTCTGATGATCTTTGGCAATGCTACTGCATCATAGTCTCTCCTACGCTCATGCATTAGGGGATAAAAGTCTTGTGGTGGGATATGACTTAGACGCGCCTTTAACAAGTCCAAACTGTATTTTGCAATACGTCGATCAAACAGGGCTCCGCTTTTACCACCAATAGTACAATCATCTAAAAGGATTGCTCTGAAATAATAATTAAACTGTCAAATTGTGTTTATAAGTTAAAAATACATCAGTTCCTCTGATACAAGGCTATCCCATAAGTCTTCAGTATCATCCATTTGTTTTCAGTATCTCTATATGAGATATGCCATCCTGGGGAATAAAGATGAATACCAATAGATGCAAGTGGCATTGGAATGATCATACTGGAAATTAATTGTGGCACCAGTAAATAATAACAACTTTAAAGAATAATAATAATGAAGTAACAAGAACAGTTGTGTACAATGTTAAAAACAGTACTCACATAGGCATTGACAAAATGGGAGGACTGTTTTTAATCAAACCATTTTTTTTTAACTCAGCTTGTATGTCACCTCCAGTCAGCTGCCACCAGTGGTATAAGTATTGCAGTTTACATCCCATAATCCCCCGTGGTTTATTCAGATTAACTAGCATTTTAACATTATTCTGTGATAATTCTTCTACAATTTCTTGAAATGTCACCCGTTCACTGGGGTAAATCTTTAAACATTTTTCTATAACATTTTTTAAATTGTCTGGTACCAGCTAAAAAGTCAAAAAGGCCTACATAAATACTGCCACCAGTATGTATTATAGATATTTTACAAAACACTGTATGTAAAGGTTATAAACATACAGGAATATTTAAGTTTATGTATATTTATACATACATATAGAATTTTTTGGTTAAAAATGTAGGAGTGCACCTCACCTACAACTGCATCTTACCTAGTCCTTGGTTGATTTGGTGTTTCAATAAAAATTTTAAAAAAAATAGTTCATGTAGAACAATATCTCACCTTATAAGCCTCAAAACAATCATGTTCTCTTGCTATCCTCTCTGCTGGATTAGTTGCATGGACAAGAGTTAGTATTCTCCGCAATATTGGTCCTGGTTTCAAGTTTTGCCATAATTTGCCTATACATAGCTCCATCAGAAGAATGCCAAATGTCCATATATCAGCAGCTGGTCCACCACCATTTAGAATTGTTTCAGGGCTAAGATAACGAGGCAACCTAAAAACATTACATAATATTATTCCAAAAAGGACTCTTGTCCAGAACAACACCTATCAAAACCACCTATCTTCTACCAAGCCACACTTGGCCTGCCTAAAGACAGCATAAACTCCCTACTTATGAGAATATTTCCCAAGTCAACAGTCAGAAAACATTGAATGGTTTAGTTTTTACAAATATGGAATTTTAACCACCTGAATATCTGCCTCCGTCATATTCAGTTAGGCATTATATGATGGCCAAAATATTCCAAACAAATACACTACTGCAATTCTACTTAACTTTATGTCATATTTAGATTCTTTATACAGTGCTCATAGTTTTTCTCATATTTTAAAGCCATATAATGGTAGAGACAAAATTCATTCCTAGAATGCTATTACTTTTAATAAATTACTTACTAAATACTAATAGCTCGAAGAAGTAACAGCTGATAGAGCAGTCCTATAGTGGATCACATACCAGCAAACAGTTTAGGAAGATTCCCACTTGGGCAGACAATCTAAGAAAGGTTACAGCAAATTGCTAGATACAGGAAGCATATGACTGAAAGGAGTAGAGATCCTCTGGGAGAGGTCTACATCCAGTAGTACTAGCCTATTGGCTTATGATTATAATGAAACATCATTTTTACAAATCACTTTTCAACACAAATAATTATTGGAGACCTTATCATAGTTGTTGATACTAATTTTAACCTTACAGCATTTTGAATCCTAGAGAGGTTTAAAATATGTGTTTTTATACTAACCCTAGGGGAAATGGAACATCAGAACCTCCACCAGTCATGTAATACATTCCATAATTAAACAATTTTACCCTGCCATAACTGTCAATTAATATGTTGTCATATGCTAAAGTTCTGTGTGTAATATTTTGCCTATGAAGAAATTGCATTGCTTTGGCTACCTGTAGCCCAACATTAGTAACTTCCTCATATGAGAGTTTTGATTTACATTCTTCTAATGATTTCCCAAACACTTCTGTAACCACTATTATTCTTTCTGTAATGTAAAAACCACATTTTATTAGAATCGTGTGTATTAACATTTGTTGTCGGCAAATGTATGAACTATAGCAATAAGACTTAACATACAAATAGTTAACGCCTACTTTAAATACTTGATATCTATGAAATCACAATAAGCGAGTAATATTTTATTTTAAAGGAAACTCTTTTTGTTTAAAAAGCATACCATGTTTTCCACGAATTATATCTAGATAAGTACACAAATTAGGGTGTTCGATAGTGAGTAAACGTTGAGCTCTTCCAAGAATTGATACTGAACTTGGAGTCAATGGCAATCCATTACTACCGCATGTTTCTCCTGGATGATTTTTAGCAAAATAAGTACAAGCTGCGAATACATATGTATCATCTTTATTGTCCTTCATTATAAAAATGTTGATAATGGTCTAAACAATAACAAAAAAATTCAATTGAAAGCTAAGCAATTGACATTTCTCAGATTGCTAGATATATTTTTGACATTGACTTAATTTAGCCTTTAATACTTGAGAAGTGAATTGTTTTTATTTTTCAAAAACGCCTACAATTAACACGTGAAATTAAATCGGTAGATAACTAAGTTAAATTAAAAATTTTCATGCTAATAAAACGAAACTTTACTAAAGCAATTCTGAATCCAAACGGTATATTTTTTTTTTTATTATTATTAAAACGGTATAACGGTTGGAAATGGTAAATGCCTGAATATTTTTAAAATTGTATTAAAACTAATGATGTATTCTTGCATAATAATATTTGTCTTTAGGATTCTATTTGAAAGTTTACCGTATTTTTTGTTATATCCTGGACATCGTTCTTCTTTCTCCTGCCTTTTTCTCAGCTACGTGGGGTCGGCACAGTTTGTACTTCTCTTGAACATATTCGATAGTAATATAAAAATATTTTTAATTGCTTTTAGGTAACACTGAAACTGAGCTTCATTTATTTTCTATGGTTCAACTTCATTATGTTATCATGTCTTCCATCACATTCTGGACTACTTTCGATTAAATATATTTCAACGGTGGTGTCATAGTAGTTATATGTATTTTTGTATTTTGGAACTAATTTGCTTTCTTTAATGAACTAGTTTACATTTAATAATTAGTTTAATAGTATTCAGTTACTTGCCATAACTTTTGACAAGATGGCTAGCATAGAAAACATTCATTCGATAAGAAATGATTCAGAAATGGAAGAAGGAGAAATAGTTGACGATTTAGATGACCTCTCCGATATTTCATCAGAAGAGGAGTTCCTATTAAGACAGAGACTACAAGTATTGGAAAATTACAATAATGTTCTCGAAAGAAAGAAAGCAAAAAGAGCGTCTAATTTGTCAGGTAAGGATTATCTCTCTTGCTACATTTAATAGTAAGATAAGTTCTCATCATAAATCATAAATGTATTTTCTACAGACATAGTTAATAAAAAAATATTATGTGAAATAAATTATTCTTTTTTTTAATGATTGATATAAACTAATTTCACTCAGGCTTAACACAAATGACTTTTAGGTAAAAATGGAAATGGAATAGATATTGTTTTACATGATCTGACTGAGATATCAGCCAACAAACTAGAAGATAACTCTGTAGACTATAAAAAATATTCACATGGCCATACATATCAAAAATCTTGTCACAAACAAAAACATAAAAATTATTTACATGATGGTAGTAGAAAAGATAGGGACAGTAAGAAAAAAAGTCACCGTAAAAAAAAATTAGAGGTTAAGGTTGTTAGTGAATCTAGTGACGAGTCAGATGATGAATATCGCAACAAAAGACGTAAATTGGCTAATGCAGTGGTATTAAACAAGTTTAAGGTTGATACTTCTTTAAAAGCTAGGTTGGAAAAAATGTGTGGGAAAAAGAGTGATGAATGTTTGAGCAAAGAAAATATTAATGTGAATAATGAGACATTCAATGTGGACAACAATAGTATTGATAATTTGGAAAAAATTAATAAAGTTAGGAATCCAGAGGAGAATGCTAATGAAGAATTTATTGACAATAAGAATGTTAACAAAGAATGTATTGATGTAAAAGACCCTGATGTTAAAGTTATTGACATTTGTAATGAACAGACAACATATCAGGAAG
This sequence comes from Troides aeacus, assembly GCA_033220335.2. NCBI lineage: Eukaryota > Metazoa > Arthropoda > Insecta > Lepidoptera > Papilionidae > Troides > Troides aeacus. The sequence continues at coordinate 3,523,326 of CM067275.1, read as the reverse complement.
TCCTCAAGGTTAAAGAATTTGAAAATATATATGAAAAGACAGAGGATGTTTTTGAATCAATAGATTTATGTACTGAAAGTAGTAAAGAAGATGAAAACCATGACACGCTTGGAGAAACTAATGATGGTGTAGATTCATGTAACAAAGAGAATACTGCTTTTAAAGAGAATTCTGATGATGAACTAGAAGTGCTTCGGCAATATGCTTTGAAAACTAAGAGTCTTAAACCAAAACCACAAATACCAGAGACTTTGAATGTTGTTCAGGGTAAACCACAATCGGAAGATGATGATAGTGATACTGCTGATTTAAGACTTATTTGCCTTAAATCTGCTTTATTAAAAAAAGCAATGGAAATGAAATTGAAACAAAAGAAAAGAAAAAAACTAAAATCAAAATCAATAAGTTTACAAGATGATCTTATGATTTATGAGGAAGAAATGGCAAATGTTACTGACTTTGAGAATAATACTGATATAGAATCTGTTGATATGGATATTGGGTCAGATGCTGATGACAAATCTAAAGATACAAATGTCAATTCTAATTTAGATATAGAACATAACACACTGCCTGACAATAAGAATAAAGACGATGAATTAGAAGAGGATGAAGATTTATTAAGAGCAAAATTGTTAACATCATTGAGTAAAAATTTACCAAATTTGTTAGACATGGAGTTGGAGAACACAGATGATAACACAAAGAGTTCTGATAACAAAGATGTAAAGTGCCAAATAAAACAGAATGATGTAGAAGAAAAAAAATTTATTATTAACTTAGAAGACTCTGATTCAGAAGGTGAACATGAAGCTACAAAGAATTTGACTAAAATGCATATGAAATTATCAGAGCAAGTAGATTTTCAAGAAAAATTGGATTTATTCCTTAAGTCAACTCGAATGAAAGTTGAAAATGACAAACTTCCTGATGTAGTACGCCAATCACCTGTTCCTAAGCCAAATGCAAAATACATTCCCAAGGTAGGGAAAATCAATATTATACATATTTTTGCAAAGTTGTAACAATAACAATAATTACAAATTTTAGGCTGTCAAACATTTACCTAAATCAGAACAAATAGAGTATAGAAATTTGGTCAAAAGAATGGCTGAATTAGAGAAAATTAAGCAAGCACGGCAAACAACAATGAACTTACAAAATATTATGTCAGCACCTAAAGAAACATTGAAGCCAAGGAACATAACAGCTGAAGCAAAAAATAAGTTATCTGATAATATTGAGAAAAAGATTGCTTTTTCAAGGTATAACAAATTCATTTTAGTACACTATTTGATAATGGAGCAAATATTAAATTTTCTTTATTTTTTCTGTTAATATTAATCCACAAAAAAATAATGAAATCTAGAAATATTTATATAATTTTTTAATTGTTATTTTTCCTAGTAGAGTAATAGTTATTTTTTATCAAAAACAATCCCAAAATACTTTGACAGTGAAAATTATTGTACATGTAATGTAATGTTTATAAAGCAAATCTAGATACAATTTTATAAACAATTTTAATATGTAGAATTTTTTAACCAACACGATGCAGAAAAAATATAGCAGAGGAGTCGGCTAAAATGCTTAAACTGAAAGAAGAAGCTACAAAATTGATACAGAAGTATAAAATAGTTGCAACTGAGTTAAGAAATATTTCAACTGCGATCACACTCAATAAAAGGGAACAAAGAATGGTTCAGAACAAATTATCGAGGATACGAGTGCAACACCAGATGTTATTGAAAAGGTATTATTTTTATACAAATGCTTTGCAATATTTAATTTATATTTGAAAATATAAATGTATAATTTTTCAGCTCAAATTTTAAACATTCCACTGAAAGAAATAATCATTTACACCAAACTAATAATAAATTAATAACAAATAAACTACAAAAAGAAAATAATCCTAAAGATGATTACAAAAGTCCTACAATATTAAAGGCAATTACTGTTAGTGTAATGAATAATTTACGCAAAGAGAACATGACATTAAAATCCAAACTCTCAGTTCAAGTTGATGTCAATAGCAATAAAAAAATTGTAAAAATGTCTGAAACACTACAACCAGATAAAAATATTAACTGCATTCGAGAAAAACCTGATACAGATGGTAAAGCAACCATCTCATCAGACATAAAGACAAGCTGTGATAATGAAGACACAAGTTTAACCCCTCCAGTAGTAGAAACAAACTGTTCGGAGTTATTTTTAGAACCTCAAGGGATAAATATAACTAAGCAGGATAAGGAAGACAAAGACTCGAGTGAATATCAATCACCGCTAGAAGCATTTGAATCAACTAAGTAAGTTAAAGTAATTTACTTTGAACTAATGTTATCATTATCAGATATATGTGGTACATAGATAGGTTTGGTGTTTTAAAATGCAATTTAAGTAGAGCTCTGGTATCTAGAACATCTTATATTAGATCTAAATTTTATATTTTACTGGTGGTAGATCTCTGTTGCCGGAGACCATTTAGGTAAGTACCACTGCTGCCTGTTTCTGCCGCCAAACAGTAGTGTGCTAACATTACATAAACTAGTGTAATTACTGTCTCAGCCGACATGCACATTGTGGTCCTGGTCCTAACTACCATCACTACCATCAGGTATCACTTACCATCAGGTGAAAGTCCCGTCGCTTTTGTTAAAAAAAAAATGTATGTTGGATACTTAGGGACATGCTTTATTTGCTATTGCATATTGTAATGTATATTCTAATGTATATAACCGCCTCTTTGCAGTCTTTGACAGACCACTTGCATTGTAACGCAGATGTCCTTGATTCCTTTTAAGTTCGCATGTTCAGATTGGTTGGATGGTAGGGTTTTTTGCCCTAACCGTCTATCTACCACCCTTATATTTGATATCTGCTGCCATTACATCATTGTATATCTGCTGTCAACATATTACAACCAGAGTATTTTAAAGAAGAGCTTCTCACCATCTCGATCTTATTACCACTTAACACCTCACATTGAGGTCACATGTTAGCCTATTGTGGATATAAAAGAAAACTATCGTTTACATTTTGTATAGTTTTTTATTATCATCAGATTAATTAACACAGCTTAACCTTTACCTTGAGGTACAGAAGTTAAGTGAAATTACTGAGGTAACAAGACTTTACATTTTGTCTTAAGGCGATGAGTACAATATGATGCTCTGTGTGTCATCTTAACTGGCGCCATGGTGAAAGTCCTGCTCGTTACGTCGCTTCGTAAAATAAAAAAAGATGTCATATTAGGCATGTTACTAAAAGTTTTATTATCTGTCGTATTTTGTGTTATTGTCTATTTGCAGTGACAGGTGTGTGCTATGTATATTTTTCGCGGAAAATTCTAGTCGCTTGCTACTAACGTATTAGGGATGTTATAGAAGAGTTTTGATAAATGTATACGGTAGCTAAACGTCGTATGTCAAGTATATAACGTGGATTGAGCACTGCGTACGCACATCGCGGCACTGCATTGCGATGTAAGTATGCATCTGAACTATCCACGAGCCGTCGCATTATAAACACTTAAATAAATATTTTTCAGTTGGCAAGAGGACCCGAACGCATTCCTCTGCCCTTACGAGGTCGGCGGCAGTTGCAGGGATTCCGATTGCAAGTTCCTCCATCCCAAAGTCCCATCACATCAATGACACACAACAGCTACACCATTGTACATTTTCCGCCTACACAATACTCGCCTAAAATGCAAACTTATTTTAAGTAATACCCCCAAACAAACCACCCTCTTACCCATTTAACTTTGATCCCATCTGCCGCAACACATTTGGATATCACAGCGACGTGTAAAGTATTTTATGTGGTTATATTTATAAATTAAATTGCATGAGTTATTTTATATATTCAATAATTATATTAAATAAATATATACTTTATTAATGCTTTCATAGAAAACCTGGAAGGTTTGTGCGTGTGTTTCATATTTATATTTTGAATTTACCTTCAAGTTATTAACTTAAGCAATACCTATGAGATTATTAAACTATAATTTGTGAAGTAAGTTCTTTGCTTCTCTAAATGTTTTTCTTATAATTATCAAAACTTTTATTATACTAAATATATTTATAACAGGTTTTAACTATTATCGGATATAAACATTAACCATTGTTATATTGAAGTGGTAATGGTCACTGCTGAATAGAAATCTTCACATCCTCTTACTGACTGAATTGTCGTGTTTATTTAACACTAGCTTTACGAACTCAACATTTTAACGCGACATTTTGTTTAAATATAGATATCTTTTTAAACTAAAACATTTAAATTTTTTAATATATTCATACAAAAAAATTTAAAAGAATATGACAATTTCTTTCATGAACCGAATTACGCACGATAGTAAATATCCGATATTAGACGAATGTTCTTTTGCTAAATACAATAGTAATTAGACGTAAAATATTAAGTAAATATTAGTAATTTTATTGAGCCATAGTAAATTTATATGTATTTTAACAAATTTATGCAATTCTAGTTGGCGGGGTTCGCGCTGGTCGGGGGAGTCCGCTGCAGTGGTAAGTTGCGTGTAAACTTATAAACTAGTGCATTTGTAGTGATCAAAGCGTACGGTACTGACTGGACTGCACCTCGCGCCTGGAGTCGGGCTGCGGAACCTTACGGTAAAACGTGTGTACACTGAACCCTTAACTGAAGTCGGTTATTTTTCTATTTTAAAATAATACATTGTACAAGTGGACAAAAAAAAAGTTATCAATAAATTGTTATTGTAAATGGTGTTTCATTTACTTCCCTGATAATAGAAAATCAAAGACCATGTTTTTAACAAATAGATACTTTATTTAGATAATGTAAAAGAAAATATAATACAAAGTAAAATACTTATTTTCACACCGATACACTTTAGACAAAAATACGTATATTATGGATTTGATTCGATATAGTTATATACTCTCAAAGCCGTGATAGCTCAGTTCATCGCGCAGTTGAGCCCGCAGAAGTGCGGCTGCGATCCCCACTGAGCTTGACCTTCCGATGGAATATCCCACATATACCAAAAACAGCAGCTTCCGTAAACATGGTACATCCTCCAGTCCTTACTCTGTTAGCTGGTGATTAACGGGCCTTTACTCTCGTGAGAGTGCTGTTTAAAATATACTCTCAATAATCTATTCTTAAAACGAAGGTGAGATCTCACACCGGAATGACTAGATTTTTATTAAAGACACATTTACTAAATATATAACTGTGGGCGTAAAGAAGTTAATATTTAAATAACTTACAAGCCAATACTAATCGATACACGTGATACGTTGTTTTAAAAATTAATACTTTTATATAAAATCTTTTTAATTCATAAGATTTGTTTTGGTGTTCCGAAGCTCTATACGATTTATATTTTCAGTCCACACATTTTATTTCGAGTGCGTTATTTGATAACGTGTTAAGTATGTATAATGTAATTAATAGAGAGGCGACTACGATGAAGTTAGTGTATATAATTTAGTAAGATAGGAAACGGAGAGAGCCCACAGTTAACACTGGACAATAAGGTTTTAATACGAGTGAATATTAGGAGGCAGACAATTGCAACTTACTTAAAGGCGTTGGCCTTGTGTGCTGTTGGTGAGACACCTGCTCAAATACTATCTTTGCCCATATTGAAAAAATCATTTTACTATAAATATTACGGAGGAAAATTGTTTACTTTAATTTTTCCTTCGCTTATTAAGAAATTGAAACGAACATCTATTCTGAAAAACATCTTTTTTTCTAGAGAGGTTATTTATTTAGTAGATTACTTAAGAAGACAATAAGTCAGATTGTTATTTATATGTGCAAAGATAGTATTTGTTTAAGCTAATGCTAGCCGTCTATCTCAGAGTGTGCCACATGGCGACCGCTTTTCGCGTTTCGTGCGCCATCTGAGCCCAGTGGCGCCCCTCCGCCGCGGGCTCCGCTGCGCCCACGCAGCACCACCCCACCACAAGCCCGCTACCACCGCCCGTCACCACGCATACCTGCCATTAAATATAAAATAGCTGATTGTATATTACATCATAGATAATATTTACAAGGTTAAAAAGTAACATAAATCATAATAAAGTAATTTATTATATAATACACAATTATCTTGTTTTTTGGTAAAAACGTTACATTAGTTTAGTGTAAATAGTGTTATTAACGTTATTCACTTGAAAGTTCATTTCTTATTTAAAACTAAATATGAAAACTTGTTTTGACTTTACAACCCATTTAAATATAGTTAAGTATAAATTGTGAAATTTTTGTCATTTAAAATAGGTATCAATAGTATAATATGGGTTATATTTAGGTTCTTTTTAGTTAGGATTTTGAAATATTTAATACCTTTAATACAGTTATCTTAGATTATTGTAAGATTTCGATAAAACAGAGATGCAGTTATTAATGTTAAAATAAATGTCTAAGTAAGTAGGTGTATTTCGTTGTTTGAGTAATTACATTTACCTACAATACCTAAAAAAGAAAAAATTAAATACGAAAGTTTTTATACTAACCTCGATGGAAGCTTCTTGAAGATTAGCTGAAGGTAGACTGAACGATAGTGCTTCATTCCACACGGGGTTGTTAATCTCTTTCCTGTTGCTCTTCTTCTTTTTTACGCGTTTACCATTTACAAGGAGATATACTTTAACGTACACATCTAAAAATAAAATGCTATTTACTTAATGTATAATATTTTCCTGTAGGAATAGTTTAATTGAAGAACGGAATTAAATAAATACTATTAGTTAACTTATGGATATTGCTTTGGAATCAGCTCTTGTTATGAAATCAAATGCATTCTTATCAACAGTTTGAAATAACAATGTAAAAAATATGTACAAAAGTACAGACAATTTCTTGTAATAATTTGACTTTTTCAGCTACCCTTCAAGAGTAGTGGTTAAATGCTTGCCTTGTACCACAGTCGCTGGTTTAATTCTTAGGCCACATGTTGTGGATATTGATTGATGATAAGGTTTTTTAAGCCTTCAATCTGCCACTGAGACACTATTGCTGTCTTCCGGCTAAAAATACATGAAAGCCAGAGTATCATGGACAAGTACTTTACCTTTTACGATCTTATCGTCACTTAACACCATATAAAATTGTGGTTAATTGTTCGACATTGTTAATAAGAAAAGAAAACACCGCTGTCAAAGTACCAAGAGCGTCCTTTCCCTCTTGGGGAGGCAGAAGGTTCCGCGCTTTCAGCACCACTACAGTGAGGCGCTCAGCGGACGGGAGATAAGAGAGAGACAGCAACAATTCCTGTAACTCTTCAGGGGGGCGTCGTTCGCGAGACAGTTCCGCCCATACTTCAGCGCCACCGGCCACCTCTACGCGAGACAGGGGGACTTTGGCTGACCCCATTACTTCATTACGAGAGAATCTGTGAATGAAGCCAGTCAGTGTCGCCGTTACTTAATTAGACAAAGGTTTTGAAAAATATTTCGCCCCTTGCTTGCTTTCATTGAAAATATTCCCTAATACTCTTTTAACTATCTACATCTTAATAATTACTATGAAAACCAATATTAGAATTAAATAGCATACTTCATAATTAGAAAGTCTATATATGCCTACAGTACTTACAAGATTTTTGAACTGATTTGCATAATACAGACAAAAGCCCCCTGTTTTCAATTATTTATGCTAAATATAGTAATGTGATATTTTTAAATAAATTTATTACACTAATGATATTTTAAATTTCCATTGCTAAACAAATATATTTATTACTACCTCTATATATGTAAGATTGAATATATATTGCACGTCTGAAATCCTATTGGAACTTGTAACAAGTTATAAACTTAAACTGTTTACCTATCGTAATCGAACACTTGAAGCAGGAGGGTTTTGTCGCCGAGCTCGTCGTGTGAGACGGGGAACTTGAAGTGCTGGTCAAAGAATGGATTTGCTTCGTTTCTATGGACAGGTGTTTGACGCACGCGAGTGTCCACTTCCGGTAGAAGGCTGACGCGAACGTATGGATCGTTGAAACCACCCGCTTCGTATCCAGCCAGATCGTGCGCTGAAATCCATTTTTTAACATTTTACTATCGATATAGATTTTATTGCTACGAGCGGAAGAAATATTATAAAAGAAATAAAATTATACGATTACGTTACTAACATACGCACTGTTTCAATCAAGACACCCTACTTTTGTCATCATCGTTAGGCGTAGTCCTAAACATTTCGTGGTGTCCTGTTTTTAAAATCAAAATTAATTTTTCTTATAACGGTTTTAATTTTTTTTTAAAAACCAGTATCAACACTTCAACATCATTTGTAACAATAATAAGAAAGGAAAGGATAAATGAAATTTAATTTTTCTTTTGTCTCTTAGATTGACCTCTATACTACTCCTTAATAAACATTTTTGTTAGTAAATAAATTTAAGTTATTACTAAGGTAAACGTGTTTAAAAACAATCGTGTAGTTTTATACAAGTTTTTTTTATTATCTAGGAGATTTCCAGAGATTCGTTGACTCATCACGAGATCTCACAAATAATAAGACCTAAACTCTCAAAAATTTGGTAAGGATGTTGTTTTTGCCAATTCGAAATGGATTTTACAAAATTCCTTCCTCAAAAAGAGTTGCCGCGATGTAACGGCCAGCAAAGCAGACATGGAACAACTAGTTCTAGGGCTTGATAGCGAATTGGACGTGATATCAAGATACCTTCAATTAAATGGACCTCCAAATCAGATCTATCAAAGTCATATTTCAAGCGCAGGTGGATTCTGCCAAGAGACGGGCCTGCTCCTTCCAGTTCGATGACAAGAGGCGCCTCGCGTTTAGTATAGAGGTCCGGCTGGAGGGCCCCGAGTGCACTTATCGTAGCTCCTGCGCCGGGGCTTAACGGTCCCACACCGCTGCTGCTCTCCACCAACGAGTTACTTCGATCTATCCGTCTGTAAGAGATTGTTGAAAGAAACCTAACATTAGATACTTGACTTTTGTCTTTTCTCGTATACAATGCGAAACTATATTTTGTACAATTATAGTATAGAATAATAGCACCTTACGTAAGAAACCGTCTTCAATGGACCTCCTGTATGATGTACAAGAATTATTAAACCAATCTCAACTCAACTCAATAGCCAATTTTACGTCCCATCTGCTGGGACACAAGTCAACCCTCAATATGAGGTCGATTGGGCCATAGTCACCACGCGGGCCCAATGCGGATTAGTGACTTCACACACACCTTAGAATAAATTCTAATTCATGTGCAGGTTTCCTCACGATGTTTTCCTTCACCGTTTGTATTTAAACAATTTGTTTTGTAAACTAATCAATTTTAATTAAATAGTTTTATGAATTAAACGTCACACGCACAATAATTAAAATAGAGATACATAGTCATATGGAAGAAACTCAGTTTGTATATTTTTATTACTCTTTTATTAACTATTTCTATATCTACATTTATTTGTAGTCATATATACTGACTGTATGATACTGAACATTTGATATGCGTGTATATGAAATCGATTTAAATCGACGTTTTACTGTACATAATGCTACTTTAATTCCCTAGTACTTTGATAATTGTTAAGATTAAACAATCCGTACTTATTTTGTGGCAATTTTTGATGCTCGATAATGAATGGCAATATGATGCATTAAATGGTTAACTTTGTTTTGTATTGGTGTAACGAAATTTCATAATATTTAAAAAACACAATCAGCGCGACCGCTACTATGTTGGTAGCGTGTAGCTATACATAGATGTAGGTATAACGAAGGTACTCGTGAAGAAGAGGGAGCACCGAAAATTGAGTTTATATCAATTTGCGCGGAGCGAGGCTGCACACGCCCGCCAGATTGATTCTCACGCGCCCCACTTTGTTACCTTCGATATTTACACTGCCTCATAGCTATAGGCGAATACCTCCAATCTACGAGCTTTTTCAGTCAATTTATATCATCTAAATCACAGATTATATTTATCCCAAAAGCGACTAAAAAACATTTAAGCTTCATAATTGTAGTGAAGTTAGGAGAGCGCAATGAATCGAAATTAAAATGACCTATGTTTCGTTAACAAATTGGATGTAAAATCATATCGTGAATTCTATTAAATGAACTTAAAATCCTACCTGTCGAAGTCATTTTTTAGAGTAGGTGAATTTAAAACGGTAAATGATATATAATTGTAAGTAACACATTAGACCATAATGTCCATACGCATATTCACTACAATCGAGAGAATGTCCTGTTTATCTTAGTTCGTGGAATATATATAAAATATAGGAGTAAAACAATTCTACATATTGCAATAAATGTAAAATCAATACGTTTGTGTTGTTTCAATATAATCTCTTCGAAGAACGGTTATAATTATTAAATAATGTGCTTAACGAAATGTAAACAATTGTCCTTAGATAAAATTTATAATTGCTCTAACTTTCTGATTAGTAAGGTTCCAACAATAGAAAATTTATAGAGAGCAATATACACATCATAAAGTAGGTAAATGTAACCTTGGTGGCATTAGAAGAGGGGAGAGGCATCTCGGAGGCACATGTCTCGGGCTCGAAGGTGTCGGCGAGTCGGCGAGCGAGGCAAGGGAGCCGTGGGCCATTGGTGTGGCCCGGACGTCCAGGGAGGCGGCTCGTAATGGCGACGGCGAGCGGGGTACTCCGGCACTGCCTGCTTCCAGGGTTCGGCCGTCGGGCGCGAAAGTTCGAATCGCCGGCGAAGAGCCACGATGACTCTGCGAAACGATAACAAGGTAAAGTCAAAGTGATTTTTTTTTAAGATAATAACATTCGTAATAAAATGTCTCGGACTTGCAAAGAATAGGCGGACGAAACTTAGATATTGTTTTCTTATATTTTATTGCTATCATTAAAAGCAATACCTATCAGAGTATTATGACATAATGATTCAGATAAATGATAAGTTTTTCACGCATTCCTCTCATGGTCAAATCTCTTAATCATACTGCATCTATTAGGAGTTGTTTTTTGTTTAAAACATTACTATCCAAGATGCCATATACTCGTATGTAAGCGCGGTCTCGAATATGGCAACCCATCCATGTTGCTATACCTTGTAAAATATAGCTTTATAATTTTGGCTGGTCACAGTAAGAATGAGGGTAATGTATAATTTTTAATGAATGCATTTTTTTTTAATGAATTTTGCGCTGCTAGTTATTTTGACGACCATAGCATTTACATCGAGCTCGGGGCTTGCGGATCTGATATCTGCGAAATAAATTAAAAAAAAAGAAAATAAAATTAAAATGAAACTCGATAATGAACGCACTCGATTATCGATCTTTATATAATTTATTATCATTGAACTTGTTTTAAAAAATGCTGTGCAATTATGGTTAAAATTATAATTTTTAATTTAATTTTATGATACCATGCAGTGATTTTAGAGTGATCATTTATTTTCTTTTATGGCATTAATAAACAAATTACACATTTTTTTTAATAAAAATGACAATATTAATATGGCTAAAAAAGTCCTCTTTTAAAAATTTTATTGTTAATAAAAATACTTAAATATTATTCTTATATTACCGATTTATTTTATTTCGAAATCGATTTTTGATAGTCTATGGTAGATCTGTTAAAAAAAATTGTTGACTTTGACTTTATCTCGTTTACTTCTATAAAGTATGATATTGAGTTCGGTACAAATTACCGAAAAAAAAAGAACGAAACTTTATGTAAGCTGTCATAATTATCATATTATAATGTACAAAGTATGGGTTCTTTTAATTAAAGAATTAATTAATAGTAACAAGGTCTTGTTGACATTAGTTACAATTATTAATTTTAAATTGAACTCGAATTGTGCCCATTTTAATAAATTAATTAACTTGCTTCCTTCCTCCTTCGTCCTCGTCGATTCAAGACAGATAATAGAGTGGTCTATAGTAGCTGATATTTGTTGAACCGAAACTGAAATTTCACTCCATTGTCCTCTCATTTCGGCGAGAATGATATTTAAGCTTAGGTTTATATCAAAATTTTGTGATACTAAATTTACTCTAGCATTATTACAACTATTATTATTATATTAAAAATATAAATATACATAACAAAATAATACTCTCGAAGTAACACTGTACTCATGTTTGAAAATGTTATAGGTTGTCAAATATCTCCCTTCCGCTTTTTTGCTCTTTATTCAATGCTTTATAAAAAGTGTTACAGTGATCGGATTTAGTTCAAATATGCGCCGTTTTGTTCGATAATCTGTTTCCATCTAGACGGCAACTTCATAATACCTCCCTCGTAGAAGCCCCCCTCCTTATTTGCGAAGAACTCGGACAGCCACTTTTCACAAGCCTCTTTTGAGTTCAACTTTACACCACCAAGGGCATTCACCATGGACAGGAACAGGTGGTAATCACTTGGCGCTATGTCCGGGCTATATGGTGGATGCGATAAAACCTCCCATCCGAGCTCCCGTAGCTTCTGACGAGTCATCAACGAAGTGTGTGGTCTGGCGTTGTCCTGGTGGAACACTACACTCTTCCTGTTGGCCAATTCTGGACGCTTCTGGTCGATCGCCTGCTTCAAGCGGTCCAGTTGTTCGCAGTAGATGGTAGAATTAAGCGTCTGGCCATATGGGAGCAGCTCATAGTGGATGATTCCCTTCCAATCCCACCAAACACACAGCAAAACCTTCCTGGCCGTCAATCCCGGCTTGGCCACTGTTTGGGACGATTCACCGGCCTTCGACCACGACCGTTTTCGCTTGATATTGTCGTATGTGAGCCATTTTTCGTCGCCAGTCACCATCCGCTTCAAGAATGGGTCGAGTTCGTTCCGTTTCAGCAGCATATCGCAGGCGTTGATTCGGTCCAGAAGGTTTTTTTGCGTCAAATCATGCGGCACCCAAACATCAAGCTTTTTTTTGTATCCAGCCTTCTGCAGATGGTTTAAAATGGTTTGGTGACTAACTCCCATCTCCTGGGCGATGTCACGAGATGCCACATGTCGGTCTAACTCGATGTAGTCCATGATTTGATCGGTATTTGTCGTCACAGGTCTTCCGCCGGCTGGCTTATCCATGGTGTCGTTTTCACCGGCTCTGAATCGTCGAAACCATTCCTCCGCGGTTCGAAGTGATAGAGTACCATCCCCCAAAACACCATTAATCTCACGGAACGTTTCTCTAGCGGATTTGCCTTTAACGAAGGAAAACTTTAAAATAGCGCGAATTTCGGCGTTAGTAAACTCCATGTTTACACGTCTATAACTGTTGAACGCAATATCCAAACTAATTATGCATAGCGTCGTTTTGTAGGTTATGTCAAGACCTTTCAAATTATGTATAGTATTGACAGATACGAGCTCTGTAGCGCTTTGTACATAGCCGCGAAATTCAAAAGACAAAAAGGCGGAAGGGAGATATTTGACAACCTATTATGTTAACTTGTACTATCACATATTTTCAATTTTCGTAATATCAAAGGTCGTATGAGCCACATCCTTAACATTGAAAGAGCATCCTGAAATAGCTCAAAGGACGGGCAAAAAGGGTTTGTGAATTTTTACAAGTTATTACCCACATTGATGTATTGGAAAAGGTGACGATGAATCCTTTAGATATTCGCGTTTGAAAATATGTGAAAGCCTAGTTTCAATATTGAGATGAATTTTCCTTGTGGATACGTACTTGTCGAATTCTTATTCAATATCTCATGTGGATATATTGGTAAGTGAATAAATGTATTCAATATAACTAAACTAGTGCTAAGTTCTATGAAGCTGTGTTTCATAAATTCAATTGTACATCCATTTTAATTATTTGCTTCGCATTGATATATTCCTCGAATTATATAATTAAATTTCGTTTTACAATCTAGTCTAGAAAATTCAATAATAAAATCAAAGAATCCTAATATAAAAGTTCAAGAAGTATAAACTTGTATTACGTTACGCATTAATCGTGTTCACGAATCATTGAGAGAAATCTACCAAATAAATTTGTATGAATAAATAAGTGATCTAATGTTTACTTTAATAATAATCGACGATTTAGTTTTTATAATATAAACAATCCCTTGTGCGGCATTCGCTTGAAATATTTGACGAGTTTGCATATAAATCTGTGTCCGTGTATATTATACATATTATAATATGTCTGTCAGGTACGCCCGCCACATAATCATTAATTCTCTTTGGATTGCCATGCGCATATTAAAACAAGGACTTCGTAGCCTGCAAACATACACATTATAAATATCTCATTGGCCTTTACAATTTATAATCCTCTATAAAGCGGCTGAATATTGGAGATTATTGATTTTGGCAGACAATTATATCGCATAAATTATTTAATGGGAATCATTTACTCGTAGATATATATAGATTATTCAAAGCTTGATAACTTAACTAACACAAAAGAATATTTATTACAGTTACTGTGATTTTTTTATATACAATTAAGTGACGAGCCTATGGTAAATGATACGCCCGTCCATAACAACTTGGCGGTAGTTAGTATGTTACGCACAATACCACTTTACGCTAGTACCTTGAGTCACAACGCCCTTCAAAGCGGAACACAGAAATATTTGCGTAGTACTCTTTGTCGGCAGAAAGAGGCGCTGCGGTGGTATCCTCTTAGACGGTCTCCGGCAAGAGACCTACCGCCAGTAAAACATCAAGCAGCTATTAAGACTATACTTGTTTGTAGTCCGTTGAAGTATTTTGTATTTTTTGATCTATCGCATTTATTAAAAAAATTATGTTTATATATATGTATTTGCAAATAATTTTAGTGTAAGATAACGTTGTGTTTTCTTACTCACAGTAGCTCGTGAGGTGCCGCTGTCCAGGCTGCTCTGGGAAGAAATGGAAGGCGTGCGAGCGAGGCGGGCGTGCGGCAGGGAACTGGCTGTTCGCACTTCGGACAAAGGCTGAACTCGACATTGCTCCTTAGGAATGAGCATCTCCTGCAGAATGAATAAAAAATTCTTTAAATACTTCTAAAACTGAATATACACACCAAAGAAAACCTATCGACAAATTCGCCTAGTACTAATCTACATCCACACATCTGGCGAAAAGTGGGTGTTCATTCACCTCTGCCTACCCCTACTGAGAAAAAGGCGTGATAGTATGTATATATATATATATATATATATATATATATATATATATATACACTACACGATATAGATATATAGTAGTATTCTGAAAAATTATGTTATGATTCAAAGAATGTTGCATATAGTAAAATTGTTCATGTATTTGTAATTCCTGTCATAAGACGGGATAAATGGTAAGAAGAAGAAGCTCATGTACTTGTAATTACCACCAGGATCAAATTGTTAAGTAAAATATTATGATGTTAAATAAAACAAGATATATTATACATTACATATGAAAGTACACTATGCGTACTCTATAAAAGTATTTTTCGTAGTAGCAATAATAGTAGATCTGTGTTGCTAGAGACCATCAAGGTAGGTACCATCGCAGTTCCTATTTCTGCAGCCAAATAGCAAGGCGAAGACATTGCTAGGGTAACGAAACTTAACATTGACGAGTGATGACCATAATGTGGTGCAGTGTATATCATCCTAAGTAGCGCCACATTGTTATCGGCGGGCGTATATCTTACCATCAGGTGAACGTTTGACTTGTATCGTCGCTTGACTCATAAATCATAACACTGTGTTGACTAAATATTGCGATAAATTGACTGACTAGATAAAGAAGCGATTCAATTAAAGAAAATAAGTGATTTCAAAACAGTTTTTTTTTAATATACCCTAAATTTACTATAACACTATATTGTCAGTGTGTCACAGTTCATGTATAATTTTAATCATCAGCCGATAGATATCCAGTGCTAGACACGGGCCTCCCCCAAAGATATCCACATCGATCGGTCATGCGCTGCTCGTATCCAGCGGTTTCCCGCAACCTTCATCAGTCAGCAAGGCCTCCAGTACCGCCGTGCACTAGGGTCTATCGTTTGTAGGCGTTCATACGAGGGGATTTAGGACATTTACCCCTAATCTGACATAATGCGGATTGGTGGGAGCTAGAGCTGCGTTTGTTGAGTAACAGGGTGTGTAGCACGACCAGGTAAGGTTGAGTTTTGTTCTGTGAGTCTTTGGTGCAGGGCCCCTTACATCCCCATGGAAAATTATTTAATTTTAGTGTATTTGCTTTGTTTTATCTGGTTCTCTACTAGTCTTAAGTAAAGGCATTAAAGATTATACAGGTTTTGTAATTATGATCAAAGAGATAGTTCCAAACGATCTAAGAACAAGACGACAGCAAATTCTCATCAGTAAAATAAATATTGGTTTATGTTACTCTCCATACACACCACACATAATTTTTTTAATGAACATCATTCCATCAGTACCGTTACTCGTAATTTATTGTCCCACCGACTTTTATTGACTTTGATTAAAACGTTTTCCTCACTTTATTTAAGATCGTATAAGATTTCAGTTTCCAACGTTCCACGGTAAATTATGGCAGCTAGTATTACATCGTTACTCTACTGAATTATGTATCTCTCTGCTAGACGGTTTCACTGCTTTGTTTTTTATTCAGCTCTCATTTGAATTAAATAGAAAGGGTCAACGTGCTGCTGTCCTTTCATAAGAAAATAGAGTTTTTCTTTAGTATAATATTTCATGAAGTACGTGGGAGGCGTCGCTGAAATTGTTTAATTACTTTTTAACAGACTTTTTTTAATTTCAATCTAGTACTTTTTTAAACGTGCAAGTATATACCTAAGTTATAACTTACAAGGTCGAAGAAATATCGATTACATACGATTCATGTTAGCGATGAATAAAACTTGTCTTGGCCTTGCGAAGGAGCAACTATCAATTTTACACGAATAAGACTAAAACCTAATCAAACCCAGACTATAAAGGGTGTAAAGGATCCCGCAGAAAAACTCACGGGACCCAAGTCAACCTCACCTGCTCGTGGTGCACCCTGCTAATCAATAAATAAAGCTCTGGCTCCCACTAACCAGTATTGGGCTAGCGTGGTGGGAAATGGCCCAAATCGCTTCATATGAACCCCTACAAATGTGGTGATCTTTGGGGGAGGCCTATGTACAGCAGTAGACGTCTGTTGGCTTATGATAATGAAAACCAAAGGCAAGACAGGCCTATTATTAAGACCAATACTAAATGTGCAAGAGTAAGCGATGAAAAAAAAATTCGTTAAAATGATGAGTTGAAATATTTATCATAACTTGAACGTGTACTTTTCTTCTGGAAACAAAATATTTAATACATTGCACTAAGACAGACAAGAGCAAGAGCAAGACCAAGACCTATAACAAGATTGTCCAAGTCTTGGTTTTATTCTTGCTGATCACAAATTCTTGTACAGACACTTGTTTAAATATATAAGGTAGCATTTTTGCTTGGTATACGGAGTGAAGATTGTGACCGTCAACAAATGATATCCAAGTTTCTCTGATGTAAAGACGAAATAATCAGTCTATCATTAAATATTAACAGTAACACACTAGACACACAAAATGATAAGTCTTATATCAACAGTTGATATTAAATTCATTGAACTACGAATTAATTTGCTATAGTCCTTCGCGTAGTACCAACGTATAAGCACTATACATTTTACATTGTTCCTATCTGTTGCGAATTTAGTGCTCGTAGATCTTTAATTCACAAACCATTGTGAGGCATAGGATTAATAGCATCTAGAACAATCGAAAAAGTGTTTTCTCTATGTTGAATAACTTTTTATTTATTATTATGTTAACTTCAAGTTTGATTTCCGCAAAAAAAATCTTCTAAGATTTTGTACTAGACATTTTCTAATAAAGTAATTTTAAAGTTTAGTTTTGAAAGGCAAGTGAGGTTGTATACAGTAGTAAGGTGGTAGGTCTTCCGTTTCCGGAGACCTTCTGGGTAGATGCAGTGCCTATTTCTGCCGCCAAACAGCACGGTTTGAAGGGCGTTGTAGCTAGTTTAATTACAGTAGTAATGGGACTCATATCTCAAGGCGATGAGCACAATGTGGTGCCGTATATAAGATCCTAAGTAGAGTCATGCTGTTATGGGTAGACGTCTATCGATTAGGTGAACGTTTCTCTGATTTCGTCGCTTGGTTGAATTAAAAAATAATAGTACATACGTGCTCTTAGTGCTTTAGATTCCATGAGTATTATTTTCCCCCCGTACAGTAAACACGAGCGCGGGTCCGGCGTATAAGTTCACACCTATGTTGACCTACTAACACACGATTCAATATTTAGAGCATTACGCCGGTACATAAACCAACATACTCGTAACTCTGAAAGCATTGTGGTACCTATAGTAATTGTGGCTGCCATTGTTAGTGGTCCGTGGAGTCTATTAGATCGATACATCAAACCGCAACAGATTACGAGATCCGGTGCCCTGTTCGACGGAAACGCAATTTTGTTGTCCACGATGTAATTGCCTTTATTTAACTCACCTAGTTACGAATATATCAAAAAAAAATCAAAGAGAATAAATTTACTTTGAAAGTCATAAACACATAAAATATTAAAATGCTTAATTGATTTACAGAAATATAGGAGAGAATGGAAATTTTAAGGTCTTAATATTGAAGAGCTGTATCTTTTAATGAGGCAACGAAATATACTATCAATGTTCTTTTATATACAATAAAACGAATGGGATGCTCACCTACTAGTAAGTGTTTACTTGTGGATAATAATGAGATACTAAATAGGATATTTACTTAGCATTACATTGCGTTCATTGTATTTAGATGAAAGATATTTTCTGTACCCCAAAGTAGCTCATAAAGTTATTGAAATAGTTGCTGCGGTGGTACGAGTAAAACCCGTGTTTCCTTTTAGGAATACATATCTGAAAAGCAATATATTTAATCTTTAAAATAGAATTTTCATTAATTCTTTAAAAAAACACACACGCACAATATTTTCACTATTCGGGAGTCTTCTTTCACAAGGTAAATGACACGCTTCTGAAGTGTAGGTTGGTAGATGAGAATACTTTAATAATAATAATAAATACTATTAACCTGTACCACACCCTTGGGGTGTAAGAGATCCCACACAATAACTCACAGTACCCAAGTCAACCTCACCGGCTCGTGGTGCATCCTGTTAATCAACAAGCGAGTCTCTGGTTTCCACCAACCCTCATTGCAACACCTATAAACGCGGGTATCTTTGTGAGAGGCCTATCTCCTGCAGTGGACATCTATCGGCTGATGATGATGATGATGGTGATGATGATACCACACTTTAAATAGTACACGCTTATATATGTATATATTTATATATCATCATCCTCAGCCGATAGACATCCGCTGCTGGACATAGGCCCCTCAAAAATGTCCACATCGATCGGTCCCGCGTTGCTCGCATCTAGTGGCTTCCCGTTACTCTCACCAAATCCTCGGTCCACCTTGTGGGAGTCCTCCCAACACTACGTCTGCCGGTACGCGACCGCCACTTGAGGACCATACTGCACAATTGGCCGTCAGTTCTTCAATGTGCTCTGCCCACTGCCAACCTTTTGAACTATGTCTGTGACCTAAGTTCTTCTGCGAATCTCCACATTTCTGATTCGATCGCGCAGAGAAACTTCGAGCATAGTTCTTTCCATTGCTCTTTTGGTGACACACACACAAACCCACACTCATATTTATATAGATATGTGTGTGTGTGTGTGTGTGAGCGCGTTAACAATCAAATTTTAATTAACACCGGTGAGCGGTTCCACTCGCTTTAATAATATTTTACAATTTCGGGTAACTCTTGAAGTTATGTAATTATTAGGTCATTAAATTATGAAATTTTCATTTATTTAATTAAAAACTAGACTTTAGATTAATGAACATCTAGATTATTTTGCAAAAAGATATTGGTGAATATATAAAGGCAAAAAAAAAGGCCCTAATTGAGAACCTCTTTTTAGTTTTTGGTTAAAATGTCAGATCAGAGACCAGCAGTTGTTATTGGTCGCGGGTTATAATAATTTTAAATGTTAAAGTAATTTTATACAGTTATCCATCACCATTTGGGCCAGCGTGGTGCCTGTGACTATGGCCCAATCGCCTTTATATTGAGAGTAGACACACCCAGGAGTAGGGACGAAAATTGGTTGTTATGGATGATCCATCAGCATTTGTTATAAGGGAAATTATAGTTTTTTTTTCAAGGACCTCCATCTGAAGGAGTTATACACTGCACCACATTTGCTTTGTGGTTTTAAGACATAAGATGTTATGTCTTATTATACTCACTAGTGCACTAAAATAAAAAACTTTGACAATTTGTATGAGCTCTTTTTAAATTAGTATATTTGTATGTATGTTGTATAAGCGTAATAATAAGATATACATACACTGGGACTGCTATGAGATTTGTCTTCTCCGAAACTGTCCGTTGAGTTATGGCTCTGTCCACTGCTGGCACTCGAGGTCCTTTCCCTCGCAGCCCTCGCCCACGACTCCAGTCTTTTCTGGGCGGCCCAGACGCTGGGCGGTCCTAGTCCGCTCATTTCACACACTTATTACTTCACAGAAGCATTTCTTTTCACTCGTTTATTGATATATTAAATTGCATCATAAATGAGATCAAAAATATAGTTTCCTTTGTTTCGATTTAGTTATTTTGATGATTTTAGGTCGATTTTTCGTTGTATTCTATTGTACCTAAATAAGGGATATTGATTTCGTTATATATATCCAACAGACTGCAATAAATAGTCGATTTGTTATATAAATCTTTATATAACAAATATATATCTTATAGTGTAGACTATTTTAAATGGATATTAAGAACTTTATCATCCAGTTAATACAGGCGAAATAATAAAAAAATCTATCCTCCTTAGTGTGAGCATTCTGATCACGAGAGAATGAATTTATAATTTTCCTTAACCAAGTGGAAGTAAATTAAAAATTTACGTACGTTTTTGTTCCGGACGCTTTGTTTTAAAGAATTCTGAAACTTTTTTAAACAAAAATCAATTAAGCCTTGTATTATAAAGTTTTCTTTAAGTTTTATTTAACTCTAGTTATATATAATAGAATGTTTATAGGTCGTCTGCTAACTTTATAGACTATCAAATGAATATGATTTATAGTGACGGTTGCGAAAGATAACGTTTTAGATTCAAGTATATCTTGTGAGTGCTTAAATGATACATTTTATACGATTTTGTTAGAATGTACTTGTGTGTAATAAATTCACGTTAATGTATATAATAAATATATTAGAAAGTATATTTCTTAAAGATTTAATAGCGAATATGCACTGTATATCAAAACATAATAAAGAGAAGACACAGAGACCATCTTATAACACTATACAAATGTATAATAACAAAAAGGATCCTGACGGCATAAGTTTCGAAAAAGAGGATTTTATATATTTTTTTTTATTCGACTGAGTGATGAGACGAACTAGCCCTTCACCTAGTAGTAAGTGATATATCTATCCATAACAACGTGGCGCTTGTTAGTACGACATAATCTGCAGCACATTGTGCTCGTCGCTTTAAGACCTAAGACATTAAATCTCCTTACCTCAGTAATTTCAGTAGCTACAGCACCCATAAAACCGGAACATAGTAACGTTTGAACACTAGTGTTGAGCAGAAACAGGAGTTGCGGTGATATTTACCTACCTACACACTGCATGTATCATCATTATCATCAGCCGATAGACGTCCACTGCTGGACCTACACCAGTAGTAGTAATGGTTGTAGACTGCTAGTATAGTAAACTATATTTATATATTTGAATTTTTTATATTAATAACAGCTTGCTCCTTAGGCTATCTAGTTACCATGCGATAAGCTCATAATAATTATTTTATAGTTAAGAGAATCTAATAAACTCAACGTCTATAGATTGCTGCAGATGATAGGTAATGAAATAAAGAAACTGATTGTAGGTCTCTGCTGCTGGAAACCGTCTAGGTAGGTACGTAGTACCGCAACTCCTATTTCTACAGTCAAACGGTAGTGCGCAAACGTTATTGTGTCCCGGTTTGAAGGGCGTCGTAACTATTATAATTACTGGGATAACAAGGATTCATCGTATCTCTTAAGGCGATGAGCACAATGTAGTACTGTAAATACAATTCTAATTAGCGCTACGTTGTTATGGGCGTATACCTTACCATCAGGCGTAAGTCCCGCTCGCCCTGTCGCTTCGTATAATAAATTAAATAAATAAACATATGAAGCGTCCAAACAATAATTAGCCTTGGAGCTCGTAGACGTTGCGTGGGCGCCGGCCGTACGATGTCGTAGCGGGCGGGGCGAAGGCGCGTAGCACCGCTACGTAGGCGTTTGTTTACGTCCTGCGTAGTACAATCGCTACGAACTTTTCTAAAGCTTTCGTTACATCCAATTGTTGTTATGGTATATTGATATTTTAATATTACAATTTTTGTATACTAATTACGAAAAAAAAGAAATGTTAAACATTACGTATATCCTAAATCAGGCAAATATCTATCAAGGATAAAGTAACAGTGTGATACAAACGATATTTTTCGGATCCGAGTGTTATTTGTCTTTTAAAACACGATGTTTTTTTTTTTAAATATGTCTCGATATTAAAATGTTAATTAAATTTCAACAATGTTATAAGCAAGGCTTGATTAAATCTGTTGCGCACATAAATTATAACGTCCAAGCATTTACAGCTTTAACTAATTTGTTCTACGAAATAATAAACAATACTATCTAATGTAATAATCACAGCAATGCTTTGACTTCAATAAAAAAAAATAATTAATCAATGGTTTCATATAAAATTTAATAAAAATGCAAATCGCTGATTTGTTATTCACGAGCATATTTAAATGTAGATTATATTTATTGCATTAGATTTAATCAAATTTAATACGTTTCAGCACATAGTTATACTAAACACGATCTGTAATAGATTTTCATATCAAATTATCTAGTTATGAATATATGAATTTATTTAGCAAAACGTTGATATCAAAAGCACGTATTTCTCACATAATTTTTAGGGTTTAATTAACGAAAAATACACTTTATTGTACGTGAAGTAACATAATGGTGTTAGCTATACGTATTTCTATAAAATGTTATAGTTATTTTTTAGGCTGTCACTTTATAAGCGCCGCGTAAGTAGCGCTGGGGCCGGCGGCTCGCGCACACTGCCGCCGCCCGGGACCTCGGTGTTGCCATCCCGCTGCCCGTGCACAACCACCCGATCTGGGGTACGACCTTACTCCAGATCGGGTAGTTATTCCGTCGCTTAACAAATTCCAAATGTACTCATGTGTATAATCGCCGCTCACAGGTCAACGCCGACTGAAATCAAACTTTATAAGTAATTGAAAATAATTGTTTACGTGTCACTAAATATTCGCTACAGGTTAAATGGATTTTGTTGATTTCATTGTTAACTTTTTACATTGTAACAACTTTAAAGCAAGGTGTGAATCAAAATGACGTAATTCGAACGTAAACTTTTAAAATAGTATATATCCAAGGTTAATTATAACAATCCAATGTATATCTACCTGAATAAGTTATTTCGTTAGCACCAGATAAGAGTCTAAAGCATAACCTAGGTACTTCTTAAGAGACAATATACGACCATCATAACATTAAAATAATATTTTTAGTTTAAATCTGATTCATAGAAAGAAATACACTTTAATGATTACGAAAATTAATTAATTTTTGTATAACAGTGTTATAATTATGTATATATGTATATGTAATTAAATTTTTATTAAAATCTTTTGCAAATAAACGAACTAGTATTTTTACACTGACAACACCGACGGCGGTGGCGCACTTCAGTCGTCTCACATTCTCAGGGAACAAGCAACAGGTACTGAAGGTCGTGGCGGATATTGTAAGAGCTTATTGCTTCACTGAGCTTCTGTTCATATCTGGTGCTGTAATAATTCTCATATTAAATCATATGTATATAGAGCAGTGCTATATATCCATATTGAAAAAAAACCCTTTTATATGATTTTAGTAAATAAATTATTCATTGTGAATGAATCACTATGCTTTGTATAAACCATTTCACATAAGACTTTTTTAGATTAAGTTTATATATGTAATATACTAAATAATTATATAAATTATGAATACTACTGATCTTTTCTTTTCTTTCTTTCTGATTCTTCTCAAAGAAGGACAATATAGAAGTAAAAACATTGCTGTGCCATTTGCTGGTGAGTTATATAGAAATATCCCGAATGAAAAAGTAAAAACAAATTCATCAGTCTAATGGTCCTGATGATGGACGGCCTCAAATGATTTATACCGTATATTTATATGCGGAACAGACTGGATAAAATAATAGTATAACCGTCTCTCAGATATAAATAATTTATAACCATTCATATCTACTGTTGGCAGGTCTCTGTTACCGGAGACCATCTAGGTGGGTACCACCGCATCAGCTCCTATGTCCATCGCCTAACAGAAGTATGCAAGCAATACTGCGTTCCGGTTTAAAGAGCATTCTAGCTACTGAAAGTACTTTATTTTTTTTTGGTTTCGGAGGGAAATCTTCGAAAAAATACTCTGCCTTCCAGACGTAAATCAAAGTTATGTAGAGATTTTTACCCACTAAAACCCCTTCGGTAGTCACATTCGGCGTTTAAAGAGGTCACGGGATCTCGGTTTCGAACATAACCGCGGCCTAGCTAACGTTATGCTGGGATAGCCCGTTTCGTAGTCTGCTTTATGCAGACCCTACTACCCTCGTGAATATTACTTGAATGAACGGAGACCACATTCAGCCATTGTCATCCTCAAGATCGTTTAGAAGTCGATGCGAACCCCCATCCTAAAAGTACTGCGGTAACGAGACATAACATTTTACGTGTGAGACAACGAGCACGGTGTGGTGTCGTGTATATCATCTTAGCCAGCACCAGGTTCAACAGATGAACGTGTTGCTTCAGCAAAAAAAATATTTAAGTCATTATTAATTTTACTAGCTACTCCTTTAA
The DNA here is from genome assembly GCA_033220335.2 of Troides aeacus. Lineage (NCBI taxonomy): Eukaryota > Metazoa > Arthropoda > Insecta > Lepidoptera > Papilionidae > Troides > Troides aeacus. Next base: position 3,498,323 of record CM067275.1, on the reverse strand, counting down.
TTGGTAACACAGTAGTAACCTTTGCATACCACTTCTCAAAAATTGCTAGAGGAATGCTTGATACTACTAAAGCCTTAATTTTTGAAATAATAAAAAACTTGTGGGTGACATAAACAGGATATTTGTTGGGAACGAGCTTCCTTATTTCAGAATTAAATTAAATACTGTCTTCATGATAAGAATCCTGATAAAGAATGGCCTGTTGTTTCTCAAACTGTCTTCGGTTGCACTAACTCCAAGGTTCTATGATATACAAGCAAAAGGGTATCAGTAAAGATAATGTTTTATTCGAACCTTTGTTAGTAAAGTCACCTTTACGTTTGTGCACGTCGCTAGTGTCTTATTTAACTTCTAAGCAATACTTAAATATTGACGGAGCCTTCACTCGAAATACACCAGCGCATCAGGAGCTTTAACGTTCATGTTGTAGAGTTGTGGAAATTATAAGAAGAATGACTTTAAAGTTATGAGCTACATGAATACCTATGAACATATGATACTAATGAACATATGAGGAACTTTAATACGTCCCTAATAAAAAAAATAATATAATTTTTTTTCTCCTGAGTCAACATTTTTAAATGGATATTTTATTCATTATCATAAACAAAAATAATCTTTCAAAACATTGCATATGTACCGCATACGTTAAATAACGTATTTCTCAGTAGTTCATAGACTCGAGGATATTAAAACCAATTATTTTTTTTATTCGTATATTTGAAAAATAAGCCATGGCTCGAAAAAGCACGGGTTCGATACTTTCGGAGCTTCCGGAGCAAGAAAACTTCTCGTGGAAACTGTTCCAAGGACAATAGCTTCCGTGTACATGTAACATCCGCACTAACTCAGCGTGGAGGATACGCGGCCTCGCTTCCCTTTGTGTGAGAATATTGAGTCCTTACATTTGCAATATAAAGAACTTTTTATTTTTTTCGTTAAACATATCTTTGACGCGTTATTAATATTAATAAAATAGTTTACATTAAAACAAAATCTATACTTAAATATTCATCATCAGCTGATAGACGTGCACCTGGACGTAGGTCTACTTCAAAGATCCTCACATCGATCGGTCCTACGCCGCCTTCATCGCCGGGCATGACGAATCATCGTTTGTAAGGGTTTCATCTGGGGGGATTTGGGCCATTTTCCACTACGCTGGCCCTATACGGCTTGGTGGATCACAGGCTCGTTTGTTGATTATCCAGGTGAACCACGGGCAGATGAAGTTATCTTGGATCCCGTGAGTTGTTGTGCGTACACCCCTTTAAGTTATTAACTAGTGTTTAATGTATAGAAATATGATATGCACAAACGTTTCGGAGTTGGAACATGATCAATGTTTGGATAAAGCATAAAATATTAATTTTCAATTCGCTACTAAATTATTGATACACGGCTCTCCGACACGACATCGCTTTGAAGTCGTCCCTACAACGTATTGATTACTACTGTACATCTAAATTATGGTCCCTAAGTAAAGGTATCGTAAAAAAGTTCAATGTCGTAAAGCTATAGAGAGGGCTACGCGATCGAATTAGAGGTAATATGTAGAAGGAGAAAGGTCGCTGACACAGATCAGCGGATTAATAAGCTGAAGTGGAAATAGGCGGATCACAGCGCGAAGATTGGATGGTTGATAAAGATAAGATTCTTGAGCGAAGACCCCGCTTGGTGGTTTGACGATCAGAAGATCGCAGGGAATGGAAGCAAGTAGATCCGTCGCGCTGATGTTTATCTTACGTTCAGCAGTTGACGGCAATAAACTAAAATAATGATTATACATCATTGCAAATATTTAAGAGGTTATATTTCAGTATAGTAATTTTTTTATCATTAATTTTGTTGAAAGCAGAGTTTCTTCAGCATCTTGAAATCAATAAAGTCGAACTAACCACTTTAGTACTTTTTACTGGTGGTAGGTCTCTGTTGATGAAAGCCGTCTAGGTAGGTCGCAGCACATCTTTTTCCGCTAAACAGTAATGTGAAAATATTACTGTGTTCCAGTTTGAAGGGAGTTGAGGTTAGTGAAATTACTGGGGTAACGAGACAACGTCCTATGTCTCAAGGCGAGAAGTGCATGGGTTTAAAAATAGTAAAGTGAGAAATCTATTTAATTTTCATACCAGAACTAAACCGTGAATCTTGGAAATTGATTTATCACAACTGTTTGATGTATACTTATACACATTTTTAAATATTAAGACAAAGAACACAAAATATGATCCTCATGTACTTGAGCAGTGAGGTGAAAGCACTACACACATTTAAAATGCTAACTGACCAAGTCAAAACTATCGCTCAGGGACAAAACAGAATTAACTCGTTACTCGTCGACATTGATATGAAATGCGCAATTTAATTAAGTTATAAAATCACTTAATAACTTAAAAACCTTCGTCAAATATTATTAACTTTGAATTGGATTCATAGGGGTTCAACTTAAAGAGGTTTAAGATGAACGGAAAAGACGTTCTAATGTTTTAATATAGTACTTTATATCAACAAATCTTGTTCTCATTACTATCTTAATATGTTTATTTTTAAGATATATAATAATTTAAATGTATAAGATCATATTTATTTTCCGTATACAAAATATATATATGAATTGAACTTGATAAACCAAGATAAATAGTTCAGAATGGTCTTCAACTGGTGATAGGTCTCCATTGCCGGAGATCGTCTAGGTAGGTACTACTTTAGCGTCTCTTTTAACCGTTAAACAGTTATATGCAAACATTACTATATTCCGGTTTGAAGGGAGTTGTAGTTGGTGAAATTACAGGGGTTACGAGACTTGACATAGTATATCTCAAGGTGACGATCGCAATTCAGTGGTGGCCTATCATTCTAACTAGCGCCACATTGTTATGGACAGGCGTATCCCTTACCATCAGGTGAAAAAAAATATGTTTTTGTAGTCAATTGTTACATAAATTATATTTGTGTATACCTTCCATTTGATAATGTTATGAATATACGGGCTAGTAATATTCATTTCCGGTGTCACATCCTCGTTAGTGTCGGACACATTCCATTTGCAAGTGTCGTGTTTGTCGTTGATGTGTACAATGTATTCCTTTTTGAGGACTTTATTTTTTTTTCCCGTCGCTCTCATATAATGTTGAAAGCGTTACTCTTCATTCAATATACACGAAAAACAACCTTATTTATTATTAACAGTAGTTTAATGGCTTGATTGTACATTCAAATTGATTAAAAATTAAGGATATAATAAATATGGCGACATACATTTTCTACATACTGATGGTAGGTCTCAGTTGCCGCAGCACCTATTTTAGTCGCTGAATAGTATTATGCAAACTATACTGTGTTACAGTTTGAAGGGTATACGCTAGTATATTTACTGAGATAACGAGACTTATTATCCTATCTCTCAGGTGACGAGTGTAATGTGGTACAATATGTTATCCTAACTACCGCCACGTTGTTATAGACAGGCGTATCACTTACATTCAGTTGAACGTCCTCGTATCGTCGCTTTATTGAATAAAAAAAATGTAAAGTATAGAACTGATTGTACTAGTTTTTTTTTAGAATCATTTGTCAAACACTCAGTATATGTCCCATCCATTTCATATTATTTAAGAAATTTCATTGAATTGGTTCAGAGGAAGTTATCGTTCGAAAGAAGCAGGAATTATGTTGAACCGAATTACTAAGTCAACATTGCGTTAATAAAACAAAAAAAAGTATTTCTTTATAAAGATTTAGTTGGTATTTTATAATGATTATAGTCAAGACCTAATTTCTATATTGTGTGTTTTGTTGATTGGTACTAGTATCTAATAGTTGTAGAGCTTGCGACGGAACTTTTAATGGTAAAAAGCAGCTGATGCGAGGATTAATATAATCTAATAAATAGCTTGTTATTTTTTACTAGGTTATCAGTTTTTATAGCGAAAAGCATCTCAGGTCACTTCTATTTCTCTCTCGTATTTTATAGCATAGTTATAGTGCATTTTTCATATTCCCGAATATAACTTCTTCGGAGTTGGATTTGAGGCGCACTCCCGTCGGTTATGCGATAGGATGTTTAGAAATTGAGAGCCTGTTGAGTGCCGCAACAAGTGCTGCATCGATCAGAGTGACGCACATTACTCTCCCCTCCCTTCGGTCCCCACCGCGGAACTCCGCCATCGTCCTTCGATAACCCGCCCCGCCCAGCCCAAAATGAATTTTTCACAAAAACCAATACTCTACAAATTCATTCATTATTGATCCCTCTACGGGCTACGAGCTACGACGAAAGACCTATCGCTGATCAAACGAAAAGTTGACAATTTAATCAATATTGCTGCGAGTTGATTATTAATATTACTTGTGTTACCAGCGGATAGAAGAGAAGACGATTGCCAACTGAAATTCATTACACACACACATTTTTTTTTTTTTGTAAACAGACAAAACTCGGTTTATTTCATTCTTGTCTATTTATCGTTTATTAATAAAGATTCATTAATTCAGAACTACGTTACTAAAATTTTTGTTAAACTTTCGACAAAATTGTATGTAGAAAAGAACAACTTCCGATATTACTTTGACATTTTGACATTAAATAACCATTAAAGTAAGTTATTTTATATGCAAATAGACAATTTCATACAAAAATGTAGAAACTATTACATTCGTTTCTTATCATTTACTTTAACCGGCTAACCACTAATACGGTATGAGAAATAAATGAAGAAAGTATACGTAGCCTTCGTTATTGTAGCAAAGGCATACGGCAAGATTGAATGAAATTATAACGTGAAATCGAAGGGTAAAACGTTAGATATTTTATCGTCTATCTAGAAATCAGAAATGCCATCTTTTGACAACACAAAAGAAAAGAAAGCTATGTGAAAATCAATAAAAGGATTGCGAAGAAAAGAGAGTTGACAAATCTCTTTGCATTACCGTAAGAGGGCGCTTTTATTTGTCAATATAGAGAAAAATACTTATGTTAAAAAACAGGAAATGCTAACTCATATAATAGCCTTCGTGAATTAGAAGATGGATAAAAACTTAATATGTTTATCTATATATATCATACTTTTGTTATTATTAAACAAAGTAAATATCTTCAAGATTTCATTGATTTTTAATTTTTCCCTTTTATCTCATTGAAGAATGCTAAGAGTAGAAACGATGATCTGAATATTGACTAAGTTATTTAGACCTCTAATACATCACAAAAAAAGTTTCAATATTACAAAAGTAATAATAAACTGATATGAACTTTTGAGTGTTTATTTTAAATATATCAATTGTAATTAAATTTAATATTACTTTATTATAAAGGATGGTCATAAATGCTATAAGTCGCGAAAAGGCCTCTGTAGCTACAGCCTCCGACCAAGGAAACATGTTTCAAGAGCATCAGCTTTCACGGACCTGTGTTCCATCTACTCGAACTTACCTAGCGTGGTGCATGAATGGTTTCGAAGACCCGAAGAGTAGAAGCATTAAAAGTATTATTAGATAATCAAGTTAAAGCAAAAGTTTGGAAGCATGAGAATCTTTTATAGGTTAAGTGCATTAACCAAGGTTCTAATGACTTTGTAATATACTTTGTTTAATAAAGATGCTTCAAAGCAAAGTAGAGCTCGTAATTTAATTTATTATATCATTGAATTGCTCAGTAAATTTCATACTAAATAAAGCTCTTGATCATTAAAATATCGGAATCATCGTAAGAAACTGAAAAGTTTTAAAATAAATAGAAAATCTAAAACTAAATATGTCTTCAGAGTAGAGCTTTGTTTAAGTTCTATAATGACACCCACCATTATTTTAAATTGGTTGGGCTTTTAAATAAAAACACGCTAATGTCTTCTTATGGAATATTCAAGGAAGACGAAATGTGGGTCAACGAGGTTTATCCTGGCTAACGGATGCGGATAAGGATACGTCAACCGTTTAGAAAGATTACCTGACCCCTTTTCATAACGGCGTTATCCAAAATTCCGATTATTTCAATGGTCGCCGATGTTTGAAATGTGGTACTTTAAGAGGTATGTATGTAGTGTAAAGACACTACTGTTAGGAGACGCTATGATACAAACTTGTGATGGCAATAGAACCGTGTAACGTATATAAATTTTTAAAATAATATTATCTTAACCAAGTTACGTTGAAATTAAAGATGAATATTCAACTGTAAATGATAATACTTATCATATGAATACTCATTACTAATGTCTTTATACCTACAGTTTTATCACTCAATGTACTTTATATTTTAGAACAAAAACAATTTGTTCTCTTATTAGTAAACCGTAAAGTCGAGTCAAGTGGATTGGCAAATACAGCAACAATCATTAATTCAGCACAGCGGTGGAGGTATACGATTAATCAACGTCCGTAGTAAAGAAAGAATAATCGCTACGGAATTTTAATCAAAACTTACCTGCCCACGGCGCCGACGCGGGGGAATCGTAACACTGACAGATTGTTAAATATAAATGAAAAAGTTAAAAAAAATATTTATGAAATATATACCTTTCGAGTCCTGGTCCCTGGTCCTGGTTATAAAGTATATCCATCATCATAAATGGTACTGTAATAGAAAAGCTAGTCGACCTTGCGGAAGGATACCGCTTGGTCTTGCGCTGTCATCATATATATATTATGTACGAGTACATTAAACGGGGAACTAGCTGTTCTCCACCCGCTTTACTTTCCGTACACCCCTGCAACCCCCTTTGCGGAAAGGATTATGTAAAATCCATTCTTAGTTGACCTCTAAACTGCAGTAGCAATATCTCCACCAAATTTTAAATCTTTACATCTAATAGTTTGAGACATCTCGCGATGAGTCAACGGTTCCCTGAATATTTCCCATATAGTATATAAATATATACATACATATTTATATCTATGTATTACCGGATATCCGCGGACGTTAATGGGATGTAATAGTACAACAAATATTAAACTCAAAATGCTGTTTTATATTTTTACTTCACTATCATTGAGTTAATCGATTCGAATTGCTGGTATTGGAAAGCGATGGAGAGTTAAAATATCCTATTCATTATACTACTTTCGTAATTCTTCCATCAGCCATCAGAACATGAAGTGGAAGACACCAAGAAATCAATATCTGCTCGCGTATATGATATCACATAGTAAAAGCTCCGTAATAGATTAATGCACGAGGGAATCAATGTAAGATTGTTTCCTTGTACACGAGAAAGACTTTGTTTGGAAATTTATCTATAACCGGAGTTTATTTTTCTTTTCTATAACTATTTAGAATATTCATATATTCTTCAGTTGTATCATATGATATATGTTCTACAGCCAAACAGCAATGTACACACAGTACTGTATTCCGGTTTGAAAAGCGCTGTAGTTTTATAATTACTTGGGAAATGAGATCTAACATTTTAAGTCCCGAGGCGACGAGCATAATGTGGTGCTGTGTATACCATCTTCGCTACGCTACCGTGTTATGGGCGAGGCGTATGACTTACCATCAGGTGAATGTCCCGTGTGTACAATTCAAATAAGATATTATTAAACTAATTGCACATTCATTTGATGAAACTTAAAGATCCTTACGGCTTGATGGTATAAACCTCTCTATTGACTACGATATGTAAATATCACCGCAGAACTTATTTATTCTCCAGCTAGTTAGAGGAAATTATTAGATCGGAACAGATGTTGTGTAAACATCCTCAGTATAACTTTTTAGCTGTAAACTGGCGTGTCAAATATCAGGAAACATCCAACAAGTCTTGTTTCTTAAAAAAAAAAAAAATTTTTTCAGCAACTTCTCTAAAATCTATTAACTTTAGTTTATTTCGAGACTTTACTATAAAGAGAGTACTATCATTACAGTGTTCCGTTTTGAAGGGCCTTTTATCTAGTAAAATTACTGAGGTAGCTAGAAAAAACATCATGGCTGACCGTATAAAAAAGAAAATAGAGAAATCATACTAAATATATCTTCAGCAAACAGTTCATCTTGACGGGTCGACCTCGAAACGACATCAGATAAGTAAGTTTTCTTTAATCATTCTCGAGATGAAAACGTTATTGCATTGTGAGTGATATCTTTATTTAATTTTAATCTAACTACATTTTTTTTTTCATTAGAGGGATGGTTGAAGAGTTTGAAGTTCACTAGTCTTTATTAGGCTTCCGTGCTCCTACTCATGTGATGATTAACGTATCATGAATAATAATGTAGTCTTACTGAGCGATGGTGTTCATAGAGAAGTCCTGTTGTCAAATATCATCTACGCAAGTACAACATCATCACCTATTTCTGGCATCAAACAATAGTGTTTTTACTATTACTGTGTTCCGGTGGGACGGGCCTTATAGATTTTTTTTTTATGATGACCTACATAGCTGTGCGGCAGGGCCACAGGGACACTTTCGTACACCTCCTCTTACTATCGCCTGGTTAACGAGTAGCCCTGATACCGTCACCCAGATGCCATAGGAGCTGAAAGAGAAAACTTTCCCGACTTCCTGCTGCGGATTTGGTCTTGAGTTTCGCCGCCAACCGTTATACTAGCGTGGAGGGTAAAGAGAGTGAGAGAAAGTTCTTCCTCTGCGACTCCACTACGGCTGCGAAGGGCAGTGCGAGTATGTTCCTGTAGCCCATCGGCACATATCCAAGGTGCGCCCATGGAGTTCATCTGCAGAGCCGGCTGGGTAGGTTCCTTTAAGCTTCACCTTAGGTGCCTAAGCCGCGTCGCAGCTATTAAGCCCTACTGCAATGACATGGCGAGACCCTTGTCTAGGGAAGGCCTCATAGGTAGTAAAATTACTGGGGTAACGTGTTTATTACCTAATTACAATAAATCGTTTCAACATGTACATTGACCGGTAGAGAATGGTTCACGCCAGTTCATTGTTATCTTCAATAAGGCATATGTCCAGCAGTGGACGTCGGTCGGCTGATGATGATGATGATCATTTATAAACAGATGTTTTGGATGAATAAACTAATGTTATAAAGTATGTTTGTTTATTCTGCCACTCCCTGCCAGTCTGTTTGCAAGATCACAAACGTCTGCAGCGTAAACACGCCAAGTGAGATTGATTTTGTTGAGACACAGCCCTGTGTCCATATACTCGTATATACACAAGTGCATATAACACATATATCGACATTGGAGTATATTTATATTATGAAAGACCTAATTTTTTTTTTATTTTATGCGATGAAGCAAAAGAGCGGGGCTTTCATCAGTAAGTTCATAACAATGATGTGCTAGTTAAGATGCTTACGGAGCTACCATTCAATGGTGGTAAGTCTCTGTTGCTGAAGGCCGTTTAGGTATAACCGCAGCTCTTATCACTACCGCCAGACAGTACTGTGCAAAAACATCAACGTGTTCCTGTTTGAAGGATGTTGCATAACGAGAATTAATATGTTGTATCTCAACGCGGTGAGTGTAATTAATGTGTAGTGTATAAAATCGTAACTACCGCTACTTGTTATGGGCAGGTGTATCACTTACCATCAGGTGAACTTCTTGTTAATCTCGTCGCTCTATCGAATAAAAAAACTACCGTTAATTATACTTTTTCTTTGTTACTAGAAACCGTTAGTATCCATGTTAATGTATAGCGTTAGAAACAGGTGGTGCGGTGGTATTTAACTTGATAGGTTACCAGAAAGAAAGTGTCAAGAACAGTATATCATAGCTAGTATTACATTGGTCGTTTCTTTAACTATCACTTATGCAAGACACTGGTTGATAGTAAAGTCTTACTGGTCTCGGATGGGTACTTCTAATTTACTGCCCGCATTTTTACTCACCAGGGATAGTATCGGCTTACGAGGCCAATGCGTATCTCTATAAGTATTAGTACATATTTAATAAGCTAAAAGAAATTGCTAGAACGTTTTTCTTTCGCAGACCTTTCAAATATCATTACATAAAGTTTTTTTTTTTATTCTACCAGACGGAGAGACGTACAGGATATTCACATGCAAGTGTTAGGTCTTTCCATAAGTACATGGAGCTAATTAGGATGGTATATACAACATCTTTTTAGACATAAGATGTAATCTCTCGTTACCCTAGTAATTTCTATAGCTACAACGCCTTTTACACTGGAACACAGTAATATATGCACACTGCTGTTTGGCGCTAGGAATAGGTATTGTACCAATCTAGATGGTCTGCGGCGAGAGACCTACCACCACGGTATAGAAAAATCTTGCTGTAACCTATACTAATACATAAAAGGTAGTATAATAGCTATTGGTTTTGTTTCTTTATTACAGGTAATATTAGAAAGAACAGCAGCGACTTTTACAGGTCTTTCATAGGTTAATGATATAAAGCTGAATATAAGTTATTTCTATTAAAAAATGGATTGTCTTTAGAAGGAGAAAAGCAAGTGTTTGAATAGTATGAAACAAGACATTTCTTCTGATATCAGTAATAACGAGGTTAATTGTAAGGAGAAAATTTTCTTTAAAGTAAACTTAAGCTTTACGTTATTGTCAGTTTTGATAACAATGATTTGTGTTTAAATGTTAACAAAGAAAACAGTTAAATCTAAACGTAACTTCAAGTTAACTTTTGTTTGTTAAAATTATGTAGCTAATTCGATAAAACTTTACTCAATCAAATTGAACCTTCTCTCTTTGATGCATCGCTCTTGGAAACCAATGAATCAACATTATTAGGATAAATGACCGTCTGTTGTAATAAAGTGAAAATATTTGAGTTAAGTTATAAACTTAATCATGAAACAAGTATTTATAAAGTAAAAAAAGTTATACTTTTAAAGATAGTTCTTTACGTATCTATAAAACTAGATAACTTGATGGCGTATCCATAACAATGTGGTGCTAGTTAGGATGATACTACACCACATTGCGCTGTAATATTAAGTCACTTTAACCCAGTAATTTTACTAGCTACAACGCCTTTCAAACTAGAACATAGTAATCTGTGTTGTTAGTTACCAATCTAAATAATATTCCAAGGACGTACGACAAGGCCGCTTCTCGAATCACCACTTGTGATCATTAGATTATACATACGTTGGGCAGAATAGATTATTTTCACTGCTAAAAACCTAGAATTTAACACGTTAATAGTGCTTTTAGATTTAGGTGCAAATGTTAGACAGTATTTAAAATATCAACAGCTGTTTATTTAATATAAATTAAGGTAAGTTCAAAGTAAAGCTACAAAGTTAGTATCGTGTTAAATAACATGTTTAAAATGTAGTTTTTAAATATTAAAAAAAAAAACTAGAAAATAAGGATTTCATATTGATGGAGTGAGAACTAAATAATTTTCTGATAGACTATTTAACAACGGCGACTATTGTCTTGTTACTTAAGTTTAATATAAATATCTTAAAGCGGCGAACACAATGTGCGGTAGTGTAAAAATCCTAATTAACGCCACGTTGTTATAGATCAATGTATTATTCATCAGATGAAAGTCCTGTTCGTTTCGTCGCTTAGTTTGAAAAGAAAAATATTGGTAACTATTCAATGGCGTTGGTAAATCTGTTGGCACCAATTTAGCCCAGTCAAGTTTAATAATAGGTTTTAACATATTTGTTTAGTAGATATATTATTAAATGACTATTATTAGTAAATTTGTTATTCAATTTCTAGTAGCATGGTTGATGTATAACACTTCTAAAAAATTTCTCGAATCTTACTTCATCACGTATACAGTTTTGTCATGATCTTTATAGGACTAAAATATGAGATTTATAAGTATCTAGTTAACTATGTTCTCACGTAAAGAATTTTTTTTTATTATAATAAAATAACTGTTCCTTGTCCGATATTCTGGCCGTAACACCCCCGCAACTCCCTTTGGGGAAAGAATTTCGTTAAATCTGTTTATAGCTGACCTACACTCGATTAAAGGAATATTCCTATCAAATTTCAAGTGTCTAGGCCTTATGGTTCCAGATATCGTGATAAGTCTATACGTAGACGGAAATCGCTTAATATATAGTTAAATAAAACCTGTAAGGAAAAGTAATAAAAGTAATCATCCACTTATACTTTTAGAAAATAGGTTCCGGAAGTAATAAAGTATACAGCCTTGTTATACAAAATGGTATCAATAACAGTAATTTAATAAAATTTTCAGATGTTAATCTAAGTTATATGATTAAGCTTATATTGGGTTAAGTACAGCAATGGGACTTCGAGGACGCGTGTTAAAGTTTACGTTCTTGGATTAACATATTAATCAGGTCGTCGTGATTCGGAGGAGTTTTGCAGGAGTTGATTATTGTACGTTCATTAAGTTTATCATAGTGTATAATGTATTCACACGATGTGACGCAGATCGAATAGAGGTCGGCGCAATACATACATACATATAAAGATAGGGAGATATAAATTAGCAGTTGCAAGTCATCTTACTGATTATGAAGCTGAAAACGTGATATGATCTGTAAGCTTATCCAATATAAACTTTTAATCGAACTAGTTGCTAGATCTTCTATTACTAAGAATAACATTTTAAAGTAACTTTGATATTACCATATCTGCTATAGGTTTGAATAGTTCAAGTGTGCTACATTTTATTTTATAGCTAAGTGACTCGACAACTGCCTCTGACACTAAAGAATGGGGCGCTAGTAACGGTATTTATACAACTCGAAATATCCTCTAATTTCATAAGGTATGGTTTTCTGTAATTGTTCAATTTTAAAAAAAGTCTTATTACTATCTATTCATCATTCGTCCGTGACATCTTTCTTTTATCGGGGGAAAATCTTCAAAAGATAACCCTGCTTCTGGTATGGAGTATCGTTATATACGTTTTCTGCCAATGCAAAAACCACTCTGTTGTCATTCTGAGTGCGTTATAAAGGACACTGGGAACTTCTAATGAGCGCAACGACGAGTCCTTATTCTAAGCTTAAGCATATTCCAGGGAAGGCTATAGCTCTCCTCAGTATCCTCTGAGTCGTCTTCTACGATAGATAGAGTTTACTTTAATGTTATTATTAATAGTTATAAATTACAGGGAAGCGAGTGAGACACCAACTGTCAATAACAATCGTGTGGTAAAAACACAATAATCTTTAAAGGCTTTAAGTATATTCAAACTACGATACTTACGTTTTGTCCGACGTCCATCGGTGCTAATGTAGGTGGGTCCGACCTGCGAGGCCTTCGCCACATCAAGAGAACCGCTGCAAACAGTAGCACCGTACCCGCGCCACCCATCGCCCCCAACGCCGCGCTCCAAGCGTTGCTGCTGTCGCTCCACCTCTCCATCGCCACACGTGGCTGTGGATTCCCCAACTCCCTCGGCGCTACCGCAGTGGATACCTCATTCCACGCTCCATGTCTCTGTTCCCTAATGTCGTTTTCGCTGTCCCAAGGTGCCGCACCGAGTTCGCTCCGTTCCCGCCACGGCTTATCTGTCCGATAACAAAATTAGCTGCATAGAAATAACGTAACATCGATCCGGCTTCATAGACAACGACGTAGATTGTTTCAATACTATGTACCAGTGGAAAGTTTTTGATTTTACCACCATTGAAGATAACTTCACAAATTATTTAGTAAATATTACAATTCACAATATTAAGACTACTATAAAAATATCAATTATTTGATATTTAAACAATTTTCTTATATATACTCAATGTGTATGTTTTATAAATGTATTCAACGCAGCGTCAACTATCATTATGCAAATTGGTTGCTGAAATCACACTTCAGGCGTCGACCATAAATTTATTCAGGCGTAAAAGCAGTAAAAGATCGTTGCCCTAACAGCTGTTATTAATTCGCAAAATGACATTACAACGGAAACTGAAAATATTGTGTAAATAACTACATTTGAATTTGAAAAGTTTGCGGAACGGCGCGAGGTAAACACGAGCATATTGTTGTAAAAGTACGTTAAAATACAAGTGTTCTTAGTTGAATATAAAATTATTGTACTCACCCATATTGTAAGGGAGCAGTGATGTATTTTCTGTGACTATTTCGATGTGTTTTTTTTTTTTTACTTTTCGCTTGATGTGTGTCGGGTCGGACGCGTGCGTAGGGCGGGCGGGCGCGGGCGACTGGTCGGCACTCGGCTGGCGGGCGTCGCTCGTCTTATCATTAGGGCAACTTGTTTACTCCGGCTTCGAGTCCGTGATCTGTGTCGCGATGTTGACTTTATTGCGTCGACCTTATCGCTTAACGTTGTTGCGTTGGAACTGCTACGTGTACACGGCAGCTCCGCCTCCGGAGGCGACTTAATCACAACTCCTCATTTCTAACGACAAATCCATTCTGGATCATTATTAAACCAATAAAGCAGACTTCGCGGAGGAAACTTATGTTGTGTTGTCTCGTTATTCTAATAATTACTTCTACAAAAAGGCCTTCAAAACAGTACACAGTATTACGACCGTTTGTCAGCACATAGGTATTGTAATAATACCTATCTAGACGGTCTCCAAGTACGGAGACCTACCAGCAGAGATACTTAAACTATACTTTTTTCACACAAGACATGTGCTAAATTATATTTCTTACACAATTTAGCCTAATATATTTTCCACACATTTTACTTTTGAAATCGTAAATAATAATGTTTGTATATTAATATAAGGTCAATCTGTTACTAGAGGTACCGGATATTCATCTTGTAAAATTGGATATGGCCGACTGAACAATTTCGTTTTCGGACAGCATTCATGCGTTAATGTTTTATTTATGGATTCGTTATGAATAGAAATATCAAGGCATTGTTTAGAAAAATCACTTGTTTCATATATGCGTGTAAACAATATTCTTTCTTGATTTCGAATATGTACCCTCTGACATTTTATTACATGTGTTTGTATTACTGTTTTAGTGCATACTGTTAACAGATAAACTTCACATTCACAACTTTTAAGAGTCGATTACGGATCTGAGTATTGTTTTATTAAAAACCAATAGTCGAACAGGATGTTAATTTGAAGATTTATGATACTCCCACCCATAATTGTACTGCATTACATTGTGTTCGTCGCCTGGGAATAGAATGTTAAATTTTATTATCCTAATAATTTCACTTGTTTTTATTCGACAGAGACGAGTGAGAGGTTACCTAATTAAAATTTCTACGACTGCTGATAACATGGCGATATTTAGAATGATACACTGCATCAGATTGCGCTCATCGCCTTGTGACATAAGATATTAAATTACTTGTGTAATTTCATTAGATACGTCTTTCAAACCGGTACACAGCAATGTTTGCACGTAGTATACCTGGTTGGTACATATATACATGAACTGTATTCGGTCTATTGCGAATATCACTTAAAAACTTAATTTTTGATGGTTTCTTTTTTTATTAATAAGAATGTTTTCATTAAATGCGTCTGTTTTTCTCACAAAAGTCGACAAAATTATATTATCATCGTGCTAATGTTGTTACTTGCGGCACGTAGAAGCTATGAACTAAATTGCACCAATAAGCTCCACCGTGTAAAGAAAACTTTGAAAGCGTTCATCGTTGAAACATTTGCCGCAAAGTTTATTACGTTGGAGATCGATAGATATACTAGTGATAAGAAAGTAAGGTACTGTTTAAAAAATCTTTGTAATAACATTAAATTCGAACCATTGTATACCTGACGTAAATTATATCTATATAACATTACATTTGTTATAAATATTATATGTAATTTTTCTGAGTTTGTGTGTAAGTTGTCTACTACACTAAATAATTCGAAATATAAGGACTAACGTTTTGTGCGTGTGACTAAGACACTTCAATTAGTAATAATAACTTAACGGGGTATATAATTACTATCGAGGATGTATTTGACCGTAAAGAAAAGAACGCGGTAGTTGTTCATAGATATATTTTTCTCAACAACTATCGTGAAGTACTAGTTCTACGCTTTTGATTGAAACAGTATTATTATAAAACTTATTAATTATTGTTGGATGTAATCTAATAAGGTTTATTGGTATTCAGATCGTAAATTTTATTAAAGTTATTATTAACTATATGTTTTATAAAAACCACAGAATTAAATGATTCAGACTAGTTTTTTGATTACAGTAAAATATACTAAATTTGTTTCCTGAAGATCCTGAAGGCAATTAACGTTTTATGAAATATTTTCTGTAATTAAAAATTTACGAATATATTTAATATCCAATATTCTCTTAAGTATTACATCACAAATATTTTTTAATATAAATGCCATCTAACAAATTATATAGAAAATATATTCACCTCAACACTGTAATGTAATAAATAATGCATAGATGGCGCTTACGTCAGAATTACACAAAATATAATATTTATGTTTAGAATAAGTATCAGTTTGTCGCTGATAGCTCATTAGTTACTTGCTTATCAGTGCCAGCTAATGGAGTGAAGTTGGCACAGAATTCAAACAGTCCATATACACTGACATCGTGGGTGCAATTATCATTGCAATCAGCCGTAAGACGTCCACTGCTGGACAAGGGCCTCCCCCAAAGATTTCCACTCAGACCGGTCCTGGGCCACCCGCATCCAATGGTTGCCAGGGACCTTGACCAGGTCGTCGGTCCACCTTTTTTTCTTTAAATTATCATTGTTAAATTAAATTTCATAATAATTAGATTTAAATGTAAAATAGCTGTTTGTACATACACATACATTTTCACTGATTTCCCCAACAATTAGTAATAATTATAAGAATGTTTGTAAACAAAATATTTACTGATTTAATTCAATTCCACAAAAAATATTAATAATTACAATTTGAATTAGCAGACACCTTTGCACAGATACTCTTAACCACAATTCAAAATATTTATATCGGCAGTCAATTCTGTTGACTGCCGGGCTTTTACCAGTACCACCATAACACATTAACATGTATTTTATCTACTTAGTTACTCTACTACTATCACTTTACAACAGAAAATACTTATTAGATAATAAATATAATTTATTGTTATGATACTTTAAGAGAGAAAATAAAATTTTAAGGATTTTATTCTTAACAAAACACTTGTAATAAAAGAACAGTTTTGTTTGCTTCATGATTTCTCAGTTTTCTTTTCAAAAGGATATTCTTGTTTGTACCTCTTTACACCAAGAGTCACAAAAGCTGGAAAAACAGAAAATGTGCAATTTGAGATAGCTACTACAAACATAAAAACTAATAGTAACATTGTATGTAATTGTAACTATGTCCATGTTCAAAAAATTACAAATATACCAAAATAGACTATAAAGATAAAGTATTCAGTACAACGTTTTGTAACTGATTTATTTTATATAATTAAATCAAAAGTAAACAGGAAACTAATATTTTTGTTAAATCTTTGCTTATTATTTTAGATAGTTTTATAAATTACCGTCTTTTAGGCTTCTTATTAGTAAAGTTAGATAATTATCTTAATTTAACTTTTAAAATTTAAACTTTACATTTATTAAACATCAATTTATGTAGCAGAAAGATTGAATGGAGTTTTTCTTTAACGATATAAAATAAATATTCATTCTAAAAATATAAAGAAAAAATACTTACTGAGTGAAATTGTAGATAATGTTAATTTTCCTGCAATACTTTTGTTTTTCCATGCAACAGTTGCAAGATAAGCCCCAATACCCACTAATCCAGCGGCGCCGACAACTCTACATCCTAAACAATCCCGTGGCCTATCGTTCACTACGGAAGGCATTATTATTACGATTGGTTAAGTAAATTAGTTGTTATAAAATTTTTGGCACCCAATATTAATCCAAAAATCATTAATACTGTTTGTTTATTTCATATATGTTATAACCTAATTCATGAAAGGTTATCTGTCACGTACGTCAAAATCATATTTTTTAATCTATACGAGATAAACGTTATGTTAAGTTATAGATAAATTTCATAGTATAATATTTACATGAATTATTAAATTTTAAAATGTTTTTTAATACTCCTACTTTTTCATTATTTTATTATATTAAATACTAAATCAAAATGTAATAGCTGTGCATGTTTATAAGTAAAGTAAAAACTTGGATCTATGTTGGTTTGTCGCCATTGCTAATGCATGAATTGTGTTCGATTGCGTATTCGAATCCCGCGTACGGTAAAGAATTTTATGATTGTGATTGCTATAAACATGAAATTTATTATAGTACAGACGATGATCTTAATGCCAATAATGTAAGACAGTTTTTCTTTTTATTTTAAACTTTTAAATTATAAAATATGTGAAACAAATACCTTTTTATATTTATTTACTTGACATTGTTTTAATGCAGAGATCTTGACCTGTTTTCTAAGAACACTTCTGATTTTATTATGAATGAGCTTTTTCTTGAGACACAATGGACTGTGGCTTATATAAGAACAATGCTTTTTTGTTTTTGTATTTTAAAAATTTGATTACATGGTATAGATGAAAAGTTGTGGAAAAAGTAATTATTTATTGTCACAATTAGTATCCTACTTTACGATTAAACAAATTATTTGGCTTGGTCTAAAATAATTCTTTAACTCTGCTTGTCTTATTGACGTATTCAATTTTCATGTCTGTGAGAATAAATGACTGTTTGGAAAAGGGACATATTGTCTATCGGTTTCTTCCCAAACGAGTCGTTATCTTAGTGACGAAGCGTTGATGTAGCCGTGAGTAATTGGTTTAAATCACCAACGGGGAATTACTACAAAAAAAAACTGTACCTAAACATATTATTGTAGTTGTTTCTTAAATGTTCAATATAAAGAAAATTAATGTACGTTTTTTTATATTTCTCACTTTATGAATACTCTGGTGGAATAGTAATAAATAAAAAATATTTTTTTTAAATTTCCGAATTTAAAGACACACAACTTCTTTATCATTATTACTAAACTATTTATTATATAAAATGGGAATGTTTATTGTATACAAGAATTTGCGTCAGTAAACATAAATAAAATTATAATGACTCAGTTCTTTACAGATGTTAAAGAACCTGTAAAACTATAAAGAAAACTTATTATTTGAATCCACTACCGCCAAATCTTGTGTCCGGCATTTTTCCTATTGAGTTAACGGTATTATTTATATAACATATGTACTAAAAGTAGTTCGCAATGTGGGTCAGATCGTACGAGGAAGAATTATTCGGTACTTTTTTGAGATGAACTTTGTGTTTTACAAAGATAAACATTTTCTTAATAAAAAAAATGTTTTTTTGCTGATAATATGAGTACGTCTTAACAAATGCTCACTATCTGACACCAACGAATTGTGTTCATTGTTAATTGTTATTTTTCCTTATTGTTTCGGTTAGTATCTTCATATTGATTAAAGATATTCGAATTTCCTATCAAAGTGCTGTAAGTTGAAAACTAAACGTAGACATACTGAATATATTACATATTCTGTATGATGTGTACTTAAAGGGTTTAAAGATTTCGAGTCATTTCTTAACTCATAAACTTCCCCATACATAAATTCCGCATAAATTATTAAAAACTATGTTGTTTTCATTCATGTTGGACACGTTTGTCGTACATTTAAGTATACTACTCGTGTATTAGTTATTTAATAATTATCTGTTATCAAAATTTTATTAGAGGTCAATGGCTGGGATGTACTAAAATAAGAACTTCTTTTCCATCGCGGTATTCTACCGTTTCCTGTAAAACATCATAGCATAGAATTCTTAAAAGGCTTATTAATTTTTGTAATAATTTAGAAAAATTTTGCGACTACTGTCTTCACCCATCAGAGAGGCGATGACTATGCAATCTATTCTTTTTCCTAACTCTATTTCTAAACTTACTCTGTCCGCCCCGTATAAGGGACAGGAAGTCAATACATGCACCATGGTCTGGTCCACCGCCGGTTCACAGAGGCACGCGGGACTCTCCTTGAGCTTAAACCTGTGAAGGTACTCGGAGAATCCCCCGTGCCCAGTGAACATCTATACCAAGAACATATCGAGCTAGATCTGACGAAGTACACGAGATGCTGACACGACGCTGGGGAAGAAAACCCTCGTTGTTGAAGCCGTTGTACCTTGCACATACTTCCTGTTCCATTCGTCAAGCGTCCTCAGTCTTAGCTGACGCTTGACGAAGGAAACGGGCTATCCTCGTACATGGGTCTTCTCTTATCCTTTAAGGCCGCTTCCTTGGCCAGTTGGTCCAGCCTGTACCCAATATAACCTTAAAAGTTGTGATATTTAAGGATACTGTTAATTCGAACAGCAATACCATTGGTGAAAGAGTTATTATTATCACGCCGTTATGTTTAAATTATATAAGTTAGGAAAAATTATTGTGTTAGCCTTTTGTTATCCACTTCTGAACATTAGCTTTTCTTCTGTCCGATATATATAATGATTTATTGCGATATAAACCAAGTCGTAGATCCATCGGACAGGTGAATTCCTCGAAGCGATTGCCAATACGTGTTGTCCAAGGATCTTCGTGTCTCAATACTGTGCGATCTGAATTGTAATACCAACGTCGGTTGTTTTGTTTGTTGTACGCGTGGTAAACATATTTTTGTATGAATTTCTCTGAAGTATATTTGATGACAAATGTATAACTCTTAATTAAGAGAGTGTTTCAATTCTAGCAAGACTACTAAGCTGATATATACTTAGTATAATGAAAGATTTACATTGAAATTGAATAACGAGAAAAAGTAACGTGTAACCGTCACTAATGCGATATACATCTTTGATCCCATAACATACCGTCAATTGAAAAGAATAGCTGAAGAATGAATTAGTTTTATCTATCCGACCGCCAATCTTCAGTTTGAAGAGAACACTACATTTTGGCGATGAATATAGACTTCTCTAACTAATATCTGTAGTATCCAATGCTATCATCAATTTCCTACGTTTTTCAATACATCATCAGTTCATCTGTCGCGCTCTCTTCTCAAGGATCTTTCCAGCTTAACCGCTGTTAGATCTTTCTATGTGAGAGGATATTTATGTACATATGTGAAAATGTTTTTTTGTGGAGTTGGAAAAAATGATATTAATTTATATGATTACAGCTGAGTAAATGACTCACGCTGTCAACAATGATGTGTACTCGATTGTACAGCGGCAGTATCAATTTGACACTCGCGCTCTGCGTACCTCTTGCGGTCAACGGACGAGGTGCGCACTCTATAAACAAAACCCATTGCTGTTTACAAATATGAGTGCCAG
The DNA here is from genome assembly GCA_033220335.2 of Troides aeacus. Classification (NCBI taxonomy): domain Eukaryota; kingdom Metazoa; phylum Arthropoda; class Insecta; order Lepidoptera; family Papilionidae; genus Troides; species Troides aeacus. Next base: position 3,477,180 of record CM067275.1, on the reverse strand, counting down.
GAAACAGTGCCCAATTATTGGGCATTACAGATAACACTGCGAGGGAACCAATCAATGGTCTATTTTATGAAATTATCTTAATCTCCGTAAGACAATTCAAAGTCAGATTATCTTTTGTATTTTAAATGTATGCAATGTTAAGTACGTGTGCGATAAACTAATTGTTTGGTGATAGTAGTGTTTATTAATAATTGAGGTGAGTGTTTGAAACTATTATACATTCAAAATTATTTGCTTATGTCTTACTTAAACATTAATATAATATTGTTTAACATATTGTCGAATGTTTAATGTAAATATTGTTTGTAAATATTCAATAGTAATAATAAATAACGGGGATAGTATTTGCATACGTACAGTGAAATTTTTGTAGCATTTTCTACTATTTTTTCTATAAGATGTTTACACTATTTATACATTAGTAAAAAATTAAGATATATATATATTTTTAAATCTAAGAAAAGGTATTTTTACAAGACTGGATGTTATGATTATTTGATGATGATTTATTTATTTAAAAATAGTCGTTTTTTATAACTCACGCATGTTATGTCGGTATATATAAATGTGCTAGGGCTTTGGGTCAAGGATACAAAGCGGCATTTTCAAATAGAACGGAAGCAGTGCCATTCACCTGAGAATATCCTCGTATCATAAGTCAATTTGGTTATTACTATAGTTTTGAGGTATTTATTTCCGGAAATAATTGATCGAGAAGCTCGCTTATCTGTTAAGATATATCTTTTTAAGGACAATGCGGTTGCGATAGAAATGTGGAATTTATCAATCTTTTCATAGTATAATTTTAAGAATAAATTTAAAACATAAACGAGTGAAATGCTAACAAATGAAATAAACCATTAACATTAAAATATATTACATACATTGTGTTGATAGAAATGTTAGTTAAATAGGTCAAGAAAACCACCTTCAATGGAGCAAACCGTGAAGCACACGACGTCCACATAGCCTCCTTAGACTGACTTCGTTAGAAGACACTCCTTTTGTGTTCCAGTTGACTACAAAATGTATGAAATGTTTAATAGGTTACATATTGTCTCATAGCAACCGTTGTAGTGAGTTCATCAAGTTTGCCCCGTTGTTTCTTCTATTGTTCAAGATAATTATATGCCGTGATAATTAATTCAAATCAATTATGGAAGAAATTTATATGAAGGACTTTCTTAATCTATGTGCATAATAATAGTTTACTTTTTACTGGTGATAGTCTCTGCTGCCGTCTAAGTAGGTAGCAAAGCATCTCTTATTTCTACCGATAAACCAGTAATGCAAACATTACTTTGGTCCGGTTTGAAGGCGTTGTAGGTAATGTAATTAATCGTGTAATGATACGCAGCATCTTACGTCTTAAGACGACGAGCACAATGTCGTGCAGTTGATGTCGTTCTAACTAATGCCACATTGTTATGGACAAGCGTTTCCTTTATCATTAGCTGAACGTCCCACACGTCTCGTCGCTTGATCGAATAAAAAAAAATTGAATCTGATTCTTTTGAAAGGAGAATTAGTATTTTAGGAAGGTCCTCTTTATATTTATATTAGTGGGAGTCGGATTGTTGTCTCACAAGGAGAGAGTCAAACACAATGTCTACTACACTAGGCAATACTGGTAGAAGTGCTCTGAAGGATATTGTTTCTAATATATCTTAATACAATCCCAAAGTTTTCCTTCAAAAATCTGAAGCTTATTGAGAATCTAATTCTCGTACTTTCGAGCTATACTAATACACCTTTATTGAGTTTAGTATTTAATATGACATTAACAGGTAAATAGTTTATAACATGTCTGATGTCTTACACCAGCGACATTTGTTTATAAGCGTAATAAATTGTTAATAGAGAAAAGTTGATTCAGATGCGACATGTTTAAAAATATGAAGTGACACTCCGCCTGTTTAAATAACTAATGTTATGTTTTAATAGAGTTATTGAAGAAAACCTTTGTGAAAATTTCATCAAGTAAAGGTTACAGTTGAAAATGTATACTATATAATACTATATTATATACCTATTACTATATATATATATATATATATATAAATGTACTTACTACTGTATATATAATGGTGGTATAAATATAACAAAAATGTTAAACATGAGTAATTAATAATTTATTATCAAAAATGTATGAGTAGTCCTTAACACAGATGGTAGGACATTAAAATATATTAAGACAATAATGCGGTTATAAGGTCAATAAAGTAGATAGGGGCTGTAAAGGGTCCTACACTTCACGAGAGCCAAGCCAACTTCACCTGCTCGTCCACCCTGCTAATCAACAAATATAATTCTGTCTCCACCAATCTGCATTGGATCAGAGTGGTCGGAAATGGTTCAAATCCCAACATATGAATCCCTATCACATCGTCGTGGGAATCTTTAAAGAGGCCCATGTCCAGCAGTGGACATCGATCGGATAATGATGATCATTATACATATGGTGTCATCGTGTATCATAGATAATTATGTGACATCACACAAACGTGGAGATCTTTGTGGGAGGCCGATGTCCAGCAGTGGACGTCTATTGGCGAATGATGATGAAGTCAATAAATTTACTACATTTTAATCGTTAATATTAAAATCATAATAATATATCTATTGACCATTTATTTTATTTTTATTTTGAACAGGTGATATAATAATGTAACACTTTTGCCAATTGCTGGGTAAAATGTTACAAACGCTGATGCACAGACTTACATTTTATGATTGATAGTTTATGCAGCCATGATTTCTTTCTTAGGTGTGTTGTGAAACAGCACTGTAGTATCGGGATAATAATAATAAGACTAAGATAAGCCCTGCCTGTTGTAGAAGGCACTAAAAGTGTCTAGGAGTTCGCGGGCCTTGAGGGTGGGGGCGCTTGTTGACCAACAAGCGAACCTGCGTGGGACACATAACAGTGATAGTGCCTAGGAGGATTTGGCTCTTCCTCAGAGACGTACAAAGAGAGAGATCTCAAGGCCTCTTCTGTTTTTGAGTACAAGTACCTTACACAACGTCTGTTTTGGATAGAGTTATTTGTGAGATGTAAGAAAAAACTTGTCTTAAATTCAGTAATGAGTCATTGTAAAGACATTCAGCCTCGTTACTGCTCCGCCTGATTAGTGTAAGTTATTGTCGAGTTGGTGCACCTTTAACAGACAAAAAGGCAGGCAGAGTAATATAATGGTTCTTATTGTTTTACAAGGTGAACACCTTTTCAATAATATATATTGAAGAAATTTCATTGTTTAGTTTTAAAATGAATCGTAATAACTGCGACATAACTATGTGATAATCTTTGTGTGAATTGTTTTTCTTAGAGGTTAACAGTTGATGTACCGGAGGACTTAGTCTGCCGATTAATTGTCATTCAGTCTCCTACATTGATATATCAAGATTATGAGATATTCTAGTTTTCTTTTTATTTATAAGTAATCTATTCGTCTGATGATTAAGGTTACGTGGAACATAAACCATCAGAAGAATTTTCTCGTGTCTATGAGTTTTGGAAATAACAGGTTAGTGCTATTTATTTACTCGGTACGCTTGTATACTATTTATTTATTACTTTAAAAGTTTATTTAACATTTTCAAAGACGAATTATATAAAAAAAAATTAGACTGCAATCAGTCATTTGAAAAGTTGAAGCCTAATTAATAGATTCTTCTTTCGAGGTAGTTCACTGTCTCTGTTGTTTTTATTCTTCAATTGTACCTACGTAATTGCTGCCACATTAAATCGAAATGAATGTTGGCTGATGATCATCATCATTATCATCAGCTGATAGACATCCACTGCTGGACATAAGCCTCCCCATTAGATCTCTACATCGATCGGTCCTGCACTGCTCGCATCCAGCGGCTTCCCACAAACTTCACCAGACAATCAGCATGGCTTTCGTTACAGCCGGGGACTAGGCCGGCGGTTTTAGGAGTTCATTTAGGGAGATTTGGACCAGTTCCTACCATGCTGGCCCATTGAGGGGCTGATGGAAGCCGGGTAGATTTAATAGATACGTGTAATAATGAGAGAGAACAACCGCCAAAACTATTGTCTCTCGTTGTAATAACTGATAAGAAATTTACATAATGATCTATGATACACGCTGACAACGTGAGTTCATCATCAGCCGATAAATGTCCACAGCTGGACATGGACTTCCCTCAAAGATTCCCACATCGATCGGATAGGGATTCATATTGAGGAATTTGCGTCATTTCCCAACACGCTGGCCCAAACCGCGTTGGTGGGAGCCGGAGTTTCGTTTATTGATTAGCAGGGTTCACCACGAGCAGGCGAGATTGGCTTGGGTCCCGTGAGTTGTTACGCAGAACCCTTACACTTCATAATTCTTGAACAAATGTTATACTGTCATATAATTACTAATATTGTATATATTTATGAGGACAAGTATCAGCTTTATAACGTCAACATTGGATATGTTTTTATAAAAAAAAAAAAACTATTGCCAATAGAGTTTTCGTATTCTCTATATACTTTGGCAAACAATAATGTAGTAATATTACCATAATAGTTTAGCAATGGTGTTTTTTTTTACAATAAAGCGACGAGAGAAACGGGATCTTCACGTGATGGTAAGTGATAAGTCTGTCCATGTCAACGTGCCGGTAGTTAGGATGATATATGCTGCACCACGTTGCGCTGGTCGATACCCCAGTACACAAGCTACAGCTCTCTTCAAACCGGAATACAGTAATGTTTGCACACTAGCGTTTGGCGGCAGAAATAGAGGCTACGGTGGTACTTACGAATTTTTTTGTTTTATGTTTGGGAGATCCGTGGATTTGAAGAAACTTCAAAGGGAATAAGCCTTGAAAATTTAATACAGTAATCATCACATAATTTCCATTCCCATTATACTTGCCCAGAATCGTGAATAATTAACAAACGTTTGTGAATACAGACATCACGCAAACATAAGTGATAATATCACAGAGGTCGCAAGGGTTAAAACTTGATATAAAACAGTTTTTGGAAAAAAAGAAGTTTTGCAAACGATTACGGATCGATCGACGTCGTGTATTGATGATACTAATAAAAAAAATGTTATTTACTATAAAGGTTTTGATAAAATCTATATGTTATGGTTGTTGGTGTTATATAGATATGTTTTCCTGTCACCTACATGATGTGGTTTAATTCTTTAATCTACATGTTTATGTAAAGATCATAAGTTCATTGCTTTTACGTTTATTCGATCTGTTTGAGTATACTTCGCTGAATTTTTATGAATGAACTTGGTACATTAGGATTAACGATAAGAACTTCCGAGAAGTTTCATAACTAGGAAGTTTCAGAGAGTTAGCAATTTTGAGATGATTACAGGTTATCCTCGAATCATCATAAAAAGTATTTTTATCTCGTGCAATATCTTCTAATAAAAGTTTTACTGATTAAGTATTAGCGGGAAAGTTATACTTACGTGCAAGATGTCAGAAGGATTTAGGTTCAGTTGGGTAAACCTAAGGTCGTGGATTCTGTTTTTCAGCTGTACTACTTACAGCTTACATAAACGTATTGAAAAGCCTTCTTAATTGGAAATGCTGCATTATAATGATTTCAGGATTACTATCATGTAGTTTTTTTACATATCGATCGGTCGCTTGAGTAGTGAAATGGAGAGGGAGAAACGAAAAACGCTAGAAGAAATAAATAGTCTAATATTGTGTATCTTTATTCAATTTAGTGATAAAACTAGCAGGTTTCACCCAATGATAAGTGATACGCCTGCTCATAATGACGTGGCGTTAATTAGGATGATATATACTGCACCAACTTGCGCTCGTCGCATGAGGTGTAAAATTCAGTATCGTTACCCCAGCAATTACACTAGCTACAGCACCCTTCCAAACGGAACAGAGTAATGTCAGTACTATTTGGCGACAGAAATAAATGCTGCGGTGATACCTACTTAGACAATTTCCGGCAGTAAACCCTTTAGCCACCAGTCTTGCGGGGATGTTAAATAAGATAAATGACCATAATGACCTGTGATTCAAATTATAATGTTCAAGTTATTGTTTGTGATAAAAATTGCAAGTTCTTTCTGTCGCTGTCATCAGCCGATAGATGTTCCCTGCTGGCCACCCCCAAAGAACTTCACATCGCCCAGTTCTGTGTTGCCTGCATCCAGCGGCGTTCCGTAACTTTAACGAGACAGTCAGCATGACATTCAGTACCGCCGACAACTATTAGCCCTCGTTTTTAGGGGTTCATATGGAGGCGATTGGGACTATTTCCTACCACGTCCGCCCAATACAGGTTGGTAAGAGTCAGAGTTTCGTTTGTTGATTACCAGGGTGCACCACGAGCAGGTGAATTTGGCTTGGGTCCCATTAGTTGTTACGTGGGGTCCCTTACATCCTATAATTGTTGAACGAATTATGACGTACACTGCTGGACTTCTTCACGTAGTACTGCGCTACAGTGGGCATGGCCTCTGATGTAATTAGAGGTTCATTCAGAGGGATGAAAATCCAGTGGAGTAAATTTCTTACAACTCATTGCTCTGTTATTCATTTAATGAGTTTATCTCTTTGTCGTGTTCCGCGATTTGGTATTTACGTAAGATACTACATAAGCCAATGAAAGAGATAAATGTTCGTGATACTGATTATAACAAAGTTTAAAATGTCACGAGAAATAATATCTATGAGGTTTAATGAACGATTGTATAGTTATTGTATTAGTTAATAAAATGTCTTGTCTGGCTGCAGGGACAAAGGCCGACAACAATACAATATATAAACATAGAGTAGGGAGACTTGTCTTACCTCCATGAGAGCGATGTGGTGCAGTGTGTATCATGGTAACTATTGACACGTTTTAACCAGTAAATATTCTACTAGTTTTATTTTCGAACAGCCTATTTACGTCCCCAATGTTGGGGCACAGACCTACCCTCATTATGAAGATACCACAATGCGGGTTGGTGATTTCACACACACCTTAGAATAAATTCTAATTCATGTGCAGGTTTCCTCACGATGTTTTCATTCGCTTTTTGTATTTCGCTGTTTGTAAATATTAAAGTCATCGGCACATGCCGAGATTTGAACACGCGACCTTCGGAATCATAGCCGCACGCTCTAACCATTATTCCAGCGAGCTGCTTCTGCTTCTACTCGTTTATTTACTTATAAATAGAAATCTTTGTAGATTAAAATTTACGTAATCTTTCTGTTATCATGAAGTAAATTACAGTCCGCAGTGACTACTCTTTTAATTTCCGCTATACTTGATTTACTGATGGTAGGTCTCTATAGCCGGAGACTGTTAAAATAGATATTATATGTGTATCACTCATCATCAGGTGAAAAGAAAAAACTAATTAACACATGATAAACGTTTAAAACTCGCAAGTTAGTAATATGACGGTGAAAATATCTGCAATGCTCTTATATTTATTTTCGTGTAAGAGAAATTGCTGTTTGTTTTCTTATAACGATGCTTTAAGATGTGACGATTTACGGTAATTGGATGATCGGCGTGATGCATTCCTCACACACAAAAAAATTATTATACAGTAGTGAAATTCACTGAATTACGCTTTCTGCCCAATGTTTTTTTTTTATACAATTAAGCGCCGAGACGAGTGGGAGGTTCGCCTGATGGTAAATGATACGTCTGTCCATAACAACATAGCGCTAGTTAGGATGTACCATATTGCGCTCGTCATCTGAGATACGAGATGTTGAGTTTCGTTACCCCAGTAACTACACTAGCTACAGCGCCCTGCAAACCGGAACACAGTTATGTTTGCACACTATTGTTTGGCGACAGAAACAGGTGCTGCGGTGGTATCCACTTAAATGGTCTCCGGCAACAGAGACCTACTACCAGTAACTCAATGGCTGTCCACCGAGTCTCCAAGTACTCGTGCCTCCAACGATTTCATGCGATCTCTAAGGATGTTCTTATTCCATCTTTCATGCGACCTTTACATTACTTGGTATATTGCCACTTCAACGTTACTAATCCGCTGGTTCATGTGAGCGACTTCGGTCTTGTACATATCTCCTCATTCATCATTCCCGCGCAACAACTCATGGGATACAAGCCAACTTCACCTGCTCGTGGTGCACGCTGCTAACCAACAAACGATTCTCTGGCTCCCACCAAATCGCATTGGAGCAGCGTGGTGGGGAAAGGCCCGAATCTCCCCATATGAATCTCTATCTGTTAAGGACTATGAGCGGTAGTGGACATATATGGGCTGACGATGATGATCCATCATTCAATCGCGTTGCGAAACATGGAGCATAATCTTCCCTAAAACACTCGTGTTCGAGTGATAACAAGTGTATATTCATTAAACCACCGAATTATGTACTAAATGAAGCGAATTTGTTAGTGAACCGCTAAAGACATTACTTTCTCCGTTATCGCGCGCCAGTCCACCAACGACTTCCATACACTGCGCTCCTCTCAAACAACAGCCGTTTGCTTACTAACGCACATTTGTTTACAAAACTTGAATTTACAAATAATGTACTTAGCATACGTACAGGGTCCATTTGAGGACCTAGATTTTAACCAGTGCTAGAAATGTTTTTTACGAAGTTTAACTAAAGTGTAATAAGATCAGTGTGAAAATAATGACTGTTTAAGTTAAGTTTAATTCAATTAAGGTAAGTTTTATTGTTATGATTTATTTAACTTAATTAATAATATCGCTGACATAAATTATCAGTTTTCACTTTAGATCTTATATTAGTAATAATTAATAGTGTATGTCGGTGTTTAACTGGCGATTAACTAATTCTAAGGAGACTTAGTTATCTTAAGGCAATGTATATGAGGAATTGAAAATTCGCGGTATTATTCTAGTTGACGAATAAAAAAATTATTAAACATAATTATAATCATATATATATATGTATATCAATTAAACAGTATATATAAAAAAAAATTGTTAATATAAACGAATACATGATTATTTAACAACAGTTGTAGTGCAGTAGTTCTCATTTGCCGGAGATCGTCAAGGTACCATTTAGTTCATAAAGTATAGTTCCAAAAGTATAATGCAAATGTTGTTGTGATCCGATTTGAAGGACTTTATAGTTATAGAAATTACTAAGGTAACGAGTTAACAATACATCGAGGCGATGAGTGCAACTGGAGCCGTGTACCATCATAACTATGTATATATATTACTATCAGGTGAACGCTCTCGTTTATTATTCGTTTGTACTATATTTATATAAAAAATATAGCTTCTAGTTTCTTTATTATTTCATATAAATTGTTACATAACATACATAGTTTTCTTTTTAACATATGTATGTACGTTTCGTTTCTTAGTTTGTACTGTTATCGCATACGAAAACTATTCTTGGCGTTAAAAATTGAGTCATAAATCTTTTGGTCAATTTGTAGGCCGATGTTAGGACAATTAGATTTTTTAGTTCCTACGTCAAGATCGTGATCGACTGATGGTAATTCCACCGTTGTATGCAATGTAGCCATTTTGAGATCAAGGGTAACCTGTTTTGTAGCACAATTGCTAACTTTATTAACGCATTGTTTACCTTTACAATCATTTTCTTTTCTAGTAAACAGTATTATGTGGTTTCTTAACCGTAGAACGAAAAGATCTTTAAGAATAGATCTTGTAATTTTATTCTACGGAATGAAGAGACAAAGATGTTTACCTGATGGTAAGAAATACGCATGCCCATACCAACATGACCCATCCTCATGTTGTGGACAAAGAGGTACAGCTTATAGCTTTTCATAAGAACAGCAATAGGAGTTTCCGTACAAATACAAAATCGATATCTTAAAAAAAAAAGTGAATATGCTGTTACTAGGTTAGTACTTTACCACCACAGACCACATCACAATATCAGGTGGGATCGTGTTCAAGCGCTAACCTTGTCGATTTAAAAAAAACAACATGGCGCTCGTTTGGGTGATGTACACATTATACTCGTCGCCTTGAAACATGATGTTTTCAGATATCCCAGTAATCTCATTAGTTACAACGTCCTACAGACCGGAACACAGTGATGATTGCACACTGCTATTTGACGGCAGATATAAGAGCTGCGGTGGTACTTAGACGGTGTCCGGAAACCTTAACCTACCAATATCCGTCTATGGATATTATCATAGTTTATTTCTGAGGATTTTTTTTTCTTGAAAAGCATATGAATTGTAAAGCAAATAATTCTAATTCCTTTAGCTAAAAACATTGTGATTGATTCGAAATATTTTTGATTAGAGTTAGTTCGATTTTTTATATATTTATACAACTTCCTGTTTTTTGAAAAGTAGTATTTCACTTTAGATTATACTAGCTGTTCCCCGCCAGCTTTGCTGCTTTTTTAGTAACACCCTCCCTTCTTCCATTTGAGAAAGGGATTTTGTAAAATCGTTTGTTATCAGACCTATACTTGGCAAAAGGAATATTATCTTTAAGCTTTATGATTACGGAGATATGGTTATTAGTAACACGGATGGAAATATTTTATATATATAAAAAATCATTACGTAATTGTAATTAATATACAATATGGAAGAGATTTATTTGAAACTATTATACTATATTTGTATAAGTTACGTGGAAGGAGTGTAAAGTAGATATGAGGTATAGTGATGTAACGATCTACACACCCTTTCCTTTGTGCTTTATGTACAGTATGAATGGCAAATTTAATGGTCGCAGGTCGACGGCTTGGGCTCGTGACGATGGAGTTTGAATTAAAGTTTACCTTGCTTATAATATTCAGTACGTCTTGGGACTTGTTGGCTGTCTACGTTTGGTTGTAGTATCGAGAAACTTCATCGAAGTCGTTAAAACATTAATTTAACCTCGTTGTTTGCTGCTGTGTATGTAGAATCAAATTTACCATCATTGCTATTATTGTTACCTTTTTCAATTAACAATAATTCTAATTAAGTTATTTAACTTGTTGTCTTTATGCGTGTATTATAAACTACATAATATTGTTTAGCCATTGCTCGTGTTTTTATACATGAAAACTTTATTTGCTTTTAGATGATTGGCAGAGTGTTTAGCTGCATAAACTCCTTTAATGAAATCAAGGTTTATAAGGATAAGTGGTTAGCACCTGAACTGGATAGGCATAGTAATAATACTGACAATATTTATTTATGGTGAAGGTTTAGTTGTGATCAGAACATTCACAACTTCGTCTTTAGCCTCAGACGAAGGCTTTAAAGACATTAATCTAAAATGTAGGGCACTATTTATGTGAGCTATGATTATTAGGCTGATACTATTCTGACAATTTTTTATGAAAGTTGCAAATTAAGTAAACAATTTAATATAATATACCATAGACAAAGTTTTATGAAACATGATTACTAATACCCCAAGGTATTAGTAATTGAAAGTCTCTCATGCTGGAGAACGTTTAGGTAGGTACTGCCGCAGCTACTCGTTCTGTTGCTAAATAATAGCCTGCAAATATTACTGTGTTACGGTTTGAAGCGCGTTATAAGTAGTGAAATTACTTGGGTAACAAGACAATATTGTAGTAGGTAAGTGTATTACTAACAGGTGAACATCCTGCTGGGGTCGTCGCTACGTTGAATAAAATAAGAATTAAAAACTTTTACAAAGAAAATCAATGTCCTTTACAATGTTTATTACACTGGATTGGAGTCTGCTGAGTGCGGCGGTTTTCATTTTGGAGTAATTATTCGAAAATTTAATTTATATAAACACTTGTGCTAACTTGTCACTATCGCCACGTTGAGTTCATGTAAGATACCAACCGGTTAATCGTTATCATTCACGATAATCGAGACCCGTTTGTCCTGGCACGTCGACGCAAATTTCGGTATGCGTCAAACGAACCCTTTACCATTTCTAAGAGGTAATATTTCTGTTACTCCTCCTTAAGTATGATCACACTTAACTTTTTATATCGTCGTTACAAACTACAGTTTTTATACTACGTAGTGATGAGACGAGTAACAAGTTCACCTAATAGTAAGTGATACACTTGCCTATAACGATATTGTGCTCGTCGCTTTGAAATATAAGATGTTGCCTTTACAAGCTACAACGTGCTTCAAACTGTACCACAGTAATGTTAGCCACTAGTGTTTGGTGGCAGAGATATACCCTGGGGTGGCAACAAACTACCACCAGTATAACCTTATACCTTTTAACAAAGGAAAAAAAAAATATTTGTTATATGTCGATTTCGTTAGAAATCATATGCGACTCGAATCACGTAAAGTTAAAAAAAAGTGACAGTGGGAATATAAATCAATTTCTATCCGTCCTTGGTTATTGTGTTTCGGTTTTTCAGTATATTTAACGATATTTAAAATGTATTATCGTTGTGAGTTACGTTCAATTACAGTAATATGAATAATTTACTTTCACATCCATTGCTCACCGGATCCAAGTCGAACGGCGAGGCTTTGAAGTAAGAGCACTTTACCGCTTCGGTGATTACGTTGATGAGCAAATCCATTTTGGTGGCAAATAAAATTATTTTCACGGATTGTTACTTTAAATAACTTCAATTTAAGCTTTGGAAAGTATATTTAACGTTAGCGGCGAAGCTGGAAGCTATTAAGTAAAGGTCTTACGTCTTGAGATGTTTTAAAGTATGCTTGTAAAAAAGAAGCTATGGAACATGCCTGAAAACTCAGATACTGTTCAATATCATGAGATTTTTTGGCGCTGGTGCTGTCTAGTCCTAGGACGGAGGCTATTCCTAATGCTAGTTGGTTGACCGACAGATACAACTTATTATTTGCTGCGATCGAGAACAGGAGTCCACAGTCTTAAAGGAATGACTTTGAATCGCTGAGCTCTAGGAGTAAATAATTATTTTACTTCAAATATTTCTTCGATTCGTTGAAATCATTACAATTTGTCTATTACAATATATATAATTGCTTTAGAAAGGCAAAACTGGCTTTACGTCTTGCTATACCGTCACTAATTACAATAAATACGTTATTTAACAATAAAACGAGGAGTCTTAGGTAAAAAATCAAATTCTACATAACTGCAGGTAGAGTAATCGAAATGATTTAAATGAATGACCTATTAGTATTCTTCTGTTTTAGTATTATAATAAAAAGTACTTGTGAATAATTGAAGTAATCGTACATACATCCAGTTATTAATTCACCTAGAATAAAGATATCGACTTCTATTTCGGAGTCTGTGAGGGTCAACATGCTCATTAACAGGCAGATAAAGATTTACTGCGTTATTTTTTTGTTGAAAGTAAGATTACCTTTTCCTTATTGGTTCCGTCGTAATTACTTTTTATTTTATCTATAATACAATACTTGTTCACATAATGGTAATGGTGTACGAACAATTTGTTTTTTGAAAGATTATATAATATTCTAGCAAAGTAGGAACAAGTACAGCTTCTAATGGGTTTGTATATTTTGATACAGCAACAGATTTTATAATTTATATGTAATCCTCAGAAAACAGTGTTAACACATTACTCTTTAGTGATTGATCTTTGCTAATGGAGAAAAATAACTCGTGTTCTTTTATATGGTTATATAAAAGAACATTCTTTTAGCTCCACGATAATATAATGTTATATAAATCATTGAATGGGAAGTGTAGCGTAAGATACCGCAGAGGTTTAGCCTTACACTAGTAATACGGAAGATCCTGGTTTGATATCGGGGATCACGTTGTGGAGTTGGATTGGTGGTAAACGTTTTTAGTATTCGCTTAGCTATCTACTATCATCGTATAAATCTGCTGCCGTAATAATATTGCAGTGTGTGGCTGTAAAACGATCAGAGCCAGATCATTCTGGTTGAGCATGCTTAACCGTCTGCAGGCTCATTGTTAGTTAACACGATAATACATTGAGGTCAAGTGTTAGTCTATTGTATTGTAAAAATATTCAAATTCATCATCAAATCATCTATATTTCGCTTCCGTTGCCATTTATTCTTCTGTATCTATTTGTCAATGCTGCTTTAGTTAGATTTAAATGAAAGATGAACATGTAAACTTTTCTAGGTTATTATCGCATATGGGAATTGTACAATTAATGTAACATGACCGAGGCACACAATTGTTCCTAATTTGTATTAGTAGACAGTAATAGCAAGTAAATTAATTGCTCTACATCATGGGTATCAGTTTCTTACTATGATGTCACAGTTTGCATTAATGTGTGACATGTTAATCAAAATGAGAAACATTATCGCTTTTTAATAAAACCAAATGATGAGGCTAGTTGGATGTACATATGCATGCCATTGCTTAAAGACAAATATCTAAAACAGTGCAGCACTACGTTGTATTAGTTGCTGTGAACCTTAATATATTATATTTCGTTATCTGAGTAATTTAGCTACAGGTCTAACTACAGCTGTAGCTACAGCGTCGTTTAAATGGAAACAGTAAAGTTTGTTTAGGGAGAGACTATTCTCTCTTCGACTAGTCTAACTCGTATTTCAAGTTATATTATAATATAACATTCTACGTCTTCCGGTACGCGGTCGCCATTCGAGGATCTTGGTTCCTTGTCAGCTGTCAGTCTTCCGAGCGATGTGTCCTACCCATTGCCACTTGAGACTAGCAATCTTTTGGACTTTTGGAGAGGGTGTAAGGGGCCCCGCCCAACAACTCATGGGACCCAAGCCAGTCTGACCTGCTCGTGGTGCACTCTGCTAATTAACAAACGAGGCTCTGGTTCACACCAACCCGCATTGGGCTAGCGTAGTGGGAAGTGGCCCAAATCTCCTTATATAACCCCCACAAATATTGAGGTCTTTGGGGAGGCCTATTTCCAGCAGTAGACGACTATCGGCTGATGATGATGATGAATCTTTTGGACTATGTTGGTGACCTTAGTTCTGCGGATCTCCTCAATTCTGATTTGGTAACGATAAGTCTATTCTATTATATTTTATTACTCTATAGTGAGATTTCAAAATAGATAAACGTAAATTAAACTATGTAATTAGAAGAATGAAAAGCGTATCTTTATATAATTTCGTATAACGTTAGCGCGTAATCATGAAGTATGTATTGTTAAAAATTAAGGTGATTTTATTAGTGTAATAATTACTTGTGTATATACAAGCTCTAAATCGTATCAGAAGTAATAGCGTGATAAAAAATAAAAGAAAAACTTGCTTAAACTGCTGGATCGTTTCAATTTCAAACGGTGTCCTCTCGTAACGTGTGTGAACTCCTAACTCGGGACCGTCGTCGTGGACCCACGCCTACTTCCTCCGCGAGCCGAATGCCTGAAGCGAGCTGAGCTGAATCAATAATTATAACACGTAACCTAACAAAACGAGAATCGTACGTGATCACTTTCTAAGTAAATACAACTTATGTAATGTTAAGCAACGAAACTCGTGACCTTATTCTTAAACTGTTGGTTAACATATATATGGGGACAATGAAACATCAACAGCTGATCTAGGGTTTGATATAGTTACTTGATTTTTATTCGACAAAAGGACAAGGAGATCTTATTACGGTAGTAATTTCACTGGTAAAAGCGTTTAAGCATTACTAGCCTAAACTACTTCAATACTTCTATCAATTCTTTTATTTGAATCTTAAGATTCCAATGTAATAAGAAAGATAAAGAAATGTAGATTATATCTAGCTGTCATTTTGTCAATCTTCCGTCAGAACAGGAATGGATCTCTGACTGTGTTAATATGAAAGCCAAAATATTCCGGTGGATATAGACAACCGTTCGCCTTTTATAATATACCTTATTTAAAAAGCGAATGAGATCGAGTGGAAAAAATTATAATATAGTAAATATTCTACCATTATCTTTTCCCTGAGAGTTCTTCAGAAACATGAAAATTATAAACTCGTGGTAAATATAACTGTAATTAACAAAACTTAAGTAACCATCTTGATGTTCCCGCTGCCGGAACTAGGGGCTTCCTCTCACAAGAGAAGCCAAGAACTTTTTTATTCATTACATTTGGCACCCGGTCAAGTTTGTATTAACGGAAGTCTCATCAGTTTAAAAGCTTCTTGAAACTTGACGATATCCTTGCAACGTTTTTCTTCACTCGAAACCTGTAGTTCGTTTAACACGGAGGCTAATATTGCCAAAGTGGTCATTAAAGCCTTATGTAGTATCTAGAAAATGTGAACAAAACCATTTTCCTGCTACACATTTTAAATTTACGCATACTCTTTTTGATGTACATTAAACATATGGTAAAGTTATATCATTAAATTAATAACACCACATTTGCTAGAGATCATTTGAGAAAATTACTTCTGTAGCTAAAGCACTCCTATTAACGGACTCGTATATTTTATACGGATGTATTGTTAAGAGGCGGAAATGAAAACGGCTGGAAATCGAGAGGGACACATCAACACAGATGAGCTTCGCCTGCGATGCGGAAATAGGAAATCTTTGAGTGCGTATCTAATGGATCCGCCGAGTCCCTGCCATTATGTCGATTTACTTCTTTACCATGTTAAGGAAGAAGAAAGGCTTTCATTGTATTAAAAATACATTAATTATAGTCTTTGAACACTATATAAAATGACTTTTAATCTTTCAACTAATCGAATATTATTATTATTTATAAAGAACAGTCTTTATCCCCAAATAATAGGAACTCTCTACAGAAACTGGTTTATTAAAAAAAAATTGGCAATATTATTTCCGGTACAGTTTCATAATAAAAATATGATGTATTAACAAGTGACAAGATGTTAATAAGAAAAAAAAACGTACTACAATTGTATTTACTATATACATATACGATCCACAGATAACAAATCACACTTACAATTTTATCTGTTAATAGAGAGATAATTAGGTAGCCAGACATCTTTACTTAATTTCTTGATTTGGTATCGATACATTTTTATAAAATAGACACATGTTCAAATCGATACCTCCAATTATATTCATGAAATATATAAATGAATATATAAAGCACAGTATTTGATACTACGAACCATTCTTAGAATATTATAAGTTTATTAAAGCACAATACTGATTATAGTATAAGTACGTTTGAATAAAGTCGATTGCGAATTGTCATTCATATCAAATGACTTCTACCGAAATTTATCTCTACTTTATCGTTTACCTTGTTAACGCTGATTAGGTATTGTTTAATTCATCATTATCGTCTTTAGAGATATCCCACTTTAATCTTGGAATTACGTGAAATATTTAGTGCGGTTAGTAGTCGGCCACCGGCCGGTCCACATAACTTTAATACAGGACGAGGTGAGTGAACTTACTTCACACTTAACTAACATATATACATAATATGTATAAAGTCGAATTTTTAGAAGGAACTAATTACTTTTATTTTTGTTTTGCTAACATACAGTATATTTAATTTTATTAATTATGAATATGATTAGCTTTACAATTTCTTAAATCTATATCTACATATATATCTACGTATATATAAGAGATTTCCATGTATGTAGAGACCCACCATGATGTCTTTAGATCCACGAGGCTTGGAGATTTTAAATTTGGTAGAAATGTTCCTGTTACCGAATATAATTCAGCTACGAATGAATTTTACGAAATGTTACCCCCAAAATAGGGTTGCGGAGGTGTTAATAACGGAAGGTGGTAGGAATATTTTTGAAAAATTTCAAGTCTAAATTTCGAATCCGATCCTAGATTACGGCCAAATAATATAAGTTTATAACAAGTAGTTTCCAAACAACCCAACAGATGGCGTTACTATGAACAATAGATCACGTTATCGTTTATCATAGCGCAAATCCTCATCAGGATCGTATATATTTGCGTACATTGTCTTCGGCCGACAACTCATTACGGAGTATACAACTGAATCCATTTACTGGAACTTTCCGGATCTCTGTGATGCCGGGACTTAGGTCACTAAGCCGTTACGGAGTATACAATTGTACCATTAATTGGATCGCTCTGAATCTTCTTAATATCAAGAATCGAGACAGTAGCAGCAGGACGAAGTATACAACTGTATTCATCAACTTGATCTCTCTGGATCTTCGTAGTACTGTTGTATTTAGTAACTTGCCACTATACAGTGCTGGTATTGCTTCGTGCGTTGTCATTCACCAGAGACACCACACCCCACCTCAACAAGTTTTGTTTTTAAAGAATCAAATAAATATTGTCGTATCAAGAATAACTCTATAGTAAATTATCTTACAATGGTAAGTACTATATTAATTATTATTAAACATAATATATTCGGTATCACAATAGCGTGGATCATGCTATCCAGTACGAGCACAAACCTGTTAAGAGTGCTAATGAAATATCTAATAAGAACTGTTCAAAAATTATGTGCTAACAGACGTGGTTCATGCTGCGGTGGAGTCCATAATTTATGTAAATGTTTGCGTTTCACGTAGATAGGAACAGGATGAGAATGGCTGAAGGTTGTACTCAGTAGCATGCAATATTAAAACTACTAACATAATCGTTTTATCTAATTTCAATTTGAAGTATCAACGAACTTTGTTGTAGTGAAGGTTTATATCGTGTTATATCTGAAAACTAACTCATCATCATCAACCCATAGACATCCACCGAAAATTAACTACATTCACATATTAATTCGATAACTTCTGATAAAATCTTTCTATTCTACTTGCTGATCGACCGATTCTTCTGGATTTAGTCCTAAATGTAACTACCGTTTTTATTTCCCATAGAAAATATTAACATTGTAGCTTGTTGAATAATGCGCCAATTTCTTATTAAACCGCCGTTGGGCCAGTTTCCGGAGACAGTAGTGTACGGACATTAATGTATCCCTAAAGAGCTGTAGCTACTGAACTGCTCTATAAACATCTAAGAGAATATCTTTTTCAAGGTAATTTGTTTCATTGCTTATTACTTCTTGGAATTTTTTTTTTTTTTTTTAATCATTCCACTGCGTATTGTGGGTCAGGGCCTTTCTTATCTTTTCTTTTATTTCTAGTTGTAACTCATTCCAATCTTTCATTCTTTATCTTTCACTCCCTGCTCTTGTTACACACTTCTTTTCTTCTAACATTCTGCATCCTAATTCTTCTTCCATTGTTCTCCTGAGCGAAGACCGTCGTCTCACGGGTGTTTTTCTATCTAGAAAAGAACTGAAGGTCATAAAAATTTTCCTGCATCAATTCTTAAAATTTGCTTCTGTTTTCTTTTCTTATTTAATTCTTACAAAACGACTTTGTCTTTATTTACAATTTTGATATACTTCGCTATAGGTATACTAATATTTACTGATTTGTTTTTAAAATTGCTTTTTATTTCTTTTAATTATTTCTGATATAGCTCCTGTAATATCAGGAACACTTGACGACTGTCGTCCTCACTCATTATTGTACATGTGGTTGAAACGTGTTACTTTTAAACCAACTTAACATGTAGATAAGTTATGTTTACGACAGAATATTTCAGTTATCTTATTGAACGTAAAAAAAATTTATGGCAATGATTTGTGAAGGTGTAATTGTATCGATAAGAGTTTGTGTTTCGTTTGCAATTATGTGTTATAGGTTCAAGATACAGCAGCGCGTTATCTGATGTGATTACGATAGCCGCTTTATCTTACCGCTTTGTCATATACTATTTTATTATTATATAACTAAACTATTAAAACTACTTTTAAACTAATGAAAATCTTAGCTACTCATCAAAGTATTGATATTTATTTTGTTCTGTATTCTTGTAATTAAACATTATCTCTATTACTTTACTTATCTATTACAGTGATACTATACGGTCAAATAAATTAAGTATACATACATACAGTATTTTAGGTATAAATCTACTGAAGTTAAGCTAGCATATAACATATATTTTAAAATCATATATTCTTGATTTTTTTTCTTGTTCATCCTTGATCTTGATTATATAAAGAATGATAATAAACTAAATCTGATAGATGAAAATGTGTCGCACATAATGGTTACTGTTTCCGTAATCTGTGTATTTTGTAATTAATAATTGCAGTAAGAAGATACTAAATTAACGATCTCAATAAAAACTTCAATGTATGTTTAACTTATTATGTCTAACACTGAATTTAGTTAATGTATTGTTTTAGACATGTGGGAAATATACTTCTTCTTGTGCCAATTAATGAAGATTGGATATGTCCATCCACATCTACGTGTACATCATACTAGTATTGTTAAAAAATTCTAGAAATCTACTTTTTATAAAAATGTCAAAGTATTATTTACAAAGTCCAAGGTTAATCAAAAATGTTTAATAATTATTAACAATGGCAAGAGCAGAGAGTAAAAGTTCGTTGCCCCGAAAACTAAAAGCGAAAACACACCGGCTCCTTGTTTGTTTATTATTACTCAACCAAACTTGTTTATTTATTTAAAACAGCTACTTTAATAAGTATACGGAAATTCGCAGCGATATCTTCTTAATCTGGTACTAAGTAAAGCTTTTAAAATACATAAATGTATGACTTGCTCTTAGTGTAGATGATCTAGGACTTGCTAAGACAATTTTTGATAAGCGCGTCAGTAGACTATTACTGTTGTCCGGTTTGAAGTGCATTTTAGCGGTTGAAATAGCTAAAGTAATGAAACGTAACATCACTTCTCTCAAGGAAACCCTAACCTGATATTTATCCCCAGTTGAATGCCGTGCCTGTCCCGTAGACTGGTTAAATGGAAAGTTATAACAGCATCTAATAGGAAGGGCTGAACTGTAATATATATATTTATATGTTGCTTGGGGTAAAAAAGGAAATGCGGGACCTATCGACGTGTAGATCTTTGGGGGAGACCTATGTCCAGCACTGGACGTTTATTGGCTGATGATGATGGTGATAGTTATAATAGACAAAGATTTTGATGTCAATGTAAATAGTGTGTTTTTATCATCAACAGGTATAGGAAGGAGGTATTATGGCGCAAGGTAACAGGAACTCGACAATGGAGATGGGGACCAGCGACCAGGTACATATTTGAATGAAACAGCATTACTGTTAATTAATAAGGAAAACAATAGGATTATTATAAAAAGCGAGAATCATGCAGCAGTCAATAACAGGCCATTACCTACATAGTTAATTTACTATATACTTAAATTGTTGATTACATATCAAGTAAATCTATTAAATGGTACGAAAATAATTCGTTCTTAAATGTTTAGTATAGATCCTGATCTTCTCCGAATTAGTCTCAGTAATTTCTTCTTTCTAGATATTGAGGTTGTCCATGGACGACAGTGATCAGGTGATCTTTTAAAAAAACAATAACTATTGTGTTTATAGCTGTTTTTGCTGCAGTCCAACTATAAAATGTTTTATAATTTTCTTAAGACTTGAAATTACATTAACCGTTTACACGTTGCGACCTCGAAGTTTATTTAAAGGTCCTAAACAAAAAGGTGATCGAAACGTTTATATATACGAGTCAGAGGAGACGAGACATTCAATACGATCGATACCTTTTGTATCGAGTGGACGGTGTTTTAAAGCATATTTTTTTCTTTGATAGTTTAATTCATAATAAACATTATAGTGTTGTGAATTTGTTTCGTAATATTTGTTGATAAAAATCGGATGTTTTGATGAAATAAAGATGACAATTGTCAAGCGAAGAATATGAGAGGCGAAGATTTATCTCAAATAGATTTACCGCCTTGAGATAATTCAGATGTTGATAGGCGCAGGTAGTGAATGTTGTTTTATTCTTTGTGTTTGGTCGTTTGTGAATGATACACTTTGTGTTCCCGTTAACTTTATTATGTTGTATAAGCTTTAGTGCAATTTTCTTTAAACAGTAAGTACGCACCAATAGCTCTCGATCTTTAGTCACAAAAACTTATTATAATTTATAACTATGTAATCTTTCACGTGACTATTATGTCCATTTATTAAATCCCTTATTAGAGGCCCGAGTGCAACAGTGATTTTCTATCGACTGCTATTGATGATAATTATATTCGTTCAACGTTATCTTTAATTATTAATTAACATTATTACATAAAAAACAAAGAAAGTATAATTTTTTAGTAAAATCGTTTCATCTCCTTTAGTTAATTCTATTATCATGGTTTGATTTTTAAAAACAGGTGCTGGTCGCAACAAAGAAGAAGAAGAAGTATTTGATTTATGGGATTGGTGGTGTCGTGATGGCGGCGGTTATTGCAATTGTAATCATTCTAGCGGTACTCCTCACTGGCAACGAAGCTGGTCCGGCAGAACCTATTATAACGACAGAGGGTCCAACGACTCCGATAGCTCCGTCTACAACTACAACTACATCCACCACAACTACGACAACGACGACTACAACCGCGACTCCGGATGCGACAACACCCACCGCAAGTCCGGAGACTACGATACCGATTACAACTTCGGATCCGACAACACCCACCGCAAGTCCGGAGACTACGATACCGATTACAACTTCGGATCCGACAACACCCACCACAAGTCCGGAAACTACAACATCCACAACAACTACAACATCCACAACAACTACAACAACCACCACAACTACAACAACAACAGAAGCTCCTGTCACCATTCCACCTGGAATCGATCAGATAGAATTAGAAGATATCATCAACGGAGTGTTCGCACCGCCTTCATTTAACGGATCTTGGACTTCCGGTAAAGATATTCATTTCTAATATATTAAGAAATGATGAAACAAAATCAGGATCGAAATTAACCAATAACTTTTTAATAGTTCACAGTATTAATTATTTTTACTAATCTTTAATTACAACTTGAACTTGTGCCTGTAAATAATTTTATTGCTACGTTATATACAGAATGTTTTATCAAAATTAGTATTAGTTCGTATTAAAATGTACTAGATACCTTTGCAACAGTATCTATCCAAGTACCTAATTATTCTGCCCTCAATTCTACTTAATCTAGTAGGAATATTTATTCCAATTCAAGTTGCAAATAAAACGAGCGTGTCCTGAATGTCTAAAAGTTGACGTCTCAGACCTCCTAACGATCTATTGCAGCTAATGAAGTTCTGTTTCGAAATCTCAACGGGGACCTGGTCTTGTTCGATGTGGAGACCGACACAGAGACCGTGTTGATTTCCAATTCGTCACAGGTAAGATAAATTTTACTGTTCTCTTTTTTAATAGTTCCAATGAAGAAGTTACACATATAAAATTATCAACTACTAGTGAGTAAATGAAAAGAAATTGTGTGCTCCTATTGTTGCTTTGTTTTTTACTTTTATTATTAGATTTTAGTAAGAAATCGCGTGTTAACGAACATATGTTTCCAATAAACAAGATGTTGATCGTCGGAGTTGTAAAATTTTCATTTCAATTCACTCACTTTAAATTAGATTCAACTTCGTTCGCGTATCGGGAAATCTACTTAACTTTAAACTTCATGACGTTATGTTAAAGCTAACGAAATTGCAACTCTCGAAAGTGGGCCAAAGCTGTCGGTTGCGATGAATAAACAATTTAGAAATTGTTAAATAACTTCTTAACTTTGCTTCGCGGATCTTTTCAACGTTGGTATGTAACCAAGATTTATCATTTTTGGTTTATTTACATTACTGTTTACCTACCGGGTTATAATATCTTGGTAAAGCGTGTTTGTGATTCATATTCGATAGAAAAGTGTTTTGATCTAATGTTGTTTTAATTTTTCTATCTTCTATCGTATTTACGTATATTTAATTAATTATGGGAGGTGTAAGGGGTCCCGCACAACAATTTACGGGAACCAAGCCAGCCTCACCGGCTCGTTGTGCACCCTGCTAATCAACGAGGCTCTGGCTCTCACCAATCCGCATTGGACCAGCATGGTGGGAAACGACGTATACCCATACGAACTAGGGGTTCGGGTTAAACGCGGAGTTCTTTGGAGGAGGCCTATGTCTTGCAGGACGTCTATCGGCTGATGATGATGATGATAAATTCTTCACGTCGTCATTTACCTAATTTAGTAAAACAAGTAATTAGGCTAAGGAAACGATATCAGAGAATTTTTTTTATTCAATTTTTTTATCGGCAGTGGCTTAAATTTAGATTTTTATTTCTCCTCATAGAACTGAAGTTCTAAAATTTTGGTTTTCTTGTAATATGTTCTTTTATTTAATATTTACCTTTCACTTATTCCAGATCCTCCAGCAATCATCGCGAGTGACCGAGTTGTCGCCGGACGGTAGCCATGTCGTATTGGCGTACAATGTTGCTCCGGTAAGTTCCGCATAACCTATACCTCGTCATTTCCTTTATCGAAACTTGTTTTTCTAGTGTTATTAAACTTAACAGTAAATTTAATACTGTTGAACATTACACACTACTTAATGGAATATCGATGTATTCAGAAAAAAATTCGTTATATAAAAAACTCAAGTATATTATATTGATTGTTCTACATCCAGCTTTTTTAAAACTCCGTATTGATCGTTGAAAAACGCTAAAGTGCAATAACTTCCCGTTTATAGTATTTACAAATATTAATGATCAGAGTTTATTATGAACTTTCATATTAATACAGTCCAAAACAATTCTCAGCACTGAATAACTTACTATACACATACTATTTATAGGTATAACATGAGCTTATTGTTTATATATAATAAATTCATCGGGACAGAGCCAGGAATTTCCAGAACAAGCTAGAGATAGCTCACATTAACTAAA
The DNA here is from genome assembly GCA_033220335.2 of Troides aeacus. Taxonomy (NCBI): domain Eukaryota; kingdom Metazoa; phylum Arthropoda; class Insecta; order Lepidoptera; family Papilionidae; genus Troides; species Troides aeacus. The sequence goes on along the minus strand of CM067275.1, from coordinate 3,452,553 downwards.
TGCGAATATTTAAAAAAAATTGTTTTAACCCTAACATTATCTAAGGATATCTTCAACTTTAATGTTTTGATCTTCGGTTGAGAATTACTAATATAATCTACATTCACGGAGCCAGAAACAATCACGGCTAAGCCACAAGGTCGTCAACTTCTTTACTATTACGGGGACTCTATAAAAATTTAAAGTAATCAAAGGATTCTATTATCTTATGTTAGTATCTTAATTCTGTGGTCATTGGTGAGTATGGAGCTAACATATTTTGCACATATTTGATCCATTAAATTGATTAAAAATATCAAGTAAGTTAATACTAGATCTTTCTTGCATTAACATGTAAACATATAAATATTCGTATTTTAATGCATATTTAGCTAAAGACAAAGTCGTTACATATTTCATAAGTAATACCATATAACGACTATATTCTTATAGATTCATCGTTTCACTTGATACGGAGTTAACATTGTCTTCATTCTAGTTACAATTGTATAAGATTTATAGATACTGTATTAGTACTTTAGAACTGGAAGATAATTACCAGCGGTGAGTTATAAAACTTGTTTAATTTTGCACAACATTTAAGGCACTGGTCTAGTTGCTTTAGTTACAGAAGAAATATGTATTACATAAGTGAATACATAATTAATGCCGAAATAAGATGGCAATATAAATAAAAAACTTAGTATATTTACAGTATCAGTGTTATTAAATTTGAACATTAGTTATTATAGATATACATTGATTATGAAATACATAGATTACAGCTCAAATTGAAGGTTTAGTGTGAAGGGCGTATATTTAGATTCTTTACTTTAATCCTTTATGACATATATCAGTAAAAGACGAAGTAAGGTATAGTATTAAAAACAGACTCTTCTTTAGTTACTTTACTTATAGTAGATGCAATTTTTAAATATATCTTATACCGTCCATGTTATTAAATGACATATACATATCTATAACACAAAGTTTTTATTTATACGAGTCAGTAATTATTATTTTCTTTCTTAAAAGCGACTCCATTTGAATGCATTTTTAAAGCCAGAAAGTAATAAAGCAGTTATATTAAGTCACGGAAGTGAATACAATAGCTCATTGATATTCTAACTGTGAGTTTATTCCTTGTCGAAGGTTAACTATGAAAGTACCAAATCAATATGTACTCGTATCTTATAACTCATGTATGGCAAATGGAAGGTAATAAACATGTAATTATACGTGGCTTTGTATAGATTGTAATTTATGTTTTCTTTCAGTCTTAATAGATTTAACTATGGTTTAACTATGTACATCTGTACTATTAAATTTTTTGTGGGTTTAATTAACGTTTACACAACATAAACTACCTGCAACTTTGTAACTTGGTATACACTTTTGAAATCTCAGAATGACACTACATGATTTATTTACGTACAGCAATATAATTAAAAAACTAGTACACTAAAACAATCGCCTAATGTTCTTGTTCGCAGGTATACAGATACAGTTTCCTTGCCCGCTATGCTGCATTCAACATTCTCACAGGGCAGGTCGTTGATATACAACCACCTGGTGTCCGATCTGAGGAGGCCTTCCTCCAGAACTTCGTTTGGGGCCCGCTCGGAACATCTTTAGCTTTTGTATACCTTAACAACATTTACTATCAGGCCAACTTGACCAGCCCGCCACGACAAGTCACTTCCAATGGACAACTTAACGTCATCTACAACGGTGTTCCAGACTGGGTTTATGAAGGTTTGTTGATACATATTAATAGTATAAAGAGTATAAAAATATATGGCTCTTTCTGCAAGCGTTTTAGACAGGTATAACATTACTAATTTCCGTTCTGGAGAAGGCTGTAGCGAGTGAACTTATAGCGATATTGAGACGTTTTAAGACTTCAACGGTAGCCATGGTATATAAAGTATATACAACTGGTTAGATCCAATTCCCAAGTAAAAGTTACAAATACAATGATTTTTAATATCAAATTGGGATCAAAAGTATTCTAATGTAACTGCTTGATAGCTTACATTCCATTAACTATTTTCATGTTTCCACTTAAACTTATTGAATTAACTTGGATAACATATTACGTTCTGTGCGAGTTAGTAGATGTACTTTCTCGTTATTTTATTTGCGAGTTAACAGATTATTTAGTATAATTATATTTTAACACTTGAGAAATACTAGTTCTCTGTTCCTAAAGTCTTTATGATTTGCTAGATGAAAACTTTTAAAGAGTTAAAGTAGCCTTTGTACATGCGGTTAATATTTATTATTTTTATAAATAAATTACATAAACATCACACTTTCTTTCTTTCTTTATATGAATAGTTTTTTTACCTGTTTACAGAGGAAGTATTCGTGTCGAATAACGCACTGTGGTTCGCTAAAGACGGCAATAAGATGGCGTACGCGACGTTCGACGATACCAACGTTCGAGTGATGAAGGTGCCGCACTTCGGAGTACCGGGCTCCGTGGACTACCAATACACCCAACATCATGAGATACGATACCCGAAGGTATTGGAAGCCATTTTGTGATATTCAAAGATCCATCGAGCGAATCGCTTCGATCAGGGATAGATACTCTTTAAACTAATCCAAAAGTAATTTTAGCTTTTCGTAGGATACAATCTTGGACATATGTTTTCGGAATATTGCTAACACGTTGTTAACGATTAATTAGGTTACGAACAGTTATTTCCTCTATTAATTAAAAAAAAAACTGTACTTTCGGTATAACTATTTATATAAGTCGGAAACTAAATTTAATATAGCATAAGCACTGTTACGTACAAGAATCAAGTTAAAGATCTACAATACAATTAAGTTACTTTCACTTCTTTATTGATTATATATATTTTTTTGCTGTTGAACAAGATATTTATAGTTATACCGTAAATCTAGAATAGATAAAAATGTTTACAAAATATCTGCAGGTGTAGTTAGTTTTTCTATCGGTTGCATTCTCTTTATATTACGTTACAACTATGTAACAAGTGAGAGTTTGTATTACCGGATGTTACGAAAACGTTACGCTATTGGTAGATTGGTTCGACATTATGTACTGCATAACAAGTTTGTAGATAGTTTTATACGTTAATTCCTTAAAAAACCTTTTGCCTCGTATTTCATTGATCTTTTATGGAAATAAACTAGATATTCTTCTTTCTGATAAACCAAAGCAATTTGGGAATTATATTCAGTAATACTTCACCGGTGATCTGCATAATATACTGATGGTGATCACCGGTACATTATACTCTTTATTGTATACAGAGGATCACCTATTTGCACTTCATGTTTGTCATCCTTCTGGTGAGAAGTTAGTAAAGAAGAACGTCGAAAATTCTAGTCGCCACGACAGAATATAGTCACCTTAATCCAGTTCTTGTTTGTAGCAAGAGTTAACGACTAGTTAGTGCAAAAGTTGAATCTAATATTACTGAGGATTTGACTTAAAAATCAGAGGACAATGTAAACTTTGTACATGCTGAAATTTCTGCAAATTTAGTACTTTTGTCAACGTCTTCGTTTTGCGTAACATCGTTTAGTATCAAAAGAGGGTCAATAGGATTACAGTGAAGCGAAAACTAGTGGCAATGATGTGGATCAAATGTTGTCAACAAACGTAATAAGTTTGACTATTCAGTAAGCGATTCAATAATAGATTTCGCTTCCTGTAAATGTAATGTTCAGAGCCAAATCTAGATGATATATAATAAAATATAAGGCATACTTTTGGTCAATTTCAGCCTGGCACAACTAATCCCACAGTCCGTGTCACGATACGAGACATAGTTTCAGGCAACAAGACTGTTTTTAACGCACCAAGCAATCTAGCAGAGTAAGTATCATTTCGTACATATTATATTACTTATAACGCAGACCTTCTCTATACAATAAGCTATATAAAATAAGCCTTTAATTTAATTTACATCACGGGATCCACTACGACTTTTTCTTGATACTTACATAAAATAACATCTATGGTATAATATCTTTGTAAGTGTATTTAGTTTCGGGTAATCTACGAAATAGCTGCATACATTTCGACGAGAATTTCAATACTTGATAAAGTACTTACTGAAAAATTGACACAACAGGAAAAATAACATCAGTTACGTTCATTAAAAAATAGGGAAGTAAAAACAAATTTTCAAAATTTACAGCTTCCTACTGATTAGACCACTAACTAGTAAATAAAATTTACAAAAGTCGTTAATTAAGTATTTGTGTAAACAATAGGCAAGATTTTATAAAATGCATGGAAATAGCAAATTCTAGTTGGTTTACTTGTTTGAGTTACAACTATAATATTGGGGATAGATGAAAATATAATTTTGGACTCTGATCTATCAACAACTGAAGAGTCCACCTGATGTTAGATTTTTATGATGAATTAGATTTCCTTAATACGATACTAAAGTAACTGCAATATTTGTACTACTGACAAAATTATTTTGAAGAAGTTGCTTTTCAAAAAAATTCAAAATTAACAGACTCACATGATTGTTATTCAAAATCAATTGCTATAACGCTGTTGATATCAATTATTTGAGATGATGCTACAATATAATACATTTGTCTTTAGAAATATAATAACGAAGTAAAAATTATTTTTGCAGGCCTATCTTGAAGACAGTAAATTTCATAGATAACAATAGAATTGCATTGATGTGGACCAATCGAGTACAAACCACCCTACAAGTAGATCTATGTACCTACAATAACGACAGCTGTTCCCAGGTACATCTCTATTCAATGGATTTGTAGTATGATATCGTCTGGTATTTGATACTTAACTACTTAAACTAATTCTGTTATATGCTTAATGATTTTGTTTTCAGATTTACCAATACACTGAACCGAATGGTTGGATTGACAATATTCCTATTCTGTTCAACGAAGCCGGAAACTCGTTCATCACCATCCTTCCACAGGTGATTTTACAAAGTTATCCATTGTTGTCTTTAGGTTCATTAATGAAAAAAGATATAGAAAAACATTTGTTATATCTTTGAATCCTGAAATTGAAAGTTTCCTAATGGTTAAAGGATAAATATAGACAACATCATGAGATACATAGACTTATACTGGTTCTCCGTTCAGTTAAAGAATATCTATAAAGTTGAAAACTTAGATTTCTAGTCCTAATCTCTATCATATAATTGAAGTATAAGTAACTTACTGTTTATTTTTCAGGCTGTTAATAATGTTTTGTACAAGCAAATAGTGCAGGTTTCGGATGTAAATGCGAACCTGTGGACAGGTTCTGGTCGAATTAATACACCGCATACAGTTATCGAGATTCTGCAGTGGACCGCTGATGATATAATGTAAGTATAACAAATTTTTCATAGCATCATTAAAGGCAACGGTTAATAAATGTTTTACTTGAGATAAATTGGAACTGCTACATATAGTTTCTAGCAATCTCAAGTATAGTCTTTCTCCATGTCCTTTTGTATTAAATATAATCAGTCTTCCAAGTTAAAACTGTGCTGTACTTGCAAAGACTTTTAAATAGAAACATCATTATTCTTCTAAGTAATAAAACATCGAAGTCCTGTGATCCATAGAAATCTATTGTTTTGAAGTTCTGGTTTAATGTCAGATCTATTTCACTGGAGAACGTTAGAGACACCATAGCAGCTTCTATATCTATTGCTATTGTAGTGTAATCCACATTTCCACTTACTTTTTCAAATATTAAAGCTATCGTAAGATGGTATTGTAATGTAATGGTAAGGCTCTAAAAATTATTATTTCGTTTTATACCTTAGATATAATGAAAATTGTAATATAATGCGTACTTTTTTGTTTTGCAGTTGGTACAAAGCGACCCGTGAAAATGATTCAGCTGAACAGCACATATATACGGTGAACGCAGCGCGTGTGGTTTCGTGCTTCACCTGTGGCATAGTGCGGCCTGATGGTGCACAGTGCCTGTACAACGATGCGGTGATCACCGCAGACACTTCGCGTGTTACCATCAACTGTGCCGGTCCAGATTTACCGCAAATATTCATATATGATGTGGTAAGTCCAGCCCTCGTTCATCATTATCACACATCTATTCAAATTCATTCTTTTCTATGACGGGTTAAACGTTAATGAATCTGTAGAAGCTAAAGCGCGATAGAATAATATAGCAGTTGATGTTTCATGAATGCCTCTGCGTCGATCTATCCAGGTTCGTCTTTTCCACGAACCAGGTACTTCATTGTCAGGTTTGTGGATAATAAACACAATGTTCTGTCTTTATTCATTCCTTAACAAGTTTTTCATTAATGAGAAAATCGGATCAATATTCTAGGTACCTGTTCCGATAACTAAATGCACAGTATTTGATTGACTGAGAGAGAGAGATTAATTATCATTATTATCAAAAGTATTGGTTTTTTTGCATGACAGGGTAAAAAAGATAAGAAAGATTCTAACAATATATTGTTTTAGAACGGTACTCTGCTTAAAAACTGGGATGAAAATGCGGAGACCTCTGCACTGTTGGCCGATCGATCGTTACCGGTAACTTTGAGGATGAGCGTGCCTGTGGCTACAGGATTCCCGGAAGCCGACGTCCACATACAAGTGCCGCCCAACTATCAATCAATGAACAATGTACCTTTATTAGTTTATGTGTAAGTATTAATAAAATTTTACTGACGAATATCAAAGGGGTGTACAGAAATGATGTGAAAAACGCTCGTCTCGTCGCTTAATTGAATTAAAAAAAAGTCATCAGATATACTGACGTGCACTTCTATATGACGTTCTGTTATAGGTATGGCGGTCCAGACACAGCTCTTGTTACGAAGCAGTGGACTCTAGACTGGGGAACGTCTCTAGTGAACCGTTGGGGTATTGCAGTGGCTCACATTGACGGCCGAGGTTCCGGACTCCGAGGCGTTCAGAACATGTTTGCCCTCAACCGACGCTTAGGTTCAGTGGAAATCGACGATCAGATATCTGTTACTAGGTATTAAACACAAATTTAATTCCTCTTCTGTCTCCTGCCCTTTTCAAGCTTTGTGGATATGGAAGAGAAGCTCAATATGTACTTCTCTTCCATATCCCTTTATCAGCCGTCATATCTAAATTCACACTCTCCTTACACATGTCATCTTTCACACAATCCATTCACATACAGTTCAACGAAATAAAATAAGTATATATTTTTTTAGAGAAATTCTTCAAGTATTGCAATTAATTCTCTGTCGGACAAAAGTATAAAGTTTGCTCGTTATATTATATTAAAGTTGTTATGAGTCCTTAAAGTCCCAACAGGCGGACCCTGGTTTATATCTGGTTGTGGAAGTATTCTAGCTTAAAGTGATGATGATGGAGTTAATTAAAAAACTTACAGGGCACTCCAACAACAGCTGCCTTGGTTGGACGGTAATCGCACATGTATTTGGGGCTGGTCCTACGGTGGTTATGCGGCGTCGTTAGCTTTAGCACGTGGTGGTGATGTCTTCCGGTGCGCCGCCGCTGTTGCCCCAGTAGTTGACTGGAGATTTTACGGTACTTGATTCTCTATAATTTATACTATATATTGTATTTCACTGTTCAATTTGATATCAATATCTAAACGTCTGTCAGTAACTAAATGTGTATGGAAAAAGATTGAACTAGATAATCTGTGTATAGTCATTGTCCAAGAATTGAAAGCCAGGATATATTATAAAAATCTTCTTGCTGACCTTTTCATCTATTGATAAATACCTCAATATTTTTCGATATTAACTATCTTTTATACACAAATATATGGCTGCTTAAAACTATTGTATTATCTCTAGTTTTAAAGCCATAGTTTATGAACTATTAAACTGAACGTAAAAACGTAAATCTATTAGACAGTAAAAGATAAATTGAATGTGAATCTTTGACTTTCAGATACAATTTACACCGAAAGGTACATGGATACGCCTCAAAACAATGTTGAAGGTTATTTCAATTCATCACTTCTCACTAATGAAGTGGTAAGTTAAAAACATAAAATAGTAAATTTATACGATCATTGTGAGGGGATGAATTATTGATTATTGTTTAGTTATTACGTAGTATACTATAACAATTGGATTTTCTGATTAATTTTCCATCACTTGGATCAGAAAACAACTTGTCTAATCTAATACAGAAGAAGTTCTAAACAATATAAAATTCTATATTTTTGTATACTTTTTGAATAATTGTTTTATATCTATACTTCGAGTTGGATATTTATAAACCATTATATATATTACCTATAGAAATGAAGATATTAAATTACTGTAATAAATTTATTCTAGGTGGAAGCGTATCGTAATAAGCGCTACTTCCTGATTCACGGCACTGCTGACGATAATGTACACTACCAACACTCAATGTTGATATCGAGACTGTTGCAGCGGCAGGATGTATACTTTACGCAAATGGTAATTTTTTTCAACTAAGTCACTTATCTGCTCTTAGAGCTTAGCACGAAGAGAGCACATGTTGTTACGATGACAGCAGTAATATTCATCTAACTTTTAAACTGGAGACAAGCTGGTAAGTGAAACTAACTGTGAAGCTTCATCAAAATAGTACTACATCGTCTCCGCCGTTTATGACCTTTAATACCATAGATAATTTATCTATATATTTATATAAATATAGGAGATTCATTGATTTATTACGAGATCTCATAAACTATTAGACGTAAACACGGAAATTTTGGCAGAAATATTGCTTCGGCCATTCAGAGGTCAGCCACGAATAGATTTTACAAAATTTTACCTCTAAGAGGCCAGCAAAACAGGGAAAGACTTGTTTGATGATGGGATTGTAAGAACCATACAAGTATTTTTCCTTTGGAAACTAAAAATGGATTAGTTTGATGATAGTATTCGGGAAAATAATTTGTCATAGCTTACGGATTTCAATTTCTTCTCAAGTTATAATATGATAATGCTTCGTAAAAGTACTAACAACTTTGATTTATAAATATTATTAAAAGTGTTTTTATTATACAGAGTTACACCGACGAAGATCATGGGCTGATCGGAGTACGACCTCATCTTTACCACGCGCTTGAAAAGTTCCTACAGGAGAATATGTTGTAGAAAATTCTGTTAATACTAAGCGAAAGTGTTCGTGTCTTCAGCCAAAATTAAATTTTCAATATTATAACAATTTGACAATTTATTCTATACAAAGTTAACGGAAATCACGAGTTAACTTAGAAATTAGATTTGTAAATACATGCCCTCTGCGATTTCGTATGTTTTCTTGTTTGAATTGAACGTTGCGATTGTAATGGTACAAATTATGTTAAAGTTACGATTACTAGAGACGTGTAAGTAAACGTTACTTAATCTTCATATAACTACAGTAGTATGCTACAGGGTTTATTGTTCATTTAATCACTTATTTATACTCGTAAGCAATAACTTAAATTGGTATAGACGACGATAGTTAATATAAAAATCCGTATTGTTATGTAAATACTTTATGTAGATATTTTAAGTGGAAAATATCTTAATAAATTTGTTTTCTAAAAGTAATACTCTTTTATTGTTTTTTTTTTTTTTTTTTTTTATATATATTGTCACACCTTTTTCACAGTAGGGGTAGGCAGAGGTGAATAAATCACCCTCATTTTGCCAGATGTGGTCAGATTAGGTCTCATGTAACAGGGGGCGAGCCTGTTGCCACTTTATTGGGACCACCACACACACACACACAAAGATGATATCAGTGTGCGGGTTTCCTCACGATGTTTTCCTTCACCGTTTTTGTATCTCGCTGTTGTTACTAAAGTTCACAAATGTACATAACTTAAATATTAAGTCATTGGTACATGCCGAGATTCGAACCCGCGACCTTCGGAATGAAATACGCACGCTCTAACCATTAGGCCAGCGAGCTACTATACTATATTACCGCTTATACTATATTACTATACTATACTACCGCTTTATTTGTTTTATTTTATAAATATATGAAATATGATGTCATCAATGTATATCAGGGATCCATAATAAAAATTTTTAGTGAAGTATACTTATTATCCAAATGATCGAAAGTAACTTAGTTAATGATATAATCGTGTTCATAGCAACGTGACACTAGTTAGGACACAGCACCACATTCCGCTCGCCGTATTGAAACACGAAATAATATATTATGACTCGTTACCACAGTAATTTCTGAAGAACACAGTGAATATATGTTATAGCTATATAGTTTGATACTAACGTGACAATTTACTGGTGGTAGGTCTCTGTTTCCGGAGACCGTTTAGGTAGGTACCACAGCAGCGCTAATTGCAGCTGACAAACAGTAGTATGGAAAAATTACTGTGTTCTAGATTGAAGAGCGCTGTAGTCTATGTAATTACTGGGTCAACGATACTAAACGTCTTATGTCTCCACGATGTCGTCATCATCATAATTAGCCGATAGACATCCACTGCTGGACATAGACCTCCCCCAAAGATCTTCACATCGATCTGTCGCGCTTTGATCGTATTTCGTAGTGCTGTGTATAACATCCTAATTAGTGACACGTTGTTAGAGGGTACATCACTTAACATGAAGTGAACGTCCCTCTCGTCGCATCGTTAAAAAAATAAAAGTATATCATTCATACGAATAAAAGCTCTTTTCAATGTAGTACATGGTAAATATTGAAGGGTAGTGATTTTAATTTAGTCAATATTATTAGTTGCGGTTTGACGTCTTACAGCACAAATGTATATAGTGAATTGTAAACAAATATGTAAATATTGACACAAACTTCTCAAACCAACTCGTTTTCTACCTGCAGGTAAATGTATTCCTTGTAAAACACGAAATCTTCCCTCACAAGAAACTAGCAATACGTCGATACTCAAGTGGGATACATCCTTTCTCATTTTCGTTTCCTATTACCAAACAAAGTGTATTGATACAAAAGTTTGAGACACACTGTCTTATCCGTTGGAATGGATACTCTTTATCATTGTTACTAAGTAATAAGTAGAAATGTTCAGTTTAAATTATATTGTTAAAAAATCATCAGAACAAAATGTACGAAATTTTGTGGGAACACTGTGAATGTGAAGTTTACTGGTGATAGGTCTTTGTTGCTGGACACTGTTTAGATAGGTACCACAGCAGCGCCTATTTCTGCCTCCAAACAGTATTGTGCAAATATTACTGTGTTGTGGTTTGAAGGACGCTGTAGCTCACTAATTACAGGGGTAACAGGACTCAACATCTCATGTCTCAGGCGATGAGTGTAATGCAGTGCATACCATCTTAATTAGCGCCACGTTATGAGCGGGCGTATCACTTCTCATCGGGTGAGCTTCCCGCTCGTCTTGTCGGTTAATAACATAAAAAAAAGTTCGTAAGTGTTCTCGCAAAACAACTCACAGGATCCAAGCCAATCTCACCTGTTCGTGATGCACCCTGATAATCAACAAACCCGGCTCTGGCTCCCATCAACCTGCATTGGAGCATATGAATTCCGATCGATGTGAGAATCTTTAGCCTACGTCCAGCTGTGGACATCTAACAGCTGATAATGAAAGAGTAGAAATTATTGATAATCACTAAATGTTATTGTACTTGTTTTTTGTTTAGAATTCTTTTTCAATCACTTAGTATATATTCAGTATATATTTAGTATATATTCAGTATATATTTAGTATATATTCAGTGTATATATAACACATGTTGTCTGTGGATGTGTGTCTCAACATATGAGTAGTGTTTGAGCGAAATGTTTTCGGTATCCCGTTACCGAGACCTAACATGTTTTACCGACATGAGATCACTGAGGGAGCGCTCCAATATTCAGAGCACACTCGCCCTTTTTGCTTCAGTATTATGTGATATCGTGCGAATATCATAGTATTTTCACATCCAGTTACAATAAGATCTCGTTCTCTGATTTTTCCAATACAAACTTTCAATGTTTATTTAAGAAGTGTCGTTATTATTGCTAAGTGTAAAGCGAGGCCAATTATACATTGAAAGTACATTGACGTGAATCTATATTCACAATGTCCATAAAAGCTTTTAGAAAATATATAAATCGAACAAATATTATATTTTGTGACAATGGGCAAGGTACATTGTTCAAAGGACTGACTGGTCGATGGAACAGTAAGGTTGTCAAGGTGGACCGACGATGTAGTCAGTCGGAGGAAGACTGATTGATGTCCAGATCTTTGGGTTAGGTCTATATCCAGTAGGGGACGTCTATCGGCTGATGATGATGATACTATTTTAGGGTGAAATTTAGCACCATTATTATAATATCCACTAATGACAATATTAAAGACATGACGTTTATAAGTCCGATATAATATTGATAAAGCCAGGAAAAAAAGAAGTAATTTATTAGTATAGACAATGCAAAGTAACCCTGGATAACACTAAAAGCATAAAGACTATCGAGAGTTAGTGTTATAGTATTAGATTCAGAAATCCGTACATTTATAGTTATTAAACTAAAATAAACGCAGCGTGTATAATCGATTTGTTCCCACATAAATCTTTTTAAGAATATTTGTTTTTCACTGATTTCATATCAAAATATCCTCTCGACTATTTGATTTATAGCTGTTTGTAATCAAGTGTAATTTTGTTATTTACGTTACATACAATAACATTCATTATTTATTCATTATTATAATTAGATTACTATCGATTTTAACAGTCCGTGCTGTTATGTACTAACTCTTTCCACAATATCACATCTTGTTAAGTTACATTCGGGCCAAAGATGTGAAAGCGTTACTAATCAGAATACTCTAGTTCTCATATGAATATGTTATTGTGATCAAAGATTTATTATATTAAAGTGATAACAATCTAAATGGGTGTGATAAAATCCTATCAATAGCTAAACTGTCCCACTAATGGAACTAAGGATCGTTGTATTACAAAGGAATTGGATTTGCTTAAGCGCTAAGGTATCCCTATGTGCTAGTTATTTTATAATTGATTGTTGATTTTTAAAATAATTATATTATAGTATATTGTAACAAAACAAATATTTAAAATATTCTCAACAAATTTACAGGTAATACCTTACTAACATACGAATATGTATTCTTTTTTAAACAACACACAATGATTAAGAAAGCGCCATTTAGTTCATACTTTACATCGGTATTAAATATTCCAACTGTGTACTACTTATTTTGTTAACAATATCACTACTGATAGATATCAAAGTAGCAGTTTAATCTAAAATCTTGGAATATCTATTGACAAATCGGAAATAACATACGACACCGCAGCCCAAAACGCAGCACAATGTATAACATCCTTTTCTCTTTGTATATTCAATGTGTCGGCATTAGAGTGATGGTACCAAAAGTACCGACCGTTCCTATTCAGCAACGACCCACCAGGAACACCTTTTTCATTAAAAATACTTATATCTGAACCGACGCTCTTGCTTATTTTCATTTTATCAATCGGCGAGAAAAGCTTTAATACTTCAGCTATAATGCATATGGCATTTTTAGATCCAGCCACATCCAATCCTAATGGTTTGAATGTTCCTTCATCGGACTCCATTATAAAGTTTATATTATTCAAATCGCTGGTATGACGGTTTAAATAATCTATTGCACCAACAAGTCCAGGTTCTTCCGATGTCCATAATATTGCGCGAAGTGTTCTTCTAGGTTTCAATTTCATTTTGTTTAATAGTACCGGAGCAAACCAGCTTATGAACATACCGCCGCCGTCGTCCATAGCTCCTTGACCTACGTCCCAACTGTCGATGTGACCCGATACAATTACCAGTTTTTCGGGGTTTTCGCGGCCGACTAAATCTATTAAAGTATTTCTTGAAGTCTTAACATCAAATGTACTAAACATCTTTATATTTAGAATAATGATTTCACCTTGATCTTGAAGTCTGCTCAATAAGTCAGCATCTTCATGAGTAATTGCTGCAGTGGGAATTTTGGTCACATTGGCTCCATAATGTTGTGAACCGGTATGAAGGGTGTATAGGGAAAATGGTGTAACACTCCTTATCAGGGAGGCTACCGCTCCTTTTTGAGATGCCTTCGTTGCGCCTTCTACTCTATAGGCCACTGTTTCGCCGTAAGAAGTGTAGCGTGCGTCGAAAACAACAATTTTTCCTTTTACGTTATTTTCGTCTATTTCATTTAATTCATCAAAACTATGTACAACTATGACTTGTGCAGTGATTCCATCAGCAGGAGTACTGACACTCGGACCAAGTCCGAGTATCGCTACTGGTTTTTTGTATGGTTTTAACATTACTGCAGTTTCCGAGCCACGAACCCAGTGAGGGACCTTAAACGAGAGATTACCATTTTTTTACTTTTAATTATTACTTACTTCAGCGGGGTAGTTTTATTAATGAGCATAGTACATAAAAAGCACAAGTATTTTAATTTACGCTATTTTGCTGTGTTACACAAGAATTAATAAATAAAACTTTACCAATACATCTTCGGTAGATACGGTTTCGAGGCCGTTATTTTTTGTAAGGTTTATCATGTGATCTATTGCTTTTTCTAACACAGCTGTTCCAGCCGGTCGCGCTCCAAACTTATCGATGAAGTGTGTGTATCTAAAAAAAATCTTTGTTTTTCCATATAGTTAAATAATATGCCTGCCCATGACAATGTGGCAATATTAAATATGAAAATTCTAGACTATATAGTACTCGTCGCCTTCAGGCGCAACATGTTTAGCCTCATTATTTCAGTAATTTAACTGGCTGCAGTATCCTGAGTACAGTATTGTTTGCACATTACTATATTTCAGCAGCAATAGGAGTTGCGGTGGTACTTACCTTTAATGATCACCAGTAACAACTACGGTAAGAATTCCCTTGCATCAGACACATCTAATAATACATCAACTGTACCAGAATTATTGACTATTTATTCATTATAGTATAATATATAAATGAAGTGGTTTTACTTGGTAACTAACATCTGACCCAATGATGTAGAAATGAAGATATCATTGAATTGAAAACGAATACGAAATCCTTTTTACTTACTCATCGTACATCATCGCGCCCATCGTATTGTTTATTACTTCATTCATTATTTTATTGGTTATATTTTTATATGAAGCTATTTCTTTGATTAATCGTTTATCTAAAACGCAGCTATTGATATTATATTTATCAATTGTAATGTAAGCGTTAACATAGCCGTAATGTGCAAACAACAAACAAATAAACCGAACACCGAACATTTTGACGCACTCACTTCACGATAACCTTAACACAACTGAACTTAACCATAGTTTTATCAGCCCGCCGATGTTTGATTTAGAGCATAGGTCAAAGCGTGTAAAAATTGTAGTTAAATTCATGTAAGTTAAATATAGTTAACAGTATTTTAACTACAGTTTAAAGAACAGTTAAAAGAAAACAAAAGATGTTAGTTTGAATTAGACATTTTTCAAATTATGCTGGTAATAGAACTTGCTGGAGATCCTCCGCAGTCCCTATTTACGCCGTCGGGCAGTATTGAGTCAACATTACTGTTCCGGTTTGAAGGGCGGTGATTAAGTTACTATAGTAATAAACGATAGCGTTTATCATCTTAAAACGGCGACGAAAATGTGGTGGTGCGTACATCATACTAACTAGCGCCACGTTGTAACGGACATACCATCAGGTATATATGTTGCTCGTCTTGATGCTAAAATAATCATAATAATATGTATAGACAGTATTGTATATAAAGTGAATTTCAAAAAAAGTTAATTTAAATTCTTAATTAAGGTTAAGTGATTAATGGTTACGGATTGCAAACGGAATTTCCGCGTTGTATACACATGCCTGAAATAATATGTAGATGTCTTCCTTAATACAGAAATAAAACTATTATAGTGTTATTATGCTATTATCTAGTTATAAGTACTCAAAAATTAATATACTGATATTTACTAATCGTGTAATATATTTAGGAAAATAATATTAGAAACTGTAGGATGTTGTTATTTACATAAATAAATATGTAAATGAACATATGTCGCTAGGGTGAGCGAAAATGTATGTATGTATATACGTATATAAGAGATTTTCTATGTAGAGACTGAAGGAATTTGGTAGGAATGTTCTATTTACCAAGTATAAATCAACTAAGTACGGATTTTACGAAATGTTACCCCTAAAAAGTGTTGGGTGGTATTTTTAAATGGGAAAGGGATTAATAAGTAATTTTTCCTTTTAACACATCAAATTAGACTCAAAGTCAGTAGTGGCTTCAGTAGAAATAAAAGCTGCGCTTCTTGGTTTAGAAAGTTCATCTCCGTTGTCAACTAAAAGTACTGGAGCAGAAAACAGTAGTTACATGTAATAAGATAATAAGACAAGATAATTAAAGCATAATTTTTTATGAAAATCGTTCTCTAAAACAAAATCTCGAATACTATGAAAATTATTCATTACGAGTCTATCCATTACTTTGTGTATTCATTCGTCAATTTGATTCAACCACCTATACAGGAATTATCAAATATCAATCAACCCCACAACATAAATATTTCTAGCATAGTATGCAATTAGTTATTCATTATGTAAATTCGATTTATTACTAAGAATTTATCAAAACAGAATAGTAGCAAATGTTTCTTTTTAAACTACAAAACCTAAAATTTTTACTTGTATATTTCATAGCTCTCTGGCCTAATGGTTAGAGCGTGCGGCCTTTATTCCGAAGGTCACGGGTTCGAATCTCGGCATGTACCGATGACTTAATATTTAAGTTATGTACATTTGTGAACTTTAGTTACAACAGCGAGATACAAACGGCGAAGGAAAACATCGTGAGGAAACCCCGCACACTGAAATCATCTTTGTGTGTGCGTGTGGTGGTCCCAGTAAAGTGGCAACAGGCTCGCCTCCTGTTACATGGGACCTAATCTGACCACATCTGGTGAAAAGTGGGTGTTTATTCACCTCTGCCTACCCCTACTGGGAAAAAGGCGTGATAAATAAAATAAAAAAAAAATATTTCATGTACAATATTTTTTCAGATTTAAGTTTACCCGGATAGTTAAATGATAAAACGGATGTTGATTCATGTATATGGAAATTTAATATTTATACATATATATAATTCGCTTTATGTACCATTCGATGAAAATTGGTAAATTACCGGTCATTAACCCCTAGTTTAATTAAGCACACGCAACAGACGAGCGTGCATGAAGACGCTTATGAAAGTGGAGGAAGCGAGAGAGGTGTGCCAGGATCGTAGCAGGTGGAGAGAGGTGGTCTCTGCCTACCCCCCTAGTTCAGTAAATCTACACAACCAGTTAAACCTTTTCTGCCTTATCAAAAGTTATTAATTATATATACCAAATATCTGTTTTGGTTTAGTATGTATCTATTTATATTATGTTTTTTGTAAGTCAGTACAATGTTTCTAATGATTTATTCAAAAACGAACTATTTAATTTATGCAGTTTTACTAAAGTTTGATGGTTTTTTTTAAATGTAAAATATAGAGGTGTAAGTTAGTAACAATGCAACATTGTCTCCAACAGAATTCAATTTGATTCAATTGGCTGTGAGAATAATAACGGAAGAGGGTTATTGTGGTGGCAGTCGCCGATTACGGCGAAATCAATGTTACATGGATCATAATTGGCTAGTGAGACAAAATCTATTCGCGAATCCTTTGTTGTTTTAGACGTTTGTGTTAAGAATACTATTTTCATATTATTATTCGCTAACAAAGAATGAATATAGAATTCAAAAATTCATAGAAATTATTTCCACAGTTGACTTTATAAAACATGATGTAAACCATGTACGATTGAATAACTTCACTGTGGGACAATTTGGATACTCGCATCACTGATATATTTAGACCATAACAACAGTTTCATAAAAGATGATATATCCTGCAAG
This sequence comes from Troides aeacus, assembly GCA_033220335.2. Lineage (NCBI taxonomy): Eukaryota > Metazoa > Arthropoda > Insecta > Lepidoptera > Papilionidae > Troides > Troides aeacus. The sequence continues at coordinate 3,434,679 of CM067275.1, read as the reverse complement.
ATAAAACAAAAGATTACTTATCAGGTTAAAGTATAAAATAGCACTATTTAATTTATTATAACATTTTTAATATATTTATAATATATGCATATAAATAGAAGATATTTTTCACGTTACAAATCGGTACATGTTAGACCAAAGATTTATTGTAGTCAAGCGTTAGTGGAGTAGCATTTGTCTAAATTTTTTATTTTGTTCATCTTAAACACAAATTAGGTATAAGTTCTGCTAATTACATTTCAAAGTAGAAAATCGTTTTAACTACTTCTCCATATATTTTCTTTCATTCGTTCTTGCAAAACTTGTCCTATTTATTTGCCGTGTGATCGCAACAATGGCCGATTGAGGATATGGTCATTCCCTTATTGTCACAGAAGAAGCGCAGACGCCTGCTTAAATAACGCCTATATTTATTACTAAATAAATAATATTCACGTTAACAATTATGAATATTATTATATTAGAAACGTTGGTGTTTGTAATTTTCGTGTCTTATATACAGTTTGTTGAATTAAAACGAGAAACTTATTCGGAATCGCGATCGTGTAACGTTGGCGATTTGGCTGATGAAATTGCTTCTTATGAGAACGTCGTTAAAGAAATTTTTGAATATGTTGAATCTGGACCGTTCAAAGGAAAGGTATACAAGGAGTAAGTATATCTTTTATTATTTATGATCGTGCAAGGAAGCGCAAATATTTCATTTCTATTTCATCTCTTATGACTGTGATGTAAATTTTGTAGAGATAGAAACGTAGACCTTCACTGACAAGAGTATACCTTTAGATTAAATTCAGTATCTATCTATATGTAAATCCTAAAGATATCAAAACGGAGGATTCAAGTATGATAACATTTTAAGTGTGAAAGACATCTGACAATCTATATCTAAGATATTTCATATCAATGCCAGCTTTAGTGAGCTCTGTGTATCTTAAAGTGTTTTAGTTATAAAACGGTATTAGATGTAAGATGACTCCTGTGTATCGAGGTCTTGTTATTCTCCTAATCTGTTTTGTTTGCCATGCAAAGTATATTCCTAAAGATCTTGAAACATGTGAAAATTTGCTGGGCGAAGTGTTGATTAATGAAATAGCATCTTACAAAGATGTGACAGAAGAAATTTTTGAATATGTGATGGATGGAGAATTTAAACATAAGAGTTACGACGAGTAAGTAGACATATATCATTATGTCATTAACAATTTGTATGTTCTAACAAATTGTTTGTATGTGGTATCGAAAAAATTACATCCCACTATCGTTATCACCTTTTTTTCGGCAATTCTTTTGCTTTTGCTACAATTTTAAAGCGTTTTTTGGTGATAAATAACATTATGTAATAAATATAGTCTAAAGTTTTTAATGTTTTGAACAATTTACGATTCCTTTTAGATTGACTAAATTTGTTGACAAATTTGGTGCTCGCCCTTCGGGTTCTGAAGTATTGGAGGAATCTATAGATTATATGATTCAACTGACCAAGGAAGAAGGCGTTACTGATATAACTACAGAAGATGTAGAGGTATAAAATTTAATCAAAACAAAAATTCGAACACAGTAAAATTTCTGGTTTTATCGATTTTTATTTTGTAATTTTAGGTTCCACATTGGGTACGCGGTAATGAAGCTATAACTATGCTAAAGCCTAGAGTTAAAAATATTGCAATCCTAGGTCTTGGACGAAGCATAAGTACTCCGGATGAAGGTATCACCGCAGAAGTAATCGTGATGTCTAATTTCGAGACATTGGAAAACACATCTTCTGATGACGTAAAAGGAAAAATAGTTCTTTATGATCCAATATTCACAAAATATGGAGAAACTGTAGTTTACAGGTCACAAGGAGCCACGAGAGCAGCCGAGAAAGGAGCCGTGGCAGCGTTGGTAAGATCTATTGCACCATTTTCAATTAACTCACCTCATACTGGATCGCAGACTTACGAAGGAAATGTAACACAAATTCCGACTGCGGCAATAACAATTGAAGATGCTGATTTAATAAGAAGATTATATAACAGTGGCGAAACTGTGGAATTAAACATTAAAATGTTTTCAACATTCGATACCAAGATTTCACGGAATACACTTATTGATTTGAAAGGAGCTGAGAAACCAGAACAACTTGTTATTGTCTCTGGACATATTGATAGCTGGGATGTCGGACAGGGTGCTATGGACGATGGAGGTGGCTTATTCATAAGCTGGGCTGCACCAGTTATACTTAAACGACTTAATTTGAGACCGAAAAGAACACTCAGAACAATTTTTTGGACAGCTGAAGAATTAGGCCTTGTTGGTGCCCGTGCATATGAAGAGAAGCATAGAAATGAAAGCTCTAATATAAATTTTATTATGGAATCTGATGAAGGTACTTTTGCGCCTCTAGGTTTATCAGTGTCTGGAACACAAGAAGCTAGATGTATTATTGCGGAAATTTTGAAACTTTTTGATATCATAAATGCTTCTACACTAATAGAAGATGATAATGCTGGTTCCGATATTGCAGTAATAATCCAAACAGGTGTTCCAGGAGCAAGTCTATATAATGCCAATGTGAGATATTTCTGGTTCCATCATACTGAAGGAGATACAATAAACGTCGAAGATCCGAAAGAATTAGATCAATGTACAGCTTTTTGGACTGCCGTTGCATATATAATTGCAGACCTTTCGGTTGATATTCCTCGATAAAAATAAATTTCAGTACAAAATAAAAAAAACCATGCGTGGGATAAAAATAATATAAAATAAATTTTATCCTTATCTTGAAAAAAAAAAAGTTGTATTGATATTTTTCTTTGTATGAACTTCTAGATTTAATAACGATAATCAATTTCTTGTATGCCATTTAGAGAATAAATCATTTATAATGTTAATGTAATTTTGAATGATTAGAAAGGATGGAAGAAACCAAAGAGCACATCCTCATTACCGATTTCTTATCCTTGCTTTTATATTTCTTGTGTACTAATAATTTATTTTCAAGCTAACGAAAGATTAAAATAAACTAGCAGCTAGTTACCATCTATGTTATGATTTCATATAGACACCGTCTAGGACCAACACAACGCCTATTATTGCCGATGAATTGTAGTGTGCAAAATTACTGTGTTCCAATTTGAAGGGTGCTGTAGCTAGTGAAAATACTGGAGTAACGAGACTTAACATCGTTTGTCTCAGGCGACAAGCACAATGTGGTGCTGTGTATATCATCCTATGTCATTAATCCACATTGTTATAAGCCAGCGTATCACTTACTATCAGGTGAACGAATAAAGGTGAGGTTTTGTCGCTTCGTCGAATAAAAAAAAAACAAAAAATACATATTTTTTTTGCTAAAGGATAAAAATTATGAAATGTCATCTTCAGCCGATGGACGTTCACACGTCGAGATACTTCTCCCCTTAAGATTTCCACATCGATCGGGATTTAGGCTATCTTCCATTACACTGGCCCAATGTAGGTTGGTGGAAACCAGTCTCGTTTGTTGATTCGCAAGGTGTACCACGAACAGGCGAGGTTGGCCTTCGGTCCCGTAAGTTGTGGTGCGGGACCCCTTACACATCTACTCACAGTATATGATAAATTATAAATAACTTTATCATATACTATCACTTTTAAAAAAAAATCTGGTTCTCTTAAATTCTTATACTTAAAATCTATTTGGCAAACATTCAAAGGTGGAACTTTCCATTTGAATGCAAATATTTGACAAGTACTTTATATGGCGAACGCGTAGTCGGCTACGTTGCTGTTGAAACATTGTAATAGTTTGCCCATTTTTCTCTATGATTTATTAAGTTTTACGTAATGTTGTTAAATCAAAGGTAATACGTTATATAATAAAATGAAATAGTAAAGTAATATCGGATATATACGGTGATCGTGTGTTAAATTAACTTCTTGATAATTGCTGTAACTTTGATGTAACATATCAATATGATGATTGATGTAATATTGTCATGTTAACAAATATATATAATCTTTTAAGTTTAAATAAATTTTATCGTGTAACAATTGAGTTAAACAAATAAAGGGTTTAAGTTTAGACAGTGCATATTATTTTTCTAGAAATATAAAAGTTGTTAAACTTAATACTATTTATAGCGCAGACATAACGCATATAATAGTTTGGCAAATATCTCCCTTCCGCCTTTTTGTCTTTTAAATTTCGCGGCTATGTACAAAGCGCTACAGAGCTCGTATCTGGCAATACTATACATAATTTGAAAGGTCTTGACATAACCTACAAAACGACGCTATGCATAATTAGTTTGGATATTGCGTTCAACAGTTATAGACGTGTAAACATATAGTTCACTAACGCCGAAATTCGCGCTATTTTAAAGTTTTCCTTCGTTAAAGGCAAATCCGCTAGAGAAACGTTCCGTGAGATTAATGGTGTTTTGGGGGATGGTACTCTATCACTTCGAACCGCGGAGGAATGGTTTCGACGATTCAGAGCCGGTGAAAACGACACCATGGATAAGCCAGCCGGCGGAAGACCTGTGACGACAAATACCGATCAAATCATGGACTACATCGAGTTAGACCGGCATGTGGCATCTCGTGACATCGCCCAGGAGATGGGAGTTAGTCACCAAACCATTTTAAACCATCCGCAGAAGGCTGGATACAAAAAAAAGCTTGATGTTTGGGTGCCGCATAATTTGATGCAAAAAAACCTTCTGGACCGAATCAACGCCTGCGATATGCTGCTGAAACGGAACGAACTCGACCCATTCTTGAAGCGGATGGTGACTGGCGACCAAAAATGGATCACATACGACAATATCAAGCGAAAACGGTCGTGGTCGAAGGCCGGTGAATCATCCCAAACAGTGGCCAAGCCGGGATTGACGGCCAGGAAGGTTTTGCTGTGTGTTTGGTGGGATTGGAAGGGAATCATCCACTATGAGCTGCTCCCATATGGCCAGACGTTTAATTCTACCATCTACTGCGAACAACTGGACCGCTTGAAGCAGGCGATCGACCAGAAGCGTCCAGAATTGGCCAACAGGAAGGGTGTAGTGTTCCACCAGTACAACGCCAGACCACACACTTCGTTGATGATTCGTCAGAAGCTACGGGAGCTCGGATGGGAGGTTTTATCGCATCCACCATATAGCCCGGACATAGCGCCAAGTGATTACCACCTGTTCCTGTCCATGGTGAACGCCCTTGGTGGTGTAAAGTTGAACTCAAAAGAGGCTTGTGAAAAGTGGCTGTCCGAGTTCTTCGCAAATAAGGAGGGGGGCTTCTACGAGGGAGGTATTATGAAGTTGCCGTCTAGATGGAAACAGATTATCGAACAAAACGGCGCATATTTGAACTAAATGCGATCACTGTAACACTTTTTATAAAGCATTGAATAAAGAGCAAAAAAGCGGAAGGGAGATATTTGCCAAACTAATATTATATAACCTAATGTGATATTAAACTGTCATTACAGGGTGGAACAAAGTTTTTGTTTTATGTCTTTGGCATAAATCTTGGCACCCGCAGACCCTTTTATATGAGTAGCTTATAATATTTGATAATTCAGCCTCACAATAATATCAGTTATATGTTTTTACATAAAGGAAGCTTTCAAATGAATAGCTACTGCATTGAATTGATACATACTTGTTCTTAGAGTTGCCATCAGCACTGTTAGGAAAACAAAACTTTGTAGTTCAAACAACTTAGAAATAACGAAATTAGTATTAAATATTTTTCTAATAACTTCTTATATTTTTTAAACTTAAAATAGCACCGCTTTATTTTTTCTAGTAGGTAAATAGTTAAAGAACAATAATCTCGCAGAACGAATAACAGAAATGGTCTTTCCTCTTTAAATTGTATATTATTCGCCATACAAGTACGAGTATATGTATATATAAGATTGATATTTAAGTTTTTATATTTTTATACAAACCTGGAAATGTTTGTAAATGAAGCTCCTGGATCCGGCACCGCAGGATTGGAGTTCCTTTAGAGAAGCCTATGCTCAGCAGTGGGCGCTATCTGGCTCTTAAAGTAATATAACGTTTGCAAATCATATACTTATTCTTTACTTTAAAAAGATTTAGCAGCTACATTTGAAAGGAAAACCGAGTTAGACACATAAAAGTCGTAAGACACATTCGTTTGTTCTTATCTAACAGTTATGTGTTGCCCGCGGCGTTTCTCGCAATCGCGAAACTGTTTTTGTTTCTTTGTGGGTAAAACTGAAATCAAACGTCTTTTGTTCGTATCAAAGCGAACGTATTTGCTCCAAAGCTTCTCTTATGTGCTCCACACAACGCTCTTTCACTACTTCTATGATAATGTTGGAATTAATAATCGTTTTCTTTATTTATTTGTATGTATGTATTGGTTTCTTTTATATGAACTGTAAAAAGTTTTATTACTATGTTATTCGTAAAAATTTGATACGGAATTAAGATCTAGAAGAGATCTAACCGATAGAGAATTAAGATCTAACCTGGTTTTTCGAAATCTTTCGAGGATTTCCTTCTCGAAAGATAACCTGCTTCTAGAGGGAAGTCAGAGTTATGTGAGATTCTTACTCTCTAAAACCCTTTCGATGGACTGCATCAGTGCATTCGGAAAGGCTCCAGGAGCTCTTATAGAATGCACCGATGCTTCTTTACATTTTCTTTGAACACGTCTCTGAGGACGGGCTTAACCCTCCTAGGCTGTCCCACTCAGGTTCGCTTATTGAACGATAAGGGCTCCCAACCTCAAGGCTCGCGAAAATCCTGGACCCTTTTAATCGCCTTCTACTACAGGCAGGGCTTACTTCAGTCCTATTCTTACTAGCCTTAGATTACGGGCTGATGTAACCTGGTCTATAGCGAACACTTCCGTTGTTAACAACAAAAAATGTTGTAATAGAAGATATAAATGATATTATTGGATTGCAATATTTTGTAAAACTGGAATGGAAGAATTATTATGACCCATTTGTAGGTTTACCGATAGTTACGAATGTGGTAATTTATACGCCATTTGGAGTATTGGAAACCGTATAATCGGGAAATACGAGTAGCAACGTTTATTCGTATGGCCTTTGCTTCAAATTTATATTCGACTGCGGGATTCTATGTTATTGAACACGGTCCGCACGTATTTGCAAATTACGGTCTCTGAAATTTTATAATGAAACGTACTTTATTCATGTTTCCAAATGGTATACTGTAACAATGAAGATACGTCAATCAACGTCAATATGGACACATATTAGATGGGAAACCGGAGACCAGGTAAGTAATACATCATTAATATTTTAAATCGACAATTTTGTAGTAATCAATGGCGTGGCAACTTATATGTCTTTAGTTATTATACGATATAAGGTATATATTTAAAAGATTTATATACTTTAAAAAGAAATTTCGATAAGAATCTATACCATTTGTCGTCTAAAGATGACAATGAATTATGTTAACATACAGTAACATACACACAAGCCCAATAGTGGAGGTTTACCGGCTGATGATGATGATAGTAAAATTCATTTCTATATTTGCTAGTACAATAAGATAACGATACGTTTCGATATCTCCTTAATAATAATAAACTATATATGTAGTAGTGTTATTGAAAATATAAACGATATTTCTAGATCATAACAATATTAATCGTTTTTGATATTGCATCATGACCTTAATCCTATATTACACGAGCTCAGGCAATTTTGCGCTTATTCTATTAAATTATCGATATCGAAATTATTAGGGTGTAAGCGGTCTCGCGCAGCTCACGAGACGTAAGCCAACGTCACCTGCTCACGGTGGACCCTGTTAATCAATAAACGAGGCTCTGGTTTCCACCAACTTGCATTGGGCCAGCGTGGTGGGAAATAGCCCAAATCCCCTTAAGTAACTCCCATGAATGACGGCCTCTAGTGCAACGTGAGACCGATCGACGTGGAGAACTTTGGGGGAGGCCTATGTCCAACAATGGACGTCTATCGGCTGATGATGAAAATTATTCGATACTGTAAACTTGAACGTATGTGTGTACTAATGATGTAAAGAATTTAGAATTGTATGAGCTGTTGAATTATTTGAGATTCAAATGGTTACAACTCAGTTGTAAGTGGGAGTCAAAGATTTGGCAGTTCAATATATCTGATATTGAGTTTCTGATGAAAGAAAACTATTGTGAGGAATCGACATGTGACGTCCGCCAACGCGTACTTGATCGGTGGCATGGGCAGTCGTCTTTGGAGTAAAGTTCCGGAGTTAGAATAAGTAAGACGTGAATTTAGAATGGTGATTTTGCTTCATCTTTGAACTCACCATCACTTAACGTTCATAGAAAATTAAGTTTAAGTTAAAAGGTTGAAATGTATTAGGGATACAGAAAGATTTTACTTACAATTTCGCTCACTTGAACTTAACGGTACTGTGATTGGGTCACATTAGCGTGTACTGAAGTAATCAGTCGGTTGTGTGCCGCTCACTTTGCTATTAATTTTGTTGAAGTGACATATCAAATTAACTTTAAAACGAGAGGTAGAAATGCACAGTACAATTCCATTTAAATTCCGTACATTAAAAGCTGAATTATTTAACAAGGTATTTACCTTAATTAACTTAAACCACTAACCTGCTTTGGTAAGTAGTAACTGGCCTTTTTCTGCTGTCAAACAGTATGTAGCAGTAGTACGTATACATACCATCCTAACTGGCGCCACGTTATTATGAGCAGGCGTATCACTTACTTTCAAGTGTACGTATCTCTCGTCTGGTCTCTTCCTTGAAGATTACACTCATATATTATTGTAGCCAGTAGCTAAGAATCATATTTTTTTTTATAAATTGTTACATAACTACAAATTTTATTTGGCGTTAAGTTATCGCAAAAGTAGATTACAACCATGTTGCTTTATACTTCCAGTCTCTTGTTTGATATAATCCAAAAGGCGACAGCAAATCTTAATTAATATATGTACAAATATTTTATAATGAAGAATATTTTGACGGTATGTTTAGCATATTAGACAATGATATATTAGTTCGCGATAAACTTCATAATCAGGGAATAACATATATACTAGACTTCAAAGTGTAATGAAAATGAAATGTTTTCTATTCGTCGGTATATGTTGAAAATCTATAACGCATACCAAAATTTGTTGAAAGACTTAATTTGGAAGGCCAAAGCAATAATCGGGTCCAAGAAACTTTAAGGAAGCTTAGCAAAACCTGTTACGGTACCTCTACTCAAACTCGATACTGCTGATACAAAAAAAATATAATGAAACGACCTCAATGTTTGCGTGGTTAAACTCTTTATATAATTCAATATTTCATATATTACAGATTTACTAAATAAGTTTAATTATTAATTAATACAACTGTACAATAACTTTGAATTGTGTCATATACTTTTTCATTAATATTCTAGGAAGCGACAAGACGAACGAGATTTTCACCTCTTGGTAAGTGATACGTCTGTCCATAAAACGTGGTGCTAGTAACTGTAATATACTGCATCACATTGTCCTTGGCTCCTTGAGACATAGATGGTTAGCCTCTTTACTATAGTTATTACATTAGCTTGCAGTATCGTCCAATCGGAACACACGGTCGTACCTTCTTACATGAAGACTTACCACTAGTAAGTATAATAAACAAATTTAGTTATATCACTAATGAATTAACAATTTGCTTTAAAATCTCTTTTACGTAAGACACGATAATAAACAGAGAACAAGGAAGTACATAATTGGTAATTTCATTTACTAATTTAAAGTGAAATTCTTTTAAGAAACAACTGAATTAATGAGAAATCGTTTCCGGTGCTCCGTATCTCTTCGACCAGATCAATAAATTTTATCAGCGCGGGAAACCTACAAAGGCTTTAGAAATCGTTGCAAATTAAGAACAAATGGCGCGGGTGAATTTATGTGCTAACCCAAAGTGAAAAGAGAAAATTACATTGGATATTACTTCAATTAAGACCTCCCTCATTCTAAACTCCGCAAAATATCTATTCACAGTTAATACCAATGTACTGTCAAACGTTAATATCATTCTAACATATAACATTTAAATTAGTTTGTTTTCCAATAATACTTTCATCTTTCAACATCTATATGTTTGAAAAGGTAACTTGTACTATTTATTCCTTAAAAAAAGATATAAATAGACAAATTTTTGTTTTTAACTTAGCACTAGTTAAGTCAGTAGTAAAGTTAACCCCACTATATTAAATGATTATTTACTTTAGTAGGAGAATAAGAATTATTATTGCAACGGACTGTAATACAAGTTTTTTTAGTCTCTATCGATATTTGTTTAAATTTTTCTAAAAATGTTTAAAGATTGTTTAATAATACAAAAGTATTATACCTTATAAACATGAGAAGCTGTATTTATATACAGTTTCTCATATTTGTCGCATTGAAATCCTTCTCTGTTAAATGGGTAAAATGACAAAGAAAACGTTGATATAAATAACTTTACACTTTAACATCATTAATATGTAAAAATTTCTAAAATTCATAATTATTCTTTATTGACCTATATGTTAAAAACAATCTTATACAACATTATATAATTTTTAACATACATTTACTTATTACTGCTACGGCATCATACAGAAATCTTATATGTAAATACCTTACACGTGTCTAATGGAGTACATTATAAATTAACAAGATGAGGATTTTGAGGTGAGATGTTGATGTATGAACATCGTTATCGATACCCTGAAACTGTTAAGATATTATTATAATCTGATTAAATTATTGTATCCATGATAGCTCAGTTAGTAATGAGGTAGTACGCGTTGTACTACTCAAAGAGGACAGGGTTCGACCCAGCGAAATGTTCCAAAAAGGTTCCAAACAGCGATTCTATTTCCATAGAATATTTTTTGTGGAAAAAGAATACTTCCAAAGAAATTATAACAGTAGATACTATATTTAGAAACGAGCAAGACCTGGATTGGAGACGAAATACCTCTTAGGTAGACTCATGACAAAATGAACATGAATAAGCTGAAAAATGATGATTAGCTGTCAATCTTTGTATAAAAAAAAATCAGCTGAAACCTTAAAAACGACTAAGAACCACTTAAAAGTATAAAGTAACGCTTAACACTTTATATTAGGTATAATAATAATATAAACTAGTTGCTGTATACAAAATAATAATAAAATGTTTTGTCTTATAAACATTTTTTAACATACAAATGTTTTTTTTAAATACTTGGGTAAAATATAAACCTCAATGAAACAACAAAATTGACTTAACGCTAATATAATATTTTCCATTTTACATACAAAAGGGGAACGTTAATTGAATATTTCGTCATAGGCTCCGGGATATTTAGTTACTGAGACAAACCCAACCCTTCCATATTGATCTAATATCCGGTGGTTATTGTATACGTTATAATGTCGCTTGTGAACAATGGGGAAAGGATATATTCTTAATATTAATGTAAAGCATGAAACATATCTGCTTAGTTTTAGCTTGAGAGCAAGGCAAAAAGTTATATAAAGATCTCGACAGCTTCGGCGGCTTTTTTTAATTAGCAATTTCGTCGATAATTTCTTTTATATACCGATGTATAAAATATACGAATACATATACAGAAAAATTATATATGTACTAGCTCCTTCATTATTCGTGTCAATAATATCTAAAATCAAGAAAGTTAATTGCTGTTTTATGTTAAAAGGCAAAAGTCTCTTTAAGCTTTGAGGATATGTATTGTAATAAGAAGTTTTCAAACAACCCAACAGATGGCGCCACTATGAACAATAGATCGCGCTATCGTTTATCATAGCGCAAAAAAAATATCATAGTCAAATGGTAGTATCAAATGAACTATAATTATATTTATAAAGACTAAACTACTTTCGGGATTACTTTGAAAAAAAAAAATAGTTTTCTTTGAATTTTTTATGTCGTGCAATTTTGACCTTTTCCTAGTCGGGTGTATAAAAAACTGTTATTTTATTTCATCGCAGTAAGCTCCTTAAGTTTCACCCTCGTCATGTTGAAGGTGGAGTTGTCTGTTTCACTTAGTGTCTGGTAATATAAGTAATAAATTGCAGGTTTTTTGCTTATTGAAAAGTGTAATAAACTAGTTTAAGGGTTGTTTATTTTTTCAAGCGGATTAAATATATTATGTAATATTTGAAATATAGCAATTTTTGTAAAAAACGGTATATTGCAAACTTTGCAGTCAACGGTGATAATGATTGTTTTGTTGCTGATGTAATGTAGAGCTGATCATTAAATTAAGTTCTTTATATAATCCTATTATTTATTAAGAATCCAAAATCTTTATAATTTATGTCATATTATAAGTATTTAGGTTATTATTTAGGGTATTTAGATTGTGAAGCTAAAAAAGGTTTCTTATTGGTATTTATAATAGTAAATTAGAACACGTAGACAACAACTTACAAGATCCAAACCAAACAAACGAGGCTCCGGCTCCCACCAACCTGCATGAGCCAGCGTGGTAAGAAGTGACCCAAATCCCCCCATATCAACCACTACGTACATGAATATTCTTGGAGGATGCCCATGTCCAGTAGTAGACGCCTATCGGCTGAGGAAGATGATGCTAAACTAAGGCTACCACAGAGACTGTAGAAATATATTCATAAAAAATCGAAAATGGGATGAAAGTGGGAATGAGAACTAGAACGACAACGATGCCCAGGACCACGACGAGGGCGGCAGCGGCGACAACGAGAACTAGAACAAAAAGGAAAATGGTGTGCAGTATTTGTTATTTAATGGCGTATGTTGGTTAGTACCGGTGGTGTAATGATATATAAAAACTTACGTTAAAATTACGATTTCAAATATTAACTACGTCGATAGCTTTTAAAAATTACTGTAAGTATCCGCAGAACCCTCAAAAGGGTGAAAACGTTCGTATTTATTTTTCACTCATCTTACTTCGAACGGAAACGGTGCTCTGTTCAGCTCTTTGTGCAAAGCCGCAAACAAGAAACAGTGAATATTTTCCTTCATAATATAAATGTTTGCTTTATAATTACTTACCGTAAACAATTTAAAGGGTCACAAAGGGCATCCCTTCCACTCTTTGATATTTAAACTTACCAAAACACTGCGTATTGTATTTAAATATAATGTTCATTATTAGTATATTCCAAGTCAAAGATGGAAAATAGAAAATATATTATTTCTTAATGCTTTGGAAATAAAACCAGCAGGTTTACTGATGGTAGATATCTGTTGTCAGAGATCGTTTAAGTAGGTACCATCGCAGCTTCTATATCTGTTGCCAACGAGCTGCGTATGAACGTTACTGTGTTCAGGTTTGAAGAGCGCTGTAGCTAGTATGATTACCGCGGTAACGAGACTCAACGTCTTATGTCTCATGCGACGAGCGTAAAGTGGTGTTAATTATCATAATAATCATATCACAATAACGTCGCTTTGTTATGGGCAGTTGTATCACACCATCAGCTGAAGGTCACTCTCGTCTTGTAGCTTAATTAAAAAAAATGTTAATATGATAATTATTTGCTAGTTTAATGTTCGAACGCTATGTGATTTAAACCTTTATTAGAACGGAAGCAACTTACATCCACTTGTTAGTTGTTCAGTTTTCCATCAATCTACTAAACATGTAGAGTTAGTTGTTACTTTAGTCATTATTTTCAAAATATTATTACTTGATGTGAATTTCCAATTAAATATGTGAAAGGAAATCAACAACAAACACATTTAACTTTTTCGTTTCATTCCACTGAAAGGTAAATCGTATTTGGCGTATGTTTTTTTGGCAAATTGAAAACTCAACAACAATAACGATCTTTTGTTTTGGTAATAAAATAGAAACAGATGGAAGTGGAGATATCAGCTCGATGAATTGAATTAGGCTGGGAACGTTCGCGAAAATAGGAGCAAGTCACCGAGATTTAGTCTCAATGGAATATTATATAATAATTTTATCTACAACAAAATGATTGTACTGCAAGGATTCTGGGTCCACACACAACAACTCACAGGAACAATGGCCAACATCACCTGCTCGTGGTAGATCCTGCTAATCAACTAACGAGGCTTGCATTGGACCAGTGTAGTGGGATAGCCTACCATAAGAATCCCTACCCGTCCGATGTGGAAATCTTTGGTGGAGGTGTATGTCCAGCAGTGGACGTCTATGCTGATGATGTTGACAAATACAATAGTATGGGAGATCTGCTACCACTTTTTTATTAAGAGAATACATGATTCTAAGTAATCACTATCGCTTTTGGATACCACAGTAAAGACAAGAGCAGGAAAAAGTTTCTGCTTTCTGACTTATTTAGTTTACCTTTGCACTTGGAACTATAAGGATATTAAAAAAAAATCAATACAAAATTTTGCAAATTATTACTTCGCTTAAATCGCGCAAAGAGATTGCTTCTTTCATATAAGTTTTTTTTCCGGTGGTAGTTTTAGTTACCGGAGACCGTCTATAAAGGTACCACTGCAGCTTCTATTTCTGCTGAAAACTTTAGTGTGCAAACATTACTGTGTTCCGGTTTGAACGGCGCTGGACTTGACGAAATGGGGAACCGAGATCTGACATCCTATGTCTCAAAGCGACCAGCACAATGCGGTGCTGTGTATGTCATTCAAACTACCACCGTTAATTATGAGTATGAGAATGCGTATCACTCACCATCATGTGTTATAAAATAACTTGTACAATACCATTAAATATCTATGATTAAATATATTTTATACTAAGTCAAGTTAAGAAATAATATCGTTAAAATATTCTAATAAATCGTATTAAAGAAGTAGAATCTAAGAGTAGCTGCATTTCTCTGTGACAGCAACTCTCAAGAAACAAACGCCTCGAATCAGCTTAATTTATTCTGAACGTGCATCAGACCTGGTTCAAAGAGACAGTTAATTCCACGACGACTCTTCTTAACTAACTTGAATAAAACTGGCGCGCATTAAGTACCAAAGAGTTTTTTTTATTTTGAGATAAGTAGAAACTTCGACACAACGACTGGTAAGAAGTGTAAGCAACTGGTAGATCTCTTTTGTCAGTGATCGCGTAGATAGGTAATCTTCAAACATTACTATGTTCCGGTTAGAAGGGCGCTGTGGCTAGTGTAATTATTGACGTAACGAGACTAAATATCTTATGGCTCAAGGCGACAAGCACATTGTGGCAGTGTATAACATTATAACTGCTTTGCCGAATCAAGCTCAACACGGTCCTGGTCCAGATGTTCACCGGGCACGGGGGATTCTCCGAGTACCTCCACAGGTTCAAGCTCAAGGAGAATCCCGCGTGCCCCTGTGACCCGGAGGTGGACCAGACCGTGGTGCACATCCTACTTTCCTGTCCCTTATTCGGGAGGGAGAGAGCGGAACTAGAGATAGAAATTGGGAAAAGTTTAGACATAGGAGCGATTGCCTCTCTGATGAGTGAGGACAAAAGTCGCCAAAGCTTCATAAAGTTTGCTAGAAAAATAATAAATGATGCCATAGAAAGAAATAAAAATAAATAGGAAAAATAAAAACAAGTTAAGAAAAATAAAACAAAAAATGTAAATAGGAAATAAAAATAAACAATTAAAAATAAGTATAATTAAAAATAAAACTAAACTAAACACGAAAAAACAAGAACATGGCATGATTTTCAGCTGAAGATGTTCCAGAAGAAATTGACGAAGCGGCTGTCTTCACTCAGCGAGAGGTATGAAAGAAGGAAATGGAATGGAGAGCGATAGAAAAGAGGAGGAGAAATATGGGAAAGTAGAGGAATGAGTGGAAGATAGGAAAGTACGAAAGAAAGGAATGAGGAAATTAGTTTTAAGACAATGAGAATGTTAAGTGATGTAAAGCTTTAAAGTGCAAATAAAGGCCCTGACCCGCCATACGCAGGGGAAGGACGTTAAAAAAAAAAAAAAAAAAAAAACATTGTAACTACCGCCACGGGTTATGGGCAGGCGTATCACTTAACATCAGGTGGACGACTCGCTTGTCTCGTCGCTTCATTGAATAAAAAAAAATAAATAAGCATACTTATGACAAAATTTAAATGTTGAAATCATCAATTAAAATCATTTAAAAATTTTTATTGATCTATAGATGGTTATAATTAAACATATCACGGAATTTAAAACAGGTAAGCACTACAACTCACAGGACCCGAGCCAACCTCACCTGCTGGTGATGCACCCTGCTAAACAACAAACGTGGCTCTGGCTCCCACCAAACCGCATTGGGCTAACGTAGTAGGTAATGGCCTAAATCCTCTCATGAACCCTTACAGACATGAAAATCAGGGGAGGCCTATGGCCTGCAGTCGACGTCTATCGACTGATGATGATTCAATCACCAGCCGATAGACGTCCACTACTGGTCATAGGCCTCCCCCAAAAGTCTCCACAGCATCAAGCAAGGCTTCCGGTACCATCCGGCACTAAAGGCCATCGTTTGTACAGTTTTACATTGGACATTTGGGCCATTTCCCACCACACTGGTTCAATGCGGATTGGTGGGAGCCAGAGTCTCGTTGGTTGATTACCAAGGTGCACCAAGAGTCGGTGAGGTGGGCGTGGGTAATGTGAATTACTGTGCGGGACGCTATACACACCATTAGGGGTTAAATAAAACATAAATAAAAATTAACCTTTTTGTTAATACCTTCGTTTTGATGTGTCGTTTTAAATCACAATTTACGTAATAAAATTTTGATGTTTGTTTAGGATTCTGTGTCTCAACTGAATATCAAATCTAACTTAAAGTAATTTACTTGAAACAAAATGGCGGAGGATAAAGTAATTAATAATGTTTATCTAATATATAAGCATAACATGTGCGAACTAAACTTTACATATGTTAATGCTCTAGTCACTTTATAGCGATGAATATGGTTAATTAATAAGTTAAGTTAATTGATATTCTACTCGTTTTAATAAATTAGAATTATTAGATCTCTTTTTTCACTTTAAATACAGTGTTTGTCTATACTTTTTTATCTAGGTTCTAGCATAATGTGTTAAAGTTTGGACCAATTTTTACCCTTCATTAGTTACTGATACATCTACAGACTTACATATAATATTCCTATTTCTTATTTCTTAGCGACACTATTCCTTTTCTTATCAGGAGCAGTCTGGAGGAGAAGATAACACGTCGGAGTACAAGACATTTATCCATCGACCTATCTAATTGCAGATTGTCGTATGTCCTACATTTTCCTTTAACGGAAACGTAGGTTAAGTGGTGATCGAACTCATGTATGGCTCTTAGTTCTAGCGCGTAATACTTAAATTAGTATTTAATGTATTCTATGTACAAACGTTGTTCTGTATCTCATTTAATATAAACTGATCTATACTTTAGCTTTACATTATCCTAGTACTTTTAATTTCCTATTGCATGACCGTTGTAAATCTAAAATACGATTTCATTGTTACAGCGCACTAAATCTTGCTCCTGGAAATCTCATTCTCGTGCGAAACATAAATTTCGTACGCTACGTTTGTTTCGGATTGTTCGCAGTCCGTAGTTTTAATGATATCATTTTTATATGTCTTTAAATAATTTATTCAAATCATTGTATCGTAATAATTTACATTCGCGTTATATTAAAATTATGTTACATATATACCGTTGAAGTAAACGGTCGCAGTTTAAAAATTTTCTAATCCATTTCTTGATTCCATCGCCATGAAACATTCTCCGGTGGTAGCTCTATTGCTGGAAACCATTGTGATAAGATTTCTACAGTAACAAAACTTACATCTAGTCTTAAAAAGAGGATAATACTTCGCAATATATATCTCCCCAACTAATGCCACATTGTAAGGAGAACGCGTGTAACTGTCAGATGGATCTTCTGCGTATCTCGTTGATTGTTATAATGCCTTAAATATGTTACAATGTTTATCCCAAAGTTTTAGACTTTTATAAAGTAAAATACGGTCAAAAGAGAAGCTAATTCGAAGTAAGTCAATAGTGAATATATCTATATATAAATAGATCACTACAGTTAATAATATGTTAATATAACAAGTTAAAGCTCGTTGAGGATCGAACGCGTGCATCTTTATTTAGCGCTTTAAGTTCCAACGCTTTTCAAATAAGTATCCAACCCGCTACTTAACTATGATTGCTTATACTGTAGTTCAAAACTTCATGTTTCAATATCAATTAATGCGATATAGGCCATTTGCGAAATTAGTTTGAAACTGACATTCAGAACTATGAAACTCCTATTTCACAGAGCTTGCTAGTGTTGTACTGGAAATTAATAAGCTGCAGTCAGTCCATGGATTAAATGAAAACGTTTAGTGACTTGTATTGAGAGTTTTAGTATCAAAAGTATCACAAATATAATAATTTATTTACTTCAATATTCTTTAGCTCTAGTTATTCTAACAATTTTTGATATTACTCCCAATATTATAAGACGGTGTTCACTAATTATTTTACCGCCTTGAAATATGTTCTAGATTTTATCCCTTCTTTTAGAGCTATAAAAATAAAGTAAAAACCCTTTTTCCAGTTACGAACTTCCATTACATTTTCAAGAGTATTAGAATGTAATTGTTTTATAAGAGCCTGACATTAATTGACTAGCAACATCTTGTGCCTTTCTAAATTATTTTCATTTAAACCTCCTCAATAATATTTTTTCAGCTTTCTATTGTAAACTTAAGTAAAACTTTAGCTTACTATACTACTACTACTACGACTACTTATCATAAAACCATACCATTAGATAATAACAATCAGATATAAACTGTTTTAGTGCTTTTACTTTTAAAATTTTTAACTTAGAAAACATGGAAAGCTTTTGACATTCAATACAGAATTTCAAGTAAACTTTAAACTTTTCCCTTTACTATGAATATTACTTTGATTACTTGCTGTTAAGTCTTTATGTCGTAAAGTACTGTAAGTAAAAACGCTAATTTTAATATGCCTCGTATACTTACTAAGTGTTATACTTTAATACTTATAAAGGCTACGATCGATTGTTAAAAGCTTATATAGAACTGATGAAACACAATGTACCTATAAAATGCTGTAAAGCAGTACAGCAATTTTATGGTAGTGAAAGGGTCGTGTTATCATTGACCTTAATGGGTCTTTTGTTAGACATGCTCTCGTATAGTAACAAATAAAAACAAGTGTTGAGGTTATGAAATTCTTTTTATATGATCCAGGTATCAGATCTGGTTGACGGGCAGTTCCACATAATAGTTCTACGACTGTAATCCATACGTTGGAAACATCATATGTCTAATATCAAATATGAACTGATTACTTTTTTTTTGTTTACATGTTATTTGCAATAAATAACATTGTTACTATAACTTTTTTGTAATCAAAATCATGCTTGATATCTTCTATTTCTAAAGGAAAGCTCTTTATTGCTTAACATTAAAACAATTTGAACTTAAAGCGTCCAAAACTGGACGAAAAATTCGAGTTTACTACATATTCTGACTGTGTTCGTAGTCGGTCTCTGTTGATCGAGACTGGCTTGGTAGATACCACTTCAGAACCCATTTCTGCTGCCAAAGAGTACTGTGCAAGCGTCACTGCGTTCCGGTGTGAAGGGCGTTGTATTTAATGAAATTGTTGGTTACCCCAACAACATATTAGACTTAACATCGTATATGTCAAGATGACGATCACAATGTGGTTTAGTATGTATTATCCTAACATAACTAAACTAATTAAAAATATCATCACAGGGGGTAAGCTTTCTATCAAGAGAACGTTTAGCTCGTCTTGTCGCTTCGTAGAATAAAAAATTTTTTTTTTCATTCACTCAGAGTACTTGAAAATGAAGTCTGGTGGAAGGTCTCGTGCTAGAGACCGATTAGGTTCTGCTGCTCCTATTTCTGTTACAAAATATGAAAACTACATTGTTTGGGTTTGAACTGCGCTGTGGCTGAAGTTACTGTTAACGAGACAACTGTATCTCAAGGCGACGAGCACAATGTGATGCTGTGTAACATTCTAATCAGCGCCATCAGGTGAACGTCTTCCCTATATTGACAACTCGTAGTTTTTTAAAAGGATATCCAAACATTACTCCAAAACTGGTTTCTATGTTATTATTAAACGTTGAGTTAAGAATAAGCACAAGTGAAGACTTGAATACTGCTTAAGATGATAAACATAAGACTTCGTCCCTAACGTTTGTCAGTTTACGCAAAATAAAAAAAAGCCTCATTAAGAACACAAACACGCCATTTCACGCTTCGGTCTGTCTGTTACGTGAGTAAAATAACTATTAAAGAAATATCTCAAAAGATTCGCGAAAAATTTAAAATTTCCTTCACGTAATCGCTACATTAGTTGCCTCCACTACAATTAATGTTGCTATTTTTTAGAATTGACTTTAAGTACTTACGTAGAGCAGTAGTTATCCAATTCCATTATAACACGAAAGTCTCTAGTTCGATTCCGGCATCAAACAGCTATTTGTATTAGCTTTCTAAAGGGTGTCTGGCGGCAGATTTATATTTTAAAAAACGAATATCTCAATAAGTTATAAACAGTGCGGGGGGAAGGTGGTGTCATTAGAATCACCGATTGTGCGGATTTCTTAGTCACGACCTAACTCCAATGGATTTTTTTTTGTGGGGCTACCTCAATGAGAGAGTTTACGCCAACAATCCGCGAACTGTTATGGACTTAAAAGAAAATATTCGGCGAGAAATCAGCGCAATTGAACTAAGTTTACTGCAGCGTGTGGCACGGAATACGAGGCTCCGTTTCGAACAGTGTGTGCAACAGGATGGAAGACATTTGGATGACATTATCTTTAAAAAATGAAATCCGCATTTGTACTCTATCTTTTAATATTTTTAGTAAAATTATGTATCAAACATATTATTTTTTATTTAAATTTGAAAACATAAATCTGCCACCAGACACCCTGTATTATCCTCATATCGTAAATCTACCACCATAACAGTATTGACGTTTGCGGATTGTAAACATAAGTAAGACAAAGTAATCTGAGTGAACATGCTTCACTATCAACGATCTCGTTGTCCCTCAATATCAAGTGAAATAGAGATAAAGTATAGGTCAATTGGAGATAAGAGATGTGTGAAGTTTTCATTTGATTAAACAAAGCCAGTGTTGTTTCTGATGCAGTAACAGGATATCATTCAATATCTTCAATTAATATACTGTAATCTTTATGTCGATACAAAGACAAAGCATTAGTATATATAAAGGAATCTTAAGTTACTAATTTTGTTCATATTACGTCAATATGTCCTCAATTGAGGGTAATGACACCCTTATAAAATAATGCCGTGCTCGTTCGTAATTATGAAATGACTTTAATTTCTTGTTAAGTTTAATTTTACTACAATTTCATATATTAGCATAATTATTTATAGCATTTACAGTATTTTTAATACTATCAGCAGTCAGATAATACTCTTTGGTAGACACAAAGATCTTTAAGAAATCTCCTAATCATTCGTTCTTCTTATCGATTCGATGGCTTCTCCAAACATTCATTCTTCACATTGATCCACCTTATTAAGAATTATCAGTGTGTCTGTTCCTCGAACGGGTTTTTCATATTAAACTACATTAAAATACATTTAGTAGAAACAAAGTAGAAGATAAAAATTTTAAGATAACATTAGCGCAAGAAAACGACGTTGATGTAAATTAGCTCCCGGCAAGCTTACCTTTGGAAATCAATTTTCGTATGTCTGTACTGCTAAACGTTCAAGGGGTTTAAGAGAAAGTAAATCCTGACGAGTTAACACGATTACGGATTCTAAAGGACATGTCCTATGTTACGTATATTTCAACATAATATTATATAAGATTCAGCTCCGGGGCTTACCCGTTTCAAAGCGCAACAATATACCATGTATAAACTAATCAGGTTCTAAATTTCTATATATTGATATCAGTAGGAACAACAGTTCATAAATTACATATCTCTATGTATATATATATAGAAATATGTAATTTTTGATCCGTTTTTTAACGCTTGTGTGATATATTACCGATTTCTAAGTGATCTAGAATTAATACTCTATTTAATAGAGAACTAACTCTAATTTTTATATACACTGAAGTAGCAATTATTATCGAGTTTCTCTTCTATACCGATAACAGAGTGATCTCTATGATACTTATAAAAATTCAACAAATTAAAGAATTAAGCTTACCATTAATCGTAACAGGGCCCTTTTTGGTTTCATTCGCAGTAGTGGAGCTTGAACAACGTTGTGTAAACACCTTAAAAACGTTATAATAAGGTTGTGGCGTGTATCCAGCACCACAAGAGTACCTTCACGACCGCCGATCAAACTCGAAAATTAAACCACCGAATCTGATGTCTATATTTATAAACAAATGTAGTGTTATTCATCTGTTTAATTATTCAATATGAGGAACAAAACCAGATCGCGATATGATGTCGTGCTTTCATAAATTCTATTAACTATATAGATAGGGTGTCACGAAATAGAAATCATCTAGATTTTTATGAAAGTAGAGTTAACTGTTCATGCTAACGTTAATTTTCTTTTATTTATTGTAAGTGAAATGTTAAAGAATTTATGGATGAATACTGTTTAAAGGACTTGTGATTTATTTACGCGACCAAAACAACAAAGCTCCAGAAGGTATACTTAAGAATAACGCCTGTAGGCAATCTCTAGTGAGTTTAGATGTTGTGATAATTGTATAATCATACCATAAATATATATATAATCTTTACCATTTTCAGTATCATTGTCACTTAATATCATATGAAATGGAGGTCAAGTGTTAACCGAGCGTAGATAAGAACCCTTTATTTCAATCTTCATGACATTTAGAACTTGGGTCATGGATATTCAATATAGGCTATCTAGTTTATTATAATCTGCAGCATATCAACTTTAACAACGCTCAAATATATATATAAAATAATTTACGCTAACAGAACGTCTGCTGGTTTCAGTTACGTTAGTTGAATGTAATCCTCTTTGCCTTAATTACAAAGAGAGAACTGAAGAGTACATTACGAAGGTACATTAATAAACACAATAGAGCAGGTATTCTAACTTCAGCCTTATGGGTTTCGCGCCGTCATCGTATAATATTAAGTGAGCTTATGATATTTGTAATGTTGATGAACGTTTCTATCTCTTTGTATTCGGCAGACAAAATATTAAATAAGTTGGAGAATTACAAACGGAGTCTTAACGGAATTACAAACCGAAATTGCTGAAGACTGGAATAGTTTTTTTCAATTACATCGCCAAACTACAGTTTGAAGCAGGTTCTTCATACTAATGATGATAACAAATGTTCTTTCAAAATTCCTTACCTTGATAATAGATACAAGAATCGACACGTTTATTTATTTTTTTGTCTGTGAAGAGATTAGTAAAGCTTTCATCTGACGGCAGCGGTGATACATATTTAAAGTAAAGGCGACGGGCAGTGTGTTGTAATGTAACATTCATACAGTTCCTTACTTACTCTTAATACTTACTATGTGATAAATATCTTAATCGTCTTCTCGTTGAGTTAAATGGAAGACAAGAAGTATTTATTGCCATCAAACCAAAAACTATCTTCTAGACAAGACTACTTATGTAAAGGGAATTTTATCAGTTAGTATGCTTGATGTTATATGGTACTTATATTAACTCACAAAGTATGTTAATGTATGTAGTAAATATATTAACGTACAAGCTGCAATGCTTTATTAACAATATTGAAATTTCTATTTCATTATCACTTGATAGACTTCCACTGTTAATTATGAGTCTGCCTCAAAAAGGGTTTCATGCCGACCGCTATCGTACTGTCTATATCCGGAGGCTTTTGGTGACCTACACCAGATTGTTGGTTAATTGGGAATGATTTTTCAGAACGAAATTTAAGCAGTCGCCACTCGAGGACCTTACTTCTCCATGTGCCCCGATGTGCCCTGCACATTGCCTCATAAGTCTAGCAATATTATGGGCTATGAATCCTCAGTTTTTGTACGGACTTCATCATTTCTTAGAGAAACTCCGATCATAAACTATTATATTAAAGCCTATTGTTTTTAACCACGCCATGATTCCATCCGTTGCATTTACTGTCATTAAATATTCAAGGGGTTGTCAGGGTTCCCGCACAACAACTCACAGGATACAAGCCAACCTTATCTGCTCGTGGTGCATCCTGCCAATCAACGAACGAGGCTTTGGCAGCCATAAATCCGATATGAATTCCTACCCGATCGATGTGGGAATTTTTCGAGTTGGCATATATCCATGACGTCTATCAGCTTATAATAATAATAATATTTTTACAAATAGAGCCAAACAACAACCAGCCCCTTTGGAATCCATAACTTCTGTATTAAGAACACACTAATATCCTTATGAAATCACCAGCCCTTCTGTCCTACTCCATCTAGTTATTCCCTCCGGGATTTGCCTTTGACTTAGGCCCGTGCATATCTGTAAACCTGTTGATATAAAACCGAGCCGCAATAGAGAAAAACTATAATAATAATGCATTTTTCAAACAAAACAATGCGATAAAACGATAATTGAATAGTTAAACAAGTTTATTGTATAAAACCATTTAATTCAGATTAAGGGTATTTGTGTAAGTATCAGGATAATCTAAAGGACGGTAAACAAATCGTGCTTTTGAATATCAATGTTTTATGTTTCCCTGACGCCCTCATCGCTCACGTTATTGAAACTTATACACATAAGTTGTGCGGGAATCGTGTGAGGATTTATAAATCTTTCGGGGTAGCAATATAGATTTTTTTGTTGTTACTTACGTTTTCACATTTATTTATTTTTTTCCTCACTAGCCCGTGAAACGTGACGTGCATTGAAAGAAAGTCTAGATCAAAATCTATACAGACGGGGCAAAGACGTACAAACAAACACTTATTGGTGGTGGACTTTCATTATTATAGGACATCTAAGTAGGTAACATCATAGTGCCTATTCTTACTGACAGGCATCATCATCTCAAACGATGAACGTCGACTATTGTAAATATGTCTCTCATAAAGTATTCTATATAATATAGTCTTACGCTGTTTAAGTCCAAAGGCACCTGGCGATTAAGTTAATATTCTCTGTCCATTTAGGATCTGTGAATGCTACGTTTTCCAGTGCGGGGTCGCTATTCCATCTCATTGAGTTCCCAAAATCCATCGGTCCTACGACTTATGTCTGCCCTGCTCATAGCCACTTCAGCCTCGCGACTTGTAGGGTCGGTGACACAGGTTCTTGAGCGGTTTTCTTCATTTCTGATACTGATCTCTACTCTACTCATCACGCAGTAAAGTGAAAACAGCGGATCGAACGGCACAGTAGTCCAGTAGCGAAATTACCGAAGTAACTAGACTTACATCTCAGCTTGACGTCGTGAGTACAATGTGTTGCCAGGTGAACAAAAAATGTAATTTCCAAATATAATTCTCATTCGGGTTTAAAACCGTATAAGTACTAAATTCATATCCACGGCCTATTAAGGTCGCAATGATATACGAGTATGATGAATGACCTAATAAAAACGAATGATACTAAATTTCGCTACTTTGGTGTATTATTTTCACGACCTAAGTAAATTTACAATTTTTTTCATGTATATGTTTGTTTAGATATTTAGTTTATATAAAAAAAGTATTCGTTTGCCGAATCGAGTAGATTGAAATTAAGCGTCAATATTTCTTCTTTGTCTTCGCTACGAAATGAAAATGGACATGATTGCTCTGTTCCAGTCGTCACCATTTCCACCTGTTTAAGCTGCATTTGATATTAAGATCAAGTATAAGTTCGTTCCACCAGCAAATATTGTTTAAATATTTTAAACGCTTATCCGATATCTAGTATTATATATAATAGGAACCCATAGATGTTAACTAATATATTTTATTTAAAAACAATATGTGCTCATACAAAAAAATGCATAAAAAGGCGGCCTATTGCCAAAGGCCCTATTTTAGTCTACAATAGGTTTGAGTAGAGAACAAAAGTGATAGTGTTGTATCTAGTGAGTATATGACAGCAGAAATATATAACATATTCATTTATATATTGATGGATAACAGATGTATAATATTCATTAATAATTTGGTTTATCTATTTTACCATTATATAAAGAACATCGATGATTATTCACTAAGAAAATACGACAAGTTTATGCGCCGTCGGTTCCAATAGGAAATATTTATAGTTAGATAACATCAACTAAACGATCCAAGCTTAAGAATGTTGAGCTCGGACCCTCAGAATTTATGGTAACTGCTTCTACAAAGTACTATAGATAAGCGGATTGGCAGGGATTACCTTTGTTTACGAGAGATTGATGTTGAGAACGTCTAATCCGGTCACAGTTATTAAGCGCATTAGCACTGTACAGGAACCTAGCCGATGAGACTTTAGTTAGGTGCTTTAAAACAAACATACTTTATCTAGTGATTATAATATATATTTATATGAAACCGTGAATTCATAAAATGCTCGTAAAGGTAAGGTATTTAGTTAATAAGTAGAAAGTAAGGTTTATGTTATATTTGTTGAAGTATTTGCTTATATTATCTTTCGTGTTATTTTTCCTTTTGATAATACAATTGGTATTTCGATATCGAATCCAACTTAAACGGCAATTGTTATCTAAAATAAGTGTAAGGTTCGAGATTAGATACGAAATTTATGATTTCGTTTAGTGCAAATAATATTACATATTGAATGGTCTTTCTGATAGACAATAGCAACGTTTTACAGCATGCTAAAGTTATATCTTACTTAACGATTTTAAAGGATATTGATATGTTTAGAGCAATAAACTAGTCTTGAGTCCATGTCGTCGGTGTTGAAGAACATCCCTTTGACCATGAGGATAGCTTTGGATAAAAGCATAAATATTTAAAAATTATACTAAATTTCCTTCAATGGTATAAAGTTTAATACATATTAAACTTGTTTTATTACGTATCTGTATCTATTTGTCTGTCTGTGGCATTGTACAGTTGTAATGAACCATATTCTTGACAAACACCGATCACAATCATCAGCTGATTGTCATCATCGTGTGAAATTGAAAGACATGTGTTAGCTCATTGTCAATTTGAAATCTTTTAAACTACATGAAGATTGTTAGTACTTTTCAATGCTACATTTTAATCTGAAGTGACGTTTTACATTTTCTTCAATTGCAGACATTTATGATGAAAGGTATGGTCTAGTTTTAGTGCCTAAATGTATAAGTAAACCCAGTTACACAGCTACTCTGCTTAGATAAATAGAACCAATTTATTTGTCGGTATCCAATATTGAGGGACAGAAGTCGTTAATCATATTGAGCGGCGCGTCGGCCGAGAGTAATGACAGGATACAGGACTGACACTATAATAAATCTAAAAGTTAAAGGATATTTTAGAAAATATTTTATGACCTAACCATATTAAAGAAGTTCATAGTTTTGCCTGAGTCGCGCTTTTCAGAACATTTAAACGAAAGTAGGAAATTTTTTTACTTCACTGCTCTTAGGTAAAAGAAATATCCTGTTTGTTTATTAATCTATATATTAGAACTTTGCACCTATGTTGAGAATCATCACCATATCTCTGAGTCTATAAGACCTAGAAACTATAATTTGGTAGGAACATTCCTCTTAACGAGTGTAAGTTCCTTTCCCGGAGGGAGTTGCAGTAGTTTTTGTGTATATACGTTTGTCTTCGGTTTATTTAAAGTCAAAATTAAGCTTTAAATAGTGAAGAAAGGTTCAAATGTTAACTCCATATATGATTTTGGACTCGAATCAGGAACTTCTGTGTTACAGGGTAAACAATAGCCGATATACATTGAAATTCTACATTCGCTCATTAGGTATTATGCTTATTTTCAAATTTAAATCGTTAAACCTGCAAACAACAGCTAAATTATCTAAGCAATCATTAAGTTAAAGCAAAATCAAAGTGAATTAAATTTAATTATAAGTAATTTCCTAAGTAATTTTCACACTTAGGACCGCAATATAAATTGACAACCTCATTTCTTAAGATCCTTCGTGCGCTCCACCTTTTCCGTTAAATTGTATTGATGTTAATGCAAAAACGAAACTGCTTATCCTTTATCATTCTACGAAGCGTTCAGAGAAGATATTTACTTGATATTAAGTGATTCCATAACAATTTGTGCGTTAGTTAAGATGATAAACTCTTATATCTCTTGTTCGTCGCCTTCAGACACAAGTTGTTGTCTCGTTACTTCAGTTATTTCACTAGGTACTGCGATACCGTTGCTGTTGCAAATACGCTATGGTGATACTTAATTTCCGGTAACAAGTATCTACCATTAGTATTTCCTAAAAATTAAATCGAATGAGAATATATTACGATAAGCCTCTTTGTTACGCGGTACGTTCTTATCCATTCGCAGCCGTTCGCATCCGGCACTAATCCTTATACAAATTACGTTTTAAGAAAGATTTACCGCCGAGTTGCGATGGCAACAGTTACATAGTAAAAAATTGAAGAACGTGCAGTATTTTTTATTTAAAGTCCAGTAAATTTTATTTTTCATACGGCGAAACTACAAATAAAACAAACTGATGGCATATTCATTCAAATGAAGGCAATACATACATCGCAACCTATCAAACTTAAGATCTTTAGTCTTATTACCCCGGTAACTAACAGAACAGTTCTTAGTATAACACAGTAACAGAGACTGTATTATATATGTAGTGACATAGACTTGTCTAGTATTTGTGGTCAGAGAGACAGTATAGTATCTCCGACAACAAATACTGGACAATACATTAAATTTTACCTCATGGTTACGATGTTAATAAATATAAACGATTAGTAGGTAATATAGAAAGCGAAGACATTCAAACCACCTTCGTAATTTTGCTGTATTATTCTCTCAGTGAATTTATAACCCTTTAGTGTAACAAGTACTAATGGTTGTAATTACGCTTCTAAATTTCTTTAAGAGGGGCAGTAAATTGCTACAAAATGTTGGTTAGCCGTTAAATAAATAAAAGGGTTGAGATAAAATTAGATTAATACCACCCTTTGAGGTAACCCACTTTAAAAATATTACTTGGATATTAAGCAATTAATATTATCGATAGTTTTATCTGTTCTTAATTAGTGAATAGAAATGAAGTATTTGAAGAAAATTTCAGTACATTGAAGATGTACCTTGAAGTGAGGAATCAAAGTAAATCGGAAAAGATGTATAGGAATATTGTAATGATTTCTTAGGTTCATTAAACAAAACACTTAACCGAAACACCCTATGTAAATCACTGTAAAATTTTGAAGAAATAGTTCTATCTTTTATCTATCATCATCATCCGATAGAGGTCCACAGCTGGACATAGGCCTTCCCCAAATAACCCCACATCGATCGGTCCTGCTCTGCCCACTCCGCTGAGCAATAATGGTCGTCATTTCTAGGGGGTTAATATGGAAGAATCCTTTATTAGACACTTCAAGTGAATATAATTTATTGCAATACTTGCCCAATCTAGACTGAGGGTTTGGCCTGCGAGAATGTTCAAACTTTGAGGTTGTTCCGTATCATACGTTGGTTGAATGGAATACTATATATCTGTATTATACTGTAGATATATATAATATATTTGTATTATATGTATACACACACACGACGATGATGAAAAATATCTAATTGACTGATTTTATTGGTGGTTGTAGCTCATATTTCTGGCGACAATCGTCAATCTACAAATAATGTGTAACCGTCACTATATTCCGGTCTTAAGTGTGTTATAGCTAATGAAATCACCAAGCTAATGAAACAACATCTTATGTCTCAATGCGACGAGAATTATGGTGCAGTGTATACCATCCTAACTGGCGTCACATTGTCACGGTCAGGCCTATCACTTACTAAGAGGTGAGCGTCTTCCTCGTTTTATCTCTTACATATTACGTTAAAAACGGAACAATGGATCGACGTTTATTGATAGCCCTCTTCATGTTTTATATAAAAAATAGTATTACTTTGTTAAGTAATACAATTTAATATAGTTTAAGCCTAGTAGCACAGAAGTTAGCTTATAAGAGTGATGGAATTATGAGGCTAATGTGGATTCGATACCTAATAAGCTCGAGTTTCTTGTGAAGGAAAGAATCAAGAAAGAAAATAACAAGAAGAATAACTTTCATGGTTATGCTACTTTCGTTTATAATCGTTTAGTCAGTGCGGTTGTTTATGTTATTCTTAAGTAGAGTATAAGTTATTTGACGGGGGTAAGGGGTCCCGCACAACAACTCACGGGATCCAAGCCAACCTCAGCTGCTCGTGGTGCACCCTGATAATCAACAAACGAGGCTCTGGCTCCCACCGACCCGCATTGGGTCGGCGTGGTGGGAATCGGCCCAAATCGTCTCAAACGATGTGATCTTTGGGGGGGCTATGACCAGCAGTAGACGTCTATCAGCTGATGATGATGATGAAGTTGTTTAAACGTAATATGTGATGTATAATTAGGTTTTCAACTAAATAGAGATGAGTTTCGTTAATGTTACGAGCGTGTACGGCGCTGTTCCGAAGTTATTAATTGAAATGAAACTTTTGTATATGTTTTGTTCTACATTACTTGTATACCTTGCTAATTACATTCAACTTTTCTATGTTTAAAGAGAATTCATTTCCTCGTTTTTTAACAAGTAAAACGGTATATATTACTAAAGATAATTAAGCTGTATTTTATCC
Source organism: Troides aeacus (assembly GCA_033220335.2). Taxonomy (NCBI): domain Eukaryota; kingdom Metazoa; phylum Arthropoda; class Insecta; order Lepidoptera; family Papilionidae; genus Troides; species Troides aeacus. The sequence continues at coordinate 3,403,964 of CM067275.1, read as the reverse complement.
TTTTTTATATCTAGTAGAACTAGCGAAAGGAAGTACCTAAACTTTGTTAGTGTCTATATGTAGATTTAATTTTAAATAAATTGTAAACAAGACTCGACTTTAGGAGTATTCTATATATATAGATTTCAAATCACTAGGACTTCTAAAATATGTGAATCTCTAATATTAAGAAATTTCCACCTACATCATCACACCTACAACATCACACAGTCAATATGATATCTCGTAAACCATAAGCCCTAGAGACTTGAAGTTCGGTATGAACATTTTTTTGATTTTACAAAATTTCTTCCCCAAAGGGAGTTGCTAGGTAGTTAAGGCCAGCAAAGAAACGGGAGAGATAGGATAGTATTAAACAAAATTGTAGGTAGCCATATCATTAAGTAACCTATTAGAAAAGAGCAAATGAAGTTGTTACTTTCCTAATTCATCACATTGGATTGTCAGAGGGAAGTAGGAAAATACTTGTGGCGGAGAACAGTTCACCACATGTTCGATAATTTCCGAAAGTTGGAAAACTTTGAAACTTTATCAATTATTCGCCAGCTTGCTTTCATGTTTTCCGTACTTTCATTACACGCGCCAACCAAACTGTACGCGAACGCCGATACAACTTCTCATGAATGTTCATTCTAATTTAACGTGATAGCGAGAGCTTTACTGCTTAAGTTAGCTTTAAAATTGCATTAAAATGTTATTTTTAGATTACAAATTTGTTTTCATTCATTTACTACCGAGAATTCAATTGAACCAATCTTACTTGATATTTTACAACGTGGGATGCCGTCGGGGTTAAAAGTGAACGATGTATAATAAACCCCGACGTTATCGAATGGACGTTCAATAATTTCTTCGTACTGACTAAAACTTATACGGAAAAGCGAACTGGTAACTGGTTGTAGAGCTGTAAATTGAGAAATTAAACTATTTTTAATACTTTTGCTTTGGTAGATAATTGAAAAAACTATAAAAATTATAAGGAATTAATGTTGATCATCATTATCACCCAATAGACGTACACTGTTGGATATAAGCCTCACCCAAATATCCCCTTGTCGATCCGAGCACTAGGGACCTTCATTTGTAAAGGTTCATATGGGAGGACCAGATCCATTTTCCACTACGCTGGCCCAGTGCGGGTTGGTGGGAGCCAGAGCCTCAATTATTGATCACCTGAGTGCTCCACAAGCAAATGAGGTTGGCTTGGTTCCCTTGAGCTGTTATGTGAGACCCCTTACACCCTTAAATGTTGATAATACCGTTGTTCAGTTTATAGTAAACTTTTTTCAATATCATTTCATTGCAATTTCTGTCATATTACAATTGGATATATTTAAATTATATGTTATACTGTATCGAAATTGAAAACCACGTTTCAACTCGCGGTACTCATGTTACAATGGTTAAGTAAAATATCGAATTTACAGCTTAAACTATTTCAAGAGATTTGCCACAAGAAGGGTTTAATATTAATTCCCGTGGCTGTACGCATTATGACAATGTCGTAACAGTCCTTAGCGTCGTGTACAAGTGCCTCATAAATATGCAATGATATTGGATCCGATCTAAATGTTTGAATTGTTTACTTCAGAATTATATGGTTCGCTATAAATTTACCCATCCCTCCAACCCTGTGTACAAGATGGGTTAGGATATGCCTACCGCCACTCTACTCTAGTGTAACGCTACTAAGGAAACAACAATTCAACATAAAAGATAGCTGCTTTTCCTGTCAACTGGCGCAAATACCTCCTTTAAGTATTTAATGCTGAAGATGTGAAGATCATAATCAGCAGTGGAAACCAATGTGTTACAATGACTAATAATGAAATGGTAGACAATGTGATTATGTTTTTAAAGTAACAAAATCTTTGATAAGTACTTCAAGCATTTCGTTGTCAATTAAACATATAGTATGAATATTATAAACTTATTCAATATTCTTAATAAGTTTACGAAAAGCCTTTTAGATATAATATATTTTTACTATGAAAGAAAAGAGAAATACAAGTATATCAAATTTGAAGTCTCCCGTCTTGCCTTTATTATGAATTGGCTATGTTATCAACATCACGAAGAACGTTTAAAGCCTTCGCATGCTATTAAGGTTAAACATAGTTTATGTAATTATAATGTATATTACATAATTTTTCTTCAAATACGTATCGAGAAAAAACGTAATACTAATGTATGAGATAAAGTCAACGCCTTCATCACTTAGGCAAAAAGATGCCTCAAAGTAAATCGGAAATGGGTGAAAAAAATACGAGTATATACGTCTCCGATACCCTGTTATTTTTAGGGCAAATTGAAAGCTTTTCAATTTACTACGTACGCCTTCCGCCCATTTCCATTTCATTATGAAGACAAAAGACGGAATATAGATAGCAAATTTCAATTTACGCAAGGGCACACTTTAACAAGCTTAATTTAACCGTAATCGATAGGCTTTTTTACTTATTCTATCATAATATATTCAAATACGCATCCAACGCCTACTTTACCTTAGATGCTTTGTGAAAATATTCTCTCTTAGATACTCCGGCTCTATAAATAATGACTTTACTACATCTACAAAACTGGTGGTAAGTCCATAGCCTAAGACCGTTTAGATAAATATCACTGCAGCTCCTATTTCAGCAGACAAACAGTATTGTGTATATACATATGTGATCCGGTTTGAAAGGACGCTACACCTAGAGCGATTAATAGTATAATGACACTGCACATATAATGTTTAAAAGGACTCGCACAATTTATTGTAATATACTGTCACATTGTTATGGGCAAGTATCGATTTCCATCAGGTGAACGTTTCATTCGTCTCGTTGTTATGGAGAAGAAATACTGATGCAGTCTCAAAATCGGGCCAGACTTCATGTCGCAAAAAGTTGGTATGGAGGAAGTTAAAAATTATTATCCTCTGCTTAATGAGGACATTTCTAATGCTCTGAGACGTGACGAGAATAGAGCAAACCAGCGCGATAGTCAGGTGCGATGTCTCTGGGACACAGGTGAGGGTGGGAAGGACGAACTGGTTAAAGATACGACAATATGCAATAAAATGTTAAACAGCCATGGGGAGAGCTAGGCTTGGCATATGTCGAAGGGACAAAATCCGGTACGAAGAAGCTCGACGGAGAACTAAAGTTATCGAACTAGATTTCCGAATCTTCAAGCTGAAATGGCAGTGGACCAACCATGTCTGCTGTGTAATTGACGGCTGTTGGGGGAGAAGTCTTGGAGTGGAGCCTCTCCCTCGATGAACCGACGACATCATCAGGGCTGTCAGAAATGGGTAAACGCGAGAAGCTGAGTATCGCAATTGGTGGAAGACATTGGGAAAGGCCTATATCCAGCAGAGGATAAACAAAGACATAATGGTGATGATGGTGCTACAAAAACAAGAAAACTAATGTTTTTTCTACACTATAACTTTTTATCTATGATTATCAAAAGTAATGATAAACTAAAAATATTGTAAATACATACTGTTGTTGAATAAAACTAAATATTTATGTATTCGTATAGGCGTAGTAAACTAATTTTGGCGGCTTCCTTGAATCAATAGCTTACTTCATTTCAATTATTATATTGATCACGTTACTTGGAAGTATCGTCCATGTACACAATAAGGAAATACTGCAAAGTTTAGGTTTAACTTAAACATTAGAACCGTGCAATGGCACGAATCCAAGATCTTAAAGGTTTCATTTCTATGCAAGTACTTACTCTTAAGTGTCAATGTCCTTCATTTTAAATAATACAATGCTTTGAAAATGTTCATTTCATTTAACAGGTGTTGTACGAGGATAAACTTAGTTTTAGAAGGTACTTGCTTAGGATCCATGTTATTTTAGCTAAAAGCAATAATATTTAGAATGTTAAGATCAAATGTGTTAAAACCAATTTGAAAATTCCATTTGGAAGGCTTGTTCGTGTAGGTTTTGATTATAATTTATTCCTCATCATCATCAGCTGATAGACGTTCACAGCTTGTCATAGACTTCCCTCAAAGATCTCCTAATACAATCAGCATGGCTTCCGGTACTGCTGGGAATAATGTAAGGCGTTCGTATGGGGAGATTTGGAGCATTTCCTGATCCAGCCTTTGTTAAATGTGAGTGTGAAATAATAAAGACTATTGCTTATCCTCATAGAGTAATAAAATATTATTGTGATTATATTATATGTATATTTGTCTCAAGTAGCAATGGGCAGGACACAGCGCCCGAAGGACTAACTTCCGATGAGTAAGGTCCTTGAATGGCGACCACGCACCGGAAGGTGCAGTGTTGGTAATCCTAGCATTAGGTGGCCCAACTGTAAAGAGAAGTCCAGCTGCGGACGTCTATCGGCTGTTGATGATGATGTATATTGGTTATACCTATCAAACTATAGCTATTAAAATCGATAAAATAGAACTTCCACAGATAATTTAATAGAATCGATTCTACACGTACGCCATTTGGAATATTGGGAGCGGAGGGAATAATGTGAATGTACGCGCGAAGACATCCGTTCATCCGGGATTAGGTTTTAATTTATCACCAAGCCGGCTCATGCGATATTTTCAAATGTAGTAATCCTAGATCGATTCTAGTGAAGACACGAATTTTTGCCAGTATATCTGTAACTCTATTCTTTACATTATATCAATCTTTAAAGACCTATGTTCAGAAGTGGACGTCCATCGGCTGATGATGATGATGATATCAATACTTTGTATTCTTGAAGAAGTATCTATAAGAGCTCTATAATGTTTGGGTATTGTTTATAATTTTGTTTTACACAATAAACACATTTGTAAGGCAAGTCTTTGTTGTCGGAGACCGTCTAGGTAGGTACCACAGCAGGTACTAAAGGGTGTCTGGCGGCAGATTTATATTTTAAAAAACAAATATCTCAATAAGTTATAAACAGTGCGGGGGGAAGGTGGTGTCATTAGAATCACCGATCGTGCGGATTTCTTAGTCACGATGTCGCAGTGGTGCAGTGGTCGGGTGAGCATCGCGCGTTCGCTATTGAAGCATTTTTCAAGAGTAACGATTCTTACGTACTCGCTCGCCGACAGTTTTGTTCACATTTCAATATTCGACGGATAGGCGATGGGCCGAGTGTGAATTTAATTCGTTCGTGGGTGGAGAGGTTCCGCGCAACTGCTTCGGCTATGAACACAGCACGGCCAAGACCTAGTCGATCGTCAAGGACCCCCGAAAACATTGAACTGGTTGAACGTAGTTTACGTGAAAATGCACGACTTTCGATACGGAAAAGGGCAGCTTCACTGGGACTTCCAAGAGCAATTGTGCATGAAATTTTGAAAAAAGATATGAAGTTTCATCTTTTTAAAATTCAAATAATTCAAGAATTGAAAAAAAATGACTTTGCGTCACGCAAATTTTTTTGTGAAACCATGTTGGAGCGTTTTCGCACTGTGAATTCCATTTTTTGGAGCGACGAGGCTCATTTTCATTTAAACGGACACGTAAACAAGCAAAATTGCCGTTACTGGGCTCTAAGAACTCGCAATCCTCGACTGAAGCACCAAAAACCATTACATTGCCCAAGGGTAACTGTTTGGCGCGCTTTATCCACGAATGGGATAACCGGACCATTTTTTTTTTAATATGCACGGGGCCAAGCGACGAATGTCAATGGTGAGAATTATCGGCTCATGATTTCGAATTTCTTTTTGCCGAACCTGCGAGCTCATTCATCATTCTCATCACACACGTGGTTTCAACAGGATGGTGCGACCGCACACACGGCCAGAGCTTCTATGGATTTGTTGCGAGAAAATCTCCCTCAAAAACTGATTAGTCGCTTTGGGGACATCCCGTGGCCACAGAGCTCACCCGACCTAACTCCAATGGATTTTTTTTGTGGGGCTGCCTCAAAGAGACAGTTTACGCCAACAATCCGCGAACTGTTGTGGACTTAAAAGAAAATATTCGGCGAGAAATCAGCGCAATTGAACCAAGTTTACTGCAGCGTGTGGCACGGAATACGAGGCTTCGTTTCGAACAGTGTGTGCAAAAGGATGGAAGACATTTGGATGACATTATCTTTAAAAAATAAAATCCGCATTTGTACTCTATCTTTTAATACTTTTAGTAAAATTATAAGTCAAACATATTATTTTTTATTTAAATTTGAAAACATAAATCTGCCACCAGACACCCTGTATTTCTGCCACCAAACAGTAATATGCAAATATTACTCTGCTCCGGGTTAAAGGGAGTTATCGCTGGTGAAATTAATGAGGTACCGAGAGGTAACATCCTATATCACAAGGCAACAAGCGCAGTGTGGTTCAGCGTATACCACCCTAAACGTCACATTGTAGTGAGCAGGCGTATTACTTACCATCAGGCGAACGTCCTGCTTTCTCGTTGCTTCGTTGAATAAAAAAAAAATTGTGTCATTTCTTCGCGATTACTCAATTATTAATAACGTTCACGTTACCATTACTAAGGATAATCCTTAGTATCAGAATTTTTATTCTAGTTTTTTTTATTAATAATTAAAAATCCTAATATACTATATGATACTACTACTTTGATACTAAATGGTCTCTGCCTACCCCACTGGGAACGAGGCGTGATATATATGTATGTATGATACTAATTCGTATAAGTCTAGCTTTAGGAACAAGAGTAAAATTTCTTTGTATATTTACTTTTACTTTTTAATAGTTTAGTATAATATATCCATGGTTTAAGTGTGTCATGGTGATGTAGAGCTTATGATCTCGTCGACTTTTAATGATGAAAGTCACGGTCGATATAAGAGCAGAGACTTACTAAAGCATAATTATAATTTCCCCTGCGCGAATCTTATGAACTACCTTTCCTTTTAATTTCATGTACTTTTCTTCGACGTTAATATTAAACTAAAAAAGACGGCAAACGACTACGTTACTAAATGAAGAAATAAGTTATATCAACTAAACAGAGGAGGACAATGGCACAATTAAATAAGTATTTGTTCACTGGCAAGACTTCTAATAACATATATAGATATTTATTTTCTCGAACGTCATCGTCAGGTGACTTCATTAGCGATCAGATTCCGGTTCCTGTTCCGGTCTTCTGTGATTCTTTTCATCTGATTTTATTTAAGCAACGGTCTAGTCTTTTATATCGTCTAACTATTTCTTCCGCTGTCTACCACGAGCACGTTTTCCGGAAATTTTGTCCTCGTCAACCTTGGGAACTCATAAAGGGATCCTCTTTGAAGATGTACTCTCTATAGACTACATTTATAAGCAAACTTTGTAAACGACAAAGATCGAAATATTTACAATGTAGCAGCGAACATGTATCTTTTCCATTGAGAATGTTGAAACGAAAATATCATAGAAGTCGACCTATATTTTAAAATTCTCCAAAGGTATACTTACCAAGTATGCGTAATAAAATTGAAACGTTCTTTTCCCACAGCAATTCGTACGTGGTCGGTATAGTTTTGTGACTCCAAATAGAAAAAGGCGTAAAGAAACTAAACGAGAAATATTTTGCGGCAAAACACTAAAAATGTTTGAGGGAAAGTAAATATATATACACGAGTGTACAAATAACATTGTGTATTTCTATTGAACAAACTGATGGTGAATACACATTCCAACTGACCTCAATTTCACGTAGTGTTAATTGACAATAAAGCTATCGACGGTGAAGAATACTCGCCTAAGAAACCGTGACTCTGATATGTTGACAGCCGAAACACATCAGTGCTTTTTTGGTGGTAGTACAGTATGGAGGCAGTAGCTAGAAACGTAGGTTTGTATAGACTATCATCATCATTATCAGACGCTAGAGGTCCACCGCTGGACATGGGCCTCTCCCAAAGATCTTCACATAGATTGATCCTGTGCTCCCAGCAAATTAAGCAGTAGGAGTCGTCTGTAGAGGTTCATGTTGCAGGGATTTGGGACTTTTCTCAACACGCTGGCTCAATGCGGGTTGGTGGATGCCAGCGCCTCGTTTGTTGATTAGCAGGGTGCACCACGAGCAGGTGAGGTTGGCTTGGGCCCTCTTGAGTTGTTATGCAGGATTCATTACACCCTAAAAGACTATACTACCAACCAAACAATGTGTTTCCCTAATCCAACTACAGACTTCTAGGAACCAGTGAAACTTATTCAATAATAACTGCTGGAACTACAGCGTCTTATAAGCCGGAACATAGTAATTTTTCACTATCCCTTAGTAGCTTTTACAGTGCTAGAAAAAGTAGCTTTAGATGAATTTCTAAATCCAGCTCATCTGTATATTTTTAGCAAAGGCAAAATGACTTTAAACCCCATTACTTAATTGTAACAATCAATCAATTTACGTACTCTAAGAAGTTTTTGGAGTATTTTTTCATTTACTATACGAATCATTTTAATTTTTAAGGGAATTATCTGCTTATACAGGGAGGATTATTTTCGGCGGAAAATTGAGTAAAAGCAAATTCATTCCCTCAAATACTTTAAGTTGGCATTTTTGAATTTGAATCATAACGTTAAGCCTTCCTTGTCTAAGTAAGCATTTTATTGAAGATTAATTAAGACAAGTAATTAATGATACCGGAGAACTTTAACTCGCCATAACTAATCTTCAGTCAACTGATGAATATAGGCTTATGGGTTGCATTAAAGGGGCGTAGGAAGAATGACACATACTTTTCCAAAAAACTTGAAATAATGCTCATCAAAGTAATTAGACATGAGATAATAAAAAAGTTATAGGATGTAGTGTACATATACTGTATGTATACTATATTTATATTTTTTTTAAATAAAACAAACAAATAAAGATATCAATTAATGTGCACTCAATAAACTTCATTTAAAACGACACTTTCCTCTTCTTTACTTGAAGTATACAACCAGTCTGACGTACTTCACATAAAGTCATAACTTTAGATCTTCATTTACATGAATATAAAATACTTATGTGTAATATTATATAATATAAACATTTGTATACTACTCAGATTGACTCGCAGAGATTGTCCCCTGGGCATTAAGGTTCATTAAGGCACATTCCAAATCATTTACAAATAAATATAAAGAAGGACCTGTGGACCCCAACGGTTAAAACTGGACATCAATAAAACGATGAGGACACAACTAGCAAAATACCGCAGTTATTCTTTGCCTTTTTATATACCAAAAACCAATGTTTATACAGCAAGTGTATAGTAATAATTAAAAGGCAAAAAAGCTTTATTAATTAATAAAGCTTATTTAAAGGTTTCAATCACATTAATTGCACCAAAATGTAAGATGCTAAACATCACAACAGTTGAGCTTTAGCGTCATTTCAATCTGAGCTTTATATTGTTTGTTTTGCGGAAGTAATAAACGCAACCCACTTTCAGCTGATGGCTTCAAACCAGGAATTTATATTACCGTCACCGACTGAAACTGAAACTCCTCGCCACAGGCTTTTTTTTCTTCCCTTTCCTTTACCCTTGAACCTCGCTACTTAACGACTGAGCCGTTTTAGCTCCTGTCCTTGCAACTCCTACACTGATCTAGATCTTTCTTTTAATCGTCCTGCATGATTTGTACTATTTGTTCTCTCGTGACTAGCTGATCAATCTCGAGTTCACATTCGATCCTTGTTAGAGTAAATCGTTGGCAAAGTACTAATGTGTCCTTTTGTTTACTCGCTGGTATAATCCCAGACAGTGGACTAGAATGAGGATTAAATCGATGCAAGTAATTTTTGAAGCCACTATGTCCTGTGAAAAGTCGCAACAGTGTTCACGGCACGGGTTAAATTTATAAGGTTTAAAGTAATAACCGCGAAAAATTTTAGGATTATATTATAGTTAATCCTGCTAAATCTTCAATGAAAGAAGGATAAAGCTGAGATTATTGCTTTTAACATCGCAAAGCCGAGAATCACGGAGCTTTCTCGAAATCATTTTTCCACGAGTGAATGCAATACCGATGGAATTGGTTTTGCAGAGTTTTTAGATTTTCAATATATTCTAGAGAAAAATAATAGAAAACGTAAGTAGTATAATAATAACTATAAATTGTGATCTCAGCATCAAAAGGTTACTTTTAAGAAAGTGATTTACGTACGTTATATAATACTTTGATGCTAGTTGATGCTCCTATAAACTTTAATAAGAATGAAATGAAATAAGTTTCAAGTTTTTTAAAGGTCTCCACGTGATGATCAGAACAAGGTCTACTACTCTCACTAATAACCATGTAGTGTTTATACACGACAGTTAATATGTTTATACAGCTTCACATTATATCATCGCACCTATTAATAATTAATGATTACTGGAGGTACCTCCCTGTTTTACTAGTGGTTGGTCTCTATCATCGAAGACCGTCCGTAGGTGAACTTCCCGATCGTCTCGTTGCTTAGTTGAAATAAAAAAAAAAAATAATTATAATAAACTTTTCCGTAGAGCCCTTAAAAGTTATTTAGTGATGAAATATTTTTTTTTCCAATCTCGTCGTTTATACAATGAGACTGTTAATCTATTCTGTTTGTTCCCGGAAGAAGGTTTTTGTAGCTACAAATTAAATCCGTGATACTTATTTCCGTTCTGATGATTTTTAGGTAGAGTATAAATTATAACACAATAGATTCATACTTATAAAAGTTATATAATAAAATATAAAGCTTTCGAGTTTTTAGAAAAAATATAAAATAGACTTTCTTTCAAAAGCTTTTGGTAAAGTTTAACTAGCTTAGTTTGGTTATTTTTTAATGGATCTATCTCCGGCAAAAGAGAGCTACTACCAGTTATAATTATAACGTGAGGATATTCACAAGTGATTTTTTTATTCAATTAAGCGACGAGACGATCGGAACTTTCATGTGATGATAAGTGATACGCCTGTCTATAAAAACGTGGCGCTAGCTGACATACACTGCACAACATTGCGCTCGTTGCCTGAAACATACGATGTTGAGTTTGATTACCCCAATAATTACACTAGCTACAGCGCCCTTCAAACTGGAACACAAAAATAGGCGCTATAGTGGTATCTACCTAGACGGTGTGTAGCAACAGAAATACCACTAGTAAAGTAAGAAAATGTCGCTTAGTACCCTCGATCCAAAGCCCTCATATATATATATATATTATGACATAACATACATTTTTGTGGGGTGGAGTGTAAGGGTTATCGCACAATATCACCCGTTCGTGGTGAACTCTGCTAATCAACAAACGAAGCTCTGGTCCACACCAGCATTAGGACCGCGTGATAAGTTAATGGCCCAAATCTCTCCTCATCAATTCCTCTCCGATTGTGTGGGAATCTTTGTGGAAGGCCTATATCCAGCAGTGGACTGCAATCGGCTGATGATACATTTTTTAACAGTGTAATCATTTATGTAACTTTTTTTTTAAATACTATGCAGACAACAACAAGTCATACCCGAGCCCCGTCGCATATTTGCAGCGCAGCTAAACTTTCCTGAAAAATCTTATTCCCGAGCGAAACATAAATTTAACGCTACGTTTATTCGGTAATGTTTGAACGTGGTGGATAAAAAAAAAACAAGAACAAGGAAGAAGACATTACCGGTAACACAAAGGCGACATTTATTGTTTGTTTAGGTATTCATGACCTTTTCCGTTTCCTAGATTAGCAAGCGAGACATTGCGTACACCAAATAGTATTTATATTTTCTTTAAATTTTAACTGTTATAAGTTTACTGCATTAAAACAAGTTAAAAATGTATAATTTCTTTAGTATTTCTATTTCATGAGAAGCTCTAATAGCTTAGTTTGTATGCTCGAGCTTCCGGTGAAGGAAAATATCGTGAGGACGTGTTCCAAGAATAAAAGCTTTGATAGAATATGTGACATCCGCCAATGCTATTCCAAGGTAGCGAATATATGGTATTGAATCTATCCTTGTGAGAGAAAGTCCCGAGTCCCAGCTGTGGGAACGTTAAAGGGGCTGTTTATTTATCTCTTTATTACTTTGTCATGCCTTAGTCTCTTTTTATTGATTCCATATTTTGTGAACTAAAAATTAAGCTTCGATTTAGCTTTGTAGTATATACGCAAGTTGAATGTTTAGTCGGCTAAATCATTTTTAACCTTTTCGTACATTCGTCGATCGTGTTTCAATTATTTTAACCCAGGTCACTTTGTTGAAATGAATAGAAAAAAAATGTTTTCAATTCACGATACTTTCAGAATGTTCACGTTTTATTGAATACACGTATATACGTATTCATTTTCATCGCACTATAAATGTATGAGTTATCAATATAAAATTACTAGCTGGTCCTCGGCCGCTTTGCTAGCCGTATATAGATATTAGATCGAAAATTACCTTCTATAGAAACCGTTACTATAGCAACCGCATAAATAATATAACACGAAATGAAATTATTTATAAAAGTTAATTATAAATAAATCGATGAAGGATCTATAAAATTCGAAAATAAATAGCTTTTACCCATCTGCAAAGCATTCCGCTTCGAGTGCTCCATGTTACCATGTCGATACGTTCACTAGTTTCCACGTGATGGGTAAACAAAGGGTAACAACATCGTTTTAAATATATGTAATATATACATAGATTTCTAAGTTACTGTAAAAGTTACATATTCTTTCTCTTTTCTTTCATAGAGATGCAGTCTATCGGTGGTAGGTCTCTGTTGCTGGACACCATCCAGGTAGGTACCACCGCAGCGCCTGTTACATAAGAAAGGGTCGAAATCGGGAATCATAATAATCTCTATAAACTCAGTAGTTGCATAGCGATAAAAAAGTTATATGAAGTAAAGCAAGGGTAGTTGCTAAAATTAACGGTTTACGAAGACAACCCTTGAGCACTCTAGTAAAAAACATAAAACTTAAAACACAGGTAATAATTTCTTTTCTTATGGTATTACTTGAGAACTTTATGTTTAAAATGTAAACCCTAAATATCATAACTAAATAAATGATGACCAAAAACATTTCTATACATTATTCTCATTTCTTGTGCTTCATCGGATCGGAAACTAATATCGAATGTAATAGAAAAAGTCCTCACGAAGCAGAAAATCTCTTTCAATGCCATTAATCATCTTCAGCAATTTTCTTTTCCTAGTATTATTTCTTAATTAGGGATGGCTTTATATCCGGCGGAAATTTGGGGAAAAAGGCAATATTTCGAAGAGGGTAATATTGGATTAGTGTAGAATATTACAAGATAATTTTATAAAATAATTATATCTCATTTAATTACATTATATTTTTTATCAAGAAAGCGAAAATCTGTGCGGTTTCACTAGATGGTAAGTGATACGCCTACCCATAACAATATGGCGTTAGTATGATATATATTGTGCCACATAGTGCTGTTCAGAAAAAATATCAAGTCTTGTTACCGCATTACATTGGCTACGACGCCTTTGAAACAAAAACACTGTTCAAACAAAACAATAATGTTTGCATATTACTATTTATCGGCAGATATAAGAGGTGTGGTGGTACCTACCTAGACGGTCTCCAGCAACAGAGTCCTGCCAGCAACAAACAGATCACACGATGCATGCGAAGTTTACTACAAATGTTATACGCAAGATATATAAAAAATACATGTATTTAAACCCAAACATAATATTTTTGTATATTTGGGTTCACATATATCTATTTTAAAAAATTACAGCCTGAAAACTTGTTACAGATACATTTTTGTTCACTTTCGTTGAGAGGATAAAATACTAACTAACTTTGAACATCTATTTTAAATTATTATGTGGCGTTTCCACGCAATATATATTGAATTTATCTGCATAAAGTGATTGTTATTCGAACAAGGCACTATCTGGCAGCAAGCTGTTACGCTCACTGCCCGACACACGTCGCTTGTGATTGTTATCCAAGCGGCGCGCCATGTGGCAGTCAACTGTTACGTTCACTGCTCGACACACGTCGCTTGTGATTGTTATCCGAGCGACGCGCCATGTGGCAGTCAACTGTTACGTTCACTGCTCGACACACGTCGCTTGTGATTGTTATCCGAGGGACGCGTCATGTGGCAGTCAGCTGTTACGTTCAGTGCTCGACATACGTCGCTTGTGATTGTTATACGAGGAACGCGTCATGTGGCAGTCAACTGTTACGTTCACTGCTCGACATACGTCGCTTGTGATTGTTATCCGAGGGACGCGTCATGTGGCAGTCAACTGTTACGTTCACTGCTCGACACACGTCGCTTGTGATTGTTATCCGTGGGACGTGTCATGTGGCAGTCAACTGTTACGTTCACTGCTCGACACACGTCGCTTGTGATTGTTATCCGAGGGACGCGCCATGTGGCAGTCAGCTGTTACGCTCGCTGCCCGACCACGTCGCTTGTGATTGTTATCCGAGCGACCTGCTATGTGGCAGTCAGCTGTTACGCTCGCTGCCCGACCACGTCGCTTGTGATTGTTATCCGAGCGACCTGCTATGTGGCAGTCAGCTGTTACGCTCGCTGCCCGAAATCCGACTCACGTCGCTTAAATAATTAACAGTTAAACTCAAACATTGTCAAAAACTTCTTCTAGAAATCCACGGGATAGTCAGTGGAGAGCAAAAGGCTTAAAATCATTTAAATAATATTTAACATGCAAAGTATATCAAGTAGGTTTTTGCATAAATTATATTAAGTATAGATTTACTCAACATTTTAAAAGAAATTTAAAAGTTTTGCAATAAACGTCGAATGATTGTCGATGAAATTTATATTTTGCTGATTAGAAGGATATAGAACTATAAATAAAAGATATGTATGTGATCGTTGCGTAAGCGATCGTGTCGCATTATCATCAACTGAGTGACGTGCGCTGCTGGACATAGACCTGCCTCGAAAATTCCAACGTCGATCGCGTAGGGATTCATATGGGGAAATATGGACCACCCTGGCCCATTGTGGATTGGTGGCAGCCAGAGCCTCGTTTGTTGGTTAGCAACGTGCAACACTACCAGGTGAGGTTGATTATCTCGTGAGTTGTTGTAAGGGTTGTAGTAAATAGTTATTACATATATGACAGTAATATTTTTCGAATCACTTTAATATGCTTTCTTTACTTTAATATGTTAGTTCAAATCAACGAGAAATGAATATGCAATATGTAAAAATAAATTCTTGAAGTTATTTAGAAATTAATGTTTACTATATGATAAAGATAATTTATTACACCATTTAATAAGTTGTCGACACTTGAACACTCTGGGTCCTGATCTAGGTATTTAAGCTGAACTTAAACTTAATAACGATATTTGCGGCGATAAAAACGTCTGAGGTACGAAAAATCATTTTGTTTCTGCAAATTCCTAAAAATATATGAATATAACAAACTTTCATCATACTAACAAAGGAGATTATATTCTCTAATCTTTAAAAAAAACTCATACTGTACGAAATATTTTTTGCCTTAACAAAGTGCTGTTGGAGGTTAAAATATTTAGGCTTTGTTCACCGTATGCAATTACTTTAGATTATATTTATAAATATTTAGAAGCTCTAATGCAATTCTGTTTCCATAGTAAAAATACTAAGGTCAAATACAGCTTAAACATTTCCTTGCACTTCATATCTTCATATCTAATTAACTTTGCAAATTAGTAAAGACTTGTAGCTCGTATTAGGTTTAGTAGTTCACCTAATTATTCCGTTTAATAGTGTTTGTTTGATGTTCCGATCAGACCTGAATCTGATATGATCTTTCAATGAATACCGTTAAAAGAATTCGTACTTGTTTCGTAACAGTTTTTGCTTAATATACGAATAACTAACTAACCGCCAAAACTATGAAACGGCTTCGTCTATTTCTATTGAAAGAATTTACTGAAGATGTAATTAGTAGCCTATAACTTTATTTCAGTTATAGAAAGTTTGTTGTATAAGATATACATAGTTGTATTTCAGTTATAACCTCACTCTGTTGGATATGACACGCTAACATAGCCGTTTGTTTATGATAATGTTTTCTTTATATATGTAATTGTAATAGGTTTTGTTTGTTCGTACATTACGTGAAAATTAGTGAATGTATTGAAATGGGAACATGACCATTCAGTTTCATAGATGCTTTATCATTTATCTCTAATTCCCGTTTATAAACATTTTCATTTCGTTTCATTCCATTTGGTTGCTATAGTAACGGTTGTTATAGAAATTCATTTCCGGTTGTCGTTGCTCTCAAGGAATATTTCAGATTCGTCCAGCGAAAGCGCAGAAAAGAACTAATAATAGTTTGGCAAATATCTCCCTTCCGCCTTTTTGTCTTTTGAATTTCGCGGCTATGTACAAAGCGCTACAGAGCTCGTATCTGGCAATACTATACATAATTTGAAAGGTCTTGACATAACCTACAAAACAACGCTATGCATAATTAGTTTGGATATTGCGTTCAACAGTTATAGACGTGTAAACATGGAGTTCACTAACGCCGAAATTCGCGCTATTTTAAAGTTTTCCTACGTTAAAGGCAAATCCGCTAGAGAAACGTTCCGTGAGATTAATGGTGTTTTGGGGGATGGTACTCTATCACTTCGAACCGCGGAGGAATGGTTTCGACGATTCAGAGCCAGTGAAAACGACACCATGGATAAGCCAGCCGGCGGAAGACCTGTGACGACAAATACCGATCAAATCATGGACTACATCGAGTTAGACCGGCATGTGGCATCTCGTGACATCGCCCAGGAGATGGAGTTAGTCACCAAACCATTTTAAACCATCCGCAGAAGGCTGGATACAAAAAAAGCTTGATGTTTGGGTGCCGCATGATTTGACGCAAAAAAACCTTCTGGACCGAATCAACGCCTGCGATATGCTGCTGAAACGGAACGAACTCGACCCATTCTTGAAGCGGATGGTGACTGGCGACCAAAAATGGATCACATACGACAATATCAAGCGAAAACGGTCGTGGTCGAAGGCCGGTGAATCGTCCCAAACAGTGGCCAAGCCGGGATTGACGGCCAGGAAGGTTTTGCTGTGTGTTTGGTGGGATTGGAAGGGAATCATCCACTATGAGCTGCTCCCATATGGCCAGACGCTTAATTCTACCATCTACTGCGAACAACTGGACCGCTTGAAGCAGGCGATCGCCCAGAAGCGTCCAGAATTGGCCAACAGGAAGGGTGTAGTGTTCCACCAGGACAACGCCAGACCACACACTTCGTTGATGACTCGTCAGAAGCTACGGGAGCTCGGATGGGAGGTTTTATCGCATCCACCATATAGCCCGGACATAGCGCCAAGTGATTACCACCTGTTCCTGTCCATGGTGAACTCCCTTGGTGGTGTAAAGTTGAACTCAAAAGAGGCTTGTGAAAAGTGGCTGTCCGAGTTCTTCGCAAATTAGGAGGGGGGCTTCTACGAGGGAGGTATTATGAAGTTGCCGTCTCGATGGAAACAGATTATCGAACAAAACGGCGCATATTTGAACTAAATCTGATCACTGTAACACTTTTTATAAAGCATTGAATAAAAAGCAAAAAAGCGGAAGGGAGATTATTGCCAAACTTATATTTATAACAAGTACATATTTCCAAGTTTATTAAAAAAAACTAAGGAGGAACATTAAGCGGGCAAAGTATTTTAAAAATCCTATTTTTCACATTTATTCGTAAAATTAAAAGACTTAACTCAGATACGACATCGCAGCACAATTTGTCTCCATTGAGATATACATCAAAGAGCTTTTACGCCGTGGATACCATGCTTAGTGCGCTTTCAGTCTTTGTAAGAAACGGCGTAAAGATAAAGTTTCAAGCTGAAGAATATTCTCGAAAAGAAAATAACTATTCACCTGATAGAAGAAATCTCAATGACTAATTGTCAGCACTATATTATGTATTAAATAAATCGATAAAAGCTAATAATAAAGCAGCTATTTATGATTTTTTAAAAAGCTTAATCTTTTGAGCTTTTTTGTTAGAAAGTAAAAGGAACCAACTTCTTTGTTATATTGGAGACAAGCAAACCTATTGCAGATGTAATTGTAGACGATAACTGTAATTCTTCGGTAATTAAAGTATTCCACTATAGAAATTATTAATTAAAATATATATATATATATATTAGGTTGGGGAAAAAGAAATCCATTATTTTTTCGGTAGATAGCTGTAGTGATAAATTTCTCGTAAAGTATCGATCAAACAATTTCAGATTGATGCTCGTTGGAAAGGTGACATTTCGCAGTAAAAAAATTCTTTTGCTGTTTTTTGTTTGGTGCATTCAATTGTGAGTTACAGGGTGTTAAAAATAGAAGTGAACAAAGAGAAAATTCGGTACATTTTACAGTTTTTCTTTGACAAAGGCGAAAATGCAAGCCAGGCGGCTAAAATTGTGAATGGTGTTTATGGACCCGATACTGTAACAGCCAATTATGTGCAATTTTGGTTTCGTAGATTCCGTTCAGGAATTTTTGATGTTAAAGATGCACCTCGCACAGGAAGGCCGGTCGCCGAAAATGTCGATAAAATCGGAGAAATGATCGAAGTTGACCGGCATGTTAGCAGTCGTAACATCGCCCAGGAGCTAAAAATGGACCACAAAACAGTTTTAAACCATTTACACAAAGCTGGATTCAAAAAGAAGCTCGATGTTTGGGTGCCACACCAATTAACAGAAAAAAACATGATGGATCGAATTTCCATCTGCGAAGCCTTGGCCAAACGGAATGAGATAGACCCATTTCTTAAACGGATGGTGACTGGAGATGAGAAATGGATCACATACGATAACCCTGTGCGAAAACGATCATGATCAAAGAGCGGTGAAGCACCTTAAACGGTGGCCAAACCAGGACTAACGGCCAGGAAGGTTCTGCTGTGCATTTGGTGGGACTGGAAGGGGATTATTTATTATGAGTTGTTTCTATATGGCCAAGCACTAAATTCTGATCTCTCCTGTCAACAACTGGACCGTTTGAAGATAGCAATTGACCAGAAACGGCCAGAATTGGCCAACAGGAGAGGTGTCGTGTTCCACCAGGACAACGCTAGGCCACACACGTATACAGTGACTCGCCAGAAACTTCGGGAGCTTGGTTGGGAAGTTTAAATGCATCCGCCATACAGTCCGGACTTGGCACCAAGCGATTACCATCTTTTTCTTGCACTACAAAATTTCTTTAGTGATAAAAAATTGGCATCTAGGGAAGATTGTGAAAATCGGCTACTAGAGTTTTTTGCAAATAGAGACCAGGACTTCTACGAGAGAAGCATTATGAAGTTACCTTTAAAATGGCAACAAATCATAGAACAAAACGGTGCATATTTGACCCAAATCGGACAATCCGAAGCATGTTAAATAAAGTCCTGAAGTTCATAAAAAATAATGGATTTCTTTTTCCCCAACCTATTATATATATATATATATATATATATATATTACGTCGTTATATCGTTTAGCAGAGAAAAACAAGAGCAACAATTTAAAAGTAATTTAGTATGTAACTAGACATAAAATGTTGAATTTAGTTACCTCAGTAATTACACTAGCTACAGCGACCTTCAAACTGGAACGCAGTAATGTTTGCACACTACTGTTTAGCGGTAAAAATACATTACGTACCTACCACCAGTAAAAACCGATAGAAATTGCTGCCGTAGTAGTAAAAAAAATCATCGATACTGTTCAATATATGATATATAAAGAAAAACGAATAATATCACTGAAGGTTATGACATAAAGATAACCAGAACAGATACAGATTATAAATGAAAATAATATTTACCTAATCAAAATAGACATAGACAATAAATGAAAATGATGTTTACCTTTGTCTATGCTTTAAAAGCCAGACATACAGATTGACATATCCAATTAAGGGTACATTTGCTGAGAGATTGGTTTTTGGCCATCTCTGTTAATTGCATTTTAGCATCGCAGCAACCGGCAAGACTAATTAGAAAGTCAGACTTTGGGATAACAATGGGGTCGTACGTTGTAACATTAAATAACATTCACATTTGGAGTTTTTTTTTTTATTTGATGAACTTGATAAGTGATACGCATTTCCACAATAACATGGCTCCAGTTAGAATGGTATACACAGGACCACATTTTTTTAAATTTCATTAATTTCACTAGCTACAGCGTCTTTCAAACCGGAAGACGGTAATGATTGCACACTACTGTCTGGCGATAGTAATACAAGCTATGGTAGTAGTAGTACCTATACGGTCTCTGTAACAGAGACCTATCTTCAGTGAAGAGTTTAGTGGATATAATTTATTCATTGGATGAAAACTAGGTATGTGACAGAAGATTGTAATGACCTCCAATTCCAAATAAATCATACTAGATACTATAATCCGCTGGTGGTCCTGAAAACGAACCAGGAACTTCGTACAGTTAGCTGCAGAGCCACCAAGGTAGTTGAAATGCTCACTCAATTGGTCATCACTTCACTGTCCTTCAAATACTAACCAATTAGAAATTGTAAAGAAGAATTTGAATGATATCTATCTCATCTCTTATCTTCGCTATATTGTTTATTGTACTAAACGACAAGACTGGCGAAGTGTTCACCTGATGGTAAGTGATACGCCCGCCCATAACGACGTGACGCTTGTTGGGTATACTGCTCCACATTAATACTCTGGTGTATCAGGAAGATGTTCTGGATAATCGTGAACGATAGATGGAGATGTTGCTCGACATTCAATTTCATAATTGACCTCAAAACTATCATTTCCCTCAAATTCTAGTTGGGGAGACTCTGGCTTCGATGCCGAGGAACCCATATCTGGATCTAGTGACTTCGATGATTGAGCAGATGTATCACGCGTACTTGTATCATGTACTTCCTGTGGGGTTATCTCTAAATATAGGTCTCAATCGCTTATATTGAATAATAGGGCTATCGTCTAACTTACTTAAATCTCGCTTTGATGCTGATGACCTTTAGGGTTGAGCTGGTGTATCACCAGCACGTCGTATACGGCTAGACACCGCCAGTATGGAACCGCCCTATTCGGATCTGAGTGGTGAACAATGAATGTATTAAGATATTAAATCTCATTACCTCGATAATCACTAGCTACAACGCTTTCCAAACCGGAACAGTAACCTTTGCAGTACAATATTGTTTGGAGGTAGAAATGGGAGCTACGATAGTACCTACCTAAACTGTCTCCGGCAACAAAGACTTACCACTGGTATAATATAAAAGTTAAACTCTCGTTTTATAGACTTTAACTGTGAAAATTACGTAATTGTATGCATTAAAACAAACAGCGAACATCGATTACTTCATCAATATTGCTTTCCGCAGTGTTTTAAAACGGGTTAACTCTTAATTGTAATCGTTTTCGGAGTAATTTTCTTTTCACTTTGGGCTCGAACATAAATTCACCCGCGCCATTTGTTCTTAATTCGTAACGATTTCTAAACCTTCTGCGGGACACCGCCGCCGTTTCAAATTTATCGATGACATCCGAAAACCCAAGAGCTACTTTGCATTAACTCGATACTTAGTTATTTTAAGTTTTAAATACATTTTTTTTTTCCCACATAATTTCCTTTACAAAATTTCATATCACTTTGAAGCTTTACTCGTCAACAGCACATCTATTTGTATATAGCAGATATACTAAGCTTCATCGATTCATCGTGAGATCTCCGACACTATTAGACAGATACACTCAAACTTTGGTAAAATAAAATAATATATTTTAAGTGTTTAAGTTCAGTAGTACTGTAGAAATTCTTAATATAACTATATCAGTGCGAAAAATATATAGTTCTTATATCACCATCTTGAGATGCATTCTTCAAACTGAACGTACTCATTTCAACTGATACTTTTTAAAGCAATAGTTGCTAATTATAGAATTTAATAGGATATAAGTATTAAAGCTAGAATGTTATCTGATCAGATAGAATACAATCTGTACAAACATACCTAACAATGAATATAAAATTGAAATAGGCGATTTCAATATAAATTTCGATTCGGCTACTTAATAAGCGGTTTACGGTTGTGGTTCAAACATTTCCCAGATATTTGTCACGCAAGGGTTAGGGTACAATTAACCTCCGTGGTCATATATGTAATTTCAATATGTTAATAATGGTAATCCCGGTCACGGGTATCACCTTCCTAATAAATATTCAACACGGTTCCAATCAAACCGATATAACACTTAAATGTTTAATTTGCAAGTAGAGTATTGTATCTTCAGTTGAATTATAATACATAATATACTAATTTAATACATTTATCACAAGTTAGTATAAAACTTCAGTTAAAAATAAAGGTTAATAATAGTAAGAAGAAGGAAGGTTACTATATAATTAAGTTATACGTTGAGTTATTCTAGCAGCTTCATTTTCTACGGAATCGATTAAGTGTTGACTTAAAGATATTTTTAAATGTATTAGAAATATCTCTATTAATATATTAGTATAAAGGAGTAGTCTTAATGGATCCATTTCGCCTAATTCTAGTGAAATTATTAATTAAACAATCCGCACTCAGCTCTGTAAAGGGAAAGGCGCTTGAGATGCTCTCGTAATGTAAATGGGTATCAAGTGGTTCCTCCATCTTCGTTAGGTAACAAGTACACTTCCTTTTTTCATTATTGATTTATGTCAGGAGGTTGAGTAAGTAATTAAATTATTATATCGACGTATTCCGTGACTCAGTAGCTAACTGTTTACCTTGTAATATGAAAGTCCTGTGTTCGAATCCGGAGATGTATTGTACAGTTAGGTTGGTAGTGCTTTAAATCTGCCGCCATGACAACATTGCTGTATTTTGGTTGTTGACATACGGAAGCTCACTATCCATTTCCTCATTGTCACTTAATACTAAGTGAATCTAAGCCCATCATAGATATAAGGGATTTATGAATGAATGAATGGTAATATAAGAACTTCTGCTTTTCGCTTTTATTTTTAAAAACTACAACGCTACTGGTGGTAGGTCTATGTTACTGGAGACTGTCTAGGTAGGTATCACGGCAGCTCTCATTTCTTTCAAAAACAGTAGTTCGCAAATATTACCATCTTCCGGTAGGAAAGGAATAGTAGGTAGTGGAATTACTGTGGTAACTAAACATTTTCTATGGCGATGAGTGCAAAGTGGTGGTATGTATATCATCCAAACTAGCGCCAGATTGTTATAGGCGGTCGTAACACTCACCATCAGGTGAACATCTTGTATATCGTATATTCGAGAATTTATTAGTAAAAATATATTTCTGTTACTCCACTTCATTACTGTAATCTCTGCCTAATACTGGTTCCAAGGTACTCAGAAACGTTTGTTGATCACAACTAGGATTGGAAGTCTTCTCTTACAAGGATATAGCCAATATCAGTATATATTGTAAAAAACAAACAGTTGAATAGTATTTTTTTTTAGGTTATTCCTAATAATTTACAAATACACGAAACACCAAAGGCACTCATATTTCACTAGTCAGGTATTCCGGTCTCTAACAAGCTTTAAGATTGCGGGTTAAACTATTTTAAGAGATTTACGATGAAAAGGGTCGGCAATTAATCACAGTGATACGATCCCTCGTATACTTGTAATATTATAATACTCTTTTATAGGACAATGATTAAACAGGAAATTCCTTTGAATGTTTAATAGTTGCTATCCAATCTCACACCTGCATTGAGTATACATTGTAAACTTGAGTTTAAAGTCAAAGTACTTTTATATTATTTATGGATGCTTATAGGTTTTCACTATGGTTTCGGAGATGCTATGGATGCTCCATAACGATTTTAAATGATAACTTTACGATAAGGTGGTAGGTCAATGATGACGTTTGCTCTGTAGTCTTGAGCTACTAAGAATAAAGACTAAGGTAAACCATGCCTGTGGTAGAAAGCGACTGAATGCGTTTTCGGCTTCATGGGCAATGTGGGTACCCTCATCGCTCACTAAGCGAATACGAGGTGGTCTCATGCTTGTCGTACCAAAGAGAGGGTTCGGGTGAGGGTTACGACACTGCGGGAAATTCTTAAGCAAAGTGCAGAGAGGCAATGGTGTGTTCTATAGAAGAACCCAACGCCTCTAGCAAATCACCAAGGATGACCATCGAGGGTTGTAGCAGATACAAATTCCAGATAACCCTGTATATCTCCTTAGACGAAGGGTGTCTTTAGAAGATGCCCCATGGACAATAAAAAAAATATCATTTATAACTTATTTTGTATGTAGAATAGTTTTTGGGTACTACCCCTCTATCCGCTTTTAATTTTTAAAATATTGTATTTCTCTCAAGTGATTTATAAACTTACAAAAACAGTAAATTTTTTAAATACTAGGTATTTTGGTGCTCACCAGGTTAGTTACCACTTTCATTATACCATTTTGCGGGTTTAACAGAGTAATTGTCGCTTAACATCTAGCGATAGGCGATAGTAGATAGAAATTTGTTTATTCCTTTCCACAATTTAAAATAACCATCCAATGCTTAATATGTGATTTAATATGTATATACAATGATCATACAAATTGTTTTCACTTAATCTAATCGATTATTCTAGTAATTCGTTACAGTTTCAGTTTAATTAAATAATATTTCTTTCTAAAGAGAAACATATCCGAAGTGAGAGTTTAGAAATGTATGGCGCGGAACATTTGTAAACGGTTTAATTAAATTTTTGCAGCAGAATGCTTTCCTACAAAACAAATAATTTTCTAGTGCTCTAACACAAAAGGCTAATTCAATTATTTCTTTCTTAGTATATCAACTAGCTAATGAAATCTTCGTGAAGATTATAGATTATAAATAGAATGTATGACATAAGGGATAAACTAAGAAAATAAGGGTTTAACTTGATGTTATTGATACTTATCACTACTTGGAAATTTAATAAGAAATATTATAAAAATTCACATTCTGCAATAGCATTAGTCTTTTTAGAATACTTAGGGCTTCATTTTAAAGACTAGTTTTTATTCATTGCAACACTAGTATTTAATTTAAAACTTCGCTCGTTCCTCCAACTCTGTGTATGATTTTGTTACAGGGAAATGTTGGTACGATTTTTTTCTTCTTTAAGGTCAGAAATAAGCGAGTGCATTTAATAAGAGCAATAAATTCACTCCGAGTTTTATAATTAAGCAAATATTAACTAAAATATAATTACAAATTGTTTAATATAACCACTTGTTTTAAAGACTTTATAAGTATATACATTACGAGGAAGAAAAATTGTTACTATAACTTATCTTTACCTTTATTGTCACTATATTATATTATATAATGTTCGTAGAAATCATTACAAATGAAAATTCTTTGACGGCCAACAATTGTATAATTAATGCAATTTTTTTTAATGACTGCATATAAGAAAATTCACCCTTCTACTATTAATGACACTAAGCAGTTGGGAGTCTCCTTTACATTATTCTGGTGCGGTACTTAGTGAAAAATTAAGGGGAACAAGAAGGTACTTCATCATCTCATGATGATGTACGCATTGCAGTGTTTTCACTGCATCATTTACTACAAAGCGAACATCAGATTTTCCTCCTTTATTTCATATGTATCTCAATAGAACACGCACAAATAGGAACACATACGAAATTTCTAAACCCTCAAATCACAAGGTTGAAAAAAGGTTTTGAGTTTAATATAGAAACTTTTAAAATTGTTAATAAAACAATAAGTTACTTTTCCAATTACTGTTAATACATACAACGTACCGAAATTTATTTTATTTTTGTGAATAAATTATCATCAGTTACCAAACAAGAGTAGGGAAGCTTCCCTTTTGTTGATGGACATGTTGGTTAACTCTGTGACGTGAATTAAATGTTAGAAACAAATTTAAATATTAAATTTTCACGTTTGTTAAGGAAAACTTATTAAAAACATGCAATATTGTTAATTAAAACAAATATAATAATTAAGGACACGATCTCCAAGATCTACAGTATTAGTCAGTCCGTTCTTAAAGCTTTGCTTAAAACTCAAAACCAAGTTCTACTCAAGTATATTTTTTTATACTTTACTTGTACGTAAATCATTTGCGTTTTCATTTTTGATTAGATCAAAATATCACAGATGATTCCTACCATAACGACAATAATGGAGGATGAATTAGAACTTTTGTTAGATATTTTTCATTCAATGCTTTGAAAGATTCAGAGAAAATATAGATATCTAAAAATGTAGCCGAAAAAACTTGTAGAAAGTCGCTCGGCTTGATTGAATGATAAAACTTAAGAGCTTTTTGATTAAACTCGCAAAACATTCGAGCTTTTAAAAACAGCGATAGTTTTAGGATTTTTTTATACGTTTTAAGTAAATTATAAGATTTTTTATATCTTTCTTTATTTACTATTTCGGAGCTTTTTATATTCAATTAAAATGTTGCAGTTACCTTAACTTATAGATACCTGAAGCATCAGCTGGGTGTTATCGACCCTAAAGTGCAGTAACGTTAGATTTTCTTATCTTTCATACTCGCATACTTGTGATATAAATATATTTCTTTATCCATTTAGACTTTCATTAAAAAATACGAACATTCTTTTTTATAGTACAATGAAGTGACGTGAAGAGTAGGATGTTCACCTGATGGTGTGTGATGGCAAGTGATACACGTATACAACATGGTCTTCATTAGAATGTTGTAGTTACGTTAATGATTACACCACTAATTGGCACAAAAAGTAGAAGCTGCGGTGGTACCAGCCTAAAAGGTCTCCGGCAACAGAGAACTACCATCAGAGGACTAAATTAGAATAAAGCTTACTAGAATTAGTAATTAGAAGAGAGTACAGCTCTGTTTAAGTACTGCAATGTTAAACGGAACGCTTTTCTATTACATTCATGTATTAATTTATACATAATTATATCACATATTTCAAAAACATAGAAATTTATTAAAAATATATGTTGGTCACTATGTTCCTTTACGGGAAGTTCAAGCTTAAAGCTTTCGATGAAGGAACGTAATGACTAACATGTATTTTATATATATTCATATGTTGTATAAGGCTTCTAATATAAAATGGCTTCTGTTCTCTCCATGACAAAAGAGCCAGATTCCCAGCGGTGGGAAAATGATGTTGTTGTTTTCTTAGTTAAAAAATCTTACATAATTGTAAGATTCTCTGTTTAATTTATAGAGGCAATATGAAGATGCGTCGTTATATTCTCGTTGAACTAAAAAATCGACTTCGATATCATAAATAAAGTATTAAATCTTGAGTACTAGCCATTTGTGACGGGTAGTGCAATTAGTGTTAACTGTTGGAACAGATCCCAACCAAGTTTAGTTCAAAGTTTGTTGTGGATGCGAAACATTAATTTTCACCATGTTGACAGAAACTGGAAGTGAAATCTTTTTCTATTTAGTTCCAAATATATTATCATTAACTACTGTTTCGTTATCATAAACAATATAGAATTGACTTAAAGATCTTGAAAGTATTATAACGTAACTATAACATAAAAGCATTTCATCATGATCCTTAGAAACGTAATTATATGATCGCGTATGTATAACCCTTGTTAAGGAAAATTTTCTCGCAGTTAAACATCAATTTTCTCATTGAGTTTTTCTTGTTAGTGATAAATGTATGAAGGGAAATTGCGATTGACAATAATAGTACCCCACGTCGCTAAATGATTATTGCTTGTACGATAAAGATGACATGTTCGCCACTTGTTAATACACAAAAGAACTAAACATATAGATAAAAAAAATGATATTAACTTGTTAATATATATATACATTTGTTATTTAGTATGTGAATACCAAAAAAAATATAACAAAAAACTAGAGACAAATGTGGCATCAGCAAAGTATTATTCAGGCTTCGTTCTTGCGTCAATAAGTAATCTGTATATTACTGTATTTCTGTTAAAAGGATATTGTAAGTAGGAAATTACTGTGGTAACGAGAGTGAATGTCTTACTTCTCAAAGAAACCTATCCAATATGATGCTGCATTACTATTCTAACTAGACTACTAACATTGTTACGGATAGATGTTACTTTAGCGTACTGTTGATCTCAATAGTTTACTATGTTAAAAAAACACTTACAAAATAAACGAAGCTATTTAAATGTTATTTCATGTATAAACACACATCTCTGACATTGTATCGCAGTTAAAAAAAAACCTTTTAAGCCGGTAATACATTCGTATTGTACGTTGTTACATTGTATTGCGCCGCTTGACGTTGAAATGGGGACCGTTTATAACCTCATTGTCTGCTATGACGTCACATGGCTTTACGAGCATTAGGTGTTTTATTCCTGCTGTCATACAGGAAAAAAATAAAATGGAAGACGGATAAAGGGAAATTGTTTATACATTCTGAATTTTAGACGATTAAACTCCGCGATAACTGAAATATTGATGAAAAAAAATCTTCAGGCAAAATAATCGGAATTACTCATGCTAAAGTTGTCGAAGTGCTTTTATTTTGTAAAAGCTGACTTACCTAAGTTAAATGTTGAAACCGTGCAAAGTGTTTTTTTTAAAAAATGCTCAAGTAACCGCGGATAATGAATTTGCCTGCAAAAGCAAAAGTTGCTCGGTTTAATAATTTTAAAACATGCAAACAGTTAATTACTTTATCGAAAGTTTGTAATTGATTGATGATGTGGCTGCGGAGTACAATGTGCCTACGAAAATTACTTGGATTAACATGAAAGTCTGATATACACAGTATAAATATTAGTTATAAATATATTTGACGTATTTGTATAACAATCTTTTTTACGTTACGTAAATATCACATTTACGTAACAGTAAAACGATCCACCTTAAAATACTTGTGGTTATTGGCGAAGAGGAAGGAAAAAGTCACACTCATAGTCCACGATGCTCTCCGAGTAGCCGGAGATAAGACGAGATGACGAAACATCATGAGGACAAGAGTGATAGGTGGAAGAAGTCACCACCCTCGCACATGAGGAATACGATTTCAGGAGTAGGAAATATTAAATTTACGATGATATATCTGTATATAACAAGTCTAGTCAGATTGTGGTTTATTTTAGATTAATTCGTGACATGGTCCGCTTTACTGTTCTTCCTTAATGTTATGTCTCCGGTCTATAATTTATCTATAAGACCTAAGAATAGTCCTAGATCATCCCTCTACTTGCTTTCATAAAGTCTTCATCGATACTGTACTTTCAGAGGTTTTAAATAACGATTAAAAAGGAACAACTTCAGCAAATGGACGTTTTCTGTGGAATTCATGTAAAGCAAATAACCCCACTCAGGATTACTTAAATTCAGCAGAGAACAAAATATTAAAAAAGGGGATGAATGAAGAATATTCAAAATAGATTATGATTTAAAAATATAGATGTTTCATTTACTTATTTAGATGTTAGTCACGCTATTGAAAATTTTCATACCGCTTTGATTGAAATCGTGACGAGATTTTCAAAGGATTTGTTTGTTCGACATTTTTCATTGTACAATAAACTTATGTTAATTTTCACTTTGTTCAGCCGCAGACAGCAATCTTCTATACCAGTTTTATAATCTGGGCACGTGTCAATTTTTATACTAACTTAAATAACTTAAATCATAGTGTCTAATAATATATTTTCTACATTGTATAATGTGTGCTATATATCAAATATGCGATTTTTATTGTGGATCTTAATATTGTCATTAGCAACACCTATCCTTAAGCCATATTACAGTAAAAATGATAAACCTCTGATTTATATGGCACTGTACCACAGCCCTTTTCCTATTAAATAAGTTCCCATTTATCTAAAAAATATCAAGTCTTAAAAACAAGTTTTGCCGGACATTACGGTCTGTTTTTCGGTACTAATATCAAAAAATAATTAAATCTTATATTATATGTATAGTGAATAAATATAGACTCTTCTACAGTATACCATTCCTATCCTAGGTCCTAGGAATTCTTCTCTTTGTTATAAAGTGAAAATAGACTTTCACTTTATAGCCAAGAGAATGCTCCATTTAAAATACCAAAGTACATCTCATTACCCTGGTAATATGATTAACTACACCGCCTTTCAAGTTAAAACCAAGCATACAATGGTCTGTCAAATGAATGCGGTTATATATACAGAGACCGCCTTCTAATAGAGACTAAGGAAGTTAATTTTCCTAACTTAAATTTTCTTCGCCCATTTTGACGTCACTTCTGAAGCAGCATTTAAAGATACCTCAAGATAAAAACTTTATAACGAGAGAGAATAAATTTAAAATGTAAAAAAAAATGCCACGATGGGTAAGAAAAAGTACCACAAGATTTTCTTTAAAACAAAGAATACGGCGAAATTGCGTTATCTTTTCTGTTCAAAAAAAAAAAAAAAATTAAGTCAATGTCTGAAGAGAAATGATGACTGAGAACAAAAGGAGGAATCTTATCGCGATTGTGGAAATGGCCTGCCGTTCGCTTATATTTTTTGAAATTCATTGTTCTGACTGAATGTATGTAAATTATGAAATGCAAATGCTTTAATATTTTCAATACTTATAACGTTTTACCACTGGTGATAGGTCTTTGTTACCAGACAGTCTAGATAGGTACCACCGCAGCGCCTATTTCTGTAGCTAGTGAAATTATTCGGGCAACGAAACTCAAATTCTCGTCTTAGGCGACGAGCGCAATGTAGCACTGTATATATCATCCTAACTAGCAGCTGGGCGTATCGCTTATCACCATGGTAATGGTAATAGTACAGTATCGCGTTATTACCAAGTGAAGAGATGAGCAAGACGTTCGTCTGATGCTAATTATGCAAATTTTTATACATCACTTTTGACCTTTTAATGCGATGTCTCGTTACCTAATGTCTCTAGTAACAACATTCTCAATAATGAACACAGTAATTATACTGAAATACATAAGTATGTATTCCAGTATAATACAGCCGCGATACAGCGTTTCCTAATTAATCGATATTTAGTAACATAGGTCTTCCAATAATGGGAAATTCACCTGATCACCTGAATGTGAGTGATACCTGCCCGTAACAACGTGACGCTAGTTATGATGATATAAACATCACCACGTTTTACTCTTCGCTTAGAAACATAATATATTAAGACAGTCTAATTACGCTAGTAATTTCTCTAGCTACAGCGTCCTTCAAACCGGAAAACGGTTACGTTTTCACCTGTTACATATATTAGAAATATACAAAGTAATACATTAGATATTTCAATTTGAGATCAAATCTATCTTTATTATAATGAAAATAAACTATAACGTCAGAATAAATAACTGCTTAACCTCTAAAGTATGTGGTGGAGTCATTTTTACTTATATAGTTATACTGAACAAGGATTTGTTAGCAGCAATTTTTTTTTTTAATCAGGGCTTTAGGTAATAATTATTTTAACAATAATACCTGGTATATTATTCAAACAATTCTTTTGTATGAACCAATCCAATTCCATCATTGCATTGGTTACTGCTTTGCTTGTCGTGACTATTAATATTAAGATTTCACTTCAACCAAATCGTCGGTATGTAATACTCATGTTTGAATTATTAAACAAATAGTTTTGCTGCAGCCCTTTAAAAGAATTTCATTTTGAATGAACACGAAATTCAATTTTCACCCCCAACCAGTTGCTGCCAAGATAGTGTCAGGCGAAAGAAAAGCCTTTCCCACTCCTAACAGCTTTTATTTGTTAAACGTCATAGGAGTACTGTTCAGCAACGTACAGTTGGGATTTATTAAATTGATATAGTAAATTATTTATTAAACTATATATTTGTTAAGCTTTACATTATTATTATAGCTTTATTTACACGTAAACTTTGTTTTAAGGGCACCAAAAACATTCAATAACGTTTCTTTAACACAACGCCCTTAATGATACGAGGTCAGCGGCTGTGATTTATAGTTCACCTCCACCCGAAGCTTTACTAATTCGACTACATTTTTAATCTGTCAAAGTAACATATATAATCATAAAATAAAATTCTTTCTTTTCGATTGTTTAGTATGATACTTCGTGTTCAACAAAGTTCTCTATTTCAATGACATAAAGTGTTACAGTCAAGGGGTTTGATATCTTCCAAAAGTCAGCTTGCCGGACATTTATCAAAGTTGCGAGATATCTGAGAGGGTTGCACGAGAAAACATTTTTCACGTAAACTCTACAAGTTCAAACAGACGCGATGACTGTTGTAAAAGTTTTTCTCGTGAAGACAGACTAAGACAATTTAAAAAATTCCTCAACCTAAAGTTGCCGAGAAGGTCACGAGCCCATAATTTGACCTCGAAAATATACTTGTCAAGTTTTATACTGCTGAAAGCATAAAGTTGTCCACTTAGCGATGTTCTTCAGTAAAATATGATAGTAATGAATTTTCTATTAGAAGAAACTTGACTTATGTGGTGCTTTAAAAAACAATTTGCTGAAGACATCAATATCTTAGACGACGTTATTGAGACATCAATCTTTCCACTAATTTCGGTTATTACTGAAGTTTCATTATTGACACAAAATATTTGTTTTCTATACAACAATATATGTTGTGTATAAAAAGTTAATACAAACTACATTTGACTTGAGGAATGCTTTAAAGTTTTCTCCTCACTAAAACTACAAAGTCCCTGTTGGTTGCAACGAATCCAAAGTTTTCAATGTTTGCAGTATATAAGCATTATATATATATAATGTATTCTTATATGAATGATGAATAAGAGAGGGGATATAATTTAATCTACGACTCCAACACCCCCACACATTTTACTTTGATTGCATAAATAGACCGTTTCACTATGTAATGGATAATTTTTCAGCGTCGAATTTCATATAGTTTTTTTTTTCTATTATTTATTTATATTTTACATTTATGTAAACCATATATTATATAGAATTAAGAGGAAGAGTAATTATGAAATAGTTTATATTAATTACTAGATTCTAGAGAAGGTCTTAATTTACAAAAATTATGTATAAATATGAACTTTATTCCTATTTCTTAAAAAAGGTATAGTTACTAAATTATTTATATAGTATTGACTATTTTCCTTCCTTTTTTTTTTTTTTTTTTCTCGCGGGTGAAATCTTTTTAAAAGATACCTTGTTTCTGGGGGGAAGACAAGGTTATATGGGGCTTCTACCCACTAAAACCCCCTCGGTGGTCTCCTTCAGTGCATTAGGAGGGGCTCCGGGATCTCCTACGGAACGCACCGGTGCCCCTCTGCACTCTGGCTAAATCATTTCACGGAAGGGCCAAGCCCTCCTTAACACCCACGCTGTGCTACGGCAAATACAGCACCACAATGTATTTACCGTCCTCCTAAGGCTCGCTTATTAAGCTTTGAGGGCCCCCACCCTCAAAGCCCACGAAACCAAGGACCCTTTTAGTCGCCTTGTACGACAGGCAGGGAATACCTTAGTCCTATTCTTAATGGCCCGAGACTACAGGGCTGGACTATTTTCCTTCCTAATAATCATTCTCTTTTTACTTTCCATTCAAATTACTAAGCCCTACCACTGACCCACTAGATAGTACACTAAAACCATTGTAATCTATAGAACTGGCCTAAGCTGGATATCATGAAGTTATAGATATTATATAATAATTCTTTTTATTCAACGAACCGACCAGTCCGGCGATACTTTCGAGTGATGGTATGTAATACACCCGCCTATAATATCGTGATGCTGGTTAGGAAGATAAGCACTACATAGTCCTAACCACCATATGGTACCGCACACGCCCCATGATTTTAAATCTCGGTACTCCGGTAATTTCACTAGCTACAACGATACCTGTGGTGATACTTAGATCATCTTCAGTAACGAGGATCTACAAATTTTCTAAAGAGATACGTATTACAGAAAATTTCTTCGTTAGTACGTTCTTATCCATTCGCACCCCTTCTAACCGGAACGAAGTAATGTTTGCATATTACTGTTAGGCGATAGAAGTAGAAGCTGCAGTGGATATTATACTATATATAGCACTGTCTGTTATGAGAATCGAATAGATTAGTTCATAAGCCAAACTATGTTTACATAAGGAAACCTTCAAAATGTTGTTATTGGTTTACGAAGGTATTTATTCGATACTTCTGATGCAGACTGTTTAATATTAAATTCTAACTTTTTATCATACTGTAGCTCCGTTTAATATCGTCGCATAACTCACGGCTATTGATCGATAGAAATATTTTATATCCGGCATAAGTTATACTGATGTCACCGATCCGCAGCAAACTTTAGTCAGATAACATGCGACGTTGATATATTACTTGTTGGCTCGCACTGCCAACCTTCCAGTTGAGAAATAGTGGCAGGAATTCTAAGTGCAAATGATATTTTCACTAGTCATACGTATCCGTTTCCGGTGACCACTGCAACGCCTATTGCAGCCGACGAACAGTAAATCAGTTCCGGTTTGAAAGGTGCCGTAGCTTGTGTAATTTCACAATATCTAAATTCACACAAACAGCTTTCTTAATCGCTGGGCATGAAACTTTCTAACACAAGGAGAGAGTTAAGATCATTAATTCACCATGTCTACTGTTCTTGGAACATGGCGGTTTTATAACAATATTATCTCTCACCCTAAATTCTTGTAGAGTATTGAATAAAAAATTATATCATGAGAAATAATCACATCAAGGTATAAAAACGAAATTTGAAAGTCTAGAATTACCTTTACTGATAGGTCTCTGTTGCCGGAGGCCGTCTTGGTTGGTATTACCGCAGCTCCTATTACACCTACTGTATTCCGGATTGAAAGGAATCGTTGCTCTCAATATTACTGGGGTAATAAGACTTAAAATCTTACGTCTAAAAGAGCAATGTGGTGCAGTGTGCATCAGGTGAACATCCTGTTCTTCTCATCGCTTTGAAGTATTAATTGCCTTGAAAAAAAGTTAAAAATTATATGTTTTATTATTTACAAGGTTCCGTTATACTATTCTTATATATGTATTATGTTTATAAACTACTATATTTATTGACTGACTGACATATAAACTAAAAGTATTTCTAACAACTTGCCAACAATAATAAAACGTTTTACTTCCTACAAAAGAAACTATCAATGTATATATTTTTATATAACTACTAATTATCCTTAGCTATTAATAACATATAGTATATATTGGTAATAGTATTGATAAATTACGATACTCTATGTAGCTTTTAATGCAGCGGAAGAAGAGAATTATTACCTTTACCCAAGCTTGTGGTCCTTGAGATGGATTAAAGACAAACTACAAATTGTTTGAGGTCCAATTTCCATTTGACCTCTTTTTGTCAGGCTAAACTCGGGTCCGTAATGAAATGGCGGACAAACCAGACCGCCATCTGAATTGTAAATGTTATTATTTCCGTACCGTCTTCCTTTAGTAAAGTTTTACTGTGCGCTTTCTTTAACTTGTAGTAAATGTACTTTTATTATAATAATTCTACGAAGCGACCACCCCAAAAAGAAGTTCACGTTACGGATATTTACATACTAGTTACTCCAGTAATTTTACTAAGTTCGACGTCCTTCTCTCCGGAACACAGTAATCTTTCCACACTAGTGTTTGTCTGCGGTAACAGACACCAACGACTAAGAAACAGTGTTGAAACTTTAAGTAGAAAGAGAGAGGAGCTTTATCCAGAAACTTTTAATACTACAATGTTTTTTATTTATTATACGTAGCGACGATGAACAGGACGTTCACCTGATAATAAGTGATACGCTTGCTCATAACAACAATAGTTAAAATGATATACACTGCACCACAAAGTGCTCAGCGCAATGAGACAGAACGTTAACTCTCGTTACCCCAGCTATTACTCTAGCTATAGCGGACCCTTTAAACCGGACCACTGTAATATTTCCACACAGCCGTTTGAAGGAAGATTAAGAGCTGCAGTGGTACCTAGATGGTCTCCAGCAAGAAAAACCTACCACTAGTTAAAATAATACAGTAAACAAACCTGTTTAAAAATCAATGAGATTACTTTTTTCCGTTACTATTGATGCTTAGAAAATGAGAAACTGCATAGAAGTCAATATTTCCAATTAATAGTATATGAAAAGATTTACTTTCAATAATTACAGGTAGTTAATTAACAATTTTGTTAAATAAATAATAAAAAAAATATTTATATAAGACCTATAAAGTCTGTAGAAACTTTCCTATTAAAAGCTAAGAACGTTTTTGATTCCCAATAAGGTGAAGTAAAAACATAGAGTACTAAGAAAGTTAACTATGGTTTATATCTTTAAATCATTTATATTTTATTTAACACAGCGACAAAACAAGTAGGAGAATCACCTGATTTTAAGTGAATTACTTGCATATAATGACAGAAGCTAATATGATATACACAATTCCACATTGTACTCGTTACCTTAAGACTTAAGATAATGAATCTCGCTACTCCAGCTACGTTAGCTACAGCGTCTTTAAAACCGGAACACAGTAATGTTTAAGTTAAAAATACGAAAGTATTACGCTTATAAAAGTATTTCAGATGTAATTTATATTACATATAATGGAATTATGTCAACCTGAACAAATTCATGTACATTATGAGAGTGAAAAATATAGATTACCGCCACGTCTGATTCTCCCTCGGGGTCGGCTGTTATTAACTTCAGCAGCGTAACGTAATAACTGAAGTAACGCGAAAACAAATGAAATTTGAAAAAAAGATTTTCCACCCTTATAATATTATATAGACATACATATATATTTACAATATTTACAATAACTATTTGTCTTCTATATCTGACGCCTATCACAAGTAAAATGAAACCTACCCCCAATAAAGTTTTAGTTATCTAATTAAATTTCTGAAACTAACAAATTTTTTTTTTTCTATTATTAATTGCTTTTCATAATGATATTTAGAGTGAGCTGGTTTATTAATGAAAAACGTGTTACTTGATATTTCTGGTGATCATTCATCAAAGTAAAATCCGGTACATAACATGAACATTTTAGAGCACGTTAGATATTATGTTTCTTTATTATATAGAAAAGAGGTTCGTCATTGGCTAACCCTTATAACGTTACCTTTGTTAATTTTAACTGAAAATTTAAAAAAGGGTTTAATATAACTGTAAAATGCGTAATGTATAATAAAAATAAAATTCAGTTGAAGTCGTGGTATCGAGCTTAAAGTGTAGTAAATTCTTTAGCTACAACGCCCTTCATTATACAGTAATGTCTATGAACTAGTACATAAGCTTAGTGTCGTCATCATCATCAATATACGCCGACTGTTGGACATAGACCATAAATCTCCGC
This sequence comes from Troides aeacus, assembly GCA_033220335.2. Taxonomy (NCBI): domain Eukaryota; kingdom Metazoa; phylum Arthropoda; class Insecta; order Lepidoptera; family Papilionidae; genus Troides; species Troides aeacus. The sequence continues at coordinate 3,366,766 of CM067275.1, read as the reverse complement.
ACTGATCAATCTTATACTGTCTATGAACAGCGTTGTTTACAGTTCATACGTTTATTAAGTAAACGCGTATTAATTCAATAAGGTGAGTATAAACAGGCTTTGAAAACAAACTTCGCGATTTCTCGCAAAATATACCTGTAGGCAAAATTAACCGTGTTAACATCACAGTTAATTCTAATTAAAGTTATAAAGAGCTTGCGCATCGCATCTGTTAATTAATCTAAGGAGATTTGTCACCGAGAGTCCTGCTCCCATCGCCCCACTTATCAGAAATTATTAACGCAATGATCTAAATAATAAAGATTCAGATGTCAAGCAAATTAATAAATTATTTAAGACCGTAGATGCTATGCATGTCATATTTAACATTGTTTATATCACATTCGCAATTACAGATACATTACGTTGAAATTAACATACAATTTTAGTGATTACGATATTACTGCTGCCACAGTACTCAACGTATCATAAGAGGCGACAAGGGGAAAATAATCCCACCAAAAGGCAAAAAGGAATCATTACGGGAAAATCTTATGAAAAATAAAATTTTGGAGACGCTTACATTCACTAAAAGTTCTTCACGATAGCTTGAATTAAATAAAACATTGATATATATACAACATAATACATATATACAAGTTACTAGTCTAAAATATCTAGGTGATACCTTCTCACCGTTACCTTAAAAACTTTTATTGTTTTTTTGTTGCACATAGTTATATACTATAAATAACAGTAAAAGGACACAAAAAAAAAAAAATATAATTAAGTGATGAGAGAGGAGTATGGGGAGAACGGATTTAAGATCCGCCTCACCTGCACACGCCGTATTGCAACGGGTTGGCGTATTACTGCCCCGTGGACTAGACAACAGACGAAGCTCTGATAACCGAGCAAATGACGGGACCATTCACCTGGTTGGGCAACCTGTTGGTAGAGGTTAAAGCGGCCTTGGGAGATAAATAACCCCATAAAGCTTAAAGCACAAGGAAAGAGGAAACCGCTGCATAACAAATTCCAAAGAAAGTCATCATGACCTTCACGATGACTTTCTTAGGAAACACATTGTCAGTCAAATAACAAAAAAAGGCCATGCCATAAAATATGAATGCACTATGAAGGTGGCCATCAGAGGAGAGTGACGACGTGTTCTGAAGCCTGCCACCAACACCTGAGGTGATAACCATGAACACTCTGTGAAGAGTAATACCAACGACGAAGAAGTACACACTGTTTTTTTTGCTGTAAGAAGGAAGGTAAAGGTGAGAAGACCTCGACAAATGAGAAAAATAAAATAGCGATTCATACAAGTTATTTCTTAAAACAAACAGCTGTTTTATAGTTTTTTATTTAATTAAGCGACCAAACGAGCTGGACGTTTACTTAATGGTAACTTTTTTTTTTAAAGTTATACGTCTGCCCATAACAACGTAATATGGTATACACTCCACAACATTAAGCTTATGGTCTACCCTTCAGACAGGAACACAGTAGTGTTTGGTGGTAGAAATGGACGGTGCTGTGTTAGGTATCTAGACAGGCAACAGAGACCTACCACCAGTAGTAGTACTTGAAGTGGAGTCGTAGGCACTACGGGGTATTACAGAAGCTGTGTGCGAGTCAGTGAGCGCGCGACTCCGCTGCGAGCCGGACGTGTCGCTGCGGACGCACGGCTCGGAAGTAAACAAATGTTGTGACGGAGCGATCGTTTGCGATTTAATTATATCAAGGGAAAGTCGTGTTTACCGACGGCACATTTCAAAAAATTAGCAACTAATTAGAAATCCAAAATGTACGTAAATATCATTATTGTATTTTCAATCATTTCGTGATTAATAACGAAGTTGTCTATCATTATATTCAGGCCGTAGATTTAGTATCCATATCTGATGAGTAAAAGACAGACTTCATCAAACCTTCATTTTTTAGAATCCATTTAAATTATTTGATAATTTAAAGTTATTAAGATTTTATATATGTTTTTATCTACATCTAAATTTTCAATTGAATAGATAACAAGTCTACATACTTTATATTATTTACTTAAACTAGTACTGTAAAGATATAATTGTGTTATACATAAATACAATGTTTATAAGCATGATTTATTTATGTATATGTAGTATGTATTATCTTATACATATATATGTATTTTTTTGATCTGTTTTTAATTTATATTTTCACATTCACGTGCATTCGACTACTTTCCCATGAGTTGACTACCATCAAATTCTTCTAAGTCATTAAGTCTACCTTTTGTACCCTTAGCTTGTTGTTACATAGAGAATAAATAAATAAATAGGTTATATAATATATATATGGATTAGTGATCTATTTTATAATTCAATAGATGAAAGCTTGGACGGCTCACGAACAGGATGCGTCCCTGTCATGTTGTAGAACATTGCACGTGAAACATGCCGCATACGCAAGTGCTCTGTATACACTGGTAAGATTAAATATTATATTAGTTTCATATCTAAGATATCATTGAGTTATAGACTTCATATTAGTAACATCATCATCAGCCAATAGACGTCCACAACTGGACATAAGCCTTCCCGAAATATCTTCACTTCGATCGATCATGCGCTACGGCAGCTTATCCCGACCTTCAACAATCATCATGTCCATCTGGTACCGGCGAGCACTAGGGACCGTTGTTAGTAGGGGTTCTTATAGGGGGATTTAGGCCATTTCCTACCACCACAAGCAGGTAAGTGTAGCTTGGGTCCTGTAAGTTGTTGTGCGGGAGCCCTTACACTCCCGGTACATGTTAGTAACATAAGTTGATCGTAATCATTACTTCCTATATAACCTCACAAAGATCATCTGAAGATTTATGCACGATAACATGAAAATAAATAATAATAATGTTATATATATGTATTACAATTATCAGTCATATATATATAATAAACTATATTTTATTACAATGCTCTAGAGCATAAAGTTTATTGAATTTCAAATAACTTTTGAATACTACTGTGCAGTTATATTTTCAAGAGTTGTGTAATTTTGGCAAAGTGGATTCTAGAGAATGCACTCACTGTTAAGTTGCAAATTACAAACTCCTCGAAAAGTTCGGAACCACGAAGTGAATAAAGCTCGACGTAGAGATGGCAGTTCACGCCAAAATTCTGAAAGTTTTGGTTAACTTAAACAAACTATAGAAATTGTGTTTAGTTAACAAGCTAAAGACTGTTCAGTAAAATTTTAACGTCCCGATGAATATGTTGTTCAAAGAGACTAACTAACGATAATGTTATTCTAAAGAGTGTCTGGAAGCCTAGATTTAGTTTTTATTTTCCTATTCATTATGTATACTTATCATCATCATCATTTCAACCGATGGACGTCCACTGCTGGACATAGGTCTCTTGTATACTTATAATACTTCATATTAAACATTTACTGGTGGTAGGTCTTTGTTACCGGAGACCGTCTATGTAAGTACCACCGCAGTTCCTATTTCTGTCACTAAACGTTACTGTGTTCCCGTTTGAAGGGCGTTACAGCTAGTGAAATGACTGAAGTAACGACATTTAATATCTTATGCCTCTACGCGACGATAACAATGTAGTGCTTTGTATCATCATAACTAGTACCACGTTGTTATGGGGTATCACTTACCATCATATGAATGTCCTGCTGGTCTAGTCGCTTCAGATGATAAAAAAAATTTGGTCTGGAACAAATCCTTTTATTCGGATGAAGCTGCGATTCTACCAAATCGCAGCTTGATATCATTGAATACATGCGAAAGCTTTTTACTCCATTAAAAATACTTATAACACTATATTATTAACTTTGAAGTATATTTACATTGCTTACGTTAATAACATTTATATTACTGATGTGAAATAGTACTCAGTATAAAGTACTTAAAAATCCCTCATAGTTATTTCTCTGTTACTAATTCGCTATAAATTCTCTTTCGAAAGCTATTTACTAACATTCGCACTTATTTTTTAGCTTTTACTAAAGCGAATTATTAAAAAGGGAGAAGCCCTTTTACTAATGTTTACTTTTCAAAAAACCTAACTTATATTGCTTGATATTACTTTATTAAAACTTAAGTTCTCACTTCAAGGTATTTCTTTTCCCGAGTAATACAAATAATTCTATTTTAAAACTCTTATTTTATCAGATACTTATAGTATTAAGTAGCATGCATAGTTAATTTTACAACTGTATTAAGAGCAGAGTTACTTCAGGATCAGTTAAAGGTTTTAGTTTTTTTACAGCATTAGAAAAATAATGAAAATGTACTCAGGTGTCCGCAGGAGTATAATTAACTGATGAGGCTTTTAATGTTTCACATACAATTTTCACTCACCCATTTTTTTTTTTTTATTTTTTTTTTTTCTCGCGGGTGAAATCTTCTTAAAAGATACCTTGCTTCTGGGGGGAAGACAAGGTTATGTAGGGCTTCTACCCACTAAAACCCCCTCGGTGGTCTCCCTCAGTGCATTAGGAGGGGCTCCGGGATCTCCTACGGAACGCACCGGCGCCCCCCAGCACTCTCGATTAAACATTCCACGGAAGGGCCAAAGCCCTCCTAGACCTCACGCTTTGCTACGGCAAATACAAGACCACAATGTATTTGCCGTCCTCCTAAGGCTCGCTTATTAAGCTCTGAGGGCCCCCACCCTCAAAACCGAGGACCCTTTTAGTCGCCTTGTACGACAGGCAGAGAATACCTTAGTCCTATTCTTAATGGCCCGGCACTACAGGGCTGACGGGTTAGGGCGTCCGTTGCCATCGCCCCGACGTCCTCGTCTATGGACGGAGTCGGCCCTCTCCCGACTTCGCTCGGCGGACTCCTTCTGCATCATAACGGTTTCACAGAAGGAAACCAACGCTATCCACCCATTTTTCTTTGCCAGTGCAGTTGATATCGCTACTGGCAAAGAAAGGTCATGCCCGATTTTGTGGATGAGAATTCTCCGTTCAGGCTCCCACGTAGGGCATTCTGCGAGCGTATGCTGAGCGGAATCCAACTCTCCACCACATTGGTGGCATTGCGTGGTTGGTTCACGTCCAATCCTATTCAGGTACTCACCAAAACACCCGTGTCCTGTGAGTACCTGAGTCAGCCTGAACGTGACATGCGCCACTCCGCCCGATCTAAGCCAGGCTTCGAGGTTCGGCAGAAAAGCGCTTACTATACGCTACCGTGAGTTCCGCGGCTCAGAAAGCCTCTCTCTCCACACCTCCAAAGCGCGGCGGCGCTCATGCCTGTGCACTTCCACCACATGCAGGGGTTCGGCTTCTTCTCGAACGTAGACGCGTATAAATCCGCGCGTCCCTTTCCGCCAGAATGTCCAGAGGTGGGAACCGGGCCAGGATAGTGGCCGCCTCAAACGATATCGTCCGATATCCCCGTGCGATACGAATGGCTATCTTCCGTTGCAGACTGTTGACTTTAGCCCGACAACGTCGGCTGCCCGTCAACCGATCTGACCAAACCGGAGCGCCATAGAGAGCCATCGATCGCACAACACCCGAATAGAGGCGGCGGACTCCTTCCCTGGGTCACTCACCCATCTACATAACCTAACATTAGATTACATCCAATCAAGTAGTTAAATCGTATAATTAATGTACATTTTACTATCTCTGATTGAAAACAGTTTTAGATATTAAATTTGTAGTTTATGCATGATATATCTAGATTAAAGCTTTTATGAACTAACACACTATATTAGCTGTACAGGTTAATCGTCCTATTTAGATTCATCATCAGCCGATAGACTTCCACAGTTGGACATAGGCCTTCCCAAAAGATCACAAGCATCGTTGGGCACTAGGGGTTGTCGAATGTAGATCATATGGGAGGATTTGGGCCATTCCCCACTAGGTAGGCTCAATGCGGACTGGCAGGAGCCAGAGACCCGTTTGTTAATTAGCAGGGTGCACCACGAGTAGGTGAGGTTGGCTTGGGCCTCGTGAATAGCCGTGCGAGGCCCTTTACACCCGTATTTAGATTAGTGTTAATATTTAATCTATTTCTGTTTATTTTCAACAGTGATTAGTAGTAAAAAATCAACAAACTATTAACATTTAAACGCGAATCTTTAATAATAATTTGTTTACAGAATATATCAATACTAGTGGTGCTACTGTACAGCTGGAGAATTGGTGTCAATGCAAAGAGGTACAAGGAATTGGATGATGTTTATTATGGTAAACGTTCTACGTATTTTATAACTCTTCAAACTCCACGATCCAGTTGATGGGATTAAGTTGACAACACAAAACAAAGTGGAAACAAAGTTTTATTTTACGGAAATACGACCATTGTTCATTTCCGGAGTTCATCATTGTCAGACACCGGTGGTAATACTGCTGGGATGGAATTAATTGAGCCTTGTTGCGGCCCGTCCATCAAACCGCTGTCGAAAATAATAATTTCGTCCCTCAAGTATACAAATTTCCCTTCATCCGTCAATTACTTTCCTGACGCGAGGGTTTTTCCCCGAAATAAATGAGAGACGAAGTCCCTCATAACAATTGCCCTCTATATATTTCTCTTTATTGGGATTCACTACTGAAATAATACTTATATATATTAACAGAGGAACGATGGGAGATCATAAATTCTTAGATGTTGACACATATTTTACATTTATTACCAACAAATGTCCTCATTACACTAATTTCCGTTTCAGGTGTACAGATAGCATACTTCGCTATAATAGGAACACAGATGTTTATGATACTACTAAGTATTTTTCTATTCTATGGCATTTATAAAGTGAGTAATGATCTATGTGTATTGTTATTAGAAAGTTTAATATTATTTACGTGTACTGTATTATTTATTCTCTAAGTCTACACAAAGTTAAGGTATCCGGTTAATAACAAGTTGGAAGTTGGAACAGATTGAAACAGAAAGGCCTGCGGAATACCAATTTAAATACCCACAAAAGTTACGACAAATATTTCGCTTGTTAAGTAGGGGAATCAAAAAGCAAATGAATATTCAGTGAAATTTACATAGTCGTCATTATTCGTTAAAGTTTTTAGCATCTGTGTCTTTCCTGTAACTTCAGCACAGTTACAAAATATCAGATAAAATCTGTATTTACGAGTATCTTGTATTATCTTTCACATAATTTTCTTTGGTACTTTTCTAGCATTATTTATCACATCCTAATTTGCTATTACTGATATAGATGCTCGAATTTTTTTTAATACTGTTGTCTACATCCTTTATCTATTCATCGATTATATGGATATACGAGACTAAAACTCATTTCCGAGCATCCAACTTGTCTGTTCATGAAGGTCATGTAGATAACTGTTCATCCCAAAAGCTATTTCTGTCCCTAAACAGAATCTTTATTTTTTTTTTTAATTTTGACAAAATGACAAGACGAACGAGACGTTCTCCTGATGGTAAGTGATACACCTGTCCATATCAACATAGCGCTAGTTAAGAAGATATACACTGACACTACTTTGTGCTTATCGACTTGAGACTTAAGAGGTGTTCTCTTAGGCCAATAATTTCAGTAGTACCATTTGACTGCAGAAAACTGTGGTGTAGATGGTGATACACGGCTCCTGGCTAAAGAAACTTACCACTAGAAAATACTGTCTTTTGCTTTGAAGGGGTAAAAACCTCGACAGCTTAAGATTAACATCTAAAATCTCAAGAACAATATAGACATATGAAGAAGTATAAGAATTATTTTTAAGTATTTTCCTTTTAACTAAATGATAAGTTAACATTGTTTTTATCTTTTATACTTATAATACAAGTGTAGAATATATTTAAAAAAAGTGTTTTAATACAAAAACGTTCTTTGTTATGTTAAGTTACTTAGTAATTAAAACTTTTTTCTTTTTAGGAAAACGTTGCCTTTCTAGTCCCATGGGTTGTAGGATGCATGACTTTTATGGCGTTGGAGGCGATGGCTATGGTATACTCTAATATTCTTAGAGATCACGTTAATAAGGTAAAAAATACACTAAAATAAATTATTATTTTAGACAATCATATACAGATAATATTAACTGAGAAACAATATCAATTCATCATATTAAACTACATACAACATCATACAACCCTTAAATACAACCAAAGACATAATCAGTTTTAAAGTAGATACATAAGAAACCGTGAAAGGTATTAATTGTTTAATTATTGTAAAACATTACACATATTGACAAGAATAATTTAAAACCTTCATTCATATAGTAATTAAGAAAAACATGATAATAGAAGCAAATGATTCATCATCACTATGTCGTGTATAATACGGTAATTAACCATTGTATTGCGGTGTTAATACATTTTATATGTAATGCTATGAAAGACAACGTATAAAACAAATAAATACTCATTCGTGTTAATACGTTCATACATTGTTTTACCGACGGCGATCAAACATTGACTTTTCGTATTTACCTACATCGGTAATAACATTCCCGAAAGCTAAATCAACAGCACTCCCGTCTCCCTTGTACCAACAAGGTGCGGTCGTGTCAAACGGGAACCCAATCCCTTGTATGCAACAATTTGTTAATTATTCAGCTCAAAAGACATAAGTCAAACTTATACTTAGTAAAGGTTAACTAACAAATTAACCCGTGCAAATGATTCAACGTTTATATCTTAGCTTTCAGTTAATGTTTTTAATTATTGTGATCTTTAACTATCAACTGATAGAGGCTAGCGCTGACTACGCCGCCTGGTAGTAAATGGTGATATAGTTTGGTAATAAAGCTCATTAGAAATATCCTATTAATTCTTAAAGATACCCACATAATAACTGAACGAAAACACTGACTTCGGCAAGCTTCCTATCGTTCGCTGTAAGTGTTAGAAAGAAGGAATCGAAACGTTTGGTTCATACTCTGAATATCGACCACATAGATAACCTAGTTCTTACCGTATTTCTATAGGTAGGAGGTGATGATGAGGTCTATAGGTAGGAGATGATGATTTGGATATACATAAACTTAGGGTTAGAAGATTCACTCTACTCACAACGTGTCGTAACAATCGACTAAAGAAATTTCCGTAACCAATATACTGTGCTCGATATCCACTTTTCAAGCATAGAGAATACAGCAATGTCTCTAAAAAATCAAGAGGTTATCATGTGTCATTATCATCATCATTTCAACCGATGGATGTCCACTGCTGGACATAGGTCTTCTGTAATGTGTTCTACAAAGAACGGTCGTACGCGATTTGAACCCAGAGGTACCCAGCGATTATTTTTACGTCCTCAGCATATGTGTACAGAAATCAATATATATTGAAGTGTATTAACTTATTGAAAAACCTTTTATATTAACAAGACTCCGCTAAATTATAGAAATTTAAATAGACTTTTGGATCAAAATGGACATGTACCAGTTCTAATTAATATAAAAAAAAACAATTCTCATGTTACTTTAAAGTCTATTTATTACAAAACATACACAAACATATATCCAAAATGGATATAGTATAGATACTAAACGAGACAAACAAAACTTAATGAGAATCAATCATCAGCCGATAGACGTTCACTGCTGGACATAAACCTCATCCAACATGGCTTCCGCTACAGCCGGGCACCATGATCAATCGTTTGTAGAGGTTCATATGGGGGATTTGGACCATTTCCCACCACGCTGGCCCAATGAGGATTGGTGGGAGCCAGCGCCTCGTTTGTTGATTAGGAGCTGGTGAAGTTGACTTGGGTCCGTGAGTTGCGTTCGAGACCCTTTACATCTTAATGAGGGATTATACTTAACAATGATTATTAACGTCGTATTTGAGAATATAAAAAAAATCCTTCATGGTTTCTACATACTATTAATATGTATTCCTATAGTAATATATTTCAACTGAATTCATATAATGTTGAAAGTCTTATAATGAGCCAAAGTATTTCTTACCTTGAACTTCGCTAACTCCTCGAGAACTACGAAGTTTGTTGATAGGATATCTCGGAGGTGTTAATGTTAAAATCGATACCATATTACTCGATAAGTCGATGGACGAATGGCACTATTAATACATCAATTTCCTTTCAGCAATTCGACGCCATGTGTAAAGCCGAGATATCGTTTTTAATACCGAGAATCTTCTTTAACGTAAGTAATATATAATAATATAGTTGTATAAAACAGATATAATAAGTAGTCAAATATCTCCCTTCCGCCTTTTTGTTTTTTGAATTTCGCGGCTATGTACAAAGCGCTACAGAGCTCGTATCCGGCAATACTATACATAATTTGAAAGGTCTTGACATAACCTACAAAACGACGCTATGCATAATTAGTTTGGATATTGCGTTCAACAGTTATAGACGTGTAAACATATAGTTCACTAACGCCGAAATTCGCGCTATTTTAAAGTTTTCCTTCGTTAAAGGCAAATCCGCTAGAGAAACGTTCCGTGAGATTAATGGTGTTTTGGGGGATGGTACTCTATCACTTCGAACCGCGGAGGAATGGTTTCGACGATTCAGAGCCGGTGAAAACGACACCATGGATAAGCCAGCCGGCGGAAGACCTGTGACGACAAATACCGATCAAATCATGGACTACATCGAGTTAGACCGGCATGTGGCATCTCGTGACATCGTCCAGGAGATGGGAGTTAGTCACCAAACCATTTTAAACCATCTGCAGAAGGCTGGATACAAAAAAAAGCTTGATGTTTGGGTGCCGCATGATTTGACGCAAAAAAACCTTCTGGACCGAATCAACGCCTGCGATATGTTGCTGAAACGGAACGAACTCGACCCATTCTTGAAGCGGATGGTGACTGGCGACCAAAAATGGATCACATACGACAATATCAAGCGAAAACGGTCGTGGTCGAAGGCCGGTGAATCGTCCCAAACAGTGGCCAAGCCGGGATTGACGGCCAGGAAGGTTTTGCTGTGTGTTTGGTGGGATTGGAAGGGAATCATCCACTATGAGCTGCTCCCATATGGCCAGACGCTTAATTCTACCATCTACTGCGAACAACTGGACCGCTTGAAGCAGGCGATCGACCAGAAGCGTCCAGAATTGGCCAACAGGAAGGGTGTAGTGTTCCACCAGGACAACGCCAGACCACACACTTCGTTGATGACTCGTCAGAAGCTACGGGAGCTCGGATGGGAGGTTTTATCGCATCCACCATATAGCCCGGACATAGCGCCAAGTGATTACCACCTGTTCCTGTCCATGGTGAACGCCCTTGGTGGTGTAAAGTTGAACTCAAAAGAGGCTTGTGAAAAGTGGCTGTCCGAGTTCTTCGCAAATAAGGAGGGGGGCTTCTACGCGGGAGGTATTATGAAGTTGCCGTCTAGATGGATACAGATTATCGAACAAAACGGCGCATATTTGAACTAAATCCGATCACTGTAACACTTTTTATAAAGCATTGAATAAAGAGCAAAAAAGCGGAAGGGAGATATTTGACAAACTTATATAATTAGTATATAATTGAAATGAGTATATTATATTCATTAAAACTATTCTCTAAACAAGGTCTTTCACCTTATTATAAGTGAAACGTATGTCTATAACCACCTGGCGTAGTTAAGAAGATACGGTAAACATGTGCTCGTCGCCTTGAGGCGCAAGGTATTAAGTCTCAATACCTCAGTAATTTCTACAGCGCCCTTCAAACCGTAACACAGTATGTATACTTACTACTGTTTGAAGAAAGGTATATGAAGATTATATATCGCTTTGAATCAATTGGATAAGGCTTTACGCGTTGAGTGTTAATATGACCTCCATTATCATGAATCATTCACGTTTCTAAGTGATTCTATATCATGTTTATTACTGATTTATTATAATATAGATACTTCTTATTTAATAATTTCTTATGTTTATGCGAATATTTACATATTAAATCATAGTATTTTTTTTTTATTTATTTCGCATGTATTTTATTATTACTATTTACTTTATTATCTCTACGTTACGACCAATTTCCAGCAGCCGTGATCACGGAGTAACTGCTTAATATGAAGAGAAAAAAATCAAAAATTTCTTAAAAAGTTATTTCAGATGTAAAACCTCAACCTTTTTGCAGTGCTTATGTATATGGTGCGTGTTACGGCTGTACCACTTGCTGCGGGCCGGGGTGACGTGGAAGGGTTCAGCGCCAATAGAACTGTGACTATTGCCTCCAGGCAAATCCTTGCATCCTTTCAAGGACATGGACTCGAGTCGGCATGATTCAGTCCCGTGCGAGTCGAGCCTACTCCTCGGTGGAGTCGAGAGTGACACTGACGCCAGTCTACATTCGCTATGACGGCGCCTTTTTCTATATTGCGTTTTGAACTGTAGTTAAAATTTTACTGTTACATTACGGCGCACATTGAGTTTAAATCTAACTGCTTTCCGAATTAATAATAATAAAATCTATATTAAATATTTCTCTATATCACAATACATGATACATTTATCCAGATCTCAGATTTGTTTAGCTCTAGTGATACTTGTTCAATATTTTCTGTCAATTATGTATACTGATGTGTAACGAACTGTTTCATTAACGACTTCATTTTGTATATGTTTTCCTATCTATTAGATTAACATTTAATATGAAATTTAAACAAAATGAAACCGACAATAACCGAATGCACAGTTTTTAACTGGAACTGTAAAATACGTAATAGTAACAATATACTATAAACTTTAACATACTGTTAATAAGGAATACGGAAATGAATTTTCAGGAATACTTTAACTGTTCGCAGGACACTGAAAACGCATTGTTGTTAATTGTGTAATTTTAGTTTTGTAAATATGAAGTTATTAATGTGAATAATTATTAGTAATTAGAAGAGATATTTTATCTATATGTTATTTATATATTATAATGGTGTTACAGGCATTGATACTGTTGCGGAAGCTTGAAAATCTAATAAAAGATACGTTGATAAATATAATAGTAACGATATTGTAAAAAATATGTTTGTTATTGTTTAAACAAAGTGGAAATTGTAAATATGTCTTTGACAGGCCATTTGCACTGTATCCCGTAATAACAGCATAATGTAATACATATAATTGGTGATTAAATTGATATAAATTAAGTTTCTTTTGTTTATATATCTATCTATCTTTTCTTTTTAAAGTGACAAGACAAGCAGGTCATTCACTTTGTGGTAAATGATATCCCATAACAACGTCGCTAGTTAGGATGGTATACACTGCACTTCTAAGGGTACTAGAAGAGTAAGGGGTTCCAACGACTCACAGGAAGCCAATCTCAACTGCTCGTGGAACACCCTGCTAATTAACATACGTGGATCTGACTTCCACCAACTCGCATTGGGCCAGCGTGGAAATAGCTCAATTGCCCCCATATGAAGGCCCCTGGTGCCCCGCCTTGTGGGCAGCGCATGACCGATGGATGTGATTATTTTGGGGCGAGGCCTATATCCAACAGTGGATGTCTATCGGCCGATGATAGTGATATAGGCACAACACTACATTGTTCTTGTCGCTTGGATAAATAAGATGTTAAGCTCTATTACCCCAGTAATTTCACTAGCTACAACTCCCTTCAGAAACGGCGCTGTGGTGGTACGTAACTAGACAGTCTCCGGCAACAGAAACTTATCTGTGATGTCGTAACTCTTTATAGGTTGATATCAATCTAATATTTTTGTGGAAGAACATGATCATTGTTTTAAAAATTTAAGATTTTGTCTATATTTAGTTTCTCTTTGTTATTCTTGAGATTATACCAGTTCTTTTTGCATAAAACCTATGGACATAACTCCATTAATATCAATGATGTAGAGTGAAAACAACAAACAATATTATCGATAATAACGTACCGTTTCAATTAAGGTTTCGTCATTACGTAAATGGTTAATTTACATTAAATTTTCGTATACTTCACACATTATTGAACCGGATGCATTAAAAGGCACTTTAGTTTGGTTCGCATCACCATTACACTATTCCCTAAACACTTTTATATATAACAAATATAAAAGGTATATATATTTTATACAATTTAGGAGGTCATACTTCGATTTAGACAAATAGTAAGTTAGTAAATAAAAAAAAATCGCTTAACGAACCAATCTATTCATTAATATATTTTAAAACGTAAGACCGTCTATATAGATATCACCGTAGCGTCCATTTCTGCCGCTAAACAGAAGTGCACAATCATTACTATGTTCCAGTTTTTTTTTTTTTTTTTTGTCTTTTTTTTCTTTTTTTCATTCATTCCCCTGCGTATGGCGGGTCAGGGCCTTTATGTGCACTTTTAAGCATTTCAATTACATCACTTATCAATCTATTTTTCTTAACTCTAATTTCCTCATTCCTTCTTTCACACTCTCAATCTTTCAATCTTATCTTATCTTTCTTCCCTTAATATCTCCTCCTCTTTTCTTACATTCTCCATTCCATTCCTTCTTTCATACCTCTCGCGCGTGGGTGAGGACGCCGTCGCCTTGTCAGGTCTGGAACACTTTTTCTTTTGCTGCAAATAAAGCATTCATCTCTTTTCTTGGCATCGTTTCTTTTTGTTTTCCACTTTACATTTGTTAATTTTTATTTCTTTTTAGTTTACATTTATAATTTTTCTTATTCAATATGTAGTTTTTTATTATTTTTGTTTTATCACTTTATTTTCATTTGATTATGTTTAGTTCTTGATAATTATATCCCTCACCACTTTTTTACAATATTTTAACTATGTTCCAGTTTGAAGGACGCTATGTAGACATAGTGTAGACATACGTAGTGTAATTTATATCATTCTAACTTGCGCCACGTTGTTAAGAGCAGGCGTGTCTTTTACCATCAAGGGTATATCTAGTTCGTCTCTGCTTCCCTGGATAAAATAAAAAAAAAAAGGTTTTATGTGAAATGGACTTATCTTCATTTATCACAACTGTTATTAAAAACCATAACAAATTTTGTTTAATTTTTGTATTACAATAACAATAAACATATGTGTAAAGGGTTCCGCCCAACATCTTACGAAACCCAGATCAACCTCAACTACACGGAGCGCATCCTGCTGAATACTAGACAACTCACCAACCTTCACTGGACTTGTATGGTAGGTAGGTTAAGGCTTAATTCCTTTCAAAACTTTAAGGAGGCCTGTGTTCAGCAGTGGACGTTATACAGCTGATAATATATACACATATGAAGTAATGTGTATACTTTAGGTATAGTATCCTAATTATTGGAAGACCCAAAAAAAATCAGGACTATAATTCACCAAGGTAATTAAGTATTGGCGGATACCACCTCTTCAGAAACTGTTGTTGTTAAAAGTTTATTGTGTTTTAAGATTTTCCCTTCCCACAGATTTATAAACTGAATGAGGACGAACCTTTTACTCACAACCGAGCCATTTCCGTTCTATTTCGTATTACTTAAAACAATAAAACTGTAAAATAATAACAAACCGCGTCTGAGTTCGCCATCTGTACATGAACAACGAGTGGTTTTACAAAAGACCTCACTGCGGTACTTCCTGTTGAATAGAACCGTTTTCACATCGCCTTCCTCAACAGACAAGCATTCATCAGGAAAACTGTTTGGCGTAAACAATCTTTTCAGTACATTCATAACATACTTCCACATTCGGAAGTATGAGATAATAGATTATTCCATACATTTTTTACAGGCTATTAAGTATACTGAGTTAAAAAAATTAAAACATCATATTTAAAACATGCAACGAAGAAGTATTAAGATTTTCTAACCTCTGCTTCTGTCTTTCATGTGTATACGTTGTCGTATATGATATCTATTATCTGTGGAAGTAAACATTAAAACAAAGCGCCAAGAACAAAGCGTGGAGGCAGCTGTTTAACGCGTCATTAAGAGCATTTCAAGACAAGCACGACCTTCAGTCATGTAAAACACGAAAGAGAAGAAGAAACATTAAAATTTTGTTTATTGCTTTATCTCTACCGAAATTATTTGACGAAGCAACAGTTATCATCAACAACGTGATATACATACCACATTAAGCTCGTCGCTTTAAAACAAGATATTAAGTATCTTACTACAGTAATTTAATCAATATCTTTTTCTAGCTTTTGAATTGTTTTATGTATATTAATAAATATATAAAATAAACTGCTATATCAGACGGTTAACGTTTTTACGTAATTTTAAAGTAAATAGAAACGTACATTTTCATATAGAATAAAAAGAAAACTCTCGAGAATGCCGGCGACTTATAAGTGCAAAACTTGCTTTGAATGTTCCAGTTGAGGAAACTATGATGTGAATCAAAGAGCTTTTTTTTTAGTTATACATAGTTATACAACAATTTTTCTATTTAGAATATACAATTTGACGGAAGTGTTAAATTGAAATCATCGTAAATGATATAGGTGTGTAACGGAACGAATCATTTACTTGTACCTTAGCATGGCTTCTTCTAACTTAATAATGTATATCACTTTGAAAGGCTCTGTAGCTTTAATTCCTTACTTATAAAGCTAAATATGATGTTTCCTATATATTATGTTACATACTAGCTGTTCCCCGACTGATTTGCTGACCGTAATAAAAAATTAGACTTGAAATTTGTCTGAAATATTCATTGAGAGTAACCCCGACCGCAAATGACCGTTATATAGCAATCACATAAATAAAACTAAATGAAAATGTTTATAACATTTAATATAAATAAATTATGAAGGATCTAGAAAATTCAAAAATTACATAGCCTATATCCTGAATAATCTCATGTCGATTCATTCACTACTTTTCAAGTGATTGGCGAACAAGGTATATAGATATATAACCATCATAGATAACTATCGCCCCAATTCAATACTAACTATTCTGTATGATAATCTAAAAAGCTTAGTTTCACTTATTTTCTGACTTAATACTATTTATCCAGCATGATTCATAATTATACGTTTCAACGTGTTTAATGCCTAAAAATAGAGGATCCTGTAAAAGGAAAAATTAATATTTACTTTACCTACTGCGAGTCCACAGGTCTTTGACAAAGGTCACAAAACGCGACCTGAATTATTTACATTTACAGCCGCTGCTTTGTTATTCATTTGTTTAAAGGGAAAAGCTTCACATTGCGGCGATGTTTATTAAAAGAACATTTGAAAAGAATTATGTAAATGTACCACATAAAACACCAAAATACTGGTGGTAGGTAGGGTTGCTGGAAACCATCTACGTGGATACCACCGTAGCATCTACTTCTTCCGCTAAGCAACAGAGTGTACACAACTGTGTTCAAGTTTGAAGGGCGTTGTAACTGTACTGTGGTAACGAGACTCAAAATCTTATGTCTCATGACGACGAGCACATCGATGCTGTATTTACTATCTTAACTATTGCCACGTTGTCACGAGACGGCGTATCACTTACCATCAGGTGAACCGCCCGCTCATCTCATAGACTGCTTGAATAAAAACATACTGTTCTATTACCATGACTGAGTAATATATGATCTTCTCTCTCTCTTTATTAAAGAAGGTCCTTAGTTACCGTAGTGGGAACATTTAGTAGACTATTTATTTATATCACTACTCAAAAACAATAAAACCTATTGTACTACATACATAACCGCCAATTTACATCCTCACTATTAGGCACAGGTCTACCTACCACGGGCGTAATGTACTGAAAAGCATTTTTATAACATAATGATGAAAACTGAAATTTATTGTAAAGACGAACAAACAAAAAACAATGAGTTAAACAATAATATTTTTATTTTTAATTTAGTAGTCTTTTATATTTAAAGCAATGCGTAAATTGAAACGTTCTCGAATTTTATTTTTACCTAAGAGATATTATAAGATGGCGTCAAGAATATTTATTAATCAATCTTTATTTATAAGTTTAAATAAGTCCCGGTTTGAAGGACGCTGTAGCTAATGTAATTAGTGGAGTAATAGAACCATCTTATGTCTTTCGGTGACGAACACAATATCATGTTGTGTATATCATCCTTACTCGCACCACATTACTATGAGCAGGAGTATCACGATCTGTTGAACGTCCCGCTCGTCTCGACGGAGAATAAAAAAAAACAGTTATGTCTGAAAATAATAATAACAAATGTTTCCAAATTGAATAAATCGCAGTATCAATAGTAATGATAATAATTTCATTAATATTCTACCTCAAGATGGCGGTTTGTATTAACTACTTTGAACAACGGATTTAGTATTTAGGGCACATCAATCGATAACAATTACGATGACTTGTTAATTAGTATTATAGATTAATATTCACTATATATGGAATGGAAATAAATAATTAATGACCTCCGAGGTGCAATGATTTGGTCTCTGGTTCTACATCAGGGCATCACGTGGTTTGTTGCAGGTAGATTTCTGTAAAACTCGCCTGGCTGACTACTTTACTCTTATTGTAAATCTGCAGCAATAACAGCATTACCCTGTTGAGGCTCCCAACACAAAAAAAAATAGAGTATTCTTGTAGTGGCTTCACTATCAACGGTCACATTTCACTTAACACTGTAAAATTGAGGTTTGAGAGTAATAATGCCTGAAAAGATAGATCTTATCTTCTGCTCGATAACGTTACATCTAAACCTAAAGCATTATTATTGATCCAAATCACTTTACAGATAAATCTTTGTTAGCGGAAACTGCCTAGGAACAACTGCAGCTCCTATTTCTATCGCCAAATAGTAGTCTGCAGACATTACTGTATTACAGTTTTAAAGTCACTGTAACTTAAAATGACTAGGCCAACGAAATTCAACCTCTTATGTCCTAAGTAGGCGCTACGTTGTTATGAAGATGTATCTATCTCTTAACGCTTCCCTAGTCCCGTCGCTTGAATAAAAAAAAAACACATTTGCACAAAGCATTAAAAAACATTTTTGTAATTTCACTTAATATAAGTAATAATGTAAATATTTAATAGTTTATTGGTACTGTTTTAATATCATATCACTTGAATGTGTGAAGAAGTCTTATAAAAACTTGGACGTTCTAAGATAAGTAAACTATTATACTGGTCTATATTACTTGGATTTCACGAAAGTATACAGAACTCCTAAAACAGCATACTTCTTATGATTTTCAAAGATTTTTAAGTCTATATTAAAACACTAGTAAAGAGTATACTATAATAATCGATGAGAGCGTTGACCGTGAAATAGCTGGACGCGCTCATACGCTGCCTATTTGTTGAATGCTAACCGCATTATGTACACGACCTTAACCTTTTTGCTTGAGATAAAAATAGGACAAATCTACTCGATATTTATTCAGTGGGTAGATTTATAAAGGTCAATTTATAGGCTTGAATATACGTTTCAATAATAGAACAAATAAATAACTAAGCAAGCATATTTATGTATAAATATGATAACTTAAATTGATCTAGTTATAAATGTTTACTTCAGTGTTATTACTAAAGTTTAAAAATAACTCTAACTCCAACTATTCCAAATGTTTCCGTTGTTAATCAAATACGACTAAAAATGGATTATATAGACATAAATACAATTGTTATTAATGTATCTAAGTTTAGTTACATAATTAGTTAAACGTGAGGGTATTTACTGTGTCCTACCGGTACAAATATGATGAAGTATATAGATACGGCATAAGATCTATAAGAGGAAAGTTAAATAGGTTCGGTAATGTAGAACCTACCCAAAAGTACATTGCCAAACTTTTTTACTTATCAAAATTGTGTAGAAATAAAAGTTTATTATAAATGTTAACTTTCATACATTGTTCCGATCTGTTAATGTCAAACATATCTTGTATCTCAGGACTTATATAGAGGAAAGTAACGTTTAAGTTTGAATTTAATTACAATCAAACACTAACGGGTGACCAGTAATTTACTTAAAGACGTGTTAAGAGTATATAAAAACCCACTGAAATGTGAAATAATAAACGAGCCACGCCTAACTTTGCTTATTAAAGTAAAAGCTCGGAGTGTCAGCTGGTGCTAGCTGGTATGCAATCATAGCCGCCATTACGCATTGATTAACGCAAAGTGCTCCAAGCACGCGATACAAGAGATACAAAGGTCGATGGAGAAAATAATAAGCAAAATTTCAATTAGACTATATAACTACATCATTTATCATTAAAGGATCATTAAGAAACAATATAATACCTTGAACCTCGACCTTAACTTTACTGGTAGCAGCTCTCTATTGCAGAGCACTGTAACCAGTGAAATTACCCATTTAACCAGACCTAACATGTGGTGCTGTTTATATCATTCTGACTGACGCCACGTTATGGGCTGACGTATCATTTACCATCAGGAGAACGCTCCCAACGAATAAAAAAGACATACTTATGTCATCATATTGCTTCTGTCTTTTTTTGATGGCGTTTTGATTTCGTATATACACAGCACAACAATGTGCTCATCGCATTAAGACATAAGATGATGTCTCGGAACCATCGTAATTTCTCTATGTACAACGCCTTTCAAACCCGAATAGAATAATCTTTATATACTACTACTTGGCGGTAGAAATAGACGCAGCGGTGGTACCTAGATGGTCTCCAGCTATACCGACCTATTATTAGTATTAGTAGTAAAATATTACTTAGTATACCACTTGCAATCATTCCTTTACTAGAACGTATGGAGTAGTTAAACAAACTTTTATTAAACTACAATTTAAAACATTACTACACGTTAGCTCGTTTGCCAACTTGTTTCAAATGAAACAATGTTTCCATTTTTCAAAAACAACACTTTTAAAGCGAAGTTTTTTTTTTACCTCAACCGAAAACTATATAACAAATGAAATTAAACATTTGCACGATGTTTAAATGTATTACTGGAGCATTTTGTTGTAGGACCACTTCACATACATAATTCATACCGCTGTTGTCGTTTTTTTGTTGCTGATGGTTTTGCTTCGCATTTCAATTGGGTTCACCTTTCACAATAAAACATTAAATATATTTAACCTTTACTCTGAAAGTTGTTATTAATACTATATTTATTATTATCTCTGAAAAGATTATTAACAACTGTTATCCTATAGGATATATACATGATGATATTTAAATGGAAAGAAACGGACTATAAGTTTTCTTTGTTGCGTATATAAATGAATATAAATAAAACTACGAAATATCTATATAACAAAAATTTGTCTATTAGTTGTGTGTAATTTCCGGTGAGTAATAATTTATTGCTAGGTCCCTATTGCCGTACACCACAAGCCCTAGAGATTCGCAATTTGGTAGAAATATTTCATCTAGCGCGTTTAGGTCCGCTAGATATGGATTTTACAAAATTCCTTCCCCAATGGATGTTGCGGCTCTAAAAGCGGATACACGAAATAATTTAAGTTTTGTAATATTACAAATGCCTTATGATGTATATATAATTATTTATTACCTTGAAGATTAAGATGGTTTACACCACCTATGGTCAGGGCAGGAATGAAGTGACAGAAACCTAGTCACTTTTTAATTCAGAATGATCTGACTGTATCTCATAAGCTTTCTGGAGGAAATTCCAAAAAACATTAGTTTAATAACAGCAGATTTTAACAATAATGTATTAAATTGCTTTGCTATACATATATGTATTTATTTTTGTATAGATTGTATTTATGCGTACACTGTACTGTTAGTTCTGTTACTAGATAAAATGTTTTCGTCACCTACCACTGCATCTCCCTACTTCCTAGGCTAGTAGAGAATGCAGATAGGTATTAAGTCCGTCTATTGTCACTTAATTTTATATTTTCAAATAAAAACATATAAAATATTGGGTAAGTAGTAAAATATGTAGTAATAATAGCTGATTCTCATAGCTCTAATAGCTTCGCCGAGGTAAAAGCCTCCACGGCGGCCACGGCTAAAGTTTCAATATCGATAATGGCGGCTCGCGTGTACCAAACGGTTACTTCTAGGATAGGCCCTTGCCCTTGACATCTTGATGGTCACCGTAAATTCAACTATCAAGTAATAAACAAAAGTCATGTTTATATTTATTGAATCTTTATTAATTTCCTTTTCATATAACGATACGTTCAAGACTTAGATCTTATTAAACAGTAGCAAACCCAGGTCACCTAACCGGGTTTAACCTTGCTTAAATTGAATTAAAAAAAATAATAAAAGAAACATTAAATATGGGAATGAAACCATGGGAATTTAAATTATTATTTGTCATTAATTTAATATTTTTTTTCTCCAGAGGGTGATGATTGTCACTCACACCCATAAACACTCCAATCGTCTCCAATATTTAGATTACCTGAAAGTATCATTGAAATCGATCCAGCTGTTTGGAACTCCATAATAAGTATATATACATACTTTAACTTTTAATTGTATTTTAATTTTTTATCTACAGTTCTTCTTATTTATTTCAACCCTTAATTACTATTATGTCATATGATATTGAATAAAGAGTTGATTATAATTTGAATATACATCTTTTTCAATGAAATTGATTGTCAATGGAAGGGTAGAACTGGCGTCCATTTTTTTCGAAATTAATTGCCCGTATAAAGCAATTTTTCAAATAAAAACTTAATTAACACTTTTCCATATACTAAACATAGTAATTTATAATGTATAACATTAAAAAGAACGATACTAGTAACTCTGCCTATTTACATATTACAGAAACTGGAGATGTATTAAAAAAAGACAACTTTAATTTTTTCTTGTACCATTCGTCGATCGATAGTGAGTAATACGTTTACCCATACCTACGATAGGACGCCCCTGCAATACGTAGAATGGTGTGCACATAAAACGTTAACCATTACTCCTGTAATATCACTAACTACAACACCCTTCAAACTGGAGAACAGTATTTGCATACTGTTTGGCGGTATAAATAGGCGCTGCGGTGGTAGCTAGAGCCTAGACAGTCTCCGGCAACAGAGACCTTTTTTTTGTTTCGGGGGAATCTTCAAAAGAGTTCCTACTACTGGGGGTAAGTCAGGGTTATGTGAGATTTTAACGCACTAAAACCCCTCGGTGTTCTGCATCAGTGCATTCGGAGAGGCACTGGAATCTCTTATAGAACGCACCGTGTCCTCTACACGTTCTGTTACACGTCCCTGAGGAGGAGCCTAACTCCTCTAGGCACCATCGCTAAGCTATACGCTATTCCACGTAGGTTCGCTTGTTGAGTGATAAAGGCTCCTATCCTCAATGGCAGGGCCAACTTTAGTAATATTCTTACTAGCCCGAGACTATAGGAATGACGGCAACAGAGACCTATCATCAATGAAAATAAACGGAAACCTAAAAATGGGTCGTGTCATAATACTTACGCTTATACATACCGTTGTACGAGAAAATATCTCCACTTCACTTAACATCCACCCTTTATGTTACGATAAAATCTATCGGGAAAAGTTTAAGGCCTGTAAAGTTTACTCTTGACATAGCATATAAAAGGGAAACCTAAAAGAGGGCCCTGCAAAAGTCTATATTAAATAGAAGAAGTGATATATTTCTTTGCTATTCCATAACCTCTTATTTTTTTTTATTTTACATACCAACAGGAGCAGTAGGACGTTTACCTGATGATAAGTGACACGCACGTCCATAACAATATCCCACTAGTTGGTATAATATACAGAGAACTAAATGGTGTTCGTCGCCTTGAAACAAGATGTTAGGTCTCGTCACCTCAGTAATATCACTAGATCACCCTTCAAGCCGGAACACAGTAATGCTTGCACACTACTGTTTGGCGGCAGAGATAGAACCTGCGTTGGTACCTACATAGGATAGGCGACTTAATATATTAATAATATACAATAATAATATACAATATTAATAATATACAATAATAGAATACATAAAAAAATCTTTATTACTGAATTATTTTATTACTGGACCTTAAATTAGACTTATCAAAAGTATCCATAGGGTTGTTTAATTCATCATCATCAGCCGATAGACGTCCACTGCTGGACATAGGCCTTTTACAAAGATCCCCACGTTTGTAAGGCTTTAATTGGAGAGGTTTGGGGCCGATTCCACCACACTGGCTCAATGAGGGTTGGTGGAAGCCAGAGCCTCGTTTGTTGATTAGCAGAGTGCACCACGAACAGGTGATGTTGGTTTGGCTCCCTTGAGTTGTTGTGCAGGACCTCTTACACCCCTTGATGTTTAATTATTGATATATGATTTACATCCGCAGTTATATACTTTAATGTAGTTATATATTTCAATAGAGTTTCCTGTACCTTTTTACGAACTGAGTATATTTCAGGCATTTTGCGCTATCACAAAAGAAAGTTTTCGTTTCCATTGTGCTCTGCCCTATGTAAGGCACTAAAAATGTCACATTTGCTTATCTTTTAAAAGCGTCCATTTTCACGTTGTCGAATATACCATTACGTTTTACGACATACGTGCGAATGAGTTTTGTTCCGTAATTAATATTGTCGTGTACCCAACTTGTTTAAATGAAATTCTGTTCTACCTAACACTAAATACAGTGAATAAAGCAACAACAAAGGAAAATTACAATAACTAAATTAAAGAAAATTGGATTGTATCAACATATACGAATTAAAAGCTCTGAACATTGTATATATCGACTAACTATACCCTGCCCGCGTTCCTGGTAGTAAGAACGCAACCCCATTTAGAGAATGAATTTCGTAAAATCAGTTCTTAGCTGACTTATACTCGAAATAAGGAATATTCCTACCAAATTTCAAGTCTCCAGGCCTTATAGTTCTAGAGTTAATGTGATGAGTCTCTAAACAGGTAGAAATCTCAGTCAATGTCAATACGGAAATTCAATAATTGAGCAATATGAATACATAAATAAAAACTAAATAGCCCACTTAATATTACCATTATTCTTATACAATATTTTGTTATATGGAGACAATCAACTCCATTTATCTGACCAAGGTTACAGCCAAGGCTAAGTACTGGTTCTAATCCGCACTACCTCCGCACGTATAGCGTACAAATGCCTCTTAAACTGTACTATCACTGCTTTTTGCTTGAAATACATGTAATCAACAAAACAAGATATCACTTTGACCCTTCTTTCAAAGCCGAAGGAATGTATTAATAAAAAAAATAAACAATCTCCTGAATTACTAATATTAGAGAGATCAAATTTTTTACTTAGTGGTATAAGAGTAAAAAAAACATATTAAATGATAAGGTAGATAAAGATTTTTTTTCTTAAATAGTACCTTTTATGATTATTAGAAGTATTATTTAGAAGTGAAAACCATAATAATATAAATTTCTTATGAAAAGAGTCTGAAAAGTATTGATAACCATCTTGGTATAGCAATATTACTCTGAACATAACAATACTTTAAAGGAATTGTAAGAAAAATATATGTTATTTGTAATAAATCCACAAATGTATCTCGTTTGTAGCTCGGAGCCTTTGCCATCTTTTACATTTTATGGGTTCCCTTAGAAACACTTTTGCAATCTATATTGAATCTCAGTCGAGAGTTTCAACGATCTTCCCAATATTCAGAAATGCCAACTAAATTTACGAGGGTTTCCGAAGCGGACCAACAAGTACTGCGGAGTGTTCCAACCTATAGATTTTATAACTTATCTAACATTTGTTTTAGTATGACGCAATACATACATACATATATATCACGCTTCGTTCCCAGTGGGGTAGAGAGCAGAGACCACCTCTCTCCATTTGCTACGATCCTGGCACACCTCTCTCGCTTCCTCCACTTTCATAAGCGTCTTCATGCACGCTCGCCGGTTGCGTGTGCTTTTGATCCGGCCTTTCTTTAGGACATCTCCGATTTGATCGGAATATGTCCGCCTAGGTCGACCTGCACCGATTTTTCCAATAATTTTTACCTCGTATATCTCTTTAGTTAATCTTCTTTCATCTATTCTTCCGGTCCGGGAGTACTCAGCCGTCTGTCCGGCACTATTTTGAGTAACGGGTATGCGACCCCGGCTTCCCGAGCTACTACTGTCTCCTTTCTTCTCTTTCCGGGTCAGTAGTATCCCTCTCTATTATTAATTCCTTCCCAAAGTCCGCATTCCCTTACTTTATACATCTCTCTACCTAATCCTTCTCATTTCCCTTCCGCCAAGCCAGTGCTAAGCCGTGCCCAAGTGCTGCGTGCCCAGAGGCGAGTCTGGAATTAACGTGCCATTGCCCTGGGACTGGGTGACCCCAAAATAAGGCTAACCTTTTTTTTTTTTTATTAACGTATGTAACAAACTGCTAACGGAACGCACACCCCGTCGCCAAATTTTGCCGGCGTCGGTGGTAGTGTCGGGCTCCAACCGACTAAAAAGCTTCACACGGTATTCCACTCTCATCCACGTGTTCGTGCGTCGCGGGATAAAGTATTGCAGTTCATCCACGACCCCCCGAACGGCGCCCGAATGACCGGGCCCACCTCGAGGAGGGGTGTGAAGCACCCCTCCCGTTAAAATTCCTACGTGGCGACGCGTCGGAATACGAGACGCATCACCGTATGCACCCCAGGAACCCTCTCCAAGGGGGGCACCGGCCCGACGGCCCTTGTCGGTCGCGGCGCCAGGTTCCTGCCGATAAGGCTAACCTTGCTCAAACATGCGGAGCTCTGTTTGGGTCGACGATTATTCTCTTGCTGCTCGTGGGAACGTTATGGTGAAATACATTTCGTGCCAGAATGGCAGCGACGTGGTTCGCAACCCGCCACGTCTCGTCTCCCGGAGGAGCGGCAAATGGGCTGCCGAGAGCCACTTGCTACTCGCAATACAAATGATAATACTAATGTTAATAAGTGATAATGTCTATTTCTTTATAGTCCTTACATTTTTAACAGAATACGCTGAGGCTAATGTCCCAAACTATATTCTATATAATATTATCTACCATACAATTTGTGGAAGCGAGGAATTGAGGCAGATATTCATTTTTTATCTAAAAAGGTTAACTACAAGGACATTGCCTTATTACCACGCTTAATGGGCGGGTTGGTGATCACAGTGCTAAATCGGCAATGCGACTAGAGGAGCCAGATCTTCTCCAGATGATATACGCCAGCCAATAACAACGTGGCGCTTGTTATAATTATATACACTGCAAAACATTGTGTTCGTCACTTTTAGACATAAAATGTTTTCTCTTAAACTCAGTAATTTCACTATCAAAAGCGCCTTTCAAACCGCAACAAAGTAATGTCTGTATACTACTAGTTGGCTACAAAAATAAGACCTACGATGTTAACTATCTAGACGGTCTCCAGCATCACAAACCTACCACCATATTGATCAATAGATCTACTAATAAACGCAAGACTGTATATATACAGTAGTAGATGTATACAGAAGAGATGATAATGATGAATAGACTAACACTTACTCCTAATGTCACATGATTTTAAATGATAATGAGGTATAATAGAATGATGCTAGTCTCAAATAATCTGGCTCTTATATGTTGAGTGCTAAGATCCAATTATTACGGCAGATTTGCAATATGAGAATGATAAAGAGAACAGGCTATCAACAGCATGTTATACACATACTACATGTTATATGAGCACCAGAATCAAACAAATTACAAAGCAAGCGCCTTGCACAACGGAGCCTGTTCCAATAATATTCAAAAAGGAGACGTTTAATGTTTACATATATAAATAAACGCAAATTCAATAACAGGAATATATTCTTTTACGAGCCTTTAAATGTTTCAGTATACGTAACTTCTGAATAGTTCGACATGTTCACGTAACATATAGTTAGAAAACATACGACAGGTTATAAATAACTTTGTCAGCGTGGCTCCAGCTGTCGCAAACTAACGTTTAGTAACTTTGAACGTTTCCACATGGAAAACTTGAACAACTATTTCGTTAATACAATATTTTTAATAATCCAGTGTATAGATAATTTATGAATGATAAAATTAATATGATGTTGGTTATGGCGCTATTAAAAATTTACTTGTAACAAATTTGGTTCGCCGTGGACTGATCAAATAAAAAAATATTGTACTTACAATCTACTGGTGGCAGGTGTCTTTTGTTGGAGACCGTCTTGGTAGTTATCACTGTTATCCCTATAGTCTCGAGCTAGTAAGAATAGGACTAAGGTAAGCGCTGCTTGTTGTAGAAGGCGACTAAAAAGTATCCCAGGACCTCTCCTGATACACTGATCCAGGCCACCGAAGGGATTTTACTGAGTAAGAAACTTACATAATCATGATTTCCTCCCAGAAGCAGGGTATCTTTCGAAGATTTCTCTCCGAAACCAAAAATAAGCTGAGTGTCACCGCAGCGCCTACTTCTGTCGCCAAATAATAGTGTACAAACATTACTATGTTTCGGTTTAAAAGGCGTTATAGCTAGTAAAAATACAGGAGTTGCGAGAATTAACATCTTATAACTCAGGGCGAGTGCAATGAGGTGCAGTCTATATTATCTTAACTAGCGCCACGTTGTTATGGGCAGGCGTATCACTTACCATCAGATGAACGTCGCGCTTGTCTAGCTTAATTGTATAAAAAAAAGTTAACATGTTATTTTTCAAGACGACCACAATGCGGTGCAGGATATATCGTCCTTATTAACATCATGTTTTTATAGGTGGGCGTGTGACCATCAGGCGCTTGATGCGTCTGATACTATAGGCAAAAATAACTACTTACCATCAGGCGGGCCGTATGTTTGCCACCTCCGTTGTACAAAAAAATCTTCCTTATACACTTAACCTTTGACGGTTACTTCACATAAACTTATAAAACAACTAGACCGTAAATGATAAAGTGTGGTCGCTGCTGAAACACTTAAACTACCGGAAAACATCAAAGACACTGTGGCGATAGAATAAGAGTAAAAAAAAAACTCCGCCATTTTAAACTTTACATACATATACATATATATCACGCCTCGTTCCCAGTGGGGTAGGCAGAGACCACCTCTCTCCACCTGCTACGATCCTGGCACAACTCTCTCGCTTCCTCCACTTTCATAAATTTAAGTAAGCTAAGTAAAAAAGAACCGGATGCAACTGAATAATTTATTAATAAGCACAAGCGTGTTAATATATTTGTTTATTTAACGACGCCATGAGTCTTGCGGAACGTTCACCTGATGGTAAGTGATACGCCAGCTCAAAACAACGTGACGCTAGTTAGGATGATATAGACAGCACTTTACTCGTCGCTTTGAGACATAAGGTGTTAAGGTTTCTTCTCAAGTGTTGTGGCCGCGTATAAATTACTATGGTTATATACCATCACGAGAACAGCTGAATAGTTTCCATGTTAAATCAATGTCAAGTAATGTTAGTGTCAAGTAAACATTATTTTATTATGACATTATCAGCTAAAAGACACTCTCTTCTTATAATATCTACGTGTCTTTAAACAAATGAAGGTAATAATAAATTTTACGTGATACGAAAAGACGCAGCGGAGTCCGGTACAGCATCCAGCCTTCAATATGGAAAGAATCTATCTAGATGTGATAGGAGCAAATAACAATTAAGTCAAGATCTCTACGCGTAGTAGAACAATAAAAATACTGAAATCCCGTATAAATTAAGAATTGTTTACTACAGACTGCGATATATATATTCTTTTTAACTTAACCGTTTGAACTAACCGCGATTTTAACAGGTATTAAATTAACTAAAAGTGAGATCTTAATGTTGCAATTAACCCCTTTAAAACTCCGTTGCGAGCCGCAAAATTTCTCATTAACCAATATCGATTCTTTTAATATCGATTAAAACATAAAAAGTAATCAGATGTTTGTAATGAAATACGCTTAAGATCTTAAAATTGGGCTTACTAAAGATATTTCAATCGCTCATTATTTTTAATTGTATTGAAATTAGTACAATTTTTTTAACTTAAACCTTTCTAAAAGAACTATGTCTTAAAGATGTGGTAGAAAAGACTTTTTACTTTAACTACCCTAAAGAAATCTTCCCGTTTTGTTCCAAGTTATTATCATTATTTCATTTTAATAAGTATACAGTTGTTCGTTTTTATAATCAAAAATTCACGTTAGATCTTTAAGCACAAATATTACTAAGTTAAAGTAGACCGCCTGTAGTTCAACTAAGTCAGGCGACTGAAAGGACGTAATACGTAAGTAGGACAAGTTTGCAGCAAAACTAACGCTTATTCGGAGGAGAGGAGAAGAGGAATTGGCGATTTACGCGAAACTTTACTGTTACTTAAACACGAAAGTAGAGCAACATGTGCTTTAACTTATATAAAACAACCTTTTAAATCCAATGTAGACTTGAATATTCTCCATCCTGAAGTTTTATATTATACTTAAAGAAAATACAGAGATAAACGATAAACACTGTTTCATTCACTATTTCATAACTTAAATAGGATTTCAACTTATTACTTAATTGTGACAGGATCAGGATCGTAGCAGGTGGAGAGAGGTGGTCTCTGCCTACCCCACTGGGAACGAGGCGTGATATGTATGTATGTATGTATGTACTTAATTGTTCGTCGGAAAAAACAGCATCGCTGTTATTATTGGAAATCAATCTATTAAATTTAAAATACACTTATAAAACTACTTTGTTATATCCAGCTGTATCACTTATATTCAAGTGAACTTATTCGATATTCTTTATCTCGATATTATGGGTACAACAGTAAATTAACAGAAACCCGTTACTTATCTTTTTTATTATTGTATTACTTACGGGTGGGCTTTTATGCACTTTTTTCTACTAACTAGTGTAATAAAAAATACAGAAATAGTACAATATATGCTATGTTAATATTTCGCTATACTCTACCTTTTATTAAAACAAGAATTTATCTTTGATAT
This sequence comes from Troides aeacus, assembly GCA_033220335.2. Classification (NCBI taxonomy): domain Eukaryota; kingdom Metazoa; phylum Arthropoda; class Insecta; order Lepidoptera; family Papilionidae; genus Troides; species Troides aeacus. Next base: position 3,336,027 of record CM067275.1, on the reverse strand, counting down.
ATAAGTTTTAAAGTGAAGAAAAACAGAGATAAACAACTTCAGCATTCAGTTCTAATGGACTCATCACTCCAGTGCTTGAGGGTCGTTTAGTTAATGGAGTAAACTTAGATCGTTTACATTCTGTATAATTACATACATTTATGTATATATTTACCTGAATGATTAACTTATTTTTATAGTAATCAGTTGTTCTTTTTTTAAGTAATTATTCGCGGTACCAAAAGAAACCTAAATAATTTTTCATAAATACGAATAGGTTTCACTAAAATATCCGTACAAAATTTGAATATATTGTATTAGTAATTATATGAATATTATCATTTTGTTTAGCGTTTGGAAAATTCCACCACATCCTCCAATGTCTCAAGATGAAAGTCTTTAACCAGTGCATCCTCCTCACTCTTACTTACAGAGACATAGTACCTAACCATCGGGCTGGTCCACCGTTTCCAAGTAGCACAGCGAGCGATGGAGAGAGCTACGCTTGGTATTTTTCTAAGAGCCAAAATCCAGAATGAAGAAGATCGACAGCGTACTAAATTTATCGACGTAGTTCTTAAAATCTGCAACCTGAAATGACAGTCTGTCATCTTATCTGTCGTGTCAGTGAAGGCCGATGAGAAGGAAAGTGTTGGAATGGAGGCCCGTACAGATCGCAGAAGTGCGGGACGACTTCTCTCCAGATGGACCGACGTCATCATCAGTGGGTGGATGCGAAAAGCTGAGGATCGCATTTGATGGAAGACATTGGAGAATGTCTATATCCAGTAGTGGATAAAGGCGGATAATGATGATGATGAATTATTTTGTATTATCCTATTTTTTTTATATCAAAAGCAGCCTGTTATGCTTTACATATAATTACAAATGACTCGTCAAAACTAGTTGTTTCGGAGACTGTTCCTTTGTGTTGATTGGCAGATGATGGTTCTCGTGTTTGCAATACACATATTGATGTTGATGATGAAACAAGATTTTTCTTAGTTCTTTTTATTTTATCTCTATATACATTAAATGCAATTTGCATTTAATAAAAATGGGAAGTAATAAACAAAAGTAATTCGACGCTTGTGCCGGTGCCGTTCGCTGGCAGATGCATTTAATGATGCACATTATTCCAGAGATATTGCGAGACGCTGGTGCAAAATATGGTTATTATATCTCATTCTAACTAAACTTTAATGAAGCAATTCTAAAAAAATATTGTACGGAACTTTTTTTAACATAATACGGTACATGATTTTCATCTGCGTAATTCGTCTGTGTAAATTTCAAGAGTAATCTCAACAAACAAGTATACATATAAATATATATATCATCATCATTATCAGCCGATAGACGTCCACTGCTGGACATAGCCCTCACCCAAAGATGTAATGTACATATATGTTAGTTTATCCTCCAGTTTGACAAATAATAGATGATTTGAGATTGTGACAATAAAATATATACAATACTTTTGAAACCACTTAATACCCACTATCCTCACTTTCCTCCAGCTAAACCTCCGGTGCCTCCCAACAGACCGACACCGTATTTTTGTCCGCGCGTCCCTTCTGTCTTGTCATATTTTAAATGTTGCCAACTTATAATGAAAAAAAGAAATGATCCCGATATAAAATGCAATATACTTTATTATTTATTTTTTTGCTAACACCAACTTATGGACATAATTCAATTTTTTTTTTTAATTTGTGACCACAAACCAAAAGTAATTAGAATTAAGTCATCGTCTTATTTCACCCCGTGTTACATATCACTGTCTCCAACTCTATTAAATTTAACATTACTGCATAATCTGAATAAAAATAAAAAGAATGTTCTGTGAGTATGTATTTAAAACGGGAATAGTCCTAGGAAAACCAAAAAACCTATTTGAGAAGGAAGAACTATAGAAATCAACTGGACTTATGAGGTTTCGTTGAGTATAGCCGAGATTGTACTTCGTTAGCAAATGTTGTAATAGACCGCTGTTAACACTATTCAGGAAACATGAAAAAGTTTATTTCACCTCCATATATGGTGAATTGAATGTATTTCGTATTTTTTTAAAAAAAAATTGTTTACATGTGTTATCATCACAATAACAAAGAATTTGCCGTTTCCGGCGCCGCAGTGGTATGTAGACGGTGTCCGGCTGCAGAGACCTTTTTTTAGTCTCCTTCTACGACAGGCAGGGCTTACTTTAGTCCTATTCTTACTAAAGCAAGACAACAGGACTGACACTACAAGAGACTTAAGTCCAGCTGTGGACGTCCATTAGTTGGAATTATGATGATGATTGTCATTCTAAATAGATGACTACTGTCTATATATAAAGAAAAAGAATACTAAAAAACTCGTTTAAATATACTAGATTATTAAAAGAAATTATTACTTTATTGCGCAAGTTAAAACTTATAAAACTTCAACCCTCTGTTTCTTACAATCTTCAAGGTAAAAGGCTTTGGTTGGAAAATGTAGCATGTAGCAAGTTGTCCGTTAATGTAGCATAACAACATTGAAAAGTATTTGCATATTCACAGACGTTAACTGCATCCGCTTTAATGCGATTTGAAGATTGTATAATAAAATCGGAAGCAAAATCTGTTTATTTACTTTAAGAAACGTGCTTATATTTGAACAGAAAGTTTGAGTAGCTAAGTGAGCAATTTTACAATTGTCGGGATAGTAGCTAGTCAAGTAGTTTTACAAAAACCTTGACAGCTAGATACATATACATCTATAACATATTACCTACATACATTTTGTTGCCCACATTATTAAGAAGCAGCTTAGCATTATTTAGTGACTAGATGTCTTTTGCCGCAGACCTAGGTAAGTACCGCTGCAGCTCCATTTCTATCGCCTAATGGTAGTATAAAAACAGTACTGTGTTCCAATTTGAAGGGCGCTGAAGTTGAATGGTGCAGTATGCTTTACTACAGGAATCATTGTTTCGCTTTTATTATATATAATATTATGAACTCACTTTAAGTATTTATGTAATGTGTATGTATATATTATTACTTCTATCAATATTATTATATTATGTATGTATGTGTATGTATGTATGTATATAAGTATTTTCTATACAAAGGCTGTCTGGAAGAGATCGCTTTTAACGATAAGACTGCCCTTTGCGCATTTATTGTTTTATAATATTCTTTTGTAAAATATAATATTCTTTGGTGAGCAAAAAAGAATTTTCTATTCTATCCTATGTATCATCGTGACTAGCGCCACGTTGCTATCCATCGTCTCGTCGCTTCATATGATAAAAAACATCATTCCTACAATTTTCTTAATAACGTCGCGCATGCTTGGTTATCTTCGTGGAGATCTTTGTGAGAGATCTATGTCCAGCAGTGGCCGTCTATCATCTGATGATGATGATGATTCTTGGTTAAATATAAATCATAATTTTCAAAGTCACTTACTAAAATGGTAAAAGAGACAGTTAAAAATTAAGAGTTTAAGTGGATGTAATGTTACAATTTCAATGAAATATTTCATAATATAACTTTCATTACAAAAGCATTATCAAGATTATTTATCCCCGTGGCCCACGTTAAAACCTATTTAAAGACACGGATTCTAAAGAAACTTCCTGGCACACGGCAATAAAGTCACACTTTCTGAGAGAACTTTGCAGCACTTAAGATAATTATCAAATTAATTTGGCGTTTACATTTACTTAAAAAGTTTTCCCATTAAGCTTCGCACTGAACGCAACGTTTGAACTTTTACGTATAGAAGTTAAGTTGGTGAAATCTTCTCGATAAATCCAATATGAATGAGATTAAAGTATAGAATGTAAGAGAAGAAAGAAATCTGATTTGATAATTGACTGATTAGAGGTGACTCTGTTGCGAAGCAGCTCCTATTTCTGCCACTAAACGATAGTATGCAAACATTACTGTATTCCGGTTTGAAGTTTGTTGTAGCTGGTGAAATTACTAAGGTAACAAAACTCAATATTTTGTCTCAAAACGAGGAGCACAATGTGGTGCTGTGTACATCATACAAAATAGCGCTACGTTGTCATGGGCACGCATATTATCAGTTATCATCAGATAAACGTCTCGATTATCTCGTAGCTTGCTTGAATATAAAAGAAATACTAAGGTAACAAAGCCTCTTACCTCTGAAAGCGACAAGTCTAATGTGGTACAGTGTATATTATCCTTACTAGCGTGACTTACCATCAATAGAACATCATAATTATCAGCCGACAGACTTCCACTGTTGGACATAGGCCTCCGGCATCTCTCCAGATTATCCGCCAGATCTCCACATCCTTCGATCATACATTATTCTCGCGTCATTTCTTTGCATATATAAAATTACAGTTTTTATTTTCTGTGGTAATCATATATTTTTAAATATTCTTAAATTTTTAACCTGTGATACAAGTAGCGTCATCCTCTATTCATATGCTTATGCTTTTGGTCATCTTCCAAAGGTAGGATAAGTTTAAAAGAAATCATGTGCCTAAATTACAATTAACCTTCCACCGGACATAAATCTCGAGCCAATTTTTTTTCTAAATGTTACTAATATTGATCAGTTTACAATTTGTACAATATACTTACTTAATCTGTATGCATTGGGGAATTGTTTCAACCGGCACTTCCACTAACAAAGCGATTACAGTGCAAATATATCGCTGATAGTCTGCTCTAGGACGTGAGAAGAATTTCCCTGAGCTGAATATAACTATATCGCTTTATATGCTTCTATACTAATTTCTTAAACTTAAACTGAAAAAAAAAATCATGCAATGGTTTCTTATTGGTGTTTGCACTAGAATTACAGGAAGCTCTTTAAATAAATAATAAATTCTATATTTCCTTCAAATAGTTAGATAGTATAATAGTTCCCTATAGAGTCTTCTTTCTCCTGCTCTTTTCCCAGCTATGCGGGGTCGGCACAGTATGTACTTCTCTTCTATATCTTTCTATCAGCCGTCCTATCCGAATTCACACTCTTCTTGCACGTATCGTCTTTCACACAATCGATCCATACTTTCTTAGGTCTTCCTCTAGCCTTATAACCAAGTAAAAGTGGAGTGTTTAATGAGAACAATCAACACTGCTATGGTCTCTAGTCGGAGAGGCACCTTGAGAAGAAAGTATGTTATTTAATCTATGTTAAATCTGCATAAATTTAAATGGTAATCCCGAAACGAATATCTATACGTCTTTACTTTTTAACTAATTACTTATAGTTTCGCTAATATAAAACATTTATTAAGATTAAATGATTTTTTTTAGTATTTGTTGCTCCAACGTTACGCCTGCTTTGCAACACTCACAATCACGGAGATTTGATATAACAGATGTCCTAATACCATATCATGACGGACTATCAACTTTCGAATTATTGTTCACAGACCACATAACATAAGTTCAGGGTCTTGACCTCTTCAAGTAGCATGCTGAAGTATTTAATTTCATTCATAATGGCTTCCCAAGACAGTGGTACTACATAACCTTATCATCTTTTGAAATTAGATTTTTTTTAATTCAATGGCCTCTTGTTTCATAATCGGTGGGCATTGTTGTCCTTTTCCTAGGTCTTTGGAGTTACAACAATGTTACTTATGATGTAATCAAGATATTAATATTGTGTTGGAATAATCGATAAAGACGGTTATATTTTTAATATATGAGTTAATCTTGAGTATATTATACGCAAGTATAAAACAACTAGAAACATAAATTCTAAAAAGTCTATCCTCATCATCATTCTTCCATTAGTAATATATTATTACAGAAACTATCGCGTTTGATTTTAGCACTAGAAGATTCAAGATAAATAAGACAGCCACGTACTTTGACTCAGATATCCGGCGGTGAGTTTACAGTAAACAATTAGTTAGAAATATCTAGAGCGGTGCTCTCTGGAAATTTCTAGAATATTTGGCTGATAATCGTATATATTCGGATGATTCATTCGCGTATTGAACTTTAAGGTGCGATTATTCTATACGGGCGATACAAGCGATATATTGCTTGACTACTGATTTTTGACTTGTAAAGGGTTGATGTTGATAAGAATAGTTTTCATCTCGGATAATCGATATATTATACCAAATCGTAACGAGCGCATAACATGCGGTTTCTACTTATTTGTCGGTTAAGTATTCCGTGTCTGTGTTCGGAATGTGGAAGCGCTCAACTAGATTACGTGGAATAAAATTCTAGATTTATTCCGCTTCAGCTAGACACGTGCTGCACATGCGGAATACTGTTGTAGGAAAAACGATTACGCTGGCATTCGGAACGTGGCATTCAGCGAAGGACTGGGCTGTATGTGCCACAGTTTGAAATAGCAGTTATACTTTAAAAAGGAAATGAATTAATCATTCTTATTATAAACTTATTATAAAACTAGCGCTAGATTTAAGTCTGTTGCTAGGGATCACCTTCATTATCATCAGATCATGGTAGTCATTACGGCAGCTTCTATTTCTACCGACAAACAGTATTATGCAATCACTACTGTATTACAGATTAAATAACTTTGTAATTAATGAAATTGCCTATTGACTTAATCAGATTTAACTTCTGTCTCAAAGGACCCAATACAATGTGATGTAGTATTTATCACTATTACTTAAGAACAGGCGGTATCACTTGTCATAGTAGAATTGAAAAAAAAAAAAGACATTTATTATAAGTTAGTACCTATGTACTTTTGGCTATTATGACCGAAAGCTTTCAAGTTTCTATTTTTTTTAGAAAACACGCTGGTCGAGGGACTTCATAAATTTAGGGCTTTCATATAATGTGTATTTGTGTTTTCTTTTAGTACCTTAACATATACATTGATAAATATATTATAATCTATGTTTCTCGTTCGATAAGTTCTTTAAACTGTATCTGTTTATACTTTAGATGAGTTTAATATATGACTATTAGAATAATAAATATTTTTAAGCCTTATTCATGTCCCCTAGATGTTTACTACTATCATAGCTTAATACCTTTTATGTCTATATGTATTATTCCCTGTTAGTAACCTTCCGCATATATCAAAATCTATTTCTCAGGTTATTCTGAACAATTAGCTAAAAAATTATTAAGATTAGGAATCAGTTATTACATAATATATTTTCTTATTTCCCTTATATGCACAGATTTTGTAGTTTGAACTAAATATCATATCAATCCACAGAATCAGTTCAATATTCGTAATGTGGACCTGGTTCATATAAATACTTGTTATTTATGTTACTTTTAATTCCGGAAACAATAATTTCAAATTACTTTAACTATGTCATTGAGATGATAAAGTATATCTCGTCATAAAGTATGGAAGGTAGATTACAAGTTGTTTGAAAGTAATCAAACTTTCAGATGTTATTTAGCGGTATCGCACTTGCTGAACTAATCTTATTACACTCTGAAGTTTTATTACACATAGAAATCTGATTACACTGGTGAAAAAGTTATATATTAAAGGTCAAAACATTCGCAAGCTGATTCATCGGTTGGAAACAATAATAGGGTTAAAGTATTTAGTGCATCTATTGTAAGTAAACGTATTGTTACTATTTTAATCCTTTAATAAGTTTATTTGTCGCTCTACTTACTCGAAGTGTAAAGATTAGCTGCAACTTCAGTAAATAAAACTCTATTTAGTAACTTATGTAATACTAGTTAAAATGATTATATAAGACATCATAGTCCTTTCCTTAGAACTGAAGTTGTTAATATTCATTACACTAAACAGAAACATAGTAATATCTATTAACTACAGCTGTGATAAAAATTGTACTACCATCATTCATAAACGGTAAAGCTAATACTGAATAAGGTAATTGTTATTATATTGAATTTGTTAATTAATAACGATTTAGTATATATTCCTTAGAACTTACTAATGCAAAAAAAAAAAAAAAAAATACCAGAAAAGAATACGTAGAACCTTCGCGATAAAATTTACTAGAAACATTAAAATCTTCTATTCCTGAATCGCATAAAGTTTCATAGGCCCATTAATCCTAAGTGTACGGATATAAGGGCCAACTACATAAAGGCGGGCCATAAATCGCGACTCCTGAAATCTTTTTTGTGGAACCATAATAATTCTATAACTTACCCTCCAAATATGCTGGAATAATATAATATCAAGTTCGCAAAGAACTAAAAGTAAACGCCTTTAAGTATTTGTACGTAGAGCTAAAAACTATTAAGCTATACGAAGAAGTGATGCAAATATTTCAGTAAACCACTGGCTCTTATACTTCATGATACAATGTATGTATTTTGTTGTATATGTTTACGAATTTTCCGCAGAAACCTTGTTAAGATTGTTTACAACGCCGCGGTTAACGCCAAGCTGCGATAGAGGTGGGAAACTTTAATAGGACAACCGGAACTTGTTTATGACTGGGGAACTGTTACAGGAATATTACTCGGTACAAACCTAAATTATTTATCTAACACTCCACTACATGTTAACATTGTTGAAACTATATTAAACATTGTTGTGTTGCTGTTAAAAGGAGAAAAGAACAGCTGCTAACTGTTATTATGTTGTTTTTATGAGACAAAGGAAAGATTAAGATTATTTTCTCGGATATACTATGCGTTACTTCTATCGCATACTAAATTATATATAAAACTATACAATAGATCATTCTTATAGGTTTACTACACAGTTTTGAGTAGATTGAATACTAAAATAAATTTTCGGATAAAGTGGAGACTAGTTTCTATTACAAAAGCAAACAACAACAAAAGGCCACTTAAATTGCGTGAGTCAGTTATTTTGATCATAAACAGAAACTCCATACATAATACTACTAAGTTATACATACTAATACAGTTGTAATACATTCAGCTTGCACTAGTATTTATTGAGATATTTGGATATTATATTTATAGGAGATATTCAGATTTTCTGACCCATCACAAGACATAATCTATTAAACATATAATATCAAGATTTGATAGAGATGTTGCTTTTGTCATTTAGAGATCAGCTACGAACGATTTTTACAAAAGTGTTACAGATTTCCTCCTCCGTAGAGATTCGTCACGATATATCTAGAATGATAATGCCTGGAGACATGAAATTTTATAGGAATATTCCTTTTACCCGAGTTTAGATACTAAGAATGGATTTTACCAAATTCCTTCTTCAAGGAGAATTGTGGGGTGTTACAGCTAGCAAAAAGCAGGCGATAAATCATTTTACATCTATTCGCTTAATAAATTCATTTAAACTAACCCTGGATCTCTTTTTCTGACTGTACACACTCCTCTCGTACAATATTCTTTCACCTTTCTCTTCTCCCATTTTAGGAAAATTGTCTAATATCTATGTACCATTTTTTTTGTTTTTTTTTTTCGAGCCTTTAGTCTGATGAGTCTATAAAAGCCGTCAAAAGGATTAAAATATAAACATCATTAGAAAAAGCCGTACCACTGCATCTTCCTATGTAATATATTGACTGAAAGAGAATACTCATGGACTATATAACAGGCGCGACCAATAAAGCTTTTTAACAAACAGAACTAATTTTAACTTAATCACGCTCATTTAACTATTTATTAACCCGACGGTTACACGATGAGTACTGTAAAGCACTCGTTACGTTAATTCCGTGATGTTTAATGCGATTTCTCGCTAACTTTAATCTCATTGCAGTATTTCATATTAACGTGTTAAGTGCAATTACTCAGCAACACCCACACGGAAGTGCCAATTTATTTTACACTTGAACAGTAAAACAGTGTTTTTAACTTGCACATAAATTTTTATTACTATTATTCAACGAAATAACACGACAGGGGTGTCGCCCTGATGTTCCATAATAACGTGGCGCTAGTTAGGATGTATACCAAGCAATACGTTGTTCTCGTAGCCATGTGACAAAAGATGTTAATTTTCGTTACCTCAGTAATTTCACTAGCTACAACGCCCTTCAAAGTATTAATATATATACATAATATCAATATATATATATACACGAAATAGTATATAAGTTTATATACTATTTCGTGGCAGAAATAGTGGCAGTAGTACTATACTAGACGGTCTAGGGTAACAAAGACTTACCGCCACTAAAATTTATTAATTGGAGGGTTTTCCTTAAATGAATAACTACTCTGTGCTAAGCTTGCATTGAAACACAGTTCGGTGACGATCGGGTGGTAAGTTTTTTCAGTTTCGCTTCGATAGCTACCACCTTCTTAAGATTGAGGTTTAGGGTTCAAGTTATACAGATGTATAACAGCATTGCTGTATTCTCTCTTACATGTAAGTGCTAGAGTATTACAAGCGAACACACTTTATTATCTACGGGTATGCTATCACATAAGTTTTAGTAAGTGTTAACCCTATTAGAGTTAGCTCTGTAACTCTAATAGGATTTTGTATATTATATTTAATTTTAAAATGTCTGTTTTTTTCTCTAGAATCTACTTCGGCGTAAGAATTCGCTACAACTATGTATGCAAATTACCTGAAATTTTACGTTTGTGTAGTTCAGTCTTTAAACTGCCCTATAATCTCATTATATTAACAATAGATCTAAAGTAAGCCGTCTCTGTCTTAGAAAGCGACTAAAAGGATTTTCAGGTTCGTGCTTTAAATTTGAGGGTCTTGACTGCCTACCACTTGCCCGGGTAATTAACAAAGACGAGGTGGTCTCCTACATGTTGTAGCATAACGAGGATGTCGAGAAGAGTCGTAGATGCAAGTAGCACGAAGATGAGCACTGAGAGAGCGGTTTACTGGCTTCAAATCCCATATTACCTTGTCTTACCCTTCAAGCAAGCATCTTAGTAAGATATCTTTGAAATTTCCCTGATAAAACAAATAAAGGTATGTATTCAAGTAATTTCTTTACATAATTCAGCTAATTTAACTGAAAAATGTTACACTGTATTCACTGTATACCGCTTAGTATATTATCATAGAAATAATCGTTAGGTTTGCTGAATTTAATAGCACATTTGGGCGGAATAATAGCACATTCATAAGGCTATTTACAGCGATGGCGTACGAGATTCGCACAGTAACATTACCACAGAAAGCCTTTAAAAAAGCGATTTTTTTAATTAAAAACCATGAAATTTTAAACTAAAATTATTATCTCCTCGTACGTCCTTTATAGCCGCATATATCGAACATTCTGTTGCTAAGAAAATGGCCGAATTTTTGCCGAAAAGAAATAAAAGAAAAAAAGTAAGGCAGACCCGAATGGATGAGAAAGGTGGGTGACCGAGACCAATGGAAAGAATTAGTGAGTGCGACTTCGCCTACGAAAAGAAAACAAAGTTGTCCTTGGAATCAAAACTTTTTTTTCTGTTTATTTCATCACCATCAGCATACGATAGAGGTCCACTGCTGGGCATAAGCCCCCACCCTAAGATCTCCACGTCTATTGGTCCATCGTCTGTTTATTTATTCCTTCAACAAAATACCCGACTATTTTCGAAGATAAAGAAGTACGAGAAGAAGAACAAATGTACTGCATAAAGTACTTCTTTTAGTCTTTATAGTAATAAGTAGAAATGTTAGAGAAAGAAACATCCCTTTTATTCCTCGAAGCGACGGAACGGGCGAGACGTACACCTAATGGTAAGTGATACGACTGCCATAACAATGATGCCCATTAAGATGGTAAGTGCTCATTGTGCTAGTCGCTATGAAATAAAATGTTAAGTCTCGTTGCTTCAGTAAGTTCACTAGATACTGCGTCCTTCAAACTGCAACACAGTAAAGTTTGTACGCTACTCTTTAGCAGTAGAAATAGGAACGATTATAGTACGTACTTAGACGGTCTCAGGTAACAGAGTTCCACCAGTGGAACCATCACAGCATTTAATACTGCCGCCAAGCTGTAGTGTGCTAATATTACTATGCCCTATGACTAGGGAAATTACTGGGGTATCAAGACAAATATCTTTTGTCTCAAGATGACGAGTAAAATGTTGTGTAGTATATATCATCACAACTAGAGTCACGTTGTTATGAACTCGCGTGTCGTTTACCATCAGGTGGGTTTTCCTTTCGACGTTACGTAAAAAAAAAACAATTTACACGAAATAATTCCAATGACTGTACGAAGATGATAATATTGTTTCAATTTGAAAAAAAAAAATCGTCAATTTTCATTTATAGCGAAAAGGCAAGTGAATTGAAACATATCGTACGTTCAGATATTGGAATCCTCATTGCTTTTCAATATTCCTTTAGTTTCCAATGAAATGTCAAATGAATAAAGATATTGAGAATGATCCGAACGTTTGAAGCCTCGTTTAATTGGTTTCCTCCTTTTTTTATTAACCTTTTCTTTTACTTTTGAAAAGCTCATTAAGGTCAATATTAAAATTTGTAAATACATAAGTTTGTGTTTTAGTAAATGTAGTTGTACCAACATTGTCGACAAGCCGCACGATAGAAGTGGCGACATCGACAGTTCATGTTAAACGATGAGCGATTTCCGAATAGGCCCTTAGAACCTGGAAGGCACTAACGCCTCTAATAACAACTGGATATTCCCACATTAATATTGTCGGTGAGTTCCATCCACCCCCATAGAGACTCACTTTGTTTCCAACCCTCATGAAGACTGCATTTCTTTTAGGTCCCTTTTCTAAAAACCTAAATTCGCAACGCTGAAAATTGACTCTGTATTAGTATTTACTTATACATTTATTCGTCCGTTTAATAAAACATTAAAAGTAGAGAAAATTTTTAAAATCTTTCGTTGAGGTATTAAAACATCAGCACTTTCGCCATTTTATAATTCATTTCAAGAACTTTTACTGAAAACAAATAAGGTCGAAGCGAATTCGTTAGAGCTATCGATCTAATCTCACTGATCGGATTTCGCCGACGCCGAAGCCATTACTGTTGCATTCCTTTTTTTACAACACTAACAGGCTAGGCAAGTTAAATGATCTCATATGTATGTGAAGAGCATTCTCTGTTCTATGAACACCAAGAAATAGACAAAAACCACATAGACCAAGCGCCAACAGAAAGACGATAACCAAAATAGAAGTAATTTTATTCTACTAAAGCTCTGTTATTTTTACCTTCAAGTAGAAAGAAAATATCTGGTGGTGAGTCTTTGTTTTACTGGTCGTTGGTCTCTGTTGCCTCTGAGCAAATATTACTGTGTTCCGTTTTGAAGGACTCTGTAGCTAGTGTAAATAATTCTTGGGATGATAAGACTTAACATCTATGTTCCTAGACGACAAGAAGAACGTGGTGCCTTGGATGCTATTACTAACTAGTGCTTACGATGAGATACACCTGATAAGGCGAACGTCCCGCTCGTCTCGTCGTAGAACAAGAAAAATACATATATGTATCATGAAATTATTTATTTAATGTTAATAATTATTATCTTCACGAAACAAGAACTATGTTAACCAATACATCAAATTCGTATCGCCTGGAAATAACCTTATTCGAAATAATATTTAAGTTAAAGTAACCTATAGGCCCCTAAAGTTGTATACACTTTGAAGGAATGCCCTTAAGGGCAATGGATTTTTTGGGGCGAGATCTGCGGGTTCCACCTCAAGGGATTTTATTGACAATGAAAAGGAAAGCTGTAAATCGAGTGTTTGGCGACCGGAGGCAATGACACACGAATTTCAGTCACCGGGCTGTACGTTTTTTTTTTTATGATAACGAACTAACACTTAACTAAAGATGAAGAAACTCTGATGATGGAGACCGTACGGTGTAATTTTTTTTAATACAATTAAGCAACGAGATGGACGAGACACTTTCACCGTAGTAGATGACTCGCCTGCCCATAGCAATGTAGCGCTTCAAACCGGAATACAGTAATGTTTGGCGGCTTTAATATGAACTTCAGTGGTACCTACCTTTTTTTGTTTCGCGAGGGAAATCTTCGAAAGATACTCCGCTTCTGCGGCGAAATCAGGGTTATATGAGATTCTTACTCACTAAAACCCGTTTGTGGTCTGCATCAGTACATTCGGAGAGACTTCGGGATCTCTTACAGAACTCACCGGTGCCTCTCTACACTTTCTGTTACACGTCTCTGAGGAGGAGCCTAAGCCTCCTAGGCATCGCTGAGCTATAAGCTAATCCACGCAAGTTCGCTTGTTGAGCGATAAGGACCCACCCCCTCAAGGCCCGCGAAACTTCTAGACCCTTTTAGTCGCCTTCTACGGTAATGCTTACCTTAGTCCTATTCTTATTAGCCCTAGACTACAGGGCTGTCAATGACTACCTATACGGTCTCCGTTAACAAAGACTTACCAGCAGTAATATTAAGTTAATATGCATTTATTTATACAAGTTATTATCTTTGTTATTACTAGAAACTGAAGTAACAGCGTGAAAATTTGTCTTCAATGAATATTTCAGGTTATTTCAGTCGTGTTCCAAATGAAATGCAAACTTGTTATGATTTCACGTCGGGCTTGGCGAGTTACCAAAATTCAAAGAGGCAACATCTCTAGCATATTACATGAAACATATAGTGATGATAAATATATAGAATACTTTAATACTATTTTATATATTTTTTTTTTGTTTTTATATTGTCACGCCTTTTTCCCAGTAGGGGTAGGCAGAGGTGAATAAACCACCCACGTTTCGCCAGATGTGGTCAGATTAGGTCCCATGTAACAGGGGGCGAGCCTGTTGCCACGTTATTGGGACCACCACACACACACACACACAAAGATGATATCAGTGTGCGGGTTTCCTCACGATGTTTTCCTTCACCGTTTTTGTATCTCGCTGTTGTAACTAAAGTTCACAAATGTACATAACTTAAATATTAAGTCATTGGTACATGCCGAGGTTTGAATCCGCGACCTTCGGAATGAAAGCCGCACGCTCTAACCATTAGGCCAGCGAGCTACTTTCTCTCAACCCTACTCGTCTCTCGTCTCAACCTACCAAGCATTAACAAACATAGATATTGAAACAACACGGTACTTTCATATAAGTTTATATAAAATCTAATAAGGTATTATTATTATAAAAAAATATGAAACATGTGTCATTTCCGGTTGTTAATAATATTGTCGTTTGTTGATAATAAAGTAACTAAACAACGCTTTTTAACCAACAAGACGAGCTGCTACCTATTGTATAAAATTGTTTAACGTTTGTCTAACAAACCATCAAGACGTTCACCTGATGATAAGTGATACAACACTCTTCAAACCGGAACAGAGTAATATTTGCACAGTACTGTTTATCCACAGAAATAGGAGCTGCGGTGGTACCTACCCGGACGGTCTCCGATCACAGAGACCTAACACCAATAAAAGTCTTCTCAGTCGCTTTTTACGACACAGCGAGTTAAGAGAAGCAATAAAAATGCAGCTTAAAAAACATTCAAGTAATCTATAACATATGAATTGTGTTCTGCGTACACTCAGACGTCCCGAGGGTGCGTAAAGCTAATATTTTGCTATGAAAGATCCCCCATCCCGACGAAGTAATGACACTTGGCTAACTAATTTAGAAACTTTACACAAGTTCTACATCGCCATATTAAAGGGGAAACGTCAAACTTGTCTATGTTTAAGTTTTCTTGTATAGGTTTGTTTGATAACCGATTGTACTACCTCAAGACTAGAGAAGAAAGAAATATAAAAGGATGAGGAGATAACTGCTGGATGATCAAAATTTAGAAAGCTTTACCAAACAAACTTTTCTATGTAACTTATTATGTGAAATATTACAATTGAAACATGATGATGATCATTTTAGTATTTCAGCTTACTCTACTCTTGAAAACATACCTACTCCATTCAGAAGTAGTTGCTAGACTCTTGACAAGACTGTTTATCAAGCACAGTATATTTGCATAAGTTATATACAAAATATCACATGAAATGCCTTCCTTTATCTCTTTTAACAATAGCACGGAGGTAACAATAACAGTGAAATTGTTCTAAAGCATCTTTCACAAGGTTAATTGAACTACAGCAATTAAAGGTATATAATTTAGGATATGATTTTAATACAGCTACTTTTCATTTCATAAAGATCCAGGATATGATCTATTGAAACGACATTACGAGAATAAAACGTTTGTCTCTCTTTATTTTTCTCGAATGTTCTAGTATAATGATCGGGATAATCCCTGTAACAATATATTACTTATGGAATGGTGATGGCGATGATAAGCTTTTTAAAACTTCAAACATTACTTTATGTTTCCAGTTGTTTCATATGTGATGTACTTAAGCACAGATCATATTAAAATGTCCGTCGTCATCAATTACTCCAACGCCAATATTCGAATTACATCATACGAAACCTTATTATGACTGC
This sequence comes from Troides aeacus, assembly GCA_033220335.2. Taxonomy (NCBI): domain Eukaryota; kingdom Metazoa; phylum Arthropoda; class Insecta; order Lepidoptera; family Papilionidae; genus Troides; species Troides aeacus. Next base: position 3,319,743 of record CM067275.1, on the reverse strand, counting down.
TAGGATATTGAAATAAAAAAATCTTGGTTTAAAGATACCCATGATAATCTTTTTTATTTAACAATATCATGAGTAAATCGAAATGAATCAAGAACACAGCTTTAATGGGCCTATGACATTCACCAAACCATACTTGATCTGCGTGGTGGACATATAACCTTAACTTTATTGTGAAAAGACCTCGATTCCAGTAGACGGTATAATAAGAATGGTGGTTTATCTACTTAAGTATAATTATTGTCAAAATGTGTTATAACTAACCGAAGTATATAATAGTTCTTTCTTTAACACCTAATTTACGTCGCTACTGTTGGGGCACAGGCCTACCCTCAATATGATAGCAATGGACCACAGTCATCACGCAAGCCTAATGCGGTACGGTGACTTCACACAACCAGATTGGAATAGAATAATATAATAGTTAACGATATATAAAAAAAAGTCTCGCTCTATATATATGATGTTTATCTTTAGCAAAATGTAATAAACCTTCCGTGGTTTTTAATATTTAATATAGTCCTGCTCTCCATTGCCATCGCACAATGGTCTTCAATTCCGAAAACGTCACCCCCGTCCACAGGCGACCTTCGTTTAACAGCTTTAGGTTACATTAGAGGAGGGCAGGTGACAGGTCACGTCACTTTGTACACAAACGATACCTTTTTTTTTTTGTAACTGCCTTAATGGACACACGAAAAAAGCGAAACTCGTTACCTCTAACTTAAATAAAGCATTAAGTGATCTTGTTTGATTGACATTATCTTAGATTTGTTAAATAAAACTTCATACTAAGCATTCTATAATTATTTTTCGATTTATGTGTATATCGAATATCTAATTGTAAAGCAACTGATTTTTTTCAGTTTTGTTAATTTATGAAATAAGTAAGATCGCAAGTTAATTTGTGATAAGAATATCATAATTACCACGTTATTATATGTAAATGTATTACTTCCTGGAGCTCACAATTACTGTAAAGATGCTTTTCATTGGTGACAGGTATCTACTGCCGTCTAGGCACCACCACAGCTTCTATTCCTGACCCTAAACAGAAAGCGTATAAGCATTACTATGTGCGTTTTTGAAGGGCGTTATAGCTAATTAAATTATTACGGTAAGGAGACATAAGATCTTACGTCTCAAGGCGATAAGGACAATATGGTGCTGTGTATAACATCCTAACCAGCCACGTTGTTATGGAAACTCTTATCCATCAGAAGAACACATTGCTCATCTCATCTCTTTGTAGTATAAAAAAATACACCTGAGATATGGATATAGGAGACCCGTTACTACAATAATTACTAGTCATATAAATTATTAAGAAATAAGTATACTGCTATAGTTATACGTTGAATAGAATAACGAATCCCCTTCTATAAATATATTATATATCGCAATGTAACGAGACTGAATATAATTTCCAATACCGTATGAATTAAACCGAAAACCATCTTTCAATACAATTTTCTATTGTGTATCCATAACATATAAATATATAATATATGCTATAGCTAACTAGATATAACCTACATGTAGGTCTCGTTTAACAGAAGCTTCATAAGATAGCTACAAAATATAGTTCTACTTTGTAATATATAGGTAAGACGCATAAAGCGTATGAATATAATACAAACTTATGTCAAAACGTAGTGTAGTGTATATCATTCTAATTACCGCCAGGTTATCATGGAAAGGCACATAACATACTATCAGATGAACGTTGCTCTCATCGTTTCAAAGATTTTCAGTCTCGTTGCCCCTGTCATTTAACTAAATATAGTTTCCTTCAAAGCAAAACACAGTAATGTTTGCACAGTACTACTTGGCGGCAGAAATAGGAGCTGCTCTGTTGCCGGAGACCGACTAAGTAGGTACCCACTTACTTAGTCTCCGAAAACAGACTCCAACCTCAGTAAAGTGTAATATAATACAATCTTATTCCAAAAAGTGGAGTAGTGTATATCATCCTACCCCGCGCCAAATTGTTATAGGAAGATATATCATATACCGTCAGTTGAACATTGCTCTCATAGTTTCATTGAATTAAACATAAATATGTTCAGTCTCTTTACTGCTGTCATTTTTCTAGATACAGCTTCCTTCAAAACACAGTAATTTTTCCACAATACAGTTTGGCGGCATAAATAGGAACAACGGTGGTAACCTAGACGTTTTCCAGCAACAGAGACTACCATCAGTAAATAATAAAAGCATAGTTTAAAAAGTAAGGTATTTTAAAAAAAATCCCGATTAGTGTAAGGATCAGAAGAATGCACTGAGTAAGTTTAGGCCTTTAAAGAGGAGCTTTATCCAACAATAAAATGGGAACGCGTTCACGATTTAATCATTTCATATTTTCATCGATGTGGTATGCGAAAAATTTATTTATATAAAAGCGATTCATTTCCTCGGTAATAATCCACTCAACGGTCCTTTAATTTATTTCAGGGTCTATTTAGGGAATCCTAAAATCGTGCCATTCTTCGGCTCTCCTTTTATACTTACTCTTTTGATTTTATTTCGCAATTTCATTACAACGCCCTTTCCAAGACGACTAATTTTCTTCTTTAATTTTAAACTGCTAGAAAATATAAGTATTTACTGTTACCTACAATAAAACTCTGTATTAACATTAATAATTCGTGTATTCCTGTTTTTTTTATATTACTGTAATAATATTTAATAATGCTACGAACCTTTGAGTAAAGCAATATATGTTTAGCACTACATTGCACTCAGTCATTCTATCTTTAGTTATAGAAACAGGCTAAACATATATAACACAAAATCAACGTAGGAGATAAATGTCTTAGACTGTCTCTTTTGGGATAAGGCTTCATATCCCACCACTGGGAAAAGTATAGAGAGCTTAGGTTAGAATAAAATCATAAAACGACTGATACGCTCGGGTCTTCCACGTGAGTTCCGGTTTATTGCATAAATATTATCTACAAATTTCGCCAATTAACTCGACTACAATGAACCGGTAATTTAAAGTCGTAATCATGATTCACAACGCGTCAAATTTTGATTGTTGTTTGCCTCTTCCAACGCAGAAATGGCTTCTGTAAGAGAAACTTTTGATTAGTAAACTTTTCTTATCTTAATAAATAACGCGTATTTGTTGTTATTTAAATCTGTCAGCGACAGTGACAAAGGCACCTAATGAAGACAGGCTACATGAAGAGGAAATAAGATGTTTACATCCACTGCTCTATTGTGAAACAGATCAAAATTATGTTATTAAAAATTTATATCATGTTTCGTACATATTAATAAACCAAACTAAACTGGCCAAACCAGGACTAACGGCCAGGAAGGTTCTGCTGTGCATTTGGTGGGACTGGAAGGGGATTATTTATTATGAGTTGTTTCCATATGGCCAAGCACTAAATTCTGATCTCTACTGTCAACAACTGGACCGTTTGAAGATAGCAATTGACCAGAAACGGCCAGAATTGGCCAACAGGAGAGGTGTCGTGTTCCACCAGGACAACGCTAGGCCACACACGTCTACAGTGACTCGCCAGAAACTTCGGGAGCTTGGTTGGGAAGTTTTAATGCATCCGCCATACAGTCCGGACTTGGCACCAAGCGATTACCATCTTTTTCTTGCATTACAAAATTTCTTTAGTGATAAAAAATTGGCATCTAGGAAAGATTGTGAAAATCGGCTACTAGAGTTTTTTGCAAATAGAGACCAGGACTTCTACGAGAGAGGCATTATGAAGTTACCTTTAAAATGGCAACAAATCATAGAACAAAACGGTGCATATTTGACCAAAATCGGACAATCTGAAGCATGTTAAATAAAGTCCTGAAGTTCATATAAAAATAATGGATTTCTTTTTCCCCAACCTATTATATAGCTTTAACTAACGATGATATTTAACGATAAGTGATACTCTCATGACAGTGTGAGCCTAGTTGAGATTATAAACCCTACATCACATTGTGTAGGTCCCTTTCAAACACTATCTATCGAATCTCCGTAGACCAGTAACTTAAAAGCTAACTTTAAATTCAAAGCACTCTTCAAACTGATACAGTAATATACGCATACTGTTAAATATGAGCGCAGAAATAGGAGCTGCGATGATCTCAGGTAACAGAGATCTACCACTAATAAAGAATAGTATTAGGTCCTTACGTACGAAGTTGGCGTTATGTAGGGGAGGAATAAAAGTCAATTTTTTTTGTAAAATATATTTAATTAATCAAAGTATGCACCGTTGTTATCTATGCACTTTTTCCATCTCATAGGTAGTTCATTGATCCCTTTACTAAAAAAAACCATGGGGGCGAGAATCAATAAACTCTTTGAAGACGGTTCAGACTGCCGCATTGGACTTGAATTTTTTGTCCTTGTAAAAAGTTATCCAAATTCCGGAAGGAAGGGTAATTTCTTGGAGCAAGTTCCAGGGTATACGGTGAACGTTGCAGACATTCCAATTGTAGCTCATCTAACTTAGTGGTTGTTCGTTGTACAGTGTGTGGTCTTGCGTTGTCGTGAAGCAGTCTGTTGTGCGAATCCTTGGGCGATTGACCAATCTCGGTTGTTTAGCAGCTAGATCCTTCATGGTTTTCAGTTGCTGACAATAGATATCCGCCGTAATCGGCTAGATTTTAGAAAGCTGTAGTGAACGACACCGGCGCTAGTCCACCAGACACTCACAAGTAAATATTCTAAGTCAATTTTCGTTCAGGGCGGGATTTGACTCTCTAAGTTTCAACCATTGCGACGAGCGCTTCCGATTATCGTACAGTATTCACTTTTGATCAAAAGTAATGATTAGATTTAAAATCCCTTCATTCTTGTGTCGATTGAGCAAACTAACACAGCAGTCGACATCAAGTCCTAATGACTTTTGACTAAAGATGTAGTTATTTGATAATACTATACAAAAAACTTCCAAATTAAATTTGACTGAGGTTTCTCATGATGGTGTTTAATAACTGTATTTAACGCTCCAAGAATTCTGAAGTAGCGTTGAAGTAATAACGACGATACATTTTGAAAACCAACGCAAAGATCTATCTTAAATCTCTTTTTACAATAATATCTTCTAAAAAATAATGAAAATGTAGTACACGTTTGCCCGTTGATGTGGTTCGTGAGGAGCTCGTAAAACTAAATGACGTAAACATAAACCAGTTGATGACGTACGGGTCGCTTTTATTAAGGTAAGCTGATGAACTCGGTATCATGAGTCTGAAGTACGTACGTAATAAATTCAGGGATTTATCTTTACTTCGACTCGATATACCTTTGAATTAATTGGCTTTTGTTTAGAATAGTTCATTGTTAAAAATAACTACTTTATATAGCTATAACTTATTTTAGGTAGTAGCAGTTTATACAAATTGATCAGATGTTAATTGACAATGATATGATGGTCTAGAATTCTCTGGTTCCAATATATTGACAAGCGAAACGAAATAAAGCTGCCGTCCGATAGATTTACAAAAAGTGGTAGCTAGTCTGATAGGTGGGATGGGGGACGAAACCTCATCATCATCCAAACTCCAAAATATATGATTCAGAATCTAATCAACGTCCTCTGTCTTACAATCTAAACGATTGTAGCGTCATGGATGGAGCTAGTTAACCTGGACCCTTTACTACATTACTGCAACGATTACTAACATATTATTGTGGCTAATTGATGTGAATCAGCAATGAGATATAATAGTATTATTAAGCTTTCCGTTTCTTAAATCTTTATTAGTTTACAAAGTTAATCGATACTTTAAGAAAAATCTAAAGTCCCTTAGACCCCAGTGAAATTAATCTACAATCTAATCAAAACGAAATTGTCTTTTACCGTCGATTCAATTAAGTTTGTGATGTCTATTAGAAGCGGCACATTAACCCTTATTTATGACACCACTCCATGTATAAAATTAACCTTATGCTTATTTATTTTAATTTTTATTGAACGATTGAGGAGGTGTATTTAAAGGACGATGAGCTGATCTGATAATTATGGATTACAATGTTAAAGCGACTGTTTAAATATAATAATATAATGAACACCGGTGTAAAGCGTAATCCATTAAAAAAGTTCGAGTTTACGGAATAGGTTAGTTCGAGATTTTTCCTTTGAAACTCAATTATCCCTTTAAATCCGTTCTTGAAAGAAATCTCACCCGAACGCCGATTCTTTAACACAACAATAGACTACTTCACTGCAAAATCTATTGTCGTGTGAAATAAGTAAGAGGCAAAAGAATATTTAAATTTTCTAGGTGTACATTAGTCGTTAATGTCTACGATTGTTGTAATCATACTTGCCAACGGTGGAGTAATAATATCTTACTGTATTTACTCTTTAAAAATCGTTTTAGACGTCTGTAGCAATGTAATTTTATTCTTGCTTGTATACATCATTCCGTTTTACTTCATATTTACACGACACAAAGAAAAAGACTTATTTACAGTCCAATCAATTTATCGTCCTCATTCATATAATGTCATCAAGATTATAAATCAATTAGAAAAGTAAGTTAAACACACAGCCCATAAATAGTAGTAAATAGGTTATTTTACGGGTAACAGGAGTCATTTTCATATATATAAGTTAACTTAACTTTTTAACAGTAACCTTAAAATTTATTTTCGCAAAGAAAAAAAGAAATGTTACTTTCGTTTGGTACTGAAATACTAATGTAATCCTTCGAAGTTTTTTAATAAAACTTATCTTCTACGGTGCCCTTTCTTACGACTATTTCACAGCTTTTGTTTTTATCAAAGTAATCAGTAGGTTCAACTTTTATTAGTTTAATTTTAACAGGTATTTTAATCAGGTGTATTATTATTATTATAATAATATAACAGAGGCGAGACTTCTGTTTAAGTCAATATAAATCAATGTTTACCTTCAAGTAATTAAACGGCGAACATATTATATATTAGAAATACTTTTATAATGATCGCTGTCTTACAGCTAATAGGTTTATTATACAATTGTTTTTTTCTTAAAAGGAAACCTTTACATCGAATGGAGACATTGTCACAGTTTACATACTTCAATTTAAGTAGATTTATTTCGTTCTAAAGTACTAATAATTTGTGTAGTTACGTTACAAATGTTTTTATTACTTGCTCTTACTGGGGGGCCTTTGTTACGTTATAAATATCAAATCACAATGTTGTGCTTTAGATCTTAATTAGTACAGGCTAAGTTACATGTAACCATATTACATTAAGCAAATATTCTTATTTTTTTTGACCTTTTGCACATCACAGTGCACATAATACAAGACAATGATATGGTACAAGCAAGCTTAACTCACGTAGAGTTTTCTACCAGCTAACTTTAATGAAAGAGCAAGCCTATATATTCTTTAATTCTTCTCTTTATATATATTCGACATTAGTCATTTTTGACCAACATATTACTCTGATTAACATATTTTCCAATCCGTTTCCTCCAATAACTATTCCGATTGCGGTAACTGTGGTGGCTTGAAATATGAAAATGGTACGTGCGACGCTGTTAGCCAAAAATAGAGGTGATCTTGTTCTTTGGGAAACAGTAAAAATTACTTAATTCTAACTAAACTTGTGGATTAACGAATCTATGATTTATATTGAATGTCTTTGAACAATCTGTTTCGTTTAATTAAGTTAATAGACGATAAGAATATCATTATTCTAAGTTAAACAGTATTGCTCGTTGTCCGTCCGTCCTCTCGGTAAACAATTAATATAACAGCCGCTAAAGCAATTAAAATGCAATCAGGGATACAGTAAGTTTATATTGTTGGAGAATCTGATTCGAGCCATTAACTAATGGACCTTAATTACAGCTATGGTAACAACTTAATTGTCAGATGGTCAACTTTTGAACTGTCCTTTGTATTTTTAATGCATTTTAAGTAATGTAAACAGACACAGAGAAAGACCTATTGCGTTATTTATTATTAATCAAACGTTATTCAATAATAGACTAGTATTTAAGATTAATAATTAAATACTAAACATAAAATACTTCAATAATTTTACACAAGTTTCATAATCAATTCGTTTATTGTATTATGTTAGTACTAAAAATAGTTCTAGCTATTTTAAATATTTCACATTTAATGTTATCATATCTTCTAAGTAATATTTTTTCAGAGATGAAATCCTATCGGAAACTAATAGGGGGACCGGAAAGTAATGTCGTTTCTGCGCATGCCAATACTTGATTGTCATTTGTCAGCTCATTGTTTTGTTCAGAGGCGTACCAAAGGCATTGTGAGGTTATAGTGATTTCTTTACTTATAGACAATTGAATTACAATTTTTTTTTGTAATTTTGGGTAAAATGGCCAGCCAAATACCAGAAGAGGTACACATCCGGCATTGCATGCTCTTTGAGTTTCGCAAGGGAAATAACGCAACAGTTGCTACCAAAAACATTTGCGATGTTTATCCAAATGCACTGGACATTCGTAAATGCCAAAGGTGGTTTTCCAAGTTCAAATCTGGTAATTTTGATCTTTCCGACTCGTATCGATCAGGAAGACCATCAGCGTTAGACAACGACGTGTTAAGGGCGGAAGTGGAAGCAAATCCGTGTCAGACGATCGAGTAATTGTCAAACAGTCTCAACAAACCTTGGTCGACCATCCAAGAACATTTGAAGCAGATTGGAAAAGTAAGCAGAGCAGGTGTTTGGGTCCCGCATAATCTGTCCGAACAGAATAAGGCTAACCGATCAATCACATGCAACTTATTGCTTCAACGACACAACACAGAAGCGTTTTTTGATCGCTTGATCACAGGAGATGAGAAATGGGTCCTGTATGATAACCCAAAACGCAAAAGGCAGTGGCTCTCTCCAAATGAAATCCCTCGGAGTACTGCTAAGCCAGGTTTACACCCCAAAAAAGCGCTTTTGTGTGTTTGGTGGAGTATTCGCGGCATTGTTCATTTTGAATTACTGAAACCTGGAGAAACTGTTACTGCAGACCTCTACAGCGAACAATTGCAGCGAGTCAATCAATCTTTAATTGAAAAGTGGCCAGCGATTGTCAACCGAAAAGGCGTCATTCTCCAACATGACAATGCAAGACCGCACTGCGCAAGGCGAACTCTAGAAAAAATTAATGAATTGGGGTGGGAGGTGCTGCCTCATCCACCATATTCGCCCGATGTTGCACCATCGGATTTCCACTTATTCCGAGCGCTGCAACACTTTTTAAGTGGCAAAACATTTGCAAATTTGGATGATATCCAAAATGCCATCTCTAGATATTTTGCCGAAAAACCAATTAATTTTTATCGATCAGGGATTGAAAATTTACTCACTAGATGGCAAAAGGTTATTGACAATGATGGGGAATACATCATTGATTAAAAATAAAGACTCGTTAAAAATGTATGCGTTTGTATTCAGCGTAAGAAAACGACATTACTTTCCGGTCCCTCTAATATATACATATATTTATATATTTGTATGTACGTATATATGTATTCTTGCGAAAGTCAAAGGCTACAACTCAGAATGTGTTGGTGTATTAGAAGAAAAAAAGTTATTATTATTATAATACTTAAATGTTTTCTTTGATATTCATATCAACTGGATAACGCTCACTGCTGGGCATAGGCTTTCCTCCCTCAAGGATACTCATTGAGAGAGAATTGTCAAAGCATCAGAGTGGTCAGAGCCTCGTCTGTTGTTTAGCCGGATGCACTGCGACCAGGTGAAGTTGATATTTGCTACGTAAGACATCTGTCGGAGCCCCTTACATCCCTTCTTTAATGTTATTGTAATAAAATTTTGATTGGACTTGGTAATAAAAAAACAGCAAACACCAAAAACTGATCCAAGTTTTATTTTCCAACTTTTATATATTACATTATTTTTAGCGAAGTTATAAAGAAGTTTTACTGTCGTTACGCAAACCTAAGTTGGTCTAATCAAGAGAAAGACATTGGTGAGTTCAACTTTTATTGTAAAGGTGATTCTTCAGCTTAGTGACCCTATACTCTGTATATCTACATCGCCTTTCTACTTTATTATATGTATATATTCAGTCTATATTATATGCAATTATTTAAGTTTTTTGCTGAAACATGAAAGTTCCACAGATTATTCACATAAAATAACTGTTCCTCGCCCGTTTTAGTGGCTGTAACACTTTGCTACAATTCATTCTTAACTAACATCTAAATAGCATAAATAATATCTTTACAAAATTGTTTGTGTTGAGTAATACTTTTGGAATATCTCGAGATGAATCAACGAATCTCTGGTTATCTCCTATATAGAGAACGTACGTTAACACGTACTTTGCCGACACAAAGTGATTTAACTGACAGCAGTTATTGTTGAGTGCTACCTATGTATTTACTTATGAAAAACACGCTTTTCAGTTACAAGAAATTGAAATTTAACAAAAATTAGTTCGCAGAAACATTTCGTTATCATTCAAAATGATACTTTAACAATGTATCATAAATTCAAACAGAAAGAATGAGTCTTGCCATTACCACAGTATTTTGTGTGATAATAACGCAACAAAAACTTATTTCATACCATTCATTTCAAAGTTGTAACAAACAGTCTAAATTAAGGAAGAAAAATAAATATTTACATCAGTTTCAGCGGGTCGCGTGTCAACAGGGGCCACGGAACACGCCCTGAATTATTTACATTTACAGCCGCTGCTTTGTTATTCATCTGTTTAAAGGGAAACGCGACTCGTTATCCCTGGGAGTACTTCAAACTCATAATACCTATCTAGTCTAAGTATTAGTTGTCCTTTTATCTGTGTTATAATCTTCTTCTTAGCACTTGTCCCGTCTTAAGACAGGGTCTGCTTTCTTACGTTCCACCCCGCTCTATTTGGAACAACGCTCACCTTGAGATCGCAGCTCATCATATCCTTTTACACTACACTCAACCATCGCAACTTAGGTCATCCTCTCCGCCGTTTCCGGTTATGCCGAGGCTGAGTATTTCGTTGTCTATGTATTCAGAAGGTCTCCTTTTGATATGCCCATACGATCGCAGCCGGTTTTCCTGCAGTTTGTCAGCGACATCACGTACTCCGAGGCTACCACGCACGTACTCATGTTTGAATGAACATGCCTTTTGATGCCTTCCCTATAAATGAGAACTTATTATAATTATATATTATTTTTCTGGTATAATAAAAACAAAAACATATTAAAGAAATTACTCGCATCACATAGGAAACTTTATAAACGACGACACGTATTGCTCGGCGATGCAGGCAGTGCAGGACCGATCGAATTGGGGATCTTTGGTGGGAGGCCTATGTTCAACAATGGACATCTTATCGGGGTGTGATGATGACTAACATTCTAGCAAGAAAAATAACTACTATAACTTGATGATATTTTCAATATTTTCACGAAAGTTGACGTCGATATAACAATTTGAAGGTTAGTGTAACAAAATTGCCGAGGAAAAGACTGATAACATGAATTATTTATCAATTTACAAGATTACGACGTCTAACGACCTTAGTGACAATTTTTTTCAACTTATGACAGAGTAGAGAGAAAACAGCCTAAATCATCGTTATTACGCCGCTGTAATAAAAGAGAAGAAAACAAATTTTCTAACAATATCAATATCTTACTTAGGCTACACAATTAACAAGAACAACCGAACAAAGAAAATTACTCAAGTCCAGACTTCCACCACCTGTTTGCTCTCAGAGAAAACACTTTTACCTTTCTCAACCGTTGTACCCACGAATTCCGAATTGTTATTCCAAATTACAGTTCCGTTGTATTATTACCTGACGAACCTAATAGTAATTTTACTTCGTCTAATATATGCATTATCAACAATATCATATCTTTAATATCGCAACCTAAAAACTTTACATGATCTTATAAGTCATCGTAAAAGTTGGAAACTTAAAGACAAGTTATAAGGTTTCATACATTATAACAAAATCATTACTTAGCTTTTCATTTCTTAGTTCCCCAAAGTTTTTAATTTTTACAATTTAAAAAAAAAAATGGGCGTGGATAGTTATAAGAAGATCGAAGAAAGTTTGGATGGATTGTGTGAACGATGACATATATTATGTAAGAAGAGTGTGAATTCAGATATGACAGCTGATAGAGGGATGTGGAAGAGAAGTACATACTGTGCCGACTCTACATAGCTGGGGAAAGGGCAGAAGAAAGAATTAAAAAAAATGCAAGGAAGAGTTAGTATGAAAGGATTTGGTATTTTTTCGGTAGCGCTAATACCAGCAACACCCAGTGGTGATACCAATCATTAGATACAAGATGGAATTCAAATGACAAGTATTATTCTCAGCAATGGGCGTCATCTGAGTGTTAATGTAATTCTTCGCTGTAAGATTAGATATTATGTTTCATTATCTCAGTAACAGCATGCCAAGGTTACTGACTTAGCATTCAGAGTGTACAAACTGAAGTTGCAATGGGATGGTCACGTAGCCCACTGACCAGATGGAGTAACGATCCTTGCAATGCAGCAACTGGACTCGTACAGCCAAAGATCGAGTTATGTGGCATTTATTGAGAGAGGGTTAGGTCCAGCAGTGAACTGCCGCAAGCTATTGATAATGAATATGAACCTAGTAATTTCACGTAACACGGTAATTTTTGTACTCTACTAACTGGTGATAGATGTGAGTGTGCGATGAACTATACTTAGAATATCTCAGCCGAAAGAGACCTTCCTTCAATCAATTGCATCAATCTTAGATTCAATATTAGATTATGAATTCATGTTTAATCCAAAAATATGGTTAAAATCCACGTATTTTTGCTTAATAAACTAAAAGCCAGTTGTGCCAGCGGCGGCCAATCAGTACCGCCATTACGCAAACATGTAACAGCGGCCGTTATGCAGACTGCTGACGGCACTATTAATCAACATTAAGGCTCGGTCACAATACCGCGCCGTTCACATCATTCAAATAAAAATGTTTTTAAATACTTTTTAACAAAAAAATCTATTCTAAAAGAGATATAAAGTGATAAAAATAACGTCAATGTTTGAACAGTTGCGAAAACAATCCGCAGGCTGCAGATCTCTGCTTTCAAGGTTATTTTTTTGTGTCTACCGCAGAACAACAAAAACTGAGGATTCATGATTTTTTAAAGTTATTGTACTAACCAATCATATTTAATGAAGAACATCTAAATTCCAGTGTGATTTTGGCTCCGTAGTAAATTATGCTCGCATATCAAAAAACAATCCAATTGTAAAGAACAATGTTGTCAGTTAAAAAATAAAAAATTCGACATACGTTTAACCAATTATAAATATTTTATTATAATAAGTTCATTGGGAAACTTGATTCTTCCGGTGTGTACTCCCGTACGAAATTGTCCTCATATCTATGAAGTCTTTCTTAGATTATGCCAAGGAATTATTAATTTTTTTCTATACCATGAGTTATATTATATAATCATGAAAGTCTGATCATTTTTATCGAATATCATATATTATTATTTTGTAAATACTTACTAATACAACATAGAATATTGTCTTTCTTTCTTAAGTGGCACCGTGGTGACTCGTTCTACTACAAATATATACTTTATCTATGCTTGAATTAAATAATATTGTAGTTTATAGAAATAAAGGATTTTATAAAGAGAAGCTGAAGTATACACATACAAAAGTTATGTTAATGCTTTCTTAAAAACTTTACGACTGATATTTATATGATGAAATTACATAACAACTTGCCATTTGCAAGTCATAAAAAGATCTAGAAATATAAAATTGATACCTTAACGATGTTATAACAATGATTTAATATATTCATAACGATCTATAGTAGGTTAAGTTATGGATTATGCCGATGAGACTATATTCCACTTCGCTTAGCATTAAGCCTTTATGCTGTGATAAAATCTATTGGAAAAGTTGTGGATCCATCCACTGTTCTTCGTTCTTTTATCATAACTATTTTTCTCTAGTTCATAAAAAACGAAAAATATAAGGGATGATCAAATACAAACAAAGGAGATTTAGTAATGCTAAAGATAGTATGTATATCGTAAATTGTATAATTATGTGATTTGAATTGTGGAAATAGTTATAATATCTATATATGTTAACTTTAAATGAAGAATATCTATATGTACAATGAAAATGAGTTTTGTTCGTTCGCTAATCACGTGAAAATTGGTGAATGTATCGTTATGAGAAAATTACCATTCGATGCCGAATATTTGTAGACGGAATCTTTCATATTAGCTTTTATGAAATGTTTTAATTTCGTTTTATTTATGCTGTTACTATAGTAACGGATGCTATGGAAAGTCTTTCAATTCTCTTTGCTAACATTTATTATATTAATATTAAATATTATTTAAAATTATTTTCCAGGTACAGGAGCTATATGTCTTGACCTCATCATCATCACGGAGTAAATCATCATCATCAGGTGCGATAGACGTCCACTGCTGGACATAGGCCGCCCCCAAAGATCTCCACATCCAAGAGTTCATTGAGGGGAATTGGGTCGTACCTACCTACCACGCTGGCCCAGTGCGGGTTGGTGGGTGGTCAGAGCCTCGTCTGTTATTTAGCAGGGTGCACCGTGTACTGGTGGGGATGACTTGGGCTCCGTAAGATGTTGGTCGGAATACCATACACCCCATACACTTCTTTTAAAGTACATGCAGCTCTTTAATTATAGATCACAGACCGATCTACACAGATTGAGCTCACTGTCTTCTTCCTTGGTGGTCTTCTAGTGATGTGGTTTAAGTCAGTTGACTAACCTATCTTCTTCAGCATCTATGTGAGGAGTATCATCTTCTTCGATGTATTTCTAGGTATATTTGTAAAATTATAATCACTCTCAAAGTTATATCAGAATTAAAAAGAACATTTCAGATAAATTTCAAGTATAATTTTATATTACGGCCAACAAAGCGAGCGAAGAACAGCTAGTATTTACATAACAAAATACTTTGTAAAATAACAGGTACATTATGTTCATTTTTACGTATATCTCGCTCTATGGCGCTCGCTATTTTATGGCGAATCCTAACACGGTTCTTGGGTTAGGCCTTCATCTAAAAATACATCTGAAAGTAAACTTACACGATTTTTTTACTTATAAATTAAATGTGACTAACAATACGATATACTCTCTTTTTGAACTTAACTCATAATAAAGCTTAAAAATGATACTTACATTTCAGATCACGTAAAAAATCATTTGCTATAGGTGCGATTTGATGAAACTACACATCTTAAAACAATGCCAAAACTTGTTATTGCCAAAACAAATTGTATACTCTTTATCCCGACAACGTTACATAAAAACTAAGAAAAACAATAGTTTTTTTTGCAATAACTACCCTCAAATATTAGCCAGACCGTTGTTCCTCCGAATGCATTTCGGAGTTTTCAATTGCATGATTCATTACCAAACATATATATATATACAGCCAACATTTATACCTTCATCATCAATTACCATTAGGATAAAACCTTATCCTTCATCCCTCATAATATGAACAACAAAAGATTGAATTAAGTCTGCCAGCATTTATTTCGTCCCGGTATGACGTCTTTAAGAGAAAAGTCAATATATTTCTAGACTAGTATTCTTTACCACATGACCTATATCTCCACCTCTCCATGAGAAGATGAACGGGACGTTCGCCTGACAGTAAATGATAGCCAGACCGTAACAACATCGTACTTGTTCGGATGATATACACAGCTCAGACATACCATCTTCAGACATAAGATTGTTGTCGTTACAGCAGTAATTTCACTAGCTACAACTGCTTTCAAACCGGAACGCACCTGTTTGTATGCAGAAATAGGAGCACACCGCTGTTTGTCGGCAGAAATTGGAGCTGCGGTGGTACCTACCTATACGGTCTTTGACAACAAAGACTTACCAGTAAAATCTATGTTATATTAAGAGTTTATACATGAAGAAAAAAAGTTAATTATGCCTATGCCTCATGTGGGATGTTTTACAGTAATTGTCCTTACAGCGTATACACGCTCTGCCAACCACGTTAACATCTCAATGAACTCTTCATAATGTAGGAAGTGATTGGGCAAATTACATCGTTACTATATTAACTAAATAATTTCAACCACATGTTACATTCATTAAATATCTGAATAAAATAAGCGGAAGTCACATTCATCAAGATTACAATTTATGTAATTTTTATGAAAAATCACTGTGCATAAAGTATCCATTAAAAGATATTTGCTGCAGAGGTTATATGTAAAAAAATTTTAACTACTACACTTGGTTTCAATCTCTGAACGGTAAATTATATTGCCTTATGTACGATTACAAAAATAGTATTTGTAATTCGAAGTAAAATAACTTACATATAAGTAATGAATATAAAGACTTCACGTGGGAATATATGTATTTGGGACCCATCTATCTATTATTGATTCGTACACTATTATCTAAAAATATGGAAAGACAAAATAATCTAGTTTGAAAGTTGCTCCAGTGGCAGAGAAATTGAGGAACAAGAGGTTAGCGCGGTACGGGCCTGTTATGCGGAGGAATGAAAGACATATAACAAAGAAAGTAATGAAAATGAACGTGGATGATTATAAGGCTAAAGGATGAGCGAAGAAAGTGTGGATGGATTGTGTGAAAGATGATATGTGTGAGAAGAGTGTAAATTCAGATATGACGGCTGATAGAGGGATATGGAAAGAGAAGTACATACTGTGCCGACACCACAGCTGGAAAAAGGGCAGGAGGGAGAAAAAGTGGAAATGCCACTCCCAAAGCTTTTTAACTAAACTAACAGTAAAAGTAACAAAAAAATAAATAATTTCTAACATCAATAATAAACCAAGTATAATTAAAATTGTATATAAACTTAAAACATCGAGTTAAATTACTTTTCATTGCTCTCGTCACCTCACTGAAGTACTGGTTCTATTACAACTTACAAGTCTGAAGATATTATAAAGAAGAGAACATTTAGGTCTTAAGTAATACAAAAATTAATGACTAATATTAGTAATAAAAACAATAACAAGGATTTTCCTTTTCACCATCTACTCCACTGTTTACTTAACATATAATTTTTTATATTTAACTATGCTAAGAGTCTAGCGAGACCTTCACCAGATGGTAAGTGATAACCCTACTCATATCAACGTGGTGCTAGTAAGGATGATATACACTGTTGAGGCTCGTTACCTCAGTAATTTGACTAGCTATTGCACAGTACTGTTTGGCAGAAATAAGATCTGCAGTCGTACCTGCCTAGACGGTCTCCGGCAGCAGAAACCTAGCAGTATATTACTTTCAGTAAATCGCTTAGGAGTTTTATTGATTAAGAGTTTATTACCTCTATTACCTTTTATTTGAGCTCCTAATGTTAACTTCTATGTTAATAACTGCAATATAAAACGCTCTTCATATACATATGTGCAGCTGTGGACGCCTATCGGTTGAAATGATGATGATACCTTTATACGATATCGTCGATCCGCGCGAACCACTTAAAGAAAATCGAAGATTTTGAGTGTTGGAGGAGAATGCTGGGCATACCATGGACAGCAAAGAGAACCAACAAAACTATTCTAGAGCAACTTAAAATTACCACCAGATTGTGATAACCACTTGCTACAAACGAGTGCTAAAGTTACTTTCGCCATAGTGCCCAGAGACAACTAAATAATCTGGATAAGCTGGTTGTACTAGAAAAGATCGAAGGCAAAAGATCACGGATTCGATCACCTACCCGATGATTCGACCAAATATAAGCAATCTTAGACATTCCGAGTACTTACCGAGCGGTGTGGAGGTAGCTGGTAAACGCGTCTTTAAGAACATTTCAGGACTAGCACAACCTTCACTCATGAAGTACACGAAATAGAAGAGATACGTCATTCCCGTTAATAAAATGTAAGTGTGATCAGGGTGTAATGAATAAAAAAAAACATTCATTTGTAAATTTCATTTGGGCTTCAACATTATGCAAATGGCTACCTACCATTTGACGAGGGAAATGTTCAGAACTTGTACGTTCGGATGAACTTTAATACTTTAGCTCAGATGTTGCAAGGATCCGGATTAGGAAGTGGAAAGTAAATATTTTTCCATTTCTATTATAATCAATATTAAATAAATGTCAAACGAAAAATGTGATTAAAAACTCATTTTTTTAATATAAATGCGAGTTTTTATTTACTCTGGATTTCTATGAAAACTCATATACAATTCAGGCAGCACTATTTTGGAACTCCTTACCTGAAGACATTCGTGATGTTTCCACAAAATGTCTTTGAAAAATGGGTCCAGGAACACCTCAAGCAGTTACAGACATTCTAATGTTATATATATGTATTTATATATGTATGTACAATTTCCAGAAAAATACTTTAAATGTATTTCATTGCATATATTCATAAATAACAACATATTTAAGGAATTGAGTAGAATATAAACAAAAATTTTTTTTTTTTGTTGTTGTTATCAACTTAATGATGATGATAACAATAATAAAACAATTTTGGCATACGTTTTGCATTAGTTATGAAAAAAGTTCAAAGAACCCCAAACTTTAAAAAATATGTAAATGCCTAAATTGTTACTAGTGACAAGTAACATTGGTCTTGGTTCTTTTTTATACAATGAAGCGACAAGACGAGCAGAATGTTCACTTAATAGTAAGTGATAACCCCGCCCTGCACCACATTGCGCTCGTCGCCAGTAATTTCACTACTTACATCCGGAACACATTAATGCATAGTACTGTTTGGTGGCAGAAATAGGAACTGTGCTGATACCTACCTAGAAGGCCTCCGGCAACAAAGACCTGCCGCCAATAAAAAGCGAGACCAAGACCAAATGCGCAAGACTAAACGAAAATTTGAAAATTCTGTTGAAATCATGACTTAAAATATTTATCATAACTTGAACATATTCTTTACTTCGAGAAACAAAATATTTCATATATTATAAGACTGAATAGGCACGACCAAGACCAATGTCAAGATTGTCCAAGTCTTGATCTTGTTCTTGCTTTGCTCATCACTACTCGTAACAGAATGTTCGTGAATTTTTCGCTTTCAAAGTAAACGAACGTTAAGTATTCGCTAATTCACTGCTAAATGCCTACGCGAGTAAATTAACCTCCTTTCAAGTTCGCAGTACACTTTTGTGAAGTAAGCTGTAAACTACTTTAGGCCATTCAGCAGTAAATGTGACCTGCGTTTACATTTTTACTGAATGAGCTCATTTCAGAGGTCTAAACTGAAAAGAATCATGTGCCGTTTGTATGAATGCGGTATGAAGAAGAAGGTTAACTTAAAAAATTAATTCTTTGACTTAGAGGGGTGCTTAATTTGTTTTTTAATACTACGCGGACTAATTATTACTTATAATATATTATTCATATACTAAAGGCTGTTGAATTTAGTAGTAAATATATATAAAACAAACCTGTTGGTTATTGACAAATTACAAATATTTAGATGTATTTTTTTTTATTCAGCAAAAGGAAAAGACGAGTGGGACGTTAACCTGATAGTAAGCGATAGTCCTGATGACATATACAGCATCACAATGCGTTCGTCGCCTGAGACCTAAGATGTTGAATCTTGTTACCCCAGTAAATTGATATAGTTTATCTCTCCTCCTCGTTTTCGTAGTACAATAAATGTGATGCTTTCAAGATAATTACGTGCAACAAAGCTCTCAATCTATTTCAGTTTATGTTCTCATGTGCAGCACATTTAAACGAGATCTTCTTGGGTAAACCGATTACGTATGCACTCTGTTTGTAATGCACTCTAAATTCCTTAGAAGCTAGTTTCATTTACTTTACTCCTTTAGATGATAAACAATATCATTACTTAGCTCTATTATGAATTATGAAAGACGATTTCACAACTGCATCATCATCCGCAACCTTTCTAAATCCATTGATGGATGTAGGTCTTTCCCAACGTCTTCCACTAGATAAGTCTTCTCATCCACCCACTTCCGACCGCTCTTATGATATCGTCGATCCATCTCCAGGAAGAGAATTTTACACGCCTGCTTCCTGTACGCGGCCTTCATTCAAAAACTTTCCTTCCCCACCGTCCGTTATTGACACGGCTGATATGACCGAGCCACTGTCACTTCACTTTGCAAATTTTAAGAGCTACGTCAACAACTTTAGTTCTCCTTCAAATATCTTCGTTCCGGATCTTATCCCTTAGAGAAATGCCAAGCATAGCTCTCTCCGTGGCACGCTGTGTGACTGAATCGGTGGACCAGCCCGATGGTTAAGTGTCCCGTCTCTGTGCCGTGAGTGAGGGTGGGAAGGACGCGGTATACGTAATAAATTATCTTAATGATACATACTAAATTGCGGTATTATATACTTAGATAATCAATACTGATGACTAATACTGGTCTACTGACAGTAACACTAATTCCGTAATTTCCAGAGTCCATGAAGGTAGATAGCAACACAGCTTCTGTTTCTACCGTCATACATTACTGTTCTTTGCCCGGTTTGTAGGACATTGTAGCTAGTGCAGTTAATGGATAACGAGACTGAACCATCTTGTATGTAGCGATGAGCACAATGTGGTGTAGTACTTACTAGCTAGAGCAACATTGTCATGAGCCGGCTGGCGTAATACCATAAAGTTAAACATCTTATCCAACACATCGTTACGTTAAAAAAAGGACCCATAAAAGACGAGAAACTAATAAGAGTACATAATCTTAATAAATTAAAGGAAAATCTACAAATTTCCTATAATATTTGAAATATATTTCTAATACAATGATCTTCTAGAGCCGCAGGAAGAACATCTATAATCAAACGAAGTATAATGTGTCATCTGCGTCAGTTTCTGAAAAATAATGATATATTACAATAATAACGAAAGAGAAGAGTAAAGAAATAAAAACAGAATATTACAAATACAAAAAAATATTCTACGACAACAACTAAATGTTTCTATACCCCAGTGATTACATTAGCTATAGCTCCCTTCAAACCGGAGCACAATAATGTTTGCACACTACAATTTGGCGGCAGAAATAGATGCTTCAGTAATATTTTTTTTGTGGGGAAATCCTGGATTAGAAACTCTTCTGCTGTGGGGGCAACAGGACGGTTATGCCGACTTTTATCAGCTAAAACCTCACGGTTTACCACTGTATCCGCCGCTATGGTGTCAGTTATGGGGATCGGAAGAACATCCTCCTACGACTTCCAGGTATGTGCCTCCGGATTGAGATATAGGTGTTTTTCTCTCGCTCCCTCTCTGCAGTTTTATTCTGCATTACCTTCTCACAAAAGGCCGCACCACAATCCGATTTCTGATCATGACTTTAATAAAACCAAGAAGTGAGAGGTCATCCCCTGCAGCAGCAACGAGGTGTTGGCTCTGAACATTCCATGCTGAGCAAAGCTTTAAAGTGAGTAGCGCAGTATCGACGCATTCACAAGAAGCTGCTGTGACACCTACCTAGGCGGTCTCCGGCGACAGAGACGTACCATAAGTCACTTCTACCTCTAACATGTTCATGCAATTGGATTTTAAATCTCAAACAGCTTAACCATGATAACAAAAGCTTTTTTTTAAGTTTTTTATACATATATACGTTTCCTACGCGATAAAACAAAGAACACATTAAAATTATTAAAATCTCAGCCGTCAAGTTGAAATGTTAGGCTTTTTAATGATTACTTCTGAGGGTTGGTTTTAATTTAAAACATGCACGCATTATTTCAATGTGAAGTATTCTGAGGTATTTTTTTTATATTATTAATTTTACCTTATATTAATATACATAGTAATTAAGACTACACGAGATACTGTAAATATATTACACTCGATAGTATCTCGTCTACTCTTAATTACTCTATAATATAAGACAAAAGTAATTTAGGTATTTTCTAGTAATCTGATCAACTTGATAAACAATATATTAAGATATTTTAATGTGGCTAACAGTAGAGAAAATCATATATTGCTATAGTAATCAGTTATGATGGGACCCGAGGAATCCTTCGGATATTCATACAAGTTTAAATGCAAAGAGAACCTAGTATGTGCTTGGAACCCTAAAAAATCATAGAACATAACAGAATACTCGAGTTACATGGTAGAATATGATTATGTATTAGAACTAAGATGTTAAAAGTCATAATATACGTAACTTAATATAAAATAAGAAGAGTAGTGAAATATTTTTAAAATTTGTAAACATGTCGCATATAAAGTTAGTTAATAAATAAAATTATAGGATAAGTAAGTAGTAAGCAATATGAAGTAGAATTGTTACTCGTTGTAGATCTCTGTTGCTGGAGATTTCCTATTTCTACCGCCTAACAGTAAGTGTGCGAACATTACTCTGTTCCAATTTCAGCAGCGCTGTAGCTAGTGTAATTACTGGGGTAACAAATGAAGTAAAATTGTTACTCGTTGTAGATCTCTGTTGCTGGAGATTTCCTATTTCTACCGCCTAACAGTAAGTGTGCGAACATTACCCTGTTCTAATTTCGGGAGCGCTGTAGTTATTGTAATTACAGGGGTAACGAAACTTAACATATGCGGCGTATAACTTACCATCAGAATAATAATAAAAACATAGGAACGGTTATCCGTTCCTATGTTTTTATTATCAACTACTCTGAGATATGTCTGAAGAAACTGTAATAAAAAAACTGTTTAGTTAAATAAACTTTCATGTTATTTTATTATAATATATTAAAAGAGTATAACTTTTAGATTATTCAGTTAAAATTACCTCGATATTAGTAAATGTTTCTACAGTTACGCCTAGTATGTTTATAGCGAAATCTAAAGTAGCGAAAAAAACTTAAGTCATAATATAATATAATGAAAGATATTTTCTATGGCATCATAAAGATTATTTAGTCTTATCGAAGATTTGACTTTACTTACTACGATTTAACTCGAGACAATATATTTAATTGTAGTTTACATCGATAAAGGTTTACAGTTTCCAATAGCACTGACTTAGACATCAAAGCTAGTTTGATCGGTGAATTCGACATGTAGTTTCAATTGACGTTCAACTGAAGTATGTTTACACTGTAAACAGAGGTTGGTCTGTCAACTAAATTGGAAACTAGATGAACGTAGAAAGGTAACTTCGTTGACTATTCTTGAAAAAAGAAATTTATTAACATTTATTCATTTAATGTCGTTTTATAACTTGCTTACAATAAATTTTCTATTCAACGAAGTAGAGAAGAGCAAGACGTTCACCTGATGGTAAATGCTACGCTTACCCGTGACAATGAGGCACCAGTTAGGAATTTATACAGAGCACCACATTGGAGTCGTCGCCTTGAACCATCTTGTTAAGTTTCATCACCTCAGTAATTACACTAGCTACAGTGCCCTTCAAACCGAAATAAAGTAGTGTTCACACGGTACTGTTTGCCGGTAGAAATAGGCTGTTTCAGTACCTACCTAAACGGTCTCCAGCAACAGAGACAAGTAGAAAATATTTAATTACATCAACTTACATTATTTAGAAAGCTTATATACTGTTATTAATAATACAAACAAATAATACCCTCATTAAAAGCCTACTTTTTAGTTTACTAAGTATTTATTTAAAAAAAAGTAAAACTGTGCGACAGCTTATGATTTACAATTGAGAAAACTTTATAATTTGCCAACTTCGAAAGCATTGAGACAGGTAATTTCAGTATTGGAAAAAGTTTACAATGTAAAGGTTTCTGATTTCCTAAGAAGCTTATTTTATGAAATAAACTAACCGAAACTGAGACGGTTTAGTGTTGCCACCATCTCCAGTGTACATTTCATTGCTTTCCACTTTCGCTTATAACGTTTGCACGATCGTCTACTTTGTTTAAGCGGATATCGATCAATATTCAATTTGTTGCCCAAACACTGGCTTGTTTTCGAACGGCGTGAGCTCAAATTTCATATCGATTTTACTTATTTCACCCGGAACATTTTCTTTTATCTACAATCGACTAATCTAACCTAAATTTCACCTATTGTCTCATCCTCCTTATTCAACTTAAATATTTCTATCCATAACGTAGAGCAGTGACAAATATCTAAAATTTACTATGTGCAGTGATAAAATTCTTAAAGTTTTTATCCGTAAGTTATAAAAAATTTTATAAACCATAAAAGTTCGTAACGTAAACTTTCCTATCGTGATAATAAAGCGTGCTATAAGAAGTTAGAAAACTAAAAATCTCAGTTTGTTTACTATTGGAAATATAATCATAAACCTCCTGCAGATATTTCAATAGATTGTCTTTGAGTTATCACTTTTTTTCACGCAATACCTTTGTTTATAAACATTGTTACTGTTATTATAAATTACCTGCCCTTACATTTTGCAGGTAAGTTCATTATCCTTGTATTAACTTCTATATTCGCCGTTTTAAACCCTAATAAAACTGTATATGGCGTCACGTCGGGCTGAGATGGAGGTGACAAACTTTAATACGACCACAGCAGCTTGTTTATGACTCCAAGCCTGTCCCAAGCGTTCTGCAGACTGAGAAATTCTCTTATTTATCTAATACACTACGTGCGGGGACTTGGTTTGAAACTGTTTTAACATCTAACAAACGTAATTTACACATGATTATATTAATTGATCGCTTTGTGTAACAGTAATTAATAGTAATCGAAAGTAAATAGCTAACTATTTTTTTTAACCTTCTTCTACTTGTGCATCTCCACTACTGGAGGTTGGCTGTCAGCTCAACGGACTTCTCTCGATCTTGTGCCAAGCGAAAAAGATGTGCTACGCTGGCAATATTTGTCATTCCCGGATGTTACACAACCACGACTATTTTCCAACGCGCCTTTTGCCTGCGATTTTATCCATCATTATTAGTTGCAGGAATTCATATTTGTCGTGTCGTAAAATATGTCCTGGATATGCCACTCCCCTTTCCTTGATGGTCTGCAACAATTCGCGAGTCTTACCGACACGTTAGAGTACTCGCACGTTGGAAACTTTCTGTGTCCAGCTGATACACAGCATTCTACGGTAGCACTACATCTCGAAAGCTTCAAAGAAACCATGAGTTTTGGCTTCCAGAGTCCAAGCTTCACTACCATACATTACCACAAGCCACACATAACACTGCAATATTCTTATTCTGAGCTTTATTGATAATTGGCGACTACATAAAACTTTACCCATTTTCTTTACTGTGCCTTGGACAATTCTGATCCGGTTACGAATTTCTTGTTCGCTATCCCATTCTTCATTGACCCATGCACCAAGGTATTTATACTTCGTCACCCGCTCAATAGTTGAACCCGCAACTGTAATACTGGGGCTTAGATTTTGGTGATTCTTTGAAACAACTAGACATTTGGTTTAGGAAACGTTCATACTCAACCCTGCTCTCAAACTGCCTCATGGACCTTGTCTAATAATGTCTGAAAGTCTTGCTCTGATGAGGCTACAAATACACTATCATCAGCATATCTTAAATTATTTACGACTTTGACGCCAACTTCAGATTCCTCTAGCGCATCTGATATTATTGCCTCTGAGTACAAATTGAATATCAAGGGAGACAGAATTCACCCCTGCCTGACTGCACGGCGTATACTAAAAGATCGGTTTCCGTGTCCTCGATTCGGATCGCAGCTCTTTGGTTCCAGTACAAATTTAATGATTCTGATATCTTTGCCATCCGTGCCATTTTTAACCACATTGATTTTACTTGTGACCTTAAATCGGAAGAATAAGATTTTTTTTACAAATCCTGTCTTCTTTCATAGCATTGTCCTGTCCTACCATTTTTAACTATGTAATAAGCTAAAACATTGAACGTATTTTACATAGATACCAGTTATTTAAATCTAGTAAAGTACATTGTTAATAGTGTATAACATGATTACATAATTTATATACGAATATAATTTAATTATGCTTGATTCAAAATTCTTATAAAAAAAGGTTTAAATAAATACTTCAGTGCGGTCCGTTCGCCCGCAGTTGTAATGTTTGAACCGCCATTAGAACGGCCGCCCTTAACGATAAAGACCAACTGTTTAAATAAAACTCGACGGCACTGAATGTCTTTAGGCACGCATTATAACAAAAGAAAAAACACAAACACTTCGACAAATTAACAACATTAACAGAAGTCCAGGTAAAAGCAGTGTTAAAATAACCCAATGTTATGTTAACTCAATAACAAAATTTCAAGCAAAAGTTCTAGAAATGAAAAGTAAAGCAATTATTTTATTCGTTATATAATAACTCTACTAGTGACAGGTCTAAGTAGGTACCACCGCAGCTCCTATTGTACCCGATGAACAACTAGCTAGTGTAATTACTGGGGTAACGTGACTCAACGTCTAACGTCAAGCGACGATCGCAAGTGGCGCGGTATATACCATTATAACTAGTTCCACGTTATGTTCAGGGGTATCACCATAAAGTGAACATCCATCGTTTCGTCGCTTAATTGAATAAATAAAAGTCAATTACAGTAATGAAAATATAACACGAATTATATTGCGATGTGGACAATGAAATTGAGTGTATGTCCGAACACATTAGATACCCTAACACGCCCACGGAACTTTTGGGTTGGGATTAATCGTACAATTTAGTTTCAGCTGCCAAAGTAAATATAACAACAAAAGCCCACTTAAATAGCGTGAGAGGGTTTAGTTACTCGTATACACAAAAAGAATATCCTTAAATTGAACACGGTTGTTATCTAATTATGATTTTACTGTTAGTTTTTTAGTAGTTAGTAGTTAGAGTAGATTTCTTGGCAGAAATCGACTAGATGGTTGCCAGCTGCAGTGCTATTTCCATTATCTGTGCAATAGTATGTATATGCTACTACGTTCTAGTTAAAAGACCGCTGTAGCTATTAAAACTAAGCGGATACGAGATTTAATGTATTACATCGCAAAACAACAGAAATATTTGTTATAAATATCTTATTTCATTATTATATATAATATATATACTAGCTGTCCCACTCCCGCTTTGCAGGCCATATTATAGAATTACATTTGAAATCTTTTTGAAATGTTCCTTGAGAGCAACCGCAACCGCAACCGAATATTACTTTCTACAGCAACTGTTATTTTTTTTTTTTTTTTTTGATTTCGCGGGGGAAATCTTCGAAAAGATACTCAGCCTCCTGGGGGGAACTCAGAGTTATGTGGAGATTTTTACCCACTAAAACCCCTCGGTGGTCACCTTCGGCGTTTGGCGAGGTCACGGGATCTCCGTTCGGAACACAACCGCGGCCACGCTAACGCTATGCTGGGATAGCTTGTCCCGGGGTCTGCTCATACAGACCCTACCAGCCTCGTATTACTTAAATGACCGGAGACCACGTCCAGCCATTGTCCTCCTCAGGGTCGTTTAGAAGACGATGAGAACCCCCATCCTGATCGCCAACAACCCAAAAACAGCAACTGTTACTATAGCAACCGCATAAATAATACGAAAAGAAAATGTTTATAGAAGTTAATTAGAAACAAAACAAGGTTCTTTGAAATAAAATAAAATTAGCCTATAACCAACACACACACACAAATAATTCCGTGTCGAATAGTCATGCTACCATGTCGATACGTTCACAAACAAACAAACAGAACTCATTTTCATTGCACATATAGATATTCTTCATGTAAAGTTAACATATATAGATACATTATTTCCGCAATTCTATTTACTTAATTATTAAATTTACGGTACATGTAATATCTTTAGGAATACCACATCTTATTTATATATATAGATATATAACATAAGTAGAGGGAAACTGCTGGATTCGGGCAGCACACGATAGATTGTAGTATAGATATTTGGATGAGACCTATATCCAGCGGTAGGCGTCTGTCAGCTGATGACAATGCTGAATATAACATAAGTACTAAATCATCTTTAGTAACCTCGTCATGTTACTGAAAAGTGGACTGACTGGTAATTTATAAATGTTTCCATAAATTATTTTAATAAACCTTGTGATATTGTTGTAATTTTCATACGGTTAAATATCAAAAATAATTAAAAAAATGGTTTTTTATCATATACAGAGTTTTTTTTATTAATAATTTAACTGAGATAGTCAATGTACACCTCAAGAATGCCTGAACTATTTTCATTCGTTTGTTGTTTTACTTTTGAAGTACTATGTAGTTGAGGATATTATAATATATCAGATTAAAGGAAACTTAAATAGAAGTTACAGTAAAATACTTATTATATATTTTAGTACCACTCAATAAAATACATGTTCACTGAGATTGAACGATGAGCTGAAATTCGATAATATTAGCAACATATTTCACAAAAGTATAGAGAAATGTTTTGCTAACATCATTATCAGGAAGATATTCAGGAGTCAGAGCGATTCGAGATAAACATTCGGTGACGAGCATTTGTTTACCTTGATAAAACCATGTAAAGGAATTTCCCTAAAAACCCAACAAAGCCTCGTCATTCGTTATCGATGTAAAGTCTTAACGGCGAGGGAATAGTACTTCTTCAAAGTAAAGAAATAACAGAGCGATAAATCGCATTGTTCGCGTCCAAATTTAATTATGATCCCTTCGCTCTTTCATCAGGTTAACATAAAGCAAACCGACATTTAACTCCAACAAGTATTTTTTTATAATTAATTTTCAAACACACATTAGTTTGTTTAATAGACATACACATCTATCTACTGTTGAGGCAAATGGAGACAGCTGAGTTAATGCTGATCGCAACAGTAACGCCGATCAGCACTAGTTAGCAGATTCCCCTTTTCTTCGCTAGGTATTAGACGTAATATTTATAATATCGGTAAGTGGTATTATTTATACAGGGTGTCTGGTGGCAGATTTATGTTTTCAAATATAAATAAAAAATAATATGTTTGACATATAATTTTACTAAAAGTATTAAAAGATAGAGTATAAATGCGGATTTCATTTTTTAAAGTAAACTAAAAAACTTAATTTATCAGTAAACTTTAAGAAAAAGATAAAACAAACAGATATCTACATCTGTTATAAACAGAGTTCTCACTATTGTATAACAATCATTGTTTTTTTCATCTCAATTCCTACATAATACAATAGAAATTGATGAATTAATTTAAACCCGATAATGTAGGAAGTATTTAAGCATTAATAAAAACTATGGTATTAAAGCTGAAAACTATAATCTATCTTTTTTTCCATAAGATGTTCTATGACCGTTATTTTTTTTTCCATTGCATCTATAATCAAATATCAGTAGTGGTGGGTCTCCGTTGCTGGAGACCGTCTAACTAGGCAGCTCCTATTTCTGCTGCCAATCATTACTGTGTTCCTGATTGAAGGAAGTTGTATAGACAAATTTCTGGGGTAAGGAGATTTAACACCTTGTCACAAGGTATCGAGCGCAATGTGGTGCAGTGTATTAGCATACTATTGGTTTACATATTAAGATGGTTCCTAACTAGCGCCACGTTGTTATGGTTAGGCGTGAACTTACCACCAGGTTAACATCCTGCTCGTCTCATCGTTTCATAGAATTCGTAAAAAACAAATGATCAAATGAATTAATAAAGTCTTTTATTAAAGCTTACGCTTAATTACAAATATTTTAACGAAATGTCAGTGATATAGCGTTGTAATTAAATTATGACGGCCGTGACATTTATATTAAAAAGACCATTATGAAGCTGTTCCTACTGTGAAGTAAATGTATTAAACTCCGTCATAATCAATAATCTAATATGTATGATCTATTATACTTCTCAGGTCAATTCCTCTATCTCTTAACAGAAACTTTACTTTGTTTCTAATAAGTAAACTTAGATGGTACAGATCCATTATTACCAGTGATCGACTTTCCGTATTTAAGTATTTTTTGTTAATTAGTGTTTATGACTGACAGATTATAAAAATGTTATTATCCCATTGAATATATAATATTTGTAACATATACTGTGCATTAATTTTACATCCTACTCTCTTCTCTGCATTAATAGACGTTGCTAAATCCAACAATATATACATACAACAAACATAAAAACTAATTACAATGTTTACTCAAGTCTACACTCTTCACTCTTCTCAAGATATACAGCAACATAGTAGACAAACTTTGACTATAATCTGTATAGATAATATAATAGTATAGACCTGACATCTTGTCTCAAAGGGAAGAGCGCAATATAATACAGTGTATTGGGATGGCCCAGCTAGCCCGATATTGTTGTGAGCAAACATATCACTTGTCATTAAGTAAAAATCTTGCTTGTCTCTTAGCGTCGTCAATTAAAAAAAATTAAACCACCTTAAGAAAGGCGATTTGTAACATTTATTTGATTTTTGGGACCTGGTAGTATGTAGTAGCAGTCTAGTCTGTCAATTGTCACTAATAAAAATAATTTTGTAAGTTGATTTAACGCAGATTGCCATTATCAAATAACTTCGGGGCATAAATCATCCAGCAAGCGCTGGTGGTATTTTTATGTAGGTCGTAAATCAATACAACGCAATTCCCTTATTTGGATAAGTTGGCAGCGGTAATATTTGTTTTGTCTCGCAGCTATAAAGTACTATATTCGCTATGAAAATGCGAAAACGTTCAGCATTCATCGAAATCGTTATTGAGGAATGTTTATTGGAATTCTTGTTTTATTATATGCTATACATAAACAGCGGCGTACTTAATCCATAGACATTTTATTCGTTTTTTATTTATTTAACACTCGTTCTTTCAGCTTGAAACTTTATAAGATATTACTGTAAGATAAATTTATAAGGGATTTCCTCCTACGTAGAAACTCATCACAATATCTCTGCGAGCATAAGGCCAAAAAACTTAAAATTTGGTAGAAATATTCCTTTTACCGAGTATAAGTCACCTACAAATGAATTTTACAAAATTCCTTCCCCAATGGGAGATGTAAGGGTGTTACGTTTAGCACTGCAGACGAGAAATAACGACTTTATATCAAATGTAAAATAATATATATGTACACTGTTTAAATGAATAGTGCTATAACAATAATTGTCTAGCAAATACTATAGTTTTGTTTATCATGTAAGATCAATGTACGAGATGTAAATAATCATGCTTTATATTATTTTTTAACTTGACTATGTGACGAGATCAGCGGGACGTTCATTTAATGATATTTAGTTATTAATATTATTTATTTAAATTCTTTATTGTACCTAAAATTAGTTTATAATAGGATAAAATAGTCTATAAACATTCTCTACCAGTCAACCTAGGAAGTGAGCAGATGCAATCGTAGGTATGGTAGAAACACATTTTAACAGCAATTACCAATGTTTTCATAGACTTATATACCCACAATATATAAGTAGATGATAGATAGATATAATAGATGATGAAATAGACAGAAATATATTTATTTATATAGATATTTCATAATCTTTGTCACGACGACCAACAGCCAAGAACTTTATGCAAATCCGGAAAGGTAGGATAAGTAAATAAATATTTACGTTTCAAATTAAAAGGGAACTGGATTTAAAACAGTAGCAAATCCAATGAAATTAGACAGTTATAAAGGCGAAGTGACTTTTCTCCCGTATACATTTGCATGGACAGCAAGTAAATTTGCATGCTCATGCATAAACATGCCGTCTGCAGCTTCCATGCATAAATACATTTCACGCTAACGGTAGTTTTTATTTATGTTTCTAATGAAACATAAATAAAAAAACTTGTCCTTTAACACAATTATAATTAGATAGAGATTTACATTCATCACAATTTACTTCTATTCAATTAAGTCACGCATGAGCTGGATGTTCACCTTATGTCCGCTTATAGCAACGTGGCATTAGTTAGGATGGTATACACTGCACCACATTACGCTCGTCGCTTGAAATATAAGATGTTGAATCTCGTTACCTCGCTAATTACACTAGCTACAACGCCCTTCGAACTAGAACACAGTAATGTTTGCTTGTCGGTTGCAATAGCAGCTTCAGTGGTATATACTTAGACTGCCTCCGGCAACAAAGACCTGCCACCAGTACATAAACTTTTTTTTTCTACCCAATTTTTTTTTATTTGAATCATTCGTTATAATTACGGGAATATGACTTATTTGATAAACCAAAATTTCAGGAATTATATTGAATTATTCACTACTAGATGTTTAGTTTAATAATGGTCGGTATTTCATAATAACTCTACAATGCGTGAGTATTCCGACCTATTTTATACGAACGCTGAAATTCAACTGCATTGTTTATTCAGGTAGGTGGTAAAGGAGGTAGATGCCTGGCTCCTGGAATCTTAATAAAGAGACGTGTGTGCTATTAATGTGTTTATGTGTGAGTCGTTAGGTTTTATCGCGTACTTACGGGCTCGCTTCATGAGGTTGTGGTTTAATTAAACGTAGTTCAGCATCTGCCTTAACACATGCAAACGTAAAACACAGTTATAACTTATACATTAATTATTAGATTCGTGATAGATTTAAAAAGGTTTAATATATTTAGGATTCGCCATTATTACTTTTATAAAGCAAAATATTACCACTATCGACCTTCCTGAAAGATATCTGCAATAATCTATCAATTTGTGGGAGATGGCCACCACTTTTACCAATACACGATTCTCACTTATAGATAAATACGAAGTTTAAGTGCATAAGTAATGCATTTTTGATACTGATGACGATCGTGAAGTATACAACACTTCATATTTACATTATATATTTACAATTTTAAATGATACATTTATAAAATAACCATTATAAGTAACAAAAAAATACTTTTATATGCTATACCTCGAGTAGTCAAGATGAGCATGCTTTGCCATCCACAACCTCGTTATTACTTAAGATCGTATAAATTAAGGACAAATGACCCTATTACAAACAAAAACGAACCATTTTTAAAATGCGTATATAGTATTTCACTTTCATAGTAATAATTCTTGTGTAGTAAAGGTAAGAAATAAAAGAATTCTGACAAGAAAAATCCTATTACCTCATGGATAATTTTATGTCGCCGTCGGAGCAAATCCTCTTGATGTAAATTGCCTTTCACACTTACTACTGAAGCACAAAAATTCTGCACGAGAAAATTTTACATATATTAAAATGACATTATTTAAAATGTATTTAAAATATGTCTTCTTGTCTCCAATCTACACTTTTTTGTGTCATAAAAAGTTACAGTTTTTATTATCTGCCCTTTGATAGATCCATATGTGCTACCACGAAATTACTGTAAGATAATCTTCATGTTACAATTGTAAAGAAATCGTTAGAAACGATGGAAGGATACTAGAACTACTAATCTCAACACGATTAAGGTATACAGTTTAGATAAAATCTTATAGAAATCGGTGCGAAATTTTAAATAAATTTGTCTTGAACGTTTTTATGAAGTAAATTTCAAATCACTCCTCACAATTGAAAACGCAAACATCTCGGAATCGCAATTACGTTTCAAGTGAAGCCTTTATTCAGACACTTTGTCCAACTCCATCCAACTAATCCAACATAAAATTCGATAAAATAAGGTAAACTCTTACAACTAAGTATCCAGAGCTGAACCTGAAATAAAAAATTTAGAAGGGAGCCGCCGGTAACTTTGCGTAATCGATTCCTCCGTTTCATCATTGGGATATACCTACTTTGTAAACTCAAACTCTCTCATAAAATTGAATAAACTTATTACCTGTAAGTAATAAATATTTACATTGATATAGAAAATAAGAACATAATATTTTTAAGATTCGCATCAACCAGTCTATTGACTTCTTATCTATCCATCGAGAGCAAAGGATAATAAATACGAAATCTTTTAAACGGATAAATGTTAACAACAGCACATTGCTGTAATTAAAAAAAAAACACACTAAGACCCTCTAACTGAATATTTCCCATTTGAAATACTATTTTCTTTTCATTAAATTCTCACGACATCTTATATAATAAACTAAATTCCAAGGCAACGACTCCTTAAAAGCGTTGCCATTAGTAACAAAAATACTTTCTCGTCGGTAGGCCTTCATTCAGCAGCTACTCTTGTAATTATTATTTCATGAAGTGTTCTTAAAAGGTTTTCCTTGTTAGTTATTTTACAAATTGTGTGGGATTTAAGCGGGAAGAATTAAGAAAAGAAAATAATAACGCTAAATACAATTCTCAGGCAGTAAATACACAGCCGGTTTCTCTTCCGCTGAAATCTGAATAGATATATAGGATATTCATCTGGTTAAAGTCAATGGTATATATCTGTTTGTCATAATATTTACACAATGTGCTCGTTGATATAATTCTTAAGACGTCATCTCTCTTGACTCCAACGATTTCGATAGATAGAACCAATTTTTATACCCGGTTCCAATAAGCTATTAATTAACCTTGTTTACTGCTTGTCACCAGAAATAGATGTTGCAGCCTGTGGTACTGACCCTACAACTAGTTTATCGATTGGCGTCAACTTAAAATGTATAAACATAACATCTAAAAAAAATTGTTATGATTAATGTAATGACTAGTACTGACTTCAATACTGTCATCAACATCATCAGCCAACAGACGTCCATTGCTGTACATAGGCTTCAACACTGTAATCGCACAAAATTCCGTTATGACCTCTGTTGTATAAGACTGCAGATGAAATATTAAAAGCTTTTTCATTTTGTTGCTTTTTTTAATTAAAAAAAAAATAAACCGTACATAAGTAACATCAGATATTACAAAATTCACACATCCATATAGAAGTAAAACAAATCGTACGGCAATCAGATTAAAATAATTACATGAGATGCTGAATAAGAATTTTCACTCCTATCTAACATTTTCATCAAGATTAATGAGACCCCGGTATCCCGAATGTTTCGTATTAGTACGTATATACGTAGCTTTCGGCCTATCTCTGTAAAGGCGACTTGTATACCATTAACGAGGTAATGTTTACATCGTTGGGTTTTATGCCCTCTCACGGACTACCTTCACAATCTTGCGCTTTAGTTAAACAAACATAGTTAACAAGGTTAATCCTGTCAACTCAGGTCAATATAAAACCTAGTAGTTTAACTCATAAAACCAAATACTATTTAATTAGTTATCAAAGTTAAATTACTGTAAATCTATTCTGATTTTAAACTTGAACGCTTGGTGATAGAAAACGACTGTTAGTTTAACTAGTACTAAGTATACTCCTGAACATTGACTAATGCACAAATCCACACACGTAAAACTTTTACCAGTACCCTTTTTGATAAAATAAATCAGTATTTAAGAAGCTATTGGATTTAAAAAGAATTGTTACCGAATTTGACGTCTCAATGGAAAAAGTAACTAACCTTGGCAATCTCGATTTATGAAGAAGCTATTAAAATAACTTCACTACCACACACACACAGTAAAAATGGTAAAAACAACTAAAAGCCCAATTAATAAATGTTTTTCTTCGAATCGAAAAACTGAAACTGTTTTCAGTGTGTTTGAACGTGAAATTGGATTCAAAGCGGATGGTACTGCAAACATTGTAAGTACACTCATGTTTACGGAACTTAGTTAAAAACACAAACGGAAACAACTCACAATAAGCCGTTACTGAGCATGTATAACTATTACAACCACGTCCCGAACCGTGGCTACATTATGGTTTATTTATTATTACATATACAATTACACATAGCTTTTGTTTTAGTCGACAAAGCAATGAGACGATATCCTATTGGTAAGTGATACCCTTGCCCAAAACAATGTGATGCTGGTTAGGAAGAATATACAATACACTGCACTATATTGCACTCGTCGCTTTGAGACAGGATGTTGTCTCATTACCCCAGTAATTTCTCTAGCTACAACGCCTTTCAAACCGGAACATAATAATACTTGTACAGTACTGTTTATCAGCTACAATGTCAAAGGCTCTGTTGTGGTATTCGGCAACAAACACCCACCAGCAGTAGCTAAAGATCAAAATGCAATAAGAATACAAACTGATATATAACAAGACATATAACATATCATTTATATACATCTACAATATTTACTTTTTTATTATATACATATAACCTTAAAAGCAAGTAGCTCGCTGGCCTAATGGTTAGAGCGTGCGTCTTTCATTCCGAAGGTCGCGGGTTCAAACCTCGACATGTACCAATGACTTAATATTTAAGTTATGTACATTTGTGAACTTTAGTTACAACAGCGAGATACAAAAACGGTAAAGGAAAACATCGTGAGGAAACCCGCACACTGATATCATCTTTGTGTGTGTGTGTGTGGTGGTCCCAATAAAGTGGCAACAGGCTCGCCCCCTGTTACATGGGACCTAATCTGACCACATCTGGCGAAACGTGGGTCACCTCTGCCTACCCCTACTGGGAAAAAGGCGTGACAATATAAAAAAAAAAAAAAAAAAAACCTTAAAAGTAGAACATTTTGTTGGTAATATAATAAAAATTATGTAGATCTTTTCAGCGGAACATGCAAAGTATCAGATGAGATCTATAAGGCAGTAAAATAATTATCGTCAGAAAATAGATATCTTGTTTAGGGGTTGAAAAACTATATACGTGCTCCATATCTTAAGTACTTAAAATTACTTATCATATTTCCCAATTATCTTTTTGTTTTGAAATCTGCATTGAAAAACTGATTTAGATAAAAGCTTTCTATCTTTATAGCTGTATTAAACGTTGCCAGACAGTCTAGTTAATTTAGCAACTAGCACATTTGCGTTCAAAGCCAAGCTAAACCAAAAACGGAACTAGACAAGACGGTAAAACTACTGAAGTATAATGGTTTTCTTTAACTATTAGATATCATGATCAATAAATATCATTCTACCTACTACAAAAAGTTCTGATAAAATTATTATCTGTCTGTGCACTGTTATTCATTAAAATACTGTATAGGCATCAAAGGTTTGCCACATTTGTATGTGTTTATATTCATTTCATAAAAAATATTAAGCAATAACTAAGAAATCATTATCCAAAATTATTAGCATTATAAGTTTAAGTAAAGCTTTAATACGTACATACGTATGGACTTTTGTTACCAGTATTTGCCATCAATCAATAGTAAAAACAACTGTGTTCCAGTTTAAGTATAATTAGATTAATGTCTAGGTAGAGAGAATTTTTAATAGGCAGTAAATTTCTGAGCTACCACCTCCTTCTTCTAGGCAACCATATCGCTGCGTGGAGAGCCTTAGCCTTGTTTTTTGAAACTGTCATGGTACAAAAGGAGGCTGCTAAACGAGATTGAGAGCTTATCCCGCTCAGATATGTAACTGTCTGTGTCCCTACATTAACGCACTCATCATTCTGAAAACGACTCCGAGGAGAACGATAGCAGGACGTGGATGCTAACCATTGTAGTAGTACCGCGGTAGGGTTCCAAACGGACATCTCTTGAACTCTCCAAATGCTGAGGAAGTCCGTCGAAGAGGTTTTACTGGGTCTCTCTCTCTACGTAACCCTAATTTCCACCCAGAAGATAAGTTATCTTTTCAAGGAACAACTACATCACTCACGATCATATGAAGATCTTGCGTCTTCCGTCGCAGTAAAAAAGGGTTTTGTTGTTTTTGTTTTTTTTTAATTTTAATAGGAATTCTGTAGAATATTCAAAGTTTAACTAAACGTGTAAAGCAAAAATCCCATATCGTTTGATCCGTGTAAATCTGATAGGATTGAACGTATGAACTCACGCATCATATAACGTTAATACCGAGCCGGCTTTGCATTAATGTTGTCGTCCTCATGTGATATTTAACTTTAGCATTTGGAAAGATTTGATTTTTATAACATAAATTGAAGATATGAGAAAATTTTGATATATGATAAATGTTTTTTCCGCTGATGCGGAACATTAACATTTTTTTTTAGCTCGAGACATTTCAATTACCTTTCAATGTAACATCTCGTCTCAATAGAAATCACAGAAGCAAAATGTATTTATTTGCTTCTTAAACGGTATTGGAAAATACTTTAATACTATGTGAATAAAGTTTCACTGGTGGTGGTGGTTTCTGATGGTGAACGTCTTGTTAATCTCGTCGAATATAAAAAAAGCAGTTACTTTTTGATTTCTCACAAGTAAATTAACATGAAAACAGTTTCAAACTTGCAAGTTACATACATAAAGACAAATATTTCTTATGACAGTTATAAACAAAAAGAAAACATCTGTCTAGCGAGATACATGATTTATTATTTTTGTTGACATATATCCAAAACTATTTATAATTGTGTCAAATATTAAGTGTCTCTTACGATTTAAATTTCTATGTTTTTTTTTTAACCAAAATCAATTAGATTGTTTCCACCAATAATAGGAAGCAACTAATGCGTCGGTACGTTTTAGTGCCCGAACCAATTATATTGTTATTCAGAGCATTTACTTTTATATATATAGCTAGGGAAGTGACACATACCAGTTTTTTTTTATTCGACGAAACGATGAGACGAGCGAAGCATTTAACTGATGATAAATGGTGCGTATACGTATAATGTGGCGCTAGTTAGTAGTTACACATCATCACATTGCGTTCACCTTTATTCCTAGGATGTTAACTCTTTAACCCCGTAAATTTACTAGCTAAAATGTCCTTCAAACGTAGACCTAAACTTAGTAATGTTTGCACACTACTGTATGCTGCTCACTTTATTTGCTTCGTGAAACCCAGCTCGAACAAACACACGAACGTAACACGATCATTATATTCAAATGACCGAATCAGTCGATAACAATCTTAATGTCACATTCACAATATTCGTTTAACAACCCCCCACAAGAACAAACTTCACGAAATTAACTTTAATAATATACATTTTACTGTTTCACC
Source organism: Troides aeacus (assembly GCA_033220335.2). Lineage (NCBI taxonomy): Eukaryota > Metazoa > Arthropoda > Insecta > Lepidoptera > Papilionidae > Troides > Troides aeacus. The sequence continues at coordinate 3,280,952 of CM067275.1, read as the reverse complement.
ACGACGAGGATAATCAGTTATATTAATAGATTTATATTGTTTACAAATTTATATTGAAATATATTTCTTATTGAGGAATCCCCACAACTCACAGGATCAACTCACCTGCGCATGATTTTGCAGGTGGTAGGTCTCTGTTGTCGGAGACTGTCTAGGTAGGTAACACCACAGCGCCTATTTCTCATGCCAAACAGTAATCTACAAACATTACTGTGTTCCTGTTTAAAAGGCGCTGTACCTAATGTAATTACTGGGGTAACGAGACACAACATCTTATTATTTAATTTTAAAATATAGAAAAATCAAAATACATCTTTTTGTAACTGTTGATCATAAAAAAACTAATTTCCAAAGACAATACTTAAACCAGTTTTCTTCGATGCTAAACTATCTGTATTACCTATAATAGAAGAAATGGTTGGACTAAGCTGTAGGTTCAATAAATTTTTATACATATAAACTTATCAACTCATTAATCATCAGTAAAATTGATGATGCATTGAAAACTGGATTACAGCTGTCTTTATGCTTACTCGCCCAAATCAAGCTTTTTACCGACCACCTAGACCTAGACCAAAATAGATAAAATGTATTATATTTATTGTATAGGTTCGTTACACAATCTCGACGGGTACAAACTTCAAGACGACCTTTATAAAAATTATGGACCGATCGTTAAAATCGATGGACTCTTTGGTAAGCCCGATTCGGTGTTATTTGATCCTGATTACGCATCTGAGGTATGAATAATAGATGTATTTTTTTTTCTTTTGACAAAACTGCTCCGCTCATTGTTATAAGGCCCTTGGGAATATGTTTCTTTAACGATTACAAATATTATGCATTCTTTAATTTCTGTCCTGGATTTCCTCGATACAGGCATCGACTAGTGAGAGATCCAAAGGTTACACACACAGAAATCAATTTTTAATGACGGCACTAAATTTTGTTAGTTAAAACTTGAAGGTATCTGAAATTTGCATTCTCATATATCTAAAATATATTTACAGGCGGTAGGTATTTGTTGCCGTCTTACTACCTACTACCGTAGTGCCTATTTCTGCCGTCAAAGAATAGTATGTGAACATTACTCTGATTCGGTTTGCAGGGGTTAATGCACGTAAATTACAATGAGGCTCTGCTATTGTTTACTTCTGGCGGAGAATACAACTTTTTTGTTATTTTTCTTATGACTAAAAATAAATGTACCTTTTATATGTGTTTTTTAATTACAATTTCAGATACTCATCAAAGAGAACGCATCACCCAAGAGACCAAGTTTCTTTTCACTAGAATATTATAGAAATATTGTGAAAAAACGAGAAGCGAAATACAATGGATTAATATCAGAGTAATTACCATATTATTAAAGATAACATTCAAAGAACCTGTATAACCTGTATGTAACTGTACAGACATTATTTCTGGTATTGTGCACTTTATCCATATATTAATTGAAACCTAGTAAAATACACTTTAAAAAAACATTGTATTCTAGTACGTAAATACCATAATTTAAAAATTATTTATTTCATCATTATCATAGCAGACTACGGACACGAAAGAAGCTTGACCTCGTCTACTTTGGGTTTTAACTTCCATCTCGAATTGTCGTAATTTTTTAAATTTATCTCGATCCCAACTTCAGTCTTTCTCAGGTTCTACCATCATCTGGCTCACTTTCCAATAGACGTTCAGGAAATCTATTAATAGTTTAATGCAATTGTTTGTACAAAATCTTTAAATCTTGTAATAATTACCTAAATTTACAGTCATGGGCAGAAGTGGAGAGAATTACGCAATTGCCTTAATCCTATTTTAATCCAGCCCAAGTCTATTAATGCTTAAACTGAAACAATTCAAGAATTAACCGGAGATATGATTGCCCGGTTTTATCAAATTTTAATAATAACTTTTAAGAATACAATATTGAAGTAAGACAGGATTTCGTATAAAAAAAAATTGTGATATAATAATTACAATGTATGAAGAAAAAGTTCTTACACTAGTAAATCTGTGATGGCTCAGTTTGTAATATTCACACGTAACAATTCACTGCGCTTGATATTCTGATGATAACATCGTGAGGAAACCGTGATGCAAGATCCAACAACCAACACTGGTTTCCCTGCGTGATCGAATCAGAAATGAGGAGAAACGCAGAAGAACTGAAACACACACTGAAGGCAATGGGCAGGACTCATCGCTCGAAGGATTGACGGCCGATAGTCCAGCAGGATCCTTGGATGGCGACCGCGTACCGTAAAACGCAGTGTCGACATGCCTTCCATTAAGTGGTCCCACAATCTGGCGAAGGTAGCAAGAAACATTGCTACCTTCGCCAGATCGTTTGATCGTTCGGATTGCTTGCATCCACAGCACACACTTGCATGCACAGGACCGATCGATGTGGAGATCTATGAGAGAGGGCTATGTTTACCAGTGAACCCCTGTTGGCTGATGATGAATGAATGAACCGTTATCACATTACTATCCAAAATTATCTAGAAAAATATTTATGATAGACATTTTGAGTGCTAAAAATGAAATGTAAAAACCTTAATTTATTCAGGAATAGTGTTTAACGTTTTCTTTTTCTGACAATGGTACAAATTAAAATCGTTTGACATGAAGAACAAGCCTTTCAAAATATAAGCAGGACAGGAAGAAAAAAGGATAGAAAGAGCAATAAGAAGCGTTCTATTGAAAAAAATACTCCAATATTTATCAAACCCTGTAATATTTATGGAATACTTTGCATACATGCAACTATTAAATTTGACAATGATGAAAACTTTTGAATGTTTCATCATCGTCATCATGATCATCATCATTTCAACTGATGGACGTTCATTGCTGGACATAGGTCTCTTGTAATATTATTATTCCACAAAGCACGGTATTGCGCTCTTTGTTGGTCTTGTTTTCATTTTTAATGTTTATCATACTAATAATACTTGCATTATTTAATTGAATCTTTACTATTCAGGCAGTAAATACGATGGTATATGCGATGTCGCTGAATCTAGAAAAACAAAATTTGTTAAGATGAAATTTTGCCAAAACCTGAACGTCGGCCGTATTTGAAAGCGAGTATAAAAGAGTCAATGCGACTTTTAGCTGTCGCATTTGGGAATTTAAGACAATATAATAATAATGAATATAATTTTAATGGCTACGTAATCCCAAAAGGTTTACGTATAAATTTCATAATTTAAATATTTGTAATGAAACCTACAAATTTCACTTGACAAGTGAATATATATGGTAAAGAGGCAAGAGTGGTTACAAAAGTAATAACACTTTTTTCGTTTTGCAGACTATGATAGTTTCTGCCACCAATATATGAGTCTAATGGAGTAGTATTTTCCTAGACATCATGAATACCTCCCTGAACGATGATTAGTTAACAAAGATGATCCGCTTTATCATGGAAATGCACACCCATTCGCTAATATCGTTTTTGATTATGTAGCTCGGGCGTGTATAGATAAATTATAAATCCTTAATTTTAATATTTTTATATATTATTTTATACTAGCTGTTACGCACCCACGTTGACGCCCGTAACAACTCCGAATCTTCCTTTGGGGGGTAACATTTCGCAAAATCCATTCTTATCTGACCTAAACACGACTTACGGATTATTCCTACTTTTAAGTCTCTGGGCCCCATGGTACCAGAGATATCGTTATCGGCAGCGGTAGCGTATCTACAAAGGAGGAAATCTCTTATAAATAAGTAGAAATATATGTATATATATAAATGATGTATAATATGTTATCAATCAACAATTTAATTATGAGCATTAATCTTCGATTTAACTAGCTTTTATATATGAATAATATTTTTTTTTATTACATTTTTTTTTTTTTTTTATTTTTTTTATATTGTCACGCCTTTTTCCCAGTAGGGGTAGGCAGAGGTGTATAAACCACCCACATTTCGCCAGATGTGGTCAGATTAGGTCCCATGTAACAGGGGGCGAGCCTGTTGCCACTTTATTGGGACCACCACACACACACACACAAAGATGATATCAGTGTGCGGGTTTCCTCACGATGTTTTCCTTCACCGTTTTTGTATCTCGCTGTTGTAACTAAAGTTCACAAATGTACATAACTTAAATATTAAGTCATCGGTACATGCCGAGGTTTGAACCCGCGACCTTCGGAATGAAAGCCGCACGCTCTAACCATTAGGCCAGCGAGCTACTGTACATTACATATCTACACTTATTATTTAAAAGCTAAATTATTATACTCTCACATGAATGGCAGGGCTTTTTTTTTATTTAAAACATGCTTAATATTCTTTTCAGGCCGAAGAGCAGTTGAATTAATGCTAGAAACATTCTTAACACAAGTGGGGATGGGAAGCCCATGAAAATACGTCAGAGTGTCATCAATTATGCTGAAAGTCCATTTAATTTTGTCTTTAATAATTCCTAATTATATATTATATATGATTATAACTTTATACAGTATATATTTTAATGTGGCTTAAAGTTCTAAATTATTTGCATATTAAACGTTTGTTTAAATGAGATATATAATAGCGCAAGGCAATGTTAACGAAACCTTATATAATTGGAAAAGACTATAAACGTTATTTATGACTTAAATAAAACGTACAAACCAACAAATGTATTAAACTGAAGCTTCGAAGAGAATTCTCGACCAAAAGGTGTTACTGGAATAATTGCTCTTCAATTATTCCCATTGCGGTTTGAAGGTCAAGACATTGTCAATTTAATTAAAGCTGCTCCTCTATTCTTATTAACAAATTCATAGAAATAGAAATTAATACCTTCTGATGAATGAATATCCTTTGATTAGATAGTAACCTAAACTAGATGTTTGTTTAAACAAAATTAGATTTGTAGACAAAGTCGTATCTGGAGATAAAGAAATTAGTTCCGTCGGTCAAGATTTGAGAACGGGAATATAAATCATCACATTATCTACTATTGTTTTTTATTGTATAGACTTTTGCTTGACTACGATCCGATGGTTAACAGCAATGTGAACTTTAGTGGTAAAGAGAGGAAAATAATGATTAAATTTCTTTACTTGCTAATAACCTAGGTATAGCAGAAAAAGTATGAAGTATAAAATATTTACAGCTTGTTAAAAGTTATCGTCACTGACTCCTAACTGAAACATGATATCATAGTTAGTTATTTAACGTTGTTCTACTCGTTTTCGTATAGGATAGAACACTACAATATTGTGTGGCATATGAAACCTTGATGTTTTTTCATTCTACTCACAATCTCCAGAAAATTAATAACGACCTGACAGTCTATTAACCGCTACACTGAACTGGAATCAAATGGGAACTGACTTTCTCGATATATTTTATGCTTTTCCTAAAATTTCGGTTTTATTTAGATACTTCAATATTTTTTGATAATAATCCATTGAACATCCGTGATAAAACTATATGTGTACATATAAATATATATATATTTATATATACATATATAGTTACTGCTGCTATTACACACACATATATGTATATATATATGTGTGTGTAATAGCAGCGGACGTCAATCGTCTGCTGGTGATGATAATATAGATATACATGTAAACATACAGTACTTGTACAGGATTCATAGCCCGAAATGCCTAAAATATAGTCTTCCGCAGATAAGAATAATGGAGAAAGTAGCCGGAATGAGAAAAATCGGTTGCAGAAACAAGTTATAGCTTACAACATCAAGAAGTGGACCAACATCAAGAGCGCCTCGCAGCTGGCCCACCTACCGAGCAACAGGATCGAATTCGCTGAACTGGTGTCCAATCCTCAATAGTTGAAGGGGACAGGGACAAAGAGAAGAATAAGATTAAGCTTTGGATGAACTACACTGCAACTTTTTACATATCCTAAATGAATTATTACTATTTATTTACATTAGCAACATACAAGGATTTTAAATCGTTGGGAGCCAGTCGATTCAAAAGTGCTATATGGAATGAAATACAAGAGACCTATGTCCAGCAGTGGACATCCATCGATTGAAATGATGGTTTATATTTGCATCCAAAATGGTAACAATTTGTAATGAATGTTTTTACTTCACACCATAAAACACATTGTGCTATGAGATTCGTGAAAAAAATAGCAAATACATGTACACATATGTGTATATATATATTTGTCGTGGATAGTAGCGTAGTAATATATTTTTGTGAGATACGCGGATTACACGTCATCTTACCGTTCATCCAGAATATATACCCGCAATACAATTACGCTTCGTCGAAAAGACGTTCTATAATATATCTTTTTTTCCCCCCATTTGTATATTTTAACAATAATCTGTATTAAACAAGGTCCGCGGATATTACTATTGAAGAAATTAATTTTAGTTCTCGCGAAGGGAAACGAATTTAAATACCACTTTGACCTTGGTGTTTCTCAAAAGATTACTAAGCGTAAGGAGAGCTAGAAAAAGGTGGCTGCTTCTTTTGTTACCTTGGTCACCAACAGTACAGCAAATGCTCCCAAAATGTTTGCATTAAATATCACTATTTACTGGTCTCTGTTGCTGAAGATTGTCTAGGCAGGTACGACCGCAGCTCGTATTTCTACCAAACAGTAGTGTGCAAACATTACTGTATTCTGGTTTGAAAAGTGCTGTAGCCAATGTAATTACTAGAGTGTTTTTTTTTCTACCTCACACATCTCCGCGACTCCGTCAGCGCCATCTGCACTGTGCCATGTTGGAGGAAGAGACCCCTCTTAGTCGCGGAGAGTAGGGGGAACGGCGAACAATCCAATCCTTTCACTCCACGACTCAGCAACGGCTGCAGTGTACTGCCTTTATAGCCCACCGGCAACCTCCGTGGTTAGCTGGAGCGGTCACCTAGGTCGGAACATGACAAGGTAGGAACCTGTTCAGAGGAGACTTATCCTCCTATTACAAGGTGATGAGCGCAATATGGTGCAGTGTACATCATTCGAACTAGCGCCACATTGTTATGGGTAAGCGTAACACTTACCAGCTACAATTTATATTAATCGCAGACATAAAACCATACAATCCTATAGCGTTTAAAAAGACATTTCTTTAATTGGAGCTCCTCTCAATGCTTAAATCGTAAAGTGTTTTGTAACTGGCAACAAGCAAAAGCTTTTAAGGGTGCCTCATGAAATAATTACAAAAGCACAAACGGCGAAAAGCCTGCAAAGGAGATGGAATTTCCGTCAGTAATGGCAGAGCTTTCAACAAATGTCTCCAGCTTTTGTTCCGTGTATTATTTAATGTGTGACAAATTATTCTATGTAATTATTCATGAACGATTGTGTCGGTTTAAATTGAGAACAAATAGGTAAGAAACTATTTGTTTGTACTTGGTATGCATAATTTAAGAGTTAATAACAATAAAATTGAAACAAAGAACTTTATAATATACTTGTTTTAAAAGTTTAAAAAGTAAAGGAGTCGCGAACAGATAGTTGCGTATTATAATACGCCTTTCTACTTAATTCTTTGACCATTCTTAAGCACAAACACACTAGTACTTTTATTCGACGATAGCTTGATAAAGCATTTATATTATTATAAAAAAAATTGCCATACAAAATTAATAACATAATTATTAAAAATGTACAGACAAAGATATTTTATAATACTAAATATATATAACACTTAGTTTCAAACCGAAAGAATAAAATTCAATATAATAATGAAATGAAAGGACATTTTCTTTTATATTTTAGGACGAAGAAATATATCGTTCTTCGTTTAGTCCGTCTCATCAATCAGGGTCGAAACACCCTTAAGGTTTTTTCACGGGCATCGAGAAAAAGAAAACGGGGCCAAAAATATTTATGGTACCATGGTACTTCTCCGCTGAATCTTAATTTGTTATGTTAAGATGCTACTTTAGAGATATTTGAAAATGAGATAGCCTACGTAATTTGATTGCTCTTAAAACGAAACCTCTTTATATCTATATATTTATATAATATATAAATGATTGTATGTAGAGACTCATCACGACATAAGGTAAGCTACAAAGTAGCTTTTTTCATTCTTATTTATTATAGACTATTAACTTTAATGTACTAGTCATCCCTATTGGATAAAAAATATCTTAATTGGAATTATATTTAAAAAGAATAAGACATATTAAAGAGTATAGAGTAGTATAAAGTAATAAATCACCGTCATCAATACTTTTGATTCCACTGATACCATTTGCAACGAACCTAGGTCATGTATCTATTGATGATTAGTCGATATAATAACTAACGCTTCATTGTTCTTCCAATAGACGTACTCTTGGGAGGATCCCCATAAGGTGGTCCGACGATCTGGTGAGAGTCGCAGGAAGCCAGTGGATGCAAGCAACGTGGGACTGACCCGAGCGGCCTATGTACGATACTTCATTACTTTAATAATCCATCAACAAGAACTGAATATAAAAAACATTGAATTACATTTGCTACAGGAAAGTAATATACATATCTTTATTAGGTATTCAATAAGAATTACTACAAAGCAATACGATTGTCGATAATGTTACTTGTTTTTGAATAATATTATACAGCTTCCTCGTGTAAAATATTTATGCCATGGCGTGTCGTAAAAGTCAACTAAAAAGGAATACAAGGGAACGCTGAGATTGGTACAGTAGTTACACCTAACGTCAGAGTGGTCATTGTTCAACAGTAGATAGACATATTCTAAAATAACGACTATTAATTAGAAAGTCAAGTCGTAATGATAAAAATTAGTAGTAGAAGTAACTGAAACAGTAATATTGAACATTGATAAATTACTTCATTGTACAGCAGCATAAAAATCTTATTATGTATTGATGTTATAGGATATTATAAAAAGCTTAACAAATATTCAGCTATTTTTATATATAGGCGCACAGTTTAGTAATTGGGTTTATAAACAATCTTCATAATAGCTAATATCTCGGGTTCGCTTGAAATTTAATAAGATGCGGTCCCTAGACTATTATCACATCGTTACTGAGAGTTAATCCTCGCACCCTAATTCTTGTCGAATGAGATTTTCTCTCTCGCACATCTTAAGTCTAGTTAATAATAATAATTTGATAAATCTCGCAAAAAAAAAAAAACATTTTACTCTATTTTCTTTAATTAACATATTTTTCTATTTCACCCTAAAATTCTCTAGTGAAAAATCTCTATATTTATTATGTTAGACATTTTATTACCCCTTCGTAACCATTGGAATTTTACTTAAATTTCATGGAACTAATTTTCGATTTATACATGGTACTATAAAATATTCCATGGAATGAAAACAACGTTATTATCGTCGAATAATATGTTAGTGTTGACTGTTTTATCCTTCTTTGTTCCTTTAAATCAATGCAAAATGCTAACCGTTATTTTAATATTTTTTTAAAGAAAAATATGTGATCTGACACATGTCAAAAGTAAATCAATACACTAGTTTTTAGCTAATGCACTTACCAACGTTAATACCAGTTTCTCTAATTCTATCTAATCATTAATTAAAAAACAGTCTAAAAATTCCTACACAGAGCTAATTTTGAATATGATACGATTGAATAAAGGATTACATATTTAAAATTATGCCTACACTGGTGGTTTCTATTGCCAGAAACCGTCTAGGTATGTACCACCGCAGCACCTATTTCTGCCGCTAAACAATAGTGTGAAAACATTACTGTCTTTCAGTTTGAAGGTTGTAGCTCTAGTGAACTGGGGTAACGCAACGATATGCGCAATGTGCTGCTGTATATCATCCTAACTAGCGCATGTTGTTATGAGCAGCCGTATCGCTTACCGTTAGGTGAACGTCCCACTCGTCTCGTCACTTTGTTGAATAAAAAAAATACATTACGTAGTTGACAAATATCCTTTAATCTATTTAAGAGACAGCCGTAAGTCACGATGGAGAAGACATTAAGAGGACTGTAAATATTATCTGAACTATTTTTTTCAAAGACTTGTATTTGAAACATTGACGCCCTAGATCAGAGCGAAACTGTTGTGAAAGTCTATCTATACAAAGACGGTATGAAAACAAATTAGGCGCGATAAAATAGTATATTATAAGTTTAAACCTGTGGCTATTGGCTTTATTAAAGTTCTTTTCAACCCCAGAAACTCAACTTTCCTATATATACTAATGGTGCTTACTGCTTCCATGCTCAGCCGTGGCGCGTCGTACTTAAATTTTTTGGTCAACATCATTGCACAGATCTTGTGCGGTGCAAACCTCAACTTAAATTGGATACGCTACCGTCCAACATGGTCGAGAGGGGCATAGCCGTGTCCCTCTATCTGGTATGTAGTATCGCTGTCGAATATAAGTGCCAGATCGTCCACAAATCTTTGATAATAGCCCCCTCTCGCGGGGAGTCTTTCAAGTAGCGGCTTCAAAAGAGATTCAAGTTCAAATTCGAGGTTGACAGAAAGTAAATATTCTTCAGGCGTGTGAAGTGTTTGCATTAAATAGTTTCACAAAAAATATACTTATTGATGGTTGATTATCAGCACAGCATAGCTTCTTTCACACTGAGCTGTCTCTGCAACCTATAAACGCCGGTAAATCTACAGGTTTCATTTACGATGGCGTGCTACTGACTTTTTCATCATAGCTAATTGTATAAATGATGGAAAAAACATTATAATGAGATTTTGTATTTTACCGAGCACGATACACTAAAAATGTTTTAATATATAAGAGACTTCCACTTGTTTAGAGATCCATCACGATATCTCTGGAACCATAAGGTCTAGAGACTTGAAATTGGGTAGGAATATTCCTTTTACGGAGTATAGGTCCACTAAGAGTTAATTTTATAAATTTTGTTAATGGGTGACGGCTTGCAAAGCGGACAGAGAACAGCTAGTATAGTAGTAACTAAGTAGAGGTATTGTAGTGAGGTGCGAGGTCTCTGGTCAATGATAACGCACGTAGCAATATAAGCACTATATTGATAATGACAGAGCGATTAAAAGTACAAACTAGTTACTAAGTACAGCCGTATTAGAAAGATCCAGAGAGATCCAGTTGTTGGATACAATTGTATACTTCGTGATAGGCTCACTGGCACGCTTCTTCGTATTATGAAGATTCAGAGAGATCTCTTACCAACCTTCATTTGGCCAGCGTGGTAAGATATGGCTTAATTCCCTATAGGAAGCCCTACAAACATGAAGACCTTTATGGAAGGCCTACGTCCAGTAATGGATCTATCGGCTGCTGATGATGATAGATACAAACTTATACCCTGTACCGACTTTGTGTACCAAATCAATGAAAATGTACAAAAACATATCTATTTGTGTTATGGTACATGAAAATACGATCTATTATTTTTGGTAGCGCCATCTGTTGAGTTCTTTAAAAACTTCTTGTTACAGGTTTAATAAATGTATGGTATTCGCGTAAATATAAGAAAGTATTATAACAACAAATTGTTAATAAAGTTGCATTCATTCTAAATTATATAAAAATTATTTATTTGAAAATTTTAACATTACTTATTATGAATAATAATATATTTACTATCGATGATAATGTACATTAATTATTATCATAAAAAATAACAACAAAACCTTAAAATAAGTACCAAATACCTTTAAGTTTGCCACATTGTTGCGCTTTTATAGACTTTATTTGGATAATTATTAAATTCGTTAAAATTTAAAACCTTGACTTCAAGATTCTTCGCTTGCCACCCATTCTAGATTAGACCACAACCATATACTATGTTTCATCGAAGTATTACTTAAATATGTTTAAATTTGTCTCATGGTTTTTATTAAAAAAAAATATATGCTAACCCGTCTACAGTTAATAAAATTTAAACGTCCTTAAAAGTAAAATTGAAAGGACCCTTGACATAATTCAAAGCGCTTTGATACTGTCTCAATGGACCACCGAACCACCTGATTTCGAAATTTTGTACGACGCGTGCGACAAAAGTTTCCATCTCTAATTCAGCTATACGCCGGCCTGCAAAAACATTTGAAATATAAGTACGTTAAAATACTATTAATTATGTATTTGTTATTAATTCTGAAATTAAATGGTCCGTACTGTTTTTTATTTACAATGAAGTAACTCTTTATTCAAATTTCATATTGTATAAGGTTACAATAAGGTAATAAATGGTGCAGCGTACTCGTACAGTACCATCTGGCTCTCATATGTTGAAACCGGAACATAGCAATACTGTTATAGTGGTAACCAATGATAGCAAGCTTGGTACCAAAAAATTCCACTTTCTACAAAATTTCTCAACTTGCAGCCCCGGTTGAATTAGGACCTTTACATTACATGGCAAGAGTTTTCGTTATTATACGCTACTTTTAGTATAATATATTATTCTTTGAACCAACCTATACAACTCCGAGTTCCGAATCCGAAAGGACTGAAAGCAAAAGGGTGCGCATTTCCATGATACAGTGGATCATCTTTATCGGTAATCCAACGCTCCGGAATGTATTCGCGAGGCCTTGGATAGTGACAATCCATCAACGCAGTATACTGATGAGCGAAAGTTACAAATGTCTGAAATATAGCAACAATATTAATTAAATAGACATAGATAAATTCTAAATACATACATTCCGAGTCGCTTGAAGAAGAAAGGAAAACATAATTATCACAGATGTCCTTTAGTTAAAATCATTCCTCACACATCCTTTTTGCGTCTTTAATGGTTAGCTCGAGTTTACTAAAAAACTTATCACCAACTAAGCCATGGCTCCATGAATTGTACCAGGAACTTCCATTATAATAAACATATACTATAAGCCTTTCATGTCATGACAGTTTAATTTTTTTTTATATATTAATACTTACATGTTTGGGTATATGATAACCAAGAAATTTGTACTCTTTAGACGTTTCTCTCATGTTCCCAGACACTACCGGCATTATCCTCATAGCTTCTTTAATGCAGGCCTTAAGATACGGCCGTTTCTCCGCGCCCGATAATATCTCTTCTCTCAATTTGTTTTGTTTTTCAGGATAATTTGCAAGGAAATATAATGTCGGTATTACCGTATTAGCTGCCTGCAACGTAACCATAATAATTAACTATTTCGTTCATACAAACGGAGATCACAATGAATGAAATAACTGTTCAAAAATAACATTTTTGGATAATCATTTTTTGTCAACTGATTCTGACAAAAAGAATGAAGTAGACGTTACACCTATGAAAATCATAATAACACAGAAACCTGATAACCACAAATACTGGCAAAAGATAAACGGAAATAAAGCTGAATGTTTTATTTTTCGCATCTAGTAAAATAAGATTTGAAAAACTGACATTTTGATAAAGAATAATAAGCATAGAAAAAATCTTTAAACTTAAAACCTAAGATCCGGGACATAGAGAAATCAAATACTTGATACGTTTTTGTGATGTAAACAGATTTTCTGCATTTTTCAACAAAAAACACAGTTACAAATTGTATTTTAGTACTATACCGTACAATATATACACATAAAAAATATCAATAGAATTCTAGATAAAATACGAGAAAAAGGTAATGAAGAACTAAATGTATAAAGAAAATACTGTAACCTACTCACTGTATCCACTCCTGCAAATAACAAATCACTTGCCATTAAACATGCAATGTGTTCGTCAATTTCAAGCAATTTCTCTAATATTCCTTTTTCATTATCCGATTTTTTTTCATTGCGTATTTTCTCCTTCGCATTGTCGATAAAATATTTATTCAACCTTAAATAAAATTAATGACGTAAGCAACGTTTGTATTTATTAAATGAAAATTTAACGTTTTCTTGTCTATAACAAACTCACTTTTCCTGTTCCTCGTATAATTTCATAGCCCTCTTGTAAGATTTGGTGGGGTATAATCTCCAAAGGCTTGGTTTGAAATCTAATTTATCCGCAACCGCGAAAAAGTCATGTACAATTTGAATGAGCTTCCTCGCAGGGGAATCCGCAGGTAGATTAGGATCAAAGCAATTGAGGCGGCCGCCAAGTGCTACGACCCCGATAGACTCTAAAGCCCATAAGTTCATTTCATTGCTCAAATCGCCTTTTATCATATTGTTTTCATCCCGTATTGATCTCATTCTGTAATCATTTAAATTTACAATAAAAAAAATTATATTTGTTGTGTATAGTTTTGATGTTATACAACTTAAGATTATATAATGACCTATCAAATGAATAATCATTAAATTAAAAGTAGTAGTAAGTTACAACATTTAAAGTGTTATAGGAATCAAAATTTCACTTGAATAATAATCAAAAAGAAGACATAAACAATAGAAAGTTATATTACATTACTTTTGATAGCTACTTTACCTTTCAATCATATCTTTCGCTACTTCGTCGAGTATCGTCGAGTACAACTTTATAGTTTTAGGTTGCAGCATTACTGGGTTGACCGTAGAACGCAGCTTCTTCCATTGTTCACCGTGACTGTGAATAAAATAATGCAGCAAATAAGAAACGTTGTTAATCTAGAATTGTTTGTTATATAAGACAAGATTGATGACATTCCAAGAATAACGCTTGTGTTAGAAAATAATTCATGACTACATTAAAGAGAGAAAATTCAAACTTCAAATTTGTAAGGAAACGCACCCAAAAGCATTAATCCTTTGGTGTAATCAACTACTATTTCTCTTATATTTTATTTGCAGTATAATTAGCAACATTCGGTAAAAATTCAATGAAATAAAGCTTTAAAATACGCACTCGGTTACCAATCCAGTTACTTCGTCAGAGATTCCTTTCTTCTTTTTATATACTTTACGATAATATTCCAATGATTGGAATCCAGGTCGCTTTGGCATCAAATTTTCACTTCTTAAAACCTTAAATTTAATAATAATCTAATGTCTTAAATACAATCAAAGAAAACAATTCTAATTTAGTTGCTGCCTTGTTTCTATTCCATGTGGTGTCAGCACAATATACATCTTTTTCTATTCCTTTCTATCAGTCGTCAAGCCACGATCCACTCTTTACGCATCTCACTCCTAGCGCATGACTCACGTTAATTTTAAATTTTTACAACAAATTACTTACATAAGCGATAGTCTCAGCATCGTACAACAATATTAAAGTGGGCGATCCGAACAGTCCGGGAAGTCGTACAATCGGTCCATAAGTTTTGTATAGTCTATCGAGCAACTCCAATCCATCAGCTTTGTACAAAGAGCCTGCGATAAGTAGATGTATATTACAGTATATCATAAACGAAATGCGAGATCTTAGCGCATCGTTTGACCATTGTTGGCCTCTTTAATACTAAACGGTTAAAAATTATTCATCTTATCAAATATCTTCTACTTATTTTGACGTTACCAAATCATAAATGTAGAAGTTGTCAAACCATCAAATAGTAACTAAATTCTAAAAGTTATGCTACTTTAAGTTTTCTTCCATTTTCTTATGGAATAATTTATTAATGGAAGTATATATTCCGCTGAATTTATACCTTTATACTATTAGTACCAGATAGCAATTTAATATTCTATTTCAAGGCCACGCTCGGTTGGAAATATAGGCACAGATTAATTTACTACACTGAAGCATGTTGTATGAATCAACAAGCGGGCCTATTTTAAATGACCATGAAAATCGAAGGTAAATAAAAAATTCCCTTGCAACACATTATAGCCATTTGCTTCACTCAATACACACTAGACTTATCGCTTTAAGTTGTAACTATTGAATAATCTGAATAGTAGTTACATTAGTAATTTTAGTTCATTCAATAAGATATACTTAAAACTGCTTGAATACTGGGAACGTGTTAGAGAAAATGGCTACATGTAATGCAGGACTACCTAAGAGCAAACATTTGAAATATAAAATTCAAATCGGCACTGCTTTTATTCTCATCATCTTACGATATAACAAATACTATTTTCTGTTAGCCTTTTTTACCATCTACGTCTGTATGTAGCGTAAAGTATATTTTACCTCGGTCCTAGGTTCCTCCGGGAAATTAAACCCGTCTAAAATTTACCTGGTACGATATCTAAAATAAATACATTTTTGCTCTTATAAACATATTTCATAAAACACAAAATATCTTTTACCTCCTGGGAGAAAGTGGTGAAATGACGATATGAATGGTAATTGTGTAGGTCCCGGAATCTCATCGCATGATTTGAGTTGTTGAACTGTTTCCGAAGTGTTGACTGCTACATTGTTGACAGACGAAACGAGCCTACAATGAAACTTCTATATACTGACGTTTTCCATTTATCCTTAGATTCGTCAAACATAAATAAGAAACTAAACACATTAGTTTAACTACTACTGAGAAAATTCTAATGTATAATGTATAAACGATTAATGTTCATTTGTTAAAATTAAATAAATCTATAAATAAAAGGTAAAATATCATGAAATAAACACTTATACTTTAATATCGATATCAATATCAGCGGTAAACAGAATAGTTCTAGATATTTGATAACATTAATATAGCACACAAAACCGGTTCTTGTTATAAAACTATCCATTATAATTTCCATTCAAAAAACTAACAAATATACACATGCAAAATTTGTTTATTAAAAGAAACTCTCAGAGTTAGAGTTAGTCTAGTAAATACCTATATTACATTAAAATACAACTATTCGTTTATTTTGCACTATTGAAAAAATCACAATGGATGACCTTACCTTGTCCAATTATAATTATTTACTTTGATTTTCAAAACCGGTCTCAACTTTGAGGTGTGCATGTTTTAACGTTTAATTCTCACTTTGAAGTAATGCAATTATCACAAGATCCTGCACATTTCACAATAAAAACATTATTACAAAACGAAACGTTATCTATTGATATTCATATTTTTATATATTGCGCATTACAGTGATGCGGCTTATCAACGAGTAGTGTTATGATTGTATGATGACTTCGACCTTGGTGTAACCGTGGACGCGCACAAATAGAACCGGAGTAGATGTGTATTGAACACCAGACTAAGACTAAGACTGAATGGTTTAGATTTCTAATTATAACTTGAATCGTTGTTAGTCATTTGTCTTTAAACATAAAAATTTTCGTATTTAACACCTAATGCAGATCAATATAAAATACTTGAACATTTTAATCATAATATCATAAATTGTTCTATCTAAACCGGTTCACGCAAAACAAAGATCGATATATAAGTAAATCTATATATGTAAGAAAAATAGAGTTTTACTTTTTGCGACATGGGGACCATTCAACGGTCGATGATTGAGATGAGATGAGATTGATTGCTGAGACAAGGCTATTTATTTTTTGAATTTTGTGGTGCCTTCATTTTATCTCATATAAACGTTAGAAAACCTTTTTTTTCTTATTATTTATACGGTTGCCGTAGTTACGATTGCTATAGAAAGTTTAATTCTATATTACAGCCAGTAAACCGGGCGGAGAACATGTAGTTGTATTATAATTATAAATTATTATATAATATAATTTACAAAGTTTTAAACTTATAACAATGTATAAGCACATCTATATTATTACAACATTTGGACTGTCATATATTAATTACTATACTTCCATAATTGCTAACTTCTTAATCTAATGTGCATTACTCCTCTCATACTTCTTGTTTTCGCTTAGCAAATATGTTTTTGCAGAAATTGTACAATGTTTTTAAATCATCATCGTCATCAGCCAATAGATGTTCACAGCTGGACAGAGGCCCCTTTCAAATATTCCCACATCAATCGGGTTAGGATTCATATGGAAGGATTTAGGATACTTCCAACCATGCTTGTCCCATGCGATTTGGTGAGAGCCAGGGCCTCGTTTTTTGATCAACAGTATGCACCACGACTAGGTGAGGTTGGCTTAGATCCCGTAAATTGTTGTGCGGGAACCCTTACGTCCCGAATAAATTGTTTCGTTTGAAAAAATTTTAACGGGATGAAACACCTCTGAAATATGTGGGTTGCTACTTGCGCCGATAAACTTTGAATATTGCTAGTGTAGTCGCAAACCATGCATAGGATCTCAAGCGGAGGATGAATGGATGCCATAGTTTTAGAATGCCTTTTTTGTTTGAATTTTGTAAAGATCCGATCTCAGTTAACGTACTCAGCAAAAGGAATATTTCTATCAAATTTCAAGTCTTTTGTATAGAAGACATAAATAAAACTTCATACACTACTATAGATATTATCGATATTTATTGTTTATTAACGTTTCGAATGTTTTGCAGCACTTATAGTTACAGGAGAACTGAGATGGTGGATGGTATAGTATATAGCCATAGTCATCACGGAATACCATTGTAGCTCGCGGATACCGGATCCGCGAGCCCTGAGTTCGATGAAGCCGCTATGCTTGTCAATAAAACTGCGGCACAAACATTATCATAAAAAAAACGGAATACCTATAGGTCTAAGAGGATCTGATGGCAAAAAAAATAGCGATGTTCATATGGCAACAAAAAAAATGTCATCTGTCAGCTGAAATTTCGATTAATTGTTTTTGGTTTGGCTTCAAATTTCCTTTAAAAAGTGGTGAAAATGTCGAAGAATCCTCTTCGATCGCAAGCAAGAAATATTGTTTTCAATATTTATCAAAGAATACTTGATGAACAAGGTGCAGAACAAACACAATCATCGATATTGACCCATGTGCAAGCGTCGAGTGGTTAGTAGGAATAATATGTCTTGATATTTTGGTTTATTAATGTTAAAAAAATCGTTTGGTTGATTAAAAACGTCAATAGACCTGTAAGTGATAAAAAATCTTTTACAGAAGAAGCTTTCTCTCAAGTAGCGATCGATGAATGGCGAAAATCTTGTGAACATATAACAAAAATTGAAAATTAGTTCATAGAACAAGCTCGATTCATTGAGATGCAGGAGGAAACGTTTATCATAAATACTGTGTCTTCCTCGTCTTCCTCCTCCGATGAAGATTTTTTTATGGATGTGCAGTATTTGGAACCATTTTCAAGTTCAGATAGCCTATAATTAATTAATAAACTCATGAACAGAATAATTGGAGTTTTCATCTAAATTTCGTGCCCCACATTCGCCACAGTAAGATTTTCAAAAATTATCCTTAATCATTGGATAACTTTTTATATTTGCATGTATCACACACAGAATCAACCGCTATTAAAAAAAAAAGTATCAAAACGTTTTACTCCAATTTCTCCAGTATTGCTAGCGTCAATTTCTTTTTTCTCTTTTTGCCATCAGACCCTGGTAGACCTATATTTTTATTATTATTAATAGCAGTCCAAACTAATAATTAATTAAATAAGTTTAGCAATATCCGTAAACCTTTTTTTATTTATGTATAATATTCGCTTAAATATAAGAAATCATTAATATTAATATGTATGCCGCATTTATAAAAGTTACACCTTGAATGACGATGTGCGCTACATACAATAATAACGTTGTATGACACAAATTTAAAAATCATATTAATTTTTTTTTAAATAGCAAAGCATACCGTAGCATTGATGAGTATTTTAAAAATAATAATATCTTATTATGTCAGTCTAGCCATCTTTTGGGTTATGTCGGTGACCTTAGTTCTTCTGCGGATGTTCACATTACTGATTCGATTGCGCGGAATAACTCCGTATAGCCCTCTACGTCTCAAAACGAGTTTATGTAATGAATTATTTTCAATAGGAAATGTTAACGTTTTCTCTACTGAAGATAATTCACACAATTTAAACACTTCGCCACTTTATTGTTTGCTCTCATCTCTGAATCACAACCACGTAAAATTCAACGACGTACCACATGCAAATGTACGATAATATGCAATTAATACACACGTATAACATAGTAGTTTTTATAATAATTACATAATTAATAAAAACAGTATCCTGATTATACTAGAGGAAATTATGTTTATACGTCCTTAAAAGTAAAGTTGAAAGGACCCTTGACATAATTCAAGGCGCTTTGATAATGTTTCAATGGACCACCGAACCATTCGACGCGGAAATTTTCAATTATACGAGCGACAAAAGTTACCATCTCCAATTCAGCTATACGGCGACCTGTAAAAACGTACACAATCTGTATTCTATGCATTTAAAATTATAACTATACATTTTTAAAGGGGTGTAAGGGGTCCCGCACAACAGCTCACGGGACCCTAGCGAACCTCAACTGCTCATGATGTACCCTGCTAATCAACAAAGAAGGCTCTAGCTCTTACCTACTCGCATTGAGCCAGCGTTGTGGGAAATGACTCAGATCCTCCCAGATAATCCACAAACGTGGTAATATTTGGGGGAAGCATATGTCCAGCTGTGGACGTCTATCGGCTGACGATAATTATTTTGAACTCGTTATTCATTTTTAAATTAATAGTTCATACCGTTTTTATTTACGAAAGGCTTACGTTATTCTCAAGTTCATCTGTATGAATATACGGTAGATTTATAATATTAGGGGGACCGGAAAGTAATTTCTTACGCTAAATACAAACACATACATTTTTAACGAGTCTTTATTTTTAATCAATGATGTATTCCCCATCATTGTCAATAACCTTTTGCCATCTAGTGAGTAAATTTTCAATCCCTGATCGATAAAAATTAATTGGTTTTTCGGCAAAATATCTAGAGATGGCATTTTGGATATTATCCAAATTTGCAAATGTTTTGCCACTTAAAAAGTGTTGCAGCGCTCGGAATAAGTGGAAATCCGATGGTGCAACATCGGGCGAATATGGTGGATGAGGCAGCACCTCCCACCCCAATTCATTAATTTTTTCTAGAGTTCGCCTTGCGCAGTGCGGTCTTGCATTGTCATGTTGGAGAATGACGCCTTTTCGGTTGACAATCGCTGGCCACTTTTCAATTAAAGATTGATTGACTCGCTGCAATTGTTCGCTGTAGAGGTCTGCAGTAACAGTTTCTCCAGGTTTCAGTAATTCAAAATGAACAATGCCGCGAATACTCCACCAAACACACAAAAGCGCTTTTTTGGGGTGTAAACCTGGCTTAGCAGTACTCCGAGGGATTTCATTTGGAGAGAGCCACTGCCTTTTGCGTTTTGGGTTATCATACAGGACCCATTTCTCATCTCCTGTGATCAAGCGATCAAAAAACGCTTCTGTGTTGTGTCGTTGAAGCAATAAGTTGCATGTGATTGATCGGTTAGCCTTATTCTGTTCGGACAGATTATGCGGGACCCAAACACCTGCTCTGCTTACTTTTCCAATCTGCTTCAAATGTTCTTGGATGGTCGACCAAGGTTTGTTGAGACTGTTTGACAATTCCTCGATCGTCTGACACGGATTTGCTTCCACTTCCGCCCTTAACACGTCGTTGTCTAACGCTGATGGTCTTCCTGATCGATACGAGTCGGAAAGATCAAAATTACCCGATTTGAACTTGGAAAACCACCTTTGGCATTTACGAATGTCCAGTGCATTTGGATAAACATCGCAAATGTTTTTGGTAGCAACTGTTGCGTTATTTCCCTTGCGAAACTCAAAGAGCATGCAATGCCGGATGTGTACCTCTTCTGGTATTTGGCTGGCCATTTTACCCAAAATTACAAAAAAAAATTGTAATTCAATTGTCTATAAGTAAAGAAATCACTATAACCTCACAATGTCTTTGGTACGCCTCTGAACAAAACAATGAGCTGACAAATGACAATCAAGTATTGGCATGCGCAGAAACGACATTACTTTCCGGTCCCCCTATTATAACAGTGACAGCTAGCTTTGTTCGAAAAAAATTCCACACACAACTAAACTTGACAACATATGGTCTCGAATCGAATCAAAGACTTCTTTCTTTGTTCTAAGCTTGTTTTTATAAAAATATTATTCTTTGAACTTACCTATACAACTCCTAGTTCCGAATCCGAAAGGACTGAAAGCAAAAGGATGCGCATTTCCATGATACAGTGGATCATCTTTATCGGTAATCCAACGCTCCGGAATGTATTCGCGAGGCCTTGGAAAGTGACAATCCATCAACGCAGTATACTGATGAGCTAAAGTTAAATATGTCTGAAATATAGGAATTACATGTTTAGTCAATGATTACTTAAATTTATTAATAGTAATTAATAATCGATTTTATTATCTACAGCGAAAACTGATTTCACTTGAATTTCATGTAGTTTGAAGTAAAAATATTTTCGAGGATATTGAGGCGCGCTTGCCTACAATACTCTTGCTTTCATATATTTACAACCGGTGTAGAGTTTTGACGGCATATTTACAATATAAAGGTAGTAAGTAGTCAAGCATGTTTGAGAAACCTTATCGTCAACCAAACTGTCCTGAGAATTGAACAAGAAATTTGCATTATACTAAGTAATCATGTCCCTTTTATGTCGAAACAGTTTAAATTTTTTAGTATTAGCACTTACATATTTAGGTATATGATAACCAAGAAAATTGTATTCCTTAGACGTTTCCCTAATGTTTCCAGCTACTACCGGCATTATTCTCATAGCTTCTTTTATGCAGGCTTTGAGGTACGGTCGATTTTTTACACCCGATAATATCTCTTCTCTCAATTTATCTTGTTTTTCAGGATTTTTGGCAAGAAAATATAAAACAGGTATTACCGTATGTGCTGCCTACAATGTAACAATAATAATATTGAATTATACTATTTCATTCATATATACTTCACAGCCTACTTAGATCACAAGAAATGAAATAACTCTCAAAAAATATTATTTTTGGCTATTCCTTTTTAATTAACTGATTTTGGCGCAAAAATGCAGTAAATATCATATCGGTAATTATCATAATTTACCGCTAATAAAGGTGTAGGTTAAAATTCAAGTACAGTTAGTAAAAGATTAAATAAACTAAAATTTATGATATCGATAATCTGATAAAAGGATAAAAATGTTCTCTAAATAAAACAACTTGCAAGAAAACAAATAGATTAATTAATCTATATGAATAGGTAAATCCGTATATACATAAATATAGACTAGATTAGTTTTTTCTATTCAAACTGATTTTCTACTTTTTCACTCACCACATAAAACACAAAGTCAATTCTAAACACAATTTACAAAGTAAATTCTAGAATAAACAATTTAATTAAGAACTTAATTATCATTTCCATTCCAAGAGAGAAATACGAGAAAAAGATCTAAATGAAATCAAAAACAATATAAACTACTCACTGTATCCACTCCTGCAAATAATAAATCACTTGCCATTAAATATGCAATGTGTTCATCAATTTCAAGCAATTTCTCTAAAATTCCCTTTTCGTTATCCGATTTTTTTTCATTATGTATTTTCTCTTTTGCATTGTCAATAAAATATTTATTCAACCTTAAATAAAATAACTGAATTATTCAACGAAAATTTAACATTTTTCTGTTCCTATTAAACTCACCTTTCCTGTTCTTCGTATAAATTCATAGCTCTCTTGTAAGATTTGGTGGGGTATAATCTCCAAAGGCTTGGTTTGAAATCTAATTTATCAGCAATAGCAAAAAAGTCATGTACAATTTGAATGAGCTTCCTCACAGGGGAATCTGCAGGTAGATTAGGATCGAAGCAATTGAGACGGCCGCCGAGTGCTACGACTCCGATAGACTCTAAAGCCCATAAGTTCATTTCATTGCTCAAATCGCCTTTTATCATGTTGTTTTCATTCCGTATTGATCTCATTCTGTAATCATTTAAATTTACAATAAAAATCTTTTGTACATCTTCGTGTGTAGCTTTGATGCTATACAACTTAAGAGACTTAAGTAATGGATTTATCATAAGTAAATAATGATTAAATTCTTACGAAACCAAAATCTTTTAACTGCATTTAACATGTTATAGGAATCTAAATAACGCTTAGAATTCGGTAGAATAATATTTGAATAGAAATAGAAACAATTGAAATTGACATTACATTACTTTTGATAGCTACTTTACCTTTCAATCATATCTATCGCTACTTCGTCGAGTATCGTCGAGTACAACTTTATAGTTTTAGGCTGCAGCATGACTGGGCTCACCGTAGAACGCAACTTCTTCCATTTTTCACCATGGCTGTGAATAAAAGTGTATAATCGTCATATGCAACAAAAAGAAAACCGATTCTAGAATTGTTATTTTTATAAGAAAATTGTATTCGCACTCTGTTATCAGTCCAGTTAACTCGTCCGAAATTCCTCGCTTTTTTTTATAAACTTTGCGATAATATTCCAATGATGGGAATCCAGTTCGCTTTGGCGTCAAATTTTCACTTCTTAAAACCTTAAAGTTAAATATAATGATTAGAATTCAATGACTAAACCATCATAATTACATTTTATTAATACATTACAATTGCCTGTGACTACATGTCGGGTCAGTATATCTTCTTCCATTCCCTTCTAATTAACCTCTAACTCACTATCTACTCCTTACGCCTATGCTTTCACACATATCATCATCACCTTAATTACGTCTGCTACTGGACATAGGCCTCTCCAATGATCTCCAAATAGATCAGTTCTTTCAAATGTGGTGGAGGTTAATTGTTAATTTTTTGCGAGAAGCTACTTACATGTGCGATAATGTCAGCATCATACAACAATATTAAATCGGGCGATCCAAACAATCCAGGAAGTCGTACAATCGGCCCATATGTTTTATACAGTGTATCGAGTAACTCAAAACCGTCAACTTTGTACAAAGAGCCTGACACAAACAGATACGTTAAAGTATTTCACAAATCATATTTGAGATTCATTGAAGCGGTTTGACCATTGTTAAACAGATAAAACGATGGAAATATAATAGATTGCTTCATAATATTTCGTGTGAAGTAGAAGATATAATCCACGAAGGACACTTGTTTGGAAATTATGAAAATCACAATCACTTTTATGTCATAAAACTTTAGAATACACATTTTCACTTAAGAATTTATAAATCAACACTTCTCTTTATAGATTCTCTTTATGGAAACAAGTAAATATATTAATATTGTTTTTTTTGTTATGAATCATTGTTATTAATGGTTGTATAAAACTTCTATTTATTCCGTTAAATTTATATTTATCCTATTCCAAGACCACATCTTTTAAAATTAAGCACAAACAAATTCATGTGCCAAATATAATTCTATTCAACAAGTAATTAAAAGGATTAATTGATAATAAACAGATTAAATAGACGGTAAAGAAAATGCCTAATGCAAAACATTATGGTGATATTCACTTACTCCACACACCATTCACTGCAGTCATCGCTTTAAAATATAGACTAGCAAGTTAATACAGGAATGCTATAATATTTCCGTACAAATACGTAGTAACAGAAATAGGCACTACGATCGTAATAACAAGTAAAAACGGTATAGGCAATATAGTAAAAATTCCATTTCCTAATAACCATTGCCGTTTACGTCCTGTATTATCCTGTATTGAGTAATGTATATTTCGCCGAAGTATTTCCTCGGACAAATGAAACCCCTGTAAGATTTAATTAATACGCTATCCAAAAAGAACATAGAATCTTATAAACATATTTTATAAAGTGCTTCAAAATGCTTTTCACCTCCAGGAAGGAAGTGATGATACGTCGATATGAGTGGTAATTGTTTAGGCCCCGGGATCTCATCCCATGATTTAAGATGTTGAACGGTTTCCGAGCTGTTGACTGCTACGTTGTTGTCAGACGAAACGAATCTACAAAGAAACACTTATGCAATAACGTTATGATTGATTTTTTTTACACATTTCCGTCAAATATATAATTACAGAACTAAACTCAATGAAGAACTATAATCCGAATAATGAGCGAGCGTAAAAATTATTTAGATCCCGAGTCTTCACAAACAGCCCAGAATCGATTATATTTCTGAAATAACTTCTATTCAAAAGTTCTTTATTTTAAGTAGTTAAAATTTTAACTAAATTTATGTCTTTGAATATTTATGAATGTTTAATACTGTATTTGAAATAAAACATAAAACAGCAACTATTAAGTACATTTATTGTGTTCTCTAATTTATTTATTCAAAGAAAAAATTATAAATACAATTCAATGGAATATCAGTATTTAGGTTTTGTATATTAGTAATGCTAGTATACAAAATCTAGAATGATATAAAAGAATTATATTAAATTATCTTACCTTTTGCAGCTATAATTGTTTACATTGATTTTTAAAACCGACCTTAACTTCGTGGTCTGCATTTTTTTATCTGTAACTCTTTAAATTAATGCAGTTATCACAAGAAACAACAATACTCTGTTAACTATAAAAATGACGTTAAAAATCGAAATGTTCTTCATTGAAATTCATATTTTTTTTTTCTTGCGCGTTGCAATGATACGACTTATCAACAAGTAGTCTTATGCTTATTTGATGACTTTGTCTTTGTTACAATCGTGAACGCGCTTAAATAGAACTGAAGTTGGTGTGTAATGAACACCAGACTAAAACTAATTTGTTTAGATTTCTAATCATCACTTCAAACTTCGTCAGTTTCTACTTACCACAGTAAAAATTTATAGCTTCAAACATAATATGTACCAAAAAAGTTATTTGAATATTTAAATCACAGTAAAATATATCGTTCTTACGAAACACGTCCCGCAAAATAAAGGTTAATATAAAACGAAATTATATACATTACATAATTTATGCTTAGACTTTTTAAACTAATTGTATAAGTCTGGTAAGGCATAATTTATTATTATAATGCCTAACTTCTTAATCCGATTTACTTTACTCCTATTGTCAAATTGTAAACATTACGAATATAATGCACTAAAAGTCTAAAGTAATTATTATTTATTATCATTATTAGAATATGATACAAATTATTATTATTAATACATGGTGTACTATTCAATACATAGCATAGTATTGAAGGCAACTTTAGACTTTCACGTTACCCAATTATGTAAAAAGGTACTTTTAAGGACAACTTTTGTTGGTTGCTCATGACTTTATCTAACTATTAAAAATATATTAGTTGTCTTTCTTGAAACAAAGACAATGTACAACACGAGACCGCTTATTTAAGTCGTGGTAGAGATCTGCAACATTTAAAAACTAGTCAATGAGTGTGATGTAATCACGTCCCACTGATAGCACATTATCAGTGTCGTCTGATGAAATAAGAATAGATACTTTGAAAAGAAATGCTAATGACGTTGCTGGTGCCCTTTCGTATTTAATTAACAAATCTCTAGAATTAATAGATAGATACGATCCATTAATTATATACGAAAGAGTACTCTAAAGAGTCTTAAATAAGAGAGAGATTCCGATACATCGACGTTTTTCTTAATTTAAATCTTTGCTAAAAACTGAGACGATATAAAAATAGTACGAATAATTACAGACCCATTACACTACCAATCACTGCTAGAGTAATAGAGTAAATTATAATATGTACATAAGATTATACGTTATTTTTTAGAAAACGTGTCGTGACTAAAGAGCCCCTTGCTTTCAAGAGTTACTACATCATTAGACTGGTTACATTTAATAAAAACTATAACAGAAAACTTCAATAATTTTTAAACACTTGTATGTTTATTAAGTGGAATGAGTGCTTATTACTTTATTATAAAACATCTCTATTTTGTGTCAAAATTCATAAAAAAAAATATTATTAAACAATAGGCATAATTTAAAAGAATATAGCAAACTCGTGAAATATATTTTAATATTTAGTATATTATTATGACGATCAGACATTGGTTTTGAAAACACAATTGATAATTTTTTTTATTCCTATGTATATAGTAAAGACACGCTAGATCATAGATACACATTACGTTTAAGTTTGTATCAACTATCTATAAGTTAAACGGGAAAAAGAAATTTTAAATGTAATAAAGAAAGTAATAAAAATTATATAAAAGTTCTTTAGGTAAAGATATATTCTTAAGGCAAATAATAATTCTATTTAAAAAATAACACTGAGGCGCAATAATCGCAGAGATGACGGTAAGCGTAATTTGGCCCTTGTCCTACAAGTTACGTGCTCCAGTAGTTCTCCGACGTGAGATAAATTTAAAGATACCCCAAAGGAGCCGGTCGACTGTAAAATCTTTAGAACTGGTCCCCGTCTTACTGGGCTTTTTGCAGAGCTTTTATAAATCCGGTGATTGGTAAAAATCCTTTTCTTCATTGCCGTATACTTCATCTGTAAATGTTAGTTTCCAATAGACATCACCTACTATTTATTCCTTAAAATAGCGTCAAATATCGCATTTTGTCAAAACTAATCAAAAGAGATTTATTATTCTTATTTAAGCAAATCCTATTTTTTATTTGTTCATTCCAAAAAAAATATTACACATATTCTTTGCATCTTCGACTTTTTACCTTCTCAGTTTTAAATATATATGTGATATCCTTAAACAAGTTTAATAACAAAATGTGAAATTGTTTTTGGACAGACATTGTACCAAGCCTAATTTAAAATTTAAAGTATAATTCTTAAATATAAAAATTTTGCAGCATTAACTGTGATAAAAAAAAGATTCGCCATATACCAAATGAAATAGAATTTAGATGAGAGCTAATAAGTCCTCAATGATTTATTAATTATAGCTGAAAACAAAAAAAATTGGTTTGACCACATGGGAGCTAAATAGCTAAAGACAGTGGTTAACAAAATTAATGTAGTCAAAACATAACCAACAATATCGCATAAAACATAAAAGGTTTATAAATTAAGATGATCGAAGCGTTCACCTCTGTTTTTATTCAATATATTTTGGGTAAATCTCTACAGAATTGCCCATAAGCTGTAAATACCATAGGCATCTTTATATATATTCGAACTTTAAAGGTATTCTACTACGTCTTATTGGGATACACAACTTATAATTACTAAATTATAATGCCTAGTTACAATATATACATAATTCTTATCAATTTTTGCTCGATATCGACTGTTTCCAAGTATGTAGTAAATTGAACATTTGAATCCTATCACTATATGTGTTTCATCTTCATCAAATTTTATTTACAGCTCGTGCTACATTCAATTGCAGATAAAACTGGCATATCGTTAGAGTAATTTATTTAACAATTTGTACAGCAACCAAGACGAGATCGACCATTTTACAACCAGCGGTACTTCTGTCTTTAAAATATTTCCATCTATTATCTGTAACAATGTAGTTAATGTAGTAGCTTAGCAGTTAAAATATGCAATTATACGTTCTTAACTATATTTATTATTCGTGACTGAATGTGAAAACGTGTTTTGGCTGTTTACTTCTTAAATTAAACTACCTGTTTAAATGTGTGTAAATGTAATCTGTAGGTTTTCCTAATGTTCTAATATTCAACCCCTTCGTTTTTCCTGTAATCACATTTACATTTTTCATCATCTACAGGGACGTCAACAAATAAACTATAATTTAGATATTAAAAAAGTGGATTTCTGTCTACGTGTTTCACTGACTGATGGTTTTCAATATTATTATATAATGTCTAATACTACTTGATAAAATGAAGTTTCAATGTTGATACATATTTTCTTATTACATTGTTATATATATTTTAGTATGCCATCAACGATAAAGCTACTCGGTCGGTTCTTGACCCGCAGTTATTTATAAGGGTCACGAGAAATAACTTGTTTAGAATATCTTAGTGCGTCACACATTCCGCGCGCCTATACAAATGTTACAAATATGAAAGGTAAAAACTATTAAAAATATTAATAATACAGCACAAAGTATTAAAAATTCAATTTAATTATTAAATTTTCTTATATTTAGTACACTAACAGTTTTATATATTTTCAGGAATTAAAAATTTAACCTTTAAAAGTGGTACTTTAAAAGTGCAGTTTGAGGGAGATTTTATAGTAGAATTCGAGACCATTTGGCTGAGAGATCATTGCAGGTAGGAAAACTAATTTTTAAATTTAATAATTTTTAACATCACCATCATCAACTCACAACAGTCTACTCACTACTCGAATAGGCCTCTCAAAAAGAACACCACTCAGCACGTTCTCCGGCTATTTACATAAAGTTGCTGCAAGCCGCTTTGTTCATCGGTTAAATCATCACTCATTCGATCAGTGGACTATCATATTTATATTGTTATATAAATATATATTATAGTATCATATTCCACCACAATCTAATCGTAACATAACAATGAAAACAACAGATCCATTGAAATATGGATTACCTAAGCTTGAAGATGTTATTTATAAATGAGCAATATAAACAATTTGTTTATTTTTCGCTTCGAAAGCTATTTTGTACAAAACAATGGAAATTGTATCATAATTATTTTCTATAAGTCAAACTTTTTTTAAAGTTGTAACTTAAATGTATATTTTTGCTGCATTATTAAATACAAATATTATTTTTGCAGATGTTCCTTATGCTACCGATCCGATACTTTTCAAAGGGTCTTGCATTTAATGGATATCCCGGATTCAGATATTGCTGATATAAAATTCGATAAGGACAACATTTTTATAACTTGTTAGTAAGATGTTGGTAGAATTGTTATGATTATCTGTATCTAACACTAATACACCAGTCAACGTAGTTAATTAAACTACAATTTATTTCCTCGCTTCTCTGTTTAGCGACAAAAATTTTGATTTGAAATTTTATGTAATTGTTCCATCATTCATATTCTTAGAACGTATTTTAGGGGATGACAAGCACGAGTCTATCTATAAAGCGGACTTTTTAGTTCAATTCGATTACAATAGTTGGGTGAACAAACGAAAACGAAGTCCAGTGTTATGGAGTGGGGAAGAAATTGCTGAGAAAGTGGCACGAGTTCCGTTAAACGAATTTCTTAACAGTGGGAAAGGAGCACGTACTGTATTTCAATCGCTTCTGGACTATGGTATTGCATTGATTGAGAATGTAAGACATTTTTTTTTCTTTACATGTAAACAGTTTGAACTACCCTTTCAGTTATTTTTTTTTATCAAGTAACAATCACTGGAAGTGATGGATGTAGATGGTAACGATCTATAGGCCAACTTAATGTGAAAGGGAGTATCATCAATAATTCACATTTTAATTAATTTCAAATTTGCTGTTGATGAATACGAAAACAAAAAAATATTTTTGTAAATGTACCGCCGTTTTAATTTAAATTTATTTCTGACCGGACGAGCCGAAATAATTATAATGTACGTAATTGCGGTCGGCGGCCCTCAATTATTGGCATAATTGAATAACAAAAGCTCTGGGAATTTGCATGAAGTATTTTATTATTTCCAGAAATAAATATGTAAATTTTTATCCACAAAATGTTTTTGCGTTATAATAATGGTAAACACAAGCATTATTTTAAAAATACAACATTAATATAAGGGGGCAGTTTCAAAAATACATAAATAACATATTTTTAAGCCTTGGTTGGAATGGACAAATTATTTATTTTGTGATGCAAATAATTCAATTACTTACATCATGTGATAATATATTATTTTAAGGCGACAAGTGAAAACAATCTTTAAATCAGTCTAATAATCGACCACGACCACCACAGCTTCCATTTCTGCCGCCAAAAAATAACCGTGTTCAGAATTTAGGGCGCTATAGCTAGTAAAAATGCTGTGGTAAGGAGTTTTAACATCATGTGTCTCGATGCGACGAGCACTATGTAGAGCAGTGTTTACCAAACTAATAATTGTTACATGTAGTAAACAATTATATCACTTGTCACCAGGTGAACGACATGCATAATTAGAAAATTATTTTCGTATCTTGCTGTATATGATCAGATGTCGCTCCCTAACTATTCTATTTAGAGTTGTGAACTATAGTTATTGTAGTGATTTCGAATGGTTAATATATTTTATTATTTTAATACTCAGAATAAAGTGGATCAAAATATTAGATTTTAAAATATAACTATTGCAACGTTTGAATCTTTTTTAGGTGGAGCCAACAACGGCGGCTACAGAAGAAGTATGTAACGCACTAGGTGGCGTTCAGCGTACAATATTTGGAGGAATGTGGCTTGTGCACACTAAATTCGATCATGCAGATACAGCCTATACTAACATTCCATTAGCTGCACATACAGACAATACTTATTTCACTGAAGCTGCCGGGTAATACTTATTAACTTACAAATAATTCGAAAATTTATTAGACCAAGACACCGGAAGACACCAAAGTGGATAAGATCCGTACTAACAAAAGTTTATAACAATTTATTAACAAGAAATTTAAATGCACACCACATTAAATCATGTCGATAATAAAAAGATTTTAGTATCAAATTTTATATCACAAGTTGCATTATGAACACCAGAATATTCGTAACGATGTGATTATAATTACTTGAGG
The DNA here is from genome assembly GCA_033220335.2 of Troides aeacus. Classification (NCBI taxonomy): domain Eukaryota; kingdom Metazoa; phylum Arthropoda; class Insecta; order Lepidoptera; family Papilionidae; genus Troides; species Troides aeacus. Next base: position 3,248,695 of record CM067275.1, on the reverse strand, counting down.
CAACACTTATTTCAATATTACACCCTCTTATACGATAACAATATTTAAGCTTAATTCAAGAATTTTAAATATATGAACCAGTATTACAAGAAACGGGTCGTTATAATATATCTTTAAAAATTGATCAACGTTTAAGAAAAATTAAATTCTCTTTTCATATCTTGCTTATTAATATTTATTTCTTTACAAGATTACAGATTTTCCAAGGTCTTGAGCATACCAACGGTAGTGGTGGTGAAACTATTTTGGTAGATGGATTTTATGGAGCACAAAGTTTAAAAGAAGATTATCCTGAAGACTACGAATTTCTTACGACATATGAAATAGAAGCCGAGTACATAGAAGAAAATCATCATTATAGACATTGCGCGCCAGTTATAATTATCGACAAGATGAAAGATTTCCGTCAAATAAGGTTAATTTTAATTTAATCACAAATCTAATTTGGATTACTATTTCATGAAATTCAAATCGAACTTGTTAAGAACACGTCTGATAAAGGAAAATATACGCCTAGTAAAGAAGCAGAATAAAGAGATTTTTGATCAGATTTTAAAACTTAAGATTAAATGAAAAAAATTAGAGTACATTATAAAAAACAACAGTGTACAGCACATATTTTTCACTTTATTGTAGATTTGCTTTCGATCAAAAAATATACAATATCGCTTTTGGGCAATTACCTATCTATAACCTAGTCATATACGTCTAGAGTCATTAATGTGAACCTTTTTAAAAACTATTAATCTCATTTCTCATTAATTCGTATTAACGGTTAAGGATTTTTTAGGTTCAATGTTTATGATCGTTCACCTATGGCTTTTTCTAGCCGAGAAGAATGTAAGGCATACTACAGATCGTTAAAAAACCTGTCAAAATACTACAACGATGTCTCTAATCAATGGCAGATAAAACTAAAACCTGGTAAGAGTTTTAGCGACGTATTTTGATACACATGTACATCAATAATATCTAAGAATAATACGTTAAAATACTTTCTTAAATGTATTTATCTTTGAAGTACTTGATTATTTCTTACACATCACATTCATAAACAGCTGAATTTGATATTCTTACTGTTGGAACACGGACATACTCTCTAAAGGATATAAACCAAAATCTAACACACTGACTAAGTGCGAATTAGCGGAAGTCTTGTATTGTAAAAGTTTGGTAATTTATGGAATATATCAATTTCCTCACATTTCCTTTTTTCGATAATTAAAGCACATTGTGGCTTGAACCAATACATCTTCGAGTTAAATAGTGCGCAGATTCTTACATTTGCAGCACAACCGCTTTGTTATAAAATATTAAATTACGTTTCAAATTTCATCTCAGGTACTGTCATAGCTATTGATAACTTTCGAGTACTTCACGGCCGCAACAGTTTCACTGGCAATCGGATACTCTGTGGCAGCTATGTGTCGCGCTCTGATTGGTTGAACAAGGCACGCACTTTAGGGGTAATCGAATGATCCTAAATAAAAAACCTAATACAAAAAAAAAGATTGTTTTATTTCCATATTTATACAATGATCCAAAATTATTAATGTATACTTTTTCTACTCCCTTTTAATTGCATACTTGGCAGACTCCACTACGTCATAATCATCATTAGGTTCCCTCTTCAAACGAAAGTTTGGCGATCAGATTAAGAAAACCAATTCGAACCTCTGCTATTCATTTTAACTGATGATATTTAAACCCGGTCCATTCCTTTATGTCGTCAATCCATTTCTTCCGCTGTCTACCAGCTGCATGTTCTCTAGGAATTTTATCCTCCAGGATATACCTTGGGAACATAAAGGGATCGTCTTTGAAGTTTTCCGAAAACTTAGCTACGGGCCATCTAGTAAGTTGATTCTCGTTGTATCTCTTATTCATCGCTGTGAAGTAGTGTATTACAGTATCCTAACACATTTCTAAAATTTTGTTTCTCTTGCATCATTTTAGATACTTAATTTCATTTCTATTACAATTTCTTATTTTCTTATTATCATTTAAGATTGTCTGTTTTATTCTTATTGATTTATTTCATTCACAAAATTCCAGCTTTTTCTCTGTTATAAAGAACACTTCAGACAAATTATCAAACTATGCCGTCCTATAACCAAAGGTTAAAGATAACGGATATGAATAAATATAGACTCGGAGTAATTTGGCAAAGTATGCCGCAGACTCTTTGCGTTATATGTATTTTACAAACATGGAAGGTGGGACAAATGTTAAAGTAGGATTTTTTTTTTATTAAATTCTTTATGCATTTTTTTTTATTTTAGAAATTACAAATGTGACTGATGTTAATGAAACAATAAAAGTGTTTTTTAGAGGAGATCGAATAATAGAGTACGCGTACATTTGGTTAAGAGATCATTGCAGGTAATAACCCCAAAATGTTATTTACTTCAACTATTTATAAAACATTTTTTTTCCAGTATCTCATGGTAACATTCTTTAATTATCTTGCGTATGACTCCGGCAGATTATGAAGAACCTTAAATCTTTCAAAATAAACAAATCTTAAGTGTTATATTTAACTAAAGTCCTTAAAAGCATTTTTACAATGAAAGATATATATAAAAATTAAAAAAAAATACTATTACTAGACATTCAATGTATCTTTTTTATAAAAGATAACTGTGAGTGGATCGAGTTACGTTACGCGAGAAACATTAAATAAATACAAAATCGAATTAAAAAAAAAAAGTTATCGTGGTCTGCGAAATTAGTCTTGACGGTCATTGATCTAATCTGATCTGATCTGGTGATGATGTGAATGATTGGTAGTCATCAAAGTATTTATTTTTAAGACCACAGGCTAGAAAAACTTATGAACTTATCTAAAGCAAAATTTTAACCGAAATCGAAACATAAGGAAGATAGAATGGTAGTATAAATTATAAATATTTAGAAAAAAAAATTGTAATTATTCTTAAATGTTTATGTTTATTATCTTTGTTTCAAGAATTTTGGTTTACTTTTATTACTTATCTAAAAGTCAATTATGAGGTCATAATGTCTTTGTCGTGGAATCAAAGTACAAAGTGATAGCATTATTTATTTAAATTATAATAACAGAACTAATAGTTTTACCTAGAGTACAGAGGGTGGTTTTATTACCAGCTGACTAGTGTTTATCTTATATATTATTTATATTACATATATCTATGAATGTAATAATACCAATTCGAATTCCTTTAAAAACATTACATTATCTTTAACTTATATTTCTGTTATTGAACAAACCACTTGTAAATCTACAGTTTTACTCGCATTTCAGATGTTCTTCGTGCTATCGGTTCGATACTTGTCAAAGAGCCATACATATTCTGGATATACCTGATTCACTAATAGCTGATTTAAAATTCGATAAGGAAAATGTATATATTACTTGTTAGTATCAAATTACAACAGAAATTATTTAATTTCTAATTAATTATAATAATTAATTATTATAAAAAAATTATAATAATTAAAAAGCATGTCGACGTAAACATTTGTTTACGTCGACTTGCTTTGTAGCGTTAGTACTCTTAATCATAATGGAATCATAAAACGTATAAACTATGCTATCATTAGGTCAACCAACACACACGGGTATCTTTCTCATAATATAGTAGTCTCTCTAATGATTCGTATTTTAGAAAAGTACTTAATCCTAAACTGATTTGCGTATTGTTAGTAGAAACTAAATCGTTAACTATACTTATTGATTACTTATTACGTTATTATGTCTTAAAAACAAACTAGTTAACTAGTTCCTATTTTCCGTGCATAACGTCACACATGTATAATTATACGAGATTATAATTTGGAACTTTTTTTTTAGGGGATGATAAGCACGAGTCTATTTACAAAGCGGATTTTTTAATTCAATTTGATTATAAAACCTGGGTGAATAGACATAAATATAACCCTGTGTTATGGTGTGGAGATGAAGTTAGTAAAAAACTGGCGAAAATTCCATTTAACGACTTACTTAACTCTTCAGATGGAGCCCGCAATATATTTAAATCTCTACTAGACTATGGGATTGCAATAATTGAAAATGTAAGACAATTACTTAGTGGGTACAGAAATATTATGCTTCACAATTTTCTTTTTTTGACACATGTCATGAAACTGTAAACACCTGAAGCCCAAATTACTGACTATTATACAATTATAATCTCTAATTATTAGAATAGATGATGGCACATCTAAGCAAATTTAAATTTAAACTCAGTCATCGAATAAATAATATACTATCATTTTCCCTATCAATGACAATAAAATAATGTTCCTTTAACCGTAACTAATACTGAAATCTCTATTAATAAACCACAATATGTTCAGAGATTTAATTAAACTTGCTACCGCAATCCGCAATACAGACGAAAAGTCCCATTTATCCTTTGTCAATTCGCAAGCTAGCGGTATTATTTCCATATAAATTCGTGTCAATCCTATATATATAACTTAAACATAAGGTATTTAGATATCGAAACATTAATTAAAATATTCTTTTTTTTTTTTCTTTCCTACTATTTATAACTCTAATAAGCGCGAAAAATGCCTTCAGATTCATTATAATATGAAATGTTTGTCAATGTAAGGACTATTACCATTTTTATTACGTAATGTAATAATGTAGTTAATTTATTTTATAAACACAAGTTCAACAGGGTACGTAAATCCTGAAATAAAATGTTTTACTACGTAATTATAAGGTTGAACCAACAACAGAAGGAACGGAAAAAGTATGCAACGCTTTGGGAGGTGTTCAATACACGATGTATGGCAAAATGTGGCTCGTGCACAAAGAATCCGATCATGCAGATGTGGCTTACACCAACGCCTCGCTAGCCTCTCATACAGACGCAACATATTTCACCGAAGCGGCCGGGTAATGTTCTGTTAATCAATTTTAGCCACCAATAGAATTACCTTGGCAAAATATAAAGCATTTACACTAAATAAATAATAGAGAATTTTTATCATTAATGTTCAATGTAATAAAGTTTGTTAAAACTGACATGGTAGACAGGACTATATTAAATCGGGAAATGTTATTTCATTCATTTCTAAAAATTTCTGATTAAATTGATGAATTATTGTACTTTCTTAATAGAGTTTTGTAACTTAAATTTGTAAAAACAAAATTAAATTAATATAATTGAATATGTATAATATAAACCTTAGAGGAAAATTTTGAGATTAAAATAACCTTTCTACTTAGTTATTTATTATCATTTTGGTCAAAGATTACTGATTTTCCAATGTCTCGAGCATCGCAATGGAAGGGGTGGTGAAACTACTTTAGTTGACGGTTTTTATTGTGCTCAGCGCTTAAAAAAACACTTTCCTGAAGATTATGAATTTCTTACAAAATTTGAAGTAGACGCCGAATTTGTGGAAGAAGGTCATTTTCAAAAACATTCAGCTCCAGTAATTATTGTCGACAAGAATAAAGATATCAACCAAATCAGGTAAAAAAATATTTGATTTTAGTTTTCTACTTTTTACAATTTTTTATCACGTTTTATATTTACTGACAGTTAATAAAAGAAATAAAAAATTTAGGTTTAACAGTTACGATCGCGCACCTACGGTTTTCTCTAATTGTGAAGAAAGTGTCGCTTATTACCGAGCGCTGAAAAACTTGACGAAATACTTCGAAGATACGACAAATCAATGGCAGATAAAACTTAGACCAGGTACAACAAATATTAGATTTTTGAGCAATAAATATTATCTCGGACGTCAATCTAGATGGTGAAAGATTTTAAAATTTTCACAGGTACCGCCATTGCTATAGACAACTTCAGAATACTTCATGGCAGAACCAGTTTCAGTGGCGATCGAGTTATTTGTGGTGGTTATGTATCCCGTACGGACTGGCTGGACAGGGCACGAACATTAAAAGTCATCAAATAATTATAACCATTAAACTAGCTCCTATAAATATTCTGCTTTTTAATTATACTTCCGTTTTTAAAATATAAATTAGCCTCTGTACCTTTTAATTATACTATCAGATCAGCTGATATTGTAATAATAAATGAGAGTAACTTAAGTTTTTGTTTTACAAAACATATTTATAATGACCTAATTTCCTTCACTATTGAAAGTTCCCTTTTTACCAAGTCCAAGTCCCTTTCTTAGTATGTCTTTCGATTAAATAGCTAAACATTTTGCGTTCTATTCTTATTTACCATATCATAACGTATTATAATAGTTTCCGTATTTATTGTAACACACAAAAGTATAATTTAATTCAAACAAATACAAACAAAATATTAAAGTACTCTCGGAAACACAGCTCTGAGTAGCAAAATATTTAAATATCTATAATTTAACAATAATATACGAAATGTTCTTATATGATGTTTAGTTTTTGCTACATATACTAATTAGTTCCGCAAAACATTGATAAATCTAATAACTCATTTTGAATTATTATACTTATTTATGTTATTTTAAAATATAATAAAGATTCTCGAATCAGTTCATCTCTCTCTTTATAACAAATTAAAAATATGAATCTCTTTTACAATCGTTACTACAGAAAAGAAGTTTATTCCGATGAAATATCAATATTTTTATAAACCGTACGCTTCGAATATAATAAAACTCCAAATCACTGTGAGTCTTTTATTAATTATTAATCTTTAAACTGGCTAAAAGATCATACGTGTACATACCAGGAACACAATTGTGTCAAAACTTCGGACATAGACTGTGTTATATCGGGCCTTTGACTCTATTCTCTCTTTATTGAGATATTTAGATAATAATCAGAATAACAATATTTTTTGACTCAAGTGACATTTTTAATTCAAATATTTTGTTATGGTATTTATAACCAATAAATTTCATAACCATTATTAAGAAAACTTTGATTCTAAAGAAATAAATAAAATGAAAATCTCTGAGGTATTTAAAAAAAATATGCTATTAATACAATTAAATTCAGTTGTATCCGTCGTATAAAGTCTTGCTCAAAGTTTTCATTTATTTCAATTACAGCTTCCCGGTGATGAGGAATCGGGTTTGACATGTCGAACCTACGTATTCCAGGATGAGAGTCACACGTTAGGCAATTCATTAAAATGTATAATCAATAGATAGTAAGTTTTATATTGATTGATGATTTTTCTATAACAAACCTAATTGTACAACAAACCAGACTTTGTAACTGTTGCAATACTGTTAATAATTTAATCATAAAAACAATTTGTTTTCAGTGATGATGTGGATTTTTGTGGGTACACAGTGCCACATCCTGCAGAAGCAAAAATGCACTTTAGAATACAAACTAAAGAAACTCCGGCCTTAGAAGTTTTAAAACGAGGTCTTAAAGATTTGCAAAAAGTTTGTGATCATACAATTGATCTATTTGAAAGAGAAGTAAAAGAGTTTAATAAAACATAAGATTATTTAATGTAATTTTAATATAAAGTGTAATAGATCATATCCTTAAAATGTATGTTTTGATATGGTGAAACAATGTAAACCTGTTTTCAATACACCTTACACAAACAATGTGACAAGAAATTGCAAATATTAGAACACTAGCATAATGATGACTGAAAATTTAGTTTAGCAATTCAGTTTTTTTATAAAGATAATACTAAAATTAAGTTATCAATAAAGGTATCAAAACCTGGAAAGTGCAAATATGTATATATTTTTTTTAGTGTTTAGTTCGTCCAGAATCTCATAAAATATTACATGTGTTGATGAATTTAAAAAAGCATTACTGCTAATGCTGTGATGGTTCAGTAAGATACATGACATGTACAACTTGCAGTGGTGCAAGTATGTATCCCACTAAGCTAAAGCCTCTGATCAGAGAAAACATTGGAAAACTGATAAATTCTATGAATAACTGCTTTCTAGAATACACAATTTCTTTATGTTGCATTCTTGCTTCTACTCTCTCCTTATTAAAAGGGGACCCAAGTTTTAGCAGTGTAATAAATCAATCAATAAAAGACTAGTTTCTTTTTTTTATTTGCTGCATTCATATAGTTTTTTTTACTATTATCACTTACACCAAACCTCGCCATTCTGCATGATGATGGAATTGAAGTACCTGCCTGACTAAAATTTTCCCCATATCTCATGGTAAAAATGATCTAGAAAAGCCATTTTCTAAATAAAGTAGACTGTGAGAAACTAATATAATAAATATCATCAAATCAAAAATAAAAATCGTCTCACTGTACATGAAGGATGAAGATTCCAGGAAATTATATTTCTCAAAGAAATTTTATCTCATTTATAAAAGTTTTTTAGAAAAAGTAATAACTATGAAAAATTTTCATATGTAGCTTATCCATCAATAGAAAATAAATAATTAAACAATGTTGACCAAAGGTTTAATTTCTAATAAAATAAAAAAGCTCTTAATTAAATAAACATTCCTTATTGTTATTATAATTGTGTTTTTGTAGTATAATATTCGTTATATCATTTATAGATAATAATTTATTTTAAGATATCGAAAATTTGCATTGCTCTGAGGCGTTAAAAATTTTAATTGAGAGTAATATTTTAACTATGTTTAAGTCAGATTAGAAACACCGCCTATTACCTTTTAATTTATGTTTAAAAAATATTTTAAATCGTACGAAACACATGAATTATAATGCCAAACCTAGAAAATATTAAAAATAATTTTATACTTTCAAAATCTTTCTTATTTTTTCGTTATATATTTTTCACTATAACTGTACTTCTATATTTTAATACAGAATAAATTAGGAGAAACCATTTTTTAATCGATTTTTTTATTGATACAAACTATCGATATTTCTTTCTGTTCAGTCCACACACCGCGTCTTCGGCCATTTTGTATTTGACCGTCCTACTGTGTGCACAGTTCTACGTAAGTATTTAAGCTTTGTTAAATTTTTATTTTACTCTTAATTTTTTAATACTTTAATATTGAACATTGTTGTGTTTAATTATAACTTTTTACTGTTTAAAAAACAAGAGTATATTCTCTAGTGACTAACCTTAGCAACACGTGCTTGATTTCATGATGAAACGCTAACATAAATTCATTCGTGGTATCTACTTAAGTGCTTTCAGCACAGTGATAGCCTTTACGCGTCTGATTATATTTGTATTATATTCTTTTTAAATTGTTAAGATTTAGTTAAAAAGTGTACATTTTAAACAGAATGGCGGACGCAGCTCCAGCCGGTGGACGTGGCGGTTTCCGCGGAGGCTTTGGTTCTCGTGGTGGCGATAGAGGTCGAGGAGGTCCGCGTGGCCGAGGACGCGGTCGCGGCCGTGGTCGTGGCCGTGGAAAAGAAGACCAGAAGGAATGGATTCCAGTAACTAAACTAGGTCGCCTGGTACGCGAAGGCAAAATTGACAAGCTCGAGAGCATCTACTTATTCTCGCTGCCAATCAAAGAATTCGAAATCATCGATTTCTTCCTCGGTGCTTCTTTGAACGACGAAGTACTCAAGATCATGCCGGTACAAAAACAAACTCGTGCCGGTCAACGTACTCGTTTTAAGGCTTTCGTTGCTATTGGAGACAACAATGGACACATTGGTCTCGGTGTTAAATGCAGCAAAGAAGTAGCAACTGCTATTAGGGGTGCAATAATTCTAGCCAAATTATCTGTACTTCCTGTTCGCCGAGGTTACTGGGGAAACAAGATCGGAAAACCTCACACTGTACCATGCAAGGTAATTTTACTTTTTTGATAAAACGTGATTACCACATACTAATTCGTCAAAACATACCATTGAAAATATCTTATGATGAAAACCAAAGTCATTTCATTCGTGGTATCCTCTTGAGGTCTGTCCTATGAAGTTTTATATGCGTCTGATTTAATTTCTAAATTCTTACTATAAATGATTTTTTTACTTCTTGCTAAACTCTTCTTTTATTTTAGGTCACTGGTAAGTGTGGATCAGTTACTGTGAGGCTCATACCTGCTCCTCGTGGTACTGGTATTGTGTCAGCACCAGTCCCTAAGAAACTACTTCAGATGGCTGGTGTGCAAGACTGTTATACTTCCGCTCGTGGTTCTACTGGTACATTAGGAAACTTTGCTAAAGCCACTTATGCTGCAATTGCTAAGACCTATGCATACTTGACACCTGATTTATGGCGAGATATTCCATTGACCAAATCACCATATTCTGAATTGAAAGTCTAAAATAACACAATAAAATGTGACATTTATTACTTGTCTTTATTTTTCCTAAAGCTGCCACACTATACTAGCCTATCACGTCGGAAGGGAGGTTCATATTATCGGCTCAGTAAATACTTTAACATTTCACAATCAATCCCACGCTGGTTAACTTACCGAGCCATACCTATCTACAAGACCCACGAAACCAGTGGAGTTGTTTAACCGCCCTCTACAATAGGCAAAGCTTCTTCGTCTGTATCATTTGACAAAGTGGTCGTGGTCATCACTACAGGTGTTGGTCGCAAGCTTAGTAACACGTCGCCATTCTTCTGTTGGCCGCCTTCCTAGTGCATTCACATAGGGGTACAGGCAAAACTTACCTAGGTCCTATTTTTACTACCCGTTACTACAGGGCTGTACTGTTCGTATGAATTATTTTTTCTCAAGATAAAATTCACAATATGGTGCAGTATAGATATATCCTAAGCGCCACAATAGGACGGGCATATCACCCTGATGACGTTCTGCGGATGTCGATTCAAGTAAACTAAGAGAACGAAAACTAGTCACTTCGGAACATGCAAGCTATCCTCACGTATGTTCTATTAATTGCGTATAGGCAGTTTTTTATAAGCTCAATAAAAATTTAGCATAAATATAATTATCACTACATAGTATAAAAAAAAAGTCGCATCCCGCTGTCTGTCTGTCATGTATACTTAAATCGTTAAAACTAACGGATTTTGATGTAGTTTTTTTTTAATAGAGTGGTTCAAGAGGAAGGTTGATATGTATAATACGTGTTTAATATAGTAAAGAACTACTGATCATTTTAGAGGTTTATAATGCGATGTAAATAAACACATTTTTTGCGCTTACATTGTGAACGCTGGGTTACATTGAACCCTACGAGATAGATCAAAATAATATACTACAGTATCATACACTTAAGGGCTACAAAAAGTCCATGATATATGTTTATCTCTTAGGGACAATCCATAATAACCATTTTTTTATTTTTATTTGAGCCTATAATGTAGTGGTTAAATCATAAACATTCAAAATTTGGTTGAGATATTGCTTCTGCCATTTAGAGGTCAGCAAAGAATGGATTTTAGAAACTTCCGTCCCCAAAGGTAATTGTAGTAGTGTTAACAACGGGCCGGGGCCCGAAGAACCGGTTTGTTTACAGAGCGGGAATATTTCTGACAAATTTAAAATCTAATTTCATATTACTGCCAGTGCAGCAGGCATGGAGGAGCTAGTTAATAAAAAAAAATCAGATATATCTAAATCATTTTAAGTGAATTGGCCTCTTACTAGACTAATGCATTTACAGTTGCATATTCTTGATTAAGAAGGAGTATATTGAAATGAATAAAGGAGAACATCAATTTTTATTTATGGTAAACTTGTTACCAAGGATTTTTCTTTATTAATTTTAATAAAATATTAAGAATAAATATTTACGAACACAGTACAGTATGTACTTTATATTCGTCTTGAGAATTGTCGTAAACTACAAAAGGGAATGGTATGTCCCCTAGACCATGACACGCAGCGCCGTAAACCCCTTCTTTATTCAAAGCTATTACAGCTCCGGCAAACTCTGGGTAGTGTTTTGCTATTCTTCTAACAGCAATTCGAGCGGCCTTTGTCGGTGATAATTTTCGTCGCATTTCTTCTACTGCCAGAAAACTGAAATTAAACAACAAGAACTAGATTATTTTATTGCTGTTTTTTTTTTTGAGAATGAGACTGGATAGTGAGGCATGCTCGCCCAACATACTATGACCCTCACATAGTATAAGTGAGTCATAGTATTATGGGCTGTCATCAGGGCCATTAGCCAAACAGGTTAGAAAAAACTCTTCTACCACACCCAACTCAGCTCAATGTATGGCCCAAGATTAAAACTGGGGATCTACAAATAACCAGGCAAGACTTCAATTACTGCACCACAGAGATATTCACATCTTAAGTTAGAATTACCATAACAGTTAATAGAAAATGAAAGACTACCTAGGCAAAAATCTTAACATTATATCCCCATCTCCTGTAGCAGCTGCTGCCCCTACTTCATTGTCAGCATAAGCACCTGCACCTGGTATAGGAGAATCACCTATCCTTCTGTAAGCATTAAAGAAAACAAGAATATGATACTTTATACAGAAATATTACATACTGTTAATAATTAACTTTAAGTACCCAGGAATTTTAAATTTTGCTCCATTTGTTGATGTTCCTGCAGCTATGTCACCATTGTTATCTATTGCCACCATGCCAATAGTGTCATGATTAAATCTATCCACATGATGTAATTTACTTATAGACTTGATATGCTTATTTTCATCGTGGTATGGTCCACATTGTATATTGGGATCTGGTTTGACATTCTGAGACAAGATAAAGATGACATACTTATTGAAGTGTTAAGATATGAAATCTTAAGTATAATAATCAACAATCTAGATAAATAGACTTACAGTATGTGTGCATAAAAAAACATTGATAAAGTAATTTTGAGTAAATACAATTTATGTAAAATAATAAACTTTTCAGAGAAAACTTATTACCATCCAGAAGTTTGGCTGGCAGTTATTTTCATTTGCCCAAGTAGACCAAAGCTTTTTAGACTCTGGCGTGGTAAGAGACTCCTCGCGAAATCCCATTTGAGTCGCAAACTGGGTTGCTTGACTGCCAACTAGTATAGAATGTCTTGTGTTTTCTAGGACATGTCTGGCTACACTTATTGCATTTTTGATTCTTCGAAGTGCTCCTACAGCTCCTACATTAAGTGTTCTCCTGTAACAATTTTTTTTATGAAAATTAAATTGTTTTTTAAAAACTATATAATTATTCAGTTAAGTGATTTAAATTATATAAAAGATTAAATTTTTATAAAATATTCGAAATAATTTTTGGTTTCAAGTATTACACTTTTACATTTATTTAACAATTATTTTAAAACTAGTAATATTTCTATGATTTAATTCATGTCATTAAAATATACATACCCATCTATTAATAGAGCATCCAGAGTTGTCTCACTATCTTCATCTGGACTTCCGCCATAGCCAACTGTACCATCACATTGCTGTACTTCACACACCGAAGCGCCTCTTTCTATTGCATCTAAAGCTGTACCATCATTCCTTAATATTTCCCAGGCTGTAATTTATAAATGACTAGAAACAATTTATTATTAAATATTTAAGCTAAATAATATATAGATTACCAGCGACCGTCGCATTGATAAATTTCCAAGTTGTTAAAACTACAGGTTTACTAGGGGTAGAAATAGTAATAATATTTAAAGTCGTAAAAACGCATATTAAAAAATTATTTGCAAACATCTTTAAACTAAGACTAATCACGTTTAAAAATATCAAAACAAGCAATAATTCAATTATTTACAAAAATATGACTCTGGAACGAATGAAAATAAAATATGTAACGAACTGAAAATTTCATGCTTATTAAAATATTGAGCGCATTACTATGTAAGCTGCGATATCGTAACAAGTACTATTTACCAAAGTATATTTAATATCCATCAGCATATTGTTTGAATACTATTTCCATCATTAATAAAAGGCAAAGGCCTAGGGATCATAAAGCCAAGTCTTAACTGTATTACGACTACCGCTATAGAGATATTACGTTGTTGCCGATTTGTAAACCATGAACCCTATTTTCATTCAAAATAATTTCATTTTTCTAAGAAATACTAAACATGCACAAATAGATAAAACAACTGTACGTTCTCGACAATATCCCTGAGACAATTTATCTAATTATGTCACTGTCAAATTATTTTTCCAGATTTAACAATATTTCTTTTAAAAATGACTGCTTTAGACGATGTAATTAAATTTTGTCATTCAATACCCAAAGTCGTAAGTATAAAAACAAGTTCTCAATATTAATTATTTTCTTAAAAAAATATAAAATTTGTTTGGTTTTGGTGCTAAATATTTAAAAAATAATATTTATACTGATGGTAGGTTTCTATTGACGGAGATCTTCTAGGTAGGTACCACTACAGCTTCTTTTTCTGCCGCCAAACAGTAGTATGCGCATATAATAAGTTTTCCGGTTTGAAGGGTATTATAACTAGTATAATAACTGGGGTAACGAGACCCGGCTCAGGCGACGAGCGCAATGTAGTGCACTATCGTGCATCTATGTAGCACCACGTTATGGGCAAACGTGTCTCTCGTCTAGTCGCTTATATGAACAACCAAAAAATATATTCATATATTGTTAATGGTCCATGATAGTAAAGAATGACCCTGTAATATTTAATAGTATTTGAGACCAATTAACTTCGAAAAATAAATTTTATGACTGCATAAAATTAACTTTAATGCTGTAATTTTGTTCAATTTAATAATTTTATTTGTATTATCATGAAGGATTTGTTTTTTAGTGCACCTTATATTGAGCTAGTTTAGTTTAGAAAGAAAATATATACATAAATTTTTATTGCGGTTAAAAACTCAAAGATAAGAAAATCTTAATATCTCTTGGAAGATTTTATTAATATAAAAATTAACTTTTAGGAGCTTCATGCCCACTTAAATGGATCCTTGAGCAGATCTACGATGCTCCAATTACAAAGACTTCATGCAGATTCTGGAATATCAGATAAAACTAATGCATTTTTTGATGAGTTTCAAATTGGTGCAGGAGATACTAGGAACCTGTCCGAGTAATGCTTTCTGTCAGTCCCTTAGTGTATAAGGAACTGCAGTTTATTTATTTGGTTAATAAAACGAATAAAAAATAGTACAATAACTTACAAATGCAACTATATTTAACATTTTCAGTTGCTTTCAAGTATTTAACATTGCTCATGTCCTAACAAGTACTCCAGAAGCGCTGGAGCTAGCAACAATGTTAACACTGCAGGAATTCCAAGATGATGGGTGCTGTTACATTGAGTTGAGAAGTACTCCCAGAGACACAGCATATATGACAAAAAAGCAATATGTTGAAACGATAATACAAGCAATGCAGTATGTATGAGTAAAAACATATTTCAAAATATTTTTTTTCTGTTACACTAATAACAGTTTACAAGCTGAAGGGTACACCCAGAATTTGTTTTTTACTTGTGCTGCAAGTCCTTCACATAATTATGAAGATAATATTTAATAGAATTTACTGAAAATACATCAAGGAAGTATTTTGGTACACTCCACAACAATAATACTTGGTTATCAATAAAGCTATGATGTATGTTATTTGTATATAATATTTGAGATCTATTTGGTGTAAATATTGTTTGAGGTACATTTCAATATCTATTTAAAATCTTGTATGTCTATTAGAATATATACATAATAGGATAATAATAACAGAAATCTTTTAAATACTTGCATACATTTATGAAAACAGTTCTTTTCAGGTTGTATTTAATATTTGGAAATAGGAAGCGTAAATATTTTGATGGTTATATTAAATAAGTCATAAATTTTTTTTAATGAATGGGGATTTTTTTTTTATATTAGGTACTGTGTCATTGTCATATAATAATACAAGAAGAACCTAATTTCGATATCAAACTTATGACTGCACAACTATTACTACAATTTTTAATATAAACTTACTTTCAGAAAATCATGTTTAAAAAATATAATGTCAAGTTTAATTATATCCATTAACAGAAGTAACAGTGTTTTTGAAGCAGAAGAAATAGCTGATATTGCTATAGAATACCATACAAAATATCCCAATGTTGTAGTTGGCATAGAACTTAGTGGTAATCCTGGATTAGGAAACTTTAGTGATTTTGTTAACATATTTACAAGATCAAGAAATGCTGGGTTAAATGTAATGTTTTTACATTTATTGTCATATTAAAATTCTCACATTTTGTATTAAATTGTTAGCATAACATATTGATTTAAAGGTGGCGCTACACTGTGGAGAAATAAGTAACCCTGAGGAAATTTTACAAATGCTCGAGTTCAAACCAGATAGAATTGGACATGGAACATGTATTCACCCCAAATTTGGAGGTACAGATGATACTTGGGATGCATTGTGTAAATCAGGAATTCCTGTTGGTATGTTTTCCGGATAGAAAAATTATGTCCATTTATTAACATATGTAATTTCCGAATTTTTTAATAATTCTAAACAATCTTTATTTTACAGAGATTTGTCTTACTAGTAATGTTAACACTAAGTCTGTCCCTGATTATTCTTCACACCATTTTCAATATTTATATAACGCGAATGTTCCAGTAATTCTTTGTGTAAGTATTTAGTTCATAAAATTATTTTTATAGCAAAATATGTTAACTATTTTACATAATTTTATTTTCAGACCGACGATAAAGGAGTATTTGCTACTTCGCTTACACAGGAGTATAGTATATGTTTAGATACTTTTAAATTGGAAAAGGCACAGTTAGCTAGATTAGCCCTTAAAGCTACAAAATATATATTTGCTATTGAAAAAGAAAAAAGTTTAAATGAGAAAGTACTTCATTTTATTAATAAAAATGCTATTTAAAAATAAAAATTGTTATTATTCTTTGTTGTTTTTTATATACATCAAATGTGTGACGTATAATCTAAATTAATAGTTATAAAAAATGTCAAAGTAGTAATGTAAGTACATAGTAAATATTTGTTATGTTCTGTCCTAATTAAGAAAAAAAAAGTTGCGATTATGATTTTAAGAATTTTTTTAATAGTCATTGATTAAAAAACGATCGCAAATAGTAAAATAATCGACACTAATAACTTGCAACACTGAATAAATTAAACGAGCAACAACATTGTTAAAAATCTATGCTTGAAATTCAAAATTTTACATCTGTGCTTCAAATTGTGGTATAGCTATAACCTATACGAGTTACTCGTAAAGTAACTTAAATTTTTATTGACTTGTGAAGATGAGCGATTTATCCGACTATTCGAGCCCAAAAGGCGCAGATTCTGAACTACAGGATTTTCTTATGGTTGAAAAACAAAAAGCACAGTTTCAAGCTCAAGTATGCGAATCATGTTATTTTCTTATTAGTTTTTTTAGTATTATACAAAGAGATGTGTAATATTCAACATCAAATTTCAAAAATGACATAATTTCTACGAAATATGGTAGACCACTTTGGTATATACAGATTGTTTTCAGTTTCATAATTAAATGTTAAATGATGTCAGAGTCTATTGCGATTAAAATGTCTCTATATAATTATTTTTGTATTCGTTACAGATACATGAATTTAATGACTTCTGTTGGGACAAATGTGTTGACAAACCTGGATCTAAATTAGATTCTCGCACCGAGACCTGCATCACAAACTGTGTAGAGAGATTTATCGATGTCTCACTTCTTATAACAAATAGATTTGCACAAATGTTACAAAAAGGAGGAGGGATGCAATAAGATTATTAAAAAGTTTTATTTTAATTGTTTTTAGTTCATAGCTAATATAAAGATTGATGTTCTCAGTTGGAATTTCTTTTTGCAATTTGAAATAGTTATAAATAAATATAACTTAATCCACTTGAAAACCTTTTGTCATTGCATGTACTTAAAATATATGCATAACAACTAGAAAACTGTTCATTTTGATAAGGTAGTACTGGTATTAATAAGTATAATATAAATTGTATAAAAGAAGGAACTTGGTAAATTAAAGACAACAATAAAAATATAACTTAATTTACCCATCTATTTTTGTTTACGTTATGTTAACTAATAGTTACACATTGACTGTGGACAATAAATATAACTGAAACTTAGTTCTATATATTGGGAGATTAAATAAAACTATTTTATTTTATACTGTAACTGTTATTTAATGTATTATAAAAAAAAACATGCTAACCAATTTTCCTTTTTAGTAATAATATTGACTATGATGAAAAATGCATAGATACACAATCATAATTTTTAGAAAACAGCAAATAATTATACTGAAATTAGTACTTGTCTCCATACAGTTGCAGAATTAAGGTAAAAGGTAAATTGCTCCAAGGAGATGGAATTGCCACTAAGTAATTTAAAAACTGATAGGAAGAAAGTAGGGAAATAACTAATTGTTTATTAATTTTAAATTATGAGAGGCTAATGAGCAAGTATACCGAAATGATTAACTAGGTTATGATTTTATTATAATTAAAACTTAATTCAGATTAGAGTTCACAGCTTAAAAATAAGTTTAAAGTGTACAATTGGTAGATAAATATTTGTTTACCATATTTATCTACCAACTCTACCCAGAGTGGTGTCTGTGCGTGGATCTGCTGTCACACTTTGAACAGCAACAACTGCTTCATTAATTTTTGTCTGTAAATTCCTTAGATCATTTATAAAAAGAAGCTTAAAGACATCCTCTGGCTGCTGTACAATACTAACTTCACTTTTTGGGAAATCAGGATGAGGTGAAGTTTTTAGAATCTTAGCTACAGCTGCTAATCTTAGCTTAGGATCAGTATGTGGTCCGACTCCCGTCAGTGCACACACTCTTTCCACTCCACTAATAAATGCAGGGCTTGAAACTGAAAACAATATAATGGTAACTTTCTTACATACCAAAATCATAAATTTCACAACTTAGTTTTCATTGATTTTACTTTTAGTATGAAAGTATCAAAAACAGAATGTCAATGAAGTCAGATATAAATAGTCTGAAATTAAATCATTAGCAAAATCTGATGGCCAAGGCGACCGACTACGAGCCGCTGCAAATACCAAAACAAATGAGCGCAGACCACTACATGTGCTATTCCCGTCATACCCAGGAGCCCGCGCACCACACTCAATCCGACTCTCACCAACAACACCCACGTCACAACACTCATTTCGGATACAACCAACACACTCTGAATTTCAAGATCACACCATCTTCACTTTGGAATGCAGTGCTACAGCTACACACACTATGCATACACCTGCAATCAGGGACAGTTCTCGCCATCCAGAGTTTCCAATACAGGTGAAGGAGGTCAGAAAACAATCCACCCTAACCCATCTACAAAGACCAAGTAGATTTACCAGAAAGCAAAAATCCAGACAACATGAAAATTCACTGTCAAATAACTACACACCAAGTAATTCACTCTCCTTTTTAAATAAACAGGCTGTATACTCTGGTCCACAAGACCAGTAACAGATAAGCTGTAAGTCTATATTACTATTAAGCACTTAACATCTTCAGCAAAATACACTAAGAATGTAAAAGTGGATAAAAATAAGAAAATGAGATAAATAGGAAGTGTGTAATTAAAAGAATAATATAAAGTCAAAAAGAGACAACATTAAATTTGCAGAATGAGAACAGTGTTCCCAAACCATACTTCAAAATTTACAGTTATCAGAGCATATAGAAATAGTAAAACTGTGGTGTATTGCTAGTTATGAATAAAACCTGCTACTGCCATGTAATGATATAATAGAAGTATTAAATGTAGATACTTACAGTTGAGATTATCAAGAGGATTAGATGACACAACATTTGGAGCTGCCTGTTTTGGTTCCTCAATTTTTGCATTTTTGTACTTTGTTACTATAAACAACAAAAAATCTTTAATACTGTATTAAAATAAAGCTATACATAAATGATTTTCAACCTATACATTTGGTAAATGTAGTAATAGTTATATTTTCTTACTATTGCACAATATATGCTTATTAGTTTAATAATTTATTTATATAATGTTCATACCATTATCAGCAAACTCCAATCGCACAGCATATGATAAAAGCCAATTTAACTGCTCGTTAGGTGATCCATCTGGTACAGGACTGACTAAATCTTTTTGATATAAATCATAGGCGGCGTTCCAACTGTCTGCATCGATATTTCTAAGGCCTTCTCTATCTTCAATTTTGTAATGTCTAATTTTTTGGTCCTCAAGCCATAAAACGACACTCCTATATTCCTTTACATCTAAAATATGCATTATTTATATAAACAAATATATTCCGAAAAAAATTTACCGTATGTGATGAAATGTACCTTCACAATTGAAGCTTTCAGGGTTGGGATGTCCTAGCGCAGTCAGTTTCAATTTGAACATGTTTTTTTGCGGTTGTAATTAAATAACCGCAGTTAATTGTTTCTAAAATTTAACCTCAAGGAAAATAGTCGGGATACCCGTAGAGACCTCTCACAGACTAAACTTGTTAGTATTTATTCAAAATAGTCAATTGCAGAATTGACATTAGAGCCGGGCTTAAGAGTTAATGTAACTAAAGTATTTAAATTAAATGTTGTATTTACATCTACAATTTAATGTTAATAAATAATATATACTTGTAATCAATAAACTTTTAAATCGATTCCGTTTTTTTTTTCGAATAAATGAAATAATCTACCTTACAACACACGAGTGATATTTCACAACATTTCGCTTGAACTTAACTAAATATAATCTTGTAAATTTTAATAGACTTTTATAAATAACAAACTTGAATAAAAAGAAAGTACTTTGTTTAGTTGTGTACAAAAATCGCACACTTTTGGTAGCTATTATTTGAATATTTTTAAACTCAGCAATTAGATCATGAATTTATTTTACTTTCAATAGTAGATCCCTTTTATCAAAAGTATTAATGCAGAACATATTACTGCCCCCTAATTGTAGTGTACAAATATTTTGTTTTATAAGGTCTTATAACGTTCTACTCGTCGCAAACCATGGTTGAATAAAAAAAATATGAATTTTTGTTATTTTTAAATGTAACAGTTACAAAACACTGCATGTCATCGAAAGTCACATTGACGTTTATAAATGACAATGGCATGTAATAAGTGTATATAATGATGTGGAATAAAACTGAAATGAAACTTGAAACTTTTATCAGTACACACGAAAGCATTCTATTATTCAAGTTAACACTAAGTACAATAGCACATCGCATACAGTTAATTTAAGTGTCCTCTATGTTTTCGATATATTTAAATTAAATACATTAAATAAATAATAATTCATAAGTGAAAATATTAAGAAATTATGTCATGGGTCAAAGAAAATTGTGTAACTTTTTTTCAACTTTTTTGTATAAAAATAGTAAAAAGTGGTCGTATCCCACAACATATAGCTTTTATTATGGATGGTAACCGGCGATTTGCAAAAAAAAACAGTGTACAAACAAATGTTGGTCATCACAAAGGTTTTGACAAACTTTCTGAAACATTGAAGGTTCCCTTTTTTTTATTCTATTGAATAATTAAACAGTGGCAGTAGTAATTAAATGTAGTTTAATTTTTCAGTGGTGTCTAGATTTGGGTATCCCTGAGGTTACTGTGTATGCATTTAGTATTGAAAATTTTAAGAGAAGTGAAGAAGAGGTTTCAGCTCTTATGGATTTGGCGCGAGAAAAATTTAAAAAGCTTCTAGATGAAATGTTTGTTATTATTATTCTCATGCTTGATTATTTTGTAGTTTTATTGAGATATAAAAAGTTAACAAAAAATGGCTTTGTTGTAGCAAATTAATCAATGAGTGGGGTGTTAGATTACATGTGGCTGGCCGTTTATCTCTACTTCCAGAAGATTTACGGTCTTTAGTTGCTCAAGCAATGCTTGCCACCAGACATAACAATATATTACAACTCAATATTGCTTATGCATACACAGGTAACTATAATGCATTAATAGACTAAATTAATAAATAGTAATTACTTTGATTGATATAATATATTTATACTAGACAAATATGATATATATGTTATAATAAATAATTAAGTGTTTTGAACTTCATTTTTACTTTTAGTTTTTTTTGTCATGATCAGAGAATGTGTTAAATCATGCCTAATAAAATTTTATTAATGGTAGCTTTTATAATTTACACTAACTGCAATGTATAAACATTAATAATTAGAAAATAAAATTGTGTATAACTTAGGACGAGATGAGATCAGTAGAGCCGCTTCACACATTGTTGAAGGTGTCAAAAATAATGATTTAACACCAGAAGACATTGATGAGGATCTTCTGTCTCAAACACTTGATCTGGGTGAAGCAGAATTGTTGGTGAGAACATCTGGTGAAGTGAGATTATCAGACTTTATGTTATGGCAGGTAAGTCCTAAAATATTAAGTTACTGTATAGACATACTTTCAACTACAACTATCAACCAGCTTTTTGTTTATATATAATGTAAACATACAAAGCAAGTTTTTTTGTATTTTTTTTCAAGACTTGTACATTGATGGACTATCACTTGACCTCCACTTTACATGTTGTTGTGATTTAAGGAGACCATAATAAAAACTATTGTTTGAGTGTTTTTGTATTAATTTTTTTATTTAATTTTGTTTCAGGTTTCCAAAACGGTGTTGTACTTTTCTGATGTTTTGTGGCCAGAGTTCACTATATGGAATCTTTTAGCTGCTATAATTCATTTTCAAAGGCATGCCCCAACACTTTTGCCTAAAGGAGAAATCAGTAATAGCAAACAAAAATTCCTGGAAAAACTAGAAACTAAGTGGTGGAAACAACTTGAAAGTTATGTTGCTTGTTGACCAAAAAATAATAAATTTAAAAGTACATATTTTTTTTCTTATTCCTCTCCCAAAAAAAAGGAATTGATTTAATAATTATAAATTAATTGAGTCATATTTCCTGAAAAACAATTAAGCTTTTTATATTATTGGGTTGCCTAAGATTAAATCACAGATATTTTAAAGACTGTTACTGGTGCTTAGCCTTTGTTATTAGAGACCAGCTACTAGTTAGGTATGACGGCAGATTCTATTTAGACAGTAATGTGCAATCATCAAGAGTAGCTTACTCGCCTAATGGTTAGAGCGTGCGGCCTTCATTCCGAAAGTCGCAGGTTCAAATCTCGGTGTTTGTCAATGACTAATATTTAAGTTGTGTACATTTGTGAACTTTAGTTACAACAGCGAAATACAAACGGTGAAAGAAAACATCGTGAGGAAACCTGCATGTGACTTAGAATTTATTTTAATGGTGATTGGGCCAGCATGGCGACTATGGCCCAATCGCCTTCATATTGAGGTATGCCTCTACTACTACTACTAACTAGTGATAAAGTAAATTGGCTGTTATGTGCAAAAATTACTATATTTCATTATATTGGAAGGGAGTCGCAGCTAGTATGATTACTGGAGTCTTCACATGTTACATCTCGAGGCAACAATTTCAATGTGATCTAGTGTATAATGACCTAAATAATACCATGTGATTTAGGCCACTTGCCCATAACATTACTTACCATTATGTGTACACTCATCTTGTTGCTTCATAAAATAAAAAAATGGATGTAGTTAATAAAAATACTAGGATAAGAATGTGATTTTTTTTATTTAAAAATATACTGCAGGTAATAATAAAGTAATACGAAATATCTTAAATATTTATTGCTCCAATTTAGCTAAAACTAAATTATTTTATAAAAATCATAACTATTATGTCACTTATTATCCTATTTACCTTTAATTGTGTATTTGGAGTAAGTTTTTGTTGGATCATAGGGCTCCCATCTCGATGCAGGGAATATGTGCTTATTCCTTTCATACCATGACCTAGACAAAGGTTATTAAATAATAAGTCATTGTGGAAATAATAAATAAACATGTCTCAACTGCTTTTGTGCTTGGTGTGTTACATGTGAGGTTCCGGTATAAATTCAGGTGCCACAATAGAATTTGATTGGTGACATGGTTTCAAATACCCATTAACTTCCACACTAACATATAATGTCATAAAAGCATTCCTGTATTATGATGAGATACATCATTAGCATTTAATATCATTACAAATATAGGTCATAAGTAAATCCATTGTAGATAAAAAATTTAATAACAATCAATGAAATAAACATTAACAAATAAATATATTGAAATAACTTGCCTCAAGAGCACTTTTCCCGCATGTGAATCCTGTTTTTCTTGTGTTGCATCATTAACTAATCTCACATCATCTGATGCATCAAACTGGAACAACGGTCCACTTTTTCCACGAGCCTATGAGATGAAATGTCTTGATTATATTACTGTATGGGATAATTAGCAATAAACATTATAACTTTTTAATTATTTTTAGTAAATGGATAAGATTTTTTTTTCCAAATGGATGCAGACTATAAAAATATGTGAAAAATCTGCCACAACACATTTTTCTAATGAAATAATATGTCTACAAACGTAAAAGCGTCATTGTTCAAAATTATCATAATAATTGAAGACATGATTAAGCACTGAATCTTCTTAATCATCTTTTTTTTGTAATAAATTATTGAATGGTATTTATTATATTTATTACACAATATTATCTCTCAATGGAATACAGGGAAGACGAAGGTGTCTTCAATAGTCACTGTTCTTCTTGCAATAGTAAGAGTGAGTAGTCTAGCTATGCAGTTCAGTATAATACATACCTTAGTAACTATGAAGTCATAAAATGTGTAATGATGAGGTAGTATAAGATCTTCCTTCACATACATAAGTTGATCCGCAGATACTGTTTTTAATTCGCTGAACTCCGGCCTCAATGTGTCTAGACATCTCTGAAGGAACTGATAAATGGAGTTTCCTATAACAATTTATTATGGATTTATGTATTCATTATAAAAGGAATGGATTCATAAAAGAATGGAAGGAATTCATACCTTTTTTTAGTGTCACATTTCTTCTATGTCCAGAGCCATCCCAGTAGCTGAATGTAACTGTGATTGGTTCATCTTTGAGGCTGGCCTGTGTCATTACCCACTCTAGACGTAACTCTTCACGCAGTTTCAAATCGGCTTCTTCTCTCTCTCTGTCTGGTAAGAATGATGTGTCGACATCAGGATTTTTACGAATTTTTTTAAATGCCTGCACAATTAATTTGGGTTTTAGTATAATAAGGATTTTTATAAGGCTTTCAAAAATTTTAATCAATGATTTAGTGATGATAATGGGAAACGTTAAGAGGTAGTAGAAGATAACAGGCTAAACCAATCCATTTTGGGAAAACCTATGACCGGCAGTGTACATTTATCGGTTGATGATGATTATAATTGGTTTTTTTTTGAGCAATGCAGGAGCAGCAGTTTAATTTATTCCTTTACTTAAATTTTGATTGCCTTTTTTTTTAGCAAATCTCTGTAATTCTGGTAAGTCTGTTGCAGAAAAAACTATCTACAAAGGTATCACCTGTTTTTACTGTGAAGCAGCAATGTTAAAACATTACTGTATTCTGGGTTGATGGGTATTGTGGCTAGTGTAATTGCACAGAAAATGCTATTTTATTTAATATATATATATCTTAATATATAATATAGTGTAAAGGTGATCAGTATGACATTATGCAATAAACAAAAATGTAATATAAAAAATCTTGTTTCACTAAAAGTGTATATTTCTTAAGTCTTTCTCAAACCACTGATGGATGTAGGCATTCCCCAATGTCTTCCACCTGATATGTCTTTGGCTATTCGAATCAGCCACTTTGGACCAATCTTCATGTCAGTCCATTTCAAGAGAGGGCATCCTACACCCCTGTTTCCTGTACCCAGTGTTTACTTCAAGATTTTTGTCTGTCACCGGCCGTCATTGACATGGCAGATATGGCTGACCCACTGCCAAATCAGCGTGCAAATTTTGAGAGAGGTATACATCGACAACTTTAGTTCTCAGTCTTTTAATTGATGGATTAGCCCAATGGTCAAGTGCCACGTCCTCCGCTATTGATGAGGATGATGCACTGGTTGAAGGTTCTTGTGATATCGGATAATAAGAGTAGTGAGGATTTAATGTGATTTCTCAAATGATTGCCCAACCAAACTGAATGTGTCTATCAATCTCCTACTTGATATATACATTATAAATGGTCATAGTTACCATGTCAACCACATTGTACTGACATATTCAAATAAAACAATATTTAAACATTAAATTTTATTAATTTTAAAATGGATTGGGGCTTGCATATTTTGCCTTCAACAGTAAGAATAAGCAGTTTAACTTGAACTGGTGTGTGTTTTAATATCGTTTTTATCAGATGTTATATTTTTTAAGCAACACAGGTAAAAATAGTAATAATTATACCAGCAGTGTAAATACCTTGACAATAAAAGCATTTGTTACCACCAACATTAAATTAAATGTTATCTTATCTAGTAATCTGACAACTTATGGCCTTTTTATTCAAGTAAAAAAACACAGTAATTTCTTTATATTGTAAATAAACTAGTTTAGTGACTCATACATTATCCTTAAGAATGAAATAAATGATAAGGCTGACAAGACTGTATGTTTTGATTAATATTCATCTGTGCTTGATAATTGTAATGCTGTTTTTTTTTTACAAAAATTTTGTTATTAAAATAATTGTTAGCACTTATTTATTCAGGGTAATTTGCAGTTTCGAAAAATAGGTCCAAATTTATTATTAGTTTTAATCTGTGTAGAAGTATTGAGAAAAAGAGTTTATTTAATAATTATGTAACATATAGCAGCAGCTATTTATTACATAATTTATTATTAAGAAAAGTGAATGTTGTTGACCATATTTACTGTTTTCATATTGTTTTTTTACAAGAGCAAGAATCATTTTAATATTGACTCACCACTTCATCTTGGTCTCTCCAATCCCTCTCAGGTTTCTCCTCATCTTCTTCGTTGTCTTCTTCATCCTCATTCAAATCAAATGAGAGTGCTTGTATCTGTAATGGAATTAATTTTTTTATTTATTGCTGTATCTTTAGTTTCAATTGTATATTCAGCTAAGATTGAATACTTCAGAACTATGTTTTTCCAATAAAAGTTATTTCTTAAGTTAAATTAGCAGAACTTACTATACATGCACCTGTAGGCAGAGTATTCTATTATAAATTAAATAGCTAGGAAAAAGAAATTAAATGATTGTGAGAGTTGCAGTTTTGTTATCTTAATTAATTAAATTTCATTTGAATATTAGTACTAATAACAAGGTTCAACTGTTATTAGTTATTTATAAAATATATTTATATGCATTTAGTGGTTGAAATTAAATGATCTATAAATGCACTTGTAATGAAACAAACTATGTACTTGTCTCTTTTGTTTATTTTTCTGTGCTTGTTTGGCTTCAATTTCTTTTTGTCGTTCCTTTTCCTTCTCGGCTTTCTTTTGTGCTAATTTTTTTTCTCTTTCACGAACTATATGCTCTTGTTTGGCCTTCATTTCATCAAGAGTTACTAGTCCTATAGTTGAACTTTTTAGTTGCTGTTCTACAGCATCATAATGTGTAGCAAATTTATTCTCTATATTATCGATTTTCAAGTCTTCCTCTATCTTCTTTTTACGGAGTTCTATCTCCTGCTGAGCTTTTTCTCTTTTCTTCATCAGATGCATGGCCCTGCCAGCTTCTGATGCTGCACCTTTGTAGTGTGCCATGGCTGTTAATGTTAAGTGATAAGTAATACGGTCGAAACTACGTTAAAAAGTTTTTTTAAAAGAATAGATCTTAATTTATAAGACTTATTAAATGTCGAGAAAAATCAACAATAGACACCATCGCAAATCTTGTTTACTGTAACTGTCAGTTAATATCTCACTTTTCCTTTCAAAATGTAAAAGGATTAGTCTATACAGCCAAGATAAATATCCTTGTTGCAATTTTTAATACTTCCAATTTACTCCACCTAGATTAGAATCTTCTTATATATAATAAGTTTTAGTCTTTAAAATCGCCCCGAGTTAAAATTAAAATATCTAAAAGAATGTTCTTGTAATTTATTTAAAACAGTAACATTATTTTAATCTCAGTACATTCTGATAGAAACATACGTGCTCAATTTTTGTACTTGAAATATTTGAGATGTTTATCAACGTAATAAAGTGCTGGGAACGCTGAATAATTTAATTGAAAAAATCAATTTGGTATAAATGTTAAAGATAACTATTAAATTTTTCCTAACATGTTAACAATATAATATTTTCTAAAATAAAGAATGTTCTTTATTGACAACAAAAAATCTTATTAACATTAACAAGTTCAAAGTTTATACAACGCATTTAAATTTTATGTATGTGTTATTTTATTTTATTTATACATATAAAGCGAAATGTTAACCGATAGTAAGATTTGACCTAAAGGTTGTACATACAAGGTCGTAAAATCCAAAAAAAAAATTACCGACAGTTTAATGTTTAATGTCAATGTCAATCAGAAACGTGAATTTGAATTACCAGTGGTTTGCTGTGTGCAGTTCCCGGCTTTTTTAATTTAGAATTCTTTTTATATATTCCTGACTATGGAAGAATCTGTGTTATTCCCCTCTCCTAACTGGTTCCAACCATCTGGAATAACTGTAAACACAGACGGATGGATTGTTTATGGCGGTCCTAACAAAAGTATTTGTGTATTAGAACCTATATTAAATTCAAAAAGTGTTATTAAAAATGATACTTATCATGCCCATATGATACACAGAGCTCACTCGGAAAAGTATAAATAAAGCAATATATTTATCAATAAAATATTACTTTTCCCCACAAATAAATTAATTTCATTGTTTTTACAGAATTGTTAGTGTCGATTTTTCTCCAGAATGGCCCAACAAAAAATTATTGCTCAGTGGCAGTGCAGATGGTGGAGTAAAACAATGGAGTTTGGAACTTGTAAATAATAAGTATAAATTCAAATCTACCCATAGCCATGACATTCATCATAATAATAAAGAGGTAAGTAATGAAAAATATCAGATATTGTGTATTTTATGTTAATAGCCCCAATATTAAATTAAATTTAAGCTGCGAAGTTAAATTTCCTACTTTCTAATCTATAACTCTAGTAATGTGTATATATATTTATAAAAAAATATCACTACCTACTTTAATATGAATAATAAAGTGGTTATCTATCTATCATATTTGTAAAATATACTGGTCTCAAGTCAATTGCTGTAGACCCTAGACATAGGTACAGTTGTAACTGTTGCTTTTGCCACTGGATAATCATAGGTAATGAAACTTTTAGGGTAATGAGACAATATTATTCCTCCATTTGTTATGCATAATGCTGTTGCTAAGCCTAATTATTAAAATATTTAAGGAAATGTTCATAATACTAAAAATGTTAAAATAAATAACACAGAAACAAAAAAAATACATTTTAATTTTCTTTAGTAATGCTTTTTTTTTATTTGATGGAATAATGAAATGAAAGACATCTTCACCTGATGGTAAATGATATGCCTGCAATTAACAATATGGTGCTAATTGATGATACATGATGCACCACAATGTGTTGTATTGAAACATAAGATGTTAAGTTTTGTTACCTTAATAATTCCACTATTTATAATACCCTTTAAACAGGAACCCAATAATGTTTATAATATTTGTCTGCTGGCTGAAATAGGAGTTGAGGTGGAACCTAGACAATTTTTGGTAACAGAGACCTACCACCAGTAGATTTATGCTGTTAATTGTTTTTTTATATTATTTTTTTTGTTTCTTTTAATTGTTCCTCCTGTGTAGGTATTTATTTTTATTAACGTTTGTAACAAAATGCTAACGGACCGCACACCCCGTCTCTAAATGGGCCGGCGTCGTGGTAGTGTCGGGCTCCAACCGACTAAAAAGCTTCACACGGTATTCCACTCTCTTCCACATGCTCGAGGGGTCGCGGGATAACACGTTTCAGTTCCTCCGCGACCCCCCGTACGGCGCCCGACTGACCAGGCCCACCTCGGGGAGGGGTGTGAAGCACCCCTCCCGATAAAAAATCCCTACGTGGCGATGCGTTGGAGATACGAGACGCGCCACCATATACGCCCCAGGAACCCTTTTCAAGAGGGGCGCCGGCCCGACGGCCTGTGTCGGTCGCGGCGCCAGGTTACTCTGCCAAGGAGCCATTCGGCGGTCGTGCGCTCGGCCCTGCCTTGCGGCGGTGAGCTGTTATCACGCTCCGACCGCGTCCTATCCCCTCGGCGCCCTCCTGTGTAGGTTGGGTCAGAGCCTTTTATTTCAATTTTGATTTACCATCTTAAAGTATTGTTTACTCTATTTTTACAATTACCATGATATTTATTTCCAATTTTACATTTGTCTTATTTTTATGTCGACTTTACCCATCTTTCATTCTTTTGCTCTTACCTCTTCTTTATCATTCTTCATTCTATTTCCTTCTTCCATCTCTCCTCTCTGCGTGAAGTGAGCACCTCCTCGTCCTCATCTCTGGTGGGGGCGGGAAGCCTGAAAAAGATGTAGCATGATGTAGCACCCTGTAGCATCATAGTTATTCTTCTTATTAGTTCTTGCTTGTTTTTCTCCGTATCTCTTATTTTTACAGCTCACTATTTATTTATTTCTTTTTACAATTTTTATTTTTTTTTACTTTATTAATAAATAAAATTTTTAGGAAGTTGTTGGTGTGGGATACTCCAGTGAAGTGTATGCAGTGACAGTGGGAAATTTTGGTCGTATTGTGAAATGGAATTTTAGCTCAAATGTAGTTAAAAGTTATAGTCATTTCCTAAAACATTTCAGACCACTATGTATGTCTTGTTCACCACACATTGTCTTGCAACTTGCAGTGGGAACTAAACAAGGAGTTGTCTTTGTTTTGGACCTTAATGGTTAGTATTAATAAATAACAATATATTTACAGAAGAAATATATTAACAAGATTTATTTGATAAGTACACCTGTACTGTAGAATACCTAATGAGAAAATATTAATTATAACCCAATGAAAAAACTCTTTTAATATTCCTACTTTAAAAGAGTTTTTTCATTGGGTTATTAATTAATATTTTGACTTGTAAAGTCAAGCTACTTTTCTTACTAAATTAAAAAAAATAAAAAGTTAAGGGTTAGGTAATTAATTAGATAATGTTAGTTTTTTTTATATATACTTTACATGAATACCTATTTGTACACTTTTTCGTGTTTTGGATTTAAGAGACTATAATGTTATATACTTAATTATAATTTTTTATTGATGAAAACAAGAATATGCATAATATAATACATACATATATATATATATATATATATATATATATATATAAATATGTATATATATATATATATATGTATATATATATGTATATATATATATATGTATATATATATAAATACATATATATATTTATATATATATATATATATATATAAATATATTATATAAATATGTCATGTGTAATGATATTGCTGATTTTATTATGAAATTTGCTATTAATTAGAAAACTAAAAGATAAATAAAATTCGTTGTATGTAAGTACATAGAGAGTAATATGTTGCATATGGTTTCATTATTTTCTAAATTTAACAAAACAATGTACTTGTATTTGTTTTCGATGTTCACACCACATTTTACATTATTAATTATTCTTAGTTTCAGGAAAACTTCTTTATAAAGTGCGAGGACAAGATGATGAAATTATTGGTGTGAGTTGGTGCCCACAGTATGAAGTACTTTTAAAGAAATATCTAAAAGAATCTACTAAACGAGTCAGTGCTAATGAAAGAATGAATAAAATCAGACTTGAAGCCGAACACACTGAAGAAAGTATTAATGTATCAGGTATTTCTAAAAATCTACCAGAGGACAGTTTTGATGAGTCAATAGTGCAAGAAGAAGACTTGTTTGATATGTATAAAGATCATGAGATAGATTCTTTTGGACCTAAAAAATTTGAACCTGAAGAGATATTGGTGAAAGTGAAAGATGAAATAAAAGTAGACGATAGCTATTTAAATGAATGTATGAAATTAAAGGAAGCAATTTTAAAGAGAAAAAATGAACCAGAACCTAGTATGGCTAGTCTAGTGGAAGCTTTACAAAAAACGCATGTTAAGAATGAAACAAAACAAATTCAGAATGAAGAAGTAGGAGGTAGGAAAAATGATGAGTGCACTGAAGCAAGCCAACATATACACAAAAGCCTATTAGCTACATTAGGAAAACATGGGTAATTGTTATTTTATGATTATAAGAAAAAAATACTTTTAAAAAGTGTAGCAGTTTTGTTTTTATATATAGAGAGGGTGCGTTAAAAAAAAGGGTAAAGGTGTTTATGGTACCGAAGGTGTTTAAAGAATAAAAAAAAGTTTTAGATAAAAATATTTTTTTTAGATTTTGAAATCACATTTTATTAAATTACCAATTGTGATTAACTAGAAATAGTACAATTGCGTGTAGAATTTCTGTGAAGTGTTTCTAGCATGCCCAAAAATAATTAAAGAAAACTATAACAGATCAATTTACCAGTAGGTCTTATATATAATGTATTGCGGATTTAATCCCAACTGAGCCTGAGCTTCTAGTGAAAGAATACCTAATGAGAAAATTGATATGATTCAAGAATAACAGATTGTGCATATTTGATATTCGCAAAGCCGAATTTTGAACAGCATAGTTGATAAATGTCTATAACTATATTATATCTTTGTAAGAGAAGGCTATGAATTCAACTGGTAGGCACATTAAGGAAGCTTTTTATAAATAATAAACAGTTCTCTTAATGTAAAGTCATTAATAAGTAATTAATAGCGCTCTTAAATTAAAAAAGTCAATTGTTTCTCTATGTAATATATTTCTTTATATAATCTGATCGTTAAACTTAAATTTGAAGAGTGCACTTAATCATAACACGATACTTATCAATAGAACTTTTTAAAATTAATGAACATTATGAACAAAGCTACTTTTTCATGTCACTATTTTTTATGTGGGAATTATTTACTTTTTTTAATTTTTCTAGAGGGGTTCGCATTTGGTCTAAAACTGGGAAACTAGTTGCAAGCTGTTGCATTTCCAGTGTAGTAAATAAAAACCAAAAAATTAAACAGCCTAGCTGCACAACACTATTGTGGCAGAAACAAGACACTTTGCTGATTGCTGATGGCAGGAGTCAATTGTTATCAATAAATCCATTGAAACTTGACTGGTATGTATTTTGTGAATGAAAATTGGCCGTCACTAAACATTTGCTGTTTAACAAAGGGCTCTATATTTTAGTCACATTTTATAGGGTTTTTATGTTGGAACTTTCTATTTGATCCCATCTGGCTAGTTGCATGTAGTAAATTTCCTTAAATAAAAAAAAATCAATATTCTCCTTTAAATATAAGAGCCAAAGACTTCAGAGCGATCATTTACCACTGAGAGAATGAAGTTGTTGTAGATAAAAAGAATTTGTCCTAAATGATTTTTATTGAGTGTTAAATGTCTAATAATAAAAGTTTCTGATCATCAAGCTAGAATTATTATCTGTATATGTATTTTTTATGAGTTTTGGTTGAATTTTATACAGTAGCATTAAATTGTCTTTTCAGCAAAAACAAACTTGAGTACCGAGTTGCTCACACTTTCCATAAACGAGGACTTTATGCTATCATATCTAATGCGCCAAGAGTACAGACAACTGAGAATACTACTAAAGAGTTGGCAAATAGGTGGAGTGTTTGGACAGCTGGACAGGATCGCAATTTGATTCATTATTCACTTGCCAATAAGAAAATGATGTCTATGTTCACTACATGTGGGGGCTTCATATACAATATAAAGCCATGTCCATATGATGCTGGAAAGTAAGTACACCATGTTTATTGTATATCATGGTAAAATGGTAAGAATAAGTTTATGCATAGCATCATGTTATCATTCTGCCTGTCTTGAACCTTCAAGTAATAAAAAAATATTATAACATTAGAGTACATTTTGAATTATTTAGACTACTTATACATTGTTAAAATTTATATGGTGCTTTACTATGTTATTAGATATATTTTGTAACTTAAATTAAATTAAGCATCAACAGATAATGAAGTTTCCATTCTGTTTGCAAATCAAATTTTTCATTAATGACATGTCCTGTAAAGGTTGGCAATTAGTGTTGGAGATGGAGCGGTGAGGATTTGGGAGGCTGAGACCGCTGATGATGATGACACTAAGTTATTACCTGTTAACATACTAACATACTGGCAAAATGTCCAGGGTAAGGTGCTCACCCTCGCTTGGCATCCCACTAAAGAGAATTTGTTAGCATTTGGCACTGCAGAATCTAGGGTAAGTCACTTATAATGTCATAGAAAGTTTTCATAATAGAGACATAAAAATTTCATAATTATTATGTTAATCATGGTACTTTAGTTCGGTTCTATATGTTGCGGTGTTTGGTACAGTTGCAGTTTGATACTTTTTTTGTCTGTCTCTTAATGACTTACTTGGCCATAATAAATAGTTTGTCCTAACATTTTGTCTTCAGGCTATTAAAATATGAGAAGCAGGGTATTCCAGACGAGTGTTTAATCATCCGCCAATTCATTGTTACTTAAAACCAAATTGAATTAAGGTTGTATTTTAGATAAAGGACATACTATTCTTTGACATACCTACAATATTAGCTATTGAAAAATTTATTAAAAATAAAATACTAAGGATGAAAATATGTGCAGAATATTAACACTAAATATTAAACACACTTATGTATCTAACAGATGGAAGGCGTACACCTACACACGTCTAAACTTGTAGACTCGGAAAACAATTCAACTTTTATCATCACAGACACTTCTTGACAAACTAATTTTAGCAGTAAAGTGTTTTGTGTATTTATAAAAATTAAAAGATTAACTTTTTTAACTGCACTTTCTTATAGGTTGGTTTAATAGATACGAATGGTAAAACCGAACGTGGGGCTCGGACGTTTGTACCTGCACTTAGTGGTGGTATTTACTCGTTGTGCTGGGGTGAAGGTGATCAGCTGTTCGCGTCGGCTGGTGGTAAATTGGTGCTTTATCGAACCACAAAGATAGAAGAAGGTATGGTATATATGTTGATCATTCACTACCGACTTGTTTGTAATTAATTTTCCCACCTTTCCTTTCCTGCTTTCCGGTTTGCTTTCCCTTGAGTAGTTATGTGTGGTATACTATATAAGGAACGACTTCTAACTATTGTAGTTCATTAGAGTAACGTGTCTTGATTATCTCGTCATTTCGTAATTTACGAAGACGTAAGTTGTGCATTTTTTAACACTTATACAAATAAATTCTATTTGTAATCCATACTAAGTTTCAAATGTATAGTGTAAGATCTGCTCACGTATTTCACTTTGTTTTAGCACCAGAATCAATAAAAGTGAGTCTTGAGGGTCAGAAGTGGGAGATCAGCTGTGTGCAACGGCAAGGCAATCTGCTATCCGTGGGCACGCTTTCCGGCACGGTTGCTATTATAGAGGGCGTACCGCCTTATACGGTCCTGGCGGTTAACTACGTATACACGTAAGATACATGCATTATATGCTTCTATCACGCACACATACGTAGGCATGCATAGTAACAAGCGCATAAACATATTTTGCTGTTATTTTCGAAATATAGATTGTTTATTGAAATAAAAGAACTACTGTGTTTATAAAGAAAATTGTTTACTTAATTTTTTTATGATAATTACATAATCTATATTTTTCTACAATGCATATTATGTACAACTTCGTAAGTAGATATTATTGCATATTTAAATAAGTTACATTTTTTACTTGCAGTAAAATTATTTACAATGCTGAATGGCATCCACAACAAACGTCAGAATCTAATGAGGAATCTGCATACAAAAATCTCCTTGCTATTACAGCTTTGGACAGGCAGAATACTATAACTATTCTTGAATACAGTAATAAAGAAGGTATATATAATTATACATATATTTTGAAATGTAATATATGTAAAATTTGTTATAAAAATAATGATAATCTTTAATATACCAGTTGCAAGGTACATCCAGAAGCATTTACGAAGAGTTGGAACTCCACTGAGCATGAGCTTTAGGTGAAGGAAAACATCAAATCAAGTATTTTTATTTATCCCATTACTGGTGTCCGAGGTCTTCTTCAATGAAGATTGACTCTAAGCCATTTTTCCACTACACTTGTTAAGTGTGGGTTGGTAGATGCAAAATGGCCGTGACAACTGTTCTTTTGGGAACATATAATTTTTTTTTTACCTAATGTAAAGTTAATAATCGTTTCTTTTTTTGTTTAAGATGGTACCAAACAACTTCAAACTTGGAAGACATTCAGCGGACATACAAACACAGTGTTACAATTAGTTTGGAATCCACACAGAGATGAGCTGCTTTTGTCCACTTCACAGGACTCCACTATTCGGGTACGTAGATAATATCATCTCAAACATAGCAACGAAATAAAGAGACTATTTGTATGTGGTCAATGATTATAGCAATGAGGGAGGGATAAATAGAAAGTAGTAATAGTAGTAAAGACAGTGATTATATACAACGTGTCCCAAAATTCAACGATAATAATGCACCACAGGGTGGACCTGGTCATGACTTATCAAGAAAAAATAGAGAAAAAATTACCTCGATTTTATTTGAAATTACAAAAAAATATTTGAAAGTTTTTGAAAATCAACACCCATAATGGTATTTGTGCTATCGTGATCACAATTTTTAAATATTTCTGATCTTTTGTTTGTAACAGCAACCTAAGTTGCACTCCTATCTATCCCAATCCTTAAAAGTACCAGAATACGTTCAGTTTTTACATAGAAACTCGTCAAAATTAATGTTTTTCTTAAAATGTTGCATGATTTCAACTTTCAGTCCACTTTCACTCATCGTGGTGTCAAAAAAAAGTACTGACACTACTATGGCAAGTTTTTTAAAAAGTTTCTACAACTATCCAAGATTCTAAAATAGTATAATACTTTAGGAAAACCAGCCACAAACAAATGCTAACTTCACACTTCACAGTCGCATTGTATATCAAAACAGAAATTTATTTATTGTCATGAGCACCACTCGTTCTTCAGGTATGGGACATAATCCAAGGTACTTGCGTGTCGATATTCGGCGGTCACGAGCAGTACCCACTGTGTGCGTCGTGGTGCGCCCGCCCGCAGCTGTACGCGCACGTGTTCTCCGGCGGTGCTGACTACACCATGCGACTCTGGTGTATCGATGATTATCCAGCAGATGCATATAAACGTAACTTTTAATTACCTCCATAGTGCAAAGGCTAAGCAGTTGCTTTATAACACATTATTCCCATTTCTTTTCCGAGGCCACAGGTTTAGGGAGTTTAGTTAAGTGTAAGATTTTTACGAACCTGTTTGTTTAGGCTACTATTATTACTATTTTGTAAATTTACTACCATAAAAGAATTCTCCTGATGGCACTATATGAGAGATATGCCGAGTGTGCAGTCTTTATCATCCACGGTCTCATTGTCGCTTAAGTGTTTAGGAAAACCAGCATTCAAACCACTTCATATAGTCTAAAAATCTAATCATCAGACCTCTGTGTATTAAGACATTGTTCATTCTTCCTGTTATATTTGTTTTTAAGACATTTTGTTTCCACTGGACCATTTTTAACATTTTAGTTTAATATTGCTACATTTATTTGTTTTTAAATAGTAATCGTAAACATAAATTTAATTAAAATTGAAAACGGTTTGAATTTTTTTCAGAAAATGTTTCTAGTGTTGTCAATAAAAAAGATAAAAAGAAAAACAAAGAAAAGAAGGAAGGAATGAAGGCCGCAGAAGAGAAGATCGAAATCGAGGGCCAAGCTCATTTGGCGATTTTAGAGAAAGTGACAACATCAAAGAAGTTCCTATTACCAATTATTCACAGACAAATGATTAATTCCTCGTTGCGCGGAGCCAGGGCGATGCTTAACGGCATCGTGGAAAATGGTAAAGTCGATATAAGTTTTGCTATAAAGGCCGACAAGGAGAAATACGGTGATGAATATAGAGAATTGTTTATGGCGAAAAAAGCTTCACGGATTCCAAGTGAAGAAAAATTGACAAAAGATGGAGATTCGCCGAATATAGAGGAAGGTTCATTGAACGGAAGTCAATATTTACCAGAACAGAAAGATTCGTCAATCGAATGTAAAGATGCAACAGAAGAGGACAAAGATGAAACATTTGGTTACAGAGAGTATGGTATTGATTTCTTAAAGTTGTTTGGCGATACTAACGACGTCAATGAACTATTGGACATGGAGAGTGAGTACTGCTTCTGTGGCAATTAATATTACTATCATATGCAATCATCATCAACCGATAGACATCCATTGCTGGACACAGGCATCTAAAGTCTCTTTAGTACTGAGCCACTTGCATCCAATGGTTTCCGATAATCTTCACCAGATTGTTGGAGACCTTGTGGTGAGCTTTTATAAATTACACATACTTTTCAATCATTATCATCATCACCCAATAGACGTTCACTGCTGGACATAGGCCTCCCCCAAATATCTTCAGGTTTGTAGGGGTTCATATGGGGGCAATGGGAATATTTCCCACCACTATGGCGCATTTGGTGTTGGTGGGAGCTGGAGTCTCGTTTGTTAATTAACAGGGTGCACCATGAGCAGGTGAGGTTGACTTCGATCCCGTGAGTTGTGCGGAATCCTTTACCACCGCTACTCTTTAATAAATTATCAAATATATTAGAATAATGATTGATTTTGAATTAATTTTTTTTTTCTTTTCAGTGGAACAGCACCTTGTGACACACAATACTGAGGCATGGATAATGCTGTCGATACTTCGAGGACATATTGACTCCATGATTCAGTTTGCAAATCAGAGGGGCCTGTTATGCCCTTACCTTCTAAGCATAGCGCCCTGTGTATCTTTTAAGTAATAATTATAGCAAAATATATATTTTTTTTATATTACCTGTTATATTAAAAAAAATAATATGTCATTAACATTTCATGGCTGGGACTATAGGTTTACTCACCAAAAAAAAGTCAAAGCTTTTCATCTATGATGTTAAGTGCAATTGCTTAGTTGTCATATGGTTTACGAAAGCTGTTTCCCTTGCTTCCTTCACCGGAAGGTCAAAGTAGGATTATAACTTCAAGCCGTCCTTCCTCCTGGCCCTTTCCCTGCTATGTGGGGTTGGCACAGTATATACTTTTTCTTCCACATCCCTCTATCAGCAGTCATATCTGAATTCACACTTTTCTTACACATGTCATCTTTCATACAATCCCTCCCACTTCACTTCTTCGGTCTTACTCTATCCTTATAGCCATCTACCTTCATTCTCAATAGGATTATAACTACAAGCCACTTCGAAAAATATTGCGTTTACGACCATTATATAACTGAAGGGAGTTTGATATTTTTATAATATATTCCTGTTTTCAGATATTGGAAGGATGCTACGCAACTATATCTAGCACAAATAGACAGACTTGTTGCTAAAGGGGAGGAAGAAAAACTTTACCGTAAGTAAATATATCAGCGTGAGTAAGCATCTTTATATAATAATTAATATATATATATATATATATATATATATAAAATATATAAAATATATTAATTATTATATATTGCATTTGTCGCATTTGTCGGTGTAGGGCTTCTATTATCAGAATGTTCAGGTTGATACCTCAGCTGCAACTATTTGTTTCAAACAGTAGTGTCCATACTTTACTGTGTGTTAAATATTTTGTTCTCAAGGCGACGAGCATAATCTGCTGTTTATCATCTCGACTAGATTTGAACCACTTATCATGAGGTCCCGTTGCCTGGTCTGAATGATAAATAAAAAATCTGTTGCAGAGTTCAGATACTACGGCGGTACAGCGATCCGTAAGGTTGGCTTGCAGTTGAGCGTGCACGATGCGAAAGGCGCCGTTGCTACTCTGCTGGAGGCCAGGCTGTACAAGGAGGCTTACGTGTTGTGTAGGACGAGGTGAGATTTTATTTTATAGATATTTTTTTTTATTCTGCCAAAGATCGTAGAGCGTCACGTTCACGTGATGGAACCACGTGACGTTAGTTAGGATTATATACACTGCACCAAATCGTTCTCGTCGTCTTGAGACAAAAGATGTAAAGTGTCGTTACTCCAGTAATTTCAATATGTAATATTAGAACGTGAATACTTTAACTATTTGTACATTAATTACATAATTAGTGCATTAGTTATATCTACAATGACTTCCAGCAGTATACGTCTATCTGCTGATGATGATGATGATGACATCTACAATGGGCTTGAGTGAGTGCTTGATCTTATTTTCACATTAAAGACATTTAAATGTCGTAAGGCCATGGATGATGAAGCGTGCTTACTCT
This sequence comes from Troides aeacus, assembly GCA_033220335.2. Classification (NCBI taxonomy): domain Eukaryota; kingdom Metazoa; phylum Arthropoda; class Insecta; order Lepidoptera; family Papilionidae; genus Troides; species Troides aeacus. The sequence goes on along the minus strand of CM067275.1, from coordinate 3,208,502 downwards.
GAATATTCCTGTTCTCATATCATGAGAGTTGTAATACAGCAACACAGTTAAGGAGTTGATTTACAAAATGATGATAACTAATCATGCAGGTTTGAAAAATCACTACCACAAATCAAAACTCCACAACACGTGGTCTAGATCGAACCAGAGATTTCCGTGTTACGTGTCAAGAGTTTAGTGACTTTGCCAAAAATATTCATGTCTCAACCCTTTAGATAGACGTACACTGCTTAACTCATACCTCCCCTAAAGATCTCCACTTCGATCTATCCTGTGCTGCCTGTCTCCAGCGGCTTCCCGTGACCTCACTGTCGGCAGGGCCCTTTTTTATTTCGGGGGGAAATCTTCGAAAGATACCCTGCTTCAGGGGAAAGTCAGGGTTATGTGAGATTCTTACTCACTAAAACCCCCTCAGTGCTCTGCATCAATGCATTCGGAGAGGCGCGGGGATCTCTTATAGAACGCACCGGTGCCTCTTTACACTTTCTGTTACACTTCTCTGAGGAGGAGCCTAACCGCTTGTTGTGCGATAAGGGCCCCCATCCTCTACGCCTACGATACTTCTAGACCTTTTTAGTCGCCTTCTACGATAGGCAGGGCCTACCTTAGTCCTGTTATATAATATTCTTGATGTAGATCGGGCTGCAAGCTACAGCGGCTCTTACAGCTCATCTGACACTGGGCTCGTGGACCCGGATCCACGGCCTGTGGTTAGTCCTGTTCTTACTCGCCCGAGACTACAAGGTTGGCAGTCCGCAAGGCCTACGGTACTACCGGCACTAGGGGCCATCGGTTAAAGGCGTTCATGTGGGGGATTACTACCCACCAACCTGCATTGGGTCAGCGTGGCGGGAAATGGGCCGTATCCCCCCATATGAAAACTATTAAATAGCTTAAATTCATGTACGTGCATTTTGCATGTATTCATTTCATTTATATATTTAATACATCAGCTTCATTATCATCATCACCAGCCCGGGGCAGTCGACTTTAAGTCCACTCTCCCTTTTGGTCATTAAAGAATATATTTTATAGGCACATGGACAGCATTGCTCGAGATGTTCTACATCAATGGACGAAAGATTGTTACGTGACCGGAAGTTTGCCGATGGTCGCCATATGGTAAGTGGCTTTTATTATATATGATTTACAAAATCTATTCGAAAATTTAAAAGCCGTTGAAGAAATGTTAAAGCTAGAGGTTTATTTAGATGATAAAATATAATTTTAAGATCTATGATATTTTTAGCTGGTGGTACATGATAGATCTCATAAAAATCTGATGCTGGTTAAGGTGATAAAAACTGCAGTGAATTGTGCTCGTCCTAATGGGACCTAAGATGTTAAGCCTCGTTACTAGCTATAGCATCGATGCCGGCAGAAATCGAAGCTTCGAAGACCGAGGCTCTACGTCAGCGTATCACCAATTCCGACATCAGTTTTTTTTTATATTATCACGCCTTTTTCCCAGTAGGGGTAGGCAGACGCGAATAAACACCCAATTTTCGCCAGATGTGGTCAGTTTAGGTCCCATGTAACAGGGGGCGAGCCTGTTGCCACTTTATTGAGGCCACCAGACACACAAAGATAATATCAGTGTGCGGGTTTCCTCACGATGTTTTTCTTCACCGTTTGTATCTCGCTGTTGTAACTAAAGTTCACAAATGTACATAACTTAAATATTAAGTCAACGGTACGTGCCGAGGTTCGAACCCGCGACCTACGGATTGTAAGCTCCACGCTCTAACCATTAGGCCAGCGAGCTACTCACCGTATCATACTCATCATAGTATATATACGTATTAACTCATCACGTTACATATACGCTTGTTTCCAGTCTTCTCGTGCTCGGTGAGCTGTCCGAAGCAGCGACGTTGGTGGGTAAATCAAACAAACCGGAGTACCTATCGTTGGCTGCTGACCTGGCGAAGCTCGCCGGGCACACGACGTACGCCGATTACATCGAGGAGAAGAAATCTCATATAAAACCTAAGGAAGAAGTTGTGACGGAAGCTGAAGAGATGCTCAACGAGTTACCAACGAGAATGGAGCTTCTTTTAAAAGATAATAACGGAGATTCTCTTATTAAAGATAATGAAGGCGACTAAATGTTTCAGCAACACTTTTGAGAACAATGTGTTTGTTTATGTTACTGTTGGAATCTCTATATTTTTTTTAATCAGATAATTCTTAACCACAGCCCCACCTGGTTCTAAGCGGTGTTGAGGTCTAAGCTGGCTAGAGCTGTTGGCCCAGTAACAGCTTATATATTCTTGCATAAACCTGTTCGCGTATCAAGACAATACTTAATTCCAGTAACATAGACACCTGCGAGTTCCATTTTTTTACTGTGTTGTAGTTAATATGGGTTATTCTAATATTTGTTTATTACTGGTGGTAGGTCCCTGGTATTGGAGACCGTGTAGATAGGTACCATCTCAATCTCTATTTCTGCCGCCAAACAGTATTGGGTTCCAGATTGAAGGGCGTTGTAACTAATGACGTTACTGAGGAAACCAGACATAACTTCTTGTCTCACAGCTATTAACGGCATAGTATTATCAGAGGGCGTATCCTTTACCATCAGGTGAAGGTCACGCCGTTTTCGTCTTCCTCGGCGTTAAAAAATTATCAAGACTATTCTGGTTAAGGTTTTGATAATCTGTATACAGAATGATGTCAGATTCATTATAAAGGTCGATAGCTTGAATAAAACAATTCATGTCAAGTAACCATTAGTCCTGTTTAAACACTACGTCTAGTGATAAGATTTTAGTGTTCAATTACGTTTAAGTACCATATTTGCTTACATGTTTTTAATTTGAATAATAAAAAAAAAATTTAGTTCAGAAGGTATCCACTGTAGTTGCATGGAACAGTTTGTTTCTTATGTATTGGTAATGTTGATTTCCGCTCAAGAAAGTAATAATTGTTACTTTGAGCTGAACTACCATGTGATTTTTTAATATTAATGTTGTTAATAAAACTATTTTTTTAATGTCTCAATTAAAATCCGCTTCGCTATTGTTTTATTTTTAAGTTAGCAGGGTAGTAGCATTTTATACGGTGCATTAAGGTACGAAGTAGCAATCATTCGGATTTATGATACTAAAGATGTCTTATTAAATGTTTGATTTGAAAGTTTTTTGTTTTTTTACACTAGTTTTTACCCCCTGTGCAAAAGTAGTGATTTTATACGTTTTTGTAGCATTGTAATATGAACGGATGTTGGTTATTATCCGTTATGCTTTAATTCAGACGTCCACAATAGCATGAGGTTTCCTCCAAACATCCCCACATAGGTTGATCCTGCGTTGCCCGCATCGCCGGGCATGGGGTTGTCGTATGTAGGGGTTCATATTGGGAGACTTGAGCCACTTCTCACCACGCTGATCCAATGCGGGTTCGTGGGAGCCAGAGCCTCGTTTGTTGATATGCAGGGTGCACTACGAGCAGGTTAGGTTGGCTTGGGTCTCGTGAGTTGTTGTCTGGAATCTTCTATGAAACATTCCTTAGCCTTCTAAAAGTTGGTTTAGCGCGTTTCTAAGGGCCACACCCTCTAGAACCATTGCTGAGCTACAGTGAATACAGAACTGCGTCGCATTTGGTGCCCAACACGGGCTCACCCAATCATCATCATTATCAGCCTTTGTTTATCTGCTTAACACTTTAACAGAAGGGCATGCATGAAGACGCTCACGAAAGTGGAGGAAGCGAGAGAGGTGTGCCAGGATCGTAACAAGGGGGGCGAAGTGGTCTCTGCCTATCCCATCGGGAACGAGGCGTGATATATATGTATGTATGTACGTTTATCCATTGCTGGACATAGGCCTTCTCCAATGTCTTCCATTAAATGCGATCCTCAGCTTGTCGCATCCACCCACTTCCGACCGCTCGGATGACGTCGATCCATCTGGAGGAAGGGCGTTCTACACTTCTGCGACCTGTTCGCAGACTCCACTCCAAGACTTCTCCCCCTTCGGACGTCAATGACACGACAGAAACGGCCCGCCCACTGCAACTTCTGCTTGCACATTTTACAAATTTGCAAAAAAAAAAAACAATTTATAAATAAGGAGAAAACTTTTTTATTTAAATAAATTCTAAATAATTTTTTTGGGAAACGTATCGTACGTACATTACCATCAATATTATTAATTTTAAAAGACCGATGCTGTCGAAGACTCGTAGAAAGCGATCATATTAACGTCATAAGTGGGCCGTGAGGTTTACAAAAGTTAACAATGAAACAATATAAAATAAAATCGTGAATTTAATTCTTGAATACGGATGCGTTTCACATACAAAACGCGCGTCAAAAGAATCACATCTCAGCGCCGGAAATAATGCACAATTCATTGTTTAATTATTAGGTAATTTAATAATAATAATTATTATAACATTGTGACAATATCAAATTGTTAGTTAAAATTGCAGCGTATAAACTTTAAAATGATATAAATTATTTTAAGTACTATATTATAATACTCCAGTATTTTAATAATAATTTTAATTATAACAGCAATTATTTATTTATTAATCATCATTTGCAAATGGCACCAACAGGGATTTACATGTTATTTATTGGAAATGAATTCGGAATGTATCAATTATCAGTCCACTTTAAGGTCCAACAGCTGGTGCTCCGGGTGTTCACTTTCAGGGGATGTTGTGCTCCAAGACGTATATAAAGCAACACTATAATCAGTCTTAAAAATCACTCCGATATTGTTTAACATATGCACCATTGTATAAAGGGTGTTAGTGCCAAAGTGAAAACAGCGCTACCATAATTTGCAGAGTTAAAAAAAAAATCGTAGCAGGTGGAGAGAGGTGGTCTCTGCCTACTCCACTGGGAACGAGGCGCGATATGTATGTAAAAAAAAAACAACAATTGTCACCATCTCGATCGACGTCCATTGTTGAACACAGGTCTCTCGTAATCAACAATAGCTAAAGATATGAACAGAGTCCAGCTTCTGTGCATGTTAAATAAAAAAAAAAGAGTAAAAAAATTTGAGTATGTTAAGGTACTTAAACATATAGTTAATATCACATCTCTGGCGGATCAGCCGGGTCTTGATTTTCCAAGTTAGATTTAAGCAAAGGTTTCCCCCTCTTCTTGCAAAGCGAAACTAATTCTGCGTTCATCTTCTTAAGCTTTCGATTTTCTTTCATGACGTCAGTAAGTTGCTGATTCTGTAATAATGAAATCTTCGTTAGTTAAAAAAATAATAAAATAAAAATTGTTATATACTAAATTGTAATACATTGAGGGGTCGATCGATGTGGAGATATTTGAGGGAGGTCTATGTCCAGCAGTGGACGTCTATCTGTTGATGATGATAATGATGAAAATGTTTAACCTTTTAATATAAAATTAATAAATCCAATTTATTAAATTTTTTTAATCTAAAACTTGGCTGCTGTGGTATGATATAAAGGGTGAAGCCCGAGATCAAACGCGGTTGAATATCTCTGCGGACGCCCTTTGCACTTTCTTGGGACCATAGGACATTAATGAATGATGAAGAGTTGGTTGTCAGCTACGTGAATATGCGTTTGTATGCGTCCGTGTGTGTGCCGACTAACCTGCACAATAGCGCTGCCCGTGGCTACGTAGACGGGGGCTGTTGTTGCAGCCATCAACTGTTGCTCCAGTGCGGACTTCTGTTCAGATAACTTTTCTACTGCCTGAAAACAAAAATAACTATTGCTTTACACTAACATAACATATAAATTATTATTCATCTACTATAGCTAAAGCCAAAGGAGAGACTGAGCTAACTACAGTTGTGTTAAACATCCCATTGCAAGGGCTTCTTTCACGATCAGAAAATGGAGATCATTTACCCACCACACGGGTCTAGTGGAGAATGGCATTTATAAGTACTTCGTTCACGTCGGTTTTTTCCTCAATCAGTAACCCATCAACCCTCGGGCTATTTGACGTTTAAGTTGTTTATGTCCGCCTTGTAAATTGAGCTATTAGTCTATTATTTTTATTCCTCCTGGCCTTATTACCTTGCCTTGCCTTATTATGTTAGTCTATTAATTGTTGTTTATAAATCCTCTTTTTAATCAAACCTATTTTATAGGATAAGCGCTTGATCATAATCCCTTCCTGTGTTAAGTAGTAATGTGATCTGCCGTGGCGCTCTAGCGCGCAAGTCTTGACTTTAAAACACTTACGCAGTATGTTCAAAATATTGACACAGCGAAGTCATATATACCCCTTTTAAGTTAATTTCGAGAATGATATATTCAAAATTCTCTCATGCTGTTTAACTATCACTTACCAGCTTAAGTTGATTGATCTGCTTAATTTGTGGTTCATTAGTGACAGTTTGAGCATTGTCCCGTTCCACTTGACTACTGAGGAAGTCTGTAAAGATAAATGAATATTTTACTTAGTAGCATTCCCTACAGAGGCTAACCACTTGACATGTAACAGAGGTGGTCCCAGTGCGATTTTCTTATTCTACTAGTTATGAAGTAAGAATCGTGGTTAAGATTTTTTCACTTAATTATTTTTTTTTTTAATTTAATCAAGGGACGGAACGAGCAGGATGTTCAACTGATGGTAAGTCATACAACAGCCCATAGCAAGGTGGATCTAATAAGATGATATTCACAGCACCACATTGCGCTCGACGCCTTAAGACATGAGATCTCTTTACCCTAGTATTTACATTAGCTACAGTACCTTTCGAGACGGAGCACTTAGCGACATGTTCGGCGAAAGAAATAGGTGCTGCAGTCGTTGTACCTACCGAGACGGGTCCGGCAACCGAAACCTACAACCAGTTGCGATCACTCTTATCTAGTAAATCAGCCGCCGATTCCTTTTAACATTCATTTAGGACAGCCGGAATATTCATTGCAAGCACGTTCACTTTCTATGGCCTGATTGTAACTTAACGTCAAGTGACAATCAATTTGATGGTCAATTTTGAGATTTAACATTCCTATTCGGTGATGGGGAGCAGTACCTTCAGTAATTTGAGTATATGCATCAACTCGTTCCCCGGCCGGCATCCGGTGGAGGTCGTGTAGCGTTTGTCGCTTTTTGCGAACAGACTGCGTCATGTTGTTGGTGTTTTCTTGCAGCTCGTTCACCTTAGCCTAATCATAATAATTAAATAAAAACTTAACATTGTTCAAATGTGGTGCAAAAAGAAAGTGGTACTAATAATAAAAAAATAGAAAAATCAAGTTTTGACCATAAAAGGATACAATACTATACTAGTCAGATAACAAAGTCTTTTTTTCCCTAACATGGATTAATAAAACTTAAATCATATATGTTTAAGTGAGAATGAGGCTGTGGATCTTGAAGTGTGTTTGCTCAGAATACTCTTACTTTTAAATGGTGACCGCAGAGCAGAACAATGCTGTTGTTATTGCAGTAAATTTACAGCTTAGAGGTGCTGGCAGCTAGCTGGTATATTCGAAAAAATTCTTTCCCTGTGTACTGTTTATTATTGTACATTCTAGTTTTTATATAACATTTTAATTAATGAACGATTTAAATTACCTCTAAAACGCTAACAGTATCCTTCAGCCTGCGACATTGTTCATCTCGATCCCTCAAGTATTGTGCACAAGTCTCACACTCATCGTCAAGTTCTTTATTTCGTATTTTTAGCGTTTCTAATTCTTCTCTACAAGACTTCAACTCTTTCTTCGTCCTATCTAGTTCTCTACCGTCCCTAGAAGAATTCTCTTCTAGTGCTCTTTGCATTTTTGATATAACTGTCTTCAGCTCCTGCTTCTGGAAACGCAACTCTTCTATTGCTTTCGTTAACTTCTTATTTTTCTCTACTTCTGCGTCATAAGACATTCGGTCTACAACCACCGAATGGAGATTTGTCCAATCTACAAAGTGGAATAATTAAGTAAATGAGATGGTTAAAAATTGTTATAATTTCAAATTTTGTTATAGTACCTATCTTTAAAGATTAATGCTGTTAGTCTAATACGAGGACTTCATTGGGTACTTGACCCGTGTACTAAAATTTCGCAGGTTTAATAAATTTTAATTACCATTACTTTTAGTGCATTTGCATTGGTGTGTATCAGGGTTTTAGTTGAAAGGGCGAATTAATTCGGCCGTCGGAGATAGATGGACCCGTTCTTAGACTACCTACGCCTGTATCGGAATCTCCGAGTACTCCAGTAGTAGCATTTCTCTGTTACCAGTGACCATCTAGGCAAGGGCGCTATTTCTGCCGCCCAACAATAATATGCTATCATTATTATATTCCGGTTTGTAAGGTGCTATAATTAGTCAAAATATTGAAATGATAAAACTTAACATCTTTGGTGCAGCGTGTATAATTCTAATATACGTAAGTTTGGATGGTTGCACGCAATGCAGAACCGATCTACTTGGAGATCTTTGGAAAAGGCCTACGTCAAGCAGTGGACGTCCATCGGCTGATGACGATAATGATACGTAACAATTTTATAAGCATCCATATCATTTACCATCAGGTGAAGGTCGTGCGCTTCACTGCGCTATAACAAAAAAAAAACTAGTGTATCGCTAATAAAGTTTTTAATAAAAAATTATGTCAATGTCCTTCATAGTTAGTAATAATAAATAATGCATACCTTCGTCTGTATTAACAGCTACATGGGCGCATTCAATTTTCATATTTCTCTGTTTAGCCTGTGTGTTTGTCGGGCAAAGCTGGAGTTTCTCATTGAGTTCTATGATTCTTTTCTATAAATTAAAAATAGAAATTACACATTTAGACAAACTACATACAACATAACAAAGGGAAGGAGGGAAAGAAGGAGACGGAAACGAAATTATGAGAAGGGAGAGGAAAGTTTTAGAGACAAGTGTAGGTAATGCATTATGAGCCCTGTCATCTATGGCTAGTAAAGATAGGGTTATTGTAAGTTCTACCTGTAGTAGAAAGTGACTAGGGTCTTCGGAATTTCGAGTTTTACGTGTGAGCAAGTCCCAAATAACACTGGGTATCTTAGATTACCATCCCATACCCCCGTTCGAAAAAAAAAATGCGATATCGAGTATATTTAAAAGGATATATTAGTAAAAAAAATTAATGTCAGAATCTTATGAGTAAATCACGCTAATGGCGATCGTGCCACGCGCAATGGCAGATTTCTAATTGTCATAGTATTCTCTTAAGAGTATGAGAATGATCAATGGTATTACTTTTTATACTATTCTAATACACACTCAAGTACCTATATGGTATGTTACTACTTATATGTCAAAGTACATTACAGCAGTGCATAATGGCCTTTGATATTTTAAAATGGATAGCACCAGGATAAGACTGAATCACTCTATATGATTATTGTCTATGAAATTGAATTTTTTTTTTCACAAACCTCTAAAGCACTTTTATCTTTTTTTAATCTCGAGCATTGTTCATCCCTTTCTCTCAAGTATTCCGCGCAGGTCTCACACTCCTGGTCCAACTCCCTGTATTGCTCTTTGAGCTCCTCAAGCTCTTGCTGGCATGAAGACAAGCGGTCTTGGAGCTCTTTCACTCGGCTGGAAGATATTGAAAGTACTCTTTTATTGATTATTATACACATCTGAATGTTTTATAACTAAGATTCTAAAGACAGTGTGATTACATGCTCGCCTTTATTTTCATCATAATAGTATTCATATATTACATGACATATTGTCATAACCACTGTTAACAAACAAAAAAGTACGGTTGTATTTGGTAAATGTTTTCGAGATGCCTTATTTTGATTCCCACTAGGTTTGAGTTTCAGTGAAAGGAAATCATTGTGAGGAACACAACATACTTCAAAAGTTTTAGAGAACATATCAAATCCGCCCGAACATTTGCTCAATGTTGAACATAAATAAATATTTAAGGAGCTAATATAATATTTTATTTTAATCATGTGTACCTGTTAACATTGTCGCCACTTGATGTTTCATTCTTGGAATCCTCCCTTGACCTATAATGGAGTACATCTGAAACTGTATGTATGTTTAAATTATTCCATATGGCTTAATTGATTACCAAACTAGAGGTGAACTGAACAAATTCTAAATGATAGTTTAATCTCATAAATAAATTATATTGTAAATTAAATATCATATGAGTTAAAAAAAAAAATCTAGTTTTATATGGATACTATAAATGGATTTCAATTATTCATCACCATCAGCCGATAGACGCTGGACATAAGCCTCGCCCAAAGGTTTCTAATTGTCAATCATTGCTAAACATTGGTTTCCAGGGTGCTGTGGCTAGTGAAATAGGAGTTACAATATCACCAAGCCACATTTATTCTCTAGGTGTGAACGATGATCTAATTTTTAACTTACTGTGCTTTTCCGGGCTTGTCTGCAAAGATGTGCGATGCATATCGTGTATACTTTGCCGTCTTTGTCGCATCGCTAGCACGCTGCTGCAGCGTGACGAGGGCCTTTCTTCATCGCTCTAAAATCATAACATTAAATTAAAACTAAAAGAAAAACATAGTTCAATTGTTAGGGAGCTACCATGTTATAGATTTTTATTACTCCATAAATTAATCGAGAAATGATATCAATTTCACATATTAATATGAAACCTTAAATGTTCAATAAGGCCCGCCAAGAAAGTACTCAGGTTCTTCCACAATAAATAATGAAATACAAATTCGGTAATAAACCTCAAAATCTTGAGTTAAAGGCGACGAGCACAATGTGGTACAGTATATATCATCTTAACCATCGCCACGTCGTTATGGGCAGGCATATCACTTACCATCAGGTGAACGTCCCCCTTGTCTTGTCGTTAACTTAAATAAAGAGTTATACTTATGACGGCAGATTTGCAACATAACAGAGGTACCTAGCAATTCCACGTTGACAAAACCCTACTGATCCAAACTCAATACAAATAAAAAAACATTTTTATATTCTTGGTCCCTCCCTATTATTTGTACTATAGTGGAAAGGTAACTAAATACGTACGAAATAAATCGATACAAACCTCTTCATGTTTAGAGTGCAAGCTGTCTCGTCTGAAAATAAAAAAATAACATAAGGGTAAGTAATATTACATAATAGGTTGACAAATATCTCCCTTCCGCCTTTTTGTCTTTTGAATTTCGCGGCTATGTACAAAGCGCTACAGAGCTCGTATCTGGCAATACTATACATAATTTGTAAGGTCTTGACATAACCTACAAAATGACGCTATGCATAATTAGTTTGGATATTGCGTTCAACAGTTATAGACGTGTAAACATGCGAGTTCACTAACGCCGAAATTCGCGCTATTTTAAAGTTTTCCTTCGTTAAAGGCAAATCCGCTAGAGAAATGTTCAGTGAGATTAATGGTGTTTTGGGGGATGGTACTCTATCACTTCGAACCGCGGAGGAATGGTTTCGACGATTCAGAGCCGGTGAAAACGACACCATGGATAAGCCAGCCGGCGGAAGACCTGTGACGACAAATACCGATCAAATCATGGACTACATCGAGTTAGACCGGCATGTGGCATCTCGTGACATCGCCCAGGAGATGGGAGTTAGTCACCAAACTATTTTAAACCATCTGCAGAAGGCTGGATACAAAAAAAAGCTTGATGTTTGGGTGCCGCATGATTTGACGCAAAAAAACCTTCTGGACCGAATCAACGCCTGCGATATGCTGCTGAAACGGAACGAACTCGACCCATTCTTGAAGCGGATGGTGACTGGCGACGAAAAATGGATCACATACGACAATATCAAGCGAAAACGGTCGTGGTCGAAGGCCGGTGAATCGTCCCAAACAGTGGCCAAGCCGGGATTGACGGCCAGGAAGGTTTTGCTGTGTGTTTGGTGGGATTGGAAGGGAATCATCCACTATGAGCTGCTCCCATATGGCCAGACGCTTAATTCTACCATCTACTGCGAACAACTGGACCGCTTGAAGCAGGCGATCGACCAGAAGCGTCCAGAATTGGCCAACAGGAAGGGTGTAGTGTTCCACCAGGACAACGCCAGACCACACACTTCGTTGATGACTCGTCAGAAGCTACGGGAGCTCGGATGGGAGGTTTTATCGCATCCACCATATAGCCCGGACATAGCGCCAAGTGATTACCACCTGTTCCTGTCCATGGTGAACGCCCTTGGTGGTGTAAAGTTGAACTCAGAGGCTTGTGAAAAGTGGCTGTCCGAGTTCTTCGCAAATAAGGAGGGGGGCTTCTACGAGGGAGGTATTATGAAGTTGCCGTCTAGATGGAAACAGATTATCGAACAAAACGGCGCATATTTGAACTAAATCCGATCACTGTAACACTTTTTATAAAGCATTGAATAAAGAGCAAAAATGCGGAAGGGAGATATTTGGCAAGCTTATATATTGGAAGTAACTCCATAAAATGTTGATTATACATACTTCCCTTAGCTTCCCTGTAAAGTATAACTATTATTTTTTCATTTAATTTTCAACCTTTTGTTATAGGTTGTATATAGTCAGCTTGGTCGATACCACTCTTTATTTTATTACAACTAAGCAGTTCTGTGCTTCTCCTATATGGTACATACGATTTACTCATGCAAATTTATTAATGAAATAAATACCCTTTGCTGTGTCGAATAGGGCTGCTGCGACAGGAACTGCTTTCGTCTACATCCATTGATGAATCGTCTGGTTTAGAATGGCTCTGTACCATTTTATCCATTTTGTGATCTAAAAATAAAGTTGTTTTTTTAACAAAGTTATTAACAAAGCTAGATGTTTACTATGGTAAGTGATTATTATCATAATCATGAGCCTCCCTCAAGGCCTATATATCAATCAGTTCTGACATGTCCACATTCAGTAGTTTGGCGTAGTAATTCAACAAGACAATTTGGCTCTAAACAGGATGTTTACACAGCACTTATTTGTGATCATTGCATTGCAAGTTTAAACGTAAACTATTTGAAGTGTGAAATACTGCTTGACTACCAATTAACAGTGAATAACTATGAGCATCATAGCCCATGTAAAAATCAGCCCTTTTTATTTTCTCTGGCTGGGATGAAAAAATAAAACGTGCACGTTATGCCAAACAGACTGTTGTGTAATTTAACTTTAACTGCTTTGTGGTATCTTTGGATAAGTGTTTGCCTAGCCTTTTGTTTAAATTCAGGGTCACCTTTTGTGGAGCAACTATCTTTATCATCAACCTCAGCCGGAACTACATGTGACCCCGTTTTTGAACACGGTTGGGTAGCTTACGACCCCCATATTGTAAATCTACTGCCATATATAACAGCATATCTGTTTATTGGCTGGCGACATGAGCGCTAGAGTATTCTAGGCGAGGATGCTTCAACAGCTTCCTCTGACCCTGACCTTCGTGTTTATCTCCAAAAATCCTTTTAGAGTCGTGAATACTTTGTCGTCTCCGCCGGGACGTATCCATTACGTTATCCAACGATGAACGTGATCTGCGATTGTTTCCTTGTTCCATTTGCATTTTTGAAATTTTGTCCTGTAAATGTGAATTGCTGCTGTTGTCACCATATTAAAATTAGATTAATAAAGGTAAGGAAACTGCACCATCCCGTTTCACTATTAATTAATACAATTTAAAATTTAGGTCAAGAATTAGCCCTTTGCAGATAACAGGAAAATTTAATTCAGAATGAAATGTGTTGGAATTAGTGTTCAGACAGTTTAAAATTGTTGTGGTGTTAGTTAAACCGCTGGGCAACCTTTAATACTTGATGAAGGCCACCACACTGAAACTAGCAAACTGTATCATATCATTATATTTTGAAGAGAATTTATTGCTCACAACAAAATTAAGTTATAATCTTCTATAAGAAAGAAAAAAATGTTATAATTTTTTTTTTTATTTAATATTTAATTTTAGACAGTTTGGCAGCCCCTCGGCTGACATTGTTGAAGATAATAACGATAATGATTAAGTTTAATGAAAGCAGTGTATGAATTTTGTACCTCAAGAGAGCGTTTCACCGTTAATAGGGTATCTATTTCGTGTCTCAATACGACAATGCAATCCTTCAATTCTAGCGATTCGTTTTGGAGAGTGCTATACTTCTGATTTACTTCATGCAGCTGCTTCTCTTTGTCTCCAATTATATTGTTGTCTTCCTCATTTTGTTTTTTCAGCCTGTGGACGAAATTCGGCCATATCAATAATAATAGGGATTTATCTGAGTGATGACAGATCATACACCTATTCTTGCCGCTAAATAGTAGTGCGAACGAGACGAGTAAGAGTTTCACCTGATGGTAGTATACTTTCTTATTTGAAGATTGTTGTGGTTAATGAAATTACTGGGATATGACTTGTGTCCCAAAGTGACGAGTACAATATGGTGCAGAGTTTTTCGTCCTAACTAGTGCCATATTGTCAAAACAGTTAATACAACAACATGTGAAAAAGAAATAAATACCTTGAAATCATTTTAGTTTGTATGACGGCCGTAGTCTCGTGTGTTTTTATGTTAAATTCCAACCTCACCAATTCTTTGCATTTTTCATCTAATTGCTCTTTTAACTGACTATTTTGCGCAGATAACAATTTCTCTTTATTTTTTAAACTGTCAATGATGTCATCGTTAACTTTTAAAGACTCTTTTAGAGCTTTGATATTAGATTCCATTTGATCTAGATCTGTTTTGTTTTGTTTAATTATTGCCTCAGACTTTTCTAATTCTTTCGCCATGGATTCTTTCTCTTTACATAAACCATCATTAAAACGTTTTAGGTCATCAATTTCGGCATACATTTGATTTAATTTCTCTTCCAAATTTCGAATAATCGTGTCCTTTTGCAAACTAAAGTTTTTCAACACACCAACTTCTTCAGTAAGATTTTGAACTATAGAACAGTTTAGGACATTTTCTTCTACCTTTTTATTATAAATAGCGTTTAATTCCTCCAATAATGATTTTTGTTCTAAAAGTTTTTCATCTTTATTATAAATTTGTGCATTAAGATCCTCATTCAATTTTTTCACAGATTCATATTGTTCTGACAGAATGTTCAGCTCTCTATTTCTTTGTTCTAGAAGTGATTTGTTATTAGTTACATCCTGTTTAATAATCTCTATTTCTTTATCTTTATCTAATACTGATTTTGCATGATTTTGATTAACCAGGCGTTTGAATAAAAGATGTAAATTTTTAATAGGAGGTAATGTTGTATCGATGTCGTCAGCTAGCAAAATATTTTCTTCGGCAAGTTTTCGATAGCCTTCAGTAATAGCAGCAGAAAAGTCTTGTTCCTTTTTGACCAAATCCATTGTCACGGTATCACTAATTTCATGAATCTTTGCTTTTTGCGCAATGAGCAAATTGCATTCATTTTCTTTAGTGGTCAGGAGCTCCTTTAATTGCATCAAATTATTATTAGCACTTTCTAGTTCATTTGCCAATTCACTTGATTGTTCTTTTAATTTCGCATAATTAACCATAGTTTCATTTAAATTGTTTACATTACTGTTATAAATGGTTTCAAACAAAGGAAGACTATTCATAGAAAATTCAACATCAAGTACTTTCAAGATTTTCATTTTAAATAAATCCATTGCGTTGCCACTATCTTCTTTAATGAAAACTGGAGCTGCATTGTTTAAAATGTCTATATTATTTTTTAGTTCTGATAACTTTCTTTCAATATTTTGAATGTTGTGATTACTTTCCTCCGACTCCTTTGTAATACTATTTATCTTATGTTGCAATTTTAGTTTGTAATCTTCATAGTCTTTTAACTTATTACCTAAATTTTCTATTTGATTCTCATGTTTTATCATCAACTTGGAATATAACATTTTCATAACTTCAATAATCTTTATGTCCCCATGAATATTAGTTTTAGTATCATCAATTTTTTCCAAATAATAGTTAATGCAATCAAATTTATCTAGAGTATATATATCCGAAGCATTTTCTTCAGATATTTTTGGCATAGAAGACTTATCTGTTTGTGAATTTTCATCATTAGATGAACCAATACTTTTATCTAAATCCATTGCCTGGTTAATTGATAAATTATTACTTTCTAAATGATTTTTTATAGTAGTTACTTCTTCCTTTAGCTCGTTACAATCTTCTCTACCCGCATCTAACTCATTTTGTAGAGTACAAATCTTGATATATCTAGATGAGCTATCAGAATCACTGTAACTTCTATTTAAACGTGTGTGTGTATTTGAATACTTATCTTGAAGAACTTTTATCATTTCATCTTTATTAATACACTGTTGACAGACTTCATGATTGACCACATTTGAATTATTTTTTGTAGTGTTGCTGTTTCCTAAATTATTTCTTTTAATAGTATCTAGCTCTAACTTGAGATCATCGACTTCTGTGATGGACTCCATAACTTGTGTTGATAAATTATCATTTTCATCTTGCACACTCTTTAGTTCATCTTTTGTCGTTTTTAAGGCTATCAGCAGTTTTTCAATATCCTTACCCTTATTTTCAAGTTCTCTTTCAAAATTATGTAATTTCCTTAGTAATGCTTCAGTTGATGGGACCTCCAGAGAAAGATTATTATATTTTTTTTCGATGACATCTTTTTGGCTAACAACATCTGACAGTTTATGAGTAACTACTTCTAGTTCTTTAATTAATTGTTGACAGTGCTCTTCCTGATACTTACAATTATTACAAACATTACTTTCAGTATTGTTGACCATTAAGTCTTTTTCAACAGGACTTACATTAAAATCTTTGGTTTCTTTCATTTGAATTAAGTGTTTGATCTTTTCATTTTCGTTTTCTAAAGATTTAAATTTTTCTGCATGATATGTACACAATTCGTGTGAAGAGAGTGTTTCATTTAAGCAGCACACAGAAGTTTGACACTCCGTGTCACTGTACAAACCTATTTGTGTCAATTCAAAGCATGTTTGGTTGTGGCTTGTTAGAGTATTGTTTGCGGAGGTTGCTAAAGTTATATTAGTATCTAACATCAAAAGATCTCCATCCAATGTTGATTCATTTTTAAAGTTGTTCACAATTGAATTATTTTCTAAAGGTGTTGATAAAGAGACATTATTATTTATTTTGCAATCTAAATTATCTTCCTTCAATAAATTCTTAAGTTCTAATAATTGTTTTTTCAGTTCAGGAATGTCTCTTTGACATACAGTATGAATTCGGGTATGGTGGTGTTGGAAAAATTTCACTTGTGAACTTAGAGATTTATTTTCAGCATATGTTATAGCTGTTAAAGTAGAAAGATTTGTTTTATGGTTGTATATTTTCTTTTGCAAATCATTAGAAAATTTCTGAAGACTTTTTAATTCTGCAGTAGCAACTTGTATTTCTTCCATTAAAGTCTTATTTGTGAATTGCAAGTCCTTACATTGATTTAGAAGTACACAATTTTTCTCTTGCACTGACTTAAGTTTTTCTTTCAATTTATCGCATTCACAATAATTAGCTAGATATTCCATACTTTCTTGATCTATATTTGATTTAGAACTGATTGAAGTTAAGGTTTGAGAATCTGTTTCACTCCCTTGAGCCATCATGTCTAAAATTTTATTAGAGCTGATTGTTAACAAACTCTGGGGAAGGTAAGTGTTAGGTATTTCAATGATTTGCAGCACTCCCTTATTAAAACTATTATTTAGATCTTTACCATTGGATGTAGGACTTTTTGTTCCTTTATGTGCACTTTCGTATTGAAGACATTTTTCTTTTAATTTATCATTTTCCTCTAGCATATCATGTTGTTGTTGCTTCATAACTATTTCAAAATCTTTAAATTTATCTTTCCACTCTAGTACCTTTTTTTTCATTGAATCAATTTCTTTTGTCTTCATTTTTAATTCTTCTTTTAAATCATTTAATAATTTGGTGCTAATTCTTAAATCTTTACTGAAGTCAGGGTCACTTTGTAATTCATGTAAGTCTATGGATACATCAATACTATCTCCTTCTTGTTCCTTTATCATTGTATTTTGTTCATTTTTATTTAAAGAAATGAGATATTGAGAGACAATTTTGTCTAACATTGGTATGACTTGTTTACTATTAAATGTTTGTTCATCAACATTTTCCAGACCAAAAGTTATGTCTTTTAAATTCATGACTTGAGCCATTTTCAAAATATTGTTAATCATGTAAGTAAATATTTCGTCACTTTCTGCTTTAATTGCATTATTTTTCTCAATTGTAGAACAAATTTCTTGGGATGCAATGTGTAGTTGTGTTTGCAAATTTTTTATTTCTAAATCTTTTGCTTCTATTACATGAGAAAGTTCATCTATTTTTAAAATAGATTCTAATTTAAAATGTTTAATATTCTCTTTAAAATGATTTAATAAAACGTTTATTTCTTCCAACAAAGTAATTGGATTTTCAACTGATGTGAATTCATGCACCTGTTCTGCCACTTCTTCATTAATATTTTCCGTACAACATTTTTCATTTTTCATATTATGTTCATGTTTATCTACTTTTGATAGAGATTTTTTATGTATTGTTTCATTTAATACACTTTGTAGTTCATGAATCTCAAGGTAAATTATGTTAATTTGTGCAATAAGTTCTTGTCCGGTATTCGTTATTTTAGAAGATAATTGGTCATTCTGCATTTTAAAATGGTTTCTTTCAGAGACTATATCAGTAGAATTGCACTGTAACTGATCAATCTTTGCATTAAGGTTCTCAAACACATCTAATAAGCAACAATCATCGAGGTTTAGATTATCGATATTTTCACCTGCAAATATTGATAAAATATCTTGCAATTTGAAAGTAAACTCTTTTGCTTTATTGATATAAGTGCAATCATTTTCTTCGGAATTTTCAATAATCGATTTTATTTTATCATCTTTGAGGTTCATGTTCTGTTCTAAATTATTAATTTTTATAAAATATTCTTCAAGTTTATTAAGCACTTCCATATTCTTTGTTGTTAGTTCGTCATTCTTTTTTAAAAACTCTGCATTTTTTGCATCCAATGCAGCATTTTTTGTGACAAGTTCCATATTTTTAGAAGTCAATTCTGTATTAGTTGCTATTAATTTTGTATATTTATCAGAGATTTCTGTGTACATTGTTTTAAATTCAACATTATTTAAAGTTAATTTATTTTCTAAAGATTTCATTTCATTTAAACTTTTATGCAAGCCTTCATTAATTTCTTTTAAGTTTGTAATTTCACTTTCACTGTTCTTAATACTTTTTTCTAACTCAATGCTTCTTGTTTTGCATTCTAAAAATTCATTATTTAGCTCTTCGAAATTATTCAATAAACTAATTTTTTCTAATAATATTTGTTCTTTTTCTAACTGATTATCTTGCAATTGTTCTGTTAATATCAATATTTTCTTGTGTAACTCAGTAATTTGTGTTTTAGATTTAAGCTCGGTAGTTATTGCAATGTTATCGCTACTAGCACCATTGTGTTGAATTGTACACTTTAGAAGTTCGATTTCATTATTTTTTCTATGGAGAATAGTTTGCAACGATTGAATAATGTTCCTTATATTTTCATTATTAGCAATTAATTTTTCTTCATTAAAAATCAAATTGTCTATTTCGGCATCGTTAAATTTCAATACATTTTCATTTTTGGTTATACATTTCCGTAATTCTTGGATGGTGTCACTATAAGATTGCATATCAATTGTGGTAGAGTCCAAACTATTTTTTTGTTTTTCTATTATGCTATTTAATGTGTCAATTGTTGATTTATGCAAGTTATTCTCCTCCTCTGAACTTAATAATTTTTCTTTATATGAATCTGTCACTTTTTCAATTTCTTGCGTTTTATTTTCTAAAGACAAAATCTTTTGATTTTGGGCTACTATGTTAGCTTCTAATTCTAATATAGTCTTATCTCTAACATTTAATTGTTCTTTAAGGTCTAAAATTAGATCTTGAATATTTTGAGATGTACTATCATTAATTGTACTTGAGGTACTCAGAATACTGTCACTTTTGGCAATTGATAAGTTAATTATTTCATCTTTACTTTTTGCCGTCTCAACCATTTTACCTAAAAACGTTTGAATATTTAAATAATAGTCTTAACTCTATGTAACTATATTTACAATGAAAATTCAGATAAAAATATTATAAACATAAGAACTAATAATATTATTGTAATAATTATTAGAAAGTAGTCAAAAGAACAAAACAAATATCTAAATACAATTTTCTGCCAAGATGCCAGAGGTATCCACTGGCTGCCATTGCTTACTCTCAGACAGGATGTGTATTTTTCTGGTAACTCATTTATATATTAAAATATTTAACATAACACTGTTCATCTTACTGTTAGCGATATTTTTCGTTATGCTGGATGACACTTCTTCTAGTCGCAAAAGAAGTTCTTCCTCTCTAGTTTTAGCCTTTTTCTTTAATGTATCATATGTGACCTCCCAATCAGTTAGCTTTGTGCCGTAATCTTTACAGACCATTTCTAACCGCAACTGTGAAATTTTAAATGTACAAATCATTAACCACAAATATATTTAATATGATATTTCATAAAAATATAAGCATTTACAGATAAATTATAGGTTTATGTCAAAATAGACATATTTCTTTTTTTTAGGAATTTATGCCGTAGGACACTAAAGCAAAAAGAAAAATTTTCCCTACCGTACTTTTTAAATATTTATAATTGTAATGTTTTTCTATTAAATGTTTTATCTATATTCTTTTCTGAGAAGCTAACATGGTAATCCAATGTATTAGTTCAATAATGAATGTAGTTATTAAATAAGGACCTATAATACTAAAAATAAAAATATATTTTTTATTAATTGAATAAAAATAAGTACATATACGTATTCTTATCGTAGTACGTAATGAAAATGAGTTGCTTTGTTCGCTAATCACGTGAAAATTAGCGAACTTATTAACATGGAGACATGACCGTTCGGAATGATTTGTAGATGGTGTTGGGCTATTTATTTTTTGAATTCCATAGTTCCTGTATAATTTTATTTCTAATTAACTCTTATTAACATTTTCAGTCTGTATTATTCATGCGGTTGCTAAAGAAAGTCTTTTGTAATCTAATTTTATTATATATTACAGCCAGCAAAGCAAGCAGTTACAGCTAGTAAATATATAAAGTAATTATCTGTGTGTTAATTATACATATTTATTTACTCTACAAACTACGAAAGGAGCAAAATGTTTATCTAATATATAAATAATTATGATATGACCGCCCATAACAATCCGGCGCTAGTTGGAATGATCGCCTTGAAATATGACAAATCTCGTTACCTCGATTATTTTACTACCAACTTCAAACCGGAACGGGGGCCGTCTAGGTAGATATATGCAGCGCCTATTTTTGCCGCCAAACAGAAATGTAAAAATATTACTGGGTTCCGGTTTAAGAGCGTTGTGTAGCTAGTGAAATTACTTGGGCTTAATATCTCATGTCAGGCGACGCGCGCAATGTTGTGCAGGATATGACATCCTAACTAGCGCCACGTTGTTATGGGTAGGCGTATCATTTATCATCAGATGTACGATCGCGAGCCTCCTCATTTAATTAAATAAAAAAAAATTGCATATAACTGTTAAGTGAGAGAAATAATAGATGTTGTAATAGCGATCTCCAGTCTGATGACATGAATATACCTGATCTATGTGTCTATGCAACATCTCAAGCTACAAAAATGTATTGACTAAAATAGAATTCTGCTCATATACAGTAAAGAACAAACAGTGTACTATCAAAAATTACAAAATGTTCAATAAATTGTACTAATGTGTATTCTATAATACACTACTATACTATACCTTATCAGATGTAAGATTTCTAACCTCTTCTTCATTTTTATTAATTTTTTTTATTAAATCTTCCATTATCGTTTGTGTCTCTTCTTTATGTTTATTCAATAATTCTAATTCCTCCTCAAGTTTAGTGATGTACGAGCCACTTTTCTCCAATTTCTCCATTAGTTCCACCTTTAACAATATTTATTGACCGTTAATCAAGTAGATTTTTATGTAAATATGTTTTTATAGGGGTAGTTATGACACAGGTACATCCAGAGAATTGTTTATTTTTAATAATTGTTTTCAGTTATATTAATTACATTGTTGTGTGAATATGTGCATTAAATAAAATGCTTTTATTTTTAATATTAATAATATTTTTCCATGTTTGATCTTTGGTGCAAGCCAATATCCAACAGTGGAATACTGATGGCTGATGATATAAATATAATAAATAAATATATTTTTATGTGTAACATAAAACTATTTTATATTTACCACATTTGGTGTGTACATTTTTTCAAGTTGTGTAAGTTCAATTATTTCTTTTAAATGTTTCTCAGCATCCCTCGCAACTTTTTTGAGTATGCACGGCGGCGTTTTACACTCTCCTGCAAGAGTAATAAATATATATGTATATCATCCATCCATTATCGCCGAATTACGTCCCCACTGCTGGGGCACAGGCCTACCCTCAATATGAGGGCGACTGGGCCGTAGTCACCATGCGAGCCCAATGGGGATTGGTGACTTCACCACACACCTTAGAATAAATTCTAATTCATGTGCAGGTTTCCTCGTGATGTTTTCCTTCACCGTTTGTATTTCGCCGTTGTAACTAAAGTTCACAAATATGTATATATAAATTTAATGTAAAATTTAATCGAAAGTAAAAGTTATAAAAGCATTTTAATATCACTATAGGAGTTGTAACGCTTTACGCCTATCCCGTGAAGATAAATTTTGGTTTCGGAAATTATAAGAGTTTTCCAATTTCAATATATCATATTTGCCAATGAGTACTTTGTGGTAAAGAGCATTGACCCTCACCTTGTATAAGTAGGCCCCAGACCCAGCCGTGGGAACATTAAGAGGGCTGATTATGATTTCAATTAAATAATTGACATAGCTTGGAGATACATCAAATTTGTTAAGTTATATTATACTACAAAAATAATGTTAATGTAATAAGTGAACTTACTAATACATTTGTGATAAGGTGAACAGGTCTGCATATTTATGGATACATCATCGTCACTGTCTGAAAATGTTTATTATTAGAATATAGGTTCATAAAAAAAGTAGGAGTGGCAAAGTACAAGTCTCCTCCTCCATTAGCCATCAGTGATATGACAGCTGTGTCCAGCCCACTCACACTTGCTAAGATTTTAAAAAACCTATGTTGACTACTTTGTTAGTATAATTTCTTAAATACAGACATCGTCACTTTGAGAAATGCCGACGTTGTTTCTATCATCGAACGCTGTCGGGATACGAAGCCAACCGACATATGCTACCTACATCCTTATACCATATGTGACAGAAGGAAGGATGCACATATACTTAAAACATTTTGTTATATGTGTGTGTGTGTACACAATTGGAGAATTAGCATAATTATCATTATGTTTCTTAAATTTGTCACATCTAGGTATAGAAAGAACTTAATTCATACCCAAATTAATAACTTCTTCATTGAATGTAACTCTTTGGTTTCCTGATGGTGGTGTGACAACCCTTACTGGTTCCTCTGGTACCACAGCAAGGCCTCCTATACCTTCCATACTTACCTCTGATGATCTGGCCAATGACAGTGCACTGCAATAAACTTTTTTATAAGTATTATACAATATACTTATCTTTACTGTATCATCTTAATCAATTGACATCCTCTACTGGATATGGGTCTCTTGTATTCCATTCCAAAACATGGTCATACTATAATGATCAAAATCCAGGTGACATAGAGGTTTCTAGTTTGATTCCACAGTCACTTTGTGAAACATGATAAGTATGAAGGTTTTTTAAAAACCGCTCTTCTAGTAACTAACTTAATTTTTTAAATATACCACCTAATAGCGTTGCTGTTTTCCAGTTATAACAATTCAAAAGCTAGAGTACTCTAGACAATCTTGCTTTTTCATCTATAGCTTCATTCATAATTAAAACTTCAAATTGAAGTCACATGTTAACCTATTGTCAGTAAATAATGTAATTATTGCATACATTATATTAAGTATATGAGATATAAAGAAACTTAAATATTTATACTTGTATTTAAGGGTAGGTGTGCGGAATCTCGGCGCATTCGGTATTTCGTCTTCCTGGCTGAGTTCTGCTGTTGATATGGTGGCGCGTCGCAGTTGTTGAATTTTACGACGAGTGCCAGTCATCACCTCCACACGGCTATGTTGACCGAAACCACTCAAGAACCTTTGCAATGCAGCTATCTGTTTTTGTAGTTTCTGATTATCTTCCTGGAATCAATTATAGAAATGTAATATTTCTTTATTATATTATTAATTATATGAATTACATATAGTATAATATTCACAAAATATTTAATTTTTTTCGTAAACAAATTTGGCTCAATTTCAAACATTTCATTTGTAAAAGTGTTCGGTTTAGATATAAAGCTAGCACAGCATCGAACATTGTGGTGATCTACAGAAAAGGAATATGACTATTAGTGGATATCCATAGAAATAGAAAGCATATTCATTGACATATACAAGAGCAAAAAACCTTACTTCAACGTTTCTTTTATTCTCCAATTGAGTTTTTAATGACGAAAGTTGTTTTGTAAGGCTGTCTATAATTTTGGAATCAGTCGCGACAACATTGACCTCCGGGTTGTTTTTGATGGCTTTAGCTCTGTATGCAAATCTGAAAAAAAATGTTAACTTAACTTTCTATTTTATTTAGTATAATTTTGATTTTATTAATTGAAAGAATGGATGAAAGAAGATTAACGAAAGAGATATACAAGGTAAGAATGATTGGAAAAATCGGTGCAGGTCGACCCAGGCGGACATATTCCGATCAAATCGGAGATGTCCCAAAGAAAGGCTGGGTAAAAGCACTCGCAACCGACGAGCGTGCATGAAGACGCTTATGAAAGTGGAGGAAGCGAGAGAGGTATGCCAGGATCATAGCAGGTGGAGAGAGGTGGTCTCTGCTTACCCCACTGGGAACGAGGCGTGATATGTATGTATGTATGTATGTATTAATTGAAAATTTTAGGTTTGGTATAGTAAGATGCTTATTCATCTATAGTATTTTATTTTAAGCATCTGTAAAATTTAGTTTCATTAATACAATATTGATGCTTTAATAAACATAATCCTGTTTTTAAACGCAATCCTAATAAATCATTTTATGTATATTTTAATTTTTTTTTATATTGTCACGCCTTTTTCCCAGTAGGGGTAGGAAGAGGTGAATAAGCACCCACATTTCGCTAGATGTGGTCAGATTAGGTACCGTGTAACAGGGGGCGAGCCTGTTGCCACTTTATTGGGACCACCACACACACACAAAGATGATGTCAGTGTGCGGGTTTCCTCACGATGTTTTCCTTCACCGTTTGTATCTCGCTGTTGTAACTAAAGTTCACAAATGTACATAACTTAAATATTAAGTCATTGGTACATGCCGAGGTTTGAACCCGCGACCTTCAGAATGAAAGCCGCACGCTCTAACCATTTGGCCAGTGAGCTACTCTATATATGTATATTTTAATAAAGGAAGTATATGGTACGTGACCGAAAAAATATGGGAAATAGTTGTTAAGGTTCTAGTACTACCTTTTAAACTTGAATGTACAAAATATAAAATAAAGTTAATTACGTAGGCTAGTATGTATTTTCTTTTCTGTAGTGTTATATGCTCATATGTTGACATCAGGAATTCACAACAACAATTGTAAATTATTGGGACAAATTTTCAATTTGAAGGCAGTAGCTAGGCAGGCCACTTCGAAAAAATCCTATCACCAATCAAAATAATAAAACCATTTAAAATATATTTACTGAAGTGTAGAAATAGTTTCCTCCAATGCAGCCGGTGTGACCGCACAAATAATACTCGTCTTTGCATTACCCCCTAAAGAGTTTTGAAGAATGCGTGTTAATTTACTATCCCTGTAGTTTACATGTCTGTAAATAAAAAATATTAATCTGTCTTTACTTGAATCAGAAGATTTAGATAAAATTTCAATAGGACAAAACCTCTAAATTAGTGTAATGAAACATTTAAATAAACATTGTGTACATAACAGTATTATTTTAATTGTTTATACCATACTTGCCACCAACTATTAGTGTATTTTGATGTACAGAGTGTTTTAAAAAATTAAGTTACAAAGACTCGACATCTTATGTGTCAGGGCAATGATCACAACATGGTGCTGTGTATAATTTTGCAAACAGCACCACATTGTTATAATCAAATATCTCACTTCAAAGATGAAAAATCCGCAGGTCTTGTCTACTAACTAATTGAAAACAAATAAAAAATATCAGAATAATTGGAGAAATGATAAGGGTGTCACCATATTATTTAATGTTTACTTATAAAATTTCTATATAATGTCCAAATCAGCTACTCATACTGCAAGATTGTGCTTTGGAGAATACACTACAACAGACCTATGTCCAGCAGTGGACATTTATTAGTTGAAATGATGATCATGACTGTAATCTATTAGCACTAAAGAAATCTTATCAAAACTCAGGCTTTATCATGGACAGTTGTTTTATTTGACAGATCTTCCACTTATTGATCCTGCCCTATCCTCATTTAGTGACATCCTATATTCTTCATTGGAATAATTTTACACCTTTTTATGTATATAATTAGCATTTGTAGTCCCCATTAGTAATGCAGGTAATTACTTGTTTAATCCTTCTGATGACAGTTGTTTAATAACAAGTGCCAGAGATGATAGGGACTTGTTGATATGGGTTCCTTCTTTAAAACGAATTCCTGTAGCTCCTGTCTGACCAGATCGTTCAGACCCAGCCAAGTCTACCAAGTTCAATTGCGATATGTTAAGGCAGCCCACCTCTTCACCCTCTGTATTCTGTTCACGGGATTCTATTGTCTGAAAATATATGTACCAATATAATAAACCATTTCATGTTATTAATCATTATCATGTTTTTGGCCACCATATAGAAGTTACACTTATTACTGTGTTGTTGTTACACTGTAGTGACACAAAATTATATAAAAGCAATACTAGTAATGTTAATAGTTAATTTTATTTTAAATAAAACCAAAATGGCATATTTAACTGTAGTTAAGAAATATATTATGGTTATAAAAATCAATGGTAACCAACAGTTTTTATAGAATTATCTTGAACACTATGCTGTGCTTTTAGTTGCAGAAGTATTAGTTTATTTAAAATTATGTACATTAAAATGTTTGATGAGGCTAATTATTGTTTCATTATTTCTAAAAAGAATTAAAAAACATGACTTACAATTTGAAAAATTGAATGTGACCTGCTACTCTCTTCATTCATATTTGTGGCACCAGTCTGGCGGTTGGCTAGGCCCTGAAATGTAAGCAACAAACTGAAATACCATTTTACAAATTTTAATACAGTAGACTGGTATTTTAAGTAAATACCTTCGTATATTGTATTTTTCGACTTTTAATGCTTATATTTCAAACTTGTAAATAATTTTAAAGTTAAACGCTGATAACAGTATTTATAAAGGGGATTGTATTTGCAATGTTACTAAAAAAGGTACAATTTTTATTTTCTCAGAGATCGAGCTTGTCTTGATGGAAAACAATGACAGAAAATCAATATGTACTGATCAACAGCTATCACAAATATGGTGACATTTACCAAGCCCCTGTGGACAGCGTTGTTTAAATGGCTTCAACTCAATTCTGAGAGAATGCCCTAATTCTCAACTCTAGGAACTTAACATGATCATGGAAAAAATTATTTATAAAAATGCATAAACAATCATTGCATAATTACATACACATATAATAAGATGGACAATTTTCAAATCATTACATGATATGTGTACCAATTAAACAATGAAATTATCATAAATTATATTTCATATGATATGTAATATTAAATAATAAAAAACTTACCTCTTTCATAAATTGAAAAACTTCTTCAGGTGAAGTTGTCACTCTTACAGTTGCATCTACTTTCACTCCTTGTAATGTATCTTGAATTTTTATATTCTTTCTGTCTATATTTAACAAATCGATCAGTGTGTCATTATAGATTTCAACATACGACACTCTGAAATTTGATAATTATAAATTAAAATTAATGCTAATGTTATGTACAAAGTATGAATGATTTAACACTCTGTATCCAATAATTCAAGTCAAATCATTCCAGAACGATTCTGGAGCCTAATAAGTAGTTGAGAGATAATTGAGGAAATATTTAGCCAACTCATCTAATGAACTATTACCTACCCATATTTTAGCAATTTGTTATCTAAACTATCCACTTGCATTCATACTGTCAAAACTAGCAATCCCAGATCTAGAGTATTCAAGGCAATCATGCTTTTTGAGCAAATGTGCATTTCAAGTCAAGTATTAGTCAAACTCAGAAAGTAGAATCTATTTAAACTTATAAAATTTCAAGAGTTAAAAAAAGTAAGAATCTACTTTTTACATTGCTTTCACCTTTATATCTTATGATAAAAGAAATGAGGGTAGATTTACACCAATAAACTATTAGGCCAGATATTGCATTTAATGAAGGATTATATACCATGAATAAACGGTTTCCATGTGATTTTATAAAACAAATTGTGAAACGCTAATCCAGCAAATCTTTTTTGATAATATTTCATAATTATTTATATAGAAAATGTGCATTGAACACATTTGTAACATATTTATATTGTCACATACACCAAGAATATAATTGAAAAATAATTAGAAGATACAAAACTAACATCTATCAACTGATGATGAATTAAATAAATTTATTATACAATTATAAAATACCTCACTAAAAAATCTCGATCGGGTTTATTCTTAATAATATCAAATAAATTAATCACAGAGAGTGGTATAATTCCAAGTGATTCCTCTGTGCCTGTCATGGTATAGGTTTTGCCCGATGAAGTTTGTCCATAAGCAAAAATTGTTCCATTGAAGCCAGCAGCTGCTGCTTCAACGATAGGTTTAGCAATATCATTATAAACGTCTGTTGTATTAGTCGTTTCATCATAGACTTTATCTAAAAAGAAAGTTGTTGATTATATCTGTAATCATAAAATGTACATAAAAAACAACTATATATATTGTTCACTTACCAAAAGTAAATAAATTTCCACAGTCCTTTCCATTTTGATCTATTTGGTAAAGAGTATTATTTTTTACGCGCCATTGGTGAAAAAGTTTTTCTTCTAATTCACGACAAATTAGAGGCCTTACTTTGACAACTACTTTAATATTGTCACTCATTTTTTACAATACTTTTCATTTATTTAAATAGTAATGAAGTTTATAAAACTAAGCAACTATCATAGTTATGCACGTGTAGCATTTTAATAACACAGCCTTTTTTAAATATAATGTAAATAGACAGAACACGAAAATAACCGACGAGTAAATTGAATTCAAACTGTAAAGTTACAGATAGCTAAAACATACAACATTGACATTCCAGATAGTAAAATTAGACAGAGTGAAGTATTAGTGATTATTGTAGTAGCTGTAGATGTATTATTATATTTAATACATATAAACTATAAAATTTGAAAATTATTTAAAAGTTTGGTTATAGTTATTAAAAAAGTAAGACATGGTTAGCTAAAAAATAGGTAAATTCTATTATTGATTAAAAGTTTTGAAATTGCTTTTTAGCTCCGAATTTTCTTTAAATGTAACTTATAATTATTATAAAAAACGTAAACTAAAGAGTGCTGGTGAGACATTTTAGTCTTTTGCTTTTTTGTCTATGCTTCATGTTAGTGTGTTTTTGGCTTAAAGATCTCGTACTAGGACATAAATAAAAAAAAAAATGATTGTTGTGATTGGATTTGCCATGTGTTTTACGCGGGGGTTATGATATGTTATTTAGTCGTGGATTTATTGACAATTATTCGTTAACAAAATGCAACACGATGATGTAAGAAATAACGAATAATATTATAGTAACACATTATATTAATTTTTAATATAAATTCATTTATAGTGAAAATGTAATGTTATCTGATTTATCATTTTAGGTTGTGTGGGCTATTATCAACAAGACACATTGTTCACATAAAGTAACGTAAGTTAAATCACATAAATAAAATAATTAATATCTTTTAAATAATGTTACTTTCAGTAAGTTGTCTAAAATACAAAATATATTTTACAGAACAAAGACGCAACATTTTTGCCGAAATGAATATAACCTTACAGGTTTGTGTAGCCGGGCATCCTGTCCTCTCGCAAACAGTAAATATGCTACTATTAGAGAAGAGAATGGCATTATTTATTTGTATATGAAAACAGCGGAAAGGTGTGTAGGTTCTTAGTAATTGCTTAATTCTTTAGATCATGGGTTTATTAGCCTATTGTCTGCTATTTTTATTATCTGTTGCGGAATAGAATTTATATACTTTTTGTTACTTTTATTTCAGAGTTATGTTTCCAGCTAAACAATGGGAGAAAGTGAAACTGTCCAGGAATTTTGAAAAAGCAATTTATCAAATTAATGAAAATTTACTGTACTGGCCAGCATTTATTAAAGCAAAATGTAAGCAAAGATTTGTGAAAATTACACAGTATCTTATTCGAATGAGAAAACTAAAATTAAGAAGGGTGTAAGTACTAAATTTATTCACTATTTTCAAGGTTTATTAATTTGATTATGAATAAATATGAAATGTATGTTTTATACATTTCAGGAAAGAATTGGTTCCTATTCAGCGGAAAATAGAGAGACGTGAAAGAAGAAGAGAGGAAAAAGCTCTCATTGCAGCAAGAATTGATAATGCTATAGAAAAACAATTACTTGAAAGACTTAAAAAAGGAACAGTTAGTTTCCTTCTTTTTACTTCTTAGACTTTATAATCAATATTATTAGTTAACATATTGAGTTTACATATACCATACATTAAATAAATTCAATTGATGTTGGTTATTTAAAACAAGAAAATGTAAAAAATTATAGATTTTAACTTTATTCATAACAGCAATTGATACAGTTATGTTTAATGGTTATGAAAATTTCCAGAGTGCTGCAGCTTTTGCAAAATTTTACACTTAATTTAATTTTTATGTAGTAAAATATCACAAAAAGTAGGTGTTTATTCGCCTCTGCCTACCTACTGGGAAAAAGGTGTTATAATATATATAAAAAAAAAAACATATGCATTCATAATATGAAAAGTTTTCAAAATGTGTAACATAGATCATCCACAACAGATATATTTAAATAATATTGTATTAAGTTATTAAAATATTTTTTATTTCAGTATAATGATATTTACAATTTTCCACAAATGGCATTTGACTCGGCTCTTAAAGCAGAGGAAATTTCTGGAGAAAGTGAGAGTGAAAAGGATGATGAAGATGAAAAGGAAATGGAAATTGAACCAGAACTCGAGAGAGAGTTAGAGAAAGCAGTTGAGGAAGCTGATGAATTTATTGAAGGCAATAGTGATATGGACAGTGAGACAGTAAGTATATTATACAATCTTAATTATAGGTTTATCTGAATATCACATGGATCGGGACAAAGTCATTGTTAGTTCAATAACTCAAGAACTGCATTTAGAATGAGGAAATTTAATCAATGAAAATAAAAACTGTAATGGTGATGATAACAATGACTGAAAATAAAAATTGAGTGAATAACATTTTGTTAAACCTTAGAGCTGTTAAAGAAAATCTTATATCATTAATATTGATGAATTTATTTTAGGAGAGCAATTCGGGAAGAAAAGAAAGTGTTGATGTTCAAAGTGATTTTGAATCGGATACCTCAGACATTGAAGTAAGTTATTAATTTATTTAATATTCTATATTTTTTATTAAAAACTATGTGTCGAGGTTACAAATACAATAAAGGAATTGTAATTTCTTGTGAAGGGAAATTTGTGAGAAAACCTACATGTTCCACAATCAAAAGCTTACATACCCACGTAACATCCATCACCCTGTGCTTGGGTGTCCGGTAAGATGTATAAATGACTATGACTTATCGCATTGTGAGAGGTGTAGATTTGCAGTAGAGGGAACAATAGATATTTATTCGTGTCATCATAAATAGTGCACTTTTTATTGACTTATATAAAAAAAAATATATTAAATGATTTTGTTTAAGGATGTGGCTGTGAAGATGATAGGCAGAAAGAAACCAAGAGTGGAAATTGAATATGAGACAGAACCTGTAGCAAGTGTTTCAAGAAAGAAAATAAAACATTGAAATTTTTTATTTATTGTATCTCATTTCACTCCCAGAAATATAATGTTAAAGAAATGTTTTTATTTATATTTGTACAAACAAGTCACATTGTTTCATTGTCTTATTTACACATAAAAGTAATAAAGACCAAGTATTGTTTTAATCTGACTGCATGACTTCAGTTTGAAGTTGTTGCTTACCTGATGATGATGATAAAAAGTTAAATTAAGGCCCAATAATCACATAGGTAATTCCAATATGGGAAATATTAAATATAATACTTGGTTAGCAGCAATCTAATGAAGTCGTTTTCCCTGAATGGCGAAATAATTTGTTCTTTTATTAATTCTTTTAGTCTTACATTTTCCACTGTAACTCGAGTAATCATGCTACGTCCATTTTAAAAATCTCCGCGTTTACTAGTTAGCGGCTTAAAATTTTATGCCGAACAGTTTTTCGAAGTTCATTTACTCTTTGAAAAGGTTTCAAAGACATATTCAGATTCATGAATTTATTCTAAGCGGTGTAATTAATAAATCGGTATGTCATGTATTGTAACGTGCCTACTGAAATTCAAGATAAATGTTAAGTAAAACTTCAAATTTTTTAATAATTTTGAATTTTACTTCTTACAACCTCATATTTTAAATCTACCGCTACAACAGCATTGCTGTGCTCCGGCTGCCATAAGCCATCCCTGGAAGTTATCTAGATAAATAACAAAAGTATGTTATAGTAATTTGTACAATAAACATTCATATTTTTTTTTCTCTTCTCGTTTTATTTATATTTTTTGTATATTATGCAAGGTTTATCTCTATTCCGTAAAATAGATGTCAATATATATTCACAATACATTTGGTAACATGTGTACAACAGCATCAGTAGAGGTTATTCGTCTTTTGAATGCAAGAAGGCGTGTGTCTGGAGAGCAGATGTAACATATAAAGTTCTCAATCTTCCTCCATAACAAGCGACTTTAGTGTGTACATCTGCCATCGCATTTTATTTTTTTCTTTCATAAGAAATTCTGCATTTTAGTACGGTAAATATTTTTATGAAACCTTGGTATAAAAAACAATCTCATTACTAGAAAGTGAGTTTAAGACATAAGTGAGTCATCGAGCGTGAAGAAGCTGTAAAAATTATCAAGAACAGCGTGACGCTGTCCGAAAAAAAGAGAGCATACATACATACATATATATCACGCCTCGTTGCCAATGGGATAGGCAGAGACCACCTCTCTCAAATAAAGAGTAGATGCAGTAAAACCGAGTTGGTGGTTAACTTATTAGATACATACAACTTATACTTTAAACTAAGTAGGGAATTGATAATCAAAGCTCATAGGCTGCGTTCTGGACACTATACATCCGCAAGTTTTAGATATCATGAAAAAAAAAATACTTTTCCGTACTGAACTACTTGCAACAAAAAAGGGGACTCCAACACTTGCTGATGGACTGGGGTGGATATGGTGATGCGTCTCGTATTCCGACGCGTCGCCACGTAGGGATTTTTAACAGGAGGGGTGCTTCACACCTCTCCTCGAGATGGGCCCGGTCATTCGGGCGCCGTTCGGGGGGTCGTGGATGAACTGCAATACTTTATCCTGCGACCCCACGAACACGTGGATGAGAGTGGAATACCGTGTGAAGCTTTTTAGTCAGTTGGAGTCCGACACTACCACCGTCGCCGGCCCAATTTGGCGACGGGGTGTGCATTTCTGTTAGCATTTTGTTACACACGTAAATAAAAAAAAAAAAAAAAAACACTTGCTGATGGAGTGTCTAGAATACCAGAGCAAAAGAGAGGAGTTCTTTGGTCTTGGGCGCCATACCCGTGGTGTTGGGGACCAAAATCTAAGGCAGCTCAAGATTTGTTGGATACGTTGTAACCACAGTATTAGCACCCTAGTTTTTTTGCGTTGTCCTTTTTTGAGCCAATGGTGACGACATATTTCCAAGGGATAAAAGCCCCAAAAAAAAAACAAAGAATAAAACAAAACTTACACATCATTACAAGATTGTGGATTCTGTACTATGACAAGAAATTGTAAATAAAATTATTAATTTGATAAATGCGACGTTCGGTCAATATTCGTGTAAGAACGAGAAACTGAAAAATTCTTGAAGTATATTAATTAACATATTCTATAAATTTCTATAAGCCTTTTTAATAAATTGCTTTGATAAGTTGCGATAAAGCAAGTGTTTCAAGGAAGTAATACCATGCTAACTTTTAGACATTTTTTATAAACACATACTTATAATAATGAGTAATAAGGGGTCCCGTTCAACAACGTACGGGATTCAAGTTAACCGCACCTGCTCATGGTGCATCCTGCTAATCAACAAACGAGAGTCAGGTTCTCAACAACAAGCAATGGGCTAACGTGGTGGGAAATGGCCCAAATCCCCCCAATGAATCTATAAACGATGGCCTGTGGTGCCTGTCATGTCGCGGGAAACCATTGAATGCAGGCAGCGCAGGACCGATCGATGTGGGAATCTTTGAATGAGGCCTATGTCCAGCCGTGGACGTCTATAGGCTGATGATAATGACGATACTAGTAATACAATAGCAACAAGTCAATGGTAAGTAAATAAGCAGCTATCGTAAATGTTTTAATTAAGTATGGAACTAAATCTTAACCGGCTGTTATGTTTTCCAAAACTAATTTAATCGAAACCAAGACAAATTAATTTGAGGAGATATCTCGAATTAAATATCTCATTTCACAATGATTACCAAGTCGTGCTATTATTTTCTAGACTGAATCTATAGAATACAATAGGACTTAACGACAATTTTTGTTTGAAAGCATAACACGTGCTAAGTTTATAATAATTTTATTCTTCATTGCAATTCTGTCAAAATGTTGGAACAGAAAAATTATTAAATAAACACGATAAAATCTGTAAAATTAAATTGTATTTAATTTCTTAAGAATTTCATAAAACTTAGAGACGATATTTTTTTTTATCATACTCCATAATTTTTTCCTTGTTATATTTTTTTTTGTAAACGAACGAACGAATTGACGAAGCAAGCGATGGTATACACTGTACGACATTGTGTTAGTCGCATTGAGACAGATTAAGTATCGTTACCCCAGTATTTTGACTAGCTACAATCTGAAACAAAATATTGCCGTGGTACCTACCTAGACGGTCTCCGGCAACAGACCCACCACCAGTAATACGATAAAGTAGTCCAAAAAACTTTGTTATACAACTGATTTCCGTTATTATTAACGCTGTGAAATTGTAAAAAATATCTTTTTAGTGTTCGTTACGAATTTTTTCCTATCACAATTTGACAAAAAATGTACAATAGTGAAAGTAGGCTAAATTGGACATGAAAAAGGACATAAAATTCATAATTAAATAGATCACACGCTGTAAAAATGTTTTAAGTCGTTATAGTAAACATCGCTATGTTTTAAAGCTCGTATCCTCTCGAGCACGTTAAATAGCGGCGCGAGTAAGTTTTAATTAGTACCTGCTAATTAAAACTAAGTTAACTAAGAAGAGACACGGTTACTTTATGCGGGCCGTATGTTAACACATTACATCGTGTAAAGTGTGCTTAAATGTAAATTTTATGGTAACATATAGGTTACTTGACGCTTATTGGACCCTTATAATAATGTACTTATAATCATTTACTAGTGGTAGGTCACAGTGGCCGGAGACTCTCTAGGTACCTACCATAGCATCATCTATTGCAGCCGACAAACAGTAGTTCGCAAACATTACTGTGTTCTAGTTTGAAGGGTGTTGTAGCTAATATAATTACTGGGGTAGCGAGACTAAACATCTTAATATATGTTACAAGCAACAAGCGCAGTGTTTCGCAGTATATCATCCTAACTAGCGCTACGTTGTTATGAGCTGGCGTATGGCTTACCGTCAGGTGAACGTCCCGCTCGTCTCGTAGCTTAACTGAATAAAAAAATAGTTTCCTTCTTTTCCATATATTATGGAATAGCCACTAAAAGAAAATATAACGCAACAGTACATCACAGCGTGTTTAGTTCATAGTGTGGTCATGTTATTTTTCCTAGCGATATGTTACATTACAGTTATAACATAGCAGTTTGCCCAAAGAAAGAACTAAATACAGAAACGCTATTTGTAATGAATTTCTCATCGAATGAACCTGTTAACTAATCTAGCTCTTTCTTCAAATAATGTGATAATTTCATTGATTAATTATTAATAAAACTATGTAGGATCTAAACCTGTATTTTCCTTATTCTATTTATCTTTGATTATAAGAAATGTTTACAACGAAATTCTAAAACTCGTCTTTAATTTTAGAATCTTACAAATAATTCATATAGACCCACAAGGTATGCATCTATTTTGGAGTAACACATTTTAGTTTTTTACTAAAACAAAACCTAACCTATATTTTGTATATACGGGCGCTCCCTGGTGCTGCCATCTACCGTAAAATTAATGTAACAATATTTTATTATGTTATTCTGTATTTACCTCGATATGTAACAAAATATAAAACGCTTGTAATTGACAGTTCCGTTAATTTGACACTTTGTTATATCTGCTAAAGATCAGTACGATTAAGGACTAAATTAATTATTTAAGGCATTTAAAACTTTTAGTTTAGATAAATCGTAATTTTATATGGTTCTTGTAATTACAAAGTGTTTATTATAGTGTAATTATTTATATGTATAGTGTATTGTGTAGTGTGTTTATATGGTAGTTATAAGTGCATATTTGTATGAATATTAAAAATAGTAATATAATCGATCGATAACACAACTAAGGCATAAATAGTGCCTGACTATCACTGAGGGATTCAGTCTGTGCAGTTCTTATTCTGTTATTAACTAATTATTTCCGTATTTCGAGTTTGTTTTTAATATGGATTTTGAGGATAATACCGGTCTTCTTCTTCTTCTTCTTAAAATGCCTCTCCAGCTAGTGAAGGTTGGCGATCAGCGTAATACAGTCCTTTCTGTCTCTGTTTCACCAGTACTATATAATACCGGTCACCCGACATATATAACAATACAATATTTGTACAATATTCACGACAATATAGACTTTTAAAATGGAATACTTTAAATGAAAATTGCTCGCGGGTGCCAAACTTAAAACGAAAACTCAATAGAACTGTGAAGAAGTTCAAAATGTGGTTCGAAGAATTCATAGGTAACTTTATTTTACTGCAGTTGCAGTTGAGATTTTTAATGCTATATACGCAAAATGCGGCCTCGTCTAGTTTCGTCTGTTTCATTTATTGCGATTTTGGAAACTTAAAACATTATCCTCTATTATAGGTATTACTATATTATAATGCAATTATATCCGGTTATATTACAGACATTAATTAATATCTACAAATTAAAGTAACGGATTTTAAATCTAATAACTCTTAGATTATAAACTACAACTTCAAATTGTGGTAAAATAAATTATTTTAATAGACTTTGATGGATCTTTTTCATAAAAGAAATATAATTACAAGAGCAATATGGAAATCGGAATAAGTAACTAACAAAGGGAAATCTGACTAATCGGCATATTCTTAACACGTACCTCATTAAAGCATAATTTTATTCTAAATTAACGAGCACTTGTTTTGATAGAAGTCGAATTATATCCGAATAAATTGAAACACCCGCAAATTGATGAAAGCACAATTTGCCCGTCACGTTTCCGCTTTAACGAATCTTTCAAACAATGTTTGATAATCACAGACTATTAATGAAACATTGTAAATTATGGTATTATTAAACAAGCAATCAGAATTACCAGATAACTGTTTAATACGGTTTAAATTACGTTATTGCCACTCAGTTCAGATATTTAATGTCGAAACAGAGATATGTCAACTTGTTTGTTAAGTAATGAGCTACCCAAACAGTATTTTTGGGTAAAAATAGTTTCAATGTTATTTGGTATTCGTATCCT
Organism: Troides aeacus; assembly: GCA_033220335.2. NCBI lineage: Eukaryota > Metazoa > Arthropoda > Insecta > Lepidoptera > Papilionidae > Troides > Troides aeacus. The sequence continues at coordinate 3,170,431 of CM067275.1, read as the reverse complement.
TGATATGTATATGTACTTCTGGCATAAAAATTCATGAAAGAATAAGGTAAATTTGAACGGCATGTTGTCAGTAATTAGATTCTAAACCATTTTTCCTCGCCTGAAGGAAAGAAACCATTTACGTTTAAGTGAATTATTTGTTTCAAGAATAAACAACTTTTTTGTTTAGAATAAAGTATTGCTAAAAATTGTAAATAAGTCGCATTTGTACCTTTTGTATATACACATAATTTTTCAATTTTACTTTCTGAAAAGGTCTTAGTGAAAAAACGAAAATCAATAAGTTAACATTGTGAATCGTGATATATTGAACTTTGTTCTTCTTTTCCATTTAAGATACTTTAGTACGGACATTTTTTACAGAGAAGTAGTGAAAGTTATATTTAAATATATACTTCTCTCTTAATTTGTTTGTTGCGGAATAAAGTAATAATTTAATACAACTGTAACCCAAAAAGTTAATGAGGTTTCGACCTCCGCCGCAATACATCATGCGGCTGTCAGGGCCTCGCGAAGGAAGCTTTAGAGACGCGTCGGATATTACGTCTTAGTTAATTGTGTAGTGTTCAGAGTATATACCAGTAATCGTGTTTACTGTAAACACGACTATGTATTTACAATTATATAGCATAAACTACAAGGTTCTTAAGTTTACTGTGAAACAATTACATGGAATTAATAAAAAGTCAACTTAATTTCACGTTTATTACTTAGTAACTAAAGTTAAGATGACTTTTATTTTATTAGAATCATGTAAATCTTGTCACTATCGAAGATTCTATAGGTTTTGTTAAAGGTCTTATGCAAATTCTGAGTACTATCAGATTACAATGGCTATGATTCAGCTAGTATGAAAGTTTAGTTATTGAAAATATTAGCAATGCAAGTTACATATCTGTCTATCACCTTCTATATATAGATGTATATATAGAGAGATCTCTACTTTCAGTTGAATGCGTTAGTGTAACATTTTACTGGAGGTGAGATTTCTAATTTCTGTATAGAACAACCTAAAGAAGTTAATTATTCTCTAGTTAATTAAGTAAGGAATGCTGTTAACATTGTTTACATTTCTACTCACGTAGCTGGCAGAAAGTTAAAAATTACTTCAAGTAAAGTCCTTTCATATTTAGTGAGTAACTTTGTAATAATGAATCAAAATTATGATTTTTATTGACATTCAAGTTTGAAAATTTAACGGTTCGTAACAACCATTAATTAATCTAATAACTTATGAAGAAATATGACGTTTTTGTCATTTTGTGGAGTAATAATACTATTAAACAGTAATTTTTTTACGTATTCCCAGCGAGCTCTATTCACTATCCATGATCTCATTGTAACACTACGAAATTAAGGTCAAGTGTTAGTTCATTGTAGATAGATAAATATACGTCACAGTTTTAAGTAATTTAATTTGAATTTCCACGAAAATAATTTATTACAACCAGTCTTTCTTTTAGATAATAAGTGAATCCCTGCACAGAACGAGGCGGTGATAAATGAATTAGTTTCCTCTGCAACAGTGACGTAGCGGACTCGGACGGCCGATTATAGTCCATTTTGCAGATAAAGTTATTATCTGCAACTTGGATTATTAACGCCATTAAAACTTTGTTTTATTAATATAAAAATTAAAGGAGATTATTTTCAAATCTCATTTCATTACAGTACCAATAGTGGAGATTAGAGATCTGATAAGTAATTTGTATGACAATAAGGTAGAACTCAAAGTTAATACAGATTTAATTGGCATATAGAACAACAAAGACAAGGATGATACAACTAATTCGGTTAGATATAAATCAATTGTAAGTGGTTTTATTAATTCGGATTAAATCACCGACAAATTATCGTATTTATCTAAGTCAACGTTAATTAAATGGGTAGCGAAATAATTTCAATCAATTCAGGTTGAGTTCGCAGGCCGCCGGAATTCGAGTTGTTTAAGGTTAGCTTTGAACTGTTACACTTTGCGGTTTTTGTTGTTCTACATCGAAAATACAAATTTAATAAAGAAAAATTATACTTTATTCACTCTTTGAAGAGTTTTAATAAATAAAAGACTTTTATAACAAAATCCTAAATGTTTATTTTACAATAAATCAAAGGTAGCACAGAGTTATGCGTAGGACCTTTTTATAACCCTCAAATTTCTTTCCATCGAATAGAATAAACGACATAATAAATCCATTTATTGTATGATAATTGTAAGATTACTACAGTGCTATTAAAAATTTCGAAGAAAGCTTGACCTAAATTAATATAGTTGTTGCAAAATTTGTCAATATTCAGGCAGCGTAGTTCACGTTAAAACAACCTTCGTCTTCCGGGACAAGTGGCCGTAAAATTGTGCGCTGACTGTGAAATGAGTGAAGGTTTTGCTTGCAGGAAAACAATAAGATGTTTCTTTTATTCTGTTTCGGAAGCCATTCAAGGAGCATACTGTAATGGTAACCGGAAATCACTTGAACATTTCAGAGAACATTTCTTGAGGACGTATGCGAACTTTCAAAGGTATTGTTATAGTTAATCGTTTTTGTTTGAAATTTCATAATTTTAACTATTCATTTTTTAAATCCTCGGAGCGAAAGAGTTCACTCAGAATTTAGGGTGTATTTGATTTTAAGGTGGTTTCAACTGTTTGGTTAATTTTGGATCGGAACAAATAATAAAAAAATATAGTTTTAACTGTTTGAAGATAATCAGATCCATTTATTCTACCGAGTTGACACAAAAATATTATTTTATCTTGTTGGTGATTGACTAGTTACAGTCCTTACGTTGTACTTTGTATATTATGATACCCACGTATTTGGTTAGACTAAGTGATACTCGCATAGCGTAAGATGTTTCTGACTTAATCAAGTGTTCAATTTATCTAACTTGACCAATAGCTAACCGTATTTTGTGAATGATGATGTGATAATGAAAGTTTAAACATTTCAATTGCTTTAATCGCTATCATCGACATACGCTTCTTAATTTGACTTTGTATTCAGCGTGAACTTTTTTTTCTTCTTTTGCTATATAATACTATTTCATTAAAATGTATTAAAATTTCATTAATCTTGGGAATGGATTTCGCCGGCGACCATTTTGTCTGGGTGACCGACGCACTTGGTCAGGACAAAGTAACTAAAGATTGTACTTTTCTTTGAACTTCTTTTTCTTAATTGCTCATACACCGTATAGCCAAAGGTCTGGGTTTTGCAATAGTTTAAAAATTGTTTCACAATACGGTGCTCAAAGTAAGGAAATGCTTCATTGTAAATGTTACTAGTGCTAAACATTAAATAACTTTAAATTATGAAGAAACATCGTACTAAAAGTAAATAAAAAAAAAGTAATCAAGTAAATAAGAAAATTTATATTATATTTATTAAATACTATTTACTCAATAATGTATTTTTTTATGTAAATAAGATCATTATAATGCTGTTATAATTTGATGAAGTAGAACATTAGGAGGGTTTAGAAACCGTAAATGGACGATGGACATGGATATAAACCTAATTACTTTTATCTAATTACAGTTAATACGAGATCAATCTAGTATTAAACGAACTAATTTTCTACAAATATAACATATCACAGATAAATATTCTATCGATGGTGATGATTGTAACAAAGTTAAAAATCTAATTATAGCGTATTATCACTGCTAGACTTAGGGCTCATCCAAAAATCTCCACATCGATCGGTGCTGCGCTATCTGCATCATCGAACACAGGGTGCTGTTGTTTGTAGGGGTTCATATGAGGGGATCTGGACATTTCCAAGCCACGCTGGCCTAATGCGGTCGGTGGGAGCCAGAGCCTTGTTTGTTGATTATCAGAGTGCACCACGAGCAGGTGAGCTTGTTTTGAATCCCGTGAGTTGTTGGGCGGGATCCCTTACACCCCTTTTATTTATAACTATTCCGGATGTTGGTGTGTAACTTAATATTTATACGTTTTTACGCTCTATTAGAATTTGCTTTTCAAGTAAAAATATGATAGGTATCTGATTGATGAATATGTTAATAAACAATTAGAATTTGATACGTCCTATTTAGATAAGTTTCTCTTACCTTAACGGTTATAAAATAATAAAGGCGCGTAATTAATTTTCATGAAAATCTTCATAATTAAAGTTCTAACAGTTTTAATATAAAGGAGTAAGTATTTTAATATCGTTTGCTTTTCAATTTATACGAAATTTAATTAAGTGGGTCGTTAAACCGTAAAAAAGGTTTTACATTAGAAGTTTTTAAGCCTAAAGTCGGCTCTTTTTGTGCTGATTGTAATTACTCTCCGTCAAGTTTCATAAATTTGTGAATTAACATCATTTTATTTATATCGGACATTAAAAAAAAATTAAATAAGAGTTTTTGATTAATTATCAGTCTCCATATAAAACGATAACAATTAAAAATGCTAAAAAACACAGGAAAAGGTTAGCCTACATTACTATATCAAGTTTAATAAAATCTTTGACATTTCTGATATTAAAAAATCTTTTGGAAAATATACCGAGAAAGGAGTTAATGTTCTAACGTTTAAATACTTATTTTGTATTATAGAAAATAACTTTGTGATTAATCTATTCTTTCAATATGGCCCAATCATCTAAGCATCCCTTTCTCTTTCTTTGTGTTTCGTTATCACACTGTTCCTCACTTTGTTCATCAGCTTCACTCCAGTTATACTTCTCAGGCTTCTCATCTCCACAGCATTAATCCTACTTTCTTGTTTCTTCTGCCATACTCAACATTCACTACTATACATCAGTGTGGGCATCAACAGGCCTCTATGTTGAAAGAACGGACGAAAGAATATTAACGAAAGAGGTATACAAGGTAAGAATGATTGGAGAAGTCGGTGCAGGTACTCCTAGGCGGACATATTCCGATCAAATCGAAGATGTCCTAAAGAAAGGCCGGGTCAAGAGTACTCGTTACCGACGAGTATGCATGAAGACGCTCATGAAAGTGCAGGAAGCGAGAGAGGTGTGCCAGGATCGTACTAAGTGGAGAGAGGTGGTCTCTGCCTACCCCACTATGAACGAGGCGTGATATATATGTATGTATGTGATTAATCACTCTTGGTCAAAAATACCTATTTGAATTCAGGTAAGGGATTAACCATTTGGAAGCTGCATCAGTTTTTTAATACATCTTTCATCTATAATAAACATCTCTAGATCAGTTGGATATGAAGTTTGGTGAAAAGGAAGCGAAAGTACCTTTTTAATAAATAAATGAAACCACTGGTGGTACATCTCTGTTGCCGGAGATCGTCTGTGAAATTACTGGGGTAACGAGACTTTACATCTTGTCACTAGGCGACGAGCACAATGTGGTGCAGTATGAATCATCGTAACTCACTATCAGGTGAACGTCCCGCTCGTTTCGTCGCTTCGAAGAATAATTAAAAAAAAGGCAAAGAATTTTTGTTTGAATTCATCAAGTGTTATTTCTAATTCGGATATTGCTTATAATGCAGGTTACTACGGTAGGTGGCGTGATGGTCAATGATAACCACTGTCGTGTCCATACACCGCCGTAATATCAATGAACAGGCAAATGTGATCCAGCATATGTGACAAAGATTTTGTTAATTGTAAAAATTGACAACAAAACTAACGGAATCTAGATCGTACGAAAAAAAATGTAATAAACTCATTTAAAGTACAAACGAGTCGTGCAAAGCAAAAAGGTTTTAGCTTTGCACAATCAATTAAACTAAAAGTTTGAAAACATACAAAACGGCTCACGTCACATAAATTGTAATACGATTGCAACCTGTCACCTTTAATGGCGTTTTCGCGTATTTTCTAATAGTATCCAAACAAATTTAGATATTTTTAAAAGCATCACTCTGTTTTTGTTATTGTCCATTTATACCTGAAATTTGTTCACGTTCAAAAACTAGTTATGTTAGGATTTTATTATCATTTTAAACTTTTCAGTGTTTTTATTTTGAGATAATAGGTTTACCTATGAAAATGCCGTTCTGCAGTGCTGGCCATTTCAAATCAAAATATTTCTTGTTTGGCTAAGAATTCTAATTTCAAATTAATTTAATTTTAAAAACATGAAATTTTTTTTCGAAAAGTAGTCTTTTGTTTATTGATTGGTGTTACATTTTCATCGATTTTCAATCTTTTTCGTCATCATGGATACGTTAAAAATTCGAGTGATTATGGAATATGAGCACTGTCGTGGCAGCAACGCGGCACAAGCGGCACGCAACATCAACGACGTTTACGGAGCTAACACTACAAACCAACGCACTACCTGTTATTGGTTTGCTCGCTTCTGTCCTGGAAATTTCGACCTGAAAAAGGAACCTCGCGGGCTTGGTCGACAACGACGAATTAAAGGCGATTGTGGAAGCTGATGATACACAATCTACAGCTGAATTAGCAGCAGTTTTAGACATTAGCGTAAAAAAAATTTGGTCCATTGGAGTCAAATTGGCAAGGTAAATAAGCTTTACAAATGGGTGTTCCACGAACTCAATGATCGCCAGCGCGAAGCACGCATCGAGACGTGCCTTGCACTGCTCAACAGACACACAATTGAAAGAATTTTGAACCGCATTGTTACCTGCGATGAAAAATGGATTCTGTTTGATAACCGCAAGCGCTCAGCAAGTTGGTTGGATCCTAGTTCAGACCCTAAACAATGTCCAAAACGAAAACTTATCCTTAGAAAAGTGATGGTCACTGTTTGATGGTCTAGCGCAGGTGTGATTCATCACAGCTTCTTACCAAACGGGATGAGCATTACTGCAGATGTGTAGCAGATGGTCTCCAAGTTGCAAGAACTGGGGTTGGAAGCTTTCCGTCATCCTTCCTACTCGCCAGACCTTGCGCCTACAGATTACTACTTTTTCCAGAATTTGGATAACTTCTTGGCGGAAAAAAATTCATTACCCGAGAGGCAGTACAAAATGCCTTTGAAGAATTTATTGCGACCCGTCCAGCTGATTTCTTTAAGAAAGGCATCAACAAACTGCAACTGCGTTGCCATAGACGCATTGGTTGCATGGGTGATTATTTCGATTAACACAAATAAAAAATACATGAAAAAAATTCGTTTAATATTTTTCATACAAAACGGCATTTTTATAGGTAAAGACCTAATATATTAATGATTAACTGTTCCCTACCCACTTTGCTGGTCTTAATATAAATGACTCTCTATAGCAACTGCGTAAATAATACAAAATGAAAATGTTTATAACATATAAATATAAATAAAATGATGATGGATATATGAAACAAAAAAAAAAATAGCCTATAATCATTACAAATAATTTCGCGTCGAACTCTTATGTTCTCATGTGGATGTGTTCACCAGTTTTCATGTGATTGGCGAACGAAGAAAACTATGAAAATACACTTAAAACATATAACATAATATATAACCATAAACATATTTATTGTGCCCAGTGCAAGGACTCCCGGCCTTCGTTTCCCAAAGGAAGGGTAAATTGATTTGATTAAAGTTATCTAGATTTTTGATTTCATACAGTCTCATGGAGGTAGATACTTATATTATGGCGTACAATTTTTTATTACTGTTTTTTTTTTATTCTAGGAACGAAGAGGGTAGTTATACCTGTTGCTATGTGATACGTCAGTCCATAACAACTTGACGCTAGTTAGAAAGATAAATACTGCACCACGCTGTACTCGTCGCCTGAGACATGAGGTGTTGCAATTGCATTAGCTACAGCGCCCTTCAAACAGGAACACAGTAATTGTTACGCACCACTATTTGGTGGCAGAAACGGGCGCTGCTATGGTACTTACTTAGACGATAGATTTTTTTTAGACCTGCTGCTATTATTGCAAAAGAATCGGATAAGGTAAGTTAAAGAATAAAAGAAAGTAACCAAGTAAAGTAGAAAGCTAAGTAAGATACGCTCGTTAATTTTGTACGGATCTTGTGAATTAATTGACCGATACCTTTCATAGATATAAATAAAAAAAAACTAGCTCTGGAATATTATTGATATCTAGAATTTGTTATAACGTTAAGCTTAAACTTACGTATATATAATTCTACATTAAATATCTGTTCTTGTAGTGAAATATAAGTTATGTTTGTTATGTATTGATAGTAAAAAAAACTTATCTACTTATTTTAATAAGTAACAAACGTAGTTATTTACACACGGTGCACTTTTCTCGTCTGAAAAGAGATTAGACTGGACGCGCGGTGGGCCGTGTAAACAACCCTAAGTGGAGAGTTTATCTCCATTCGCATCTGGATTCCGATAATCGTAAAACTGAACGAGTTTTGTAATTTTTATTACCCTTTTATAATGCGTTCATCGTACTTGTATAAAGCCGTTCAAATTTCTAAGTCGTTTGTGAAACGCCCGCTTTTTATAGCGCGTCTGAAGTTATGTAAGTTCATTATGGAAATTTACTACATTTACGATTATGATTCCTTGTTAACAACATAAACAAAATCTTTAAACATGAATGTAACAAAACACATTTACTGGTGGTTGATTTTTGTTGTGGGAACCTAGGTTGGTATCATCACAGCTCTTGTTTCCGCCGTTATACCGTAGCGAACAAAATTTCCTCCGCTTTGTTTTAAAAAGCGCTGTAACTTCGGTAAGTTAATGGGGTAACGAGACTTAACATCTCATGTCTAGGTGACGAGTACAAGGTAGTGCTGCTGTGTATATCATCCTACATGGTGTCACGTTATAGATGGGTGTATCATCACTTCGTCAAATACAAAATTAGCACACAAAATTTCCACTGTTTGGGCTCGAAGCCTTCTGTCACAAAGACTGAACCAAAACCATGTATAAACTATGCCAGCCAAGTATGAGATTCCTGAAATAATTTAACTTACGATGTACTTTTCACGAAAAGCACAAGCTTAATGGGAATCGATCCCGCACATCTAGAGCTTGTAATTATTTCGCTATTTAAAAAAAATTCACACCGAAACTATTATATAATGATCGTACACTTCTTGGTGCTAGAAATAGGCGCTTAGTTGAAGCTACTTGTAACATATCAACACCGACAGTTTCTACAAACTCTACTTTTATATATCTGTTAGCTATTCTTTTTATTCATTTTTTATATTTAGGTTTCCCCTTGAAATTCAGTATTGATAAATACATTTTTCAATTGAGAAAAGTTTCTCTAGCATTTCTTGTAGAGGAGAAACTCCAACGCAGATAAAGCTTTATCTTCTAATTTCCACCGTCCGTGAATGCTTGTTCCGTTTGCGAATACCTACCGATTCAATAAATTATGTATACCAGATAGTGGCCGAACCGTGAAATATATTCAAATTGACATCAGATTTCCTCAACACTAGGCGATTATGTTGTCGTTATGCAAATCAAGTTATAGACCAACCGCATAGTAATCATAATTTGACATAAGTTCGACGTAAGTTTACTAGCAGTGGACCTATATTAACTATATTGGTCCACTGCTCGTAATCTTGGAAAATTTAAATCCTCAAAGCGATCGTGATGCTTCTGTTATGTACTGCATCCACATCTAGAGCAACTTTAAAAAATCCAACTACATTCAGAAATGAAACTCTTTAAGAAAATAATCTCGTTAAAGTTCTTATTTAAGTAATATGAAAAATATGCTTTTTGATGTTATGAAGGTTTTATGTATGAGTTTTTTATATGTTTGTTCTTTATACATGTTATTTTTTCTTTCTTTTATACTACGAAGCGACGAGACGAGCGGAACGTTCACCTTATGGTAAGTGATACGTCCGTCCATAATAACCTTGCACTGGTTAAAATGTTATAGACTTCAATATTGAGCTCGTCTTGAGACAGATGTTAAATCTCGTTACCCCAGTAATTTCACTAGCTACAGTGCCCTTCGAATCGGTACACAGTAATATTTGTATACTACTGTTTGGCGGCGGAAATGGGCGCTGCGGTGATACCTATCTTGACGGTCTCCGGCGATAGAAACCTACTACCAGTATAACTGTTGTTATTCTTATTGATTTAATACATGTCAACAAAATTATTATGTTAATAAACTTATACTTTCTTTCAAATATTATAAACACAGTATTAATTTTATTTAAATTTTATAATAATGTATTAGGTTTTGTCCACATTCGGTTAGAAGAAACGTGTTACTCGATATGAATCTCAACATAATGGAATCGCTGTACGTGAAAATGTTTTTATGTATTTTGTCTAAAATTCGCTTTGAACGGTACACACAATAAACTTCGATTGGACAAGATAGGGATGAATTACGAGCGCCCCTGGAATCGACATTGGTGATAAAAAATTAATAAATAAGTGTTTAAAGATTATCGTTTTTCAAAGAATATATATGGACAGATAAATTTTTGTGATTTTTTTTCAATTACAAGTTGAGGTATTTAATATTATCTATTGCATTGATACTATGAACGAATGATACACGACCTTGCGTTTTTGTTGTTAAACAAATTGGCGTAATCAAGTTACAATTGACCATGCTCATTAGGCAGCATGATCGAAGAATTATACCTTAATACAGATCAACCGATTTAACTTAAGACACACGGTAAGGGACATTTTTGGGATATTTCTCAGAAATCAAGAATCATCCATATTCACTAAAAGTAAATGTTACCACATCAATTACCATTATAGTTATTAATTATGTATGCGCATCAGTCTGTACGGTTACGTACATATATTCAAATTAAGCTTGAGTTTACTTAGATTTAATGATCATGTTACTCGTGTGCGAATAATATTTCCTTAGTAACGGATTTCTAATTGTATGTCGAAATGTACTTAATAAAATATTATTCTATCAACTATTTTACAAGTTTTGGAGAGGGCCTGGTTTAGTTATAGTTTTGGTGCAAGTTTTAATTAGAGATCCTTGTTGGTATTGTCTCTAGTGTGTTGTATTCCTATGCCTTTGTATGAGACCGCTATCGAGTGTTTGTTTATCAGGTCAAGGACGTTGAAACTACTGTTTCTCTGCATTCAATCACAAGACGAGACGAGTAGAATGTGTATGGAATAATGTGACATATATCTACTCTTAAGGTAATATATTAAATTTTAATATAGAACATTTTTAGTTTGCCGATTGATAAAAGCAACAATTACTAACCTCGCAGTTAGTTTAATACTTTGACAAGCAATATCGTGGTGGTCGAAGTTTTTAAATTATACAGCATACATTTTTAGTTAGACCTGAGGAGTAAAACTATTTCACACAAACACAGATAATATAGGATGTTTGATATATTTCAAAAACGCTATCACATAATGAAGTTTCAGAGTTTAAAGTAAATTTTAGCAATTGATTTCTTTGACTAAATTAAATATTACTAAAAACATTTGAAAAGCAAGTTTTTATATGTTTAAACTAACAATCGTCTATGAATTCACAGAAACATTCTTATTGTTACTACTTCAAACAAAATTTCGACCGCAAACAGTAAAACAAACAGCTCTTGTATGTTTCATAATATCCATCGCTTTGTAACATACTGTATAGTTTGCTTTGATGTGGATTAGCGTGATCTATTATGGATTTCTATTTATACATCTAGACGTCATCAGTAATACCTAATCGCGTACAGGGTGTACTTATAACACCTGTAGCTAATACGATATATAATAATATTAGTTTTTTTGTGTTTCACCACCCTTGGTTTTTCTTGTAGATAATTAATTAAGGTAAAATCGTTAGAATCTAGTTTCATTAAACATTTAGAAGTTTTTTATTGAATTATAAACTCAAATCAAGGCATAACTCAACGCGACTCATCACTGCGTCGTTATGCAAATTACAGTTTGGAAGTTTATGCTTCAATTTCGCGAGATTAATATCACATATTGCTTTTAGCTAACTAATCTGTTTTACATTCTATATTTTCTTATCATACTACACATACATATACAAATCACAAAAAGAGTAAAAACATTCTAATATATGTTTATTAAGTTTTATGGTGGTAAATACCTTTTGCCGGAGACTATGTGAATTCCAACGTTTGTCCTGAGGTCTCGGACTATTAAGTATACGACTTAGTTAAGCTGAAAAAGTTTTCGGGTTCGTGGGCATTGAAAATGAGAGCCTTTATCAAACGAGCTCGAGGCGAACGACAAGTACGAGATGGTCTCGTGCTAGTTCTACCAAAGCGATGGTGCCGAGGAGAGTAATGGCCTCTCTCTGGGACGTGCCCTTAACCGTGGTATATGGAGGCATTGGTGCGTTCAGAAGGAGATCACGGAGTCTCTTCCAACGCACTGCGGATGACTATCGCAGGGGTTTTAGTAGGCAAAAATCCCACATAACCTTGTTTTTCTCTTAGAAGCAGGGTATCTTTTTAAAAGATTTCCACTTTATAGCAAAAAAAGGAAGCAACTACCTTACCGCAGCTCCTATGTTTATTCATAGTACATGTACTATGAATTGAAATAGGAGAAGGAGACTACTACATAGAACTCAATATAACAACTAGGCTTTCTTCAATATGCTAACAAAGAGCCCTCAACTTTTTTGGGCACATCATGCGTTCTCCAGGCCGCTGTCTCGAGAGGTAAGTTATTGTAGGAGACGAGAAGGCAGTAGTGCTCAGGGCAGAGTCCCTACCACATGGACGGATGTGGTCAAAAAGGCAGTGGGTGGCAGTATACACCGTGCGGTCCATTCTGCATATGACCGCACTCAATACAGACTGTACGTGGTCACGATCCTCAACAGTAAGGGAGCTACAAAGAAGAAGAACATGTACTACACAAGCCTAATCAAGATAGTAAGTAGCCTATCATGAAGTTTATAACAACTATATCCATCACCTAGATCGCTCTGGATCTTCGTAATACTGTTGTACTATCTTGCTCTGTACTTTAAGTCGCTCCATCATTATCAATTTTTTGCTGCGTGCGTTGTCATTTACCAGAGACCTCGCACTCCACCTCAACACCTCTACAATTTTTTTTTACTCTTGTCTGTCTTAAACTTTGTTTCTTAACCATACTTTTTAATGAGATCATTATGAGTTAATTAAAATTAATAATACAACAAAGAGTTACTTTATTATCAGGGATTTCCCTTATGGAAGTATAACTTTATTAAGTAATCCTTTCGATACAATAACACATTTGTTATGCACTTTTATAATAAAAGACGTTAAGTAATTTTTTTTCAAAAATCATAATTAATAATATTTCCATTAATAGAAAGATTTTAGATTTAGTATCAGTAATATCGTTTGAAGCAATGATAATTATTGGATACGAAGAAATCTCGCAATAACGTGTGTGGGAGGGAAAAATGTATGATGGCTATGATAGAGCTACGGCAAGTATTTCGTATCACTTAAACCTGAATTCCTGTACCAAGCGGGGAATCCTAATATCGAGATACCGGAGTCGTGCCTCGTGTTCCACCACCACTCTATTCTAATATATACTCTCATAAAGTAACAACGAAAAATAACTGCAGTGCATTGTTATAAGTAAATCAATGTAATAAACACAAATTCGAGATATTGGATACAAGAACATGGCGCATCAAGGAGTAAGACGAATATTTTTCTCAAAGCAACGAGCGCAATGTGGTGTAGGTGTTATATTCTAAATAGCGCCAGTTTGTTATGGGAAAGCGTATCACTTACAATCGGGTGAACTTCTTGCTCGTCTCATCTCTTCGCATAATAAAATAGAATAGGAACTTTTACAAGTATAAGCAAATGAGCAGGGGACCATGGTGTTGTATCTGTATCATTAGTCCTTGCGGAAGGTATAGGCTCAAGTAATTAACATTTCAGGTTTAATTATTAGATACGCGATTTGTATTCGTTTTTTATATATTTCAAATGAAATACATATACGCCGTTTTCTATTTACCACAGATAGAAGTAAAATGAGAGTAAAAGAATTCATCAGATATTATTCCGTTATATGAAATTTTAGTTTCTCTGTACGATGTTGTTTGTTTAAAAAACATTGACTTTTCAAAGAACCTTTTTGGCAAAATAAACTTTTGATCGTGTAGTTTTTTATAACAATAGACAAAAGAGTGAATGAAAATACGCTACGATAAGCAAAGGGAAAAATATCAGACACTTTCAGTCAACCGAAAAGTGCCGAGTGCAAAGGGTTAACTTTTGAAGATTAAACCGCGAAGTTAACCGCCGTTAGTACGTTTAACAGATAGAAACAATAAACAACGTTTATTTGTTTTAAATATCAAATGATTTATGTTAAGTGAACAGCCTATTTTTAAAGTGAACTTTGTTAAAACACGAAAACGGTTTTAGTCAAAATTTAATTATTGGATACACAAACTTTATTAAACTAACTTCGAAACAAATTTGTTTGGACGGTTTCGAATACTTCATTTGACGGTAATATTTACTAATACAAGATTCTCTTTAAATTTATGAAATCTTAATGAAAATAACTTGATGAAGTCTTAATGAGATGGATTACTTTTTTTTACCTTTATACTTCATAATTTTAAATTTAAAAACTACAACAATACTTATATGATATACATATTTTTTCCTATATAAGTAGTTCCCCGGCGTATAGTGGGTCAGGGCCTTTATTTTTAAATTTTCCACTTATCATCTCTAACTTATTTCTATACATTGTTTTACCTCATACTCTCCTTTCGTTCTTTCTTTTCTTTCATTCCGTAACTTATCCTTCATACTTTTCTCTCCTATCATTCTCCATTCCATTTCCTTCTTTCATATGAAGACGTCGTCGCCTCGTCGATACCTGGAATAAATTATCCCTTAGTAGCCTGAAATAAAATCATTCCTTTTTGTCATCCATTTCCCCTTCTATTTCTTCTTTTCTTTTTCTCCTTCTTTTAATTTAACTTTACTTTTACATTCTGGTTCTAACGTCATTTTTTATTGTTTACAGTTTTTTACAATTTCAATTTTTATTCAATCCACGTTATTTTTGATTTTATTTATCTATTTATTTTATTTACTTTTTTACAACCTTGTTTTGTTCCTTTCTATCGTATCTCCTATTACTTTCTTGCTATATTTTATATTTGGCGACTTTCGTCCTCACTCATCAGAGAGGCAATGACTTTCGTTTCTACCTTTTTCCCTAACTCTATTTCAACATCACTTCTCTCTTTCCGAAATAAGGGACAGGAAGCGAAGATGTGCACCAGGGTCTGGTCCACGGGACTCTCCTTGAGCTTGAACCTGTGAAGGTACTCGGAGAATCCCCCGTGTCCAGTGAACATCTGGGCCAACACCGTGTCGAGCTAGAGCTGACGAAGTACCCAATAGTCTGACGCCACGCTGGGGAAGAAAACCCTCGTTGTTGAAGCCGTTATCCCTTCCACATCCTCCTGTTCCAGTCATCAAGCGTCCTCAGCCTTAGCTGACGCTTGACGAAGGAAACGGGGTTATCCTCATACACCGGTCTTCGTTTATCCTTTAGGGCCGCTTCCTTGGCCAGTTGCACATACATATTTATTAGTTGCATTTTGTTGAGAATGTTCGTCGTAGATTTTTATTATGTTACTTAGTAAAATTTTCTTTTTGCTTGACGTGGAGGAACACCTGACCTTGCCCTTGCATATAATAATAATTATATTGTACCAGGCAATGACCTTGATTATCTTCGGATTCATTCTCAGTAGTGGTACACCAGTAGTAGAATTATCGTTCTTGTTGAACTTAAATTTATACATTTTCTAATCATACGATAGATCTCTGATATTGATAGATTGCCTAGATTATTACTTAACTACTACTAAATAGGTGTTGCGTTATTTCAGTGGTGCACCACAAAAAATATATAAGAGTAACGAAATTTAATAGTTTTTTTTTAAAGCGACAAATACAATGTAATGTATATTATCCTGAGCAACGTCATACCGTTATAAGCTAGCGTATTAGTTACTAATTAGTTAATATTATACAATACTTGTAGCTTATTCGAATGAAAAAAAATATTGATCATCATCATCAGTCTATAGACATTCACTGATGGACATAGGCTTCTCCCAAGGATCTTCACATCAATCGATCATTCGCTGCCTGCATCTAGCAGCTTCCCGTTATATAAAAAATATATTTCTTAAGTTATAAATAATAAAAAATTATATACGTAAGTTATAAAACTTTTTTGGTAAAACGCGTTTTTTTTTAATTTTGAGAAAAAAGTAAGTATTAAGTTACCTTTCGTGCGGATCGTACAGATTAAGTGATTACAATTAAATGGGTAGTAAAAATTACGAACACGAAAGCAAATTTCCTCTTAGTTCACTCAGTATGACAGCGAACTAATTATTTTCCTTTATGATCGCTTTCCACTATGGCACAGGATTAATAAATCATTGAAATTTTTAATAAAAATGGCGCAGTATTCATTAACGTAGAAAATAATTGAATTTCCGACAAAATTTAACAATGAAATGTTAAGCGCTACAAATTAATTCTGATCATCGATTTTGAATATGATGCATAGTGATTATGTTCTCTGAATTTAATTTATATATGTACTTGGTATATGATAGCAGAGCCTGCACGATGAGACACGCAGGTGGTGCAGTATATAGATCTTAACTAAAGCCTGATTGTTGTAAGGACGGATATAACTTACTCAGTTAAACGTTTTGCTCGTCTCTTTGCCTTTGTTTTCAAACGAGATTTTTTTATATATCCCGAAAATATAAATTGTTATAGCAATTAACAATTCCTTATAGATCGCAGAAGGAAAATTATTTCAAAAGACCAAGGTTTCTATTTAACTTTAATTAAAAAGCGAGATAATTCGTTAATGTGCTTATAATTTGTAGATTTTTCTTCCTCTTGTCTTTTGGCGGTACTGGGGGAAATAGCGTAACAAATGATTAAAATAATTAATTAGCATTTACCCTCTCACGCCTCAGAGAGGTCCTCATATTTTTATTAAGGACAATTCAACTAGTAAATAATAATAATTTATTTTAATGCTTGTCATCACTTGGTTGATACTCATGTAACGAATACCTTTGCCCCTTGAGAACATTAAATCAAAAACCCCGCAACAAGGAACACCGTTTGATGTACCTATAACATATGATATGCAAACGAATATTCGTAAAACATATATACAGTATGGAAAGATAAAATATATATACGATTAAGAATAGATTTTTTTTTTTTTTTTTCCACAATATCCTCAGACACAAAGAATACGACTGAGTGACATAATGAAGAAACGATTTTCATATATGAATTCAATGTCGTTAAAAAGAAACGTACATCAAAGCGATCAATAGAGAAATAGAGTGACGTAGACTATCAAAATATTTAAAGCAACATCTTTTCAGTACATTTGTATATTAATACCATAAGATGTAAATAATTTATGTATAAACAAATGTCAATGTATTGTAAATCGGATCTTATGCTTGAGTATGTTATTGTTTCGGAGAGTATTTGAAAGACGATAACGTTTGGAAATAAACGTTTTTAACATTGAGTTTCATATCTATATAGTATTGTTGTATAATTATGAGAAAGATCACATAAAATAAACAAACCTTACCACTTTCTCTGTAATTAAAGTTATTGTACAAATTACAAACAAATAAAAATTATGTTTGAGGTATCAATAGATCGGTTCTTTAGTAAACGGTCTGAGTTAATTAAAGGCAAATTGTTCTTATAGAATATTCTATGGAAATATGTATCCAGTAAAAATTGTTTATGTAACTTCTAACAGATAAATTTGTAAACGTTAAATGCTTTATTTACGTTGATTTAATGATAACCTAAAGCGTAATGGTAATTAAAATCGCGTAAACAACAGTTACTTAAATGTTATGGCGATTTAGATGTTTAAAGGCTGCCTTTTATTATCCGAAGTAAAGATTTTAGATTAAAATTTGTCGTAAATCTGTTACTTTTCTATTTATCTTATAATGAAATCCTGAAAGGATATTAGCGTCAACTATAATATACGCAGTTTTTCAGAGTTCTGTTTCTATTTATAATAGTTTTAAATCTTTGTTATATACATTAATTCAAGATCATGGCTTACCAGTGATCTCACATATCTTCAGAGATACCTTTTGTTTCTGATAATTGTCTTTTCTTTAATGTCATCATATTAGTAACACTGAGACGTAAATTTCATAGAAAAAAAATTTACAGTATTTAGGTACGCTGTGATAATGATGCCATCAGGGTCAGTTACCTCTATGCTTCCGTGACTATAGGTACTACAAAGTATTCGAAACTACGCGGTACTAAGTAATATATGAACGAGTTTAAAACCATAAAATTTTTAATATTCGCGTAAATATAAGAAATCATTATGATGAAGTTACTTTGTTTACACATTACCCGTTGACAGTGGAAATAGGAGCTGTATAATACTCATCGTTTTAAACTCTGATACACCTATGACATTTGATAAGTAGAAAACATAAATTCTATTCATATGGAATATACGTATTGTCTCAAGTTTCGTAAGACTGAGTAGAATTCCGGATAGCAAAAGGATTTCTTTGAATATCTCTTGGGACACAAGTTAAGATATTATTCAGAAACTCCGAAAGTTTACTTACGTAAATATATATTGATGTATATGTAATATAATAATTTATATTGACTTTGCATATTCTTAAGTGCATTTTCGTGTTTCACTTTTTTATGTGTGTGTTCAAAAAAATCATATCTAGCCTAGCATAAAGAGGTGCTAAAACAAGTAATACATAAGAATGTTTAACAAACTTGTCATAAAAGTAAATTTATGACTAAATTTAAAAGTATCTCTGTCGTATTCTATATATAATATAGTTTTTTAGTCTGCAATAATAAGGAAAGTTCAACTTGTGAAATGATAAAAGGTAAGAAGAAAACTAACGGATGTGGTATTGATACGTTCGCAAAATTTGCTAATATTTTTCTATTTCTAAAATTACCTTCTTTTACCTCAAAAGTGCTTTCGTTTAGTATTTCTTTTATAACAAATTACCATACGAGAGATTACACAAATAATATAAACCCTATATTTATCTCAAAGTATTAAACTTTATTTATCTAATCAGACTCGTAATTTGATAAAACTTTAGTTAAATTACCTTTAGGTGATTTTGTTTAACAAGTGGCACGTCTACTTAAAGGTAAGTAGCTATCCGGACCTTATCACAAAAGGTATGTAATTTGATATTAATGACACAGAAGGGGTTGTTTGGAACTTAAAACCCTCAAGAAGGTCTTAACAAGAGATATTCAAGCCTTTAATTACTTTAAGTTAACCTTTACACAAGAAAATTGTAACATCCGGCGGAGAAGATCCTTAATCCTTCTGTAAATTGTTTTATGCATTAAAGTAGTTTCAAAATGACTTTAGACGTAAATTTTGATCTAGTAAGCGCATCCTCAATCCGATGTTTTATAGAGGGTGTATTTCATAATGTTCGTAATAGCCTGCTTGCTGTTCTTTAGAACATAAAAAAAAGGCTCGCTGGCCTAATGATTAGAGCGTGTGGCTTTCATTCTGAAAGTCGCGGGTTCGAACCTCGGCATGTACCAATGACTTAATTAAGTTATGTACATTTGTGAACTTTAGTTACAACAGCGAGATACAAACGGTGAAGGAAAACATCGTGAGGAAACCCGCACACTGAAATCATCTTTGTGTATGTGTGGTGGCTCCAATAAAGTGGCAACAGGCTCGCCCCCTGTTACATGGGACCTAATCTGACCACATCTGGCGAAATGTGGGTGTTTATTCACCTCTGCCTACCCCTACTGGGAAAAAGGCGTATTAAAAATAACTGTTATAAATTTAAACAGCTCGCCCAAGATATAACTATTACTCTTGTAACTTGTCTGTGTTTAAATTTTTTTTTATTACACACAGTGACGAGACGGTACGTTCAACTGATGGTGACACCCCTGCCTATAATAACTTGACGCTAGTTAGGATGGTATACACTGTACCACATTGCGGTCGCTGCTTTGAGATGTAAGATGGTAAGTCTCGTTACCCCAGTAATTACTAGCTACAGCGCCCTTCAAACCGAAACATAGTAATGTTTGCACGATACTATTTGGCGGCAGAAATAAGCTCTGCGGTGGTACTTACCTTTATGGTCTCTGGCAACAAGGACTTTTTTTTTAGTAATGAGACACTTTCCTTGAACACGTCTCTGAGGAGAGGCTTAACCCTCCTAGGCTATCCCACATAGCTTTGCTTGTTGAGCAATAAGGGTCTCCACGCTCAAGGCTCGCGAAAGTCCTAGACCCTTTTAGTCTTCTCCTACGACTGGCAGGGCTTACCTTACTAGCCCGAGACGACAGGACTCCGGCAACAGGAACCTATCACCAGTAAACTTTTATTAAACGAAGAAACAAATTTGTTATTTATTTCACTTTTACATAGGACACGTTATGCATATCATTTCTTCTTTCTGAACATGTCCATGTCATCTTTAGCTACGCGTAATTTTTATTAAAAAACAACATTTTCCCTTTTCATATTGATACATAAAAAATAAGTGTTACGAATATAAACAAATAATTTAAAGTTGTCAAGTTCAGTTGCTTGAATTTTATCAAAGCTTTGGACGGTTTTGAGGTCGAGTGGTGCTTAAAATCTCTTAAATGTAATAATCTTAATTCGTTTCTGTTAAATCCAATTTGATATAAAATGTTTAGATTCGTATAGACGACTTAATTAAGTTTACAGATTCATCATAATGTTTACAAAATTTCTCCGGAACAAGATTTTTCTTATGATATGATAACTAGTACTCAATCAAGATCTCAATAGTAAATAAAAAATATTAGTAACTAGTATTTTATAATAGAAAATAAGTAATCTAGAATTGTTTATAATTTTTTCTTTCATATACAAAGAAATTGTAGTTCTTTCAATATGAAATTTCTTCGACGAAGTTTTGACATTTTCATATAAGGATAACTTGATATAATGTTATATGAGATGTATCTTAGATTTTATAATAATAGTTCCTACTTCTATTTTCTCGATTGATTGGTGTATTTACTTTTGAATATCAATCATATGTTCGTAACATTGAAAACAATTAACGGAATATATCATGAAACAATACACATGGGTTATTTGATCAATTAGTTATTCCAACGTAAACTTAGTTCTGCAACTACGAAACCAATACTATTGTTAGTTTGTCGGACTAATTTTGGCCTATGGACAACAAAACATCAAGTGTTGTCCAAGTGTATCACAACATCAAACAGTTTAATATATACTATGTTTGCAGTGGCAGTATCTTCATACAAGACCAGGTCTATACAATAGTAAATTCAATCTTTATGCTGGATAAAAAAATGTCATTTTGTTTATGTACTATGTTATATGTATATATATATTTCATTAATATTGTACATAACTGTTAAAGGGATATGGATTTTATCTCCTAATACAAGGTATTCATTGTATTGATATATCTTTTTTATATAAAGCAGTTAAATACAAAACAATATATATTATACTTCATAGCAGCAGCATTTGTTTATTTCTGTATGTTAACTTTTATCTTTAAAACTAGGTTAAAATGTTATAGTTTTTTATTGTTTTGCCTAAAAATACAAACTTGATTCTCTTAATAAACTAAGTTATGAAAAAAAAACAATAATAGAGCTACGACAAATATTCCGTATCTCTTGAACCTGGATGCCTGATTCCAGAGGGGAATCCTAATATCGACATACCAAAGCTTACCTCGTGTCCTACCACTAACTCTATATAGAAACAATAAATATGATGGTATATCATTTAGTCCATTTTATTTGAACAATCTTGAAATGCTCGTGTTTAAAGTTCTAGAAGCCAAATGCAAGAGAATTGAAAATGAAATAAAACAGTTTTAAGTGAGAGAGTTGTTTACACATTTATTTGATCTTCCAGGATGCAATGTCGCAGTTGTAGCAGGAGAGCAAATAATTGTACTTGCTTTAACGTCTGTTATAATAACTTTAAATTTGAAAGCTTTTATAACTTCCTGTACAAACGGCGAGTGAAATAAAAGCTCTGTAAATATATCTATATATCTTGATGCAACACCAATATTGTATGTAATTGTAAATGGATTTGAAGAGTTTACGGAATAATGGTGGGATTTGTTGTAGTTATATCTTGTCTATGTTCGTGATTCAACATTTAACACAAGTGAAAAGATTTTAAATGGAAGAACGATATTTAGAAAGGTGGACACCTTTCTTCATTTCATTATCAGTAATGATGTCCACCTTATCCTTGTCCACCATATTTCTTTTGTGTTTTTTTTATTACTTTCTCGATAATTTAAATAAGATCTATCATGGTTACATACGTTATCTGTTGATTAAGTGCTTCTCTCAAATCCATTACATAAAGTTTCCGTATCATCTAGGGAATGTACTGGTGAATAAAAAGTGAAATGCATTAAGGTTTTGCGTGTCGTGCTTTGGCAGCAGCTTTATCTTAGTCTCTATTCTCACTACCGTTTAATTTTTGTTATTCAACAGTTTTTGTTATTTTTATTACTATGTACAAGCAATAATGTAACAGATTATATATTATTCAATGTATTTTGATGTAATTTTTTTTTGTAAGAGGATTATTGTTTCTATTTCATTACCGAAATGATCATTAATCAAACAAACATCAGGTACCGTTTTGGTTCGTACAATTAACAATGCAAAAAATGTTAAACTGCCGTTGATTATAAATAATTCCAGTGATACAAGAGGAATGATAAATAAATCAGTGTCAGCCGGAACGACGTTATTAAAATGGGACAATAGATTTTTATAAAGCATCGGACATCAACAATGTTCCACGGTTTGTTTACTGCGATCATATAACGGGTGCGCTCCGGTAATTGAACTAGCAGGATCTCGTCTACTGAAACAAAGAAGAACGCTCCCTTGTTTATTCAGGACGGTATATGTTACCTATATATATCTCGTACAAACTACGATTACCGCAACTATTTTTTGTTTAATCTTGTACAATCCAAAGCTACCGCGCTTAACTTTTAAACGTCTACAACTTAATCTAAATAGAACAAGGAAAAGCTTCATTAATAAAATGTTATTCTATGTAACAGTTAAACAAACAGTTAAATCAAAGCAATTACAGTAACAATTTAAAAGTTTCTCTTTATATGTAAATAACCTTTGGCTTTTATAATTCATAGACAATATTACATACTTTAATTGTTCCTTGATTCAATTTGAAAAATCTGTATTTTTAATCTTCCAACCATAACGTGTAAAGTCGAAAGTTCTTGCTTACATTAAAACTATAGGGATTCAGCTCTTAATAAAGCTAATTTGTTTTCTGCTTTTTTATTTTAATATGATAAATAGATTGCGTGTAAAATAACTAAGAATTTACTTAGCAAATTATACTATACTATACATTTAAGTTTTCTTGAACATTTGATATCCACCAAGCCTGATTTAGGCAGTGTGATAGTTGAAGCGCGTTGTCTCTCTTTTTATGAGGCAAGAATCGTTTCTCAATTGTGAGATTATAAAGAGGTTTGTTTAATTATTTATCATATAAAATAAACGTGTTTAGATTTTACATCTACAATACACATGGCGCGCATCTTTTAACCTGTATTTGTTTTTTGTCTTCTACTTGTGCCTCTCCACTACTGGAAGTTGATCGTCAGCTCAGCGAACTTCTCCCGATCTTGTGCCAAGCGAAAAAGATGTGCTACGCTGGCAATATTTGTCCATTCCACGACTTTTTTCGACATCCAACGCGCCTTTTGCCTGCGATATTGCCCATCATTATTACCTGCAGGAGTTCTTAATGTCGTGTCGCAAAATATGTCCTACATATGCGACTTTCCTTTTCTTGATGGTCTGCAACAATTCACTAGTCTTACCGACACGTTGGAGTACTCGCACGTTGAAAACTCTTTGTGTCCAGCTGATACACAGCGTTCTACGGTAGACCACATCTCGAAAGCTTCGAGGAAAGCTTGAGTTTTGGCTTTCAGAGTCCAGGCTTCACTACTATATATTACTACAGGCAACACAACACTGTAATGTTTTTACTCCGAACTGTATTTGTTGCCAGGTGTTAAATTTATTGTGTATGCCTTATTTATAAAAGTATTTGTAAACCTCCTGACATCAGACCCCTTCGGTCAGGGGTTTGTGTAAATAAAATTCCTCAATTTCTAACATTTAGACTATATTTCATATAAAAGTTTGTCTTCAAAATGACATAATAAAACACTTTGTTAAACATCTAAATTCACTGCGCGCCAGGGTTTGTTTTAAATTCAACTGTGTTAACATTTTATTGAGTAAATGTATATTAACTAAACAGCAAAATTTGAATTAACAGTAATATTATTATTACGAAATTTCAATGACCTATATGGTATCAGGCGAGCTGCGAAACCAATATTAACCCAGTTGATATTATCACGTACCAGCACTCACAATAATTGCATTGGTGACGATGGATATAGAAATGCTATAAACATACTATAACGTAATAAAACGATGTGTGTCTACGCAGTGCGGTTAGAATTACAGACTAACATGAGGTATTGTAGATACTTAAATATCTAGGTCGTGTATTTTTTAAGTGGTAGCAAGCCTTTGTTATCATCCATGTAAGGTGTTAAGGCGTGGTGCCGCACGCACAACCGGTGGTCCCACGAAGAAAAAGAGATCAGTAAAGAGTTTTTATTGAGTATAACACTTTTATATATTCCACGCAGGAACAATGTATTTGCTGAAGATTTCCCCTTATTAAGAAACAGCCCAAGCCACAAAAAATGGTCCAGATCAGCTGTTGGGAAACTCTTTATCTTCACGGATAAGTATAATAAATTGAAACTATTAATTATAACTAAATTATGAAAGCCTTATTAATGAACTAATAAAATAAACAATTACGTTTCAATGCGTCTTGAAACAAATTTAATGTTACGATGATGATACTGGTAGACTGGGAGACCGTCTAGTTAAGTACTACCGCAGCGCATATTTCTACTAACAGTACTGTACAAATATTACTGTGTTCCGGTTTGAAGAGCTTTGTACCTAGTAAATTACTGGGATGGTCTCACGGCGACGAGAATATTGTGCTACTGAATATATCATTGTAACTAGACCATGTTGTTATGGGCAAGCGTATCGCTTACCATCAGATGAACATCTTGTTCGACACGTTGCTTGGAAAAAAAAACTTGAGTACCGCAACATCTATTACCGCTGGTTACTTATTACTTAGAGAAACATAACAATGTTCTGATCTGAATGAAGCTACAGCTAGTACAGATTCTGGAGTAACGAGACACTCATATGACGTCTACGAAACTCGTTTTTTGTTATCTGTGTTTGTATTTCATTTAATGTTTTTATTACGTAGATAGTATTAACATATGTATTTTAATTGTAGATTTAAAAAACATTTTTTTAGTGAAGTTTGCGTATGGGTTGCGACGGTGAATGTAACCTACCTGGTGACAGGTAATTAAGCTGTCACCGAATGGGTCGCGTTGTATGTGAACTTTTGTAGTTTAATGTATGTAGGTATAATGTATTTGACATTGACGAAGGTATAACGAATTAAAATAGGTAAATCTTAATTAAATTTAAGCTAAAACGTGTTAACAAATAATAGAGATTTTACTTAAAAAAATATCAAAGATAGAAATATCTACATAGCAAATAGACTTGTGGATGTTATAATTTTTTCTTCCTTAAGGGCTGAAGATTAAATTAACTGAAGTTTTTATTATCGTTAGTTAGCGCATTTATCGTTAACATATAAATAAAGGTATATCGATGTGATGTAGCTCTGTAGTTTTAAACTTCAGTTATATTACTTTGTCCTTTTTTTTTCAGTGTTTCAATAATTGAGTGTGTAGGTTTATGAACCAAACATCATTTAATAGCAAACTGCACTGACATAAATGACAAATTTGTGTAACTACTTACCAATGTTTTTTTTTGGTGAAGATCAATATTAACTGTTCTTATAATAACGTATACGTGTTTCTCATTTTATAGGGACCTCTTAAAAAGGCTGATTGATCTTTGATTTGTCAAACTGTTCAATTTGTTCATAACCTACACAGTGTAATGATAAATAAATAATTGTTTGTTTGTCTTTGATTTGTGAGTTGTATACAATTATACATTCTATGGTTTAGGTAGGTGTTCAAAGTAACTTTACCGTCAGTCCTCCTACGTCGTAACCACATATTCCAAAGTTTAGAGCCGACCTTATCCATATTTACAGCGGTTGATATCCGGATGTTGCCATATTTACGAGTCGCCATAGTGTTTGTTAACGATCGCAGTATAATTATTATGTGCAGAATATTAACGTACTAAAAGATTTTTGCACTTTTTTTTATCATTAATGCCGAAGCCATATATGATTATATTTCATTGGAGGAAGGATTTTGCTTCCTACCACCCACATATAGCAAAGTTCAGGGCGTCAACATGAAAGATGTTAAATCCTGAATAAGTACTCTTTTCTATCTTTGCCGACTCTATCACTTAACATCATGTGATACTGAAGTCGTGTTAAACCAGTTGTTATCAAAAAAAAAACTTGGAACGTTTTGCTACATCGGCATAGAATTTTGTAAAGTACCAATTCCCTTTCAGGCTTTGTTTGCACTTGGGTCAGATAACTGTCTACTGCCATATGTAATGGAAACGGATGAAACTTGTGTGTCGCAATAAGGGTAAACGTTTCTATATTTATTTAGGACATTTTATTTACTATGTTATTTCTTATATAGTATTAATACAATAAGATATAATACACAGTTTAGGAACTCATATTCAAAGGTTACGTTTGGATATTTATATTGTAGACGTCTCTCTAACAACAGGAATATATGAACTGGTATTGTGCTCGTGTCGTAGTGCTTCCTTTTTATAAACAAAAAAACAATAGCATTCTAAACAAAGGCTTTTTTAATTTACAATAGGCAAACACTTGTCCTCATTTTCATGGTGTTAAGTGACAATGGGGATGGTGAAGCGTGTTCGCTAGACACAACAGACAGAGCAAACACTACTATGATGTAATGGGTACAGACTTACATTATGAGGGTGGCTAGCTTTGATTCTCGGTGTTGTCATATAGTCGGTTTCCAATAATGACGATATTTGGTTTTGTGTTCCTATCACTATCGGTTATTATTTCACTTATTGTTATAAATTTTAAATTGTTATAAGTCGAACTGTGTATGTAGTTTTAGAAACAAATAATACGTATCAAAGAATGAAACAAATGTAAAAGAGGCTTACTGTAAAACTGTCATTTTCGAAATCTGTGGTTATTATAGCAAAACGGCGATATATTATTGAGGAGTGTGATTGGTGATAGAGTCTCTAGAACTAGCCCATCACACTCATATTTAGTTTTAATATTGTCAACATTATTTTTCTTTTTTTTTTTATACAATTAAGTAAGGAGACGAGCGCGATGGTTATCCGATGGTGAGTGACAAACCCGCCTATAGCAAAGTGGCGCTAGTTACGATATTACGCATTGTATCTCATTACGCTCGTCGCCTTAGACATAAAAAGTTGAGTCTCGTTACCCCAGTAACTACACTAGCTACAGCGCCCTTCAAATCGTAACATAATAATGTCTACTATTTGTCGGCTGCAATAGGCGCTGCGATGGTATCCCAAACGGTCTCTGATAACAGAGACCTAGTAGTTGACCTAATAGACTTATTATTACTTCCTTAACATATTTCCGTTATAATTTTTATGTTATAACAACACATTTCCGATAGATTAAAATAAGATTTATTATATAGCACCATACACATGTAACGGAGACCGGCAATAGTGAACTATGTGGAACTAAACAAACTGTTGGGTATTGTGAAATACTTAGTTGTTTGTGTTGCTTTGTGAAGTAAATTGGTTTGACATTCTAACAATACTGTCGCCTCGTGTGTTCCGCAGTTAGTTTACATTTGAGCGGCTTATTGTGGATAAAAGTAACTTAACTCTAATTCTCATTCCGTGCGAGTAACTTACGAGTATTTCAGTTTCTTTTTAGGTTGCTGTATTCTACAGTTTTCTGTTAAGGTAACAGTCTATCTTGATTCCTTTCGGGCGTCGTATAACATGCAATGCAAAAGTTTAAATATAATCACAGTAAACGACATGTGAAAAGGTTATTAAACAAATTCTAATTAGCCTTTATTAAATAGAAATAAGGTTTTTTATGCTTTATCTAGATATGACTACAACGTTTATAATCATTGAATTAAGATATCAAGTTTCACCCTTGATCTATTTCAATTCGAATTTGATCTAGGCCATGAAATGAC
This sequence comes from Troides aeacus, assembly GCA_033220335.2. Taxonomy (NCBI): domain Eukaryota; kingdom Metazoa; phylum Arthropoda; class Insecta; order Lepidoptera; family Papilionidae; genus Troides; species Troides aeacus. Next base: position 3,142,114 of record CM067275.1, on the reverse strand, counting down.
TAAATGATATTGAATTCGCAGTTAAAAGATTTATATCTTGATATGATTTTATAGACTAGTGCTCTTTATAACCTAGACATCTCTGCCTACCATGGGGATCGGAAATAAAGAAAACAGGCCATATTGTAGATAATGTTTTCAAAGTACGTAATTTATTTTGACAGCAGGCTTTTAGGCAAGTATAAGTCCTTTATTTTATCGGCTACCGTAAAATTATATTATATACGTCGCGAAGTTCTTCGGTGAGAGGGATGAGTTAATGGAATAAAAACTGCCTGAATTTTTTTCTTGACTTGGATAATCGAAATGCTTTCTTTCTTATATTACTTCTGAATTATTTTGATACCATGTTTTTCCTTAAGAATCATATTAAATTAATTTCTCTACTCACTTTATAGATTTATATATAAAACAATGAATGAAAAGTAAAAAAAAAATGTTTTTTCCATGTTAACTTATAAAAATATCCTTAGTGTACGTATTGAGGTAAATAAACAAACCGCTACTTTTTCACATCTTAGTAAATAACCTTTTAATAACGTTGTAGATTAATTAAAGACTTTCAAGAATCTTTTATTACTGTTAACAATTGTTGGACTAAAGTAGACGATACAATGAAAATCTTCTGAGAATTATACAGAAAGGGTCAAAAGAATTTTTTTTCTATTATAATTTCAAAGGTTTTATAATGAATAAAACAGGAAATGCTATTTCTTTCATTATATTTTGATCATAGTTAAAATACGGACGGATTTAAAATATCTTGCTTTGCTAAGTAATGTTTATGAAAATGTACACTTATTTGTAACTAGCAGTTCCCCACACGCTTTGCTGGCTGCAACAACCCCGTCACTCCCTTTGGGGAAGGAATTTTGTTAAATACATTTTTGACCTCTAAATGGTATAAGAAACATCTCTACCAAAATTTTCATTGTTTAAAACTTTTTGATGATCCCAAGCCAATGAATCTCTGGATAGCTATTACATACATAATGAAAATGGGTTTCCTTTGTTCGTCACTCACGTGAAAACTAGTGAACGTATTGATATGAGACTATGACCATTCGACGCGGAATGAATTGTAGATGGTCATAGGCGATTTTTTTTTTAAATTTTCATTTTGTGTTCTTTAGGCGTTTGCTGTAATAAGGGTTGTTCTTTTCTGTTCAGATTGCTCTCTAGGAATAGTTTAGGAAACTCTCAAGTCTTCATTTTATATTACGGCCAGCAAAAAGGGCGATGAAGAGTTAGTATGTATATATAATAGATTAGTTCGGATCTTTGTTATGTGGAAATTTTTCCATATTAAATGATCAATATCGTTCCTTTGATATTACTCTTTAGTTATTTGGGTGTGGCTAGGTATAATAGGGTCTTACATTTTTATTTACAATACGCGCATTACATTATTAAGTATGTTAATTAATACGAAGGTAACATTACTACAATATTTCCATACTACTAATGCTATTGTTAATATATATATTTTTTAACAAATTGATATAAAACCTGTCTATTCGTATAAAAATATGGCCGTCAAAATTTAACAACGTTTACTTTATCGAGTTTACGTTCAACTGACGTGCGTGATTGCTGATTGATAGCGTATATTTTTTTTATTGTTGAATTAGTTCAAAAAACACGGATCTGTTTTTGGAAAAGCTTTGATTTATTTTGTTATGTAATCAACAGATTAATATACTTTGATCATCACCATCATCAGCTGATGGACTTTCACTGCTACCCAACAATTTCCAGTCTGATTAGTACGATTTGCTATCATCCTTTTAAAATATTCATCAGTCAGTCATCATCAGTTTACTTTCAAATTAATATATAAAATTTTGTTTTCTTCTTCCTCGTGCCCTTTTACCAGCTATGTGGTGTCGTCACAGTATGTACTTCTCTTCCATATCCCTCTATCAGCCGTCATATCTGAATTCACACTCTTCTTATACATGTCATCTTTCACACAATCCATCCACCCTTTCTTCGGTCTTCCTTTACCCTTATAACCATCCACGTTCATTCTCATTGCTTTCTAACACTTTGTAATAGTAATAAAATAATAAAGAAATTCAATTTCTCTTTGCAATATAGTTAGAAGAGAATAGTTTAAGGAAGAATAATATGAGTAACAGGAGTAGTAAAACTATTTGCAGTGATAATAATATAGTAACAATATTTTAAGTAAACAACTTTTTTTGAATAGACAAGGTTGGCGCTTGACCACGATCCCACCTGTTGTTAAATAGTGATGTGGTCTGTGGTGGTAAAGAACACTAACCTAGTAGCAGCCTATTCACTCTTTTCTTGGAAACAACCACGCGACATCGTGACTAAGAAATCCGCACGATCGGTGATTCTAATGACACCACCTTCCCCCCGCACTGTTTATAACTTATTGAGATATTCGTTTTTTAAAATGTAAATCTGCCACCAGACACCCTGTATTTGTATGGGAACATCAGACAAGTTGTTTCACTCTTTCGGTGTTCTTATGTAGAACGAGGAGCTGAACCTCTTTGTTCACTAACGGGGGATGATCACAAAGTGAAGAATGGTGATTTGCCATGTAAAGTTATTAAACTTGTGCTTACAATTGAGTAAATAATGCCGTTTTAATATAACATTTTTAAATTTTGTTTTTTTTTTTTTATTTTACTTCCTAAGTCATGCTAGTTGTTAAGGAGTTGTTATATTTTAAAATTTATATGTAATGCTCTGAAATAAATCTAGATTCTTTTTATTAAGGATCATTATTTAATTGTTATTATATCATCACTTTGGTTGCTATTGGAATATCATTTTGGTCTTGTTATTTTGAGTACACCTTCATCAATGTCAGTTTTGATGTAAACATTATACTGCCTTGACATATTGACTGTTTATTATCTAGCGAGCTACTTGTTGTACTCGTATATATAGATGGATCAATTAGTTTATTTGTCTGCGTATTAAATATATATACAAATTTTACATATTAAAGCATAAATAATTAAAGGAAAATTAGCATAATAATATTCTACATTTTCTAGTTGTATGTACTGCAAAAAGTTGGCAGGTTGTGAACAATAAACTGACTTTGAGCTACCATGCCCTTATATTGAGGCTAGGCCTGTGCCCCAACAGTGCGGACGTAAATTGGCCGTTATGGTATGGAGCTACCATGTTTTGGGGCCGCCCCCCAATACCCCTTTTTTGTTTGAAGAAACTACAAGACGAGCATGACGTTCACCTAATGGTAAGTGATACCCATAACAATGTGGCGCTAGTTAGAGTGATATATACTGCACCAAATTGCGTTCGACGCCTTAAGCATAAGATGTTGAATCTCGTTACCGTAATAATGTCATTAGCTACAAGCCCTTTCAAATCGGAACAGTAATGCTGTTTGGTGATTGAAATAGGAGCTGCGGTGGCAACAGAAATCTACTTTATAACCTACTAATGACCAGATATAAACAGGTGATCATTAACAGATACGTTTTGAACAAAATGTTTTACTGTTACTGCAAATAATTCATTCGATTCATATTATTGTTACAGAAGCTTTGTAAAAAGTATTTTTTTTGTGTCATTAATAAAATATTAGGTATACGTTGATTGCTTTTACAACAACATCATCAACATCGACCCATAGACGTCCACTACTATGTCCTATGACTGTATGTATTTAGGCCTATGTCCTTTACAACATACAGCTTATGAAAAGTGACCATAAGTCAAACTTCTGTTTGGAGGCAAAAATTAGCGCTGCAGTTGTACCTAACCTAGACAGCTTTCGCAATTGAATCCTACCAATTCTATAGTGCTCATGTTAGCACTCAATATATCTGGTTCAAATATAGCAAGTCTGTACATTTCCTCTGTGTGTGGAAATAAATAAATGTTGGAAAGAGTATGTGAATTGGATGTGAAAGTTTTATTACTCCACCCATTTTCCTATTGCTAAACAGTGATGTGTGAACATTACTGTGTTCCGGTTTGAAAGGCGCTGATGCTTCTCTTGGCTGATGATATACCTCCTGGAGTTTATTAACGTAGGAGCCAGGTTGGTGATTATTCTTTGACGTGGTGACGTGGAGAGATAGTGCAGCATATGATTATTACTCCTCTTATCCATTATCACCATCCCAACTGCACTTCCACCGAAGGACAGGGATAATTACTAATATATATAGTATAGTAATGTATTCTATAAAATTCTGTATGGGAACCATATTATTTATACATAATCATGAGGAATTAAACTAATACTTTCTAACGCGATTTTGAACCTAAAGTTAATGAATATTAAACTGATCTATAGTAAAATAGCTCGTGATTAAATCGTTGAGTAATAAAATAATAATAATAGAAGGGTTGTTATAGATGAATGTTAAATGTTAGGTTTTATTTGTGATAACGAGTTAAAGCAAGGGTTTAGCCGTCTAGACATCGCGTGTTCGTGTGCATGCAAAAATTATTTCCCCCCGACATTATAACGGCGCACCGCAGGTATTCATCCCGCTTTAATAATGTTTTAAAGCTCTTCAGACTGCAGCCGTGTTTTATATCTGATGTGTATGTACGTATGTTTTCAGTCTTAGAGGCGACATTTTGAGTATAAAAGCGTCAATAGCATGAATGTTTCGAATACGCCCACAAAAGGAAATCCTCTTTGCAAGTACTATTGCGCTGCTAACTTTTTACATAGACAGCTGAAAGCTTATAGCATCCCTTTTAATATTATTAGTTTACGTTATCTATACATTCGATAGTTTTATCGACAAGACGAATAGGTAAATGAGTTTTGTTTTAAAACAATAAAGCCGATCGATTTTCTGCAGTATCTACGATGGTAAATGATGTATTGGATTGCCCTCGTTTCTTTTAAAGATCTTTTGTAGAAAGAATATTATATGATTGATAGAAGGAAACGGAAGTAAAAGACACGTTGTGTAGACTCCTAATGAAGAGTGGACAGGGCAGGAAGATCATACAAATGTAAAAGTTATAATTTGTCTCTAATACTCTATAATATTTTTTATTAGGATTTGCATAAAAAATAGACGTTACTAATTTGCCTATCGAATAGTCAACTTTTATTTGTGTGTAATGTAATATATATAGATATTTTCACTATTTACGCATTCCGTTAAAAGTAATTAGTGTATTTTGATCTAGATTCTTAATTCTCAAAATGCTTGGAATTAAAATATCTGACGCCAAAGTAATAAAAACAAAAAAAATTATTTGTGTAAAGAATCTTTCAAGAAAAGTAATTGAAACTTAAATGTAAATTGAATTATTTGTAAGAAGCTCATTGTCTAGTCAACACGCGTTTACTGGAGGTTAGTTCTGTTGATGTTCGCCTCCTGAGACCATTTTTTTATAAATACGGAATGTTCTGAAGGTACTCTGTTTCTGGGGGGAATAACAGGGTTATATGGGAGTTGTATCCTCTACAATTCCTTTGGTGGTCTACTTTAGTTCGTTAGGAATGTGGTATCGGTATTTCCTATGGATCGTACTTGTGCCTCTCACCAATTGAGACTATTATTTCCAAAGTTTTTATTATGAACTAAAGTACTAGACGTCGAATTCGATCTTTTATTCATTTAAATTCACGTTATTTGAATTTTGTATTGTATAGGTTTCGGTTAAAAATCAAATATTAGAACCCACAGTAAATCCTAGTTGATCCAATGTCACACATTGTATTCCAATATGACCTATATGGAAGCCTTCGATTTTCCACGCCATGTTTCGTGCTGTGAAAGTACTGCTCCAGAATATTGTAGGTGGTTCATCTTTATTGAATTTATCAAATTCTTGTTAGAAGTAAGGTCAGAAGAATTTTTAATTAGGCATTCAAGTAATGTTAGATCAAAATTGGATTCACAAAGTTGTTAATTATTTTCTTGTCATAATTATAATGAACTAAAGATGTTTAGTGTGTTTGACAGTTAGTAATAAGTTACTATATATGTAGTAAGATTAAGTTATTTAGTATGTAGTTAAGGTTAAGTTTTCAGGATACCCAAGCACTTAAAGGGCCTTGATTTATGATAAAAAAATATATGTACATATTTTATTATTACACTTTTCTGTACTTTATTCGGTGCAAAGATTTCTAATGAAAGAAAAAAAAAACAAAATTGAATATAATAACTAGAATATCTCGTTACATATGAAAATTATATAAATTTCTTTCAGAATATTAACATTCAATATCCTTGGTGAAGGGACAAAAGAGGTAAGTGAAATTCAATAACTGGATATGAATCATAACAGCTAATTTGAAGTAGCTAAAATAAAGTAGACTACAACTTACTTGTAGCTAAACTTAATTTTGTTCTAGTTAATGGCCATAAATGAACTGGCTAATGATATATGATCTGTGATCTTATATTAGAATGATAAAAGGCAAAGTGTCGTTGTCTAATCATTTAAGGTAGTACATCTCACTGGTGGTAAGTCTTTATTGCCGTAGACCGTCTAGGTGGGTACCATCACAACGCCTATTTCTGTCGCGAAATAGGACCGTGCAAACATTACTTTGTTCCGGTTTGAAGGATGCGGTAACTAGTGTAATTACTGGCGTAATGACACTCAACATCTTATGTCTTTGATGACGAACGCAATGTGGTGCAATGTACATCATCTTAACTAACGTCACGTTGCTATGGGCAAGTGTATCGCTGAGTATTAAGTGAAGGTTCGAGTAGTTTCGTCGCTTAATAGGATAAAAAAAAAGTATATCCCATAACGATTTATAAATGAATACTTACTGCTGAAATGATCGCAGTTTTTTGTGTATAGATTAAGACGGAAAATATTTTTTTTGGAGATCCTGATGACGTAAAATCGATAATAAAAGAAACTTCCCGTTGTATTGGTGACATTTTTTTCTCACGTTCATCTTGGTAGCGACAATTAACTAGGGTACTAATTAATTTGCTGCGACACATCGGCGTGAAACGAGATCTAGCGAGAATCTAGGCCAAAGCTTTCCACTTGTAGGTACATTTAAAAACCTATTAAGCAATAAAAATGGTTCAATAAATATTACTGCATTAGAAATTCTATGTTACTAATTGATTTTTTTAAACATTTCTATGTAATAAATATTAATTTTTATTGCTAGTAACTTACTATATGAAAATAAGATTTAGCATTTCACGTGTGTGATTAGAGGTGGGTAGTTAAGGGTTCTGGTATCATAATACACGGGACCCAAGCTACTCTTACTTGCTCCTGGTGCACACTGCCAATCAACAAACGAGGGTCTGGCTCCCACCATATGAATCCCTACCTGATCAATGTGAGAACCTTTGAGGGAGGCTTATGTCGAGCGGTAGAAGTCTATCGGCTATTGATGATGATGTGTGTAATTATAATAACATATAACATACCATTGTTTTATAATACTTTGTATGTAAAAGCTTTCGTAGATTTTGAATCTACAATAGTTGTAGTTTTCGGAAATAATAAAAACATAGTGCTTCATATATTTTGTTGTCTATTTTCAATAGTAGCGCGTAAGCTTTGCATATGAATCAGTGCTCGTTTAATCCATTAGCAAATAAAGTCTTATTTATTATTATTGTATACCATTTCGCAATCAATATTCATGATCATCATCGGTCGATAGAAGTCCACTCCTGGATAAGGGCCTCCACATCGATCGATCCTGCGCAGTCCGTATCTAGCAGCTTCCCCCACCTTCATCAGACAGTCATTTCACCTTGTCGGACGCCACCGAGCTCTACATCAACTGGCATGCGGACTCTTCAATCCTTACTGTTCTATCAGTTGGCAGTCTTTCCTAAAATATGCCTTACCCACTGCCTCTTAAGTCCAGCAATCTTTTGGTCTATATCTATGAATGTAGTTCTACGGATTTCCGCATTTTTTATTCAATTGCGCAAAGAAACTCCAACCACAACCCTTTCCTATGACATAAAATCAATCAATACTGTTTGCATGTAATTAGCTAGCTCTTGAATTAATGTAATTTAATCAAGATGATCCACGTAAGTATGTAATTAACCTTGAACTTGAAAATGTCGGCCCGCATATATTTTACTCAAGTGTTCTTAATCATGGTAGATAATGCGAATAGCTTGGGTGAATAAGAGCAATTACATTGATACATAACGCCATGATAGGTTTAAGATGTATCTTACAATTGTTAAACCGTTTAGTATACCACAATTAAAACCTCTTCGATTTATGGGTTTCGAGTAATAAATACTTGAAAATTATCATACGACGTATTCTTGAATATTGGTAAGATATTTTACATTAATAAATCGGATATTTTATTATGTTATCCATTTTTGTATCCATTTTCTTACCACCAGAATCTTGATCTTCTTCCGATGTATATTTAACCTTAAAGAATATTTAAACTGTAAGCATGCTTTGTGGAATATGTTACTAAAGACCCTAGGTCCAGCACTAGACTTCCATAACAGCCAACTTACGCCCCCACTGCTGGGGCACGGGCTTACCCTCCATATGAAGGCAACTATAGTTCCATCGAATGAAATATTTTAACTATATGAACGTGCAAAATATACTTGAGATATAATGATTATAGCTATTTTGATATCTTTTAACAATAGAGGAAATGAAAGAATTGGTATACATAAAATATATGTTGACAGTGCCTAATACAGGTTAATAAGCGATTTTTTTTTTAAATAACATTTTTATCAATGCATAATATCAAGTAAACAATTTGCATATTAATGACATGCACGGATCAAGGAGCCTCTTAAAGGAGTATGTCATTTTGTGAACGATGCAAAGTGAAGCTTTAGTATGTTGAGGATATTACGAGTTTGCAGTATGTAAAATTGTAGTAAGCACTTTTTTAATTAGGTCGCATAAGAATATTTAAACTTACTCTATACTCGTGGTAGGATTACGGTGCCGGAGACCACCTAAACAACCACAACACTCAATTATGCCTGCTGTTATAATCATAAACGTAAAAGGTAAACTTTTGTAAAGGTCGTGAGAAAAATCGTGAGATTCATTATAGAGAAAGGATAATAAAAAAATAAACTTATGACGTATCTTGATCATAGTGTGAATCAACCAATAATAGATGGGTAATGATTTATTGTTTTAGAGTAAGGGGTGCAAGGTTTTCAGCCCAACATCATACAAAGCTAAAGTCAACTTCACGTGCATGCAGTACATCCTAATAAACAACTAGAGAAGGCTCTGAGTACCCACCAACCCGCGCTGACACAGCGTGGTGGGGCTACGGCCTAAGACCCTCTTAATGAGGATCCTTGATTGAGGTCTATGCCCAGCAGAGTGTTATCCGACTGATAAGAAGAGTGAAACAACATTTTATGTCTCAAGGGGATGAGCACAATGTGATGTTGTGTATATTATCTCAACTAGCACCACTTTGTTTATGGGCGAGTGTTTCACCATCAGGTGATACAACAGATGACAACTGCATCAAGCTGACGAATTCTGCATTCTCATCATTATTTGGTTTATTATTTGTTTTCTTTAGTGCTTTATTATTCATCATCATCAGCCGATAGATGTCCACTGCTGGACATAGGCCTTCCTTAAAGTCAGCAGTCAGCATGACTTCCGGTACCGACGAGCACTAGAACTATCGTTTGTAGGGTTTAGGTAGATTTGGGTCATTTCTCACTACGCGGGCCAAACGCGGGTTGGAGGGACCAAGAGCCACGTTTACTGATTAGTATGGTGCACCCCCCCTTACACCCCGTTTCATTACTGATACACGAGAAATGAATAATGCGGCTTATTGAACTTTGAAGAGCTTCTCCTAACTACAGTATAATAAAAAACAAGAGATTAATCAATCCCTTACAGATTGATTTAAAGATGATGAATAATATTTTTTTTATATTATCACGTGTTTTTTCCCAGTAGGGGTAGGCAGAGGGGAATAAACACCCACTTTACGCCAGATGTGGTCAGATTAGGTCCCATGTAACAGGGGGCGAGCCTGTTGCCACTTTATTGGGACCACTACACACATAAAGATGATTTCAGGTTGTGGGTTTCCTCGCGATGTTTTCCTTCACCGTTTGTATCTCGCTGTTGTAACTAAAGTTCACAAATGTGCATAGCTTTAAGTCATCGGTACATGCCGAGATTTGAACCCGCGACCTTCGGAATGAAAGTCGCAGCACGCTCTAACCATTAGGCCAGCGAGCTACATGAATAATATTAGCACATACATATAATTCGAAGTCAACGTTCTCTATCATCGTTACCTTGATTGTCACTCATCATTTTGTAAAACTAAGGGTAGTTTTGGTATTATTAAACCTATTCTCGCATTTGTTTAACTTATTACCTAAGCTTTCGAATTTTGGCACATAGTGATCTGAGACCGTCTAGGTAAGTACCACCTCAAGTCCTGTTTCTGCTGCCAAACATTAGTTAAGAAACATTACTATCTTCCAGTTTAAAGGGCGCTGTAGCTAATGTAATCACTGGGGCAACGAGACTCAGCATCTTTTGTCTCAGACGACGAGCGCAATGTGGTGCAGTATATGTCATTCTATCTAGCGCTGTGTTGGTATGAGAACGTGTATTACTAACCATCAGGTGACGTTCAGCCCATCAAAAAAGCTCTCTATTCTCGTAAGCATTAGTGACCATCTATCGGCTGATGATGGTGATGATCATTAGTGATCATTATTTGACATTAGGTCATGACATAATAAAAACAAATTGGAATCCATATGATGGTTAATAACATCGTTTGTTATTTTTATATTTCTTGTTAGGGTCGTAAATTCTATGGATCCTTTAAAACTATGATTCGACTCAAAACAGAGATGATTGCTAAATAAATTCAATTTCTCCAATATTATCCAAATCGATTGATTTCAGTGGATAAATGAGTAATAGTAGTATAACATTATGATCTTTATGTATGAAAAAAAAATGGATCAGGTTTAAGAAACCTTGAAGGTTTGTGAAAGATTTATAAATATGAATACTTATTTTGGTTTAGATTTGTTTTATAAAATGGTTATAACTTGAAGCGTTGTAAAACGATAATAATGTTGTATTATAATGAATATAAACTTCATCAAAGTAAAGTGTACTTATATGAACTTATGTTATAGATATTTATTGCCGAAGTTGGGCGCGGGCTCAGATGGAGGCGGATTGATAAATCTTGTATTCAGTCAAAGTCAATTTGTGTGCAGACAATAAACCGGAGTTTGATTTATAGTTAGTTAATTTAGATGTCGAATAGGGTTATTGTTTTCGTCTTATCAGTGTTAATAAATTACAGTTTATTAATTATAGTCGCTATTATATTTCAATGTTGTAGGAACAATGTAATAGCGAACTCGTTAAAACAAACTTCATAATGGTTTTCATGTACTATAAATCATATAACTTGCTTTATAAAAGTGCGGTACAGAACTTCCCATACTTAGGATCTGTGCTATTATTACAACATAGGTCACTAGGTTCGGTCTTCTATGTTTGAGGTACGTGATCAGTATTAAGGTTGTATTTTTGTTCTTATACAGATTCACACTTTTTAAGATTCATTAATAAGATAACGTACATAAATATTTCGCAAACTTACGATACAACAGAAGAACTTTTAAAAGTTTGTACATATTACATGTATATAAGTTCTAGGTACATACTATATATATAAACAAGTAAATATGTATATATATATGTATAGAATAACAATTCAGACTACTTTCCTAACAGTTACTGTCAAATAAATTAAAAATATTGTATGAAGTTTTGTGTCCTGAGTTTCCACGATACAAGCATTGCCTGCTGAGGGACCGAGATGTTAAAGTCAAAGAAAATAACATTGTCGACAATTAATTACGACTACACAGAAATCTATTTGTAATAAAGTTTGTAAATTTTGCTGAAAATCATTTCTTCATAAAATTTTTCATATATATATAATATAATGCACTATTAAAAAGATTCTATGCAATCTGACATTGTATTTACATAACTACAGAATCTGTAATGATATTGAGAATTATAATACTATGCAGTTATATTAAATATATGAAATGGCGAAAAAAGCTCACATTAAAACGTTTCGTATATTAAAATTTTGTTATATTTAAACTAACAGACTACTAACAATGTTTGAATTCAAATATGTTAAAGCAATCGTTAGGGCGAATGTGGAGTGGTTGCGTAATGAAGTTGCAGAACTTCTCCGCGCCGTAATAAGCGGGCGTTACGTAAACGACTAAGAAATTTTAACTGCTTCATACAACACCAACTCCATATCACCACACGGTGATAAAATTAGATAAACTTGAACATGTGACGTTTCATCTGAAACACCCTCAGGTTAATGGGTTTCATAGTTAACTGTCCTAACAAGCAAAGATAAACATGTTGCCTGATGATTGACATTATCATTATTTGTGAGATTTACGTATAAAGTAGAGTTGATATCTTAGCATAGTAACATGTACTGTAGAAATATGTCTATGATGCTAAGTTAGCAATTTACTTATGATATTTTTTTATCATATTACTTATGAGCATAATTATTAAAGTTAAAGTACAACATGTACAGATAAAGTACAATGGTACTACTTATGATAACATGAATTTTCTTGAAGCAATTCTGATTTTAGAAATGTTTTAATAACGTTAGAAATAAATTCGGTATTGTGATACCTCTACCTGAAGCTGGTACCTGGGAAAGTGAGGGGTAGCTGAAAATAAGCGCCGATCTGACTTGCTGTTCTGGTCAGCAGTAGATGAGCAGGCTGCTTTTGCTTTAGCTTAGATCGAAGATAAAAATGTATATGTAATAATAATGTACGGCAATAAAGTGAATTTTATTTAAATTCTTTTAATGACTACTTAAAACATAAGTTATGTTAACCCTGTATTAAAACTAACTTATAACTTACGTTATTAGTTAGTTTTAATACAGAGTTGTTTGTGCTAAATTTATATAAATTTCATTTATTAGAGTATTTCATGAAATGAATTGAAGTAATATTAAGTTTTAATTAATCAATGTTTTTATTTATTAATAACTATATAAGGTGGGGAGAAACAAGGAAAAAGACATGGTTGAAGAATATCAGGGAATGGACTGATATATCTGGGGCGTATGAATTGTTCCGCCGAACCAGAGACAGAAAGAACTGTACCACGCTGATCGCCAATCTTCACTAGTTGGAGAGGCACTTTAAGAAGAAGAAGAACAATATACTTCTATTTATCTTTATTTACATGAAAGTCATGTTTTGCGTAAAACGACAGGAAATTGTCGAAGTTGTCTTTATCTTTAAGATGGATTAGTCTCTGGAACTTAGCGATAGGGCTTTAAGTATTCCTATGTGTATACTATAAACCTAACTATTATATAACAGTGCTATAAAAATAGTTAACATTAAGCAATGTGTAACATTTAGAATTAACGTTTGAGATCGCGTTAAAACATGTATTTCTGTAGATATTTTATTTGCATGCGGCGCAGTCCCAGAGCTCAGGTGGCGCTATTTATTATGCCCCCGTTTCCGGGACAAGTGCTCCGTAAAATCGTGTGCCGACTATGAAATAAATGTAGGCAGTACTTTAAGGGAAATAGAAATTTTATTAAAAAAAAAACTTCTATTAAAATTATTAACGATATTAAAAATATTTACATGTGCGCAGGTCCTTACCTGCAATTAGTCATTGTTGAGATTAACTCTGTTATCACATGAGGAGAAAAGTATAAATAAAACAGTCCTATTGAAATACTATGTATAAATATTTATACATATTTCTAATATACAATTATATATATGTGGTACGGCTGTATTTTAATTTGTATGTACGTGTAATCATCATAAAAATTACCATCAGAATGTGGACTTATATGTTAATTAAGATCAGTAAAATAATATCAATATATACTTTTATATGTTTGTGTGTATATAATACATCAAAACTAGATAATAAGTAGATTGTTAACTTTATAGCTAGAAGGCTTTACTTAAGATGTTTATACAACAACAACTTTTGCTTTACAAGTTACAATGGTCTCCATATTAATCACGACGATGTTTACATTTGATGATTATTGTGCAGGCAGTAATAATGTATGATAAATCATTCTTTCAAATTATTAAAATTTCTTCCTATTTAATGTTTTATCATCATCACCATCAGCCCATAGATGTCCATTGGAGGACATAAGCCTCCCCCAGAGATTTCTACAGAGTTTATTTAGAGGATATTAGATCAGCTTTCTCTTACTATTTTTATCAATTAATGAAACTTATTCCTTAATAAAGATTGGTTTGTTTTAAAGTAACTCAACGTTTTCTAGGAATTATCAGTATGCAAAAAAATGGCGTCTTGTCATCGGATTTTGTGAGCGAAATTTGAATGTTAAAAAAGTATGAAAGCTAATTTTAGTTAAACAAGCGCAAATGGAAACTATGAAGTTGTAAATGTTGTATTTACAACTACATAGTTTCCGCTCTAATCAATTTTGTTAGTCAAATCTTTCATTTCGTACGTTCAAATTAAATTTTTGAATGCCGGAAAGACGTTGTCACTTCCGTCTTAAATCTCTCTTTAACTAAGCTTTAACGAGAAGAAATAAATAAACCTTAGAGGGTTACTTACAATTTTAAAATGTCGCGCAAGTTTGCTTTGGAAAACTATTGGGAAGGTTCATCTTCAGCAGTAATCACTATCACTACGCTGAAAGGAGATGAAACATTAATAAGACTTAAGTAACATTCATCATCCGATTTTTTCTGCTATTTCCTATAAAGTTGTTTTCTAAATGTTTCAATGTTCTATATATTGTAATGATTTTTCTCTAACAAGTTAAAAGATCATCGTAACCTTTCTTCGTATAATATCACGAAAACAAACAGAACTTTGTATAATATCAAGAAAAGAAAACAGAATAGCGTGAAAACATTTTATTTCCTACAAGTTTCATTTGATACAGTTTTATGTTCATATTCTAATATGTTTTAGCAAGAAACGTAACGTTTGAGAGAACTGTATAATGGTGAGATTCTGTGAAAGGTTAAATCAGGAAATATTATCCACAGCTTCGCTACTGCATATCTGCTCTTTATGCAAAGGAAATTGTTATGTAGAAGAAAATATTGTTTTATAATATAAGAAAACATACAAATTGTATACAAGGTTAAAAATAATATTAAAAGCTTTCATTATGAAGTAATTAATAAGCTAATTCGAACAGATAATATAATAACAGCCTATTTACGTCCCCACTGCTGGGGAACAGGCCTACCCTCAATATGAGGGCGATTGGGCCATAGTCACCACGCTGGCCCAATGCGGATTGGTGACTTCGCACATACCTTAGAATAAATTCTAAGTCATGTGCGGGTTTCCTCACGATGTTTTCCTTCACCGTTTGTATCTCGCTGTTGTAACTAAAGCCCACAAATGTACATAACTTAAATATTAAGTCATCGGTACATGCCGAGGTTCGAACCCGCGACCTTCGGAATGAAAGCCGCACGCTCTAACCATTAGGCCAGCGAGCTACTGTACAACAGATAAATCATAGGCTTAAGAAAGGATGGTGATGATAATGATAAATACCATCAAAGAAGTCTAGATATGATTATTTTATTATTGTATTGAGCTTTAAACCCTATAAGGATGTTTATAATCATTGATATGGAATCGAGCTCTTCATATAACATTTATTTCAACTGTGACATATGTACAAATATAATGGACATTTTCATTTATATTAAAATAATAAAGCTTAATGAAACCTATAAAAGTAATTTCAATTTGTGCTAGTAAGTAAATATATCTAGATATTACTGACGAAGTTTGCGAGATTAACTTAGTCGAAAGTTTGAATATAGTAATGCTAATTAAAACTTTGTAAGTTAGTGTCACGCTAAGCTGGGACATTGATGAAAATATACTTGCTATAACAACGTACGAGTATTAATTATTATGTGAAATAGAGTTTAACTGGTTCAAGGATTTTTGTTTGATTCATTGAAAACAGATTGTTTCTATTAAAATTTTCTACAATACAAAGACGCGATAGTCGAGACAGTCTATGGGTCAAAATAATAATTAATCCTAAAACCAATTTTAACCTTTTTTGTGTTGAAGGATATAAAAAGAAATTAACGGTTCATTTGTAAAGAAAATAAGTGAAATAAACAGTGTACGTCCACCATAAGTTCAATCTCGGATATAAATAATGAAAGTGGAGCTCGAAGCGGCTCAGAATTGAAAAGTTAGTGAAAGCTTGCCGCGTAGATAACGCCCGCGATCCCAAAGGGGTTGTAAATAAAGCCTAGCTCTTTACAAAACCACCTTTCAAACATCTCATGGCCTACATTTATTTAACACAGACAGTAAATTATGAGGTATAATTTAAATACGCTTTATCGTATGTAGTAATTGTATTTGCAATAGTTTAACATTACAACTTGATGACACTTTTTGTTGCGATTGCTGTTAATAATAACAATGAAGAGTATAAACCCTCCCTCTCAGATATATTTTTTTTTTATATTGTCTCGCCTTTTTCCCAGTAGGGGTAGGCAGAGGTGAATAAACCACCCACGTTTCGCCAGATGTGGTCAGATTAGGTCCCATGTAACAGGGGGCGAGCCTGTTGCCACTTTATTGGGACCACCACACACACACACACAAAGATGATATCAGTGTGCGGGTTTCTTCACGATGCTTTCCTCCACCGTTTTTGTATCTCGCTGTTGTAACTAAAGTTCACAAATGTACATAACTTAAATATTAAGTCATTGGTACACGCCGAGGTTTGAACCCGCGACCTTCGGAATGAAAGCCGCACGCTCTAACCATTAGGCCAGCGAGCTACTATATACTCTCAGATATATACCCTCTTAAAGTTAGTCATCTTAGTAAAGCATACATTTATAAACAAATGAACTGATTTTTTCTGTTGCTTGTGTTATGTAGTTTACGATTATATTACATTTGAATGAATTCGTAACTTTAGGAAGTTTAAAGTGAAGTTAAGTTATTAAAAATAGTCTGTGCGGTAAAAATGACGCCAAATTACAGTATTAACTACAATATAACATTTTACAAGACTAAGGCGTTAATAATGTACAATAGGCATGCTTAGTAGTGAAAGGTGGATATCATCGCAGTCACTGCATATAAAAGAATAGCGGTATCTAAAGAAAAATGGGTTTTTGTCTAAAGACTCAAGTCACAAGGAGATGAAGACAAAATGTAATGCTTTAAAGAGATACTTGAGTCTCCTTAGCTGTAATTAACTAAAATAAGAACTCCATCTAAGATAGAATGAAGAAAATAAAAGAAACTTAATAGTATACCACATCAAGAGAAAAGATGAAAGGAAGCTATAATATAATATAAACATATGTTGGTCAGTCTTATGATAATAAGTGCTCCTTTCCAGATCCTTGAATGGAAAGTATTGAAATGATTTATAAATATTGCGTGGGTTGATGAAATCAAAATTTTATATGATATATATACCAAGGAAATGTTAGTTTTAATTTTTAAACTAAACATACTTTATTTTGCCAAGAGTTTAATTTAAAAAGAGAGTAACAGAGATAGTTTCATGTAATGATAAAATCAATCTTCGTTAATATCCTATGGCCTTAAGATCATCCTCAGTGGTTCTCCATCGCATTCGGTCTTATGCTTTACCCTTAATATCACTCCAAAAACAATCAATCCTTTTTTTAAAGAGTTGTTTTCATTTACATTTTAGCACAGTGTTAAGTGACAAGGGTTGCGGGTGGTGGTGTACTCGCTCAAAATGTACTACATCCGAGTAGTAGCCGGCCATGTGAAATTAGTAGTTAGTAACATTACTAACTACTGGAGTAGTTAGCAAAGAGAGTAAAGAGTTTGGTTGCTGAATTAGTTACGAAGCTATATAGGTTCGTAACTTGTTCAGCGACACAAACTCTCCAACGTGTGTTTCCGGAATCGAACCAGGTACTTTCGTGTTTCATTTGCTTCGAGTGTTAATGTTGGTTATTATCGAGCATATATTTTCAAATGAAGTTAACACACGACTGTTCTGTTGTTCGCTGCTGGTGATAAATTAATAATAGTATAATGATTGTTAGGTAAAGATCTGATCTGTTGAAGATCGTAGGCGTCAGACTGATGCGTTGAAAATCGATCGGGGTTTTATGTTCAGTAGTGTACAGCGATAATGATGATGATGACTGACTATGAGGTACATTTTCTAACAAAATTTAAACTTTTTTTTTATTGTACGAAGCGACGAGACGAGTGGGATGTTCACGTGATTGTAAGTGATTTGTCTGCCCATAACAACATGGCGCTAGTTAGGATGATGTATAATGCACCGCATTCTGCTCGTTGTTTGAGACTGTTTTTTTTGTCACTGCAAATAATTTATCCTTATTCTTGTTACTGAAGCTCTGTAAAAAAAGTATTTTATTTTTTATGTCATTAATAAAGTATTAGGTAATTAACTTTACAACACATAGCTCATGAAAAGTGGCCCTAAGTCAGAGACATCATAACCCGCCACTCTAACAAAATGATAGATGTCAGGTGTCGCATATCCTGACAATTGTTCTCCTTTAAACATGGGTACCTCATAACGCTTAAATTTAATCACTGACAGACATAATGCAGGAGGTTTTCAATTTAAGGCACATTTTGTTCTGTTACTCTTCACGGTATGGTTCAGTTGTGATAAATCATGCTGCAGATAATATATTGTCAAGTGAAAGCCGCAAGGCGTGAACCTTAACGATAATAAATATCGGAAAAGAAATATATACGAAAAGTAATGATTTTTCTAATTCTACGTTTTATTAAATAGATTTCTTTTATTTTCATTCTATTTTCAAAAAAAAGTAAATATTTGAAAAAAGGTTTTATATGTAATCATTTTAGTTCTGGCGAGTATAAAAGAAGTAGTCGGACATATATAGCAGTTTATTACAGTTATAACAAAATTTTGCTGATTTCGAGATCGATGTGTAGGAGATATCTGGAGATTAATTTGCTCATCACAAGGTCAGCAGGTCAAGTAAGAATGAATTTTGTAAACATTTTTTCCCAAAGGGAGTTGCGCAGGAGCTAATGACGGAAAACCATCCAGAATATTTCTGACAAATTTCAAGTCTTAATTTCATATTTAATTCTATGTTACAGCCAGCAAAAAGGGGAACAGCTAGTATATGTATATATCAATCACTGACGAATACTTAGTGACGCATTTAAATCGAATCTTTCTATTAAACATATAAATAAATAATACTTCAATAGTATAGACTAATATATTAAAAATACAGCTAAATAGCGTTTATAAGGTATTGTTCAATTATCGTCAGAATTATCTGCCTTTTAAACTATATTTGGCTAAGTGAAGAGAGACAAAAACTAGTTCACATTCTGATACAACAGTCGTAAAACAGAAGAAAAATATAACTGTAGTAACAATTAACAAGGTGCATACAAATAATTTTTTTCCTTTCGTATTACATTCTCCATTTAATAGATAACAAAGGCGGTTATATTAAATTATCTTTTGAAACTAGGGACTGTTAGGTTTTAGGTGAACCTATTTCAGCTAAGTTTGCCTCTGTCAATGTCAAACTAGCTATAAGCATTAACGTGCCTAGATATCGTGGGTAATTGCTTGCCGCCGTATGGCTTCGTTAAAATCAAATAATTTTAAGTAGTATAATGTTTTCTACGTATACAACAGGTTGGTTTGCTGGTTAACATAAAAAGTAACATATTTCCAGGAATTTATTTACCTACATAATTTGTAGTATTAATGGTATCTTCTTTAAGATTTATAGTATCGCTTTAATCGACCAAAACATTTCGATCGTGATCAACTATGCTCTCTTTTTTATATGAGTTAACGATGATTGAAAGAGCAAGTTCTTCTGATGCTGCGTGATACGCCTATCTATAATAAATTCGGCTCTAGTTAGGATGTGCACAATACATCACATCGTGCTAGTCAACTAGTGACTTATTTCAACTGGAACATAGTAATGTATACACAGCCCGCAGAAATAGCCGCTGTGGTTAGTCTCTCACCACATATACATAGCTGTTCCTATTTCTGCCGCCAAACAGTACTGTTCAAATAATACTATGTCGCGGTTAGAAAGGCGCTGTAGCTAGTGAAATTACTGGGGTAACGAGACACAAGATGACGAGCATAATGCAGTGATGTGTATATCATCCTAACTAGCAGCACGTTGTTATGGGTGAGCATTCACCATTAAGTGAACTTCGCTCTCATCTCGTTGCTTTATCGAATAAAATAGAGAGAAAGAATAAAAGTTCTTTAGCAATTTTAATTTATAAGTAATGAGCAAAAGCGAGTTAATACAAATTCGCTATGTAATAGTATTTTGCATTTGATAAGGAATATCTGCAAGTGATTAACAATATAATATAATAAATTGTCCAATCCAAATTTAAAATTTCTCTTGTACTCAAAATGGAGCAATTCCTAGATTTCTCGTGGAAACTCATTTCATCAAGGAATACTGTGTCGCAGAAAATTAATTACAAGTATTTCCCTTGATGATTTCGCTTACAGAAGCAAAAGTAAAACGTAAGGTAAATTGAATTGAACAAGTACTTGTAGTGAAACATTTTTGTTTTAATTTTCTTGTAAAATAAATTTAAAAAGGGTTTGTGTTCATTTTAAGCTCATTTCTCAAATATTATTAATCGTATGTAATATGTAGAATCTGTTTTGTGTGTCAAAGATATATCTAAAGTATATTTGAACCGCGAAAATCAGGTCTCATATAAGAAATGCCATTTACTGTAAAAGTTGTTGTCATTTTCAATAAATTTCAACGGTGAAATAAACTGTTGCGATAAGAGAAAGGTAATTAAGAATATAGCTGTTATCTATATATCTATATAACAGAAAATCCATCTATGTAAAGAATCATCACGATCCGTAAGGTCTAGAGACTTGAAGTTTGGTAGAAATATTCCTTTTGCCGAGTATAGGTCAAAAAAGGGCAATTACGAAATGTTCCCATCCAAGGCGATTGGACGGGTGTTAGCAACGGGAACGGGCCTAAGGGCTAGCGAGTTGCTGTCGGGAGAGAATATTTCTTACAAATTTCAATTCTATATTTCAAATATAATTCTATATGTATTTTTTTTTTTTATATTGTCACGCCTTTTTCCCAGTAGGGGTAGGCAGAGGTGAATAAACCACCCACGTTTCGCCAGATGTGGTCAGATTAGGTCCCAGGTAACAGGGGGCGAGCCTGTTGCCACTTTATTGGGACCACCCCACACACACACACAAAGATGATGTCAGTGTGCGGGTTTCCTCACGATGTTTTCCTTCACCGTTTGTATCTCGCTGTTGTAACTAAAGTTCACAAATGTACATAACTTAAATATTAAGTCATCGGTACATGCCGAGGTTTGAACCCGCGACCTTCGGAATGAAAGCCGCACGCTCTAACCATTAGGCCAGCGAGCTAATTCTATATGACAGTCAGAAAAGCAGGTGGGGAACAGAATATACTTATCCACATATGAATGAATATTACAAGTATCTACGGGAGTAGACGTATCTAATAAATGTAAATCATATTTAACATAGAATAGTCATGTAATACTAATAAACATAGATTAAAAATTAAAAGTTTTTTGTTTAAATTAATCGTTTAATCAATCGATATACATATTGTATGTAATGTTTATCTCAGCTGAACATTTGTTTTTCAATTTTTCCACAGGCCACTGTAAAGTTAAGTATAGTAATGTCGTTCGTTCCCTTTTATCTAAAAATTACAAGAATCAAAACATATTCAAAGAAAGAAAATGTAATAAAGATATATTTAAAATACCAGTGCCATACCATCTGTACCATTTTTATACCATACCATCTTTGCAGTGTATATCTTCTTAACTCCACGTTGTTATTGGCGCTCGCATCACTTCCCATCAGTTGACCGTCTCGCTCAACCCTTTGTAGAATATAAAGATATATAATAAATTATGTTTTTATCTTGTATAATTAAAAGATGTATACGGAAAACGTGGATTTGAAAAACTGTAATTGATATTTAAAAACAAAATATAGTTTAGGGTACTCTTCATCTGCACTCATTATCTAGTTAACACACGCGTTTACGAGCCGCTCGTCCCACGGGAGTGGCTACATTGTAAATTTTGTCACCTGAGCTCCAGACTTAAGTCGACTTTCATCAGGCTTATATAATTATTTACAACGTATACAAATTAAAAAATAACCCGCTCATTTGAACAATATAGGCTCTACATAATACTACTTTGATAGATCAGAAATGACATGTAAGCTTAACTC
Source organism: Troides aeacus (assembly GCA_033220335.2). Classification (NCBI taxonomy): domain Eukaryota; kingdom Metazoa; phylum Arthropoda; class Insecta; order Lepidoptera; family Papilionidae; genus Troides; species Troides aeacus. The sequence goes on along the minus strand of CM067275.1, from coordinate 3,119,751 downwards.
TTAGGAACTATGCTCCGGACTTAAGTCGACGTTCATCGGGCTTTTATAATTAAAAAAACCGCACATTTGCAAACTTTAGGCTTTATGTTCGTATGTATAATACTTCTTTGATAGATTTGGAGTAATATTTAACTAAACTCTCAGGCACTATGCGCCACTACAGAGGCTTACGTGAATGTCATCCCTCTGAATGGGCCACTCCAGTGGCTTTTGCGGATGTCGTCCTATATTATAACACGTCGCTATAGTGGCTCACTCTGCTTAATCACTCTTATACCGTTTGAATTGAATCATCGTTTTCATACGTTTTTATTCACATTTGTACACTTTAATACTTTAAGATCGTTAGGGTCTTAACAAATCTTAACATTATTTGTTTAGGGATTTTTTTGTAAAGGGAAAAAAGTAAGAAAACTTTTAACGAATACATTGCACTTCATTTAATATTTATTTCCACTGTTATGGTCGCTTTGTAGCAGCCATAAAAATGTTATCGTTGTCACAGAGTTTTGCAGTGAGAACAAAGCAGATTGAGATCATAAGTATTGAAGACTACTAATGATGAATTATGGTTAGAGTTAAAAAAAATGCCAGATTACATCGAAAATTATAAAACGAATTAGATATGTTAAAGTATAGTGAAGCATAAATATCTTATACAGTCTATGTTTATATTTATTTATCCAAAAATCGTACCTCACGTAAAAGTTTTTCTCTTAAAAATACTAGACCTTCACAAGAACATTCATCTCCCGTCCTCGTTATTCACTGACTGCACGATTTAACTGGGCTCCGTCCTTAGAGACTAGACACGTAGTAAATAACGTCACCTGAACCGTTATGTTGGACCTATAAGCATTTATTAAAGGATCCAGTTGAAACTATGATTTATTTTAGAAATATAATTAATTATCTTATGTACAACAAAATTAAATATTTACTTCATTATCATTATCAGCCGTTAGACGTCCACTGCTGGACAAAGGCCCGTACCAAAGATCTCCAAATCGATCGGTTCCCAAGTATCATGGCCCATAGTATCGCTGGGCACCAGAGGCCGTCGTTCGTAAGAGTTCATATGGGAGATTTGGGTTATTTCCCTACCACCACGCTGGCGCAATGAGGGTTGGTGGCCAGCACCTTTTTTGTTAGCAGTGGGCACCACGAGAAGGTGAGGTTGGCTTGGGTCCCGTGAGTTGTTGTGTGGGACCCTTTTACATCCCATTATTTAAATTTTTTTTTATTTTTATTTATTATGACGCCTTTTTCCCAGTAGGGTAGGCAGAGGTGAATAAACACCCACTTTTCGCCAGATGTGGATAGATTAGGTCCCATGTAACAGGGGGCGAGCCTGTGGCCATTTTATTGGGGCAACCACACACACACACAAAGATGATTTCAGTGTGCGGGTTTCCTCACGATGTTTTCCTTCACCGTTTGTATCTCGCTGTTGTAACTAAAGTCCACAAACGTCCATAACTTAAATATTAAGTCATCGATACACGCCGAGATTCGAACCCGCGACCTTCGGAATGAAAGCCGCACGCTCTAACCAGGCTTAGGCCAGCGAGTACTTAATACTATGAAATTTATTACACAATATTGGTCCGCTTTATACAAAGTTTGCTTTGTGTACCAGACGCACCTAGACAAAGATAAACAGTCTAACTTAGTAATTTCATTATCTACAGTGCCCTACAGTAAAACAGCAATGCGTAGATCACTATAGCTACCTTTTTGAGGTGAACACGATCTTCAATAAATAAAAAAGCAAAGCATAGTTACTCTCATTTCATCGTAATGTTGACTTGGGATTATATAAAGAAGAGTTTACGTTTAATAGTTTCTGTTATGCCTATGACGTGTACGATTAAAGTTATACAGTTTATTTCTCAAAAACTTACAACAGTGTTGCAAGTAAGATATTGGAAACAATGTTTACTTCAAATCACTGTTTAACAACTTGAAACCTAGCACACCTTCATAAAGCTGAGAGGTTGAACACGTGAGGTAAGCTTGCAATATTGTAGTTGGTAATATCACGTAACTATTCTAATAGTGTTCCGTTCAGATTAAATCAAAATTAATCCAGTTAAGTTTATGGGCATACGTGAAACTAACTGAATAGATGAACTACTTAATATCTTATAATCTATATGATTCAAATTTTATTATTTTAAATTTGCCCTAGTGTTGTCTGCGTGTGATTTTCACTGGCTCGCTCTTTGAGAGGGTAAGAAAGCTGTTTATTATTACTATTTCAATTAAAGATATAAAAATAGCTCTTTTCTTATTTATTTCTTAGTCTTCGTTTTAAAGTATATCAATAAGGTCTCCGATTTCTGGTTTACACTGCTACTTCTGCTTATATTAGGCTTAATTAATGATTGTTCGTATTTATGATTTATAGGTAGGTATCTGAGGTGATTTACCTGTGATTCCGAACTATTAAGAATAGGACTAAAGTAAGCCCTGCCTGTCGTAGAAGGCGCCTAAAAGGGAAGCCCCTATTGTCCACTTTAAGGGTGCCAAGAGGACTACAGCCTACCTTGGCATGTGCTTTAGATGTAATGTCGGGAGGCACTGGTGCGATCCGTCAGCGATTCCTTGGGCCTCTAGTAATGCACTAAGGAAGACCACCGAAGGGGTTTTAGTGGGGAAAAATCTTACATAACCTTGTCTTCCCCCTAGAAGTGGGGTATTTTTTCAGAAGATTTCACCGTGATAACAAAAACGAAATGTATTTGTAGCGAAGGGTTAAAAAGCTCAAGGTACCATATATAAGCTATAGTATCTACAATAAAATAATATTTAGATGAATGCGTTGATATAACTCGGGAAGCAAGAAAGTGTATATAACTTTGGAAAAAGTAATAGCGTAATAATAAAGTAATTAGGCTTTTTTTTTTAAAAAAAACAAGTTTTATCTATTTGGCAAAGAGATTTTGTAAATATCTGTAGTATAAATTTAGTATAAACATTTCATCAACTTGAGGGCGGCATAATTAATACTTCCTTAAAACTTTTAACTTCCAAAGGTTAAACATACTCTAATTATAATTATATAAAAAATGGTTTTTCGCAATATGAACTTTTATATTTATGTTCTGTTTGTAGTACTGTTTGTCCATGGCGTTATTTGCAGCCATTGATCAGTGAATCAAATATAATTCTAAAATAGAAAGGAGTATAAACAAACAAAGCACTTTTTACTTCTTTCTATATGTACTTAGAGCTTTCTCTTATAAAGAGAGCCAAGGTCATTTATCCAATGTTATCTGTGAGTGGGTTCGTACTAGAGTAAATAGCAGACAATAACGTGACATAACAGACACTGGAAACGGAATACCATTGTACTTACAAATTACGACAAAATCTTGATTACGAACTCGCAGGTAATCGAATAGGTGTAATAAAATTCGATTGAATGGAGAATCCATGGAGCTGAAAATTCGGACTCCGTGAATTGGAAGTGTCGCTTTGTTTTCTAGTTAATAACATTGACCTTTAATTAAAGATTCCGTTTTGAGATAATTGTTTCTATAGGCGCTTTGTTTGCATAATCCCATTGCAAACATCAATTTTCAATGAAATAGGCCGGCGTATTGTGTTTTATAAAAGAGAATGTAATGTGACTGTCGTCGATACTTTGTAAGAAAAAAAAACCATCGACGATAGCTTAAAGCTTAAAATTACTAGAAAGCCAATTCATCTTATTAATAACACGACAAATACCTAATATTTATATAATATATAGTGTAACTCGCTGGCCTAATGGTTAGAGCGTGCGGCTTTCATTCCGAAGGTCGCGGGTTCGAATCTCGGCATGTACTGATGACTAATATTTAAGTTATGTACATTTGTGAACTTTAGTTACAACAGCCAGATACAAACGGTGAAGGAAAACATCGTGAGGAAACCCGCACATGACTTAGAATTTATTCTAAGTCATGTGTGAAGTCACCAACCCGCATTGGGCCAGCGTGGTGTCTATGGCCCAATCGCTCTCATATTAAGGGTAGGCCTGTGCCCCAGCAGTGGGGACGTAAATGGGCTGTTATTATTATATATATAATATATTAATATCAGTTAAGTGTAATTTATTAGTAGAAATATAGGTATACTTTCTTTTATGTAATATTGCATTGCAAATATAATTCTTACCCCGGCTCTGAGTTACAGCCTTCATTACACGGTTATTATAAAATTGCGAGCTTCAAGTAATCTAATAAACCTTTTTCTTTAATAAAAAAAAGGCTTTATGTATATAACAAATTAAAAAAAGGCGTTGTGAATAGATTATACTTTCCATATTATCCCGATATCAAAGGCTATATATGTATATACATATATCCAATGTTAAAAATATAAAAGTACAAGGTTTTGTAAGAGGGAGAGCTGAAATTGAAATTTAAGTGGATATAGGGTAATGTGAACCCCATCTTGTGTTCATTATCTAGTCGACGCACGGTTTTATGGGCTGATCATCCCAAGGGACTGGCGGCGACATAAATAGCATCACCTGAGCCTCGGACTACTTTCTATTTTAAGTCGTTCATATTATAAAGTTGAGAGGAGAATGCTTTACGTGTAACATGTGATACTATATCATAGAAATTTATAAATAGTTTATTAAATAATCACAAATAAATAGTACATAATACGATAATCAAAGTTTTATTAAAACTGCGACATAAATATTTCGCTTTTACAAGGAAATTGTAGTTATTAGTATCTGTAAATATAGGAACTAGAAAAGAACTAATATCATACAAAATGATTAATTCTTTTTAAATACGATTAAGTATGATCTAAGCAACCTTCGAAGAAATATATAGATCCTCATAGATGTGATCGTTTCAGGGTGACTATTGTATTTACTTACTACCCTCTTGGATATCTTTTACTTAAAACAGTGGGGTTAATATTAACTGATAAAAACACTTTCAGTTGTCATTGCCTTTTCTTTAAACTTCACTCATTTATATTTATAATCTGTGCTATTGCTCCACTTTCCATTCTCTTTCCTGTCATAGTCGTTGCGAGAAGTTAATCAAGACCTGTGAATACAAATAAATATGGAAATTACATTTTAAATGATATAGCAAAGAAAGACTAATTTGCACTGTTTCACTTTCAGTTAGGAAGAAACACAAGCGAAGTGAAGAAGAAAAATAAAGCAAGCTGACTCTTTCACTGCTGGCGAGGAAGAGAAAGTGAGAGAGAGAACTAGGAAGAAAACACTGAATTTTTTTAGTGTTTATTAGGTTATAGTGGAGGAAGCGAGAGAGGTGTGCCAGGATCGTAGCAGGTGGAGAGAGGTGGTCTCTGCCTACCCCGCTGGGAACGAGTCGTAATATATATGTATGTATGTATTAGGTTATATGTAACAGGTGGAAACATCCAATAAAAAAGTTCTTTGGCGCTGGTGTATAAGACCCAGTGCGTTTAAGCTCTCGTATGCAGATATTCTTAAAGAGAGCCGCAAGCTATCACGACTCTTAGAAAACTTGCGTTGTTCTCTGAACTCTTTTTTTTTGCTCACGTTCATCTTAGTCCGCTTCACAATTAACTAGGGAACTAATTAATTTGCTGCGACGTGGCACATCGGCGTGAAACGAGATCTAGCGAGAATCTAGGCCATAGCGCTTCTGCTACACGTATTTTTAATTATGAAAACCGTTCAATAATTGTGATAACAAATTTTAATATCTTTTTTTTTTTACTTAGGAGTGCTCGTTATTATTTTTTTTATATATTAAAAATCTTTGAAATAAACACTCAATTGAACATTATCTATTCTTGACCGTAGTATATATCTTCACCGAAGTACTTTGGTGATATTTTTCGTTTTGCGGTATAAGCCTAATACGATTTCTATTTCAAATGTTGTAAAGCGACAATCATACTGAAGATTATGAAGTGTCTTCATCCAAAATACTCTACATTTTATATTGACAATCAGATCACGATATTGGCGATATTTTATCAAGTTTATAATGTGAGGATGGTACCATCCAAGTTCCAATACTCCAACTCGAATCAGACAAGTAGTCCAGGTGAGATTGGAAGATCTGCGTGTTATAAAAGAGATAGTTGAACATATGTTTGCTACTTTTAATACGGAAGAATATTTCAAAAATATAAAAAAAGAAATAATAATGTGAGAGTGAACATATTACTTATTATTAATATCACGTTGCTCACATGTAGCGAAGAAGATTAAAAATGTAATTTCCGTCGCCTCACCCGGCTTCCGCTGTGTACGTAGCGTCAATGGTGTGATGTATTGTGCTAACAAAAACCGATAGGTTACGGTAATTTTTAAAGAATAGGTTTTTTTTTTTAATCGGATCATTAGATTGTTTAACCTACAACGCTAAAGAGGGGTGTAATATTGCGTGTATTTTTTTTTGTGGTAACGCAGCTTTCAATACATCTCAATTTAGTATAGTTTCCTCGTGTTAACCTTATTCAGCCTTTTTATTTGTCTCTGCATTAGACATTGAACTCTTGATTAATAGTGTCCACGCATATTATTGGTATACAAGTCATGAGATATAAATCTAGATAAATCGGAGAATCTAAAAATTAGATAGTATATCCCATAAACTTAGTAATTTTGTAAAAGTATCGTAGTAAGCACCGAATATAAACAGCGCAGGACCGATAGAAGTATAATCTTTGGGAGAGAAATTTAGAACTCTTGAACTTAGGTCTAGCTGCGGACGTCTGTAAGCTGATGATGATGATGAACATAGCAAAGTTAATAGGCTCTTTATATTAATAAAGAGCGACTTTAAATACAGTAAAGTTTACCTATTACAGCTGGACGATATATTGAGAGTTGTGATATTATCTAGACAATTTTTTTCTATTGCCTACATAGTGAAGTCCAATGGTGATGAAACTAAAAGGCTAAAGTGAAGTTTTTCCAATCGGTAGTGCAGTTCGTAAAAGAGCAGGAGTGGTAAAATTAAGAACTCTTGTAAGATCATTGTAGTTATAAAAAAAGACTGTGTCCGACAAGAAGGACGTATCTATAGGGTTATAAATAATATCAACGCGAAATTATGTGACACGCAATTAATTGTAAACACAGACTGTAAATAATCACGTTTTGAACCTTTTGTCAGTATCGCGGCTGTTAACGAGAAAAGCAATTAATTTATTGCGTCGCACCGCCCCCGCCGGAATAGAGTTTCACTTAAAATCTACCCTAGTAATATAACTTTAAAAACAGTTACGTAAATTAATGTTGTTAAACCAAATATGTAACATTTTCAGTATGTTTACATAATGGCTATAATTTATGTATGTTTTCATATAAAAGATTTAATCAGATAGTATGAAGGAATGTTGCCTGATTTTAAAAGTCAAACATGTTTATATAGTCTCTGTAGACGCAGACCATATAGATAGGTATGAGAGCAGAGCCTATTTCTGCCAACAAATAGTAGTGTGTAAATATTACTGTGTTCTGGTTTGAAGGGCGCTGTAGCTAGTGTAATTATTGGGGTAACGAGGCTCAGCATTTTTTGCCGCAAGGCGACGAGCGCAATGTGGTCCACTATATAATATACTATTCTAATTAGTGCCGCATTGTTATGGGCAGGTGTATCACTTACCATCAGTTGAACGTCCCAATCGTATCGACGCTTAATGAAATAAAAAATAAATAAATTTAATTCATTATACAGCATTGGTTTATAACTTTAGAACTTATTGCAAGGATTCTCCTTATTTATTTTTCATTTGACGAAGGGACGAGACGAGCGAGACATTCACTTGGTGGTGATACGCCTGCTCATAAGCTTGGAGCTGGTTGTAATGGTATACACGACGTCAACAGCAAAGCAAGCAGCCATAGGAAACAGCTAGATGAGGCCAGTGCAAGAATGATCGATGTGGGCTGATGATGATGATGACACAAGATCACATTACGCTCGTTACCTCAGTGATTTTACTAGCTACGACTCATGTAAACGAACGGACCTACTATTTGTTCACTACTGTTTGTCGCGGGAAATAGGAACTGTAGTGATATTTATAGTCTTCAGCAACGGAGACTTACCGCCAGTTAAGATTATCCTCACATTGTTTTTATAGTTCATCAAATATTTTTAAGATCAACTATTTACTCACCTTTATATCTACATAAAGTACTGCTTTTTACTCACAGTCTCTTGTGTATTTATTTGTTTATTTATCGTATATAAACAATATTAACAATATCTTAATATATTAAAAAACTGTTATATGTTAAAAATATTTTTATTTAAATAAGTATATCTAAAATTTGAATTTGTGATAACAAATACGTAATCAAACGAGCGGCTTCAAATTTGCATACCTCATAGAAGACTAATTATCTTCGAAATTATCGATTTTTCCAACGGAAGTATTAATACTAGGTATTGAAACGTATTCATCTTGCGCCGGTATAGATTTGTACGTGATATTATGAAAATACTAGGCATAATAACAGGTAGATTTTATACGTAGTATTACTCGTAATATTGCACGCTACAGCTTGGCTCCCGACTCGCTCTTTAACGTCGTTCAGACACTGTACGTCGTAAAGTGGTGCTGTAGTGGCACTTGTACTAATCTCAACCTGGAGACCATCTCTACGTCATGTTTACACGGCTATATCCGCCGGAAATATTGTGTCTAGTTTATGATATGTCATCAACATAGATAAATAAATAAAGTTTAAGTAGTGATTTCCGATCACAACGTGGATCTTGTTAGAAATGTTAATACTGTTGTTCTTCAGCAAATTCAATAACTACAGTGCTCTTTAAACCGGATCACAGTAATGTGATACTGGCGTAGTTTTTTTACTTGTGGTCGGTTTCCGTTTCCGTAGTCTACTTTCGCTAAACAGTAGTGTACAAATTTTATTGTGTTCCGGTTTGAACGGTGTTGCTGATAGTAAAGGTGATGAGTGCTATGTGATGCTGTGTAACATTTTAACTAGCGTCTCATTGTTTCGTCGTATAAAAAAGTAAATCGTTTATCGGCACAAATAGGGGATGAGGTGGTTAAATATTTGTGTCAGTCACTTTCGCAAAATCTTCGAATTCATATTTCATATAAAGATACATCTTTTCAGAATCATATATATATACATGTCGAGAAACGAGCAGAATATACTGCTATTAGTGTAGTCGCCTGATCACATATCACTTATCATCAGGTGGGATCGTGATAAGGGCTGAGCATGATGATAAAAAAAAGTTTTAAAATGGTTTTAAAAACGAGTGTAGGCGATTTCAGTAAAATAAATGTCCTGAAATGTTTTTATCGGAAATTTCATTTTTAACAAATTCCGCCACAACCATTGCCTGACTGTAATATCAACTGATTCAGGAATGGACCGGGTTTAAATACGGTAGTATGCAAACATTTTTGTATTACGGATTTAAGGGCGCTGTAGCTAGTGTAATTACTGTGGTAACGAGAGTTCTTTTTTATTTATTTGGTTTACCAACGCTTGTATACAATAATACTTTAATAAAATACATGCAAACTACAAAACCAAATGTAACAAGGCAATTACAGTTAAATACATCTTGAATTAATATAATCTAATACTAGCAATTATTATGTTATAGTAACGACTAAAGGAAAAAACTTAACATCCTGTCTCAAGTCGACGAGCACAAGTTGGTGCTGTGTATATAAACGTAACTTGATGTGCATTGTTATGAGTAGGCGTATCACTTACGATCAGGTGAACGACTTCTCTTTGTTATTTTTAACTTTAACTTTTAACTTCTATTAAATTTATATATTTATAATCTTAAATTTCACTTAAACATATGTGTTTTTAGCAGATTCTATAACTTCAATAAACCAGTCAAAGTGATGAATAACGTTTAGCTATCAATGCCAGCTTAGTCAAATATAACTAAACGCTGAGGATTGTCAAACATTTGTAGCTTAAGTTGCTTTCTGAAGTTGGAAATTGCTTAAACTGGCCAACAATGGTACGCTTTCAAAGTATTTGCACAGTCATCCTTCAGCTGACTCATGTAAAGCAATATATTTATGAGTAAACCTGTTTTTTTTTTTATTACAACGGAACAGAATATTCAGTTACTGACTTGTCTATTTTATATATTATATATCCCGATTAAGCTCATTGCTTTCAGTTATTTGATGTCAGGTCTCAACCTTATAATTGCACTTGCTGCAACGCCTTTCATATATTGTTTTAAAACTAGTATCACCCCCCACAAGGTGGACCGACGACCTGGTCAAGGTCGCTGGCAACCATTGGATGCGGGTGGCCCAGGACCGGTCTGAGTGGAAATCTTTGGGGGAGGCCTTTGTCCAGCAGTGGACGTCTTCCGGCTGATTGGATTGGATTTGATCATCATCAGCTGATAGATGTCCACTGCTGTACTTAGGTTTCTTCCGAAGATCTCCACGTGTGTCGAGATTCATGTAGTAGGATTTGGGCCATTTCCCACCACGCTGGTCCGATGTGGGTTGGCGGGAGCCAAACCCTCGTATGTACATTAGCAAGGTGCATCACGAACCAGATTGGCTTGTGTTTCTTGAGTTGTTGTGCGGGACCTATTACACCCCTTCACGGGACAAAAAGCGACCTACCCCTACTAAATTTATAGGGGCAAATACATGGATTCATATTCTATAAATGTTGAATGTTATCATGCGGTATATGTATGTATTTTTAAAATATATAACACCGTGTAGCATAAACAAGTTAATCCGAAATAGGTTAAGTGGTGGGTTTCCGTTGCCGGACTCCTCTAGGTAGGTACCACTACAGCCTGCGTATTTGCCGACAAACAGTACAAGCATCTGTGTACATGTACAAGCGTCACTGTGTTCCGGTTTGAAAGACACTACAGCTAGTCAAACTGCTGGGGAACGAGACTCATCATCTAATGTCTCAAGGCGACGAGCGCTATGGTGCAGTGTATATAATCGTAACTTGCAGTACATTGTTATGCGCAGACGTATCACTTACCATCAAGTGAACGGTCTTGCCCGTCTCGATTCTTAATAGAATAAAAAAGTTCGGTTTTTTTTCTACTTTTCCGGGCTCGTACAAGGAAGGTAGCTGTTTTCATATTTGTATATTATCTATTTACATATAGTACATATGAGATATTCAGACACGAGATCTCCGACACTATTAGACGTAAACACTAAAAATTTAGTAGAGACACTGGCTGTGCCATTTAAAGATAAGGTAAGGATGGTTTTTACAAAATTTCTTCCCCAAAGGGAGTTGCAGGGTTGTTACAATAAGAAAAGCGGGCGAGGACCATCTAATATACTTATATATACTAGCATAATTACGTAATTTAGAAGATTCCTATATATTCTACTCTTACATATTACCACAATATTTCTAGACATAGACACTAATAATTTTTAAAGACCGTGTAATATTTATCGAGTATATATAAATTGAAATATCTTACGAAAATAACAGTTGTGATTACAAACATAACATCTCCGCAGCTAAGTTTTCTCTTGTTAACAAAAACAGTTAATAACGTATGTACTTCTTTCCATTTCATAGTAAACATTTAATTTGCTTAGTTAGCTTCGCCTAAGCTGAAATTAAATTCCACCCCGTAACTTTCAGTGTAGTTTATATTCGAGTTGAGAGAAAGCTCTACCGCCTCGCCCATAAACTCGTTTAGCTTTCAACGGTATACCAATGTATATATATACATATATTCTATAAGTCAATTTCTCATACATTTACATGTATTATTTTAAATTTAATTATTCGATGTTGTTGAAATTTTAGATATACAACTTTTTTAAACTAGCCTTTATCACTTTCATTAGCGGCAGGTCTTTACATTCCTTCCTCTATATTTAGGTACCATCGCAATGGCTATATGAAGATATTGATATATTTTAACGCAAAGCGGCGTATAAAGTATATACAATAATATATGATAAATTATTTAAACAAATAGTTTATTATGATTGTTATAATCTCCACTGTGATACTACAACTGTTACATGATAAGTCGGATATCTAACTATTATGCTATCAGTGCTAAACTTATTTAAATCATAACTACCAAAGGATCCCAGACGTAAAATGTGTTTGTTCATATTTTTAACAAAGCTAAAGAATTTAAATTTTGGCTTAAACCAAAGTTTTAATAAATTTGTTGGAAAAAAGCGTGATAATATATATATATCTATATCTATCTATATATATATATATATATAAATATATATATATAAAGTAAAAGTAATTCTAGTTTTTTTTGACGACTGATATATTTCTGTTGCATTTCGCATTTAACACGAACAGAGTACATTAAATTCATGTTTAAGAATTAGGTTTCTAAAGGAAATAAGAGAAATACGAGATATCGGAGATGTATTCATGCACGTTTTGTGTATGGTTTTAGTTTGAAATATTTTCTCTCTACCAATACCGTAAGTTTTAAAACTTCAAGCGAAGCTGATATTCGAGCAAAGGCATATCCCTTTTCACATATAAAGTTGCTTCAACTGTCCGAGAAATATATAAAGCACTAATATTCCAGGCATTTCCGTATGCATATTAACTTAAATTTAAAAATACCGCTGCGCAAAAGATATTTTCAGCTTTGTGAAAATCCTCCGCTTCGTTGATTAAGTTACAATAAGAAAATGTTGTTTGTTGTAAAACATATATTATTTAAATAAACTTTGTTCTTCACCAGAATATATTTCGACTAAGTTATAATTAGAATAATTGAAAGAACTTTATTATATATGTTTTAATATTCACGTATGATATCCATAGATATATTTCATCTTCTATTGGATAATGTTCATCTTATGGTAAGCTAATTTGCCTATTCGAGATAATATGGCTTTAGTTGTTGTTTAGCTTTAGTTGAGACTGAACCGGTGAATGAAAGATTATATTTATGTATCCTAGTACTTATAATTCATGTCATAACAAAGTAATATTTAGTCAATTTTAAAATATATCCGGATTAAAGTGTACAGTAGCAGTGTGTCGCGGAGATCGTTATTGAATAAGTAAATTTGAATTTGCTAAACATTATGTATATATTCAAATTTAAACAAGACGTTATTTTGTTCCTTATCTTGTCGTATGCAAATTAGGGAAAGAGAATTCAGTGTCTAGTTGTTTAATGTGTTCAATTCATTCAGCCACTCGCTGGGAAGAACAACATTTTCCAGTACGCCGTCTGCATGAAACACATTCATATATTGTTTCCTTTTTAAAGCAATTATTATTAATATATTTCACAATACCTTATTTAACGTGGTTCTTAGCTTATTCTGTGCTGCTCCATTCCACCATTTTGCTATCATTAACGAAAGTAGTTATACTATTTCGGAAAGCAAAATACTTAAATAATAGATGTAAATACTAGTTAATTTGTACGGGACCAGTAAAGCTTTAGTTATTCCATAACAGCCAATTTACGTCCCCACTGCTGGGGCACAGGCCTATCCTCGATATGAGGGCGATTGGGCCATAGTTACTACTCTGGCCCAATGCGGGTTGGTGACTTCACACACACCTTAGAATAAATTCTAATTCATGTACAGGTTTCCTCGCGGTATTTTCCTTCACCGTTTGTATTTCGCTGTTGTAACTAAATTTGACAAATGTTCACAACTTAAATATTAAAGTCATTGGCACATGCCGAGATTCGAACCCGCAACCTTTGGAATGAAGGCCGCACACTCTAACCATTAGACCAGCGAGCTACATCTTTACATACTTTAGTTATTATTGTGTTGGAAACATTCTAGGAGGTAAGATACGCTAGTCAATATAAAATTGAAGACTAGGCAACAAATCAAAACGTTTCAAGAAATAATGTTTCATTTAATAGTTTGTTTAATTGTTATACAACTAATGTTTATAGTATGCAGTATTGTTATTAAAAATCTGTAAATAGAATATGCTCCCCCGTTCAATCCCGAAAAAGCACTGACGGGTAGGGTCCATCGAAAATGACCCGTTCGACTTGCTAGAGCCATAACTTTTGCTTTACGACCCATAAAGCTTCTTATTTCTGGGCACTTATTATACGGAAAGCGTCTTCACACCAACATTCCGTACGTAATTCCTTGCAATTTAAGGAAATAAAGGTCCGATACGACCTTAGTATTGGTACGGACCAAATTTAAAAACGATCAAGGATTCCCTCAGCGAAGGTATAATATTACGACATTGATTTTCATCTTCCACCTTAAAATAAGCTTAAACAAAATTGTAACTTTTTGGTTTGATTTTGTAAAATTATATCCATAGCTTATGAATATCTCTAAACAATAATAGATATTTACACTTGGTTTCCGGAGCACAGGCATCAAATTGAAATGCCACTATAAGAGACCTATTCAAATACTAAAAGTGGTCGCTTCAACCAATTTTATAACTCCAATTTACAATTTCATTAGAAAACATTCTAAAGAAGTGTCAAAAACAGATATTTAAAAGACAAAGGAAATAAAGATTTCTATAATGATTGGTAATCTGGGAGTATAAAGAAGTAGTATATAAATTTAACAACGTTTATCTTAAACAGATAGATTTTCAATGCTGGAAAAAAGTCTTTCAGTGCCAAAGATCATATTACTGGTTTAGCGTTGAGCAAATCATTCGGTTTTCCTCGACTTTGACTAGATTTACGTAAACCGCTACATTTATATACAACACAGTGAAAATAAAACTATGTTTGAAAATTTTGGTGTTACCTTGTAATCGGTTTGAGGATAATTTGTATTTAAATGAAAATTTATCATTTTGGTCTAGAATCTAGTTGGCATTCAAGCTATGGCGCAGCGTTCAACGGCAAATTAATTACATCATTCGTTAATTGCGACTCAACGTTGTGTAACCTACGTGAAAGTACGTGAAACCGTTGAGCGTTTAAATTTCGGTTTTATTAATGTTAATGACGTTAGATATATACTATATTTACCACATATAAATGTATGTAATTAAATTGACGAATGAGAGAATGATTGAGGAACGTTATATTCCTAAATACTAGCAAATATAAGGTTGTCAAATATCTCCCTTCCGCTTTTTTGCTCTTTATTAATCTTATATATATATATATATATATATATTATATAGAAGGCAAGGGGAAACCACTGCACTATCTTCCCATGAAACTTGTCATGAATGATGCAAGATACTAAGAGAGCAGAGTCATTAAGCGCATTTCATGACAAGCACGACCTTCAGTCATGAAGTACACGAAAGAGAAGATGAAGAAGAATCTCTTTATATTAGTTTGGCAAATATCTCCCTTCCGCTTTTTTGCTCTTTATTCAATGCTTTATAAAAAGTGTTACAGTGATCGGATTTAGTTCAAATATGCGCCGTTTTGTTCGATAATCTGTTTCCATATAGACGGCAACTTCATGATACCTCCCTCGTAGAAGCCCCCCTCCTTATTTGCGAAGAACTCGGACAGCCACTTTTCACAAGCCTCTTTTGAGTTCAACTTTACACCACCAAGGGCGTTCACCATGGACAGGAACAGGTGGTAATCACTTGGCGCTATGTCCGGGCTATATGGTGAATGCGATAAAACCTCCCATCCGAGCTCCCGTAGCTTCTGACGAGTCATCAACGAAGTGTGTGGTCTGGCGTTGTCCTGGTGGAACACTACACCCTTCCTGTTGGCCAATTCTGGACGCTTCTGGTCGATCGCCTGCTTCAAGCGGTCCAGTTGTTCGCAGTAGATGGTAGAATTAAGCGTCTGGCCATATGGGAGCAGCTCATAGTGGATGATTCCCTTCCAATCCCACCAAACACACAGCAAAACCTTCCTGGCCGTCAATCCCGGCTTGGCCACTGTTTGGGACGATTCACCGGCCTTCGACCACGACCGTTTTCGCTTGATATTGTTGTATGTGATCCATTTTTGGTCGCCAGTCACCATCCGCTTCAAGAATGGGTCGAGTTCGTTCCGTTTCAGCAGCATATCGCAGGCGTTGATTCGGTCCAGAAGGTTTTTTTGCGTCAAATCATGCGGCACCCAAACATCAAGCTTTTTTTTGTATCCAGCCTTCTGCAGATGATTTAAAATGGTTTGGTGACTAACTCCCATCTCCTGGGCGATGTCACGAGATGCCACATGCCGGTCTAACTCGATGTAATCCATGATTTGATCGGTATTTGTCGTCACAGGTCTTCCGCCGGCTGGCTTATCCATGGTGTCGTTTTCACCGGCTCTGAATCGTCGAAACCATTCCTCCGCGGTTCGAAGTGATAGAGTACCATCCCCCAAAACACCATTAATCTCACGGAACGTTTCTCCAGCGGATTTGCCTTTAACGAAGGAAAACTTTAAAATAGCGCGAATTTCGGCGTTAGTGAACTCTATGCTAACACGTCTATAACTGTTGAACGCAATATCCAAACTAATTATGCATAGCGTCGTTTTGTAGGTTATGTCAAGACCTTTCAAATTATGTATAGTATTGCCAGATACGAGCTCTGTAGCGCTTTGTACATAGCCGCGAAATTCAAAAGACAAAAAGGCGGAAGGGAGATATTTGGCAACCCTATATTAGTGTACATACAGTTCTAACATAGCACTATAACTTGATCATACAATTCCAGTCAGTAAAAATATTAGATACTCTTTGAAGCGATAAATGTTAGCAACAATAGATATTCTTCGTGTTGTCACTCAGAATAAGAGGATACTTTTATGAGTTCCTTTGGTCAATCCTGGAGGCCAAAATTACCGGAAAACGTGCTTTTGGTAAATAGCGGAAGGGGTGTATCAGGCGTAAATACTATCAGTTGACAAGAATAGTTGTAGGCCGGAATAGTTTTCTCAATCTAACTGCCAAACTTCATTTGAGGAAGTAACTTATCATTAATTTAAAGCATTAGTGAGTATAGTTAATTTTGTAATGGCGCACACAAAAATCCGTTCGCCTATTATTGCCAATTAATTGATAACTAAATATTTTGTTATTATTAAGGAACTTAACTCAACAACTCACGGGATCCAAGCCAACCTCACCTGCTCGTGGTGCAGCCTGCTAATCAACAAACGAGGCTCTGGCTCTCATCAACTCGTATTGGGCTAATGTGGTGGGAAATGGCCTAAATTGGAGGAAGCCTATGTCCAGCAGTGTACTTCTATCGGCTGATGATGATGATGATGATGGTGTATAAAGTATGAATAAAGTAAAAACAAACAACGGCCACAAACAAACATTCAATGATTGAGTCAGGAGATAAAGACCGCGGAATGTCTATTTACATTCCACTGTCGGACAAAGATTTCCGAGATAACCATGACGGTAATTGAAATATTTAAAACGAGCATAGAAAATTTAATTCGCGGTTGTGATAATGAAGTTGAAAATTTGAACAAGCCGGGGAAAGGAAATGAAGGCGATGTGGCTTTGTGAAATATTTCGCTGCTTGCAAGAAATGGAATGAGGGAAGGAAAATCAACACGAATTCAGAGAGGCCGTATTAATAAAGATGACGAAGCAATGAAATGTGCAATCGTGTAAATCAGTGATTTGAAATTTGATTATCATTTTCAGGTTACGCTGTAAGACTTCAATGTGATTGCGAAGCAGCCTCTAATTGTACGTTGAGATAACTTCAAATATTTTACAGATAAGTTGCTGTTCAGTAAAAGTTGTATATAAATTAACAGAATGGGAAAAATTAAAGTTTGTTGAAATTGATGAAAACAAATGGTTTGAAATAATCTTTCTTTTTTCGGACGGGACGAGTGGGACGTTCACCTGATGGTACCAGCTCATAACAACGTGGCGCTAGGCAGGATGATATGATGCAGTGGTACCTAGAAGGTCTCCGGCAACAGAGACTTATCACTAGTAAAAGTTTTATAATTATCTAAGAGAGAATAGAGGTAGAACAGAATAAGAAGAATGATTAAAGAGTCTCAGGTAATAACACAAAATGTTTTAATGAAGGTCAAAAGGGAGCATATGCAAGAATGAATTATTTATACCGTATATAAAAAAAAAAAAATGGACGATTTATGTCCTAAAAACCATTGATTAATTTTGGACCAACCTTTTTATAAACGTAACACGAAGTCTTTGCTAAGAAGGACATACTCTAAGTCATTAACTAAATACACTGGTCAAATGTGGGTTGGTACATATCATATGACGACAGAAGTTGTTCTTGTAACATATGCGGCTTCTTCACCATATTTTTCAACACCGGAAACTCAAGTTTAGTGAGCATCTAAACCTCTTCGATTCGTACAGCTCTTACTACCGCATGAAAAGCCGAGTAACGTCGGTTTCGAATAACAACAAACGGAAAAACACTTTTTTCAACGTGAACCATAAAGTATAATTATTATTTTGAACGAACAGCTTATGTCACGGTTTTCCGCATAATTTGCTATATTTAATTCCCGATCCAATTAATAAAATTAAACCTTTTATTTACATCGTGCAATTACCGAGCGTTTCCATATCACTGGTAAACAATGCGCCGTCAATATTTAAAGCATCAACTTTTATGGACACGAGGTGTTATCAGGTGGAATACTTCTAGATATAATTAATTTGATATGGATATTCAATTAATTTAACATATATCAATTAGTTACGTTAATTAATTACATAAGTTTTCGGTATGTAATTCGTTATGACATTAAAGGTAGCTCGCTGGCCTAATGGTTAGAGCGTGCGGCTTTCATTCCGAAGGTCGCGGGTTCAAACCTCGGCATGTACCGATGACTTAATATTTAAGTTATGTACAATTGTGAACTTTAGTTACAACAGCGAGATACAAAAACGGTGAAGGAAAACATCGTGAGGAAACCCGCACACTGATATCATCTTTGTGTGTGTGTGTGGTGGTCCCAATAAAGTGGCAACAGGCTCGCCCCCTGTTACATGGGACCTAATCTGACCACATCTGGCGAAACGTGGGTGGTTTATTCACCTCTGCCTACCCCTACTGGGAAAAAGGCGTGACTATATAAAAAAAATAATAAAAAAAAAAAAAAAAAAAAAATATGACATTATACAATTCGATTGTCCAGTCACACAATAGAGAGCTAATTAGGATGAAACCCGTCACCACAATATCGCTGATGCGTTAAGATATATGTTAAGTCGCGTTACCTCAGTAATTTCACTACCAACGACGACCGTCAAACCGGAACTCGATAATGTTTGGTGGCAGTAATTAGTGCTGCAATGATCTACGGGTTAAGGGTATTGTTTGCGAATGTTGTAACTAACGAAGCTCTTAACTGTTCATTATGTGTAAAAATTAGAGCACTGGCTCAATAAAAATAAACATATATTTATATATGTTGGAGGTATAAATATATATGTTAACCGCCATTAATAATAAACCACGCTATGGTTTATCATAACGCAAATCCTTATAAGGATCGTACATCTTTGTGTTCATGAACATTCAACAAGTCATTACAGAATATACAATTTATTCATTTACAAGATCTCTGTGATTTCTCTGTTTCCGGAGACCGTCTAGGCACCAGCGTAGCGCCTATTGCAGCCTACAAACAGTACCGTGCAAACATTACTATGTTCCGGTCAGAAAGGCGCTGTAGTTGTCTCAGGCGATGAGCGCAATGAGAAACAGTGTGTCATCCTTAATACCGCCACATTGTTATGGGCAGGCGTATCGATTCTCATCAGGTGAACGTCCGTGAAGAAATTTCATCGCTATAAATTGGAAATGTTATTTACTTAATTACGAATTCGGTCCCTAAACACTAATTACAGGATTTAAAAAAAAATGTGAATAATAAGAGACGTAAATCATTCTATTAACGCTCGGGGTAAAGTTACTTCGGACCTTTATATATTATATAAGACGTTCAAAGCGAAAAGCGTTTGTTCGCCGGCGACCTAACTTTCAAATTTCAATTAACACAGCTGATTATAGCCTTTGTAGGATTAGACCTTCGTTATTTACTTTGACTAACTTACTCATTATGATAATAAAGTGTTTACAATATTTAACTTAACGAGATCTTCGTGTCTGAACAGGTTACAGCAGTGTATTTGTAGTTATGCTATAAAAATGTAAGTTTTACTTTACCATAAAATATTTGGTGCAGATACTAATTAATGCGTTGTCTAGTATTTTGCTAAGTCTCTAGTGCTAGAGACCGTTTAGGTAGGTACCTCTGCAGCAAGGACTCCCCAGCCGGTCAGCTCAGTAGTCTCGGGCTAATAAGAATAGGACTAAGGTATTTCCTGCCTGTCGTACAAGGCGACTAAAGGGGTCCTCAGTTTCATGGGCTTTGAGGGTGGGGGCCTTTAGAACTTAATAAGCGACCCTTAGGAGGACAGCAAATACATGGTGGTCTTGGTATTAGCCGTAGCAAAGCGTGGGTGGTTTGCCCTTCCGTTGGATGTTGTAGCCAGAGTGCAGGGGGGCACCGATGACTTCCGTAGGAGATCCCGGCTCCCCTCCTAATG
This sequence comes from Troides aeacus, assembly GCA_033220335.2. Classification (NCBI taxonomy): domain Eukaryota; kingdom Metazoa; phylum Arthropoda; class Insecta; order Lepidoptera; family Papilionidae; genus Troides; species Troides aeacus. Next base: position 3,099,273 of record CM067275.1, on the reverse strand, counting down.
CACTGAGGGAGACTACCGAGGGGGGTTTTAGTGGGTAGAAGCCCCACATAACATTATCTTCAACCCAGAAACAAGGTATCTTTTAAGAAGATTTCCCTCGCGAAAATAAAATGGTACCACTGCAGCACCTACATCTGCCGCCAAACGGTAAAGTGTGCAAACATTACTGTGTGTCGGTTTGAAGGACGTTGTAGCTAGTGATATTACTGGGGTAATGAGACGCAACATTTTATGTCTCAATTCGACGAGGGCAATGGGGTGTATAACGTTCTAACTAGCGCCACATTGTTATGGGCGAGTGTGGTGTCACTGACCATAGGGTGAACGTCCGGCTCACTCGTCACTTAATTTAATAAAAAAAAATCATCATCATCATTATCAGCCTTTGTTATCCTCTGCTGATGCTTTCCCCAATGACTTTCTGCGACCAAAAAAAATTTGTAGTGTTTGAAATATTATAATAACAATATTATTTTTTCTGGTAGCAGGTCTCTTGCCCGGGATCGTTCAGGTAGGTATCATCGCAGCTCATATTGTCGCTGTCAAACAGTTATGTGCAAACATTACTGTGTTCCGGTTTGAATGGCGTTTTAGCTTGTGAAAATATTGGAGTAACGAGACTTAAAATTTTATGTGTCAGAGCGAACAGCACAATGTGATGTGTGTCTTACTGACTAGCGATTGGTTAGCTGGCGTTAGTTGTACCATATATCAATTCGTCTTCTGTTAAATCTAGATTTTAGACACTACATGCAATCTGTCATGGATGCAAAGGGGTTTTTAAAATAAAAGGCTTTTTTTTTTTCAACTTGCTGTCCGTCACCGTTAACAAATAACCGCATGAATTCAGAGCGAATCGTTTTAAAACAAGTCCAATATGTTAGATTCACTGTGACATATTTACACATCAGTTAATTTCAGTATCTTTTAAATCTTTCACATGGGACATTTTATTTAGAAATATATCGTTACATTATTCATTTAACGAGTTTAGGAAAAAAAAATAACGTTATTATCTAACTGAATTACAAGTAGAGTTATTGAATATTATCTGTTTAGGATTTGGGGTTGATGTGTCATCGCAATCCTAAATTGTTTCAGGGGTTAATTTAAATACAACGTCCGCTTCACAAAGGTGAACGATGAAAAGACCTTATTTTGTTATCATAGATTGTACATATTACACTTCCTTAAGAGTAAAACCTTACAATGGTATTAGTTTTATTTTATTTATTTATAAAAACATATCAGTAGCACATGCATTAAACTATTTACAGTAATATCTTATAGTGATTACAAACTCCGATGCACTAAAGAAAACAATAACAAAAATTTGTGATGTACTAGAGAATTTTAAAAAAGCATACAATGATTCCATACTGAACAAGAATTATATCATCATTCAGATTTGTCGAGCAAGTGTCAAAGCTTCTCTTCGGAGCTTTCGTAGCGATGATTTACTGGTGATAGGTGTCTGCTAGATAGGTACAAAACATTACTGTACTTCGGTTTAAGGGGCGTTGTAGCTAGTGGAATTACTGCGGTACCAAGACTCAACATAATAATGTCTCTGGCGATGTGGTGCAGATTATAACATCTGAATTAGCGCCATTTTGTTATGAGCACGCGTATCACATGCCTTCAGGTGAATGTAATCCTCGTCTCGTCGCTTAAATGTATAAAAAAAACTTTTTATTGTTGCTATACATTCAAAACAGGCAAAATCCACTTCCGTGTAAGGATAGTTATAAAGGAAGAATTATTAATTTTGTCCTGTCTTTTGCGTAAAGAAATCGGAAGTTAAATTAAAAATGATATTACTTAACAAACTACTCAATGGATGAAACAGAAATATTTGCACTGAGATTGTTATTTGTCTTAGACGAGAGGTAGTACTATTGTGGAGCTGGCTTTTATATCTCGGTCTTGAGATATTCACAAAGGCTCTGAAAAACGATTATTTCAACAAACGGAGCTGTTATTGCGTAAGGTAATTGCAGGCTTTGTATTTCGAAAATTATTTTATTCATAGTCTTATTTCATATAACAAAGCGACGAAAAATGTTCAACGTCTGCTTTACGGTACTATGCGGCGGTTGAAAATAATATCTCGTTTGTTAGAATCCTCACACGACACCATATATAGGGACTAACTATAAGTCGAATTTTGATCGACTATAGTTAAACACTTAGATTTGACAAGTAGTTTAGTGACAAACTGGTCGAACATGATGTACCGTCTCTGGCTCAGAAAACTTCGGTTATAATATGTCGCCAACTCTTAAAGCGGCAATTTACAATGTGAGGTAGGTAGCTAGTCAGGCTAAGCTAAGGATTGGCTTGGATGACACCGTTCCACCCTTAAACTCTACCAAGTAAGACCTCGATATCGAACCGGGATCCTCCGTGTTATAAAGCAAGTAGTTAGTCGCTATGATTAATAACATTTGCAAGCTCCTTTTTGATGATATAATTAACTGTTTTTTTTTTTTTTTATTAAAGTGTGTAACAAAATGCTAACGGAAATGCACACCTCGTCGCCAAATTGGGCTGGCGTCGGTGGTAGTGTCGGGTTCCAACCGACTAAAAAGCTTCACACGGTATTCCACTGTCATCCACATGCTCGTGGGGTCGTGGGTTAAAGTATTTCAGTTCCTCCGCGAACTCCCGACCGGCGCCCGAATGACCGGGCCCACCTCGGGTAGGGGTGTGAAGCACCCCTCCCGTTAAAAATCCCTACGTGGCGACGCGTCGGAATGCGAGACGCATCACCATATGCACCCCAGAAACCCACTCCAAGGGGGGCGCCGGCCCGACGGCCCTTATCGGTCGCGGCGCCAGGTTCCTGCCGAGGAGCCATTCGGCGGTCGTGCGCTCGGCCCCGCCTTGCGGCGGTGAGCTGTCATCGCACTCCGACCGTGACCTGTCCCCTCGGCGCCCGCTCTCGGATACATTCGTCTCCCGCTTCTGCGTCATAACAGAGTCGCAGAATCGGGATACCGCATTCCATGACGCCTCGCTACTGACCATGGTCCGGACCACGGACGGTAGCGAGAGGTCACTCCCTATCGCCGCTACGAGCGCGGCCCTGTCTCCCCCCCCCCCCATCGCGGGCAATCGGCCAAGGTGTGGGACGATGTGTCCACCGGGTGGCCACACTCGTCGCACGCCTCGTCCGTCCTACTTGTACAGTTCAGGTGCAGGTAGCTCCCGAAGCAACCGTGCCCCGTGAGTGCCTGCACCAGGCAGAAACTGAGGACTCCGAAGTCCCGGTTCAGCCAGTCACCGATGACCGGCCTGACGGCCTCAACGGTGAGGCGACTGTACGACGGTTCAAGGAGTTGCCGCTCCCATCCCCGAAGCACCTCTCGACGCGCCTTTCGGCGCCACCTTTTCACCTCGTCTGACGAATGAAGCGAAACCTCTCGCTCGAGGGCCCTTTTCTGCCGCCAGTAGAGGCGCGCCAGCGACACCGCTTCGAGTTCCCACGGCGGCGTCCCGGCGAGGACGCACGCCGCCTCGAAGGAATATCATTAACTGTACTTAAAGTTTTTTTAAGAAGATTTTAAAAAACAAATAGCCCAAATATCTATATATATATAAATTATATCCTCCGTTATTATTTTTATTATTATTTTAATTTTAACTGTATATTACGCAGCGTTATATTTTAAACTTCTCTTTCGTATAACTCCTCTTACTAATGGTAGGTCTCTATTACCGGACACCGTCTAGGTTAGTACCACTACAACTCCTATTTCTACAACTAAACAGTAGTATGCAAACATTACTATGATCTGTTTTTAAGAGCTTTGTAGTAGTAAATTTACTAAAGTATCGAGACACAAAATTTCGTGACACTAAATTTCAAGACGATAAACACAATATGGTACTGTATGAGTTATTGACAAGCGCATCTCTTACCATTAGATGAATGTCCTTCTCGTCTCATAGGTTTCAAAACAACATAGATTTTTTTTTAAATTAAACATCAAGAATGAGTTAATGTTTATTTAGATACATGTTCAATAGTACAATACAGTTTCAGAAACATCTGCACTGATCACCCAAACACATGCCGCCGTGGTTATGCATTTGTATACACATCATGGTACAAATGGAAATATTACAAGCTTTGACGTTGCTTCTGCTTTCATTATCGTTATCTGCAAAAAATAGTTAATAATTGAGACGGAAGGTATAAAACCTAGAATTGTAATAAATGTTCTAAACTAAGTCAATTTAATTATACATGGAACAACACCTAAGGTATTCATTTACATATTAATCGGTAGCTTTGTTAATTATGCAGGTATCTCTATTAAATAATATCACCATGAGCCGATAGACTTCCTCTGCTGGACATATGCTTCTCTCAAAGATTCAGACTCAACTCGATGGGATTGGAATTTGTATACGTGGTTTGGACCATTTCCCACCACGTTGGCCTAATGCGGGTTGGTGGGAGCCAGAGCCTCGATTGATGCTTAGCTGACTGCACCACGAGCAGGTAAGTATGACAAGAATCCGATGAGTTGTTGTGAGGGCACCCTTACACTCATATTTATATTTAAAAGAAATTTTTTGTTGAATGTTCGTCTCATATCTACATTTAATTTTTGATCAATATGAATATTTCTTCTTAATATTCCTGTTAAAGACGATTGATATCTTTGACAGTAATCTATTACAAAGGTCTAATAAATTCATCATTATCAGTCCGAGATACTTCATAGCTAGACAACAACACATAGTCCGATCTCCGAAACTCCTACTCCGAACTTATACTCTCGTTGTCGACACCTATGGTAACTTTTACGACATATATGAATGAATTACCTTTATTATCTCTCAATATGTCACATTTGCATCTTCCGTTTACACAGGCACCACCCGGAAATCCGATGCGGCGACAGGACTGGTCACATCCAAGGGGACTGCAGTCTTTTAAAGATCTTTCTTCATTCGACGTTTCATCTGAAAAGTGGATTTTAATAAAAAAAAACCCGTTTATAAATGGGCTGGTGATGGATTGTTTGGATAGTTTTTGTTCATGAGATAATCTATTGAAGTAGATAATAATAAACCGCTCGTTGTTATTAACCAATAAAATGTATGCACTTAAACATAGTCTTTTTACTGATGATAGGTCTCTATTGTGCGGGATCGTCTAGGTAGGTATCAGCGCATAACCTATTTCTGCTGCCAAAGAGTAGTATGTAAACATTACTGTATTCCATATAAAGGATGCTGTAGCTAGAGCAGTTACTGGGATAATGAGACATAAAATCTAATATCTGAAGGAGACGAGCACAATAGGTGCAGTATATACTATCCTAAATAGTCACACGTTGTTATGGGCAGGTGTATTACTAATCGAGGGAACATTTCGCTCCTCTCGTTGTTTTATAAAAGAAAAATAATTACTTTCATTATTTCTCAATATGTCACATTTGCATCTTCCTTTCACGCAGACACCACCCGGAAATCCGATGCGGCGACAGGACTGGTCACATCCGAGGGGACTGCAGTCTTTTAAAGATCTTTCTTCATTCGATGTTTCAGCATCTGAAAGGAGTTTTATATGAATAAAAAAAAAACTTTTATAAATGTTGTGATGGATTGTTAGGAAACGTGTGCGTCATAAAGACTTGAAAAGTTTTTGGAAATACACTAATAGTTTTTTGTTCGTGTGATAATCTATTGAAGTAGATAATAATAAATCGCTCATTGTTATCAAACAATAATATGTATGCACTAAAACTTAGTCTTGTTTACATTTAAAGGTTTAATAATTAATTAAATTACTAGAAAGTTAGTCTGTTATCAGAGGATATGGAGTCTGGTGGCAAATTAGAAATTAATCATAACTAACGATTTTTTCAGTTCAATCTTCTCTACGAGTTCATTGGTGAAACCTACTTTGTACATTTTGCTTTTGATAATAATAGAGTATTAATTAACACAGGTTACCTTTAAAATCTTTCAAAATATCACATTTGCATCTTCCATTGACGCAAGCGCCGCCAGGAAATCCGATGCGACGGCAGGACTGGTCACATCCGAGGGGACTGCAGTCTTTTAAAGATCTCATTTCATTCAAAGCCTCAGCTTCTGAAATAAGAAAATGTTTATAGACTTTTAATTAAAACGAAGATTATTCTTAAATAAACTGGTAGTTTTATGAATTTGTAACATTTAGTATACACTGTTACCGGTAACGGTGGCAATGTTCTATCCAATAGAAATTTTTCCACGTACCATTAATTTTCAACTTGTAGATACATTCGCAAACGTCTCCATGGCAAACGCCTTTATTAAAACCGAGTACATGACATGAATAGGAGCAGGTGTCAGGATTGCAGCCTTCGACGTTGTGGACATCGCTTACTGGTTGTAGCTCTGAAATTATTATTACAAACATACACACCACATATTATATTCAAACTTCTTTTCTTCACTACTTTTGAGACTATTTCAATGCGCTATTGTTTTAATTTTTTACTGTTAATAGATTAAAAATAACGCTGCTAACCAACCAACGAGGCTGTAGCTCTCACAAACCCCGGTGGAAATGGCTCAAATACCCGGTTTGAACAAAGTTCAGCCTTTAGTGCCCAGTAGTAACAGAGACCATGCTGACTGTAAGGTCGCAGGAAGCAACTATGATGTGATCCATGTGCAGATCTATGGGGGAGGCCTATGTCCAGCATCAACGTCTATCGGTCGATGATGAAGATGATGAATTAAATCCATAACAGAAAAATACAGTAACCAGTGCGACAAACAAATCTACAGACGGACAAAAACATTAGCATATAGGTAAAGGATTTTTTTACCATTGTCCTCTCCATCGAATACATTAATCACAACGGACGCCCTTGTGTAAGAGAATAACGCGATAATAATGATTCGGTTTAAGTAACTCATTTTTTTTTTATTTAAGCTACACCAAGTCAATTCAGTTAACCGTGATCTTGAACTGAACCAGCGAACAGACAGTCAGGGCTATATAAACAGGAAAGATACGCGCCCGGGAATTAACCGTCCGTTTGTTGAGGACCGAATGAATCATATAGAGGATAGTTGCACAAAAAAATATCTATTTTATTTATTCACGTTTCAACAGGAAGGAAGTTGTTTATTACTATACAAAGCAGAGGGTTATTGAACAGATCTTATATTTTTCATTAGTGTTCTTGGCAATAATTACATTATGTCGATTCATTATTGAAGTCGTTCTCTTTATTATTGAAGGTAGAGTCCATCTTGAAATGGTTTTAGCGATATGGTATCAACAAGCAATTTTAAGATGAACAGGTCATCAGCTGTTACCGTTTTACTTTCATCTTATTTTTCTTGATAACAGTAGTGACTGTAAAGCCTTTGAAAACAATAATCTATATGATCTTTGCCCCGGATTGAAAGTAGATGGCTGTCGTCATATAAGGCAACAATCTCTTTTTTAATTGATTGTATGTGATTGTTTACATACATATGAACATATATGTACACTATGTTGTTATAAATTAAGGGTATTATACCATATCTGTGGATATCTATAAATATGACCTAGCAACTCCTAAAGGTGAGTAGCAAAATGCATACATAGATTTTTTCTATTACATTACAAGACGCTTATTTTTAAAACACCAGCCTTGTAAGTTAGTTTAAACATTAAAAAATATATATTTAACTTATCCATTACTTAAATATTTACAAAAGGGTGCATTGTTTATTTTGCTTTGATAACAGATAATAACGCTATGGTAAGTACCCATATCGCGAAACGACATGTTCTCATGATATTTCATTGGAATTACTAACAGGGAATTTATTTAAAAAAACCTACTTATCTACTTGCTATTGGTGCTATAAAGTTATAGCCTAAAAAATTAGTAGGTACGTATGTAAGTACCTACTTATTCTTTAGACCTTTAGGGGTTATGGTCCAATTTCCCTCGATGATTTCTAACAAACGACGTGGAGATCTTTGGGGTAGGTCTGTGACCAGCAGTGGACGTCTGCTCGCTGATGATGATGATATGAGTACATACATTTATTACTAGTAATTAAAATTAGAGTTTTAGAAGATAGATTTCAATATAAAATGAATCCTTGATTATCGGATGCAATTGGTTCCTGGAAGTTACTGTGGATATTAAATGATCAACAACAGCAATAGACTCGCCCCCTGTTACATGGGACCTAATCTGACCACATCTGGCGAAAAGTGGGTGTTTATTCACCTCTGCCTACCCCTACTGGGAAAAAGGCGTGATAATATAAAAATATAAATGTTCAAAGGTTTCAAAGCATATACTTATTAATATAAATATAGTGTAGTTAAAGTTGTGATAATTGTTTTAGGAAGTGTCCTTATAGAGTACATTCCGTCAATAACACGAAGCGTTTAGTTTCGTCCTTTATAATATAAACAGGGGAGGACTGTATCAGTCTTCCGGCATCAGTGGTTCCGTCTAGATATGATATTGGAGTATTTAAGAGAAAAGTAAACTAGCTTCTTCTAGACTACTGCCTTTTACCATCAAAACTATGTAGTGTTGGTGGTAAAGCTCATTTTTTAGAATTGTTCTAATAGTATAGTTTAGGATAATACTGTATATTCTGTATGCTGTAATGTGTATGTGTGTTAATATGAGCTACCACGTTTAAAAAAAAAATAAGATTGAGCTAGCAGGCAATGAGCAACTGCTTTAAATATTCCATTAGCTCTAATGGAATGCCGCAATAGCAATCACAGATGTCTATTTCCGTATAACGTATTCCATTTCAGACCCCATTTGAAAATAAATGCGCTTATTGTAATTGAATGCCTTATGAGGGAATAAAGTGTATTATTAACTAAACAAACCCTTTTTACAATCCAAAAAAGACTTACCACTATTAGTAACCATATTTATAGTTTTTTTAATAATTACTCGCATTTAAGGTAAGATGTCTATCCGCTGTTAAACTTGCTATAACATTTGCTATTTATTACTGCAATTGTTAGTTCATTATAGTGATAAAGAACTTTATGAGTGTTACTGGTGGTAGATCATTGTCCTTGCTGCCCGATACCGTCTAGGTAGATACCACCGCAGCTTCTATTACAGTCATCAAATAGTATTGTGTAAACATGTGTTACTGCTTAAAAGACGTTGAGACTTAACATCTTAACATGTCTCAAGGCGATGAGAACAATGTGGTGCTGTGTATATTATCCTACCTAGGTTGTTATGGGCAAACTTACCATCAGCTTCGTCGTATAAAAAGTATCTTGAATTTACAAATAATTTCGTTAACATGTACGGTTTGGCAATCTGTAATCAAGTAAAAGTTTAGTGAATCTTATAAGGCTTACTAAGTTCAACAACCTAGGTCTCTCTTTAAAAGAAAAATCTAATAAGTTTGTTCACTCTTTTTATATCTTCACTTGAGACATGTAATTTAATAAAATAGCTGTTATACAAGAAGCCTAAGTTTTTTTTATAAGAAGGATGAGCAAACGACAGAACAGTTCATCTGGTGGAAAGTGATCACTGACGCCCACAGATAATCGTAACCCCAATGGGTACGCGGCCGCGTTGCCGACCTTTAAAGAAGTGATACGCTCTTTTTTTGAAGACTCCCAAGTCTTACTAGGACGGAAATACCACTGGCGACAACTAATTTCACAAAGTGGTGATGCGTGATAAAAATTTGCGCTTGAAACGCACAGTGGAGGATCGCCAGTCATCTAGGTGGTGAGGGTGAAACTTGACATTGCGTCGTGTACTGCGCTGCTATTACATTGTAAAGAATGCAAAGAGATACGATGTCTCTTTGCAAGGCCTTTGGGTCAAGACTGTTTGAAAGAACTTGGTCAAATTATATTACTTATTATGGTTATCAGATATTCCTTCGTGTGGTATGTCGTAATCGTCATTAGCCAGTAGACGTCCACTGCTGGAAATAGGCCCCCAAATATCTCTATATTAATTGGTCCTGCGCTGCCCGCATTCAGTGGATTCACGCGACCTACAATCAGCGTAGTCTCCGGTGTCGCTGGGCATTAGGGGCCTACTTTTGTAAGAGATCTTATGGTGGGATTTGGGCCATTATCCACCATGTTGTCCCAATGCGGATCGATGGGAGCCAGAGCCTCGTTTGTTGGTTATCAGGGTGCACCACAAGCAGGTGAGGTTAGCTTGGGTTCCGAGTTGTTATTCGAAAGAGTTCCCTGTGTGAGTATACAGCCCTTGTGGTATGTAAATGAATGGAATAAAATCGCCTAACATTTAACTAACGAATGTAGATATCTAGTACACCATGAGACGATATCGAATTCAGATCATTGTAATGGCCACAGCTGGGAATTGCAATTTCGACATACCGGGAACGCCTGTCCCGGCCGGACCTGTGCCGTACTTAATTGCTCTCATGCTCTTACTTTAGGCCGTATCTTACGTATTACGTTTTATTATTAGTGCCATGTGTCTTACTAATGTGATAGTACAAGATAATCACATTTTACTATCTATTTTATTTGCAGAATACTTATTGTGGTTACTAAAGTTCAGGTCAGGATTATGTACATAACATCGGACCAGCGGAAAACGAAAGGAAATCAGCGGTGAAATTTTAATTCTCAATACAATATTTTTGACTACTCGATGAAGCAACGAAAATACATTCACCTGAAGATAAGTGAAACGCCTGCCCATAACAATGTGACTACTACGTACATTGAGGTCGTCGCTATAAGACATAGGATGTGAAGATTCGATATCATAGTTATTTAATTAGGTATAACGTTCTCCAAACCGGAACACAATAACGTTTGCACACTACTGTTTGAAGCCAGAAATACGAGTTACGGTAGTACCGACCTAGACAGTCTACGGCAACAGAGACCTAATTATTTCTTTCTCAAAATATTTATACTGCTAAGAGGTCCTGCGAGATTATAGATAGAATTTTCTGCAACTGCATTATAGAATTATTCAAAAATTTGAGTTTGAATTTATGATTTAAAAGTAGAATTTGAAATTATGGCCCAAATCCCTACAAATGAACCACTACAATAGACGGTCCCTTGTACCCGACGGTACCGGACGCCATGCTGACTGTAGAACTATGGGTGAGGCCCATGTCCAGCAGTGGACGTCTATCCGTTGATGATGTTGGAATTATGTTTCTCTGGGTCAGCAACGGCAATCGGTGATAACAACTACTCATCATCAGTTGGACAGTATATCTGTTTGCCATCCCATTGACATAGAATATTTCTCTTTGAAACATTACTTCTTATGTTACGTTTTTCTAATTTGCCTTCATACGTTTCTATCTTGTTATCACAGCTTACAAACAAATTTAAAAAAATTTACTCGTAATTTTTGTCATCTATTTCCAAATAATGTTTAAACAGCAAAAATACTAATGTATCAAGATTTGGGATCGTAAACGACATAACGATATATGGCAGTAGTAGGCTTAATGAATGTATTTTGTAACGATTTCATGACGTTCATATGACTTATTTATTACAGTTTATATTTCGGTTCGCCGCGGAGATAAACAAAATCTCTTTATACGTAAATTTGCTTAAACTTCTCGAGCCCATCTGTCAAGCTTTTAATTAATACCAAATCAAATGTTTAACTTGAACGCTTCACTCGAGGGGAGTGAAAGTTTTAAAATACCCGCGTAACGTATCTCTCTCCCAAAACAAACTCGTTTAACAAATTTTTGTCATTATTATAAAGTTATATTTATATTTCTTTAAGGTTTTTAACTTATAAAATAAATAACCTTAACTATAACATTAAACGTTCGACACTATAAATACCCTTTCAGAAGCGGGAACTAGATAGAACTAAGTATGCCAAGAACAGATTATGGGAAGAAAACTTATATTTATGAGAGTGTACTCTAAAACCACCTTCTTATTCTCAAACTGCCTCTACAACTAGTGAAGGTTGGCGATTAGCGTGTTACAGTCCTTTCTGTCATTGATTCGGCGGAACAATTAAGACGCCCCAGATATGCCAGTTCATTCCCTGATATTCCTCATCGATGACTTTTCCTTTCTCCCCATATTTCGTTTACCAGAAACTTTACTCATTGTAAGCGGCTGCAGAAAATCATATCACTGATGACGGAGTACATGACCGAGGCATGAACACCGAACCACCTACCGAAAGACATTAAAAATAGCCTGTGTTTCATCAGTTCAAAAATAGGGTTAAAATTTATATTATCACATCAAGCACATCAGGAGCCTCAGGTAAGGTTATTCTATATGCATATATTTTTTTTCTATTTCTCATTCTAAGCGAAATATGTAAGTTTCTTATGAGAATAAATGTCATTAGAACTAACCTAATAAGTTGCGACGGATGGTAATGGTCCGTTTAATCTCGCTTTTTTAGGTCAGCATTCGGACTAGAGTTATATCTAATATATTTAGGAGGATGATAAATAAAAATCATCATCGTTATTATCACCATCATCATCATTATCGTTAGGCGTTGCTGGACATAGGCTTCCTCAAAAGATTCTCTTATCGATTGATCCTACTCTGCCTATATCGCTGAGCATATTAGCCGTCGTTTGTAGGAGTTCGTATGGGGGGAATTTGAGCCATTTCCCACCACGCTGGCTCATTGCGAGTTGGATAGAGTCAGAGCCTCGTTTTTTGATTAGCAAGGTCCACCACAAGTTAGTGAGGTTGGTCTAGGTCCCGTGTGTTGTTGTGCGGGACCAATTACACCCCTGCGCGGGATCCATTACACCCCTGTCACCCATAAAAGTTGAAGAATAGGTTAAACGTTTATTTGTATACATTAAAATTTCATAGACACTATGGTAAGGACTATGTATTATTAATACTATAGAAACACCTGATATTTTGAAGATGTATGTAGTTGAAATAAATTGATATCCCAGCGATCGGTCTGCAAGCTGCTGTCTTGAATTCTTCTTCGGTGTTGCTATTTCGATGATGATCAAACCCGACATTGCCTTTGACCTCGTCTTCACTTAATATAATATGAAATTCATTGTTCGCCATTCGTAAATAAATTATTTTATAGTAGTCAGACTACTCTGAGATCTACATCTATACTCCTCTAACGCTAAATCTTAAAATAAATTGTGTTACTTTAGCAAAGTGATATGTAATAGTCTGTAACACATATTAAGTAGAAAATATTTTATTTTTAAATTTCAGGCTGTGGTCGAACAAAACATGGAACTAATTCAGTGCTATTCACCGTGAAACTAGTTCAATATTTTACGAGGACTTTGACAGGCCGCCTTATCAGTTATTCAGGGTTATCTATTAAAGCAACGTTTTCGCACCAGAAATATTCGAGCTTAAAAACCAACTACTTCACTTACTAAGAGGAATTTAAAAATATTTTCTTATAGATCTATTTTTAACTAAAATCAACGAGCTTTATAAATAGTATATGTAATATAATTCATAGTTTTTAACGTACGTTATCGAGATTTTTGTATACTCTCTTATATGCCGATGACAACTATTGTTTAAAAACATAATAGAAGAAAGTCTTAGATATCTCTTTTTAGTCGAAGAAAATCTTTAAAAGATAGAGGTAGTTAGGATTTGTACACACTAAAATCCTATCGGTGGTCATTCTTAGTGCGTTGCGAAGCGCCCCAGATTTTTCTAAGGAACGTACTAGTGCCTATTACTATTTAAACTAGTCTCAGGTACGGCCACTGACCGCTTTATAAACCTATATGATAGGAAAAATACGTGATCACTTCATAATTGTCGTAAACCCTGGGAAAAGAGGGCTTAGACCTTCAAAGCCCGCCGACCAGAATGTAATGTCTATAATAAGTTTTCAGTTGACGTTGTGCGGTTCAATTTCATAATGGCCGTTTAAAAATACGAATGATAACATTGTCCCGAAACATTAGACAAAATATCGAGGAGTTTGCAACAGTAATGATGCTAACTCGATAAAAATTAATTATTTAGTTTGTTAGTCCCCCGGACGCGGCTCCGGCTACGACCTTACATTGTTTGATGAAAGTTTAATTGCGACTCTCGCCGGTACACGCCCACGTCCATTTGTGGGGGCCCGTTATGTTTCTTCGCTGAAAACAGTTTTGTTACTTTTCGAATACATTATAATCGTATAATTGAAACTGGCTTTCACACACGAACTTTTCTTTTCATATTTGATCACCATTAAGGGTGTTTAATTTATTTACTTATGACTATTATTATTTAAAACTTACGGCATATTATATATTTTGTCCATAACACTTAAGGCAGACAATGTTTATTGCTGTTTATTACTAAAGACTTCAGATAAAATATCTATATTTATAATACTCTCCCCAATCCGCTTTGGGCCAGTGTGGTGAGATATAGCCCAAGTCTCCTCATATGAACTACATACGATAACCTCTAGTGTCCAGCGGTATCGGAGGCCATGCTGACTGTATTACCTAAATCCTCCCACATGAATATCTTCCTGATCGAGATGGGGATCTTTGGGGGAGGTCTATGTGCAGCAGTAGAGATCTATCGGCTGATGATGATTTTATTATGAAATTTTAGTATTCATTTTGAGTTGCTCCATCTACATATCATGATAAATCAATAACAACAATTTGGAGTAGGCATAAATATTACATAGTTTTCATTGTTAGTACTTATCAATAAAATGATATTGATCTTTGATATAAGCAGGAGCTTCAGTATAAAACCTGTTCTTTGCTAGTAGATAAACCAATTTACAATTCGCCATGGGCATAAGTATTGATTATTAACTTAAATAAAAACATCGACAGTATATAGCTATCCAAAAACTCTTTTCTTTGCTTTTACAATATTATAGGCGCTTTATATAAGTTTACTTAATAATAGTATAACAGTGATTACTATTTCGGGTTTCATATTTATTTCGATATCATTGAAAGTATGATATGACATAAACAAACTAGAAAATAGTTTTTTTTCATTCAATTAAGTGATGAGATGAGCGGAACCTTGACCACATGTGAAGTTATACTTACCTATAACATTGTGGTGCTAGTTAGGACAATATGTACCGCACCACATTGCGCTCGTCGTCGGTGGCATAAGATGATATCTCGTTATCCCAGTAATGTTACTAGCTAAAGTGCCCTTTCAAACCGGAACACCGTAATGTTTGCACTCGGTAGAAACAGGCGCTGCGGTGGTACATAACTAGACGACCTCCGGCAGAGATCTACTATCAGTGAAACACTGTACTTACTCATTACAGACCAGGGTAGGTTCCCTTTTTCCATTACGTCAACATTCCTTATAGTTATTATGTATATTTGTTTTTTTATCTTACCTTAAATGGATTTGTAATTGTCTCATGGATTTGTTCTATTGAACGTTAAGAGCGACAGAGACAGATGATGTTTTCTCAGTTTACTCTATCAACGCGTATAAAGAGTACACTAAACGAAGTTTTATATTCAAATACGAACAGCAATCCGCAACATACATAACGTAATCTAAATAAAAAAAAAAATCAGCACAGTGTTTGGCTTGCGATAACAAGTGATAATCGGTCATTTGCACTTAAGTTTACTTAAGAAAATGAAATTCAGATTGTATTACGTGGTTCTTTTGATTGTGGCAATATGTGGAATAAGAGGTTAGTTCTTATCTGTTATTTATTAGTTTCAGTCTATTGACGAGACAGTTCAAATAAGCTGGTGCTAAATTATTCCAAACATAAGGTTTTTATACAACCACCTATTCAGAATTTGATTATATTTATGACATTGATTATATATGATGTTCTATTGCATTGTATTATAAGCAAGTCTAGCTACAAATTCACTTTTTTTCATTTACTTGTTCGACGAAAAAACGAGTCAGACGATCATCTGGTGGTTAGTGAAACGCCTGCACATAACATATAACGCTAGTTAGGATGGTATACACTACACTGCATTGTTCATAGCCTTGAGACATGTTAAGTTTCCTTATCCCAGTAATTGTATGTACTAACCCATCTAAATGGAACAAGGAACTGTTTGGCGGAAGAAATGGGAGTTATTATATACAATAAATATTCTTCGGGGATGTGATTATACGAGAATCGATTTCTCTAGTATAACATAATTGTTAAGTGGGGATATCAAGTGTTAATCAGGTGAACACTCTGAAATAAAAGATCGCAATAATTAGATTGTATGTTAGAGAAGTTTGTTACTTGGTGGTATTGTAATCACCCGTGCCTAAACTAGATGAGTCTGATGTATTGCTAAGTAAGCAAGTGCTTCAACATCATCAGCAGATAGATGTCCATAGGCCTACTAAAAAGATTCCCAATGCAGTTAGGGATTAATATGGGGGTTTGGGGCCATTTATCACCATGCTGGCGCAATGCGGGTTGGTAGGACCAAGAGCCTCGTTTGTTGATTATCAGGATGCACCACAAGCAAATGTGGTTGGCTTGGATCCCGTGATTTGATGTGTGAGACCCCTTACTATAGCAAGTTCTTCAAGTTGTAAATTATAGCTAATTGAGCTCGGTAGAATATAAAATGTTTCTTACCAATTAAAACACTTGTCACTAAAGCTGATCAAACAAAATCGGAATTTGTTAACAATTTTATGAATTTCAATAAAATTTTTGGCTGAACTAATTTCATGTATTCAAATAAGTAGTAGTTTCCTATCCTATACCTCTCCAGTTACCGCCTGGTAAAGTTTCATCAAAATCGGTTCAGCCGTTTCGGAGATATACATGAAACAACGTATATACTAAAATATTTGTTCAAAGACTAACTTTAGTACTAAAGAAAAATTACTATTTTGATCTTTTTTTTTTATTAATTTGTTTAGTTAACTATGAAACCTTTTGTATATTACAAATTTGATGTTTCTTAACATATTATTTTTTTAGTTGGTTATAAGTTTATAGTTATATATTTTAGTGCATAGGTGGTTATTAATTTTTAGTACATGTTAGCACTGTATGTGGCTCCAGTTATTATGACTGTGACGATAACATTGCAGCCGGACCACCGGACTGATATTATGAGGTTAAGGATAAAGGTTATGCAGCATAATTACAATAACATACGTAGGTTTGTTTTACAACATATATTTTATATCTAGCAACATACAAGGAATTCGACCTGAACAGTGCTCTATGAATCGTCGAGCTCCCCGTTGTGAGATTATTTATATTTCCTCTTACTCAATACCTTCCTTAATAAATTTGTAAGTACCTTTTATTGATGTAACGTTTTCTTAAATATATAACATATATTATTCGTAATTTTTTGGTTAAATATAAAATCAAAGATATATAAGGATTGTTTAATACGTCTTTCACAATAATAACAACAGTTTTAACACAATTCCTGTATAATTCGGCCCTAGGTGAAACGTTATAGGTTTCAAGATATAAATAAATTTGTCTATATCTTTGTTTATAATTTGAGTCTTACACATTACTCGTTTATGTATTTGTTAGAATTTAATCATAGTGCTGGGTAGTTATTTAATTACAACTCATATAATGTAGTTATTTTATTAGAACTCTTGTATTTTTGCATATAATCATTGAAATGTTTAATATTAGGCGAAGTATTTTACAGTATGAGCGAACTTAGTTATAATATAAGTTATAATTTTAAGTAAATAAATAGGATCAAGTGATTTTGTTTCAGTCACGATCGGTGTTTCTCAAAGTAAGCTACAGTGTCGCGAGGGGTGCAGTGAACGTTGCCTCTTGCAAGCAAAAGCCTCGGGACCATGTTTGCATAAGTTTTGCCAATGCGGCGGCCATATCGTATATTAAAAACCTAAGCAACTTGAAAGTAATATAAGTTATATATAATATACTATTGCTTAAATGTATTTTTTTTTTTAAAAACCGTATCTAAACCTATAAAGTATGACTAACCTACAGCGGAGGGTTAGGCCCCGACATAGGGGAATCCATTTAATCAATTAGCGGATGTCCGTACGTAGTTTTTAATGTCGAACTTAGATGTTTTATTAGTCAACAAAAAAAATATATAAATAAATGTTGTGTTAAACCGTATATGTTGTTTAACACGAGGTTAACAGGATCCTCAATGTTGACGGAGCAAATAGCGTACAATAAAACATTTTCCATATATATTGATCTTTTTGGTTATTTATTTATGCATACAGAAATCACAGTAAAAAATATCACATTTAGTAAAAAGTACATACTCTACTCAAAATGAAGTTTCTTCAAGATCTATTAGATATACTAATAATGGTATAAGTAAATCCGACGCAATGTATAATAACAGTAAACTCAGACCACTTTTTTACTGAGTATAAACTAAATTGTTTAAAAGTCGTTTTATTTATAGATTTACGGTTTTCTCTTCCAAAAATAATATATTGTAGAGGTATTGAGGTGGGTTGCGAGGTCTCTGGTGAATCTCAGGCGCACGAAGCAATATAACCATTATATTCATAATGATAGAGTGACTTAAAGTACAGACCAAGATAGTAAGTGACAATAGTATTGCAAAGATCGAGAAAGATCCAGTTGATGGATACAGTTGTATACTTCCTAATAGACTACTCTCTTCATTCTTGGTATTGACGAAGTTCTAGTTAATGGATACAATTGTATTTTCCGCAATGTTGGCCTTATTAGCCGAAGACAATGTACACAAAAATGTACGATCCTTATAAAGATTTGTGCAATGATAAACGATAGCGTGATCTATTGTTGACGGTGGCGCCATCTGTTGTGTTGTTTCGAAACTTCTTGTTACAATATGTAAATAAACCACTAAATTACTGCAGACTATTGATAAATGCATGAAAAATTGTTTTTAATTGTAGTTAATATTGTAAATATAACACTTTTAGTCAATTGTTTTTATAAGTAAAATAAAACTTTTTTTTATGTACTACCCAATTGTTTTTAATACACATATGTAAGACAACATTTCACCGATATCTTAAATACGAACGGTATAAAAGGTAGTATAGACTCCTGAGGGAAATCAACGCCTTCCAGAATATTTTCTAAATCAATGAATACTGAGTGAGAGTAGAACTTAGGTTTCTTTAAGTGTACGTGTTATACGCTACGTCTGCAGGTGATAGCTCTTTGTTGCTGGAGACTGTCTAGGTAGGTACCACCGCAGCTCCTAATGCAGCAGACAACCAGTAATGTGCAACGATTAATTATTAGGACATTAACCTGATGGTAAGTAACAAGGTAAACATCCCATCACCAGTATCCTCTGTGTTCTGGTTTAAGGGGTGTTATAGCTAGTGAAATTACTTAGGAAATGGGACATCTTATGTGAAGGCGACAAGCACAATATTTTGCTGTGTATATCATCCTAACTAGAACCACGTTGTTATAAACAAGTGTATCCTTTTCCATCAGATGATCGTCCCGCTCTTTTGTCGCTGTGTAGAATAAACAAATATAATTTCAGTATGTTCTTTTAATAGTGAAATGTATGTATTTTTTTAATTAGAAGCTGTGTACGATATAACTTCATTGCACCAATTTCTAAGGGACGTTTTAATTAAGCAATAAGTTATCCCGTCGTAAATGCTGCGGGGACACTCTTAACATTGTCTTATTGTGTTAGGACAATGGGTTGCGGTGAACCAATTAAACGGCATCAGCTCCGACTCGAATGTACCTACAACCTAGCATAAAATACAATACTATATTACTAATTTGACTCCTTATATTATTTACTGACAATCTTGAAGCATATATTTTGATAAATTATCATTTTCTTATGTTTTATCCCACCACGTTTTGTGGCGTGGGTAGCAGCTGGAAATTCTACCTCCTCTTTTCTTCTCACAGTTATAGGCGACAAAGTGATACACTAGTAATGCCATCAATATTGGCATTGTACTGATGACGAGAAAACCATTCTTAAATGTGCCAGTCATAAATACCTAGGTGCTGGGCAGCAGGTGAACCTGTGCAAAGATGACCAACTCTACCGTAGCCAACCCGCATGCCCAGCGTGGTGATCAGGGGCATATCTCTCGTACAAAACGCCAAACATGCGAATAACTGAAGATCGGGCTGTAGCATTCCTTTGAAGGGACCTATGTCCAGCAGTGGACTGCCTCAGGCTATTAGTGATGATGATGAAGTTTTCATAACATTTATACTGATTTTAAATTATACAATAGACTTTGGTTACAAAATGAAAGAAAGGAATATTTGTAAACAAGGACACAAACAAATTAGATATATAATATTAATATATAGATTAAATATGTCATTATATATTCATATATTTACTGGTGGTAGATCTGTGGTCTGAGAACCTCTAAATAGGGCCTACTTCTACCGTCAAACAGTAGTCTCCAAACATTACTGTTCCGATTTGAAGGGTAGTAGCTAGTGTAATTATTGGGGGATCGAGACAGCATCCTGTCTTAAGGCGACTAACACAATGTGGTACTGTGTATACTATTCTATCTAGCGTTGATGTTATTGATAGGCGTATCACTTACCATCAAGTGAGCGTCCCGCTCGTGTCGTCGCTTGATAGAATAAATGAAAGTGAGAGAATTTGGTAGTATCATCTACAATTACCCTTAAATTAGAGTAACCGATGTAACGGGGCGCAAATGCGTGAACCCGAAGCCATCAACGTAACTTGTGAGTAAACCTTCCATCGCAGTCCACACGCCCGAGGAATATCAAGAAGCCTGGAACTACATAATGCCCGAGCAGGTATCTAATTCGGCATCTAATTTCCCCTCAAGCGGGAGTAGTTTAATACATACCGCACATTTCTTTTGCCCATTGTTAGCATTACTTTCGAGTAATAGCCTTCGGGACTTTTATTTGCTAGTGTTGTCTGTATGGGTTTATCGATGATTTTCATTTGTTTATTTATTAAAAAAAAAACCATATTTATCACCTTAAATTAAGGAGTGAAGGACAGGTATAAAGCTTAAAAGCATTTAACAGCTATCGTATTGGATAAACGGTATATATGAAACAAAAGTAAAACATGTTTATATATATTTAAATAGATATAAAAACGTAATATATTTTTATGCATCCTTATCATATAATTCCTTTAATAATTAACTATGGGAAAAAGGAAATTTCTGTACATTTTTCCACGTAGAGAATGTCACAAATATTTTAGGTTTCGCTAGTCGTGTTTTTGTTAAAGTATCCAATATACGAATAGCTCTAATTAGATTATTATTTGTATGCAGGTTTATAGAGAAAAATATAATAAAAAATCATTATAATATTGATTGTTTATCAATAACATAAATAAACAATTTCTTCCTTATTAACAATATATACGCTATTAAGATTCTATTTCATGATTTAATCAAATCATTGGTGATTTGATTACCCTGTCTTTATTTAGTATAACTGGAGTGAAACGGATGGACAAAGTGAGGAACAGTGTGATAAGGAAGCGGTGCGGCGTGGTTGAAGATGTAGTGACAAGGATAGAGAAAGGGATGCTTAGATGGTTCGGCCATGTCGAAAGAATGGATGAAAGAAGATTAACGAAAGAAATATACAAGGTAAGAATGATGATTGGAAAAATAGGTGCAGGTCGACCTAGGCGGACATATTCCGATCAAATCGGAGATGTCCTAAAGAAAGGCCGGATCAAAAGCACACGCAACAGACGAGTGTGCATGAAGACGCTTATGAAAGTGGAGGAAGCGAGAGAGGTGTGCCAGGATCGTAGCAGGTGGAGAGAGGTGGTCTCTGCCTACCCCACTGGGAACGAGGCGTGATATATATGTATGTATGTATGTCTTTATTAATTAACTATTGTTTTTTTTTTGTTTTTGGTTGATCTTTTGTTTATAATTATATTACGTAAAACTACTTCAGTAAAACGTATGTTCTTTACAGTTCATAGACAATATATACTTTTAAAAATTTTATGATACTTTTGATAATAACACCTACAATGCCTACTAAAGAGAACCATTGTTATGAAAAATCTTTGTTATGTTCAAAGACTTAGATTTTTAATACATGAATAAATGAAAGGTTTTTTATATGAATCTAGAAATGTATGAATCAATTAAAAATAATTAAGGATATGTATTTAGGCAAATTAAGTACTACCTCAAATGAATTATTTTGTCAAGTGCTAAGGGAATTCATTTGGATAAATGTTACTAAGCGATTAATAAAGATAAAATCCTTCAAATTAATATCTTTGATATTACGTACGTTATCCGCAGGGATAATGGCTTGGAATTGTAAGAAAAATTGATAACAAAAATTTTAAGAATTTAAAAATATCCATCAAAGAAGACTCTCTGATGTTGTATGCCATTGTTATGAAACTATAACACTCGTTTTTGCTTTATCGATGTTCTGTTTATTTTCATGTTGAAGATTAAGGTCAGTCATAACCATCTTTTGGTAACGTGGGCGAATGTAATAAAGCTTCCACGTGAATTGTGACTTCCTTCGACACAATTTCTAATAAATCCCCGGGGCACCCATCCATCGATCATTACCTAACTATACAATAACATTTATCGTTAGCCTCATGAGTTGATGCAATCTTACAATCATCACTTTCTTCGTTATCGATAATTTCACAACCCCTTTAATCGTTTAAAAATATTAGGCTATTACCTTATTCAATATGTTAGACTAAATAACTGCTGCTCCCAAATCTTCAGTATTTCTTTTACTTCAATGTACGTCTGAGCTTCATGACTCTATATAATAAAATGTGTATGAATTTCCTTTGTTAATAACAAGGAAAACGTTGCTGATAAATTAATTAGTTGTATCAAGTATCATAGAGCAGTAGAATGTGAAGAAAATGTGAATGCTATTGTCAATACGTATCATACTTTTATGGAACTAGGTCAATAGTTCCAACAAGTGGACTAATCTATAGTATAGTAGCCAATGCTCTATGATATTTTTTTGTAATTAAAAATACTATTCAAGCTTTGTACTGTGTAAGTTTTATGATAACAATGCCTATCGGCGCTTCAAAGGTGATTTGTGTTCATCCATAACATTTGTCAGCATTTCGCGTGTCGCAGTAGATATTTCCTAACACCGTTGTACGGAGGCTTTCTCTAATGACGGGCAATTTAAAGCCTGGATCAACTCGAGCGCCTAAATTATTACGATTATGATAGACTAAGCCGTAATTTAAGTCAGTTTACAAATTATTCTGTCTTCTGGACATTTTATTACGTAGCTTTATTTCAGATTAAATCATCCCGTATCGGTTGCAACCTGGTCTATAAAAAAGACACGTCTCTTAGTTAAAGGTTGTTTATTGAATATAGGTTAGTACTTGACAATTATCGTACCTGGTGTTAAGTGATGATGTGGCATGTTACAGTACCTAGTTACAGTCTATTCACTTTTATCTAAAAGACATCTATAATATGTTTAGTTGGGAATACTGACGCCGGCAAGTTGTTCCACGCCTTTTTATTTATTTTATTAGTCAAACGGGTACCATCAGTTTAAAATTTTGGGATATTCTAATGCTTGATTATTTTTTTCAGATTCAGCAGCTGAGATTAGAGCTCGTTATTCTTGCCGTTTAGATTGCAACCAATTTTGTCAATTACATAGCAAAAACTCTGGGGTTTGTGTTCACGGACATTGTTATTGTAAGAGCTCTGTCTCTTCCTGACACCAGGGATGGCATAAATTAGATTTAATCAATTGTACAAGTTTAATACTGGATATCGATATCTTCAATTTGTCCCCTTGAATCTAATACACAAATTAATTGAGAGTCGCCATTAAGTTTCTCTTTACCTACTAAATTGTACTTGAAATTTGATTTGTCAATTCCGTGATTTTTGGATTTAAATGTGAACTGAAATATACCGTGTATTTCATGAAGTGTGGGTGTATCTTGACCGAAGATTAACAAATTGAATGCAGATAATGAGCATACTTATGCTGTTACAACAACGCATGTAATTACTTATGTTGATCTTTAAAGGCATTATTTATAATAAATTATTTACAAATTATTTTATCGTTTTTTTTTTTCAATGATTTCTAATATAATAATTTTTTTTTCCGAATATTTAGAATTATTTGTAAACATCGACCTTTAGTTTCACTTAGCATCATGTGAAATTGTAGCCAAATGATCAAGCTTCATTAACTTAAATTTGTTATTAAGTCAAGATAATGACTTAATATAAAATTTATTTGAGCATATTTAAACCATAATAAAGTACGAATTTATATTGGGTGTTAGGAGACCGCTTCCGAAAACGGAGGCAGACGATAGTACTAATGACACTTTTGATGATGGAACGGAAGAAAATCGATCCTGATTAAAAAAGATCATATTTTTAAAACGTTTTATTAGCATTATTTACGCTCCATCGTATTAGTACAGCTAAATGAAACGATAGTTCCATAAAAATACATTACATCACTAAAAAAAACAGCAATGCAACACCAAATCAAAAACAGCTGATGCTCGGTACAACGAACGCCCGGGCGTGCAATCTAAATGCTCCGTGGCCCTATGAGATAAGGTTCATATTGAAACCAAATACATTATAGAGCGTAAACAATGGTAATAAAACGTTTTAAAATTACGTTTTTTTTTTTTTTTCATCAGCATCGATTTTTTTTGCGATCGATCATCAAAGGTGTCATTAGTACTATCG
Organism: Troides aeacus; assembly: GCA_033220335.2. Taxonomy (NCBI): domain Eukaryota; kingdom Metazoa; phylum Arthropoda; class Insecta; order Lepidoptera; family Papilionidae; genus Troides; species Troides aeacus. The sequence goes on along the minus strand of CM067275.1, from coordinate 3,074,603 downwards.
TCGGAAGCGATCTCCTAACACAGTATTTACAGAGTACATTAGCATGTTTACTCTTCTCTTGAAAATGTTTACATTTTTTTCATTCGGGGAACACTTGCTATTTCAGTTCCAATATTTACACTTCGATTGTTATCGCAATATTTAGTAAAAAAACAGATTGTTTACCTATAATAAACAACTGTAAATATATAAATTATTATTTTCTATACTTCAAAATAATGATATAGATCAATTGAATTTCTAAGTATATTTATATTACGTCTGATCTTTTTATGTGTGTGTGATTCATGAATATACTTAGTATTTATTTTATCTATAGGACATCCCCTAAGCCGCTCGAGACAAACACGGTATGATAAATATTGGCTTAAGCGTTTCACAATAACCTAATTGTTTCGCTATATAATTCTGTTCCTTCATGTAATCGCTGCAGTTTCACAGTTTGTGGACATCATGAAGTGTGTGTTAGGATTTTATCTCATCGTACTTTTTTCAGTCGCCTCACAGGTTCTCTGTGAAGACGATGTGGATATTGGTAAGCATTATTCAAAATTGTTATTCTGGTGTGATTACATTTAATCAATACTTTTTACCTTCATTTTAAAATGCCTTGCCTCAGTACTTTTAAAAGTAACTTAATATATTAAGTTCTTTTGAACATTTTGTTTACCGAATATATTTTTTTTCACTCCTATAAAATATTACATCAAACCACAATAAAATTTCCATTATATTAACGCTCTATTTAATTTTGCAGATGAAAACTCTACTTTTAATAATACTAGCTACAAAATTTATAACATTGGAGTTGAATTGGGTATAATAAACACTGAAAAGTATTCATTTGATTCATTCGTGAAAGATGAACAAAATGTCTTCCACGAATTGTACGGACAATATACGGCAACAAACGGCAGTGAACCGATCGGTTACGTGGATTGGCTGATCATGAATCACTTCGGTATACTTTACGATACCCAGGAGTCCTTGTTTCAGAAGAAAATAACAAAAAGGAGTACAGCCGACAACAAAAGGAGATTTGTGAACTTAGTTAAGAAGGGAGATATATTGATAACTGGAAGAGGTATCGGAGGTTTAGTTGGTCATGCTGCTATAATGACAACGGATTATTGGGTGCTCGAAATGCCCGGAGGTAAAGGATGGGAAAACGGTATCACAGATAACAATCGTCAGGTACCTAAAGACAAGTGGTTTGACCAACACGCTTCTGACTGGACAACTGTGTATCGCAATCGAGATTCATCTGTCGCCCATCAAGCGGCTGTCTGGGCAGATCATACTTACTACAACCCCACTGGCGGTGTCATAAAAACTAAACACATAACGTATAGACTCAACACAGACATTTGGTCTACCAATCCAAGTTATTGCTCGAAACTCGTGATACAGGCGTATTACTTTGGAACGGGAAAGAAAAAAGTTATTCGTGATTTATCTATTGCGGGAAGAATTATTGTACCTTCAACAATACCTTCCTACTTTTTATCTCCGTACACGTTGGTGAATAAAGGAAAGTATTAAATAACAATTTCCTTATAAAAGTATCTATTTGAAAAAGAGAAAATTAAACGATTAAAGATAACCTTCTTAGATATTTATTTGAGACGTTTTACTTGAGGAAGTTGTTTACATCACTTCATTGATTTAATGCCTGTAACAATAATACAATCAAACTGAGAAGAATAAGAATCAATAGTAATTAAAATCAATTTGTTTTTACTTAATAAACATTTATCTTTAAAAATGGTTTATTTTCTTATTTTTATACTATTATTAATCTAGAATAATTATTGAAATCAATTCGAATTCCCTGCCCCCTACTTATGAACTTTTGTATCACTACCCTGTGAAATCAGTAAGGATTTGTTAATAGTAACATTACTTATTTTTTAATTTAATAACTTATCACTAAAATATTGAATGAACATTGTTTAAGCCAAAAAAAAATTTATGAGAAATCATACAGATTTGCTAAAGTAAAACATTCTTTTTTACTCATCATGATAAAGTAGATGAAGTATCAAAATTGACGTCACCGTAAAAAGTAATGATTAATTAAAAAAAAACACAAAACACATTTGATAAAAGTTATATATACTTAAAGTTGAATACGGTGACAGTAACTTAAACTCAATTTTTTTATCTTTCTAGTTACTTAACAAGTTTGTACGGACTGTATAAATGGATGAGCTCGACTGCGGATGAACGTTTTGATAAAATTCCGGTAAAAAGTGCAAGAGAACTAATTTGGGTCACAGGATATTTTTATCTTAGTCCTCATTCTGAAATATTTACTTCCAGTAACAAATGAATTATACTATATTTTAATTCATTGTCATGATCGGTCTTTATTAATCCACTGTTGAATATAGGTCTTATCATAGAAGTCTTTCACCAGATACAGTCTTCAACTTTTTTCATTCTCTGTTATAATTACTGATTTCTAATTGAGTCTATTTTAATTACTGATTCTTTTTACTCAAATTTTATTTTGTGTATTTGCTGTCTACTGAAATCCATAAAGTAGAAAGTTAAGAGTGAAATAAGAGTAGTCACAAGAGTTAATAGATATATGTAGCTCATTCTCTTCCAATTATCTAAAAACTCTATATACTCTATAACTCTATAGCCGGTATCCATTGTTAATTAGATATACTACCGCTAAACAGTACTGTGTTCGCATTGAAAGGAGTTGTAGCTAGTGAAATTACTGGAGTAACGAGGCTTTACATATTCTCAAGGTGACGAGCGTAATGTGGTCCAGTGTTATCCATCTTAACTAGCGGCACGTTGTTATGGGCGAGTGAATCACTTACCATCTGATGCGTACTGCTCTTCTCTTCGCTTTATGGTATGAAAAAAAAGGTTATTCATGTTTTAGTATTACCTTAAAGATCTCCGCATCGATCTGTCCTTCGTTGGATACATCCAGCTGCTTTTCGTGACCGTGACTTTGTTTGTAGGGTTTTATATTAGCGGATTTCGGTAATTTCCCACCGCGCTGGCCCATTGCGGGTTGGTAGAAGCCTAGGCGTCGTTTGTTGATTGGCAGGTTACACCACGAAGAGTCGAGGTTGGCTTCGACCCCGTAAGTTGTCGTGCGGAACCCTTTACACCTCCATTATTACTTTGCTTAACGTTAACGCAGGCTGATATCAACCGTCAAGCAAAGAAAGTATGCATTTTTTGAAAATATTTAAAAAGGATCCCTTTATAAAATCCTGGAGAGCAAACTTCCTGGGAAAAGTGCACCTGGTAGACAGCGGAAGAAAATATTTAACGACACAACGCAGTGGACCGGGTTTTAATACTATTAGTTAAAAATTTGTTTGTGTGAGGATTGAATTGGTTTTCTCAATCCGATCGTCTAACTTCGAAGTCGAAAGGGGCATCTAATGATGATGATGATTACGTTGCTGGCATGAAACTAACAGGAGTAGAGCAATAATATTCATAAAGATAAACGGTTAACATAATATATATATATTTATCAGTGATACATAGAGAGTACACCTGTGGTTTGATTCTCTGACGAAACGATGTTAAAAATGTTATATTTATTCTGCAAATAGATATGACCTTTATGTAGTTAATCATAGAGATTATTTTAAGTTTACATTGTTAAGACAGGCAATGATTTAGTTAACGTCTACAATAATACATTCATATTAAAGTATAACCCATTCTCAGAATGATTTCCTTCTTTGTTTACTTTGTGTGTTAATGTTTATTTATCAATCCCATTTCCTGTTTGCGCTTTTAACAATTCGCAGAATCTGTTCTAAAGTTTGATATAGGTTTTTTTTTATTATATCTCGAGCGTTGGCTGTATTTGTTGAGATTATGACACGGGAATTTAATCTTGACTGTCTTGTGCACAGCTTCTCAACCTTGTTTCGTATTAATACCCCTTAATAAAATATATAATTTATGAGAACCTCTCCACTGATGACTATAATCTACTCCTAAAAGTCTGTTTCGTTTTTTTTAATATATATCAGTCTTACTTTTGAAGTATACTTTCTGTCTATCTAGGTTATTAATTATAAGATTCAATTTTAACTATAGTTATATAATACATTATATATTTTTGATTAGTTCTAACTTATCAACGACCTCAATTTAGGAATCGCTGGTCTAGTAATGTATTCTGAAAAATACTAATATAGGATTACTAGATATGGTTCCAGAAATGTCGTGATGAGTCTCTACATAAGAAAAAATCTCTTATATTTATATACAATGAAAATGGGTTTCCTTTATTCGCCAATCACGTGAAAACTAGTAAACGTATTGACATGGGAACATGATCATTCGACGCGGAATGATTTATATATGGTTACAGGCTATCTATTTTTCGAATATCATAGATCCTTCACCACTTTAGTTTTAATTAACTTTTATGAACATTTTCATTTTGTATTACTTGTAGGGTTGCCATGGTCACGGTTGCTATAGAAAATCATTTACGGCGAGGAACAGCTAATATATATATTAGCTGTTCATATATACTTTACACAAAACCTTATGTAAAGTCCTCCGATGACCGCCATCTTAAATATATATGTATATTTTTCTATGTATATATTTGATTACACCCCCTTACCTCTCCTCCTAAGTACTATTCATGTCCTCAACCCTTGCGCATACAATATTTTCTCACCTTTCTCCATCCCCTTTGTACATACAACTTTATCTACATGTATATGTAAATATTTTTTTTTTGTTTGGTTTTTGTGTTATTGTTTTTTGTTTGTTTTTGTTCATTTAAAGTTAATGTTTTAGTTTAATTTTAATCTTAGTTTATTTTCTTTTTTTTATTATTTTAGACACAGCCCTGAATCTGCTGAAGCTGCAATGATTGTCATAGAAACTGCGGCGAAAACTTCATCATAAAAAAACAAATGTAAAAAAGTAAACAAGCGTGACACACTTTAGACTGGCAAATTGTATTTTATGGATATTCATAACAATATTTCCTTATAAAATATTACATGCACTATTTCCTTAATTGTATACTTTTTAAATACTAACGACAAATAAATAGACCTAAATGAAAAATTAAGCAATGATCAGTATGTAACAATTTTGAAATATGCTGTTAGGCTATAACTATAGGTACTGTGCTAATCAACAATGTTTAATTATTAAGAGCTTCTTTTAAGGATTTTCTATTAAATAAATTATTTTATTTATTTATTTAAAACTTTATTTGCACATGCTAAAAAATGTACAAAAAGGCGGACTTAATGCCTAATGGCATTCTCTCCCAGTCTACCCTAGGATTGAGAAAAAGAAAAAGTATAGATGCGGTGTCGTGCAAGTATAAAAAGGTAAATATTAGGTTGAGGAAAAAGTCTTTTCGCATTATATAATAGTATGTATGAACTTGTAATAAAATCTCTTTGGCTATACTGTTTGTAACTGGCCGGTTTTGGTATCATTGAAAGTTTAAATTTTAAAGAACATAATTCCAAATTCAAATTAGGAAAATGTGTGATTCTCATTTGTTTTTCGTACTGAGTCAAGATGAGTGAATCTGATGAAGAAATTCGTTACATTTTAAAATTTTACTACAAAAGAGGTAAAAATGCAACGCAAGTCGCAAAAAAAATTTGCGATGTTTATGGAGCTAGTGCAGTGTGCAGTGTGCAGTGTCTGCGAGAGTAGCACAAATTTGGTTAAAGCGTTTTCAATCCGGAAATTTTGATGTCAAAGATGCACGTCGCTCTAGTCGCCCTATTATGGATAAAATGGATGCCATTTTTGAAAAAGTGGAGCAAGATCGGGGCATATCAGTAATTACGACGTAGCTGAAGAACTGGGAATCGATTCCCAAATCCCACAAAACAGTTATGGCGCATTTGAAAAAAACTGGGTACACAAAAAAGCTCGATATTTGTGTACCTCATGAGGTCACTGAAAAAAACCAAATAATGAACAGTGTACTCGTTTGTGATTCTTTATTACTACTTAATGAAACCGAACGATTTTTGAAGAAGCTGATAACTGGTGATGAAAAGTGGATCACGTACGACAAGAACGTGCGAAAAAGGTCGTGGTCAAAGGCCGGTCAGGCTGTGGCGAAACCCGGGTTAACTCGCAACGAGGTAATGCCGTGTATACGTGTGTGTGTGTGTTGGGATTGGAAGGGAATTATTCATTATAAGCTGTTACCACTAGACAGGACCATCGATTGTGAACTCTACTGCGAACAACTAATGAGATTAAAGCAAGAAGTTAAGAGAAAGCGGCCGGAATTAATCAACAGAAGGGGTGTGGTTTTTCATCATGATAAGGCCAGACCTCACACATCTTTAACCACTCAGCAAAAATTAAGAGAGTTTGGCTGGGAGGTGTTAATGCATCTGCCGTATAGTCCTGGCCTTGCATCTTCAGATTTCCACCTGTTTCGGTCTCATCATAATTCTTTAAGCAGTGTCAGGTTAACATCACGGGAGGACTGCCAAAACCACTTCTCGCGGTATTTTGATCAGAAGTCCCAAAATTTCTATAGCAATGGGATCATGTCCCTACCTACAAATTGGCAAAAAGTTATCAAACAAAATGGTACCTACATACTTTAGTTAAATATAAATAAACTATATTAAAATATGTTTTGAATGTTCTTAAAAAATGCGAAGAAATTTTTTCCTCAACCTAATACATATTAAAAATGTGTTATTATTATCTGTTAATTGAAGAGAAAAAACGTTTGTTCATACTTTAAGCCAAATGATTCAAGATACTTTAGAAACGTCTGTCGAAACTTGTTGTAGGTGAAGTCCCGCGAGGTGAGCAGTTTAACGGGACTTTACCTGATCAAGCCGTCGGTCGTCGGCCCGACTTATTTGCAGGAGCAATGAATCATTGCTTGTTTGTTTGTAAACTAAATTGGACGCTTACTCATATTTTGTATTCATTTTATATCTGCAGCAATAATACATATTTAGCTGAATAAATTTCTTTAACATTGTGCACATTGTAAAGAAATATTTTAAAAAACTTATTATCTATGAAGAACTAATTTTGTAGTTGTTAGTTAATTGCCTGTCATTAACTTTTGACATAAAAGAGAGTGTTACAATATTTTTGTATATCTCTTTATCTGTATTTCTGTTTGTGACGTCACTACCTCTTTATATACAGATCCATCTTTATATTATAACAATGCGATGATGGTTCGTAGCTATTGGTATAAACGGTTCAGCAATGTTTTAAAGCTTTGATAGAGAATGATTATAATAATATATATACTAATGTCTCATCATAAATTTAACCACACTGTTAATGGACAAAGTTATGCTTGATATAAACGTTTACTTGACGGTAAAGATTCACCTGACTAAACTAATAAAGGCAGCAGCCAGGATTTTTCCTAAGCACTATACTCTGATGATCACCTTGATGCATAGGATCTTGAGCCATTTATTTTAGTAATTATATTTATTATGGGGTCGTTTTAGCCGAAATAGAGTAACGTTTGCTAAGTACTGTTTTCTGGCAGAAATACATATATAGACAGTTTCTGAGAACAAAGGCCTCACTATCTGAACAAAGGTTAAATATAGATAGGTCTCCAGACAAGAAAGTCCTTTTGTAGTCAGTTTATAAATGAAATAAAAATCTTGTAATATATCCTATTTATTAAACATAACCGATACTTGAAAGTTTTGTATGTTTCTTCCTTTGTTGATATTATTGAATATAATTAAGTATTTTAAAACCGTAGTCTTGATTAGGTAAAAATTAAAGCCATGGTGGGTCAATGGATCTATCGTAAACATTGGCATCCATTGATAGTGCAGTAACCACCTGATTTATAACCACGCTGTCTGCAGTGCGCCATGCATTCATAGAAAATGCATCCCGGCGGTGGTTTCACAAAGATTGTGTCCCGTTTCAATCGTTCTAAGGACGATGGATCTAAAACAAAAAGGATTCCTTAAAAGTACACCAAAAAATTACAGAACAAAATATGGTCTAAAAAATGATCAATCGTTTTGATCTGCTCAATGTTTTTATAACATTATACATATTATAGACGTATATTTATATATAGTACCACAAAATACAATAATAGGGGAAAATTAAATAATTTGTTACTGCAAGTATTTACCCTTTAATTAAGTCGTGGATCCAAGAGAAGAAAGAATAAGCTTTTACCATGTTACTGAATTTATTACTATTTAACATTAGATAGGACCTTGGGATGGACTAGTTCATTGAATTAATATTAGTAAAGTGATTATTAAACAAAATTCTTTACATTTTAAAATATTAAGTTTTCATCAAGTTTAAGTCTAGTTAAACATATTTAACAGAGATTAGACTGGCATATCTGGGGCGTACGAATTGTTCCGCCGAACCAGATACGGAAAGGACAGTACCACGCTGATCACCACCTTCACTAGTTGGAAAGGCAGTTTAAGAAGAGGAAGAAGCAATAGAAAAATGTAATTATTAAGTTTATCCTTCATTACTTACTGTTGATATCTTCAAGAGGCACTGAGGCAACAAGTGCCAATCCAATGAAAATTACTACAAAAATTATTGGCACCTTCATTGTGTACGGTTAGTGTTAATCTGAAGAGCGACAGTATTCCAACTTATTTATATCTCTCCCATCCACACTTCCAATGCTTTGACGTTAAGCATCATAGCAGGCAAGTAACATTTAAGTTAGTAACTATCGTTAATATCGTAATCCAATACTTACTTAACAGTGCTTGTTGGATTCGTTGCGCGAAGTGAACAAGCAATGGATGCTGCATGTAACGAGGTGTTCCAAATGTTCTCCATTTCAGAAAGTTGCGCGTAGGGGATGTAGCGAATGTGGAACGTAAAGGGAATACCCGGCGTCAATTTCTCTCATAACAAATTGCATCCAATAAATCTATTCCCGCGTTGTACAAATTGAAACTGTAATATTTTGTAAGCAAAGCCGCAAGTCCTTCGCAAGTATAATGGCATACGTTAGGTTAGAAATACTTGTTTAAATTGAATTCGTGATAAGATATCACATTATTTATTATACAAACATTCGTCTGTTCGCTGAAAAATTATATCAGTGTGTCAAGATTCTCGCACTAAGCTATTCTAACTCATCTGTTGTGTCAATGTATTAAGTATTAGTATATTTCTAATACGATATAAACGGCTTAATGACTAAACTCATTATACCAATCGAAGACTATTATTTTTTTAATTACAGCTGTTTCTAAACACAAAAAAAATAGTACATCACATGTACGTGACATATATACTGTACATTTATAATATATAAAATTAATAATAATCAAAATACACTAGTCTGAAGCTCTTAAGGAACTAATAGTCTTAAAACATCAATTCTGGTGATGTAGGTTAATAAAAAACTGTTGAAATCGTTTTAACCGGTTTTGATATACAAGATCCAACAGATTTAGCGGCTAAGTAGGTAGGTACATTCCCGTATACCGGTCTGGCCGCTCTCCAGGTCGCAACAAGGCTATAGAGTTCAAAATTAAATACTAGGCTTTGCAAGAATTAGAGGACTGAGGCTCTTCTTTATCGTCAGACCTTTTAGCTCCGTGAGACAGTTCATTGTCTCTTGTTAATACTTCTAGACTTGAAGTGTGTTATAGTTAGAGCGTGCGGCCTTCACTCCGAAGGTCGCGGGTTCGAGTATCGGCATGTACCGATGACCTTGATATTTAAGTTGTGTACATTTTTGAACTTTAATAACAACAACGAAATACAAACGGTGAAGGAAAATATCGCGGGGAAAGCTTCACGTGACTTATGACTGACTGACTGATTGACTGTTATGGTGTTATACGTATTGAATTCATGTATATATATTTATATAGGATGTACCCCGAGATCCAGTGCCTCATCACGAGATCTCCGAAACTATTACACGTGAACACTTAAACTTTGGAATTGATATTGCTTCTGCCGTTTAGAGATCATCTTAGAATGGAGCTTGCAAAATTCCTTCCCTGCAGGTAGTTACGGTGGTGTTACAGCCAGCAAAGCAGAAGAGAAACAGCTAGCTACCAATATAAATATACATCTAGTGAAGACTGCCGGTATCTGATCTTGCGGTGAAGACTAGGCAGAAATTCAACAGTCATTGGTTCTTCGTTCCGTTAATGTAAGAAGTGTAATAATGTTGCTTATCTTTTTTATTTATTCTATAATACAAAGTGTAGCTTTTCTTAACATTAAGAGACTACAAATTAGCAATCTCGAAGACGAGATTGTATTTTGTAAAGTCTGAATGTGCACTAGTAACATGAATTAAAGTTGTATCGTTAACTCTACAAGGGCTAATTGTTTGCATCATTAGTAACAGAAAAGGTAACTAAAGTATGTTTAATATAGAATAATTTAATTTATATAGCTTATATGAAAAACTGTGTTAATTTTAATTCAAGTAACTTGCTTAGAATTTCAAGATGGGAACATTTATTATCTGTAGTATATTGAGCGGTCATTACCGAGGGATAGTTTTTTGCGGCCCCAGGAACAACGGGTCGAGTCTTGTCCGCAATATATTTTATTCTACGAGAGCAATTCACAATAAGTGGACATGATGACACTGACTGATATATTTCTTATTGGAAGCGTTTTAGATATAGTTTTTTTTTTTATAAACTATCGATAACGCTTCTACATGACTTTTAGACATATATTATATTACTTTAATCAATATCGAGCGAGATGATGTTTAAAAGTATGCAATTACTCTGTCGTGTGTAATAAATATCCAATTATTATATAGCGATATATTTTTTTTTAAGTCATTCCCCTGCGTATGGCGGGTCAGGTCCTTTAATAGTACTTTTAAGCTTTACTTTACATTTCTCACTTATCATTCTAATTTCCTTATTTCTAGATACTACATTCTCTCCTTTCGTCCATCTTCTCTATCATACCTATTCTTATCTTTCTTTCTTTTTATTCTCCTCCTCTTTTCTCTCATACTCCATTCCATTTCCTTCTTTCATACCTCTCGCTGAGTGAAGACACCGTCGCCTCGTCATGTCTGGAACAATTCTTTCTGGCTGTAATAAAGCATCCACTTTTCGACTCTTTTCCCCTTTTCCTTTTTATTTGTTTAATTTATCTTTATTTCTTTGGTTTACATTATGTAGCGATATGTTAGTCTGTGAGTAACATATCAGAAATTTTTACATCGAAGATCTATGATAACATATAATACTTTAACATAGTTCTTATGTCTAGGATAGAAAAGGTTGTAAATTTTTATTTTCATTAAATATCTGATATTGTTTGAACAGTGCTGTGTTTGATGATATTACTAAAGTGAAGTGTCATAGGATTTTGATTATGTGAAACATATGAATAAGTTTCTATGTTACTTGCTGTTGACAAGGGTTTTACAAAATTTTATTGGGATTAGAAACATTGCTAAATATTGTTATTTATGTAAATGGTGACAAGTATAAAACAAGTGCGGAACAGTGTCAGTTTTTGTTTATTACTCAAGTGGAAGTACGCTCCGTAACATAATTCAAACTCGTTAACCATCTGAGTAAATAGTATCGCAGCAGGGTTCAATTTGTTTATTGACACGAGCATACAACTTAATTGATTGCAGACTGTTCCGTTGAGAGCTTTCCATTAACTGATTTAAGAGATTTATATATATAAAAAAAAATAGACTAATCCATTCTGTTGCTATAATGCGGTATTGTGGTTTGTCGTTCGTGGAAAATGGTTTCTGTAATACTTTTTACTGGTCTTTGTTGGAAGAGGATGTCCGGATTTCGATGCATAAATTTACAGGAAAGATTAAAACTAATTTATGCAAAGGTTAGTATGTAGAATAGTAGACGTGGAATAAAATTAAGTGTGAAGCCCAAGACTGAACGCGATGGCGAGTTACTGTGCACGCCCTTTGCCCCATCTTGAGACCATAGGATGTTAATTAAAAAAAATAGTATGTAGAATACTTTAATGGGTATAGTTTTAATCGATTATGATTCATAACGTTTGACTTACGACGTGAAACGTGTAAATATGATTATTTTCTATTCTACGAAGCGACGATACGAGCGGGACGTTCACCTGATGCTAAGTCATACGTCCGCTCATAAAAGCGTGACTTATGATGTTGTACACTCGTCTCGATGACACTTAAAATGTTAGTAATTTCACTAGCTACCACGCCCTTTAAACCGGAATAAAGTGATGTTTGCACACTACTGTATCGCGGCAGAAATAGACGATGCGGTTGTACCTACATAAACGGTTTCCGACAATGGTCTTGCCACTAGAAAAGTAACTTTACAAGAGACCTGTATTTAACAGTAGACGTCGATTGGTTGAAATGATGATGACGTTTATATGAATGTTATTATGAAATTTTGCTTTCAATGTAAGAAGTTGGAGTATTTTTTTTTTTTCAATATAATTGTCACGGTTTTAAGGTAATGTGAGCCACGGCGCGTGAGAGATATATTACGCAGCCACGGCTGAACGGAGAATCTTCGCAATAACGTCTCCAGGTTCGGATTTAGTATAAGCCTCGTGCCGATATCGTAGCGGTTAACTCCCATTACGCATTCGTAACGCCGCCTGAAGGCAGGTGGAAATGACAAGATTAATAATCTACTCACATCCTGTCGCGAATTGTTACGATAAGCGACAAGTTAAACAAACAATGAAATGTCTTTTAATTAAGTTTTGTTTTCATACTCAATATTCTCTCTCTATCGGAGACTGCCTACGTAGGTACTACCGCAGTTCCTATTTCTACCGACAAACAGTGGTGTGCTATTACTGCTTCCGATTTAAAGGGCGTTGAAGCTAGTGAAATTACTGGGGTAACGAGACTTATCTTATGTCTTATGCGTCGAGCGCAATGTGTTGCTGTGTATATCATCCAATCAACTAGCACCATATTGTTATGGGAGTGCGTAACGCATTCCATCAGGTGAACGTCCCCCACTCCTCTCGTCGCTAAATTGAATAAAAAAAAGAATTTTTGTAGTACCACATTGCAGGGAGAAGGTTGCAGAGGGTGTGAGGGTTTCCGTCCAATATCTTACGGAGCTCAAGTCAACCTCACCAGCACGCGGTGCACCCTGCTGGATAACACATGAGGCTCTGACCACTCACCAACCCGCACTGGGCCAGCGTGGTGGGCTAAGGCACAATTTCTTCCAATGAACTATAACAAGATCTTTGTGGGAGGCCTATGTCCAGCAGTGGACGTCTAAGGGTTGATATTGTAATGTTGCCGAGAAAATAAATATTATTTTTATACTATTGTTGCCGGCGAAAGTACTGTATTATACATACTTATGTAGGCACACGACGAGCACAATGAGGTTAAGTGTATACCGTCCCATCTAGTGCCACTTTGTTAACCGGTATATCACTAACATCAGGTGAACATCTTACTCGTGTTGTTGATTTGTTAAATAAAAAAAAAATCAATCGCGAGTGCTGCCCAAATGTTCCGTCTTGCAAGAGACCGGGTGAAATATGATGAACTGACCGCCAACCTTCGCTAGTAGAAAAAGCATCTTAAGAAGAAGAAGAAGAACTCTGTATCAGTCAGTTTTTATCGGCACCAGAATGCAGTCTAGTCTAGTATGCATAAACTACATTATCAGATAAGATCTAGACAGTTTTACGAATTGTATATAGTGATCTAGTCCAACGTTGTGTACAGATATTTTTGATACCTTATCACGATGGCATTATTTATTTTACCTTAATCTGAAAAGTCTGTTTTTTTGTTATTCATCTTAATTATAGTGTGGACTTTGCTCAATGAGTTTGACATGACATTAGATGATAACAACAAAAAAAATATTTACTCAAAGAAAACATTGTTGTTCAGATGTTTTACACGTAGCGACAAGTGACATGTGTTCTTAAAGTAATACGCTTGCCCATAATATCGTGGCGATAGTTAGGATGATATACACTGCACCACATTGTGCTCATCGCCTTGAGACACAGGATGTTATGCTATCCATAACTCAGTAATTTGAAGCCCTTCAAACTGGAACGCAATACTGTTTGGCAGCAGAAGTTTGTGCCGCAGCAGTAGACGGTCTCTGACAACAGAGACCTAAAACAAGCTATTTTTTTTTAGAATAAAATTAGTGCAAAGAGTTAATAATAATTATATTTTTAAACTCTGTAATTGACTATATAGCAGATTGGGTAAATAGTTGATAATTTGAGAGCTGCTGCATTGTCGCCTATAGAAAAAAATGAAACTCGAATAGTAAATTCGTATTACCTAGTATATATTAAAGTTATAGTTTGTAATAAAAATTTCGCGAATAAACTTTGTCGTATATAAAAACAAATTGCTGGGAAAATACTGGAATAAATAATAGTTTATCACGCGTACAATTTAAACAAATGTTTCCAACCGGGACATGGTTGTTATAAAACTGCAAGCAAGTGCTCACAAAATTATAGTTCCAATTTTCACAATGCGAAAATAGATTTATTGTATGCAATTTGAAACGGGAAATAAATTAGATTTCCCTTACACGTTGAACAATCATTTCCTCCAACCATTTTGCTCTATTACAATACTACATTTCGAGCAGTTCATAGTAAGGTGTTCACATCACAATCTATTGTTTAGCTAACAAGCAGGACGTTCACCTTATTGCTTATAATGATATGGTTCTTGTTAGTATATATACTGCCCCACATCGCCTTGTTCACTGGCTTGAGATATAGCTTATTGTCTCGTTACCCTGGTATTATCAGTAACTACAGCACTCTTCAAACTGAAATACAAAGAAGGAAAACAAGAATATATATTATAAAGATGATAATGTAAGAAAGTATGAAAGAAGAATAGAAAGTATTGTAAGTAGGAAAAGAAAAGAAGGAATAAAAATAAACACAAAGAAAAGAAAGACGTACTCCCTCCCAACACAAGTCGAGAGGATCTATAAAAAAAAATTCAATACTGTAATGCATATTATTTTTTATCGATTGAAATAGGAGCTTTTTATACCCACGATCCTACGATAATCGTTGATGTAGGCTTTGGTGGCAAAGCGTACTATTCTAGAAGTAGCCTAATTCAATTTTCTCTTGAAGATACTCAGATAATAGCTGGAAGGAAACAGTGACGCCGGAAGGCTGTTCTAAACCTTCTCTGTTTGCATAAAATAGGTCCAAGCGAAAGCTTTGTCCGACTAACCTCTCAACTGAGTTCAAAAACTGGCCTTCTAGTAAGTGGTAATCTATTCAAAACATTTACTACATATAAAGAGATTCTTCTTCTTCTTCTCTTTCGTGTACTTCATGACTGAAGGTCGTGCTTGTCATGAAATGCGCTTAATGACTCTGCTCTCTTAGTATCTCGCATCATTCATGACAAGTTTCATGGGAAGATAGTGCAGTGGTTTCCCCTTGCCTTCTGTAAAGAAGATATATATATATATATATAAGATTAAAAAAAAAAACATGACGATAAAGAGATAGTCATGTTTTTTTTTAATTAATGTAAACTCATCGAATATATAACTATTGCCATTATAGACGCCAGATAAATAATAGAAAGTGGAAATTCTCCTCTGCGAAATTGTGAAATCTTTTCCTAGTATTTCTTTTTGTGTAGTATTTTCTTTGAGTGCTTCAGTGCGTGACCCATGAACTACTTACACAATGACGACTGTACTCGCACACAAGCACACGCGTAAAGCTACAGTACCTCTTAACACACAGTCACCCCAGGAGAGGCTACAAAGGTGTAAGGTATATCGCACCGCACTTTGCGTACGGGCGACGCATTCTATTGAGGCAGCTTAGCGAAGCAAGCACTAAAACGCTTCTTACCTTTCAACTTTAAGGCCTTTGATACTCGGTACGATTTCAGGCAATCGTTTGATACTTTCTCAGGTATTATTCCACGATATGTATGTTATAAAACAGTAATTATAAATTCTATGTATTGTCTGTATTAGTATGTTTAGAGTTTATCAAACTATCATTTATCCTACTTACGTCTGTTATCTAAATGAAAAACATCTATCATTATAGCAGATGAGATAAAAGAGTATCTATTTGATGAAGTAAGAAAGACACTTTGCTTACTTGAAATATTTTCTCTAAATACTGTCGGTCTTCGAATATAGGCCTCGTCTTCATTTTTCCATCCCTCTCGATCCCTCGCTCTCCGCATTCATTCTCTAACCATTTGTCGGCAGAAGTCAGGAATATCTACAATTTACAAGTAATACATAAATTACATATGAGATAATAAGAAATATGAATAGTAAAATAATATAGATGCGTCCTAGTTCTAGATTCAGATGGCTTGACAATATCAAAACTTAACAAGGCTATAACATTAAAAATTATAGTAATTACAGTAAGACATCAAAGAGATTAGTATATTTTGAATTATTCGCAAGCTTTACTATGTTTTGACTGAATGCCTGGTGAATAGGGAAATAAAAGACCTATAAAGAGAAATGTTCCAATTTACTCGAATCATATCTTAGATTGAAAAAAAAATTGTTTCTTTGAAGTAACTTATATGATAATTGTCACTTGACTCTTATTCTGATTTAGATGGACATTATAATGTTTATTTTGATAACTTCTATTAGTCGAATAGTTTCAACTGCAAATGTTTTCCACACTCAAACTGTTGTAACACTGGTAGACAGTGTTGTAAAAAGTAAAGTTCTATGAAATTTAATTGAAAATTTCACAGTAGCTTAACACGTCATGGCTGCAGAGACAGGAGCAAATATTACAGTTAAATCTCTTTGTTTGGCAGCGGGATTTCCGCACTTCGATAGCAGGAACGCTTGTGACAAATTACCACACGCTCGAGCACGACAACTGTGGTCAGGAATAAATTTTTCGCAAATGTTTTCTTTTAATCGTATAACTTCTATACTATTTCATAATAGATAGAAATATATATTGTTAGACCTTCATTGGTGAAATTAAGAGAACCTAAAAATGTCCTCTTAACGTCACAAATCAAAAATTGTTAATTTACATAATAATCTTAACTTTGTATTGTTTTAAAAAACCTTAAGATGATCAGACGTAAATGATTGACTTTGTGTTGTTAAGATTGTATTTATAAATTTACATGGAGCTATTTCATCATCATCATCATCATTAGGTGCCCTCTTCAAACTGAAGTTTGGCGATCAAATTATGGTGATATTTACCATTTGTTTAATAGATATTCTTGTAGATTCATGTCCTAATTCAGAGTGTTAGGTCACAATAATAAATTTGCCTTATGCAAGCGAAAAGCTCAGATGGTAATAAAGATACAGGACGAGATATAAATAGAAGGAAGTATTAATAAAGATGGCTTTAAAGGAAACCAAGAAAATGATATGTATTTTCTGAGTGCATTCAATATCATGAGATACTAGTGGGTGGCGAATTCCATCTATGCCATATGTTATCGCTTTAATAAAAACTTTTTAAAAACAATTTTGATCATAATCATACTATAGTTATTTTATTATAATATTATTAAAGAAAATAAAGGATCTTTCACAGAGTGTTCAACAGCGCATCAAAGGATAAATTCCAGTCAATGATATGTTAGGAATACTTCCAAGTAATACAGGGTTGCAATAAGTCATGAATATCTTTATATTGTATAAAAAACGTTTATCAACAAATGGGTAAAGTGGGGGATATAATAAGATAGCTGAGAGGGCAAAGTATCCTACTGGGGTTTGATATAATAGGAACCAGGGATGTTAATATTATGCGAGGATTATGTTCTCACAGTTACGACGCTGGACACCAAGTGACTATGCATTACTGATATGAGTGCATATTTAATTTAATTATAACTCTCTCTTAAATAACTTGAATATGCTTACGAGGCAGGAGCTTATAACATGAAAGACCTTAGTTTGATTCCGGGGACGGAAATGTATTAGGTTTAGGATAAGGTTTGATAGAATAAACCTGGGTAGCTCCATATCTCTTTAAAACAATATTGTTTGTTCTTTGGTATGTTACTGTATTACAGTAGACATACATCTTTGAGGTATTCTATTATAGTCTTTAAGGTGAGAAACCTCATCCAGTTTCAGCAACGTGTGAAATGTAAGTCAATTGTTAGCTATCTTTACGAGGAGAATCAATCGTGAAGGTCGCGGGAAGATACTAGATATGGATAGCATAGAACCGATGTAGAAATCTTTGAGGAAGCCAGGAGAAGGAGCCAGGAGAAAGTTGAGCTGATAATGATAATGACTTTAACGCATAGATAAAAAATTACCTCTAATATTTCACAAAACTGCAACACTTCATTTTGTAATTAATTTATCATAAACTTTTGCTGCGAAATATAGAAGTGAAGATAGAAATATTTTCTGTTTGTATACGACTAAGATAAATAGCTAGGCAAACTCAGTAAGCTAGATCTAGCGGTCTCTGAAGTAGTAAAAACAAGTAGCTAATAAATTGACTCGCTGTGACGTTCTCTACTCTGCGCGCTGTAATCGCACTCCACCATTTATATCTTTCTATATTGTTTTCTTTGCGTCTGGAAGCCACTTAGAAAAATTACGGCTGTGCATTGTCTACGTAACTTACATAGCCTTTTATTAACTTTATTTATGTGTTTATAAATAACTTTCTTTAATTGAAGCTGGTTAGGGATTTCGGAACGAATTTTCTTTAAACTACGACCTTAATACAACACTATCCTTTACAGAGGAACTCTTGAATTCTTGAAGACTTAAGACTTGAAGGTTTAAGAATAAAGTATTGGTATCGATGAGTTGGAAGAATTATTATTAAGATTGTGTGAAGCTGGTGAACAAGATAATCTTTAAAAATATATACTTTCACCAACCATTTCTAATTAAGATTTCGTTTACAGTCAAATATAATAAAAGCTTGCTGCGACTTTGTTCGTACAAAACTTAAATAAAAACCGACAAGTTCAATACAAACAAGCTTAGAATACTTTAAAGGCAGTGTAAACAAAAACAAGAGATTAGTAGTGTGGAGTAAAAGTCAAACCGAACCAATGAAGGATTATGTTTGTAAACTGTACGTAAGTTTACTTTGTATACTTTTAAACGTTTTTTGATTACATCTACATCACGAGCTGTTATATAAATTATTTTAATAGGTTTTGCTTTACTTGTGACACTATCATATATGTTCAGACGTTTTTTCCAAATTTATCGCTACTTAGAATTCTTTGGAGTATATTTTGCATCGAAGAAATTGTTGGTTACTAAATGTCCACAACTAAATATTATAAGTAGACAACTATAGTGTTAATATACATTAGATATCTAAATTTTATACATTATAGAAAGAAAACTTTGGTTTGGTTTAATAAAGACAGATGTTGTAAATTTGCAGATAATGTTAGACTGTTTGGATGCGAGCAACGCGTGATCGATCGAGGCGGAGATCTTGAAGGAGGCCTTTGTGCAGCAGTGGACGTCTATCGGCTGATGATGATGTTGAACTGGCAGTATTCATTACAATAATATATGCAAACATATAATCCAATAAATGATTTTTTATATTCTTATTGACAGTGGAAAAGCAGACGTCAATCCATACTATAGGTCCTGGTAAATCTGGCGCACAGGAAAGCGATAGGCGAAGCCTATCTTCAGTAGACGATGGTAGGCTGTAATAAAAATGGGAGAGTAAGAGATGGGATAGAATACTCCTACGGTCACTCTTAACTTCCGCATACCAGAATAAGAAAAAGGAATACTATTACAAGAATAAGGTGGTGATTATCCTCATGAAATTAACGAGCGCTCTCCAACATGTACACCAAAATGGAAGTCTACGTCTAGCAGCGGACATCAGGCTGAAATTAAAAAACCGGTTTACAGTTATGGATTTGAAACTATAATATTAGGACAAATTCAAATTTGCTACTTCCGTCTTAATGCTCTCGTCAAGGACGTAAATCTTTCAGTAAACAACATAGCAATTTATTGGCGGCTGTTTTTCGGGCCAAAAGGGAAGTTATATTATTGTAACTTTGCTACACAAACAACTGGTTACCCAATGTTGATTTATAAAAATATCGAATATTTCCATTTACCAGAACTAAGTTAGCGTAATGTTTGTCTTAATAACTAACACATATATATATTACTCCTTTCTTACTCTATTAGTTATTTTGAACTTATTTCAATCATAACTTTTTTATGACTGGTTACGAAGGTTTTAATTTTAGAGATCGTGAAGGTCTATGTGTAGAGTTTAAGTTTGTTTTGATTCGGGGTTTTTAACCTTAATTAGTTCGTCATTATCAGCTGATAACCGACCACAGCTGGACATAGGCCTTCCCCAAAGAATGGGTAGAATTAGTTCGTCATTCAGTGGAATTAAAGATCTTTTATAATTATAATATAGCATTGAAATTGTTATTAATATGTGTATATGGAGAGTGAATTTATAATATACTTATATGTTGTATCGAAATTAACTCACTTAAGTTGTAGTGCTTGTATGTAATAAGTTTCTCGTTAGTGGACTCGATTGCTTTGTGGTTACACACAATAGCCCGATAAGCCAATTACCATACGCCTTGTTGTTGTACGTTTGTATTTGACGTTATTTGGTTACACAACAGACCGCTGACGAAGTAGTCAAAGGAATTTAAACTGACTACCAATTTACTTTTGAAATATGGTAACGTTTTAATATCTATTACTGGTGGTAGGTCTCTGTCGCCGGAGACCGTCTAGTTAGGTACCACCGCAACGTCTACTTCTATCGCCAAGCAGTAGCGTGCAAATATATTATTACTGTGTGTTATCATCCTAACGATCGCCAAGTTGTTATGTGCAGGCGTATCACTTATCAACAGCTGAATGTCCGCTCGTCTCTTCGTTTCATAGAACAAAAAAATCTAATATTGAAGATATACACAAAACATATTTTTGGATATCATCATCAGCCGATAGTCATCCACCGCTGGACAGTCTATCGGCTATATTTTAGGATTATGGCTTATAGAAATCTTATTTATTTTGATCACAAGACAATAACCATGAAGCCATTTTATATTGATATCTTAAATATTAATGTTACGTTCCCAATAGTAAATTCACTAATTAAAACATGAATAATACAGCTTAGCTGCTAAAAGGGATAAGATACCCTATTCAGCCATTATCCGTATGATTGTGATAGTAGTCACTACTGATAACAATATTTTTGTTTATTTAATTCAAGGATCGCCGAAGGAAGAAGGACTGTAATATAGAATTAGATTTGAATGGTGGACTTGAAATTTGTCAGAAATATTCCTACCCGGCAGCAACCTTCCGGCCCCCGTGCTCTCTCTCATTAACACCATCCCCGCATCTCCCTTTGGAGAAGGAACTTTGCAGAATCCATTGTTAGTGAATCCTTAAATGACAGAAGAAATATCTCTACCACATTTTGAATCTTTAATAGTTTTGGAGATTCTCTCTGTATATGTATTCATTCCATACGGTGCTTGAGTGGGGCCCGCGTACCGGTAGACGTAATGTTCGGAAGCCTCCCACAAGGTGGACCGATGATCTGGTGAAAATCGCCAAAACCGACCGGATGCGATGTGAAGTTCTTTGAGTGAAGCCTATATCCAGCAGTGGACGCCTGTCGCATGATGATCAAATAGATACATTATATTGATACGTTAAATAAAATTTATGAAACTACAATTTCAAAGCTTTTCTACATATTAATCTTAATATATTATCTGTATCATAGAATTTATTACCCATTGATTAATAAGAAATATCAATAAATTCTTTTCTGCTTGTGTTGTAAATATACTGCACAGATGTAATGAACAGGGCGTGAATCCAGAATATATCAGACTATTGTTGTTGGTACTCAGGTTCGCGGAATCTGATTAATAGTCTATCAGGTTCTGTTTGAGTCATACATTGATAATCGATATGAACATTCAACTTGAATTGTAGTTATAACTCAAAGGAGGTTTACCTTAAAATTAATATTTATTAGATATTTATTATGTATGTAAATATTCGCAAGGCTTGCTAGACTAAGCCCTTAGCCTCCGAAGGTATTTGTCTTGAGATTGTTTTTCATCACCTTTCACAACTCCTTTTTTTATGTATGATATGTACATTTAATTACCCAATACTGATGACTTCAATTATGGTATGAAGGAAAGATTATGTTTCATTATGCAATAAAATAAAAAATATACTATCTTCACGTTTGTATTTAAGAGGTCATATCCTGTAATGATGATATACAAATATAGGGAAATATGTTATGTTTTGGATCATATTGTTTTATGTAACCCATTAAAAAAAACAAATGGCAACTTATATTGATTTAATAAATAACTAATGCGTTGAGTTGTACTTCTTAATGAGCGTTTCCTTTGATAAGATTTTTTATCGACTTTTAAACGTAATGTTACGAATACAGGGCAACGTTCATGCGTTACAACTACCTGACTAACTAGCTGATACGTTTACGACAATTACCACAAATCTATCAAAATAACGTATATAAATAAATAGCCATTTGATGTTCTCGCTGCTGAGCTTGGATCTTCTTAATAGAGAGAGAAATAAGACAATTTATCCGCCACGTCGGCCAAGTGTAGATCGGCGGAGGTTATATATTATGTTTACAAAAACTTTTGTTCAAGAAACATATCGGTTTCCTTATTATGTTTTCCTTCAACGTAAGCTCAATTTCAGTGAAGATGGAACCGCATTTAAAAAATAATAATTATATTAAACGTAATAAGACTTTAGTCATAACCACGACAATGATACTTCGGACCAAAAATAACTCTCAACCTTCGACTCTCATAAAACTATAGAAAGGACAATTAGATAAATTAAATTTTATACAACAGTTACATTATTTATGACTTCCAATTTTAGATTATGTAATATAATAGCGAAAAGAGCAGATTTAATACGAATACGTAATATTCAAAGCAAAAAGAAAAACAAGGGTTGACAAATCGGTCCATAATGCCCCTGAATTAACACACGCCGGCAGTTGAAAGGTTAACTTGTCACGAATTCCCGTGCCGTTTGCCTGAATAAAATATTGCGCTCACAGTTAAAATGGAAGACTTAATTTTAACTTTGCTACGGCATTACCAAAATATACGGCTCGCCAGTACCTCTGAATATTCAGGTTTCAATGACTCTGTACAGTGATATCGCTCACGACTGAAGACAGCATAACTTATGTTATATCTATTGAATATTTATTTACCATTAGATCTTTTCTATCATTCTCTTAGTAATTCTATATGTATATATTAATGTATTCTGGTACATTGCTATCATCACATTTGAAGCTATACATAAATAAACATATATGCATATTTTACAAATCGAGTAATTTTCACTTGCGTATTGAACAGGGTAGTGAAACCTTGTATTAAAAAGGACAGGTAATGGAGTAGAGGGAGGCGGATTTATTCATATAAGACAAAGACAAATGTGAGATAAAGGAAAACTCAGCAAGGACAATCTATCTTCACCTTTACAATGGCGTCCAATTCTCTTCAACACGTAGTATTGTGGCAGCATCAACAATGTAAGGAAGGTTTGGTTTATAATAAATGTTTTCAGAAGAATAACAATTAAACTTGTGTTTTCCTAATCAAATCATGATACAGCGTCTCATTGGAGTCGCCACCTTGATTTGTAAGTTTAACTAAAATCCAATCAAATCCTTTTATAGTAAATAGATTTTCAAGAAATATCAGGTTCAGGGTATACCACAAACATTAGACTTGTTACTACAGTAACCTTTACACTAGTACAATATGAACATATTTTTGGTTAGTGGTGAAAAGAGATGCAGCAGTGGAATTTCTTAGACAGAGTTCAGCAACCACTTCTACATAATAATTACTTATAAACTTTTATAGATTATATGTATTTCTAGTAGATAAAGCTAGTAGTTAAGCGTAATTCAACAATAAAACTTTGCAAGCTACATTAGATTTGAATCTATGTACACTTTAATTAACAAATCGTCCACGCTTAAAGAGTTGTTTGGGAAAGCATAGCCTCATTATTACTCGGTCCAATAGGTCTGTAATTGAAACAGGTATATCATAGAAATCGCTTCATTTTAAGTCTCATATCTTCAAGTTCATTTCATTAAGTTGCCTTCAGAAAAAAATCTAAGCAATTCCATTTGGGTCGACCTAAAAGTTCAACGCATTATCGCACACGAATGAGCAAATGTAATGGACCTAACATTAAAGAGATTTTCACCCACTAAGTTTTATTACTGAACTCGGGAAATTTGCAAAAAAAGAACTTTGAAACGGATAATGAAAACTTAGCCATCTTTAACACAGAGCTATATTAATACTATTCACAGAATTGAATATTCTGTTTCATTATTTACCTCGAACTGTAGTGCTATAGTTAAGTGGAGTATGGTTGTTTGACAGAGTTTCCTGGAACTATGAACCTTCCTCACTGATAATTAAATCTGCTGATATAGGAGCATTATATATCAATATATTAAATCCGCTGTATTCGAAGCAGGCACGATCTTTCATCCACATGTGAAGGAACAAAATAATGTACATCTCCTAAACAAACATCGCCGATTCGACGCGACAAGAGAAAAATTACATAGATACGTAAAATGCGAACTTTTCTTTTTCGCTTACTCGCAATCATTGCCCCCAAAGGAATTCAATCGGAAAAACTATCATAGAATAAATCGATGGTGTAATAACCATTTGGCTTTTACAAAGAATACCCTATAAAGTGACAGATCCATATATTTATTATTTATTGCAGTTATTATTAAAGAGATGTTTACATAAATTTACTATTAGAGCCAAGTAATTGCATACATTATTGAATTCCGGTTTGAGAAGCGCTGGATTTGATTACTTTTTAGATTTTTACGCTTTCAATCTTTAAAACCGGCGACGAACTCAACGAGGTGTTGTGTGAACATGTGCACTTACCATTAAGAGAATGTTATGTTCGTCTTAAAACAATTACTAGCAGTTAGAGGCCAAAATTAAGAAATATTTGGAAATCTTAGGTTCTTTTCCTTGAAGAGGCAAGACGAGCAGGACTTTTGCCACCGGACATTAACGTGATGGTAAGTGATACACCTTTCCATAACAACGTGACGTTAGTTAGAACATTATACACAGACACTGCGCTCGTCGCCTTAAGACATAAGATGTTAGGTTTCATTACCGCAATAGTTTTACTAGATATAGAGCTCTTTAAACGGGTAACTATAATAGTTATAGGTGTTACGGTACCAAACCTCCCATCGGTAATTTAATATTTAAGTGTTCAACAAAAAAATTCTCCTCAGTTAACTGGAAAATAGTAGAACTTTTATAGAAGTTCCATCTAGAAATGGCAACGGCTGTAAGGTCTATTAAATTGTAGAGCTTTTTCTGAGTAAATATCTTATAGTTGTTTAAAATATTTATATACCTTATATCTTTTATTTGAAACCAATTTTTGACCTTATAAAAAAAGATACTTAACTCCATATGTATGTTTTAGATGAGTTTGTGTATCTATCTATTGTCTATTGAACAATTATTTAGTAGTGTTTATAATTGTTGTTAATAATTAAAAATGAGTATGTTGATATTCAGGTACGTATGTAACGAACAGACATTTTTAAAACGTTGAAGAGATGCGAGTAAATTAAATAAATGTGGTTGAGATAGGGAAGGCAATCGGCAAATGGCATACGGCAAAACCTTCTACACTGAATTGCCTTTTTTTTTTTCAGTCATCCTTTTTACTTTCCCACATATCTATCAATCTGGTTTCAGGGACCAACAATTTATATTTACCCCTTTTTCAGGCAACGTCGGATTTGTATTTCCGTTTAAACACATTATTTTAAATTTTCGTTTCACATAATCGTGTCTATTAAAAAAAATATAGTAATCTTTAGAGACAAGAAGATTACGAAAGATAAAAGATTCAGGAAGAGATTTTCAATATTTATACAGAAAATAATAGAAACAGTATCAAAGGCATCGGATATAAAATATTCTTAACAATACAATGTTTTCGTAAGTGTTAGAACTGTTTGGAAGAATAAGTCTGCAAAAGTATAAATCAAAATCCAAAGGCAATATATTCTATTTTAATCAACCATAGTATCTAAAACATTAACCCAAAGATATATTCACTACATCACTGTTAAGGACCACATGGACATTCTATGAACAAATAGATTAAATATACTGGTGATAGGTCTTTGTCGTCGGAAACCAGCTGCAGCTCCAGTCTCCGCCTCCTGACTGTACTGAACAAACTATGTTCCGGATTGAAGGGAGTTGTAGTTCGTGAAATTACTGGGATAACATACTTAATGTCTTAAGGAGACAAGGGCAATGGTGCAGTGTATACCATCCTAATAAGCGCCACGTTGTTATGGTTTCGTATAAGTTGGAGACAAAAACTAACTTAACAAATTGATAAATCATTGTTATTGAAAAGAAATATTTTCTGAATTGTCTTAACTGTTGTAGTAATTTGTTATTGTAACTGAAAGTCCTTTTTTTGTGTGACAGGGATAAGAGATGCATCTTTTCAATAGAGAATAGGGAAGATTAGTGAGGTCGCTTCCAAAGCCTCGCATCCTTGGTACAGCGAAGTCGTGGCCTATTCAACATAACATGGAAGTGCACTTTAGTTGTTTTAAAATGCTGCCGACCGAGGCAATCGCTTATTGACTTCCACTTAGGGTCATGTGTAAAAAAACAGTTTCATTCAACAGTCAATTACATTCATCTAACGCTCTGACTCTCGGAGTAATCGTCTATACTGTTTGTGAAGCTTTGAAAGTTCGGAGTCCCTGTAAAAGGTATCATTCTTTTTGATATTATATGTTCAACGGGATTTCTACTTTAACAATAAGAATTTCTACAAAGTACTGAACACGGTATCATTATGAATTATCAATACAAACTCCTATTAAGCTTTATTAAATATATCAATAACTTTCAAGTAGTCAAACTTGATCTCATTTTACATTAACTTTGACTCGTATAGTTTATTTTAACAAAATATTTACAAGGTAAACATATTGTTTCGATAAATTCTTCTATCGATACATTAAGACACTATATTATAATATAATACCAAATAAATGTGGTAGAGAAACATAAGAAAAATATTCTAAGGTCCTTAGATCAAACAAGGTGGTAAATTTAACTTTTTTTTCTCACTCAGCCGATTTCGATGTGAAACTGCAAGCACCCTGAATAATATGTGAAGCTATAAATGATTACGGTCGTTGGGGTTAATCGTTAACCCTTTTCCCTGACAAATCTCCTGTATGTGTCAAAAACAGGAAGTGAAATAAAAACGTCAAGTCAGTTCAAGTAAGCGAAACGCAATCGTTGGACCCAAGCAAATCCTCGTATAATTGTCGACGGCGTTAAAGTGGAAATTGTTACGCTGTTATTATGAATATTAGAAGATAATACTAATAATAGGTAACAGCCCTTAACCTTAAGCTATTGAATGTATCTCTGCATATTGTAGTTCTTAGAATTCCGCTGGAGCTGTGGTGCTCGAAAGCCAATGCATTCTCTTGGTCATGAAAAAAGACTAATAATAGGAATCAGTTGACTACAAAAAGATTTTCATATATATGTGTATTTAAAAACAGTTATTGTATTAATGTGAGACGTAAACTTTTTTAAAAACTTATATCTTAAGTGTGAGTTTAAATATATATGTTTAAGTGTCAGAGGGGTGTAAGGGATCCCGCACAACAACTCACGGGACCCAAGTTAACCTCACCTGCTTGTGGTATCCTGCTAAACAACAAACGAGGCTCTGGTTCCCAACAACTCGCATTGGGCTAGCATGATGGAAAATAGCTCAAATCCCCCAAATGAATCTTTACAAACGACAACCCTTAGCGCTTGGGGGTATTGGAGGCTATGTTGACCATACGGTCGTGAGAATCCGCTGGATACGGGCAGCGCAGTTCCAACAGATGTGGAGATCTTTGGGGGAGACCTATGTCTAGCAGGAAACATCTATCTAGTCAAAGTATCTACTTTGATGTAGTAATGTTTATTTGTAATGTTTTTAATATTAATTATTCAGTTTCCTTAATTTATTTCATTTACTTCCGAAACTTATTACTCCATGGGCTAACAAGAAGAAAATATCACTTAGGCACTAAGTATTAATTTTTTTTATCATCGTTAGATTAAGAGTTTATGATACAATATATATAAAAAAATTGAATAACTATTATGACCAATTATAGTCTACTGTTAGGAGATACTTTGACAATAGTAGAATTTGGAAGAAATGTCACAATCGTTAGGTACACATTTTACTGATGGTAGGTCTCTGTTGCCGGAGACTGCCTAGGTAAATACCACCGCAGCACCTATTTCTGCTGCCAAACACTAGTGTGCAAATACTACTCATTCAGTTTGATACTGTAGCTTAATTACTGGGGTAACGAGATTCAACAACCCTCAGACGACGAGTGGAATTTGGTGCAGTCTATATCATCCTGACTAGCGCCAAGTTATGAACAGGCGTGTCACTTACCATCGTTCGTGTCGTCACTTAGTAGAATAAAAAAAAATACAATCACCTATAATATTTGCTTATAACTAAGATAAATAAATAGTCTTTGTATTTTATTATTTACCTACTACTTTATATAACTACTACTTAATATAACTACTACTTTTTAGTTTCTTTTACTACTACTACTTTTTTATTTCCCTTTTAGAAGGAGAGCTTCAGAGAAAATTGGTCCGACGAAGCTTTATATATTTAATACAGAATGCCATATTTACATTATATTTCATCATCATCATCAGGTGCTCTCTTCAAACTTCAGTTTGGCGATCAGATCGGGAAAACCAATGCGATCCTCAGCTACGGTATTTTTGCCTGGTCCACTCCTTCATGTCTTTATCACATGTAATACCATATAATTGACATTATTTACAAATATACATCGATATATTGTATTTTATTAATATCCCCGTTGATGTAAAAAGGGGTTGCTGTGTAAAAATGACTCGCGAAATATAAAATACACATAATGCGATCGCAATATGAAGGACGGCCTCCATTTTAACGTCAAGTTCGCGTGAAATGAGTTTACGGGTCATTCACGTTGTTATAATATACAGATTGCTGTCATTATTCAAAGGGGATGATTTATTAAAAGTCTCTAATCATAAAAAAAATAACATAATCGGCTTCTTATTTTTATTGTTGGTTAAGACCACGTAAGATTTTTTATGTTAAAAAAAAAAACAAGCAAGTCTTGAACTAAAAAGTGCAAGATGTCTCTGATCTCCCTTTATCGCAGTTCCCTCCTCCGGAAGCTCCCTTTAAAGGGAATACATAACTTTTTGGGGGCAGAAATAGGCGCTACGTTGATACTTACCTAGACGGTCTCTGGCAACAAAGACTACCAGTGAAGTGGAAGTAGATCGCTGCTGCCATCACCACTACTTATTAGTTACCATAGTAATTTGCTGCTGTAATAGCAGTTAGTAGAGCATACTTTAACATATAAAAGCTTTTTGTCAATTAAGACAAAATCTCGTAAAGGTATATTATTGTTTACTTTTTTTATTTTGTTTATATTTAGATGAATGGTTTACTGTAATGTTTTATCCAGTAAAAATCTTGAGCAACTATATTTCGATAAGCAACACAAAGGGTATAATACCATTCATGAAATAAATGCTTTCAAAGAATAAAGCATAGCCGTTCTAGCGATTACACACGAATCATACGTTTCCGGTGAGGCCTACAAAGGTAACCGTTTCTTGTGAAAGCATATTAACTCATTATGCTTATGCTGACGTCATTCCTTAAGTGATTTGATAGCCGACGGAAGGGGAAACATAAAATCCTTCAGGGATAAATAACAAACCTATACTTCTTCGTATTAATGGGGACCTAGCTTTTGTATGAGGTGCGTGGTTGCAATATTATTCGGCAAAAAATATTTGTATGTTGATCAAGCAGATTTTCCCCGCGGACTTATCGTGACCTTGGGGCTCAGTCGCCGTGGTGTGATAACTGACGGTAAAGCTAAGAGAAACCTACCTAGCCGCTTCGAGTTGGTTGCTCCAGGTGAGCTTCATGAGCTTACCTCGGATGTATGTCGGTGGGTTGCGGAGGTAGGTTGCGCGCTGCCGTTCGCAACCGTGGTGGTGTCGCGGAGGGAGAAAAGTGTCGATATTTCGTTTCCTTGCTCACTTTTTCCTCCGTAGCCGTATAAAGTTTGGCGGCGGAATCCAAAATTAAATCCGTCACACAAAACCATAGATGCCAAGAGAGAGTTTTCTCTCTTGGCATCTATGGTTTTGTGTGACGGATTGGCGCATCTATTGCCCACGTCATGATAAGAGGCCAAGAGGAGGGAGCACTGTATGTTTCGGCACGCCCTTACAGAGGTAGAAAGAAGAGGGCCCAGCCAACCCCATCTCGAGCTATGCGAAAGCGTACCTATGGCCCCAGTAAAGCGACGACGGTAGAACATCGTGGACGTTGTAGTCGGTGTAAGTCCGACATAGCCGTCTTTGCCGCCGCGAGGATAGGTATGCGAAGGCATTTTACCAACGTAAAAAAAAAAAGAAATGCAGACGCTAAGGTTAGTATTTGACCACGATCTCACCGGGTGATAAGTAGTGATGTCGTTTGTGGTGGTAAAGCACACAAACCTAGAAATAGCCTATTCCATTTTTGAAGACACCCTCTGGTCGTAGGTCTCTATTACCGGATACTAAGTAGTTACCACTGTAACGTTTATTTCTGCCACCAAAATGTATTGTGCAAAAGTTACTGGGTTCCGGTTTGAAGAGCACTGTAGCTAGTGTAACTACTGAAATAACGAGACAACATCTTGCCTTAGGCGACGAGCGCAATGTGGTGCTATGCGTTTCATCCCAATTAGCGTCACGTTGTTATCCGCAGGCGTAACACTTACCATCAGGTGAATGTACCGCTTGTATAGTAGCTTAATTGAATAAAATAAAATAACGCCGGCAAATTGTTCCAATCCTTTGTTATCCTTACGGAGGAGTGAATTCAAAGTTAATTTACTTATAGTGATATTGCTTTTAAATTATATCTACATACTATTTATTCTTTCTGAATTTATAAATAATATGTATTGTTATAAACTATTTATTGACTAATGTTATACTTTTCGAAAAGCGGATATATGAGTGTAGTTGTTAAAATGATTGGTCGATATTGAGGGAGGGTGATAGTGTGGCGAACAATGCGGCGTACAACTGGTTTGTGGTATAGCTGAAAGTATGCATGTAAATGACAATTAAAATGGGTTGCTAATAATAGTAAGTGTATGTATAATCGAATTAAATTTAACTGACAGTGAACTATACCATCAATGTTAGTATTTAATGTCGCTAGTTTGATACTAGACGGAATAGAACAAGCTCTAGGAATTAAACATATCTTCAAAGGCCCTCCTGTGAGTAATGAGATGTATAGTTTTCCTTTTTTTTTAAAACAGTTTTAATGATATCACATGACAGTATATTTAATACATTATCCTGTAATGTAGTTTTGTTAGTCTCTGAAAATCACTGGAAGCAGTGTGTAATTTTTTTTTTATTCGAAGAAACGATGAGGCGAAGTAAACGTTGACCTGATGATACCTCTGCCTATAAAAACGTCACATCGTGCCTGTCGCCTTCAGACAGAAATCTCCTTGCCCCAGTAATTTCCTAGTAACGGAACCTTTTAAGCTGGAACGCAGTAATGTTTGCACACTGCTGTTTAGCGGCAGAAATAGTAGCTGCAGTAGACTCCGTCAGTTAACAGACTCCAGAACAAAAGCGTCGGATATAAAACATCGTTTAACGAATGCATCAGCTGTGCAGTTAATGTGAGCGTAAACTTTTTAATAAGAGTCATTGAAGAGGTTTCTAACCGTAGTGGAAAATGCAAATTATAGGAGCTCCCTAAAGTTGAATAATTAGTGGCACAATCAAAACCGGGGATGGAACAATGCTATTGGAGTACCATTGAGCACCTCAAGACTGTTTGAAGACTCCTAAGCCGCAACCCAAAGGCGATTGATCACGCGCTATCCCCTTCCAAGTGAATATTGTTGCGGAAATTGATTTAGTGTGAACTTTATTAAGTTAGTGCATATTCCGTTTGCATAGTTATTGTGTACCGACTTGAACAAGAGGCTTTATTAAATAGTAGTATTTTGGTTGTTTGTTGAATGAAAAAATAATGGGTACTTATTATACATGCAGCAGAAGATGAGAAGCAAATATGATAGATGGAGAGCAAAGGTTCTAACAATTAGTAAGTAGTATGCTACTAGTACTGTATGCAGTTACTGGTTCATGTTTGTTGATTTTATAAAAGAACGGTGTATCGATTGGTGACATTATCCTAGTTAGTTATAATGTTAACGATAGTTAGTTATAGTTTTTAACTAAACGACGAGACAAGCGAAACGTTCACCGTTGATATTTAATAAGATGATATATATATAGCACCACATATATCATTTCTCCTTACTCTAGCACTTTCACTCACTAGCTACAGCGCCCTTCAAACAAGAATACAATAATGCTTGTACAATACTGTTTGGCGGCGTAAACGGGAGCTGCGGTGGTACTCACTACCTACCAGCAGCGATAATATTTGTACAAGTTCGAAGGCTTTGTTAATAATATTAAAGAAGTAAGACATGGTATGTCCATGTTACGTTTAAAAGCGGTGTCAAAAACTATGAAAATCAAAATTTGTCTGGTGTACAGGGTGTTTAACAAACAATTAAGTAAACGACTACAAATATTAGTTATTTATGATGAGAAATAAGTCTTGCAACACATCTTCCAGCCACTCAGAGGGAGGGTAATGAGAAGGCGGACATGCTGGTCAGGGATGCGGCCCTGAAGAGCAAAAGGAGACCAGACTACGAAGAACATCCTGTTTCATTTGTCAAACGGGAACTTCAGCTAAGTTCGATCCCTAAGTAGAACAGGCGCTATGTGGTACAGTGGTGTGGTATAAGGTACGACGACCTCTATAACGCGGAAGCTTTTCCCGGACGCCGCTTCGGCCTATCGCGTACTCCGCCAGACTGATTTGGACACGGTTTTGGTCCAAATATTTACGGGGCACTAGGGATTCTCTGAGTACCTTCATAAGTTTAAGCTCAAAGAGAGTTTCTCGTGCATCTGTGACCCGGGGGTGAAATAGACCGTGATGCACGTCCTGACATGCTATCCCGTATTTAGCCGAATTAGATATAACAGTGAAATAGAAATGAGAAAGAAGATAATATCTCGCAGCAGAGCCTCTCTGATGAGTGAGAACGGATGTCGCCACATATTCTTAGAAGATTGTAGGAAAGTTACAGAGAAAGTGATAGATAAGAATAAAACATAGAGTTAATGTCAAAACAAGAAGAGGAGTAAATGTAATTAGAAAGTATTTAAAAACATAAAATGTAAGAAATGTAAAAGTAGACGTAATCGTAGAGAACTAAAGAAAGTAATATTACGGAAAAGTTCTACGAAATGTAATGGGAAAGAAAAGAACTGTAAGAAATGTGGTGAAGGATAAGAGGCGATGAGTAGTAGAGGCGATAAGAGTAGGCGGAAAGGAATGATAGAAAATATGATGTAGGAAAGAAATGAAAGGAAAAAATGGCGGAAAAAAGTGCGAACGAATGTTAAAATACCCTGCATCATAAAGCAAGGCAATACTGTAAAAAAAAATGCATTTCCCACAGTCTAGAATGTCTATAGACAATATTTAAAGCCCATGCTTAGACTGAGACAGACTAAAATTCACCTTGGGGTTGAAGCTTGCATAGCTACAGCATCCTGCCAGCGATTTCTGGGGCGGCCAATTGGGGTATCGAGGAACGCGTTTTTGACGCTACGATTATCTCCCATCCTTAGCAAGTGGCCCATCCAACGAAGTCTGTAAACTTTGGCTTCTCCCATGATGTTCGGTTCGCCAACCACCCTCTATTTCAATATTGCGTCAGTCGCGCCACCTTTCGTCCTCTCTCTGAGTCGGGATGAAGATCCTACGCCGATTATCCTCTTAAAGCGTTACTGTCTAGGTCTCGCTACCGTGGGATCACATATATCATGATGGGTCTTCGGCCTTGTTTATTAAAATCATTTACTTAACTTAAACTTGAATATTAAACAACAAAAGGAAATACTGCTTTTATAAACAAACTTCAGTTTGAATACTAAAAACTTTTTAAATTATTTACTATTCAAGTTTATGAAGTTTACAGAGTGCATTATCTTAACTAACCTTTACCGTTGGAAAGTTACTTCAGCGCCAGTTACTTACGTGTTCGCGCGGTGAAAATAAATGCTGACGTCGGGGTCACCTCAACTTAATGAGCCAAGTTCGACCCCAATTAAGTTGAACAGTGCTTTGAAGTATTCATTTCTCTTAAACATGTAACTTGTAAACATTTCCTTTAAAATATCAATCCAAATTCTCTTTTATAATATTAGAATTTATGACCTAACTAATGTACTGAATTTGATACTATAAAAGTACTTTTAAATAGTGTTTCAATTTTTTTTTACTTAAGTTACTTTCACATTGTTATTCCTTTCCATCTTGAATTACCATTAAAATTAACAGTCGTCAATGATCCAAAAAGGGAAGATAAACCTTTAATATCATTATCAGCCGATAGACGTACAATGTTGGACGTAGGCATCCCTCGAAGATCATATCTATCAGTTCTGCGCTCCCCTGGTTCCAGTTCTATGCCAACCTCCATCACAGTCAACATGGCCTCTTCGCTTGGAACCAGAGGCTGTGGTTTGCAGGGGTTCCAATGAGTAAATTTAGGCTATTTTCCACCACGCTGGTCCAATGCGGATTGGTGGGAGCCAGAGCCTCGTTTGTTGATTGGCAGGCTGCACCACGAGCAGGTGAGGTTGCTTTGTGTCCCGTGAGTTGTTGTTAGGGTTAGACCCTTTAAAATCGTAGACCTTTATATTTCGACTTTTAGTTAGACGTTCCCTATTTAACCCTAGTTAGTTTAGTATTTTAACCAAATTGTAAATTCAACAATGTTTTAGTATGACTGCAGTATACGCTAGGAACAACTAGTTCCTGCTTTTTGGCAACGGAAGTAGTAATAAGATCCTCGTGAAGCTACATCAAAACTTCCGCAGACATGGTAAACTTGAAAGCATCTTTCATAACTTATGCATCCGTGTGTTGTAAGTTCGTTTCGAATTTATATAATTTTGTGTTAATGAGATTTTAATTTACAGCTTCTTTATTTTCTATGTCATTATTAGCGGATAGATATCCCACTGCTGGATATGGGCTTATCCCAAAGTTCTACAGTCAGCATGGCCTCTGGTACCGCCGTGCACATGGACCGTCGTTTGTAGGGGATCATTTCCCATCACCCTAGCTCAATGCGGGTTGGTGAGAACCAGAGCCTAGTTTGTTGATAATCAAGGTGCACCACGAGCAGACTAGGTTCCTATAAATAAATGACAATAATTGTATTTTTCTTTTATTTAAGGAAACCAAGAGACGAGCGGTATGTTCACCTGAAAGTATGTAATACACTTGCCCATAGAAATTTGACTCTAATTAGGATGATATACGCTGCACCATATTTTGCTTGCCGCTTTGAGACATAAGATGTTGATTCTCGTTACTTTAGTAAGTTATACTATAAAGTCCTTTAAATCGGACATAATAGTGTTCGCACGCTACTGTTTACCTACTTAGACAGTCTTCGGGGACGGTGACCTATCACCAGTACATTTAATTCATTTATACATACAACAGATCTAGAGGTCCTTAACGGTGGTGTAGTGTAAATATCTGAGGGTCAATGGTTTTGGTTTTGGTGGTTGATTGAAATAGAATGCAACAGGGTCAATTATTTCTTTATTTACCTTATATATCTTTCTTTTTGATCTTTATTTACATTTTTGTACGTTTGATCTCTGAAGCGGAGTTAACACAAGCTAGACGTTTTTATTTTCATCATTAAAATGAAAAATGAAAATGTTTTTACCTGTTGATACTGAAATGAAAATGAAACATTTAGAGAGCTTTTCAAATTAATTATATTTTTCATATTTGTAACAAAAAAAATATTTTGTAGCAACCATCTTTGCGGGACGTTCACCTGATTGTAGATGATACAGTTTCACATTGCGCTAGTCGCCTTGAGACAAAAGAGGTCGAGTCTCGGTACCCAAGTAATTTTACTTGCTACAGCGCCCTTCAAACCGGAATACAGTAATGCTTGCACACAACTCTTTGTCGGCAGATATAGGTGCTGCAGTGGTACCTACCTAGGTCTCCGGCAACAGAGACCTACCATCAGTAAGTGTTATAAAGAGATATAGAAATCGAATTTAATATACTTATAACAGTTTAATGTATTTATTATTTGATATTTAACCTTCTCTTGTTATAGTTTAATGACTGTAAATAAGTAGTTAACATATGTATACATACATACATATATATATGTATATACATATTTGATATGTAGTTATATTAAATAATCTCGCAATAAAAACCTTTAACCTTTGTGCTGCAATGTTATTTTTAGCATATTACGTTCTCGTTTCTTTATCATTGTAATTACTGGAGTAACGATACTCGACATATTATGTGCCACGCGACAAGAGCAATGTGGTGCTGTGTATATCATCCTAACTAACGCCACGTTGTCATGAGCAGGCCTATCACCATCAGGTGAACGTCTCGCTCGGCTTTAATAAACAAAAATAAACTTCGATAATATTACCATCTACATAAGTAATTAATATCTACATTAATCATCGTCCGATAGACGTCCACTGCTGGACATAGGCCTCTCTCAAAGATCATCACTGCGATCGGTGCTGGACACCAGGGGGTTAGAGGGCATTTTGAGTCATTTCCTGCAACGCTGGCCCAATGCAGTTTGGTGGGAGCCAGAGCGTCGTTTGGTTATTAGCAGGGTGCACCACGAGCCGTTGAGGTTAGCTTAGGCGCCGGTAGTTCCCTGAGGAGGACGATGGCTGGACTTGGTCTCCGGTCAAGAAAGTACCTTCGAGACGGGCTATACCAGCATAACGTTAGTAAGGTCACGACTGTATTCCGAAGGTCCCGTGCCTTCTCCGAACGCTGAAGTTGACCATCGAAGGGGTTTTTGTTGTATAACTATGACTTACCCTCTGAGTGCAGAGTATATTTTCAAAGGTTTTAACCCACGAAATTAAAAAAAAGCTGTGAATTGTGCGGGGCCTCTTAAACCCTCGTTCATATATATATCTATATATATATAGTATTCAATAAATGTTTGAATAAACATTATTATTTATAGGAGCTTCGAGATATTCTCCCTTAAACATTATCAATGACGAATTAAGTATTTAATTAATTTTCAACCCTTTTAAATACTTTAATGTGATGTAATAAGTACTTCAGTTGCCCAGTTATTAATTCGTTATGATTTTCTAACCGGCATTTTGCATTTCAATTTCGTAATTACTTCTACTCCTTAAAAAAAAATTAATTCAATTATATTACAAACTCCTCGCGCCGAAATTAAATAACGTTAATTTTTTAAGCCCGCCAAAAAGAATTTTTTCTTTTTTTTTTTCGTTACCCAGTATTAGAGATGTACTTGAATAAATTTGAATAATTCTCTTTGAGACGTTGCTTACCTTAAAAAGAATAGTCAACACATTTTTTTTTTACTGAACTTTCAAAGTTAAATAAACTTTAATTCGACGATCGTTGAAGAAGAAAAGAACCGGAACTTTTGTTCGGAGAGAAACTTCGACGATTGTACTATTTATCTTCACTTTTGTTTTCAAAATCTGCAATACAAGATTTAAAAGGAAATTAAAGCTTTCATAAAATAATGTCAGGATGTCATCATCATCTGATTGACGTCCACTACTGGACATAGGCCTCCCCTAAAGATGTCCACATACAATCAGTATGACTTCCGGTACTGCTCCGGTTCTCAGGGGCCGTCGTAGGTAAGGGAGATTTGAGCCATTTCCCACCACCCTGCCCGAATCAAAGCCTCGTTTGTTGATTAGCATGGTGTATATGTGGAACCCTTTGCACCCCCTAGAACAAATATAAAAAAATATATTGTGAAAACGAAAAGTTTTTAGGAATTGCAAATGGAATAAATAAGAGCTAAATTTCTATGTACTGTTGTAATTATGCAACTTGAGGAACTTTTGGTCCCTTCCTCATTGAGCTTTAACTTCTAATGAAGAAAAACAAGCTATTATGGACATGTGACTTCAATTGGTGAGAGGTATTGAAAAATGACTTTGTCTCTCTCTTTATAGTTCAAGACTTCGAGTCATTGAGGAACATAAGTAAGCTGTTTACAAATAGATAAAATTTTTGTGGATTTGTATTTTGTGTCCATCCAGGTCCTTCCCGACGATAGCAGAATTGTCCAAATTGGGATGATCCATAAAAAGTTGTACGCATATAAACAAGATGCACGCCTCGAATAGTAAATATTCTTTTGTTGGTAAATTGTCATTTCCTTTCGAATGCGAACATTAAGGAAATTAAGAATTTCGGTAAGGATAAGGTTTGAGTTCTTTGGCCAGGATATTCGATTTCGATAAGGTAATTAGGTTAATAACATTTGTTATTAGAGAAGTGTATGACGTTCACCTGACGGTAAGTGACACGCAAGCCTATAAGTACGTGGTGTTAGCGAGGATGAGAAACTTTTTTTCTGAACATTTTTTATATTAATGCAATGGGAAATGATGAGATTAAATAATTATTTAAATTAAATCCGGAAGCGTCCATTCATTGTGAATTTACAAAACAAAGGCATAACTCTTTTAATGTTCAGGGATTCCAATGACCCATACGTTGATTAATCCTTGAGAAGGAATGTTGTTAATGCCATATTACTTGACCCACTGTTGATATAGTTGCCTTCATCGTTTCAAGTGTGATTTCCTGATAATATTATAATACCCATTAGACACTGTTCAGTAGTAACTAAGGACAGGATCGAATGAGAAAATAAAAATCCTTTTTTTTATTGCAGGAAACAACGAAACGAGCCGGACGTTCAGCTGATAGTAAGTGATACGCCTGCCCATAACAACATGGCACTAGATAGAATAATACACACAATACTGTATTATGCACCTCACCTCGAGACAATTTGTCTCATTACCCTAGTAATAACTACAGCTACAGCACCATCGAAACCGGAACACGGTAATAGCACGGTAATGGTACCTACCTAGACGGTCTCCGTCAACAGAGATCAACCACCAGTCAATCATTAAATAAATAATTGACAGATCAAGTCTTGACCCTCATGTTGAGATAATACAAATAATATAGCTAATGAAAATGACGATGATGATGATAAAGACTCATCTTTATGATGATCTTCAGGAGACATTATATTTAAGAGCGAAAACCTAAACGGAAGGTTTTTAGATAGCAGTGTGCGACAAAAATAGCGTGCTATTTAATATGTATTCGTATCCTCGGCACCAGGTGAAGCATGTTAATGACTAAAAAGCTTTTGCATTTGTAATGAAGGGAGCAAGAATCAGCCGGTGAAGGGCTTGGGAGACGTAAAATACGTAGTCAACCAGGTCTCATGTCAAATTGTTCACAACAACCAGCGTGATGTTGATCCTTTGAATTGTCTATTAATTTTATTAAAAGTAGTATGTAGATCCTAACAAGTTGTTATAGTTATACAAGTGTTACCGTTATAAGACGAATAGCTTAACCTTATATATAACACACAGTATATAATATAGTTCTGTATATATCTAATGAAAATATGTTTACTTTATTCGCAAATCACGTGAAAACTAGTGAACGTATCGACGCATGACATGAGCTTTCGACGCGGAATGATTTGTAATTTCATATTTCCTTCATAATTTCTATTTTACATTTACAAACTTTTTTTGCTGATTGTTTATGCGGTTGCTATAGTAACGGTTGCTATGGAAAGTGGTTTCCGGTTGCGGTTGCTCTCGAGGAATATTTCAGACAAATTTCAAGTCCTAATTTTATATTACGGCCAGTAAAGCAGCCGGGGAACAGCTAGTATATTTATAAAGAAAGTGATATTGTGATCCTTTAACTTATCTTCCTCTTTCTAATCTTTGTCTAGTTCTTCTTTGTCTTTGACCTAAGTGCAAAGTATAACTTTTTTAATTTTAATTCAGGTTATGACAAATGATATTCATGTTTACGTACATTGATATCTTTCGTTTCTAACGTAGGATACATTTGAGAAAATTTCTGAAAGTGTATTTACTTTGTATAATAAATTTGCTTAATATACAAATGTACCTATGTAAGCATAATTAGAGTTTTGTCCTTTGATCTACGAGATTGTAAATTGATCGAGGGCTGTACTTCAGTTTTGTTGAACTTTGTGATCTCTCAACCTTGAATCAAGTGTGATTGATAATAATTTTAGTGCGTAGAGTATGAAAATAATAAAAACCACCACTGATCCTAAAAGTTTTTCGCAGTTTATATAATCAAATATGAAACCTTTAAGTTTTCATGCCAAGTCTATACCTAACATGGAGTATCGCAAACCTAATGATGATAGTAGTCTTGATTAGATTTTAAAAGAATTGAATAAGTTTGAGTTCATATATTTCAATATATAATATTTTATGCCCCTCATTAAAATATCTTCATCAACCGCTAGACGTCCACTGCTGGACATCCGCCTCTCCCAAAGCTCTCTACATTGATTGATCCTGTTCTGTCAGCAAAACCGCCAGGCATTAGAAAACTTCGTGTAGAGGTTCGTATTGGGAGGATTTGGGCCTTTTCTTACCACGCTGGCTTTACGTGGATTGGTGGAAACCAGAGCCTCGTTTGTTGATTAGCAGGGTGCCTCACGAGCAGCTGAGGTTGGTTTGGGTCCCTTAAGTAGTTGTGCGGGACCCCTTACATACCCAAAAAATATGTCTTCACTCAATTTTTTGCTTAGTGATGTATTGGCTCAATCAGTAAAGTAAAAATTCGTGTCTTACTGTATACAATATCAAATTATTTTGCCGCCGTTAGTGTTCCAGTATGCTAAAGTCCTTTAAGGGGCAACACTTCACCTACTTTCAGCGGGAGTTCCTTTTATGGTTTCCATTGAAATACTTTGCAAAGATCTCATTCAGGCCGAGATGCTTTTCAACGTCAATCTTTTGAAACAAGATTTTGTTTGACTTATGAGAAATCGAGGACTATTTTAAATAACGTTTTGGTGTAGGTCAATTTTAAATTATTTGCTTTACATAAAAAATGTATGGCGCTATATTAGTGCATTGTTTTGTTAGGAAATCATAAAGCTATATTAAAATGGTACCGCTCACATTTCGTAAATACATGTGTAGGATGTAGTGACTTTGAGGAACCTGTAACTGTTTGTAATACAGCTAACCGCTTCTTATACAGCACTGAGGTCTCAATTCTATTCAAGAGCCACGAAAAACGTGGTCTTTGAATGGTGGTGGTATTCGTCTAGAAGTCTTTTATTTAATTACTACTCTCATTGTTAATATGCCTTCAAACAAGCATTGCTTTGTTTCAGGTATCGATATTCATGGCTGTTTGTTCTTACGTTTTAACATTACGGGAATTTGATATAAAATTTAATATATGAGTGTATATAATTTAAGTATTTAAAATATAAAACAATGAAAAATTTTCTAATATATCTTAATATTTCAAAGCTGGTTAGTCTGTTTTTGTAGCATTCGCTTAAATTTGCAGCGCCTTATAATTACTGATGTACATCCTTTCTACGTTAACAAATAGTACAAAAAATAATAATTCACAATCGTAAATCGCTACTTAATCGAGTCGTTATTGATCAGGAAGTAGATTAAATGCGATAAGAACAGAACGAACGAATAGAGTTTGAGGAAAACCGATTCATTCTGTTGTAATTTTCTTGTTCCACATTCTAGCTTGCGTAATGAGAATATTTTCTACAGTATCGCTTACTTGGATCAGCTTATATTGTTACAAAAAATTTAACAACGTATATTCTTCAATGTGTATCAAAGGATCAAGAAATTAAAAAAAAATATTCAATAGATTTATTATGTGTTCGTAAACTTCAAGTTTGAAATCTATTTATTTACATGTCTGGTAACTCTCAGTGTTGAAGCGCTATAAAATAAAAATGTCCTTTTTCTTAGCAGGGAATTCTATCCTTGAAGATAACGGATCCTATTAACCGAAACCGCTGTGAATTAAGTTGAAGATTACCCATTATTAGGATAAGCTCGTGTCCTACCAGCGACACTGATAAATCCTTGAGACAATTGTAACAGTGTAGCGTTTAGTTGTCTTTACGTATATTGACAATTTAAAAGAAAATGCTAGTATTTTTTAGGATTTAGTTTAGCATATAATAAAGATCTTATCTAGGTCATGGTAAAGAGCACTAATATATTATCAAATTGTCTGTTATTCTGCTGAAAATATATGTATGTAAACAAGGACAGTGACGTCGGCAAGTTGATTCACTCCCTTGCTGTATTAAGAGGGAGATGAACTTGTTGTTTGTAAACAAAGGATGTTTACAACTTAATTAAGTTACTATGTAATTTGTATACAATTAAATGTTACTAACGAAATGGTAAATTTTTATTTAAATGTGCAGTTATCGATAAAAGTGGATACCCGGAAAAAAAATGTTGCTGTTCGGTGGCAGAAATAGGAGCTGCGGTATTATGTTAGCTATCTAGACTGCTATCATCTGATTACGTTTATCACTAGGTGAATGTCCTTTAAGTCCATTTAAATAATACTCGTGAAGCAGCATTATAAAGCTGTGATTTATATGTTGCAGTATATTAATGCAAATCCTATGTTGAAAGCGTTCGATGAGCTTACATAAATTTGTCTTAAAGAGAGTTTAATCTGACATCATTATTCAGATAGCAGAAGAAGATTTATTCGCTATTCGAAGAGCTTTACTTTTATTTACTGTGATTAATGAACTTTTTATATGTACCGTACAAAAGTTTTATCGCCGTTGTTGCTATTTTAAAATTTTTCATATTACTTCTAAATGTACTCAATTTAAGTTATGAAATCTCTTGT
This sequence comes from Troides aeacus, assembly GCA_033220335.2. Classification (NCBI taxonomy): domain Eukaryota; kingdom Metazoa; phylum Arthropoda; class Insecta; order Lepidoptera; family Papilionidae; genus Troides; species Troides aeacus. The sequence goes on along the minus strand of CM067275.1, from coordinate 3,031,440 downwards.
AATTATTTATCTGTTTATTTACAATTACATGAATTATAGCTAGTGTATTAATATATTTACTATATCTATACAGTTTAATATAACATTATTCTTCTAACAAGTAAACTAATAGATGAAAAAAAGAAAACATCAAAAAGCAGATGCAATAAGTCCTTGAAACGAATACTATCGAGTATTCCATATTTTCATCAAATTATACAAAAATATATTGGAAGACAGATATTGATATATATATTCTATATATATATACTTGTCTGTTGATGACACACCCTGTCCATAACAATGCGGTGGTAATAAGTATGTTTACACAGCGCCGCATTGTGTTCACCTTGAAGTTTAGTTAGTATATTACTTCAGAAATATCTGTTATTGTTAATAAACACGAAGAAGTGGCTAGAGAAATAACATTCACGGCTATTCAAAGGATTTTTATATGTACATACAATTGTCAATTAATTACCACATGACTTTATATTAAAAATAGTATATAAGTATAAAGACTAGATGACACATCAGCCATTTCTCCGATGTTGAAATATTTGAATTTTACAGAAATCCTGTTAGTCTTACTTCTAGTTCTTAGATACCACTGATAAAGAGTAACTATTACTTCTTTTTATATATGTTTATTATACTTTACAGCTTTTTTATAAAAAAAAAAACTTTATTATTATTAACCCTATTCTAATTAGTTACTATTAACAATCATTAGCTATCCCCTGCTCACTTTGCTCTCTCAGTAATAAATTAGATTTGAGATTTGTCTGAAATATTCTTTGAGAGCAACCGCAAATGACTATCTATTGCAATGGTTACTATGGCAACCGGATATATATGATGAAATTCAAAATATAAATAGCCTGTTAGTTAGTAGTAGCACCAAATTATGCCGCGTCGAATGCTCATGCTTTCAAGTCGAACGTGGTGTGAGAACAAAGTAAACCCGTTTTCATTATCATCATCAGCCGATGGACGTCCACTGCTAGACATAGACCTCGCCCAAAGATCTCCACATCAATCGGAACTGCTCTGCCCTTATCCCGCGGCTTTCCGCGATCTACAGTCAGCATAGCCTCCGGTACCGCCGAGGACTAGACGCCGTCGTTTGTAAGGATAAATGTAATATTTGCTGATAAAGAAAACTTTGAATTACACATTAAACGTTATCGTTATATATAACTTGTTAGAGATACGACACTTCTCTTTAATATGGTGAATAACCGATTCCTTATATAAAGGATAGAGGACAATGTATCCTTACATCATCCACAGGAATTCCCCTACGATGGCTATTGTATATACAGTACTGGAGAACTTATAAATAAGGATATTAGTTGCATTAAAACGTGAAATGATTCTAAATATTAATTAATTAATGAGTTTATTTCAACGTATGATGATAAGTATTTATAATTCTTCAATCATATTATCCATCATCAGTCGATAGACGTCCACAGCTGGAAATAGGCCTTCCTGCCCACATCTCCACATCGATCCTGCGTTGTCCGCATCCAGCGGTATGGCTTCCAGTACCTCCAGACACTAGAGGCTTTCGTTGGTAGGGGTATTATGAGAGGATTTGGGCCAGTTCCCACCACGCTAGCCCAATGCGGGTGGGTGGGAGCTAGAGCCTCGTTTGTTGATTAACAGGGTGCTTCACGAGAGGGGAAGTTGGTTTAGATCCAGTGAGTTGTTGTGGGGGATCCCTTATAATTCTTACTAATGGTTAATACCTGCTATAAAGTTATCCTTAAGCATTCAAGTATTAAAGTTACCTATATCAAGTTAATACTATTGTTATAATTTGCGTTGTTACATAGTTTTATTATTGCGTTACATCTATACAATTTTTTTTATTCAATTAGGCGGCGAGACGAGTCGAACCGCCTGGTGGTAAGTGATACACCAGCCTCTAGCCGCTCTAGTTAGGATGATATACACTACACCGCACAACGCTCGTCGCCTGACATATAAAATGTTGAGTCTAGTTACCCCAGTAATAACACTAGTTACAGTTTCCTTCAGATAACGCGTTATACGGGAATACTCCTGCAACGCGTTTTCATATAAAGCGGAACCAATCTAGCGTTATAGGGGGGATTACTGTAACTATATGAATAATATTAACAGGAACATCCCCAATATTATGTCCTTTTATATACTTTATTTATATCCTCAACTTGAGAAATTAATTCCACCCTATTAACTGCCTTTTTCCAGTGTTACTCTTGGTAAAAAAAAATACCCTATAATATCAAAATTAAGTTAATGAATTCGACGTAGCACCCTAAGGTTATATTGTAAGTCATAACAATATATTACTTTTTTTTTGGTCTAGTACTTTTAGGGTGCTTTAAATTGGAGAAGTATAACTAAACCCAACCCCATGTTCCCACCAACCTGCATTGGGTCAGCGTTGTGGGAAGTGGCCCAAATCCCTCTATATGAAACCCTATAAACGACGGCCCCTGGTGCCCGGCGATGCGGGTGGCACAGGACCGATCGATGTGGGGTTCCTTGGGGGAGGCCTATGGTGGTGCTGGAAATCATCGCGTAAAAGAAAGCAATTTAACGATAAGAAATAAGACAAGTATTATCGCATGTTTATAGACGGCAGGTGCGGAAAATGCATTTTCCTTTGTATATGTTATTTTAAAAAATATTATTACAGTTGAATGAAGACTAATATTATTTGTTTTAAACTATGTAAATGTTTCGTTAAAATCAATATTTTGATATAGCAGCTATTTGTTGCTATAGACTATAAGTTACCAAAGGCGGCGTTATCGCTTCGTGGTGGGCGCAGAAGCTTTATTGTAGGACGATTCTAGAGAAGGAAAGACGCCCCAACCCGTCAGCCCTGTAGTGCCGGGCCATTAAGAATAGGACTAAGGTATTCTCTGCCTGTCGTACAAGGCGACTAAAAGGGTCCTCGGTTTCGTAGGCTTTGAGGGTGGGGGCCCTCAGAGCTTAATAAGCGAGCCTTAGGAGGACGGCAAATACATTGTGGTCTTGTATTTGCCGTAGCAAAGCGTGAGGTCTAGTAGGGCTTTGGCCCTTCCGTGGAATGTTAATCGAGAGTGCAGGGGGGCGCCGGTGCGTTCCGTAGATCCCGGAGCCCCTCCTAATGCACTGAGGGAGACCACCGAAGGGGTTTTAGTGGGTACAAGCCCCACATAACCTTGTCTTCCCCCCAGAAGCAAGGTATCTTTTAAGAAGACTTCCCCCGCGAGAAAAAAAAAAAAAAAAAAAAAAAAAAAAAAGGAAAGATTTAATTTTCAATTTGTGATCATGGATAATAGACAGTTATATAACATTGTTATGGTTACTACTATGTGAAAAAAGGCGTTGATTTTTTTTAAAGTAGCAGCAGTTAATAAAAGGTTGAGAACGTGTCACAGATCATGTAAGTAAAAAATAGATATGTGTAAACTTTATTCTGTTCCTATTTAATGGGATGTAGTTAATAGATTAAATAAGAATTTAAGGCTTTATTCAAAGTTTTAATATACACAAATTTGCCTCATCTTCAAATATATGATATACATGTAAACTAACTGTTCCCCGGTCGCTTTGCTAGCAGTAATATAGAGTTAGACTTGAAATTTGGCAGAAATATTTCCCTCGGCGGCAAACCCATGCCTTCCCGTTATTAACAGCTTGCGACTTATTTTAGGGCTAAAATTTAGTATAATCTGTTCCTAGCTGACCTATACTCGGTAAAGGACATAATCTTACCATATTTCAAGTCTCCAGGCCTTATGGTTCCAGAGATATCGTAATAAGTCTCTATATAGAAATGTCTTATGCGTTTCTAATTTTTCTATTATCGGTAGGAACACTAGTGAAAACTATCCATTGTTCAGAAAAGGTTTTTTTTTATCAATACGAAGACACGATCTTTACATTTATATCTTTCGTCATAATAGTAATTAATAAAATTAATATATAATAACGTGTAGTACAACAAGACAAAGACTACACATAGTGCAGTTCTCAAAGTTTCTATTTGAATCTAATATAACTATATTTAAGCCATACGGTTTTATATAAGTATATCTAAAAATCAGTTCAGATGCTTATTTAGTATATAATATAAATAAAAAAAAACATCGGTTCAATTCAAATTGGTGTATGTGAAATGAAACATATCGTCATTGCTTAGTGATCTGATGAATTCTCAATTTGCTACGCCCGATATAGCGCGATTAATCCTACCTTCTGATGTGTGCAGTTCCCAACATGAAAAGAAAAATTGCCAAAAACTCTTCTTATTAACTTCTTTTATTTAAGTAATAAACAAGAAGATCAAGAAGTTCACCAGCAGAATATTACTACATCGTACAAAAGGAAACAGAAAATTTTAGGCTTTTTAGTTAAGTTGTCTTTAGTTGGTAGATGTCTGTTATTGGAGAACGTTTACGTAGGTAATATAAATATTGCTGTGTTTCGGTTTGAGGGACGCTGCAGCTAGTGAAATTGTTGTGGTAACGAGACCTAATATCTTATATCTAAAGGCGACAAGCAGAATGATGCTGTATTTATCATTCTAACTAGCGCATCGTTGTTGTGGGCAGACGTATTACTTATCATGAAATTAACCCTTAGCTCGTCTCGTCGCTTCGTTGAATAAAAAAAGAAATAAGTTTATTTTGTCGCGTTACCCCAGTAATTTCAGTACCTACCTCTTCAAGCTGGATTAAGGCAATGTTTACACCAATGTCATTGAGATAGTATCTTGTTAAAAGTTCTCCAGTAATGGAATTACTATCAATACAAAAACTGTGTACGTTAGTACGCGACTGATCTATTTAAAAAAAATATAATGGATGATAGGAATAGTTATGGATGGAGATCATAAACTTGACAGAGCAAGACATATTTTCTAGTTACTTTAATTTATACACTTTTTATCTATGGTTAAAGCGTAATTTTAATGATAAATCTAAATATAGATTTTGTGGACTCTAAGAATTAGAAATACAAGGGGTGTAAGGGGTCCCTCACAACAACTCGCGGGATCCAAGCCAATCTCACCTCCTCGTGATGCAGCCTGATAATCAACAAACGAGGCTCTAGTTACCACCAATCAGCATTGAGTCAGCATGGTGGGATATGGCCCAAACCCCTCCAGTACGAACCTCTAAAAACGCGAGAGGCCTGTGTCTAACAGTGGATGAAGAATTAGATTATCAAACATGAGATATACGATTTGAAGAGGAGGAAAAGAATTAGATAAGTAACTTAACAAATATACATTACTAAGAATTTTCAGCTTCGTATCTTAATCTGTAGCTTTGTAACCGCAATTTTATAAACAAGTAGATTGCTTGTACTATTTTGTTTGAAGAAAAAAAGTCGTGAAAAAAAATACTTTAGCAGAAGTAGATTGGTTATTAGATAGATATTTTAATGTAATGTGTTCTTTTGGCCGCCGAGGCTAACGTTCTATGCCAAGTTGATAGTAGTAACTCCATTATCAAGCAGATACTACCATATTGGCAATTTGTGCCAAATGGTACGATGTAACAGTACCTTTTCTAAATTAAAAACTATTTATGTACGAGGATCTGAAATTATTTAAACATCAAGCTTTTCGCGGTGTTTTGTAAAAAGCTTAATTGATAGACGAGCAACAGCTAACTGAAGAGTAAGACACTGAAGGCATACCACCTTTCAGTGAGGCAAATCTTCGTAGACAATAATATACTAAATAGAATATCTGAACAATCATTTATATTAGTCTTAACATTTATATATAAAATCTGTTTTATGTAAACCAGCGATCGGTACAGCAGTAGGCAAAGCTTTTTTCTTCCTTCAACAAGTAATGCGCAAACACAAGTGTGTTCAGACTAGATTGCTACTATAACTATTGAAATTTCAGGGTCATCAATATCCACAGGATCTTATTTTAGTACTGTGTCACTACTAACTAGTCACATTTTAATAGTTAAGTATCATTTATTATTACGAGTAAATCCGACTCGTTGTCTAATATATTTAAAATTAATCATCTACGGTATTACATACGAAATATAATATTAATCATTACTTGTGTGAACGCGATAATTATTATTCAGTAAATTGTATAGAACTTGGATATTAATTCTGTCATATTTCAGTACCGCAGCGAAGTAACTTCGAAATTAGTCCAGGCACACAATATGTCGTATCCGCCTCATAAACGCGACCCGCAACGGGGACGTCCTTAGAGATATTTCTTTCAATGTTATACTGTAACTTAAAAACCAATTTCTTCTGTCACATAAGCAGTTTTTTATTATTGTTTATAAAAGCCGAAAAAAAAACAATTTTGAACAAAAATGATTATATTTTTCAAACAAAACCGACATACTAAATATTAAGCACAGATTTGGTTGTATTGTAGTTTCTGACTGATACAGATTTCTTTTATACTACGAAGAGCTTGACGAGAGGGACGTTCACCTGATGGTAAATGACACGCAATGTGGTACTAGTTAGGAAGATATACACAGCATCACATTGTGCCCGTCGCCTGGAGACAGGATGTTAGCTCTCGTCACCCCATTACCATGTAGTCTAGGTCAATTAAGAATAGGATTTAGTAAGCCCTGACTGTCAACTGAAAGGGTTTTCACGCGCAATAGCATTATGTTCTTGATTATTACTATAGATCAATCTGGTGGTAATTCTCTGTAATTACTGAGGTAACACTCAACATCATATGTCGCCAGCGACGAGCGCTTTGTCGTATAGTGTATATCATCCTAACTAGCGTTATGTTGTTATGGACAGGCGTAACACTTATCGAAGGTGAACGTCTAGCTGGTCTCGTCGCTTTTCTTTCAACAGTCAGTTTTATATCCCCACTGTTGGGGCACAGGCTTACCCTCAATACGAGGGCCAGAATTAAACAATAGTATAAACATAGTAATGTGCGATAGGCGAAAAAAGGAGTTTGGTAGCTGGTAAAAAGAGGAATAGATTATCATCATCATTACAGACAATTGTCGTCTACTGCTGAACACAGCCTTCCCCAATCTTAAACATATTTAAATGTTGTTTAGAACTATAATTCATTTACACTGAAATATTTACCTCGCGTTATAAATGTTTTTTTTATTTAAATAAAAGGAAACGCTGTAAGAGGAGGACAAAGGGTCCGTCGGCATTCATTTGCTTAGTATTCTAGTGACAAATTGTGCCGCAAGCAGTCCGGGGTAATTAACTGCAAAAAGAATAAAACGGACAAGGAAAAGGTGGAGGGTGAAATGATGAATTTTAAAAAAGATCTCCACGAAAGCTTGAGTCCGGTTGTTGTACTTTGTTTTATATGCAAATGTTTATAACATGGACGATTATTACATTTTACTCAGTTTTCTTTAATTTATATTTCAAGTTACTACTTAAGGAAGACTATAGATATTTTTGTGTTATTCATCAGTTCAGTTACTTGAACATGTTAAAAGTTATTTAGGTAATACTTTCGGTACTACCCTTACAGTCTGATTGTAATAATAAAGAAAGGGAATGTTAAATTAACATGCTTATACAGAATATATAAAATATAGTAACCTTTTATTATTTTCAGTACATAACATGCATACAATAGTAGAGTTGGCAGTAATGAAAGTAATATCAATTGGAACAGAAATAAAGTTTCGTACAGCGATGGGCTCTCTGGCTACGACTGCCAGACACGAAATACTGCCATATTAATACCTCGCAGAGCTCGGAACAATATGATAGAGCTTATCCGTACGTTTCATTAAAACTTGTTTAAGTATAACCTTCTTATACTTAACAATGTTTGAGAACAAGTATCGGAATGGGCTACCGGGGCCTTTTGTTCTAAAGAGATGAGGTGATCTTCCAGTACACGTCTCTTAGACCTACAGTGATCATCAGTTGTGATTTTGGTGAGATGGTAGCTTATATAATAACAAAGCATGATTTCAAAGTAGGGGTGCAAGGGTTCCCGCACAACTTATGAGACCCAGGCCAGCTTCATCGGCTAGTGGTGCATCCTGTCAATCAACAAACGAGGCTCTGGAGCCCACCAAACGGCTTTGGGCGAGCGTGGTAAGATATGGTACAATCCCCCCCATATGAACACCTATAAACAACGGCTATTGATGCCCGGCGATGCAAACAGCACAGGACCCATCGATGTGGTAATCTTTGGAGGAGATCTATTAGTCGACGTCTATTTGATGATGTTGATGATTTCAAAGTTAACCGAAGCGATTAGTGGTAAGTGTTCATATCAATTTATGTGACACATCTTTAGACAAGGTATTGAGTCTCGTTATCACAGTAATTTCACTAGTTACACTGCATTTCAAACCGGAACACAGTAATGTTTGACTTTAAACAGTTTCCGGGAACACAGATCTAGAGTAAACATTTTCATTTAGCTACGATAATGTAATTAATTTCATCTTCTAACATGGAAGTGTGTTAAAAAGCAAACAAGCTATTTTATTGTGAACTCCTTGAGGATACAGACTGCTGTAATTGTCGTTTTATCAGAAGTAACTATTCAGTAGAGGAGAATGGCTTTTTTGAATATAACTTATTTTTATTCGACTCTGCAAAGAGACGAACAGTCTGAAGGTAAGCAAGTAGTAGTAATAAAATTGCGCCTTGGTTGCATACACAGTAGCAAAATACCTTCGTAATGTTGAGAGAAGTTAAGACTCGGTAATTCAGTAACTTCATTTCTATATAATCTATTCATTTATATATATAATCTAGTGTATAAACTATGAAATTTTACCTTGAAAATTGGGGAGTAATTGTGAGTCTCTTCATTCTATTAATCGTCATCACTACGTTGTTTTAAAATTGATCACATATATCCATACGTCGCTGGTTTATCAGCCCTGTAGTCTCAGGCTAGTATGAATATAACTAAGGTAAGCCCTACCTGTCGTAGAAGGCGACTCAAAGGGTCTGGGAGTTTCGCAGGCCTTGAGGGTGGGGGCCCTTATCGCTCAACAAGCGAACCTGCGTGGGACAGCGTGTGGCTAAGTGATGGTGCCTATGAGGTCTAGGACGGCTAGGCTCCTTAAAGACGTGTAGCAGAAAGTGTAAAGGGGTAATGTTGCGCTCTATACCAGATCCCGGAGCCTCTTCGAATGCACTGATGCAGACCACCGAGGGATTTGAATAATAAGGATCTCACGTATCCTTGACTTCACCCCAAAAGCAGAATATCTTTAGAAGATTTCCAACCCGAAACCAAAAAAAAAGCTCGCTGGTTCATGCCCGGCTTGAAGTACCATAAAGATGTACGGTGTTCATTTACTTTTTAATATATATATATAACGTATCGTTGTTAGAAAATCTTTTATTGTAGTGTTACTTCTAGTAGTGCACGCTACGGCGGCTGATATTGCACTAATTAAAAAAAATTACTGCACTGTAGTTATCATTCAAAGATCAACGCTTGTATTTCAATGTACACTTATAAAGGTTTTTTTTTATCTATTGTGTAAAGCGTTAACATTGTCTGTTCACGCTTGACCCAATAAATCTATGTATATAAATGACGCATCATGAATGTGGTAAATAAGTAGCTATTGTTGAGGTTCCAGGTAGGAGTTAACAACGTTGGTGGGGCGGGCTGAAGCGGGTCGTCATAAATCACAATCAATCCTTGTCAGTTTTGGAGCAATTTTGCTAATGCCAAAGAGAAAATACGTTTATCTATCGAATTAATCTCATCATCTTTAATTTTGCCTATAATTTCATTTTTAACGGTCTAAATTCTCAATACAATCATAATAAATTCAATAGTCTAGTGCTTCCAATTGTCATCGTCATTCAGCTGTCCACTGCTGAACACAGCTTCCAAATTTAAGTTCCAGTGCGATTGATCAAAACCACCTGAACCCATCGATTCCCTATCACCTTCATAAGGTCTTCTGTCCCTCTCTCAGGCGGTTGTTCAACGCTACATATAATACTCAGTCTCCTCTCTCAGTCCGTTCTTTATAACCCGCTGAGCTATAATATATCCGCGACTTTCTTTCTCTACTGATCTCATTATTAATTCGTTAACAGAAGTAGAGAAACAAAGAGAATATATTTTCTTAGTAGCTAATCTTAGCTTTGTCACGAGACTAGTTATATTAAAAAGAATCTTCATGAAAAGTAGTCTAGATCTAACTTAAATAAATTGGTATAGTTAATGAACAAGAGAATAGCTTCAGTCTGTTTATATAATTTGTTAGAATAGGATATGGTCGCTTTTTAGATATTATATATACATATTAAACGATGCGTTAGAAATATTTTTTTATTCATTAAAATATATTAAGACTCTTTATAACTTGTAACTGAAGTTTGTGGGCCAAATAATAAAGGTAAACAAAAGTAACAGAAAAATATCGCCTCCGTATCCTTCGTTCATAAAGTTTTAAATAAACAAATATATTAATATTCTACTCCGACTTTTTCTGTGTTTAATATTGATTGTGAAACAGAAATAGACACCGGGTTTGAAGCTTTCCCTGAGCATAAGTACTTTAATTATTTATTTACCAACCTAGCAACTTTCACAAAACAAACTTCCATTTGAATATTCAAAGCAACTTCAAAATTACTTTCCGAAACCTACGTAGTCCGTTACAGATATTAGGGTATTGTCTTTCTTTGTAAACAAAGAGTAAATACGTAACAAACAGTAATAAGTTTTATATCACATATAAAATACAATATAAGCTATATAACGACAAAGAGTAATCATTAGCTTTTTTTTATTCAATTAAACGACGAGACAAATGAAACGTTCATCTGATGACACGCATGCCCTTAATAACGTGGCATAGTCAAGAAGATATACACTGCTCTATAATGCACTCGTCGCCTGAGACATAAGATGTCTTGTTACCTTGTTAGGTGTGAGGAATAGGCGCTGCGGTACCCCTTTCGGTCTTCGGCAACAGAGGTCCACCACTGGTAGATATTCGATATAGCTTAGTTTAAAACTTTTCTTACAGAAGTTTCTGTTACTTTTCCATATATAGAAGTGGAGTTAACTTGTTGCCAAACATCACAACAAGCGTTAATTTTTTGTATATAAAAAAAAGAAGATAAAATATGCACAATGAAACGTTGTTTGTGCGCAGTTCAAGAAGCGTAATCTCCAAAGTGACTTATTCGTGAACATTCGTAAGGTAACAGTCGAAATTGTTCCGCCCATTCTGCAACAAAGCGTTTGAAAGAAGACTCTAAAGAGCTGCGAAAATGAAATTGGCTCGTCTCATCTTCCAATAGGTTTCCTTTGAGTATTCCTTTGCAACAAACATTCCCATTTCCAAATATATCACTTTAAAGTAACTGTGTACAGTATTCCTTTATACGCTATACGTTAAATATCTCATTGATTAAATAGTAAATGTTCTTCCCAAACTAGAAATCATAACAGCATTGTTAAATAGTTATTGTTCAACTAAAACTAAATATGAAGGGCTAACAACAAACCGAGGAGTGAGTAGAGGGTTGTCCTTTTGTAATTGCACTCACTTTTATGTATTTGTATGTCAAATTTTGGTACACTATTGATATAACCTTTAGAGATATATCTCTATGCCTTAATAACATCGAAAAGGAAGAGAACTACATCATCATTATCAGCCTCTGTTTATCCACTGTTGGATGTAGGTTTTCCCCAATGTGTTCTACCAAAGGCCGGGTCAAGAGTACACGCAACCGACGAGCATGTATGAAGACGCTTATGAAAGTGGAGGAAGCGAAAGAGGTGTGCCAGGATCGTAGCAAGTTGGGAGAGGTGGTCTCTGCTTATCCCACTGGGAACGAGGCGTGATATATATGTATGTATGTTCCACCAAATGCGATCCTCTGCTTCTCGTATCCATTGACTTCCGACCGCTCCGATAATGTTGTCAGTCACTACTCCCCAATGAATAGAGCAAAAATTTATATGAACTAAAAGGAAATCTGTCATAGTATTTGAGCGAGAACAAAACATTGTGAGATGTTGACAGAAGGGTCCGTCAGCGTCCATTTGTTTAGTATCCTAGTGACAAATTGTTTCGTAAGCAGTTCGATGTAACTAACTGGAAAATGAATAAAATGGTAAAAGAAAAGTTGAAAGAGGACTATCGTCTTCTATATTTGTTTGTGATATGATAATTTTTTAACACCTTTATATCGATGAGATGTAAATAAACAATGAACTTTTCTTGAGTATTCATAGAAAACATTCTTCACTCTCTTAACGCTCATTATCATCTAACATCACGTAATATATAAGTATCAAAGTCCATCATCATCATCAGCCGATAGACATCCACTGCTGGACATAGTTCTCAGATCTAAACATAGTTCATTGAGGGGAATTGGACCTCAGCCCACCACGCTGGCTCTGTGCGAATTGGTAAATGATCAGAACCTCGTCTGTTAGGTGGTCACTCCTCAAATCCCATAGTGAATTAAAAAACAGGTTCACCTTTTAACTAACCATGTGATGATAATTAATATATGTTAACGAAATTAGTTTTGTCATGACCGGAAGTTGGTAGAATATAGAATGCAGATGCTTCGTTATTTGCCGGAAGCACATATTTCTGCAAGCTGGCAATAACTTTAATTAATCACAAACTTAGTTAATATCATTGATTAGTTTTAAAGTAACATTTGGACTGTCAACCAAGTTTAATTAAATATGACTTCAGAAAGTAAATTACAACAAGTATTGTTTCGTTATTAATTACAATAATAATATAACTTTCTTATAGTACATACCGAACAACACGTTGAAATGAGTGATCAGGTTTAAGGGGACAGGTTTAAATGATGAAAGTTCCATTACAATGTATATATCATTCTTATGAAACGGGTTTTTGGATACCAAGTAGCTTAACAACTTCCAGTTTTTAATATCTATAATAAAAAAAAAAAATTAACAGATTGACCTTGTGAGATTTATCATTTCTAAATTTCATATAGGTATTGCAGAAGATTTTTTTTTTTATAAATTTAACCGACGCGTCTAGCGAGATATTCATCAGAAGGTAAGTAAACCTGCTCATAAAAACGTGGCGCTAGTCACCCGAGACATAAGATCTTGACTCGTTACCCCAGTAATTACACTTTACATTAGTTGCAACGTCCATTTAGGTTTGTGATACAAAAGTAAAAATAATGTCAAGATTTTATATTTGTTTTATCCGACGCAGCGATGAAACGGGCGACAGTTTCACATGATGGTATACGCCTGCTCATAACAACTTGTCACTAGTAAGTATGATATACACTGCATCACAGTATGCTCTTCGCCTTGAAACATAAAATGTTAAGTTTTATCATTACCAATTTCACTAGCTACAGCGCTGTTCAGACCGGAACACAGTAATGTTTACAGACTACTGTTTAGCGATAGAAATGAGCGCTACGATGTGCTTCAGCGTATTTAAGGGAAGGATGAAAAAAGGAATTAGGATAGAGTATAGACGAGAGAAAAGGAATGGAAGATTACAATGGTATAGAAGAGAAAGGAAGGCGAGAATGAGGAAAGAAATTATTAATTGTAAAAGAATTAAAGGATTCCAGCGCAGGCCTACAACTGCCGAACTAGTAAAAAAAAAGCGCTACAGTACTACTTACCTAAACGGTCTCTGGCAACAGAGACCTACCACCAATGTATAGACAAAATGTATGTATTGGTATTGACCGAGGGAGTAAGGGGTCCCGCGCAATAGCTCACGGGAACCAAGGCAACCACACCTGCTCGAGGTACACACTGTTAATCAACAAACGAGGCTCTAGCTCTCACCAACCCACATTGGTCCAGCGTGGTGGGAAATGTTCCATATCCCCTTATGTGACTCCTACCTCAGTCGTATACTGAAGGTCGCGGGAAGCGGCTGGATGCGTCCAGCAAAGTACCGATCATTGTGGGATTTTTAAGGGAGGCCTATATCCAGCAATGGACGTCTATGGGCTGATGATCAGGTGTTGGACATATAGATGGAAAGCCCTTTACAAGTTAGATATAGTGTGATACCGAGCAGCTAAGTATGGGTAGCGCCGATCGGTGTGGAGATCTTTGGGTTAAGCATATTTTATATAGCTATATAGCAGCCATAGCTGATGGAGATGCCGATAAGAAATGGTAGGACAGTTTAAATTAACAATCAATAATCATCGTTTAAGGCTATGGACCATAAATAGATTTTTATCAAAGATAACTTTATTAAAAATTATACTATTCAGCTCGTTAGGACCGAAATCACAGTTGAAGTTTTTCTAGCGCACCTTCTAATCGTTGGATCTATTTATCGGCGTGCCGTGTGGTGTGTGGTGTGCAGGGTGGGTTGTGTAAAAAACTTGACAACCATACATTTCACTACGCCAAACACTGCTGCAGAAATGCAGCCGGATGAAATTTGAAGCGCACTCCGATATTTCCCACTTCATTCCGATTCAATACGCCGAGCTATTCATATAGATTTTAACGGCGCTGAATGAATTTATCGAATATTGTGAAACCAACTGCGAGGCCAGGTTTTATGTATTTCAAATAGGCAATAGTTTCAATTAAAGTACTCCTAGCATTTCCCGATATCCCTTATATTACAGAATCATGCTATACCTTATTGATGTCAGTATTAAATATAAATTCATTTATATTGAACTGTCCGAAACCGGCCGCTGTCGTGCCTGTGTATATTTATTCTGGCCTCTGTGTATTTGGAATTTAATGTTAACCACATAATTGATAAATATGTAGAGTTAACCAAATAGGTATTGATTAATATCTTCTCTAGTAGAGAGGCAGTGAAGATGAAAGTCATTAAAGAAGATAAATAAGGAGATTGGAAAAAAGTATCAACTTTTCCTGTGACTATCAAGCCGAGCGTATATCATTTAGCAAGGATATACTAAGCGAGGAATGTACTCCTTAGTGTAGACCAATGTTTAGCAGACCGGAAATAGACTAGAATGTTTTTATAAAAAATTTATACTAGTAAAAAATGTACTACAGCAAAAGAAACTACTGCATATTGATTGTTATTAGCAGACTACATTTCATTGTCGAATTTCGACCAATGAAATAATGCAGTTTTTTTAAACACAAAAAAAAACTTGTATAAAAAGAAAGATAACGTTTTCAACATTTCCTTTGTTTAGTATTCCAGTGACAAACTGCACGACAAACAGTCCTAGGCAATTATCTGGAAGAGAAAAAAATGGACGGAAGAAAGGTAGGCGAAAGGTCAAGCGATGAATTTTAAAATATTGTGACTGAATATAATATCATCGTTTGCTACAAATGCGGGATCGCTACAATTCGGACAAAATAATAGCAAACTATGTTGTTTTACTTTTTATTGTGTTTTTTTACCACTTTCCACTGCTGGAAATTATCATCATCAGCCGAAATATGTCTACTATCCCACATGATCGGTTAGGAATTCATATAGTGGATTTTGGGCCATTTACCACTACCCTGTGCCAATGCGTATTGGTGGGAGCCAGAGCCTTGTTTGTTGATGAGCAGAGTGCACAATGAGCAGGTGAGGATGGCTTGGATCCCGTAAGATATCGTGAGGAAACCTTTACTGAACTGTTGGAAATGTCTCTTATTTTACTTTTTTACTGTAATCTGAAAGTGCCTATCCAATACTAGAGGCCAACCGTTAGGTTTACGAATTAATCTTATTCTTCATCATCATAATCAGCCGATAGAGGTCCACTGCTGGACATGGGCCTCCTCCAAAGATCCCTATGTGGATCAATCCTACGCTGCCCGCATCACCAGGCATCAATACCGTTGTTTATAGGGGCTCATATGGGAGGATTTGAGCCAATTCTCACCACGCTGGCTCAATACGGGTTGATTGGAGTCAAAGCCTTGTTTGTTGATTAGCACAGTGCACCACGAGGTGAGGATAGTGTGGGTACCGTGAGTTGTTGCGCGGGACCCCAAACATTTTGAGTATGTCAGTCTTAAGTAGTAATATTTGGGGAAAGATTCATATAATTTTAGGTTATGGTTAATATATGATATTAGTTTATAAAGTAATTATTAAAGTTTGGACAGCGGTGCACGGTTTGAATGCGACCGTCGTGCGAGTAACTCCTATATTAATACTTTTCTCAACTCTCAACACTTTGATAGAGCTGTCTGGAAAATTCACTGCACTTTTTGTCTGATGCATCATTAAAAGTTGCTAATTACAACATTTCGTTTGACATGCGATTATGTCGTTTATTTATTGTATTTTCTAAGTTTCTTCATCAACGGCAGCGGAGTTCATGAAACTTTATAATTACGATCACAATTTGTTAAACCCGACTAACAGAGAAGGGTGCAATTTAAAATTGTCGCTCATCCAAAGTAGTTTCTAAACGATTGGATCACTTCCATCAAACGAAACCTGATTCAAAGTATGAAAACCTTGTCAACTTATCTTCTCAATCTTTATTAAATTTAACTTTTATTAATTTGTGTTTTAAGTCAGAGATTTCATAATTCAGTTATTCTACTTTTCCTTTTCGTATGATCCCGTTTATTTGCCGCATTATAACAAACAAGAGATACTATATCTTGTCCTTTACAGATGGTAAGTATCTGATGAAAGTTTGTCTTGTTAGTTCTTGGCAGTTTTTATTTATTATATAGAAATAATTACTTTATCATATAGCTTTTTTCACATTTTATATTTAATTAGGAACTCGTCAACTCTGGTATGCCTACGGATAGATGTATCACTAAAATAAAGGTATCTTGCAATCAGTTTCAATAATATTTGTATCTGCTATAGCCTCTTTCAAAATCTGTCTCTTTTGTGCCATTGACAATAAGGAAATCGGGCGGAAATTGACTTGACTCGTACGAAAAACTCCTATTGGTAATTTTTTACCTTACAAATAAAGATATACTATAATTTTTTTTTTGGTCAACAACATGCATTACATTAACTTATCCTCCACCAGAAATAAGAGTTGATTTGAAGGTTGAGATGCAAGTAGTATATAATTTGTACTGCGATGTTTTTCATCACAATTTGAAGGTAGAAAAGAAGGTAATTAAGCTAGTAATTAACACAAACATTTTAAAAATAGCCTTGCTCGTCGTGATAAGTTTCACGAACACCATTATTTACGAGCGACGATAGCGAAACGGGTTATGTCTGAAGAACGAGCGTTTAAACACAACCTTTGTATAACTAATAGCTTCCTCTGACTCACTGAATGTTGTGACCTCGGATAATCGTGTGCTGTCTGGTTCACCAGTAGATAGAGGCTCATTACTATTTTGACTGTTTTTTTCAAGACGTCATTTTAGTAACAAAATACGAGCCTAAGTTTGGTCTCTCAAATGAGTCCAAATAATATTACAAACTTGGGATTTATAGTAATGGACTACGGGACTTGATATAACCATTCTCCAGACGTCGTTCCTGTTGGGATGATAGCAGAGGATGCCCCAGTTTTCTGTTATAAAGACTAGTACTTGACTACGATCCCGCTCAGACACGAAGCCGACATGGCGATATGGCACCTACTTTAATGGGGCCTTTGGGGTCCGACCTTAAAGAAGACGATGGCTGGACGTGGTCTCCAGTCATTGAAGTACTCACTAGGCTGGTAGGGTTTACATAAAACAGACCACGGGACGGGCTATCAAAGAATAGTGTCAGCGAGACCGCGGTTGTATTCCAAACGGAGATCCCCTGACTCCTCCAAACTCCAAACGGTGGGTAAAAATCTCCTCATAACTTTGACTTCTCTCCAGAAGACAGAGTATCTTTTCAAAGATTTCCCCTACGAAACAAAAAAAAAGGACTTGACTACAATCCCACCTAACAGCAAGCAGCGATATAGTCATAGTAAAACGTATCTAGGACTCTTACTTTCTTATTTTTTTAAATTCTAAAGACTTATGCACTTACACGAATGTAAGTTATTTGTAAATAGGTCTATCTTAATTTTACTAAGCGATGAGTTAAGTAATTCACCTGATAAATACACAAAATACTAAGCATCGTTACTCCAGTAATTATAGTCGTTATAGCGCCCTTTAAAGTATTGGATAGTAATTCTTCAACACTACTGTTTAAGTTGGCAGTCGGACAAAGTTGAGGACCGTGTAAGGTGAAAGAAATTGGGAACATCAGTAAAGGCTAATGATGATGATAGTAATGCAACAGTTTATTATAACCCCAGTTATATATAGCAGGAACAATAATCAAAATTTTGCTTCTCAAAAAGCAATAGCGATGTAAAAGTTTTATTTAGAAAATATATGGTACGTATAAATTGGAACATAGCGTTATGAAAACGTTATCTATCGAGCTGAAAATATTCTGTATTTCTTAGTGTAAGGAAACTGTTCGCTGGAATATTTTCGCCGCTCCAATTTATCGTCTAAAGAGCCGTTTGTATCAATTTGGACGCCGTGTTTTCCCAAAGTCCACGATTTCCCGATTGGAACATTATGCTTATTCGTTGACACGCTCCTAGGATTCCCTTTAGTTTTACTTGAAACTTTGTCTTGTATTCATGGATTTAATACTTTACAAAACCAGCGATATAGTATAGACAGATTTGTTCTTATAATGTCATTCCTTTGAATCTGTTATAAAATTTTCCTCAATAGATACTGATATGAATCAATGTTGAGTTGTAATGAGGTCGGACTTGATGAATAACATTTGATCAGATTTCTCTGGTCCTGATGTTAATAAACAACGTAAGAAAGCGTTGCTGTTATGGCGGCGGATTTACAATATAAAAAAGGTTACTAATCAAGCGTTCAGGAAGCTACTACCATCTTAACTTCTGGATCTAGTATATAACAAATTTCAAAGATAAGTTCGTAAAATGAAGAGAAAAATTTTAATAATACATATGTAATGACTGTATGATATTTATTGTCCTTGAAATCATTATATGTCAAAATAAGAAGAAAATTATAATAAAAAATCTATCTTAACTGGATCTAGGTCTAGGGTCGTTTCCGGAGCTACATGTAAAGGATACGTGGCCCCGGAAACGACCCTTGGACATAGCGCCAGGTGTACGAAGAAGATAGTTAAATTAAAAAAATGTTTTAATATAAGTAGACTTATAAATGTGATGAGGCAAGTGAAATACTTATATTATTTACTTTAAAACCATATTTTACTTTTGTCAAGGAAAATACAAGGATAAAAAGATATAAAAATTCAATGTAATATATGTGACGCATAATGATCGTACTTCAAGGTAAATTCAGGTACTCATTCCAGTAATTTATGGAAGTCTAAAAGGAAAAGATAGGCTTTAAATATTTCTAGCTTATAATGAAATAATGTATGCTGTGTATAGGAATTTCCTTTTATATATCTTATATGTTTGTATATATACCGGTATTTTTTTTTCACACGAATCATATTTTAAATTATTCAATAGTACATACATATACATATATATCACGCCTCGCTAGGCAGAGACCACCTCTCTCCACCTGCTACGATCCTGGCACACCTCTCTCGCTTCCTCCACTTTCATAAGCGTCTTCATGCACACTCGTCTGTTGCGAGTGCTTTTGACCCGGCTTTTCTTTAAGACATCTCCGATTTGATCGGAATATGTCCGCCTAGATCGACTTGCACCGATTTTTCCAATCATTCTTACCTTGTATATTTCTTTCGTTAATCTTCTTTCATCCATTCTTTCGACATGGCCGAACTATCTAAGCATCCCTTTCTCTATCCTTGTCACTACATCTTCAACCACGCCGCACCGCTTCCTTATCACACTGTTCCTCACTTTATGCATCCGTTTCACTCCAGTTATACTTCTCAGGCTTCTCATCTCCACAGCATTATTCCTACTTTCATGTTTCTTCTGCCATACCCAACATTCACTACCATACACCAGTGTGGGGACCAACACGCCTCTATGCACAGCCAGTCGTGCTCTTTATATTATATATTCAATAGTATTGTACTTATATGTACTATTACTAAAAATCATCGATAACATGAGTAAAATGTGAGTAAATCGTAATCTTCATTTCAGTCTAAAATAGTCCACAGCTGGACAGAGGCATCCACATAAAATTGATTCTTTATTACTGAATGTCTAATCAGAAGAATAGAGTTAATGGCGTCATAATACTTCGACCAACTTACAGTTATTTTTAAAGTCCGATATAAAAACTAAGTATACCATAAATAAGGTAACATTAGAATTAGTTATTAATTATCTATGTAGAGACTCAAAACGATATATCTAGAACAATAAAGCCTGGGGAATTGAAATTTAGTAGGAATATCTCTTTTGCCGAATATAGGTCAGCTAAGAATGGATTTTACAAAATTCCTTCATCACATGGAGGGGCACTAGTTAGTAGAAATAATCATACTTATTCCAGTATTTTCGTTAAAAAATATTAGGGGGACCAGAAAGTAATGTCGTTTTCTTACGCTAAATACAAACACATACATTTTTAACGAGTCTTTATTTTTAATCAATGATGTATTCCCCATCATTGTCAATAACCTTTTGCCATCTAGTGAGTAAATTTTCAATCCCTGATCGATAAAAATTAATTGGTTTTTCGGCAAAATATCTAGAGATGGCATTTTGGATATCATCCAAATTTGCAAATGTTTTGCCACTTAAAAAGTGTTGCAGCGCTCGGAATAAGTGGAAATCAGATGGTGCAACATCGGGCGAATATGGTGGATGAGGCAGCACCTCCCACCCCAATTCATTAATTTTTTCTAGAGTTCGCCTTGCGCAGTGCGGTCTTGCATTGTCATGTTGGAGAATGACGCCTTTTCGGTTGACAATCGCTGGCCACTTTTCAATTAAAGATTGATTGACTCGCTGCAATTGTTCGCTGTAGAGGTCTGCAGTAACAGTTTCTCCAGGTTTCAGTAATTCAAAATGAACAATGCCGCGAATACTCCACCAAACACACAAAAGCGCTTTTTTGGGGTGTAAACCTGGCTTAGCAGTACTCCGAGGGATTTCATTTGGAGAGAGCCACTGCCTTTTGCGTTTTGGGTTATCATACAGGACCCATTTCTCATCTCCTGTGATCAAGCGATCAAAAAACGCTTCTGTGTTGTGTCGTTGAAGCAATAAGTTGCATGTGATTGATCGGTTAGCCTTATTCTGTTCGGACAGATTATGCGGGACCCAAACACCTGCTCTGCTTACTTTTCCAATCTGCTTCAAATGTTCTTGGATGGTCGACCAAGGTTTGTTGAGACTGTTTGACAATTCCTCGATCGTCTGACACGGATTTGCTTCCACTTCCGCCCTTAACACGTCGTTGTCTAACGCTGATGGTCTTCCTGATCGATACGAGTCGGAAAGATCAAAATTACCCGATTTGAACTTGGAAAACCACCTTTGGCATTTACGAATGTCCAGTGCATTTGGATAAACATCGCAAATGTTTTTGGTAGCAACTGTTGCGTTATTTCCCTTGCGAAACTCAAAGAGCATGCAATGCCGGATGTGTACCTCTTCTGGTATTTGGCTGGCCATTTTACCCAAAATTACAAAAAAAAATTGTAATTCAATTGTCTATAAGTAAAGAAATCACTATAACCTCACAATGTCTTTGGTACGCCTCTGAACAAAACAATGAGCTGACAAATGACAATCAAGTATTGGCATGCGCAGAAACGACATTACTTTCCGGTCCCCCTATTATATGTTGCGATAGACCTTCGATATTATGAATAACCCATACATTACCATACCATTAATATTTTAATAAATTAAGCTATTTTTGGTATTTATTAATTCGTTGACTTATCTGGATATTTACATTGCTAAACGTTGATCCTTGAACATTGCAATACTGAATATTATCAGTGACTACATAACATTGAATATTATTCAGCCTGCGAGAGTTCTTATTCGTACAGTAACAAAGCCTCGAATTGAAGGAAGTGTAATTGGTTGAAGAAAATTCTATTTCCCCTTCGTACAAGCAAAAAGAGACAAATTGAGGTCAAAGAGATAATACTTGTTATGATTAGACTCTGCCGTTTTCTTTTATGTCTGTTTACACATATATTCTGAATCACATAGATTTATATACGTAGAAGTTGAAATAAGGATAAAATAATATATTTAAATGGTATCTTTTACAAAGTTATCAACATTTTTATAGCGAAAATGTGAAGTAATAAAACAGCTGATAATAAAATAGATTCGTAATGAAACTGTCGATGGAGTCACCTTCCAAACAAGAGTACAAACGGTTCCGATTGTGACATAGCTAAGAACGTACGAGAAGAAGAAGTTACTCTTGCATTGACGGGTTAAAAATTATAAAAAATCACTGCAGAGTATGTTATTTAGTAATTAATTCATTCCGTGATACATTTTTAATTAAAATACGATCTTATTTATAAAAGGTATATATTTTTTAAAAACGTACTCTATCGCTAAAAGTAACCACCATATTTCCTTATGATTACGTTACTGCTGCTTCTTGTTCTCACTCTCATCGTCGCTGTATGTATTTGGCGTTTCCCCTGGTTTCAGTAGACGGCCGACAATGTCGTATTTTTCTAGAAAAAAGTAATAACAAATGTGAAAATTAAATGTAACAACATGCAGAATAATTAGAGATATGACATTAATAATAGGTTGGCAAATATCTCCCTTCCGCCTTTTTGTCTTTTGAATTTCGCGGCTATGTACAAAGCGCTACAGAGCTCGTATCTGGCAATACTATACATAATTTGAAAGGTCTTGACATAACCTACAAAACGACGCTATGCATAATTAGTTTGGATATTGCGTTCAACAGTTATAGACGTGTAAACATATAGTTCACTAACGCCGAAATTCGAGCTATTTTAAAGTTTTCCTTCGTTAAAGGCAAATCCGCTAGAGAAACGTTCCGTGAGGTTAATGGTGTTTTGGGGGATGGTACTCTATCACTTCGAACCGCGGAGGAATGGTTTCGACGATTCAGAGCCGGTGAAAACGACACCATGGATAAGCCAGCCGGCGGAAGACCTGTGACGACAAATACCGATCAAATCATGGACTACAACGAGTTAGACCGGCATGTGGCATCTCGTGACATCACCCAGGAGATGGGAGTTAGTCACCAAACCATTTTAAACCATCTGCAGAAGGCTGGATACAAAAAAAAGCTTGATGTTTGGGTGCCGCATGATTTGACGCAAAAAAACCTTCTGGACCGAATCAACGCCTCCGATATGCTGCTGAAACGGAACGAACTCGACCCATTCTTGAAGAGGATGGTAACTGGCGACGAAAAATGGATCACATACGACAATATCAAGCGAAAACGGTCGTGGTCGAAGGCCGGTGAATCGTCCCAAACAGTGGCCAAGCCGGGATTGTCGGCCAGGAAGGTTTTGCTGTGTGTTTGGTGGGATTGGAAGGGAATCATCCACTATGAGCTGCTCCCATATGGCCAGACGCTTAATTCTACCATCTACTGCGAACAACTGGACCGCTTGAAGCAGGCGATCGACCAGAAGCGTCCAGAATTGGCCAACAGGAAGGGTGTAGTGTTCCACCAGGACAACACAGACCACACACTTCGTTGATGACTCGTCAGAAGCTACGGGAGCTCGGATCGGAAGTTTTATCGCATCCACCATATAGCCCGGACATAGCGCCAAGTGATTACCACCTGTTCCTGTCCATGGTGAACGCCCTTGGTGGTGTAAAGTTGAACTCAAAAGAGGCTTATGAAAAGTGGCTGTCCGAGTTCTTCGCAAATAAGGAGGGGGGCTTCTACGAGGGAGGTATTATGAAGTTGCCGTCTAGATGGAAACAGATTATCGAACAAAACGGCGCATATTTGAACTAAATCCGATCACTGTAACACTTTTTATAAAGCATTGAATAAAGAGCAAAAAAGCGGAAGGGAGATATTTTCCAACCAAATATAAAGAGAGTATGATGTTGGAACGACTTGAGCAACACTCTGAGAAAGCTGTTATATTTTTGTGGTGAATGTGCATTTTCTGTCTATCCACAGGAGAATAATACGTTAATTATTATTATTATTATACCGTTGAAAACGATATGCGAATATTTGTCACCTCTTTGGTCTACTTCACGTCCGCAAAACCATCAATCAACTTCCAATCTCTTTCATTGTCTGCTACCTCTTCCAAGTTACTACGACTTTATATTAAAATATTTTAGGTCTGCTAAGAGTATTATAAGAGTATATATAACATTATTTAATTTAACGAAAAATAAAGTTTAAATATAGTATTTTTCATGTATTAGGAGAATGGGCTGTAGAACATCTCATATACAGTCTTTAGTCATCATCATCATTTTGGATATTTCTATCTATAACCAAATGTTCGAATCGATTTTCTGTTTGATCGATCCAATTTGGTTTCATGAGTTATCGAAAATCGAAATGCTTGTGTTAACTACTTCAAACCATAAGTTTTAACTCCCATTGATTTTATTGATTGATACCTCTGAATTGGTCTTCCCATTCTTTTGCCGAAGACACCTCGTCAGCATTTAGATCGCTGCAGTCATCGTATTCTTTGTCGTTGCCCGCCACTTGTCCAGTAGCTAGACCGCGAGTTGCATCTCTGCCCGCGAAAGCCGAATATGGCCCTCCTGAAAAACACAGGAATAAATTAATTAATGAGGACCCAAAAAAAGGATTGTTACAGATTTGGTGTGCTCGTGAACCTTATATATTTATACTTCCTGAACAACTAAATCGTTTATCTATCTTTTTATTCAGATATTTGTTTGAACGGAGTAAAGATCTAATTTCGTTTTTACTATTACAACTATTATATGCGAAAAGTTATCTAGTCGGTTAAACGTCATTAAACGTTAATTAGGTTAACGACGTTATTTAATGTTTCTAAAATCATTACATTACGTAACTGATTATATATTTAATGTACTAGCTATTCGCTCAATCTGATATATCAAAAGAGTTTTATCATAATTTGGATGATTCCTATCAACTCTTCGCCTTGCAAATAAATCAAAGGACTCGAGTTCATTATACAAAATAATATCTAGTTCAAAGTTTTTTTTGATCACCAACAAAACTTTATCACCATTAGCCAATGACAATATGTCCTACTCATCATCATAACGGGTCGATAGATTTTCACAGCTGAGCAAAGGTTTTTCCCAAATATCTCCTTACCGATCGACGTGGGATATCCTTATAGTAACTTTTGAGAAGTTTTCATCTTGTTTTCCTCATCATCTTGATCAGTGGACGTCAATAGGTGGACTTAGGTGTCCTATCACATTATAGTTTATTTCAAAATAAGATAAATTTTATGCTAAAAATCATAACAAGTTTCTTACAACTTATTAGGTATACAGAGCATTTAATCAGTTTTCTCATTTGTAAACAGTAATTACTTGACAAATAACATTTCTAGCTCCTGCAATAACTTATTGTGTTAACGCTTAGCAGTAATATTTTATGATAACTGATTGATATGATGATTTAATAGTAATATTTATGTTAGCTAATGTATCATTATCATTTGACCCATTTGTCTTCCACTGCTAAATATAGACGAATAGGTCTTTATCATTTGGAACCAATGATTTCAAATGGAAAAACAAATTAAATTGTTATTTTTCATAAAACATAAATATCAATTTAACTTTAATAGGAGAAAAAAGGTCATTTCCGAAACGGAGTAACCATTCAGTAAAATATAGTATAATAGAAATCCGATAGTAAGAGGCGCTAACAACGGACTCCGGTAACGTACGATTAAAAATCTCTTTAAGACATTTCATCGTTGTCTTAAGATGAAAAGAAAATTCTTTGACTTTAAACCATTTTCAAGTCTTTGAATGATCTACAAGCTCTTCGTTTATTAGATCTTAAGATAGTGACTGGTGAAGAAACTAGAGATTTACTTTAGCTCTATGTGTATCCATTCGACATCTATACGACTTATATGAGCTCATCGAAAACAAAATTAAGTTATTAGTAAGGGGATAGTATTGTTTTATTCATTTATTTAATATATTTTGTACACACAGCTGGTAGAAGAAACGATAATAAGGATACAGAGTACAAGGGCACTATATTTTTTGCTGATACTAATATTAGAGACTACTAATATTTGTTGTTGATAGTATACTTGCAACACTAGTTTTAAGAATAGACGTAAATTGTTATTGAAAACTTGCACAATCACCATGATAAGCACAGTAATATATAAACTTAAGAAAGATAAGAAACAATGGAGGTAATTTAATTAAATCATACAATCCAGTATATATTGATAAGTTAGATAATTATCTGCAATTATGTTTTAATTATACCAGTATATAATTATTAGACAATAACGTAATTTTTTTTCCTGAATCATGATTCATTATATTTCCGTAGAATTGTAGAAGTCATATTCACATGAAAATGAATGACCTGATAATACCTAAACAAATAAATATTGATATGAAATAAGATAAGTTGTGTAGATAAAAAAAAAACGTATATTTCCGTCTAAACTACTTCCCCGGCTACGGCATGTTTACACAAATGTAGAAACACAACGTCGCGTTTTGTATTCGATTATTTACAAATTCTTTGACTTTTGTTACCTACTTATTGTCTTTAAATTACCGCTCGCAAATCTGCATAATACCAGTAACACAAAGCGCTTCGACTTTGAACTGGATAATTAAACACAAGGTTACACGAGACGCAGTCTGTTTTTACTATAACTTTTACATTTTTACGTATCGAATGATGTATAAAAGATTCATTAAAGTTAAAAAAAGCATCTGCTCATATGTTATATACGTATATATATACATAGCCACTTAAATTTCAAAGTTATTCATGATTCATGAACACATTAACGAGAGCAATGTAACAGAATTTTAATTTATAAATCAGCACCGCCATAGTTCCGTCTCTATCGCTCGTGACTTGCAGGTAATCTATGCGAGAGTATATTTCCGCTACTATTCCATTTCCTTTTTATAACCTATTCGACAGCTTACAGTCGATGTTAAAAACGCAATGTATACAGTAAACAGCGGTCACATCGACTGTCGGTCGTACGGTACTTAAGAAACGGTGAGGGAACAGCATGGAAACCGTTACGATCATGGAGATAAAAAAACTTGTATGTACTTGTACGCCGCAAGTGTTTCGACAGTTGTTTAGGTTATATAATGTTCGGCTGCTAAAATAGTACACTAACATTGTATCAGACTAGAAAATATTGTTACAATCTTGTTTAAAGTTAATGCTAGTTGTTTAATATACACAATGAATCAGAACCGGTTATACAAATGAAGCGCGTATAGTATACATCGTCTGTGCAGAGAAATACAGTTTCTTCGTATTGAATTTGTAAAATCATCGTTCTGTGCAAAACAATTTCTCGTTATCGGAGTCGATAATTCATTATCTGTGAAAAGGTTGGAATACTACAATGGAGAAGGTTATTGCTTACCCGGTCCATAAAATCTTTTCCCCCTGGTTACGTCAAATATCACACCGTTAACGGCTAAAAGTACTCTTCCATCGGACCCCGTGCCGTCATATTTCTTCAATTCGGCTACTGTTAAATCTTTGCGGAGCTTCGGCATCGGCGGCGGCGGCGGCGCCGGCGGCTCCACCGTTTCGAAATGTGACTTTAATATCTTGTACAAAAGGTACACAATGATCGAGACCAAGATTAAATTAATAGGGCTTGTAAACTCGTCCCAAAAACTAGTAGTCGACTCTTCCGTCCCCGTCATTTTGTGCGCGTCTGCAGTCCACGAGAAGTTGGAATAAACTGAATCGCATTATCAAGTACGCTTAACGTGTAAGGTCAGCGCGTATCGTCTATTATTGTTGACGTTAAGGTGACTACACATTACAGCTACAGCGGTAAACTGTCCACAAATTTTGCGGTTTTTTTTTTAGTTTCCTCAGCACTTCAATACACAGGAGATTTATATCATATTTCTTAACTAATAGTCATGACGGAATGATCGTGGTCAATTGTAGAGAAGGACGTCCACTGCTCAGATCTGATCGATCCATTCATGATGAGATCCATCGCTGATGATGAATTATATCATATGATTTACTTTATACTATAAAAAACAACTATTCTTTCAATGAATAATTTAGTTTCCAAAACATTTATCAGTTCATATACTTACAACAAAGCTATATCTTAAAACATATTCAAACAAACGTAAGGATTCGAACCATAACTTCTTCGGGTCATATCACTACACTGTGCTATCACTAATTTTTGATTAGTCATTGACTGCGCATTAAAAGAACGTTTTCACGTAAAAAAAAAGTGTAACGATGATCGAGCTTATTTTAAAATAAGTCAATCTGTGATGATGGTGATGATATTGATAGAGGTACGATAATATAAATGAACTGTGGTCTTAACACGAAACATCAAGATGTGAATGTAGTTATGGTTTTTTTAATCAGTCTTTTCAACTTGTTGATTAAGGTAATATAGCTTTTATGACTACTACATAAGATTTATAATAGTATACGCAACTTTATTCATACCTGCATTAAATACAAAGAGCGTATACGGAGAATAAATATAGGTTAGTTTCCAATAGGAGCGCAGACGGTTCGCGTCCGTGTCGTCCTTTAACCGACACAATGAATAGTCGATTTTATTGTTGTAGTGTTGCAGACATAACATAGACTTAGACACTACATCTTATTACATTTCTAGGGCACATCAACAATACATATCTAGATTGTATTGTAGTAATGGTAAGTGTGTTGACAGACGATTGAGTTTCAAAGCAAGAGACTAAATATGGCTTCGTATATAAGATTCTCTGACTAGCGGAAGTTTGCTATCAGATGTCCATATTTCATCCTGTCTGATTCGAAGCATTTGGGGGAAAACCCGGCCCGTACTCTGATGTTGAACAGCCATAATTCTTTTCCTGCCTCTATGCTTATGAAGTCTCTAAAACACTTCAAGTAATAGCAAGTAATACAGTAAAAGGGAGCGAAGCATCTGGTTAACTATTAGCAGTAACAGCTTCTTTGTTTCGCTGTAACCGTTTTGTTTTTAAAGGTCCCAATTTGGAGGGTATACTGTTTATTTTTTTCTAGAAGTACTGACATTATCTATAACTTAACCTTTAATTAAAAAAAAAATCTAAATAATGGTGAAAAAATAGTAAATAATTAGATTTTAATGGTGGAAGAGTTCTGTTGCCTGAGACTGTCTAAATAGGTATCACTGCAGCTATTTCTGCTGCCACGCAGTATAGTGTAAGTATACTGTGTTCCGGTTTAAAGGTTGCTGTAGCTAGTGAAATTACTGGGGTAATGAGACTTTACGTCTTATGAGTCAAGGTGATGAACGCAATGTGGTGAAGTGTATACCATCCTAACTAAGCGCCACGTTGATATGGGCAGGGGTGTCACTTACCAACAAGTGAACAGCTGGTCTCGTAGTAGAAAAAAAGTTATGTTATCTCAACATTTACTATTTTTTATTTACTTATTTGTTTTTGTTAATATAACTGTGCCACTATGCACAGTTATATATGAACTATACGCTCCAAGTCCGTGTTTATTTCTCATTTGCTAGATATTAGTTTTTAATAATATCACGCAGATGTTAGTACAAAACTAGTACGCTATACCAGATATATTATATATAATACTACATAGTATATTTATTCTATTGTTTAAGGTCGTTGTTATTACTTGTGCAGATCTGTTCATTAGAGGTTAATTTTCTTAAGCAGTTAAACTAAAATGTAGTCAGCAATATATATATTTATATATATATATGACATAAGAGATTTTTAGAGAAAATCTTCATGTCTAAATCGTTTAGTATTTACCTAGTTTGTAAAAAAAAACAACGAACTAGCGACTAAAACTACACCACGTTAATGTAAACTGTAAAAATATTCCTTTTATTGCATGTCGTATATCCTTCGTTGGAGGTCCTTAAACAAATAAAATAAGTGACTTTTTATTAATTTAAGGAACTAACGATATGAGCGGGACGTTCACCTAATTATAAGTGATATTCTGATTATAGTGATAAGCTCGCCCATAACAACATGGCGCTAGTTAGAATAATATACGCAGCACTACAGTGTGATTGTCGCCTTGAGACATAAGATGTTGAGTCTCGTTACTGCAGTAATTTCACTGGCTGTAACGCCCTTCAAACCCGAACACAGTAATGTTTACACGTTGTTAGGTGATTGATAAAGGAGCTGTGGTAGTACCTACCTAGACGGTCTCCGGCAACAGAGACCTACCATCAGTAAAAGTGTTTCGTAACATATATAATGTTTCTGCTGATTCATATATTAAAGTCAGCATATTAACAATATTGCGACACTGCAATTCAAGTGACCGAGGTATACAATTTTGTAACTATAGTGATGTGTTAATCGAGCAAAAACATTGAATAATTTCTACAAGTCACAGTGATGAAGGACTTCTAGATATTACTATTACATCGTACAAGTATATTTTAATAGCTCGTTATCAATTAAGCCTATTGATGTCCACAACTGAACGTAAGCTATTTAGTTATCGGGTTCGAATGTGGCTAGGCAAGCTAAATTACCAGAAAGCTGAATTACTCTTTTTTCGTTTTTATTAAATTTTCCAAGGTAATGAAATATAACACCTTTTGTCTCAAAGTAATGTGGTACAGTGTTTACCATCTTCCAGCACATTGTTATATGCGGGCGTATTACTTACTATAATGTAGTGTAATATTAACTTCAGTTATTTTTTTTATATTTCAAGTAAGCGACCACCCGAGCAAGATGTTCACCTGATGATAAGTGATGCGCCTGCCCAGTACAACGTGGCGTTAGATAGAATGATATTCACAGAACCAAATTGCGCTCTTCGTCTTGAGACATAAGATGTTAAGCCTCCTTACTCCTGTAATTACACTGCCTACAAGACCTTCAAACCGGAACACAGTAATGTTCGCACACTGTACATACCTAGGCGGTCTTCGGCAATGGATTTAATAGCAGTAAATTGTGTACCATGTATATTGTATCTATGTGACAGCGTTACTGTTACGATCATCAACGTATATGAGTTAGGATATTATGGGCTAGTTCTTTAAACATTCTTTGAACTGTTTAATACATACATATATATCACGCCTCGTTCTCAGTGGGGTAGGCAGTGACCACCTCTCCCTACTTGCTACGATCCTGGCACACCTCTCTCGCTTCCTCCACTTTCATGAGCATCTTCATGCATGCTCGTCGGTAGCAAGTACTCTTGTCATACACGTGAAGTAATACATCAAAATTCATCATTCAGCAAATTTATGTGGTCAAAATCGGTTCAAAGTTTAAGGAATTGTCATTTTCTTACTATATTGAAATTCTTATGCCAATGTCCAAAGAAAAACGATGATCTTATTTCGTCCCTCTTGAATTTCTGGCTAAGGTCTATTTGATACATTTTAAATTCCAATATCGCTTTCAAACATCGCTCTGCTGAATATCTACATATTATTGTAAAGTGATTGAATCACAGGAAAGAATGAAAATATATATGCATATAAAAAATATCTATACATGTATCAGTTGTTCTCCGGTCGTTTTGCTGGCCGTAATATAAAATTAGACTTTGTCTGAAATATTCCTTGAGAGCAACCGCGACTGTAAATGACTTTCTATCCTCTGGTGGCCAGGGCGGCCGAGTAGGAGCCGCCGGAGAATCCTAAGACATTCAAATTGTCACTGACAACACCCACGTCATCACACACACTTCGAACACTACCAACACACTCCGAATTTCGACATCACACCGCCATCGCTTTAGAACACACCGCGTATACGAAGTACACCCGCGAACAAGGGTGGTTCTCACCACCTAGAGTTTCTGATACAGGTGAACGTGGTTGGAGATCGGATCCGAACCCGTCTTCGACAACAAACAACAACCCAGACACACAATACGGAAATCCGCCGTCGGATAACTACACTCCAAATAGTACACTTTTTTTTAAAAACAAGCCTTCGATCCGGGTCCACGAGCCCAGTATAAGATGAGCTGTAAGAGTCACTATTACCTTCAAGCACTCAACATCTCCATAATACAGAACTGACTTTTATAGCAACCGTTACTATAGCAACCGCATAAATAATACTATTGAATTTTAGAAAAGTTTATTAGAAATAAAACGATGCAAGATGTATGAAATTAAAAAAAATAGTCTGTAACTATATACAAAACATTCCGCGTAGAATGCTCTTGTTCCCGTGTCGATAGGTTCACTAGTTTTCACGTGATTGGCGAAGCTAGAAAACCATTTTCATTATATATATAGAAATTTAACTTTATGAATGTAAAGTAAACGTTTATTTAAACCGGAATACGTTGTTTTAACCAAAATTTTGAATAAATAACGGCGCAAGATTTCCATAAAAGATTTTATACCAATTGTTTATTCTCGTGCGTCAGCGGCGGCCGGAAGAATGTTTAAACGATTTTGTATAAAACAAAATGACCTAGAGGTTTTTGTTTTAAATTTTATAGAGCGAGAGCGTTACATAAGTTAATAAAAATCTCTTTTCAGAATCTAAGTTTAACATAAAACGGTCCTTATTGCATTCATGAAGGTGAATATTATACACTAGTCTCATAATTTGCACGATACTCGAATTACAGGTTTTTTTTTGCAGTTTCTAAAAAAAATGTTTTAGTATAATCCTGATAGCATCGAAGGCAAACTGTTATTAATACTATAAATATTTTTTTTATATCTAACACTATACTATAATTTACTACCCATCAAAGCGCACTGAGCCAGCGTGGGCTATGGCCCAATTCCCCTCAATGAACTCTAAGAAAAGACGGCCCCGAGTGCTCGTCGATACTGGTGCTCGTGTTGATCATGACAGAAGTCGTTGAGGCGCCAGTACCAGGGGTAACCAGCCCAGGACCGATCTATGTGGAGATCTTTGAGAGGACTATGTCCAGCAATGGACTTCTATCGACTGATAATAATAATGATGACCTTGATATACAATTATTATTTTCTTGTTCTTGTTTTTCTCTACTTGAATTTACCTTTTGTTCAACTTTATTATTAAAATAAAAAAGCCAAAGAAAGCGACGTCTAAAATACTATGAATACATTTAAAGTCTTGTGGGATATGAAATTTAACTGACATGCATGAGTTCGTGTACACAAACGCTGTGCTGATATTATTTTAAACTGCATCAAAAAGGTGAAGGTCCTCAGTGTAATCTTATATTTTGCATATTCTCATTTATCCACGACCTTACTGTGCGATCTTGAGTAAAATACACAGGGTTTTATTACAACATTGTCTCTTTTTTCACTCTGTTATTAATCATCACAAAACTGGTCATTATAAATAACGTATGTGGACAAACATTGTTAATATAACAATTAAAAAAAAAAAATTAAACGTACTTGTGACTGACACACTATTACGAAATTTTGTTTCTCCGTTTACATTTTCCGTATATAAAAAAACTAGCTGTTCCTCCCCCGTTTTGCTATCCGTAAAGCCCCATACTCCCTTTAGGGCAGGAATTTAGTGAAATCAATTCTTACAGAACCTATATTCGACAAAAGGAATAATACTAGCAAATTTCATGCCTCCAGGCCTTATGGATCCAGAGATGTCGTGATAGGTGGAAATCTCTAAAGTATCTCTTATCTTATTACTAATGATATTGACTAACTTTAAACTTACTAGTCATCAACAGTAGGCAATGTCAAATAAAACTTCAAATCACTAATATTTCCATTTTCATTTTAACGAATATCATGATTCACAAAGATTTAAAAAAATAAATGAAGGCAAAGATTAGAACTAGAAATACTAAGTGCAAACAGTAAATATTGTATGCACAAAATTATTCATCAGCCGGATAACGCTCACTGCTGGGCATGGGCCTCCATCAAGGATCTCCAAGCCGATCGATCCTCCGCTGCCCGCATCCTTCGGTCTATCCACTTAGTGTGGGGTCTGCCAGCACTGTGTCTGCTCGTACGTGGTCGCCACCTTTAAGAGTCTTGCTGCCCCATCGGCATTATCTGGCTGATTATTTACACCTGTCGTCATATACTTTGCTCAAATGTGAAATTAGCATCACGAGCATATGATACAACGCCTATATGAGCACAGAATCAGTCACAGAACAAAGGAAACAGCTCGGTGTTTTTTTAAAGAAGTCTATGAACATTATAATTAACAAAATTATCTATCGCATAAATTACATAGCTATTTATGAAAAGTTAAATATGTCTGTTTAAAATTGTCTTTTTACTTGACATTTCACCTCCGATATGCTGAATGTAACAAATTCTTTACATGACAAATAAATGTTTATAAATACAGCGGAAATGTGAAGCGTCTCAAGAAATACGCCGCAGTAATGGTGCAAGTTTGAGAAATGTTTGCATCCGAAACACTGGCGTTGGGTGAAATAACTGCGAACTGTTTGCAACGGCGGAGAATAATACAAACTACAGACGTTTCGTTATAATGGTGAAATGCTATTCAATATTTTAAAAAGTATATTTAAAACTATTTAACAAACGTTCAAAAGACCAAACTGTATTCAGTTGTATACATCCACCTTATGTGAGAGACGGGATAAAAAATTACCAACAATACTTAAACAAGAAAAAAATTCCAAGAACAAGTCACAAGCTTTTTAAATGATCGTTACCAGTATACGACGCTAAGATATTTTGAAGCTATGATGATGATAATGAAAATTGATTTTGAAGAAACAGACTACTACGTCTAAGATCATGAACTTATTAATTATAACCCCTGCAGAATTTAAATAGCAACAAAAACACTACTGTAAAAGGTTGCGGATGATAATTAAATCAAATTTTTCCGTTTATATATTATGGAAACCTAATTGTGGATCGTGTTTATTATACTGTAGTATATTATAATGATAAATAGTTACCCTGTATGAAATTATAATTATTACAGGATTTTTATTTGAAAATGTACAGCTTTGTTTTGTTATCAGTAAAAAATTTTTTTCATGTGGTAGCTTGATGACATGTTGTATGATAACTCAGTCCATATTTTATCAGTCAAAGGTCAATGAATATGTGAGGGGTTTGTGACGGACTGAATCCCAATGCGATCATCGTCTCGAGAAAAGTCTTTGTGAGAAATTTTCGAAAAGATACCCTGTCTCTTGGGGAGAAATCACAGTTATGTGGATACTTTCACCTACTAAAACCACCTTTAGACAAGAACTTAGACAAAGTTACGGGATCTCCGCTTGGAACACCTCCGCAATGTAATGCCATGCTGGGGTCTGTTTAATGCAGTCTTCATCATCCTTGCGTACACTATCTCAATAATCAGGTTATCGTATTAATTTACCTAGCTTTACCACCCTTCGAAACGAATCTTAAACCATATATGTCTGAAAGAGAGAAGAGATCATAATCTTGATTCTTTTTTCTTAATTGTCTTTCTATAGAAGGTAAATTATTTACCGTAAATTTATGCATATTGTCAAAGTTACAAAGAAGCAACTTCGTCTGAAACTACATTGATATTAAATACTTTGTTATACGGATAGAAATAGCTGCTACGTATATTAAATTCTTGAAAGGAAACCGCCAGGACCCGAAGATACGCACAATGGAGCTAATTAACTGAAATTAAAAGAACAAGGAATGAAATTGAAATGCTCTGTGTCGTGAACGAACTAATAATTTATGGAGGCGGTAGTAATTTAATGAACTACGCTGTAGGTAGTAATATAACCGGTGTAACGAGACTTAACATCTTAAGTTGACGGTAAATAATTTGATGCTATGTGTATCACTGTTTTTTTTGTTTTAAGTGGGGAAAATTGCTTTGCATACCTGCTCTCGCGAGGGCAAAGACTAATTATATCTAACTTGCACCGATTAAAACCCCCTCGATGTTCTACCGTTGTCGCTTTAAGGCAGTGCCACGAGAACTCTTTTGCATACCTCCGCGACTTCACCAGGCCTCTTATCTTCACGTGGGTATTGGATCTTCCTGAATCCGTCACCCAAAGGCTATGGGAGCCAAGAGAGAAAACTCTCCTTATTCCTTGCGATCGATCTGATCTTGGCTTCTGCCGCCAACCGAAACATGGCCGAGGAGGATACGGAGAGCGGCAAAGTGCGATTCCGGCAGTCCTCTTCCTTCGCGACTCCACTAGGGCTGCGAAGGGCAGTGCCAGGTCTGTTCCTGCAAGCCACCGGTACACATCTGAGGTGAACTCACGGAGCTTGGAGTGGCGATATCGGGCCGACCTTACACATCGAACCAGAGGGATGTGTTCCTTTTAGCTTCACCATGAGTGAATAAGCTATGGCTACCGAGTCCCTCCGCCACGACAAGACAGGAACCTATTCGGAGAGGTGCGTATCACCCTAACTAGTACAATAATGTTATGGGTAGGTATATATCTTACCACCTAGTGACGATCCTGCTCGTTTCGTCAAATAAAAAAAATTATTACTCTTCACAAAGTATCAAATATTAAATTCTGGATAGGTCTTTGTGATTATTAGCACTTGTCGATTTAATAGAAATCTGCAGATAAAAAAGTAAATTTATGATTTTCTTTTATATACAGCCTTTTGTTAATGCTTTGATTGAAAAGTTTTCATAGTGCAGCTGATGAGATATCTCTGACGAGGCTGTAACAACGATCTCCTCAAGCCAAGCTGACTCCTTTCTTGTAAACATCTTCCGATTGCAGGTATATATTAATGAAAAAATCTCCCATCTAATAGCGTCCATTTTTTCAGGCGTAACGTCTAAATGAAAATGAATGCTATTATTATTGTTAGTCAACCTGAGTACGCTAAAAAGACCTCAATCCTGTTATTTTATTAAGTTTTATTTCTGTTAAGCGTGTTGCCATAGTAGAGTAGATGCTGTTGGAAGCATCTGTAGCAACGATTAATTTTAAGAGGCCTTTACTGAATTTAACCATCTGCTATAATGTAGTAACTAAAACATTAAATATCATGTATAAAATTTATATATGATATCACATCACTACCCCTTACACCCTGTATATAATATATTTATATATAAAATAATATATTTCTCTAACGTATCTTGCAAATGTATCGTGTGTTTATGTATTATATATAGTTCCGCTGGTATTATTGATTTGAATCGTTAATTTTTTTTTTTTCGTATATCACAGCTTAACGGCTAAAGATAACAATTGATAAGGTTTCATACGAGTCGCTATTACTACGTAATTTTTTTTTATATACAATATCTATTATATAAAATATTCCACGTGTATAATATAAGTACGGTATCAATGATCATTCTTTCACGATAGCGTCTAGTCATTATTACTAGTTTTTATTTTTATGTAAACAATTGTAAATATTACTTGGTTTCGATTTGTAACTAGTAAACTTACTAGTGTAAATATCTTTACCAATTGAGATCAATTTTGTGTTATATATAATCTGATCATTGTTATAAACGGGTCTGCCACTTTGCCCCAGCTCTGTAGCTTTGTTATAAAGAAGGGAGTAAAAATATAGTTTTTCTTTTATACCTCCTCCAATGTGACGAACGTAATTCTTCATTAGTTGGTCGATGTCTAGAGAAGAAGCTTCGAATAATTTGCCCACGGGATACAAGTGCGCTTCACGAATACTCAATTACCTCCCACTTTTAAGTCTCACAGTTCATTTTACTTCACTCCAATACTTACTTTCATTGCAATTTAAAAAGACTGAGAGTTGGTTATGTGATATTACTTATCTTGTACTTTCTAAAGTATTTTTTAAACTATAAAAGAGAGAACGATGTTGAGGTGAAAAGATAAAGAAAGCTGACCCCACCACCATAAAGGTAAATGGCTAGGAATAGAGAGATAGAGAATTAATTAAAGATTGCATTGTTCCTATTTTTGTTGCTTTCACTCTTTTGAGATACAAGTCCACCCCTTTAATAAAAAGCTAGCCAAATAATAACTTTGTTTTAAGTTATATTGTTTTGATGCTAGGTCTCTGCTACCGGAGACTGTCTAGATAGGTACCACCGCAGCCGCTATACCTAAC
The DNA here is from genome assembly GCA_033220335.2 of Troides aeacus. Lineage (NCBI taxonomy): Eukaryota > Metazoa > Arthropoda > Insecta > Lepidoptera > Papilionidae > Troides > Troides aeacus. Next base: position 2,993,368 of record CM067275.1, on the reverse strand, counting down.
ACCAAACCTTAATGTGCTGTGTGTGTTAATTTGAAGGGATCTGTAGCTAGTGATAATACCGAGGATTAATCTAATAAGCGCTTTAATGCTATGGACAGGATCATCATCGTCATCATCAGCCCATAAACGTCCACTGCTGAACATAGGCCTCCCCGAAAGATCTATACATCGATCGGTCCTGTGCTGCCCTAGTTCCGGAGAGACCAAGGGTAGGCCAGCAGTAGTTAGTATGTTGCTAGAAGGTAGTGCTGGACATCAGCGACTGTCGTTTGTAGGGGTTCATGGGTAGGGATTTGGTCCGTTGCCCACCAAGCTGGCTCAAGGTGAGTTGGTGGGAGCCAGAGCCTCGTTTGTTGATTGACAGGGTGCACCACGAGCAGATGAGGTTGGCTTGGGTCCCGTGAGTTGTTGTGCAGGACGTCTTACTCCCCTTACTAACAATATAGTACTTAAAATATTATGTTAGTTAAAACACAAAATTTTTTTTTTTATTATATTTTTTTTATGCGAGACGTTTTCTTTAGTTAACAACAATTACAATTAAACAAAAAATTGATTAAGTCAATTCTCATTAATTAAAACTTTGTTGTGGGAACTTTGTATTACTTTGTTGCTTATATTCTATGAGATTTCTCATTATGACTTATTATTTTGTTAATTGTTAAATTTTTTTATAAAAGGTTATAAGGTTAATTTAATAATTATTAAAAAACTAATTAAGTTAAAGGGTGGTTTTAACTGAAAGTATTTCTACTAAAACCTATATTAACATTTGTAATACAAACGCGGAGGAATGATATAAAAAGTTTAATACTTATTTCTTTGTTAGCCAAAGTGTGAAATCCGTAAGGACCCGCACAAAAATTCATACCCTCATTTGTCAGTGACGAAGATGTGTTAAGCCCCTCAGCTGCGGCCAATTGCTCTAACTTCTTGGTCTGATTCACAGGATTTAGACGAAAACCTCGCTTTTATAGTTACAGCTAATGAAGAAACAAAATGGATGAGTCCTTATACAGAATCCATTAGTCAACAGCGTAAATAATATTATTACATACCTTTTACAAATTTTTTACTCTTGTAGCTCGCTGGCCTAATGGTTAGAGCGTGCTGCCTTCATTCCGAAGGTCGCGGATTCGAATCTCGGCATGTACCGATAACTTAGTATTTAAGTTACGTACATTTGTTAACTTTAGTAACAACAGCTAACAACAAACGGTGAAGAAACACATCGCGAGGAAACCTGCACGTGAATTAGAATTTATTCTAAGGTGTGAGTGAAGTCACATGTCCGCATTGGGCCAACGTGGTGACTATGACCCATCGTCCTCGTATTGAGATTACGCGTGTGCCCCAACAGTCGGGACGTATATAGCTGTTATGGTAATTTACAATTTTTTTTTACTGGTAGTAGATCTTTGTTACCGTTTGTCTAGGTACTATCGCAGTGTCTATTTCTGCCGCCAAACAAGAGTGTGTAAACATTACTGTGTTCCAGTTTGAAGGGCGCTGTAGCTAGCGTAACTATTGGGGTAATCAGACTCAACATGTTATGTATCAGGCGATGTGATGCAGTATGTATCATCCTAACGATCGCCACGTTGTTATGGGCAGGCGTGTCACTTACCATCAGGTGAACGTCCCGCTCGTCTCCTCACTTAATTAGAAAAAAAAGTTATAACTTTTGAGCTTTCCGATAACTTAAATAAATATGACATGTTTTATTATTATTATTGCTCTATTTGCCAATAATAGTTACCTATATTATACAATTAGTATGTTTCTTTTTATCGCGTAGGAAATCTTCTTGAACGATAACTTGCCTCTGGAGGGAAGACAAGGTCATGTGGGGCTTCTACCCACTAAAACCCCCTCATTGGTCTCCCTCAGTGCATTAGGAGACAATTAGTGTTCTAATACACAATCACAATAATTGAATAATATTGACTATGAGTAATAACCAGGTGGTCCGATGTTCTGGTGAAAGCTGCAGGAAGCAGCTGGAAGCGAGCAGCGCAGGAACGATCAATGTAGAGATCTTGGGGTGAGTCCTATGTCCAGTTGTGGACGTCAATCGGCTGATAATGATGTACTAACGTAGATATCATCATCATCAGCCGATAGACGTCCACTGCTGGACATAAGCCTTCCCCAAAGATCTCTACTTCGATCGGTCTTGTGCTGCACGCATCGCGGGGAACTAGGGGCTGTCGTTTGTAGAGTTCAAATGGGGGGATTAATGCCATTTCCCACAGCGCTGGCCTAATAAGGGTTGGTGGGAGCCAGAGCCTTGTTTGTGTACTAGCAGGGTGCACCACGTACAGGTGAGGTTGGCTTAACGTAGATATAACTACAACAATTATAATACTGTAAAAGCATAATACTAACCAAACAATTAACAAAGAGGTTATTAAAAATTTCTACTGTTCGTTTAACTGTTGGTTATTTTTATTCATATCTATTATTATTTTATTAACATATTATTAACAATTAAAAATTATTTATCCTTTGTGTAAGATATATTGTAAATTAATGGATATGATAGTTATTTGGTCATTGTCCGATATTAAAAATATCTGTACCTCTTGACACTGAATGTTGTGATTATAAATGATAAAGAGCTAAGTTTGAGGGTTTATCGTATTAATACATAACTTATATAATATTTCCATTATAAAGAAGTCATCAAAGTCGTGTTAAGATATGAAGAATTTTTTTTTCTTGGCTAATTGAAGAAATACTGCTGCAGAGTATAATTAAGTAACATGCTATCCAAAAATGTGTATTTCATTGTTGAGGTTTATACACATTCATTCTTCTTAGTCATCAGGTAGTTGTGGTGTTTCACAAGTTGCTTCCACTGTTTTACCTGCTTGTAGGTCTCCCTTGCTGGAAACCGTCTAGGTATCACAGCAATGCCTATAGCAGCTGACGAACATTACTGTGGAAACATTACCGTGTTCCGTTTCGAAGAGTTCTGTGGCTAGTGAAATTACCAACGTAACGAGATAATATCTTATGCATCAAGGCAAGGAGTATAATGTGGTGTTGAGTATATCAATCCTAATTAACCTCATGTTGTTATGAGCAACTGTATTCACTGTCAGGTGATTGTCTCGGTCGTTTCGACGATTGGTCAAATAAAAAAACATCTTGCTTCTTTCGCACACAATGCAAAGGGACGTTCACTGCCACTGTGATCTCATTCGTTCATATTATGATTGCTGAACCTAGATAGATCTATTTAGTTTTCTTTAAACGTCGATAAACATGCACTGAAAGGGACTTAAAAAAACTGTTACTTACGTGTAGTAATGAGGGTTTTATTATTCAATAACAATTGGCTAAGTAATCTGTGAGCCCGTCATCTATGCCCTGTTTATTGGATAGTATTGCTCTAGTCTGTCGTGTCAGTGACGGCCGATGGGAGAGGAATGTCTTGGAGTGGAGGCCTCAGAAGTGTAGGACATCTTCCCGCCAGATGGACCAACGACATCATCAGAGCGGTCGGAAGTGGGTGGATGCGAGTAGCTGTGGATCGCATTTGGTGGAAAACATCTGAGAAGGCCTATCTAGCAGTGGATAAATAAAGACTGAAATGTATGAGGCTGCATTCAGCAGTATAACAATATATTGTATGTTTAGTTTTCGTTCAAGTATACATTGAACTTAATGTATAAGTAACTCCTAAAATATCTGGGGCAGAAGACAACTGGAAGTACTGCTTCTATTCTTCCCAAGAGAGGTCCAGTATGAAAGGTCTAAGAACAGTAAGTATGTCTGTCAATCCGGCTGTCCGGGACTATCTCACCGTCACAGTCGTAAGAGACGCTGGACAGCAAGTCGGTGTAAGCAAATTGTTCGCTCGAGACAGCAACCCTAGCACTGAGAGGAACGACTTTAGATACTATACACTGTAAATCCCCCGGTATCTAAATATAAATCTAGTCACGAATGAAACGAAAATAATGAGGTAAACTTTTACGACGAACTGTCTGATACAATTTTTGGGAGAAATACGAGGAAAACGTAGGCTATATTTTTGTGAAAAAGAAGCCTCTCTAAATTACATTAACCGGTTCGGACAGGATCTGTAATATTTTAGTACGAACACTCTGAAAAAAATGAAATTTTTTCGTTACTTCTGAAATTTAAAATTTCAGTTAAAATTAAGTTGACTTTAATTAACGGGGAAGGTCGGTTACGCTTTCATGCACTTAGGGCAGACCAAACAGCTGAGTCCTATTATTATTTAAGTCAAATGATATCCCTCCTACATCATGCTTTATTTTTGAAGGAGACATACATAAAAGAATGTTTAGAAAAAATAATGTTAGAAAATTATGTCAAATTACTGATGTTAGGGCTCTGTTGCTAAAGCTTTGTAGTCGCCCGCTATTAAAAATAAGGTATTCCCTGCCTATCGATGAGTTCTCGGGTTCGTGAGCCTTGAGGGTGGGTGCCTTCAGAGCTCAATAAGCAAGCCTTAGGAGGATGGAAAATGCATGCTGGCCTTGTACTTGCCGTAGCACACAGCACAAGTTCTAAGGGGAGCTGTGCCTACCATTGGAAGTTTTAGCCAGAATGCAGGAGGGCACCGGTACGTTCCGTAAGAGATCCCGGAGCCCCTCCTAATGCTCTGATGGAAGCCACTGAGGGGGTTTTAGTTGGTAGAAGCCCTACGTGATCCGGGACCACCAGACCTTGCATCTCCCGCTAAAGTAAACAGTAGCGTGCGAACCTTACTGTGTTCCAGTTTAAAGGGCGTTGTAGCTAGTGTGGTACCTGAGGTAGCAAACTTAAGATTTAATGTATCAAGGGGAAGAGCACAATATGATGCTGCGTTCTAGGTAGAGCCACGTTGCTTTGGACAGCCGTATTACTCATCATCAGCTGAACGTCGCACTGACAAGTATTACCTTGTGGCAGTTTATTTCTTTTAAGAGTCTTCGAAGGATTTAATTTAGTTTAATAAGGTTTATTCTACAGCTGTGTGTTAAATTAACTTTGCCTTAAGTATTTCTTTGTCTTGTTTTAAATTTATTTGCTTTCCAGAGACGTTTATTTGTTTCAGTAAGTAAGAGAACAACGGGGAGGAAAATAAACAGACGTGGTATCTGAATGGGACGAAGAAACATGTTTTGGCTTGTTCTTTGTTCCTTTGAAATAAATGACATGATGTTTCAATTACTTATTTAAGCAATAGTATAAGCTTTTTTAAAAAAGTGTTTATAGATCAAACTTTCACAGCTAAGTAAAGTTTAGAGATCGATCATTTGTTGTTAGCAATATTGCCTAAAACTAAACCTAAAACACCACTGTTTTTTTGTACCTCAGTTTGAAATAGCCGGGCCTTTGCTTTCTCTTTTATTTCATTCTTCTATTCTTTTCTTTATACTATATTTTTTATCTTCTATTCTTCTTATTTTGTTTCACACCTTATTTTTATTTCTATTAATTTCTATCTTTAGTACATCGCCTCTCAGACTACAACATTATTGTAAATGTTAACTTACCAACTCTCTTCTTTCCTTCTCCATCTTATTTACTACTATTTATATAGCATCCTTAATATTTATGTACTTATATTACATTACTTTTATTTCTACTCATTACTTTCAGTGGAACTTTCTTAATGTAGTTATTTAAGAATGTGTCGAATAACATGCTACTGTTTGGTACCAGAAATAACCTTTGTGTTGGTACCTATATAGACAGTCTATAACTGAATCAGTCCGAAAATAGTGAATAAACTATTACAAAAGCTTAACAAATTATTGATATAAAACAAAAAGGAATTACATAGATTTATATTACAATGAACTATTGATAGGATTGAATTATAACCTCACTATTGCAATCACTGAAAATGGTTTCTCGATGTATATATGAGTAAAAAAAGTAAACTCTTTATTAAAAGACTGATATAAACTATAATTTTGATGTGATATCCTCCTCCTATATTGTATTATAAATCCTAGTTTGTCCTAAATTTGGTAAAGGCAAGCTTTTTAATTAAATCAAAGAAATTAGTTAAGGATACTCAGGTGTTGCTGTTGGGCCTAGGCGATTGCGTGACTCACACATTAACCTTTTTTTTTAACTAGTATATGTTTTATGTGTTACGAATGAGAAAGAGATATTCATACTCATATGGTTGTTAATTATTTTACTTAATTTTTGAGTATAAATATAGTATGAAAAGAAAAAGTGTTAGAATCTGCGTTACTGCCTACAAATCTCTTGAATTTTAAATCCGCTTCAAGAGTCAACGGAAGCTCCAACTTTTCTATTCACATTTTCTTGTTTCTTCCTGCGAATTGAATTTATTCTACATAAAGTTACACCACATCGAATAACTTTATATATTTAATATTAAACTGCCCATGAAAAGTTGAAAGTTGTGTAAATTTCTATAATATGCATCTTATATGAGTAATATCAATATTGCACATGTATCATTTGTTTACGCTGATACTTTTGTTATAGTTTACTGGTAGGTACCACCGCAGCTACTATTTCTGCTGTAAAACAGTAATGTGGAAATATTACTGTGCTCTAGTTTAAAGGGAGCTGTAGCTAGCTGTAATTACTGGGGTCGCGAGACAACGTCTTATGTCTCAGGCGACGAGCGCAATGTAGTGATGTGAATAACATCTTAGCTAACACTACGTTGTTATAGGCGGGCGTATCACTTACCATCATATGAACGTTTCGTTTGTCTCATCGCTTAATTAAAAAAAAGTTATGTAGTGAAAATGATAACTTGCGTGCAAGTAAGCAATACCTTGGCTACATAACTTATCACGATTTATAATTGTCGATTGTATAAGCAGTCATTAAAACGAGACAATACATTATTAACTTGGCAAACCTAATTGGTCATTTTGAGTTACGGCGCTAGTATTTGATACTATATGGTATTGTGTACGCATTTTTAAATACCTTTATATAATATGAGAATGACAAAGAGTTTCACTATCATTATAAAGAGTGATAAGTGAAAGGGGTGTAAAGGGAACCGCACAACTAACGGGACCAAAGGCAACCTCACTTGCTCGTGGTGCAATCTACTAATCAACAAACGTGGACCCGTGAAACCCGTATTGGGCCAGAGTGGTGGGAAATGGCCCATGTCCTCCACATGTACAGCAGTGAACCTCTATCGGCTGATGATGATAAGTGACTGAAAAATAATCACAAGAAACATACATCTATAGCAAAAGACGTTATAATTTTTACTTAGACTCTTCAATTGATCAATGCAGATGATCAATAATAATGATTTAGATCATGTTATATATCAAAATTGATCGAGCGTCGTCCTTTTTGTGTGATTAGCTATAAAGTTCTAGAAAGCTTGTAAAACCATAATAAAAACAGAATTAGAACGTTACAATAATACACTTGTATGTTTTCATTAATTTCATTACCATCCTATAACCCCAAGATGGGGTAAAAGGGTGTCCACAGTGATTCTCCATCGCGTTCGGTCTTCTGCTTCCCCTTTAATCTAATTCCACGTCTTCCCGATGCTACGATGTTTCTTATTTATCTCATTATACATACTTTGTAATATAATCAATGTATTTTGCGTTGACGACAACTAATCCTGTGGAAGCTGAAAAGAAAAAAAGCTTAGCGCTTAAAAGAAATGACGTTACGGATTCATTAAATGTGACGTGAGAAATGTTTTGCTTTCAGCTCATCATTTCCAAAGCTGCGGTGATTTATTAAGAGTAAGGTCGTTCTGACGTGAAATATTCAACTTTCGAGTCAACCACTCGTGTAAGGAAATGAAGGCTTTCCTTTTTAATAAAATATAAGAAGGGTACGCGGGTCAAGGTTCCCGCTTGTTGTACCCCGACCGTCCGACTATTTATTTTTTACAAGTGGCTATGTGTCCGCCCATCAAACTTGTATGTTTTGTAACACATTATGTAAATAGCTTAAATTACTTTGTTACTTTATGTATATAGTGCTATTTTTAATATAGTAAAATATAGAAAATGTTTAGATCACTTAGTATTGAGAAATATATCTGTAACGATGAATAAATACGTATCACTTTTTAGGGGTTGAAATTGGTGTTTTGGGTTGTACTTAATATCTTAAGAAACTAACAAAAACGATTTTTTTTTCTATATACTTGATAAACTAAAGACTAAAGTTGTAATTAAACTTAATTAATATATATTTAAATACTATACAACTATAACAATCAAGTATGCTTACTGCTACTTTTGTACATTATAGTAAATTTTAGTTTGTATATCTGTTTGTATGTTTGTTTATGTTATAATTTTCAGTGGTTTTTGCTATCTCACTAATGTAACGCCAACTTAGCAAACAGCATATTGCTTTATTTTTTATTATTGACCAAAAACAAAACTTCTTTTGATTGAAACAATGTTGTACGGTGCTTCTAATTTAAATTTTACAATCGTTCATATGTTATAAGGCTATTAAATATTCTGTTTTTTTTTTTTAACGGCAATACTATATAAAATATACAGTAGTAATCTCACCATTGGACTCAGTTGACTCAGATAAATGACCCTTTTCCTCAATTTCACATGGTGTTGATAACAATAAGGCTGTAAATGATGAAGCGTCCTCACCACGATTATTCTAATACTTATATGTTGAAAGCCAAAACACAGCAATGATACGAAGACCTGAACTGATATGAAGACATATTTAAAAGAATGGTAGCTACCCAGGGTTTGTACTGTAGTCTCAAGATACTACGAATAGGACTAAGGTAAGCACTCTCTGTTGTAGAAGGCCACTAAAAGGGTTTCTAGGTTCATTGGCTTTAAGAATGGGTTGCTTATTCCTCATTGAATAAGAAGCTAGCAAGGAGTTTACGACAAGTACGAGGTGGTCTTGTGCTTGTCGTAGCAAAGAGAAATTATCTAGGAGGTTTACGGTACTCCTGGGATATGCTTTTAGTCGTAGAGAAGAGAGGCATCAGTGCGTTTCGTAGAAGATCTCGGAGGCCCTCGCAAAGAACCGAGGATTACCACTGACCGCGTTTTAGAGGTTAAAAATCCTCTACTACCCTACCTTACCCCCATAACCAGGGTACCGTTTTTGATGATTTCGTCTCCGATAACAGAACCCGCAATCGAACCAAGTACTTCCGTGTTACAAGGCAAGCGTTTCATCCACGCACTTGGGTTAAGAAGGGAGTTCCTCATCATTATTAGTCGCTAGACGTCCACTGCTGGATATAGGCCTTCCCCAAAGGTCTCCACATCGATCGGTCCTGCGCTGCCCGTATCCTGTTGCTTCCCGCAACCTTCACCAGGTGGTTGGAGGAAGGAGTTAAACAACTAATATAAAAAAGTCTTGGATGGTGTATGATGAAGCCTAAATTACAAGTTTTCAGTGAACTTTTTAATATTCTCTTATATTCGAGGAAACGAACAGACTAGCGAGACATTTACCTGATGAAAAGTAATACGCCAGCCCATAACACAACGGTGCTAGATAGGATGATACACACTACTACACATTTTTTTTATTATTTCTCGTTACCGGCATTTTTGAGCCTGGGCTTTGTTCTTGTCTTTATAACATTTCCTTATTTATTTCCTGCTTCCTCTCCTTTCTTTCTGTTCTCATCCTTCTTTTCGTTCCTCTACCACACACTGTGCTCGTTCAACTTGAGACACTCAATATAAAGTCTAGTTACCTCAATAATTTGACTAGCTACCGGAAAAAGGTAATTCTTACACACCACTTGAGGGTGGTTTGGTAATTACATAATGATCTAAGTTTATCATAGAACAGACTAAATAATTTGGAGTTATATGAAGGTTATTTGTGTATGTACTCTAATAAAAGGCTTTTAATAATAATTCTTTTATTATAGCTTACAAAGAAACCGCCCGCTGTATCATTATACGTCTGTATCATTTTTAACCAACATTTAATTCTGAATTTTAATGAACATAAACCGCTTCAACGTGATCTATTTATCTACACTATATAGCTACAAACAACGTAATGATATTGAAAAATTAAAATTACAGCGGATTTCGTAGTTTATAATATAATACATACATACATATATATCACGCCTCGTTCCCAGTGGGGTAGGCAGAGACCACCTCTCTCCACCTGCTACGATCCTGGCACACCTCTCTCGCTTCCTCCACTTTCATATGCGTCTTCATGCACGCTCGTCGGTTGCGTGTGCTTTTGATCCGGCCTTTCTTTAGGACATCTCCGATTTGATCGGAGTATGTCCGTCTAGGTCGGCCTGCACCGATTTTTCCAATCATTCTTACCTTGTATATTTCTTTCGTTAATCTTCTTTCGTCCATTCTTTCGACATGGCCGAACCATCTAAGCATCCCTTTCTCTATCCTTGTCACTACATCTTCAACCACACCGCACCGCTTCCTTATCACACTGTTCCTCACTTTGTCCATCCGTTTCACTCCAGTTATACTTCTCAGGCTTCTCATCTCCACAGCATTAATCCTACTTTCATGTTTCTTCTGCCATACCCAACATTCACTACCATACATCAGTGTGGGGACCAACACGCCTCTATGCACAGCCAGTCGTGCACTTTGTGAAACGTTCCGGCTACTCATAAAGTTATGAAGTGCCCCATTGACTTGATTCCCTTTTAAAACTCTTCTTTCAATATCACCATCACACTTGCCATCTCTCGTAAACTGTGAACCCAGATATACAAATTCTTTCACTTGTTCCACTTTTTGTCCCTCAATCATAATGTCACAGTTTGTCATACATTCTTCTCTTTCAAAAACCATTACTTTCGTCTTGCTTACATTCACTTTCATTCCTTTGCTTGTTAAAGCTCCATGCACCATGTCGACCATCGCTTGCAACTCCCTCTCCGATGATGACAATAAAACTTGATCATCCGCGTATAGGAGGCAATTGACGGTCAACTCATTCATTCTTAGTCCATACTCACTATCTTTCAAATCTTTCAAGCAATTGTCTAAAAATAGGTTAAACAGCCACGGCGAGGCCACACATCCCTGTCTAACACCCTTCTGGATGCTAAACCAGTCTGAGTAAGCTCCGTTTATCCTGACACAAGCACTAGAACCCTCATTAAGTGATTTCAATGCTCGTATCAGCGTGCTGTTCACCCCATAAGCAGACAATATGGACCACAATTCATTCCTCACCACTCTGTCATAGGCTTTTTCCAAATCTACGAAAGCGCAATAGACCTTTTGGCTATGTGCCAAACATTTTTCGGTTATGCTACGTAAGGAAAAGACCTGGTCCATGCATCCAATTCCACTTCTAAATCCTGCTTGTACATCCCAAATTTTCTCTTCAGTTTCATTCATCACTCTTTTAATCAGTATCTTTGCATACAGTTTGCCGACGACGCTCAGTAAGCTAATGCCACGATAGTTTTTACAGTCTTGCTGTGACCCTTTTCCTTTATATAACGGAACGATTACGGCTTTTGCACCAGTCATCTGGCACTTTGCCGCTCTTCCAACAAAGATTGAAAAGGTAGTACAGCTGACTAGCTACCACGTCCTGTCCAGCTCTCAGCATCTCGACCGTAATCCTATCATATCCTGCAGCCTTACCCAACTTCATACTATTCATTGCATCTAAAATCTCTTTCATACTAATATTACTTTCATCCCCACTCTCAGTTTGACCCCTACCGGGGTTTGGCACATGTATATCCTCTTTCTCGAATAAACTTTCAAAATATTTCCTCCACCTCTTTAGGATACATTCTTCACCTGTCACAAAGCTTCCATTCTGGTTCCTGATTTCGCCATGTGAGCTTGTTTTATTAGCTCTGGCTGTTCTTATGGCCTTCCAGAAAAACTTAATGTTCGTCCGGAAGTCCTCAGATAACCTTCTTTCAAATTCATCTCTATCATTCATTTTCTTTCTTTCCACCACTTCCTTTGTTACGGTCTTACGTCTTTTATACTCATTCTTCGCATTTTGTACATCCTCTATCGTTGCCTTGTCCATTCTATGATTGGCTTTTGCTGCCAACCAATCCTGCCATGCTTTCCTCTTTTCAGATACCGCCTTCCGAAGTTTTGCACTTACAGTCTTCAACATACTTCCTTTTCTTCTCTTGCTCACACCACATACATCAGTGGCCACATTCACAACTCCATCCTTGAGCGACTTCCATAACTCTTCAACCTCACACATTCCTTCTAATCTGTCAAACTTATCAGTCAATTTACTCTTATACTTCTCTCTCATTTCATCATCTTGCAAAACCTCGACTTTCACTCTTTCTAGGACACTAATGGGTTCTCGAACATAATGCCGCCATCGCCTAAAGATCCCCCTTAATCGACATAACACCAGGAAGTGATCAGTGTCGATGGCAGTGCCACGGTACACCCTGGTGTCTAGCACTTTCTTTCTCAATCTCTTATCGACCATTAAAAAATCAATCATACTTTCCTGGTTTCCTTCTTTTCTTGTATACCTGTGGATCTTCTTGTGCTCAAACATTGTGTTTGTTACCACAAGATTCCACTCCAAGCAGACCTCAAGCAGATTCTTTCCATTTTCATTCACTCTTTCATCACCGAATTTCCCTAACACAGTTTCATATCCATCACGCTGCACTCCAACCCTTCCATTAAAATCTCCAAGCATTACAATTCTTTCATTACGCTTACATTCATTCAGAACATCTTTCAGACTATGCCAAAATTCTTCCCTTTCGGTTTGGGCTCTCGAAGACCGGTTCCATCCCGCATCTTGTGGAGCATATACCCCTAGAATGAAGATGCGGGTAAGACCAACCTTCAACCTCACCCACATGAGTCGAGGACTCACACACCCAAAATCAGTCATACATCTATAAATCATCAAATCAGTCATATAATCTTCCTAACAATGTCGTTCTCATTTATAGCTTTATACTTATAAGTTAATTGAAACTATTGAACAAGTACAGATGTTTTTTTTTGTTTTAACTATTAAAGTGTATATATTAATATCATTTTATAACTTAAGTTATATAATATTAGAATACAGTATTAGTAAAAAATAAATATTAGTTTATATCAGCTGTTCTCCTTCCGCTTTGCTGGTCAAACTGCCCGCTTTGGGGTAAGAGTTCATCAATTGTTAGCTGATTTTTTTATAGCAGAAACAACATCTCTACCAAATTTTTAGTCTTTACGTCTAATAGTTTCAGTGATTTCGTATGAGTCAATGATTCTCTAAATATCATATATATAGAAGACTAGCTGCTATCCGCCTGCTTTGGTGGCTGTAGGAACCCCACAAATACATTTGACTGTGGAAGAATAATATTCTTTCCAAATTTGAAGTCTCCAGGCCTTATGGTTTCAGATATATCGTGATGAGACTCTACATAGATGGAAATCTCTTATATATGTAGATTAGAATGTACTCTAATATAAAAGTCTTGTTATTTGTTTCATTAGCATCTATTGTTATGGCTTTTTCCTGCTCCTCATATTGTTTTCCTTCTACCTCCTATTTGTGGAGTAGTGCTTAAGTGCTTGCGTTGTAGGACAGTCCCTGGTGTTATTCCGAAGCTACATGTTGTAGAGTTAGGTTCAGTTAAGTTTTAAGCCATCGTATATAATAATACTTATGAGCAAATAAGATTTTATATCCGTCACGGTTACAATCAGCAAATACGCATCAGTTATTAGCACTTCAAGAAAAGTATATAAATCCATTCTCTTAGGATTTTAAAACAAAGTTTACTAGTATCTTTGTTATCAATATGTCTTATGCAGTGTAACTAAATTAAAGTTTAACAACTTAATTAAGCAATTTTTTCTAAAATATCTGTCTAGACATATAATTCCAGTTCTTACTTTCAGTGGCCGTTAGTGAGTTAGAAAATATGAGACGTTTATATGTTACCGATAATTAACAGGCTACAGTCATGTTTTCTAATAAGGTTCTTAACCTTAGATTTTTGTAAATATCTTACAACATACATTAACACTAATTTACTGATTATCACTTTATAAAGTTTTAATTAAGTTTAGTTAAATATGAAGGCACTTGTCGTGGTAGTATGTGCGACAACAGTACGTAAGGACACCGCTCTTGGCGAAATATATACAGAACCATATGACATATTTTGTAGTAGAGTTAATAAGTTAAGAGCATTTAAATATTTTTTTTATTGGAAGGAAATACTCAGTCTATTGAAGTGATGATTTGCTGAAGACAGTCGTCAGTAACTACATTCATGAAGCGGAAAATGAAGAGCAAGTCGCTCTCCCCGGTGACGTCTATACGACGGTCAACTACCGATGGCTGTTGATCTAGATGACTCAGTCTATTTCTATTGATTACTCTCTAAAAGTGATATTTATTGAATTGCTTACTAACAAAAACATTCAATGATTTGTTTTTAATATCTACAACAGACTAACATTTAACTATGTTTTATTCACGCGATGATAGAAGCTGCCGTTATTGGAATACGTCGGTTTCCTCACGATGTTTTCTTTCACCGGAAGCTCGAGATTAGCGGGGATCCAACCCCCGTCACCGAGAAATGTTTAATGTATACGATCGCCTTACAGACTGAGCTACCGTCAAACAAATATATTTGTTAATATCATAACATAACAGCGGATAAGTAAACCTCTATTGTTAATTCTGCATAAAGTTTTGTGTTGTAAAGCGGTATATGTTCAAATAAAAAAAAAAACGGCAAAAGTGATTCAGTAAAGATGCCTGGTCCACATTTCACCTTTATCGTTTTACTTAGACCAATTTTTCATGCAGATCACCTATTTTTTACGAGCCTGAATCGGCATTACATAAGCCCCCATTGGCTGAGTACTGCGCGGCATCCTACTATCTACGATTTTACGTGCGATTTATACGCGTCCTTACATAAATTTACTACCACGTGAATGAAAAAGCCTGAACGCCATTTCGTATTACAAAGTAAATTATTTATTGGTGTTTAAAATACAACAACAATCTAACGTTTCAGTACTTTAAAAGTTTTTAACGAAATTTAGTAGAATTATTTAACTGTGCATTAACTAAACTATATCGTTTGATATGTACTGAAGAAGTTAATAGCAGCTGAAAGGATTAGGATAATGGAGTAAGATCTTTAATAATGATGAATAGGCTTTATAGAGAATTTAGGATGTGTTAAACTAAATAATTATAAAAAAATATGATAATAAATACAGAAAGTGACTGTCTTCTTCAAATTACTTTTTTCTCTCCTACTACCTATCTCTCTACCTATACGTATATTTCATTTAATACTCTGCAGTCCTAATAAAGTAATCTTATAACCGTTATAAGTACTAATGGGTTTGTTTCTTTAACAACAATCTAATAGATACAATAACCTTTGGAGGTAGTCCAGCTGTGGTCGTCTATCGATTGATGATGAAATATCTCTAATTTCTAATGGAACAGATGCATTTTTTAAAAGGCGTTAAAACTATTAAAAACTTTATAAATATCAACGGTTTCCTCTCTGTAGTTGTAGTAGATTTTTTAGTTAATTTTACTACCTCTAAGAAAGCTTTATACTATCACCGATCATTACATTCATATATTTGTGTAAAAGTTGATAACATTGCATACCATCGTCACGTTTTTTCGCATAACGAATAAACTGAAAACATTTTCGTTTACTCCTAAATTCACAGATTTTCGCGAAAGTTCTGTACAAATTCAACGTTGCTCGACCGTAAAAGGATTTGATATATAACATTAAATACTTGCGAGAACTTTGCTATTTAAATTGCGTTTAAAGGTTTGGGAAGCTGAAACGAATTTATATGGATTAGATACGAACGTAAATGTGTGCCATCGAAACTTTGTATTGTAATTCAGAACTTTCACCGCGTTTGCAAATATATAAGTTATCAACGTATCAAACTTATTTAAACACTAGCTAATTTCCATCTAGTCTATAGGTATTTATTGTATCTCGGAATATCGGTAAAGAGATCGAATCTATGAAAATTGGTTAACAGATATACGGCGGCGAGTTACAAGAGAGATAAGAGATAGAAATAGAGAGATATTATAAATCATTCTCCATGAAAAATATACGTACGATTTGATATATTATCGAAGATTAGCAATCTGAAGCAATTTATTTTTATATACACCTCATTATTAATATATGAAATAACTGAAATTACTGTTTAATATATAGGTTATCTGCCAGTAAAGGTACTGTCAAAATCGATTTAGCTGCTACGGTAAGAACCTGGTAAACAAACAGAACGAGTAAAAAAAAATCTAAATAAATTTTTTTTATGATACGAATATATTCTAACCATCCTTCCAGTTTGATAAAATACATATTTTATTATTGAAAACATCCTCTTAAACTCATGGTCTTGAACCAGGCTCACGATAGAACGTAAGGAGGTATTTGCTACATGGATTTTGATACCTGCTACTTCTACCTGCTGTGTTGATTGTGTTTAGCGTGGAATTGTAAGTTACTTCTGAACAATCTCATATTATATGCGATGGTAGAAACAACTAGGATCACAGATTACACGCGACCTATAATCTGGTAAAGCAAACACTGGATGTAACAACGCTGAAGGTTTCATCGGAAGGATGAAATGAAAAATACTATGAGAAATCGTCTGTCGTGTTGACGAGAGTTTATACAAAAATAATATTGTTGAAGATGGTTTGAAAGTGACATAAAGACAGTCGAAGTTCAGCGAGTAAACTGTTGTATCTGAAAGACAAATTCAAAGTATTGCATACTATTAATATAGTATTAAAGTTAATATTGGGAAGAAGTAAAAACTCCACTGTTTGCATTTGCACCTATTGTATTCTTTCTGTGAATTAAACAATAGAGTATTAAGCTCATAATGGTGTCGGACCAAATTCCCAGTCAAATATTGTACAACCGTTTTCATAAAGGTTAAGAGCTTTCGTTGAAAAGTTAAGTTGCAGCGATTTAATGAAAATGCGCAATTCTAAAACCGAGAGGTGCAAGCACGAGGGCTCCTCGAGCTTTATACGGAATAATTGTCGTATTCCACTGGAATTTCGCCCTCTGAAAATTTCCTTTCTTCGCAATTGCTGCTATTGTGGGTAGCATAGGGGCTTATTCAAAAAGTGTATAAGGCATTGCTTATCACTAATTAGTCTTTTACTTAGTCAATTGTGTTATGTAGTCAGATGATAGTCATCCGCCGATAAATGTCATTCAGCGCCTGATGAATTACTAATGTCTTTTTTTTTGATAACGTTTCGAAAGGAGCAAAGTGTTTAACCTCTAACAGATACTCTTAATTCTTATTGTTATTAAAAAAAAATTGTTTGTTATTAGAGAAATTGAAAGCTAGCCCCTTTAAAGAAAACAAGTAAACAGTGAAGTGATATATGCTTCTTAATGTATTGTGTATTTTTCTCATAGATTAGGTTATTTTTACATATTAATAAATTTACTTCAGGGCTTGTTCATTGTACAGTTTATTGTTTATTAAAACTATTTCTTAAAGAGTTCCTTATAAATAATATTTACGCCGCAGCGTTATCTGGTCAGTATTTATGACGTGGAACAAGGGTGAAGTGGGTTACACGGGGCATTAGCGGTAAGCCGTTTCGACTTTATCTTCTCCATATTTCACAAATTTCGTCGTTTCAATACAGTAGCGATTGATTTATTATTCACAAGAGCTTTCAAGTGATAAAACGGAACCCTAGTTTATTCACAATCCAAGTTATTACTTTCAAAAACTCTATTTCATAGTTTACGTATAAAATCTTCCTTCGCAGTCCACGAACTGTTTATCAAATAAAGTCTTTTGAAACTATATTTCTAACACAAGACTAATGTAATGTTATTACTTGTAATAACAAATACTACAGGAAAATATTACCGAAATTTCATTCTTCTTCTTCCTCGGTATCACTCTTGAAAGACTGGTCGTGGTCATCACTTCCGGTGTTGATCGCATGCTTAACAACATGTCGCCATTCCTGTCAATGGCCGCCTTCCTACTGCATACATATAGTGGTAACGATGATGAGCCATTTACTGCCGCCTTTATCTGGTCAGTTCATCTCATAGGCGTTCTTCCTCGTGGCCTGGTACCTTCAACCTTTCCCTGGACGACAAGTCGCTCAATAGCTACCACCCCAAATTTCTTTACAAGGCGAATATTTGTATTTATGAACATAGGCAGTGAAGTAAAACATTCTCAGCTAGGCAGAGATTTCATATCAAAAATCAGATTTATCTCACTGTCTAACTTTTGTATTCTTCTATTATCCTTTTTTAATATATAGAGCTTTATGTATGAACCAAAAGCAAAGTTTAGTAATTGATAGTTTAGTATTCGGTTCAAGTAAGTATTTGCGAAACATATCTTTTTATACTCCTTTCAATTACTCCTTCTGTTTGGTTGTAAGGTGTTTCGAATAAACCACCACTAACTACCACCTTTATCTTATAAATTACTCGCTGTGTTCCATATGAAAGTCCTTGTATTCGGATCAAACACCTCACCATCCACGACCGTGAATTAATAATAAATGAAATTTAGGTATTTTCTGTTCTATGAAGCGACGAGATGAAATAGAAGCTTACCTAGTAGTAAGTGACATCTGCCCATAACGACGTGGAGCTGGTTAGCATGATGTATATAGCACCGATTTGTGCTTTTCGCTTTAAGACTTGGTTCTTAATTTAGTCTCGTTACCTCAGTAATTCCACCAGCTACTCCTTTCAAACCGAAAGCCAATGACGTTTGCGCAGTACTGTTTTGCGGCATAGGAGCAGCTGTGAAGCCTATTTAGACAGTCTACAGCAACAGAGATTTATGACTAGTAAATAATAAGAAAATAAACAAATCTCTTATTAAAAGGAAATAGTCTATTAAAGCGACTATTTGCAGAAGACAGCCGTCAGCAACCGGATGTGTATAGTCGAAATTTGAGAGCAAGTTGTGCTCCCCGACGACTACACCCAGCGGTTAACTGCTGAAGGCTGTTGAAGTTAATGACTCTGTCTATTGCTATTGATTACTATCTAAAAGCGATATGGTAATAGAGTTTTTAATACCAAAAATATATATTTTTTTTTTATATCTACAATCGATTGAATGGTTTAATTTGATATGGGATTAAGCGTCAAAGAGGATCTTGATGGTGGAGAGGCTCCGCTGAAAGCTCCGCTGATAGTGATATTTGATCAATGTTTAGACCATAGTAAATTAATAAAATATTTCTTTCAATGACGTCATTACCTTCTATTTTAACAGAACGCAATTATACACAATTAATATTTTTTTAAAGGTTAGGGGGTGAGACTTTAAATCGGATCTTTATTAACAGCGACGTCACATTGTCATCAGAACAATTGCGCTCCCGTTGTCTTAATAAAACGAGAAAATGATTTACTTAGTAATAATGAAAATGGCGTATCATTCTCCCTTGCTTAATATGAGACGACGTCTTCCACATCCGTTATAATTATTTTATATGTGACTGTCATATAGACGTTAGACGGCATTACGCTGGCATTAGATGTTACGCGGAATTAATATGATTTTATTTCCGCATATAACAATCAGGTTTAAAATATGTTACAACTGCTCAAATATATAATATTTGCTATATTTCCCACCCCTGATCAAATATAGTGTTTAACCAATCTGTGTTGATATGAAAACTTTTAAGTTTCTTAAAGATTATTACTTCTTTTTAGTTTAATTTTACTTCTGTGTTTGTGTAACTGTTTATATTTTCAACATATATGAAGAAGAGATATATAATGTACATCCCCGTCATGATATATCAGGAAGTATAAGAGCTTAGAGAAACAATACTCATTCACTAATGAAATTGTTGGGAAATTACAAAGCTTTGATACCGATGGTAGTACATTTGAATGGGCTAGAAATAGGTTTAGCTCCGATGAGAAGCATCAGGCAACCTTGCGGATATATAGAATATTGAGCTGTTTTCTTTAAATATATCGAGAGGATTTCATTCGATGCAGACATCCTGATAATTTTTTTTTATGATCGAAGAAACCATTATATAACAGCGTAGAGCTAGTTAAGATAATATACACAGCACCATATTGCGATCGTCGCTTTAAACAAGATTAGTTCATTTAGTCTCATTACCCAAGTAATCTCACTAGCTATGACTACTTTCTAATAAATTTTTTATTATTATTATATATTTGTATAATATTATATACTAATATTCCTTAGGGAAGGTCAGCTAAGAATACATTTTACAAAATTTTTGCTCCAAAATTAGTTGCGGGGGTGTCTTATCCAGCAAAGAAGGGAACAGCTAGAATGTATTATGATTTGAAAAATTCCTTAGTCCTTGTTGTGGTGAAGTTTGAGTTTAGTCATAACTCTTTATGTTGACTAAGTTACTAACTTCAGACAACATGATTTTCACTGCGAAAATAGTATAACATACTAAATTTTAATTTTTATAATCAATTTAAATTCATATTGCTATAAGTATCAATCATAGTATAGTCTACATTAAAAATCGTAATCCAGCTCCTCCCGTCACTTAATTATAAAAAAAAGTTAATTATAATAAGTTAAAAATTGCTATTATTATACATATATTATACATACATACATTATTATTATACATATACAATTTTATATTATATATCATCAAAAAAAGAAAACTCATATCAATCATCATAGTATAGTAGTTAATACTATATTTATATTACTAGCGGAAAAATTCATCATCAGCACATAAAAGTCACAGCTGGACATAGGCCTCCCCCATAGACCTTTACTGTAAGGGTTTATAAAAGGGGATTTGGGTATTTCCCACCATGCTGGCTCAATCCGGGTTGGTGGGAATCAGAGCCTCGTTTGTTGTTTAGCAGGGTGCACCACGACCAGGTGAGCTTTGCTTGGGTCCCGTGAGTTGATCAATATTGTCCTTTCTTAATTACCATATCTTCAGTCTAATCAACGATTTGATGTATATTAGATAAAGATTTTTTTTTATTTGAGTTCTTAAAGGGCATATCACTTCAATCGTACCTTATTCACCTAACTCTAAGCTCATTAAAAAAGTTAGGCATTCAATTTCGTCAATAACATCAGTTCTTTCGCGATATCGAGATCATGAGCCATAATTTACTATAATTATGAAAAGGTTAAGATTTCTGAAATGACAAATTCATCCCGGGTAAGGTGTAATTAATTCAAATAAATGATAGAAATAAAATGACTGAGTTCAGAACTTTGGACTATTATGGAGGTGCTCCAGTAAATGGCTACGATTAACTCGGAAGCTATTTTACCAAGTTTAAATAGCGCGTCATTAACTTCGTCTACGTATTTAGAGACGGACTTGCTTTTTACCCATTGCTATGCATCCAATAGAGTTTCCTTTTTTTTTATACTACGCAGCGAGGAGACGAGAGGGATGTTCTCATAGTAACTGATACTTCTACCCATAACAATGTGACGCTAGAATATACACTGCGCCACATTGCGCTTGTTGCTTTGAGACAAGATGTTGAGTCTCGTTACTGTAGTAATTTCACTAGCTACTCCTTTAAGCTGGAAAACAGGAATGTTTGCACAGCTTTATTGGCGGCAGGAATAGAAGCAGCGATGGTATCTACCTGGTTGCCGTCAATAGTCCTGCGACGAGTACATTTCTTTTCATTAGTGTATTTAAATCAATCAATATAACGCAGTAATGAAGTAAAAAGTCTCTGCAGCCGGAGATCGTGTCAGTAGGTTCAATGAAGACAAAGAATAAGAAAGTTAATGAGCTATAAAGATATATAATTTTTTTTTATTCCAAAATGTCTTAAATTATGAATACTGCCTGAGAATCAACGCGCTTTGTCTCCACGCATTGTTATCATTCAAACAGTCATCAGCCCTATAATATATTTTGTTAATAAAAACTTTTGTTGCGTGTCAAACTTTACTGTTTTCCGGTTTGAAGGGTGCTGGAACTAGTTAAATTACTGTCGTAACGATACCTCACATCGTATGTTTCTATACATCTTGTTGATTGTGCTAAGGAGCACTCTGTTTGATTGACAGATCATCATCACAAGAATGTTCAGATCATCACGAAAAAGGAACCAAGTTCATGAAAAATACTTGTTCATGATGTGGTCCTTTTAATTTATTTTTTGTATACAAATTATCATTAAACATTATTAACATTGTGTTCTGTTATTTTGGCGATCAAATATAATTTAAAACTAAATTTTGGTTGAGTTGAAGTATTTATGGTAATCTCTGACTTTGTAGTTTTCACCCCAACGGGGCCATCCCGGAGATACCAGAATAAATTGTATTGCGCGGGACCGCCCTCTCCACCCCCACGTAAATTTCGGACATTATCTCTGTTCAGATAATTTGGGTCGAATAAAATCAGAAAGGAAGGGGTGTTATCAAACATTCAAAATGTTCATTTTCTATTTCAGTTTAGTCATCTTTTATACTGTCCAAAGACTTTATCTATGGTAATATACATATATATGATGAAACTTCCACCTGTCATGATGTACAGGATCCATAAGACCTGGAGACTTAAAAATTTTCAGGAATATTCCTTTTGCCGAGTATAAGTCAGGTAAAAACGGAAGGGGAAGGATTTCATGAAATTCCTTTAGGGATTGCGAGGAATTGCAGGGTGTTACAGTCAGCTAAGAGGAACAGCTAGTTATTTGAGGAGACGGAAGTATTGATCTAGTGGGATATAATTAAATAGGGGTGCAGTTTTGATATTATTAATAACTCTGCTGTCACGTCTACTGTCAGATGTATATTCTATCTTTAACTGGTAATCTGTCGAAGACGGATATTCAAGTCTTCAGAATAATATGTTACTGATGGTAGGTCTTCGGTACTGAAGATCGTTTAGGTAAACCACCGCAGCGCCTAATTCCACATCTGTACAATAGTGTGCAAGATATGTGTTCCGGTTTGAAGAGCGTTATAGCCAGTGTAATTATAAAGGTAGCAAGACACGACATATGTCTCAGGCGATGATAATATATGATATATCATCCGAACTACCACCACATTGTTATGGACAGTGATTATTTTTTATATCACTTACCATCAGGTGAACGTCCCGCTCGTGTCCTCCCTTAATTGAATAAAAAACAACTATCTCTATCTGTACTTATCAAGTCTGTTGCATGATATATATTAATGTGTTTATAAACGCTTCTGTTATTACAGTTAGGTGAAGCACTTGCTATCAAGTGATGATCGTCTTGTCTGTTTGGCTCATCTCCTACCTTCGTCGTCGTATAAAAATACTAGGAAAAGTATTAAAAGTATTCCATCAAGTTTTTTCGGAGTAAAAACTTTTTACCAGCAATTAGTGAAGCACGACCTAGTATCCGTAATTTGTCTTCATTATTTTTAGTCTTTGCTCTTAAAATTTTTTCGCAATCATAAATTTGTTAGTTATTTTAGCTTTAGTCAAATGGTTGCTGGTGAAATAACGTTATATTGATGGATTTCAATATATATATTAATTCGATTTGCAGCTGGTTTACTTTAGTTTTATTGCCGATAGGTCTCCGTTGCGGGATATCGTCTAGGTGTGTAACAGTATAACTCTTATTTCTGCCGACTAACAGTAGTGTGCAATTATTACTGTGTTGCGATTTGAAAGTAGTAGGTAGTGAAATTACTGTGGTAATGACACTTAATATCTTATGTCTAAGGCGACGAGCGCAATGTGGTATTGTGTACACTATCCTAACTAGCTTCACTTTGTTGTAGACAGGCGTATCACTGAAGCTCCTTTGTGCATCCCGTTCGTTTAGTCGCTGAGTAGATAAAAAAAACTTATCGCCATTTTATTTTGGTACAGTCAGTATGGGTCTGAATTGCACCGGTTAAAGTCCTCTCGATATTTTCAAAGAAAACCGCAACGCTGCCTGATGCTCCTTCTCATTGGAACTAAACATTGTATTCTCTTTTCCAACCAAATCTATTATCATCGGTATCAAATCTTTGTAGTTTTCTAACAACTTCAGTACTGTGTTATTGTTTCTGTAGATGTATGTATTAGCTGCACATTTTGTACAAACTAACTAACTTATAATATTATTGAATTCCGATTTGAAAGGCGTTGTAGCTAGTGAAACGATTTAGGTAATGAGACTTAACATATTATGGCTCGGGCGATGAGTGTGGTGTAGTGCAGTGTATATCATTCCAAGTAGAGTCACATTAATATGGGTGAAAAGGCCCCACGGAACAACTCATGGGACCCAAGCTAACTTCACCTGTTTGAGGTGCACCCTGCTAATCAATAAACGAAGCCCTGGTGCCCACCAACCCACGTTGGGCCAGGATGGAAAATAATAGCTCAAATTTCTTCATATGAATTCCTATTCAATGTGGGTATCTTTGGAGGAGGCTTATGTCCATCAGTGAACGTCTACCGGCTGACGATGATATCATTTATTATCAGGTATATATATTTGTAATAAAAGCAAAACTTGTGTATAGTAAGGCAGTATAAATGCGTCCCAGTTATCAACTTGGAAACGTTGTAAGTTTCTTACTTGTTTATTACAATTTATATCTAACAGTAATTACACAGCACTGAACAGGGCTCGCTTAACAGTTTCAAGTGAAGTGCATAAATTCATTTCTGATAGTTGTCCGAGTTTTCATTATCAGGTAAATCTCTTCTACGTTAATGCTTGCGCAAGTGCTTTTAAGTGCTCCTCCAGCGGCTTACTTGTGCAATTTTAATTTTAAATGTCGAAATACCTAGGGTACAGTTTTCTTTTATGCTACCCATTAAGTACCTTTTCTCGATTTTTGATTACATTTAACATCGTACGATCTAATGCAATTTGTTTGACGATATATTTAACAAAAAATTGTTACCACTGCTACTACAACTTCGACCTTGGACTAAGATACTAGCAACATTAACTTTGTTTTCAACATTTAAGTTGTTTTCTAATAAGTGAGTATTGGATTTTCAGGACTTTTGGTAAGAGATGATTATAAGAAAACAAAGGAGAATAGCAGCAGTTTTTCTTGACGTTGTTACCCATAGTACCGAGCTCGCTAATTTTCGTACTTGCTAAGTGTATCACCAATATAGAGATTGGCTTTACTTGAGCAGTAGATACGAATGGATGAAATCATAATGATTTGATATTAACTGTAAATATATTAATTATAAACTAATTTTTTAACATTATTTCCAATAATTCAGGTACAAAACGACCAAACGTTTAAAACTAGCTAAACAGATCTATATTGAACTGAAAGTAACCTTCAAGACCTTAAGAATATGTGTCGTAACAATAATAGATATTCGTGTGTGTAGGCACAAATGTGAGAAGTTATACATGAATTTAGGTACATTTCAATATAAATGTGTTATATATATGTACAGATATATATGTAATACATGTATAACAGCCTTATTGCGATTGCCTTCCGTCGTAGTACCCCTCTTCATTTCTTTACACCCGACGATCCTTTGCCATATACATATACATATCTAACATGTTAGAATAAAAATAGTTTAAAAGTATTTATGCACACAAAATATGCATGTTTTAATTAATTTGTTATTAATGTTTAAAAGAGTAATCATACGTTATATCACATTGAGCTACAAACCCATTTGTAACAAACAAAAAAAGTCTTCCCTAATATCTTTTCCCTGTCGCCCACAATGAAGTTATTTCAATAAACTTATTAAGTTCTTTCAGTTGATAGAGATGTAGATCGATTTGAAAAATATAAGTATGAGAGAAATTAAAAAAAATTGTATTTAATTAACAGTTAAACGAAATGTAGCGATAGAAATTTGAAGAGGTAGAAAATACGGTCATTTACGTTTAACTGAAGCACAAGTGCAGTCGGATACATAACAAAGGGATTGTAAATTAAATGAATATTTAAATAATTTGATTGATCATAAGGTGTGTTTGACGGTAGAAGATATGCTGTTGTCATTTGGAAGACGAGATCAATAATTACAAGTGAACCTCATATCTTAGATAACGATGAAGCGTTTGTTGGGGAGCGTATTTAAACCTTATTTTGGATGTTGACTACGTTCTGAGAAAAACAAATGTAGGTTACTCCTTCTAACCCCGTAACAGAGGTCATAGAAGCGGAAACGGGGGTAGTCTGTCATTAACAATATACAGCATCATCCGCCAGATAGCTACATCCCGCGTAGCACTTTTTAGTTTCTAAAACCTCAGGCCGTGGATCCGGGAACACGAGCCCAGTGTCAGATGAGCTGTAAGAGCCGCTGTGGCTTGCAGCCCGATCTACATCAAGAATATAGAGTAGTCTGTCATTAAATATGAGAGTATATTCACAAGGTGGAAGAATATTAAATCTACCTCCAGTTGTTCCTCCGAGAGAATTTAGTAACCTTACAGAATACACATTACTCTTATCTCTAACGCTGATGATTTTACTGCAACTACCTGAAAGACATATATTCATAAGCTTATTTCTTATTTACGATTTTTATGACGTTTGTTTAATTATTTTATTATTCTGGTGTTGCGACCGCTTTGCAGCAGCCGTGGACAAAAAGGAACTGCGGTGACAAATGTCCCATCATAACTGTCATGAAGTTACAACCATTTACGACTTTTTAAATAATATTTACAGTCCGATCTACACAAAATGAGCAGTTCATCATATTTTATTAGATCATATTTGATCATCATCATCAGCCGACAGACGACCACTGCTGGACATAGCCTTCAAAGATCTGCACATCGCTCGGTCCTGGGACGCCCGCAACCAGGTGGTCCCTGCGATCAATTTCATATGACATGCTATGACACATAAGATGCTGTCTCGTTACTCCAGCAATTACACTAGGTACAGGACCCTTCAAAACGGAGCACACTACTGTTAGTCGGCTGCCACAGGCGCTGCGTTGGTACCTTTATAGTCACCTTACAATTTAGTCTTCTTCTAAGTGTAAGATTAATGTAAGAGATAATTATTATTTTATGACGATTTGTGTAGAAATGTAGATATCAAGAATGAGTAAATCTTTCGCGAAAGTTCGGAAGTCTTGAATTAAACAACGAGATCATCTGTAGTAATCTCGCGACCGGCGACAAGTTCCCACGTCCTGCCTCATTACGGGACAAGTTTAGGTGCAATTATCTGGAGCGGTGCACTCTGCTGCCATATTTTCCAGCGCGTAAATCCATTTTGCATTAACTTGCATAAGTTTGTTCAGCGACGAAGTAACTTTTACCGTACCTACTGGTATTAAGTGTAGCTTTAATGTTTCATGGCGTAAATTATATTGTTAACAACTATAATGTTTAAATATTACAACTGATATAACATGTTTAGTTTATTTATTTATACAAGGAGCCAGACAACAAAGCAGTATATTCAACTTAGTAATACGTCTGCTCAAAATAATAAGTTATTATGTTTACTCAGCACAACGTTGCAGTTGTAAGTTACTTGAAATTATTATAACCCCTTTAAAATGTTAAACCATTTCAAAGACTCTAAACTTGAACTTTCATTATTAACCCCCAGCAGCTATACGAAAGTTTAATATTGTTATTTTATTTTATCCCTATGTACATACAAATAACGAAAGGTCAAGGAATAATTACATGGAAATGGAGTACAGATGAGCTTTCTAACATATAAATATATACAAGTGAAATATTTTATAATATTTAAAAAGTATGTAAATAAATATTTAATATATAACTATATATATGATGTTTAATACAGTTAAAAAAATTTTTTGATAGTTTGCCAATCACATGAAAAGTAGTGAACGAGTCGATGGGAGCATGATCATCGACGCGGAATGATTTGTACATGGTCATAGGGTATTTTTTTTATTTTCATAGATCCTTCATCATTTTATTTCTAATTAACTTTTATAAACATTTTCATTTGGTATTATTTATGCGGTTGCTATAGCAACGGTTGCTATAGAAAGTCATTTGCGGTTGCACACAAGGAGTATTTCAGACAGTTTCCAAGTCTAATTTTATATTACGGCCAGCAAAGTGGATGGGGAACCGCTAGTAATCAATATGTGGAAATAAATATGAAGTTTTTTTTTTTTTAAACTAGTACTTTCTCTTCTACGTCTCTTCAAGACAAGGTACAAATTATTCTCTTTATGATTTCAAGAATTTCATTATAAATTTATCATGTTAATGTAATATTTATTATAACAAATTCCAGATATCAATTATTTTCCAGATCTAGACTTTTTTTTATTTATATCTATGAAAGGTATCGGTCAATTAATTCACAAGATCCGTACGAAATTAACGAGCGGATCTCACTTAGCTTTCTACTTCATTTAGTTACTTTATTCCTTAACTACCCTTATTCCTCTTTTGCAATAATAGGAGCAGTTCTAAAATAAATCTAGCATACTAACAAACACTACTGTGTTCCGGATTGAAGGGCGTTATAACTAGTGGAATTACGGAGATAACGAGACTAATATTTTTTGTCTCAAGACGACGAGCTCAATGTGGTACTGTGTATATCGTCCTAACTAGCACTGCGTTGTACTGGGCAAGCGTATGATATACATCATCTCAAACACAGGATATTAAGTGATGTGTTAGAGTTAGTATAGTGAGGCTGTATTTGTTTTTTTAATATCAATAAATAATTTTATATAAACTAAAAAAACAACATTTAATCAATTCTTTCGGGTGACATTGGAATATGACTCTGATGGACAAGTTCATACAAATGTGACAGTTTTCAGCTATTTCCGGTGGAATGAAAATGTTTTCGCTCCCGCATGCTATTTGTCATCGCTTTCAGTCGGTGTGACCGCTTTGAGTCAGAATTAAGTGGAAACGTGAACCGCATAACCAGCCCCTAGAGATAATGACGTCATTAAGAGGACGGGGGCGGTAAGTAATGAAAGCCTTTGTCCCTTATGGGTCAATGTACTTTCTGAATTTACCTGCGCTTGATTCTTTCTCCCCCTCACATTACCTTTGGAAATACTTTAAGATGGATATTTAAAGGCTTAAAACAAAGAAAACAATCGTATTGATTATTAAAATTATTTGCACATCAACTCACGGAACCCAAGCCAACCTCACCCAAAAACCAACAAAGGAGGTTCTGGCTCCCACCAACCTGCATTAGGCCAGCGTGGTGGGGAATGGCCCAGATCCTTCCACATGAATCCTTATAAACGACTATCGGCTGATGATGAGGTGATTTTGTAAATACGCGATATTATTACTAGGTTTTTATTTCATTCCATTAATACTTTAGATGATTTTAATAGATATGTATATTATATGTTACCGTCGTACCTTTGCTATATGTTATAATACAATATATTTCATATATTTATATATGTGATTAAAGTATATAAAATAAGATGTATAAATATAGACTTTCTATAGCTTTTAATAATTTAAAATTTTCAGTACATACATGTGCTGGCGACCACATATATGTATATAAAAGTAGACACATATACATCCTGTGTATACATACGTATATACTGGCGCTAGGTCTCTGTACTGGTGCTAGGTTTCTGTTGCCGAAAACCGTCTAGGTAGGTACCGCCACAGCGTATATTTCCAACGCCAAACAGTGTGTAAACATTACTGTGTTCCAGTTTGAAGGGCGTTATAGCTAGTGTTATTACTGGGGTAATGAGACTAAACATGTTATCTCAAGTGATGAGCGCTATGAGGTGCTGTGTATATCATTCTAACTAGAGCCACGTTATTATGGGCAGGCGTATCACTTACAATCAGGTGATCATCTTGCCTATCTCATCGCTTAAAAGCATAAAGAAATATGTGGAAGCTTTTAAAGAATACGATGTGTCTCTACCATATCCTACTTCAACGCCACGTGGACCTAATATTTGTCTTATTATATACCAAATGACATATATAATAATTTTTAATGATCTATACGTGTTACTAGATCATTGAGAAGTTAAGTATTTAGTATTCTGCTATGGTTTTAGGTTTGTTTTACAGCCTATTTTTATTTCATGTGCTATTTCATATGATATGAGCTAGAGTTTTTATGTAGACAATGAATTGAAATTAGTATATTAATACTCTTTAATCTTAGTTTAATATATTAGTGTTATATATCTATATATGTAAATCAAGTATCTCTTTTCTTCTCATATTGTTGTAATTTGTAGTTTCTACTTTTCTTATTGTTAACTAAATAATTATTGTATACTTCAGTTGAGAGAGGATTACTCTTGCTCCATATACAGTGACAATAAAGTACGTATCATAGTACGTTAAGTACTATGTTACTATGTGAACAAAAAATATTGTACATAAAGTATACTTACCTTTGATCTGCGACGTGAAAATGTCCGCAATGCCCTAGGTCATTTGTTATATACTCCGCAGTGTCACTACCTGACCGAATTAAGGAGACGCGAGGCTTCACACAGATATCTATATACCATCATTCAATGCTAAAAAAATCTTTACTCAGTACTTCCAAGGTTGTAGTATCGTTTACTACTAGAAACTGAATTTAGATAACTACAATTATATTAAGTACTGACCATCACCTGTCCAGGTACGACGTAGGAATCTTGAAGAGAAAGGTAAATAGGCTACTACTGGACTAGTACTCTCTGTCATCAATCTACATAGCCGTATACTATCAGGTTAGATCATAGTCTAGGGCTAGTCTATAAAATTATTCTGGCATTAATTTGGTCAAAGATAACAGTTTTCTTATGATCTTTATATATTTCAAAGAAGAGAAGAGATGAGCAGGACGATCACCTGATAGTAAGTGATACATCTGCCCATAACGATATTGCGCTAGTTACGATGATATACTGTACTAAATATTCCTCGTCGTCTTCAGACATAAGATATTAAGTCTCGTTACCCGATGAACTACATTAGCTTCAGCGGCTTTCAAACCGGAACATAGTAATGTTTAGACGCATTTTGATTATTTAATTTATATTATACTAGATATATCCTAATTAGATGGAGCGACGATCTACGCAAGGCGACTGACAGCTACTGGATTCGTATAGCCGAAGATCGGGCTAAGTAGTGTTCCTTGGGAGACGCCTATGTCCAGCAGTGGACTGGTGTGGGCTGCTGATGATATTGACACAAGATGTTGATTATATTGGTTAAAATAAATACGTAAACGTACGATGTTTTTAAATTGTGTAATAAAAGTAATGTAGATTTTAAAGAAGAAAGATTATTTCCGTCGAAACAGAGGGTAATTTATTAAAGCATATTTCTACTAAGCTAATTTATTATATTTTCTTAACTTCAAGGGGTGAGTACGTACCTCAATTTTGTTAATACATTTGCATCAAAGGGTGCGTTAATTAAGCAATTTAAGAACGTTACGGATCGCTTCCGTGCATGTAGTATCAAGAATGTAATGTTTCTAAAAACATTATCAGTACATGACTAAAGTTAATTAACGGAAGCACCACCATATTTTTTTTTACAAGAGATGATTGAGTCTCGTTACTCCATCAATTTCAATTGCTACAATGCCTTTCAAACCGGAACACAGTAATGTTTGCACAGTACTGTTAGGCGTGTTGAGGCATCTACTTAGACTGGGTCAGGCAACAGAGACCTACCACCAGTAAAATATTTAATTAAAGTAATTACCAGTATAATAAGTTATCTTTCCTTTGCTTTCAAGTACTTATTATATTGACATGTAAAATATCTTTGATTGGATTTTATTTATAAGAATAAAACAAAAAAATACTTAATCTCTTTTTATTTGTTTATTTATAAACCTAATAAAAGTACTATATAACCTTTGCAAGCTCCTTGTACGAAGAGATTTGTTGTATTCATGGAGCCCGTCTAAATAGGTACAACCGCAGCTCGCATTTCTGACGCCGAACACTAGTAAGCGTGTAATGTTTCGGTTTAAAGGGCGCTGCGGGTTGACAAGACTTAACCTGATTTCTAATAACGAGTGCAAAGTGATGCTTGTGAAACATCAAAGTTAAATCAAATATTTTCATTCGTCCTTTTGACAGCAATGGTAAAATAAGCACATGCTTGCGTAAGATTGCTTTTACGGGTCTAGTGTTTATATTTAGGTACTAAGTAATACTACAAATACCATAACGCGGCTAATATCTTTTGATAAGCAGCTCCAGTGTGTGTCATTTTGTCGTTGATAGCTTATTGGTTTCTTGCGTAACAGTGCCAGCTAATCTTATGCAGCTTCAGTGTGTGTCATTTTGTCGCCGATAGCTTATTGGTTTCCCGCGTAACAGTGCCAGCTAATCATAAGCAGCTTCAGTGTGTGTCACGTGTCGACGTATATAAATTTCCAGATACGAGTAATAACCGTATTATTTCTGTTTATCTATCAACGATACAACTATGAGCGATATTGTAAATATCTTAAAATAGTTGATACTTTGTTTAAAAGGTTGCCTTTGGGTTTCTTGCTGTATTGTTCTTAGCAGAGCCTACTCTATAATCAGTGGAATATAAACGTTAAAACATTGTTTATACATGTATTTTTTTTTTTAAATTGCTCCACTGACATTAGGAATAAACATTTATTAATTGATTGTCAGAATCTACCGCCTAATCGTCTAATAGTATTACCAACTGCTTGTTTTATCGCTTTAGAGGAAAAGTAAGAGAATGCTCCGACATTTGTTTCTTCTTGAATAGAAATTAATTAAAATGTTACCTCATAACTATAATGTAGCTGCTGTAATCTTCTCATCAATTGCATTTCCGTAAAGAACATTATCAGACATCATTGTGCCGCAATTACCGGCTTGTCAAAAAGCCTTAACCCTCGTCACAGTCATCTGTGCTCGGATTAATTGGCGGTTATATTTGTCTCCGGGGCTCACATAAGCTTTTGTTATTCCCGTCCCTCTTTGTTTTTTTTATATTACTTTTACAATTACTGTTAGGATGTTAAATTACATTGTTTTTTTATCTGATATTTCTAAAAGATTCAACATCTTTATTAGTATATATTCAAATATGACAATGTTAGATGGTGGAGGTAAGACGCATGATTATAACAGGGGCGCTACTGATAATCTCTGTTCGTCGCTTTATGATATTTGTTATTCTGTCGTGTTACCCGAGTAATTGCCTTAATTACAGCGCCCGTCAAATCGAAACACATAGTAGTGTTCTGAAGATCAACTGAAGTTTGACACATTTTTAAATTTAACTTTATTTCCTCTACTGTAACATAAGCCACAAGTACACCTAAAACAAAAGTGGGTAAGCATAATTTTAATAGTATTATTTTTGAGATATGCCCGAGTTACCCTAAAACTTCTTTAATGCGGGATGCGAATGGAATTTTATGGAATGAAAAAGAGACTAATCAAAATATAATTAATAAGGGTTAAGCTGTGAGGGAATGAGATAAAACACCTTCCTATATAGTTGCCATATGCTTCTCCTCTGTATGCTATGGGTTGCAGTTTACCCTCTACTATACCGCATATATATATATATATATATACTGTAAATATATATTACATATAAGTATATAGATTATATATTTAAGAGATTTCCACCTAGAGGCACAACACTATATATCCGGAACCATAATACAAGGTGTCTGATGGCAGATTTATGTTTTCAAATTTACTCGTTACTCTTGAAAAATACTTCAATAGCGAACGCGCGATGCTCACCCGACCACTGCACCACTGCGACATCGTGACTAAGAAATCCGCACGATCGGTGATTCTAATGACACCACCTTCCCCCCGCACTGTTTATAACTTATTAAGATATTTGTTTTTTAAAATATAAATCTGCCGCCAGACACCTTTTACTTAGAGTCTTAAGTTTGGTAGGAGTATTCCGTTCACCAAGTTTAGGTTAGATAAGAACAGATTTTACGAAATGTTACCTCCAAAAGGGCTTTCAGGTGTGTTTTGGACAGCAAGGCGAACAGAGATCAGCTAGTATAATATTAAAAAAAAAAATTTATATTGAAACGAACACTTTTATTTCTCTCTTTCTATTCCGTTCGTTCCTACTTCAGACGATAAAACAGTTGTCGATTAATCTTACTCTTTTCATTCCTCCTCTTTTCATCCATATTCCATCATCATCTGCCGGCAGACGTCCACTGCAGGACATGGCCTCTCCCAAAGATCTCTCAACGCGGGTTGGTGGGAGTCATAGCCTCTTCATACATATCTATCATCTATCAGTCATAACATATCTATCTCAAAGGAAAAGCAAGTAGAAATAAGTGCTTGCGTTTGACTCGTAACTTGATTATGTTATTTGTTAGCTACGTCTTATCAATGATCATATTTATCTAAGACTACGTAATACAATTGTATAACATTGCACAGCTGATGCTACGTAACATAATCAGAGTATATTTACAAAAAAATATTATTTGTCTAGATCTATATATCTACAGCTATAGAGCTAGTGAATCCAAAATTAACCTTGGCCTATGTAGTAAGTTGATACTATATCTGCTCGTGGTGGTTTGGTTATCGAAAGTATACGTTTACTTACTAGGTATTTGATGATTTTTTCTTTCTATCAACATCATAAATGGAAATATTAATAATACTGATTATAGCAAGTTTATGTATAGCAACTTCTATTTTTCCGCAAAGTAGTTTAGAGTGGACTTTGTCGTGCTCCGATTAGAGAATGTTCTAGCTTGTGAAGTTATTGAAGCAACGAGATCTAGCAATTTAGATCTCAAAGCGTGGAGCGCAACGTGGAAGGCCAATTACCAACAGGCGAACCATCTTTTCAGCTCGTCGCTTCGTCCTTCATCAAAGTTAATGTAAAGAGTTATAATTTGTGAATTTTGGTAACCTCCAAATATTTCTGTATTAAATTTGCTTAATTCGCAATATGTATAATCCCCATTAAACAATATCCAGTACCCTTTACGTTATGAGGAAAGTGGGTCAGAGCGGATAGCTTTATCTGACGCAAACTTGCGAATGTTTCGAGCTGTCAAGTGTCGTACATTTGCCCGACATTGCGTGTTCTTACATAGTTTAGTGAAATTGTGTTGTTTTCGCGATATAAGAGAGGAAAATGCATTCTTTGTGAAAACTGTTTCTTAGCACAATATTTTAGCAATAATTTAATGTGGAATAACATGACGAATGAATTCCTTCTTAATGCATACTTATGAAACGAATTACTTAGAAAACTGAACAGAAATACATAGAGTACAATAACTCTTTTCACACTTATTATATCCTATTTTTGTTTATGATATAAACGGAAGTCCCCAGATAAATTATATTTCGATAAATGGCGAAAGTGTAGCTGGGGTCGAGGTAGTATTAATTATTTCAAATACGTTATAAAGTTAGAATATTCTAAGTATCGGCTTGTTTAACTTAAGCTGTATTTACACTTGATTTACTTAATCTAAGTGAGACGGGCGCCCATCACAGATAATACCGTTTCCATTACGTCAGACAGCACGGAGCGCCGAGCCAACCACGCGCAAGTGTGCTTCTATCACACAGCACCAGATAATTTAAGCCTGGCTTTTCATTTTGTTAGCAAGTTTATGCAGGCATATATAACATGTAGCACGTAACATATATATATGTTAGATACATACATAAAAAATCATTATAGTTGTTAATCTCTCCGCATTTTTAATATTTAGGCATTGACTCTTGATCTACACTCGAAAAAGAATCATAAACACAAGGCTGTCTAAATAGTTGAATTATTCTTAAATCCATTGAAAATTATATATTTTTTTTTATATCCTAAAGCTCTGAGAAATGTATAAGAGTCCCCGTTTTGTTAATGACATCATTATCTTAGAAGTTTCGTGGAGCGGTCACGTCTCCACTTAATTCTATCTCTCCGAAGCGGTAACAACGTAAGAAAATGTTGATAAAGAAATGGACTGAAGGAAGATATTTTTTACAGCGTCACAAAAATGACCACAACTTCAAAGAGTGTCTTTTAAAAGCTTTTGTTTACCAAAAAGAGGAGCGTCTTTAGTTAACACGTAAGGAGAGGACTAAAACTCTACTCAGCTTATGCTCGAATAGTTTACTCTGTACGAGACGCAGCAGAGTCCTGGTCCATACAATCCAGATCTGTCTCTACCACTCTGTCCTGAAACACTAGTTTCTTATATTTTTGTCAATTTAATAATGTCAACTCTGAAACTGTGTTATAAAATAGAAAACTTATTGCTTGAGTGACATGATCTCTCCGTCAAGCCAGGTTGTAGGAAGGTTTGCGGTTTTAATTGATTCTCAAAGGAGGCGGTAGCCACGTCGGGGCATCTCTGGTTTAAATACAAAGGGATTCTAAGCAAGGAAGTTAATTAAATAACATGTTCGGAAAATTACGGAGCATTGTTCACGTTACAACCCTTAGAGGGTGTGTTGATTGTAATTAAACAAATTTCTAAATGCTCCGTTTCTATGCCCTCTTAAAGTATCTTCGATTCTTAGATGAAGTTAATTTACTTTATAAATATAATTCGATTTCCTATACAAAGTTATATTTATTCATGTTACCGCTTTGAGTAACAGGAAATATTCTCTTAAACGGTCTTCTTTAAACTCTTGTATTGTTTCAAAACCGGAAAGTATATACTCATTGAACTAAAGACTAACAAGTAATTGTTCTAGAAAGTTTGCTTTAAGTTGTATAAAGTATTTTATTGGATTGTGGAGCTCATGATGAAAGCTTATTTCAATACTTATCATATTATAATAGTTTTGTATTCGCAGAAACAGAATAGAATAATTATTAGATAGTTTCATATAGAGGCTGTTAAAGTAGACATTTCTTATAACACGACCTAAATATCTAGAAAAAAAGTTTTTTTTTGCAATCTGCGATATATAGTCATCGTTATCGTGAGCCAATAGATATCCACTGCTAGACATAGGCCTTCCACATCGATCGGGTAAGGATTCGTATGGGAGGATTTAGGCTGTTTCCCACTACGCTGGCTCAATGTAGGCTGGTGGGAGATATATAGTACCGATTTTAATTCGAACCTTCTATTAAAAGGTGCGGTGTTCATGTGAAATTAATGATATTTTCTTGTTATGACTTTATAATATGTTTTCTCACGAGCAACTTGTTTGAAGTTGGCAGCAAATTCTAGCCTAGATATATAATGACGTGGTGCTCCGTGAAAGCGTTGAACGTTTACTGTTTCAAAACACGTTGAAACGCTGACGTGTTCCATGTACGTCTCTAACAAGGTCTACTGTATGAGGGAGATACTGAATTTTTTATAAGCCTCTGCCCATTGTCGAGTCGCGCGAGCGCTTTTGTTATAAATTATTTAACACATTCAGTGTTCTTATGATGCCTTTTACTACCAATCCCGTCAATACGCTATAACATATTTTTTTTATATAATTAATATGTTATAGCTTAAGTTTTAAAAAGGACAGAGAAGAATCCGGAAAGAGTGGCACACCGCAGTTCACTAAAGTGTACCGCGAAGTTAAAGAAATATGGGGAATACAACTCACGGGATCCAAACCAACCTCACCTGCTCGTGATGCACCCTGATAATAAACAAATGAGGCTTTGACCCATATTCTCTCATATGAATCCTTACAAACGCGTAGATCTTTGGAGGAGGATTATGTCCTGCAGTTGACGTCTATTGGCAGATGATGATGATGGGCATACAGAATCATTTCCTTTCTGCCGCAGCGGAGTTTTTAAAATTTGTACCTAATATTAGTCTGTTTTTTATTTGCAGTGAAAAACCAATCATAGAATGATAGCAAGAAGTATACTTATTCTCCTTGCTAGACCCTGTTCCGTCCTTACTTGAATCGGCCCTTGTGATCATTCTTCTAAATCTATATCTATTTTGTGTCATAGCTTCTGTAAATTTATTATTGTTTAGTTCTTTATTGCAAGAAGTATTGATATAAAAAAATAACCATAACCATCGTTATTATCAGCATATAGGCCTACTATAGAGATCAGGACATCGACGAGTCCCATACTGCTCGAATCTATCGGTTTCCTATGACCTTAGGCAGACCGTCATCGCATCATCTGTAGATCGCTCCAGAATCTACTAAAACAGTGTAACTATAAGCAATGATAACTCATTGATAATATGGTGAATAGATTTATATTGTACAAGTACTAAACATGCTTCCTTTATAATTTGAAGCAAGGATATGAATATTTATGTTCGTCAATTACCTAAGGGAAGATTTTTATATTCAATTCTTTACCCCGATAAAAAAAACCTAACAACGAGAAGAGAATACTGTATTTAAACTCGTGAAGTGTACTTTATGAAGAGTTATTAGCAAGATAAATTTTAAACAGTAAATTCATGTAATACTTTGAGCCAAGGGTGCAAAGGGTAGTGTTAATAACATAGACATGTTGTCAGTCAATTCCCAGGACTAGACAATTTGAAGGACGCTGTAGCTAGTGAAATTACTAGGAACATAAGACAAAAATCTTATGTCTCAAGGCGACGAGCACAATGTGGTGCAATGTATATCAACCTACAGCCACGATGATTTTTGTTATAATTTTTTAATTGATTAATTAATACACCTGATCATAACTACTCGGTGTTCATTAGAACGATATACTACATTCTCATTACCCCGGTAAATTCACTGGCTACAGCGCCATACAAGCCGGAACACAGTAACATTTGCACAGTACTGTACTATCAATACGGTCTCGGGCAAGAAAATCCTAGGACCAATAAATGTGGAACCTACTACCTGTGTTGGGAAGGCGTATCGCGATCAGGTGAAAGTCTGAGTCGTCTCGTTACTTCGATGAATGTATATAAAAAAATGATTTATTCATCATCATCATCATCAATTACGTTAGCTGTTGGATATAGAATTCAAAAAAGCTACGCTGATAGTACCCACGATGCTCGCTTACAGCGGCATCAAGAATTCAGACCTTCCTCGCCTTTTACAATTTCATAAGAAGAATTAATAAAATGCTTTTAGGCTGTTTTCAGGATTTTTTTTTCCATCAATAAATTTACTTTTCGAGTGGCAATGTACGTGACTTCCGTAGGTTTGTAAGGAATAATGACTACTCCGATGTAAGATCACAAAGTGCCACCGTAATGTCCTTTGAGATTGGTGATCTTAAAGGACATTATGCTGTTTGCTTTTTATCTTGTCACGTATTTTAATGTTTAAAATACCAACAAGAGATACGCGGAGAGCTGGTACATAAGTGACATTCTCATTGTCAAATAAACACTAATTTTTACGTGTTGATATCAAAGGATATCATAGTATGTATTTATTCGCCACCTTCGAGAAAGCTTCAGCTTTTGTTTAACGATTCGCTGCTTACTTGAAGTCAACTCTGCTTGTTTTTTTTTTGCAACGGATATACCTGATGGTAATTGTCTCATTACCACAGTAATTTCTGTAGCTGCAGCGTTCTTCAAACCGGAACAAAGTAATGTTTGCACACTACTGTTTGGCGGCAGAAATAGAAGCTGAGATAATATTCAATCTAAATAACGAGCGAATGTATATGTGAAACATAATTACTAAGTTCCATTAATCCGAAAGTAATTAAAGTATCTTTCATATATATGTCATTTAGCAGAAGTCAGTATTAATTAAAACAAGATATGTGTATATCCGATATAAATAAATATCACTGTCGGGGGATGTTTAGTCCAAATACAATCATCCTCGAAGGAATAATCAAAAGTAATAATGAAAGTTAATGAAAGAGAGTAAGTTTAACTGGCTCCGATATGTAACAGGAAAGTGTTTGTATTGTAACAAGTGTAACACAGAAGTCACAAGCAGCTGGGATTTGAATGGTGGTATTTAGTTTTTTAATTTTCTAACGTTGTGGTCTTATGCACAACATTCGAGAGCGAGAGTATGGTCAAAATGTAACCTATTCTAGATAAAATGTATAAACCAATCATATGACGTATTGGTTATTTTAAATAGACAAA
Organism: Troides aeacus; assembly: GCA_033220335.2. Classification (NCBI taxonomy): domain Eukaryota; kingdom Metazoa; phylum Arthropoda; class Insecta; order Lepidoptera; family Papilionidae; genus Troides; species Troides aeacus. The sequence goes on along the minus strand of CM067275.1, from coordinate 2,953,391 downwards.
TACTATAACACCGGATAAGACTTTTCGACCACATACACGATACTGCTTTATCAGATCGCTAAAAGTGTACCGCGTACCCAACAATACGACTCGGGTCATTGACCGACGAGATCCATATCATTAGAGTGTCTACGAAAACGTAGCAAACAAGGACCGATAACAATCTATCCGAAAACGCTTTATGCTTTAAGTGTCACAAGCACGTGTCTTAACTCAAGTTTCATGCAATTTCTGCTTTACAAAAGCATCTCGAAATATATATTTTATTAAGTAGACAACTTAATTGTTACTTAATTCTTATATATAGAGAAGAAACACCTAAACTTCTACATTATATTCTTCAAGTCTTACACACTCCTTTCTATCTACTGTTTTCAATAAATTTTCTTAGTAGATATAATAAAGGTTTTTAGATCAAAATGTTTTTTTTTTTTAAATCAATGTACGTAAAATACAAAATAAGCTAAAATAGACGGAAGTAGTCTTGAAACACTTGGTGGTTATTGGCAAAGTTGAACCGAAAAGGCCGTCTGATACGGATCTGCGTAACATATATTCGAATCCACAGAGGCGCTTTAAGAGTAGGTGGAGATACAATGAGATGAAGACATCATCAGAACAGAAGTGATGTATGAAGGTGGTCCCGACAATCATACGTGAGGAAGACTATTTATCAATTGCACTGGTCTCCTTCACTACCATCGCACTTGATGGTATGCTGAGATATAGTCAAGTTGGTAAAGCGCTCTATTATAGTAACGATATGGCGTTTCTATACTATATACAGAAGAACTATTTTCTCTATATTACTCTACTTAATCTTTTCAAGTATTTGGTAAAATGTATATTTGTTAGTTATCATGAAAATTGTTAACAAACACATTATATAGTGTAACTCGATTACAAAGAGATGATAATTTCTACATCTACATATCTATATATTATTATCTATGTGATTTTTATTATCCGATAAAAATATGAAAGACAAAGAAATCTCGGTATTCTCAGTAATTATAAGTATAATAAATTTGTCGAAAATCTTCCCCTTCAACGTTACAGATCAAGCCTGGAACGTTTAATCTTATATCAGAGCAACTGAAAAGGAAAATCTTTATTCACTGAACAACTGGTTTACGTGACCCCTGAATATTTAATCCGTATCTTTCGAACCTTAAATATCACATTGACACCGAACGGAACCAGTTCGAACAATAACATAAATATTACGAGGGAAACTATAGATAGGGTGGAATAAAAATAAACACTTTTCCCCACTTCTATATTAACCCTGACTAATATACAACTCATTGGTTAGTTTATACGAGTCTAAAATTAAACCTATGTTGTGCGCTGTCAACGCCATCATCAGTCAATAGACGCTCTTTGCTGGACAATGCTCCTCCCAAAGATCCCAGAGTCAATCGGGTGGGGATTCATGTTGGAGAATTTGGGCCATATCCCACCAAGCTGGCCCAACGCGGGTTGGTGGGAGTCAGAGCCTCGTTTGTTGATTAGCAGGTTGCACCACGAGCAGGTGAGGTTGGCTTGGATCCCGTGTGTTGATGTGCGGGAACCTTTATACCCCTGTATCTAGCGAACTGTATATTACATTTATAGGTGTATACAATATTTTCTTTTATTTGGGACCTCTAAACGACAGAAGCAGTATCTCTATCAAACATTGAATGTTTACGTCTAATAATTTCGTGATGAAGCTATGAATCTCTGGATGTCACCTATATAGAGACTCATCTCAATATCTCTGAAACCACAAGGTCTACAGACCTTGAATTTGGTAGGATTATTCCTTTTGAGGAGTATAGGTTAGCTAAGACCAGATTCAACAAAATTCCTGCTCCAAAGCGGATTGCGAGAGGTGTTACGACCAGCAAAGCGGACGGGGAACAGCTAGTTTCCTATTTATAATTATAGATTAAAACATGTCAAATGTATAGAACCTTTGTTTGGTATTAAAAAAAAAAAAAATGTTTAGTATATCATGTATTGTTTAACGTAACCGTCTATTAAAAGATATTTCTGAACTGAATACTGCTTATCCAATATTTACAAACACTTCTACGCTACTACTAAATACGCCTAACCTATTAAATACTTAAAGTTCAATGTTTTACTTTTGATTAATATGTGAATGAAACTTAATATGTATACTTAACGAAATGCCAAAAAAATACTCTTTTTAAAAAAAACAATTTATTTTGATCAACATACTTATTACGATTGTCTATAGAAGAATTTTTATTTACAATAGTAACTTGCTCTCATATGTTGACAGCTGAAATACAGTAATGCTGAAAAGTGAAGACAGCTATCACCTAAACAGTATATCATATTATAAACTTAACATCAAGCAGGCAATCCTTATGATATTTAGTTTTTAATAAAAATAGGATTAACGTCAGACTTCCTATTATAAATGACCTAAACGAGCTTAAAGACACTAAGAGTTCAGTCTCAGTAAGTCCTGCCAATGGGAGATGGTAACTAAAAGAGTACGGGTTTCGCAGGCGTTCGTAGCTATTATTATAGAAATTCCTTGTGGGACAGTAAATGCTTTGCGGTTCCATAGTTACCATTGAGTAGGTGCTAAGTAGGATTTCACTCTTCCTGGGGTCATGCAAAGCCACAGTGTAGAGAGGCGTCGACCCGTTCCGCTAAAGTTCCGAGGCAACTGATAATGTATGTCAGAAGGGGTACTAGAGGGTTTTAGTGGTTAAAAAAAAAAAAAAGAAAATATAAATAATGAAAAATAATCATGACCTCCCTAGAAACAAAGTGTCTTTTGGATATATCCCTACCCGACCAAAAAAAACTTTGAAGAGTTCTAAACTCCGATATAGCGAGCCAGATGAATGAGGTAAAAAAATATTGGTATAGTATAAAATTGTTATGATTGTATAAAGAGAATATATCATCATCAGCTGATAGCATTCTACAGCTGGACATAGGTAAAAAAAAAATACTTTTCGCCTCAATCACACGGTACAGTTATAAAATATAGCAACTTTATCTTTTCATATTGTTTTTCTTGGCTGGATAGCAATTGTACTTCTTCTGTGTAGATAATGGAATTATACCTGAAGGATGTCGCAACTAGTTTCATATAGGGACACTAATGTTATTATAGATTAATTCATCTAATAGTCCTAATCCTCTGATGAGGGTCAAAGCTCGATGACAACACAATAAATTTGCTGTAATATTACTATATTGCATATAGGGGATGAAACATCCTGCTTGCAATATTACATGATGATATTTTAGGGTAGTCTTTAGCTCTTGATGTTTGAAAGGTATAAAGACAGACTTTATACTATAACTTAGTTCGTCGTTGGCTTTTAGGAGAACGATTTGTGTGTTTTCTATATTGTTTAATAGTTAAGCAAAGTTTTATGTGTGCATTCGCAGATATATTTTAACGAGATGTAATAAACGGTTGAGAAGCACTTGCAACCACTCATCTACTCGTGCAAGTCTTAGCTTAGCGCCGCGCCCGCGTCGCTTAGCGAACTTATGCAACTTTATGCGAAATGGGCCCGCGAGCTCTGAAACACGACTTTAGATTGCGCCGCTTCGAATAATTGCCGCTAAACGCATAATGAGCATAACCTAAATGTTGTCATTAAACTACTTACATTTCGTTTTTTTTTTAACCAGTTAAGCGACAAGAAAAGCAGGATTTCACTTTATGGTAAGCGATACCGCCCGGCCATAACGCGGCGCTAGTTATGATGATATACTGGACAGCATTGCGCTCCTCGCTTGAAACATAAGATGTCGGGTCTCGTTAGTAATTACACTAGCTACAAGCTGGAACACAGTAATGTTTGTATACTACTGTATGGCTGTAGATATAGGCTTCTGCTGACCTACCTAACTAGACAGTCTCCAACCAAACTGAACAAATAGGCGAAGAAACAAGGAATCTATTTAACAACCCTTTAAATACTTTTATATTTCTATATATATCGGTACAATTCTTCCAATCTAAAAATCTAATTAAAACCTAAAAATCTAATTAATACTGTTCTATAGGAAGTTTATCAGTGTTTTCGTATTACTAAGAAACACAAAAATTTCTCTAGCACTGATCTTCCTCTTCTTCCTACCCTTTTCCCCAGCTATGTGGGGTCGGCACAGTATGTACTTCCCTTCCATATCCCTCTATCAGCCGTCATATCTGAATTCACACTCTTCTCACACATGTCATCTTTCACACAATCCATCCACACTTTCTTCGGTCTTCCTCTATCCTTATAACCATCCATGATTTATATCCTTATATCCATTTCTTTAGCACTAATAGTAATAATAAATAGACACATCATATGTACTTAGATATATCGGCTATATATGTATATATAATTAGATTATTTAACTCTTGTATTTCATTAGGGTTTCTACTATCAATAAAATTAATCCAAGTCTACCGGTGGTGGTTTGGGCTCACAGTGTCTTCAGGTCTTTTCATTAAAAGACCTGAAGACACAGTAAGCTCATGCTGCATAGATCGGACTGTAAAGAATAATCAAAAATCTGTTACTAAACTCAGTTCTCCCGTGTTTTTTTTTATTATACAAAGAGACGAAAAGAGAGAGACGTTCACTTAATAGTAAGTGATACGCCTGCTTGTAACAATGTGGCGCTAGGTAGGATGATATACATAGCACCATATTATGCTCTTCGCCTTGAGACATAAGATGTTAAGTTTCGTTAATACAATAATTTTACTAGCTACCTAGAACATAGTAGTGTTTATATACTACTGTTTAACGTAAGAAACATCAGAGATCTTTTTTTTGTTTTATGTGGGGGATATGCCATCGCATACCTACCCTCGCGAGGGCAAAGAGTGGCTATATTAGATGAGAGAAAAGAATGTAAGATTAAAATGGTATAGAAGAAGAAAATGGAAGGTGAGAATGAGGAAAGAAAATAAGAAATGTAAAGAAATAAATAAATGAGGCCTAGGACCATAAATGTCTGGGAGACGATGTAAAAAAATGACAGGTTATGTCGGACTTGCACCTACTAAAACTGCCACGATGTTCGACCTTCGTCGCTTTAAGGCAGCATTAGGCCACAGGAGCATTTTCGCACACCTCCGCGACCCTGGCAGCGCTGGCGGCACAATACAGCCCCACTTCAGGGGTCGAACCACCTTTCCACCTCTGTAAGGGCGCGCCCGAACATACACTGCTCTCTCCTCTCAGCCTTTTATAGTCACTTGGGCAACGAATCCTCCCCAGTCCGTTACCCAGAGGACATGGGAGCCAAGAGAGAAAGCTTTTCCGACTCCTTCCGGCGGATCATGTCTTGGGTTTCACCGCTAACTGTTAGCCATGGAGGACAGAGCGAGCGGCGAATCGCAATACTAACTTTTCTCTCCTTTAGCGACTCCACCACTGGACCAGCATCTCATCAGCACATATCTGAGCTGAGGTCACGGAGCTGTCGCAAACTATGAGGAAGTAAAGTTTATTTTGCGAACAAAAAAGAAACGAAACGCTTTAAACTTAAACTATATCAGTTTTGTTTTGTTCGGAGTTGAAATTGTCTAAATTCAATTACGTTTTTTTTTTTATATCAATAGAGAGATGGGCTGTTCTGTTTGGCTCATTTAATTTTCGTCGGACGAACGGCGCACCTTTGAAATGGAAATCCGGTAAACGTGTTAGGTAATCAGAAACGGAACATTCTCCTCGCCAGGAGTACTCTTATTTAATCACCGTGTACTAGAAATTATGGGAAGAAATTCTAACTAAGAATTAGATGATGTAATGCGACATTTACATCAACATAAATATACTATAGTAAGAGGATTTAAGCAAGACGATTTTTCCTTACACTTGTTAAAAAGAACTTTTTGATATTAGGCTTGGATTTGTTAAATACAAAAACTGTAACTAAACTGGTTTCTATTTTTAGTGACAAATAGGCAAACACTAAATATAAGACACCCAAGATTCAATTAAGTGCGTTACTGAGAGAGTACCTTACTGTCTATAATGAATGAATGAATGAATGAAAATTTATTTCAAAAAATTTGACAGAAACAAATGTGTTTCTGTGTAGTAATAAGTAGTTAACAAACTATGTCCTTTCTGTTGGTTTTAACCTTTGGATTCCTCACTAGGCGATGCCTGTATCGAGAATACCCAGAACACAAAACGTCCTGTAACATATTTTGTTTTATTTGGCAATGACTGTTACCCCACTAGTCTGTAGGGTTTTAGGGTTTATTATATATACAATATATAAATATAGAAGATTGTCATGGTAAAATAAAATATTAGCTTTTTACCGTCCGCTTTGCTAGTCGTAACACCCTCACTCCTTTTTGGGAAGTGTTAGTAAAATCCATTCTCATCTAACCTCTAAACAGCAGAAGCAATATCTACCAAATTACGTCTAATAGTTTCGGGAATTTCGTGATAAGTCAATAAATCTCTAGATATCTCATATATATATACACACAATTGAAAATTTAGTACATTATCTATATCACAGACAGAATAATGTAATAACTCATTTCATTTCTTAAATTCTTTTTTTTTTTCATCGACATCGTGCTTTACCTCATCTTTAGATGACATTGTTTCATAGGATGGAGATGGTTAAACGTACTTAGAAAATAAGCTTTTAATGTTCAGAAGTAACCGTAGTAGGCAGCCGGATTCGAAAAAACTACCACCATCAAATCATATATCACATAAAGTCCTCATGTTTTTATTTATATAAATCGCGTTTCGCATTAGTTGCCAAAAAAAAACAACAACTGGTGTAGGTAAAGGAAAGGACGACAAAGTACAATTGTCTTATTTTATCACAACACCGTTGTCAACAATACTATTACGAGCCTGAATATAGGGGGGGGGGTGGGGGGTTTACATCAATTTCATTATTGTTAACCAAATTACTTTCTCATCGTTTGTTAGGGGCAACGAAATTAATTGTTTCCCCGGGAAATTGTCCTCATTTCTCGTAATTCATTTCGTCTCACAGCAATGTCTTGATTTTTAATATCTAAATGTCACGAAAAGCTGGATTAATAAGCTTCGACTGATATTTAGGTACATAACAGGTTTCTCTGTGTTATGTACATTTCTATTAAAAGTTATATTTATCATTATATATCATTGCGAAGTATTGCCTATAAGACACCACGCTGGGCATCGAGTTGGCGACTGTAGGGTATTGGCAGGGATAGAGAGATGTGGGAGGAGTACAGACTTTTGATAGGAATGTTGCGAAGTACACAGGAATAACGGGTTATATAGGATGTTACTATTTCGTATATTGTTGGGGGAAGAATAGTAACAGCTGTGATTTTTGGGGTCGCGAACCCGTATTCATAAGATAGATGAACCCAATGATAGGGTATGCTAGTAATGGTAGCAGAAATATTATGCTTACTTTTCCCCTGATTCTTCCTTCATTAGTCGCCTTTACGGCACGCTACAGTATAGTGGTGGGGATATTCTAAACGGTCTCCCATACGGGGAAATCATATGAAACAAGATATATACCATATGGTACAATATAGATTTTACGTAACGAAGAGTGCTTTTTTAATAGACTTTTTTGTGCGAGAATGGAAATGCAGGTACTTGAAGATTCGTAGCAGAACTAAGATGACCGACTTAGTTCAAAGCTTACCTAACAAACGGACTAGGTAGTCGTTCGACACTTTTCTGGAAGCACTAATAGCTGAGGAACAGTGGTCCTCGAATGGAGGCCACTTCAACGATTTGGAGAAAACCACGACAATCACTGAGTGTGTGACAATAATAAATTTTAACTGCAATATTACTTTTATTACAAATACATAAGATTATTTTATATTATTTAAATGAACTGTATTCGTACCTAATAAAAAAAATATAAGAATGAGTAATGGAGTGAAAGAAGCAGAAAAGCAAACCCTGTCGTTAGAATAAATAAATACATTAAAGAAGGAACTTACAAAACTTTGTGTTAATAAAAAAAATATTGGATCATGTTATAGTATTAAAAAACGAGAAAAAGTTCACAAACTATTATTAGTCAAATATACTGAACTTAAATAAAAATATACATATTGTAATCTACCTATGGTCAATACTTCAACTCCTAAACATGGACAGAGATCATTTGAAAATAAAGATATCATTGTACTGAAATTGAAAAAGTTTACAATCGGTGAAAGTTTAATCAAACAAAAGTTTCAAATTATACATTTTTCTACGCAACTTAATGAAAATGTGTATGTAATAAAACATACAGGGTGGCAATGAAATAACGCTGAGGCATCATAAACTGCATTTTCCGGTGATATTAGTAGCATGGACCGTTGCCTCAAAATGGCCAACCGGCTATTATGTGGCTTTTGTCACAGCTTTCCCGTTGGCCAAGTAAATTGTATTACTATTGTACATTAAATTTTCAATAGCTGTTGAGTTTGCCCGTTAGAAGGGGGAATTAAATTGTTACAAAAAGAGTGCAATTAAGCTAAAGTATCACAGATTAATAATGGATTTTAGAAGTCTGTAAATGAAGCAGATTCACTGAGATAGCGTTATAAATCGCGATGATGAAGTGGCACTGTTTCAAGACAAATATTGTGAAACATTGCCACTACATCATGAGTTATATACCTCATAGAATTGGAGACAAAATGCTTGTATTAAGACCCAGCACTGGGCAGCACAGCGTGGGCAGTTCTCCGACTACGTAAGTAGACGCAAGAGAGCTACTAAACTTAAACAAAGCTATACCAAGCTTTGTTTAATACATTACATGAGACCTGTGCCCAGTTGTGAAAGTCTCGTTTGACATGATGAAGATATACCTTTTTTATTTATGTGGGAGAAATGCTTACGCATATCTGCCGTTGCAGGGGCAAAGACAGGTTATATCAGACTTGCTCTGTTCCACCGTCGTTGCTTTAGCTCCTTTATTTCGGAGAGAGAGACCCTTTCTTTCTACCTTTGTAAGGACATGAAGATTTACCTAGAAGTATAAACAAATAACAAACATTGAGAGAAATGATTACAATTTCATCAGTGCCTATGAAAAACATTAAAAGGAATCTATGTTCCAATGTCCGTATATCCTTTTGCTAAAGAGAGAGCTTTTAAGATTTTGTTGTTGTAAGCAATTTGGAATAAAACCTAGTTTTAAAGACAACATATTAAATAGTAATATATTGAAGTAAACCATCAACAACGGGTTGAGGAAATGCAACAGCTCTGACTGAATTTGTTTTTATTCAAGAAGAAAAACTTTCTGAACTAAGTACGCTTATATTCATAGCAACTTTGTATTTCTAAGTTTTCTCATGAGGGCGAGTGTGTTATTTCTTTTGCAAATACAATATATAAAGTTACCAGAACACCATTCAAACTTGGTAAAATTGCTCCGAGTTAATGCTAGACGCTTATTGGAGCTCTATCACAATCTGCCAAAGTTCTTAACTAAGGCTCTTTCGATCATTAGTGAAAATTAGAGTATTTTCTCTTAGAGGTGATTAAGCCGGTGTACACGGCTCGTGATCAATAGATTACATACATTTAAGAGAGGCGATAACTATCATTTTTTATTACCTTCGACAGGATTTTTTTTTTATATAGAATTAGAATATTTCATATGGGATATGTTTCTTGTTCGCATTGGTGTGGTATAAATATAAACTAAAACTAGATTACGTTAATCATCATTGCTGCTTAATATTTTCAAGTAGGAACTATGTGATCATCTCTTTGCTTTTCACTACTTGACAACATTAGATACTGTAGTAATTCGAAAGAAAAATTCATTTAGATCTGAATTAAATTTAAGTTTTTTCAGTGTTCTGTACTTATAAGGTTCCAATAATTTTTATATCAGTCTCTCTTTCCCAAGTTTGACTGAGGTTTTTACTTCCTTTGTAAGCTAGTTTAGTACAGAAATTTATTTTAAATGTAATACCTCTTAAACTTTAAAATCAACACAATAGCAAGCGGTGCGGTGTGTTCAATATCGAAAAAGCTTTTGAGCCTCTGCCAACATCTCTTTCTGCTGATAGGGTACTCATTCTATTCGGGGTCAGTCAGGTATTAATCCATTAATAAGCCACAATCCTACCACTATTTATTTTTGGTTAGAGTAGCATTTATTGTACGAATTTATTTAGATTTTTTAACTACCTAAAAAGGGTAAGTAAAATAAACTAAAAACCTCTAGTCTTATATATATTTTTATAGTAATTTCAAAGGATTTAAAACTCCCTTTCACAATACATGATGAGTATATACAAAATACTTAAAAAAAAATTAAAGACATTGCACAACAGTATGTTTAATTTATGTTATTTATGAGAGCTCGACAAGTATTTTGTAAGTATAATATTAAATATAACTACGTTTTCTGTTCCTCTATTGTCCATACTACCATTACGTATCTGTAAAAGTTTTTTTTGTTATTCAATTGAAAGAAAACGAGAGAATATCCACAGACATCCTAATTCAAAGAATATGTTTGAGATATATTTTAAACAATTATGCGATGAGACGAACGGGACGTTTACTAGACAATAAGTGATACGCCTGCCCATAAAAACGTGGCGCTAGTTAGGATCATGCTACTGCATCACATTGCGCTCGTCGCCTGAGACATAAGTCGTTGTGTCTCGTTATCCTAGTAATTAAATGTTGCACACTACTATTTGACGATGAAATAGGCACTGGGGTGGTACCTACCTTGAAGGTTTCCGGCAACAAAGACTTACCACTAGTGCCAGTTAGATTTAGTCAAAACAAATTAACGAATAAACTTTTCCAAGCAGTCTAATTTTAATTGAACTGATAGTAAGTGATAATGTGGTATATAAATAGCCCCTCTAAATGTTCCCACTACTGGGACTAGGAATCTTCTGTTAAACGAAGAGAGTCACCACCCTCACCAAGTGTAACTTAGAGAATAATCGTTAGTAATTACGTCTTATTCTATCCGCAACTGAAAAAACTCAAATTGGATTATGCTCTTCACAAACATTTCCAGCAAATACATTTGAAAATATAAAAAAAAAAAACACCTTTTCAAATATTTATTCAATAGAGACATTCCTTTTTTCATTTGATTCATTGTTTATTATGCAACAGCACGAAACAGAAGCAAATTAATAAGCAAATAACGAACGGGACGAGCTGCGACCTCATTTTTGGAATGAATATTCCAGTTTCAACAAAATAATCTATGATTTGATTCATTTATACATTTTCTTTGATATACACTAATTATACTACTGCGAAAATCTGAAATATCTATATATACATATATACATTAAGATATAGAATATGCTATAACAGTACGAATATGTTGTATTAAGGTTATTTAGTCATAACAGTTGATTCTTTTTTAACCATTTTCAATGGAATTATTAATTTAAACTAAAAAAAGGTATATATAATATACTATATGTAATTAATATGATACAACACATTTCTAATATTCTACAATTAACTATAAGTCATAAATACATACTGAGGCAAAGGCAAAAAAGGAAGATCACCCTCATTACCATCCATCATCAACCGCTGGATAAGACGCGAATAGCATAAGACAGTTCTTTATGGATAGGTCTTTAGTAATGCATTTACTAAAGACCTATGTCCAGTATTGAACGTTTATCGCTCGAGATGGTGAAGATGATGAGGTCTATATTTAGGCCACGGAGCTATCGCGAGCTGTAGCTAATCACAATTTCAGTTCAAAGAGTACTTGTTAAACTTAGTTTAAAATTTTCTGTCTCAAGGTCAAAGTGAACTGATGATGCTGTATATCCTATATAAAATCTTATTGGTGGGCGTGGGCATCGTTAACTACCTATTTCAGATTTTTATGATTCGTCTTCAGACATAGGCCTTCCTCTCCATTTTTCTACTCCTATCGATCCCTCGCTTTGTATCCATCCTTTATCTGCTTGCTGGCAGATGTTATCCATCGACCTGGTCTTCGCCTTCCTTGTTTGCACATGGTCTCCACTCATTGTTAACTAACATACAACTATTTCCCAGGTCTTCTTATGGCATATTTATTATAAGGATTATATGAAATTAGTTCAACGGTAATATTACACGACAAATTTCAATGACGCCATTAGTAAAATGACCATAGTGAGAACTCATTAATAATTCACAACTTCTTTGAAATAACGGATGTTGAATATTAATAAGCGATGTCAGAGCAATAAAATAAAATTACAATATTAATTAAGTTTTTCCTTTGAAACCCAATGTTGGGAACGCATTTTGTTGAAAACTAAAGTAATCATTTATAGTAATGAATGAATTTAAATTAATGAAAGTCCTTTTCACTCCGAGAGTTATCTAACGCGTTTACGTTTATTAATTATGTTGCTTTCGACGAAATGTATTAATAAAAAATATTATTTGATATTGTAATGAAAACAACTTCATTATTTAACACAAAGGTAGAGTATTTGCTAACTTTTATCTGTGTGTCTAACTGCAACGTAGTTTAGTTATCTAGGTTTAACCTGTTTAATTGTCAACCTGATTGATGATTTTCTTGTCTGCGATTATTTTAAATCATCCATGTAATCATATGTATTTTAAAGATTAAAATATCTTGGAATTGAACCATATTCCATGATGGAATTCCATTATTCCTTGATTTATAACAACCCCTTCATAAGTTCAAAAACACTAGCGCTCGTATCGCCGAGAAGTTCATAACAAGAATGAATCATCGGCTCGCCGAACGCTTGTATACATACACGGTCGTCCGCGTAATATTCTAGAAGTTTCTAGAGAATGCCTTTCTAAAATTTTCCAGAATTTGTTTTTCTGATGCAATACTCATTGTTTACTCTAAACTCGCCGCAGGATACCTAACTCTACACGTCGCTCTGTTAATTTTTCTCGAATGATCTAGTATTACATTAGATCACGATAGTCTTTATCATAATATTAATTGCTGTGTGAAACAACCTGATTTTTCTCTGTTTCCTATCTCCATTTTTTCATTCTTTTTTATTCATCTAAATCATGGAACATATATCAAAAATGTTCCTTTTCATGTAGATTTTATTCCTTCATATGATGCTCCCGTACTACGTATACTATATTCCCTAGTATATATGTACTTATTCGTATTAGCTTCAGATACCCCACACAACCAACTGAACATTCGTATATCTAGAACAAAATCAACCTTCTCGTTTTTTGCCTAATACCTATCTAAATACGAAGACAGGTCTTATCATAGTCGTATAAACTTTCACCATGTTTGGCCAGCGAATGCTTTTTTTAAATTATATGAACATACATCTGTTGGTAAGTCTGCATATAACAATCCGGCGTTAAGATGACAACCATGCATCACATTCTGCTAGTCTCTTTAAGCCACAAAGTCTCATCTAACTAGACATGGAGTTCAGCAATATGTGGACACTAGAATTTGGCAGCAGTACGAGAAGGTGCTATAAAGAGAACATCTTTAAAGCGACGATCGTGATTTGGTATTGTGTAAACATCTTAATTTAAATACACGCTCGTCTAAATCCTACAATTTGTAAAAATGGATATTCACGTTACTTTCCAGTGAAACTTGATGCTTATGTTTTCTCTTTGCGTTATCGAAAAAAAAAGACTCGCTCTTGTTACAACTGAAAGTCCATTACGAAAAACAAGGAGGCAATTTACCTTTTTCATAATTCCAGTTCCGTGTACTTGCATATTGAGCGGAGTATGAAAAGAGATGTTTGTTAATGTATTGTATAATTCTTTTAAACACTACAAAGATTTTATATTTTTATAATGTACTGTTTCTTATTCACTTTTTTATTGCAAATTACACGTTTAAACAAATCATCATCATCACGATAGACGTCATATATGTCTTCCCCAAAGATCTCCACATACAGTCAGCATGGTCTCTGGTACCGCTGGGTACTAGGAGCTATCGTATGGGGAGATTTGGGCCATTTCCCATCACGCTAGCCCAATGCGGGTTGGTGGGAACTAGAACCTCGTTTGATGATTAACAGGGTACACCACAAGCAGGTAAGGTTGGTTTGAATACTGTGAGTTGTGCGGGATCCTTTACACCCCTAATTAAATACAAGTGTTATATTAGAAGTTCTGTATGTTTTAATTTATTGGTGGTAGGTTTTTGTAGCTGAAGATCGAGATTATGATGATATAGTTAGAGAAATTACTTACGTAACGAGTTGTAACATCTTATGTTTCAAGGTAAAGAGAACATTATGGTTCTGTCTATGTAATTGTAACTAGAGCCGTGTGAGTTACGGAAACACCACACATATTTATTTAAAGTACTTCTCAAACTAGTGAAGGTTGGGGTAGCATAGTACAGTCCTTTCTATCTTTGGTCCGGCGGAACAATTCGGATTCCCCAGATATGCTAGTCAATTCCCTGATATTCTTCAAGCATGACTTTTTCTTTCTCCCCACATTTCGTTATCTAGAAACTTCACCTATTATAATCAGCTGCAGAGATAAGGTTATGTAGGATTTTTACCCACTAAAACCTAGGCCAAGGGATCTCCTATGTGTCTCCCCGTACTACGCCTAAAGCATATCCCAGGAATAGCTATACTTGTCGCCTATCCTGGGACCGCTTAGTGGACAATGAGGACCGCCATCCTTTAAAACCTACGAACACGAAATTTATAGTTAAGTTTTGAGTTTATAGTATTTTAGTTATCTTCTACAATAGGCATTCTTACTCGTCTGAGCCTAAAGAGCAAAGGAATAGAGACCTACCACCAATAACGTGGTTGTATAACTCTTTGAATATTTTAATTTGTAGGAGTACAAGTTTTTTCACACAGCCACCTTCCCAGAAAATACTTTTAGCTAAATTACAATGTTGTTAAAGATTTAATTAAAAGCCTTTTGTTCGCGTTTAGGTACTCAGCGAATCTCTGTGATGTTTTAAATCAAAAGCATCGATCTCCGGTTGGTTTTTAATTAACTGTAATGGGATACATTCAGTAATTTTATATTCCAAAAGAATACCCAAGGGTACGATGATAACATAATATATACATGTACATTTAACATTTTACCCCGAATTGGAAAATTACAAAAGAGTAGAGTAATTATAATTAAGAAGTATTTGAATTAATGAAGAACAACCAGATGGAGAGGTTTATTTAAAAGAACATCTTCACAGTAATGTAAGCACAATTTTAAATTACTGTAATAAAGAACCTTTTTAAACAGTTGTAACAGGTACCGCCGCAGCTGCACTACATCGCACTCGTCGCCTTGAAATATAGGATATTAAGTCTCGTTACCCCAGTAATTTCACTAGCCACAGCACCTTTCAAACCGGAACACGCTACTGCTTGTCGGCTGAAATAGCGACTTACTAATACTTAGACGGTCTGCGGCAATAGAGACTTACAACCAGTAACTCATATATATCTCTGAGACTCGTATGATTTAGTCCCTAGACTTACGCCAGAATTTGAATTTAATTTGAAGATGTTGAGTCTCGTTACCTAAGTAATTTTACTAGCTACAGTAAACTTCAAACCGGAACACAGTAATGTTTGCACGCTACTGTTTGTCGGCTGAAATAGCAGCTGCGGTGGTACCTACACGGTCTCCGTTAATAGACACCTACCACCAGTAACTCATATATATCTCTGAGACTGTCTAAATAATTTTACTAGCTACAGTAAACTTCAAACCGGAATACAGTAATATTTGCACTTTATTGTTTGGCAGAAATAGAAGCTGTGGCGGAAAATTTGTTTCAGATCCTATAGTATTGAAAGACTGTTATTTGTGGAACACATCAAGGGATCTCTAGCAGTGGATGTCCATCGGTTGAAATGATGATAATGATGACTATAGTTTTATTTATAATATAATATAAATCCTAATTATATTATTTAAATAAAGGATATTGGGAATGAAACGAGAAGTATTAAAAGATCAAAACATTGAATGTATAGCGAGGCTTTGTTCGCTCCTTAAGACAGTTATTCTACACTTTGACTTTAACATCTGTTCGCAAGACGTCGGCCGGCCGGCCAAGCGTGAGCTGGTACGGATTATTTCACTCGACACGGCTCCATCTCATAGCTTTATATTTCCGCAGTAACTCAACTATTTAATATCTTCAACGATAAAAAGCTGTTTTAAAATCTTCAAAGGTTTTCTCATCTGCTTTCATATTAACTTTTACCCCGACTCTTTTCCGACTGAGGGAAATCATCCTCGTACGTAATATGTCAAAAACATTTTTAGAGTCATACAGTTATTTTAATATGCAGTAATTCTATGTCCAGCAGTGGACGTCTATCGGCTGATGATGATGATGAAGATTCAGTAATTTGAATTTATTTTAATTAGTTACTTTTTATTCAATTAAGCGAAGAGAGGAGCCGGAAGTTAACGTAATGGTAAGTGATACTCTTGCCTAATTAGGAGGTTATACACTCACCGCATTCCTTTGTCGCCTGAGACGTAAGATGTTGAGTCTCCTTACTTTAGGAATTATACTAGCTACAGCGCTCTTCAAACTGGAATACACTAATGTTTGCACACTACTGTTTTGCAGCAGAATAAGGCATTCTAGTAGTACCTACGTCTTTTTGTTATCGGCAGAAATCTTCAAAAAAAAAATCCTGCTTCTGGGGGAAGACAAAGTTATGCGAGATTTTTACCTATGTAAACCCTCTCGGTGACCATCTTCAGTGCGTTGTGGTCCTACATAAAGCTCCAGTGCCTCCCGGCACTACGCCTAAAGTATATCTCTGTAGCCCTCCTCGACATCCTCGCTTTGGTATGACAAGAATGATAACCCTTCGTACTTGTCGTTGGTCCTGGGCTTCCTTACTAGACCATGAGAGTTCCCACTTTCAAAGCTCTCGAAAACCGAGTCGCCTTCTACGACAAGCAGGGCTTCTCTTAGTGTTATTCTTAATAGCCCGAGACTGAAGAACAAACGGGAGTACTTACCTAGACGGTCTCTTGCAGAGACCTACCACCAGTGTCTTTATCTTTGTCGTCGGTTAATTACTTGATGATACGCTGACGATTAAGCTTTAACATTATCATCATCGTCAGCCGATACACGTCCACTGCTGGACATAGCCACCCCCTAAAGAATTTCGCCGGGGCAGGTCCACCATAGACGCGATAGCGCGGGTGCGAGCCCTGGCGGACACGGCGGTGGCTCGCGGAGAGGTGGTGTTGGCGGTGTCTCTCGACATCGCCAACGTGTTCAACACCCTTCCGTAGAGCACGATTACCGCGGCGCTGGTCCACTTCGGGGTCCCGGTCTACCTGAGGCGTACGATCGGGGCGTACCTCTCGGACAGGTTCGTGACGTACCCAACGCGCGACGAGTGGCGTCGGCACGGCGTGTCGTGCGTAATTCCGCGGGGGTCGGTCCTCGGACCGCTCCTGTGGAACATCGGCTACGACTAGGTGTTGTGCGGAGCCAATCTCGGTGGAGTCGACGTGACTTGTTACGCCGACGACACCCTGGTGACGGTTCGCACGCGCACCTTTAGGTAAGCGCGCGTGTTGGCGACTGCGGGCGTAGCCCACGTCGTCTCGCGCATTCGGCGCTTGGGGCTGGAGGTGGCGCTGGGCAAGTGCGAGGCCTTGTGCTTCCACGGCGCCCGGAATGCGCCTCCGCCGGGAGCGGAGCTGATAGTCGGCGGGACTTCCATCGCCGTAAGTACTTCGATGAAGTAATTAGGACTTGTCCTCGACGGACGATGGAGGTTCGACGAGCACTTTCGGCAGCTGGGCCCGAAGCTCATTCGAGCAGCCGGGTCCCTGAGCCGCCTCCTGCCCAATCTGGGCGGGCCGAGCGTCGGATGCCGGCGACTCTACACGGGGGTGGTGCGCTCTATGGCGCTATACGGTGCGCCCATATGGGCGCAACACCTCGTCCCGTGGCGTGATGCTGCTGCGCTCGCCGCAGCGCGACATGGCTATACGGGTCGTACGAGGTTACCGTATCATCTCCTTCGAGGCGGAGTGCGTCTTCGTCGGGACGCCGCCGTGGGAACTCGAAGCGGAGTCGCTGGCGCACCTCTACTGACGGCGGAAAAGGGCCCTCGAGCGGAAGGGTTCGCTTCCGTCGCCAGACGAGGTGAAGAGGTGGCGCCGAAAGGCGCGTCGAGAGGTGCTTCGGGGATGGGAGCGGCGACTCCTTGAACCATCGTACGGTCGCCTCACCGTTGAGGCCGTCCGGCCGGTCATCTGTGACTGGCTGGACCGGGAGTTCGGAGTATTCAGTTTCTGCCTGGTGCAGGTACTCACGGGGCACGGTTGCTTCGGGAGCTACCTGTACCGGCGGAACTGTACAAGTAGGACGGACGAGGCGTACGACGAGTGTGGCCACCCGGTAGACACATCGTCCCACACCTTGGCCGATTGCCCGCGATGGGGGGAGGGACAGGGCCGCGCTCGTAGCGGCGATAGGGAGTGACCTCTCGCTACCGTCCGTGGTCCGGACCATGGTCAGTAGCGAGGCTTCATGGAATGCGGTATCCCGATTCTGCGACTCTGTTATGACGCAGAAGCGGGAGACCGAACGTATCCGAGAGTGGGCGCCGAGGGGACAGCTCACCGCCGCAAGGCGAGGCCGAGCGTACGAACGCCGAATGGCTCCTCGGCAGGAACCTGGCGCCGCGACCGACAAGGGCCGTCGGGCCGGCGCCCCCCTTGGAGAGGGTTCCTGGGGTGCATATGGTGATGCGTCTCGTATTCCGACGCGTCGCCACATAGGGATTTTTAACGGGAGGGGTGCTTCACACCCCTCTCCGAGGTGGGCCCGGTGATTAGGGCGCCGTTCGGGGGGTCGCGGAGGAACTGAAATACTTTAACCCGCGACCCCACGAGCACGTGGATGAGAGTGGAATACCGTGTGAAGCTTTTTAGTCGATTGCAGCCCGACACTACCACCGACGCCGGCCCAATTTGGCGACGGGGTGTGCATTTCCGTTAGCATTTTGTTACACACGTTAATAAAAAAAACCCTAAAGAACTCCACATCGATCGGTCCTGCGCTGTCCGCTTCGCCGGGTACCAGGGGGCGTCGTTTTTAGGAATTCATATGAAGGGATTTTTGCGATTTCCTCTTGCGGGTTGGTGGAAGGCAGAGGCTCGTTTGTTGATCAGCAGGATGCACCACGAGCTGGTGAGGTTGGTGTTGGTCTAAGCTTTATAGATGTAATAAAGTTAACATTCGTCGTACATCACAATTTTAGACCCTGTTTACATGTTAAACATCAAGCAATTACGCGTGCGAGCTGAAACAATTCAGGGTTTCGCTTTCGCTACAGCAATGAGTAAATTTTCCGCTGTAGTTTCAGCGCCGTGGGCCGGAATGCATAACAAGCCTGAAATTCACATGATTTATTACATTGTTAAATATTTTGTATGCGTAATTCCCGTTGTAACTTAGTTGGGTTTACACGGAGCGATCATACGTTTAACTCAACATAATCAACTTGAGTGAAACTATGCTAATAGTTAAGTTATTGTTAAATTGAAACTAAAAATAAAAGTTGGTGCTGAAATTTTCAAAGATATAAATAAGAATCATCCTTGCTGGCTTAGTTTAGCTCTGTTAGCTTTGTTCAAATCTCGGACTATTAAGAATGATCTAAGGTCTTCCCTGCGTATCGTACAAGGCGACTAAAAGGGCCCTCGAGATCGTATGCTTTGCCGGTGGAGACCTCAAAGCTCCAAAAGCGAGCTTTGGGAGGACGGCCAATGCATGGTGGTCTTGTATTTGCATAGCACAGCGTGGTTGCTAAGGAGGGCCTTTGTCTCTGTGCAGGAGAGCACTGGTGCATTACGTAGATCCCGGAGCCCCTTCTAATGCACTGAGGGAGAGCATCGACGGGAGTTTTAATGGGAAAAAGCCCCACAAAACCCCCCAAAAGGAAGATATCTTTTAAGATTTAAAATAAATGTCACTATTGCTAGAAACCGTACCACTGAAGCGCCTATTGCTACTGACAAATAGTTTTGTGCAAATATTACTGCCTTCTGATTTGAAGAGCGCTGTAGCTAGTGTAATTACTGGGGTAACGAGATTCAACATATATCTCAGGCGACGAGCATAATGTGGTGCTGTATATATCATCCCAATTAACCGCGTTGTTATGGACAGGTGTATCACTTGTCACCTAGTAAACATCCTGTTCGTCTCGTCGCATGATTGTATAAAAAATACCGTTTAAATCTAGGTTAACAAAATAATCTAAATTTGGGTTACAATCGGCGGACTAAGGATGCCTGTGGATATTCTCTACCTGTCATCTATGAAGTGGAAAGATGCTATGGTAGGTTAGGAAGAACACTTTGCATTCTTAAAGTCAGTTAAAAGTAAATAAATACATACTATATGCTAATGTTTCGCTGGTGGTAAGTATCTATTGACGGAGACCGTGTAGGTAGTAACCATGTAGGTAGTGTGCAAAGATTACTTGCGTTACGGTTTGAAGGGCGCTGTAAATAATGAAATTATTGGGGCAATGAGATCTAGCATCTAATGTCTCAAAGCGACGAGCGCAATGTAGCGCTGTGTAATATCCTAACTAGCGCCACGTTGTTATGAGTAGGCGTATTTTATGTAATGGTAAGTTATCAGATCAACTACCCGTTAGACTCATCGCTTGGTAAAAAAAAAACTTGTAGAGGTATTGAGTGAGGGTGCGAGATCTCTGGTGAATGATAACGCTCGCAGCAATATCAGTACCATGTTGATAATGACAGAGCGACTTAAAGTATAGAGCAAGATGGTAAGTACAACAGTATTACGAAGATCCAAATAAATTCAGTAAATGAACACGATAGTATACTCCGTAACACCTTAGTGATCCAAGTCCTGACAAACAGAGACACAGTAAATGTTGACTCTGTAATGACCTTGTTGGCCAAAGGCGCGGCGTCACAGAGATTCGGAGAGATCCAATAAGATACAATTGTATACTCCGTAATGACTCGTTAGCCGAAGGCAATGTGCACGAAGATATACGATCCTTATAAGGATTTGCACTATGACAATCGATAGCGTGATCTATTACTCCTGGTAGCGCCATCTATTGAGTTGTTTCAAAACTTCTTGTTACAAACTAAATTTGTGTTGTCGTTTTTCATTGATTGTTTCTCTATAACCTCTTATAATAGTATTCAATTAGAACTTTAATCTCATTTTTCTTATATCGCCGGTTAAAATATTTATCTATATGAGATTTGGATCACTTTCTTATTCGATAGAAAAAAAAAGTTAATATGCTTTACCGCCATATAAGCAATATGAGCCTATCTGCTACGTCTGTTTGCTTACTGGAACCCGGTCAACTGTTAACGTGTGCGACGCCTCCCTGTAATTGCCTGGCGATAATGAACTTCCGTACGTACGACATGGCACAGGGAAATTATACATGAAATTCGCAATTGCCTACATGCTCTTTCCTATAACTATCTAACATTCTCTGTAAAGGTAACTCGAGAGTAAGGTATCGTACTCCATTATCTGTTAGAGAAGCAGTATGTACTAATTAACCTAATATGAGTACCATAATTGATAGAGATCAGAAAAAGATAATCGCTACTCTGCCAATATTGAGAAGAGTTTACTTACTTTTAATAACTTAAGTATGTTACTTAGTACATTTATTGTAGTGTTGGCAGACCCCACACCAGTGCGAGCATGGAGATCTTTTGGGGGAGGCCTATGTCCAGCAATGGACGTCTGTCGGTTGATAATGGTGATGATTGTAAATAAAGATAACTTAATCTTTTAAGTTCTTGATTAACATCTACTATGAATTGTTACTGAAGGTGTCGTAAATACTTGTTGTTTCTTAGTTGTTGTTTTAAAATCTTCTTGTTTAATTATAGCCTAGTATTCTAATTTCTAGATATTTAATTACAGGTATTATTAAAGACGTAGATCATCTATTATATATACAATGCCCTTCAAATCGAAGAACAGTAACGTTTATGAGTCGTGATATCAACTATCAGAGAAGCAATGTGTGCATATGAAGCAATCTTGCTATATATAAAAAGCTAAAGAAGGAGGCAAAAATCTAATTATTTAATAACTTTTATTAGTATCAAGATTATTGAATTCTTATCTTCGAGGCTATTTCACTGGTGCCAGAAACCATCTAAGTAGTAACCAGCGCAGTTTCTGTACCTGCCGTCACGAGCGGAAGGGGGGCGGTATCAGGTGAACGTCCCGCTTGTCTCGTCTAATGGTAACGCTCACCTTTATAGGACTCAGTGGTATACTATACTAGCCAATACCTTAGAGTCAGTCCGCCATTACTGCGAACGTGAAACTACAGTAAACGATAAATCGACTTGCAGTTCCGCTGCTGGCCCCGCTGCCGCTCCACTCGGCTGAGCTGCGAGCTAAAAGCTGTTAATTTCCGCTAGCTTGTATCGGCTGAGCGGCGCAGAGACGGTATTATTACATCTTGCCAGTAGTTTGCGACCTGTTATATAACGTTATAAAGGTGCAACTACATTACTCTAAATGTCACCATGTTCATTTTTTAACCCTTCAAAAACCTAAATAAATATAACCACAGAATTTTCATGACAGAGTACTCCCCTGCCTTTAAAATGCCGTACTAAAGTATTCTCAAGGACATATTTCTACATAAAAGTTATGACCAGGTGACAAAGGTCATTGACACATCTGTAAACAACACTAAATATACAACTAGTATATCATACTTTGACTGATGAGTCACGACCAGTACTGAGGAAACGAATAGCAGACTTAAAATTCCAGATGATACCACAATTATATACCTCGTCATACAGTATCAGAGGAGCCTTCTATAATACCTATTATTTATACTACATAAGGAGGTGTAAGAAGTCTCACACCACAACTCATGGGACCCAAGCCAACCTCATCTGCTCCAGGTGTACTCTGCTAATCAACAAACGAGACTCTGACTTCCACCAACCTACAATGGTCCAGAGTGGTGGGAAATGGCCCAAATCTCTACATATGAATTCCTACAAACGTTGGCCCCTGGTACATGGCGATGCCGGAGGCCTTGCTATGACGGACGTTGGCAGAAGACCGGAACCATAGAAGCGCAAGACCGATCTATGTAGAGACGCTTGGGGTAGGCCTATGTCCAGGAGGGGACGTCTATCGGCTGATGATATAAACTACTACTATTCTTCTCTCCAATTTCATTCAATCTTAAATTTTGGAAAACTTAACACGATTAACATATGTCTAGAAAGAATGTATACGTCCTACTTTTAAGAACTGCGGTAAACAATAATTAAAAAAAACATGTATACATGAAAAAAGTTTTTTTGTAATCCATTTAACATTGGTAACAATGTGTTAACAAATCTTTGTTACTGTGATATATAAATTTGAAAACGCTCGCCGCTACTCCTTAGCACCAAATTGTCTCTAAACACTCATAGGCCGCACTGCTTCGATATTGAGGAAATGACACACATGCATGGTCAACTTAAGTAACACTTAATATCAATAGAATTTTATAACGAACGTGAATTTCTTTTTGATCTTTCATACAAAAACATATCGTTGATTATTGATTTGAATTCGTAGCAACGTAGAAGTAACTGTTACTGTTTCTACTTTATACGATCGCGGAGTCGACTATCTTAAAATGGTAGATTATAGGAGTTTTGTATTTAAGATGTAATATACAACAATTTCAAAGATTTAAAAGGTCATTGTTTTATAGCAAAGTTATTACTTGAAACAAGAAAATGCTAGGAAATCTTAATAACAGAGACGGCGCTAAATAAAACCCTAATTAGTACTCATTCAGCGTTGGATATATGCTAAAGAAGTTAAAGTATTTTTTCTCATCTCATTAGTAATATATATATATATATATATATATATATATATATATATATATATATATATATATACTGTACTGTGAAAGAAAGTAGGAACTTATTTAATTAAACAGTTTAATCTGCAGTCTTAAAGTTGTTGAAAATTATGTTATAAGATACAGGTTTTACTTAATCCAAACGTTTCGACCAATCCATTTTATTATGTAGTATTTTTCAACCGGAAATAGTATTTTATAAAAACTGTCTGACGGATAAGATTATAGTACAATTATCTATCGATCTATCGTTTATGAAACCTTGAAGCAATGAACTGCTTCCAACGTTATTTTTAGTTAAAGGATCAAATGCGAGGGTTAGAATACTGCTAGGGTTTATTTAAATGCACTTATATTCTTTAATGAATCACCTTTGTTTCAAAAACAAAAATATTTCTTCTTCAAAATGTTACATTACCGTGTTCCAGTTTAAAGGACGTCGTCGCTAGTAAAATTATTGAGGTAACGACGGTTATCATCTCGTGCCAAAGCTACGAGCACAATGTGGTTTATCATCATAACTAACATCATATTGATACGAGAGGACTTATTACTTACTTATTACACAGGTTATCTTAAAAAAACAAGAATCATGTACAATTAAGGTTTAGTATTAGTCCGTTGTGACGAAAGAAAGTACTATATAAATTGATTTCGAATACTAAGCTTGGCATCAACTCTTTACAAAGAAAAGCAATAACAGGTACCGTAATCAATCTTGTGAGGTTAAGGGGTAAGCTGATATTATCCTGGCTTGATTGTATAAATAATTGCATAACAGTGGTTTTTAAAAGTACGTTGAACAGGTCCGTTACTGACTGACGCTAATCCATTCCCGGCCCGACTGAGCGAGGACCCAGCAGACACCATTAATCACACAGCCACTTAAACTAAACAAAAATAAAGCTCGCTCTAGTTTCATTACCCTAAATGTATTTAATATAACTACGCTTTTATACAAATAACTACGATTACTACATTCGCGTCGGGTTCGTTAGCTTTTAGCGTTTAAATATCAGAATTATTCTGTCGCATAGTAACTTTCTCTTTTGATAAAATAATTCAATAGTACCAACCTATATAATTCAGTTTATATTAAAGCGAGCGATTTGGATATGAACCAAAGAGGTTCGTATCCAATTTCCCTCTGCTGACGTATTTGCTTTAAATAGTTGCAAATATAACCACGTTTAAAAATTATTCTAAAGGCTTTCTAAGGTATTTATATAGCCCTTACAATAGTGTTTTTTTTTATAAGTATTTTATACAAACATTAGTTGCGGGTGTACTAAAGAGTAAACTACTTTCTGCGTCCTTTCTTCGTGATCAATATTTGAACATCGATCTATTATAAAACTGCTATTGTACAAAAACAATAAGTTATCTAAATAATATTATACTATATTCAACTGCGATCTTCCGAGTAAATAGTTTCCTTTGCGAATACAAAGTTTTATTTTTATTTATTTAAGACGGCCGGCGGGATACACCTCCGCACTAAGTTAATTAAAAAGTCAAAGAGTTTGTTAGTGTAGTGATGTCTTTGCGACAAAGTTGACGTTTGAAGTCAAGAGATGGTATAACTTAATTCGAAATATTTCAATGAATACTTATTTCAAAGTTTAATGGATGTTTTTTATATTTAACACATTTATATAACTCGTACATTAAGAAAACGTTAAGCAAATGTAATCTGACGTATCATGAGTACTGGTTTATCGAAAGTTTAGACCATCTTGTGAGCACAGTAGTTCGCATATATCACTGTGTAGTTTTCAACAGTGTTTTGGCTAGAGTAATTACTAGTAATAAATTGTAGTTACAATAAAATTTAAAGTAATGGTTATTAAACCGAAGATTTTGTATAAGAACACTCACTTGCATGTGATTAGTTTTGTCGATTTTCTATTTATGTATAGTTATTATTTAATCTGTGCATAAGTGCATAGTAATGATATAAATGGTCGCTTACATCTTACACTGATTTTAGTGAACATACCAACTATATACTACAAATATTTTCAATGTTTATCATAGTTTAAAAGTAGTGATAAAATATGGTTCTCTTCATATTTAGCCTCAGTTTTTTGTTGTTCAGAAGATATCAAAACTTCTCTTGAAACAGCAAGGATACGATGAGTTATAATATCTGATATGAATAGTCTTTTTTTTAATTGAAGTATATTCATCTCCAGCCCAGCGACTGATTTCAGGCGAAACTTCCTGATAGTTCGTTCCTTAATGGCCTCCTATAACGGCGACCAATCACCATTATCTACAGCATAGATATCATCATCGCTATGAACGTTGAAAATATTATAATTATTACAGTTTTCTTATACCCTCATAAGTACACTTAAGAGATTAAGTATCCCAGTGAGATTGCGCTTCCCGTTTCTTTTTGAGATAAACACAAATGTTATTTATGTACGGGGTTTTATTGCTTAATAGGATGTTCGCATTTATTACATGCGCTGAAAACATTTTAGTTTCCCCTCCTGAATAATAAATTGCTAAATGAAATTTGCAATTTTATGCAAGTTCATGTTCGATATTTTGTTTACTTTATGTTAACGAGAAGTGTTCTCTGCGAGCGCTTTTTGCTTTTAAACTTTAAACTTAAGTTGTTTTTGGAACAAAATTCCAACTTCAAGTAAATAATAAATAATAACAGTGTCGATTAATTCACGATTATAAGACGACGCCCACTGTTGGACAAACTTATTTAATAATATACAATACATGAATATTTTTAAAGTTACTTAATTTATACTCAACAAGAAACAAAGCTTAGCAACAGTTAAATAAGTTTTAGTTTTTAGTACATACTGATTTAATAATGGTGTATTGATTACAAATATTAAAAACCATTCATTAACAGTGAACTATAATTTTCATTAACAGCTGTCAGTAATGGGTCGAGAGCTTAGGAAATATAGTAATTATAGCTTTAAGCTCTCATCTCCATTTGCGGATGAGGAAGGGTCAGCAAATATGAAACAAGTGTGAATTTAAACGAACATCATTTAAGTCCTTACCATGATTTATACGTGTAATATTTTCCCTTTGTATCCATTTTTTAATAGATTTCTTTTAATTACCCTTAAAGTAAGTCAGTGACAATACCCCTAATAGAAAAATACATAGTTAGCTTTTAAATATAATAAAAAGGGTTCAGTCATCAACATCATCAAACGTTATTTGCAGTCTGTTCGACATTGAACTCTTTCAAATCTCTCGATCTCGAACTCGAATGATCGGTCCTAAAATATCTCGAATGATAGGTTAATATATGCTTACCACCTTACTGTCCCATTTACCGTTAGTCCAGCGAACAATGCCTTGATCATTGCCGCTTAAATCTTTTAATCATTTGGACATTATCTAGTAGACATTATTATTCTTCATAAACACAATCTTCAGAATAATATGAACATAGAGGAGTGTTGTGTCCTGTCAGTTACAGTCTTAATATCGATTACGATACTCATTTTATGAAAGATAAATCGAATTTTACTTAAAAAAAAATCGCATGATTTTTCGCCACAAATTATTTAAATTTGGTTTAATTAAGCGCTCTTAACGATCCGGATCGTCCTTTCGAATTAATTTTCTCCTTGTTTCGCGTGTTTCATTAACACATTTCGGAAAATAAAATGGGAGGAGGGAGCTACGAAACCATGAAATCACATTACCCCTGGACACGGACCATCCCGGGGGATGGGGCGGTATGAATAGATTGAATGGCTAATTTGTTATTTAAGCACCCTTCCGACGATTTGATGAACTGGTATGATTATTTTTTCTGTTCAACACGAATAATTTTCACATGAAATTTATTCTGTTTTAGGTACACATGAAATATGCACAACTTCGACTAGAGTAAAAATCATACGAAATTAATATAATTTTTTTATTACATAAATAATTTTAATAATGTTCCCACTATGGGGGTCGAAGTTCTCTTCACAAGGAAGAAATCAAGTCAGATTTTATTATAGATATATGCTGTATATAAATGATATCCTTGTCTTGTATTAACATAAATCAGACAACATTTTGATTGGAAATAGATCCTAAATAAAACGATTTATCTACTGGAGAGTAAGAAGGTAGCACATTCCTCTATAATTGCTTCCGGTAATCAATTTCCAACACCTTAATTTGAAGAATATGATGACTTCATATCAGAACCTGTACAATAATTGTTCGTGAAGAAAGTTTACTTGGTGGAAAAATTGTTTGAATAACATATTCGAGAGCATATCGAAGTCTTTTAAAACAAGTTGTGTGTGCACGCGAACACGATACCTGTTGTACCGCCTGTGTGCCGGAATATGATACTGCGCTCCGGAAGTTGATGGGATTGGCCTGATTGGAACGTATGATGTGTTCGTGATACGGGTGTACAGTTTCTACGCAACTATGCGGAAGTGAATCCATTTCTGTATTTTTTTTTCCATAGTCATCGGTTTTATATTTACCCATAGAACAAAAAAGGAAACAGAGTTTTTATTGAATAATTATCCTTAACACTGCATCCTTTTAGACTAGATTTTACCTATTTAGAAAGCTCTATGTATGAGTATTTTAAAACCCTTGGGTTACCTAATTCAATTACATTATAAGCTTATATCTCTTTAAGTTGTCAATGAGATTGGAATTTGGTAATTGTTAAGAAAAAAAAAATTACAGCAATAATAAATATGTACTTTGATAAATGTAAGTAACTTTTTTTTTTGGTGATACAGTTAAATCTAATATTAGACTAATTTCTATTATAAAACCGAAAGGTTGTGTAAGTAAGATACTGTGAGCGTAAAAGTAAGTTAATTATACAGTAAATTAATTAGTTTAGTAAGCACAAGTGTTGTTTTAAAGCCTATAATAAGATTACACAAAACATTGTTACGTTGTTGAAACGAAATCGTTTTTGTATTTACGAGTATATTAACAATTAGTAGTGAAGGGGAATCTTAATTGAAGAAGAACGACACCTTAATGGAATACCAACGTAAAAGATCAGCCGAAGGTTTTGTCATGTTAGATAGAGAAAATCTATTCAATTACAGGTAATAGGGAATTATGTGGTAACAATGAGTCTGCTGTCTTAATATGAATGGTTATATGTCGAGGGATTCGATTATATCATAGTTTGTAATCGTTAAAATGAATTGTATAATTTTTTAACGAAAAAAATATCATGCTAAAGCATCGTTATAATTATTAAGTTACTTTATATATAGCTTTGATAATACATAAGGTGAAAGTTTGGAAAGAATCGTCAATTGGAATTGATTGCTTGAATGAAGTGGAATGTTTCAATGGCAGTTACTATTTCATAAGTGTACTTTACACGTATTCTGCTACAGTTAAGTTTTATTAAGTTTGAACAAATTAAAGAAGAAAAACATCTGTATGAAGTTTTTTCATTTTTACTTCTTTAGATGAGACTAACATTATATTGCAATACTTAGTTATAAAGAACAAATATTTGCTACGTTATTATATTTTGCCTCACAAGAGCTACGATTCAGTGTCTACGAGCTACGAGAATTGTTGACTACGAAGCTACGAAGCTTGTAATTTGAGACATAATTTTGTTGAAAAGATTGGGGTGTAGGGGCCACGCACAACAACTCATGGGACCGAAGCCAATCTCACCTCCTCATAGTGCATCCTGCTAATCAACAAACCAGGTTCTGGCTCCTACCAACCAGCATTGAGCTAGTGTAGTGGGAAATGGCGTAAATGGTGGGAAGAAGCCGCTGGATGCAGGCATCGCAATATAGACCGATGTGATTTTTGGCGGAGGCTAATGATGATTGTTTAAAAAAATCTTTTTGTTATAAAGAATTTACTTATTGATATATTACCGATGTAGTGCTTAAAATACATCTAAAAATCTAAGTTATCCCAAAAGTCTGGCGTATCAATGATAAGGTAGTATCTGTCCTGCTCGAATCGATGAATAAATAGTGGTTGGAGATAAGTAATCGAATGATTATGGCTATCTGATGTATTCAGTAATAAGTCGTGTCCCAGTATGCATAATCAAGTAGTAACATGAGCTAAGTAGAAGCTCGCATTTTCACTGTCTAGAGCTCTGGCCATGAATCAAATTAAAGCCTAAAAATCTAGTATCGGTACACAGTTTAATTTGGTGTTAGATATCCGAGGAAATTAGGAAATTTCATTAAAAACTGCGGAAAGAGTTTAGTGTGTGAAAGAGACAGATAATTGAATGCTTGCAGGTCAGATTCTTTTTTACAAAGATAAAGGCAAAAGGTTGGAACGCCGTTGGAACTTTTAAAATAACAGTCTGCTAGAATCTAAGTCTACACTTCTATTATAGTAAAAAAAAAGAAGAATTCTTTCACTTTAACTGAATTAAGTGGCGACTTGTAGCGATTGTCATGGGAAAGCACTGGACGCGACCAGCGCTGAATCGGTTGGTGTGAACCCTAGAGGAGACATGTCCAACAGTGGATGCCTATCAGCTGATAATGATGATAAAGTGAAAAATAATATAGTTCGTTAGGTTTACAGATAAATATCGGCATAATAAGAAAAAATTAACTCATCACAGGATGAGAACTTTTTTTAAGATTGTAGCGGATGATCGTAGAGATCTTACGAGTTTTCAGAGAGTAAGCAGTTATTTAAAACAAGCTGTTCGGTAATTACTAAT
The DNA here is from genome assembly GCA_033220335.2 of Troides aeacus. Classification (NCBI taxonomy): domain Eukaryota; kingdom Metazoa; phylum Arthropoda; class Insecta; order Lepidoptera; family Papilionidae; genus Troides; species Troides aeacus. Next base: position 2,922,780 of record CM067275.1, on the reverse strand, counting down.
GTCTGTTTAATTAGCGCTCCACTAATTTCAATGTTTCGTTTCGTTCTAGGCCATTAAGGCCGTTTGACGTCGGCCCCGGAGCGGCACAGTGCGTAGGTCAATCGTATCGGAGCTACGTTCTGGCTTGCCCCATTTGCCTACGGAATAAGGATAAAAATTGCGTATACCCACCCGTATAGATTTCTTCAATGTTATTCCATGTTTAATTGAACGATATTTTACAGCTCATTCCCTTCAATTAGCCTATAAGAAAATGTAAAACAGCGAATCCAAGCACCGAATGTTATTGCAAGGTGTTTTAATACAATCGAATTAATTCAATCGCTTTTTAAGCGCTTAACTGGAAATCGTAGCAAACGTATTCACATGCGGATTGCGATAGCTTTCCATTTATTTCTAATCAAGCTATATTTCTTTTTGGAATGAAATCAAGTGGCTGTATTACCTAATTCTCGCAGCTTAGCTTACATCCCTACAAATTACCTAATAAATATAAGGAAACAAATAAAACTCTGTTTCTTTCATTAACGTATTAAACATTACAATTAAGCTTAATTTTGATACATATATATTTGATATGTAGTCCATTCTATTCTGAATATTTTAACATATACATTAGTATATATATATTTACAGATTCGAAGTAGACTAACGTTTATAAACTGAATAATATTCAGTATTCAGTTTAGAAATGTTTTGATTTCTATCAAAGGGACGCGTTTGTTTAGTGCTTCTGTGGAATGAACACTAACTGCTTGCTTCATATCACGTGGTCTTAGATCGATTTCTTGTCTACGTTTAGTAGAGTTTTCAAGGTGGTAGTAATCTTATAAACCTACCGAACTAGCTATCGTTCTCATATTATAAATATGCTACTTTAACATCATTGATGAATTTGATCTGCCAATGTAAGAAAGTCAGTAAATTTTGCGCTTGCAGTTTCCATCGTCGTCTGTCTCCTTAATACTTAAATTATAATCAAACGTTAGTCTATTGTTGTAGTATACATGTATTTATCTAATCCATTGTTATAAAATGTACTAACGAGTTTTTTTTTACTTTGTTTGAGTACTTATTTTCAGAAGGTTCGACATAGAACGAGTCTCTACATAACGTCCGTGGGTCTTTTGTAGAATTGTTTGCTAGAAAAGAGCCGTTCGCTTTTTACTTAAAATTCACGGAAATTTTAAAAATGTAATGTTCCCTTCTAAGAGCTACGACGAAACAATATTTATAAAATTATGAATTTACTTTGAATTTAAAGACCAGAGAGCAATGTTTGTTTTCTGGATTATAAATACATTAGCTGTTTGTACGTTGCTCAGAGAAATTTTTATAAAGCACAATGTGAGAGAAGTACAGTTGGCTCATTCAGAGAGTTAGCAGATATTAAATTGAAGAATTTCAGTTTTTGGTACATCGTTGTTTGAGCAACTCACCCTGGAGGCATTCGGGTACGTTTTTCTTTCACGTTCTGTCCTTAGAGCGTATACTTTATTTCTATTTGCCGGTGCCGTACTGCTAGGTGAGCGGCGGCGGTGAGCGGGCGGAGTGTGGGCGAGCGCGGGTAGACGCGGCGGCTGCGACGGCAGGGGGGCCAGGGACACGCGCGGTAGCGTCGCCCCAGCCAGTTGAGGCTGCGACGGACCGGCGCACGCTTGTCGCTCAAACGAATGCCCATAAAAACTGTGACCTACCCTAGTGCCTGTGACGTGATAAAGTGCAGCGCGCCGCACATGCGTTCCAAACACACCGCCGCAGTTCGGTGGTCGCGTCGCGCGTGTTGCTTGTGAATGCGAGTGGTTTGCGTGCGGCTAACAGTGAGTTCGTTGCGAGTTCGTGCCGTTGTAATTTCTTGTGGTGCAATCTCGGTAATTGCCTCCGGTAAGTACTGCCGTTTTCTATTATAAAATCACCACTCCGATACACTGCAAACGAATGCAATTAATGAATCTGCTCTCAATCATCTGCAATATAATCTGCATAGATTGAATGGTTATTTTCGTAAATTTTTAGAACTAAACCTAGATTTGGATGTTACTATAAAGATTTTTTAACTTATAATCTGCAAGTTTAACCGAAGAAGAACGAATCGATAAAACTGTATAGTTTTATAAAGGATCCTAAATAAAATTGACAAAATACGTAGTCATGTCGGATGGCTCGCAATTAATTCAAACGTAACGGTTAAAATCAGAATATACTAGGATTATATTAATTAAACTGAAAACTGTAAAATGTGCTACTAAACTACTAAAGCTTAGAATAATCAATATTCTTATATAAACCTGCTAAATTTTATAGCTTGAATTTATAAGATTTCATTTAAAGCAAATTATGTCAGGGACAAGCTAATTATTTTCAATTAATTTAAAATTAATTTTATGAAAATATATTATAATTAGAGAATAGTTATTTATTACATACCCTTATTTAAGGGTGCCTTTTCAGAATAAGTTTAAATCTTAATATGTCTGTAAGATTACATATTAATAATCTAAATATGCCGTCTTCAAATTGATATGTATGGATCATAATAAAATGGAATATAAAAAAATCGATTACTTTCCGAAAGTTTTGTTTTTTTTATACGATAAAATAGCATTACAGTATGTGATTGGATATACTTGATTCAGCTTTTACCACAGCCCAATTAAAGATCATTTCGAAGACCAATCACCAATGCATAGTGATATATAGAAGAGTAAGAATATATGTTTATACATAATGATATATAGAAGTGAGAAATACTCTGTGACAATATGCCGATGGTGGGATGATTTACACAGCAACACTGTGCTCATCGGCTAGATATTTATTATTAAGTAATACCTCAGCAAACTCACTAGCTACAGCACCCTTCAAACTGGAACATAGTAACAGCGCATTACTATTTGGTTTAAAATAAAGAGGGGTTGTGGTGGTACATATTTTACTGTTTTCCAACATCGCCTTATCACCAATAACAAAATGTGTTAGCAATGTTATATTATATCAATTTTAGGTTAAGTGTTTCCAATATATCATACTTTTAAATTCCTATGGTAGTTTATTTTATTCGATGTGTGGTAATGAAAGATCAAAGGAGGATAACCTGGGCGTTTGCCAAGCGAAGAAGGATTTGCCGTATCGCTCCGAATCAGAGCCTCCATACCCATGAAGGCATTTACAAGAAAATACCTTATGTACGAGACTCTTGTTAGTTGCAGCAAGTAAATAACTTTTAAATTAGCAAACATCTTGTTTAACGAGTTATTATTGGTGATAACTTGTTTACAGTTACCATTAATAAATCTTTATCTAGCTAGTAAATTAAGGGATACGCTCACATATACTTATGACTTTAGTTAGGACAATAATTAGGACAGTAACCACTGCATTTCCATTGCTGTATGCTCGTCGCCTTAAGCCATAAAGTGCGTAAGTAAGATATAAAGATAAGTTACTAGGGTGAGGAATCCTATTAATGACATCACCTCACCTTTCATTTATATAGTATTGTTTGCACTACTGTTGGATGGCAGAAATAAACGCTGTGGTGGAACTTAGACATCTAGAGTCAAGATTCTAGATTAACTTCAGCAGCAGAAATCTACCTGTATATACACTATATACTTTCTAATGATATATATACATACGACAAAGTATTAATTTGTATACCAAAATTGTGAAGTTCTTTAAATTGTTAGATACAATATGAGAATTCCTGCTGTTGGCACAGAGTTCATGATACGATTATTTTGTTAGTGAAACGTTAGCGCCAGAAGAAAACATGTTAATATTATCTTGTTACTTATGTGAATAATATAACTACAACTTTAACTATTAAAGATTAGAAGTAATTCCGCTATACAATAAAAACTTCTGTCTATATAACATTAAAGGGATGTAAGAGTAGTTGTAAATGAAATGACTATATTCAAAGTTGTAAATGTAAATGTACACTTTGAATCACCTAAATGCTACGTAAAAATATTTTTACCGGAGTAATATCGTAAGCGTTAAGAGGGTTGAGCTCTTTAAACTTACTCCCATAAGACAGCTTAGTACAAAATTTCAAATTTCCATCCGAACTTTAAAGATGATTTTATTTCAACTCTGTTCTCTGTTTCCTTTTTAAAAGTAGCATTATAAAGCGTAATACTTGAATTAAACTTTTCATTGGTAAGTTAAAACAATGTTTTAAGTTACTGTACTGAATATTTATAACATCTCATGATTTTTTTTATTTAACAAGGCGATGAAATGAGCTGGACGTTCATCTGATAGTAAGCGATACGCCAGATTACAACCACGTGGTGCTAGTTATTATGGTATACCACCACATTTCACTCGTCCCCTTGAGACATGTGATAACTCTCGTTACTTCAGTAATAAACTTTTAGTTATTCTAGACATTTTCGTTTGACTAATTGATTCTTGAAATATGACTCAATAGCAATTGGACCGAATTACATATCGTATGAAAGCTTATTACTATTGTAGAAAGTATATTACGCAAACTACTACTACTATAATTAGTTATAAATAAATTTAGTTAAAAATAATGGTACAGTTAGTGGCCGCAGTAACTGTACCCTCGTTTTTAACTAAAAAATCATGGTTTACCATTCAAAGTCTATGGGAATATTAAATAGGATAACATTGATATATGTACCCATAGGTAGGCATTATACTCCTGACTTCCGTCTTTACAGACTTAAAAGTTTATTTCACCAGTCACCAACCAGTAGACCCGTAGTAGACTAGAATTTTTGTTTTTATTTTTTTTTTTTTTTTTTTATATAGTCACGCCTTTTTCCCAGTAGGGGTAGGCAGAGGTGAATAAACTACCCACATTTCGCCAGATGTGGTCAGATTAGATCCCATGTAACAGGGGGCGAGCCTGTTGCCACTTTATTGGGACCACCACACACACACACACAAAGATGATATCAGTGTGCGGGTTTCCTCACGATGTTTTCCTTCACCGTTTTTGTATCTCGCTGTTGTAACTAAAGTTTACAAATGTACATAACTTAAATATTAAGTCATCGGTACATGCCCAGGGTTTGAACCCGCGACCTTCAGAATGAAAGCCGCACGCTCTAACCATTAGGCCAGCGAGCTACTTTTTGTTTTTATTCTGAACCTAATTGTCTTATGATATTTTATATTGCACACATATTTTGTCTTTCATAATATTCAGATTCCTTCTTTGGTATTAACGAATTAACGCATTCGTAGAACTTTCAAAAGGGCAAGAGAAGGACCTTTGATTTGATTCAAAACAAATATACCTCTATTTTTAATCTGTGTACATACATTTCAGTTGTTGTTAATTCTTTATTATTTGATAGGTGTATAAGCAAAGGTTAACACAATTTTCACGAATAGAAAAATAACTAAACTTATCCTCACGAAGTTATACTTCATCTTCCTCTGTTATTTTATGTAAATGAAATAAATCGTATTTCGGATATTCATATCTTTACTAAACAGATATAATAAAAAAAAAACTTGTACTATCCCGATCCCGATCGTAATCTGAAGATTTATATTTGGGACGCAATTTGTCAAAGTTGTAACAATTTATGTCGAAAACATTTTTATGACGGCGACTGTCCCGGGCGGAGTTTCGCAGTTCCGCAATAACATATTTTTCAAAGCGAAGACGCAATTTAAAGTAAGGAACATCAAAGATCAAGCCTCCATCTTACCCTGTGGAGCTGACAATCTCTTATTACATATATCCGACTTGAGAATTTCAAAAACTTTTATCATCTAATCTATTAAAACATATCCCGCTGCATTGGTGGTGCAGTAGCTGACGCTTGCTGCATGGAGATCCCTGATGCTGAAGCTACATGCCTTGGTGTTTAATAATCTACCATTAACTGTTTTTGAAACCCCCCTGACTTGTACTGTAAATCGCCATAATACCATCACTGTCTTACAGCTATCAACATGTGAGAACCCGAGTATTCTAGGCGAGCAGTCTTCCTCATCCAAGACATCATTTAAACCATGTTAAATTAACGATTGTTGTAGATTAATAAACAGTAGTGAGATTTTAATAAACAATTCCATCAAGCATTAACATCATCATCTTTCCTAGACACTATAATAACACAGTGTTATACTATCATTAGTTTAAATATTAAGCCAAAACTTCATCGATTACTCAGCACCGCATTTGTGATCGTTCTTCAGACGCCATTACACACACTAGCCTAGTTACATCACACATCACATTTAAAAAATATACATTACGGAGATATTTGCATAAAGCACCGTGATTCTAGAAATAGACGTCGCGTCGACTTCTATTTCTGGGATCACCTTCACCAGTCACCTATTAAAAAACTAATGTAAATGTTACAATTCTTAGCCGTAACAAATTTTTACAGAGTTGTTAATATCTAGTTATAAACATGAATGTTTATTTACAGTATATTATTAGGCATAGACAAATGTCAATATCAAAACCTAATACACAATTGCAAATGTATTAAACTACCCATGGCTTCAAAATACACTCTTGCCCAGAATACCGTGGGAGCTCTCTCTCTTTGATACGGTTCCTCAATGATGAGGGTCATGACTCTATTAATAACCTCTTCTTAATGATCTTACTCCATTAACTTTTATTAAATGCGCTTTGTATATCATGTACAGGTGTTTCAGTGGTCTCCTTCCCTTGGTCAGCCCATCGTTTTGGGCACTGTTCAAATGGCCTCTTACTGTGGAAGCTGGAACCCAGGAATTCTGTTAGACAATAGCGATAGAGTAATAGCTATCTAAGCAGATTAAAACCTAAGCCTACGACTAAAAAAATTCATAGTCCCGAAATCAAAACTTTCTAAAAGAGGGTTAACTACTGAATAAAAGAGACTAGAATAAAAGAATTTTGAATCGGCATATTATAAAGTAAATACGGAATACGAGGCTCCGTTTCGAAGTGTGTGCAACAGGATGGAAGACATTTGGATGACATTATCTTTAAAAAATGAAATCCGCATTTGTACTCTATCTTTTAATACTTTTAGTAAAATTATATATCAAACATATTATTTTTTATTTAAATTTGAAAACATAAATCTGCCACCAGACACCCTGTATAACATGTCGAATTTCTTCATGACACGATTTAATAGTAACATAACGTATCATTTAACCATGAGCTTTAACCAGTATTTATTTTTATTAATGGTTAAAAGGACATTTTTAATTACAACAAGACGTAATAATGCGAATAATTATGTATTGCGCAAACTGGACGACTCGTAATTAAATGTAGGCGATCGAATGTCAAGTAGTTTCCCAAATCAAGCGATGTGAACGAAATTTCTTTGTTTTTGAGTTTTAATCAAGGCAAGAATAATTTATGCCGGAATCTGCTGGATCGTGATGCAGAGCGGTATTGATTTTGTTCAGAAATAGCAGCGAGCTCTTTTAGTGTTCACGATCCGATGTTTTAAAACATCGCGCTTTGTATAAATCTGATATTAAATAAACATTCCATTATTTTTGCTCGCTGTGTTAGTATTCTTTATAATCTGAAATATTTTAGAGGTATTAACGTTGCAGTTTCGTAAATTGTATCTGCGAACTCCGTGTTTTCGTAATAAAGATTCGAAACTGGGAGTTCTGTCTCTCTGGACAAGGGCAAATAGAACAGCAGCTTCTGTTTATGTCGTTAGATATTCTACAAAGTGTGTTAGGTTTAAGTCTGGAGTACGCTGAAGTTGTAGCAAATACTGAGCCTAGGATTACAAGAACGTATTAGTTTGATTTTGGAAAAAAGAAATGTCGGATCATTGTAGCAGAGTATTAAATTGCATATGTGTAGATATTACACAATAAAGCCGTATGGTGTTAGCACATGTATGTCATAAAGAGACCACATTGGGCTATATGCCAGTAAGCTGCGGTTAAATGGAAAACTAGTTCCATTATGACATAGTCTTATCCAGTTATTGATATCGAAGGGATGTATTCATAAAGAGACCATGGCCTCTGAAGGGAAATAAGAGTTGTTCTTTGCATTTCGACATATAAAATCTTCTTTTACAACACAATCTGTACTACTATACTACTGTCTACACAATCTGTACTGTCTACTGTCATATCTCAAGTGTACCCTCCGTCATCGTCATTATCAGAGTCATTGTGAACATTCACAACCCTATCAAAGTAGGGGAAGTCTATTAGACCTGTTTCCTTTTGATTAATCTCATCGGCTTCTCTTGATACCGACACTTCTAAAGTAAGGACACTATAGAGATATAACGTTAAGGTATTAAAAAGTTAATTAAACCATATACAATAAATGTAATTAATATTTGTAGGTTTGTTTGTCAAGTTTACAGTTAGCCAGTTTAATATAATACCACTGGAGTTTGCTAACGGGATTGAAATGTGGTTTTTTAACCACTATCAACAGATTTCATTCAAAGGTATTGTTACTAGTAACTTTCATGAAACTATTTACACAGTCAACATTGGTCAGTTTTTGATTGGGATTTATGATATTCAGCATTTAAACTTAATGATATTTATAAATTTCGTTAAAATGGGGTATTTGCTGGTTGTTGATTGAAGTTTGATGCTGACAACTCTGAACGGTCACAAGGAAAATTGCAGCATTTTTACTTATGACCCGTAACAGTATAATTGATATTATTCCCTCTTTCCAGAAGTTACGGTATGCAGATGTTAGACTGGTGACGGTGATACTCCTATCTACGTGTTGTGGTACAGGAATTCGCGTCGTTTTTATTTATTTCTTTTTTTATACACATAATCGCATATCCTTTAAGAGTGCTATCAGATTTTGATGAATATCTCAAGTAAATTAAAGACTAGGGCTGTGGGTAGCAAAACAAAAAGTCATTGATTTTCCACAGGTTACTATGTTAAAAGTTGACGTCTTTCAGTTTTACTTATGAATGCTAATATTTTCCAGGTATTTTTATCAAGATTTGTTATTAAAAGTAAACAGTTTTATTGATATAGAACACACAGTTACGTGGATCAATATCATCAGATGAAAGACGTTTACTGCAGGACATAGGCCTTCTCAAAGATCTCTACACAGATCGGTCCTGCGCTGCTCGCATCCAGCGATTTAGGCCATTGTCCACCACCCTGGCCCAATTTAGTTTGGCGGAGGCCATAGCTTCGTTTATTGACAACAAACAGTACAGGGTTAGGTAGATACTTTATGACATTAATTTTTTTTATTCGATGATAATGATTTTGAGTGTTTCTATAGAAGAGCAGAGAAGATCTCACCTCTTCTCTGCTCGCCGCCTCTTCTAGCACGTCCACCTGATAATAAGTAATACACTTGCTCGTAATAATGTGGCTGTAGTTTGAATTATATATACTGCACCATTACGTGCACAACTTGAAGCATGTGAAGTATTAGCTTGGTAACTTCATACTGGAAGATGGTAATTTTTATACACTACTGTGTGACAGTATTCGGAAATAAAGATCACTAGTAAGTTATGTAAACGCTTTTTTGATAATCTTATTTTAATGGTATTAAATAATCCTCTCTCTATAATAAGACCTCTATTCTATATCAAGATTTTTATTAAAGCCTTTTGCTACATAACAACGTGAATTCTGATTCAGGACAATTGGATTTCAGATTATGACTCAGGACAATTACAGAAGCAATCAAATTGATAAAAGAATTCACTTCATATGAACCTTTATTTATGATCAGTTTCTTAGGCTTCAGTCAAATCCATAAACGTTGTTTCAAAATTGTATGTTTGATAAAATTACTTATTCCAAAGTTTCCAAATTTGAATATATCCGTTGCCCTGTTAAAATAAAGATATACAGACATCCAGTCATAAATGTAGGTTACGTAGTGATAATTTTCCTCTAAAAGTTGCAAGACCTACTATTTAGAGTGGGTGCATATGACCTAGTCTACGCTTTTAAACTTTATTCTAACGGCCGTATGCAGTCTGTTTATATTTCACTTCACCAAGAGAATAACTAAAATGCAAGAAAAGTATTTAATACTTGCTTGTTCATTATGTTTTGTATAAAAAAATAGTTTTACGTGGGGTAGGCAGCAGTAATTCAAATTAAAAAAATACAATGAGTAGTAATTGTTATTACCTCTTTTATCTTGTTCACCCTCTCCCTTTAAAATATTAATCGCCGCAACCTTCAAATCTACAAGCAAGGTTGTAAGTACAAAAGTATAATTGTAGGTAAATCAGTCAAGAAAGGAATTGAAGCTGCCCTGTTATTATTCTCCTCCTGGTTTATCCCACTACTCTTTCCCTTCTTTGAGTGTGGTTTAAAAAGTTCGGTTTCAAGTAACAGGAGTTTTCTGAGAGATTCATCACTTTACTTGGCCCATGTACGTTAGTTCTTAATCAGGAACTTTCGTAACGTTTTACCACGAATTCTAACAAGCCCCAAACCACCTTGACCTGATTTCAAACAATTTACGTCTCCGAGTCATTTATCACTATTGGATTAACAATAGAAATTGTTCTACAAAGAGACTGGGGCAGAATATTCACGTGGCAAATAAAACGCTGATGTATGACGACGGCATTCCATTGTGCTGTTATTAAAGATTTATTGGCAAAAACCGCAGTGCTGTACGAAAAAGTGTACGGGGGGAAAAAAATCGGAAAAACAAAACAAATGTGAAATTGGCTGTTCGCTGTGGACAAACTGCCTTTCGGTTCAAACGCTCAAACAGTTATAATAAAGGAGGAAATTGGAAAATTGAACCGAGTCAAAGCTTCAAGAAGCGCTCCGAAACGTGTCTCGTGGAAGTAGAGATTTATCCTTCTTTTGCGTGTTTTCATTCATACAATTTATATCTTCAAGCATAAATATATTTTCATGTTTCTTGCTATTCAACAGAAACAATGACTGGATAAGAAATTAGTACTAATGTTTTCCAACGCTCTAAAGTAGAATTAAGAGATTTGACGCTCCTGTATCAGAAGCGAAAATCTATTAATACAACTTTAACCCTAGTCATAAAGTCCGCTGAATTATTACGTTGTCGTTATTACATCTGTTCGCGTAATAACTAAACAAAAGGATTGTACCTTGTATTATAAACGTAACATTTTTCCATTTCACGAGCATCGCTCCTATCGCAGCCTGTTAGATTTGCCGTGTCGGTGCCTATTGTTCATGAAATAAAGTTCGCTTGGCTTGCTACATGGCCCTAGGGTGCCATTGCCTCCACACAATGCCTGCTCCAGCACACATCAAAAAAGAACTTATTTATGATTTCCTGACTTTCACCCTATTTACGTATTTAAAACAAAATTATTTTAGCCACCACTAGTATTACTTTATATGGTTTAATTATCGCGTCTGTGAATATGTGAATGACCTAAAATATTTTTGATACATCGTGCACATTAAGGGTTTAAATTTTAACCTAACCAATACCTTTTAGCATACCTGATATTAGTAACATAATTAGTTCTGTAATTTAATTAAAAGCGTTTACGAAATAGCAATTTTGTTATGTTGCTTTTCAGTACCCAGAAATTTTTATTATGTAATAAAAACTATTACATTAATACTTAAAACACAGTTTATGTTGAAAACGAGTAGTACGGGTTAAGAACAAGTTAAAACTATAAGAAATTTTAATAATTTTAAAAGTAGATTATTCCTTGAATGCTTTCTTTAGATGTCTGTAATGTCTGTCGAAAGGTGGTGAGAAGGAAAAAGTCATGGTTGAGGATATATCGAATATAGATATCAGGGAATGAACTGGTATATCTGAGGCGTCCGAATTGTTCCGCCGAATCAGAGACAGAAAGGACTGTAACACGCTGATCCCCAACCTTCGCTAGTTGGAGAGTTTAAGAAGAAGCTGTCTTTAGTGCAAAATGTCAACATTAAAATAAAATTAGAAACAATAAGCAAAAGCTGAGTGCAACTAAAAACTTTAGCGAACGCTTTAAGTATGAACTAAGCACAAACTAACCCTGCACTCTGAGGACACAAGCACTGCCAGCTTCAACATAAAGCCACCACAAATTCCCTTAATTGATTCAGAAACGACTGCAACTTTCAAGTTTCTGTCACTTCTAATCTCCCATAGTGGTGGTGTTTTGTGATAGTAAGTACGTTATATATCTTCACGTCCATTTCACTCGTTCTTATAGAGAGGAAGTATTAATATAATATTAACAAAATAATATTATTATTACACAATCTTTGAGCTATTATCATACTCAAATTTTGCAATTTTCTCCTAATATTCAATTTACTTCCTGAATAAGAAGTTTACAAGGTAAAGTAAATGTTTCTCCTTTATAATTTGATTGAAAATGGATCTATAAAGAAGTCATCATTGATGTATCGGTGAACCCACCCCACAAGCCGAAAAATTAACACAACACACGAGAAATGTGCGGAGGGATGAAGGACATATAACAAAGAAAGAAATGAGAATGAACGTGGATGGTTATAAGGGTAGAGGAAGACCGAAGAAAGTGTGATTGGATTGTGTGAAAGAAGACATGTGTAAAAAGAGTGAATTCATATATGACGGCTGACAGAGGGGTTTGGAAGAGAAGTACATACTGTGCCGACCCCACATAGCTGGGGAAAAGGCAGGAGGAAGGCACGAAAACACTTTAAAATGCAGAATTTTCATTTGTATCTGAAGATTGTTAAAATGTAAGATAAGTGGTCTAAAAAAATACAATAGACTTACGTACCCTAGACTCATATACCGTAATAAAACAAAATTAGGCTTTGAATATCGCCGTAGAAAGTAGTATCAGCGAACACATTACCTGACGGCGAATGCCACTGAAAGTTGGATAACATCTTGATGAATAAATTACATCACGGAACTCGGAAACTACAATGTTACTGCGGGTAGTTTTGTCACGGAATGAAGAAGGTGCATTTGGAATTCTTATTACAGACTATAACAATTTGTTTTTATATAATTCAATGGAGGATTTCCTTTATTTAATATACATTAAGGTCAGTGCGAAGTAAAGCTTTTGTTTCAGCGAAAGCTCTAGGGGTATTATTACACTTAGATTAAAACTAGTAGACATTTTTGATTACAAATTTTAATCCATATCTTTTCAATTAAATCTTTTTTTAATTATATATACGTTTGAAGCGAAGTCTTCACCTATTAGTGAGTGATACGCCTGCCTTTAACAACGAGGCGCTGTATACGATAACACACACATATTGTGCTAGTCTCCTTGCGACCTAAGATGGTAAGTCTTGTTACTCCAGTAATTCCACTAGCTACAACACTTCAAACCAGAACACAGCAATCTTTGCATCCGGCAGCAGTTCGTAAGAAAGGCTAACAGCCGGATTTGCTTAATAACTTATATACAGATGAACTTAATTTAAAGTAGTAATTCATAGATTTTTGTACAACGAAACTATGAGATGATCTCAATATCCGGTGTGCTGTTATTTCCAGATCCGCCACCCCCAGTTCATGAAAGACTGTTTAAGTAGAAACCGAAAAATCATAGACAAAGGAGGAATATTAATTTATGATTTAGTTTATGTGAATAGTCGTTGACCGGGTTAGTTCTAAAGTCCTATAGAATAATTTAGTTTGTTTTGTTGGAATAATAATTCTAGAGCTAACGGGTGAACAGTGTATTGTCGCTTATTAGCATAGACAATACTTCAGAGAGAATTGTTTAAAATGGTTTCCTATTATGTATTCCAGTTTCCTCTTTTACCGTCATGCAATCGACTTCCTCTCATTCCTACATGTTGTTGAGTTAAACTTATTGATTCAATCGAAACGTTTCAGATCTATATACTTATGTTATTTTTGTTTAATATAGTCTTAAATTATTATGTTAATCATATCATAAACAATATTTTGTCTTAGTTACTACCTAGAAGTATACTACCTAAGATGTTGAATACCACTAAACACAAATCTCCCTCATTACGTGATAATGTAAAACATAGTTATGAGTAAATGGATGAAACATCAAAAATATTTATAAATATACGTTTCCTTACTATAAAGATGGACAATTTAGTTGTTTTTTATTTGTTCTTGTTACTTGTGGAGGAAGCTAGAGAGGTGTGCCAGCAAGTGGAGAGAAGTGGTGTCTGCCTACCCCACTGGGAACGTGGTGTGATGTATGTCTTAGTTCCTAAAGTATACAAGGATTCAATTAATCCTTTACTTCTCGAAAATGTATAAAAATACATATTAATTAAGGAACAAAGTCAAAGTTCTCATTATCCATCTCATTTTTAAATGTAATGATGTAGTCAGACAGATCCTAAGTCTTACTATATTCTTACTAGTAGACATAAATAACTACTTGGTGCTTTAAGTTGCAAAATTCCACAGCCTCGTTAAGAAAGTTCTGTAAGACATAATGAAATATTTGCTTGCCAAAAAAAATTCTTCCGTTATGTTATTATTGGACTTTCTCTAGTTAGTTGATGTCCCTATTAGAACCTTTTCCGATCTGTTTCGATGATTATCTTTCGTCATTAATTCTAGTTACACCAACTTTAGCAATCTATGTTGCTATAAATTCTCTTTTGTGACCCGTACTTTTATCGCTTACAGGGACCGACCATTCATGTTTTTGTTTTACTGTATACATTTTATCAGATATATAGAGAGTATATCAACCTACAAACCATAATATTTCAAATTCAAAAATTATAACTTTTTAATACAAATTAGTAAATTTTTGTTTAATATACCTCTTATTTGATAAAGCGGCAGTTTGTAATACACTAAAAGACACTAACTAATTAGATTGTTAGTGTAACTAGATTCAACATGCAAAATATGATGGAAACAATGTTTAAAATAACAGCTACTGTTAGGAAACCTGTATGAAATATTATTGTTAAAACATATACATTATTTATAATATATTCCTAATTCGTAGCGAGCTATGCTAAAACGGGTACCGCAGACGTAATATGCCAAAGGAAGAGCAAAGTGAAGTCTCTGGTAATTGTAGTCCGGACGTTCAAAGTCCGGCGGTACGAGTATATTCGTAATCTCCGTTAGTCGGAAGTAACAAGAATATTTGGCATTTCGTAATTGGCACTTAGGATAACTAGACGAAATGAAGTAATGAATTCTCATCTACTACCCTCTACATATTTTTCCATTTGGCCGTAGCATATCAAGCATCATGGACTAAAATTGGTTGATATGGAGAAAAAATCAATCGAAGGTAAAGAATTGTAGGGTTTTCGAAAACGGTTGTATTCTGTGGGGCTTAACATAGCAAAATAATTCAATTTAAAGTGAGATCAAGGATTTGGTGAAAGTCTATGGAAGCTGCTGGATGGGGACAGAGCAGGTTTGCCTTTTGCGAAGATAATGAAAAGAAGGCTTTGCTCAGCAGTAGGTGACCCTCGTTTGACAATCTAGTAATGGAATATTATTTAAAAACTGCCTTTAATTGCTGTTTTAACGATTTTCAATATTATAAATAATACTATTAATATATTTATCAATAGACGGTATTATCAGAAGTTATCGTGTAAACACAAATCAATAGGAGTTGATCCAACAGATTGCAACAATTCCACGTTGCCACAAATATAGCTGGCTTATTATATAAGGTGGAGACAATATCGGGAGTGACAGCCAACGCCTTAATGGTTCATTGGACCTGCCTGGCGAAAACATTGATCAATTTCCCCACATTACTCAGTATTATCTTCCACGATAGCGGAAATATTTCCAAACGTTAATTCCATAGCCCGTATTATACTTAAGTAAGGGAGAAGGGCGACAGAGCGATCAATAAGGATTTTATTGACAAAAAAAAAATTACATTATGATAGCGAAAATTTTTTGCTTTAATGGCTCTAGATTTGCAACTACAGCTTCTGCTATAAAATAGAGTTTTAAAAAAAAAATTACTTAGATAACGTAAGATTAAAGGCAAATAAATGAAGAAGAACTAAACCAGAATATACTCTTTCAGACTTACAAGTTTAGAAAAAAACTAATTCTCTATTAAACTCTATAAAACAAGTATAGATAATGTAAAAAAAAAATGAGAAAATATATATAAAAATTAGTACAAATTATGTTGTATGTAAATGTTGTTAAGGATAAGGTATGAATAATAATATCAAGGAAAATTAGTAATTTCCAAAAGACTTTAAATTGAGTAAAACCACAAATTGACGCGTACAAACCAAAGTTCGTTTTTTCATTAATGGCGACAGTAAACGCTATATTGTTTTATTCCTTTTGTAACTCGTAAAAATGTAGTTAAGCAGACAAACGGCCACGGTTTAGGAAATCCAGTAAAAAGGAAGTAAAATAATGTTAAACACGGCATAAAATATGCAACGGAAACATAAAAGCTCTTAGTGACATTAGCAATAGCGATAGAAGCCCGTGAAATGACACATTTGTTTAAGTGCCATTTGGGAAAGCTCGCTACTTGCTGAAAGCGAATCAGCAACGTATATTTTTACGACGGAAATACACTGACGGTACGTTTTACTTACATTATGCACGTTTTACAGTTTTTTCCTTGGCTGTAACGACCCTAATTTGATATTTTACGCGCGCCGGCAGCGGATGAAGTGTCCCCACGTATGCACGGTTACCGCAGCGCTTTTACCGCATTCCTACCGCTATTAACGAATTATTCTCTCTCTAGTAAACATAGAAAAAAAATCACACGAGCACACTGTTCTATACTCGATTGCTTACTTAGAGAGGATTGATAGCAATAGTACCTTAGAATATTCCACTTTAATCTGATAAAGATAATTTCGATAGGTCATTAACAGAAGAGTACATCTAAACCAATATGGATACATATTTTTTTTAGGATACTTGATCACTATCTTCCTTAGTCATAATCAAAACAAAGTCATCTATCATCTAACGTATCATAATCATCAGTTCCTCTACCTTCTTATTTTAACTATATACTTGCACAGAATATATGTATATCACGTTTTTTTTTAAATCGTTTCAGTTACGTATGAGCGAGACAATTTTTAGTTCAGCATATTTAAAGCGATATTTAATTGAGGTCACGTTCCACTTGCAAGTAAGAACTTCAACAGAAAATCTTACATGGCAATGTAATAAGTTTTTACAACGAAATAATCACGCTTACGTTATTTATATATAATTGTTGTATATTATATTTATATAAACACATATATATGTGAAATTAATGTGATATTTGTTAATACATAAGTATTTTTTTTAACACGACCCAGTGACGAATCGTTGAATATCTAGCGTCGGACTGATCTTACTGATTGCCATTGAGAAAAGTCTATGTTTATCAGTAAACAGAAATAAACCGAGAAGATGATGATAATGAAATAAATCATTATCATCACCTTCTCAGCCTTATTAGGTCGTAGACCTAAGCAATATGCCTAATTAGAAATCAGTACCGTTCAAACTGAAACATAATGCACGAGACCTGCCGGAAAAAAGAGGACAAGTGTTATTTGTTACGACCTAATTAATAAGTTATTTCCGTAACATTGAAGTATTGTAGTTATTTTCGTATTTAACCCAGTTTATAACTGTTAATACTTTTCAGCATTTTCAATTTTTTTTGGTGGTTTTAAAATTTGCTGAATTGTTTTTTGTTTAGTTCAAACTGAATGAATACATCATTAGCTAAATAAAGAATTTTGTTCCAAATAAAATACTGCTCTATCTGTTGAAAAAGGTTTTAACTGTTGACGAAATATTCACTTATTGAATGCTTCTACCAATTTGTTATAATGAGTGAAAGTATAAAAATATATATACAAACTTAGAAACAAGAACTTGCTACAAGTGAATGTCGATGTGATATCTATCTCTCACTTGTTTTCAGTTATAAGGCGTAGGTCATATTAATTCTTGGTAAACCCTACACTATTTCTTCCATTATACCTGTCTATAAACTTCAATGTTTATCCTGTTGTAAAGTTTTAATTGATGTTTCATCCGAAGGCCTAATTTGTTTGTTAATGTATCTTCTTCTCAAATACTTCTATATCCACTAGGTTATAAAACTTCTTATTCAGATAGATTCAAGAAGCATTTCACGAAAACGTTTACGTGGACATTTTCTTAAACCCGTACCGCGATATAAAACATGCAATGTGTTCTACATTTCGCAGTGCATTGGAATGTTGCCAGGTACATTTTGGTGTACTAACGATATGCCTCCGAAGCTACTGTGCCCGCCTATCGAATCTAAAATGTTTATAATACATTAAAGTTATATTATCCTTAATATCATCATCATCAGCCGATAGAGAGGCATTGTTCAACAAAGGTTTCTCTTTGAGATATATTATTTTTAAACTCGTACGAAATTTCATCAGCTTTAGCTTCTCAAATTTTAGGTCGTTCACTTACGAACACGTTTTAGGTTATAATTTTTTTAATGTTACTTAATTTGATAGCTTGCTTATTAATTATAAATGCAAATTAAGCAACATAGTAACGTTGTTAAACCTTTAAAGGTCAATGTGCTAAAAAAAGTATTTTTCGCTTTATTAATTTACGATCGATCGTTAATCGATTGGAAGTTGGTGAAAGCGATAAACGAGTTAAAATCGTTTCTCCCCCAAAAGAAACAATATTATTTGCGAATTATATTGCTCATGAAATTTAGCTTAAGGAAATTGCCTATGCTTGAAGGAACGGCGGGCACGCGAAGCGTTCGTAGGAGAAAATTTGATAGCTTATGGCTTTGATGGCAGACGTGAATGTATCGTAGAGGGGAATGTTTGAACGCGAGATAGAAAAATTATACATTTACGTTATACGCTTTTATACAAAGTTTTACTCGGAGTTTTATATTTCAAAGCCAGACTATGTTTAAGGGATGTATAAGTCGGCGAAAAATATCTAAAACGTGAACATTTTCATTGCTCTCCCATATTTCAACTGACGACAATAACGAGTCTCTTATTTTAATGCCTGTTATTTCATATGAGGACACTTAATTTTGTAGACAGTGGTCTGAGTTTTTTTATATCCATTAAACAAAGAGGAGTTTTAAAAAATATACATTATGAATCGTATTCTTTTGTGTAGACGTAAAAGTAAAAATAGAAATATTGTTAGCCGCTAGAGGTCTACGTAAGTGCACATCCTTTGTCTGTTCCAATCACAGTTCGTTAACTCCCACCCTCGTTAACTAAGCAGTGTAAATGGAAACTCTGAAATATTCAAATGAGGACCATCTTACGTTACTTTTGAATAACTGTAATAAAAAATGTAATTCTCGTTGTTTGAAAACCGGTTTTTATTTTCTCCGTTTCTCCTTTGACCGTCGAAAATAGGTTTTCTATTCTACATACATAAGATAATTAAACTGATCCTAAATAGATGAATCAGGTCTGATCTAGTAATAATTTGTAGTTTGAAGTTGCATATTAATATTTCTTTTAAAAGGTACGTATATGTTTTTCAAACTATGCTTATATGTATTTAATTTTAATATAAGAAGAAATCTATGATATTAATTTCATGTTTATTATGAAGAAAGTATTTAGTTTCGCGCACAACCTGTCACAGAAATACTTCAATAACTGGTTTGATAATTGGACTCGACATTTAATTGGATATTCCTAGTTGTTGACAAGAATTGAATATTCTAGTTACTTTGTTATTCAAGAACATAAATAAAAATCTACTAACAACAACTTGACGTCTAATACAAAAATCTACAAAGGCTTTAGTTTCAAACAGCGATCAGCACAAATAAACTGAACTATCCGTTTGTAATATAAAAGTAACAGTTTTCGGGTTCATTAATATGAATATACACTATACTTTTAAATATATTACATACACAATAATATTCTTTGTATTCATAAGGAAAGGATTAGATTTTTGGTACTAATGACAACATAAAGTATATTTGCACTGAAACTACTTCTGTCAAGTCAACATAGCAGTATAAAGTGATATAAATAGTAAATTATATGATACACAATCAATGATAAGTAATATCGTATCTAGTATTTCTTTACTGGTAGTTATTACTAAGAATTACTTTATGCCATACGTACAAAGCTAGGGAAAATTAGATTTATAAATGTATCAGATAGATTTCTTTCTTGCTTTGTAGTGATTTATATTTATCAGCTCCTTTTGTACATCAAGAGGTTTTAACTCTTGTTTTAGTATGTATTGTTTGCATTTAATAGTTTTTTATTTAGTATTAGTTCTTCGTTTAGTAAATCAAATACTATGTCAATAGGATTATCGTAAATGTCGCTAAGTATTGTTAGATTTAAGTGGCGATGAATAAGTGACTGTGCTCGAAGGATTTACAGTACAGTTGGAGCTGTAAAGTGAACTATTTCTAGATTCTTCCGTGTACCAGTACATCTGGCGAAAAGTGGGTGTTTATTTGCATTTGACTACCCCTACAGGGAAAAACGCGTGATAATATAGTCTCTTGTGATGGACAGACAATCTAGTGAAAGTTACGAGAAGTTGTAGAAGGCTTTAGCCCAGCTGTGGACGTCTCCTGTCGGTAATGATGATGAGGCCTCCTATTCTGAAGAGCATCTAATTCATCTACATAATCATTAGCGTAGGCATACCTTAGAACTTTGAATCATGATGATCGACTTAATGGTTCAGACAGACATGTAAACACATCTCTCATCATCATTTATACAGATCAGAGTGTGTATAATATATGATGAGAGATGCGTACAATAACATTACTCTAGCTTTAGGTTATGTTATCATGGAACTTCGCGTTATTTGACACAACATAGCTGATTTCGGTTCTTACTGATCTGGAACGTATAGTGAAAGATAACATGGAGAGAAAATCGATGTATCAGAAGAAAATTAAGTCTTCGTCAACATGTGAGGCCCACCACCATGTCTTTCATGTGAAAGAAAAATACGAGTCCCAGCAGTGGTATTGTTTATGTTAATCTTCCGTATTACACCATATATTTTATCTTCCGTTATCTCCGTAAAGTGGGAAAAAGTACAATGTTTATGAAATCAATGGTATTTTCAGAATGAACATATTTTGTCATCAACCCAGTAAAGGCGCAGCGCGACGACGGTAAAGCGACCGATCTGCGAATAACAATAAGATATATGTGAATATGTATTATTTTGCTTAAGAAAGTCTTATTTCCCTTTATAATTTATCGATCTCGGGAGATAAAGTAAACAGTAAAGATTTCCAGTCGACAACATCCATTCGGTTTTCAATACCTTTTTCAGCCTTTATTTTTCCGCAGTATGCTTTCGTATTCTAAAAATAGCTACCTACGATTTGGGGTAACGGCTGGGCTACATGTTTCAGTGGTCCCCATTCGGGATGAATCTAAATCACCCTATCGTTGGCTTCCAGCCCATTGGTATTACAACGTTAGGTCATTCAAGGAATGACTTTTTATTAAGAGAATACATGTTCCGCTGTAATCAGATTGTCTTCTTTATTTATGTATCATAATTAGTTATAAAATATTATATCGATCATCATCATCATTATGTGCCTACTTCAAACTGAAATTTGGCGATCAGATTGAGCAAACCATTATATAGATAATATGTTTAAAATAATTATATGAACAATACCTCCACTTAATGGTAATGCGTCTGCACATAATGAGCCCTACCATGAATTTTTCTTATCATAATTTTCTTCATTGTTTCCCCTCATTATACCTTAACACTATTGTAGATAAAATATATATCTACATGTCATGCAAAATATATAGTCAAGTTCTTGAACACATAATATAATTCATCTCCTAACAATGCCTTAAATGATTTAACAACAGGATCCTTCAAACTGGAAAATAAACAATTTGATGGCAGACATTGTCTCCGGTTATGGAGACTTATCAGCAGTAAAAAGTTAAAGGGATCAACTAAATAATACAAAGTATAATGAACACGCTTCTCTTCAATCATCACCTGATTAACAGTAAGTATTGCAAATATTCTTAAACAATTAATCGCCTGTTAAAATATTGTATCATTCTGAGCTGGTACGTAGTAACGTTTGCTCATTACTCTTTGATGATCAATGATATTTCGATGACGTTTCCATCAATGGAGGCTATTACAGATGATGATAAGTAGTTAAGTAACTATTCATAGTAAAACTTCAATTATTTAAGTATTGTGTTATGACAAGATATTCTCATTGGTGAGGAAAGATGTTAAACGCATAATTAAAATTGATGTCGGAATACACTGAGGTCCAAAGTAATCGTTACAACAAAGCCTTTTCGCGTTGTTCAAAAGGGAAATAATAGCTATTTAGCTCCCAAAAGACCTTGTAAATCTATGTAATTTATATTAATAGCCACGAATTTAGGTTAGTTTCGTTATGAGTCGCTGCTCGGGGACCGATTTTAGTGTTAACTAGACGATACTTAATCAAAATTAATCGAGTCATTTCGGTACTGCCTTAATGCGTACGCAATCATTCAGGATTACACTGCAGCTGACTGTTCTCATTGTTTTAAATAATAACAGAAATTAAAATAAAAAAAATCGTTAACTGTGTACCAGTTGTAATACAGAGGATTTTCAACTCATATAATTACCAGTAACAAAAAACACAGGCCTACAATGCTATGAGAAATAATTCTGTAGTTCCGGCCCAAAGTGCAAGGAACACTATGGAGATTGCTTTATTTTGAATGATCACTGATCCAGTTAAAAATTATTGTTAACTAACTTCAAGAAAAACTAAACTAATTAGTAATATTTTATTGCTTTATATATATGTTCTTTTCATGTTAACTACTAAGTTTTCACGCGTTCAACTCAAGGTTAATCGGTTGGGAATACTACAAGTTTCATTAAATTTGCCCTTGTAGCTTAATGCAAAGACCTTGATTAAGTTTAGTGATTTTCCAAATAATACTTAAAACATTGTTTTTCTTAACGATAACTGTAATATCTTGATTGTACTGAAAACGTAAAATCTCTTAACGGTTGTTTTTAATAGACGACGTTAGCAAGATCACCTTAAACGTTAAAGTAATACGAAACTTATATATATAAATATATTTTTGAATAGTATGTTAGTATCAAAAAAAGGTATTTATTTTCAGATCTCATCATCTCATGTTGGAGTAACAATAGTAAAAGTCTAATAAAACGTAGTCTACTAATAAAACTAGAAAATATACTATCCTATTTGTTGTACGGGACCATAAATGCCTTATCCCACATTAAAGTAATGAATGTAATCGCCGTTACATTTCAAAACGTGCTGAAAGTAATGTTTTGCAAAAAAAAAACAAACAAACATAATACACGTAAATAATGGGGATGGTTTTGTTGTCGCTGTTACAAGAATATTACTTAGGTAATCGTGTTACCGTTAAAAACACAATGAAACGATTTATCGTAGACGTTGTTACGTCGGCGCAATATATGTGATGACTATTTATATTGTTTTTTTTTTTTGTATTGATAATTATTGAATAGTTTTTTTTTTTAATTCAATAAATCAATGAGACGAACGGAAATTTCACCTGATGGTAAGTGATAAGCCTGCCCATAAAAATGTGGCCGCACTAAGGATTACATACAGTACACCACATTGTGTTTACCGCCATGAGACATAACATGTTAAGACTCATCAACAGTAATTTTACTAGCCACAGCACCCTTCGTACAGGAACACAGTAGTTTTAGTACACAACTATTTGGCGGCTGAAATAGGAACTGCGGTGGTATGAAAACCAAAGACTGTCATCAGTAAGATGTGACGTGTGCCAGGATCGCAGCAAGTGGAGAGAGCTGGTCTCTGCCTACCCCAGTGGGAACGAGGCGTGATATATATGTACGTAATCAGTTAGTAAGCAAGAAAAAGAAGGAAATGTAAAAGACTGAATGCAGAAAAAGATTTTTGTTTTTTAGGTCTCTTTCAGCCTAGAAGTCAAGCATGAGACGATGGTCTTCGCTCGAGAAGGAATTGGAATGGAGAATGATAGAGATTAATTTTGAGAGATGAGCAGAGCATGAAAAAGTAGAAAATGCAAGACGAGTATGACTAGGTAAAAAAGCTAGAAAACACTGATGGTAAATGTAATTTATTCTAATAGCCATGCGTAGGAGAATGAAAAGAAAAGGAACTGCGGTGGTACTTAGAAGGTCTGTGGCAAGAGAGGCCTACACGGACACAAGGTGGACCGACAATTTGAAGAAAGTCGCTGGATGCGGAAAGTCCCGCAACGACCCATGTCGAGTTTGGTCTGTGGTGGTCTTTGGGGGAGGCTTATGCCCAGCCGCGAACCTCTATTGGTTGATGATGATGAAAGATAGTTTAACATTTATCCGATGGATATGAGAGCGTTCCGTAAGAACGACAATCGTAAGATTTTGATATTTAAGCCGTTGTATGAATCCCGACAAGTGGACGTGTAACATAATGCTAAGCTTAGACCTAAAGATAAGTTGCAAAGGTTTCTGGCGGACCCGTCTTCGTTTTAGTTCGACAGGGGTTGAAAAGCGAACCCGGCCTTTACAGTTTTAAGTTAACAACTTAAAATTAGATCGACGACAATTTTATCATTTATCGAAAGCACCAAGTTCTGAATAAATATCTATAGCCACTGAAATTTTCATACATTTTCACATTTTCTTCATTATTATTCTGTAGTATAAATTAACAAAAAAATATATAAAATTTCGTATTTTCTTACTATCTCTTGGTAAGATCTTATTATTTTATAGTACATCGTATGGATCTAAATAAAGCTTATACATTTTTAGTTTAAAGCAAAGGATATGAACGAAAGGAGATATTGTCTCATTATCATCAGCCAATACACGTCCATTGATCCCCCAACGATCCTCCAAAGGATATGGGTCATTCCCCACCACGCTGGCCCAATACGGGTCGGTGGGAGCCAGAGCCTCGTTTGTTGATTAGCAGGGTGTACCACGAGCTGGTGAGATTGACTTGGGTCTCGTGATTTGTGTTGTGAACACCCCACACATATTGTCTCAACATTATACATATTTTATAATGATGAAGTTGGTGCCTCTAGTTTGACAACCACTGGAGCTTCATCGGATTCAGGGTCCTCGGGTCCGGTTTTCGCTATCACTATTATATGCTGTGCGTTTAGTATGTACTGGTTATAAGATTTTAATTTAAACACAGATCAGCTTTTGTTAACAGCGATGGCATAATATCTGACCACAACTTTAAATGGTTTGAAGTGTTCTCATCTAGTATAAACCGGCCCTCATGTGTAGACAATCTCTCAAATCTCATATGTATCCTCCGTGATACATGGAAAGTCTTTAACCTATGCTGCCCAGAGTTTATTTTAAACACTGTTCTATGCTCTGCTGAGCATAGAACAGTGTTTACTAATGAACTCTATGAACCTCAAAGCTCAGCAATTCTAGAAGATGACAAAATCTTTATATTTTCTGTCTCTAAACAATGTTAATTTCTTTTTGTGATCCACTTAACAATAGGTCCGTTGATCTGGTGAAGGTCGCGGGAAGCAGCTGGTTACGGGCAGGGCAGGAACGATCTATATGGAAATCTTTGAGGAAGCCTTATATCCAGTTGTAGACGTCTGTCGACTGATGAAGTATTTGTGGCTTGGACAAAAATTATTACTTATAAAGATTATTTTTATTTGTAAATACTGTATAATAGGGGGACCGGAAAGTAATGTCGTTTCTGCGCATGCCAATACTTGATTGTCATTTGTCAGCTCATTGTTTTGTTCAGAGGCGTACCAAAGACATTGTGAGGTTATAGTGATTTCTTTACTTATAGACAATTGAATTACAATTTTTTTTTGTAATTTTGGGTAAAATGGCCAGCCAAATACCAGAAGAGGTACACATCCGGCATTGCATGCTCTTTGAGTTTCGCAAGGGAAATAACGCAACAGTTGCTACCAAAAACATTTGCGATGTTTATCCAAATGCACTGGACATTCGTAAATGCCAAAGGTGGTTTTCCAAGTTCAAATCGGGTAATTTTGATCTTTCCGACTCGTATCGATCAGGAAGACCATCAGCGTTAGACAACGACGTGTTAAGGGCGGAAGTGGAAGCAAATCCGTGTCAGACGATCGAGGAATTGTCAAACAGTCTCAACAAACCTTGGTCGACCATCCAAGAACATTTGAAGCAGATTGGAAAAGTAAGCAGAGCAGGTGTTTGGGTCCCGCATAATCTGTCCGAACAGAATAAGGCTAACCGATCAATCACATGCAACTTATTGCTTCAACGACACAACACAGAAGCGTTTTTTGATCGCTTGATCACAGGAGATGAGAAATGGGTCCTGTATGATAACCCAAAACGCAAAAGGCAGTGGCTCTCTCCAAATGAAATCCCTCGGAGTACTGCTAAGCCAGGTTTACACCCCAAAAAAGCGCTTTTGTGTGTTTGGTGGAGTATTCGCGGCATTGTTCATTTTGAATTACTGAAACCTGGAGAAACTGTTACTGCAGACCTCTACAGCGAACAATTGCAGCGAGTCAATCAATCTTTAATTGAAAAGTGGCCAGCGATTGTCAACCGAAAAGGCGTCATTCTCCAACATGACAATGCAAGACCGCACTGCGCAAGGCGAACTCTAGAAAAAATTAATGAATTGGGGTGGGAGGTGCTGCCTCATCCACCATATTCGCCCGATGTTGCACCATCGGATTTCCACTTATTCCGAGCGCTGCAACACTTTTTAAGTGGCAAAACATTTGCAAATTTGGATGATATCCAAAATGCCATCTCTAGATATTTTGCCGAAAAACCAATTAATTTTTATCGATCAGGGATTGAAAATTTACTCACTAGATGGCAAAAGGTTATTGACAATGATGGGGAATACATCATTGATTAAAAATAAAGACTCGTTAAAAATGTATGTGTTTGTATTTAGCGTAAGAAAACGACATTACTTTCCGGTCCCCCTTATATGTTCCCTCTAAATCAATAAATCTCGTATTATAGATCGTATGTTCATCATCAATTTTACTGCTAAATTTATACTTATTATAAAACTCGTCTGTTTATCTTTATTTTGTATTAACGAGATGTATAAATGTTACTAATGTAGTGATTTTTATTACAACCGTTAACGTCAAGAGTTTGTCAGGTCCTTGTTTGTAATATAACAGTATTATTACAAACAAATAAATACAAGATTACCGACAACCATCACGAGCAGCTCGAGGATATATAAACACGCCGTAAAAGGTAGTTTGGTGCTGTACATAAAATCTTTTATGGTCTCCCGCTATCGATTTCTAACAAGGAGATCGTGGCGACCTTTTGTGAAGTAAACACAATTACAGCTAACATGTTTTCACTGTGTTCTCTAAAACAAAACTTACTTATCAGTAGGATAACGCCCACTGCTGGGCATAGGCCTTCCTCAAGGATTTCTATCAGTCTTATGCTGCTTGCATCGAGCCGCTTCCCGCGACTTTCAGATCGTCCACTTTAGTTCTGTGTCTTCCGGTATTTGGTCGCCATTCGAAAACCTTGCGGCACTATCGGCCATCAATCCTTCGAGCTATATGTCCTGTCCATTGCCACTAAACATTACCAATATTTTCACTATTTCAGTGACCTTAGTTCTCCTGTGGATCACCTCAAACAAAACTTGCTATTTAACACACATCAATATGTTGAAATATTTCCCAATATCTCCCGAAGTAATCTTTGCTTTGACACTTTATATGTGGAATGTATGTAACGTGTAGCGAGGGAGATATATCACGTGTAGCCTATATATACTACACTACACTACAGTCTCGCACGGAGGCGCCGAGCCAATTCTTATCCGCGAATCAGGGTGCGAACTCACGTGGAATATCAAGTGAATTCCGTTGAGTTGGCTGAAGACGTGAAATCGTCTATTGTACATTTACCTTTATAAAGTGAAGTAGTATATATTTTAAATTTATATTCATATTAAAACAATATTTAATTATACGTAAAATTAACATAATGGTGTAAGGGGCACCATACACGGGACCCAAGCCGACCTCACCTGCTAGTGGTGCACCAACCGCATTGGGTTACAAATCCACCCATATGAATCCTTACCCGTACAATATGGGATATTTTTGGAGGAGGACTATGTCGAGCAGTAGAGACATCTATAAGCTGACAATGATGATGATGAACATAGACAAGTTATTTTTACATGTATTATTAGTAGTAGGTTAGGTACGACATCAGCACCTATTTCTGCTGCCAAAGGTTATTGTGTTGCAGATTGAAGAGCATTGTAGCGGAATCTCAAACCGACATGGACAATGTGGTGCAGTGTATATCATCCTATATGGCACCACGCTGTTAAAGGCAGGAGTATCACTTACCATGAGATGATCGTGTCGTTCGCTTCGAGATTTACTTGTACAAAACATCCGTGTTAGGAATCGGAACATTTTCGAAGACAAATTTTAAAAGCAACGTGACGTTAGTCATCAAGTACTAGGAGCATGTCGGATTCCTTCCGAAATTATCATTCAGAATCAGGTTTAGTCAAGGTCACTATCACCGCTTCATTTATATTATACTTAACCCGTTAGTGGTTATTGCTGTTTAAGCAGTTGAGGTTTGTGTCAAGACTGGACTTCAAAGAAAAAAATTAATAACTTGTATCAAGGGGATCCAATTTCGATGGTTTAATTTTTACTTACGACCGATCGATGTGGAGGTCTTTGGTGGAGGCCTATGCCCAGCAGTGAACGTCTATCGGATGATGATGAATATCAGTCTTTCGTTATTGATAATGCTGTATATTGTACTGCTATTATTTTTATAACTTCATATTCATATAATTATTAAGACCATCTTAAAAAATCCTGGCGCATGTTATCAAATCAAAATTTCGGTTAATTTCTTCAGACGAAACATTAACCAACGGTCGCAAATGAAATGAAATAAATCCTGTTTCCTTTGAATTAACATTTAAGACAGATTGGAAAAAAGCGTTAACGGCGAGAAAATGATAGGATTTTGCTGTCTCTTTGAGTAATCGCAAATTTCCCATTCCTTTTTCTGTATAATTTTGATTACTTCATTTGGATTACCCAAATTGAAAGGAGGCTTGGTAAACTTCTAAATGCTAAAATTAATAGAAAACTTTCGTTAGGAATAATACTTATTTCCCTTACTTTTTCCTGCGCAATTAAAAAAGTATATCTGTTGTTTAGTTTAAATGTTTCTTCTGAAAATCATTTTTGTCTTGTAGTGCTATTATCATTGTCTTCATTTAAGGTTATTTGTTTAAGTCGGATGCTTTATTATTATGTTTCTTGTTTGTTCTATTACAAAGATTTCATGTACTATTTTTAATATTATTAGCTCTTCATAAATAATATCGTTAAATATCTCTGTAGCCACAAAATTAAGGTTTTCGGTTCCATTCGAAGTGTACATTTACAGAGTTTGAACGGTTTTATGGTTTATTCGAGCCTGGTTAGTTACCACCTTCGTAATGTCAATCACCTCCAAAAACAGATTCTAGATTAGTTCACTTTATTATATTTATCGTCAATATTACTTTAATATATAAAGCTGAAGTGTATGGTAGTTAAAAAATGTTTTCATCTTCCATAATGTTAACGTGTTCATGCGGTTTATGTTTTATAATATAATACATCGTTTGCGGCAGGCAACAGAAAACACCTGTTCCACATTTCTCTATAGAAATGGCGGAGAATAACATTGTGCAAGAAGCACTATTAATTAGGTGACATGACAGAGAACCGTGTATAGGAGTCGGTGAACACGGGCAACGCCAGCGGTGTACGTAAACGCACCGCACACAATACACTTTCTGCCACGGACGCCATTGTGTGTTACACGTCGCGCTTTTCAGGTCATTTCCATTTGCTGCTTGCTGAATAATTATTGCATCGACTATCGAACGGAACCTTAATAGATTTATTTTAGCAGTTTTGTATCTTATAACACAGACTATAAAAATAGGAATTTTGAAGCCGATTCGGTTTGTTGGTAGATACAGAAAAAGATGTCCTTTCCCAGATTATTCCTTAGTTCAGTATTCTCACGTCCTGAAAGTAAAGAAAAAGTAGTTATATTCTGAGATATATTTTACGAAAAGGATGTACTACTAACGTATTATTAATGTTCATAATTTTATATACAAATTTTGAAGCAGTTATGTTTTTGTTCCAGGTGTAACGACGCAGCGCTTAAACTGTATGGAAGTTTGAGCGTCCGACATTAACGATGCTGTTAAAATGGTCAAACTCTGAACAAACAATGACAGTGAATCAGAGGGGCTTTTAAGAGAATATTATTTGAGATAGAAAATGACAATGTTCGTTAATTCCAGCGTCCGTTGAGGATTAAGAGGAAAAATGGCCGGCAAATATTTTTCCGGCGAACTGTTTGGCGTTTTCCTGGCGGTGGTCATTTGTACTGTATACCCGGATTATGGTAAGTCGTTTTATTCATGCATAATTATTTAATTACACTCGATACATTTCTATCTAATACTTAAAAAAGACCAAATCTTTAAGTTACTTATACAAAAGGCTCTTAAGAAAGTGTATTAATATAAGATATCATACGCTATAGTAATCCACAAAAATAATACTAGTTTTTCTTAGTAAGTAACAAAACATAATTTATCTAAAAATTATTAACATTGACAACACATTTTTCCTTGTCTTACTCTTACAGATTTATTCATATTTAACTAATAAGTTTTCTAGTTTACTCTTTTTTAAACCCCTCTCAATGATCTTTTTGTAAAAAACTGTTCTTAGCCATATATAAGAAAGATATAGAAACATGAAAAGTAAATTCTTATTCTGCTTCAAGGGTTGTATTACATACTTGTTAAGTATCAAAAATACTGTTTGCAAATAATAGAACTTTTCTTCAGTACTAGTATTTTTTAACGTAGAAGATGTTTTAGTTAAGTTCTTTTGATTTCTTTTATTTATTATAATAAAATAGGGAGGCAAGACCTTAATGTAAGTTATCTAGGATATAGCAATCATACAGGAGTTAATATTTATTGAAATACTTTTCTGCAGTGTCTATTTGATAATTTTCTATATTTACTTTTTAAGTAGGTCTTCATGAATCCAACCCTTTAACCTATATGTTTGCTTTTGCTGTTGTTCTATGTTTAAATATCTCTTCCCCATTGAAACAAGCTTTAGTGTAACTTTATATAAAACAATTTGCGTGACTAACTTATTGTACTATAAATATTTCAGCGATTTCAGACCATTAAACAGTTATTTGTCTTCAAAGTTATTGTTGCTATATAAGTTTTATAAAAGTGCAGCGAAGATCAAAACTAGCAAAAGATTTACAATCGCGTTTCAAGATAGCGTTTCCGTGTTTGAAACAAAACAAGTCAGCTTACGGACAATAAACTTATTCTTTTGCGTTTATGTAACAAGTTACTTTAAGTTAGTTTTTTTTGTTATTTAAAACGACAAATAATTGAGCTTTTTAAGGAATAACTTGAAAGTTAATTGATTATTACTAATTTTTATTTATTTACTCTCTATGTTAAGCTAAGGTTACAAAAGGCAGATCTCATGCCGGAAAGCTTTTTTCTACCAGACAACTTAAAGGAACAAGTAAAAGATTCATATAGGAATTAAAATATATATGAAATAAAGATTATAAATATATATATCATAATATATAACCTTATACACATACACATGTATACGTCGTAATTTTTTTAGGTCCCACTGAAAATCAGGGTTGCTATTTATAGGCTGCAATATTACCTGAGTGGGTTCCTCCCTCACATGATCCAAGGATATTTTGTTTTATTTTAATTCTCTTTTATTACTAGGTATTTTTTTATCCTGCGAGAATAAACGATATATTATTATTATTGTAGAATCGAAAAATCTAGATTTCTATCTCATCACGAGATAGATTCATTTTTTTAGTCTGTTGCGGTCCAACTTTGGGTACACAAATAGATCATCGCCGCATAGTTGCTCGCCGCTCGTAAATTCGCAAAAAATCCACTTCACCCCCAAATTGCCGGCTAACGCAATTATATCAGGACGAGAGCAACTTTATGGGTCTCCGCCACAAAGTTTCGGTTTCAGTAACTTATTTAACAAAGTCAAACATAGTTTTATGTTAGAAAATTTAAATAGTAAATGATTTTTTGCTACATTGAGTACCTAGAATATCTGTTGAAGCGAATGTAAAACATTCTATTTCGTTTTTGATACCTAACCTTTCTAGGAAATTATTTTTTTTTTCTAAACAAATAATACCTGAAATTTTGCTTGTGTAAGTTTTAAACAGATTTTATATTTAAAGGTTTCTTTTATATATTGTTTTGACGTTAAACTACTATAATTTTCAAATCGATTAAAATTTCGATGATCTATTCCTTCATAAAATCGCACTTTTCTGTTGTATTTTTTTTTTTGTATAATGACGTAAATAATAGTATTGAACTATCCTACACATAGGTAAACAGTATAATCGTATCATCATCATTATCAGTCGATAACCGTCCACTGCTGGACAGAGCCATCCCCTAGTTTCCCACATCGGCGCAACATGAGCAGGTGAGGTTGGCTTGGATTCCGTGGGATGTTATGCGGGAACCCTTACACCCCTACAAAATTATATAATCGTTTCATATTAAAAGATAATTAAAATCAAGTTTTAACACCGTTAACCAAGTGTATATAGAGTTCTTTTAAACCCTCCTAGCTAGATTTTATATTGCGGTAAAAAAACGCGAAAGTCGTCGCTTGGAGTACATAGCCTCATGCTTCACGTGGTTTTAAGTATTATCGAGGCTGTGGATGGTGAAGCTCGCTCACCTATAATACCCTGGCTCTCATATCTTTACACCCATGCTGTTATGACTGCAAATTTACAAAATAAGGGAGGTAGTTTGATTGTTTCCAAACAACTCTACCACCAACAAAAGTTTACATGCTGACCGAAGTAGTTAGATACTGTGCTGCGGATGCAGTTATGGAGTTTAGATGGTAGTATACGTTTTTGAAGCTGGTAATCCAGTTACCCACATATACATCATATTTTTATTGAAGTATGCTTTCGTTATCGAGGCAAA
Source organism: Troides aeacus (assembly GCA_033220335.2). NCBI lineage: Eukaryota > Metazoa > Arthropoda > Insecta > Lepidoptera > Papilionidae > Troides > Troides aeacus. Next base: position 2,889,706 of record CM067275.1, on the reverse strand, counting down.
CTGTAATTTTTTATAGCAAATTTGTTATAACAATGCTCTAGCCCTCCATTGCCGGAGACAGTTTATCTAGGAACCAATGCAGCTCCTATTGCTGCTGATTTATAGGGTGTTGGAAATGGAGAAATTACAGGGGTAGCGATTTTTTACATCCTATGTCTAAAGACGACAGGCACAATGGGAGGTTGTGTATATTATTTTAACTAGCGCCATGTTATGGGCATCACCATTTAGATACTAAAGCATTTTGAATAAGCTTGCCTTACTATCTCCAGTTCCTTTGTCACATGGCATCAGTTATTAAAGAAATAACATTGATCGTGAAATTGGTGAAGAGGTTCTTTTTTTTTTCAATAACTTTTCTGCCACCGGTTACTTACAATAGAATTTCTCCATTACCTCGATCCAGCCGAGCTTACCTGTACAGCGGAGACGCGTCGCTACAAAGCCGGCCACGTACTCCAGCTAAAAGCGTTTGGATCAGTTCTTAGCTTTGTTTTAAAGATTACTTAGATCCAAGTAAAGAATTGAATAGTTTTTTATTTGTCTAATCCAACAAAGTCTCCAATACTTGCTTTTATAACATAGTTTTTTTTATATAATAAATTTTTAAAACTTAATGATTAAATAATGATCACAGTATTGCGATCTTTATAGTTACCATCATCATCAGCTGATAGACGTCCACTGCTGGACATAGGCCTCACTCAAAGATCTCCACATTCAAGAGTTCATTGAAGGGAAACTTCAGTGTCTTACTTATATTGGTTGGTCTGTGTTGGCGGAGACCGTCTTGATAGGTACCACCACAGCTGCTGGTTCCGCTGTGAAACAGTAGTATTATTATGTTCCGCTTTGAAGTACGCTGTAGCTATTGAAATCAGCACAATGTGGTGTAGTGTATACTATCTTCACTAGAGCCAAGTTGTTATGGGGAGGCTTACTTTGATAAGTTGATGATTCAAGTTATGTTTCGTTCGTTCCGTTGAGTAAAGAAAAATGTATGTAGTCCAGATGAAATCCTTAGGGCTGACCACGATCCTCAGACATGAGAGATCATGAGCCGAGAGAGAGTGTTGCTGTGGGGATATTAAAACAGATATTCTTTGAAGGAATAAATAAAGTTTGCTGTATTCTTTATAGATATAGATTTTATATATTTTTATTGTACTAAGTGTTAACAGTAGCGAGACGATCATCTTATGATAAATACGCGGTTCATAACAAAGCAGCGCTGATTAGAATGATATACACAGTACCACACTGTACTGGACGCTTTGAAATATGATATATAAAGTTACGTTACCATTTCACTAGTTACCAGGACGCTTCAAACCGGAACACAGAAACGTTTGCACACTACAGTTTAGCGGCAGAAGTAGGAGCTGCAGTGGTATATACCTAGACGGTTTCCAGCATCAGAAACCTGCCAACAGTTAAAGAATAGATCTGTTATTTAATTCCACGATGAAATAGAGAGATGGTTTATGTTTTTATAACGCATTCCTTTGCCTTAATTGCTGGCTTTTGGCCAACCTGGTAGTCAAAGGTAGCCGTGTGCTATATTTCGTTAATGGTTATACCGTATAGCATTGTTTGCTCGCCGTAACGTTTATTATTAGGTGAATTATTACAACTTCCGCCATTGCCGCGTCCGGAAGTATAACTTTTATATTACAAAAATTAATTTAGTACAGTACGTAGTTGCGGTCGATTAAATTATGCTTTTTACTTTATTGTGAAAGGTATAATTTAACTATTTTTTATTTCGACGAAACCAGGAGATGAGCTTGTCGTTCGCCTGATAGTAAGTATATAATACACCTGCCCATGATAACATGGTGTTAGTTAAAATGATATACACTACACCAAATTGCGCTTTTCGCGTTGAGGCATAACATGTTAAGTCTGTCGCCAGCTCCAAGGTCCTCTAAACAGGAACACGGTTAATATTTGTACACTACTGTTTGCTGATAGAGATAGGAGCTACTGTGATTCCTACCTAAGCGATATCCTGCAACAGGACCTACCTCCAGTGCACTTATGTAAAAAAAAACTATTTTTTTTTAATTTGGCGAGACGAGCAAGACCAAGTTCACACGATGGTAAGCAATGCGATATCCTCTCGTTACCCCAGTAATTTCACTAGATACTACGCCCTTCAAATCAGAACACAGTCATGTTTGCACACTACTATTAGGCGGCAGAAATAGGCGATACTGTGGTACCTACCTAGATGGGTTCCGGCGACAGAGGCCTACCACCAAAAAATGATTAATAATAATTAAAATAGTATAGTGTTTTTTATACTTAATAATATCCTTAAGGGACTTTCCGTGTCCAAACTATCTTACTTCATCGTTAACCTTAAGAAAATTTTAAGTTTGTATCTCTTTATAATTAAGAAGTTACAAACTTCCGTCTTAACCTTCATCTCTCCTCAGCCGCCTTTAGTAAAACTTCGCTATAGTCCCGAACAGTATTAATCACAATAGTAGGTAAATGCAATAAATATTAAAGTTAACTATAGCAAAATATATTTTAGCTGTTGTGCTAAAACTCTAATTAATCTCATTAATTATTTAGCAAAAGCAGGCTAAAGTAGAACCAAATTAGTGATTGGAGTTTGTTCGTATTAATGTGACTGCGTAATGCAATCTGCTAAAATTTGTTTGAATTTTGGGAAGCGGGTTCTAATAAAGCTTAAAGGTAGAAAAATTTTTGATACTTAAAGTGGAAAATGGCATACCTTATAATAAACCTGCCGACAAACATACATTTAAATTAACTTTTAATAGGATATATAGATTAATGACCCAGCTAGGAAGAAATGAGCGGCTTTTTATCTTTGATAGGTACTTTAAAATGCACTAAATTAAAGATAAATTATATAGGCTTTAAATAATTGCATGTTATATCAAATGTGTGAATTTCAAACCCAAATATATTGTGCTGAATCTGTAGTAGATATGATGCTTTTATAATCTTACTATCACTCAGGAGGCAGTAGGATTTACAGTCGGGAACAGGCGACACTTGTGTAGCAATTTAAATAGGACGTATATAATACAGGGCGATAACATAAAGTCGATTTAAATAATTCGTATAAAATCATAGTGAGGTGAAGGTAAAATTACAGAAATCGAGAAAGTCCGGACTCGATAAACATAATTATAGCCAACACTACACAAAATAAGAATTCATAGCTACACACGCAATCGAACGATTATCCGACCACTAAATCGAATGTATAATACGGTTACCGCATCGAATAGTAAAACAACAAGAATATACTACAAATGTATACATGTACTTCAATTAATTAATGATATGAATATTAACAATGATATGTTAATCATAATGAAGAAAAGAAATTATATGATTTGCGGCAAGGTTAAATTATGATTCAGTACTATTTCAAGGGGGTGTAAGAGTTCTCACAGAAAACTCACGGGATCCAAGTCAACCTCACCGGTGCCATCTGCTAATCAACAAATGAAGCTTTGGCACCCACCGACCTACATTGAGCAAGCATGGTGAGAAAAGGCCAAATCCCCTCATATAAATCTACCTGATTGTGTGGAAATTTTTAGGGGAGGCCTATGTCCAACCGTGAACGTCTATGGGTTGACGGTGATGTTTTTCAAGGGAATTTAGGAGAGTCTTATAAGGAAATCCATCGAATATCTAAAAAAGCCCAGGTCAACCTTATCTTTGTATTATACTAAACAACAGACGAGGCTCTGACCAACCACCAATTAACACTGTGTCAGCGTGGTGGGTCCAAGACAAAAATCCTCTTCAATGAGAATCTTTGAGGGTGACCTATGCTTAGGACCAGGCGTTATGTTTCTGCTAAGATTCTTTCAACGAAGTGATATTTACATTGATTTTAGATTAAAGCTGTTCCGCTTTGCTAGCTGTAACACTCCTGCAACTCCCATTGGAGAAGAAATTTTGGAAAATCCATTCTTAACTGACCTACACTCGGCAAAAGGAATATTCATAGGAAAGACTCTGGGCTCTATGGTTCGAGAAATATCGTGATGTGTCTCGACATAGGTGGAAATCTCTCATAGATACATACTGACTAACTTTTTTCTAGGTCATTTATTATATTGGTTATCAACCTGTTTAAGTATCATTTGTAACTATACTTAAATGTTGAAATAAATACTTTTGTTTGCAGGTATTTAAACTTAGTACAACGAATTCACCTCGGATATTCTAACACTTTCAAAGTTCCTTACTTAAAATAACTTCAAACGGCGTTTAAGGTGAAACTTAGCTATAGAGTGGTATTGTATAATACATAGTTCTAGAAAATTGTGCTCGATATTATATCGTATAACGACATTCAGTCGCAAACCAACTATGTAAACTGTCGTAATAACACGAGGCAAGTTTCTTATTAGCGACACGATCGGCAAGTGGGTCACAGGCCAACATTCGCCAACCCAATTAACTTTGTATCAAAATTTTGTTGTATACAAACGTTTCACATATAAGTAAATGAAAGAATGAGGACAATGTTTAGAATAAAAAATAACTAAAGTAAAAGAGGCTATGCTCTTAAACGAGTCACATAACTGGATCTATTACTATTTCTGCCGTTAAACAGTAGTGTGCAAACATGACCAGACCTAACACAAGCTTCAGTTGGAAAAAAGCCACCTCACGATGATGATGATGATGTTTCAGTTAGTAAGGTAGTTAGTGAAATTACAGAGCACCACCACATTTTGCTGTTTATATCAACCTAACTAGTGCCACGTTGTTATTGGTAAGAGTATCATTATTAAGTATATGTCTCAGTCACATAATGGCTATATCTAATAAAAAAAAGCCATTAGTTACTAGCATGATATAAAGGTTACATGTACGAAATATAAAATACATATTCTGACCGTATATTGTTATAGATACACTAAATACAACCGCCATGGAAGTGTAGTATTTTTTGGACGTCTGTAATAAATATACGTTTCTGAGATCTTAAGTTTAATCCTGGAGGATAACATTTCCGGAAAATATCCTCCTGATAGATAGCGAAAGAAATGATATAATGGAGTGGATCAAGCTTAAGTACTATCAGTTAAAAAGAAGCTGAAGAATGGGATAGTTTTTCTTGTCTCGTAATGATTGTCTAACTTTGTGGATATCTTTCTCTTTCTTCGTACAATTAGCTAACAGTAGATTACTGGTTTCACTTGATGTTAAATGATATATAGCACTATCTAAATAAACCATTGGTATTATAACGGAGGTTTACAATAAGATAACAGCTAATAAGCAAGATTTTTGTATGCGGATTTCTAGTGCTGAATTCGATGAAGCTGTAAAAATCATCAAAGAGCCTAACTAAAAATCTTTTGGATCTACTAAACTCCACCATTTGTACGAGTCTTCAGTCTGAAGAAGGCAACTCGTGATACTGGTGAATAAAACCAGTGACCATAATCAGTTAGTCGCTGGGCCATGGTCATATTCCGTTGTAAACCATCCGAAGTAATTAACATGGTGTATAACAAACTAAACATTTTTAATTGAACAAAACTAACACGCCGGTTCTATATTACCTTGCGCAGTGATTAATTAAACTGCGGCCAAGAGTTCCTGTTTGTAGGTTATAACTGCGGAACTTTAACCGCTCACCGCAGATATTAATTGTTAGGGTATTCGTTAAGGCTCGGAGACGGCACACAAAACTTTTCATATTTACACGTCACTAAGAAAATTATTGTGCACTAACATCGATGTTACAAGGTAAGCTAAATTCATGTAAACAATTTTGTAGTTTCCATTTATTGAAAAATCTAGTGGTATCTGTGTACTTATGGGCTTTTGTTGTTTTGATCTTCTAAATAAATCACCTGTGCTTCAAACAGTATCCATATATTCTCTAAAAATTCACTTACAATCAATAAAATTAAATTAACAGTTAACTCCGCTGTCAGAGAAATCTAGGTGATTTCTTCTTTATGACTCCCCTTTATAGAATTTTATGAAAGCACCACACGGCATCACGATCTGGTTTCCTTCCATGTATTGAATGATTAAACAAATTAATAACACCATATTTGTTTATAAATGTAGGCATCAGGATCAGTAGTTTCGTTTTCGAGTGTCAGGTGAGAAGAAGACGAAAGGATGATGTAGAAAGTCCGTCCACAGCAGCGGTCGCGACGGTTTTCTTGTGGTGCTGGATACATGGTACATACTGTTTCCACCGAGTCTGACCTTTCAGAAAACATGGTAAAGAAAGCAGATATGTTTCAACAACAGATTTTCTAAACACGTATCTGCCAACATTCAACTTTGACTCTTTGACGTAGTGGGAACGTTACTTACCTAACGTTGCCATTTTCAAGTATTTAATTAAATGGCGGTCGCATTTCTATGCGTCTTTCCTTCCAGATTACCTCAGGATAGAAATTTATAATATACTGTTTCCTGACTGCTTTGTTGACCGTAACACCCTCGCATCTCTCTATGGGGAACAAATATTGTAAAATCCATTCTTAGCTGATCTATGCTCAGCAAGAGGAATATTCCTACCAAATTTCAAGTTTCTAGACCTTATAGTTCCAGAGATGTTGTGATGAATCTCTACTTAAGTGGAATTCTCCTATATAAATAGATTACTAATATTATTAGTTAGTTTCATAGCCAATTAGAATTTTGTTTATTAGTAGTTATCTGTATTACGATTGCAAAACTCAGCCCGAATCAATAACAAGTTGTTACCAAAAATTTATTTTTATATCTCCCTACATATTACACATTGTAAATACTCTGTATTTTTTTGTTTAGAATTTATTACATTAGTATAGGGAAGGAGACGATATAAAGGTCCTTCGTTTTTCACAAACATTTAGGGCGGTGTAATTCATACAGCGCAGTTTTATGTCATCTGGTAACAACAAGGGAAAGTTTTTATTTCAAACGGTTGGTAATATCTGACACTTATTGTTTTTTCTGTATGATAAATTGGTTTATTTATGTTACTATATTACAGGATATTTACCTGGTCGACAATGATACACGCTTTCCACAACAACAAACCACCAAACTCTATATTTACAGCATTACATTCTACTGGATAACTATTGGTTAAAAAAATATCTCATTCGCTATGGTATTTGTTTTAAATTTAGTATCAACAAACTAGTACTAAATCATGATTGGATTTTTCCAGGTAGATATACTGCGTTGTTTTTTTTTATTTAGATTGTGTATGTCGACAAAATAATCACAATTTGATAGCCGAAGCGTTTAATAGTGAAGTATTTTCCTCATGCAGGTTCACGTAGAGTTTAATTTAGTCCAGACTACGTACATAAGTATTTTAAATTAAAAACAACAATATAGCCGGCAACGGAAATTCAATTCATGTAGTGTACGTTAATCTTAAAATTCTAGAGTCGCGGTTAGTTTTCATTTGGTTTTAAACTTGATTCAGAAACTACTGGATCTACTTTGTAGTACACAAGTCTTATCTATTTCTTACTTAGTAAAAAATTACTTTTGGACGTCATATAGTTAGTGATAGATGTAAATGATTCATTTGTAGTACTCGTCCACCTGTATTTGTTTAAGGAGTTTGTGTATTACCATCGCGACGTAATGTCGGTGCCCGTGAAATTATTCATGACTCCCTAAAATATGTTCGTGCGAATACGAAACAAGGAAAGTTTTATTAACTTTAAGAAGTTAGATTAGCGTTTATCCGAAACATTCACCGCGTGCTTAATATTATGCGGTGTCGACTTATTTTTTTTTTAAATTACAGTAGTAAAGTATAATTAATAACTATTTACATATTGAAGAGATATTAAAATGCAATGTTTATGGTGTATATTGCTGCATCGCAATCTTATGCCGTAAGCGCCATCGAATTTAATTGTCGAGGGGAAAATCTACAAAAGATACCTTGCCCCTAAGAAAGAACAAAGGCCGAGGGAGTTTTGAGGGATTTCCATTTATTAAAATCATAGTGATCTTCAGCGCCTATAGTCCCCGACTACGCCATAGAACCATCGCCGTGTAAATTCCAGAGCACTTCCATTTATCATCAACCTTGGTCTCCACAGCTTTGCAACTAGTAATGAAATTGAACCTCTTGCATTTTAAAGCAGTAAGTGCAAGGTGGTGCTATATTATCTAGCTTAATATGAAATAATATATCAATAAGTATCAAAAGAAGGCGATATACAAAGCAATCATTACCTTAAAAATATTTGTTTACTCAACTTTAGTAAAGATGTCTACAGGATTGCAGTTTCTTTTCTTCTTTCCATTAAGCATAACTGTTAGGGTATTTGTAGAAATCGTATGTATATTTACAAACATATATTTCATCTTAATATTAGTAAAAGGTTATCTTGCATGAGATCGGCCCCTTCGTAACCTTTATTTGACTTCGTTAGCTGCTGAGACGTCCGAGTTGAGATTTATGACTGCGACTGCTTCACTAATATTGTTTACTTTGGTAACGGTCAGTTTTATTACGACGGGACCGTCCGACGGTTTTATTTCGCTCCAAGCCATTTCTATAAATTAACATTGTGATAAAATATACTGTAAGATGTAATACAGCTACACCTTCATCTAAATTTCGATTAGATTTTTTAGTAGTGTTAAAATATTGTTAACTGTTTACATTTAGAAGGAGATAGAAATAAACCCAATTGCAGTTTTCAGATGTGATTTCTAAATCAGCAAAGTTTCAGCTTTCAAGAGAATTTGCATATGTTTTAATAGAAATTTTAAATTCATACGCCATTCAAATACTCGTATGTATATGTTTGTTAAATAAAACTTTTTAAAGCAATCTAAAAATTATGACTCGTTAAACAAGGTTTCATCTGATTGATATCAATTTAATATCAAAAGCAAAGTCCTTAATGAATTTTAGTGTAAACATGCTCGTAAAGAATTTAAGGTAAACACTGTTGCTTCGTCATAAATATCTCAAAGGAGCGTCATAAGTTTACTTATTATCCTAATTTATTTTGGTAAATCGATGTGAAAGTAGTACCTAGCTGTAATTACTTGCCTTTGTTGTACTTTACACTTTGCGAGCTTTGAAATTTAAATGAAATTCGTCGTAAAGTTAGAGCGGCGTGGTTATAAGACTGTCGGCCCTGAGGGGCACTTACTTTAGAACAACCTGGCCTATGGAGTGGTTCGTACTGAAAGTTTACATAAATTCAAAATTTATTTCCATGTAAAGGAAGGAAAATTTGACACTCAAAAGGAGATTACCCTAAAGATATTTAACTGTAGAGTTTGTATAAGAAAATGAGTTACGAATATAATGTATATATACTCGTATTAACAATGTTAAGTGACGGTAGGTCTTTGTTGCTGTATAGGTAGGTACTACACTATCTTTATATAATATGTAATGTATTAAATGAAGAATCTATAGACAAGAAAATGTTCATGCTATAAAACGACGAGCGGAAAGTTTATCTGATGTTAATAACTCATAACAATGTGGTGTTAGTTAGAATATTACATTCTGCACCACATTTTGGTCATTGCCTTAAGACAAGATGTGAAGTCTTGTTACCGCAGTAATTTCACTAAATGCAGCGCTTTTCAAACTGGGACACAGTAATATTTGTATAGTACTGTTTGGCGGTAGAAATAGGTACTGCGGTGTTACCTACCTAGACGGTCTCCGGCAACACTACTATTTTATATCAATACATATTCTTGACAACCGCTCATCATCAGCCGATAGACGTCCACAGCTGGACATAGGCTTCCCCAAAGATCTCCACATAAAGTCAGCATTGCATATGGTACCGCTTAGCACTAGGAGCTGTCGTATGTAGGTGATCGTATGGGGGATTTTGGTATATTCCAATACTCTGGCCCAGTGCGAGTTGGCGAGAGCCAGAGCCTCGTTTATTCATTAGCATGGTTCACCACGAGCAGGTGAGATTGGCTTAAGTCCTTTGAGCTGTTGTGCGGGACCTTTTACAACCCATTTGAAGATAACTGCTTTAAAATTTAGTTGAAATGGCGATTGAGAGGTGGTCTCTGCCTACCCCACTGCGAACGAGGCGTGATATATATGTATGTATGATATGGCGATTATTTATAATGACACGAACATAAAAATATTTCGTATAGTACAATGGTACGTATGTCGGCACGTCGCAAAATGGAAAAGCAATATCCGATAATAGTAATTACTGTCAAATTGCCATAATTTTGGGATGAAAGGGGATGAGTACAACTTCGTACGATATAAAAGCCGCCCAGCCGCCGAATGCCGAAATGACATGTCATTTGACAGTGACAAGAGCCACTTAATGTCGTACAGGCATATACTCTGAAAGGTTTCAATATTACCGCCTGAATATGTATAACGTTTCAGGACTTGTTTTTATTCTGTTACTAAATTATAGTCTTTGCTATCGGTGGTTAATCTCTGTTGTGGGAGACCGTCTGGAGGACGCGACAGCTTCCATTTGAAGGGCGTGATACTTAACGTCTTGAGTGAAATCGTCGAGCACAATATAGCTCAGTGTACTTCATCTTTACTGTTGATAGGTCTCTTGCCGGGGAATGTCTTGGTAGGTATCACCACAGATCCTATTTCTGCCGAGAAACAGCAGTGTTCAAACATTACTGTGTTCCGGTTTAAAGGGATTCGTAGCTAATGAAACTGCTGAGGCAAAGATACTTAAGGTTTAATTTCTCAAAGAGACGTGCACAATGTGTTGCTGTGTATAATATCCTTACAAGCGCCGTGTTATTGTGGACACGCGTATCACTTACCATTAGGTATACGTCTCGTTTATGTAGTCGCTTTGTTAAAAAAAATATACAAAACTGTGTATGTACGAGACTAATTGACTTTTTCCATTTTGTCGCAGTATCGTCGGCGCAACGCGAACTGGGCAAGGGCGTTCCCGCAAACGCGTCCGCGACCGCCACGCCCGGTTCCGGTGATAACGCCATCCGGTCCGTGCCTGCGGCGGATGGCCCCAGGCCCACGCCGCGAACGGGACCCTACTTCGACCTGGCCGCCTCCAAAAACGTAACAGCGCTGCTCGGCAAGACCGCATACCTGAACTGCCGAGTGAAAAATCTAGGAAATAAGACGGTACGTACCGACATAAATAGACCTGTTGCTAGGTCAACAGATATTAAAATATTAGTTGAGATCTACTGAACCTAACCCACCAACAGGCATTGGGCCAGCGTGATGATAACCCAAATACACCAAATATGAACCCCTACAAACTTAGGGTTCTTTTGAGGAGGATTATGTCCAACAGTGGCAGTCTATCGGCTGATGATGGTCATGGTGAACCTAAACAGAGCAAGATCGTATTTTATAGACTATTACAAGAAATCTATGCCCAGCATTAGACATCCATAGGTTCAGACGACGATAATTACTAGACTAAAATATAAACCAAATAATTTACTTAATTTTTAGTAATTTATAGACATTTTCATCCTTTCATACAGACGCTTTATGTACTAACTAGTAAGTAACTTAACTATAAGATAGTTACTTATTACTATATTAAATAATTACACTTCTCTTTAGATGGGGAAAGTCAAACAAGACTTAGACTAGGTTTCTTATAAGATTTCTACAACATATGTAATTTATATATGTTAGTAATTCTATAGAGTGTACTATATGTTGATATATAGCGAATATAGTTATTTTTTACTATGATTGATAATTCAAATTAACTTTTTTGTTTGTTATAACATTGATTATAGTACAAGGTGATTTTAAAACAGTTTGCTGTCACATAAGTTATTCACCTAACTTTTGTGTATTTTTTTTTTAATTTACTTTACTTACTCTCTCTGTATGAATATTGCTTCTTATTGTTTCCCAAGTTGTTACTTCATCTTATAAATTAGTAAATTAATCTCGTCACTGTTTTTTCTACAACTCTCTACCGCTGACGCTAATATGAGAACTATCTATCACTGAGAAACATATAAAACTCTAAAGTTTTTCTGTATCTATGATATGATGGTGCTGGTGGCTCTCAAAATGTATGTATGTAGCATGTAAACTTATATTTCAGCGTTAATAACGAGGTCTTGTATACTTAATCTCAGGTGTACGTATGCGCGCTAACCAGTTCCCCTTTCATCCAAAGGCGACGTCCAATTCAAATGGCGGTGTACCAAAAAATTCTCATTCAAAATGAAATATAACAATGGCACAATGCAACTTTAAAGACCACCATTGTGACTCCAAGTTTATAAATAAAACTCTCATTAGGCGGTAGCGCCACATCTCCATGAGTAAGGCGACGTAACGAGTTACTTTTCTCCGTCTACACTATTTTATCTTTTCATAGCTGCTCTTAACATTTGTGCGAGTTCACTTATATGTGTGTGTGTGTTATTTTTACAATAGACTAACACTTGACCCCAATCTAGAATAATAGTAAATGATAATGGGATGTAGGTGATGGGAGAAGGGCGCTCGCACACGTATCCTTTTTGATTTCAGGGAGAGAAATTTTAGAATAAATACCCTGCTTTTTTAGTAGTTAGGGTCATTTTTAGTATTTGGAAGGATCGCAGTGACCATTAATTTTGATGTTTGCATAAAGAACTCCCCAGTACTTATGTTTTTCTGTTATATGACTTAACAAGTAGAGAAAGAGAAATTAAATCATGAGTGAATAGATTGTTTCGAAACTTTTGTATATAAGTTTACTTTATAACATGGTGTAGAAAAATCAACTTTTTTTCTTATATCAGTACAGTCAGTCACTTAAAACGGTGCGTATAAAAAGTGTAATTGGGTTAACCTCACCTAACTATTAGGGGTCATAATTATTGTTACAATACGCCCCGCTAATGGCGTCTGCAAAATTGTTACAAAATTGCTCTTAAGCGTTTACGAGCTCGACTTTAAGTCTACAACCGAGAGCTATTGTAAAACCACTTAGAGATAGTTAGTTTTATGGCTATATGACGAGGAGATACAGGATAACTTAATTTGTTACAAGTATTTAGAATTGATCGCTCATACTGAAGGTTTAAAGTTCAAGATGCTAAGCGGAAATAAATACTACCTTAGTTGAAAGGGTTAATCATTATTATAAATATCGTGATATTTCGAGATGTCTATGGTTTAAAGTTGTAAATAATGATATTTTTGCGTCTAGATTAACATGCAAGTCTCTTGGGTTCGGCACAGAGACATTCATTTGTTGACCGTGGGAAGGTACACCTACACGAGCGATCAGCGATTTCGTGCTATTCACCTTCCACACTCCGAAGATTGGACCTTACAGGTGAGAGGAAATACATCTGTTAAAGTATTGTTTAGTATCTTATACTATTAAACAGTAGGACTGTTTCCTTTAGACGGCATCCAACCTGTTCCCCGCCCGCTTTGTTGGTGGTAATATATAATTAGGTTTGAAATTTGTTAGAAACACTCCCGCCCTGCGGAGTCCAGCCACCCTCGCGTCCCTTCAGGTGGAATGAGTTTTATAAAATCCATTCTTAGTTGATCTTTAAATGTCAGAAGCAATACCTAAACTTTGTGTCTCTATGTTTAATAATTTCGGAGATCTCGCGATGTGTCCATGAATCTCTGGATATCTACGTATATGTAGATTATTGAAACATCCAATGGAAATGGTGTACTTAAATTTATTTGTTTTTTTTTTTTAATTCAATACATTTCTTTTAATAATCTTATATATTAGAATAGCTGTATAAGTTCTACGGTCGTTAAGTTATTATAAATAGTTTGTAATCTTGGTAAGTGAGCATAAAATGATTCTAAGGCGTCCCATAACTGTTAACTGCAAACGGCTGAGCGTAAAACTGTAGTTATTACGGCGCGACGACGGAAAGGGGCAAAAGGAGGGATGGAAGTGGAAAAAAAAAACAAAACGGTTAAAAAAGATTACTTTATGGTACATTTGTTGGATATCGCCGGCGACGTAATGCGCGATACAGAAACTCGCATCGCTGCGGTAACGACATTAAAGAAATTTATTAGATTATCTCTTCAGAATTGAACTTGGGACTTGACACCGAGTGTCCTCACTCCTGGTGTTTTGTTCAGTAGACTGTTAAATTAAACTGCGAGCGTGATTCGGATTCAGTAGAATAATGTAATTGTAAATAATTGTTACAGATAAAATATCCACAGCACAGAGACTCGGGGATATACGAGTGCCAGATATCGACGACCCCGCACATGAGTCACTTTATACATCTAAACGTAGTCGGTATGTTTTTTTAAAAAAAAACTTCATGTTATTTCATATGATTTCAACAACTTAAATTATTAATAATTTAACAGAAACTGCAAGGGTCCAAAAATATAGATGTCTCTCTATAAACGTAGCAAATGTAATTTTCGTTACTTCACTTACAGCTTAATCAAACGTCTATGTCTTTATTTATTGAAGGAATTTTTTTGTTTTATTTGTCAACGTATGTAATAAAAGCTATAGAAATATGAGTTTAAACAGATAAAACTAAAAACCGCATGTTTAAATGAAGAAAAAATATATATTCAACTCTACAATCTGTTCGTGTAATGGTTTACGATTTTATACGTCATGAAAATTTGAAGGTTGTCTTCAGAAAATCTTATCAATTCTTTATAGACGTATAATGTATTCATTTTGAAGTTATTAAGGGTTATCTCTTGATATAATAAATAAAGTTATTTACACTTTAACGGTTAATATCGTCGAGTTTAAACTCGTTTGGACGTTGATTCGGGCTTGATACAAACAACGTCTTCTTCTAATTAATTCCCCTCGATTTTAATTAAGGAAACTGTTTGCGCACACCCCTTTTAATTATAAAGTGAGGGGAAAAAAAAAATAACGTTCGCGTAATATTCGTACACAACAGGAAGATTATAGCGTATTTTTTTTATTTCAGAACCAACCACCGAGATAATTGGTGGTCCGGACCTTTACATAGATCGCGGTAGCACCATAAATCTCACATGCGTGGTGCTTTATTCGCCGGAACCACCGGCCTATATATTCTGGAACCATAATGATGCGGTAGAAGATATTGAATTTATTTACATACCTTGTTAGATACTTTATCCTTTAGAATTTTGAAATATTCATCGAAATATCATAATACTATTAAAGAAAAAATCACATATGAATAACTAACAATATTCTCTACAATGATACAACTAATATTTACGAACTTGCTTGGTTAGTTACAAACCACACCTAGTAAAATTCAACATACAGAACCCATCATTCAGGACGAGCGCACTTTGCTATATTCACTCACTATTGTCAGTAAAAAATACTTAGTTTTTATAACACGGACGAACGAGACATACACCTGATGGTAAGTCACTGCATCACACTGTGCTTGTCGACTTGAGTCACAAAACGTTAAGTTTCGTTACTCCAGTAATTTTACTAGTTACAGCGCTCAAACTGAAACAGAGTATTGTTTCCACACTACACTTTAGTGACAGATATATAAGCTGCAGTGTGACAGAATCTCCAGCAACAGAACCCTGATACAATTTTCTTCTATGTTAATGCTAATAGCGGTGTGTATAGATTATGAGTATGTAGATTTTATATTTATCAACAGATAATTAGCTACGATTCCCCTCGTGGTGGTGTGTCGGTGGTGACGGAGAAGGGCGAGACGACCACATCCTTCCTGCTGATACAACAGGCGAGGCCGTCCGACTCCGGAACTTACCAGTGTAATCCTAGCAACGCACAATCCAAGAGTGTCATGGTTCACGTTTTAAACGGTGAGTCAGTTAAACTCATTACTACAGACCATATTATAATACTAAAACTGAACTTAAAAAAAAATTACAAATATTTCCTTTTTTTTCTGTATAATATGAGTCTGAATGTGTCACATGTAACAATCTCGTTATGTAACTTCATGTATTAATATTATATCTAAAAAATTATATGGTGCTGTGTAACATCCTAACTAGAGCCACGTTATCTTACTGGTGGTAGATATCTCTTGCCGGAAACCGTCTTAGTAGTAGAGTGCATACATTGTGTTCTAGATTGAAGGACACTGTAGCTAGTCTAAATACTGAGGTAACGAGCCTTAACAACTTATATCTCATGGCGACGAGCGCAAAGAGGTGCACTACATATCATCCTAAGTATCGCCACTTACCATCATTTGTATATCCCGCTCGCCCCATCACTTTATGGTATAAAAAAAACTTTTTTTTTTATTTCACATAGTAATAAGCTTACATTATTATCGTGCAGTAAATTTTCAATTTAACTGTCTCAGCTTTTTACGGTTGCCATAGAATCAGAGTATAATTATGTGTAGTAATTAGCTGTTCTCCGCTTTCCTGGATGTAGCACCCCGTCTATCCATTTTGGTGGTAACCTTCTTAAACTTAGGTGATCTATGTTAGATAAATATAATATTTCTACTAAATTTCAAGTCTGTATATGCCTTATGTTTCCAGAGATATCTTGATGAGTCTCTACATAGGGAGAAATCTCTTATATATATTACTTCCTGTTGGAATAGTGTATTATCTAAATTGAGTAACCCTCTTTAACTTCTAAAAAAAAAAAAAAAAACACAAAATTTAATATATACATATTTATACAGTTATAAAGTTTCGATATAGCAAAGACAAAATATTTTTTTTTAATGAAAGTCTTACAATCTGTATCCTTACTGTTCTGTCTTATAAGCTATCCCTATCGCCTTTTCGCTTCATGTCAGACATTTATCCAAATGATTATAAATGGTATGGTAAAATATAATTTTCATGTTTTTTTTTATTCAATGAAAAGACGAGACTGGCAGAGCGTTCACCTGATGGTAAGTGATACGCTCATCTATAACGTGGCGTAAGTTGGGATGTTATATAAAGCACTATATTGCGCTTGTCGCATTGAGATATAGGCTTTCACTAGCTACAACCCTCTTCAATCCAGAACACTGTAATGTTTGTACACTACTGTTCTACGGTAGACGTAGGGACTGCGCGGTACTTATCCAGATCGTCTCCAGCAACAGAGACCTACCACCAGTGAAAGTATGCAGTAGACACGTCGCTACGTAAATGACCGGCCCCTCGTGACGGCGTGCATTGTAAAAATATAAATCTACATCTAATAATGTATCATTAATAAATCGTCAGTAGAAAAAGTCAATAATGGTGAGCTAATAAATCTTTCCTCGATCCGTGCCATTTACAGTTCGAACGGCGGCCCCGCCATAAATCAAACAAATGAAACCGTACACCCTTAATGCGATACAATGGCTTGATTAAACTCTAACTGATGCTGTTTAATTTGCAATCGAAAAGTTACAAATTGATAACACTAATTGTGTTATGTTAATTACAATACACGAACACTACAACTGTAATAAAGATTAATGTTATTGTTAACTGTAATTGAAATGATAGTTTTGAATCATTTTTTATAGTATCACGCCTTTTTCCCAGTAGGAGTAGGCTGAGGTGAATAAACGCTCACTTTTCGCCAGATGTGGTCAGATTAGGTCCCATGTAACAGGGGGCGAGCCTGTTGCTATTTTATTGGGACCACCACACACACACAAAGATGTTTCAGTGTGCGGGTTTCCTTACGATGTTTACCTTCACCGTTTTGTAATTCGCTGTTGTAATCGGAAAATGCCGAGATTTGAATCTACGACCTTCGGAATGAAAGCCGCATTCTCTAACCATTAGGCCAGCGAGCTACTTATGAATCATATGCAATCGATTGTTGTTGGTTTACTTGAGAACGGTTTTAATTTTTGCCAAAGAAGCAAATTCGATTTTTCCTTTGTCAGGTGAGTATCCGGCGGCCATGCAGCGGGGTGGGCAAGCCTTCGCACCGACCTCGCCGGCCCACTGCTTCGCACTTGCCGTCAGCCTCCTAATCACCCTCTCCTGACAACTATCAACCATGGCGGTGTAAATAGACGTTTGCCGTACTCCGTAGTTAATGATGATACTTGTGACCAAACCTCAACAGCCGTCTGATCACAAATCACATTGGCGCGCAGGTGAAAGGTAAAACATGAAATAATCGCTATTTTATAGTGTCGGGTTGTGTTATGTAAAATTAAATATTAAAAAAAAAAAACCCTGAGCGAAATAGATCAAATGCTTCACTCATATATAAATGTAAATATCGTTAGTTAAGATATTCAAGTGTCTGTTTCTGATTTCACTGTGTATTTTGAGTTATTAAATGGAAACTCGTGAACATAGCAATTGATGATATAAAACAACATGACTACAATGGCTGAACACCCGGTCCGTGAAACAAAATTAGATACCAGAGTTGCGGTACAATGTTACCGGGCATTATTTACCAACTAATGTGAATGAGATGTTAACAAATTGGCTAATACCTACGGAGACACATTGATGATGACAGGAATGATGAACAGCTGACAATACTATATTAACACATGTTTATAGAATACATTGATTGTACATAGACGTGTAACGATGAGCAAGGATATACGAATCAATATATCTAGCTTTATTCTATATTAAGATATGTAAATTGTAAGTACATCGCATGAGTACCTTGTGGGGGGTTACTTTTTAAGTTTATTTGTAAATATTGTATCCTTGAAAGATACTGCACAGGCTCTTGTATAATTTATAGATACCTTTGCATTCGTATATGAATATGACCAGCATTTAATATATTCATGTGGGCGTAGTGTTTTATTATTCAAAGCATATCTCTTTCTGTTTATATCGAAATTTATTAAATTTAAAAATTATAGTATCGATTGAGTATTTTTTTTTTCTTCTTATTGTAAAACCTTACAGTGAGGTATACAAAAGGCAGGCTTAATGCCTTTTGGTATTCTCTACCAGCAAGCCAGTGAGGAGATGTGTTAGGTGTATCACATACACTTTTCCATAAAATATTGCATTTTTTTTTAGTTATTATAAAGTATCTAAATCTTAAAAAATAGTACTTTAAAAAGTTTATAGTGTTTTATTTATTTTCTATACTAAAAAATGATTATGATTGTGTTAAATGAGATGTTAAATGTGAAGTTTTATCGACCCTTTTGTCTTTTATACTAAATAAAAAACAGCCTGTGTAGTAGAACTTTCGTGTACCTAAAATCATAAATTTAGTAAGCGAAGTAGCGATAAGAGATTATAAAAAAAAAAACTAGGTGGCGAATATTAAGATAAATTAATTTATATTTCGTACTATTTAAATAAGAACATTTTCCCCTTCCCGCGTGAAATATTCAATATACGACTCGCGCGGTCTCCCTTTACTTACCTTTACCCTCGTTAGATTTAGATTATTCCATCACACGTTTTCTTTTAAGGCTTGTGTGGATAGAAAATATTTTTAATTGAACAATTCTAGCCGCTACCCCCGTCCCTCGTCTTATATGAATGTCACCTCACCCCGCGTACTGTGAGGTATAAAAGTGCTTTTAAGGACAGATACTGTCAATAAATCTGAGTAATTATTTATTTTTTAACTATAGCCGTTAGATACGATTGTAAATAGTCATCTACATGTTGTCCAATAGAATCTCCAGTGAATCACGAGTCTCGGTGTAACATTATCTATTGTATGAACTATTTCACTGATGTGGTTTTCTTGGAATAGGGTATGAAATAGAAAACTTGATATAACCAGTTATTATTATGTCAGAAGTTTATTATTGTATACAAGTAACAATAGTATTTAAATTTGTTGTATGTATCATTGTATTTGACTGCGCCGTGTGCGCACCATCAAAATACATGTATAATAAACATTATAAAGAAATAAAGTTTTGAAAAAAAAAAAAAAAATGGCCGTACCGATTTTTATTCACCTCATTCATGTAAATGTCGAAGAAAAGATACGTTAGCGATTTACAAAGGGAAAGGGTAAAAAAAATAAAGCACAGATAACACCCGCCGGCGAAAGAAAAATGAAAAAGAGAGGAAATGTATTTATAGATTCATATTACTCCTGAGCAGAGAAAGTTTTTTTTTTTTTTGTTTACATAGAGGAGAAAAACAGAATCCATTTGTTGGGAAAAACAGGGTCGGAAAGGCGGGCGGCCCAAACCCCGTCGTATGAATACCTAATCGCACCGAGAACAGATAAAATATGTATTCTCTAATTCACAAAGACTTCAACATGTGATAACGTTATATTTAAAAAAAAAACAATGTATTTCATCTGTTCAGTAACTTAAATTTAAATGTTATGTCACTATTATATCACTTTCAAGTGTGGAAAATCCTGATGATTTTACATCGAGTAAAAGTTTTCAGTGCTGTAACTTTGCGTGGTTAACTTCGATCATTACCACTACACCACTCCCTCTTTGAGCTTACCTTGGAACATATTTCTAAAGTTTAAAAGTATGATATATACTACTAATGAAAGCACTCCTTGATATATTTAGATCTGCTAAATGGTTAAGCATTAACAGTTTGGGTGGAAAATTACTATAATCAAAAGGTCGATCCCCATCAAGAACCCGCAGCAACTAAAGCTACTGCTAGAAATGCGCCTCTCCCAAAATCCGCTAAAAGGTCCAGCTTTTTGGACCACCTTCAGCTGAGTTCAACTTGGTAAGCCTTCATCATAATATACCCTTAATATTATGATATTAAATCTACGAGTATTGAAAAAGAAAACTTCAGTAATTGAATCAAATGGAAGACATCTCACAGAAAATTTATACAAGACATTTCAGATAAGGTTTAAGGAAATTGAACATCCGCTAAAAATACAAAAATATCCTACAGATATTCAAAAACAGATAAAACTAAAGTTGTTATTTGTTTATTCCTATATAACAGAGTTTTTTTAAATAATTAATATATCTAAAGTCGATAAATTAATCATTTATATATGTATATGTGATCATATAACCTTTAAGGTAATACTATTATAATGGTAATGGATATCACATTAGGTTGATGTTTTCGATTTACTAATGAGAAAACCAAAAATCTATAAATCAAATAAAATATACGTACTGATATATATGTAAATTCTTATACACATAACTCACATATATATATATATATATATATATCTCTGACCGTCTCCAACTACACTGATATGCACAATCATTCCGCACACAACCATACAACGCGCCTGTATTAGAATACACGCGTGAGCTTTAATACATATACTAAGAAACTTAGTTTTATTTACTTTAGTAAATATGTACTACTTTATGCTATATACTTTATTTAATATAAAACCATTGCATACGCCAAGATCTTACAATGGACATACTTAATGCTTAGAGGCATTCTCTACCAGTACAAGTAGTGGAGAAGGATGAGATGTATCTATTCTACATTGCGACGGGATGAGTAAGTTCACCTGATGGTAAGTGATATATCCGCTCCTAACAACGTAGTACTAATTAAGACGATTGAATACCACATTGTTCTGGTCGCCTTGAGACATAAGATGTTAAATCTCAAAGCCCTTTAAACTGGAAACCAGTAATGTTTGCATAATACTAGTTGGTCGTCCGCAACAGGAGTTGCGTTGGTACTTAGATGGTCCTAGGTAAGAGAGACCTATCACCAGTAAAATATTAAATTTATATATAATTTATATACATATATGTTTATTAAAATAGTTATTATGTATATATGAATACATATATATTATTGAAGTGTAAGCACAACTGAACCTGCCTCCGAGCCGACCTAATCTGATCGTAGTGCATCCTGCTAATCAACAAACGAGGCTCCGGCTCTCACCATCCCTCTGGTCCAGCGTGGTTGGAAATAGTCTAAATCCCCGTCTTTGGGGGAGGCCAATGTCCAGCTGTGGACGTCTATGGACTAATGTTTGACTGACATATATTATTATACTTACAGAAACACAAGGAAGAGCTGTGCTACGATCTGGCTACTCAAAAAGAAACTAGAAACTAGTGGGTTTTAAGTGGTTATGAAAGTTTTGTCGATTTATTATTTATATGTAAAGCATGAAAAATAATTAAGGCATGTCGATTTTCTGAAAATCGCCCTTTGCCATTACGTAGCTTAACGATTTCGCGTGTAAACTCGTAAAGGTAAAGGCGGCCATAATCACCAGAATCGATCGCTTTACACGCACCTATTTCCCTTTATGCATGCTCGGCGCTTTACCAAATTGCCCCGCGTGACTTGCCTAACTTTGGCTTTGGGGCAGCGACACAAAAACACATTGTTGTGTATTTCAAATTCTGTAACAGCAAATCCGTTTGTACACCGCCCTTTGTATAATTAGAATAACGCAAAAAACGCCAACCTCCATTCCTATTTCGTTCATTTGTAAGTACAATTTTACCAAAAATCAACTAAACTCAAGATCATGTATTACTAAAATATTTAGAGATATCCTTTACCTTTTTCCTTTGCCTCATACCTCTACGGCTATGTAAATTTAAAAATATATTTATTTCTTCTTTTTTCCTTATACAAAATACTTAACTTAAATACATTGCGATTGGTTGTGTGTAAACTTGATATCATTTTCTCATCACAATCAATCAATATCGAGTTTAATTAATAATTTTTAATACAAATTACTAAATAATACTTAAATAGGTAATATTGAAAAATATTAATATCGTAAACTTACAAAAAAATGATAAAAGTTTCAAATGTATACTTTGTATTGATCAATAGAATTCAATTAGTCAAGCTCGTCGATCATCAAAATCAGTTCTCGTTTATTTTGTCCTCAAGCTCTAAAAAAAAGATACAGAGGATATATACTCTGCGGATAGGAATATGAAGATTTTTTTTTTAAATATATAAACGTTTAGCCCCTTTGACAAGCAGTTAATCCGGTATAAACAACTGCAAAGTGAACAGTGGCATATAACTGACTGTGCTGGCGCATTGCCAGGCGTCCGTCACTGTGCGCCGCACTCCAGGGCTGGATGACCACTCACTGCAGTATACCTTCATATATAACTTAATCTATATGTTACTATGAAGCAGTTGGCTACTAGTTGGAGCTCGCAGATATTGCTTAATTAACTGCTTTATACATACGTATATATTTAAACTGCTTATAACTAAACCTTTCATTTATATGCACAAAGCATATGTAGCACGAAGATTAGGTACGT
Source organism: Troides aeacus (assembly GCA_033220335.2). Lineage (NCBI taxonomy): Eukaryota > Metazoa > Arthropoda > Insecta > Lepidoptera > Papilionidae > Troides > Troides aeacus. The sequence continues at coordinate 2,866,597 of CM067275.1, read as the reverse complement.
TAAGTGGTAGCCTTGTAGTGTCGGGCTAGTAAGAATAGGACTAAGGTAAGCCCTGCTTGTCGTAGAAGGCGACTAAAAGGGTCTAGAACTTTCGCGGGCCTTGAGGGTGGGGGCCCTTATTGCTCAACAAACGAACCTGTGTGGGACAGCTTAGGAGGTTTAGACCCCTCCTCAGAGACGTGTCAACACAAAGTGTAGAGGTAACGGTGCGTTCTATAAGAGATCTCAGAGCCTCTCTTAATGCACTGATACAGAGCACTGACGGGCTTTTAGTGAGTAAAAATCTCACATAACTATTTAACTTCCCTCCAGAAGCAGGGTATCTTTCGAAGATTTCCCCCCCGAAACCAAAAAAAACACAAGGTACGTTAAATTGCGACTACTGGTCATAAGTGGGGAAACCATCTACATAAGTACCACAGTTCCTCCTTCTGCATTGAATCTAACTTGTTCAAACATTGAATTTAAGTTGTATACTCTGTCTTAAACAAGACTTTTTTATCGAATGGTTTAACTAGCTTCAAATTCACATGATGTTATTATGAAGCCTAGAATAATCTAGCTTTCATACAGCAAAAGCTGGTATAAGACGTTAGCATTACAGCTGCAGATTTCAAAGTTCTATCTAAACTAGTTCGAATGAAATCAGCTACAATCTATCAAAGGTAGCTGGAATCAAACTAAAGACTTCATTGTTGCATTTGTAAGCAAGATACGAGTTATTTTACATTGATAGTCGAAACTTTCACATTGTCTCCTTACTGTACTCCATTATTAATCGATAGATACAGCCATTGAAAGTGAAGGCTCAGTATTCAGGCTTTTGGCAAACAATAAATTAATTTAACATAGATTAAACAAGTATATAAATATCAAAGATTGTTAAAATTTTCTTATTCATAATACTCTGTCTATGTTTGGGATTGTGGAAGCACATTGATGATTATTGGCGATATAGCATTGGAAACAAAGGGTGTGTTTAATAAACCCTGTAACCATCATTACTCTTTTTTTATTTTATTACAAATAGAAGAGAGTGAGATGTTTACTGATGTAAGTCTGCTAGTAACAACTGTAATTTCTAGTTTGGATGATTGACACAAACCCACATCGCTTTGTAACATAAGATGATAAGTCGTAATACCCTAGTAATTTCACTAGCTACAACGCCTTTTACGGTGGAACACAGTAATGTTTGCACACTACTGTTTGACAGCAGAAATTGTAGCTGTGGTGATATCTATTTAGAGTATCCGGCAACAGGTATCCACCAAAAAATATATATTTGTATAAGTATTTACTAGATATCATCCATCGCTTTGCTGGACCACCGCAACTCTGGAGAAGTTTACTGGTGGTAGGTGATTGCCGGAGATTGTCTGAGTAGGTAACATTGCAGCCCCTATTTCTGCCGCCAAACAGTAGTGTGAAACATTACTGTGTTCCGGATTGAAGGGAGTTGTAGCTAATCTAATTCCTGGCGTAGCGGGGGTGCCATGCTTACCATCTTAACTAGCACCACGTTATTGTTGCCGGGCGTATTACTCACCGTCAGGTGGACGTACCGTTCGTCTCGGCTCGCTGAATTTAAAAAAAAAAGATAATTTGTAAAATAATTTTTTTATAATGAAGGTGGCGCTGAAAATTTTATTGTCAATTATTGCAGCTTCATCAGACTCAGGCCTCGCGGATCCGGTATGCGCGAGCTAAACCAAAACACAAAAACTAAATATATACACTTACATGTAGATAAAGTTGTATGTAAAATAAGGAGGAGAAAGGCGAGAAAATATTGGATGCGGGGAAGGGTTGGAGAGGTGGATAGTGCTATAGAGGAAGAGATAAGGGGGGTGTAATCAAATATATACATAGATAAATAGACATGAATTTAAGACGTGCATGGTGCGCGTCGGGTGGCGACAAAGACTAAGGTCATCGGAGAAGTTTTGTAAAATCCATTCTTACCTGAGCTCTAAATAGCAGAAGCAGCTGTCATCATCCACATTGAACAGTCTCGCGTGATAGAGAATTAATCGTAAATCGCAGAAGCAATATCTCTACTAAATTTTGAGCATTTACTTTTAGTAGTTTCAAAGATCCCGTGATGAGACGTTGAATCTTTTCACATCTCCTATATACACAGAAGATTTATAATTAACGTACGAACTTCTATTAAACGAGAGAAGATAAACATGGATATGAAGAAGCTTTAAAGAAACAAATACATGTGTAAGATATCTTTCGATTTATATACGTAGATAAACAAAGATGAATTAAATGAAAGAAAACAAAAGTATTTAACTACGAACCCACCCTCTTTATGAATGGTAAAGAATTTGCGGCAATAAAACATCGCATCCTTTATATGTTTTGAGTGCCGTATTCTTTGTAATAAATAGCAGCCATTTGAACCCACAAATAAAGGAAGCACGAAGTAATGGCACCTTACTTTCATGATCTTTCAAATCTCGTTCCTGTTTTTATTCATTGAATTACAGCAAAACCTCCTTACAGCGCTCGAGTGCTTAGAAATTACATTAAACCTTTTCTTAAGCGAATAGTACTCGAATGCAACATGAGTAACAAAGTGTTAGACAATTGTTAAACTTAATTTTTAGCAAAAATTTTCATCTGATAAATGGAAACTTTAAGATAATAAACTTGTGAAATGTAATCCTTAAAAAAGTACAAAACCTCTTTTCTGGCTTCTTACATTTACTTTACTCGAAATTTCCTCTTACCCTTCGGACTTCTATTGGATGTACTCCTAACATACAGTACTCGATACTCTGATTATCTCTTCCAGCCTTTCTAAAGTTTCAACCTTTCAATCTTTCAATAGAACAAATGAAAGCGTTTTTTTTTTTCGTAAATTATAAAAATTGACAATATTTTTCATATATGTATGCACTTGTTGGTGGTAAGTCTCAGTTTTCAGACACCGTCTAGACAAGTACCACCGCAGGCTATATCTGCCACCAAACAGTCGAATAGCTCTGCAGTTAATATAATTACTGGGGTAACGAGACTTAACATCTTATTCTTGGAAATGTGGTGCTATGAATACCGTCGTAACTATTACTTACCATCAGCTCAACGTCGCGATTGTATCATCGTTGCAATTTCGTTTGTTTGATAACTTATGCCCGAAACGGATATTGGGTACGATCGAAGCTGACGCAAGAGTACGCCGCCACTCCCGCGCCTCCTGCGCTGACGTACACATACACCTGGTGTCGTATCCCACCAGAAAGTGTTATTACTTTCAGAACAAATGTTTGCGTTGTCTGACAAATATTGAAATAAGTCCGGCGGGGCCGATCAATCAATCGATCATGACCCAAATAGTTGTTTCTTTCACGAATCGGGCGTAGCGTCGTTTTCAATTGAACATCGTTTTACATCTACATCAATCCTTTAAGATGTTTATTGTGTAAATTATACAACATTACGATGTTTTGTTGAATAATTTTAATAAATAAACAGACCTCTAACCTTGCTTACTCTTTATTTTCCAAAGCCAAGAGACAAGCGGGATGTTAAACAAATGATAAGAAAGTATGATATACATATCTTCACACTGTGTATACATATATCTAAAGATATATGTATAAATATATGTACAGGTAAATTTATACATATATGTATATTTATATGTATATATATGACTGCATATGACATATATATAGAGACGTTACTTTGTGCCGATAACTACGTAATCAGGATTTGGGGATCTGTAGACAATTTCAAGGATAGAACTTTTGCGGTTTCCTTTAATCTATTTCACTGATATACTGAGGTATATAGCATAATTAATGAAGCCATTAAAGTATTTAGGTAATGTAATATTTTGTAGTATTAATGTATCAAATGGTATTTATATTCTTCTTTAATATACATGAACCAATAATTACCGTTTCGGTATCTCTCATATAAAACCTTTATGTCATTCTTCGTTAAATTTGACGATGATGTTATTATATTATGTTTTTATTAGTGGAACGGTTAGAAATATTACTAATAAAGGAATAACTGTTACTAAAATTTGTATATACCAACCCGTTTAGTTTTTCCTTTATGTAAAATAAACTACTCGTTAATCATTCGACGTTGTTGCCAATTCTGACTTGCTAAATTAGTTTCGCAAACTCTCCAACCTCAAATTAGTACACTATTTACGCTTAATAGTAAGATAGTTAAACCATCTATCTCTTACAATATGGAGGTTGTCAAACTCGTTGATTTTTTTTAAGTAATTTCCTCCAAGTTTTTTATATAATAGTCTAACGGTGATAACAACGAAAGCTGACCTCTCTACCTGTGTGAGATTCTTAGCTAGGAAGATTGAGAGAGTCTGAAGTTGATCATTTTTTTATAAATAGATAAGGCATACCTGGAATTTAGTACTTTTACAATTGTAAAAACCCTTAGTAAAACAGAAATATTATAAAGGTATTTCTGTTAAAATGTTGTATTAAATTTAATTACACTAAGTAAACAGTACGGAACGTGTAAACGTTTCGGTCAATTGAAGCAGTCACCGGATACGGAGTGGGTTCATAACGTGACCTCGGACATCCGTCTGCCCGCCAAAACTGACAAGCTTTATATATACCAGGCAACGATGACACCCACGCCGATATACCGTCTTCGGTACAAGAGCTCTTTCTAAACGTTCGACGTATTGGTACGGTTCAAGTTATGATTGCCGCGGTATCGCTAGACGGGAAACGATCCATCTGCCAAAGTAAATAAATTGACAGTTTAATTTGCCAGCCACGAACAGACAGAAGTTATATATATATATTGATTATTGTTACAGCTGGAGGTGCTGTCAGACGAGCATTTGAAATATATGTGTTTACGCAAATAAAAATTCGAAACACTGTACAGTCACATCCGGTTCATGAATTGTGAAAATTGTTGTATTGAGAAGTGTTGACTGTGTATTACTGGTGATGAGGCTCTGTGGTCTTAGATCTGGATAGCTACTACCGTTGCTCCTATTTCTGCTGCTAAACAACAGTATAGGGGTTGTAAGGGATTCCGCACAACGACTTACTGGATCCAAACCAACCTTACCTGCTCGTGGTGCACCCTGCTAATCAACAAACGAGGCTCTGGCTCTACAAACTCGCATTGAGCTAACGTGGTGGACAATGACCCTAATCTCCCCCTATGAATCGCTACACGATCGCGTGAGGGAATCTTTGGGGGAGGCCTATGTCCAGCTGTCGTCTATAGACTGATGATAGTGAAACAATAGTATGCAAATGTTACTGTGTGTTTGAGTCAAACCGGAAGGTTTGAAGGGTGCTAAAACTAGTGAAAATATTGAGGTATCGTCACTTAGAATCACGTCTCAAGATGATGATTGCAACGTGGTGTTGTGTATATCGTTCTAACTAGCGCCGTGCTATCATGGTTAGGCGTATCACTTGCGATCAGGTGAAATCCTTAGCGAAATAAAACAGACGAACATAACGTTCATGTGATAGTAGGTCATACTCCTAATATGGGGCTAGTTAGGATGATATACACAACCATACATAGTACTCTATTTATGATAGATATCTCTTCGCCCCAGTAATATCATTAGCTACAACACCCTTTAAACAAGAGAATAGTAGTATTTCCACAGTATTATTTAGCGGCAGGTACAGGTGATCTTTATCTAGACCGTCACCGGCAACAGAGACCTACGTATATTGATCCACTGGTGGTGAGATATTGGATTATATAGAACTAGAAGATAGAAGAATATATAGAAGATGAAAAGTACTGGATACGTCGCATCAGCGTCGTCGGTAACGAGTGAACTTATTCAATTTTTGTGTTAGGATGCCTAATGTTTTTATCTAGATATTCTATCCAATGAGTCTGTTATTACTTACTCCGCATTGTCGAGAGGCCGGGCACGTACGCCCCGGATGCGGTGCTGATGGTTTTCAAGAACTCTCATTGTTTTTATTCAGCTTCTCCTTAATTAGTATTTGTTAGTGCGGGTATATAATGAAGCCTTTTCTGCAATAACTTCTGCATTCAATTCCGTTTTATAACAAAAGCCTTTTGTTACTACTATCGACTTCGCGGAAAAGAAATGTTTCGCTTCTAGTGATTTTATTATGGCTATCATTTTCTATCTTTTTCTCCTGCTTCTACCACTAGAAGTACACCCACAGCTCTCTGTTGGCGGAGTCCGTCTAAGTAGGTACTACCACAGCTCCTAATACCGCTATACAGTGCTATACAAACATTACTGTATACCGATTTCAAGAGCCTTGTATGATAACTAACGTCTCATGTTGTAGAGTAACGCCACGTTGTTATAGGCAGGATTATTTACTGCTGCTTCCCGCTATGTTCACCAGATCGTCGGACCACCTGGTGGGGCCCTGCCAACATTACGCCTTCAATTCGAGGACCTTGGTGCCCCATCGGCTGTCTGTCCCTCGAGCGAAGTGTCCTGCCCATTGCCAGGCAAGCAATCTTTTTGATTATGTCGATGACCTTAATTCTCCTGCTGATCTCATTCTCGCTCGTCTCATCGCTTGGAAGAATGAGACATGTACAAAATGATAATCAATATTGTTACTGTGAATGCTAATCATTATCGAAATGATCTCTATATTAACATCGCGGCAGTTGTCCAATCATGTTATAATTAGGGAAGCTAATATCTAGGTCATTACTTGTGTGACTAAACTCTTTGTTTTTTTGCATATAGTGCAGTTTGACGTGACGTTCACCTGATAATAAGTGATATACTTACCCATAATAACACGACTCTTATTAGAATGTTATACACAGAACCATATTGTGCTCGTCGCTTTGAGACGTAAGATATTAAGTTACCCCAGTAATTACACGAGCTACAACTCCCCTTCCCATTAAACCACTGTACCTACGTAGACGGTGGTCACCCTCAGTGCATTAGGAGGGGCTCCGAGATCTACGAAACGCACCGGTGCCCCTCTGCACTCTGGCTAAAACATCCCACGGAAGGGCAAAGTCCTCCTTAGCACCCACGCTGTGCTACAGCCAATGGCTCGAAAAGCTTTGAGTGCTCCCGCCCTCAAGGCTCGCGACCCTTAGGACCTCTTTACGACCTACCATACCCACGGCCTTTACGATGATATACATTGTATTTAGTATAACTCAATATAGAGCTTTTAACCTCTTTAATTCGCTCCCCGAAAAGCTTAATGAAGTAAAGCTATTATTATCAGCGAGCCTCATTAGATTTTACGCTCTATAAAAGCTAAATCGTAACCGAGGGGGCGCACAGTGGTGGGGTGAGATATAATTGTTTCTATTTTCAATGAATCTAAATTTGTTTCAGTACAACGCAATTATTTAATTCAAACACTTCGCTGAAGTACACGGACAATTATAATTATATGTTATTGATGATGATTCCAGGGCCTTACGTTATTCTATTACATATATTGAAAAGTTAAGTTTAGTTCTTTCCATACACATTGAGTTCATTATATTATTAAACGAAATATTAATGCCTCCATATGTCATCATCAGCCAATAGACCTTCACTGGATATAAGCCTCCAAAGATCTCCACATTGATATGTCCTACGCTGCTTGCATTCAACACATTCCCGAGCATGGCATCCAGAACTCCCTTGCACTATGGGCCGTCGTTTGTAGATATTCATATGGGGAAGGGATTTGGGCTATTTCCCACCACGCTGGCCCAACGCGGATTGATGGGAGTCAGTACCTCATTTGTTGATTAGCAGGTTGACCCAGCAGCTGAGGTTAGCTTGGGTTTCGTGAGTTGTCCGGAACCCCTTACATCCCTATGGCATACATTCCGGGCAATACTAATAAGACCAAGAATTGAGAATAAGGTTTGAAAGAACTTTTCTTTTGTCATATTTTTTTTCATTCCATAGAAAAAACATTGCTTATTAATACTGCCAATCAGTAGTAGACATTACCGTGGTCCAGTTCGAAAGGCGCTGTACCTCACTAGGTAACCCCAATTTCACTAAATTGGGGTAACGATCAATATATGTCTTAAGGCTCGTTGAATAAAAAAAAAAACGAGGTCAGAATAATTTTAAGGTTCAACTGATGGTGTTAAGATGTTATATATTGCACCTTATAGCGTTAGGCGCGTAAGACATAACGTGTTGACAACTCATTATCCCAGTAACTACATTAGCTACAGCGCTCTTCAAACCGGAACACATTAATGTCTGCACATTACTGTTTGACCCATCTAGACTAACTCCAGCCACAGAGACCTACCACCAGAAAACAATTAGTGTTTGTAATGATTTAAGGTAGGGGTGTAAGGGGTCCCGCATAACAACTCATGAGACCCAACCCAACCTCATCTGCTAGCGGTGCACCCTGGTAATCAATAAACGAGGCATTGGCTCCCACCAATTCGCATTAGGCCAACGTCGTGGGAAATGGCCCAGATAACCCTATATGAAACCCTACAAACGAAGGGCCCTGGTGCCTGGTGATGTGGGCGGCATAGGATCGATGTGGGGATATTTAGGGAAGGCCTATGTCCAGCTGTGGACATCTATCGGCCGATGGTGGAGATTATTTAATTTAAAACATCCCTACGTTAAATTAAGCTAAACGAATATTCAAGAAACATCAGATAGGAAAGCTGTAAGAGCGGAAGATCCTGCATCAATAAGTTCGCTTTTGTTTTCACTTAGAGACCACCCCAAGGTGTTTCAGTAAGTTTCACGTCCGAGATCCGAGCAAACCGGGGGTAGGTTGGAACGGGCTGCAATTCAGAGCAAGTGGTCCACACAGTAAATACTAGTATTTGTTGAATACTCGACGGGCGCCTGGAAGGCGAGTGGAGTCTGCTTTATTTGAATAATTTGATTAAGCCGATCCGCGGTGTCAGATCTCACTGTATCCTGTGGATCTTAACTGTACTGCAGTAAGAGTCAATCTTGCACTATACCATCACAAAATAAATTTATGTTTGTAAAAGCTACAGTTTGGTGCGGTCGTCTGTTTATGTTTTAAACTTCCATCCTCAATTTTTAACTTCAACGTAAACTTAATTAAACGAGGGAACTACAATGGTAACTGTTGGATTTACTGATGGTAGATATCTGGTTTGTCTCCAACACTCCAGTCCTTGAGAGAGAAGAAAGGTTGCATTCTAACACCTTCAAAGAGGATCCCTTTAGGGCGAGTTTCCAAGGTTGATCCTGGAGAGCAAAATTCTTGGAAAACGGACTCCTGGTAGATAGCTCAAGAAATGGTTTGATGACATAAAGGCATGGATTGGGTTTGGATACCAGCAGTTAAAAAGGTTGGCTGAAGATCGAATTGATTTTCTCAGTCTGATCAAACTTCAGTTTGAAGAGGGCACCTAATGATGATGAGGAGATCTCTGGAGGTTGTCTAAGTTGGTACTACCGCAGCGCCTCTAGCATCCGACAAACCATAGCAGCCAATTTACGTCCCCACTGCTGGGGCACAGGCCTACCCTTAATATGATGGCGATTGGGCCATAGATACTACGCTGGCCCAATGAGGATTGGTGACTTCATACACCCCTTAGAATAAAATTCTCTTGAGACAAGACATTAAATCTCTTTACTCCAGATATTTTCCTAGCTACGGAGTACTTCGAACGTGAACTACTGTTTGGCGCAGAAATAGACGCTGCGGTGGCATCTACCTTTTTTGTTTGTTTCAGGGGGAGAATCTTCGAAAGATACCCTGCTTCCAAGGTGAAATTAGGGTTATGTAAGATTCTTACTCTGTGGAACTTCCTCGGTTATCAGCATCAGTGGATTTGGAAGGGCCCTGAGATCTCTTATAGAACGCACGGTGCTCTTATACACTTTGTGATAATACGTGTCTGAGGAGGAGCCTAACCCTCCTAGGTACTATCGCTGAGCCATAGGCTGTCCCACACACGTTCATTGTTAAGCGATTAGGGCCTCCACCCGCAAGGCCTGCGAAACTCCCAGACCCTTTCAGTCGCCTTCTACGACAGGCAGAGCTTACCTTAGTTCTATTCTTAATAGCCCGATAATAGTGCTTCCGGCAACAGAGACTTACCATATAATAAAAATACTTCCGTAAACAATTTATAACTACAAGTCTTCGAAACTGAGCTTCGCTGAAAATTTAAACGCCATTTAATTTACTGTTTTAAAGTAAGTAATGAAACTTGCCGTACCAAGTTAGTTACTCTTTGTGTAACACAGAGTTTGTTGCTTCTGTTAAGTCAGAATTCTTCCATTATTGCTCAGCTAGTACACAGCCTTCGAAGGAACCTTCAAACTTAAAGTTACATATAATATAAGTACTTCCTTTATATATATTTATTTTTTTATGGTAACCGATTTACTGCCGAATACTGAATTGGTTATAGATTTTTTGTAATATAAAGCACATTTACAGGTGGCAGACCTATGTTGTCGAAGACCGTTTACGTTAGGTTAGTTCCGTAGCCTCCTATTGATTTATGGTACAGAAGGAGGCTGCTGAACGGAATCGAAAGAGGATAGTCTCGCTCGGAGATGAGAGCGCCGTGGCATTGGCGCGCGGTATCGCAGCGCACCGATGAATGAACCAAAGACCCCATTATAGCAGAGGAACACCCTCTGCTATAATGGGGTCTTTGCGGTTGTGGGCGGTTACGATAGGGTTTCTAATTGCCTTCCAAACGACCCTGTGGAGGACTTGGTCTCCAGTCATTGTAGTACTCACAAGGCTGGTAGGGTCTGCGTACTGCAGACTCCGGGACGGGCTATCTCAGCATGGCGTTGGCGAGACCGCAGTAGTGTTCTGAACGGAGATCCCGCGACCTCTCAAAACGCTGAGGTTGACCGAGGGGGTTTTAGTGGGTAAAAGTCTCCATATAAATCTGACTTCTTCTCAGAAGACAGAGTATCTTTTCAAAGAATTCCCTCCCACGAAACAAAAAAAAAGGTTAGGGTCGGGGTTAGCGGTGATAGCTCCTATAGCCGCCGACTAACAGCAGTCTGCAAACATTACTGTGTCAAAGTTTGAAGTGCGCTGTAGCTAGTTAAATTACTGGTGTGACGAGACTCAACATCTTATATCTCAAGACGATAAGAACAATGTGATGCAGTGTATAAAACCCTAATACCACGTTTTTAATGGAGCAGGTGTAACACTTACCATCAGCTGGACTTCCCGTTCTTCTCGTCATAAATAATTTGTAATGAGTTCTGTAATAAGTTATTGATGAAAAACGACTTTGATATCACTTTTCTTCACAAAACTAAGTTGAAACACAATCAGAAGAAACTTAGATGTACAATTTTTTATTTTTATCTTAAAAAAATGTTTCTTATTCCGAAATGAAAATAATCTCAATTTTATTGTAAAGATGATTGATGATTGGTTAATGGGATGGTAATAGTGAAGGAGGAAAATAGAGAGAGAAAAGAAGGAAAGAAATAAAATTGTATGATGATGGAACAGAAAAAAAAAGAGAATGTTAAATTTCAATTTTGACGCCATTAATTAACTCTGCACCTAAGTACTGTAGATATTGAACTTAAAACAAGAATTGCATCGAAGTGATATATCGAAGTTAACTTGGAAATCCTTTGGTCCCGCAAGAAACGCCTGAAACGTTTTCCACTTCACACTTCCAGGGCCACCGATACGACGTTCAGCAAATATACGTTCCTTCAGCAAATATAAGAAACGTCGACGGCGGCCGAATATACTTTTTCAGTGATTTTCCATGTGAGAGTCGCGACACTACTAGTAAATATTAGCATTGGATATTTCCTTGTAATATATTACGAAGATAAAAATCAATAGACATATGTATAGTATATATTTTTTATATTTATATGTTATTAGCTTTGTTCCTACCCACTTTGCTGGCTGTAACTCCGCTGCTAGTCTCTCTGGGGAAGGAATTTTGTAAAATCCTTAGTCGACTTCTAAACGGCTCAAATCTCCTATATGTACTTTTACAAACAACGGCTTCTAGGGCCCGGTGATGCAGGCAGAGCAGAACTGAGGTGAAGATCTTTGAGGGAAGCCTATATCCAGCAGTGGACGTCTATTGGCTGATGATCATCATCATTTCAACCGATGTTCGTCCACTGCTGGACATAGGTGTTTTGCGATGCGCTCCACAAACCAAGGTCTTGCACTATTTGAATCCTGTGGGACCCAGCGATTTTTTTTATGTCCTCTGTCCACCTTTTTTTTTTTTTTTTTTTTTTTTTTAACGATGGGAAATGCATTTATGCATCCCGCCGCGTAACGGGCGGGTATGTGGGACTCGCCGACGGGCTGCCGGAATACCCACTAAAACCACATCGACTCCCGTCCTCAGCGCTTGTGAAGGACTCTGGGATCTCTAAAAGAACGCACCAGTGCCCTCCAGCGCGGCGGCCACAACGGGCCAGCTACCTTCGTCTGCCTCTACGGCTTCTCCGACGAGCGGGATCTGCGCGTTCCCTGGCTCGCTCAGCATCTTCCTTTACGAGCATTACTGTGTCGCAAAAGGAAAGGACACTGTGCCACGCTTCCCGGCTTCTCGTCATCGCCGCTACTACGGCCGCCGGGGAAAGGTCTTGTCCGATGTTTTGGACGAGGATCCGTCGCTCCGACTCCCAAGCAGGGCAGTGTTCGAGCGTGTGCTGCGCGGAATCCTCGGCCGCTCCACAATGATGGCATTGCGCCGACTCCTCCCTGCCTATCCTGTGCAGATACTCCCCGAAGCAGCCATGTCCGGTGAGTATCTGCGTTAAATGGTAGGTCACCCGTCCGCTGTTCTTCAGCCAAGCCGTTAAGCTGGGCAGAATCGCACTAACCGCGCGCTGACGAGTATTGCGAGGTTCCATTAACCTTTCTCGCCAACGCCCCATTGCCCGGCTTCTTTTCGAAGCTCTTCGACCGTCTCTTCTGGATCATCGGTTTGGCGGAGGATGCGGATCTTATGAAAGATCTCTGCGTCCATATCCGCCATGATGTCCAGAGGTGGGAACCGCGCTAAGAGTGTGGCCGCCTCGTACGAAATCGTCCTGTATCCTCGGGCTACTCTAATCGCAATAGTGCGTTGCGTAGCGTTAAGCTTCGCCGCCCGACGCGGTCTACGCGAGAGTATGTCGGCCCACACAGGAGATCCGTAGAGTGCGACAGAGCGCACCACGCCTGCATACAGACGGCGGACTTCTTCCCTCGGCCCTCCTAGATTCGGTAGCAGTCGGTGCAAAGTACCCGCTACCTTTTGAATCCGGGGGACGAGACGATTGAAGTGCTCGACAAAGTTCCATCGGCTATCTAGTTCCAGTCCCAGATACTTGAGGTGGTTGCCAATTTGGATACTTACGTCCCCGACACATAAAAATGTATCGGGGGGTTTCTCCTTTAGTCTCGGGCCGTGAAACCACATCGCTCCGGTCTTTTGCGGTGCCACTTGCAGTCCGAGTCTCCGTATTCTGCCGATAATCATGGCAACCCCTATCTCGGCTAGCCTTGCGGTCCCTTGGAAAGAGTCCCCCTCAGCCAATATTAGCGTGTCATCTGCGTAACACACCATGTTTACACCCGGTGGTAGCACCGTCCGTAGTACCGCATCGTACCCGATATTCCACAAGAGCGGTCCTAAAACTGGCCCCTGCGGAACCCCGCGCACTACGGCCCTCTCTTGTAAGCTTCCGTATCTACCGGGGTAACAGATGCTTCTGTTTGAGAGGTACGCCTTCAATACGTTCCTCAGGTACGCTGGAACTCGGTGGTAGACCAGTGCCTCATGTATGACACACCGGGGAAGGGAATTGAAGGCATTGACAACGTCGAGGCTGACTGCTAAGACAATTCTCCTTTTGGATATCGCCTGGTACGTCAAGGTTCTCACGTGGAGGATGGCATCCAGCGTGGAACGCCGCCGTCGAAATCCGTATTGATGGTCCGCCAAGTCCGGGCCTCTATTCCCGAGATGCGTGTTTATTCGAGTGGTTATTATCCGTTCGAATAATTTACCTACATCGTCTAAAAGACAGATTGGTCGGTAGGCTGCCGGTTCATCCACTGGTTTGCCCCACTTGTGTAGGAGCACCAGCTTCGCCCGTTTCCAATCTTCCGGATAGTAACCGTCTCGAAAGCAGTCGGTGAACAGACGCCGCAATCTCGCACCAAGAATCGGTGTTAGGATTTTCCAGGCCCTACCTGGGACTCCATCTGGCCCTGGGGCCGTGTTCCGAACTCCGATGGTTTGTACCGCCTGTCGCAGTTCTGTCTCCGTGACAGAGAGCTCCTCCGACCATTCATAGGAAACTATCAGCGCCGTTCGTTTTTCCTCTTCATCCCAGGGTCCCGGGAAAAGCGTCTCCAGTACGGTAGACACAAAACCAGGATCCAGGGTTTCCGTGAGGGGCGGAACCCAAGGCCGCAACTTGCCGAGCACCATTTTATAGGAACGACCCCACGGGTCTTTGTTTAGCCCCTCAATCAGGTCTCTCCAGCTCCTGGTTTTGCTTTTGGCGATGGCATCTTGCAACGCCTTGGTCGCAGTACGATACTCTCTGTATTTGCCCTCTCTCTCCTCTATCGAGGAGTTTTGACGTCGCCGAGATCGCGTGTATCTTCGTCGTAATCTCAGGCAGACCGTGCGAAGATCGGAGATTTCTTGTGACCACCAATATGCCGGATCTTTCCTGCCTGTTTTGCTTCGTGGCATTGCCATATCACATATGGTTTTCATATCCTCGCGGAGTCGAGCAACTGCATTATTCAGGTTTTCGTCCCTGCTAGGGCATGACCAGTCCACCACATGGGCAGCTGCCATAAGTAGGTCTTGGTTGCAGTGCTTAAGTGACCATCGCCGTAGTGAACATCTGTCGGAACGACTATTTATAGCTGTTAGCGTGGGCACCACATCGATAATAATGTACCGATGGTCGGAGAGGGTCTCCATCTCCTCTGCAACTCTCCATCCTACCACTGAGCGCTCGGCGGGGGGTGTCGCCCATGATAAATCCACGATCGATTCCCCCTGCCAGCGCACGCAGGTGCTGACTGAGCCACTATTAAGTAGTCTCAGGTCCAAGCCCGCCGACCATTCGAGAACTGTGTCACCCCTTACGCTATCTCGTCTGCTTCCCCAAGCCCTAGAGTGGGCATTGAAGTCGCCTAGCACGAGCACTGGGCGTGGAAGGCACCTGCGAACATAGCTGGTAACCCTATCCAGAAACCTCTCGAATTCAGCCAGGCAGGAGTTGGGTGAGACGTAGCAGCCTATAACGACTAATTGGCCCCATTCCACCGCGACGATGCCCTGTTCAGAACAAATTCTGGAGCACGGAGGGTCTCCACTTCTTCCTCCCCAGTAGACAGCGACCGAGCCTACTTTGTCACCGAACCACCGTGGATGGTTTGGGATGGAGTAGGGCTCCGCCACCACTGCCAGCGATGCAGAACACTCAGGCAGACTTTGCAAGAGCAGATCTTGTGCTGTCCGGCAGTGGTTCAGGTTGCTCTGTACCATCCTGTATAGAGACCTAGCCATGACCAATCTCTATTGTTTCCTCGGAACAGTGATAGGACGAAGCGGAAACCGGAGTTTGCGCAGGCCTATCTATTTGTTTCGCACGGGCGCCCGATGTCGACCTTTCGTCTCCTCTGTGACCCTTCCTTGTGTTTGGAAGGAAGCACTTTCTACTGCCCAGGCGATGGTCAGACTTTTGACCACGATCCGCGCATAGGACACATTTCGGTGCCTTCGCTTGGCATT
Organism: Troides aeacus; assembly: GCA_033220335.2. Lineage (NCBI taxonomy): Eukaryota > Metazoa > Arthropoda > Insecta > Lepidoptera > Papilionidae > Troides > Troides aeacus. Next base: position 2,850,856 of record CM067275.1, on the reverse strand, counting down.
CTCTGGCTTTATGGCCTGGATCCCCGCATATGTAGCACATTGTGCTTCTGTCTTTGGTGCTGGTGCACTGGTATCTAGAATGCCCGATTTCCAGACACCGGAAGCACTGCAATGTCGGGCACTGAGTAATTGAACTCTGGCGATCACCCATCCCACTTTGACCCGCTTCTCTACGGCAAGTCTATGTACAGCCATGAGCGGGCATCGAACCCATGCAGTCCCGAGTCTCGTGAACCACCTGTGAATTTAACCCACTTTCACGGTCTCGATTGAGCAACCTCCGGCTTCAGCAATAGCCTTGGCAACATCCTCCTCGGTGACAGAGTCATCCAGATCTTTGACCCGGATCTCACCCGTTTTGTGGGGCCGCGTTACCCTGACCCCCGTTTCGTATAGGGCTTCCTGCAACTTTGCAGCGAGTGCGTTTGCTTTATCAGCGCACTGCTCGCCTTCCACCTCCAGCAATAAACCACCGTTTAGAGCCTTCTTTTGCTTAACCCCAGAGATTCCCAGTTCGGTCAGGTTCACTTTTTGTTTAGCCATCGCCATAGCCTGAGCGTACGTCATAGTGGCCTCCTCAGGGACTGTGACCGTCACCGCTGCAGTTTTCGGAACTTTAGGAAGCTTAGCCTTCTTCTTTCGCTTCTTTTTCTTCCCTTTACGAGGCCTGGGTGTCCTGGTTTGTACCTTCTTTTGTGCTCCCTGCCCTTGTTTTTGTACGGGTTCCATTTGAGTGCCAATTCGCTTTGTCTTATCTTTGCGCCTGGTCACTTCGCTCCAGCTCGGTTCTGGCAGTTGCGCAGACGTCTTATCGACTGGCTCAGTTTTTCTCTCTAGAGGCGGCCTCAGAGCCCTGTCGGGGAACAATTCTGCTTTGAAGGCATTCAACTTTCTGTCGATCATAGCCCCAAACCTTGACATCAGTTGGCCTTCGTCCGCCTTACGATCATCTCCACTAAGATGTGTTACTGTTCTGGGTTCCTCCTTATTTTGCCGGCGTAATTGACACACTTCCTTCGTCAGTGCCTCAATTTGCCCTCTCATCTCGGCAAGTTCATTCTGGAGCAGGGCATTTTCTTGCTCGAGGTGACTCGGAGAGCTGCGCTGCACCAGTTCCGCTGCGATGGCCTGTATATGACGCACCGACAGTCTCAAGGCGCGCACGAACTCTCCCTTCAGGTTTTTAGACCTGTCTGCAACGCTCTCGATAGTGGCAAGGCTCTCTGTGAGTCGAGAGCCGAGATCGCCAGTTGGCTGCTCAGCCATTTCCCTCGCGAGTTCCTCGACTCTAGGAAGCATCGCCTTTGTCCGTGTCGTTTTAGGAGGGTCGAGAGGTACCACGAAACATGTATCCTGAGTCCTGGCTGCTTTTGCTATGGGCCGATCACCGTCACTGCTTCCGCTCCCCGTTTGCGGTGCTCGCTTTCGCGAAGCAGCCAATGATGCCCTCGACCGCCACGAAGTTGCCGTCCTCAGGGAGCTATCCGAGTCTTCTTCTTCCGTTGAGGTCCTCAACATTTCGAAATTTTGAGTTCTGCCCGTCGACATTTGTTTTGATTCCGTTTCACTAAATAAATCATTGTCCGGTATGGGTATGCTTGGATCGTGTTTACGAAGGCCGACGTGACGCCGACCTACGAGGCAGTTGTCGCCCACTGCAGAGTACGGAGGGCGGCCTCCTGCTGCAGTAGCATCCGCAGATGCTGATGCAGCAGGAGGGCAGGATTCTCCCTTTCGGGTACCTGCCTGCAGAACACTTTCACAACTGGCCTTTTTCATATTCCTCATCGATGCTCCACATCGTCGTCTCTTTTTTCAGGGGTGAGCTCCCCTGCCGGCTGCTCTTAGTCTGCCCCTCCCCTCGAGCCTTCCGGTGTGAGAGACTCTGCCGCTATAGCCTCGAGGATCATTGGGGACGCAAGCCCCCCCACCACGACAAGGTGGCAGCCCCCGGGGGGGGGTCCTCTGTCCACCTAGTTTGGGGTCTACCAACGCTGCGCTTTCCGATGCGGGGTCACCATTCCAGCACTTTAAGACCCCAACATCTATCGGTCCTTCGATCTATATGCCCCTCCCATTGCCATTTTAGCCACGCGACTCGTAGGGCTATGTCGGTGTCGGTTCTTCTGCAGATCTCCTCATTTTTACTTCAATCACACAGAGATACTCCAACCATCGCTCGCTGTGAATCAGCTGATGATGAAGACCACTAAACGGAAAAGTAATATCTCTACGATATCTTGAATGTTCACATCCAATAGTTTCGGAGATCTCATGAGGAGTTAAAGAATTAATGAATATCTTGTATATATAGAAGATGTTCATGTGGAGATCTATGGCGAGGCGTATATCCAGCAGTGGACGTCTATCGGCTGATGATGATCTAATGAAGATGATGATGGTGATGAGAGCCAGAGTATTCTGGCCGAACATGACTTATGAGATCTCAATATTGCATAACACCTGCAGCCTATTTAATATTAGGTGGACCGGAAAGTAATGTCGTTTTCTTACGCTAAATACAAACACATACATTTTTAACGAGTCTTTATTTTTAATCAATGATGTATTCCCCATCATTGTCAATAACCTTTTGCCATCTAGTGAGTAAATTTTCAATCCCTGATCGATAAAAATTAATTGGTTTTTCGGCAAAATATCTAGAGATGGCATTTTGGATATCATCCAAATTTGCAAATGTTTTGCCACTTAAAAAGTGTTGCAGCGCTCGGAATAAGTGGAAATCCGATGGTGCAACATCGGGCGAATATGGTGGATGAGGCAGCACCTCCCACCCCAATTCATTAATTTTTTCTAGAGTTCGCCTTGCGCAGTGCGGTCTTGCATTGTCATGTTGGAGAATGACGCCTTTTCGGTTGACAATCGCTGGCCACTTTTCAATTAAAGATTGATTGACTCGCTGCAATTGTTCGCTGTAGAGGTCTGCAGTAACAGTTTCTCCAGGTTTCAGTAATTCAAAATGAACAATGCCGCGAATACTCCACCAAACACACAAAAGCGCTTTTTTGGGGTGTAAACCTGGCTTAGCAGTACTCCGAGGGATTTCATTTGGAGAGAGCCACTGCCTTTTGCGTTTTGGGTTATCATACAGGACCCATTTCTCATCTCCTGTGATCAAGCGATCAAAAAACGCTTCTGTGTTGTGTCGTTGAAGCAATAAGTTGCATGTGATTGATCGGTTAGCCTTATTCTGTTCGGACAGATTATGCGGGACCCAAACACCTGCTCTGCTTACTTTTCCAATCTGCTTCAAATGTTCTTGGATGGTCGACCAAGGTTTGTTGAGACTGTTTGACAATTCCTCGATCGTCTGACACGGATTTGCTTCCACTTCCGCCCTTAACACGTCGTTGTCTAACGCTGATGGTCTTCCTGATCGATACGAGTCGGAAAGATCAAAATTACCCGATTTGAACTTGGAAAACCACCTTTGGCATTTACGAATGTCCAGTGCATTTGGATAAACATCGCAAATGTTTTTGGTAGCAACTGTTGCGTTATTTCCCTTGCGAAACTCAAAGAGCATGCAATGCCGGATGTGTACCTCTTCTGGTATTTGGCTGGCCATTTTACCCAAAATTACAAAAAAAAATTGTAATTCAATTGTCTATAAGTAAAGACATCACTATAACCTCACAATGTCTTTGGTACGCCTCTGAACAAAACAATGAGCTGACAAATGACAATCAAGTATTGGCATGCGCAGAAACGACATTACTTTCCGGTCCGCCTATTATAAAACTCTAAAAGATTGGTTAGTGAAACTTGTTCTTTGTAAGAAATTTGATGATAATAAATAACAGCAGTGGACTTCTATTGGCTGATGATGATGATAATGATGATGATATTAATAATACTATGAGCTTTCATTTTATATTGAGCAGTATAAAGATGCTTGCTTTTTGATAAAGTTATGTACCTGTTAGAGTCGTCAATATTACTTTAGATATTAGTATAAGCCATCGAATATTATTCGGTATGAACAATACTTAGTATAATTATATTTCTGTGTTAATGTATAAAAGATCATATTATTGTTATAAATAAAGTAACTATAAGTAAAAATTTAACCTTAATAAGAACAATCAAATAATTTGATACGATTACATTTAAATATTAACCTTCTATCAGTAATTTCACAGAGTTTGCTAAAAACATTATTCCGTGTTCGTACTGAATGTTTAACGGCGAGTTTCCACTCGAAACCGTTAGTTTAGATTCTGCGGCACAATTTAAACACTAGCTGGATAAAATTATCTAGCTCAGGAGGTGAATGATGCTATCTCATACCTAAGGGAGAGGAATATACTTCAGTTATCAAAAGGTTTGCGATTCTCTTGATGCGATATTTAATGTTTAAAAGAGAAGTTATAAGTAAACATAGTCATCAGTGCGATGATTACCTTACAATATTATAGTTTCAATATGATGAATTGGATGCTGTGTATTTTGCTCTTATAAACGACTCTATTTCGTACTGATTACTTCTGTAGAGCCACAGCGTTGGTCCTCCACAGACCCGTGTGTAGTTTAGTATGAAAGATTTATAGCTATATCCGCATACATTTTAATTTGTATAATTTTGTAAGAAATAATTATATTACGTTGAATGAGCAATATCAGTTTGATACAATATTAAGCAATCAGTGGAGCCTGCTGGTAAAACTATAAATTACATGGCCTTTGGCCATTACCTTCACACATTAAACAGCGAGCAATTATTCCGACGCACGTGTAGCGCCTTAGGACTTTACGATTCGGCAGCAATCGGTCGATCTAATGGTCTGATGCCATGTCGATGGTATTCCGTAAAATTACACAGGTAAATATGGTTGTAGTAGTAAATCGAAGACGCTTGTAATAAAATCTTAAGCGTCACTTTGCGTGCCGTACCGCCAAACGAACTCTGACCCTCGCCGATATTGTCATACGAGTTTAATTTGCATTTGAACGAAAACCATTTGAACTTCAATAGAAATATAAAAAAAGCATTCGACGAAATTTTTTATTTTGTCGTTGTCATGAAATATTTTTAAGCTTTTCCCACTGAACATGAGGTATACTTTTCTTAGATTTATTATTTACATTTAAATAACATATACCAGGGACTTTGTAATAGCTTGCTTGCTTTAAAATTCAGATTCTATTTTTAGACCGTTTGTTTTCCATCAGGCGATGTAAATTACTGTTCTGAAGGTAAAATTTAAGTTTATTACAGAAAATGAAATATTCTACAGTAGATAGTTAAGTATGGATAAGTTTTCACTTTAAAATTAGTAACCTCCTAAATCAATATTTCAACGAAACTCTTTCCAAACCTGCCTACTTCTATTGCAATACAGGATAGTAATTCATAGATAGTTTCTTTTGGATGTGGTCATCTAGGACTATCCTAGATTAGAAAGAGCTTTATATCTTTATTCACACTTCTGATACCTGAGTAGTGTGCAAACAAATGTGAAATTGTTTACTGTGTAAAATTAATGTGGTAACGAACATTCTGTGTCGAAGTAATGAGCTCGACGTAATCATTCATCTTAAGGCTTTGTGATCTAAAAGCAAACCTTCACCAACAAAACTCGAATAAAAAGGCCGTCTTGTATATATTTGAACAATCTCACTCCAGCTGCCTGCGAAATTAACCCACTTTACAAATTTAATTACGTTTACACATCACTCGTCTAATCCACTTTGCTATTGCTTGTCAAACCGCGTTCGACATTCGCCCCCGTCGTTTTCCCGTCAACCGAAGCTGTCCATATTATTACCAAGTAAACGGTTCATATTTACAATCCAATGTCTTCCCTTTAAAACGTATTTGTTCCCCTTTATCAGCTACGGTGTCCTTAATCGTATTTTAAGGAAGTAGAAAATATCCCTTTTATGGTAATTCGTTTTAACGAATTCTCGGGACCTCGAAACTCGTTTAATGGCTGTACGTCATTTGGTGAAGTGTATGCTATATCGGAGAGAATACAGATACAGATAGAGTACCTGATGATTTTAGTAGAAATGAGGTAACACTAACTAAATAATGTTTGCACGTTGCCTTTTTACGCTAAAGTTATTAAGATGGGTATCGACAACAAAAGCATATTACCGGTAAAGAGAAATATAAATTTTAGCTAGTTTTGACAAAGCATATGTTGATATAAATGTAATGAACAGAATTAAAAATATGTCGGGGTAGTAAAGATTCTCATATAAACCTTATCGCAGGTTAACTTAAAATACTTGGAACACCATTTAGTAATGCACACGGCACCCGGTGAAATATCTCTTAATCCGGTTTGTGAGAAAGGAATCAATAGGTTTCGGTTTCGATTACCACGAATTCTTAACAAGTAGGCAACACTGATAATACAATACTTCCTTTCTAGGTAAAAGGACAACAGGTAGGATCTAAAAAACTAGAAAGTTCACCAGAAATCTAAAGCAAAACTAATCCAATTTTTCGGCCCAATGGTTTAAATTTTTATAGCGTGATTTCTAGATTACATAAAACTATGAATTTTCATAAAGAAGTTGTACGATAGATATATTTACATAAAACAAAGATTTATTTTACAAAGATGCATCAACCAAATACTTTTCCCGTGACATATATGTGTTATTATGAAAGACGTCCAAACTTTGCGATCTCATACATTTGCGTGAATAAGTGTAGATCATAATTATCTACACTTCTTCACACAAATGTATGAGATCGCAAAGTTTGATTTTTAAAAAGAATTTTAGATCTTAGTATCAAAGACAAAAAGGTGAATAGACAATTTGTGAATGATTAAGTTTTAACATTGTTGATTGAAGTTGATACATTCACTGTTCCTTTTAAACTTTATCTTTTTCAATTTATTGTAGTAAGAGATATTATATATGTTAGACATTATTTAACTGTCGTTATTCACGATAGAAAAACGCTTCAAATAATCAAATCAAAGCAATTTACTGTTACATGAGCTAAACTTATTGATCTTACCGTCACGCAAAACCTCGCTTAACATACATTTGTTTTACCGATAATAGTTATTTACCCTAATACTTTGTGTTGAATATTTAGACGTTACATTAGGGAGGCTAATAATAATAAATAATTAATCTTTTTGTTTATAAACACGTGTTAGTGATATCTCATTAAGTTTTATGTAGGAGTATTTATATATTCATCTGGTTGTATTGTTAGCCGCTTAGAAGTACTCTTTGTGTCCTTGCAAATTTATATAACTTATACCAGAACTTATTAACAATAAAGATAAGATCCTATATTACTACTTTATAGTAATTATTATGTAGAACCTAATGAGGATGATAATATTTTAGCAAGACACTTTGAAAAGGAGTGAGTGTAATAACCGCGACGGTCAGCGTCTTTGTTAACATTTCTTATCAAAAGTCGACGTCCATAGAAATTTATTCGCCATTTGCCTTTAATTATAGTTTGTTATATTAAATGCCTACCCCACTGGGAACGAGGCGTGATATATATGTATGTATGTATGTATGTATGTATATTAAATTTATAAACGAAAGTCAATTTTATTTGATGGACGTCCACTGCTGGACATCGATCTTTTGTAATGTCACGGTCTTGCGCTGTTTGAATCCAATGTCTCCCAGTGATTCATTTGATGCCCTCTGTCCACCTAGTGGGGGACCAGTCAACGCCATTCCAGTACTTTAAGTCCCCAAAGTCCATCGGTTCTACGAGCTATGTATCCTCAATGTTTAAAAGTTATTTAATAATCAAAACTGATGATTTTCATTTATCCGGAATGTTGTTAGTTTTGCAGAGGACGCACACGTTATTCCCGTTGATAGCTCCACAAACACTATTACAACTGCAATGAAAGCAGAACTAATTTAAAGTCACGCAAAACTGTGCTTAAGAGTGCATGTTAAATTTTTTTTTCATACATTCCATGTTCACCGAAATGTAGATTACATTTTTTAATCAATGCTTCCACATATTAAAGGTTTAAAAAGTCGGTTAAAGAGTTTGACTAATAAAAATACAGCTATACGTAAGTTCAGTCAAAACAGGTTGAGGTTTTATTTATGGAAATAATCATCTATCTATATACATAAGAGACATCCAGAGACTCATTGACTGATCACGAGATCCAGCGGCTTCTTATAATTTTCATCAGATCGTCCCCCTACCTTGTGGGGGCTTGTCAGCTTGGGTGCCATACGAGCATCTTACTGTTTCATTTTTAGACACTGCAGTAGTTGGGACGAGATCATGCTCACCGCTACTCATTGAGCTGATTGGAATTCTTTGATTGACTTCTTTTTGGAAATTAGGTTTTTCAAGCTGGACGTATATCCCTGGTTAAATATTAATTGGGGTCTAAGGGGTCACGTAGAACTCACGGGTCTAAGCTTACCTCACCTGCTCGTGATGCACTGTGCCAATCAACAAACTAGACTCTGGTTTCCACCGACTCGCTGTAGGCTAGCGTGGTGGGAAATGGCTTATAACCCCATCATATGAATTCCTACACGATCGTGTAAGGGAATCTTTGGGTGAGGCGTATGTCCAGCTGTGGACGTCTACGGTCTGATTGATTGCAATATTATTTTCATATTGAGTCGAACAAATTCTATATTTTCTAAAATATAGCTTTAAGTGCTTCAATTAATCTCAAACTATAGACAAACGTGAAGCGTATAGATCCGTAACAATGTTCGCATTGTTAGAATTCTAAGCACGCACTGTTCGGGCGCGCGGCCGATGGGCTCCGGGAGCACTTTTACATTGTTTTTAGTCTGTTACTTTTTAATTAGCTTCAAGTTCGCCTGTAGTCGTTAGTAGACTGTAGTTTTGTTATATTCGTTTTCACGTCCTATCTAAATGTTTATTTTATTATGATCATTTTATTTCGCAATGTAACCGTTATAAAGTATTTTAAATGTTAAATTTATAACTTGGATCTCTATAGATACCAATTAATTTATAAAACTAAATTTATTATAGAGGCATATATATTTATGTCTGCACTATAACCTTGAATTTTCAAAGCACTATATTAATAGTGACAGACCGATTCAAAGTACAGAGCAAGTTACTAAGTAAAACAGTATTATGAAGATCCAGAGAGTAGCAGGTATTTCACACAATTGCATACTCCGTGACGACTTTATGAATCATGTAAATGTACACAAAAATGTACAAATATATTATATAAGAATTGGCGCTATGATAAACGATAGCGTGATCTATTGTTCATGGTGGCGCCATCTGTTGGGTTGTTTGAAAACTTCTTGTTACAATATATATATATAAACACGGTGAAAAGTAATAAGTGTAAAAGATCTGCAGAGGCTAAATTATAGCTTCTATCCTATCTGTGTATGTATGGAATTCCCCATCCAAATCAATGGTTCTGGAGTTAATAATTTTTTAAATATTTAAGACCCTTTTGTTTTTGTTGTAACACGTGCGAGCTTCTTGTTGTCCTTTTAGATATTGAGTTCATAGTAAAGGTTTAAATAACAATTAATTTAAATTTTCCTCTAATTAACAGCCACTGTTCCTGATACAAGCACGAAGCCTTTTCCTTAAGTCAGATCAGGTTACTCGCCCTGTGAGCCATTCTCTTATTTTGTCAGCAGCGACGATTTTGCGAGACTTTAAATCTTCTAACGAGTTTATTGGTGCTGTGTACACTAAAGATTTCATATGATCCCATATGTAATAATCGCAAGGTGTTAAATCAGGACACCTTGAGGGCTACGGTGTTAGTCCGCCTAGGCTAATCCATCGGTGTAAAACATGCGCAATGTAATTTTCAGGTAATGAGTTCAGTCATCAGTTAATGAAACAGCTCACAGGGCGAGTCACTCGGTCTGACTTAAGGAAAAGGCTTCGTGCTTGTATCAGGAACCGTTGCTGTCAGTTAGAGCAAAATTTGAATTAATTGTTGCTTTAAACCTTTGCTCTGAACTCAATATTTAAAACGACAACAACAAGTCCGCACGTGTTACAACAAAAACAAAAGGGTCAAATTAAGGGCCGACGCGGCGTCTACTTTAATGAGTCTCTACCGTTTGATATTTCATGGTACTTGGTTTTATTACAAGCGCTTTTTTTCTAAATTTTAGATAATATGCACTTTCTTATACCTTGTCGGATAGGTATTGAAGTCAGCTACTTATTTATGTGCTTTAAATGAAAATTTATGTTGAGATTAAATAAAAATGTAAGTAAGACGCCTTATTTTTTACTGTCAGGACTTTCAAAGAACCTAATTTAAAAGCTTTAGCCTCTGAGTGATGATTAATAATTAAATTTATTAAACAATAATTATTACCTTAAAAAATGAACAATTCCAGAATCATTGTTTTTGGATGGGGTATTCCATACAAAGATAGATAGGATACAAATTATACTTTAGGCCCTCCGGATCTTTTACACCTATTACCTTTCACCCTGTATAATATTAGCATACAACTACTATCGCTAATTACATTATTTGTTGTTTTTGTTTTAAATTACTATTACTATAAATATCTTCAAACTAATCTTCATTTACTTCAATTTGATATATTAAAATTTGCTTTAGATTTTTCCTTTTCCTTGATCAACTGTAACTAGCTGTATAAGTAGCTGTATTATTCTATTAGACAATGAATTTTGTACGGTTTTTTTCTTAGTGAATTGAGGGTATAAACAGAATGTTCAACTTGATGTTCACATAGTTTTTACTTTTTAAATAATATAAGTACAGAACTTTAGTATCCGGAAACCAATGTATGGCACACTATGGAATCAAACAAGAAACCTTAAACATCACATTGCGTGACTATGCGAGGTAATAAAAAATTTCTTTCGAAGTTTTATTCCTCCGATAGTTTCTTCCAATAAGTATATTTTTTTGTTGTGTACACGTTCAGCTGTATTTACACAACGTTAATATCTAATTACGTTCGATATTAACTTCGTGTAAAAACGTGTACACAACAATAAAAGTGTTTCACTTCTATTGATTTTTTGAAGGGCGTAATAAGATATAGCTAAAACATATTTACAAATAAATATCCAAGTAAATTCTTCTTCTTCGATATCACTCTGGACAGAGTGGTCGTGGTCATCACTGTGGAAAGTGGACGGTTACAAGGGTAGAGGAAGAACTAAGAAAGTGTTGATGGATTGTGTGAAAGACGATATGTGCAAGAAGAGTTTGCATTCGGATATGACGGCTGATAGAGGGATATAGAAGAGAAGTACATACTGTGCCGATCCCACATAACTGGGAAAAGGGCAAGAGAAAGAAGAAGAGAGTGGTCGTGGTTATCACTGTTGGTTACAAGCTTCACAACACGTCGCCACTCTTTTCGGATAGTCGAAAAAGAGGAGTACGGAACTCAGATATTATCTTACCCTATTGTCAACTTTACCCGCACGCGCCGTATGTCGATGGGGTGGCGTATTACTGCCCGCGGTGCTCCTTCCTAGACAACAGACCTGGCTCTGGCGACCTAGCAAATAGCGGGATGACCATTCATCTGGCTGGCAACCGGTTGGAAGAGGCTAAAACGGCCTCGGGTTTAAACAACCCTGAAAGGCAAGGGGAAACCACTAAATAACAAATTCCCAAAAACTCATCATGAAGTTACAGCCAAGTAAATTAAGTTAATGTTTTTCTCTACTTTGGTTACTACTATTACCTATTTACTTGCCTGAGTTAGTGTTACAGTAGGTAAATGATAATGTATAAACACTATCTTGTGTCCGCTTTCGAAGTTGTAACTAATGTAATGAAGTTACCATCTAACCTTTCATAAGGATGTCTACAATATGGTGTAGTGTACAGTACCCTAATAAGCGCTACATGGATCAAAACAAAAAGGTTTATATATAACAATTTAAAATAAAAGATAAACAAATATATACTTACACGGATTTACATAGACTTACTTAAATCCTTTAATAAGTTTCCTTCCTTTCTTGACTTATAAGTACTGAAATTAGTTTTTTTTTTTCCTTACCATTATGCACTTAAATAAAGTATGCGTTTGCATACATATATTAAATGGAAATCGCCTCTTTTGTAGTTACTACGCATCGCACATCCTCCCCACAATATGCGAGGGAGGGAGGCGCAGACTTCCGCAGCGAGCTCTGTAGTGGGGTGGCAGACTTCACTTGCATTGAAACAATATTGTTTTCAGTATCGCAGTTTTTTTTTTGTTTCAATGCGAAGCGATTGTCACACTCATTTCAATTCATTCCTTTTTATTAATTCGTTATAACAACAAATAACTGTAGCTTAGCTTATATATTTAATCAGTAACGTTTCAAATCTAAACACTAGTGTCTCTATAGCTGGAGATCGTTCAGCTACTGCAGCACCTATTTCTGCCACCAAACAGTAGTATTCAAACATTACTATATACCGGTTTGAAGAACGTTGTAGCTAGCGAAATTACAGGGGTAGCTCATCTTTCATCTTTAGCGACGAGCACAATTTGGATCAATGTTAAACATTATAACTACTAATACAGTATGATAGACAAGATAATGTACGATTTTCCTTTCGTGGGGAAGGAACTTAAAAAAGAAGTAAAAGATAATCTTCTAACTCCTGTTAGAAGATTATCTTTTACCTTCTAGCTTCTGTGAGGTGGTTCTCATAGGTGAAAGACTTAAGAAGTTGCATCATTGATAAATATTCGATATCTTATCTATATGTGATTATCTATTAGGTTAATATTTTTCTGCAATAGTTTAATAAAAGTTACACAACTTAACACAGCTTAACAAGTTCATACAGATAATATTATTTACTAAACTTATATCTGATCTATTAATTATTTTTTTCTTTAATACATCTCTTCTCTAAACTTTACTATATATTATCAAGTGTCATACAAACGACGAACATTTAAACATACCAATGAGTTATTTAAAATATAACTTGTATCAAAAATAATAACACTTGAATGTTGAAATATTCTCGGAATATTTCCTTGTATATTTCATTTCGGATGTTAATATACTTCCAGTAATATTATTCTCGGCAATATTTACTCTGTGTAATGTTCATATTGGTTAAAGTCACTTGGGAAGCCCCTTGTTGATTCTTATATTTCTTTCGGAGTAGAATTTTCGCCAATCGCTCAACATCCATTACTCCGACATATTCAAAGAGTGGTATACCTTTCTCAATCTTTATTATATCTTTGTTTAGGACCTTTACCGATATAAATGTTAAAAGGATTTAATTACGTATACCTTTAACATTATTTTTTTAGTATACCTATAGTGAGTTTGTAAGAGAAGAAGATGAATGAAAACAAAGACAGAGATAGAAAGAGTTCGATAGATATGTTTTCATTGATTTAAGTAGCAAAGAAGGAATGAGAGAGACGAATTGATATACAGTAACGTTCCAGTTTTTTTTTTTCCACTCAGCGAAGCGACGGAACGAGCTAGACGTTCACCTGATAATAAGTGATACCTGCCTTTTTGTTTACTGAGGGGGATTTTTCCAAAAGACACTCTATCTTCTAGAGCAAAGCCTAACTTATACGGAGATTTTAATTATTAAAACCCCTCACTTTCGAAGTTAGGAGAGGTCAGGGGATCTCCGGAACAAAACCGCGGACTCTCTAACGCTATACGGATATCCCTGCCCGTCCCGGGGTTTGTTTTATGCAGTTCCTACTATCCGCGCGGGTACTGCCTTAATGACCGGGGATCACGTCCAGGCATTGCCTTCATATGCCAATCCTTCTCACGGTAGTCCAAAAGGCGACGAGAATCCTTGTTCTCATCGTGAACGACCACAAAAGCCATATTGTGGTAGGGGAATACCATTCACTGATTCGACGTGATGATGCATGTATATGCCATGACGGCTTCGTCTCTGAGCGTGACCTGTCCTCTCTCTCTAGCGATACCTGCGTAGAACAATGTGGCGCTTGTTAGGATGGTATACCTTGCACCACATCGCGCTCATCGCCTTGAAATAAGGTATTAGGTCAAGTTACTCCAAAATATCAGTAGCTATAACTCCGATCTAGACATCTCCAGAAACGGAGACAAACCACCCGTAAATTATTGAAGATGGCATTTGTCCGATTCAATATACAAATATTTTTATATATACTTGCTAAGGTCCGGTTTCATCCTAAGAGGAGACGAATAATGATTTGGAAATATAAAAAAAATCATTCTGTCACAGCCTAAACAGTGTAAATAGTTGTGCGGTTGACGTTAAACTTTTTCGTTTCATAAACTCTTGTTGATGCCGTTACCAAAGAAGTTTCACCTCAAAAACTTGATTGTAATGAGAATCGGATCCTAACTGCGATAAGGTTCAGTCCGAAGTAAACCGTTTTGATGTTTAACAACTCGAAAGTCATTTGTGTTATATAGTCCATTTGCAGAGCCGGGGCCCGCTTGATTACTCCGAAGATACAAATGTGAATTTAACTACTAGTTAAGACAAAATGGCGTCAGTAATTATGATACTCCTTTGTTGTATAATTTTATATAAAAAAACATTTCTTTCTTTAGGACCTGCTAACGGGTTCGGTTTAAGACCTTACCATGGTACTGTCATAAAGAATCTTCTTCCTTCCTCCTGACCTTGTCCCAACTATGTGGGGTCGGCACAGTATGTACTTCTCTTCCATGTCTCTATCAGCCGTCATATCTGAACTCACACTCTTCTTACGTCATCTTTCATACAATCCATCCACACTTTCTTCGGTCTTCTTCTACCGTTATAACCATCCACTTTCATTCTGATTACTTCCATAAAGAATCTACAGGTAAAATTTATAAATAACATAATCATCTATTTCTCTTCTCAAATAAAATTAAAGAGAAAGTGAGAAGGTGGTGATGTTTTTAGAAGAAGACAAAGAAACAATTTCAGTACAAAATTCCTTTGACGTTGTTGTTTTATCATGTTTTTGCACTTTCTCTGCAGACGCTGATAAAGAGTACATTAAACCATTAGTTTAATTTATATTAACTGCAACTAAGCGTATGGTCCGATGATAAGTAACAGTTAACCGGCATTATGTTAACCAGACTACGTCTAGTTATATGTACTTCACTATGTTATAGCGTTAAGTGAGACCATTGTATACGAAATATTAAATATTCGGAGTAAAGATCGAGTCAAACGGCATTCCTTGACAGAGACACATGTCCTACAGTTGACTGCTGGCTGATGATGACGACAGAAAGGAATTGATCGTTTATATTTAACCCAAAATGGCTTCTTTTAATACTTTATCATAATTGATATCGAATATTGTACTTTTTAAATAGATTTTTTTTCTAGTTTCCAATTAACCTTCTGTATGTTTTCTAAGCGGAACCTTCACCAAATTATATCCATTACAACGTTACGATGATATACACTATTGTGCTCGTCGCTTTACATATTAGATGTAAAGCCTTCTTACTCTAGTTATTTTATAATTTTCAAAGCTTTTTGAATAAAGTTGTTAGAGTACAGAAATAGGTGTCCTACAATAGAGTTCTACTTTCTAGTAGTTTCTTTAAAGTATTTAAATGAAATCCTTTACAATGAGATATTCACTAGGTAGCCTTAATGACTGTAAGCTTTTTCTGTAGTCGAATCTTTGATCAGGTACGATATGGTGGTTGTGTAATACATGAAGACATAAAACATGATATCAATCGATCAAACAAACCGATAGACGTCCACTGTTGGACATAGGCCTGCCCCAAAGATTTGCAGTCTGCATAGCCTCCGATATCGTCGGGCACTAGGTGCCGTCATTTGTAGGGGTGTCGAAATTTGGGCCATTTCCCACCACGATGGACTAATGCGGGTTAGTGGGAGCCAGAACATTCTTTGTAGATTAGCAGGGTGCACCACGAGCAGTCGAAGTTGCCTTGAATCCCGAGAGTTGTTATGCGGGAACTCTTACACCCCTCAACATAATAAAAAATAGATGAAATCCATAGTTTGAACAAAGTAAACATTCGTGTACGCGTTAATTGCTGAATTGCTATCCAGTTAAACGCCAGGAGGGTGGTGAGCTCATTTGTGAACGTCTGAGGGGTGTTCAAGGAACAGTAACTGTGCGTACATGTCAATCACTTGATAGCATGCTATGGGATCATTAAAGTTGGTATAATTTTGTTACAATTTTATGCAAATTTAAAGAATAACATTTAATCAACGTATACATTATGATAATGAGGCTGTGTCCAGCGATGCAGTATTACAAATTACAATAATCCTTCTTCTTCTTAAAGTGCCTCTCCAACTAGTGAAGGTTGGCGATCAGCGTGGTACAGTCCTTTCTGTCTCTGGTTCGCCGGAACAATTCGGGCGCCCCACATACGCCAATCAATTCCCTGATACTCTTCAACCATGACTTTTTCCTTCTCCCCACCTTTCTTTCTTTAATTATATCTTTATCTATTATATACATATTTATCTATTTTTAATATTATTCCATATTTCTTAATATATAACTACATTTTAAATGTTAGTTAATTGTTAGTAGCTTTGCTTATAGTGATAGTTAGTCTTCATTGCTTGAAATAAAGACTTTTCGGCATTGGCCTCTTCCGACCTTATCCATAGCCCTTCGTCTTTGCTTCCGGTGATCCAAACATTTCCTATGACTTCTTTAAATCAGAATACCGTGTCATAGGTTTTTTAAAATTTCTTCTCCATTTGTATCATGATCATGTCCACCGTGCCGATTCTATAGTCAATCAAGTAATCTCGACATATGTTGATAGTTATGTAGGGTTCTATCTAGGTCTGACTTCAATATTTCACTAAACTAATATTAATCAGCTGTGAAATACTATTTTATGTTGGTAGTATATAGATCTGGATTAGATGTTCATCTAATGGTAACTGATACGCTTGCCAATTACAATGTGACGTTAATTGGGGTGATATACACAGCGCCAGGTTGTGCTCGTTGCCTTGGGAGATAAGATTTTAAGTCTGTTACCCTAGTAATTTCACGGGTACAAACCGTAACACCATAATGTTTGCATGCTATATTTGGCGGTAGCAATAGGCACTTCGATGCTATCTACTTTACCTAAACGGTCTCCGGAAATAGAGACCTACCGTCTGTTATTGAAAAATGGATATAATATTTAACATTGAATGAATATGGGTACATTATTATTCAGGGAATCACTCTGATCGCGAACCTTCACTAATTGGCGAGGTACTATAAGAAGAAGAAGGGAATGGACTGGCATATGCGAGGCATCCGAATTGTTCCGCCTAACCAGAGACAGAAAGGACTGTACCACACTGATTGTCAATAGTTGGGGAGGCACTTTAAGAAGTAAAGTTAGACATTAAAACCTAGAATTCGCTGGCTTCACATTATAACATTGAGGTAGTTATAGAATTTTTGGAAAGAGATAAAATAAATGAGTAGAGTAGAGTAATGTAGTACAGCTACCGCCTGGACCAAAAAACAATCTCGCCGGCAGCGGAGTGAAGCCGATAATGACGTAGTTCAACATGACGCTTATTGCCGAGATAAATCTTACAACCGCACCGGTTGCATGTAATTTATTAAAGTTCAACTTAAAACAGAAAATACTCCGGCGGGAAACAGCTTGCATTATAGCACAGTTACTGTGCCCGTAAATCTTAACATTACAGAACGGACAGCTATGGTCTGTGCACTAAATTTCAGGAAAATACATACATATATGTATAAATATAATATAACTTAAATTCAAAATCCAGAAAGAGAAATATCTCTTCTTTATCTTCTAAAGAACATTTCTATTATAGAAAAATTGTATTATTTTATGTACTGATAAGTACGCCGATCGATGTGGAGATATTTGGGTGAGGCTTATGTCCAGCAGTAGACATTTATGCGCTGATGATGATGATGATCTATTGATGTTTCTTATTCATGTATACTATTTAGCACAATAAACAAAACACGAGATAAACAAACAAGACAAAGAACTTACTGGTGGTCGGTTTCTGTTGCCGGAGACCGTCTAGGTGAGTACAACCAAAGCGGTTATATCTACCGCCAAAAAGTAGTTGTGTAAGCATTACTGTGTCCCGGTTTGAAGGACGTAGCTAGTGTAATTACTGGGGTGACGAGAATCAATGTGTCAGGCAACGAGCGCAATGTGGTGCTATGTAAAATATCTTAATTAGCGCCACGCTGTTATGGGCAGGCGTATCACTTACCATCAGGTGAAGTACTTACCTGCCGTCTCATCGCGTAATGAAATAAAAAAAATGGTATTTTCTTCCATACAAGGTATTTTATTACAGTGAACCTTTCGGGTTCTGAAGGAAACAAAAAATACTTATCAAGATCAAACTTATTTTAACATATAAAAACTATCTGTTCCCTGCTGTCTTTGCTGGCCGTAACAACCCCTAAAACTCTTTGGGGATGGAGTTTTATAAATTCCTTTCTTAGCTGACCTATATACGACTGAAGCAATATACTATCTATTAATGTTTACGTTGAATCAATAATAAATCTTGTAATTAGTTAATGAATTTCTGGAAATCTCCTATATATATATATATTAGGGGGACCGGAAAGTAATGTCGTTTTCTTACGCTAAATACAAACACATACATTTTTAACGAGTCTTTATTTTTAATCAATGATGTATTCCCCATCATTGTCAATAACCTTTTGCCATCTAGTGAGTAAATTTTCAATCCCTGATCGATAAAAATTAATTGGTTTTTCGGCAAAATATCTAGAGATGGCATTTTGGATATCATCCAAATTTGCAAATGTTTTGCCACTTAAAAAGTGTTGCAGCGCTCGGAATAAGTGGAAATCCGATGGTGCAACATCGGGCGAATATGGTGGATGAGGCAGCACCTCCCACCCCAATTCATTAATTTTTTCTAGAGTTCGCCTTGCGCAGTGCGGTCTTGCATTGTCATGTTGGAGAATGACGCCTTTTCGGTTGACAATCGCTGGCCACTTTTCAATTAAAGATTGATTGACTCGCTGCAATTGTTCGCTGTAGAGGTCTGCAGTAACAGTTTCTCCAGGTTTCAGTAATTCAAAATGAACAATGCCGCGAATACTCCACCAAACACACAAAAGCGCTTTTTTGGGGTGTAAACCTGGCTTAGCAGTACTCCGAGGGATTTCATTTGGAGAGAGCCACTGCCTTTTGCGTTTTGGGTTATCATACAGGACCCATTTCTCATCTCCTGTGATCAAGCGATCAAAAAACGCTTCTGTGTTGTGTCGTTGAAGCAATAAGTTGCATGTGATTGATCGGTTAGCCTTATTCTGTTCGGACAGATTATGCGGGACCCAAACACCTGCTCTGCTTACTTTTCCAATCTGCTTCAAATGTTCTTGGATGGTCGACCAAGGTTTGTTGAGACTGTTTGACAATTCCTCGATCGTCTGACACGGATTTGCTTCCACTTCCGCCCTTAACACGTCGTTGTCTAACGCTGATGGTCTTCCTGATCGATACGAGTCGGAAAGATCAAAATTACCCGATTTGAACTTGGAAAACCACCTTTGGCATTTACGAATGTCCAGTGCATTTGGATAAACATCGCAAATGTTTTTGGTAGCAACTGTTGCGTTATTTCCCTTGCGAAACTCAAAGAGCATGCAATGCCGGATGTGTACCTCTTCTGGTATTTGGCTGGCCATTTTACCCAAAATTACAAAAAAAAATTGTAATTCAATTGTCTATAAGTAAAGAAATCACTATAACCTCACAATGTCTTTGGTACGCCTCTGAACAAAACAATGAGCTGACAAATGACAATCAAGTATTGGCATGCGCAGAAACGACATTACTTTCCGGTCCCCCTATTATATATATATATATATATAGATTTCATGTTACTACTTGTCATTTGTATGATATATATTTATCTAAATATTCTGTATATTTGCTTGATTCAAAATTATGTACTGTTATGAGACAATCGTGATTTGATCCTGTTATATATTAATCGCATAATTTAAGACCTTCGACGTATTAGTTGTATCGACACTAAAAGCTTTAAGAGACAACAAATAATTACTTTGTCATAGTTATACTCACATATATCCTAAAGTATATAAATGTTATTTTATTTATATCCTAAAGTTATTTGCCGCATCCCTTTCATCCATAAAACGGAATGTATCATGCGAGTGGAGTTCTTTTATCAAATTAACTTCGCTATCAGCAATCTACTAAATGTTGAAGCAAGACTTCCCATTCTTCTGTAATACCAACAAGCTCAATTGAACCCGCAGCCGGGTTAACTGGATCAGATAAGACCATATCTCGCTTTTACTACGGAGCCTCCATGCAATACAATTTCAGATAAAGGCGAATGCAACAATTTGGACGATTCAGTAATGGCTGCTTCAGGATCATGTGCCAAACATGAGTGCAGCGTTGTTCCGTTAGGATTGTGACGATGCATACTTTGCTTCGTACAGCTCCATCGACGTTTCCTCGTCGCATTGCGATAACCGTTCGGCGGGAATCGTTCGACTAATTTACGTATAACGTCAGTAATTACAAATTTTCATCTCAGTAAAAAACATGATAAACTTCATATTTTGTACAATCTTAAAAAATTACAAACAAAAACATTAACTATTACATCTATACTAGTGAAAGATTTTCGTCTATAACATGGACCGGTGATAACCGATAACCGGAAAATGGTTGCGGTGATGCAACCTAATGCCTTGGTCTTACCAGTTCCGCAACACACTACTTCACAGTCTACGATGCTCTTCGATCCGAAGACAGGATAAGATGGTGTAACATCATGAAGAGTGATGAGTGGAGGTAGACACGACCCTCAGACAAATAAGAGTTGAGGATGAGGGTAACCGTTGCAAATTAGTTATTATATTATGAGGATTTAGCAATAAAACCTTAGATTATCTATAATAATATAAATCAAAGCATTGAAATACTATTTTGTATTGGTAATATATTCATCTCTTCTAGATCAGATGATTAGTACCTAAATATAAATTACTTAGAAAGGTGGAATTAGATCAAAAAAGTTCTAATAGTACTTAAATCTTATTAATATCATTAGTTATTATTTCAGAACTAAAGCGCTGGATGTGGGTAATTTTAGTTTTTCCTGTACCACAGCGACAGAAGTAGTATAAATAAATTTTCATACAATAAACCGGCTGTTTCAATGATATCAAGATTTCAATTTCAGATCCGTGTTTTAATTAATATCCTGTTCTGTATTGAAATGCCGAGAAAATACGTATCCGGCGGAGTGCACTAGTAAACGACATTCAATAATTGGAAACTGTATTGATGTTGTTGTTGAACCATACAATGTTATCGATATTAAAATATATATTCGATTTTCAACCTAACGGTCTCGCCGGCTCGTGGTGCACCCTGCTAATGAACGAACGAGGCTCTAGTGACCTTGAATTACTTTTTTGTACTAACATATATTTTAAATATTTATAGCAGGGACAGGTAAATAACATTTACTATCATACAACCGTGGATAGAGGATAATGAAGATAATCTATCAATAATACGAAAAGTTAGGTTAACCGTTAGATTATATTTTATTACTAACACTAAAACTATTAAAAATATTAAATGAATATCTATGTTGATGCTTAATAGTTTTGATCGTTTGACCGATTGATACAGCTCATTGAATACTAACCTTTAAAACTCGGACTCCGCAAACAAAACTTCGTATAATCATCAAATATAACAAAATAATTAAGTAAAACTCATAATCTACTTAAACGGGTCATTAGTGGTAATTTTCGTATAAACTTTACTTAATTCAACTATTCATTTACAGTACACACGTCACTCGCAGCTGACGCGGGATCAAACGGAGCCGAGATAATGGAAAGAAGGAGACCAAGTGGTCTCCGAGTAGTTTTCCTTTGTGGCGTTTACTTCTACAGTTATAATGATCTTTTTAAGAATACTCTAACGCTTATACATTTGGTATTAAAAACTGGTATGAATTTTGTTGGAAATTATTATTGTTAACTACATAGTACACATTTACATACTATATGATAACAATTAATAACTTGCGAAGGTCAAAAAGCAAGATTAAAATGTAGCATGATCATAAAATGATAGCACTGATATTTGCTATCTCAATCAAATACTAGCTCATCAGCTCATCACAATAAGTCTCAAAGTTGCCTAATTCACATATTTTAAATATATTTCTTAACTAAATATGGACATTTCTATGTTAATGGGGGAGGAAACTCACGGGATCCAAGCCAACCTCACCTGCTAGTAGTGTACCCTGCTTATCAACAAACTAAGCTCTGGCTCTCACCAACCCTCATCGGGCGTGGTTGGAAGTTGCCCAAGTCACCCCATATGAATCCTTAACCGATCGATATATGAAATTTTTATGGATGCCTATACCAAGCTATCGTCTGATGATGATGTTAAAGGGAAATATTATTAGGCACATTTAAAACCATTGTGTTATACCTTTGCGGTTTGGTTTCAGAGTCGAAGGAATGTTTGTTTAATTCCGTTATAACGATCATAGACTACTAGTTAACTTATTTCAAATTCAATATGTTATCACAAAATAATAATCACTGTTTAGTTGAAAAACAGGAAATTAGATTAAGAGTATAATCAATTCAACGTACAGTCAAACTGTATGCTTTAACGTAAACATAGATTGTTTAAAACAAACGCCCTGAATTTCTTCAACAATTTTAATGGGATCCTTTCAGACGACAGTGAAAATGAGAGCAGATGTTCATCGTGGAGTAAAATCACAGGGCCTCGGTTCAATTTACCGGAAGGTTCGCTCGGTGTACTCGTAATTACTGAAGCAATCCCCGACATTTCATGGTTAGACGCGATAGCGCTCCAACTACAGCTAATTGAAACTTGAAGTCTAGACTGTTATCTTTGAACGTTTTCCGCAAACGGAACCTTGTCCAGTAATTGCGTATAAACCCGGTTACTTTGCCAACAAACGCGTCGCCCGCGGCCGGAAGTGGGTCAGTGCTTACGTATGTGCACTGTGCGACCTAGTGAAACTTTATCAAAATAGATTAACTTACGTTAGTGCATTGTTGCTCGGTGCTCGATGGATACTACCTTTGTGCTCTCTCAGGGATCAAAATATTTTTTGTATAGAACTTAAGCAGAACATATTAAAAAGAGATTTTTTTTTATTCTCAAGGTACACGGTTATGGTATAAAAAGTGCTTAATGATGTAATACCAGTTCCTATTAGTCAACCCTCGGAGGCAAGAGATATAGCAGGTAGATTCAAGAGTAATATAACAGAGCACACTAGATACATACTCCAGAAATAACAACATTATTAACATATAAAATTCTTTAATAGTTTATACATTAGTAATAAATAGGTACAAATAATTCTGCATATAATAAGTACTAAATATTATCGATATAAATATATATACAATATTAAAAAAAAAGTATTTATTGACTACAATTATGTCAAAGTATATTTTACTTCAACCTTTCTTGTCGATCCGTTGGTATCTGAACAATATATATGACAATAGTACTTAAATAAATACTCCTTTCTAGTCTTAGATACTATACATTTTAATTACATATAAATAGAGGCCTTTTTAAGCTTTTTAAATATCTATTTTATTTCATATATTTTATAGTTTAATTCATACAAAATGTATATCGACCGCCGATGGGGCAGTAAGGTCTGGCGAGAATCGCGGGACCGATCGATGTGGAGATCTTTGGGGAAGGCCTATGTCCAGCAGTGGACATCTATCGGCTGATGTACTATGTCATAGTACATCTTGAAACGTACTTTACTTGTTTCTCAATCAATGAAAAGTTAAGCTCGAAATCAATTACAACATACAAAGTGCCGAGTGGGACGTTTACCTGATGGTAAGTGATACACTCGCCTATAACAACGCGACGGTACTTAAGATGATATACACAGCACCTTATACTCATAACTTTGAGAAGTAAGATGTTGAGTATCTTTACACAAGTAATTTCATTAGCTACAGCGCCTTTCAATCCGGAGCACAGTAATGTTTGCATAATACTGTTCGGCAGTAGAAATAGGAGCTGCGGTGGTACCTACATAGACGGCCTCCGCTAAGAGGTCTACCACCAGTAAATATATATAATTGTTCATTCGTATACATAGTTTAAAATCTATGAATAGATTTTAATGCAGACACGAACCTAATCTAGATACAGTGATACAGTACAGTAATTAGTGCACCAACGTCCACTTGAAATGCTATCAACCCTCGATAAGGATCTTTGCGCTGGACAAATGTGAATTTAACCGCTCTGCTAATAACATGCAAGTCTTTATTGAGACACTTAAACAGATTGTTTCTGTTATATTATAGTTTATTGTATTATTGTAAGAAGATAAATAGTTTTCTCACTTTGTATATTCATCTTTTCTATTTTATCAGTCTATATCTTCTTTTCTAGTAGATTGACTAGGTTATTGTCTTGTTTCCTTGACCTGGGCGGGAACCGGTGAAAGCAGGTCGTCTGCTCTATGCAGCAACCCCAGCACTGACCACGATCCTCAGACCTGGGAGAACGACTCTAGGGATAGAGAGAGAGAGAGAGAGAGAGAGAGTATGATGTCTAGCAGAGATGGCTTTCTAAATAATAATACCGCTAATTGTATAATTTTGTTTCACTTATGAATTCTTTATTCATATAACTGGTGTACGGTTACTGATTCGGGTTCTGCCCGCCGTACCGATCGGACGTCCCATGCGTCCGCTTCCAGTGCGCGATACAGTTACGCCCGCTCAGTTCGACTCGCCCGTGCTCGTGCGCGCCACAACGCCGCTCAGGCGGCCGCCATTTGCGCTCGCGTGCGCCAGAGCAGTGAAGTGCAGTGATCTATAGTGTACCAGAACGCTAAAACTCTGCCGGAGTCTGGTTCCGGCACTGTAAGTAGCTTTTTTTAATCGCCTCAGAGGCGAGGTTATTACATAGGGTCTGTCGCAATAGGCGACGGCTAGGTCCCCTGCCGAATAGGTACACAACCCCCCCGCCGCATGGCGGGGCGGCTGCTCAACAAAATGGCGTCCGTGCAAATGGACGCCTTACTCACCCAGTTTGCGTGCTTTGCACGCAAACAGTTCCCTGAGCCCTGGGAACAATTCACCAAGTCGGCCTCTACCCTGCCCACGCGTTCCGTGAACTTTGACAAGGACAGCCCGGCCTCTCCGGACCCGACCCCCGCGACTCGAGCGCCTTACAAGGCGAGGGCCCTCGTGGCGGGGCCTTCCAAGCCCGAGCTGCCCGCCTCCTCCGAATCCGACTCGGAGGGCACCGCTAGCGGCAGCGACATGGAGGTGGACCGTCCACCCTCCAAGACCACCGACGAAGAGGGCTTCACCCTCTACGTCAAGAAGCGCAAACGCGCTTCTAAGCGGCTTTCCGAGTCAAACTCGGACCGCTCCTCGCCGACCAGCACGCCGGTAAAAAAGGCTGCGCCTCTCGGGCACCCCCCCAGCACTTCGACCCCGCCCGAAAAACGCGGCCCGAAGCCGCCTCCCCCGATTGTCCTCCAGGACAAGACAAAATGAAACGATGTTTCCAAGTGGTTCGCGGACCACAAAATTGCATGCCCCAAAGCGCAGAACACCGCGCAGGGCATCCGCATCAACCTAGCAACGGTTGACGACTTCCGGGCTGCCACCAGGCACCTGCGGAACGCCGGACTCGGCTTCCACAACTTCGCTCTCTCCGAGGAGAAGCACCTCCGCGTTGTCATACGCGGAATCCCAACGGAGATCAACATCTCCGAGGTCGTCGACGACCTCAAAAAACAAAACTTCCCCGTGCTGGAAGCCCGTCGCATGACTAGCATGCGAACAAAGGCCGCACTCCCCCTCATTCTAACGAGTCTTGAACTCTCTCCGGAGGGTAAAAAGATTTTTGGAATCACCCGCCTGTGCAACTTCACCAGCGTAAGTGTTGAGGTCCCGCACAAAAAAGGCATCATCGGCCAATGCCACCGATGCCAATTCTACGGCCATTCGGCCCGAAATTGTTTCGCCCGCCCAAGGTGCGTCAAATGCACAGGGGACCACGGGACGAAGGAGTGCTCCCGCACCGCGGAAGCGACAAACCCCCCGAGCTGCGTCCTGTGCAAAGCCGAGGGGCAACCCGCGAATTATTGCGGGTGCACCAAAGCCCCGCGCAGGCAAACCGGGGCCTCCCAACGGCGCACCACCGCCCCCACAAAGGCTGCACCGCAGCCATCAGCCTCGTCTAGGCCACCGCCCGCACAGCCGGCCGTTCCGCCGGCGGTGTTGGCGTGGAGCAAACCGCTACCCAATCCGAAAGCCGCCGAGGCTCCCAAAGCCGCCCCTTCATCGGGGCCGCCGAAACCACCGGCTGCTCCCAGCCAAACACCTCCGTCTACGGAACTCGAAAACATTCTCGCCTACATCCAAAAGGTGAGCATACGAGACATTCTCCTCTTAGGAGGAAAACTGCGAGCCGCGAAAAGCTCGCATGATAGGTTGAGGGCCTGCATCGAGCACGCCGACACTCTCGCCGCACTCGAAGAACCCTTCGTCTAGCCACCGCCCAGGACTCTGTCCGTGACCTTTGGTGTTCCATCTCAAACGTTATGGAGACACACAGGGTCTTAGGAAGAATCAAACTCCGCTCTCTGACTGTCGCGTACTTCAACGCGGACAGCATCCGCTCTCAAAAGAAGGAAATAAGCCTGTTTCTCAGGAACCATGACGTCGACGTCATGCTCATTCAGGAAACGTTCCTTAAACCGTTCCACCGCGACCCGAAAATCGCGAACTACCACATCGTCTGCCACGACAGGCTGACCGCCCCAGGAGGCGGCACACTCATTTACTTCAAGCGGTCCTTGCACTGCATACCGCTTGTTAGTCCAACCCTCGCCAAAATAGAAGTCTCGGCGTGTAAAATCTCCCTCACCGGTCATCAACCGATCGTCCTAGCGTCCGTCTATATGTCCCCGACAAAAGATTGCGGGAAACAGACATAAGAACCCTTCTCGACCTAGGCCCGGCTGTTATCTTCGCGGGCGATCTCAACAGCAGGCATAGCACGTGGGACCCGAACAAGTCAAACCGAAATGGTAAAATCGTCTCCAATCTCGCGGATAAGCTCAAGTTTAACATTGTAGCTTCGCAAACCCCGACAAGATACCCTACCATCGCGTCTCACAACCCATTCACATTAAAAATTGCGTTGATCAACATGTTCAACTGCACTCGCTCGAGACCATAGTCAACTGGCGCAGCCTCGAGGTCAAACTCAAGGCCGCGAACCCCCAGCATCTAGACGGAATCCCCGATGCGATCGACTCGCTCGGCGCTGCAAACCGAGCGATCGACTCGTTAACAAAGCACACGCCGCAGCAGTCGAGGAATCGTCGAGAACGGTGCCCGAGTCGGACTACCTGCTCGGGTCCTTCCCGCCGGACATTCGTCGGCTGATAAGAGCGAAAAACGCCACAATGAGACTCTACTCACGATACAGATCCGAGGAACTCAGGATAAAACTGCGCCGCCTTCAAAGGCAGGTAAAAGAGCGCATATCCGATCTCAGATCCGACAGATGGGACAACCTGCTTTGCGACTTGGAGCCTTCGAGCGCCAACTTTTGGCGTCTGGCTCGCAGTCTCAAAGCGGAGAACATGGCTCGCATGCCTTCCCTTGTAATGAGCGATGGTTCCTCCCTTGCGTCGGAGGATGCCGAAAAAGCGGATTGTCTCGCCGACAGTCTAGAGAGTCAATGCACTCCCTCTACCGCACCAGTGGACCCCGATCACCTTAAGTTGGTCGAGGACGAGGTGCGCCGTAGGGCAACTCTCCCACCAGAAGGTCCTCCACTAAAACCGGTCTCCCCCGGTGAGTTCGTTGACATCATAAACAGGCTGAAAACCAGATCAGCCCCGGGACCCGACAACATCTCCAATAGAGTTGTGAAAAGTCTCCCGCCCCCAATCGTCGGTTTGCTAGTGGCCATATTCAGCGCCCTGCTAGCCGACTGCTCCTTCCCTGACGCCTGGAAAGAGGCCGTAGTGATAGGTATTCCGAAGCCCGGGATGCCGAGGAACCTACCCAACAGCTACCGTCCGATCAGCCTACTGAACACCTTGGGCAAACTGTACGAGCGCATCATCCTAGAGCGTCTGCGCCATTTCACCGCAGAGAACAACCTCCTCCCCGACGAATAGTTCGGATTCAGGAGCAACCACTTTTGCGTTCACCAAGTGCACCGACTGACCGAGCACATCCTGGTCGGTCTGGAGCACAAACATACGATCGACACCTGCGCCGTCCTATTCGATGTCGCCAAGGCGTTCGACAAAGTCTGGCACGAAGGCTTGATATACAAGCTTTACACTCACAAAGTGCCAGACCGTCTAGTCACCGTCATTTGAGACTACCTCTCGAATCGTTCCTTCCGCTTTCGTGCCGAGTACGCTCTCTCCTCGCCCCGGCCGATTAAAGCCAGCGTCCCTCAAGGCTCTTGCCTCTCCCCGTTACTCTTCTCGCTCTACACGAGCGACATACCTAGAGACCCCTTTGTCAGGATGGCCCTTTTCGCGGACGACACCGCTCTTTATCACTCCGGCAGATATTCGGGTCTTATAACGATGCGCCTTCAGAACGCGACCACCCGCCTAGGCGAGTGGTTCCGGACGTGGCGAATCGACGTAAACCCGGAGAAAAGTGAAGCCATTCACTTCACCCACCGAAAGCCATCGACACTTGTCAAGATGGCGAAAAAACGCGGCCATGAACTCGGCCAGATCTCTCTCTTCGGCCAGTCCATCCCATGGAAGAAATCGGTCAAATACCTCGGCGTCACGCTCGACGTCAGACTCAATTTCATCGCCCACATCTGTGAGGCGAGAAAGAAAGCGGCCCACGTACTGGGCAAGCTATACCCCCTGCTGTGTAAGAAGAGTAAGCTCTCTCTCAGACACAAGCTTCACCTTTACAAGTTATGCGTAAGACCTATAATGTCTTACGCAAGCGTTATCTTCGCCCATTCGTCCGAAGACCGTCTCAAACCTCTACAGACCCTCCAGAACCGTTTCACCCGCACCGCGACTGGTGCCGAATGGTACCAGCGCAATGTGGACATCCACAGCGACCTTAAACTCCCAACGATCAAGGAGCACTTCAGAGAGTGCTCCGTGACCTAATTCGCCAAGGCGGCAACTCATCCAAACCTTCTGTTGGCCAGCGCGGCCAACTACGAGCTACCTCCGAATCCCAGGACGAAAAAGCGCAGACCGCGGCACGCGCTTATTCCGACATCCCAAGGGGTCCCGCAAACCACACACACTTCGGACACTACCAACACGCTCCGAATATCAGCATCACGCCGCGCTCGCTTCAGAACGCGGCGCCGCAGCTACTCACACACCGCGTACACTAAGTACACCCGCGATCGTGGGCGGTCCTCGCCGCCCAGAGATTCCGATACAGGCGAAGGTAGTCGGGGAACGGGCCCGCGCCTGGCCTCGACTACTGAGTAGAATCGCCAGATAAAGCACAACAAGAACCAGACACACAATATACAGAATCATCCGCCAGACAGCTACATCCCGCGTAGCGCATTTTAGTTTCTAGAAACTTCAGGCCGTGGATCCGGGTCCACGAGCCCAGTGTCAGATGAGCAGTAAGAGGCGCTGTAGCTTGCAGCCCTGTCCACATCAAGAATTAGGAACTGGTGTACTTCTTCTTCTTAGTATTTTCCCTTCTTATGACAGGGGCTGCTTTCTTACTTCTTTCACTCCACTTCTCTTTATTTGGAACATGGCTTTCTTTAAGATCGCAGCTCATCCTATCCTCCGTCACTACACTCAGCCATCACAACTTCAGTCTTCTCCTCGGCTGTTCGCTGGGTATGTTGAAGCAATGTTTTGGATGCCTATGTATTCTGGCGGTCTCCTTTTGTCATATCCATACCATCACAACCGGTTTTCCTGTGTTTTGTCGGCGATATCACCTCCTTCGAGGATACCACGCATGAACTCAAAGCGGAACTTATCGAGTCTCGTTACTCCACACATCCAAACCAACATTTTCATCTCGGCCACGTGAAGGAAATGAATATGCCTATTTGTCATTGCCCATGTCTCGCTTCCGTAAATGAGAACTGGTCTTATGACAGATTTATAAACTCGCCTCTTAAGCTTGATAGGCTACTTAGTGTCGGTAGCTCCAGTGAGCTCATGCCACTTAAGTCAAGCGGAGGATATACGGCGTTGAAGGTTGCTCTCCGAAATTACCGGATTTGTCTATCACACTACCCAAGTATTTATATTCATCCCACTATTGGGTCAGTGCGAGGGGTAGTAGCTCCTTGGTTTAACGGTTAGAGCATGCGGCTTTCATTCCGAAGGTCGCGGGACCGAATCTCGGCATGTATCAATAATTTTAATATTTAAGTTAAGTACATTTGTGAATTTTAGTAACAACAGCGAAGTTTTGTACTGTGAAGGTGAAGGAAAACATCGCGAGGAAACCTGCACATGAATTAGAATTTATTCTAAGGTGTGTGTGAAGTCACCTATCCGCATCGGGTCCGCGTGGTGACTACGGCCCATTACCCTCATATTGAGGGTAGGAATGTGCCCCAATAGTGGGAACGTTAATAGGCTGTAAAGAGGGTGCAGCAACGCTTTGTACATTTTACCAACCCACGCGCCTGTAACTGTACGGTGTACAACAAAGAATTATTGTTATATTATTTTGAATCTTCGCTTGTTCAGTAACGATAATATCTTCGCGACATTAGATAGAAGCATCCAATTCCACAGATTTCCACCTTTCCTGTATATAATAAAGCACAGCGGCATTAAATTTATTGCTCCACTTCAATTCGCAGCGATCTTCTATTGCATATCTCCGTCGCTCATATTTATCGCAGTGCTACATTTTATATTCCAATACTGTTTGCTTTCTTTGAAGAATTTTCAAGGAAATATTTGTTTTTTTTTATTTCACTATCAAGTAGTTTAATACTTTTTAAACACAATCACCAGGCAGTGAAAAGCAACTGCTCTTAAGAAGTACGACATCGCAATGGTATACAGTAGATATTAGGTCTCTGTACTCTATTACTTTTACTATATGCAACGCGATTTAAATTAATAAAATACTAGTGTTTTGTTCAGTGACAGAATATAATAGTGTGCTCATCATTTAGCGTTGCTAGAGATCAATGAAGATACAGTTATATTATATTACAACATACATATATACAACGAGACGAACGGGACGTTCACCTGATAGTAAGTGATACGCCTGTTCAACAAAGTGGTGCTAATTACGATGATATATATTGCAACATGTCCTAGTCGCCTTAGATATAAGATGTTGAGTATCGTTGCTCGAATAATTACAATAGCTACAGCACTAAGGGGAGTAACAAGCCCCCACTACAACTAACGGGACCCAAGCCAGCCTTACCTGCTCGTGGTGTATTCTGCTTATTAACAAGCGAGTCTCTCTCTCACCAACCTGCATTGGACCAGCGTGGTGACTATGGTCCTATCGCCCTCATATTGAAGGTAGGCTTGTGCTCCAACAGTAGGGATATAAATGGGTTCAGAAGACGTCTACCTGCTGATGATGACAACACCCTGTTTACACATTACAGTTCGGCGGCGCGATCAGACGCTGCGGTGGGTCCTATCTAAACGGGGTCCAGAAACAGAAACCCACCAGCATTAAATAAAACAATATTCCTAATAGAATGAAAGATCTATAAATTTCAGTAATCTCTGTTTGTCACTTTGGCGAATATCGCAATGGGCAAACAAAAGGTAAACTAAAGTTGAACAACATCAAGATTTGCAACTTGCCCGAACGGCTCCCATTTCTGTTGGAAAGTTTTAATTGGCCGCTATCGTCCGAGTCGAGAAATTATATCCCGAATTAAAGCTGTAACATTTTTTTTAACATAAAAAAACCATTAATTACAATAAACAATACTCTTACATTTTATTCATAAACAAACATTGTTAATGACTATTTAATAAGTTATCAAAAAACCATAATAACTTAGCTATTGAACTATCCTAAAACTTCTTCGCCGATGTATGTATGATAGTATCGTTTCTTTGTCCAAACCTTAGATACATAACTAACATAAACTTGCCCACTTAATCTTCTCACTAGTGGGACTAACACTTTTATCTTACATAAACCTATCTATTGTAATGGATGCGCAGAACTGGTGTCCAATCTTCATTAATTGGAGGGGCACCAGAAGAAGAAGCTATCTGAGGTCTCTGTTGCCGGATACCGTCTAGATAGACACTATCGCAGCGCCTATTGCAGCCGACAAACTGTACTATTCGAACATTACTGTGTTCCGGTTTGAAGAGCGCTGTAGCTGGTAAAATTTCTGTTGTTACGAGACCCGACATCTTAGGTCTCAAGGACGAGCACAATGTGGTCCTGTGTATAACATCCTAACAAACGACCCGTTCATCTCATCCCTTGGTTAAATAAAAAAAAAAATATCGCTTAATCACACTAATTGTTAGGTTAATGAGACAATGTTGTGTGTTGGAAATATCTTAGTGCACTCCATATTGTAAATGATAAAAGTAAGTTTTTTTTTAATCAATTAAGCTACGAGAATATGCGGTCGTTCACCTGATGGCAAGTGATACGTCTGCCCATAACAAAGTGGCGCTAGTTAGAACGGTATACACTGCACCACATTGCGCCCGTCGCTTGAAACAAGGTGTTGATTCTCGTTACATCAGCAATTACCGAAATCAATAGTTAATACTAATTTAGTAAAAAACGATAAGTAGAAACTATCAACTGATAGTAATATAGTAATATCCAAACTGGAACACAGTAATATTTGCACACTACCGTTTCGCAGAAATAGACGCTGCGGTGGCATCTGCCTAGACAGTGTCCAGCAACAGAGACCTTTTTATTTTTGGTTATCGATGGGGAAATCTTCAAAATAGTTACTCTGTTTCTTTGGTGAAGACAAGATTATGCGTGATTTTTACCCACTAAAAACTCCTTCGATGGTCACCCTCATTTCATTGTCAGATGCTCCAGGATCTCTTACGTAACTCACCGGAGTCTCCCGGCACTACGCCTAAAGAACATCGCAGGGAGAGTTATAGCCTTCTCTACTAGACTACCTCGTCTTGTCATTCATCCAGGGCTCGCTTAGAGGACAATGAGGGCCCCCATCTTCAAAGCCCACGAACCCGAATAACCTTTCAGTCACCTTCTACGGGGTAGGGCTTACGTTATTCCTATTTTTAATAGCTTAATACTACAGTATCATTACAACTGCTACTGCTATTGCTACTGCTACTGCTACTGCTACTGCTACTGCTACTGCTACTGCTACTGCTACTGCTACTGCTACTGCTACTGCTACTGCTACTGCTACTGCTACTGCTACTGCTACTGCTACTGCTACTGCTACTGCTACTGCTACTGCTACTGCTACTGCTACTGCTACTGCTACTGCTACTGCTACTGCTACTGCTACTGCTACTGCTACTGCTACTGCTACTGCTACTGCTACTGCTACTGCTACTGCTACTGCTACTGCTACTGCTACTGCTACTGCTACTGCTACTGCTACTGCTACTGCTACTGCTACTGCTACTGCTACTGCTACTGCTACTGCTACTGCTACTGCTACTGCTACTGCTACTGCTACTGCTACTGCTACTGCTACTGCTACTGCTACTGCTACTGCTACTGCTACTGCTACTGCTACTGCTACTGCTACTGCTACTGCTACTGCTACTGCTACTGCTACTGCTACTGCTACTGCTACTGCTACTGCTACTGCTACTGCTACTGCTACTGCTACTGCTACTGCTACTGCTACTGATACTGCTACTGCTACTGCTACTGCTACTGCTACTGCTACTGCTACTGATACTGCTACTGCTACTGCTACTGGTACTGCTACTGCTACTGCTACTGTTACTGCTTCTGCTACTGCTACTGCTACTTCTACAGCTATTGATACTGCTACTGCTACTGCTACTCATACTGTTACTGCTATTACTACTATTAAAATATGTAGACAACAAAATTGTAAATAAAAATGGTTAACTTCATAAATTCAGTTTATTCGTAGGAATTGAATAAGTTAAATTTAAATTTAAACTAGTTCGCGGTAGTTTGAGAGAAAGAGTATTCAAATGTGTCGCAACAACGTTAAGTTGTCGAACCCTATGGAACTTGAGTAATTGTATGCAAACGGAAATTTCATTCCGAACGCTCAAGTTCACATCCACTTCGGAGACAATTTAGATTCACAGTTTAAAGCCGAACTCACTCGTCTGCGACTTTTTTATTTACAAGTTGAAAGAAGTTTTTAAATGGTTGATTACAGAATCAGTACAGTATAGATGCCCAACATCTTACGGAGCTCAAGTCAACCTCACCTGCACGCGGTGCACCCTGCTGGATAACAGATGAGACTCTGACCATCCACCAACTCGCACTGGACCAGCGTGGTTAATTACGACCTAATTCACCCCTCAATGAACGTGCTCGATGGGACCGGTGGTCGCGTCAATCATGACGGAAATCGGCAAGGCTGGTACCAGGGGTGTGAACAATCCGCGGATGGTGATAATGCGGGCAGCGCAGGATCGATCGTTGTGGAGGTCTTTCAAGGAGACTAATGTCCAGGAGTCATATTATGTCCTGACGGCTGATAATGATGCTGAATGATAATTACAGAAATACCCCTATTTAATAACATCAGCCGATAGACGTCCACTGTTGGATATAGGCTTCCACCAAAGATACAACAGATAGGGATTCATAAGGGAGCATTTGGACAATTTCCCACCTCTCTGGTCCAATATGGGTTGGTGGAAACCAGAGCATCATTTGTTGATTATCAGGGTGCACCGCAGGCAAGTGAGGTTGGCTTGGATTCCATGAGTTGTTGTACGGGAACCTTTACACCCCATTGCACGTATAGACACCCCTTTAATTAATTCCATTGATCTATAGTTGTTGTTCAGTTCGGATTATATTTAATTTCATTGTTAGTTAAATTCCACAAAGTTAGTCATATGTTTCTAAATATGTAACAACTTATTTTATTTATAGTTGAAGAATTATTTATATTGTCAATAAATATTTTAGGGTTTCAAGCAAAAAAAAAACTTAATTTTAAGTCTTTTTCTCTAATTTTAAGATAAGTTTTAAGTAATAAAATAACCCCTGAAACTCCTTTCGTTGCCGTTTGCCGGTTGTAGGTTAATATTAAAAAGCACTATTCTAACTTTTACCTGAAAAAGTATAAAACTGTGCCCGTAATTTGTATTTTGTTTGCTTAATAATGAAAAAAAAAGGTAATTGTTTATGTGCTGCTGAATTTTTTTTATGTATATTTCCATTTTAATTGATCTGATCTATACCATTAATTTTGGAAATTGTTACTGTTAGTCTGATACTTCCTACATTATTGAGAGTATGGGGTGTTAAACTGCACTTGAGGACTAAAGTTTTTAACCTGTGTATTTTGCCTGTCTTCACATATTAGATGGAGATTGCCAGGTTAACTGAAAAGTCGGTGGAAAAAATCCGTGGTGCACAGAGAGCTATAGAAAGACATGCTTGGCATGACACTTATGCACAAAAGTAAGGACGTGTGGATCAGAACAGTAAGGAAAGATCGAAACGTGATGGAAGAAGTCGAGAGTAGGAAGTGGAGATGGGTTGAATATTGCTCGAATGGACTATAGTCAGGTGGATTTTGGAGACCGCTCACAAGTACCCGTGGAAAGGGAAGACCAGGAAAAAATTAAGAGGAGGCCTATGTCCGAAGATGAATCCCGTGTAGTTGAAATTGAATATGATGTAAAACTAGTAAGTTTATATAATTGTAAATACTGAGTGAATTAATGAAGGTGTTATGAAATAATCTAATTTAAGGTTGAACACTTGAGACGTGTAATTGTCTTAGCAGGAATTGACCTATGCCCGGTGATGCCGAAGGCGTCGTCAGCTCGTCGGCGTTCAATCAAATTTCGCTTACAGATCCTAAACCGCAAATCGCATTAGACGCTTGCCAATCCCCGTGCTGACTGTTAGGAAATAAGTCGACTGCAAATCACATTGCTTGCGATAGTTACACAATTACAAAATACATGAACTAAAAGGTAAAACATTTATTATACAAACCTCTAGTAAACAAAAAATAACTTTTAGTATAACACTCTTAAATTGTTTTTTTTTTTCGACGAAGCGACGAAACGAGCAAAAACTTCACCTGATAGTAACTGATAAAAATAACTATGTGGTGCTAGTTAGAGCGATATAAAGTAGTTTTAACACAAAAGTTATTAAGTCTCGTTGCTCCATTAATTTCACTAGCTACAGCGCCTTTCAAACTGGAATACAGTAATATATAAAAGCTGTTTAATATTCTCAGATTTAAACGATTACTTTGAATCGTTCATGTACGATATAAATTATATTTACAGGGACAGGTTCTGACAGTTTTAAAGGTGTAGACAGGTTCGCTACCCTAACAGAGAGAGGTTCGCTACCCTAACACGAAAAGGCTCGCTACCCAAACACAGAGAGGTTCGCTACCCTAACAGAGAGAGGTTCGCTACCCTAACACGAAAAGGCTCGCTACCCTAACACAGAGAGGTTCGCTATCCTAACAGAGAGAGGTTCGCTACCCTGACACGAAAAGGCTCGCTACCCTAACACAGAGAGGTTCGCTATCCTAACAGAGAGAGGTTCGCTACCCTAACAGAGAGAGGTTCGCTACCCTAACAGAGAGAGGTTCGCTACCCTAACACAGAGAGGTTCGCTACCCTAACAGAGAGAGGTTCGCTACCCTAACACGAAAAGGCTCGCTACCCTAACACGGAGACGTTCGCTACCCTAACAGAGAGAGGTTCGCTATTCTAACACGAAAAGGCTCGCTACCCTAACACGGAAAGGCTCGCTACCCAAACACGGAGAGGTTCGAGGTCGGTTCCCCAATTACCAATCGTCATCAGCCGATAGACATTCACTACTGTACATGGCCTCCCAAAAAGATCTCCACATAGAGTCAGCAAGACTTCCGGTACCGCCGGGCACTAGGGGCTGTCGTATGTAGAGGTTCAAATAGGGGTCCCGTGAGTTGTTGTGCGGGACACTTTAATAATAATATTAAAATAACCATTATTTTTATACTAAAATAAGGAAAAATAAATTTTACAAAACCTTTGTTATGTGTTATTTCAGATAGAGACATTTGTACAGGTTTAGGTTAGGTTCAAACTAGTAACACAATTAGGTCAATGCATTGACAGGCCACACGTTCAGTCATGTTCAGCTTAACCGCTGATCGTATTAATCGGTTGAAACTTCCGCTGTAGTGGTGGTAATTAATTCATTGGCTAGCCTACCATCTGTATTTACCAGATCGTGTACCTTCAATTTTCTGTATGGAAATTAAGTACGAGCAAAAGGTTCATATGACATGCCGCATTTAAAGGACTAGTACAAAAACAAACAGCTCTGCCTTCATAGATAACCCTTCTTTTATCTCAGTAATTTCACTAGGTACAACACCGTTCAAACCGGAAGCATATTGTTTTTAGACTAGTACGAAATATAAGAAATTTAAGACTGTTTTATCATTTGCATTGTCTTCAAATATATTACCGAATGCAAGTGCTTTAAATTTCGACTAACAGCGGTGACCTGTCACGTATGATGAAGAAGACAGTTCAGAATTAGCATCGGACTTGGATCATAAAATTAATTGCAATGCGAACCGACCGTCCAAACTCCGGCCGTTATTCGCACGTGGGGCTGGCTGCGGTCTAGGACACAGGAGTGAGCGGGGAGATGACGATCAGCTCAGATTTGAAAAAAATATTTCATTTCATCAACGTATTGAAGAGTTTAATGTAAAACATATTACTACTATTAGATTTTACGCATAAATACAATAAGAACTATGTCTGTTGTAATCTGTGGTAACAAAAGAAGAAAATACTAATTGTCTATTTGGTCTTCTATTCCAGATAACTCTGTGTAATAATGATGTTGATAAATTTGAGGTAAGTATAAGTATAAAGCAGTCTTCCGGTAAAGGGTTTACTTAGCGATATTACTTTCTCCATCATTTCTGTGATGTATTACTGAAATTCTTATTACTCATTCTACTTACCTTTTGTCGTAGGCTATTGTTAAGAAAGGAATACCGGATACAAACCTTTGATTAGGTATCCCAAGGCATACCTTTAAATCAATGATCTATTGGAACTTTAAGGTATATTATTTAAGATAAATTATTTAAACAAAAGCTGTGAGCGTCACTAAAGTCATGGCTTCCGGGACGGGTACAATCTTCAGTTGATCAACGGGGCAGCTACGTGACGTCATGTCCCCTCTACCACACTCTTGACTTTCAAAATTTCTAGTAAATTAAATACACTGTGATTGTTCGGTATGGAGAGTATACCAAAGTTTTTTTTTAATCACTTTATATATATATTTGTGCTAGATATATTCAGTGACAACGAGGATAGATTTTTAGATAAATGTCGCTCTCATTGTAGACGTATGGACTACAGCTAAAGATCAACGTTATTATGAATAATTATATTGATTATGTAATAGTAATAGTATATTTACTAATAATTTAATTTAGATATTATGCATTTAATAATTAACTACCTATTCACCCTTCGCTCCGATGGCCCTAACACCCCCGCAACTATCTTTGGGGCAGGAATTTTATAAAATCCACTCTTAGCTAAACTCTAAATGACAGAAGCGATATCTCTACCATATTTTGAGTCTCCACGTATACTAGTTTCGAGGATATAATAAATCAATGAATGTCTGGATATCTTCTATATATAAAAGTCAAAAACCTGAGAAGTGCAAAAAAATAACCAAATGGTCATTTAAAAATGTGGATATTGTCGTTTTAAAATTATTATCGCTTGCTTCGATGGTAATTTAAACATGAAACAGACATTTAATAATCATCTGATGATGATGATGAAGCCACAACTCAAAGGGGTAATTGTTAAAAAACGAATAATTCTCAAACAGGAAATAGAACGGCGTAGATCAATATGTTCTGCCATTGTACGTGAGAGTTCCATTTGCGTAACGTTCGATGGATGTGCGGCGCTCGCATTAATAGCGCTATCTGTCCGGGTTCATTGTTCACTGCACTTTGCGTACTGGACTCAGGTAATGTAGATCATTTAGAATCAGATCGTCAAGGTGTTTATTTTTGAGAAGCTGAAGTACACCTAACATACATCAACTTCACTTTCAAGTTTATAACTTTCCATGAAAGGTTACTTTTTAAAGCTGAAGAGTTTCCGACTTGAACGGTGCAGTTAATTGGTAGGTGTTCTTTTTCAAAGTATTGTAGAATATTTCTACACGGTTATATAGCCTGTTTCCGCTAAGCTGAAATATGCAGAATTTACTTGGTTCCAAGTTGAAAAGTACTGTATATAAATGGATATTAAGAGCAGATATTTTATGTATTAAGTTTCCGTGCTCCGCGGTGTGGTAAAGTTTAAATGTATTTCGAAATCCTTGAAAGCATCGGGTATGCCGTCATCATGAAGAGTCAGCACTTTTGTACTGAAAGTAGACAATGATACAGCTGTATATCCGTTACTTATCTCAAGTATTGCCTCTAGTTTCTAGATAAGTTTGTCTAGTAATAAGTAGATCTATTAGTGTTAGGGTCATATTTCTGAACCAGCCTTTTAAAGTCACGGTTCTCGATAGTCATACTTTTGACAGCTAGAATATTAGCCTACCACTATCTACCATTAGCCTGGTTATAATCGAATGATGTAGAGGACAAAAGGATTCGATTACGTTCAGTTAGGATTAAATAAATTCCTCCATTACATTATTATTAGTATTGCATATAAAATATTGTATAGTATGACCGACTTAGAAAGATTAGAATAAAACCCTTCTCTCACAAAATTCAACTATGATCGATAAAGTAGTCTACTGCTGATAGACTTTTTTCCAGATATATGAGAGATTATCGTAACGGCAATGAATGATATTTTTTTATACAACGAAGCGACGAGACGAACAGGACGTTCACCTGAAGGCAAGCGATATGACAACGTGGCGCTAGTTAAGATGGTATTCATAGCACCACATTGCTCGCCGCATTGACACAAGATATTAAGTCACGTTACCTCAGTAATTACACTAGCTACAGCGCCCTTCAAACTGGAATACAGTAATGTTTACCATACTGTTGGACGACAGAAATGGCGCTGCGGTGGTAATAAACGGTCTCCGGCAACATAGATCTACCACCAGTAATGATATATATTTTTATATGATGAGATGGAAAATATTTCAGTCAGATCCACCCGTTAACCTCACATATTCCCTGAATGTCTGGATACAACACAATTACGGCTGATATTTCAGTTAACACGAGCGACATTTTAATTGAAATGTTAATGCTGCCAACGTTGATACGGATCTGTACATTTAGAAATTTATTTCGTACATAAAATTCAATTGTGCTTAACTGCTCGGAAATAGCTCGAAATCTCCCATATAAAACGCTAAACACGTAAAGATTTTTGAGGAAAGCCTGTGTCCAGCAGTGGACGTCTAACGGCTGATGATGATGATAAATTTTCTTCGCGGCGGCCTGTTTCACTAAATAGTTCACGTACTAATATTAATAGTAAAGAACAACGATGAGTTCAATATATAGAGGAATGAAGTATTAGACATCTTCTTTTTCTTCTTCCTGCTTTTTTCCCAGCTATGTGGGGTCGGCACAGTATGTATTTCTCTTCCGTATCCCTCTATCAGATATATGATAAGATATAAAAAGACTGTGTGGTGGGGTAGGATAGCAATGCACCGTCTATTACTGCCGACAAACAGTAAAGTGCAAACAATAATGTGTTCCGGTTTGAAGGGTGCTGTAGCTAAAGAAATTACTGGGGTAACGAGACTCGACTTTTATGTCTCCATACGACCGCGAGGTGATGCAATGTATGACATCCTAATTTGCGCCAAGTTGTTATGGACGGGAGTAACCCTTCAGGTGAACGTCCGCCCATCTCGTTGATTCGTTAAATAAAAAACAGGTATTTTAGCTTATTTGTGAAATATACGAGGAAAAACAAAGTAGTAATCAAATTAACGTAATATCTTTATCATATATTATATCCTTACATCTTCAAGGTCTTTAAATGTAGATTCCAGCCTCTGTTTCTTTATTCTAGGTTATGTAACGAGATAATATAAAATCTCTTTATTCCTATGACCCATTCCTATGCCCTTTCATGCTTAGCCACCAGCAATCCTAAATTTAAAATTGTTCATACTTTTACACTCCTCATATCACCTTAATGTTGCCAAAAAAAAATGGCACACGTTGTGTTTGAAGTAAACTCATTAAATATTTACCGGGCCGGGTAGATCCACAATAAAATATCCGCCATCACACCCGGGTACATTTCTAATTACAGGAACAACATCAGTGTATTGTTTACTTTTATCTTGACAATTTTGTTACATTCAGATACCCAGGAGTATCCAGTCAAATATCATTTCACTTAAAATTCACCTTCACTGATTCGGCAGATGACTAATTCACATACAAATAACAAGTACAAAATCATTCATATGCATCCTCAGTACTTTTAAATCATTGATAAGAACATCATTTTGACAAGATCTAACTTAGATCTTCCAAAACTTATTAAGTACTTTCTTTGTTATTTCTTCTTCTTCTTAAGGTGCCTCTCCGACTAGCGAAGGTTGGCGGTCAGTTCTCCAAATTTAACTCTGTCTCTTGCGAGGCGAAATAGTTGGGCGGCACTCGCAGTTCCCGTCCACTCTCAGATGTTGCGTAACCATGATTTCTTTCTACGACCAACACTCCT
Source organism: Troides aeacus (assembly GCA_033220335.2). Lineage (NCBI taxonomy): Eukaryota > Metazoa > Arthropoda > Insecta > Lepidoptera > Papilionidae > Troides > Troides aeacus. The sequence continues at coordinate 2,808,899 of CM067275.1, read as the reverse complement.
TTTACCGGCAACTTTTCCCATCAAGATGAGTTGGAGGAGATCATATCTGTCATGCCTGAGCACGTGGCCAAGATACGATACTTTTCTCATCTTGATGGTCTGCAAAAGTTCCCTTTTTTGGTGGACTCGTCGTAGAACCTCCTCGTTTGTCACTCTCCGAGTCCAGCTTATGGCCAACATGCGCCTATATGCCCACATCTCGAACGCTTCTATACGTTTTCTGAGGTCTTCTTTTATTGTCCAGGCCTCGCATCCGTATAGAAGGATGGGCCAGATATAGCATTTTAGTAGACGGAGGCGCAAAGGTATTTTGATGTTGCGACAGCATAAAATTTTGCGCATTTTTTCGAATGCATTGCGTGCTACTTCGATACGTGTTTTGATTTCTTGGTCGCTTTCCCAGGCTTCACTTAGCCACGTACCCAAGTATTTATATTTGCGCACCCTCTCCAACTTTTGACCGTTCACTATTATGCAGTCGTCCTTAACTTCTTTTCTAGATATAACCATGAGCTTCGTTTTTATAACATTCATTTTTAGACCCGCTTTCATGCTACACAGATTAACTCGATCGACAATCTTTTGGAGATCTTGTAATGAGGATGCTATCAGTACTGTGTCATCAGCATAACGAAGGTTGTTGATATTTCGTCCATTTATTTTAACTCCGCAGTCTAGGTCATGTAATGCTTCTGACATTATAGCTTCTGAGTACAAATTGAACAGCATTGGTGACCGGACACAGCCCTGTCGCACTCCTCTCTTAATCTCGACATCATCTGTAACGTCATTTTCCACTCGAACATTAGCTCGTTGGTTCAAATACAGGTTCTGTATTATTCGGATGTCCCTGTCATCTAACCCGGTGTCATGTAAAAGTACTATTAGGCGGTCGTGTAGGACTCTGTCAAAGGCTTTTTCATAGTCGATGAAGCAGATGAAAACATCTTGTTGCATGTCTCTGCACTTCTGAACCAGAACCTGTATTGCAAAGAGAGCCTCTCTGGTACCCACTCCCGCTCGAAAGCCAAACTGGCTGTCACCAAGTTGATCGTCACACTTCGTCCTTATACGTTCATGAATGATGCTGAGGAATAGCTTCAACACTTGGCTCATGAGGCTAATCGTTCGGAAGTCCTCGCATCTCTTCGCATTCGCTTTTTTTGGAAGAGTGACGAACGTTGACTTCAACCAATCATGAGGCAATTCACCGGAGTCATATATTGAATTCATGAAATTAACTAGAACCTTGATGTTATCTTCCTCTATGAGCTTCAATACTTCGATGTTAATATTGTCTGGTCCCGGTGATTTGTCGCGCTTGGCCTTACTCAGAGCTCTTACAATCTCTTCCGGCATAATAGAGTATCCTTCGGTGGTTGTGTACGCTACTTCTTTACTGCGATTGTTATCATAAAACAAAGACGCTATATATTGTTCCCATTTTTGTTTTTTCAAAGATATATCTAAGATGGGGATCTGATGTTCATCTACAAGTTGGTTCGTGTGCGTTTTGTGACCCAATAGGGTTTTTATTTCTTTATGTAGATTGAATGCATCATGTTTTTCATACAGATTTTCTAAACACTCACATTTATGCCGGAACCAACACTCACGAGCAAAACGAGTTTCTCTTCGTATTGTACGATGTATCTCTTTATATTTCGTGACATTGGTATGTTTATAAAGTCGTATTTCCTCCATAAGTTTATAGATTTTCTCTGTCATCCACGCTTGTTTAGGTGACCAGTCTCTCCTTAGATAATCTCTATTAATCTCTAGTATTTTTTCTTTTAGTGACCTCCATGTTTCTTCAGGTGAACTATTTTCCTGTGTTATCGTCTCTGCTGCCCATTTGTTTATTTCCATCTTCATGTCGGGTCTATAATTTAATGTCTTTTTCTTAATTTTCTTGAGCTTACACGATATTGTAGCGATAAGTGGGTTATGGTCCAAACCAACGTCGGCTCCCGGATACGTTTTTGAGTTTTTGATGCTGTTTCTGAAACGTTTGTTTATGGTAATATAGTCAATTTGATTCCAAATTACGTGTTGTGGGCTGTGTCGTGGTGATGTCCAAGTATATAATCTGCGCGGTGGTAGTTGGTAAAAGGTATTCATTACGACTAGGTCGTTTTCTTGGCAAAACTGTACAAAGGTCTCTCCTCTTTCGTTTCTTGTACCCAAACCGAACTTTCCTGTAACTCCTGGTACCTCCACATTTCCTACCTTAGCATTCATATCACCCATGACAAGATTAACTTCATGATTTTTTGTTAATTTAAGCAACTGTTCGACTTCACTATAGAAATCCTGAACTTCTTGATCTGTACCATCAGTGGTGGGAGCATACACTTGAATAATGTTGATATTTCTAGGTTTGGCCTGTAGTTGAAGCAACATGGTACGGTTTGAGTTGGGTAAAAAGCTATACGTAGTATTTAAGGATTTTGTGTTTACAATAATTCCTACTCCATATTTATTTGAGGTGTCATCGGTGCCAGAGTAGTACATAATGTGGCCTTCATTTATCTGGTATTTACCATTTACCCTCCATCTAACATCACTGATACCTAATATGTCGATTCTTAAACGTTTCATCTCTTTGCATACATTGTGGACTTTTTCTGGACTCTTCAAACTTCTCACATTCCATGTTCCTAATCTTAACGATTTTTCTTCTGTTTTCCGCCTGGGGATTCTTCGCACCCCTGTCCCATTTAAGGGACGCCAGGAACTCGGGGCCATTTTATTCTTCGACTTTTCCATGGATAACTGACTACTAGGGATAATATTATGCAGTGGTCTCCCGTTGCCTTCTGCATTAGACTTTTAAGAAGTTATTTCGACTTCAAGGCCGCTGTAGCCTCATCCAAATGGTTACCCACATGGGTGTATGGTTATACCGCCATTGCTCGGTCGCCAGAGCCTCGTCTGTTGTCTAGCAGGAGGTACCGCGGTGGTCAGATGTAGTGGACCACCGCCGTTGGTTGTTTAAAACTACAACCAACGCGCGCAGGTGAGGTTGACAATTGGGTCGGATAAGATGTTGTTACCGTTCCCCCTTACCTCCCTTTGTTATTAATAATATAATTCGGAACTTTCCTTCATGTTCGAGTTTAATACAAACAATTGTTTTACTTAATGTCGAACTGTCGAAGCCAAGGACGAATCGACAGCAAACTTATAACTTGATTATCTCCAAGTGAAAAGACTGACAATCTGTATCAGAATTATGGGCCATAGACAAGAGAACGCTGCCATTGAGTTTATTAAGTCATTAGAATAGAACATAGGATACCCGATGAAAGCCTAGCATATCTTATTTCCTTCTTAGATAAAACATGATATGTATTAAGGATTTATGACAAAGCTTATGAGAGAATTGAGTTTTTTTTTTATTCCACATAGCGACGAGACGAGCGCAACTTTCATCTGATGGTAAGTTATACTGCCCATAACGTGGCGCTAGTTATAATGGTATATACTCCATCACATAGCTCTCGTCGCCTTCAGACATATAGATTCTCGGTACCCCAGTAATTACACTAGCTATAGCGTCCTTTAAACGTGAACACAGTAATGTTTGCACACTACTGTTTGACAGTAATAGGCGCTGCGGTGATACCTACCTAGACGGCCTCCAGCAACAAAGACCTAACACCAGTCTATATATTACCAACGAAACAAGGTTTCGTTGACGTAGAAAAAAGTATAAAGTATATCAATTTTTGCTTGACTTAAATAGTATATTACTTTAATACATTTCCATACACATACATTATATGTATAGAGAGAGAGGGAGATAGGAAATCAGTTCCGAAGCACTAAAACACTAAAAGACGTCAGCAGGGCGAAGAGAGGTTTTTAACATAGGTTTAATTTTGTGCATATAAATACAGTTTTAAAACTTTAAAACTATCATCTCTTTTCTAACCGACTAAACCTAGACTAAATATAAACTCTGTGCACTTATTATGTCTTAAATAAAGATAATTAGTGTTTAATGTAACAAGATTACCTGAGGTGGAGAATTCATGTCGGCAATGTCCTTTGTCTTGATTAGTCAATCCGTAATCGGTACTAATGTTGCGCTTACATCTACCCTCATAGATTATACTGCAATCAAACAGCTTCAACCCTGTCGTCAATTTTATTATGAAGAAACTCTCCATCATAGTTTTTTTTATCACATTTATCCAGTGGATCACTGGAAAAGACTTTCTGTTGTATAGAAACAGGATTTCATCTCGCGTGGGATGTTGTTCCTGTAACTCAGTAAGTCAAAGCGTAGACGGGCTTTGATGCGCTCCATGGGAGTTACCGAGGACCTTTTGAATACACTGAATGAGATCACCGAAGTTATTTTACTGGGTGGAAATCTCCTGACAGCTACCCTGACTTCCTCACAGAAGCATGGTATCGAAGATAAGATAAGCTTTGCACCTTGACGAAATAAAAGGAGCGGTTATACAATTCATAAGAGATATTACAAACAAATTATTGGATAAAGTTTAGATCCGACTTAAAGTGCTCTGATGAAATTACCAAGCGATAATTGTATTGTCTTAAAGTGATGAATACAATGTGATGCGTTATTGTGAGGAGGCAACGGATGATGAAAAGAATAAGAGGAAAGGTAATTTTTCCATTATGTCACCTCTACGTATAACGAATCTTTGCTGGTACTGTAGTAGCTAAGACGACATCCGCAGCATCAATCATGTTGCTATAATTGCCACCTGTCGATCCTGTGCAATGCATCTCCGTCCTACCGGAGACATTCACTAATCCCCGCTCTCCAATTATAAACGTATCATGTTATTGCATAGATCAATATATACTATCTTTAACATATATACAGTTAAAAAGAGATGCTAAATTCTAACATATATATATATGGATTTTTGTTATATTTTAATACTATATCTTATTACAAAGTGCAGCCATTACGATATAAATATTCCAACTGAGATTCTATATATATATATATATATTTATCGGAGGATGTTCATCCGAAGGTAAGTGTCTACGTTATCCCTTAACAATAGTTAATAGTCCGAAGATCTATATCATTGTGATTGATACATAATAATGGTGGTAGGTCTGTATTATCAGAGATCTAAGTACCACCGCAGCTCCTATCTCTGCTGTCAAAAAGTACTATCTAAACATTACAGTGCTCCGGTTTGAAAGGTGTTATAGCTCGTGAAATGAATAGGGGAACATCACCATCTGTTGAACGTTTCGCTCGTCTCATCTCTTTGTAAAAGAAATGTTTACTTCATTAGCTATTCGAAGAGGAAGTTGAATGTTTGCATGCTACTGTTGGGGCAGAATTAGGAGCTGAGGTACCTGCATAGCATGGTCTCCTCCACCAGAGACCTGCCATCAGTAAAGAGTGAAACATACGAGATAACCAAGATAGGCAAAGATTGAAAGAATACATATAATTCTTTGCTAATGTTTTAAATAAATTTAATGAGGTATCTGCAAAAAAGAGATACGGTTACATATGGTAATGGCTTTTTTAAAATGGCCTTAGTTAGCCTAAATAGAAACCATTATTACTGGTCACGTAATGTGGGTCTGCGGGTAACCCTCTTACAAATTAGAGCCCATTGTTAACCCTGTTAACTAAGTTGTTACAACGGCGGGGGTGCTTTTGTTTTGTTTACTTTATTGGTCAATGTAAGCAAACGAATGGCATTTCAAAATTTTAACAGATTTTATTAGGAAATGTTTAATATTGATAACTAAAAAGGAATCTTTAGCTATAACTAGATTCATTTCTCGAATCGACTCCATACTAGGAGTATGAAGAACTGGAGTAGACTACGTCTGGATTGATATCATATGTCCGGATATAGGACGAAATGATGAAACATGTTTTAGGACAAGTGTGATTGATGAGAGTGGTCACGATCCTTAGATATGAGGTATTAAATTATGAACCTCCTTTTCTATAAATACAGTTTATGGAGGAGGAGGTTCATATATAAAATATTGACAAAATTTATGAACGTAGAGGAACTATTAAGTAGTAAATAAGTAAACGTTTATCTCACAAAGAGAAATTTTGTTAGCACTAATAGTTGTATTTAAGATCTAGAAAATTCTATATTAATTACGGATTGATTGTTGTTTTACGGTAAACTTGTTAATCTTGTCTAGTCTTTCATCTTAGATAATTAATCTATTACTTAACGTAAACTGCATTATCGGCTGTAATAATTCAAGCTCAGTTTCGTAAAAGATCAATAGCAAAACACCGCTACAGCGCAGTTACTGTTCAATTATCACCGACCTACATAATCACGATTAAGGTTAGCTGTTAAAGGTAAAATTATCTGATTCAGCGATATTTCCCCCTCTTATTACCCTTATTGAAGAGGCACATGCTATATCAATTAAAAAAAACATCTATTGCTGTTAGATCTCTCGCTGTTGCTGAAGACCAACTTAATAGGTAACACCGCAGCGTCTATCTTAACCTCCAAACAATTCATTGGAGACATTACCGTGTTCCAGTTCAAAGAGTGTCAAGCTAATGAAATATTATAACATCTTTCAAACAGGAACTTGTTACTCAAGTAATATAACTTGATATGTTTTATCAATCATAGAGCCCAAATTGGTCATGCTGTTCATCATCGTTAGTTCTTAAGTTCTTCTCGTTTTAACACTTTGTCTTATATTAAAGACAGTTTTACTATTTTTTTAATTCAATATCGGACAATAAGAAGAGAATAGAAGTAGAAAGAGACGTGTAAGGTAATATTTAAAGTATTCTCCAACCTCAGTCGCACTGTAGTATAAACATATAAAATAATTAACATAATAATCTGGAACTGACGGATCCTATACAATTTTCCACTTTTCAGTTATTAGAGGAATAAGAACGGACTTGTTTCATAATTAATATTTTTTATCTACTTTGTCGGTGTCACTGCCGGTATTGGTCGCAAGCTTTACAACACGTCTCCACTCCTGTCTATGGCCGCCTTCCTAGTGGTGTATAGTGGTGACGATGATGAGCCATTTACTGCTGCCTTGTACTGGTCAGTACAATTTATAGGCGTTCTTCCTCGTGGGATGATACCCTCAACCTATCCCTGGACCACACGTCACTCAATAGCTACCCCCTCGGTGGCATACATCGCCAAAAACATGAGATACGAGACTAAAGATGATTAATGAATATCAAGTTCTTAATATTCTATTGCAAGTATAATAATTGTATTGTTAACTCAATAATCAATTGTTACACTATCAACTCTTATCTATATATTCTTATCAGTACATACGCTTTGCGTGATAGAAGAAGATGAGATCATCATCAGCCGATAGACGTCCACTGCTGGACATAGGCCTCATCTAAAAATCTCCACATAAAGTCAGCAGCGCCTCTGATACCGCTGGACACTAGGGGTGTCGCATGTAAGAGTCGATATGGGGGGATTTGAGCCACTTCCCACCACACTGGCCTAATCCGGATTCACGGAAGCCAGAGCCTGGTTGATTAACAGGGTGCACGACGAGTAAGTGAGGATGGCTTGTGTCTCGTGATTTGTGTAGGACCTCTTACACCCTTAAAGGAGAGGAAGAAGTAGATTAACTAAACCGATATAATGTATTGTAATAGAGTGATCACTGACTTAGTATAAACAATTTTTTTTTAAATCTGTACCTCGAAGTTGTGACTGGGGTAGTAATTGAAAAGAAAGTTTATCCCTAACGGTGGGAAAGCATGAATGATTTCCTCAACTTGGGTTACTTATGCTTCGCTCTAACAGAAGAAATGTTAATCTCGTTAAAGCCGCAAAGTAAACCGTGGCGGTGTTTATGTTGTTTTGTATGAATTATTATTTCAATCACGTTTCCAATATCTTGAGGCTCTGCATTATTCGGTCCATAAATTCTACGCCTCGTGAGTAATAGAGTAGTCTCCGTGTCAGGTTTGTCGACAGCATACATTATGTGGGCAGTGATTTACTGTGCGACTGAGCATGTAGCGCAGTGCAACGCACATTTTCATTTAGGCTCGTATCTCTGGTACGCTGTTAAGGACCAGATTCACTTGCGACACCCGCAAAGTATTTGATTAATCCACCAGTACACGATGTTGAATTTTGTTAACAAGACAATATTCATTACAACGAAACATAAACATACACTTCAATATTCACTCCACGAGCCGTGATCTTCACTGTAGTCAGCCCAGGACTGGTTGAAGTCTCAAGAACAAGACTAGTATTAAAACATTACCAACCTAAAGGTACTTAGCAATACATATATCATTAGTCGCGACAGAATGCGGTTCCTATAGGTGGTAGGTCTGGTCTGAACCGGTGTGTTCCCTAGGAGATCCCGGAGCTTCTCCTAATGCACTGACGAAGACCACTGGAGGGTTTTAGTGGGTAGAAGTCCCCACATAACCTTGCCTTTCCCCTAGAAGCAAAATAAGATTTTCCTCGCGATAATAAAAAAGGTCTATTGCGGAAGATCGTTTAGTCAGCGCTTATTTATACCTCTAAAGAGTATTGTGAAAATATTGCTGTGTACCGGTTTAAACGGTGTTGTAGCTAGCGAAATTACTAAGGTAACGAGACTAAAAATCTTATATCGCAAGGCAATGAGCACAACGCGGTGCAGTTATAGCTTCCTAATTGTGAACTATCTAGTTCGTGAAGTCGCTTTGTAAAAAAAAGTAGGGTTATTTAACGAGTTAATTTAATTAGGACCTCTAGCGGCTGACGATCATGATGATGATATTTAATTCATAACTTTTTTTTTTATTTTATTAAGCGACTAGACGAGGGGGGAGTGATAAGCCTGCCTATAACAACGTGGCGCTAGTCAAAATGATATACACTGCACCACATTGCGCACGTCGGCTTCAGACATTAGATGTTGTCTCGTTACCCCAGTAATTAAACTAGCTACAGCGTCCTCAAAACCGGAACACAGTAATATTTGCACACTACTGTTTGGCGGCAGAACCAGGCGTTGCGGCGGAACTAACCTAGACGGTCCCCGGAAACAGAAACTTACCACTAGTGCAATGAGTGTGTATTATACCACTGAATATAGTGAAACATTATATTGTATGTATATTAATATAATACTGCAACTATTTAAATACATGGTGCAGTTAATGTGAGCACTCCCCAGTCGCGAACAACCCGTAAACACTCTAGAATGTTAGAAATTGAATACGTTCCCCAGTTGAAACCGTTCGTAATAGTCCCGTGAGGCAACATTCAAATTTGTATTTAGCTGCTAACGACGTGGAAATAAATATTGGATTTATCCACTTAGAAAAAAAAGGATATCGTTAATATTTTTGTCCAAACAAATTTTTTACAACATCAGTTATCAGCCGATATACGTCCACAACTGTATATAGGTCTCTCGCAATTAGGAAGGATTTCGGCTATTTTCCTACACTGACCCAATGCGAGATGGTGAGATCCAGAGCCTCGTTTGTTGATTAGCAAAATGCACCACGAGCAGGTGAGATTAGCTTGGGTTCCGTGAGTTGTTGTGCGGGACCCCTTACACACCATTCAATCACAACCCAATCAAAATTTACCCTTTACATAGACAAAAGGTTCATTTGGATGTTATATCTACGCTACAGATAATAAATATTACAAAAGGATATATCGGCATTTTTTAGGTGGCAACACTAATGAAGAGTCTTACTTTTCGATAGGAGTTCATAATATTTTTTATATAGAGATATAAAACTAGATTTTCTATAAAAATCCTAAAGAAGAGAAGATATGATTGTTCTATATTAAACTTTTATAACAGTGTTGATATTTCATTATATTAGTGTTTGACTGTAAATGTACATCATCATCATTTATCATTATTATGATCGTTATCATTACTAGCCGTTGTTTATCCACTGATGTCGTCAGTCCATCTGGAGGGAGGACGTCCTACCCTTCTGCGACCTGTACGTGGCCTCGACTCCATTACTTCTCTCCCTCATCGGCCGTCACTGACACGATAGACATGATCGGTCCACTGCCACTTCAGCTTGCAGATTTTGAGAGCTACGTCGACCACTTCAGTTCACCGTCAAATGTCTTAATTCCGGACTTTGTTCCTTAGAGAAATGCCAAGCATAGCTCTCTCCATCGTCTGCTGTGCTTCTTTGAATCGATGGACCAGCCCGATAGTCAGGTACCAAGTCGTAGTAGAAAGGACCTTTCTGAATAAATACCGAGGGTAGAATGATAATAATCATCTCTCACAGGGGGGTCAACTATACAACTATGCCAAAATTGATTACAAAGTTCGTCCCGTGGTAAATAATAAATGTGTAGCGACAGTGAGCAAAAACAATGAACAGTTAACAAAGCCCGTTTATATAAACTGTTCGGTCATTTCAGCCGGTTATAATTACACATAGAAGTGATTTAAGGCTTTTAACCGGTAACAAGAGAACAAGAATGATATTCCATAAGTACGATCATCATCGTCATCACCAGCCGATAAACGTCTACTGCTGGACAGGCCTCTCACAAAGATCTCCTTGTTTGAGTCCATTTGATGTTGTACCTCAGCACACCACTCTATCCCAGTACAGGTTGGAGGTCAGTCAGAGCCTCGTCTGTTATTCAGCAGGGCACAGCGTACAGGTGAGGTTAGGGTAGATAAGGTTTCTAGATTTACATTACGAAGATGGTTGCTAACCAGGCCAGTTCGAGAAAATTCTACCACCAACCACCACAACAGTTCTGGAATCAAACCAGGGATCTCCGTGTTACGAAACAAGTGCTTACTGTGCCACACAAAATTATCTATGATTTAGATGATACCTTTTTGGTACAGAATATAACCGTTACTTATATATATTATTATATTAATAATTATTTCCATGTGTACAGTTCAGTTTTTTTTTTCTTTATTCACTAAGTACATAAAATGTACTTGGAACAAATCAATCTATATGTTGATAATTAAAAAATAATTAGACATGATCTTTCGTAATCCATTCCGTGGGCGTATTAAAGAGAACGCGAACAATTTTCAAGAGCAATTATAAAGCTACTTAGTCGGCACTCCATGAAACAAATTTCTGATGCGAGAGCTAAGAGAAAATGAAATTTAATATTCAAGAACATTTCTGTTTGAAGCAAAAAGGGATAAAAATGAGCAAAGTGGATAAAATGAGCCACGAGTTTACTTTGTTGTAGTTTCATTGGTTTTTCACGACGCGAATATATTTTAACTTGAAAATAATAGCGAAGCGGTTAAGGAATATAACATCATCCGATTAAACTGATATATACGCAAAGTTCTAACAAAAATAATTTGGGAGTAAACACGTGTAAAAGAAAATGAACTATATAAAAAAAAAAACATACAAAGGACCAAACAATACAACATAGATCAGAAGCGAACTAGGTAGCACAGTTGTATAAACAGTTTAGCCATCACAGAACTAGTTTAATTACTACAACTACTAATAATAAAATAACAAGAACTAATACAGTTATTAATAGGATAGTTTATCTTTTAAAAGAAACAAAATCGTTTAGAGGTTATAAGGTTTAAAAAAATGGCGTCGTCAATGGACAGAAGTGCAATGTTATTAGATTCCGGTCAGATGGGTCACCACGATAACGCTCACTATTGGCACACTGTAAACATGTTGTTACTTGATTTTTTTCCCTCATAGCTTCCATGTACCAAATAGTAGTATGGTTTTATACCGACTTTAATACCAAAAAGAACATAACCAGTAGTTATTTTCTAAGGTCAAAGCAATTTAAGTAAACCGCAGTATTGATTTCTCCCGCCTAAATTTAGTATTCTTATATTTGAGGGATATGTTGTATGAATAATTAATATTAAAGAAACCTTAACAAATATGCAAGATTTCAGACTATAACGCCGTCATTAAATAAATATTAAATAACATCTGTTTGTAAGCATTTTCAAGTAAAATAATACAAAATCGCAAAAATTACAAATGACGTATTGCCGATACAAATATGCGTTAAGATAAGAATTTATTTCATCCCTCTTCAGTTTGCTTGTCTACTATCTTTCCATTTCAATTTACAAGTCAATAACGTAACCCAAAAGGTATTCACTAACGAATTCTATCCTGATACACCCCAGCCCCAATTAGACCGCGATGCGTGTTGTGTTTTGAAATGAGGCCGGTTGAGGAAAACTTCGAAACAAAACACAGCACCGACAATGATGTTCCCTTAAATAAACACATCTGTAATAATGATCTATTCTCCTTTAACTGAAGATTTTAATACTTAAGAACAAAAGTTTATTTATTCATCCAAGCTCTCAAGTGTTTCGTATTTACTAAATTAAAAACAAACAAATTAATCAATTAAAAAAAAATTGAAAAAACTATTAGACTCTCCTCAGCATACCAGCAAATAGGACTTACCTCCTTCGGGTACATCATGCGTTCTCAAAGGCCTGCCTGTACAGGCAAGTTTAAGAACCGTAGAAAGCAGATATGCAAAAGGAAGGGCACCTATCATATAATTGGAATCCATTAGGAAGACGGTTAATGGAAAAATAATATATCTAGCAGTCTACTATATGCGTGGCCGTGCTCAATGGAGACTGCTTGTGCTTGGTCTTCATCCACAGCAGAGAGAACGATGAATATTAAAACACACATGATGAAGATAAAATATTCTGGCAGATGAAAGAAATCTTAGTTACGAAGCACACAGCTGCAGACTGTTATAAGATCCGATGGAGCTTATTTTACTTTGCGAAAGAGATCACAATATTCTTGGAGTTAACAACCAAAAATTGGTTTTGGGGAGTTAGAAAAAGAAGATGAAATATCAGTCAGATGTTTCCAGTTTAATTTTATTTCTTCACCTGTTATTCTGTTCTTTATCCTATCTTTAACAAACATATACTTTTATCTATAGTGAATCAGTCTTCATTAATCTTGTTCGACTACAGACAGGTAATGTTATAATAAAGTTCTTAGTTGATAAATAAGCGAAATGTCCATTACCGTTATTAGTTAATTTTCAAATAAACAACGCTATCCTTGTGTAACCTAATGCATTTGTAATAATATCAGATGTTAAGACAAGATCAGAGACAACGAACCGTTGTACATCTGTAAACAGTTGAGCGTTAAATAAATATTGTCTTAGAGCTCGTGACACAACAACGTACATGATTAATCGTATTTAAGTTAAAACAGTTGTTGTGTACATGTATATTAATAACTGGGATTAACGGTAGCAGCCCTCACGTTACACTTCCAACAATCATGCGGTCTAATACACACACACACACACAGCATTAACTACAGGTCTTACAAAGTTGAATAATTGATTGATTGTTTGCTATTCAATCTATATTTCGGTACTTAGTTATTTGGATTAGAGTTATTAAAACTGAAGGGTTTACTATACCGCTCAACCAATTCTAATGTATTTTGGTATAGAGGTGTATATCATGATATATATAACAGGTACATTAATAGAAAATATTTTTTTAGCATAGTAAATAGATTATAAAATATTCAAAAGAAATCGTTAAACAAAGGTGAGCACAATGCCATAAGGCATTCTTTTCCTGTCAATCTTCCGGATTATGAAGATAAAAAAACATCAATAAATGAAATAATATTAAGTGCAAAAAAAAAGCCATAACGTACAACTTAAAAGGTAAATACAAGTAGAAAGTTAGTTCAGCGATATAATAATTTCTAAATTTGATCTACAGTACAATAATGAGACATACAAATGACGTACGCCGGTACTAACCTACGGATTTTGAACGTCACAGATCTTGAATTCTGAGACCGTATCAAATTATTAAAAAGGTATTAATAGAAATAGACTTTCTTCGGAATTATATCTATACTTACTAGTCTTTTACGACATGCTGAAGGTAGCTTGGTTGAGGACGATTCGGATTAATTTTCGTACACATTGTTCATCAAAACTTCTTAACTACTATATTATTATCGGCAGGGGTATTGTTTTCTTCAAGTTAGACATCTTTTGTTGGTCTTGTTGCTGTATACAAATTATAAGATAGACTGATTTAATAAAAAGAAAGATCTTTATATCCTGTTCGAATAATTAAAAAAACTTACAAATATAATTATGAAGTGGTAGATCAATGTGAATTCCTTCGTTATTATAATCATAAATAAATCCATGACGCAAATATTCATCCGTCAATCTGTTCGTACACGTTGTATGAACTAATTGCGTTATCCGTGCGAGGTTATTACACGGGTGCCTGTTGGTGCTATCAATTAGTCAGGTGTATGCAATGATGTTTACAGTGGAACTAATTACGTTTCTGTTGAGAGACACCAGAGTGTACACTAAGCTTACCGTTAAAATATTCATTGCTTTTCAATTCCTCATTATTTAAAATATAAACGGTTCATTTGATGGAATTGATCTCTGCCCACCGACAAACGATGCTGCCATGCCAACCTTTGAGAAAGGAGAAGACTCATTTTTAAAAAGCTCCCCAGTCGACGTTTTTTCATCAGGTCTTTTCTACAAAAAAAAAATCGCTTACCGCGTCGTTATTGCAACAGAACGCCGAAAAATATTTTTAATTTTCCTTCCCCCATTTACATTATACAATGGATCTCGAAATGTCTCTTTGTGTTATCGACGTTAAAAATCGTAGAGTATGAAAAAATACAAATTTCATCTCTTGCTTTAGTATAATGAATGCGATATTCCTGTGATGCAAAGTACAATCTGTACCGGAAGAAATATTTAAATAGAAGACAATGAATAGACTTGTGATGAATACCGGAAAGAATGTCTAATAGGAAATGGATTTGAACATGAATCTAGATGATAGAATCATAAGATACAACATTCTTTACGATAATTATGCCATGAAGAAATACTCAAGGAGAAATATAACTAGCAAATAGATAATTATGATAGACCAGAAATAGACTACGTGAACGACTGCTTTTCTGGCTTCAATCATAAAGTTTACGAGGCAATTAGATTCGATCTATTCTAGACACCAGTAATTAAATTATTTCTGGTTTCGATATTGTAGATAAAAGGTTGTGAATCCAAATACTCTTTCTTAAGTTTGGTTCAAATATCTCTACCCGTCTGGTCTATTGTTTTATCAATGCAGGTTTTTATTATCTAACCAAGAGCTATTATCTCAATTTCTGTTTGTAACACGAAATCAAAAAATCTGTTGTTAACATTTGATCTATCTTTCTGTTTGAATCATAGTCTTCAATACATGTTTTCTAATTTCCATAGACATGAGGATGATGTTATAGTCTAATATTTAAAAACGTTTAAGTTATTTGAGAACGCTTTAATCTAAAACCATTAGATATTTGTCTAAATTATTGGTTAAGGGATAATCTGTAACATTTCTTCCATTGTTGTAAATTGTCAAAAGATGGCGTTTATATATGTATATATATACATATCAATTTCTGTGTAATTCTTCATCAGTTTGTCACACAAGAGAACGCAAATATTCTGCAAGGTATCGGATAATTTTATTTATTTTTTATTAGGGTACATTATATTTATTTTTGTTATGTATAGTATTTTTTTGAAAGAATGGATGAAAGTAGATTAACGAAAGAGGTATACAAGATAAGAATGATTGGAAAAATCGGTGCAGGTCGACCTAGGCGGACATATTCCGATCAGATCGAAGATGTCCTAAAGAAAGGACGGGTCAAGAGTACTCGCAACCGACGAGCATGCATGGAGACGCTCATGACAGTGGAGGAAGTGAGAGAGGTGTGCCAGGTATTGTAGCAAGTGGGGAGAGGTGGTCTCTGCCTATCCCACTGGGAACGAGGCGTGATATATATGTATGTATGTAGTATTTTTTTATACTAAGGATGGGTAAATGGATGAATAGTTCACCTGATGGAGAGTGATCACTAACCCATGGATAGACGCATCACCAGAGCGATCGCAGCTGCGTTGCCGACCTTTAAGGGGTAAGTATGTGGTATTATTTCTTGTTATAAATATTTAATAGACTTACCTAAGATTAATATATAAAATGTGATAGTACACCACCACTGTATCGTAGAACAATTATTATCCCTATGCATAAATTTAAGCCATAACCGACGAGATCAATTTTAATTTGCATAGTAATGTACATTCAGTATTATCGATTTTTCATACGTATCAACTACCCTTTAAAGTTATATTTTTGTTTGTAAAACACATTTTACATTACAAAATGGCACAGGGAAAAGTTTTGTAAATATAATAATAAAATTTGTCAATTTTAACAAAAATGTCTCATCGTTATCAGCCTTTGTTTATCCACTGCTGTATATAGACCTTCCCAATGTCTTACACCAAATACGATCCTCAGTTTCTCGCATCCATCCACTTCCGACCGCACTGATGATGTCATCAGTCCATCAGGAGAGATGTCGCCCTACAGTTCTGCGACCTGTACGTGGCCACATCTTTTAAATAAAAAAAAAACTGATGATCTGGTGAGAATCACGACAACCCACAGGATGCTAGCGACGCGGGACCGATCGATGTGGAGATGTTTAGAGGATGGCCTATGTCCAGCAGTGGACTGTGAAGATGATGATGAAATAAAGAAAATCTAGAATATGTACCTTCTAGAGGATCGATTAGGAATGGTACTAAAGATCTCGGATCAGGTGACAGAAGTTAATAGAAGTAATAATGGGTTTAGCTTCAGATCTTTTGTCTTTGTAAGTGTTTTAAGTTCTGGTGATTGTATATTATTGTTATTTATTCTGTTTGTAAATGTTTTGTATCATCGTTAATTATTCAAAAAAAGTCCTGTATTCTGGGAGCTAGATAAGGTTATGACGAATTTTAATCCTCTATAACCCCCTCGGTGGTCATCTTCAGTGCGTTACGAGAGGCTCCGGAATCTCCAACAGAATGCACTGATGTCCCCCGGCACTACATCTAAAGCATGTTCCAGGAAGAGCTGTAGCCATTCTCGTTCTCGACACCCCCGCTTTGGTATGACTAGAACTAGACCACTTCGTAGACATTTAGGGCTTCCACCTTCAAAGCATTGAATCCGAAGACGTTTTTAGTCGCCTTCAACAACAGACAGGGTTTATATTAGATTTATTTTTAATATCTCGAGACTACAGGACAAAACTTCCACCAACCCGCGTGTTGGCTCAAATCCTCCTCAAACGATGTGGAGATATTTAGTGGAAGCCTTTGTCCAGCAGTGAACGTTTATCGGCTGATGATGATGTTGATGATAGGCCAAAAGATGACTATTCCTATCATATTGTGATACAGCTTACTTAGTGAGTGATGAATCCGGTTCAAGCAGGAGTTAATTTAGTCTTATTCTTAATAATGAGACCACAGGGCGAAAGGCATTTACTAAAATGTAATTAACAAGTAATTAAAAGTACGTTTTTTTTTTATTACTCGCGATAATTAAGCCAATGAATTAACTCGGATTGCATTAACTCGCAACTGCGCTGTGAAAATGTAAACGTAAATTTTTCCCCCATCCAAATTTACATAAGGACAAAAGGAAAGTGTTGTTATTCCTGCGTCGCCGGGGGTTCGTATTTTTAAATTCACCTTTGTCTCAAATATAATTCAAAGTATAAAGTATTTCATTACGTTAAACACTTTTATTTGTTTCCCTTTTATAATGTAGACTGAGCAATGAAATGTTTTAGGTTAATCCAATTCAGTTTTCATTTCAGATTCAAGTTCCGTTCCCTATTTTTCTTATGGTAGAACTATATTTTTTTTAATGTTTTATATATTGCAGGCCTTTGCATTTCTTATCATTTATCATCAGTACTTTCTTACTCTATTTTCTCCTCACACTTATCTTCATTCTTTCTACTCTTTCATTCTCTACCCTTCTTTCAAATTTCTTATCTCTATCATTCTACATTCCAATTCTTTCTACCATTCCTCTCTCTCAACTCGTAACTGATAGGAGATAATTCACCAAGCTCAACAATATATGTTCCTAAGAGTAAAATTTATGTTACTTACCTTTGTCGTTTGCCTTTTTTTTGTTGTGTTCCTGATTCAATACATCCTTGAAATACACTACAACACAAGGGACCCAAACCAACCTGACCTGCTGGTGGTGCACCCTGTTAATCAACAGACGAGGCTTTGGCGCTGACCACCTCACATTGGGCTAGCGTGGTGGGAAATGGCCGAAATACCCTCAAATGAACCCCTACAAACGAGGGCCCTCAGTGCTCAGCGGTATCAGAGGTTATACTGATTGTGACGGACGTTGGCAAGGAGTCAGTACCAGGGGTGCTGAGAAGCGTGTCTGATCGATGTGGAGACCTTTGAGGTAAGACGGTGTCCAGCTGTGGATGTCTATCGGCTGATGATGATGAATCTCATGTCTGTTTTTTAACACTCCAGATATTATGTTTCATGATTTTTAATAGACTTTGTAGAATATAATAATATTGCATATAACTGTTATTCATATTAAAGGGATTTTTTTTTAAAACAGGCATTACTTTTGTATGTCTGCTATTATAATAGATCTTTATATTTTACTTGATAATCTAAGAAAAAATATTTTGATGACAGTTGCAGTTAATTCTTGTTTTTTAAAAAAATCCGCGGACTATTGCAAGGCGTTTTTATTGTTTTGTTATATGTATATTTCGTTACATCTAGGTCATTTCCGGCGCCGTAGATCTTAAACAATGTAATAAATTTTCCTTAACCGCCACAAAGATGTTACCCTCAAAGATAATATAATCAAAACCGGCGGCTGAACCGCGGGACGCAATAAAGGAATCATTACCGGGGCGAAGTGTATTTAGGGATTTCGTGGGATACGCAGTGGATAAGGCGGGGCCTCGTGTTGGGAATTACTGACTTATCTCCCTTTTTTCTTCTATTCACATTGATTATACAATCTACCGTCTTACAGGATTAGCTAAGGATACAATTTTTATTGCAGCATCACATCACATCATCTCAGTATACCGTGTGCGCCACAAGTTATAATCTACCGTTAAATGTATCATCGTTTATTAGGTATCGTAAATTATTTTCATGTAGTTCATAAACTATTCTCGCGAGATTTATTACATATACATATATTAGCCAATAGTACATTAAATATAAAACTATATTTTGTTATCCAAGGATAGCGTGGATTACTTTATTTCGTGATCTTAGGGAATATTTATCAATTATCCAGAGTCAGGCTTCTTCATCGGCATACAAAAACATGATTTCTTGTGAGATTTTCATATAAAAACTCTTGCTGGTTAATCTTCGGTGCACATGAACATACATACATACATATATATCATGCCTCATTCTCAGTGGGGTAGGCAGAGTGGTAAAAATGTATATAACAAGATGTTATTAGCTTCTAACTCCTATAAAATCACGTAGCGAACTAAGTTCATCATCAGTTAGTTATCTAATCATATAGCACAGTTTGTACTCGGTTAGTTATTAAAAAAAAGGATAAACAAACGTCACAGCTACGTCATGATCCGCAATATTAGATTACCACCGTCAGGATTGTCGTTTTGAAATTATATGACGTCACGAAAGGCGACCTTATTTGATGTAACAAAATGATGTAATAAAAGACTCTTTCTTCAATTGTGTATTATCTTGCGCCGTAATAAAAGGGCAAAGCTTAGTAGGTTATGATTAAAGTAAAGAAATTTTTCTCATATAGTGTAATGAAATAAGGGACCCTTAACCTAATTTTATTTTTATTTTCATAAAATACAACGCAGGGCCGTTGTTGAGATTAGAAAGAATATGTGCGCTTTTGTATCCTGCTCCTGTAATAATATATATATCAGAATAATACCTTTGTATTCCAGTTAGGGTGGTGAAATGGGCATCTCCCAACATCTTACCGAGCCCAAGTCAACATCACTTAATGGCAGTGCACCCTGAGCAACAAACGAGGCTCTGACCACCAACTCGCACTGAACCGGCGTGGTGAGCTAAGGTCCAATTCCTCTCAATGAACTCTGTGAAGATGTTTGGAGGCTTTTGCCCAGTAGTGGACGTCTATCGGCTGATGATGATGATTATATTATACATAGTAGTAGACTTTAGTGTTACAAGCCAAAAAGCGAAAATATTTCACATAAATATGTTAAAGAGATAATTTTTTAGGTTATGTACATAGCACCACTCTATATTCTTGATTTAGATCGGGCTGGAAGCCACAGTGGCTCTTACAGCTCCTCTGACACTGGGCTCGTGGACCCGGATCCACGGCCTGAAGACATAGCACCATATAGAGCTCCTAGTCTTGAGACAAGATGTTAAGTGTAGTTACCTCCAATAACTTATACAACGAAATTATGTTTCTCAGTATATTAAATTGCTGAAATAGTTGTTTTTTCCATTCGAATATCTAAGAAACGTCAATAGACCAATCATGTATCAACCTTCTTCTAATCACGGAAACCTTGGCAACGAGGGCGGTGATCGAACCCAAAGCTAGTTAAGATTAAGAAGGGTTAAAGTCGGACATTGTACTAATAAATAAACTCGTATGCTTTTTAGGATTAATAGGATGTCCAGGAATATCCTAACACTTCGAAACTTTAAGGGAGATGAATGGATATTTAGTGTAGCCAATATTTCCGTAGCCATGCTGTAAAGTAATGAATATGTAACATGTGGAATTAGTTGCTGAAACTGCGACAGCGACCACCCTTGCCGGAAATGCGAAATATATGAATAATTAAACAGGTCTTTTATTCTCAATAATTGGACTAGGAGTCTTCTCTTATAAGGAAAAAATAAAGGTTATTTATTCATCTCGCTAGCTAAGGGCAAGTCCGTAGATGTAAAATATCTACTGAAGGTATAGTTCTTGGAATATATCGGTTGCTTTATAAAGGATCCCGAGAAACATAATCTTAGTAGGGATCAAACCATTTATTCAAAACGATCGCTGAGGAAACAGCTGTTACTTCTTCAAAAGTATTTGAAGTGATACAACAAAAAAAAAAGAAACAGAACAACTGAATCTTCTTCCTCCTGCCCTTTTCCCAGCTATGTGAGGTCGGCACAGTATGTACTTCTCTCCCATATCCCTCTATCAGCCGTCATATCTGATTCACACTCTTCTTAAACATGTCGTCTTTCACACAATCCATCCACACTTTCTTCGGTCTTCCTCTACCCTTATAACCATCCACGTTTACTCTCATTACTTTCTCTATTTCTTGTTTGAATCTATCCCTATATATTTAATAATTAGACAAACACAGCAGAACAATGAACAAGTGTGACAACAACGAAACTATTCAACAACAATGTCCCTATAAAAATTACTAAAAATGAAAGCACACTGCAACGTTGTCTCGTTAGTGAGACTTCGCTTGACAGCCAAATTTTTTTTTTTTATTTTCCTGCTCATCCGTCGGACAAAGGAGAATGCTGCATCTTTTAAGTCGCGTAAGTTACTTCTAATAAAAATGTTAGATACGTTATGCAGTGTTATTAGACCCCAAATACTTTACGTTAATAACATTATTACAACTTCCCTGTTAAAAATTTACTGCATTACATACTTTTACCCGTTTAATGTTAATTTAGCATATTACTACTTGAAACTGTTATAAATAATTAGATTAAAGTATAAACTTGTTTTGTTATATTAATATGATATATAGCTGGAGACTGGGCTAAGTGGTGTTCCTTGCGAGAACTCTAAGTCAAGCAGTGGACTGCCGCGGGATGATAATTACAATATTTTAACTACTATAACCTAAGTATGGTATAGGATATCATTCGAAATGGTGAAATTGGCTTCCAGTAATGGAGAAATTTTAAATAAAACGAGTCTTAATCAGTAATCATTCCCTACGTCAATTTGACTTTACTTGGAAAAGGTGTAATGATGGGTTAAGTTCGATCATCAATAGCCAGGAAAGGTAATGCGTAAACTGTAAAAATGGGGAGGGTAGTATAATATATTAAGGTAGTATCCCTTATCATGAGTAGAATCTCGGCTAAGAACTGAAAGAAAAATGTCTCTTAAATATTGATTTATTTATTTTACATACATATGATATATATAATACTTGTTAATATAATATTCCCTGTGGTAAAAGGAATCTGAAAAATTAAAAATGTTAACAAGTGTAGAATTAACCCTTTGCCGTCTTTTTCAACCTACATTTTATACGAGTTGAAGTTTCTTATATCTAAGGAACCAATTTCGCAGTGAAAATATCTTATTTAATATACATATAGTGGACAATAGAGAGACAGGCATAGTAGATTTATTTACTGAACTGTATTGGAACTGGTAGCTGCAGACGAGATTTAGTTGGAGAACTTTTTATTATGGTTCCCACGTCACCACCAACCGCCGCCGACAGAGAACTCATCCTCATAGTTTAAGCTAAAATAATCACGTAGTCAGGTTCGAAAGAAGTTTTTTTCCAATAACAATTAAGTTATGCAAATGAAATCCCTGCGGAGGTTTCCCCTAGGGGCTATAGAACGGGATTCTTCAAGAAGATTGATAAGGTTCTTCCAGAGGAGTCGGCTCGCTTGTGATGCATCTACATAGGCGTCCATGGGAAAGTAACTGCTAAGCATCAGGCGAGCGGTATGCCCGTGTTCTGTATTCCTGTATGATATAATAAGTTTTCACTTTTTCCATTTCTATGACAACAAGTTACCCATATACAAAAGCAAAATCACTTGAAACTTACAACCTTGTAACAGTCATAGGATTCTAGTTGAATATCCAGTATTGTTAAAAAACTAAAGCGATCTAGACTTTGATTGTGCTAGAATGCATATAATCGCATTAAAACTGAGAAGGAAGCAAATCCTAGTTTTTTAAACAAATGGTTAACATTTGACTTTTATTTTACATGGTGAGTAGTGAGGCCATGGATGGTAGGGAGTGTTCTGCTGAGGATATTATATGCTTCCTTTATGTTTATAGTCGGAACACAGCACAGTTATCATGACTCGAAGATGGGTCCGAAAACTCCACCACCTACTTGTGTTGGCAGTTAAATCCCTTCGTGTATTTCCTTCTCCTATTTATTTTCTCTTCTTTAAGCACCGACTTCAATTTGAGTAATTACTAAACCATCAAATTTTCATTTGCATAGTAATGCAGGTCATTCTACATCGATTCCCTTGTATTGGTCTAGAACGGTTGCCGTGCGTTAATAAAATGAATTCATGAATATTAATCGCCACATCGAGTGATGCTTTGTTATACATCAACCTCATGATGTCGTGGTAACAACAATTTTACTCTGTCACAGCACTATCGACTCATAATGGAGATAATTCAATCAGTTACATTAATTGATAACAGTAGTCTGAAAAGTTCATTATCGATATAGGAGATACCCAAAGATTCATTGATTCATCGCGAGATCTCCGAAACTGTTAGACTAAAATACTCAAAATTTGGTAGAGATATTACTTCTACCGTTTAAATACAACTGGTACAGCTAAGGAGGGATTTTACAAAATTCCTTCCCCAAACAAGGCGGGTGATTAACCCTGGGCGAGTAAGTTTTTGATAAATAAATAACAGGTCTAAATTTCAAATCTAATACTATATTATGGCTAGCAAACTAGGGCGAGGAACAGCTAGTAAATATAACTATTATTATTCATCGACACTGTTTCAAATCACGATGTCAAATTGATTCATGAAGTGGATATTTACAAAAATTATATTATTAATGTTTCAAAAATACTTTTTTGAAGAATCTCCAAAACGCCGTAACAGGTTTTGACGGGATGTTTACTAACAGATAACTCAAGACTTTTATAATAATATAATAATATATATAACCAAGACTTTTACTAACAGATAACTAAAGACTTTTATTCACCAATAACTAAAGATTTTTACTAGCCGACAACTGAAGACTTTTACTAACCGACAACTCAAGACTTTTACTAACAGATAACTAAAGACTTTTACTAACCGACAACTCAAGACTTTTACTAACAGATAACTAAAGACTTTTACTAACCGACAACTTAAGACTTTTACTAACAGATAACTAAAGACTTTTACTAACAGATAACTAAAGACTTTTACTAACCGAAAACTTAAGACTTTTACTAACAGATAACTAAAGACTTTTACTAACAGATAACTAAAGACTTTTACTAACCGACAACTCAAGACTTTTACTAACAGATAACTAAAGACTTTTACTAACCGACAACTTAAGACTTTTACTAACAGATAACTAAAGACTTTTACTAACAGATAACTAAAGACTTTTACTAACCGAAAACTTAAGACTTTTACTAACAGATAACTAAAGACTTTTACTAACAGATAACTAAAGACTTTTACTAACCGAAAACTTAAGACTTTTACTAACAGATAACTATAGACTTTTACTAACCGAAAACTCAAGACTTTTACTAACAGATAACTAAAGACTTTTACTAACCGACAACTTAAGACTTTTACTAACAGATAACTAAAGACTTTTACTAACAGATAACTAAAGACTTTTACTAACCGAAAACTTAAGGCTTTTACTAACAGATAACTAAAGACTTTTACTAACAGATAACTAAAGACTTTTACTAACCGACAACTCAAGACTTTTACTAACAGATAACTAAAGACTTTTACTAACCGACAACTTAAGACTTTTACTAACAGATAACTAAAGACTTTTATTCACCAATAACTAAAGATTTTTACTAACCGACAACTGAAGACTTTTACTAACCGACAACTCAAGACTTTTACTAACAGATAACTAAAGACTTTTACCAACCGACAACTTAAGACTTTTACTAACAGATAACTAAAGACTTTTACTAACAGATAACTAAAGACTTTTATTCACCAATAACTAAAGATTTTTACTAACCGACAACTGAAGACTTTTACTAACCGACAACTCAAGACTTTTACTAACAGATAACTAAAGACTTTTACTAACCGACAACTTAAGACTTTTACTAACAGATAACTAAAGACTTTTACTAACAGATAACTAAAGACTTTTACTAATAGATAACTAAAGACTTTTACTAACCGACAACTTAAGACTTTTACTAACCGACAACTCAAGACTTTTACTAACAGATAACTAAAGACTTTTACTAACCGACAACTTAAGACTTTTACTAACAGATAACTAAAGACTTTTACTAACAGATAACTAAAGACTTTTACTAACCGACAACTTAAGACTTTTACTAACAGATAACTAAAGACTTTTACTAACCGACAACTTAAGACTTTTACTAACAGATAACTAAAGACTTTTACTAACCGACAACTTAAGACTTTTACTAACAGATAACTAAAGACTTTTACTAACCGACAACTCAAGACTTTTACTAACAGATAACTAAAGACTTTTACTAACCGACAACTTAAGACTTTTACTAACAGATAACTAAAGACTTTTACTAACCGATAATTCAAGATTACTAACCGACAACTCAAGACTTTTACTAACCGACAACTCAAGACTTTTACTAACCGACAACTCAAGACTTTTACTAACAGATAACTCAAAACTGTATAACATAGGTTTTATATTCATATTCCTTTCTTTTGTACAGGTTTCTTCATTATTGAAGCAGATATGTCCAAGAGGAAAATTAATCAAAAGAAATGTTGAACAAACAATAAACATGAAATATCAGTGATATCAAAAGCTCGCATATTGTATGTTAGCTTTGTCTCAATTACTGAAAATCGATTTATGGTAATAGCATCAACGTGAAATTTCAGTCGGCACTACCACATATATCAAACCTTACTACATTTCAGTGCCGTATTGTGATCACTGTGCTAGCTAATAATATAATGTTAACATGAAAATAAGTATGTCAATTTATTGTTACATTTTGTTACAATTAGAAAAACCTGTTATCGTATTTGGAACTGTTAATGACTTCTTGAGTTCTTTCCAACAGTCTTGACCGACTAGCCTTGCGTTTGTTCAAGGGAGTTATTCGGAATTATTTCTGAAGCTTTTTTCCACAACCGCAGTACACGATACAACACCAAGTTCCATTCTTACCACTTGTATGACTGGTGATCCTCCACTGTGCGTTTCAACCCTGAGGGCCTTCAAGCAATTCCCTTGAATTCGCCAACGCATATGCGACCCCTCTTGTGTTGCTAGTGTTCATGGGCGTCAGTGATCACTTTCCATCAGGTGAACTGTTCACTCGTTTGCTCTCTCTCTCTCACTATAAAAAAAATTAGTTTAAACAAAAATTATTCAGCTCCATATATTTATAAGCAATTCTAAGTGGCGTTCGAGTCCAAATATAAGTGTTTATTTAACATCAAAAGTGCCAGTTAGGTAGCGAGTAAGCTAACTTTTTTAATCAAAAGTTTTCGGCAAATGGAACTGGTTACCCACCCCCACCCTTCCCCGAATTTACATACCTGAAGCTTATTCAAAACTTTATCATCGGATACATTAGCAACATTAAAATTTTAAAACGCCAAAATAGTGTTAAAGGTAACATGGTTTTGTAAATGGAGTGCACTTTGGTCTAACTACGTAATTGTTTGTTCATTGTTAAATAATACAATATTATTAACAAACAAAATAATTTTATCCCATTGTTTTGCATTGGGCCAGTGTGGTGGGAAATGACCCAAACCCCCCATATGAACCCTTACAAACAAAGGTCGCGGGAAGCCACTGTATACGGGCAGCGTGGTACCGATCGAGGTCTAAATCTTTGAGGGTGGCTCGTGATAATGATGATAATGGTGATAGGACTACTTAGCTCCAGACCTACCACCACATAGTAGGTAACTACCATCACAGCGCTTATTTCTACCACCAAACAGTAGTTTAAACATTAATCGTATTCCAGCTTTAAGGGACTTGTAGCGAAATCAGTGAGGTGATGAGATTTAACATACCGCTCAAGGCGACAAGCACAATGTGGTGCAGTGTATATCATCCTAATCACCACCAAGTTGTTATGAGCAGGCGTATAACCTGCTATCTGCTGAACGTCCCTCTCGTATCGTCGTTTCCTTAAATCATCATTATCAGCCGACAGATATATTATTAGTTTCCATGAATAAAATAACATCACTTGTGAACAGACGTCCACTGATGGACATAGGTCCCCCCCAAAGATCTCCTCGATTGTAGGGGCTCGTATGGAGGATCTGGACCATTTTCCACCACGCTGGCCCAATACGGGTTGGTGGGAGCCAGAGCCTCGTTTGTTGTTTAGCAGGGTGCAACACGACCAGGTGAGTTTGGCTTGAGACACGTGAGTTATTCTGCGGGACCCTTTACACCTCTTAATTTAAAACCTGAATTCATACTAGAAAGGCTGGATACTAATTATTATCTGAATGATAATGATTATTACTACTCACACATACATAAATGTACATACAAAAAAAAGTACATGAGAACCCATCCTGCATATAAACTTTTTAATATTACTTCTTTGTATATGTAACTAGATTATCTTTATCTTTGGAAATGGATTTTGATGTATATATCAATGTATGTATATATATATATATATATATATATAAGTATTAATAAAAAGCTTTTAAGATGTATAAAAAGGGGAATTTAATAAGGTTACCCTAAGTAGCTTAAGAAGTAATAATTCTATGGATGAATACCGCTTCTAAGTAAAATCCAGGCTTACAGTCGGTTCTACGGGCTTACGACGTTGTTTAATTAAACTTAATAAGCATAATCCAAGTTTTTACACCACCCGATGAAATTTAGTAATTAACATGTTTATTTAACAAATTAACGTTTTATTGTAAGAAAAAAAACCCAATGTTTATGTACCTTTAAACATTGCCTCCGACTCTTCAAAGTCATATATTTCATAACTTCTGATAAGTCAACATTAGGAGTAAACGAAAAAAGTTAAGTTAAAACTTTGAAGTACTTAAAGTACTCTTTTGTATTACAAAGTGAGGAGACGAGCGGAACGTTCAACTGATGGTAAGTGACACGCCCGCCAATAACTCTGTTATCTATAATTCCTCATGGTATTGAGTGGTAATCAAGGAGTCCATGGAGAAGTGAGCTCATCCAGAATACTCTAGAATAAAAACTAGATGGTAGGTAACCTGGAGGGTTCAAAAATCCTGCCACCAGCCAAACTTGACAATATGCTAATCTAACCAGGACTTCCGCATTATAAGGTCCAAAAGCCCGCAACGCTAACGCGATCCATCTGATGTTGCGACTGTCTATGGACGTCAGTGATCACCTTCCATCGGATGAACTGGTTGATCGTTTGCCTACAATTCCTACAAAAAAAGGAGGCGAGCGTTTGCCTAGATGAAAAAGCAATAAAATTTATTATCAGCTTCTAATTTTTTTTTTATTACATGAAACAAGAACATAAGCGAGACTGTCACCTGATGGTAAATAATATACCTACCCATAACATCGTAGCCCAGTTCGAATATTATACACAGTATCACAATAAGATTGTAAAATTGAGACCTAACTTAAATCTCGTTACCCCAGTAATTTCACTAGCTACTACGCCTTTTGAACTGGAATACAGTAATGTATGCACAGTACTGTTCGTCGGTAGAAATAGGAGCGGCGGTGGCACAAACAGATGGTCTCCGGCTATAGAGATCTACGACCAGACTTAACATCTTATGTGTCATCGCGACCAGCACAATGTGGAGCTGTGTGCCTATGTGCCCTATGAGCAACATTATAGTTACCATCAAATGTTTTTTTTTTTCTTTTACGTGGGGGAAATGCCGTCACGGGTCAGACAGGTCATTTCGGACTTGCACTGACTTAAACCCCAACGATGTTCCTCTCGCGTCGCTTTACAGCGGGACATCTTCGGTCACCTCTGCGACCCCGCAAGCACCAGCACTCCGCCAGCTCCTTCTCGGGTGGAGATCCCCTCTTCTTCCACCTCTGTAAAAGCTAGCCGGAACATACAATGCGCCCTCTTCTCGGCCTCTTTTCGTCACGGGCAACGGATCTCTCCTAATTCATCACCCACAGGCCATAGGAGCCAAGAGAGAAAACTCTCTCCACTCTCTGCGTCGAATCTGGACTTAGGTTCCGCCGCCAACCATTACACAGCCGCAGAGGGTAGGGAGAGCGGCAAACCGCAATACCGACACTACTCTCCCTCCGCTACTCCATCGCGGCTGCGAAGGGCAGTGTAAGCCTGCCACCGAAGTCCACCGGCACTAATGAAGCTCCACCTCGAGCCGGCTCTTCAGGACCTAGCTACGACTATTGAGTTCCGCGACCACAACAAAGCGGGAACCTGTTCAGGGTACCGGCAACAGATACCTACCATCAATAAAATGAGTTGCCTTTTAATCAATTCATACAAACGTTCACACGAACTTAATACGCAAACAAGACAGTTTAAAGTTTATACGTAGAAGTGGACGCGAGATGGAAAATAATTTGCTGTTTCCATCAAACATTGAAATGAGACATTTTTGAAAAAAAAAATATATACAGGGATGAAAAGTTATAATTAATTTATTACACCGAAATCGTTACTTTCGCGCGACGGGGGTAGTACTTTTATTTACTTTGGAAATTTTAACGCGTTTACGTTAAATTTACTTAACATCGCCCACTTCCAAGTTCGCGAACAAATCATAAGCGATTGTAGCTTAATTAATTATTTATTTATAGGGATATTACAACAAAAGAAAACCCTTACATAATACGCGTTAATTAATATATAATATAACATCCCAGAAAATTTACTTATAAATATAATAACGTAAATTCATATGAAATCAGATATAAGTTGCTATGAAACAAAAGATGGGAATAAGGGTTTCATAGCCGGAGCTAGTTAACAAACATTCAAACAGACGGAAAACAAGGTCAAGGACAATAGACCCGATAAACTTATTCTGGATACCTGTGTTGGCTACGGGGTCAGAATAGCTTAGGCACCATGTTCACTCATTCCCGCAGCAATACTGAAGACATGAGCGATTATGTCTAAGAGGATATTTAATCGCGAACGAGATCATATAAACACGATGACAAAGACCTGGTCTACTACTGCTGATGGAGTCTGTTATGATACCATAAAGCGTCATGACTTGAGTCAAGTATTCGTGGACCGTTTGTTCGATTGAGGATCAGAAGATAGAGGAGGAAGTTTATTTACGTATGAAAAAATGTTCTGATCTCTGATTTGATTACATTGCAAATAGAAACTTGTTTACTTAATTAAACTGAGCCAACTCTATCCGAGTTCGTTCAAAGAGCATTACTAAATAAAATTCATTTACGTACAAAGTGAAGAATTGCATGAATTTGTAAAAAGCAATAGCTCTCTGCACAGCATCCGCGTAAAGTTTCATTCTATGAAAAATAACTGGAAATATCAGATCAGGAAGCAGCTTCTTAAGTGTATTATATTTTGGATCAAAATGGATCATCATACGTTCTCTTCTCGTCACACTCTCAAATTATTTAATCTATACTCCCGAGGCTCGTGATTACCTCATCACTCTTGTCTTTATAATGTTTCGTCATCTCGTTCTATCTGCGACTACTCGGAGAGAGTCCAGTGTGTTGTGGATCTGGTCAGACCAACGCATTGAGATACAGCTCCGCGGATTTTCCCAATAACCACAAGTTTTTCAACGTTTTCGCCCCCTGTTTCCTGTGGACATAATCTGACCACATCTGGCGAAATATGGGTGTTTATTCACCTCTGCCTACCCCTACTGGGAAAAGGCTTGACAATATTTTTCAAGGTTAATCTATACTAAGATCGAAGAAATTCGGTGATTACTAAATTACTTTTGTATACTTGTGTATATCAACTGTGGGATGAGATGAGTGAAAATTGGCGCAATTATCCAAAATAGCATAAATATTAGGTACTCAACCAGCCGGTCTAAATACTAAAAAATATACCTAATTTTTATCTTCTATATCTATTTCTTCTCCATAAAATTCCAAGTCCATTGTATCATCAGAGAGTAGACTGTATCTTTCTCCAAGATTTGTATTATCAGTGTGGATAGATAGAAAGTGGTGTGAGAACTCTCGCACAATAATTCATAGGACCCAAGTCAATTTCACCTGGTCGTAGTGTATCCTGCTAAACAACAAACGAGGCTCTTTCTTCTACCAACCCGCATTGGGCCAGCGTGGTCGGAAATGGCTCAAATCCCCCCATATGATCCCCTACAGAGAACTGTCGCAATGCCTGGCTGTAAAGGAGACCATGTTGACTGTATGTGGAGATCTTTGGCGGAGACCTATGTTCAGCAATGGACGCCAGATTTATCATACTTTAAAACGTTACAAACAGTCAGACATGTTTTCGAAAAAGTTTCATTTATACATCTAATCAAGAATTCGATGTAAATATTTATTATGTATATTGCAAACATCCGGTGTTACGTGAAAATATCAAGGGGCACGGATCTTGTTAAAGCACCGGATGAACTCGTCTGCTCCCTTTGAGCACGAATTGGATTTCGCCCGGGTTTACATCGAGAATTATTACTCAGTGTGATATATGTCATTTGAAATCAATTAACATATGAGAACTGCTCCAAGGACTAATGTAAGTTGGCACACCAGTACGACCTATCAGTTTCATTGTTATTTATTCATTTAAGTTGTATAAACAACGCACTGTCTAAGAGATTAATATTATAAATAGATAATTCATCAGCCGATATACGTCTAATGCTGACCTCCTAAAACTCCTAAACCTCCCCAAAAGATATGATTATAATTATTTACTTATGGTCCGCACAACAACTTGGGTTCCGACTCAAGTCAACTTCACTTGCTCGTGGTCTACTCTGCTAATTAACAAATGAGGCTCTAGCTTTTACCAACCCGCATTGGTCCAAAGTGGTGGGAAATGGCCCAAATCCTCCCGTATGAATCCCTACCCGTTTGGGATTCTTTGGCGGAGCCCTATGTCCAGTTAACGTCAATCGGCTGATGATGATATATCTCTGACACCACATTGTTATCGGCGGGCGTATCACTTACTATCAGATGAAGGTCACGCTGATATCTTTGCTTAATTGAATAAAAAATAACTAACTTAACCACTACCTACTACCTATTTCCGTTATCTTAAGAGGGTGTGTAATTGTGTTTGTTTTTGCTTAATAAATTATTCATTTGAATGCTTGTTTACTTCCAGTAGACCGGGTTGAAGATCCTCGTTTCCTTTGACGCAGATTATTAATTAACGCTACGGGGTGGTGACGGGGCACGAGTAGTCAGAGGGCGCTTTTCTTTTCGCAAACGGACATGAAATTATTGCTATTGTGGCATATGCTAATGATAACGTGGTCAAAAACTACTTTACTATTAATGCTATTTTAATTTACTCCCCTGAGCTGCTCTGATATTAAATATATTAATGAAGTAGAGAAAAAAAATGCAAACATATCCTCTACGTTTCAACATTTCTCTCTCCGTTATACTTTTCTTCCGAGTACATTGTTATCCGTTCTCTTTCGTTCTTTCTTCAACTTAGACTTCATCGAGGAATACCAATCAGTACAGACAAATGTTATGAGAATTTTTAAATTCTCTATATATATATAAAAAAAATAGTGTTCCTGCCATATAAAAGCACGGATTATCCAAAATTCTTTCTCCCAAAGCTCTTTTCGGGGGTGTTTTTGCCAGCAAAGCCGGCAAGGAACAGCTAGTATAATCAATATCTTTCTTTCGAGATCTAAGATCTTAGTACTGAATAAATAATTAATAAATATAACACAAATAGAACTAATACTAATTAAGTTAGGTAATAAAATATTATCGTGTCGCTTCGATTTAAGATTACTTAAAATTATCTAGAAAGTCTAAGTTACTGTGTAAATTTGTAATATACAATGTTAGTGCATACAAAGTGTATTACATTTGTGTTGTGCCATCCGCAGAGTAAGACCTGACTAAAATGAAATTGAAACCTGAGGTAATATACGATGGCTTGGCACTCCGAGAGGTAAGGAATTGCTCAATAAAGTCAACTACCGCCGTCCTCGCCTTTGATTTCCGAAACAGTCTTCACACCTACTTTATTTTATTTAACCAATTCTTTGTTACTTGTAAGTTTATTTCGTGGTCGATTGTATACATATTTAAATGCATTCCAATATAAGATAGAGAAATAGGTGTACAACAATTCACGGGATCCAAGCAAACCTCACCTGCTCGTGTGTGCACACTGCTAATCAACAAAGGAGGCTATGGCTCTCATCAACCAGTATTGGGGCAGCATGGTAGGAAATGGCCAAATCCTACCAAATGAACTCCATCAACGACGGTCGGTTTTATCCGGCTGTACCGAAAGCTATGCTGGCTGTGGACCAATTCACGTGGAGATCTTTTGGGGAGGCCCATGTCCAGCAGTGGTCATCTATCAACTGATGATAAGATAAATATAAACAACAAATGTCAGCATATCCAGTATTCACATCATAGAAAATATTATTATTTGTGCAAGATCGTGTAGCCATTTCTAATAGCTGATGGTAAATCTGTTGCCGGAGATCGTCTGCCACCCAACAGTAGTGTGCAAACATTACTGTGTTTCAGATAGAAGAGCGGTGTAGCTAATAAAATTACCGAAGTAATACGACTCAGCATCTTATATCTCGAGATGAGCTCAATATGGTGCAGTGTATACCATCCAAACTTGCGCCATGTTGCTATGGGCGGACGTATTACCGCCAACCATTTACCATCAGGTGAATGTCCCGCCCGTCTCCTCAAGGAATACTTCTGGACTGGTGGGGTTAAGTACCAGTCTACACCTACATGTATAAAAAAAAATTGACGTAGCAGCATCAATGCTTTCATTTTTCAATGACGTATAAGTTGAAAATATCATCAACCAATTTATTATTCGTAATCAGGTCGATTGACCCCTTAAAGATTAATTTATTAATAAAATTTCGAAATAGTATAGAAAAAAAAAAAAAACATCAAGAAAACTTTTTAATGAAACGCGAATTAATATTCCGCTTACTAAATGGTCTACAGGAAATAAGTCTGTACGAATTAACTGAAATTAAATTTTGAAAGTTCCCATGAAGAATTTAATATTAAATTATAATTACTGAACATCTGCCGGCTCTTCGCACCACCACCCCCAACTTTTCCTCATAATTCATGGCCGAGACTACAATTTATAAAATTGCGACAAATGTACAACCCTTACAATAATTATCATTGCCATTGATATTAAATATCGATAAAAATATCTATGCTTTCAGTTTAACTTATCGCACAATTCTTCAGCAGATTAGTTTTTTTTTTAATTCTAAATAGTAACGAGATAAACGGGATGTTCTGATGGTGTGATACGATGTTGAACACCACCGTATTATCCTCGATTTGAGACTTATTCAATCTCGTCACCCTATTTATTTCACTAATTACATAGCCTTTCAAACCGGAACACTAATATTTGCATTACTGTCTATGGGCAACAGAGACTTATCAGTGACTGTGACTGATAAAGATTGCAGAATATTTGTGTATTTTATCAAATCGGTAATAACGAGACAACATCCTACGTCTCAAGGTGACGAGCTGAATATGGTGTAGTGTATATCACCCTAACTACCACTACGTTGTCATGAGCAAACGTATCCTTTAATATCAGATGAACACTTCCCTCGTCTCCTCATTACCCCTAGTAAGAAAAAATCTGATCAGATACTATCGGTATATTTTTTCGTGATCGATTGATTGATTTCATCGTTAGCCAATAGACGTCCACTGCTGGACAGTAAGCATAGCGTCCGGACTGTTGGGCACTGGGGGCTATTGTATGTAGGGGGTTCAGATGGAGGGATTTGGGCCACCACGCTGGTTCAATGCGGGTTGGCGGTTAGAGCTTTGTTTGTTGATTAGCAGGAATGACGAGCAAGTGAGGTTGGCTTTGGTCCTGTGAGCTGTTGTGTGGGACCCCTTTTTTATTTATGTATATATTGTACATAAGCAAATAACAAGTATGCAGTGTTTCGGGAAAGTTTCACACGCCTCCTTAAGTATACAGCAGGTACTCGGAGCTAACGACCCGTGGCTGAGCGTCATTCTCTTTAGCCAGCCACTTCTGAACGGCAGCGGACCTTTTATATTTTGCTAATGGCTTGCGGTCGACGCGTTTTCTTTTCAAGTATGTATGCCCCATTTCTTATATTTTTTTTT
Source organism: Troides aeacus (assembly GCA_033220335.2). Classification (NCBI taxonomy): domain Eukaryota; kingdom Metazoa; phylum Arthropoda; class Insecta; order Lepidoptera; family Papilionidae; genus Troides; species Troides aeacus. The sequence goes on along the minus strand of CM067275.1, from coordinate 2,773,696 downwards.
TTTAAATTACCAACCATTAAAGTATTACATGAAATCCATAATCATCATCAGCCGGAACTTCAACTGCTGGACATAGGTCTCCTCCAAAGATCTCCACATCGAGCTTCACCAGATCGTGGGACTTCCTGGTGGGGTAACTTTGAAATTGTATATATATATATTTATATAAAATTTTGTTAGTTTTCAAAGCACTTCATTTCAATCGATGTTGTTGATGTAAAGTAGGGGAGAAGGGGAGGGAGTGATGTCTGAAGTTTCACGTTCCAGCTGGTTACACGATCTCGCTGCATGCGGGGAAGCGTTCCGTGTGCTTAATTTGATAATTGTCTGAACAAACTTCCGGAACATCCGGAGCGCCGTCTACTAGAGTTGAAAGGCGCCGTAGATCGAAGATAAAATGTTCCATAAAAGGTTATGTTTATTACGACCACTGTTTTGCCTACAAATTGTTTTCACAACAATAAAACCACGGAGTATATTCATAAATATTAATTGAAAAACATTCTCAAGAAATAGTTAAATGATGATGTGGTTTGTGGTAAATCGCACTGACCCAATATCAGCCTATTCAGTCTTTTCTTCAAGACACCCTTATCGTATTTGTACGAGAACATTGACGTCAATAAGTTGCTCCACTCCTTTGCTGTTCTTCTAGGTGTATACATTATAAGAACGGTGACTCACTCGCGTCTGGTTATCGAGTGGAAAAAGGAGAAGGGATGAATTATATCAGTTATGGGTGGTATTTGCGGCCGAGAACTGTTTTGATAGATAGCACCGCCAACTCCTATTTCTACCGCTAAACAGCAGTGTGTAAACATTTCCATGTTCCGAATCAAAGGGCGCTATAGATAGTGTAATTATCAGAGTAAAGAAACATGACATGTTCGGTCTTAAGGCGACATTTTTTTTTATTAATTTTGTGTTTCGGTACTTATGTATATACATTAATTATTTTCATTAAACTATTACATGAATAATATAATACAATGCGAGAAGTAAAGGCGGCGTTCAGGTAATATAAAACTAGATAACTGATATAGGCGCGGCAGTGGTACCAAAAGAAACTTTATATAAGTCCTGAACTTATACAACACTTGTTATTAGTACTTGTTTCTATGACTAGTATGTTAGTGTGTGTGTGTAAGTGAATAGATATGTATTTGTTTAGAATGTGTGTAAGTTGTTTAACATTGTTCTGCAGTAGAATGCCTCTTATGTAAAGTATCAAACACTAAGCGCTCTGTATTACGAGAACAAACTGTGCCGAGGTCGTGTTACATGGCATATTTAACACTAAGTTCACAGTAATTACATATACAATGATTACTGCTAAAATAATTAAATTTACCATATACTTAATGCACTGTTAAATCTACATATTATATATATATAGATGATATCTAAAAGATTCATTGAAACAGCGTGAGATCTCCGAAATTATCAGACGTAAACACTCAAAATTTGATAGATATTACTTCTGCCATTCAGAGGTCAGCTAAGAATGGATTTTACAAGATTACTTCTCTACAGAGTATTTAGGGGATGTAAATAACACAAAGCAGCCCAGGTGGGGGCGGGTTGCCGCCGGGTAAGAATATTTCTGACAAATTTCAAATCGAAAATTCAAACTTCACTGGTGGTTGGTCTCTGTTGCCGGACACCGTCTAGGTAATTACCACCGCAGCTCCTAATCCTGCTGCCAAACAGTATTGTGCTAACATTACCGTCTTCGGGTTTAAAAGGCGCTGTAGCTAGTGTAATTTAGTAATTGATCTTAAGAATTTAGTAGAAACCCCAGTGGGTAATGAGGGACACGTTATATCTCAATGCGAAGAGCACAATGTGGTGCTTTACGTCATCTTAACTAAGCCACGTTGCTATGAGCATTCGTGCTACTTACCATCAGGTGATATTCTCGTCATAGATGAAAACTTTATCAATATTAAATCATCATATTTTTGTAAAAGCTTCAATGAGACATCCGATTTTTTTTTATCAAATTAAGCTTTCTCTATTGAGATTTAAAAATTGAAAGAACTTATACAATACCTTTGTTATATCTTTACAAGGTTTAATAAGTAGCTCGCTGGCCTAATGGTTAGAGCGTGCGGCTTATATTCCGAAAGTCCCGGGTTCGAATCTCGGCATGTACCGATGACTTAATATTTAAGTTATCTACATTTGTGAACTTTAGCTACAACAGCGAGATACAAACGGTGAAGGAAAACATCGTGAGGAAACCCGCACACTGACATCATCTTTGTGTGTGTGTGTGTGGTGGCCCCAATAAAGTAATAGGCTCGCCCCCTGTTACATGGGACCCAATCTAACCACATCTGGCGAAATGTGGGTGTTTATTCACCTCTGCCTACCCCAACTGGGAAAAAGGCGTGATGATATAAAAAAAAATATCTTTACATCAAATCTGTTTCCTTTTCCATATTCATATATATGGAGAACGATTTAATTTAAAATCGTAATTTGCAAATGTGGTTACATATCACCATCATCATCATCAGCTGATAGATGCCCATGCTGGACATAAGTCTCACCCAAAGATCTTCACATCGATCGATCCTTCCCTGCTCGCAAAACTGCCGGGCGCTATGGATCTTTGTTTGTAGTGGTTCATGTGGTGATTTGGGCAATTTCCCACCACACTGGCTCAATAGTGGGAGCCAAAATCTCGTTAGTTGATTAGCAGGGTGCACCACGAGCAGGTGAGCTATATCAGTCGTTAGTAGCACATAGCAGTAAAACTTTATTAAGTTTGTTTATGTCCGTTTGGTTCAAAGGAAGGCATGCTCATTGGAAGCAGTCTTTGATGTTTGTATGTAACTTCCGCTGAAGACGAAGATTTCGGAATAAGATAAATATTGTAGGTGTATTAAGTAGTTTATATTAAATGTAATAAGTAGCTTATGTTCAGTATTTTATATAATAAAACTATTTATATACAAAATTAATACGTTTACAGTTGGCACATTTTTCATTATGTTTAAGTGACATTGAAGTGGTGAGGCCTATAAGACTAAAATACTTTGATACACAAATAATGGAGGAGTGAAGATAGGAGAATCATTAATTTAAGAATAAATGAGGATATATTTAGGGTACGTCTATATCTAGTAGTAACGACTGTAAGGGGTTCCGCGCAACATCTTACGGAGCCCAAGTCGACCTCACCTGCACGTGGGACATCCTGCTGAATAACAAACGAGGCGCTGACCACCCACCAACTCGCATTGGGTCAGCATAGTGGGTTACGGTCCAATTCCCCTCAATGAACTCTAAGACGGCTCCAAATACCCGGAGGGACCGATGGCCGTGCCGATCATGACGACAGTCGGCGAAGCACCAGTACCAGGAGTGCAAACAAGAACCAGAAACAGTTTACCGTATACATGAGAAGATTTCCCATGAATACAGTAAACTGCTGGATGCATCAAGTTCAATCCATGTGGAGATTTTTGGGGGAGACTTGTGTTCAGCAGTGGACGTCTGTAGGTTGACAATGATGATGATGATGTCCAGTAGTGGACTGCTATCCACTATCAAAATTAACCCATGTCTTTAGAAGAACTTTAATAAATGTTTGTAAATAGTAAATACGCTGACAACCGGAATATAGCCATTCCTCTATGGCGGTAGGTTTACAATAAATAGGTTGTAATAGGTCTAGGGTTGAACCTTTAGGGTCTTTGAGATCGTGGATGGTAAAGAAGACCTTACTGCCTTCATAAGAACTTTGAGGAGGAGAGAATATTGATGATTTTATATCCATAAAGGGTGTATCACAACATATCGTTGGAGATGCTGCGATTATGTTCCTAATGGATATCTAATGATTTCTATAAATGATGAGGTCGACCACTGACGGGCTTTTCATTATCATTATCATCATCATTATCAGCCGATAGACGTCCACTGCTGGACCTCCACCAAAGTTCTCCACGATTGTTCCTGCGCTGCCCGCATTCAACTGCTTTTAGAGGGTAAAAATTTGCACGTAACTTTGATTTAACCTGAGATGACAAAGGAATTAAAAGGATTGAATCTCTATATTAAAATGTGAGTTAGTTGCCTTGGAAACAAATAGTAGTAAATCTAAAGCATGATCGTTATACTTTTATATAATAGATATAAAATTCCTTAAAATAACGCCGTAAATATCTCCGATCGACAGAATCATTCACACTGTAATACTTCAGCGACTTATTTATTCGAGAGATGCTTCCGAGCTACCCGAAGGTAGAGTTAAAGGTTCTTATTTCCTTTGAGGCAGTTTATTAATTAACGCCGAAGTATCGGAGCAGAGGGAACGCGAGACGCGAAAGGTCACAAGTTTTCCCTCTTTAAACTGTTGTTTTTTGTTTCCACTCGCATAACTTTAATGGGCTTATAGACTATTTAGATGAAACGTTGTATTTCCAAAGGTAAAAAATAAAATAATATGTTTTTTTTATCAATTTACCCTCAAAATTTCGATGATTGTATGATATATAGAAGTAAAACGAATCAACTGGTATTTATTGAATTTTGATTCTAGTAACGACAAGATCAATCATGTGACGTGAATTATTAGACTGAGGGAGCGAGAGAGACTTTCCCTTGGTATTAAGTGATACAATGTCCACAACGTGGTGCTACTTATGAAGTTCTAATTAATATCGCAAGTGCAATATTCTCTAATTTCACTACCTTCATCCTTTTAAACATTTCAACAGATTTAAAAATTTGCCGACTGCTATATAATAGCAGAAATGGGCTCTGCTTTGGTACACATAAATCATGGAGGAGGACAGTATAGTTAGGAGAACTATTAATTTAAATATTAATGAGGATATATATAGTAGTGATACAAAACAATAAAATTATTTTTTTTTATTTAACTAAGCGACTTATATGCGAGGATTTGGGCCATTTACCACTACGCTGGCACAGTGCTAGTGAAAGCCAGAGGATCGTTTGTTGATTAGCAGGTTGTACCACGAGCAGTTGACGTTGGCTTGGACCCATGGAGTTGTTGTGGGGGAATACATTTGTACACAAGGAAATGTGCGATAATATAGCAATTGAATTTCGTTGTAATGGAAGCCATGAATGAGGGAGCAAAAATGAAGTTAATAAAGTATTGTTAATTGCATTCCTCAGTATCATGTGTCAGCAATATACTTCCGTAGGAGCGGGATCAAAATGAATTTGCCTTGATGAAGTAAGCCCGGAGCCGCTTTGATGAATGTAATTTAAAAAGTTTCCATGAGGAATCTCATATTAAATTAAAATTACCGAACATCTGTCCCCCACTCGCGGCCACTGATTCCAACAAGTTTCGAATTAATGAATAATTAAGATTTGAAAGAAATTCCGACATTCATTTGTATGCCACTTGCGAAACTTGAAATACTCACAATCGTAGATCGTACATATGAAGAGTTCAGCATGATCAGAACACGTGCTTAAATTCAACCTAAGCACGAATACTAAGGTAAATCTTACTGGTGGCAGTCCTCCGCTGCCGGAGACCGTATAGACAATTTCCATCGTAGCGCAAAACATTACTGTGTTCCGGTTTAAAGGGCGCTGTAGCTATTGTAATTGCTGAGGTAACGAGACTCAATATATTTTTCCAGCGCCGAACACAATATGATGCAGTATGTAACTAAGCGCGTACCACTTACCATCAAATGAACTTACCGCTCATCTTGTCACTTAATTTTATATAAAAAAATAGTTAACGATGATCTGTTATTTTAATTGTCATCTTTAATTTTTTTTTAATTGATCTCCGTATGAAAATGGTCAAAGTCATTTCCCTCATTATTATGGACTGATGGTGGGATAATTCTTACCCGTCTCCAACATAGAGGTATAATATGATTTACATATAAATGACGATGTTACCATAACAGTACTGTTTTAGATTCTCTCATGAACTATTTTAAAATTTCAAGATAGTGGAGAAATACTTGACTTTTTTTCCTTTCAATCCATTACGAGGATGCTGTGAGCACGGAGACAATGTGCTCATGGTACTGTGAGAGCACGCCGCAGTGGCTATGAATTAGTGGTACGCTATCGCAGATGTGGAAAATTCAAGAAAAATGAGGAAAACGAACATTTGATATATATATATATATATAGAGAGAGAGAGAGAGAGAAAGAGAGAGGTCTATGTCCAGCTGTGGACGTCTATCGGCTGATAATAATGATGATGATATAAATATAGCTTACTTTCTATTGAATGCCATTGATTATCAATTTCCGTAATCATTAGATTTTAAGATCAAGAAAAATTTATTAATTATAAGTATGTTTATTTGTTGTAATAGAATTTTCTATATAATATTTTATATATAACAGGTTTTTACATAATTCATATATATGAAACGGTACGCCGAATAAAATATGTGAAGCTTGTAAAAATATGTTTTCTTCATATAAAGTAGCTTAATGAATTACAAATGATATACATTGACATCGTTTGGATGATTTACAAATACTTTAGGATTCCTTTGACATGAAAATAAAATCAATAGATATATAGGTACTACAATCCTAGGGCTTTTATATTTTACCTAAACTGTAATAAGAAATTATTAGTGATAGATAATCTATCATATATCTATATATCAGAGATTTCCACCTATGTAGAGACTCATCATCGTTTCTCTGGATACATAAGGTTTAGAAACTTGACATTTTGTAGGAATATTCTTTTTGCTAGTACAAGGTCAGCTGATAACTGATTTTAAGAAATGTCACCCCCCAAAGTGAGTTGCAGGGGTGTTACGACCAGCAAAGCGGGTGGGGAACAGCTAGTATGTAATAAACAAAAAATTAAGAGGTCTACTAAAAAATTCTCTGTGCTGATTATTTGAACTTTTGGAGGTATCATATCTAAAAAATGGTTAAAAGCGAAAACTCTATGTTTCGTTAAGTCTAGAATATTTAGAACCCATACTAGTAACGAGATATTTATATAGTTATAAAGTTAATTTTATAAACACATTAGTCTAGTGTCTAGTATCTTTGTCCGTATTAAAATTTAGTCCATTCACACGATCTAAGTTAAGAACTTGAAAATGTTTCAAGTAAACTTAGGAGCGTTTCTTTATATATAAAAATAAAAAAAAATACAATTTACATAATAACTAACATAAAACAATACCTATTATTGTGTATTAAAGTCACTGCAAAACCGGGGAAGGTCTCTAGTATTACAATTGAAAGGCCATTCCCTTTGTTTATATTTCTTTTGATTTTCAAAGTCCATCTTTTTAATATACATTATTTTTATGTTTTCTCTATTGTGTGTTAATGTTGCGGATTAAAAATAGACACACAGATGGGGAATGGTAATAAATTAGGAAAATTTCCCGAGATGAATCGCCGGAAACTGGGTGACCAGTGTCACTAACGTAGCTTCCGTTTTTAATGTAAACTATATAAAGCTCTGTGGCTAATGACATCATTGATTCAATGAAACGTTTCTTCTTAATTTAAAAGACGATAAATGGCTTGGAATATTATATAAACATCTGAACTAAAATCTCATTGTTAAGGGCAAGTATACACGTTTATTTTATAGGAAGTTCACTTTGTGGGACGTGATCCCTGACGGTCATGGACGGCCGCAACACCAGAGGGGTCGCGTCTGTGTTGCCGACCTTTAAGAGTTTACCCACATACCAAAGATTTGGTTCTCTCGGTCCACTGCTGGACATAGTCTTCCAGCATCGACATAGACCAAAAGATTGCTATCTCAAGTGGCAATGGGCAGGACACAGCTCGAAGGACTGACAGCTGATGGGGTCACCAAGGTCTTCAAATGGCGACCGCGTACCGGAAGACATATCGTAGGCAAGCTTTCTACTAGGTAGTCCGACGGTCTGGTAAAGATTTTATATATATATAAAAGTTATGTACATATATATATATATATGTACATATACTTTACAGTATTGCGTCATTTTAATATTATTACGTAGATGATTAAAACAAACCGGAAGCCACTTGAAAATGCTTTAAGCGTTAACGAGATACATATCACCTTCAAATTTATGTATGCGTTAATGAAACCCTTTTAATAATTATAGCACCCTAATTACCCCATTAATGCTCTATATACATATATAAAGGTGTTACAAAATAAAAATTACGAAATATCTACAAAATTGTATGGTTTTTTACATGTTTAGTACTGAAACAAAACCGCAGACCGAATAGGTGGGTACCACCGCAGTGCTCAATTCTCCCAAACTGAAATGTGCAAATATGACTGTTTTCCGGATTGAAGGATGTTGTAGCTAATGTAATTACAGGGATGACGAAACTCAATATTTAATGCCCCAAGCGACGAGTTCAATGCACCACGTTGTACCACTTACCATCAGATGAACGTTCTGCGAGCTTCAACGCTTAATTGAATAAAAAATTATATCAAACTGCTATACAAAATAAGTATAATCCATTAAATTCTTCAAGATCATGAATTCGTCTTTACATCTTTAGATCTTAATTCCGGATATAAAGCTATATATTACTAGTTCATATACAGAAAATGTCAGATTACTAGTAATGAAACGGATTAAGTATATATGTCTCAAGTCCCAAGTGACTGTGATCGACCACATATCCTGGAGTCTGGAGTATTTTTGTTGTATATAAAGAAAATCGAATCTAGATGATAGATATTAATACTTCCGTTATTCCGGGGATAAGATTTATAAATTTTTATTTAATTAATCGTTATTATTCGTAATCCAGGTGTAAAGGGTTCCGCACAAAAAGTTATAGGATCCAAGCCAGCCACACCTGCTCGTGGTGCACTCTGTTATTCAACAAACGAGGTTTTAGCTCCCACCAACCCGAATTATGCACGCGGGGTGTGAAATGGTCAATATCCTCTCATATGAACCCTTACGAACGTGCAGGTCTTTGGGGGAGGCCTATGTCCAGCAGTGGACGTCCATCGTCTGATGATTAGTTATCGCAGTAGTTACTAGAGACAATCGATCTTTTTAACGTTATATTCTACTTATACGTTTATTGTATATTTTGATGCTTTCTGCATCATGATGAATACTGAACTGAATCACCCAAAAGCTGGTGTTCACTGATATTTAAATTTCTGATTAGATTTAACATTTATCATGTATTTGTTTTTGTACGAAATTGACGTCGCTCTGCAACCGCTGTTGTATTTACAGAGGGAATATTAAATGCGCGGCACGATTGGTAGTCCATTGCTCGTCGGCCGATTACAGAGGCGAAGTTGCTTCTATGTGTGTCTTACCCACGTTTATCATTCCCAGTATTAAATATTTTCAAAGAGGAGAAAAGAGTTTTATATGCTAGAAATCTAAAAATGGAGTTTTGCTAGTAGTAATATCACACGACAGCCCAATACATTTAAAAACTAACAAGAATATTTCCATAGATTTCACTAATATTTATTTCATACTACTCTCTATTTATTCATCATCATCAACAGATAGACCTTCACTGCTGGGCATAGGCCTCCTCCAGACATGTCCACATCGATAGGTCCTGGGCTGCCCGCATCCAGCGGCTTCACGCGAACTTACAGTCATCAAGGGTTCCAGTACCACCGGTCATCAGTTGCTTTCACTTGTAGGTGTTCATATGGGGGCATTTGGATCATTTCCCATCATTCTCCTCCAATGCGGGTTGGTGGGAGCCAGAGCTCGTTTGTTGGTTAGCAGAGTAAACCACAAGCAAATGAGGTTAGCTTTGAGTCCTGTGAATTATTTCGCGGGAGTCCTTACACACCTCTTTTTATTGTTAGTATATTATCGATTATAGCTAATGTAGTACATAATACACATGTATGTACATAGATAATAGAAATATTTATTACAAACCTCAAAAGTAAACCGAAAGCTTAATCCTAAGTAAATGGACTACGTTCACTTCTCCAACCTGAACTCTAGGGAATTGAAAATTTCTTTAGTCCAAAAGATATTAGAGAAACCTTTTAATAATATATTTAAATATATGAATAAAGTATAAGTATTCAGTAAAGTCATATGTATAATGAAAATGACTTTTGTTTGGTCGCCAATCACGTGAAAACTAGTGAATGTATCGTTATGAGAACAGGATCATTGGACGCGGAATGGCTTGTAGATGGTTATAGGGTATTTATTATTTAAGTTTCATAGATCCTTCATAGTTGCATTTCTAATTAATTTTTGCGGTTGCTCTCTAAGGACATTTAAGAGAGATTTCAAGTTTAAGTCTATATTACAGCCAGCCGAGCTCCGGGGAACAGGTAGTATTGCTATAATAATGTTTTTCTCCCAGCGAGTGTACGAAATAAACTGTTAAATAACATTTCAAGCAAATTCTGATGTATTGTTGAGCGGGGTAGTTTTAAAATATTAAGAGATGCGGATTGCTCACAAAATTGAATTTTTATCGTCGCAGCTACGGCCGGAATATAACTGTATTTAAATTGCTTCTCCTCGCGAGCAATCCCACCACATCACTTGATAGCCGGCCCACATTTTAATTTAAATATTCGCATCCCTTATATATATGCCATTTATTCATATGCAAACATATTTAATAATAAATTATCTCTTTTTTAATATCATCATCATTTCAACCGTCCACTGCTAGAATTGTAATGTCTCTTTTGGTCTACGATAAGATAACACTTGACCTCAATTTCGCGAGTTTGGATGATGATCCAGATCATGTTATTTCTGCGCGGTCATATTAGTTATTCTGCGCTGACGTATACTAATGATGATGTATGCTAATTTGAGATGATTATAGGATATAGTAGTTACACCCGGTTATAATTAACTAGCCGTCCCCTTCCTCAGTACTTTACTGCCCGTAACATACATGAAACGCTTACTGGGGATAAATCACTGTTGTCAGAGACCGTCTAGGTATTATCTACCACTGCAGCTGTTATTTCTGCCACCAAGCAGTATTGTGCAAATATTACTATGTTCCGGTTTTAGAGGCGTTATACTTAGTGATATTACTGGGGTAACGATACCTAATATCTTGTCTTAAAGCGATGACAGCAATGTGGCGCTGTATATAACATACTGAAAAAAGCGGACCTGTCATTGTCTAAGAGTTATGAAGGATGAAAGAATGGAATTTATTGTATTTAAGTGTTAAAAATATTGAAGAAAAGTATGAATAATAAAAGTTAAATGTCGTTTCTTTGATTACAATTTGATTTTGTTGTTGAATTTATCATCACCCAAATAAGACTTTGATTGCAGATCAACACATGGTTTAATTCACCGTCAATAATAGAAACATTATAACTATACGTTGATAACGGCCATTCTTCTCATCTGAATACGAATTAAATTTTAATGAATGTGGTTAATTTATATTTCTTATTCATTACCAAAGTCGTGTAAGACAATCCACCCTCTGCTGCGAAACGCCAGGGCGCGCGATGACTGTGAAATAGTACCCCGCCGTGACGGAAGACAAAGGGCTGTGGAGTCACGCGGTGAGAGACGGTACACAAACGTTATTTAATCTGTGAAATACAAGCGGCACTCACTTCCAAGCACATCTTTGAAATGAAACAGAACTTAGTATTAAACCTTTTTCTAGACAAATTTAAATTTTGCAACTACAAGATAGAAAACAGCGAGAGATAATAATAGGGGACCGGAAAGTAATGTCGTTTTCTTACGCTAAATACAAACACATACATTTTTAACGAGTCTTTATTTTTAATCAATGATGTATTCCCCATCGTTGTCAATAACCTTTTGCCATCTAGTGAGTAAATTTTCAATCCCTGATCGATAAAAATTAATTGGTTTTTCGGCAAAATATCTAGAGATGGCATTTTGGATATCATCCAAATTTGCAAATGTTTTGCCACTTAAAAAGTGTTGCAGCGCTCGGAATAAGTGGAAATCCGATGGTGCAACATCGGGCGAATATGGTGGATGAGGCAGCACCTCCCACCCCAATTCATTAATTTTTTCTAGAGTTCGCCTTGCGCAGTGCGGTCTTGCATTGTCATGTTGGAGAATGACGCCTTTTCGGTTGACAATCGCTGGCCACTTTTCAATTAAAGATTGATTGACTCGCTGCAATTGTTCGCTGTAGAGGTCTGCAGTAACAGTTTCTCCAGGTTTCAGTAATTCAAAATGAACAATGCCGCGAATACTCCACCAAACACACAAAAGCGCTTTTTTGGGGTGTAAACCTGGCTTAGCAGTACTCCGAGGGATTTCATTTGGAGAGAGCCACTGCCTTTTGCGTTTTGGGTTATCATACAGGACCCATTTCTCATCTCCTGTGATCAAGCGATCAAAAAACGCTTCTGTGTTGTGTCGTTGAAGCAATAAGTTGCATGTGATTGATCGGTTAGCCTTATTCTGTTCGGACAGATTATGCGGGACCCAAACACCTGCTCTGCTTACTTTTCCAATCTGCTTCAAATGTTCTTGGATGGTCGACCAAGGTTTGTTGAGACTGTTTGACAATTCCTCGATCGTCTGACACGGATTTGCTTCCACTTCCGCCCTTAACACGTCGTTGTCTAACGCTGATGGTCTTCCTGATCGATACGAGTCGGAAAGATCAAAATTACCCGATTTGAACTTGGAAAACCACCTTTGGCATTTACGAATGTCCAGTGCATTTGGATAAACATCGCAAATGTTTTTGGTAGCAACTGTTGCGTTATTTCCCTTGCGAAACTCAAAGAGCATGCAATGCCGGATGTGTACCTCTTCTGGTATTTGGCTGGCAATTTTACCCAAAATTACAAAAAAAAATTGTAATTCAATTGTCTATAAGTAAAGAAATCACTATAACCTCACAATGTCTTTGGTACGCCTCTGAACAAAACAATGAGCTGACAAATGACAATCAAGTATTGGCATGCGCAGAAACGACATTACTTTCCGGTCCCCCTAATAGAAAGAGCGGGACGTTCACCTGATGGTAAATTATTCCCCTGTAACAACAAGCCACTAGTTAGGATATTATAGACAGCACTAAGCCGTAGTCTTGAGACGAGATGTTGAGTCTCGTTACCGCAGTAATTTCACTAGTTACACCTTTCAAACGGGAACACAGTAATATTTACACACGACTGATTGAAAGAGGAGCAGCGGTGGCACCTACTTAGACGGTCACCAGCGACAGGTGCTGCTGCATGCAACTGCACAATGTGATGCTGTATATAATATCCCAATTAGCGGCAAATTGTTAAGAGCAGTGGTATCATTTACCATCAGGTGGACATCCCGTTCGTTTTGTCGCTTCGTTGAATAAAAAAATTACTTAAGTAACACACTGATTATGTAACTTGATGAAACATCATAATCATCATCAGCCGATAGACATGCACTGCTGAACATAGGCCTCTCTCAAAGATATACTACCTATACCTTACTGCCCTATCGGCCGTCGGTCTCGCGAGGAATTTACCCTGCTCACTGCCATTTGACCACCATTCTTCAAATCTCCACATTTTTGGTACAATCGCATCGAGAAACTCAGAGCATAGTCCTCGCCATTGCCCTTTGAGTGACTTTCAGCCTTTTTATAAGGCCGATAGTTAAGGGCCACGTCTCGGATCCGGATGCCAAGACTGGCAACACTCAAGTTCTAAAGACCTTTGTTTTGATGAATCTTAATCATCGTCACTATCAGCCGACAGACAGCCACTGTTGGATGTAGAACTCCCCGAAGATTTCCACATTGATCAATCTTGCGTTGCCTGCATCTAGCTGCTTCCCGTAACCTTCATGAGATCGTCGGACCACCTGGTAGGTCTGCCAACACTACGTCTTCTAGTACGCGATCGCTATTCGAGGACTTTAATGCTCCATCGGCTGTTCGTCTTACAAGCGATGTGTCCTGCCTTTATGACCTTAGTTCTCCTGCGGATCTCCTCATTTCTGATTCGATCACACAGGGAAACCCCGAGCATTGCCCTTTCCATTGCTCTCTTGATTTTGTTTTTCATTTGCTCGTCTTGATGAATGCAAGGTGTACTATGAAAGTTCAATGCACAAAATAATATTGAAACAGGCTATACCAGCATTAAATTACATTTTCACATAACCCTCGTTAAGTATAATCTATTTAACTCAACAAAGCGTTTGTGTATATATAACGAGGAGAGGTTGATAGGATGCGGGCGTTCTTCTTCTCTCCGATCTTCATTCATTGTCAATTAAACAATACTCGATAGGTTTGTAATACAACAACAGATTACTAAGCGACAACGACAAAAGTCGGATGGTCCGCTATACTGGTGTTCATCGTAGTCTGTCCTCCGAAAAAGTGTTCGCTCCCGCACCGCGTTCCTCTTTTCATATTTTCTCGAAATGATTACATTTAACAAATTTTCTTCAGTGTTGCCTGCTTCTATTTCTAAATACCCGCAAATCGATTAAGATTCAACCTTAGTGTTGCTCATTATTATATCCAAATACCCGCAGTCAAAGAGATACTGGGGGCAGTCGATTAAAATGTGACGTTGCGTCCTCCAATCTCCGACATATATATTTATCATAATATGGAAACTATAACTACGGTGATGATTGTTGCATATTTATCACTCTCGGCACCTCTCTTCGGGAGTATAAGGAGTCCCGCACAACAACTGATGAGACCCAACCTCACCTGCTTGTGGTGCACCCAGCTAATCAATAAACGAGGCTCTACCTTCCACCAACCCACATTGGGCCAGCGTGGTGGGATATGGCCCATTTCTCTTATTATGAACCCCTACATACGACATCCTCTAGTGCCCAGCGGTACCAGGGGCCGTGATGACTGTATATGGAGATCTTTAGGGGAGGCCTATGTCCAGCAGTGGTCATCTATCGGCTGATGATAAATAGACCACTCTCTTCGACTCCTAATGATAAGTGCTTCGCCTGCCCATAACATTGTAGCGCTAGTTAGGATAGTGTAAACATATGTATCACATTGCGCTCGATGCCTTGTGACATAGGATGTTAGGTCCCGTTGCACCAAGAACTTCACTAGCTACAACTACCTTCAATCCGGAATATAATAATGTTTGCACACTACTGTTTGTCGGCTGCAATAGGCGCTGCGGTGGTACCTACCTAGATGAGTTCCGGCAACAAAGACCTACCACCAGTAAATTCATTGTCTAACATGTGACACGATGAACTAATGAGATGGGATGGATACTGGCGGTATTTTTAGGTAATACAGCTAACCTTATTTGGTAAGTTGTTACCATAGTAACGAAGTACAAACCTGAACACAATACAAACAAAACTATTACTCGATGGTAATGTAACGAGCTTTGAGTATAAAAAGAAACCTTGACTGTTGTCTTATGACTAAAAAACGAGACCGTTATAAAGATATGGTTTGAAGGTTCAACGTCAACGATTTTAAAGTAAATTTAACTGCTTTCCGTAGACTCGTTTAGCTCGGTTTACAGCTTATACGTCGTAAAATATATTCGACTTCCAGTCATGAACAACATCGTAAAAAGGCAGTTAGCGTTCGCTTTCAAAATTCTCTTCAAACAACCGCATTACAAAGTATACATAATTTTTAAACTGACTTCGAGTCGTTTCTGAATTAGTTAAGACGGACGGTTAAACAATAAACATAATTTAGTATTAAACCATAACAGTTAAGTAAATGTATAGTTTGTAAGCTACTACTTTTACTGGTGGTAGGTCTCGTTCGCCGGAGACCGTCTAGGTACCACCGTAGCGCCTTTTTCTGCTGCCAAAAAGTATAACAACTACCAAACTCGTCTTCTCCCAAGAAGCAAGGTATCTTTTAAGATTTCCCCGCGATTAAAAAAAGCAGGTATCATCGCAATTTGTTTTTTTTATGTAATTAAGCGACTATACGGGCGGTACGTTCACCTGATAGTAAGTGATAGTCTGTCCATAACAACGTACCGCCAGTCAAGATAGTATTCACAGCACCACATAGCGCTTGTCGCTTTGATATATAAGATATTAAAGGTTCGTTACCTCAGTAATTACACTAGCTACTGCATCCTTCAAACCAGAAAACAGTAATGTTTGCACATTCTATATGGCGGTACAGATAGGCACTGCGGTGGTAACCTACCTAGGCAATCTCCTGCAATGGAGACCTATCAGTAAATTTGTAATTGCACCAAAAAAGTTTGTAGTCTTAGGCTATTATAAATAGAACTACTAAGTCTTGCCTAATTTAGGAAGCGAATAAAAGTATTTTCGGCTTAGTAAGCTTTGAAGCTGGGGGTCCTCATTGTATACTAAGCCTACCCGGGATGAACTACAAGTACGAGGTGGTCTAGTGCTTGTTGTACCAAAGAGAAGGTGCCTAAGAGAGCTTCGGCCCCAGTAGTGCCAACAGACACCAGTACGTACTATAAGAGATACTGGGGTCATCCGTAACGCACTGAAGATGACGACCAAAGGGGCTTTAGTTAGGGGCGTAAAAATCCCACATAACCTTGTCTTCTCCCCCAGAAACAGGGTATCCTTTTAGAAGAATTCCCGACAAAAAAAAACCACCTCAGCGTATATTGCAGCCGACAAACAGTACTGGTTTAATATGCGCTGTAGCTAAATACTGTAGCAACGAGGTCATGCTGTCGTTACTCAGTAATTTCACAAGCTACAACTACTACTAACTACAGACGGTCTCCGGCGATGGGGATCCACCACCAGACTTAACAACTTATGTCTCAAGGCGCCTACAAAGTGGTGCATTGTATATCAACCTAACTAGGGCTACGTTGTAATGACCAAGCGTATCACTTACCATCAGGTGAAGATCTTGCTCGTCACGTCGCTGTTAATTAATCAATGTTAATTAATTTAAACGAAAGTGATCTTTTTGCAGCATCACTAGTATCGAAATTCTCGATGTTTTCAGTACAGGCTACCGATATTGTTCGATTTCCGCTTCCGCCATTTGGTCACAATATACATTATAACAACGCAATACTGTGGACTGGTATGTGAGTTGGTAACAATACATCAGCTAAGCTATTTCTGATCACAGTAACCTACTGTTGTTTTTATTGGTGATAGACTTAGAAAAGCACTACTCCAGATTATACTCCTCCCGCCTAAGTGTAGTATGCAAAGGTTAGTGTATTTCGGTTTGAAGAACAGTGTAGATGAAATTATAGGGGGTAATGAGATTTAACAGTTTGTCTCAAGGAGACGATCACAATGTGGTGAAGTCTAGGTCATCCTAGCTAGAGCCATGTCGTTATGGTTTACTGCTTACTATTAAATGTAAGTCTCTCTCACTCGTCGCTATATCGAATAAAAAAATTACTATAAGATATTTAGATTTAAATAGAAAAAATATATTTTTTCAGTAACCACAATTTAACATATATTATACTGTAACTTATTGTATTTACTAGTAATCATAATTATAATTTTCCATCAAGCTGGTCAAGTGCGATTGGTTCATAGAGATTTGGTCTTAGAACATGTCGATTCGCTTGATATCTCGCTTAACCGGAAACTCAGTAATCGGACCTAGAACCCAAATCTCTTCGAAGAGTGTAGTGAAAGCGATCGCTTGCAACCTAAGCTAAGACTTCTAAGTTTAATAAACATCTTAATTTGCACATGTTTATGAACTGGTGTACTTGCATTGAAAAGGGAGGATGATAATAATTCTGTTGATAAAGCGAGTAACAGAACAGAGTAACGGTAACAAAAAGTTTTAAAATTGTCTCGCCGGAAGACGAGAGACGCGAGAGTTTCGCTATTATCGACATATGGGTAGAACTCTGCTAACACTTAGTTTTAACTTCCAACTTTATCTGGGCTACCATATAAACGACGTTTGGGCTTCTAAAGCTTTTATCGCCTGCGATATCTTTTAACTTACTTTGTAAAATGCTTGTGCAGCTGTTACATTGCGTTTTTCGTTATTACTTTGTTTTTTTTTTCATCTCGTGTACAATTGACTGGAAATGGAATATTGACCTCGAATGTTTAAGATCACGTGGAAACAGTTTGTTTTCAACGCTCAAGTGCTTGAGGGAGCTAACTGCAAACGTAGGCTGATGACAACCATCTTGCATAGAAAAGTCAAAATGGTCTTGGAGGGCGAAATTTCTGGAAAACGTGCATCTGGTAGACAGCGCAAGAAATGATTTGACGATGTAAAGGAATGGACCAGGTTTAAATACCATCTGTTAAAATAATAGCTGAGGATCGAATTGCTTTTCTCAATCTGATCACCAAACTTTACTTTGAAGGGGTGCCCCCTAATGATGATGATTATGAAACCATAGGATCGGTCTGTTATCATGGTAAAAAAAAATAAAGTCATTGTAGTACTATAGATATAATGTTTTACTGACAACTTAAGAGTTTATTGGTTATTAATACAGGTGTATTATTTACTATATAAACATTAATAATGGTATTATTTTGATATGAATTGATAAATTATTAGATGTAGTATAGTATATATATGTAATAAAATACATATTTTTATATATTTGATTTCAATTTTATATGAACAAGGCAAGACAAGGTGAGACGATCTCGCTCAGAATACTTGTTCTTACATGCATGATATTCAGATCATAGCGATGCTGTTAAGGCATCATATTGGCCATGAAGGTGCTAGTTAGATATTTTATTAATATATAATATCTTTGTATATTTACAATATATAAAGATTAAATAAAGTATTATAAATAAATGAAACTTACCAAATGTATAAAACCTTATTGTACCTATGCTTACAAGATGATGATATGAGATAGCAGGGATAACCGTTAGTTGTATATAAAAACTAACTAGTCATATACTAATACTAGTAAATAAAATAATAAAACATGCATGAAGCATAAATAATAGAAAAAATCATCACAGAGTCTGAATCTCATGTCAAGTCTCTACATTCTAAAAATTGTTCATAAAGCGAAAGGGAAATACATGTGACTGTTTATTTAGAGTTTATTTTTCATGACCTAATTCTATAAAATTTTTAATTAGTAGAATCTGACAAAGGAGACGCTACACTACCCTTCCCTGACTTTCAGTCTCTCATTAATGTTACTGAAGATTTAAGTATTTTCTTCTGTTTGAAAAATGTACGTATTTTTCCTCATGTACCTATCTACCTATACACTTGAAGATACACGTTGAACTAATTAAGATATATATATATACAATAAACATATTTTACTTCTATACATAAGCGTAGAGAAACGCTTAGTGATTTTACTAATTCATTAGTAGAAATTATATAAGTAGAAAGGGTGTAAGTGAAGGTCACGGGATCCAAGCCAACCTGATCTCCTCGTGGTGCATCCTACTAATCAACTAACGAGGCCTTGGCTCCCACCAACGGTCTTTGGACCAGCGTGGTGGGAAATAGCCCAAATCACCCCACGTGGAGATCTTTGGGGAGGGCTAAGTCCAGCTGTGAATATATAGCAGGTGATGTTGATGAGGAGATAGTATGTTTGTTAAATTTAAAGTTTGAAAAATATATAACGGATGTAATAACTTGTATCGTCAAGTTGCGCATTGTTCACTATACCTCTAGAAACTTAAAAGTTTTAATCGAAAACGTACCATGAAAGCGGAAAGTTGTGCGTTCAGCGGAAGTAAATCCTTTTTCAACTTTGTGTGATTAATTAAAGTTGTAGGGCTAACGGGGAGCTTAAAGAATCTCGGCGAATAACAACGACTTAAGTAAAAGATAGGGGAGAAACTTACAATAAGCAGAAAAAAGGGGTTCGCATATAATTTTATTGCGGCTGAAAACTTTGTTGAAGTCTCACCTGAAAATATTTACCTTTGCCGATGAAATATAGAAATTTTTCAACTTCCTTTTACTACTTATTCTGACACAACTGTATACAGTACGATCATCATAGACGTCCACAACATAAGCCTCCCCTTAAGATATCCACGTCTTTTCTAAGAGTTCATTGAGGGGAATTAGGTCTTAGCCAACCACGCTGGCCCTGGTTAGTAGATACAATGAAATATTACACGTAAATTACTCAACTTCTAACAATTTTCTACAATAATAAACATACTTCATCATCAGCTGATAGACATCCACTGCTGGACATAGGCCTCCCCCAAAGATCTTCACGTTTATAAGGGTTCATAGGAGACGATTTGAGTCATTTCTCTCCACACTGGCTCAATGCAGGTTGGTAGGAGCCTGATCCTAGATTGATGATTAGCAAGGTGCACTACAAACAGGTGAAGCTTGCTTGGGTCCTCTGAGTTTTTATGCGCGACCTCTTACGACCCAAAAATTACTTATAACTATATAATACTTAAGTCTAGTGTTGAATGGAAAGGTTGATAGGAACAGAACGTGGAGATGTCACCATCGAGATGAGGCGTAATTGAATGAGATAGAATTTTTTTATTGAAAGCGACGTACACTTGATTATATACACACCTTCACATTGTGCTAGTCGCCTTGAGAGATAAAATATTGAGTCTAGTTACCCTAGTAATTTCACCACAAGTCCCTTCAATCCGGAACATAGGCAACGGAGACCTACCACTAGTGAAATATGGTGAGAAGAGAAAGACTATTTATAATTTCTATTATTCAAGATTTTTTTTTAAATTTTCTAGAAAAACTTAGGGTATTAGTTACTAGCTTAGATTAGTATTTTTACTATACATTAGTTATACTAGATCAATCATCACCTGATGGTAGATCCGCCTACAACGCGGCGCTATTTATAATACACCACACTGCTCGTTGCAAAGAGTAGAATTTAAGCCTCATTACCCCAGTAATTTCACTTGCTATAACTTCCTTCAAACCGGAACAGTAATGTTTGCACAGTACTGTTTATCCGCAGAAATAGGCTCTGCGGTTGTACCTACATGAACGGTCTTCAGGAACAGATCTACCAGTGGATTGACAGCATCACGTTGCGCTCGTTGCTTTAAGACGTATGTTGTGTTGTTACCTCAGTAATTTATGCAGCTTCAACCTCTTTCATGTAACAGTAATGTTTACACTATACCATTCGACAAAAGAGATGAGAACTGAGGTTGTATACAAAGGCTATCTAAGTACAAAATGTATGTAGGATATACATACTGGTGTTAGGTCTCTAATGCTAGACTGTCCAGGTGTACCACCGCAGCACCTATTTCTGCCACCAAACAATAGTGTACAAACATTACTGTATAATTACTGGGGTGACGAGACTCAACATCATGTCTCACACGACGAGCGCAATGTGGTACAGTATATAATATTCTATCTAGTTTAAATCTAGATAAAAATTGATAGAGACTAAGTTTGTTTCAGTTGAACTTGGTGACGTTGGAGACGGAGGATATCTGATGTCTGGACTCGTGATGAGCCAAAAGACGACACTCCATGTCGCACCGCAAAGTTTTAATTAAGTTTATACACCACAAAGGTATCTCATTAAATATAATTAAAGCGCGATGTATTATCGTATTAATTTATATAAGTGCTTTCTGTTCGAGCTTCACGTGATAAAGCAACGTCATTTTTAATTTCACCGAGTACTCCGTGCGTACTCGTAGATATTAACTTAACTCGCAAAACTTATTTGTCGCATAATATGTGAGCATATTTTTATCACTTAAGTACTATTAACTTAATAAATAAGCTTCTGTATGAATGTTTATCTTGTTCTTTTCTTAAATTGTTCTCTATGTTACGTAACATCTTAGGTATCATAATTTTATCTAGTTACCTGTTAAATGATAACACAGCCGTTGGTAAACTTATTAGTACTTAAAAATACTATCCAATCAACCGGAAGACGTCCACTGCTGGACAAAGGCCTCCCCCAAAGAATTCCACTCAGACCGGTCCTGGGCCACCCCCATCCAATGGTTGCCAGCGACCTTGACCAGGTCGTCGGTCCACCTTGTGGGGGTCTTGTCTATCGCCAAGCCGCCTGCCAAGCGTGGCGATAATGGCAATTCCCCCCTTAAGATGAGATCCCAAAAAATACTAGTTACACGATAGTTAAGTTTAATGTAGATACTAATAATGTACTGTCTTCTAGTCTTGGGCTATTAAGAATAGAACTAAATTAAGTAGCTCGCTGGCCTAATAGTTAGAGCGTGCGGCTTTCATTCCGAAGGTCGCGGGTTCGAACCTCGGCATGTACGGATGACTTAATATTTAAGCTATGTACATTTGTAAACTTAAGTTACAATAGCGAGATTCAAACGGTGAAGGAAAACATCGTGAGGAAACTAGCACACTGACATCATCTTTGTGTGCGTGTGGTGGTCCCAATAAAGTGGCAACAGGCTCGCCCCCTGTTACATGGGACCTAATCTGACCACATCTGGCGAAAAGTGGGTGTTTATTCATTTCTGCCTACCCCTACTGGGAAAAAGGCGTGATAATATAAAAAAAAAAACTAAATTAAGCGCCGTCTGTCATAGAAAGTGACTAAAAGGGTTTTCAGTTTGGTAGGGTTTGAATATGGGTACCCTCATTGCTTACTAAGCGAGCCCTGGATGAATGACAAGTAGGGGGTGATCTCGTCAGCCCTGTAGTCTCAAGCTAGTAAGAATAGGACTACGGTGAGACTTGCTTGTCGTAAAGGTCTAAAAGGGTCTAGGAGTTTCATGGGCCTTGAGGTTGGGGACCCTCATCGCTCTACAAGTGAACCTGAGTGGGACAGCGTATGGCGTAGCGATGGTGGATAGGGGGTTTAGGCCCCCCCTCACAGACGTGTTAAAACAAAGTGTAGAGGAACACCGGTATATTCTGTAAGAGATCCCAGAACTTCTTAGAGTTCACTGAGGTAGACCACCGAGGGGTTTTACGGAGTATGAATCTCACATAACTATGATTTTTACCCAGAAGCAGGGTATCTTATGAAGATTTCCTCCGAAACCAAAAATAAGAGGGGTAGTCAAGAGCTTGTCTTAGCAAAGGGAAGATGCTGGGGAGAATTCATGCACCACCCCGAGAATCTTGCAAGAGTTTAGTTAGAAGTTAGAGTTAAAAAAATAAATTCTAATTCATTTTAGACGGTAAATAAAGATTGAAATTTCCATTTCGTTACATTATTGAAAATTGTAACGGAAGTCGAGTCTTCCAGTCGGGTTTCACAAGGATATTGCTAATTAGTCAATTTGTGTTTATTTTACTGCACAGCGCATTTCAGTTGTTACTATTGAAGAATAAACATAAAGATATAAAGTAGATTTAGAAATGCTAACAAACAAAAAAAAACTGTTAATAATAATATACGTTATAATCAATATTAAGGGTATTCTTAAAACCAATATTTTTAACACTGAAGCTTATCACTTATCATACTTCGTATATATAAGTTTGGCAAATATCTCCCTTCCGCTTTTTTGCTCTTTATTCAATGCTTTATAAAAAGTGTTACAGTGATCGGATTTAGTTCAAATATGCGCCGTTTTGTTCGATAATCTGTTTCCATCTAGACGGCAACTTCATAATACCTCCCTCGTAGAAGCCCCCCTCCTTATTTGTGAAGAACTCGGACAGCCACTTTTCACAAGCCTCTTTTGAGTTCAACTTTACACCACCAAGGGCGTTCACCATGGACAGGAACAGGTGGTAATCACTTGGCGCTATGTCCGGGCTATATGGTGAATGCGATAAAACCTCCCATCCGAGCTCCCGTAGCTTCTGACGAGTGATCAACTAAGTGTGTGGTCTGGCGTTGTCCTGGTGGAACACTACACCCTTCCTGTTGGCCAATTCTGGACGCTTCTGGTCGATCGCCTGCTTCAAGCGGTCCAGTTGTTCGCAGTAGATGGTAGAATTAAGCGTCTGGCCATATGGGAGCAGCTCATAGTGGATGATTCCCTTCCAATCCCACCAAATACACAGCAAAACCTTCCTGGCCGTCAATCCCGGCTTGGCCACTGTTTGGGACGATTCACCGGCCTTCGACCACGACCGTTTTCGCTTGATATTGTCGTATATGATCCATTTTTGGTCGCCAGTCACCATCCGCTTCAAGAATGGGTCGAGTTCGTTCCGTTTCAGCAGCATATCGCAGGCGTTGATTCGGTCCAGAAGGTTTTTTGCGTCAAATCATGCGGCACCCAAACATCAAGCTTTTTTTTGTATCCAGCCTTCTGCAGATGGTATAAAATGGTTTGGTGACTAACTCCCATCTCCTGGGCGATGTCACGAGATGCCACATGCCGGTCTAACTCGATGTAGTCCATGATTTGATCGGTATTTGTCGTCACAGGTCTTCCGCCGGCTGGCTTATCCATGGTGTCGTTTTCACCGGCTCTGAATCGTCGAAACCATTCCTCCGTGGTTCGAAGTGATAGAGTACCATCCCCCAAAACACCATTAATCTCACGGAACGTTTCTCTAGCGGATTTGCCTTTAACGAAGGAAAACTTTAAAATAGCGCGAATTTCGGCTTTAGTGAACTCCATGTTTACACGTCTATAACTGTTGAACGCAATATCCAAACTAATTATGCATAGCGTCGTTTTGGAGGTTATGTCAAGACCTTTCAAATTATGTATAGTATTGCCAGATACGAGCTCTGTAGCGCTTTGTACATAGCCGCGAAATTCAAAAGACAAAAAGGCGGAAGGGAGATATTTGCCAAACTATTATAATACCTGTTCCCCGCCCGCTTTGCTGACCGTAATATAAAATTAGACCGCAAATGACATTCTATAACAACCTTTACTATGGCAATCGTATAAATAATACGTATTGAAAATGTTTATAAAAGCCAACTACAAACTATTCCGCCACGAATGGTCATGTTCCCATGTCGATACGTTCACTAGTTTTCACGTGATTGCCGAACAAAGAAACCCATTTTTTTATATATATATATACAGATACCACCGTCAACTGATAGACGTCTACTATTGAACTTAGGCCTCCCCCAAAAATTCCTACATCGATCAAGTAGGGATTGATATGGCGGATTTGGGGCATTACCCACCACGTTGGCCCAATGCGAGTTGGTGGGAGACAGAGCCTTGTTTGTAGATTACCAGGTTGCATCACGAGCAAGTGAAGTTGGGTTAAATCCTGAGAGTTGTTGCGCGGAAACCCTTACTTTTATGATGAATCGGAAAGACTTCTATAAAGACTAAAGAACATCCGTCTGTTTATAAATAAATTCGTTTTTATGTCAACATCCGTGTTATTTCCTGAGTGAAGCGGAATGCAACAATAATTCACGGATATCCGTATTGCATCTAAATCCGTGTACAGTTGTGTAAGGGTCGTGGACTCTGTGTTAACGTTAGATGAATCCAGCTTATCCGTGCCGCACTGATACTCATGAATATTCTAACCGTTTCCACGATATAACTCTGAATCGGATGTATTTAGTTACTAGCCGTGTTCCGCAGATGTTGTGTATATTTATTAAGCGACAACTGAAAGGAAGTTGTGAGAATTGAGTTCAAACATATAGAATTATCGCCGATTAAGTTAGTATACTATTTAGTGTACCACCACTAGAAAGTTTTTAGATATCATCTAGGACAGCTACCGCAGCGCTTGTCTTGCTCTTATGTCTTAGGCTTAACGGACAATGTGGTGCTGTATATAATACTAACTACATTAAGGACATGCGTATCACTAACCATCAGTTCAACATCCCGCCAGTATCGTAGCTTAATTAAAAAAAAAAAACATAATCAGAGGAGAGACTGTTGTTTATTATTTTGATAGTAAAGGCAAGCTCTATCCCGTTACGTGTAAATAGGCTATTGTATAATCTGTAACGATAGCATGCCGTTATAGCGTTTGAATATTAAAACATAACATCGGAGGCGGGCCCGCCGCCGCGGAGCCACGTGGAGAGCATTACCAGCACCGGTTACGAGACGTTACTTGATATTTACTTGCAATATTCGCATCTATATTGCTATTTGCAACGCACGCCTCCGCCAACTGCCACTTATTCTAACTACTCTACATATATTCATTACTACATACACAAACAGTTGAATAGCACCAGTACTGCGGATTACTGGCGGCAGGTCTCTGATGCCGGAGACAGTCCAGGTAACCGCCACCGCAGTTCATATTGCAACCGACAAACAGTAACATGCAAAGGAACTTGTTCCAGTTTGGAGGGTCATTTAACTATTGAAATTACTAGTATAGCGATACTTAACTCTATGTCTCAAGACGAGGAACAAAATGTGATGCTGTGTATATCATCCTAACTAGCGCCACGTTGCCACAGCCAGAAGTATTACTTACTAGGGTCAACGTCGTGTTCCTGTACGTTTAACATTAAATTGCACTCTCAAAAATCACAGTTTTATAGTAAGTTAAGTTGTATAATATAATACATATTGTGAATTATCAACGTTAACTGCGGTCATGTAGTAATTGCTGACAAGTTACTTAATGATGTATCTAATTATCTGTTACTAATTAATCGCTATCATTATCTGCTTTTGTTTATCCACTGCTGGATATAGGCTTTTCTTCGAGGTCTTCCATTGGGGAGTATTGCCCATAAGTCACCACGTTGACCATGCGGGTTGGCTACTGTATGGTATTGATACGGATAGGGAGATGTGGGAGGAGTGCAGACTTTTGAGAGGAATGTTGCGAAGTACACAGGAATAATGGTAATGTAGGATGTTACTATTTGGAATATTTTTGGGGGATGAATCGTAACAGTTGTGGTCTTCGGGACCGCGAGCCCGTATTCATCGGACAGATGAACCCACTGACAGGGTATACTAGTAATAGTCGCAGAATTATTATGCTGAGATTTGCCTGGATTTTTCCTTCTTAGTCGCCTTTTATGACACACCAAAGGTAGTATAGCGATATCAATCGCTAGCTTACTTTAAAATAACTCTGCAGTGATAACACGACAAAAGATAACTACCTTAAAAGATTACACCGTTTTGAGGACTTAGAAATTACTTTATCATTGTTTGATATTTTTCTTTCTGTAACAGGTTTTCTATATAAATATTACTGGTGGTAAGTCTCTGTTGCTGGAGACAGTCCAGGTAGGTACCACCGCAGCAAACAGTAGTGTATGCATCACTGTGTTCCAGATTGTAGAGCGCTGTAGTAATTCAGAAAAATTACTGGGGTAACGTGATTTAAGATCTTTTGTCTCTGGCGACGATCGCTACGTCGTATAATATATTTAAATTATAGTTTTTTTTTATTAAGCGACAAGATGAGGGGGACGTTCACTTGATGATAAGTGATACGTACGTCCATAACAATGCGGCGCTAGCTATTATAGAATGATACACACTGCGCTCGTCGCCTTGAGACATGAGATGTTGGTCTCGTTACCCCAGTAAATACATTAGTTACAGCGCTCTTCAAACCGGAATATGTTATGTTTGGACACTGCTGTTTGGTGGCAGATATATGCGCTGCGGTGGTTGTATATAAACAGATTCCGGCAACAGATTTACCACCAGTGTATAAATATATATATACGTACGACTTGTTTTTGTTGGGCAGGTATTTTGTTTTATATATATTTTTCTTGTAAATTATTATACAAGCGCGGCGGTAAACCGACCTGCGGAAAAAAAAAGCTATTGGTTTTATTTATAGCCACGGCTCGACGTATATTGAGCTTTAAATTTCGGATAGTCATGATAAATTTCCGACTGGTTACTGGTAAATGTTTCACTTGAAGATTTAAATGTTTCAGTATATTAAACAGTTAAGAGAATTTTAAATGTATCGTGGATAAAACAAACAGTAATATCTGAGAACAAGTAATAATTTTATGAACAAAACAAAGTAATAAGTATATGATAGTATTCAGATGAGCGGCTGCATCTAAAGATATTTCCTCTTGAGACGTTTCAAGTGTTCATCGTTCAATGAATAGTATTTCAGTCGGCTCAGTGGGGATCAAACCCACGCCTCCTCAAGACGTACAACGCTTACTACCTAATTACAAATTGAACTGCCATGTCTTCGGCATCAAAATATAGTTTATAATACACTAATATATTATACTTTCATTGTGATTATTATATTTTTATAATAAGGGTAGAGGAAGACCTAAAGAAGTCTGGATGGATTGTGTGAAAGACGATATGTGCAAGAAGAGTGTGAATTCAGATATGACGGCTGATAGAGAGATATGGAAGAGAAGTACATACTGTGCCGACCCCACATAGCTGAGAAAAGGGCAGGAGAAAGAAGAAGAAGAAGCAGAAAGAGTTGTTATCTCCTTTATGTAACAAAGTTCGTTCCGATTATTACGATTTGCTTCAACTCTAACCTTGATCTGTTTTTATATATCTCTAAAAATTTTCAAAGTACTATATAATATTAATTCTTAATAATAAACAACACTGATCAATATGTTATTATTCATTCGTTTAACATAGAAAAGCAATTTAGATACACACGAGGATTTGCTTGAACTGAATCCTTTATCTCTCTTGTGGACTGGAAATTAAGTGTCATGGACGTCATTGTTGAGACTGTCTAACGCAGACCGTAGGAAATCGATTCATAGAGAATGGATGTTATAAATTAAGACCTATCGAATGTTTTTTATCTAGTTCATTTCTAATTATATCATTTTTAAAGAATCTATGAAAGCCCTAAATCAAAGAGCAAGATGTATTCTTATTAATGAAATCTTCATCATTACTCTAGAGAGGAAAAGAGACGTATTTAAATACACAGGAAGCAGTATGTATTATTTACTTTAAAATCTTTTTAAATAACTTAGAAAAATATGAATATACAGAATAGTATTTCTTAGCAATCATCACCCAAAGTAATGACTAATGTAAACTTTTTGTGAAATTATAATATCACAAGCAAGATAACTTTAGATCAGAAAAATCAATGTCCCGTATAAAATTTCTTCAAAAATCGCCTAAGAGAGCACCAGCACAGGAACTACATATAGCATTGCGCCTTAGTTCAGGAGGTCTACGTTTATCAATACATTATAATGGTGATGTATTATTACAAGTTTTAATATCACAAAAAACCAACCAACAAGAGACCTAATTATAACGCTTCTTGTCGCGAGCGAGGTTATTATGAAACTTTATTTTCCGGGCAAACGAAACGATCAATCAATCGACGTTAGTAATAAAAGCAGAAGGGGGAAAATATTGACAAACTTTGTATCACCGTTTCCAAAGTTATATTGGCAGCGGGAAAAGAGAAAATTTCTAATTTAACGAGGTCAATTTTACTGAGCAACTTTTCGATCGTTATTGCTAATTGTGTCATTTAATCTACTTGTTAACAAAATCTTTAGATACAGAGCAGTAGAGCGGTTGAAGAGGTTCCGCCTAACATCTTACGGAGGCCAAGTCAACCTCACCTGCACGCAGTGCACCCTGCTGAATAACAGACGAGGCTCTGACCACTCAACAACCCGTACTGGGCTAGAGGTGTGCTAAGGCCGAATTCCCTTCAATGAACTCTAACAAGATCTTTGGGAGAGACCTATGTCCAGCAGTGGACGTCTATCGGCTGATAATGATATATGGAACAAAAAGCACTTCCAGGAAAGAAACGCGTAACTGTTCCAATCGTTCTTGTGAATGAAGTTTTTCTTTATATATAATATAATGTTATTAAAATATTTTGTTTATAACACATCATTTGTAAATTTCAACATTTTTAAACTCTAAAAGTACACTAAAAGCAACTAAAATATTAAAGAAATATCTATACAAATTACAAATTTCTGTCTTCACTAAAACATCTCACCAAAGATAGATATAAATATGTACTAGACCTTAGCCGGTTTTTAGATCTATTCTTGTTATAAATATATCCGAATAAATTACATATTAATAATAATGTTGAATTAATAAGTAATTAATTAGTTATGTTATTAAGTGACAGCTATGTTGCAATAAGCTATATATTAAGCTAAGCTATACAATTTACTCAAAGAGCAATGGATATAGCTACTCTCGGAATTTCTCACCGCGTTCCAATCAGAAATGAGGAAATCTGCAAAAGAATTAGTAGCTAGATTTAAATGGCAGTAAGCAGGGAAAATTGCACGAAGGACTGACGGCCGATGAGCCAGTAAGGTTCTCAGAGTGGATGCCAACCACCGTGTTGACCGATGATCTGATGAAGGTGGCAGGAAACCGTTGAATCAGGAAGCGCAGAACCGATCAGTGTGGAAATATTTGAGAGAGGCCTATGTCTAGCTGTGGACGTCTATCGGCAGATGATGATGATACAATTTACACTCCTTCATTTCAAAGGAACTGTTTTCTAAAGCTATATAATAGGTTGGAAAATATCTCCCTTCCGCCTTTTTGTCTTTTGAATTTCGCGGCTATGTACAAAGCGCTACAGAGCTCATATCTGGCAATACTATACATAATTTGAAAGGTCTTGACATAACCTACAAAACGACGCTATGCATAATTAGTTTGGATATTGCGTTCAACAGTTATAGACGTGTAAACATGCGAGTTCACTAACGCCGAATTTGCGCTATTTTAAAGTTTTCCTTCGTTAAAGGCAAATCCGCTAGAGAAACGTTCCGTGAGATTAATGGTGTTTTGGGGGATGGTACTCTATCACTTCGAACCGCGGAGGAATGGTTTCGACGATTCAGAGCCGGTGAAAACGACACCATGGATAAGCCAGCCGGCGGAAGACCTGCGACGACAAATACCGATCAAATCATGGACTACATCGAGTTAGACCGGCATGTGGCATCTCGTGACATCGCCCAGGAGATGGGAGTTAGTCACCAAACCATTTTAAACCATCTGCAGAAGGCTGGATACAAAAAAAAGCTTGATGTTTGGGTGCCGCATGATTTGACGCAAAAAAACCTTCTGGACCGAATCAACGCCTGCGATATGCTGCTGAAACGGAACGAACTCGACCCATTCTTGAAGCGGATGGTGACTGGCGACGAAAAATGGATCACATACGACAATATCAAGCGAAAACGGTCGTGGTCGAAGGCCGGTGAATCGTCCCAAACAGTGGCCAAGCCGGGATTGACGGCCAGGAAGGTTTTGCTGTGTGTTTGGTGGGATTGGAAGGGAATCATCCACTATGAGCTGCTCCCATATGGCCAGACGCTTAATTCTACCATCTACTGCGAACAACTGGACCGCTTGAAGCAGGCGATCGACCAGAAGCGTCCAGAATCGGCCAACAGGAAGGGTGTAGTGTTCCACCAGGACAACGCCAGACCACACACTTCGTTGATGACTCGTCAGAAGCTACGGGAGCTTGGATGGGAAGTTTTATCGCATCCACCATATAGCCCGGACATAGCGCCAAGTGATTACCACCTGTTCCTGTCCATGGTGAACGCCCTTGGTGGTGTAAAGTTGAACTCAAAAGAGGTTTATGAAAAGTGGCTGACCGAGTTCTTCGCAAATAAGGAGGGGGGCTTCTACGAGGGAGGTATTATGAAGTTGCCGTCTAGATGGATACAGATTATTGAACAAAACGGCGCATATTTGAACTAAATCCGATCACTGTAACACTTTTTATAAAGCATTGAATAAAGAGCAAAAAAGCGGAAGGGAGATATTTTCCAACCTTATATATACTTCAAAAGAACTCGTAGGATGGCTCTCTGAATAACTGTTTAGATATAGTTTAAAATATAATATAAATTAAAGTATGTAGTTAGTTTAGAATGGAAGAACATGCCGTAGCATAGTGAATGATCTGAACGATAAAGTAATCTCGTGGGTGTATGTAGATAGTAAATATTAAATAAACATTGCGGCTCACACTTCAGCTTTGATCTTCAATATGTAAGCGCCATTACCCCGAGGACTGAGACGTTTTAAAAAGCATTGTTATACTCGTCTTCAATATAAAAAAAAAAGATTGTAGCAATAGTCGACCGGAATGAAAACGTTTCGATGTAACAAACTTAAAAGAAGCGTTCGAAATAAATTTATCAGTGTCGTTCGGAATCCCTCTTGAGAGCTGGAAATTAAGTGTCGCACAGTGTTCGAGCATTAGTCTGGAGAAGCGAAAATCAAAACAGTATAAGTTATTTCCAAAATAATGCAACAATATTTAATGCAGAACTCAGGGAATATAAATACCCTTAAATATTATTTAATTTTACTACCCTTGACGTGAGTATTATTTATATCGAAGTTATTCCAAAAATATAAATAGTCTCAATACCTCCGTTTTATTGTCCCCGTACAAAATTTTTCATAGTCATTTTACGTCTATGTTACCATCTAGGTATCACTGCTATATGTTCTGTATATTAACTACGAGGTGGTCTAGGACAAAACGAGGGTGCTTAGGAAGGCTACTGCACTCACAGGGACTTGCTTTAGGCGTAGTATCAAGAGGCACCGGTGCTTTCCGTAGGAGGTCCCGGAGTCTCCCACGACGCACTGAAGATGACCACCGAGAGGGGTTTTAGTGGATAAAAATCCCACATTACCTCGTCCTTCCCTCAGAAGCAGGGTCGTTTTGCAAGTATTCCGGCTCGCTAAAAAAAAGTACCACTGTTTTGTCTATTTCTGCCAATCAGTATTCTGCAAACGCCAGTTTTTTTCTTGCTCGTACCCCTGGTGTTGGTGCTGGCGTTCCCCTGTTACTATTAATTCTATATTTGTCATTCTATTTCTCTTTATTCACTCTCCCCTTTCATACCTCTTATCTCGTTTATCCCGTTCTTACCTTTCACTCTTCTGTCTCAATTATTCTCCGTTCTATTTTCTTTTCGCATGCGTCTTAAATCAGTTAGATATTACAATTTGCGGAGAGCAGGGACTGTACTTAGAACAATAGTAGTCCCACTCCTAGTATTACAAAGATCCCGAGAGATATAGTTAATAGATACAATCGTATACCCCATAATGGCTTGTTGACCGACCAAAAGCAGTATACACAAAAATCAATCTTTATGAGAATTGCGCTGTGATAAACGATAACGTGATCTATTGTTAATGGTGACGCCATCTGTTGAGTTATTTCAAAAATTCGTCTTACAAATCTTAATTTATTTTCTAACGTTACTGTTCCTGTTTGAGGGGTATTGTATTTCGTGAAATTACTGGGTCAGTGTCTGATATCTTAATTAGCAACACATTGTTATGGGCAGGCAGGAAAAATTAATTATAATTAGTTATAGATGTAAAATAATTTTTGACAGTAGCCTACTAAATTAACTTTAGCTATTACATAAATCAAAGATACTATATATTATAAATATTAAGTTATCTTTTATAAATATATTATTTATTATCATTTTCATCATCATCATCAGCCGATATACCTTCACTGCTGGTCATAGGCCTCCCCCAAGGTTCTCCACGGAGTTCATTGAGAGGAATTGGGCCTTAGCCCACTATGCCGGCCCAGTGCGGGTTGGTAAGTGGTCAGAGCCTTGTCTGTTGACTTGGGCTTCTTAAGATGTTTACCGGAACCCCTTACACCTGGTTGTTTCTTATAAGAACTTTTATATTTTTAGTTCAATACTACTCATCTAACCTCACCTACTAGTGCATACCACGTCCTAGTTTATACAAAAGTTTATAAAAAAATATTTATTTATCTTGAATTAAACGGAAACTTCATCTTAAACGAAGAACCATTTCAAAATACTGTCTGAAAAGTATTTAGAGTCGGATTGGATTGCTTATTCATCTCTAACAAAGAGTGAAGTGTGAACATGCAATATCCATGCACAAAGCTCGCGTGATTTAGCATTGGCCTGCAGCACACCGTGTTATACAGCTTGAGGTCTCACTGGAGCACTGGGGGTCCATTGTGCTCTGCTTACAATACACAGGATTGCCTCCCAACAGGAAAGATGGTCGGTTACATTTCATGTCTAAAGTGGTAACTTTCTCCTGTTGTTATAATGTAATCAAACATTCTCGTTTACCGAGAGATCATGTAAGCTGTTAGGTCTCTCTTTCCGATGACGGTTTAGTTAGGTACCAAAGTAATATCCTATTTCCGGCGCCAAACAGTAGTGTTAAAACATTACTGTGTTCTGGTTGAAATGGCGTAGTAACTAGTAAAACTACAGAGATAACGGCATTTAATGTCTCAAGGCTAACTAACACCAAGTTGCTATAGGTAGGAGTATAACATTGAGGTTGTTGGCTGTCAGGACGGGAGTTCTCATCGCCTTCTAAACGACCCTGATGAGAACAATGGCTGGAAGTGGTCTCCAGTCATTGACGTAATAATCACGAGGCTGGTAGGCAGACCCTGGGACGGGCTTTCCCAGCATGATAGCGAGTTCGCGATTCTGTTCCGAGTAGAGATCAAGAGACCTCTCCAAACGCCGAAGGTTACCACCGAGGGGGTTTTCAGTGGGTAAAAATCGCCATCCAACCCTGACTTCTCCCCAGAGGGCACAGTATCTTTTTGAAGATTTCCACACGAAATTAAAAAATTAAAAATGATGTATAACAAATACACCATATTCTTGTAATCTTGAGACATTAGATGTTATGTTTCGTTGTCCCAGTAACTTCACTGGCCTACAGCGCCCTTTAAGCAAGAACATAGATATTTACTCACTACTGTTTGGCGGCAGTAATAAATGTTACAGTGGTATCTACCTACTCGATCTCCGGCAACGGATACTTACCACCAGCACTGTTATAAGTAATGTTATCACGGAAATTTTGTTGGTTTGCTTTCATTTGAAATCTCATCAGTACACTTCATGAGTTAAGAATACTTACTTTTCAACGTTAACAGTTTACACAAAATATTTTCGGGTGCGCTTGGATTACAATCTCCTAAATAAACTCCAGCGAAATCAAATTCGTTTTCAAAGGAAGTAGCCGAGTTCATCCGGAGCGGTAACTGGATCCGTGCCCCCTTGATATTTTCACGTAACTCCGGATGTTTGCAACCTACGTCATATCGGAGAATATTATCATAGAGATGTGGCTCGTACAGATTTAATTTCGATGACGGGTATATTTATCATATTTATCCTTTAACTAATCTACTACATTCTTCCTTTTCTTTCTTTCCTTTAACTAATGTACTATCTTTACGTATTTTTTAATTAACAGCAGTTAGCTCACATGGACGAAAGAACATCTCAAAACGACGCAAAGACAATGTAACTTCAATTTACTCTATCAATACTAACCCTACATATTAATAAGTGGGACACAGTTTATATATATACATATATGAATACATATATAATTATAAATCTTTAATAGATGAACTACGAAGGGAATAGGTGTACTTGCACAAAACTTCATGGGTTCCTCAATTCCACACCACCATCATATGAGTTTACTGTGGGAATCTTTGGGGGAGGCTAATGTCCAGTAGTGGACGTATATCGGATAATAATGATGAATATATGAACTGTTACACGTATAAAATAAACGCTTTCATAGTAGTTAAAAACACATGAATGCGAGTGACCTGGGCGTGAGTGCATCAGGAACTTATCTCATTTTAAACCTCCTTTCATTAGCTAAGTTTCAAATATGAGTTTAAATGACAAACTATACACTTATTGGATATAATTTATTTTAATTAGACAATTAGTTATATGTTTCGAAGTAACTGTAGGCGGAGTTGAGGAATCTTAGTTCGTTTGACACAGTTTATTAATTAACGCCGCCTGTCAACGTTGGGGCGATACGAAACTTGAAATAATCTCTTGAAAGTTTGAGTAAGCGAAAACAAAAAATAAACGTTATTAATGAGTCAGTGGGCTCCGTAAAGAGCCTATAACCATCTACAAATCATTCCGCATCGAATGATCATGTTCCCATGTCGATACGTTTACTAATTTTGCTCTGCTACTAGTGCACCTTGCCAATTGAAAAACGAAACTCTGGCTCCCACCAATTCGCATTGGACCGAAGTGGTGGGAACTGGACCAAATCCCTCTGTTTCAACCTCTATATAAGACGGTCTCTGGAGGCCGTCGGTACCGAAAGCCATGCTGATTATAACAGACGTTGGCCAGGCGCCGAAACCAGGGTAGCGGAGTACCGATCGATGTAGAGATCTTTGGAAAAGGTTTTCCAGCAGTGAACATCTATCAACTGATGATGAATATGTCAATGGCTAGCTATTCTACGAAGCGACGAGACGAACAGGATGTTCACCTGATGGTAAGTTATACTCCTGGCCATAACAATGTGGCGCAAATGAGAATAGCATACACAGCATTACACTGTGCTGATCGCCTTGAGATGTAAGATATCAAGTCTTGATACCTAAGTAATTACACTAATTAAACTGATCTTCATACCGGCACAGTAATGTTAGGATAGTACTGTTTATCGGCAGAATTAGGCCTTACGGTTGTACCCTAGGCGGTCTCCCATAGCAGAGACCTAATACCAGTCTCCTTCTTCTTAAAGTGCCTCTCCAACTAGTGAAGATTGGCGATCAGCGTACAGTCCTCTCTATCTCTTGTTTGGTAGAACAATACGGACGTCCCAGCTATACCAGTCCATTCCCTGATGTTCATGAACTTTTTCCTTCTCCCCACTTTTCGTTTTCCAGAAACTTTACCCATTACAATCAGCTGCAGAAAGATCATATCGCTGACGACAGGGTTCTACCACCACCAGTAGTAGTAGCTAATTAAAGCTTTTTTTATACTACAGTTTTTTTTATCGTTCCCCCTGCATGTTGTGGGTCAAGGCCTTTATTTTACAGAGTTCACTTATCATCTATTACTTGATCTATACAATGTTTTCCTTCTCTCTCTCTCCTTCCATTCTTTCTTATCTTTCATTCCGAAACTTATCTTCCAAATTCATTTCTCCTATCATACTCCATTCCATTTCCTTCTTTCGTACCTCACCAGCTGAAACAATCATCCCTTTTCTCATTTGTTTCCTGAAACAATCATCCCTTTTGTCTTCTTTTTATGTTTTCTTATTCCTTCTTTACTACTTTATTTACATTACATTCATTTTATTAATCTATTCTACTCTATTTTTACTTATACTACAATATTTAGTTTGAATAGCTAAAACATAATTTCGTCTGTATTCGTTTAAAACAAATCTTCAATTACGTATGAAACGTAAGAATTAGGTCAAAGTTAATTTACTTCAACGCTCATGTTTCTTGGATGAGCCCCTGCTGGCTTATATTTTGCGATCTTATTTACGAATCTCCTCTTGTAATATATACGACTCAATTAAAATTAATCTTCATTATAAACTTGCTCAATTTACTGCTGCAGTGTTAACGAAATCATTGTCGCAAAATCCATGTCCCAAAAAAGGGGAAACAAACGTTTTAACACAAACGATTACAACCTTACATAAACCATTACTTTATATACTCTAGGAATCCAGTTGATTTAATATATATGTTAATTATTCAGATTTATTTAGATGAAACAACCAGATGATTCAAACGTGGCGGTAGTTAGAATGATGTACACTGCACCACACTGCTCGTGAGTACTGGTGTTAGGTCTCCGTTGCCAGAGACCGTCTAGGTACCTACGACTCGCAGCTCCTATCGCAACCGCCAAACACTGTAAATATTAGTGTGTTCCGGTTTGAAAGGAGCTGTAGCTAGTGTGATTACTGGGGTAATGAGACTGAACGACTGCGACGAGCATAATGCGATTGTTGGAACAAATCTTAATATTCGTCCTTTGAATTACACGTATGTCTAACATAATATGTATAATTGACATAAAAGAATCGTTGGGTAGTATTTTATAATTATTGCACTGCATTTAAAATAACTCAAATGTATCACTAAGAAAAAAAAATTAGCATAGTCTTCCACTTCAATCGCCGCCTACAGACTGTCGGAAATGAGGCGATCATCGTATCAGTCAGTATTTCTACCACCATTTTATTTACCCTCCAAAAACCAAGCCCGTATTCTGATTGGTCGATTGATCGCACCGATCCCTAAAAATAACAAGTAATAAAGTGACTTATTTTATAGGTTTTTGGATACATTAAATAAATAAAATTCTAATACTAGACATTAATAACACTATCCAGAGTATATCACCGTAACTATGGCCATGTTATGGGTGAGCATATCGCTTAACATGAGGTGAGCGTCTTCCTCGTCTCATTACCAATAATTTCACTTATAACACCCTTGAAACCGGAACATAGTAATACCTACAGGTTACTGATGGGCCGTAGAAATAGAAACGATGGTACCTACCTAGACGGTCTCCAATAGAAGAGAGAGAGAGAGTACAGTTTGTATAAAAAATTGAAAAGAAAGTTTCTTCCGTAGGATGAATATAGTCAAGTCTAAGTTAAGTTTTTTTTTATTAACTTATACTTAGGGGATTATCGACATTATTTTTCGCATTAAGGGTCAGTACAACCAATAAACTTGGAGATTTTTGTTTGGACGCTGGATAATATTGAAGAACTTTTTATTATATTATAAAACTTACTTAGAAATCTTTGTAATGTATGGCTTTGATTTATAATTTATATGTGGAAGCTTTTGTAACATAAATAGTCCTATCAGGATACTGTATAGGAGATAAATCCTGAATCCTTACACAAAGAATGAATATAATGGGATGAAATGTCTGCCAACAAATTTTCTGAAACTTACGTACCATAAATCAAATAAATATATAAAGTACATAATTAATACATATTTAAAGTAATACTTATTTTTAAGTGAGACGTTCACCGGATGGTAAGTGATACGCGAACCTATAACAACGTGGTGTTAGTTAGAATGGTATGAATTACACCACATTGTGGTCATCGTCTTGACCCATATGCTGTTCTGCCATCAAACAGTAGTGTATAAGCATTATAATGTTCCGGTTTGAAAGGTGTTGTAGCTGATCTAATTACTGGGGTAATGAGGCTTAATATTTTGTCTCCGGCGACGAGCGCAATATGTTGTAATGTATATCATCGCGACTTGTTACGGGCGGGTGTATCACTTACCATCAGGTAAACGTTCAGCTCGTCTCATCGCTTGATTGAATAAAAAAAATCGTTCACAAGTAGATCAGTTTTAAGAGCATAGAAGTTTTATGGGAATTTTATGCACATATTTTGACCGCAACTTTCCAAAGTAGCGAAAAGAAAATAAACGACACTTGTTACTGAGCACGGAACTTGAATATTAAAGAGTACGTGAGGTAACTACTCGTGGGGGAGGGTTTTAAGCGAAATGGTAATTATTGCTTACATACACATAGGGGTTACTCTGTTATCGGAGACCGTCTAACAGTACTATGCAAACATTACTGTGTTCCAGTTTGAAGGGCGCTGTAGCTAGTGTAATTATTGAGGTAAAGAGACTCAACATCTTATGTCTCACGGCGACGAGCGCAATGTGGTTCAGTATATCACCTTAACTAGTACCACTTTATTATGGGCAGGCACTTACCATCAGTAGACCATTCAGTTTTTCTCATTACTTAATTAAAAAAAAAAAACAAATGAGAGCCTCATTCAAGCGTTTCTCATTCTCTTTACTAAGCAACTAAAGATTATGCTGGAATAGTACTTTATAAACCTAAGATTCTTTATACAAGAAACAATCTTTAAAGTATTTTTTTTTTAACCTGTTCATGCTCTAATTGATACGTTATTTTTTTTTTTTTTTATATTGTCACGCCTTTTTCCCAGTAGGGGTAGGCAGAGGTGAATAGACCACCCACGTTTCGCCAGATGTGGTCAGATTAGGTCCCATGTAACAGGGGGCGAGCCTGTTGCCACTTTATTGGGACCACCACACACACACACACAAAGATGATATCAGTGTGCGGGTTTCCTCGCGATGTTTTCCTTCACCGTTTTTGTATCTCGCTGTTGTAACTAAAGTTCACAAATGTACATAACTTAAATATTAAGTCATCGGTACACGCCGAGGTTCGAACCCGCGACCTTCGGAATGAAAGCCGCACGCTCTAACCATTAGGCCAGCGAGTTACTCTAATTCT
The DNA here is from genome assembly GCA_033220335.2 of Troides aeacus. NCBI lineage: Eukaryota > Metazoa > Arthropoda > Insecta > Lepidoptera > Papilionidae > Troides > Troides aeacus. Next base: position 2,733,810 of record CM067275.1, on the reverse strand, counting down.
TACTAATTGATACATTTTACTATAAAAAAGTTACCTTTATTTTTTTATTAATACTAAATGTTCGCAGCACTAGGTCGCGCGCACTGGGCACCTAGTGCTCAGGTTAAATTTATTTCTCAAGTTTCGATGTAAATTTCCAGTCGCTATTAAGCCAAAGTTTGTCAATATTTTCCACTTCTGCCTTTATTACTCACAGAGATTGATCGTTACAGTTTAATATGAAATAAATTTTTATTGCATCCCTTCTCAAAAGGGGGGTTTACTTTTACAAGTAAAACTTTTAGTAGCTTCTATAAAATAAATATATACGTCGATTGGAGAATTTGATACTTGATCAATGAAACCTTCAAAAGTATTTACGTTATACATACAATCTAATAGCATGATGAATTGTGACGGTAGGCTTTGAAAACGTAAAAACGTTCAAATTAATTAAAAAAAATTTAAAAACCTTCCACTAATTAATTATGTAATTACCACGGTAATAAAATTTAATACCTTATATCTCAAAGCGACAAATAGGATGTACTTCAGAAGAGACATCCTAACTAAACCGGATATCGTCAAGGCTGAAATCATCGCAGAGCCTATTTCAGCTGTCAAAGAGTCGTATGCAAACATCACTGTGTTCCGGATTGAAGGGCGCTGTAGCTTGTGTAATTACTGAGGTAACGAGACCCCACATCTTATGTCTCAGGCGGCGAGCGCAATGGGGTGGGGTTATTATGAGCAGACGTATCACTTACTGTTAGGTGAACGTCCCGCTCGTCTAGCCGCTTAATTGAATAAAAAAAAAAGCTTTTTTCATCATTTATAAAAAGTATTATGTTATTGTTTGGACGTAGCTTTTAACTTTAATAATGTTTTGTTTAGATATATGTTGAAAAAAGCCTGATAACCAGCAAGGACCTCGGTAGAGCAGTTCAGTTCTCGTCCTGAGGGACTATATTCTGATAAAAATGTAGTAGTATTTGTACAAGGTAAATTGAAAAGATCACTTGATTATGTTTACCAAAGATTACTTTCAATTTTCTTCTTTTATGAGGGTGTATGTTTACTTTATAAAATAGCTAGCTGTTCCCCGCCCGCTTTGCTGGCCGTAATATGAAATAAGACTTGAAATCTGTCTGAACATCCGTTACTATAGCAACCGCATAAATAATACGAAACGAAAATGTCTATAAGATTATCAATTAAAAATAAAATAACGAAGGATCAATGAAATTAAAAATATAAATTGCCTATAAGGATCTACAAATCATGCCGCGTGGAATGATGAAGTTCCCATGTCGATACGTTCACTAATTTTCAGGTGATTGTCGATCAAAGGAAACCAATTTTCATGTATATAGATAGATGAAGCGATGTTCCAAATAGAGCGAAGTGGAGTGAGAGAAGTAAGAGAGCAGACCCTGTCATAAGACGGGACAAATTCTAAGAAAAAGAAGAAGAGAAGAGATAGATGTGAGAGGTGCCACACAACAACACACGGGACCCAAGCCAACCTCACCTGCTCCTGGTGCACCCTGATAATAAACTAACGAGGCTCTACCTCCCACCAACCTGTATTAAGCCAGCGGGGTGAGAACTTCTCCAAATCCAACCACATGAACCCTTACAAACGTGCAGATCTTTGGGGGAGGCCTACGTCATACATTGGACATTGTTATCGTAGCTTTGAGACGTATGATGATGATGTTAAGTTAGTAATTCGACTAGCTACAGCGTCGTTCAAACCTGAATAAGAGTGTAGTAGTAGTAGACATACGCTGGCTACATTTGACGTTAACCTAAATGATTAGTTTTATGTTCCTTGCCCATACTTAAATGTGAATAATTCAGGCCACGTTGCTGCACGATTTATTTCTCAATCCGCTTACAGCTCGCCGGCCACCGGTGGGCAAATCAATCTCCTCGACATTTATGCTCTGTGAATGCTAAATGTTGTTATTTCAGCCAATGTTTTACGTGTCCTGTTATGATGAAATATGTAAAAACTCTTTCGTTGAATTTGGATCTATCGATTCTGTATATATACACCTTTTCAATTACGGGAACAGTACGACATTCCCGCGAGATCAGGTCGCAAGTGAATGTAATAAGACGTAAAATTAAAAAGGAACTCTAGGGACCATTGCAAGCTTTTTTAATTCTGAATCAAAAGCTGGTTGTGTTCCCTCTCTGGTAATTATATGTTGAAAGTTTATAAAGACATCCGGAGAATTATTTAACACAGAATACAAAATTTCTTATATATATATATATATATATATGAGATTTCTACCTATGCAGAAAACCATCATGATATTGCTGGAACCATTAGACCTAGAGACTTGAAATTTGGTAGGAATTTCTCATCCTTTTTTTTTTACAATCGTTCCCCTGCGTCTTTGAGGTCAGGGCTTTAACTTACTACATTCAACTACCATCTTATTCTATTCATCTAGCATCTTACTTTTTTCCTAATGTCTTGTCTTAGCTTTATTTGTATCTTATCTTATCTATCATCTCTCTTTCTTTTCTTTTCCACTTACGCTCTCAACTTATCTTTCATGCCTATTTCTTCATTACCATTCTACACTCCGTTCTTCTTTCATTCCTCCTCTCTGTGTGAAGTGAAGACTCCTCGCACACATTCTTGGACCTGAAAAGATCATCCCTTATTGTAGCATATTTTCTCCTTCGCCTCCTCTCCTTCTCCATGTTTTTTTTAAAATTTCTTCTTTTTTGTTTTGATTTTTAATATTTTGATTTTGGTCTTGATCTTTATTTCTTTAATGTCTTATTCCTATCTATTCTCATCCTTTTCTTGGGCACAGCTTAGGCAAGAATTTTACAAAATTCCTCGCCCGAAGTGAGTTCTGGGGTTGTTACTGTACTAACGTGGGCGGGGAAGGGGTAGTGAACAGATAAATATATTCATAAGTAACAGATCAAACTAACTACAGCAATTTTAAAAGCATAAAGAGCTATTCGCGTTAAAGTTACAACAACTCTCTTTTCCTGTTAGGACTTAAAATAGGGCGTGATTAATTAAAGTTTTGTTTTATTACAACTCCTGTATAAACAGTTATTCTGTCTACATTAAATAAATTAAATAATTATAAGGGAGGCTTCTGAGAACTTTTGAAGTACTTGGAAACAAAACGCCTCCGAAGTATCGGCTTACTAAAAAAATCGCTGAAATTTATTTTAACAGGACACTCTGAAACTAAAGACGTCAAAGGGTCTACTGTTTCCTCTGTTTTCAGAATTTGCTAATTAACAGAGACTTTACAGCAGACTGTAAGGAAATGTAAGCTGAATTGTTTATATAATGTAATTGTTTCAATAAATACATAAACATAATGCCTTTGTTATGAAATATAAATATAAACTATATATATTACTATTAAGGTATATAGATAATAACTAATTGTTCATACGATCATAGTAATGTTTATCGCATAATACTGTCGGGTGCTTTAATTTAATACAACACTTGACCTCAATTTCACCATGGTATTAAATGACAATGGGGTCATTGATGATAAAGCATTCTACCTCAGTAGACTTTGCCTTTCATATTTTAACAGCCGGAACAGCAAAGCTGCTACAGCAGGTTTACAATTTGAGGGTATAAGATAACCATGGGGTATTCCAAAAAACTCCACCGTCAAACTATGACACAATATATGACCTAGGAATCATGGACTTCCATATTACAAGGTAATCAAGAAGATAGTGAAGACGTTAAAGATATACCGCGATGGTATCTTAACAATCCAGAAGTATTAACTTCTAGATTTTCCAAAGAAACAAATGTATACGATGCTTAATACAATGGAGTTTTATGTATAACAATCACAGACTTCACATTCAGCACATGCGATTGTCACTGTTGGCTTTGGTCCAGGCAGAAAATTAGGTTCCTGGCCCGGACTAGCAGTAACTTGTAATTAGGTAATGAGTTTGTGCCGTTGAAGCTGAACTTCATTTAACGCTAAGCCCAAAATGTTTCATCCTAAGCTAAAAAATAGTAATCCTATTATGATTATTGTTTTTCTGTTAAATAGAAAACACAACGTGATAGCTCCAGTAGTTCCTGGTACTAGAAATAGGAACGAGATCATCCTAGGTATCAGTAAAGCTTTGAAACTATTAACTTCTCTTAAGTATATTTAAAATTGAGTTAATGGAGAAGCTTACTTCCTTTAGTTTTAGCCTTTCCTATTAATATTTGATTAAAAGTAGATAAGATTGTCTGATATAGTTTAAATGATAAAAGTATAGGGTCTTAACTACGGCTGTGGAGTATAGTAATATTTAGTATACAGACCAGTTTTAGATGACATGACCCTGTCACTCAACAAGCCGTCTCCAAGACGAATGTTCTCATATTTACGTATTCCTCATCATATATTTGTATAGTAATTTTTTTTTACTTAATATGTGTATAGATAGAAGTAAATATTGGGAGGAAATAATATTTTCTAACCGAAAGTTTCTATTAATTCTTCCAAGTTAATATACAAGTAGTACGTGAGAGATATATATACATACTTATACTTATGATATCAATAATTTCTTTTTTTGTGCTATGTATATTTGTATAGATTAGTGTTAATATTATATGTACTGTTATACAGTTTATTTCCAAGAGTGCCGTTAATACATCGACAACAAACTTGTCGGTTTGGCGGAATGTTAAAACTAATTAGGTTTAAGGTTAACATATTTGCGTAAGTATAAAGAGATTGTAATAAAAATAAAAAGTAATGTAGGAGTTGCCTAAAAGTAGTGGGTAAGTATTAAGACGTCAAACACAAATAAACGACCCACTTAACGTTTCACCTAATTCCGCGGGCAGATATCGGGGAGACGCCATTTCGTTCAACGATCGCTGATAAGTCAAGAACGTGCTTTTGAATAAATCGCTCCGTTACGTGCTACGAATAATATATATATATAAGTAAATCTATTATATATACATATCTATATACATACATAAAATATCCAGAGATTCATTGACTCGTCACAAGATCTCTGAAACTATTATCCGTAAACATTCAAAATTTGGAAGAAATTCCGTCAGTTAAGGTTTGATTTAGAAAATTCTTTCCCTAAAAGTAACTTGGGAGAGTTACGACAAGCCAAGCTGGCGGGTTACAGCTAGTATACAAATATATAGGTAGAATTTTAAAACACAATAACATGATAGTTCATACTATTGTTTCATCAAATTAACAATATTTTCGATCAGAAACAAAAGATTCAAAGGGGGTTGGTTCTAAAAAAAGGACATAAGAGTGGAGAAGAATACCATGCACAGAATTGGGACGCATACGACTAAGACAGAAGAAGAAAGCTGTTCACAATTATAATCATAAGGGGGGAATTGTCATAATCGCCACGCTTGGCAGGCGGCTTGGCGATCGCAGTATCGATGGTATATAATATATACCATACATATATTTATACATAGATTCTGAAGACTATGTAAAATAATATATCTTAAATCGAATAGAGATTATGATTGGATGCTGTCATCGATATGGCTATCCAATATTAATAAAACTAAATGAAATACTAAGCATAACATTAGAAGACATGTAAAGAAGCTGTTGGTACTCCGTGATGATTATGTAGTCAAGTCACCGGTCACCACAGCCCACTAAAATGAATTGAAGGAGTTTGTATCTATCATAACTAAGTATATGGCTGAAGTAAGATACTTTTTGGACAAAATTAGTTGAAAAAAGGCGTAAATAATTATAAACTTTAGTGACTGTTTGATTTTCTATGATTTATATATCATTTTAGTGAATTAGTAAATTATAAAGGATGTATTAATTTCCACTTGGATCACAACAAAGCGGAACACAGATTCGGGAAGTTGGTCACTGGGATTATTCCAGTTTGTTGGACGATGCAGCAGTTAAAACTTATGCTTTATATTCTGTCTATAGATGTTATAAAATACAATTACTGTATTTTTTTTATTTACTATAAAGTACTCTAAGCATTATGTTAGTAGTGAAGAACCTAGGCACTTACCACGCCGCGTAGTGAGAAATCCCTCCATATGAATCCCTACCCGATTGATATAAGAGTCTTTGAGGGAGACCTATATTCAGCAGTAGAATATTTTTTTTCTTTATCACGGTTTAACAAAAAATAGAGAGAGTAAGAGAGTTATGGACATCAAATGAGAATTTGAAAACCGGACCCTTATATCACTTTTACGATGTTGATCATGACTGGAAGTCGAAAATATTTTACGAGTTACTTATAAACGAAGTTATACGAGCGTATATAAACAGGTTTAGTATACTTTTAAAATTGGTTATGACAAATTCCTCGTTTACTCAATATAACATTTAACCGGATATAATAATTAAAAATATTTAATTCATTAAACTTGCAATTACAACCGATACTATCCAATCATATATACGAAAGGAGAACAATGGCAGGAGCTAAGCATTCTTTAAGTATGATTGTTAAATATTTTTGAAATACATGGATTATACTATGAAAAAATAAAGTTTAAGGACACAGTAATGATACATAGAAATTAGTTGGATCATTCATCATCATCATCACCATCATCAACCGATAAAAGTCCACTGACTCCGCTAAAGATTCCTACGTCGATCGGGTAGGCATTCATATGGGGGATTACCTGGTTGGTTAATTATATCTGTAATAAGTAATTGTATTGAATATATTATATTTATCTACATATATACGTATATATATATAGGTGATATTCAGACTTATTGACTCATCACGAGATCTCCGAAAGTTATAGAGGTAAACAGAGGTCAAATAAGAAGAGAATATACAAAGTCCTTCTTCATAGATACTTGCTGGGTTGGTACAGCCAGCAGAATCGACGAGGTACATTTAGTTCTTGATATTTTTAAAAAGTTGTCTATGGGTCATTGAAATACATTTTAGTTAAAACAGAACGAATAAAGTATCTTCGGTCTCATATTGAATGTTTGATGATATAGTACGTCATATAAATGTCATATATTCAGTTGAATTGAAGGAAACTCTTCAGTACACAACCTGTGTATGATTTCTCTTTGTATGGAGCTATCCTCGTACGTGCAAGTTCTCAAGAGAAGGTATCACGTGTTTGTGAACTGAACAAGTCTTTGTTTCTTTGTGGGAGCTCTGCCTTAGGCGTTATCTCGCTGTTTGAAGATATTGTGTGAACATTTTGTAAAGTTGCTCCTAAAACCATCCCCGGTCAGAGCGATACGTCTATAAATACCTGCCAGGTGAAAATTAACTAACGTTGCTTCTTATAAAGTTACCATTTCACTATTAATTATTGGTTAATGACATAATATTGAATAAAGATTCAATGTGTACCGACTAGCACAAAAATATGTAAAGGAAGAACTACTACCAAAGCTATTAAATTAAGACATTGTGGACGACACCCTTATCGCAAACTATAAAAAGATGTGAATCATGATGAGATGACTTGATAAGAGAAAACTACAGTATTCCTATCATCAACATCATGATCAGCTGATAGACAACCATTACTGGACATGGGTCTCCTCTAAAAATCTCCACATACAGTCAGCATGGCTTCCGGTACCACTGGGACCTAGATGAAGGGGAGTATGTAGTATTCCTATAGCTATAATTATTGATAGTAAAGTAAAGTTGTAGATACAATACCTGCTTCAATATAATAAGATTCTACATCTATTATAAGCAGATTTAAAATAAACTGGGAAATGACTTTGACCCCTACTTTGAGTAAATAGTATAGTAATACTATTTTGACGAAGAGCGTTAACATTTTGAAGAGACAATCCTTCGCAAAGTTTTACATCCTGTTTCAAGACTTAACAGAAATGAGAAAATAATATCAGAGCGATGCAAAATATAAAATCGCAGCTATCCATTGCATCTTAGTACTTGTTCCAAAGTATTCCACATTTCACTGCGAAAGACAAGCCAAAGTGAGGATTGCGGCGAAAGTATTCTCATGAATAAGTCGCACTTCTTTGAGATCAGGTAAATATCTGCTGCAAAAGATTTTAGCCAGGTTAGAAATCTGCTGTTAAATTTTATCACCTTCAATACCACATTCGAAAACAGGTACTAAATAAATATTGAATTTAAGCAAGTCTAATTATTTGGCATAGGGTGTAAGGGGTTGCGCTCAACATAATACGGAGACCAGAATAACAGACAAGGCTCTGACTACCCATCAACCCGCACTAGGTCAGCTTGGAGGTTAACAGCCCAATTCCCCTAAATGAACTCTGTAATGTGAATATCTTTGGGGGAGGTGTATCTCCAGTAGTGGACGTCGACTGATGATGATGATGGTGAATTATTTGTCAATATATATCTATTTATTTATATATAACAGCAACAAGGCCTAGAGATTTGAAAATTGATTGGAATGTTCTTTTTAAAGAGTATATCTCAACTAAGATTTACGAGACGGCCTTTACGAAATGTTACCCCCAAAGGGGTTGCGACGATATTAATAAAAGGAAGAGGCCCTGCGAGCGGCGGTTTGCCACCGGGTGGGTATATTTCTGACAAATTTCAATTCTGTTTATTATAATACGGTCAGCAAAGCGACCAGAGAATGCAACAGCCATAGAACAGCTAGTATTTCAAATAAATGTAACAACTTTACATAATAGAATATGTTAAAATGAATTTACGAAATCATAGAGAACTATGTAAACAACTATACCTGGAAAAAATTAAGGTCGCAAAGAGAAATTTCTTCCGACAACCATTAGACGGAACAGATGAATCTAGATATACAAAATGATGTGAGTTGCTTTAAAAAGATGACTATATATTATATATAAACACAATAAATAAATATATACTGTATCTTTGAAAATGTATTATAGGATATCATCATCGTCAGCTGATAGACGTCCACAGCTGGACATAGGCCTCCTCAAAAGATCTTCACATCGATCGGTCTTACACTACCGGCTTCACGCGACCTTCGTTTGTAGTGATATATATGGGGAGATTTGGACAATTTCCCACCACGCTGGCCATAGGTCATAGAATTTTGGCTATGAATCACTAAGGACAGTAAGATCCGAATCTATAACATCGTAACTCCGTTGTAGACGTCAACAATTGGGATACAGATTATTAAGAATAAACACGCTTCATAAACGCTAAAGAACTAGTGAAAGTCTGAAAGCTGAAAGGAGATATTGTGACAAAAGCTGTATGAAAAAAGACCAATAGGTTTTCTGGACAGGTAATATCCTTGACTATCTATCTCCTTGTGATCAAATGTTTTGATTCCCAACAGTGGGAACATTAGGGGTTCTATTCTTTATTAATTATTTTTAATTATTATTATTCTTAATTATTATATCATTGGTATATTAAAAATAACAACAGTATATTACCGACTACGTCCATAACGTTTTTCGCGATTGTTTATTTACAATTTTCATTTTGAACACAACGGAAACAAATGGCGGCTATAACAATTAATTCAAATTTATGAACTGTATGGAGAAAATTAAATAACAAACGAACTTTACTCTGGCAATACTTATTTACCATTAAAGTAGTGATTCGATGGTATTAATAATTTAACAATGTATGGATTATTAACATTAATCGAAGGGAGTTTCATGGAAGATATTATTGACAGTTCGTTACACTAGCATCTGAGAAGAATCCCAGGAATAAGCTTTTAATAATATAATACTTGTTATATTATTATATATATATAAGAGGTTAGCGCGGTACGGGCATGTTATGCGGAGGGATGAAGGACATGTAAAAAAGAAAATAATGAGAATGAATGTGGATGGTTATAAGGGAACGACCGTAGAAAGTGTGGATGGATTGTGTGAAAGATGACATGTGTAAGAATAGTACGAATTCAGATATGACGGCTGATAGAGGGATGTGGTAGAGAAGTCCATACTGTGCCGACACCACATAGCTGGTAAAAGGTCAGGAGGAAGATAGATTAATATAGAAATTATATCACTCAGTGTTATATGGTTGATTATTAAACTATTATAGTAACAAGAGATGTCAAGTTTAATTCTAATATTAGATATTATACACAATCAAGCAGCACTTCAATATTCAGTACCAGAGATGTACTCCCGTCGATAGTCAGCGAAAGACTGAACGGCGACCCATAAACACTGGTAAAACAGTGTTGCCACCTACTTACCTAAACCTACCTAAAGTGTTACCAGTTTTCGATTTAGTTACAAATATTAGCCGCGAAGGATTGTTAGTATAATTCTTTATACAAAAGATCTGGTTAATTTACTGGTAACCAGTAGCTGGCTACTTACTAGTAATTTTATGGAACAATTTAAAAGTTCATTTATACTTATATATCAGTAATAATGAAGATGTTTTCATCAATATTAAATAAACCGTTGCAGATTTTGATGAAATACGTTCTAAGTTCAAGCAAAGTTCTTGTTAGAACTTTCTCAAACGCGAGCATATCTTAATTGAAGTTATTCTATGTACAAGAAATGTAGAAACTTTTATGATATTCATCAGCACTTGTTTATAAAGTAACAGAAAATTTACTTTGTAACACAACAAAAACGTATAGTAATTTGATATTTTTCTATGAAATTAAATTAATTGAATTGTCTAATACTAAAGCTCTGATCGTACGGCTGCGTGTACACAGTGATGTATCAAAGCTTTGTAAATATTTATGAAGCTAAATAACCAACGGATGGAGTGTTAATAATTGTCATGCAATATTATCAGGTGGGTGGAATAAATTTCGCAATAAATTAAGGCACTTTATTTAGAGGTCCATAAATCAAGCGACGCCACTGTACCTTGTTATCGTTCGCGCCCTACGCCCTGTAGCGGCGTGAAATAACGGCGACACGGTGAAATAAATTTCAGAGGTAACGAAATTAATATCACAATAGTTGAATCCCGAAAGCGTTCTACAATTTTTTTTTTTTTCATTAAATTTACGCGACGCGACGAGTGTGACGTTCACGTGATGTTAAGTGATACCCCAGCTCATAACAACGTGGCGCCACTAACGATGTTATACACTGGACTACGTTGTACTTGTTGTTTTGACACATAAAATGTTTAATCTCATTACCCCAATAATTACACTAGCCACAGCGCCCTTCAAACTGGAACATAGTAATGTTCGACGGCAGAAATATTAGCTGTGGTGTTACCTAGTCAGTCAGTAATAGATACTAATTGGTAAGTGGTATAATATCCACCATTTTATTTAACTTTTACCATGGTTAGGTTGACTTGATGGTAATATGTCTGCGGTAACAATATCAGTAGATCTTGTTACTATAGTAATTTCTCTAGCTACATTCTCCGTGTAGTATCTAACAAGATTCTCCATTATAAAAGAAATCCTAATAGGATAAACGTTGATAGATTGACTGAAAGATCAATTAATCGATACATGTAGATAATGGCTCAACTTGTTATTCGCGTGATGATGGAATAGAAATTTCCATTGCCGCTCTATCAGCATCTCTGAAAGAAGACTAAGCAGAAAATAATTCTAGAAGTACAGCTGCTTTCTTCCTGACTGATACCAGCTAATACACTCGCTAAATAAAATGCCAAGCGCGGTAAGTACGGGAAATAAACTCTTTTTTGAGGCACATGATTAGCCTACCTATATAGTTAAATAATTGGAACCTATATTATATTAGTATAATTTTTTTTTAATGAAAGAAGCAACGAGACGACCTGGATGTCCACCTGATGGTGAGTGATACACCTACCCATAACAACGTGACGCTAGTTAAGATGTTATACATTGTACCACTTCGTACTCGTCGCCTTGATACTTAAAATGTTGTCTCGTTACCCCAGTAATCACACTAGCCGGAGCCTTTCAAGCCGGAGCACACTACTGTTATGCAGTAGAAATTGTTGCTGGGTACCAAGTACACAGTCTAAGGAAACAGACCTATCATTAGTAAAATGTGTGTATATATATATATATAATTGTGTCTCCGGAGAGATTGTTTGTCATAACCAAGAACATACGGGTTCTAAGAATTATAGGAATATGTATATACATAATTATAACGTTACTTCATCATCATGATCATCATCAGCTGATAGACGGTCACAGCTGGACTCAAGCCAGACCCAGAGCACCACATCGATCGATCGCGATTCAAGCATCTAACGGCTCAACCGAACCTTCGTTTGTAGGGGTTTAAATGGAGGGATATCTGTCATTTCCCACCACGCTGACCACACGCAGGTTAGCGAGAGCCACAGCCTCAGATGAGGTTAGCTTGGGTCCCGTGAGTTGTTGGCGGGAGAGCGCGGCGGCAGAACCACGCCGTCCGCTTCCTCCCGCCGTGAGCGATGGGCCCCTAGCCGGGCACGGTGTGAGGGGGCGTTCGGGCCGTTGGGCGTGGCCCTTTGGGCCTTTTGTCGTGTATCCCCTGGGGGTGCGTCCCCCGGGGGAGTCTTGGTTTTTGTCCCCCCCTCCCACTTCGACGAGGGGGGGGAGTCTGGAGGGAGGAGGCCGCCGCCCAATTCCTTCACGGGAGGGCGGCGGCCGGGCATGCGCTCCGTCGTGGGCGCGCGCGGTCGTCTGTGGGGTCGGGGGGCCCCAACGTGCCGGTCCCGCGAGGGGCCGGTACGGGACGGGAGGTGGGTGCCTTTGCTCCCCGCGGGCACCCACCAAGAGGAGTTTTATACGCAGAGGCGCCCGGAGAGTTGCCTGGCTGAAACCCGGGCGTCTCCAGTATGCGTATTGCGGGACAAGCGGTGGTGGTTTTAGTGGGTATGGGGGTCACGCACAACATCTCAGTGGCCCCGAGCCCCACATAACCCGGCGTCCCCCCCCTTGAAAAGGACGCTGGGTATGCGGTAACAGCATTTCCACCACCGATATCAAAAAAAAAAAAAAAAAAAAGGGTCCCGTGAGTTGTACGGGACACCTTACCCACCACTCAACATTACAATAGTGTATATAGAATGGATTCGAATCTTTGAACCCCTGTTACACAACAACGGGGTTATCTATATAAGAGATTTCTACTTATGTTGAGATACATAACGATAACTCTACAATCATAACACCTTTTGTTTCGGGTGGAGTGGGGGAAATCTTCGAAAGATATCCTGCTTCTAGGGGGAAGTCAGGGTTTTGTGAGATTTTTACTAACTAAAACCTCTTCGGTGGTCTGCATCAATGCATTCGGTGAGGCTCCGGGATCTCTTATAAAACGCACCGGTGCCTCTCTCTACACTTTCTTTGAACACGTCTCTGAGGAGGGGATTAACCCTTCTAAGCTATCCCACAAAGGTTCTCTTGTTGAGCAATAAGGGTCCCACCCTCAGGGCCCGCGAAATTCCTAGGCTCCTTTTAGTCGCCTTCTACGACAGGCGGGGCTTACCTTAGTCGTATTCTTACTAGCCGGAGACTACACGGCTGGCAACCATAACACCTACAGACTTGATATTTGGTAGAAATATTCCTTTTATAAAGTATAGGTCAGTTAAGAGCTAGATTTTACACAATTTTTTCCCCAAAGGAATTTGCAGAGATGTTACCACCAGAAAAGTGAGCGGAGAACAATTAGTTGTGTTGGTAGTAAATAACAAGCGATAGTATATATCTATAATTGAGCTATTGTATGTTTTCTTTGCAACAATAATCAAGCAGTTATTCAACATATAATATTTTAATGGTGGTAGGTCTCTGTTGTCGGAGACTGCCTAGGTACCAACGCAGTGTTTATTACTACCGGCAAGTAGTAGTGTATAGACGTTACTGAAATTACCGCAACATTTAGGACACCTAACCTCCGAACTAAAATCTCCACGCTCAATATTGGTGAAGTCACGACCAGGTGAACCAGTTCTAGCTGGTAAGGTTTTATATAACTGTGCAAATGTTTCCGATTGATTTTTATGTATCAATCCCTGGCGGGTTAACGAAGGCACACAGGTTCTATTACATCGTTATTTTTTAAGCTTCAATTACACAAGAGTAACGTATCCGTATTCAAGTTAGACTCCACGAGGATTTTACTTTGGATGTTACTTGAAGCTGCATAACGATCACTCGTACGCTCCACGGGCAAATTAATATATATTGATTTGTTTAGAAATATGGAGAAATATATCTCTCTACTTCTTTTGTAGAGACATATAGGGAAAATGTTATACACAGCTCTGCTATGTACTATACAATTAATAAAATATTCATTAAATTCTTAGTGACGCAGTAGCTATCGGCTTCTTAAACAACAGGTTCAATTCCCCAGGTACTAATACTAGGAAAACCTTGTTAAATATTATTGTAATATAGTAAATCTGCGTCCTTAGCACTATTACTGTTATGGCTGAGTATTCTAGGTGATAATACATACTTAAACCATCCACCATCTTATCATCACTTAACATCGCCTCAATTTTCTACTTCAAATATTATCATATGATGACCTTTTATTCATTATTTTCTACTATTAAAAAACCTATCTTTATACTTATAAAAAAGGAGTGTAAGGAGTCTGACTAACTCACTGGACCCAAACTTACTCGATGTGCACCATGCTAACCAACAAACAAGGATCTGACTTCTGCTCGCGTGGTGGTAACGGGTCCAAATCCCCCAAAAGAACCCCTACTACCTACATACGACAGCCACTAGTGCCCAGCGGTACTGGAGGCCATGCTGACTGTATGTGGAGATCTTTAGGGGTAGAAGTGGACATCTATCAGCTGATGTTGATTAAAAATTATAAATAGACATAAAAAAACTGGTGATGGGTCTCTGTTGTTGGAGACTATTTACTTTGGTACTACTGCAGCTCCGATTTCTGTCACCAAACAGTAGTATACAAATATTACTGTATTCCGGTTTGACGAGCGTACGATGTAATCAGCAGGCGTATCACTTACCATCAAGTGAATGACCCGTCTTGTCGCTTAATAAAAAAATAAAATATACAATATATAACAAAGAAAGTGATGAGAATGAACGTGGATGGTTAAAAGAGTAGAGAAAGACCGAAGTTTGGATGGATTGTGTGAAAGAAGACATGTGTAAGAAGAGTGTTTATTCCGATATGGAAGAGAAGTATATACTGTGCTGATCCCACATAAATGGGAGAAGGGCGGGAGGATATATATATTATATATATACTAGAATATACAAATGATTAGGTAAACTAAAGTATTCATTACGTCAAATTTAATGGCGGTTGTTATCAGAAGATTTATCATTTTATTCAAGGACGTAAATATCTTTTACGAGTATTCAGATATAAACGGATTTGAAGCGGTCCGCTTTAAGCCATTAAAAGTATATCGAATCGACACAAGTTGGCCTACAGATTTTATTAGTCGGATTTTCTTATTAAACTATTTCGCAGTACGGCGCGAACGCTTCCGATTGGAATTTATTTCCGTTAGCGATTTCAATTAAAACTTTCGCAACTGTCTTTATCCCGTGGAGGGTAAAAGAAAAGACGTTTTCTTTCGAATAAGCAAAATTCTCGTTATTACTTGAAATTTTTAAAAAAGGCTTCTTGCAAAATTCACTGCGTGATCATTTTTTTTTTTAGTTTAATTAAGGGACGGGACAGGCTATACGTTCACCTGGTGATTAGCAACATGCCTGCTCATTATTGCATGGCGCTAATTAGGATGGTATTAACTGCACTGTATTGCGCTCGTCTCTTGACATGTTGAGTATCATTACCACAGTAATTACACTAGCTACTCCGTCCTTCAAGCTAGAGCATTGTAATGTTTATCGACTGCAACAGGCGCTGCGGAGTTACCACCAGTAAATTGGATACTGTCATACTTTTCTGATGATGATGAGAACGATGCCGATGAGGGCTTTAATATGAAAACGTGTAACAGATTTCAAGGGAAGGTTCGCACCTTGCCTGTGACCAATTTTATTAAGGCGCGTATTTACATAATGGCAACATATTTCTTTAGTGTTATACGCGAAAATTTCCATTAAATTTTGTTGCCTATAATTTGTATACAAATAAAAAAAAAAATAAACAGCCTTACATTATATTTCATGAAGAGATAAAGCAGGCATTTTTGTACGAGTAACGCAGTAAGAATCTTTTTATAAGATTACAAACACAAATATGTGCGAGATTAAGATGTTTACACAGGAACACAATGTGATCATAATTTTGATACACAAACCTGGTCTTTTTGACCAATTAATAGTCAGTGAAACTGGGATATAGTACTTACACACTTCAGCTTGGCGAAGGAATCAGGTGCTATAAAGGTATAAGGATATACAAAGATGACAAACAACAGACTCTTAAAAACCTTTACGTACGTTTTCAACAGCCAATTTCCATCCCCACTGTTGGGGCACTGGCCTACCCTCAATATGAGAACGAAGGGCCATAGTCACCACGTTGGTACAATTCGGATTGGTGACTTCACACACCCCTTAACATAAATTCTAAGTCACGCCCAGGTTTCCTCGCGATGTTTTCCTTCACCGTTTTTATCTCGCTGTTGTTACTAAAGTTCACAAATGTACATAACTTAAATATTAAGTCATCGGCACATGCCGAGATTCGAACCCGCGACCTTCGGAATGAAGGCCGCACGCTCTAACCATTAGGCCAACGAACTGCTCCCATTTAGGTTGGTAGTAAATATTTATTTCTGAAAAGTCGTGACGAGCGGGACGTTCACGTGATTGTAATTGACACGCCTGCCCATAATAACAAGGCGCTATATAAAACTATATATATATAGCACCACATTGCGCTCATCGCCTTGAGACATAAGATTATAAGTATCGTTATCCAATAATTTCACTAACTACATCACCTTTCAAACATGTAGTAACATTTGCGTACTACTGTGTGGCGACATGAATAACCACTGCAGTGGTCACCACCTAGACGGTCTCCGGCAATAGTGACCTACCACCAGTGAATAATATATAAATTGTAAGTAGTTTAAACATAAAATTAATTAGCATTAATTGTAAAGTCCAATTATAACGTCGCGAAGTATTTCTGATGAAAAAAATAAGTTAGCCATTTGTAACTTAACCTTTTCTCCTACAAGCAATACTAAAGGCAAGTAAATGTTCACATAAACCATTGTGAACATGTCTTACTTAATGCTGTGGTACCTGGTCTCCAGCAATAGTAAGCAGCGAAAATACGACGATGCAAGCTCTTCTTTGTCGTAAAAAAAAATTGTATTGTATCCTCCATTAACCATTCAAATTTACCTTCTCTAAGATGTAGTATATCATAAACCTTTACTAATATAATTTGACTACCCTTAAAATAATGCTTTATATATTATTTGTAAGGGGTTCCACAGAACAATTGATGGGACAAAGTCAACCTTACCTGCTAATCAACAAATGAGGGCCTGACTCCCACCAACCCCTATTGGGCCAGCATGGTAAGGAAGGGCTCGATCCATATGAACTTTTCCAAACGACGGCCTTTAGTGCACAGAGGTAATGGAAGCCTTGCTGTATGTGGACATATTTGGGGAAGACCTATATCCAGCAGTGGACGTCTATCAGCTGATGATGGTAATATACACCTTATACATAGTTAATTAATTGCCCTCAGGGTAGTGCGACAGAATTTTAATTATTATACTATGTACATAAAAAATTTGATGTGCGATGTGATTACGTGTTAGCTTGAAGCGTCCATTTTAAAACATCCACAGTAAACAATGAGTTTTAAATATAACCTGACGATTTACTTTTCTTCATTTACGTTATCAGAGTTCCGGTTTTCCAGTTTTCATTAGTGACCCAATTACAGGTCACGAAATTAAACAAAGCTGATAACTGTAATCT
This sequence comes from Troides aeacus, assembly GCA_033220335.2. NCBI lineage: Eukaryota > Metazoa > Arthropoda > Insecta > Lepidoptera > Papilionidae > Troides > Troides aeacus. The sequence goes on along the minus strand of CM067275.1, from coordinate 2,715,968 downwards.
AAAAGATCAACACGCGACCTCATTATGTTCCATGACAATCGCATTGTGTAAATATACTTTGAGGGGTATGGCTTTAAATCTTCAATCAGAAATAGACCTGGATTACCAGTCAATAAAATAATTCAAATAACAAATATCAATCATATATTTAACTATATTAGATTTTACTAGAATTGAATTGAATATCTACTACCCTCGGCTTGTCGTAAAGGCAATTTTGTGGGGAAAAATTCCAGGGTAAGAATAGCAATTTCCTGTGAATGTTACCAACAACATACTGCGCTTGTAACTCTCGTAAAGACTACAGGAAATTCCAAGCCTTGAGAAAGCCAATGTTTATCAGTTCACATTAAGACCAAAATAAATATATTACTATGACTATACAGATGACAAGTTGGAGACATATTTAAATTCTTGGAGTCCAGATATTATTGTTTGTTAATCACTAAAAAGTAATGAAGTAATTTCCGGTAGTCGATAGTGTTTGCAACATTAACATATAGATTGTTTTTTCATTTGTAACAGAAGTAAAATGTAATATAGCGTGTATGTAATCAGTATCTCTATGTAAGGTAGAAGAAGTTTTAGTAAACAAAAGGATTTTGCGGAGTACTATAGGGCGATAAACATGGCAGCAAGTTGGTTGGCTGCCATAAGATTTTATGCGGCATCTTAACAAAGACCGTATAAGTCGCCCAGCGTATCAACATATAGCCAGAGATAAGCGCGGCTAACTCCGCGCCAGTGAAATTTTCTGTTTTCACTCATTTATCTTGCAGATATAGATCTCGCAAGATTAATAGAAATTTTCATTAAATTTCTCATTTTTTCTATACTATTTCTGATGGACAGCATTTCTGATCTACGGCTAGACTGACAATAAAACCCAGGCTTTAACATTGCAACGAAAGACCATAATAATCTTAAAATCAAGTTTTTAAGAGCAAAGTGCAAAAAAAAACAGTTCTATGTATTGACCTGACCAGGTACATAACTACCGATTTTTTTATTCTAAGAATGGACGAGAGGAGCGAAACGTTCAACTGATGATAAGCGATACTACTGTCCATAACGTTACGATAGTCTGGATGATACGCAACACAAGATTGTGCTCGTCGTTTTAACATATGAGATATTATATCTAATTACCTTAGTAATTTCACTAGCACCAACGGAAAAATAAGATGGCGAAAGATAAGAGTAAGAGTAAAGACAACAGCGATGGACGTAGGTGGTCACGATGTATGACGAATAAAGTTGAAGATACTTTTTAAAATAATACTAGCTTCATCTAACATACAATTGTCGCTCGGAAAGCGTATATGTAGCTTAGCCAAAGAAGCTGTAAAAGTATCGAATAATATAAACAAAACAAACAAACAATAACTTCGGTTTAAAATGTGCTTAAATTAAATGAAACTTGCGTAATAAACATTCCCCCATATCCCGGAATTACGAATTCGTGTACAACTTAATTATGACAGACTTCGAAGAAAATGGTTTAACCTAATTCTAATTAGCGGGAGTCATGCGACGACGCGGGACATTAATCCTACTTGTTGCTAAATGTATACGTCATTGTATTAATGCTTTAATAAAGATTAATAATTATTAATTAGTTCCAGATGTTAATGAAATGATGCGGAAAGTGTTCTGACTTAGTACGTGGAACAGTGCGATAACGAGTCGCAGACGGTTATGATTGAAGACCTAATTTTTTAAAATAATCTCTGTTGGTCGAGCCGCAACTTTTAATTCTACCGCTAAACAGTTGTAATAACCACGAAACTTCCGGTTCCCATAGGATTTATATTACTGAAAAAACTACAGACAATTATATCACAAGTCGAGCGTAATGTAGCGTTGTGTAAACATTCCAACTGGACTTCTTTCTCAAGTCATAGCTTCATAGCAGAAGTAAAATAATGTAAATATGAGTCTTTAAATATTTATATATCTATAATTAAACTAAAAAATAATACAATTAAAACAAATAAATGTTTATAAAACGAAATTAATGAAGTTAATTTTTTTTAAAAAAAGGTACTAAATGTGTTCAATATTGCACGTCTAAGGTTTGATATGATCATGATGCATGACCCAGCAGCACAGAAGATTTTAAGACGCAGTATATTCATTCTGAGTAGATCGGATTGAAGATAATAATAAAAAAAAAGAATTATGACGTGATTCTGCTGTCAATCACTCAAAACATAGTGATAGTAAATAATTAAATAAACCCAATAATTGTACAAATAAGTTTTTTTTTAGAAGCGGCTGATGATCATGATGAAGTTTTTTTAACTCGCATATAACAAATTACTATGGCGATATATATTCGAAGGCTGATAATAGTAATATACAATCGTAACATCGTGATTTTGTTTAACGTGACGATCACGATCACTCTGTTAAGAGTGATGCGTACAAACCGTTGGTATAATATGAGTGTCGTTACCCTCAAACAATGGCCCAGGTGCATTTTATCTACTTACATCAAATCGCTGAGTTGTAAAACTTTTATAGACAGCTCACTGCCTTTATCGCCGCAAATTTTATTAGTTTAGAAAAGTTAGCATTTGATCGCATGGAATATAGCTTAGATTATTTTTTACACTAGAATAGAGATAAGATATTAAGTTTTTTTTTATTATTCTACGAAGCGAGGAGGCATTCACCTGATATGTATATAACAATGAAGCGCTAGTTAAGATGTGTTTAATACGGCACCATATGGCACTCATTGCCTTAAGGCATAACTTGTTAAATCTATTTACTCCAGTAATTTCTATTTAACACCTTACTAACTGGAGCACAGTAATGTCTGCACACTACTATTTGGTGACAGAAATAGGATAGGTGATTTTATCTGCTAACACAGCATTAGATTTCTCCCACAGTTAAAAAGCTACATAAAATTATAATTTAGTTACAGTCTATCTAAAAGTAGTGCCGGTGACGAGATATTTACCATATATTTAATATATATCACGATTTTTTTTACATCCATTTTGTCATACATATACCAGACATTGAAACTATTTGTCTTCACTAACCAGTTCTTATACATATTCACCAGTTAATAAGTTTCCTTGAAAGTCTAGGTCGATATTGCCTTTTACTATACTTAATTATATAAAAATATTACCTGATTTAATTCTTAAAAAAGAATATTAGAAGGTCGACTTTCAAAAGATGCTTTTTATTTACTGGTGGTAGGTCTCTGTGGCCGGAGACCGTCTAGGTAGGTGACACCGCAGCAGTTATTTCTGCCGCCAAACTAATGTTTATGCAAACATTACTGTATTCCGATTTGGAGGTCGCTGTAGCTAGTGTAATTACTAGAGTAACGAGATTCAACATCTTAAGTCTCAAGCGATGACCGTACTGTGGTATAGTTTATATCATCCACCTAACTAGCGCCACGTTGTTATGTGCAAGCGTATTATTTACCATCAGATCTTCCTATTAGTAGTTACTTTAACAAAGCCTCTTACATATTCAAACGTAGGGAAGAATGTGTTAATACCTCGAGTCAATCTTCTAGTCTTCTTTCTCAAAAAAACTGTTAGAAATTTTAAAAAAGAAAATTATATAATATTCAGGTTACCTACTATTTTTCAAACTATATCAAAATTAGATCATAGTGTTGGAATAAATAAAATATGAAACTCCAAGAAAAGACTCCTAAATATTTCATTTCTTTAAGCCCGCGCTCAACCTTCTAATATTAGCCGACCTCCGGTTTTGATTGTTTACTTTATTGTATGCGAAATTTTTAGCTTTAGAATAGAGAAAATATTTATCATATAAATATTTTTTTCCACCGGTACACACACGAAATTTGGTAAACACGTATAAGCCGATGTTTATTCATGATATACATGAACGGATGCGGAAAATATCGGTTCTGGCGTACAATGGTTACGTATGATGATAAGTAGGCGATGTAAACAGCATTCCTGATCGCCCACCGTAACAAAACAAGATGGCGAACTTGTTTACACGTATCATATAAAGAAAATCGATATTTATTAAATAAAAAAATAACATGTACTATTATTAGCAACCTTGATTTAAATTATACACAAATTTTTTATATAATTAATTTTCTTCAATTTAATTATAATATATATTATTATTATTTATTCAGTGACTAATATTATTCATTTCTTAAAAATCGATATATGAGTATAGTTGTTAATGCGATTGGTGAGTATTGTTAGCCGCCATATTGATTTGTGAGGACGGCAGTAACGGCGTACAATGCATCGTATGTTTTGGTTTGTAATAGATAATTCAGAATAATGTTTTTTTTAAATGTATTAAGGTTTTTTATTAGTTTTATTCGACGGAGTGATGAGATGGGCGACAGGTTCACATGATAGTATGCGCCTGCTCATAACAACTTGTCATTAGTATGATATACACTGCATCACGTTATGCTCTTCGCTTTGAAACTTGAAATGTTAAGTTTTATCATTACCAATTACACTAGCTACAGCGCCGTTAACACCGGAACACAGTAGAAGTTTGCATACTATTATTAGTGGTATCTACCCTTTATTTTATTCAATTAAGCGACAAGACAAGAGCCATATTTAGCTGTTGGTTACCCGTAACAACTATGCGCCATTTATAATGATATATACTGCACCACATTGCGATCGTCGCCTAATATGCAAGATGTTGCAGTGTCGTTACTATAGTGATTTCACTGGGTACACGACCTTAGGCCTTAAATACGAAACGTATTAATATTTGTAACCTATTATTTGATGACAGAAATAGGAGTTGCAGTAGGTTTCCGACAACAGAGGCATCACCAGTGATTACTGCTTTTTTTTACTAAGGTGAATTGTTAATAGTATAGTCGTATGATATCAACTTCTCTGCAAGATTTTAGTAATGAAATAGTATTCCGTTGTATGTCTTGTTAGTTTTATATTATATAGCTAGTTATCATAGTAGTTCGATAAGCAAAGACCCTTTGCAGCAGTGACCTCAATACAGCACGTGCCTCACTCAGCACAATGTGAGCCTTGACGTCAACTGGTGTAACCAATGCTCACCTAGTCACATTTAATATAATAGCTCAATTCAGATCTAGCATCAATCTGGGGCAGTTCCGTTTTTGTTATATTAATTAGTTGTAAACTTTTAATATAATAAGTATTAATAGGTTGTTGTTATAGTTTTGATAAAACAATTTTAATATACAATAGATTTCGATCGATGTGGTGATCTTTGGGGAAGATCTATGTCCAGCAATGGACGTCCATCGGCTGATGATGATGATGATGAATACTGATTCCTACATTAAATGATGTGAAAATTTGATACTTCATTTTGGTGGTCTCATTGCTGAGTTTTATATTGACATCGCCGAGTCTAGTCACAAACTGGACAAAATCCAGGTTAAGTTAATTTAAGCGATTCTATATCGCAGTGGCTGTTTGCTTTGTAACAAAGTAGTTCAAGGTGCAATTAAAGGACCGTATACAATAGAGTTTAGAAGGAGTCTTCCGACCACGCTTGGATAGTAATCAACAAAATCTAACTACATAATAGAACTATTGTACTTCATCATTGAGTACTATCTTCAATTTATGAAGATGGTGCTAATATTGTACGTAACAGCTTGAATATATTCAGCAAGCATGCAATTGATGATTATGACTATGGGAATTAGTAGCAAATTTCAAAAGTTATTGGTGAAAAGACAGTATCAAATAATACAAAATAATTTTACTTTACGGAAATAATAAAGATAGACAATCTATTGTCAAGATGGAACTTAAGAAAACATTTCATCTTCCTTTTCACTCTTCCAAAAACATTCTCTACGATAATTTTACTACGATTATGTTCCGCCTTTCCGAATAAGAATATTTACCATTCGTCATGTATGCGCTGAAGGGTTAAAGGGGTCCCGCAATATTACAAAATATTTCATATCTCTTCGCCCTAAATAAGTTTAGCTTTTATGCCAAACTTATTATGTTGGAATAAAAAAACATGAAGTGGAAAACAAAGTTATTACAGCACAGCTTTGTAGGAAACTATTTTTATTGTCTGTGGGTCTGTTATTATTCTTATTGGGACCTGACAAAAGCTTTTTTGTGGCGAACCATTAGTAAAGCCAAGACCATAAAATTCCTAGATTTGAATAAAAGATCTCTGTTTCTATTTAATACTAAATAAATTTTCTAATATATTCATAGAGACTAGATGCGATAACTTGAAGGACGCATTTAATGGTAGGCCTGGAAAAAGACTCCAGCAATAGATAAAAGATAATTATGGTGGTGGTGTTAATGAATATAGTACCACATAAAGTAAATATTAGGTTAGATAAAAAAGGATTTTTAAGGTTTGTAAGGTAATCCAACAGAAAGGAAAACAAATTAAACCGCTGATAGCTTAATGGTTAAGATCATGATTGTGCGATTAACTTAAGTTTGCTAGTTTGTTTTTTTACTACCTAGATTATGTTAGGAATAATTAACGGGACAATTATTAATTTATTTCATATATCCTTTATAGTTCACATCGTAAAAAGACAAAATTTATAAAAACAGTAAGGAAATGAATCGGCAAAGACAGACCAGTAAATGGACATGATTGAATGGAGCTGATACTCCTGTGTGCCAAATTTAAATATACATGAATAATTATACAGAGATGTATAAATAAAGACATACATATATTAAAAAGGAAGTTATAAATATACATATAAATATATTATTTAGTTAAAGTGAAAGGCAGGAAGATTTCACCAGTTATTTTTAGATGAGACCATGCTTACTTGTTTCCTGTAGTGTAGGGCGGAATTTCCAACAAAGCATTTTCTGTAAATCTCAGGTATTGATTACAGGAGTCATGTAAACAGTTAATTGTTTTTTAAGTTAATGAGATGCATCCTGCATTGAAGAGGATGTTATACGGTAAGGACAGTATATGGGCATTCAGGCGAAGACTGATGAGAAGCTGTTCGAGTTCACGAAACATACAAACATGATCATATTTGCTTAGATCAAATATGAAACTTTGGGAATATTCCTATTTTTATATGAAGAGACAATACCAGCTGGACGTTCAACTGATGGTAAGTTATACGCCTGTAAGAACGAGGTGCTAGTTAGAATTATATACAAAGCAACACATTGTGCACGACACCTTGAAACATAAGACTTTAAATCTCGGTATCCCAGTCATTACAATAGCTACAGCACCATTCAAACCGGAACATAGTACTGTTTGGTAATTGCAATAGGAGCTGCAGTGATACCTACCTAGGCAGTCTCCGGCAATCAAGACCTATGGCCAGTAAAATTTTAATAGTCACCCTAGATTATCTAGGCTTCAATGAGATGTAGGTAACTACGCTTCAGTGCTTTTAATAGATTGGTTCGTCAGCAATTTGCGTGAAGAGTGAAACAGAGACTGCTATAAGAAAAGTACGTACTGCTTCTCTAAGTGAAGAACTTAGTTCCATTTGTAACTTTGTCAGTTGAATTAACTTTATAAAGTTTAAAACTTAAATGTTATCGTATTGAATTTAGAATTAAACATGCATGAGCATCTGCTGAACTGCTTCCTGTTAAACTAGTTTGGAAACTGTCTAAATAATAGTTTTCGACGTTATAATAGCCCCGGTCACAGAGATTCTCTCTTCCCCACCCTGGGGGTGAACTTTGCGCGGCCGATTGAATTTATTACACCCCCTTTCATAATATAAGAAAATTTTGAACTTCCTCAAAATGGCTGAACTAAATTTGTAAACATGACATGTTAGACTCTCACTGGTAGGTCTCTGATGCCGGTGATCGTTTGGGTAGTACTACACCTCATATTACAGCTGCCAAACACTACTACGCAAACATTACTATGTTCCGGTTTGAATGGCGTTGTAGCTAGTGTAATTACTGGTTTACTGAGGTATGTCTCAAGGCAACAAGTACAACGTTGTGCAACATATAACATACTAAGTAGTGCTACGTTATTATGGGCAGTGGTATCATTTAACTTCAGGTGAGCTTTCCGCTCGTCTTGTCGCTTCATTGAATTAAAAAATTCTGAGTCGGTAGTTATTTGGACTTTCCTAGTGTTTTTTGATGTTAGAAAATAACTATCGCTTCAAGCCTTTCTTTCCTTGCCTCTAGATCTAAGATTTCTCTTCTGTCTCTAAGATTTATCTCTTCAAATAAAGAAGCCTAAAAGATTGACAGACACTGGATTAAGTACAATTAATTGTAAGTCACAGGATGCAGCCGACAAACAGTACTGTGATGGGTTGAAGGGCGTTGTAGCTAGTGTAATTATTGTGGTAATGAGACTCGATATCGTAAGACTCAGGCGATGAGAATAATATGGTGAGGTATATATCATCTGAGTTGTAAAGGTTCTCGCACAAAAACTCACGGAATCCAAGCCAACCTCATCTGCTCGTGATGCACCCTGCTTATCGACAAACAAGGCTCCGTCCAAATCTTCCTATACGGACCCTACAAACGAGAATTACGAGAAGGCACTGGATACGAGCAGCGCAAGACCGATCAAAGAGGAGATTTTTGGGGGAGGCCTACGTCCAGCAGTGGACGTCTATTGGCTTCATTCCAGCTCTTGGCGGTTGAAACTTTACACGTAGTGTTCACATGCAGTAATACCTGAAAATTTTGACTTATAAATTTATATTTCAGCTCAGCCTGAAGCGGCAGTTGCAATGTTAAGTATAATTAAAATTGAACGAAATATCGCATGCTCCAACTATTTGGAAGTTTTTTTTTTTTTATTTCAGTAGTAGTTACATGAGTAGACTGTAAAACGTCAGCGGTGCAGTCACGACAGCGACATTTGGAAGTAACCAATGCTCAAATTAAATTTAACTGCTTTAATAACTGCATATCAAATGGCAATGGGCAAGACATCACTCGAAGGACTGATAGATGATTGGGGCACGAAGGTCGCGGAAGTTGCTGTGTTGGCAGGACCACCACTAGGTTGTCCGGTTGCAGTAGACGTTGCGGTGGTACCTACCTGGATATTTTTAGGATTAGAATCTGTTTCATAAATTTATTCTTACTGTTGGCCTTTTGCTGATATGAGAGTAGGTGAGGCCTCTGGGTGGCATATAACAGTTCTCATGTGATATTTCTCTTTAAATTTTCACAAAGCTTTCAACTTTACCTAAAGCTTCAGTGCTATCATCTAAGCTGGTGACTTTGTATCAAATGAACGGATTTCAGATGAAATTTACAAGCTAGCGTTACATTTCGTTTGGTTGCCGGCTGCTAGCTCCGAATGGCTAATGTTTACTACTTCACAGATGTAAGCTCGTTCAACCGTTTGATGTTCCTAAAAACATATAAATAAATCAATCATAAGAAATACATTTTATAACATATAAGTTATAGCTTACTAGCTTATAACTACTATTCTTTTGTATAATGATCCAGGCGGTATTATGTACGTAGACCTTTGTTAGTTTTGATAATTTAATACAGCCAATTTACTTTCCCACCTTTGGAGCTCAGGCCTACCCTCACTAAGAGGGCGAAAGAATGTTCCATATAATGTTCAGTTAAACTCATGACCATATATCGTGCTATTTAGAATCTTCACACAGCATACCCGCTTCACGATCAGACATAAGGTATGTTGTTAATTTGTATTTAACTAGTTATAAAATCCTATACTGCAGAATAAACTTTTGAACACAAGTAATTACACTAGCTACAGCGTCCTTCAAACCGAAAACTACTATTTGGTGGCAGATATAGGCGCTGCGGTGGTACCTACCTTGACGATCTTCTACAACCAGAGACCTTATTTTATTATCACGAGGGAAATCTTCTTAAAAGATATCCTGCTTGGGAAAACAATGGTATGTGGGATTTTTTCCTATGAACTCCTTCGGTGGTATCCGTCGTTCAAGATCTCCTACGCACCAGTGGCTCTCTGCATTCTTGGTAACACATCCCACGGACGGGCAAAGCACCCACTTATGCTTCGGGAAATACAAGATCACCATGCGGTAGCCGTCTCGTAAAGCTCGCTTACCAAGCTTTTTGAACCGCTACTCACCACCAAGCTCACGGATTCGAAGACTATTTTAGTCGCCTTGTACGACAGGCAGGGAATACTTTAGTCTTATTCTTAACTACAGACTACAGTGTTAACGCTGGTAGCTACTTAGACGGTCTGCGGCAACAGAGACCTACCATCAGTAGTATCGAGTGTTAACTCTTTTCTATTTTTAGTGTTGCGAAAAGAATTTAGTACGTTGACTTTTATGAAGCAACGCCATTGAGAATGGATTAATTGTAAATTGGAAACGTAATCTCGCTGGTATTGGCATAGACTCAGTCCAATTTCTTGTTTATTTCGTATCGAAAACGCTGGTTACCACTTATCGTCGAAAGCAATTTACACGGGATCCTTTCGACGCCCTGATTACGAAATTTACATTCGTTCGATGAATAACTTTACGAGATAACAGTCAAAGTTTGCATATATATATAAAAGCGCATTCAACTAAATATTAAATAATCCTTTTTTTATTCTACACTTACCGAACAGGACATTCGTCTAATGGTAACGGATACCCCTGACCATAGTAACATAGCGCAAGCTACATATACGCAGCACCACATTATGTTCATCGCCTTGAAACATAACATGTTAAATCACGTCACTCCAGTAATTACACTAGCTACAGCGCCCTTCAAACTGGAACACATTAATGTTTCCACACTACGGTTTGGTGATAGCAATAGGAGATGCGGTGGTACCTATCTAGACAGTCTCCGGTAACAAAGACCTATCACAAGAGAGAGAAAAATATATTTGAATTCACTATGATCGTAAGGGTAGTAGGTGTGTAAGGGGTCCCGCACTCACGAGACCCAATCCAACCTTACCAGCTCGTGGTGCACCATGCTAATCAACAGACGAGACACCGGTTCCCACCAACCGTATTGGTCTAACGTGGTGGGAAAACGGCCAAATCCCTCCATATGAACCCCTAAATACGACAGCCTCGAGTGCCTAGAGGTACCGGAGGCAATGCTGACTGTTGAGATCTATGGGAGAGGTTTATGTCCAGCAGCGGACGTCTATCGGCTGATGTTCTTTAATCGTATCGCAATCAAAAACACCAAGCAGTAAACTCGAAGCATTAATTTGATTAAATCAGGAAATATTCCAGAATAAATTCAGCTGAATTCTTCTAGAACAATCGGCGATGAGACTGCAGCGAAGAAACATCGCCGCTGTTTATTATCTCCATATAAATGCAAATAGCTTTAACCAACAAGCTTTAAATTGCGAAAGCAGAATAGCATTTTACTACTTAAGCTTTAAATGGTTAAAACCTAATAAGTATAGTAAAGATTTAACTTTACTCCTAAATATCCTTTTCAGGGAAAATAACAGAATTTCAATTATAAAGAAGAATTTAAACCTTCCATTCCCTATATGTTCCGAGTACACCAATCCTGTATAGAAGCGGATTACTAGAAAGTCCTTTCATAGTCGAGGTTCTCATTAAAACGTCAAAATGGCTGAACAATGGATTTAACATATATTACTTCGGATTGTCCTTTACGTCACGCTGACCATAGATTATAAAAAAATATCAATAAACAATGGATCTTACTACTATGGAGCAGACACGAAGTGAACCTTGGTCTCCAATCAACTTCTTAGAGCTCACGTAGGTAATGTTCGGCCTATAGTCACATTGTTAAGGTAAACCCTCTCTTTCATAAAAGGCGACTAAAAAAGTCTACCAGTCTTATAAGGATTGAGGAGGTTTTATCGCTCAAAAAGTGAACCGAAGAACAGAAATAGCGAGATGGTTCCGTATCTACTGTACATCCGCGATAACGCTAAGAAGGGTTTGACCTTGCCTTGAATCCCGATAAACCAAAGTGTAAAAAGGCAGCAGTATGTTCTGTAAGAGATCCCGGAGATCTTTTAATTTACTGAAGGATACCACTGAGGGGTATTTGGACTCCCCCAGAAGAAACTTATCTTTAGATTTCCCCAAAAAAATGGCAATACGACAATCTACTGCAACCTTTCAACGATTTCTGAGCATGACGGCGAAACGTAGTTCCAAGGTACACCCTTTTGATGCTCTGACAGGCTCTTATCCTCAGCAACTGATGTCTATATACGAACGGAGACCATGGTCTTTGGCCTCTCCTATTGATAGCTCTGCATAAAATTGTACATCCTAACCTATTGGTCGTTAGTGAGAGACGTCGGCGTAACATTCGGAAAGGATTAAGCGGAAGGGATTTCTAAAGTCAAGCGAAGTACGCCGTCACTCCACACACATGACCCGTGGTATCTAAATTCAGATCAGAGCGACACGAGACGGAGACGCGTGCGAAGCTCCTCGCATCATCATTTCCGCGGGCGGCGCGACCTACGGCGGCGTGAATCTCGTAAATTTGACGTAAATCCAAAGGAAACGCGCGCTCAGTTTCATAGAAAATCCCCGTTAAGCTTCATTTGTTTCCATTTCACGTGACAAGAATATCGTGGAAATTTTTCCTTGGAAACTGTCGTGTTTTTTATATCCGTACTGCACCAGCGTATCATAGAAAAATGTATTGATATCACAAATCTCTTATTCGTCAACATCGCACTGTATCACATGGGAATATCTATCGGAAGCAAACACGAAAAGGTAGACCATTAAGTTTTCTCATTTCCACCGCTGTCTTTCAAACGAAACGAGTATAGAGTATAGTATAGTAAAGACATATATTTATAAAGTATCTAGATTTCATAAAAACTTCGTGATGATAAGTGAAACGACGCCCTTAACAACGTGGCGCTAGTTACAATGTTATAGACTGCACCACATTGCGCTCGTCGCCTGATACGTAATGTTAAGTCTCGTTATCCCAGTAATTACACTAGCGACAACACCATTAAAACCGGAATACAGTAAAATCTGCACACTACGTTTGGCGGCATGAATAGCTGCTGCGGTGGTAGACCCACCACCAGTAGACAATAAATAACTTATCGTCATTCTATTGGTTTCTCTTACATTTACGAAGTTGAAGATATTCACCTGATACACACTACATCACATTGTGGTTTCTGGACCCAAGATGTGATATCTCGTTACTCCTGTAATTTCTTGCGGTAGTCACTACCTAGATGGTATCCGGCTAAAGAGACCTAACACCAGTGAAAAATCTAAGAATTACCTACTTTGTGATATGTTACTTTAACTGCTTCTATAGCGCAAATCGCTTACTTTATAACGGAATACCCTCACTACACTCCAGGATCAAACATTGTGGTATCTTTTTCTCTTGTATCAACATTATTAAATTCTAAATGATCTTAACATGTACAGTTAAAGTAACATACATCACGCCTCGTTCCCACTGGGGTAAAAGTAAAAGTAACAGTGGTAGTAGTACAGTTAAAGTGGTAAATAAACATAAGTTATTTTATCGCGTTACGAGTGTTCGTGTATTGTTTAAGATTATTGCAACATATATGGAAACGTAAATTCCAGTTGCCGATGCTGGCGCTGGTCCCGGCACTTATGAACGGGAACGTACGCTGGATTCCGTGCACGTATCATTGTGTTTTGGATTTATGAATTCAGGTGCAGTTGTGCACAGGTTCACGTAATGGCCCCTGCGGTTTTTGTTTTTATTCGCCCCTATACGAAAACCGCTCTTAACCAAAACCCGTTTGAAACTGTTAAGTTATTAAACTGTATCGTGATTACGCTTAGAAAAAATTTAACTTAATATATTACCTGATAAGAGATTATTGATCGATATGAATATCTTTAGAGCATGGGCTTCCTAAGTCCAACAGTGGGCATCATGCATCTTAATAAATATGATGATAGATGAAGCGAATGTCAAACTCGAATAGATACAGAAAAGATCGTCGGCTCATACCTTTCATTTCAAACGTTATTTTTTTTTAAATAAAATCAATACAGTATTACAACTTAAAGTTATATTATGAAGTTTCATTAAAGTATAAAAAAAATTACTGTTACTTGGTAAATGTCGTTTCAATTAACGATAGTGAAAAACCTTCCAAGTAATATTGATAACGTCTGAGTAGCCACTTGGTATATTAGCTCTGTGATAAAACATTGGACTTTAGTTACAAAAGTTTTTTTTCTTCGTTCGTTGACTTACACACTTAAGTTTTATTGAGAAAGTTAATTTTAATAAATAATAATTGGATATTAACGTCTTTCAAAAATATACCTTAACCCTGAAATTCGAAGAACGCATCTAAGAAACTTAGTATCTGGTGAAGCTTAGAGTTCTGTTTAATTAATTAACGGTTGAACTTTCAATAGAAAATTTAACAAAAACTTGTTGAAAAGATTCAAGTGATATGTACTTAAGTAAGGGGTAGGGGGTGCCGCACAATAAGTCATAGAACCCGAACCAAGTTCACCAGCTCGTGGTGAACACTACTAATCAATAAACGAAGCTCTGACTCTCACCTACCCGCATTTTGTTTGTGTCATTAAGCGATACAACGAGTGGAACGTTTACCTGATAGTATGTACCTGAGACGATAAGATGATGAGTTTCATTACGCCAGTAGTTACAATAGCTACAGCGCCCTTCAAACTGGAACACAGAAATAGGCGCTGCAGTTGTACCCACTTAGATTGTCTCCGACAACAGAGACCTATCATCAGCGTGTTGCGAAATGGTCTAATTCCCTTCAGCGAACCTCTACAAACAGTGGCTTGCTCAGCGATCCTGGAGACCATGCTGAATGTGGCGGATGTTGATAAGGCGCCGGAAGCTTAGTGCGGCCATGTCCAGCAGTGGACTTCCATCGACTGACAATGATAATCGTGATATCTAAGTAGTTATCAATTTACATCCTTTACTTATCTCTAGCACATAAAACTTGAAGTTTTCTTTTAGCAGGATTATAGATATATAACTTAACCGCATCCTTTACTTTAATTCCATTTATAGAAAGTTAAGTTAGGTTTACAGTAAATTAAAAAAAAATACTTTCACAGGACTTTATATACGTACGTAATGCACGAATATTAAATCTTTGTAATATTAATGGTGTTTGGCGAAACGCCAGGGATCCTTGCTTCTTGTTCAACATTTTAATATATCTCCCAGGGATTGAAAAGAGCCGAAAAGTCTACAAAATTTTCAGCTACACGAAATATATTTTATTAAAAAAAAACTCAGAAATATTAAACTGGAATGATACATATACGATGCGACGCAGCATCCGTATATTCTAAGCTGTTACAGTAGCGTTCTACAAGCTACAGACATCGTCATCGCTAGATGTCTACATGTACTTCAAGAATACTCAAAAAGACTACAATTTTTTTTCATGTAACTAAACGACGAGACGAGCGTCAAATTCACCTTATGGTAAATGATGCGTTGGATGCCCTCCCTCCAGATGGACCGACGACATCATCAGAGCTGTCGGAAGTGGGTGGATGCGACAAGCCGAGGATCGCATTTGGTGGAAGACATTGAGGAAAGCCTATATCCGGCACTGGATAAACAAAGGCTGATAATGATGCTGATGTGATACGCCCACCCATAACAACGTGGCGCTAGTTAAGATGGTGTTCACAGCGCCACATTGCACTCGTTGCCGCGTGACATAAGACGTTAAACCTCGTTACCCTAGTAATTATATTAGCTACAGCACCCTTCAAACCGGAACACAGTAATATTTGCATGCTACTGTTTTGCGACAGAAATAGGCCCACATAGACGGTCTCCTACAACGGAGACCTACGACCAGTAAATTACTATTTTACTACAATTTGTCTCGTTATTATAAATTAGTTCAAAGGTATAATATATTTCTTATTTTAATATGTTTACTTTACTGTCGAATAGTAAATACAGATTTACTTGTATAAATGTAATATATAGTCAATGTAGCGATACTTTTTTTGGTCTAGGTAGGTACCACTGCAGCGCTTATTTCTGCCACCAAATAGTAATGTGCAAACATTAGTGTATTCCAGTTTGAAGGGCGTTGTGCCTAATGTGATTACTGAGGTAACGAGGAAATACCTTATGTCTCCGGCGGCGAGCGCAATCTGGTGCAGTGTATATCATGGAAAACAGCGCGACGTTAATATGGGCACCAATTTTTTTATCTGCTGATAGACGTCCACTGCTGGACATAGACCTCCCTCAAAGATCTCCACAGAGTCAGCATGGTTTGCGGTACCAATGGGCACTAGGAGCCGTCGTATAAGGATTTAATGGGGGGATTTGGGTCACTTCCCACCACGCTAGCCCAATGCGGATTGGTGGGAACCAGGGCCTCGTTTGTTGATTACGAGAGTGCACCACGAGCAGGTGAGTTTGGCTTGGGTCCCGTGAGTTCTTGTGACCCTTTATTATGGGCATGTGTGTCACGTGCGATCAGGTGAAATAAAAAAAATGTGTTTCCGATAGCCGCGGTGACAACAACATACAACTTCTCTTCCGCCCGATGCCTTTGTAAAGCACTCCGCGTGACAAAGATTTATGTCCCACTCTTAAATTGAGTATGAAATAAGTTGGAATATTTTCAGCAACTTTTGTTTCTTAAAAGATAAGACGGACCCTTGCGGACAGGTGGGTCGTGATTTATTATCTCAATTTCTCAACCGGGGAATCTTTGATGTACCACATCGCTTTGTACATAACGCTTATATCTTATAAATATATTATATATATATATATATTATTCATATTAAAGTGTCTCTCCAACTGGTGAAGGTTGGCGATCAGCGTGGTACAGTCCTTTCTCTCAGTCTTCGGCGGAACAATTCCGACGCCCCAGATATGCCTGTCCACTTCCTGATATTCGTCAACATACATACATACATATATGTATATATATATAATTAAAATGGGTTTCCTTAGGTCGCTAATCACGTGAAAACTAGTGAACGTATCGACCTGAGAACATGACATTCGACGCGGAGTGATTTGTTATAACACTTCATTTTATTTCTAATTAACTTTCATGAACATTTTCATTTAGTATTATTTATTGCGGTTGCTATAGTAACGGTTGCTGTAGAAAGTCATTTGCGGGTGCAGTTGCTCTCAAGGAACGTTTCTGGCAAATTTCAAGACAATTTTTATATTACGGCCAGCAAGGCGGAGAACTTCTAGTATATGCATAATACACTGTTTATATACGTATATACTGGTTGTAGATCTTTGTTGTCGGAGACCGTATAGATATACAACACCACAGCTTCTATTCCTGCTGCCAAACAATACTGATTTCCGGTTTGAAGGATGCTATAGCTAGTGAAATTATTGAAGAAACAAGACTTGACATCTTATGTGTCAAGAAGATGAGTAGAATGTGGTGCAGTGTATACTATTGTTATGGGTAGGCATAACACTTACCACCAGATGAACACACCGATCATCTTCGTATAAAAAAAAATACTTGTTTAAACTTTACCAATGTAATCGATACTAATGATAATAACGCAGTCATATTAAATTCAAAGTTAGAACTTCGCGTAAAGTATTTTCAAGTTGAGAATATTGCTTCCTAAGTCTTAGCGGAAGGCGGTCAGTTTTCAATTACTACGGAAGTTAGTTACAGGAAGCTTAAGTGTCGTCGCCAACTATTCGTGTTCCTGCTTGGACTTCATCCTTTGCTTGACGCGCAACTTTCATAACTTCGCGCTATTAACTATATTCTTTTGCTGCGGTGAAAAGAAAAATTAACATTCTTTATTAAGAATTGTTGAAACTTTTACAGTATTTCACTGAAAAGAAGAGATGATAATGGTGAAGAGTTTGATACGATCAGTTTCCCTACGGGATGTATCATGAGATCCATAGACATAAGGCGTAAATAGGCGATAGTATTAAACAGTTCAACATAACATAATGAGTACAAAATGTAGTTAATTAATTTATTAAAGGGACAGGACGAAAAGGAAGTTTATCTGGTAGTAAGTGACATTTGAAATGCACTGTGGTTGAATGAGCTACAGCAACTAGTACAGTTAGGAAACTGGAATAAATACTAACATTTTATACTATATTTTTTAATAAACTAAACGACGATACAAGTGAGACATTCACCTGATAGTAAGTGATACGCATCTCCATAACAATAGAATAAACAGCACCACATTATGCTCGCTGCCTTGAGACATAAGATGTTAGATAACTCTGCCCCAATAATATCACAAGCTACAGCTTCCTTCAAACTGGAACACAGTACTGTTTTGTAGCAGAATTAGAAGCAGCGGTGGTACTTACCTATACGGTCTCTGGTAACAGAGACCTACCACCAGTAAACAAAAAAAATCATCTAAATTTACTATAGCCGTAAGGATTAAGTTTAATCGTATCCCAACCAAAAACGGGAAGCAGTAAACTAGAAGCATTAATGTGATTAAATCAGGAATAACAGATATTCAGCTGAATTCTTCTAGAACAATCAGCAGTATTTTGTGACAGAAATAGAAGCAGCCGTTGTACCCACCTAGACGGTTTCTGACAACAAAGACCTTTTTTTTATCGCGTGAGGGATATCTTAAAAGATACCTTGCTTCTGGAGGTAAGACGAGGTTACGTGGGGGTTCTACCCACTAAAACCCCCTCGGTGGTATGCCTTAGTGCTTCAGGAGGGGCTCCAGGATCTCCTACAGAACACTGGTGCCCCCTTGCGCTCCGGCTAAAACATCCCACGGATGGGCAATGCCATCTCTAACACCCACGCTATGCTACTGCAAATACAAGTCCACCATTGCTGTCCTCCTACCGGCAACAGAGACCTACCACCAATAGTGGTAGATAGCTTTGTTTAGATATTTACTAGACTTAAAGTTTCAAAAACCACTATTAAGTTGATACCATAACATTATGAGATATAAAATATAAGTAACTATTTCAAAACAGATTTAACTTAAGTGCTGTCCGCACCAGACGGTGTTATTTTAAAACTAAGTGTTACTTAACTCCTCTCGCTAACCATATGCAACGTATTCATTTGGTTTTTTTTAACGCAGATTTTTTTTTATTCTTATATATATATAACCTATTTATATATTAATTAATGTATTACATTATTAATTCCATTGCGAAATAATTGAAACTGATGTTAGAACTTGACGCAGTTCAGCTCGGTAAACTGCCACAAAGGCCGGTACGTACCGAACTCGGGCGAAGTTATTATAAGTTTAGAAATAGATTATGGCAATAAATTCATTGAGAGTAAGTTTAGAATAGTTCGTGGGGCCTAACTTTGCAGACCATGTGGCCGAACTCGTAAGTGCTTCCAGCAGCTCCAAGCAAATATAAATAGCATCTGATTGATTATAAATTTGTACATCCGTGGGATACCCCAGCTTAGAAACGCACTCCATAATTAAGATAAGCGAGCAGCTTCTCTTGTGACCTTAACAGCATTCATCTCGTCAATTATTATGAGAAATAAGAAGACAAAACATACCACTCATTTGCTAGAATACTTGCCACAAGGACCCCTGACCAGGAGAAGGTAGCAAAGAATCGTTAGATCCAGATGACATCAGACCGGTCGCTCTGGAAATCGATTTCGGAAACCTATACTTATTTATATATTTATTTATGCACACAGATTATAATGAAAATATATCATATGTATAAGTACGACATGTAGGCATATATATGTGTACTACATCCTACTTATTCCAATACCGAATTTCTTCCGGTAAGACTGTGGTTGCGAGATTTTATTAAAATAACGGTGGACCTGGTGTCCTCTGGTAATACTGTACGACAGAACTTATGAACTAAATGTAATCTAGAATAGCTTATAAGTGAATAGAGATGAGAAACAAAACAAATCAAATTCAAATCTATCCTATCTACAGCAGTGGACAACGATAGGTTAAAAACGACTGAATTAATCTAATTCCGATCCTTGTCTAGAAAAGGAGTTTACTCAACTAAACCTAGGGTACTAGGAAAAGTACTAAAACGAACAAAAATTAATTGCTTGCTTGGAATACTTGAACCGTTAAAAATATTGTGGAACTCCTATATGTATCGATAAGTATGTCATTATGTATTTTATAATGGAATTGAACCAACATTAATTTATAATGGAAAACCATTAACTGGCATTGGCATTTATAACTTGAAAGGCGATTAAGTTATAAAATCATCATATTAAGTAAATTTTCAACATACTAGCCAACACATTATAACATTGTTCGTGTATATATAACAAAAACATTAACAGTAAGTGAAAGCTCACCTTTATCGTCATCTGTAAAAGAACTTGTTTATCCTTCTTAGTAGCAGAATGGGGTGATAACAGTCACGAAGGAAGCTGACTCTTCTTAAGTAATCGCCTTTAACAGATCAAGAGTACAGTACCGGAAATGAGTGAGACGGAACATGATATTTTTTTACAAACCGCACTCAGAAACCGATCAGAAATTCTAACTAAAAATCTAGTTTAAATTGTTACAACTATAACATTTCTCGTGTTCAAATGAAATTAACTGTACTGGTAAAATAAAGGAAAATCATGATCTAGTTTCGACCACAGGCGAAACTAGGACTCCCATAAACAATCTCAGGCTTCAAGCGCCGCGCCGGAGTATTAAAGTTCACAAATAGATTACGCTCGTAATTTAATATCGAGTTAGTTTGGTATAAGTTAGTCGTGAGTAAAATTAAGCGAATGACGGCACCTAAACACTTTGCTAGCTGGCCTAATGGTTAGAGCGTGCGGCCTTCATTCCGAAGGTCGCGGGTTCGAATCTCGGCTTGTACCGATGACTTAATATTTAAGTTATGTACATTTGTGATCTTTAGTTACAACAGCGAGATACAAACGGTGAAGGAAAACATCATGAGGAAACCTGCACATGAATTAGTATTTATTCTAAGGTATGTGTGGAGTCATCAATCCCCATTAGGGGGTGCGCGTGAGTAGGCCTGTGCCGTGTGGGGTGCTGTGTGTGTGTGCGGGGACATCAGATGGCTGTTATGTATGAAACACGTTGCAGCAGTATTTGACTTAAGTACTAATGATATTTTCGCATTTGATTTATATTTCTCATTTATACAAGAAAAAATAACAAAACCAAGTTCACCCCTAAATAATTTCCCACAAACAAATTGATATACAAAATATTTTTATTATGGCCTAGACTTCTGTTTAATATCGTCAAATTTATATATGTCCTTGAAAATACTTTGTAAAGGTATTATAGCTATGATAAAAACCTTTATAAAGATCACTTTTAAAACATCTCAGTAGATAGTTTCATATTATTAAAATCTCCATTAAGTTTAAAAGCAGCTGTGAAAACGTAATATTTTTGATTATTTGTAATTAATGAGAATATAATCCTCACCAATGCCAACCAACTATGGGCCCATCGCCCTCATGTTGAGGGTAGGCCTGTGCTCCAACAGTGAGAACGTAAATTGGCTGTTGGAAAAAAAGCTTTATCAAAGTTATGTAAGTATTCCTGTGGCTAGGTGCTTGATGAATTTGCTCTTTAGTCTCATGTTATTAAAAAAAGGAATAATGTAAGCCCTGTCTGTCGTAGAAGATGACTAACAGGGTAGCTTCATGGGCTTTGAAGGTGGGTGCTTTTAAAATAAATTTTAATTCATGTGCTGGTTTCCTCACGATGTTTTCCTTCACCGTTTGTATTTAGATACTGTTTTAAAAGCTCACAAATGTACATAACTTAAATATTAAAGTCGTTAGTACATGATGAAATTCGAACCCACGACCTTTGGAATGAAGGTCAGCTCTAACCATAAGGCCAGCGAGCTACCAACATAAAGCTTTTATTAATTATATTTTCTTCCTTTGTGTTCTTAAGATTTTGTTTAATATGTGTCTGAAGAAATTATCCAAAAACAATGAAATCAGGTTATTAAGGATAAACTTTATATAACAACAATACTTGAATTTTATACAAGTTAAAACGTATTTAATTGTAAATTTACATTTATACGGCTTTTGTTTGGAAGTGTTCGCACCCGAAGCTTTTCTTCTACGTCCATACAAAAGGCTTTCACAATTGCGTCCATAGTAAATACAAAGTGAATTGTTTTATAAAAGAAATTATTACATTTAAATGCTGCAACCAAAAGCCTTATAAACTATCGTATATTATATACCAACAAAACCTTTGCACAAACATACAACCTGTGGTTTACTTGAAACGTTGCACATTTGTTAACTTTATGCCCTGTCCAACTTAACCGCAGACAATTTGCTAACTTAGCGAGATCCGTTACAGACAGAACTTAACTTTCTGAAATAAAGGTTCATATTCATTTATTTATTTATAATATTAACCTTTACTTTAAAATCATTCGGATTTAGATTTTATATATAACGAAAAACCTTTTTTTTCTGGGGGTAGTCACGGTTATGTGAGATTTAGGTGGTCTGCATCACTGCACATGGACAGGCTTCGGCAGAGACTAACCAGTGTAAATAGTGATAATTAACTAATTTAATAAGTGATTAACACAGTATTGTAAATACACAAACAGAAGTGAAATCATCCTGATAACTCCTGAATCTGGTTCACAGTGTATACGAGGATTCCTAGCTCGTAGAACTAGATGTTGGGGAGTTACAGTGCTGTAATGGCGACTTCGCACTGGAAAGCGCAGCGATGGAAGATTCCTTCACTCTCTTTCCACTGAAAGAAGACATAAAAAAATCGCTGGGATCCACTGGATTCTTACAGCGCAAGACTGTACTTTGTGGAACACATTACAAGAGATCTATGTCCAGCAGTTGACGTCCATAATAGTCACCATCATCAGCCGATAGACGTCCACTGCTGTACATAACCCTCGTCCAAAGAATTACACAGTAGAAGATATGTGGAGGGATTTAGGGCCATTTCCAACCACGCTGGCTCAATGGTGGTTGGTAGAAGGATGATGATAGTATTTAAAGTATTTTAACTTGTTCAATATAAATTCGGAAGGAGATGGGTGTATTAAGAAAAATACTGGTGCTATTTGAAAAGCGTTTCAATATTAAAATTTGTCTTCAGGAACAACTGCTGCCCCGGTGAAATGCAAATATCACTCCAATTTGAATTGTATGAGAACAAAGCAAAGCGGGAGCCGCGAATTTTTTACTTGGCATTTTATTTAAGCATCCCGCTCACAATTACTTTCATCCCTTGCATCAATAAATAACTTACGACGGAAGAAGGATAGTTTATAACTGAATCGAATATACCATGCGAGAAGTATAGCACATTACAGCTTCTTTCTTACTTGAAGAGACAAAAGAACGTTTATCTGATGATGTCCGAAAAATGAAGAGCTGGTTAGGATGATAAGAACTGCATCATTTTGTGATAATCGCTTTGAGACAAAAAATTTCTAGTATTAGATCTCTGTTGCCAAATCCTATATAGATATTGCAGCTTTCGTTACTGCCGCCATACAGTAAGTGTGCAAACATTACTGTGTTCTTTGACAGTATTGTAGCTAGTGAAATTACTGGGGTAACAAGAATTTAGATCTTATGTTGTGATGGTGATGAACGAAATATGGAGCTTACACATATAGCTCCACGTATAACTTATCATCAAGTCGCCGAGCTCCTTTAGTCGCTTTGTATTATAAAAAAATACGTTTTCTAGATGCCTAAGTAATTCAACTGGCTACAACGACCCTTAAATCGGAATGTCAAAGGAGTAATTGTATTGACCTAAATTTTCTTCTGCCGTCAGATACCAAGTGAATTTAGAAAGACTATAATTTTCTTTAGAAAGAGCTTGTATCATCCATCCAGCACGGGATAGAGAGACAGAGACATCAGCCGATAGACTTCCACTGCTGGACTAAGACATGCTACTTCTGTATAGGCTAAATCTATTTCTGTTGCCAAGAATTGTTTTTCAAGCAACTGTGTTTCATTTTGGGAAAACTAACATATAAGCTACGTCATTTTTGGTTTTACACTATCCGGAATTGACGATCGTGATGTAATCTTGTATATAAATCCTAATCACACAGTACAGACGGTGAGGAAGTTCTGCGGCGTGTGAAAGCAGAACGGAAACTTTTCCTAACTATCAAAAAACGGAAGACAGCATATCTAAGAATGAAATAAATACAGTCTTCTATAGATGGAAGTAAAGGGAAAAGTAGGAAAGAGAATGATGGGTCGCAGAAACAAGGCATGGCTGGACTGCATCAAGTGGTCCAAGATGAAGAGCGCCACGCAGCTGATCTACTGACAGGAATGGAACTGATATCCAATCTTCATTAGTTGGAGACGCACAAGAAGAAGATAAATCCTAAGAAGGATTCTGACTTATCACACGGTCCACATACACCAAAACTCTTTTGACCTTTTGTTTGTTAATATTTTTAATTGTCTAGAATAATATTTAGATCCATCCGCAGTTTATTGAAGGTTTTCTTTAAAATCTTTCACCATATGCTCTTCATCTTACCCATTCTCCTCGACTTCGTTTAAGACAATTAGAAATAAAAAGAATCTACCCTTTAATGGGTACTAACAATTTTACGCAGTTTCAAAAGACGTAATAAATTTTAACGGTCCAGGTAAAGACGTAGATACAATCAAGATTAAAATGAAAAATGCCCCTCACCCCTCATTTAATTTATTAGCCCCCACCCCGTCTCCGCGCGAATCTTCTTCGTATCGCGAGAACTGAACGCTCAATTTATTTGTTATATCAGAGTTTAAAATGAATCACTTTCTGCGATATTACTACTACATTGATTTCGATAACAGTAAATTGATTTACTGTACTCTAGATATTAATGTTACGTTTCACAATAAATTATTTTATCAATGTTATTAAAAAAAGAATATAATGAGAATAAAAAAAAAAAAAATTTTTGTCTAATTAAGCGACGAGAAGAGCAGGACCTTCAGCAGGTAAGTGATATTCCCGCTCATAACAACGTGGCGTTAGTTAGGATGATATACAATGCACCGCTTTGTACACGTCGTTTGAGTGAGATGTTGAGTCTCATTACAGCAGTAATTACACTAGCTACAACGCCATTCAAACCAGAACACAGCAATGTTAGCACAGCACTGTTCATCGGCTGCAATAAGCGCTGCAGTGATACCCACCCAGACGGTCTCCCGGAACAGAGAACTACCACCATACAATTTTTTTCGTTTCTTTTTAAACTAAAAAAATAATAATGATTCTATAGATTTTTTTATTGAATTTTTCTTCATTAAGTCTATATAAAATAACTAGAAAAAAGTAATTAATCTCTAAGGAATGAACACAGTGTAGAGCTGTGCGAAGATCTTTAGTGACATCGTCATTTACTGCTCGGTTTGACCATCCTAACTTGTTCGCACAAAAACCACTACAAAAGTAACAGTTTTAGATTAAGTTAAAACATTTGTTGTAATAAAAGACTAAATTTCAATACTTCAACATCAAAATTGATCCTATGTAACAGCTGCAAGGATTTCAATAAAATGCAAACATCCTTCCGATTTGAATTGTATAAGATGAGGCAAGCGAAGAATGTGCATCGGACTTCTCAGTAACCATTACGTAGTATTTTACTTTCGCATGAATACTGTTCTTTGTGGGTACGTTAATTTTTTTTTTTTCTATTATTGTTAGAAAAAATATTGCTATCCAATATAGTTAGAAACATTCGAGTGGTTCGTGTCAGGTATCCGGCGAGGAGTTTAAAATAAACAAGCAGTCATCGCTGCTAATTAACCAGTATTGCATCATAAAAGCGAGGTCTCGGGAAATTTCAAGGGGTGACAGGGTTGCGGATGTATGAAAAATCGATCCGTGGCCTCGCTTTTAAACATTGGAGGGCATACACCAAATACTAAAGTGCCAAGAATTGTCTAATATCTAGATGCAACATCAACATCGTAGTAAACACATCATTGTTTTAAGAGTCATATCGCTTACTAGCAGACGATGTAGACATCTTGTTGCTTTGTTCAATATTAAATAGAATATAATGGAGAGGGCTATGCTCGGAGTAAGGTAGTAAGGTCATCGATTGTCCAAAAGATTGCTAAAGTGGCAGTGGTCACGGAAATATGGACCGACGATTTAAGGTCAGTAAGGTCCTCGAGCGACACCTGCGTAGACGATCTGGTGAGAATTGCAGGAACCCACTGGATACGAGCAACACGTGACCGATCAATGTGAAGTATTTGGGGAAGGGATATGTCCTACAGTGGACGTTTATCCGCTGATGATGATGAAATGTAATTTAACTGTATTTTCTGTTTGCGTTCCGATTTCTTCTTCTTTATAAGTCTATCGATTTAACGTCTGGAGGAAGTCATTATTTTCCAGTATGATAAAAGATGTAAAACCGCTTAATAATTGTCTTACAACAAAAAGCTTTATATGATGGATGCTCGCGCTGACGCTATTGTCAAAGTATTACATGGCTTATGGAAATATAATATGTCTACTATAAGGCTTTGGTTTATATTTAAATAATTCTTACTTAGTTTTTTTTTTACTTTACAAAAGAAATAACACGATTAATAAGAAACCTATAATCTGTGGAAGACTGTTTATCTATCTATAACCCTTATAATACAATCTGCCACCTTAACAGCATTGCTGTGTTTTGACTGTCAACATATGTAAATCTATGTTAGAGAGTCCTGGTGTTATGGATGAAGAAGGTCCAGTCAGATTGTCACTTTCAAATTTAGACGAATCGTGACGCTGAGGTTATTGTAGATAAAAACAGAGAAAAGATGTAAAAACAATAGAAATTTAGGAAAAAGTTAAGATAGTAAAAATGCAGCGGATGCTGCAATGAACAATTTATTGAGTACTAATAAACGGGAAGCGTCAGTTTAATAAACTTGAATCAGTGCAAAGAAAAATATTTTACAAGAATATCGTATAATATAGTATTAATTAGCATCAGATAATATTTCTTATGATATTTTTTCATATAAATTGTAATATCTTAAGAAGTTCTATTAATTAGTCAAGTTCAGGCGAAATATTCTGCGACCGCGGCTCGTTATACGTAAAGCAGTACAACAGCTGAATTCAATTGTGAAATTTAATTCGTCCTGTCACGTTCCCCACATTCTGACATTTTAATACGAATGAAATTTATAAAGCTCCTAGTTAATTTATTGAAATATAAAATTAATTAGCAGGAAGTGGAAAAAGCTTTTTCCACTATCAATGTTTCGTATATTTCATCCGTGATCACTTAGCGACTGTGATAGGTTATAACTATATATTTTATATTTATCAGTAATGATCTCTCCTAAATATAAACCACCCTAAAGCACGAAAATACTCCCTTATTTGTCATAGTTTTTCGCTTGGCATATAAGATTGGTCGGCGCAGTATTTTGATAAATAACAGAGAAAATAATGTCTTTCATGGGAATTATTCTCTCCGATATAAGAAACACCAAGCAGCAGTGGATATATTCTAACCTGTATACCACATTAGCCAATCATCAACATCATCTAATACGACGTCTACTGTTGGACCTATGCCTCCCCCAAACATCCCCACATCGATCGGTCCTGTGGTGCCTGCATCGCCGGGCACCAGGAGCTGTTGTTTGTAGGGGTTCGTAAGGAGGGACTTAGGCTTTTTCTCTCTACGGTGCCCCAATGCGGGTTGGTTGCCACTAACCAAAACGAGAATGCTAAAATCTCACACGAGTTTTAAACGATGACTGATGATAAAAATCATTTATTTCTCTTAGTGAATGTCTGCTGTAAAATAATGCTTCTATAGTTCACGATCAAAATTTATCATATGAAACATCTGGGGGCGTTCAATAAAACGAAAACATCGTCTCCGTTTCATTTCTATAAGAAGTAACGGAAAGGATTTTTCAGTTGTCATTTAAGTCTTTCATTTTCACATGAATAGTTCAGGATATTCTTTGGCAAAATATGAAAGATTTTAATCCATATTTAATGTCACTACCACCTCCATTGTAGCATACACCTTCTTTTTACTAACAAAGTAAAAATTTGTCGGTGGTAGGTCTTTGTTACCGGAGACAGTCAAGGTAGATACCATCGCAGCTCCTATTGCTGCTGCCTACCCGACGAGCACAATGTGCTGCTGTGTCAATCCTAACTATTACCACGTTGCCATGAGCAGCAATAGCATTAGCCATCAGGTTAACATACCGCTCGTCTCATTGCTTCCTAGAATAAAAAAAATACCTTACAATTATTGTCTACAATCAATACTTGAAATAAAAAACAACTGATAAGAAATATATCTCCTGTGGAAGATTCTCATTTGAACTAGGTAGTTACTAACATAAAGCCTATATCTTTCTGCCTTCAGCAGTTGAATGATCAGCTGATCTCCGCCTAGAATTAAACATACACGCGATTAGATGATCATCGGTGATCATTCGATAAATTAAAAGTGATGGGAAAGCAGCTATTTTTAAAGTACGGTGCGTTTACCAGCCGTAGTGGTGTATCTGGTGTGGTAAGTGTAAAACATTGATAATGGTGATAAAAATATATTTATCCGCCATCAGAGATTTGTAGTTGGCAACATAATTGATAGCCGCATTAGTATCATATAGAAAATGTATCTAAATTACTTGTTAAACATGTTTGAAAAAAAATTTATATATGGAGATCTTTGGTCCCTTTCCAGCATATTTTTCCAGAATGTGGACGTCTATCGGCTGGTGGTGATTACATAGGAAATCTCGTTGCTCGAAGAGAGAGTCCTGTTAATTATCTGTGAAGTTAAATAAGTGCTAATGCTGGATATCACCTTACGACGATAACTGTTATCTAAAGCTCGTGTTTACTATAAATTAAATATTCCACATCGAAACAGGAAAAGTAAAACGATTAGTATCTAAAAGCTCTGTCACATTTGTAACCATGTAATTCCCTGGCGAAGCTTTCTCTGTAAAACATGAAATACGGATGCGCCGGTATCCTTTTCCACAATTGGATTTCATCTGTCAAACATTTCAAGTTTGAACGTTCAATTTTGACGTCGCAAATATTATTACTGTATCTACACTCTTATTCGTCGTTTGAAACTTGACTCTCGTCATCATCAGTTATTGTTATAACCGGTAGTCAATATTTATACGGAAATACTCTTCAATATATCTATATACGAGTACATACTACAGTTTACATTCATTGACTTTTCACAAGATCTAAGAAAGTATTAGATGTTGACTCAAAATTGTTACATATTACTTCCGCTATGTTGAGGTATAGCTACAGACGGATTTTACAAAATTCCTTCCCCTAAGGGATTTGTTACAGCCTGCTAAGACGGCGGAAGAACAATTAGTGTTTTAAATATAAATACTATGGTATAATTAGCTACAAAGTAAAGCTAGGAAATGACTGAGTTCTAGATCAAAATAGATTCAAAGAAACTGACAAATTTTATGACTGTATTGCTCAGTTTTTTGTTAAAGTGACGACACTAAAAGGACAATTACCTGATAATAAGTGATAGGCTAGCACACAACAGAGTACACACTTTAAGGATGCTGTAGTAGTGTAAACGTCTTTACAATCATCACAAAGTCCTTGGGGTTATTTTTAAGCGTCAGACGCATGTCTTGTTCATGTATATGTTTATCGTTTTATGATTTTGTTAATTTTTTTTTTTCTTATGTAATATAGGTTAGTTGAATGGAATGAAGGTCGATGGAGACATCTCTGCCGAGTTAGTGTATACAATACGGTAGCGATGCCACCTGCACCGCGAAACAACGCATTTATATTCAAGCTTTGTACTTCTCTATACGAAATTCCACTTACATTCCGACGACGGCGTCTTCTTTATATAATAAAGATAGTTTTTTCACAGCAGTAGTACAGTAGGTATGTTAAAAGTAATATTTTTTTTATCGACAAAACGACGAGCCCTTAACAAGGTGACGCTTGTTACGATGATAGACACCACTTCGTGCCCTGAGACATAAGATGTTAACTCTCGTTACTTCACTTATTTTCTAGCTAAAGCGCTCTTCAAACCGGAACACAGTAATGTTTGCACAATACTGTTTGTCGGCTGCAACAGGAGCTGCGGTGATACTTAGACGGTCTCCGACAACAGAGACCTAGTTTGGCTAACAAGTATATATTTTGTAACATACTTTATATTCATGAATCTATTTTTAACTTGAATGTCACAAACAACTATAAACATTTATGTATTGTATTAGATAATTAACCAACTTTATCCAAATTTAAAATCAAGTTTCTGCACACAGGTTTATGGTTGCGCTCCATACAAGCAAATAGGTAATGCATACCCTGGCTCTCTAGCCCCCCTGGCTACCTATTTGAATAATAATAGCTTAAGTTACTCAATAGGTAGACAATAAGCTTTGATTAAAGCTAAATTGACTAAATTGCTTAATTGATAAGTTTATTTTTAATAAGAGATAAGCACGAAGATTTCGGGAGTGATTCGCGTCATCATCATCATTTCAACCGACGGACGTTCACAGCTGGACATAGATCTCTTTTAAGGCGTTCCACAAAGCACTGTCTTACGCTGTTTGAATCCAGTGGCACCCAGGGATTATTTCTATGTCCTATGTCTACATAGTCGAGCCGATGGAAGATAGAAACTTAAAATACTGAAATGACAACCCCGCACCGGAAAGCGCAGCGTTGGCTGACAAGATGTATCTTACCCGAAACTTCTGTCCACGTCCCTGAACACGGAGAGAAGTATTTATTTGTGTGTATTGTATCTTATTTGTTTCTATATACATTAGTCTAAATAAATAAGTTTACAAATGCTTGAATGTTGTATCTAACTACAAATAAAGTCTGACGTACAGAGTGAACGTATAATGTATGGAATTCTGCATAAAGCTTCATCAGCGAGTGGCGTGTGTTTCAGTTTTCAAGAGCACTACAGTGTCTGATGCGAGGGGGACTTCACGATATAATATGTACATTGTAGAACTACATTTTAATTTTATACTGTTTATGGTGAATATACGTAGTCGTGAGTGTATAATTTGAGTTATAACGTCACTCTTTATTATATACAACTAATAAAAACAAATATTTATAGCCTTTTTTGTCGAGGGGAAAGTCTTTAAAACATACCATAACATACAAGGTTATGTAGGATTTGTACCCACTTAAATCTCCATCAGTACTCTGCAAGCGGCCCAACGATCTGCTACGGAACACACCGTTTCCTCCCAGCATCATCTTGCTACGACAACCACCACCACTTCATCATCATGGTTCACGTCGGGTTCGCTTAGTGGGTAATAAGGGCCCCACCTTCACAGCCGACGAACCTGAAACATCTATTAGTCTCTTTCTACAACACGCAGGCCTTAGGTTAGTTCTATTCTTAATAATTCGGAACTACAGG
Source organism: Troides aeacus (assembly GCA_033220335.2). Classification (NCBI taxonomy): domain Eukaryota; kingdom Metazoa; phylum Arthropoda; class Insecta; order Lepidoptera; family Papilionidae; genus Troides; species Troides aeacus. Next base: position 2,684,556 of record CM067275.1, on the reverse strand, counting down.
ACAGTCCATTGATGATATTCTTATTCTTTTGATGCCTCTCCAATTAATGACGGTGGATCAGCTGCGCAGCGCTTTTGCTCTTGGTCCACTTGATATCGTCCTGCCATGCCTTGTTTTTGCAACCGATCTTTCTCTTTCCAGCTACTTTCTCTATTGTTCCTATCTATGGAAGACTGTATTTAGTTTTTCGGACTACATGTTCTAGATTTGCCTTCCCCTGTTTTAGGGTAGGACAAGCTACCGTTCCGATTTCATTCGTCGCAGAACTTCTTCATTAGTCACCTTCTCTACCCAGCTGATTTTAAGCATGCGGCGATATGTACACATTTCGAAGCATTCAATCCGCCTCCAAAGGTCCACTTTTACTGTCCACGCCTCGCAGCTGTAGAGGAGTATGGGCCATATATAGCAGCGTAAGAGACGAATATTTAAAATGATGGTCAAGTTGCTGCTGTATATATTATACATAGGAAGTTCTGTACATATATATAGAACCTTACAAGTTTAAAGCCCACAACAAATATATGTCCAATCTGGTAATGATCATAGTTCAATTAAACTAATTCATAAAATCCTACAGCACTATGCCTGAATGACGCCCAATTGGATTACCATTAGAATCGCGTGTCCTGAAGTCGGGATAATTTCATGAAATAAATTTTTGTAATTTTATACTGTCCTGGCTTTCAGCCAAATACTGTTTGTTCTATCGTTGTTTTATTACGTTTCGCAAAGGTTACCTGAAACGGGGCGAGCTTGTGATATTATTACCTACTTCCATCACATCCAAGTAATTACTCCGCATCAGAAAATTAATCACCGCACTTTGAGAATTTGACGGCATTATGTCATGATACGTTTCATCTTCAGAATCAATTTGAAATTATAGCCATTTTTGATACACATATACTAAAACATCGATATAGTATAAAGTGTTTTCATCATCAGTCGATAGGTCTCTTTCTAAGATCCTCTCACATCGATCTGTCCTGCCTTGTCCACATCCAGCGGCTTCTCTGCCGTCGTTTGTAGTTCATATGGAAGTATTTAAGCCATTTCCTCATCACGCTAGCCCAATACGGGTTGCTGGGAACCAGTGCCTCGTTTGTTGATTAGCAGGGTGCACCACCAGCTAGTGAGGTAAGCTTGGGTCCTGTAAGTTGTTTTATCTTCATTAGACTATGTATATGTAGTTTTATTTTCGTTAAAGTGTTCATCATCTACCACATCTCCCCACTTAAGGTTTAACAAAGGTTTACGAATATAATCCGCATAGGCATTGAGACCGCTAGTTATAACCTAAGTTTAGGTGTCACAATAAATATTTAAATAAATAACAAACAAACTATGAATTCAATCAGTGCTAGTACTCCTTTGTATAGATTTAAGCAGTTAATGACTTCTTCTTTACCTCATTTCCGGTTTAAATTGAACTAATGAATTTCTGTCTGGAACAGTTAAAAATTTGGAACTTTTGGAAATCGTTCTCTTTCATTCATCACTGATGACATTACTTCAAAAAATACAGATTTATACAATACGTCTAATACTTGCAGGAATCTCGAGATAAACTATCTCTCTCGCTCCGTCTAGCAGATTGGTATGATTGTCTCTGATCAAAACAATTTGTTGATCAAATGAACATGCAGTGAATAAAAATCTTGCGCAGCGCAATACAATTAACTGGAATGGGCGCGAGGCCAAATCCAGCGTTTTGCATGCGATTTGATGTCAGGGAAAATGTAATATTTCATGAAATATTAGGGGGACCGGAAAGTAATGTCGTTTTCTTACGCTAAATATTAGGGGGACCGGAAAGTAATGTCGTTTTCTTACACTAAATACAAACACATACATTTTTAACGAGTCTTTATTTTTAATCAATGATGTATTCCCCATCATTGTCAATAACCTTTTGCCATCTAGTGAGTAAATTTTCAATCCCTGATCGATAAAAATTAATTGGTTTTTCGGCAAAATATCTAGAGATGGCATTTTGGATATCATCCAAATTTGCAAATGTTTTGCCACTTAAAAAGTGTTGCAGCGCTCGGAATAAGTGGAAATCCGATGGTGCAACATCGGGCGAATATGGTGGATGAGGCAGCACCTCCCACCCCAATTCATTAATTTTTTCTAGAGTTCGCCTTGCGCAGTGCGGTCTTGCATTGTCATGTTGGAGAATGACGCCTTTTCGGTTGACAATCGCTGGCCACTTTTCAATTAAAGATTGATTGACTCGCTGCAATTGTTCGCTGTAGAGGTCTGCAGTAACAGTTTCTCCAGGTTTCAGTAATTCAAAATGAACAATGCCGCGAATACTCCACCAAACACACAAAAGCGCTTTTTTGGGGTGTAAACCTGGCTTAGCAGTACTCCGAGGGATTTCATTTGGAGAGAGCCACTGCCTTTTGCGTTTTGGGTTATCATACAGGACCCATTTCTCATCTCCTGTGATCAAGCGATCAAAAAACGCTTCTGTGTTGTGTCGTTGAAGCAATAAGTTGCATGTGATTGATCGGTTAGCCTTATTCTGTTCGGACAGATTATGCGGGACCCAAACACCTGCTCTGCTTACTTTTCCAATCTGCTTCAAATGTTCTTGGATGGTCGACCAAGGTTTGTTGAGACTGTTTGACAATTCCTCGATCGTCTGACACGGATTTGCTTCCACTTCCGCCCTTAACACGTCGTTGTCTAACGCTGATGGTCTTCCTGATCGATACGAGTCGGAAAGATCAAAATTACCCGATTTGAACTTGGAAAACCACCTTTGGCATTTACGAATGTCCAGTGCATTTGGATAAACATCGCAAATGTTTTTGGTAGCAACTGTTGCGTTATTTCCCTTGCGAAACTCAAAGAGCATGCAATGCCGGATGTGTACCTCTTCTGGTATTTGGCTGGCCATTTTACCCAAAATTACAAAAAAAAATTGTAATTCAATTGTCTATAAGTAAAGAAATCACTATAACCTCACAATGTCTTTGGTACGCCTCTGAACAAAACAATGAGCTGACAAATGACAATCAAGTATTGGCATGCTCAGAAACGACATTACTTTCCGGTCTCCCTATTACAAACACATACATTTTTAACGAGTCTTTATTTTTAATCAATGATGTATTCCCCATCATTGTCAATAACCTTTTGCCATCTAGTGAGTAAATTTTCAATCCCTGATCGATAGAAATTAATTGGTTTTTCGGCAAAATATCTAGAGATGGCATTTTGGATATCATCCAAATTTGCAAATGTTTTGCCACTTAAAAAGTGTTGCAGCGCTCGGAATAAGTGGAAATCCGATGGTGCAACATCGGGCGAATATGGTGGATGAGGCAGCACCTCCCACCCCAATTCATTAATTTTTTCTAGAGTTCGCCTTGCGCAGTGCGGTCTTGCATTGTCATGTTGGAGAATGACGCCTTTTCGGTTGACAATCGCTGGCCACTTTTCAATTAAAGATTGATTGACTCGCTGCAATTGTTCGCTGTAGAGGTCTGCAGTAACAGTTTCTCCAGGTTTCAGTAATTCAAAATGAACAATGCCGCGAATACTCCACCAAACACACAAAAGCGCTTTTTTGGGGTGTAAACCTGGCTTAGCAGTACTCCGAGGGATTTCATTTGGAGAGAGCCACTGCCTTTTGCGTTTTGGGTTATCATACAGGACCCATTTCTCATCTCCTGTGATCAAGCGATCAAAAAACGCTTCTGTGTTGTGTCGTTGAAGCAATAAGTTGCATGTGATTGATCGGTTAGCCTTATTCTGTTCGGACAGATTATGCGGGACCCAAACACCTGCTCTGCTTACTTTTCCAATCTGCTTCAAATGTTCTTGGATGGTCGACCAAGGTTTGTTGAGACTGTTTGACAATTCCTCGATCGTCTGACACGGATTTGCTTCCACTTCCGCCCTTAACACGTCGTTGTCTAACGCTGATGGTCTTCCTGATCGATACGAGTCGGAAAGATCAAAATTACCCGATTTGAACTTGGAAAACCACCTTTGGCATTTACGAATGTCCAGTGCATTTGGATAAACATCGCAAATGTTTTTGGTAGCAACTGTTGCGTTATTTCCCTTGCGAAACTCAAAGAGCATGCAATGCCGGATGTGTACCTCTTCTGGTATTTGGCTGGCCATTTTACCCAAAATTACAAAAAAAAATTGTAATTCAATTGTCTATAAGTAAAGAAATCACTATAACCTCACAATGTCTTTGGTACGCCTCTGAACAAAACAATGAGCTGACAAATGACAATCAAGTATTGGCATGCGCAGAAACGACATTACTTTCCGGTCCGCCTATTACTTTGCCTTTGCCCTTTACAGTTTATTAATCATATTAAAAACTTATTAAGTAAAGACAGAGATTTCGTTTTATTCGAAATATACTGAAAATAAGTAATAACATAAAGTAACTTACTCCTCTGGCGCAGTGACTCAAAGTGAGTCTTGCCCTCCGGTACAAGAGAACACCATCGTTCTCTGTCTCGCACTGCCTGAAGCTTAAGTAAGTCCTACTCTACGGCATCCTTCCAACGATATTTGGGTTAATTGTGGTTTCAAGAAACCCTTTCTTGACGCTACGATCGTCTCCCATCCTTAGCAAGAGGCCCATCAAGCAAAGTCTGTAGGCTTTGGCTTCTCCCAAGATGAAAAAATTACATTATAGGAAAAAGAACAATTACGTATTCCCATACAGTGAACAAATTTACAGTACTTATTTATCATCATCATCAACAGATAGATGTCCACTGCTGGACATAGGTCTCCCGAAAATCTCCATATCGATAGACTTATTTATACTTATAGATATATTTCAATCTATGCCGTTACATAACAATTTGACGCTAGTTAGGATGAGATACACCACATCGTTCTCTTCCTGCGATCACGCTTTACCATCTTCAAGCTCATTGTAACTTAAGGTCATGTAAAGTATTATATAAAGTTCTTCAATAAGGGTTTGAAAAGGTTTCTGCAGGGTCAGCAACACAATGATACCTCTGGTGTTATTGGGGGTTATAGTCTACGATTACCGCTCAACATCAGACATGCAGTATGCCTATTTTCCAGCTAAGTAGTATAAAAAAAAATCCACCCTTGTTATGTTAGAATTGAAGCTCAGAAAGCTGTTTTAAAAGTTTACTGCTAGAATCACAGGCGTTCCCAGTATTGGGCAATTTAAAATATCCAATGTTGTTTATGATACGGATATTTAACACATTAACTTAATGATGCTACTTGAATGACTATGATGGTTCACTTAAAACTTACTCAGAGCTCTCAAATTTTTTGTCGACTCATCTGCATGATTAATCAATTCCTAAAGCGGAAGTCATCATCATCAATCCATCCAAACTTTCTTAGATCTGTTAAAGCTACTTAACATTTCATTGAATTGATTAAAGCTAATATTGATTCAAACGTAGCTCGCTGGCCTAATGGTTAGAGCCTGCAGCCTTCATTCCGAAGGTTCGCGGGTTCGAATCTCGGCATGTACCGATGACTTTAATATTTAAGTTATGTACATTTGTGAACTTTAGTTACAACAGCGAAATACGAACGATGAAGGAAAACATCGCGAGGAAACCTGCACATGAATTAGAAATTATTCTAAGGTGTGTGTGAAGTCTCCAACCCGCCAAAGTAGGCCTGTGCCCTAACAGAGGAGACCTAAATTGACTGTTGAAAAAACTATTGATTCATATAACTATAGTTACAAATTAAGTTTCCAACTTAAGACAATGATGTAGTATATATTAAGTTTTACATAATACCTAATTTCAAAGGGCGAGCGGTTCGTTTAAAGTTATTAAAATTTGAAACAAAGCCTTTGTCAAAGTTAAAAAGAAAGCTTAAAAATAGTACAGCTTTTATGTACATACCAGGCGCCTGGCGACCATGGATAATAAATTTTTGGCCAGCAACTCGCTGAAGGCTTTCCTTTTGTTAAAAATACACGCCCTGATTTATGCGTGAAAATTAAAGAAAAAAAAAATTTTGGTGTTTCTCTTGATCTCGTACAGAGGTTTTTATTAATTGAAAGCTCGCAGTTAACGATTGCATCAGATATGGGTGATCAGAGGTATATGTACTTAGTTATATAAGGAATAAGTAGGATAAGGATACTTATTTTCTTCTGAAGACTAAGTCACCAGTCACTTAAATGTAAGTGATATATCAGTTCACAACAAAGGTACTTTAATAAGGATGTTTCTTTATATATTCTTCAAAGTCTTATTATTCAAAGAAATGATGAGACCGAGACGTTCACCTGATGGTAAGTGATACGCTATAACAATGTACTGCTAGTTAGAATAACACAGTACAACAACTAAAACATAAGATTTTAAATCTCATTACTCGAGTATTTTCACTAGGGACAACCCCCTTCAAACCGGAACGCAGGTATGTTTGCACAGTACTGTATGTCGGCTGCAATAGGACAAATAAAGAATGAAACATAATTGCGTTCTACCGATTGATGTGGAGATTTTTGGGGGAAGCTTATGTCCAGCAGTGGACGTCTATTGGCTGATGATGATGATGATGATGAATCATATTCTATGAGTTTGTGAAATCCATCAAATAATCAGAATATAGGAATATATGACAGGTCTCTGTTGCTGGAGACAATCTAGGTAGGTACCACCGCAGAGCCTATTGCAGCCGACAGACAGTACTGTGCTAACATAACTTTAGGTTTCCGGTTTGAAGAGCGTTGTAGCTAGTGAAATTACTAGGGTAATGAGACTCAACATCTTACGTCACATGGCGACGAGCGCAATATCGAGCGGTATATATTATCCTAATTAGCGCATGTCATTATGGAAGATACCACTTACCATCAGGTGAACATCACGGTAGTCTCGTCGCTTAATTGAATAAAAAAAAAATTGCAAGTGTAATTTCTCTGAGATCTTTTAAAGTTACCAGAGTAACTTTTTAAAAATACTGAAGAATGGAGACGCTACCCAGACTTTCTTTGTGTATCCCAAACGAGCAGCGGATTGAGGTAATAAATCTCGGACTTCTCCCGCAGTATTTTAAAAAGCGCACGGGTAAGAGCTTGTATTTTACAGATTTTTTTTTTGTTCGTTCACCAACGCTAAATAATGATACTTAGGGGGTAAGTGACGTACCCCCTTTTTTTCTACATTCTAACTAGCACGGACTCCATTCTAAGTTGTTAAAATAGGCGTGAAAACCTTTTCAATAGTTCTTTATGAATTCGACGGAGCGACGAGGTTATAAAATCTCCTACCTCGGTCCAGTACTCCTTCATCAGCGACATGATAATCTGCAGTTAATTATTAAGTTTATGGAAAAGGAAAGGTGGGTAGATGAAAAAAGTGATGGCTGAGGAATATTAGGGAAAGGACAGATATATCTGAGGCGTACGAATTGTTCTATCGAACCAGAGATAGAAGGGACTGTATCACGCTGATCACTAACCTTCACTAATTGGAGAGGCACTTTAAGAAGAAGAAGACGAGACTGTCAAGACGTTCACCTGATGGTAAGTGATACGCTTACCAAACCCTTCAAGCAGGAGTACAATGATATAGATACTGCTGTTTGGCGGCTGTTATAGGTACTGCGGTGGTATCCAACTAAACGGTCTGCGACAACAGACCCCCAGTAAAAAAAATCATATATATTAATAAATAAAATAAGTACTAATTAATGTAGGAAAATTTAATATACAAAATTACATAAAAATATCCACCCCAACAGTTTTCACAATCGCATTTACATAAACACTGTATTTGTACATGATTAAGTAAAAATTAAGTTTTTTTTTATAAAATGTATGAAGTATAAAAAATCACTACAGTACATTATATAATTCAAGTTACAACTGTTTTATATAACAATATTAACTTGATTACTATATAAATATATTAAGTTATAACTTTGACGAAGTTAGTTACACATATATATTTGCTAAACTTAAGTAGTGATAGTAGGAAGTATACATTTACTGTCACCTAGAGGCGTTTATTTATTTTGTCTATATATAATTTTTTTTTTTTTTTTTTATACAATTAAGCGATGAGGCGAAGGGAATATTCACCGATGGTAAATGATACGTTTGACTATAACGAAGTTATTAGATATGAAGACCACTCCACCATATTGGGCTCGTAGCCTTGTTGCAGTGTTAGGTCTCGTTATTTCAGTAGCCCTTCAAACTGGAACACAGTAATGTTTACACACTACTGTTTAGCGGTAGAAATAGAAGCTGCAGTACCTATCTAGACAGTCTGCGGCAGCAGAGACCTACCACCAGCATAACTTATATAACATCAAACTAACTTACTTTGACGAAATTATTGCTTACATAATATATTAAAGGAATATCGATACATATTATATTTGATACATAATATATAACTAACTAGTGGTAATCAAATCATATAATAGTATTAGTAAGTTTACTATCAAACCCTTAAACTAAAGAAGTCGTTGGTTGGTAAGAACCTTATAAAGCTAACAGTAACCATACGAAGAAACATAACTATATCATAGGGTAGGGGAATAAACAATAATAGGGTTAGTTAACTTTTTGATAATTACCTAGTAATAGGGGGTGTATGGGTTCTCGTAACCCACGGGACCCAAGCCAACTTCACCTGTTATTGGTGCATTGTGGATTCCACCGACCCATATAGGCACCCATGATGGGAAATTGCCCAAATCCTCCCACATGAATTCCTACATACATAGAGATCTCTGGGCGCGGTCTACGTCCAGCAGTAGACGTCTATCAGCTGATGATGAATAGATTTTATATTCAACGAAACGACGAGAGCAGGATGTCCAGGTGGTAAATGATACGTCCGACCCTAACAATGTAGTGCTTGAGACAAAAGATTAGATTAAGTGTCCTAGCTCAGGAAGCTACCCTTAACAGTGGAATTTAGTAATGTTTTGGGTTAGAAACAGGAGCTGCGTAGTATACCTAGACTACATAGGTTGACGTATAAAAAAAAAAAACTATTAAAATAGCTACACTATTACTATATATTACTATATAGTACGGAACTTCATAGCCCTCCTACGAGGTGGACAGATGATCTGATGAGAATCGCGGGAACCTACTGGATGCGAGCAACGAGAGACGATCGACGTGGAGATCTTTGAAGGAGGCTTATGTCCAGCAGTGGACGTCTATCAGCTGATGGTAATGATGATAGAACTAGTAGACTCCAACACCGTTCTCCGTTGCAGATCATCTAGATACCAACGCAGCGTTTATTTCCGCTGTCAAACAGTAGTGTGCGAATAATACTATGCTCCGGTTTGCAAGGCGTTATCAGAGTAATGATACTAAATCTTATGTCTCAAAGCGACGAGCACAATGTGGTGTACACTATACCATAATAACGTCACGTTGTTATGAGCATACGTATAGCTTACCACCAGATGAACGTCCTACTCATCCTGTGGCTTCGTCGGAAAAATTTATATACTTTACAGACACAATTTTTTAAACCAAAATTATTTGGTTTTTTTTATGGTACATCCTTTCTCCTCTGTCTAACGGCGATGGTGATCCTTTACCATCAGGTTAGCACTAAACTCGTTATAACTCTCTTTAAAAAAACATGTTTTTGATCGATCTCTTTGGAACAATATTGTTTTATTACCATCGTAATGAATATTTCTTTTCTGAAGCTACTACTGGGTTTTCACCATGACTTACCGCTGAATAGTATTGAACACTATACTAGTAATATTACTGGGGTAACAGGATGGTACTTCTCTTTCTATAAAGAGATAAGCAGGGTGTGATACAGTATAATCGCATGTAATGCCTTAATATCAGGCGTATCATTCACCGTCGAGTAAACTTCCTATTCGTATCAATGCTATATCATATCTATGGTACGTTTCGTTTTTACTAATTGTGCCCACCCATCCTCATTACATTTAGAATTTGCTATATTGTGTACACTATTACAATATTTTCGTATACATTTATTTACAACTTTTATAGTAAAGCTCTTCTTTAATTCTAGAGCTGAGCCTTTAACTTAGCGTGAATACTTAACCTATTAAAGTAATAAAAATGATCACATAACGAACACCCGGACGTTTATAATATCATCTCCTGAATTTCTATACAATGTCAACTTAACGCTAAAGTTAAGTTTCTAACTTAGATTGACTAGTGCTTCGCGAGGACTCGTCGGATACTTCTCTCTTGGCGTTGTCACTTAGCACCGGCCGATCTGAAGAAAACATAAATTGAACAGCTGTTTTAAACTTGAACATAACAAAATTTCATCATCAGGATTTCCACAGAACATCTTTAATGTATTCTCTTTAATTATCTTAAACTAGGAATAAATAAATGATAAAGAGAAAATCTTTTATCCTTTGAGATTCATACTTAATATCAGAACTAATTGAAACGTTTTAAGTTAGAAAAGTTAAGACAAATCTGTGTTAAAACACATAGCGAGGTTTAATGATATTTTTAAAACATATCATTATCAGAGGTTTAATGATATTTTTAAAACATATCATTATCATCATCATTAGCCGATAGACGTCCACTGCTGGACATAGGCTTTCCCTAAAGACCTCCACAAAACATAAGTTAGAAGTTATATAAAAGTTAATATTATATTTGTATGCTCATTAGCTGCAAGCTATACATCCTGAAACTACTGCAATACAATTCATAAAATATCTTTAAACAATAATTACTCTATAGCAATAGGATTTAAAAAAAAAAACTGTAAGAATATTAATTCTCATATAGTGGAGAAAGATTAATTATAACCTTAAGGCTTTACAGGGTCTAAGTAATATCCTTCGTAATCAACAGTTTAATGAGAAATGTCGAAGCCGTAGCAAAGATCCGTCAAGTTAAACAAGTATAGGATCGAACAGACGATAAATAATCATTACTTACCTTTACTTAAAATCAATAACGTATCTAGAATAAGAAAACATCATCATTTTTCAATCATATGAGAATAAGTTAATCAAAACTTTAAGACATCCTTCCTATGAACATAAGGGACAAATAATTCTTTTAACATAGATTGTATTATAATTTTGATATAACAGCGAATAATTCTGTTGCCATTATAACTAGACTAGTTCTACTAGTAGGGCTACTATCCTAGGTTCAAATCCAGAGCCAAATATCATATTTACAGTTTATCTTTAAACTTAGAGATCTTTAACATCACCACCGCATAAAATCAACAATTATCATTACGTGTTGTTATTAATATAACAAAGAAGAATAACTGAATTAAGTTTTAACTTAAAAACCAATAGTCTGTTAAGTGTTAGATAATATATTTACCAAATATCCTGAGCATGACCTTCTCGATGCCGTGTATTGGAGATTCGAAGACCACACACAGTACAACAGCAAGCACAAACGTTAGTGTTAAATGAGCTATACTGTTCGCCACCTGGAATTATAATTCATCATCAAAATCATTTCAAACTGTTACTGTCTATTACTACACAGAAGCTTCATCAATCAACAACATTAACTTTTAATTGTTGTTATTGAAAAGCGCTTAGTTTAACTGAAATCCTTTACTTCACTTTAACCTGTTGATGGTTAGTTAGTGTAGTTAAAAAGTATTAAATTCTGATAATCAATTTCAATTATGTATGTTTCATAAGGATTTATTAGTTTATGTAGATTATTCTATGAAATACTTCTTCTCTTTCGTGTACTTCATGACTGAAGGTCGTGTTTGTACTGAAATGCTCTTAATCACTCGTCAACCAACTGCCTACACACCACTCCGTTCTCGGCACCTCTCAGGGCATTCGGAATTATAGTGCCTAAGATTGCCTGTATCTAACCAGATCTGACCAAACCATCGGGTAGGGGATCGACCCCGAGATCTTTAGCCCTCGATCTTTCCTACTACAACCAGCTTATCCAGGTTATCCGGTTGTCTCCGGGCAATATGGCTAAAGTAACTAGGGACTCGTTTGTAACAAATGGTGGACAATCTGGTGGTGATTTTGAGTTGCTCGAGAATGGATTTGTTAGTTCTCTTTGCTGTCCGTGATATGCGTAACATTCTCCTCCAACTCCACCTCCTCATGATACACTTATTCTATTTTAAATATACAAACTCACCATGGTGAAGAAGGTGATGTGCAGGGGATGCCTCAACTGGCCGACATAATATAATTCAACGATTCCATTCACTAGGTAAGCGCAGAATGTCAACCTTGATATAGGCACGAACACCTTCCACGTTAGTAACTTGTTTAATATACCTAGAAGAAGTAAATATTGATTATATATATATAATAAATAGATATTTACGTGTATAAATAAGTGTTGATAGAAATAGAGTAGAAGAATTGAAGATAGACTGGACACAATTCACCAATGGACTACAGTAGTTGGGTGAGACGCATTTTAGAGTGAAGAATACGTAGAAACAGACCACCACTGAGAGTGCAATGATAACGTAAAAGATGATGGATGCTGATGGAAAGGAATCGACAGACATGGAAAAATGGAGAGGAGGCTTATATCCTAACACGTACACAATAGAGCTTATAAAATAGATCTAGAACAAAATAAAAATAACGTAGTCATAAACATTTCTGAAGGTAGTAAGAACAGTAATGCTTTACTCTTACCTTGTACTAATTATAACAAAACAATGAATTTAATATTGAAAAAAAAACTATTAAATTTATTGACTTCTCTAATAAAACCATCAACTAAACTATTAGCCGATGTAAATCTTACCTCCGTTTCCGGTGGCGCAGGCTATGATGAGCCATCCGTTTGCTATGCTCCAAGCGAGCTTGTGCAATGATACGTAAGCAGCTGCTTCTATCTTACTGTATCTGTACCAGTCCTGATAGAACAGGCTGACCGAGAATACAGCCACCGTTCCCAACACAATGCTGGTGAGCCACGCAAACGTTTTCATTACTGTCGATATCTTGTAACTGTAACGCAGTCAAATCATCATCATGTATAAAGAACAATAAAGGTTTACTTTATATATGGTAGCTAAAAACAAACAATTGGAGTCTAACAATGGCAATATCTAACACAGTTATTATCTAAAACGATAGCCTGTAATATAAAAGTCTAGTATTCTAGTCCCTTTAATACCTAAATGATTTATAGTCATCATCCAACACGATCTCCATTTTATGATACCAGGAGCAAATATTATCGTTATCATCTTGAGGTGCCTTCTACAAACTAAAGCTTGTATATTAGATTGAGATAAATAAAATATTACTTCTATATACATAAATACATAACATATATAATCATATAATCTAGTATTTCTATTATTTGTTAAAAAAAACCTGAAACCAACATCTAGAGACACTAATTTTTGCTGATAAACCAACTACTTTATAATTTACTAGTGGTAGATATCTGTTGTTGAAAAGCGTTTAGGTAGATACAACTGCTACTCCTATATCTGCCATTAATTAGTACTGTGCAGACATTACTTTATTCCGGTTTGAAGGAGGTTGTAACTATTGAAATTATCGGGGTACTGAGATATAACATATTATGTGTGAAGGCTAGGAGAACATAGTGCTATGTATATCATCCTAACTAGCGCCTCGTTTCGGACTGGCGTATCATTTACTATCACGTGAAATGAAAAAAAAAATAGTCCACTTACTTATCTGACTGTACTCGATGCAGTATGTAGCCGGTGAGTATACCCATAAGATACGGAGTGATCTTCATATGAGTTTTAATATAAGCTTCTTTGAAATAAAAGTTCGTTGCGAAGTCCGTGAATTCCCTTGAAAAGTGATGTTAATTTAACTAACGGATTGATAATATAAAAAAACTATTAAAAAAGTAATTACACTTGAATGTTTTAAGTAAACTAAATACCAGTTAAAATTAGTGGACTAATACAAATAAGTAACCAGTTTATTTTTATACTGCTATATTATTTCAACCTGTTAAACTTCGCTGTTATTTTTAACACAAATTTGCTAATCAGCAAACTATCAAATCACCGCCATATGAACCCGCACCCTATCGATGTGGGGTTGTTTGAGGTAGACCTATGTCCAGTCGTGGATTTCTATCGGCTGATGATGATAAGCAAACTGCGATAAAATTCACAAACTGTGTATAAAGCTGTTACAATATTGATAAAAAAAAAATTACTAGCGTACTTTGCGTAAAACAACAACGTCGGGTCCAATCGATCCCTATAGGTTATGTAGGAGGGGATGGCGAGGGAGATGAAAGTGGTTAGCGCCAAAAATACACTGCCCAATCTTCGCCATCTCCACATGCTGTAGATGAATATTGGGGCCACGAAAAACAATTGGGTGTCTACAGCGAGGTACCAGGATTGGAACATACACTGAAAGAGAACGAATCACATATATAATATAGTATACATATACATACAACTAAAAATTTAATTATATAAAAGAATCAAGATAGATTCTAATAGTTCTTCTTATAAGCCTGATAAACCCTACTGCTGGACAAAGGCTTCCGTCAAAGAGCTTCGTTGAGAGGGAATAAAGCCTTAGCACCACCACACAGGCCCAGTGCGGGTTAATGAGTGGTGAAGCCTCGTTTGTTGTTATCAGGGAGCACCACGTGCAGGTGATGTTGACTTGGACTCCATAAGATGTTGGACGGACCCCCTAACTCCCTTCTCATCTAATAATTTATATATGGTATTTCTATGTATATTAAACTCCCTGTGGTTAGGTACCACCGCAACGCCTATTCCTGCCACCAAACATTACTATAGTTTGAAAGACGCTGTAGCTGATGAAATCACTGAAGTAACAGAACCTATCGATGTCTGATGATAAAGCAAACATTGTAAACTGGAAATGGAAATAAAAATGTTATAAGTTATCCTTATTTATGAGAGAGGGATGAAAGAAGGAAATAGACTGGAGAATGATATGAGAACTGTAATGTGTGAGGAAAAGGTTAAGAAGAAAGAAAGTAAGACGGGTATGAGGAATACGGAAACATATGTGATACTTAAATTAAGATACTAAGAAGAGAAAAAAAGGGCCCCAGCCTCACACAGCTAGGAGTAACGAAATAAAAAAAAATCGATGACTCAAGGTGACAAGCACAATGTAGTGCTGTGTATATCATGCTAACTGGCGTCACATTGTTATAAGTGAATGTATCACATACCAACGTCGAATAAAAAAAATAGTATACTTAAACATCCCTCAATTATATTAAATCCACCAACCCGTATTGGACCAGGGTGGTAGGGAATTGCCCAAATCCTCCGATATGAATCCGTACAAACGTAAAGAACTCTAGGCGAGGTCTTTGTCCAGCAGTGGACGTCTATCGACTGATGATAATTAGAGATTTTTAATTCAAAGAAACAACGAGACGAGCGGCATATTCACTTAATGGTAAATGATAAGCTGGAGACATGACATAAGAATAAAGAATAAGTTAAGTCCGGATACCCCAGTACTTTCATTTGTTACAAAGCCCTTCAAACTGGAACACAGTAATGTCTGCTCACTACTGTTTGGCGGCAATAATAGACGCTGCGGTGGTGCCTACCTATACGGTCTAAGACAACAAAGACCTGCCACAAATAATCCCTTGTCTAACTCATATCCTACTTTAGCAGATGGGATAAGAGTTAGGCAAGGGTTGACAACCCTTCGATGGATGTATTTTAATTGCACTCACTATTTGATCCGTTTTAATGTAATTGTTTATGTACAGTATGTTCGCCCACCACGCGTCCATGCAGCGTTCCTGCTCTAGTTGCATTCGCTCCTTCCATAGCGGCCCTTCGCCTATTTTCGGCAACCAGGTCATGTAAAACAAAATAACTACTGCATACGCCGGCGTCACCCTGAAAAACAATAGCATAGAAATTAGTCGAAATTTAAAAATACCGACAGACTAAATGTATAGATAGACAAAATATATTATTGCAACAACATCATGATGTTCATTTACTGATGGTAGATCTCTGATGCCGAAGACTAGGAAGGTAGGTAGGTAGGACAGACGACAAATAGTACTGTCCAAATATTATTATGTTCCCGTTCGAAAAGCGCTTTAACTAGTGGAATTACCGGGGTAACGAGACTCAACATAGGTCTCAAGGCGACTTTTTAACCATCAGATGAACGTCCCGCTCGTCTCGTCGAAAAAAAAAATGAAATGTTTTTGATTTTATTATCATTTCTGATTTCCACACAGATGATGAAAGATATTATTGAAATCCTACAAATTTTGCTAAATATTGAAAAAATTCATGCCTATATAGTGAGCGACGTGAAAATTCTTTATCATGAATATACAGTTTTTATAGAGTGGCCGATGGAGGCGATTTTGTTGATTCCTTTTTTGTTGAGAGGACTTCAAAGTACATCTCAACAACCGACGTTTCGATAATGATGGGATAGATATGAATCGTAGAGATTTTAAAAATACTGAAGGATCCTTTGCACTAGAGTCTTAGCTTTTATCTTTAAAAAAGCAGAATAGTTTCATAAGTATCGGAAACGATAAAAAAGCAATTGTTTTCAATTATTTTAAAAATCTTTCTGTTTCATAATTTCTGTCTACTATCATCATAAACGCGTCCCGTTTGATTACTACTTACAGCACAATCTGAGCCACTTAAGGGACTAGTCCCTGATAGTTAGGTTACGAAAACTAAAATGGGGGAAGGACTAAAATATCCAAAGCGTTTCTAGTATCTACGAAATAAATAACCTGATTATTGTTAAATGCAATTAGTTGGATCCTTTGAACAGAAAGCCCCCAATCAACGGCCCCTAAGGCGCACCTAATCGAATTAATTCCTCACTAAATCTGAATTAATCAACCCGCCAATGTTTCGAAGTCAATGTAGTTAAGTCTATGTATTTGCAGAGCGTTCGATGTTCCTGCCTTTCGAATTCATTTCGGCTATTGATTAAAATTCAAACGAGTTACAGAAGTCCTCAAAATTCAAATTGGACTCTACGTAACTAATAATTAACTCAGAGAATCCTTAACTAATACATATCACTGTAATAACTGCTAAACAATTGAGAAGGAAAAAGATAAGAGAAAGCAAATGTAATTTTTAAAGAAGCGAAGAAATTGTATAACATAAGAAATGTTATTATGAAGATAATCACTGAGTAAAGAAAAAAAAGAAATAATATTGTAAAACAATTACAATAGACTAGTTCTGAAATATATAACGAAAAATGTAATAGAATAATAGAAATGGACAGTAATAGAATAAGAAATGTAGAGAAAGATGAGAGGCGAGGAGTACTAGAGAAATAAGAGTAGACAGAAAGGTATGAGAGAAAATGTGATGAAGGAAAGAGGAAAAGAATGAATGAAAATGTGAAGATTAAAAGTTAGAACTGAAATGTGAATAAAACAAAGCCCACAAAGCAGGATAATGCTGTAAACAAAAACAACAGAGAACAATTATGTAAAGGTCGGATCAGTCTTTTAAACTCCACTAAAGCTGTTCAGTTTTGAACTTCAGAAATGATATGGTTTTAAAATTACTTTTAAATTCAAAATTTCCGACATAAATAATACGAATAATAAAACTTGTACTGTAAAGTACAAAAGTTTATAATTTTAATAAATAAGAGCACTAATCATAATAATATCAATAACAAAACAAATATACACGATAGCAGTACTAGAATTTTAGATAACGGAAACAAGAGTTCCTGTTTAGTATAACTAGAAACAGATGATAATCAGCAAGAAGTTGACCTGATTATTTACAATAAAACAAAGACAGACAAAGTAGTTTTTTACTTAAAGTATTTGATGAAACGCTGGGGAAGGATATAATAATTAAGGATGAACCTGTTAAATTTAAAACACGTCTATTCTTGCGTAGAAGTTGGAATATAAAACCTTTACCTTATGTACCGAAATAATAGAATCGGCAATACGTTCACTTTGCCTCTACGTTTGTCGAACTCTAAAAGTAACAGGCGACAGAAAAGGAAGGCGCTCAGCATCAGGAATGTGTCCACTAGCAGGGTGTTGCTCAACATGAACGAGTTAGCCGGCTCTCGTATCAACTGGAACATAACACAGATATTGCCAGCTTTGAATTACGAAATCATTGCTTAGAAATAGATAATTCGTGATACATTGGAAACATTTCATTCAAACATGAAAATCGGATAAAACTCAGAACTTGATGCTAAAGTAAAAAAATATTATGAAATATGAAGATTGAAAGCTGGAAATGAAGAAATGGTTAAGGACAATAATAGGATGTTACATATTAAGGTGTTGATAGGATGCATTGTGCTGTTAATCTAGAAAGCTTCCAGAAGGAGTTCATGTGTTGATACGTCTTGTAATAATAAGTATTTACTATCAGGCGAACTTCCTGTTCTCGTCCTCATTTCGTAGATTAATAAAAAAGGATTATCAGAGGAAGTTACCGAAGATCTCCGTTAAGAGAGACCGCCCATCTAGGCAACAAAATTAGGACCTCCTCTTATTTTTGCCGCAAAACAGTAATGTGCAAATATTACTGCGTTCCAGTTTGAAGACTGCTGTAGCTAGTGTAATTACTGAAGTAACGAGACTCAACATTTAACCTCAAGACGAAGAGCGCAATGTGGTGGTTTGTATACCATCTAAACTAGCGCCACGTTGTTATGGACTAGCTTATCACTTACCATCAGGTGAACGTGCCGCTCTTCTCGTCACTTAATTACATAAAAAAAAAAGTTAATGGAGTTGATGAGATATAAAACCAGATGCCGACTCACCCTGTCCCACGCCTCAGCGTCCATAACAGGACCGCTGCCGATAAACATGCAAGCGTGGCCGGCTACTATAAAGATCATAGCGATCGACTTGATTCCGGATATACACTCCAATCCCAGGCCATTGTTCTGTTTCGTCGATATGATCTTCTTCGTATTATTGATAATGGAGAAGGAGATGACGAGCTCGTGCAATAGGCTGCGTTTGCTTCCACCGATCGCAATTGTGCATATTTCGTAAACAGTACACAGAACGAGTATCACAACAATACCCAAAATGAACGACCTGTAAATAAATCAAAATCTGAAGACATCAGATAATCGATGATATCATTTTAAACCTGAAAAACAATCATGAAATACACACAAACAGATAAACAATAGAACAATTATGGATATACTCTATGTATACAGTAATAATTATCATCATCATCAGCCGATAGACGTCTACAGCTGGACATGGGCTTGCCTTAAAGATCTCCACGTCGATCGGTTCTGAGCTTAATTAATTGGTTCCTTAATTTGGGGGGATTAGTGCCATTTACCACCACGGTGGCCCAATGCGGGTTGATGGGAGCCAGTGCCTCATTGCTTATTTAGTAGGGTACACCACGAGAAGCTAAGACATATCTTCTCGTCCAATATACCGCAGTGTCTCAAGACAAAAGTCTTTGACCAGTGTGTGTTGCCAGCGATGAAATACGGAGCAGAGACGTGGCCGCTTACTGTGGGCCTTGTCCGCAAGCTTAAGATTGCCGAGAGGGCGATGGAGCGAGCTATGCTCGGAGTTTCCCTGCGAGATCGAATCAGAAATGAGGAGATCCGCAGGAGAACCAAGGTCACCGACATAGCTCGAAGGGTCGCCGTCGCAAAGTGGCAATGGGCAGGGCACATAGCTCGCAGAACCGACGGCCGTTGGGGCAGAAAGGTTCTCGAGTGGCGGCCACGTACCGGAAGACGTAGCGTGGGCAGACCCCCCACAAGGTGGACCGACGACCTGGTCAAGGTCGCTGGCAACCATTGGATGCGGGTGGCCCAGGACCGGTCTAAGTGGAAATCTTTGGGGGAGGCCTTTGTCCAGCAGTGGACGTCTTCCGGCTGATTGGATTGGATTGGACCACGAGAAGATAAGGTTGGCTTGGGTCCCATCAGTTATTGTGCGGAACCCCTTACACCCCGTAATTATTATAAGGCATGACTTTTAAACTTCTTATGAAAATGTATTATAACTCAGATTTTTTTTTTTTTTATACTCATTCCTCTGCGTATGTCGGGTCAGGGCCTTTATTTTTATCATTTATCATCATTTTCGATACTTATTTTATACAGTTTTTCCTACATACTCTCCTTCCACACTTTCTTATCTATCATTATCTTTACCGATACTTATCTTTCATGCCTTATAATCTCCTCCTCTTTTCTTGCATTCTACATTCCATTCCTTCTTTCATACCTCTCGCTGAGTGAAGACACCGTCGCCTCGTCATTTCTGGAACAGTTCTTCCAGGCTGTAATAATTCATCTACTTTTCGTCTTCCTTTTTATTTGTTGAGCTTATATTTATTTCTTTGGTTTACTTTTACATTTACATTTTATTATTTACATTTACATTTTACGATTTATTCTTATTTATTACAGTTTTCATTACTTTTTCACAATATTTTATAAATATTTGGCGACTTTCGTCCTCACTCATCAGAGAGGCAACCGCTCCTGTGTCTAGTTTTGCTCCTGTATATAATTCCAGGTCCGCTCTCTCTCGCCCGAATAAGGGACAGGAGAGCAGGATGTGCGCCACGGTCTGGTCCACCTCCGGGTCACAGGGGCACGCGGGACTCTCCTTGAGTTTGAACCTGTGGAGGTACTCGGAGAATCCCCCGTGCCCGGTGAACATCTGGACCAAGACCGTGTCGAGCTCGATCTGGCTAACTCTGATATTACAATGACTTATCATGCCTTCTGTTTACTATAATACATTATATAAAGGATGTACCTTACGTATGCATACCACCGCCTGCAGGTGGTGCACCCTGCTAATCAACAAACGAAGGTCTGCCTCCCATCAACCCGCATTAGGCCAGGGTGGCAGGATATCCTCCCATATGAACCCCTCCGCAATCGATGTGTGGAATCTTTGGGAGAGGCCTATATCCAGCAGTGGATTTTTATCAGCTGATGATGAATATATAAATATTTTCCAAACTGGTATAAGATATTTTTAAACGTAATACTTCATATACGTATTGAACCCTAAATTACAGACGTAATTTATTTAAACGATCGGTTAAATTATTCACTACAACTAAAACCTTTTACTAGAGTCAGTTTCAACAAACTATTGTTAATACAATTTAATTAAATACAAATTTCCATACAAAATTCTGTCTTATTTCAAACATTTCTCTATAATACAATTACTGATTGTAGCTCTATGTTGCCAGAGACCGTCTAGGTGAATGCCAAAGCAACCCCTTTTTCTGCTACCAAACAGTAATATTCAAACATTACCGTGTTCCTATTTGAAGAGCGCTATAGCTAGTGTAATTACTGAGGTAATGAGACTTTACATCTTGTCTCTGGCGAGGAGCGCAATGTAGTACAGTGCGTACCATCTTAACTAGCGCCACGTTGATATGGACGGGCGGATCACTTACCATCAGATGAATGTGCTGCTAAAAAAATATTATTACTACTAGTAAAATTATGGTCCAAATTAAGTTTTCATTATAATACTTGTTTGTGGTTAGGTTTAGTTAAAAAAAAAACCTGAAAGAGGTTACTTTTATATACTTACAAGTAAGCAATATCCATAGTGTTGATAGCGATGGGACGTCTAGTGTAACAATCTCGCTCAGTGACCACCACAGCGGTACCGTTGCCGACGGTATTCGTCAGAACTGCACCAACAAACCTCCCCACCGCCCTGGCGCTGCAAGAGCTTGGTACACAGACCGCCCATCGAAGGGTTTCACCACGCCCGAAGCGACCCTGGAGAATCAAAATTATATTGAAGAATAGGTATGCCATATACCGTGATCAACTTGTCTAATATTTATAAGGTCAATATCACTAAACAGTATTGTCCAAGCTTTACCGTGTTCCGATTTGAAGGATGCTGTAGATAATGAAAATGCTTTTCATTCTATGAAGCAATGAACCAAGGGACACGTTCACCTGATGGTGAAAGGTATGCCTGTCCATAACATAATAGAATTAGCAAGGATGATATACAGAACACTACATTGTATTTTCCGCGTTGAGACATAAGATGTTAAATCTGGATACCCCAATAACCTCGCTGGCTACAGCACTATTAAAACCATCACAGTAATATTTGCACACTAGTGTTTGTCAGGTGATATAGGAACTGCGGGGGTACCTAAACGGTCTCCGGCAACAGAGACCTACAACTAAACGTACTGGGGTCAATACCCCAGTATGTTTAGTTGTAGTAGTCTCATGAATAAACATCTTATGTCTCAAAGCGATGAGTACAATGTGGTGCTGTGTATATCATCCTAACTACCATCAGGTGAGCATCTCCTAAATATAGTTCTAATAATGAAACATTAAATATTCATACTTTCATTTCATGAATTAAAAAAATGTATATGTATGGTCCTGGTGATTTTCCAAGCGATGTAATATATGTGAACAGATAATATCCATTATCATCATCATCAGCCGATAGATGTCCACTATAGGACATAGGCCTCTTCCAATTTCTCCACATCGATCGGTCCCACGTTGCTAGCATCTAGTGGATTCCTGCAATTTTCACCAGATCGTCGGTCCACCTTGTGGGAGGTCCCCCAAAACTATCCATATATCCATATGTCCCAACAACAATTTCCTATGGTATTTAAAATACTCATATAATTTAACCAAATGATAAAATGCTGTTCATCCTTCAACGCTGCGTTTCATTAACACAACGGATCAGACCTAAAAAGCAATTTCGAATTCCTCACTCGATCGAAACCACATAAAAGGCTTTTATTACCTTTTTGACTTCCTCTCCGTGGCTCCATTTTATTGTGGCGAGGCAGTACTCGCCTTCGACCCCGATGTACGCCTCCTCCGGCTCGTTGATGCCCACACACTCGTCGAAGTTGCCGAGGTGGTACGAGGAACCGAAGAGCAACCCCTGCGGCGATTTCGCTGATGCATCGAACACTGAAACAAATTAATATTTTAACATCCCCATTAGAAAAAAGATAAGCTCTTTTTACCACACAGATTTAAGATACCTTCTATATAAGTGTTATAATGATGGCACTGTCTCTTACCCCCAGCATATCGCAGGGAGCAGTGTAGACCTAAATTGTGAAGACATTTGTTAAGGAGGATCTAGAGTTAAAGTACGAGACGAAACATAATGGTAAAATTAAATGGCTGCTCACAACGAAGGGTAGTTAAACGTCCTCCCTATTTTCTAGCCTGAAGACGACCAATTTTTCTATAGATACATTTATACATCTAATAGTTAATAAAACTAAAATACTCCATTCGAACAAGAACTAGAAAAAGACTGAGAAACTTATTTTGATTTCATAAAAGAGTATGGTTTAATTTAGTTTTTAATTAAATTAAAGCTTTTATAGAAAAGAAATTTCTTAGTGTATTTTTAATACAAAAAAAGGGTTTAACATCGAACCATCCCCTAAAACCCAGACGATATAGACAGACTAATCTATACTTTCTTTGAACTTGTTATAGCACTATTTTAGTAGAAAACTAAATAATTTAGCTTCAATTTTTTTTTTTTTTTTGTTCAATAAATCGACCAGAGGATCGGGACGTTCACGTAATAGTAAGTGATACGCCTGCCCATAACAATATGGCGCTAGTTAGGATGGTATACACAGCAACACATTATACTCGTCGCATTGAGACAATATGTTAAGCTTCGTTCCTCTAGTAGTTACACAAGCTACAACGCCCTTCAAACCGGAATACAGTAATGTTGGCACACTACTGTTTGTCGGCAGGAATAGGCGCTGCGATAGTAGCTGCTTATTCTTTTATTATCAGGGAAGAAATCTAAAAGGATACCGTGCTTCTGAGAAGACAAGGTCATGTGGGTATTTTTACCCACTAAAACCTCATGAGTGGTCATCTTAAATGAGTTATGGGAAGCCCTGGGGTCTCCTACGGAACACAGCGGTGCCTCCTCGGCAGTCTCGCTTTGGTACGACAAGCACTAGACCACCTCGTACTCGTTCGTTCCGGGAACGCTAGTGGACTATCAGGGCCTCCACCTTCAAAGCCCACGAACCCGGAACGGTGGCGATGTTCAATGAATATTGTAATAAATTCAATAGGAAATCGTATTGAATATGAAACAACAATCAGGTTTCTTAATACATTGGGTTTTGTTTTCACTTAATTCTGTTGTGACGTGAATGTGGAAATTGGTACGGTTTAAGGGGAAGATATTAATGGTGGATTTGTGGTTGGACTCTGATAGAACAGTTTCGTTATAAAGCCGGGCACATAATGTACTCGGAAGCCGTGTAGTTGTCCATCAATCTTCGGGAGCTCTTTGTTAGACAAAAGTACAATGATACCGCGCGGCGTCCGTAGTTACGGAAAACGGCTTAGTCCTCGCGCTCGTCCTCGCCCGTAATGGTTTCCTCCTGACATTGACGTAGCAGATGAGGACGATAATTTCTTTTCTTCAGCTAAATTAGCTTTTGTAAGATTTACCGACGGGCTTAAGGGGATCTATTGACTGAATAGAGTACCCGGAATAAGTTACCGCCGCACAATTTAGTCTTTATTTAGGCAAATGGTCCTTTCCTATAAAATAGAAGTTTCCAATTTTTTTTAACCAACCACTTTCAGAGTTTAACTAGTTCCAATAGACCCCCTGCAGCTATAATACATTTCTGTTATATTCTAAAAGCTATACAAAAAATGTGAACGGATCTATCCCCGTCCAAGCTTTCATGTACCCCAGGGGTCTACTTGTACCATTTGGAACTGGCTCTATACTCAGAAAAGATTGTGGTCTTTTTTTTACACGATACATATACCCCATATTATGGTCATGAATGGTCAATTTAAACCGGTGATGGGTCTCTATTGCCGGACACCGTATGGACAGGCCACGCAGCATCTATTCCGCTACCAAACATTACTGTGTCCTAGTTTGAAGGGTGTTGTAGCTAGTGAAATTACTGGGGTAACGATACATATCATCTTATGTATGGCTACTAGCACCATGTGGTGCAGTGTATATCATAGCAATTAGCGCCACATTGTTATGAGCAGGCGTATCACTTATCATCAGGTGAGAGTTCCGCTACGTCAAATATAATAATATCAGTGATTAGTTAACTAACCTTTTTATTTAAGCTTTACGAACATTTATAACTACTGACATCGTTAAAATCAATTTTATATGACGATTTAACTAAAAAAAAAAAAAACTATAAAATAAACATTTGTGTTTTGTTACTTTACAGAAAGTATAGAGCCCACGTGAAAGAAAGTGATTGCTGTTACTCATTGAATACCAGTTGAAGAGTGTCAGAAAGTCTCGAAGGTCTTATTAGTTTAGAGATACACGATACTTTAATAAGAGTGTTGTGCTTTTCTAACTTGTTCTATTACTACTTGAGGTTATTATCAGTTATTTTAACTGAATTTTAAAAGATTAACTGTTCATTTTCTCATTAAAAATCGAAAGTGTTTAAATTAAACTATTTGCTAGGAGCGGTTATAAATAAACTTACCAGGTTAACCGGTTATTCAATCCATATACAGATAAAATAACCAAGATAATCTATCTGGTGGGAATCGCGATAATCTACTGGATGCGAACAACGCCGGACCGATCGATGTGGAGATCTTTGAGTGATTCTTATGTCCAGCAGTGGACATCTATCAGCTGATGATGATGATGATTATGAAGAAAGATAATAAACTGATAGTTTCTTTCATAAACATTCGATTCAATAACTAAGTTCTTGACTTTTAGCAGCGCCGTACGTTTAGCTTATTTCAAAAGTTTCCAAGCTGCACTCCGCAAGTTACTATGGGAGTAGTGCAACATAAATTAAGCTGAATGTGAGATAGAGACGAGATTAAAATGAAAAATGGCCGAGTCAATTTATAGCGGACCGTGTAAGTGAAATATTTAGATTTTCGTATAAACATACAACTAACATTAATCTATATATATAAACCTTTTTTATATAGAACTAAACTATATGGAGATTATGTATTAAAACTGCCTTTTGTATGTATTGGTTGTAAGGATTCCCACACAACAACTCACGGGATCCAACCCTCACCGTCCCATGGTGCACCCTGGTAATCAATAAACGGGCCTCTGGCTTCCACCAACCCGCATTGGATCAGCGTGGTAAGGAATCATCCCACATGAATCTCTACTCGATCGAAGTAGGAATCTTTGGAAAAAGCCTATGTCCAGCAGTATACATCTATCAACTGATGATGATGATGATTCTTCTTTTTCCTCCTTCCCTTTTCCCAGCTATGTGAGGTCGGCACAGTATGTACTTCTCTTCCATATCCCTCTATCAGCCGTCATATCGAAATTCACACTCTTCTTACAAATGATTATGATTGTATATCTATTTATATTGTATGTTCTCTTCTTGTTTGTTTATCAGAAACTCAATAAAAAAAGTATGAAAAACACTTTTCGTTATTAGTATCAATTTTTTTTATATTATCACGTCTTTTTCCCAGTAGGGGTATTTAGAGGTGAATAAACACCCACTTTTCGAACGATGTGGTCAGATTAGGTCCCATGTAACAGGGAGCGAGCCTGTTGCCACTTTATAGGGCCAACACACACACACAAAGATGATTTCAGTGTGCGGGTTTTCTCGCGATTTTTTCACCGTTTGTATCTCCCTGTTGTAACTAAAGTTCACAAATGTACATAACTTAAATATTAAGTAGGTACATGCCGAGATTAGAACCTGCGACCTTCGGAATGGAAGCCGCACGCTCTAACCATAAGGCCAGCGAGCTACGATTAGTATATAGAACGAGCTATTAGTATCAATAACCTATTAATAAACAGGTTAATTATTTACATTAAATTAAACAGTAATTTATTTGTTTACTTTTAAGCATTGTTACAAAGAGATTGTTAAAAAAATGGTTGAAGTATTAAACATATGTGTGTATATATACATATAAATATATACTTATGTATATATATATGTATAAGTATTTTATTTGTAGAAAGTCTCTCTTACTAAACGCTATCCAGGTAGGTACCACCGGAGCTCTTCTCTGCCGTTGAATAGTAGTATGCAAACATTACCGTGTTCAGTTTTGAAGGGCACTGTAGCTAGTGAAATTACTGAGGTAACGAGACAACACCCTATATCTCAAGGTGACGAGCACAATGTGATGCTGTGTATCATCATAACTAGCAACAAGTATGTGCGTATATCGTCGTTTCAGTAAATAAAAAAGATCGATAATTAAACAGTGGAAACTGTATCTTGTGATAAATCTATAACTTATAAAATATTCTTGAAACATATGATTACCACTGGGAATTAACTTAAACTTAAAAAACAACATTCATATGAAGTAAGCAGAATTCAATTCTCATGAATTTCAATTTACATTTAATTTACATGCAGATTTATTCAGGCACGAGACAGGAACAGCTAGAGCTCGTGATATAAGATTCTAATTCATTATTAAGCAGACGAATGCATTAACATAATATCCCTTAAATATATATTAATGCTGGTGGTAGGTCTCTGTTGCCGGAGACAGTCTAGTTCAAGGTAGGCTTAGGCTTCTTAGACTGTGATACCTATACCTCCGCAGGTCCTTTTTTCTTTCGATAAACAGTAGTGTTCCAGCTTAAAGAGCGTCGCATAGACGAGCTATAGACGTTAGTATAGACGAGCGCAATGTGGTGCTGTGATTACCATCCTAACTAGCGCAGCTAGTAGAATAAAGAAATATTTTTTTGAATTTTATATATACTCACGAATCAGCGATATATCTTAGGTTACAAAAATAATATGCTACAATTTTTTTTTAATCGATAAGTCCCGCTCTAAAACTCATAGGACCCATGCCAACCTCACCTGCTCTTAGTACATCAACAAACGAGGCTCTGGTTTCCACCTACCCGCGTTGGACCAGCGTGGTGGGTAATAGTCCAAATCTCTCCAAAAGAACCCCTATAAGCGTGGAGATCTTTGGGGGAGGCCTATGTCCAGCAGTGGACGCCTATTAGCTGATGATGACGAAGCTGGCTGACCGCTGGCGAGAAAAGGATCAACTATTTCCTCTCTTGAGGAATATACGATAGATAGATATCGTATGTGAATGAAAGAGAGAAGATAAGTAGTTGACCTATCCATAAAAACTAAGCAGGGATAAGGTAGTTCCAGACATACAACGCTGGAGTCCTCATGTGTCGGTAACCAAGACCTACCTTGGGTCACTGACAAGACAAGACATTTTAGTTCCCAATGTCTCAGTAATTTCACTATTTTTTTATTCGACGAAGCGAGTCAGTTCATCTGATGGTAAGTGATACAATTGTCTATAACAACGTGGCGCTAGTTCAAATAATATACACAGCAGCTCATAGATTCACCATGAACTATGAGATGTTAAGCTTCGTTATCTCAGTGATTTCACTAGATAAAACGCCTTTCAAACCGGAACACAGCAATGTTTGCACACTATTGTTCGGAGACTTCAATAGCGTTGATACCTACCTAGTCTCTCTCTGGCAGCAGAGACCTACCACCAGACAATATGCAATTTCATAACCCTGCACTTTGCTGTACGAAACAGTTTTCGGTTTCCACGAAGACACAAACAATATCAAAGTTTATTTACTACCGCTGCCCTCAAAGTCACTGAACAATCACTTCCGGTTCCGAAATGTTATTAAACTACATTATGAAGGGCTCAATAAATACTTTCAGTGGCAAACAAATTGAAACTTTGTATGTAACTAACCTTTGCGCGAATCTTAAGACCCGGTTTAATATTTAATACAAGGTTGACAGTAAAATTATAACCTTAAACTAATTACGGGTTTTCTTGATTATTATGAGTTATATATATTTTATTTGTATGGTAATTAATTGCAATGTAATGATTTAAAAACTCGTTAAACGTGAACGGATAAAACCTTCGCATTTGTTAACCTTAAATTGTAGAACTTAAGGTTATGAAATATAATCCGATGGTAATATCGCCAAAAAAAAGTAACCGTAGTATAAATGTAGTAGAAGTGTACTAAATGTAGTAAGTGGGTTTATCTTATTTTTCTTAAAATTAAAAAGAAATTCAAGCTTCTTAGTTACTACGGCCTTGTAGTATAGAGAATAACAAATAGGACTTAGATTACCTGTACCTATAAAAAGACGTATAATCTGGAAAAAGGGATATAGATAGTAAAAAATTCCTACCCCTATCCAAACTGTACTATATGTATACAGAAATTATTTGTTTTATTACAAAGAATTATTATTAATTATTACAAAGAAAATATTCTAAACTTCCTCAACTTCTCTGATATTTATATTGTATACATAATGTGAGAAATTTGCTGTTCCCCACCTGCTTTGCTGGCCGTAATATAAAATTGGACTGTAAATGACTTTCTATAGGAACCATTACTATAGCAACGGCATAATTGATACTAAATGAAAGTTTATTAGAAATTAAATCATGAAGGATCTATGAAATTCAAAAAAATAACTAACCTCTAATCATCCACAAATCATTCCGCGTCGGATGATCATATTCCCGTGTCGATACATTCACTAGTTTTCACGTGATTGGCGAAGATAGAAAACCCATATTCATTATATATATATATATATATATAGATAGATTTCTAAGAACGGATTTTACGAAATGTTACCCCTTAAAGCAGTTGCGGGGGTGTTACAGCCAGCAAACATTCGATGGAAATGGTTTGATCTTTGTATGGTAAAGAATTCTCTTCACTTTCGTGTAGGATGAGATTCATCTAATTAACTCTAGCGGAAGTATGGGTCCGACACTTGTGTCTTAATACCTCACAATCTTTATCGATTAAGAAGAAATAAAAAAAAAAAACAGAAGTATTAGCATAGTTCAACAAGGTAACCAATAATAGCCGGATCACGCTGCTTTTGGCGAGGGTTTTGATTCCTTTCCATGCCAATCCTGAACAAGAATTTCTGGAATATACTAAGCACGATTCCTGTATTACCTATAATCATCGTTTTTATTTTTTTTTATCCATTCAAGTGTTGAGGAGAACGGGACGTTCACCTGATGGTAAGTGACACGCCTGCTCATATCAACGTACCGCTGGTTACAATGTTACACTGTGCATTGTTACATTGCTCCACCCTGTGCTCGTCCCCTTTAGACATAAGATGTTGCGTACTGTTACCACAGTAATTACACTAGCTACAGCGCACTTTAAACCGGAAAAGTATTCTTTGCACGTTAGTGTTTGTCGGTAGAAATAAATGTAATGCGGTGGTACTTATACGCTCTCCGGCAACAGAGACCTACCACCAGTGACATATCCAACCACACCGTGAACAAAGTCGTGGGGCAATTGTCGTTTATTTCTGTCGATTGATATGACACCAACTGGCCCAGTTACGGGTCCAGTTACTGGAATTACTGCACACAACGTGCGTCGACTGGCGATGTAAAAATTTCACCGTACGCGACCTTGACCCTGCCGAGTACATTCATTTCGCGAGCAGACTGAGTAATGTTATGAAACGCGTTAAGTAAGACGATGCGTGGAATGAATATAAGCGGAAGAGGCTTTTTTTACAACAAAAAAAATTACCTTTTTTGTTTAATTAACGCAATTTGTTATTCATCTACACAGATACAAATAGCACTAGCTAAAAGCAAACGTTTTTTTTATTTAACAAAGCCACATAATGATCGTATGGTATACCTTGGATTAATGGCTATTTATAACATACATAACACAACATTCCACTCATACCCTTGAGATTATATCTTATTACCGTAATATTACTATAGGTATAACACTCTTCAAACCGGAACACGTTAGGCGATAGAAGGAAGCGTGGTGATAACTAAACGGTCTGTATGAGACCGTTGTTTTATATGTTTGGGAGAAGAGGTTCACTATTCAATGTAGTATGATGACGTCACTCGAATTTGTGATACTTTCACGGTTGTATCACATAAACAAGCGGAGCGGTCCGCGATTCCTTTGTTACCCAACCCCGAGGCTAGTCGAGCGCATTAGTAGTCCCGGCCCGATCGGCCTTCAGTTTCGACGCGAATGCCTAAGTAGACATTTGGGAGCTATGCCATATAGAAAGGGTTACCAGGCCAGCATGCAAAACCTTCGTTCGATTGGCGTAATGTTAACCCACTACATGTTTTTCTTTTCGTACAACAAGTAAAAACTTGAGCAAACTATATAATATTTATAAAAATAAATATTTGCTTTTCATGAGAAGTTTAACTCCTTCATTTTGATGGACAATATGAAGAGTTGCGAGTGTTACCCAACTCATCCCGCTTCGCAATAGACAGGATGAAAGGTGGTGAACTGATCTTCAACCTCCACTCTTCAGATAGGCATCTTAAGAAGAAGACGTACCTATAGTAATTTTATACTTTTTTTTTTCAATTTAACATGAACAGTATATTGTGAGTTGTATAGTCATCTCTCTGTATAGGAAATATTCAATGATCCATTGCCTAATCGGAGATCTCCGAAACTAACATAAATACTTAAAATGAAGTAGAGAGGTTACTTCTAAAATTTATATTTAAAGAAATTCCTTTTCCCAAAGACAGTTGGGGAACTGATACGACCAGGAAAGCGGAAGAGGAACAGCTATTTATTATATATGCTGCTGAGAAAGATCTAATGAATCTATCAAATTCTATAACGACTTACAAGCTATGAAGTTGTATAACGTATGAACATTTTTTTTAATGGTACTTAGTTATCATTATTTAGAATTTTTATACAGCAATTTTTTTTTTTCTATTCAAAGTTTAGTAACATGATATGTGTACTAACGTTTGAATGATTTACGATAACGTATTCAAATTACATGATGTCGTCAAAGTAGTCTCTGATTTTTATAATTAACATATTGAGAGATATAGTATATAAGTAATTATGAGAGATCCAGATGACATACTGTCCTTTATTCACTTTAAAAATATTTGTATTAAGCATTGAAAATGGCGGTTTTAATGCATTGACACTTCACAAAACAACCCCGCGAGAATACTAGACAGGTTATTTGGTTAGTTCCCCAAACCAGACATATTTGATATAATAATTTATGATACATATATACAATGATTGTGTATTATATATATAAATAAAATAATACTATACTTTTAATAACATAGTTATAAATTTTTAATACTAATATCTGCAAACTGTCTAAAACGTGAAAGGATAAAAAAGACGTAACTAGTCGAAGCTCGTCGCTGCGGGAGTTAATAATCGGTACATACATCTGGCAACACTGGCAATATGACTCATAAAAAATATGTATTAAGCTTTTAGCGACGGACAACACAGTGCAATCGAAGAGTTCAGTCTGTTACTGACGGACAATGTTATTGACCCAAATTGAATAATTTTACGCTTGGCTATAATTGCTTTTTATGGTATAGTATCGGCAGATGGTAACACTGTATCAACGGAAAATTTTGTTTACAAGTTGTAAATTTTATCAAGGCTTGTAATATAACAAAAAGCCTTATTTATTGCATATATAAATAATCTTAAACCTACCTCCCATTTCATCGAAAACTGCAAATATTATAACAAGCTTTAGTTGTTTGCTTTAGGGAATCTGTAGTTGTTAGCTGAACTCTTCTGTCCGATGAATATCAGCAATAATTGACAGAGATAGCGGTATATCAGTTTAATTAAAAAATTAATTATCATTTTTTTCTCATTTATTGCCGTACATTTTACAGAGGACGAAGCTAATGCCTCCTAATGGAGATAATATTCTCAGTTAGTCAACCCTTGGAGACATAATAATATTGCAGGCAGGTATATTAAATATTAACATACAATATGAAGAATACATAAATATAGGACCATATTCAAGTATCTTCAACGTTAATGAATCGTAATGGTTTTCTTTTAATGACTACACTATTTTCATTGGATGAATCAACTTTTCAATTCTACGAGAAAGAAGCCCTTTGATTTCATTCGAAAAGAAATCCACCGTTATTATACTATAAAAGGGAAAGCGATCACAAATATTAGGGAAACATGAAAATATCTATGACTGTATTAAACATAACAAGGGTTAGAGGGTGTGGTTATGCTAATACATACAAAATAAATAGGTTAAACATTATTCATATGTATTTTACGAGGTCCGCTGACGGAGAAGTTCTTATATTATCATCCATTTGAAATTGAACATGGGATTTGTATTTCATGACTACCTTCAGCCTCAAACAAGCTGTTTTTTTTTTTATTTATCCAAATATGTAAATGTGGTTATTGAAACTTCAGTGATATCCTCCTTAGGTTATTAACCATATGCCCTTGATTTTAATTGGTACTCAATTTTTGTTGAAAAGAAAAATAATACTAATTTGAAGATACAATTTGAATGCATGAGAACTACTCAAGTTCAACAAAACCATTTTAACTTTAATTGAATGTGATTGAAGTTTAGTTAAAATTAAATAAAAAAAAAAACTTCACATATATATTTTCTTTAAGATATATAATTTATCTATTATATAATATGTGATAATTTTGCTTATTCAGCTTGGGATCAGATTAGACGCGACTTATTTACATGGCACCTTAAACGAAGCAACGCACTCAAGTTTTGGTTCGTGTTTAATATAAATGGCGATCGAGTATCGTCATAGCCGTCTCCATGTTAGTGACCATTGCGGCTCGAGCTGGTATTCATGGTCTTTAACGAGGAATGATTTTGGTATGTGCATTTACGTTGTAATGCCGGACGCGTGCGGTATAGTCATTGTCTTGCGTAGATTGTTCTGGACCGGAGAGCTCAGATGACGTAGACCGCTCATGGTATATAATTGACCATTGGTGTATTTTGCTACATAATTGACCATACGTCTGTCTTCGTTTTCGGAAGCGGTATAACACACAGTAGTTTACAAAGTATATATATACGAACAAACAATATTTAAATATCTTATATACTTAAAAGCATATGAATGACAATATAAATAAACAGTCCGCTTTATATTCTTAGCTGGAACTAGCTTCCTGGTGGTAGGTCTCTATTGCTGGAGACCATCTAAGTAGGTCCGTAGCGCCTATTTCTGCTACTAAACAGCACTACGCAAACATTACTGTGTTCCGGTTTAAAAGGCGCTGCAGCTATTGAAATTACTGAAGTAACGACACTTATGTCTCAGGTGACGAGCGCAATATGCTGCTATATATATATCCTGACTATCGTCACGTTGTTATGAACAGGCGTATCACTTACCATCAGGTGAACGTATTGCTCGTCTGATCACTTAATCTAATTAAAAAATTATAATATATACTAATTAAAACTGAATAAATTTCTTTTATATATTATATTTAAAAACAAAGAAACCTTTTATCCTTCAAACTATTGTTGTATTGTACATTAATCGTGTGAAACTATTAGTCAATGTTTAATTACCCCAAATATAATTAATTAAAAAAAAAAAACAATTAAGCCTAATTCCAGGAAACGATAGTTTAAATTAAATCATCGTTTAATTTTTTTTTTTTGAAGATTTTATTTTCATCTTTTACTTGTAATCAGTATATATTGTTTGAGACCGCATAAGTAGGTATTATGTAAATATTACTGTGTATTGAAAGGCGTTATATTTAGTTAAACGACTGAGGAGCTTTTGAGTAAAAAGCTTTTATATGATCTATATAGTTATTCATTCGATTAAGCAACGGGATGAGAGGGATGATCACCTGATGGTAAGTGATACGCCCGCCCATAACGTGACAGTAGTTAGAATGATTATGCTGCAGCATATTGCGCTTTGCACCTGAGACATGAGATGTCGAGTCTCATTACCCCAGTAATTACACTAGCTACAACGCCCTTCAAACCGGAACATAATAATGTTTGCACAGTGTTTGACAACAGAAATAAACGCTATGGACCTAACTAGTGTCTCCAGCAATAGAGACCAGCAACGTCAGACCAGACAACAGACAGACAGACAGACCACAAGGCGGACCGACGACCTGGTCAAGGTCGCTGGCAACCATTGGATGCGAGTGGCCCAGGACCGATCTGAGTGGAAATCTTTGGGGGAGGTCTTTGTCCAGCAGTGGACGTCTTCCGGCTGATTGGATGGATAGATGAACCAGCAACGTCTATAATTATAATGTATCTATAATATTAATTAAATAATTAATAATAATAATTAATGATTTATTTATTTAAATGTCATAGAGACCTTAAGAAGAAGATTTATATCGAGTCCTAATGTAACGAGCACTATGCTATACTGTGTACATCATCCTAACTAGCATCGCGTTGTTGTGAGGAACCGATCACTTACTATCACGTGAACGTCGCGATCGTTGCGTCGCTTTGTCTAATAAAAAAAAAATCATTTTACGAAGCAAAAGAAAGAACTTCCCCACACCGCGATTTCAATTAGAAAAGATACACCATTGTTTGCTGTAATTCGAAATGCTGTATATAGGGTCAGTAAAGAAGCAACCTTTTGCAGCAGGTTCCGTTTTTTTTTTTTTTTTTTCTTAACTATAAAAGCAATTAGTAACAATCCGTTAAAAGCAGGTCCCTTGGTTATCTAAGAGCGGTGCCACGTTCATGGAGACACTTAATGGATTCAGTGTTAATTTTCACTTTACTCCAGCAGCTCCCACAATGCACTATGAAAAGAAAGCACAGAGTAATTTTACTTAGTGATAACTTATGAAAAATTTATTACATTACTTAAATGTTAATTCATGAAAAAGAAACTTTAATATTCTTGAAAGTGCTTTCAAGATTTTTCTAGAAAAAACTATTTTAATTGAAGCAATCTGTTATCATGATTGGTACTGGTGGGAGGTAGGTACCGGAAACCACCGGAGCAATTAATTCTACCGCCAAACTGCTGTGTGTAAACATTACTATGTTCCGGTTTGAAAGGCTGTAGCTAGTGTAATTACTGGGGTAACATCAACATCTTATGATGCAGTATATTCATACTAACTAGCGCCACTTTCTGGCTGGCGTATCAATCAGTTTAATATTTGTATATATGTTTAAATGAAGCAATAAATAAAAAATAACTAAAAACTCTTTGCTTTTAAGTTTCATTGTTTTAATACGCATTTGAATACATTGTTTGAAATATATTTAAAAAAAAACTACGTAATTTATTATCAACCGTATGACAGAGTAATTTTTAAATCTTGGTTTATATGAAATTAAAATGTATGCATACAAATATATACTTATAGTATATCTTAATTTATAGTATGAAAGATTTAGAAGCAAGTTTTTTGGACATGCTGGACATAGGCCTCCCCAAAGATCTCCACATCGAATCCTTCGCTGCCTGCATCCAGCTGCTTCCCACCCCCTTCACCAGACCCTCCAACCATCTGGTGGAGGGCCTGCCAACACTACATCTACTGGTACGCGATCGCCATTCGAGGACCTTGGTGGCTCTCGGCTGTCAGTCCTTCAAGCGATGTGTCCTATCCACTTGAGGCAATTTATTTTTTTTTAAATAAAGCATACAGACGGAGAAAGTGATACCGCATACACATGGGGGAGAAAATTTTTTTTTTTTAAATCAAAGTTATACAAAAAAGCGTATTTCTAATATTAAATATATGTTATAACAAAAATATTGGAAATAGAGAGTATACATCTTTATCTACCCCAGCGGTGCAGTGGTTAAACATTTGTACACGCAGGTCCGTGTTTTGATTCCGGGGTAACATTGTAAGTCTAATTACAAATTATTAGAAATTTAGCTTCAGTATTTATTACTTTAAAGATTATAGAGAGGATATATATGTGATTTGTAACTAATTTCATTAAACAATATATATACAACAATATACATACATACTTAATATGCATGTATAGGTTTGTTATATCACATAAGATACTCTTTAATTGGTTATATGTCTCTGTTGCCGGAGACCGTCTAAGTAGGTACTACAGCATCGCCTATTTCCTCTAAACACAGCTCTGGAGATATTACTGTGCTCCGGTTTGAAGGGCGCTGTAGCTATAGAAATTACTGAGGTATTGAGTTTTCACATATTATGTATGTGGTGATGTATATACCATCCTAACTACCACCACTTTGTTATGGGCATCGTATCACTTAAAATCAGGTGATCGTCCTGCTCGTCTAATCCTTTTGTAAAAAAAAAAAATGTTTCTTACATAAGTTAACAGGATAAACAACAGTTGATCGTAGTAATAGATAAAATACTGTATTACTAACAATTTATTCAGATTAGTTTGCAGATTAGCATATGAATTATCTTAATCTTGTTCTTTAATGATACATACATATAGCTTTAATAACATAGTAATTAACATAGTATATAACATAATACATAACATAGTATATACCAACTATGGTATATACTAACATAGGTACTGTACTAACATAGGATTAAAATTGCAAAGACATTCATTAGAAACTATAATTTCTGTAAACTACTACGAAAAAGGATAAATCCTTACCGACTTATTTTTATATACAATTAAACGACCACGAGTGGGACGATCACCTGATATTAAGTGATACACTCTCCTGTAACTACATGGAGCTGGTTAAATGATACACTGCACCAGAATATCCTCTTCGCCTTGATATATAGGATGTTGAATCTCGTTACCGGTAATTAAGTTAGCTACAGCGCCCTTCAAACCGGAACACTGTATATTTGTACACTGTTTAGCCGCAGAAATAGGAGCTGCGGTGGTACCTATACGAGCTCCTTACGACCGATTACCACCAAGTTTAGCCCGTTCCGAACAATTTGTGTTTTACTAGGAAATCAACGAACAAGCACTTGATTATCATTGGAGGTAAATTGTCTGGACTATTCTTGAGGAAGAAGGTCCTGATTCTCATTAATACTGACATAAATAGGTTTATTATTTATGAAACAAAAATAATAAATACTATGTCGTAGTCTAGACATTTGGAAACAATTGATAATGACTAAATAACATATTACTAACATCGATCTCATGACGTATGGAATCATATAAAGAGACCTTTTGTTCTGGTTTTGGTGGGGGTTATCTTCGAAAAGATACTCCATTTTTGGGGGGAAGTCAGGGTTATGTGGACATTTTTACCCACTAAAACCCCCTCGGTGGTCACTTTCAGCGATTGGAGAAGTCACGGGATCTCCGTCTGGAACAGAACCGCTGCCTCGCTAACGTTATGCTGGGCTAGCCCGTCCCAGGGTTTGCCTACAAGCCTCGTGAGTCCACTCAAAGACCGAAAACCACATCCAGCCATTGTCCTCCTCAGGGTCGTCCAGACCGCCAGCAACCTCGAAGGATCTTGTGTTAATTGTGGCTATATAGCGGAAGTTGAAGTAACACATCTGATGTCAATGTTTTTTTTTAATCAACGAGACCAGCGGGACGTTCATCTGATGGTGAGTGACACTCCCACCCATAAGAGCATGGCGTTAGATAGGGTGATACATACTGCACCACTTTGCTGTCCTCGCTTGAGCCGTAAGATGTTGAGTCTACTCTAAGGTGTCCAGTACCCCAATAATTACACTAGCTACAGCACCCTTTAAACCGGAATACAGTAATATTTTCATAGTACTGTCTGTATAGTCTGCAGCGACTGTTAGACGTAAACACTCAAAATTTGATGTAGATATTGATTCCACGAGGCAGACGTCAGTTAAGAGAGGGTACAAAATCCCTTCTCCAAAGGGTGATGCGGGGATGTTACTGCCAGCAGAGCGTAGGGGAACAGCTGGAAGAATTATACATTTTTTTCTCGTTTGTTATAAATTGGACATTTAATCATTATCTCCATACAATTTTTTTTTTAAATTTCATTATCTAACAAACGGATAAACAATCGAAGCAATCAATTTATAAAGGACATATAGAAATTCTAGAAAAGAAACCTGTTCCAAAACACTAAAAGCGTAAGTCATTGTTTATTTATAATATATATGTATGCGTGGGTGCGTCTGCGTGTTCGTGTGCGTGTATGTGTGCGTGGGCTTGTGCGTATGCGAATGCGTGTGCATGTATTAGTATGTGTATGCGTGTGTGTGGATGTGTGCTGTGTGCGAGTGTCTGCTTGTGTATAAGTGTGCGTGTGCATGTGTCGTAAGTGAATGCGTGTGTGTGTATGTGTGCTGTGTGCGATTGCTGTGCGTGTGTTCATAAGTTTATGCGTAGGTGTGTATGTGTATCTGTGTGCGAATGCGTGCATGAGCGCGTGTGTGTGTGTGCGTCATACATTGGTTAAATTGATGGAAACCGTCTAGGTACGTACTACCGCATCGCCTGTACTGCCGCAAAACAGTACAGTGCAAACATTACTGTGTTCCGGTTCGAAGGTCGTTGTAACTACTGAAATTTCTGTAGTAACAAGGCCTAACATCTTATGTGTTGAGGCGAAGGGCGTAATGTGATGCAGTATATTATGTTAACTAGCACCACGTTGTTAGACAGACTTAAAATCATCAGGTGAACGTTTCGCTCATAGAAAAAAAAAAAAAAATATATAAATATATATTATTACGACGACAATAAATATCGTAATTATATTTGACATTCTCTTTAGTCTTTCACTCGAAATTATTTATTACTACAATTTAGCATTAAACTGATTGGCAGTAATAATTTATTACAAACGTTGATAAATTATCAATAATATATTATTAGCGAATAATTTACCTGCAATAATTCATACGAATTAGATATATGTATGTACAGAGGATTAAAAAATGCCACTTCAACATGAATATGTTACCATGGTAACCACTATAACATAAAGACAATATATAAACTAACCATGACCTAAATCATTTAACTACTAGTTAAATGGGTCTATAACACTTGTTAATCGAATCGTCCTGTGTACAGTTAAAAACTAACAATATTTTACTTATATATACTTAAGTTATTTTTACTAAGTACACAAATTAAATAGATATATAATATATATAAGTATAATACAAGTCTTTTTTTAATCTGCAAAGCGATGAGAGCAACGAGACAATCATCTGATGGCAAGTGATACACCTGACATCGTGGCATTAGTAAGGATATATCAGGACCATACAGGGCTCGACATCAGACATATGATCGTCTCGTCACTTCAGTAATTGTTCTTCAACGCCCTAGAAACCGGAATAAAGTAATAGCACAATGCTGTTTGGCGGCGGAAATAGGAACTGCGGTGGTACCTAACTAGACAGTCTCCGATAAGAGAAACCAGTAAAAACATAAAAGTATTATTTGCTCTATACTTACGTAAATGGTTATAGACCATTTGCAGCTCAGAAATACCACAGCCTACAAGACACAAAGGTAACAATGATAAAGTGTCAATTGCCATATTATCTATATATGGTTATAACAAGTGGTAGGTCTCTGTTGTCGTGGAGAGATCATCTAGGTAGGTATCAGCTACTATTATCGCTATCAAACAGTAGTGTTCGAACATTAACTTTTCCGATTTAAAGGGCGTTGTAGATAATGAAATTACTCATAACGAGACACCATCTTATATCTCAAGGGGGCGAGAACAATGTGATGTAGTGTAAATCATCCTAGCGCTATGTTACTGCCAGGCTTATTGTCACCTTCGTCTCGTCGCTTCGTAAATTAATGAGTTCGCTTCGTAAGTTAAAAAGATATAGTATTTATTAATAAGTACTAAAAAACTAATCCTGAATAATTAATATCTTCCATCACGATTGCTAAAATTTATTGACATCAATTAAATAGCCTTAAATTAAGGTTTTAATTGACCCCAGCGGTCTTGAGGTATCATTAATTACGAGCGCCATTTTAACATTCTTTGACTTTGAGCCACGTGAAGTTTTGTACTCGTATGAAATACTTGAAAAAGCACTTTATTTGAACATCCAAGTAAATGATAATGAGTACTAGTTATAACTTATACATGGGTAAGTAATTTAAGTTTATTCCGTAATAAAACTTTACTTTTCATTTATAAAAATTCTTACCAGAAATATGTCGATGGTGGGTGACCGTCTAGGTATGTAACACAGCTAATATTTCTGTCGCCAAACAGTAGTGTGCAAACATTACTGTGTTTTGGATTGAAGGGAATTGTAGCTAGTGAAATTACTGGGGTGACGAGACTTAACATATGTCTTAAGATGAGGAGCGAAATGTGATGTATATACCATTCTAAGTAGCGCCATGTTGTTGTGTGCAGGCGTATAGCTCACGATCAAGTGAACGTCCTGTTCATCCCATTGCTTCGTTGAAAATAAAAAACAAATGGTAATTGATGGTACTAAACACAGCAATTTGAAGTGCCTCGTAAGTAACGAAATTATTGTGGTAACGAGACATTTGTAGTGTAACTTTACACCACATTGATATAGGTAGGAGTATCACTTACATAAACATTCCGTTCGTCTCATCGTTTGGTTAAACAAAAAAAAAACTATGAAGTGCAGTATCTTAAAGTAGTTATATATACTATGATCTTTAAGTATATATTTTTTTGACTGTACATCAATATTTTGCTCGCCTTCACAGAGTTGTGTAAATATATACATTATCGTCAGCACATTCGACATCACACATCGATTTCTATGTTTACACTAACAGAATACTTAAAATACGTTACTTATTACGCTTAATTAACACACGATAAAGTAACCTTTGCAATCTATTACAACTTTTTTATCGATAACACACAAAATGGCAAAGCGTGATCTACCATACCATTTAATTATGTAGCTATCAAAACGGGTTCATGGAAACTCCAACATATCTTCCCGGAGTCAAACCCCGATACAAGACAAACAGATAGCCATTATGCCAAGGATTTAGTGTTGATAAATAAAAAAGCATATTATACAAATATGAAGAACGTTTCAATATTGGATCATTTGAATATTGCCGGATAATATTGAGTAACGTAAACGAAAACGTTTAATTGCTTGAGTAGTCCTTTTAAAGAAAGTCTCAAATTGATTATTAATTTAAAAAAAAAAGATAAAAGATCTCGCATTGTCTTGAGCGACAAATAGTTATAATCCAAGAGGAGTATTCAAATTTATATTAACAGCATTATTCGAGAAAAGCATTTTGGGTAAGTTCCATATGCTGTCATAATAAGACAAAGCCAGTGCCCTCTAGCAAAATGTACCAAGTCACCCGTTATTGTTATTCGTAACAAAACTTTGTATCGCTTCTCCTTAATCCAAAACCATTTACAATTAACGAATTTTACTAACGGAACGAAAATGGCCATAGATTCTTCAAAACCTTCGTACAGTAAGTATCATCTAATATCAACTTATTGCAACAGACATAGTAACGGGAAATTCGAGGAGACTGATGTCCTGACTTTATAATCAAAGAGTACCTATAATTTTTTAATGATTTACGCAGAACGATCTTCCTCTTCCTACATCCAGAGTTACTCTAATCGCTGCGTATTGGATTTAATTTTATTAATAATTATATCCAAAGACGAAGATACAACCCAACCGTCATCCCCATTGAAATTAGAATATTTTTTAGTATCAACACCCTCGCGAATCTTTGGTAACAATTAATACTCTTTATCAAGAATGGTTTACCAATTCTGATATAATATTTGAGATGATCAAAAATATGGTCATTGATTGCAGATTTCCCAGAACGTAGATGTTCCTTACCCAGATTTAGATTGATCTTCTTGTTTAACATAGGAAATTGTTACATAGATAATATTATTTTGTTACTTAGTGATCATATCTTACAAGCGTAACATCAGTTCGTATTTTAGTGAGAACAATACATCTATAGAAATTCATTCTCTAATTATTACTATTAGACGGAACTAAACTTTTGTCCTGATTTGTATCACCACAACTACAGTAACTAGAAGTCCTTTGAGGCGTTTTCACATTTCTCGGCAAAGATAAAACGTCACTTATAACACTTCCGCATAAACATACGTCACACATTACGTTATCACGGGACTAAATCATGCTCGCTGCGAAGATTTCTCACAACCCTTATTACAGTGGCAGGCGCCGGGGTGATATTTATAAAACGTCAAGCTATAACAAGGGTTGCTTACAATTTGCGCGCACTTTCAAAATATTACGTCTTTTATAATATCAACTATTTTCATGAACATCTTTTCTATATAACGAAACTTTAGTGTTGTTGACACGTGACAGACGTTTCTCTAGTAAATGTTCTTTTGTGTATATATTCCAATTTAACATTAACAATAAAAACATTATGCGATAGAGCAGAGTTTAAAAGAGGTACTTTGTCCGTTTAAATAGTATACTATAAAGTTTAAGTATAAATAACTTGTTACTTAAAACGTTAGATAATAATTACAGCAAAGTATGACTGTTCAAATTTAAAGATCTGGCACTATAGATCTATTTTAATGTATTATTTACCTTCTCACTTTTTGATACTACTCCTGGCGTTCCGCAGGGTTACGTCTTACATGCAAATGATCTACTGACATCAATCACATCAAGCTATTAATACCGTTAATAGTAATCTTACAAGGATCATGAACTTGGGATCCACGTAAGAACATCATTAGTCCTTCAAGAGCTCAAACAATCGTTCTAGATAAATGAACGGTTTTAAGCGATACAACTACAAATCTTCTTGTCAATAAAATGAAAATTTAATACTCGGACGATCAATTCAACCACTGAAACATTCATTTGTACCACTGTAGCAAAATTTTCTTCCAAATTGACCACTTCCAAATCAACTTCAAGTTATTTTTTAATGATACTGTAGAAGAAGTAAAGGAAACGTGTACATTAAGAAGGCTCTCAACGTCCTAGTAGTTTTACCAATGATATCCTTGACTGTCTACACTGTTAAATCAAATATTACATATTGACATGGAAACCATGAATGTTAATTTATTTCTACTTAAATTAATAATCTACGTATACTTTTTAACACGTCATTGTCAGCTCTAAAATACATACATTAAAACCAACAAAAGATGTAAAGAAAATTAAGTCCATCAAAGCAAATCTTAATGAAATCAAATTAGGAAAGTCTATTAGTCATTCACAAGTTTGTATTTTATTTTTAATAATTGCAAAACGCGGTATCGCAGAAATGAAGAATAATATGAAAGTATAGAAAGAGAACGAAGGTGTTATGGATGAATTGCATGCGAAGAGCTTGCAAGAGATATAACTAAAGATATAAGGATAAGAGAGATTAATATTGAAATTGCGTTAACAAGTTCTGTTAAGGTAAAAGTAAGAAGATTTGGTCTTTATATATAAAAATAATAAAAAACACGATTTTAATATCTACAATATGTATTATATGTATATCTTGAAATATGTTTTGATATATGGACACGAGTTTCATCGGCCGCGGTCGCGAGGTGGACCTCGAATTTATCGACGCGGTTTAGACCCAAACTTTACATTTGAGAAACATTTGTAATTTTTGTTTTGACCATCAGCTCGGGAAGGTCAAATACTTGCGAACATTTTCTAATACGTATAGGCTGAAGCTAACCAACATCAAACGCACCTTATTAATTATATCGCATTCATCAATTTCGTTAACTCGCTTACTTGTAATTATGGTACATGTCTATCCTAGCTGTGTTTACTTGTAATTATGGTACATGTCTATCCTAGCTGTAGATTTCTAGATATTTATAATAATACTATAATCGCTATTGAACTTGATGATTAATTAATGTTATACCTCATCACATGGTTTCCTGTTAGCTACAGTTTGAATTGAAATCCCTATAGTTGTTTTCTTAAAACGGAGGATAAATATTAGTGTATTTACTGGTAGGTTTTATTTGTAGGATTCACTAGTAGATTGTACAGCGACTATTCTAGCCTTTATTTAGTAATGTTCTTTGTTTTCTGTACTCCGATTTAAAGGACTATATACATTGTTTATTTAGGCAT
Organism: Troides aeacus; assembly: GCA_033220335.2. Taxonomy (NCBI): domain Eukaryota; kingdom Metazoa; phylum Arthropoda; class Insecta; order Lepidoptera; family Papilionidae; genus Troides; species Troides aeacus. The sequence continues at coordinate 2,639,612 of CM067275.1, read as the reverse complement.
ACCTTATATATAAAGACGATTAAACGAATGGAGTGCTCTTCTTCTGAAGAAAGCAACAAGACGAGCGATCTGGTAGAAAGTAATTCGTCTTCCCATAATTATATAGCGCTAGTTAGGATGATATACACAGCACTATATTATTCCTCGTCTTGACATAAGTCCTATTACTCAAGTAATTTCATATTGTACATCTCCCTTCAAACTGGAACACAGAATTATTTGCACACTACTATGTGGAGGCACAAATAGGATCTGTGGTGATCTAAGTAAGTACTAGATCTGCAGTGGTACCGTTCTCCGGCAAGAGTGGTGTTAGGTATCACTTGTCATGAATAAACCTATCACTTAAAACTGTGTGAATGTTCTAGTTATCATATTATTTTTAAATATTTTCCAATTTTTTGATGTAACAGTATCGATGCAATTGGTAAAGTCGATAAAATCTGTATGGTCAATTTCACACATTACAAATAAGGTTTGTTGACTGTCTGCCAAGCAAACTCTATTTTAGAAGATCATGAATATTAACGAAACATATATATATTTTTTTTGGGTCATGTAGATCAATATTCAATATTTAATTATAATTCAAGGCGGCGAAGTTGTTTTACTGTCGTTGAACGGTCTCGTTGTTGAATTAGCAGAAAGTGTATTTAGCACGGTCGATGCGATTTTCGGGTGCCGGAATCCGATCCTTTTGGAAGGACACATTAATGATTCCAGATGTGTCTTGATGATCCAGTGATGCAGGTATTGATGTCAAAAATCAATATTTACTTAATATAAAGATGAGTAACTCTGAATACAGGAAACCCTGTTTACTGATCTCAGTTGGCGGAGACCGTCTAGGTAGGTATCACCGCAGCGCCTATTTAGAGTTCGAAAAGCGCTGTAGATAGTTAAATTACAGGAATGTCGATACTTAATACCTTATTTCTCAAAGCGATGAGCACAATTTGGTGCTGTGTATACCATCCTAACTAGCGCCACGTTGTTATGGACAGGCGTATGACTTACCATCAGGTGAACGTCCCGCTCTTCTCGACGTAGAATGAATACCATAAAAACCCTGTAAGTAGTCTATAAGCTTACTAAGTTGTTGGTCAATACACCTAACTACGGTAAAACCGGAATGGATGTTTTTTTTCTCATATCCTGTCATTAAAATTCTATCTTAACTATTACATTATTGTTATAGGAAACATTTATAAATACTTATTGTTACTAAACAAATTTTCACACCTATTTTACATTACGTTAAAAACCTCCCTGATTGCTTGTCCATTTTAATGTATTTTAATGAGACTATTTAAATTTAAGCTTCATGACCTCCCAGCGATTATTGTAATGAAGTATTATTATATGCATATTGTGTTAAAAGCATTCACCATTAAAACAGATTAAGCAGAAGCGAAAGGCAAACAACTTTAGTCCCTAATCCTTTTTACATTTCGTTATAAAGCATTTCAGATTTTGGACTAATCCAATTTCATATTGTTCAGTAATTTGAACCTTAAAATCCTTAAATGGATAACAATATATTCGGTGACTCCATCTCATACAAGTTTCCTTTGTCACACCATCGCTTATGACGTCAACATGATTGATAAGGTCCGAAAGCGTGTGATGCACTGTAAACGTTCTAACCAGCACTTAATTGGTGTGAACACCATCAGACTCGAGCTTGACTTGTCGCTTTGTCTAATTACAAGTACTTTAATGTGAAAAGAAGTATTGTTTTAGTAAGAAAATAAAAGATTAAATACTTTGATAATATATATTATGGATAATTAGTGATTTTGTCCATAAACATACAAATATATATATATATACATATATGTCATTTCATGTCATCAGCCGATAGACACCCACTGATGTGCACAGGCTTCTCCCAAAGATCTCCATACCAATCGGTCCCACGATGCTCGCATCCGGTGGCTTCTGGAGACTCTCACCAGATCATCGGTCCACCTTTTAGTAGACCCTCTAACACTAAATCTACCGGGAAGCGGGCAAATCTCGAAGACCTACCTTACTGCCCCATTGGTCGTTAGTCTTTCGAGCAATGTGCCTTGCCCACTGCCACTTAAGAATAGCAATCTTTTGAGCTTTGCCCGTGACCTTAGTTCTTCTGCGGATCTCCAAATTTCTGATTCTACCGCACAGAGACCTGAGAATAGCTCTCTCCATCGGCCTTTGGGTGACCCTTTTTATAAGGCCGATAGTAAGGGGCCATGTCTCGATTCCGTATGTCAACACTGGCAACAGTCACGATTTAAAGACTTTTTTCTTCAAACATTGGTCACTGCCATTTAAATCTAGCAATCTTATATCAAAAATATAATCATCTTTCTCATCTTTTTGTATATATATGCCTATATATATAAAAAAAAAGATAGGAATCATGAAGTACGCTCCAAAGAACGACGCTACGAAGACTCCATGAAGTATCCTTTTTTGATTTTATCTACCTTTAATATCTTATGTAAAGAAGTTTATATATTTATATACTTATACTAATATAATATTTGTAAAATTGTTCTATAATAAAACATATTATATGTTAAAAATTTGTCTATGTATCAATATTTATATATAAAAAAAACTGACAATCTGTTACAAACACTTTAATATCTATGAGCTGTGTGATCAATTACAAATAAAATTTGCTTTAAGAATTACCCAAATGAAGTGATTTCAAACAAATTTACATCGTAAAATACTCAATGACTTTGCAACCCTTCTATTTATTAATTTTTAACCCGAAAATGCTTTTAACCCTTTTCATAAAACTTTTTACCTTTAAAAATTAAAAAGTTCTCCCAAGCTGCTAATCTATTTAAACGAAGGTATTTTACACACAAAAGAGATTGAATAGAGTAATGTTAATCACTTGAAATTAAGTGAGATGAGCAAAGAAATAACATCGATAAATATAGGGACTACTCTTTTCTCAATCAACATTCACCTGATGATGAGTGATGATTGCTTCTCATTGCATTGAGACCCAAATTAAAAGAAACCTAGAACTTAGACAGTAAAAGTTCTAACAAACATTCACTAGAGATAACTTAAAATATGTTAAGGGATGTTTATTTTAATATTAAAACGAATGAACTACTGCTATTTTATAGAATGTTTATATAATAAGGGTTTTATTTGATAAATCTGTACTTCAGAAGTCTCACACTCACACTCTCACGCTCCTTTATGAAGCTCTGTTTTCTTTCTATGATTTTTATCCTAAACAAAAATTATATAAAGACATATTAAGTTAAGACATAACTTGTTTTTAAACCTTAAGTATCGATTATTACTTATAATATTGTTGACATGATATACAAAAGTGTTAAAATCAACTGAATCGTTTCCTTCACGGGATAGATTACCAATTCCCCTAGTTTCTACATATAACATCCACCATCAATTATTCAATAACGACCATCGCTTTATGGGCTAATAATGACACATTTAACACCTGATCCCACTATTAATTATTAAATATTCCATGTGAAGTGATAACTAATCAAACAATTATTACGGTATGTCCGCGTGTACGGTATATGAATATAAATACAGCAACAAAAAACTGTGTGAACTCATTAATATAGAATTTTTCCTTATTAATTGATAAAAGTAGTGTTCTAAAAATAATGTCTAACAAAGAATAGGATACTTCATAATAAATCATACTAGTTATCTATATCTGAGAATCCAGGATTTTGTAGAGATTTTTACCTAATAAAACCTCCTTGGTATCCTTCAGTGTTTGGATGATCGTTTTATCCATACAAATTAATATATTTGTATGACTTACTATTCATTTATTTAATATAATAAATAATATACGTAAAGGTTAATTATTTTTTATTCGACTAAGGGATGATACATCCTGTACAATGACGCGATGTTCAAGCACGCCCTTACAGATGTTGAAAGGGTGGGTGGAGGCTCTCCTCCCGAGGTGGAGCTAAGCGGTCAGTGAAGCGATGAAGGTGGAACATCATGGGGGTTTTATTCGGTGTAAGTCCGACGCGATACCTTACTACCTACCTTACGCCTACCCCACTGGGAACGAGGCGTGGTATATATGTATGTAAGTCCGACATTACCTGTTTATGCCTCTGCGAGAACAGGTATGCAAAGGCATTTCACCCGCGTAAAACAAAAAAAAAACTCCTATTTCTGCCGCTAAACAAAACTGTGTAAATATTAATGTATTCCGGATTGAAGGTGGTTGTGACTAATGAAATTACTTAGGTAACGAGGCTTGACGTCTTATGTCTCAGGCGATGAGCGCAATGTAGTGTAGTATATATCATGCTGACTAGCGCCACGTTGTTATAGGCAGGCGTATCACTTACACTTAAGTGAACAGTCCATTCGTCTCGTCGCTTAATAGAACAAAAAAAAATACGTAAACAAATGTACAAAAATATGTTTTTTGCTAGTTTATAGTCTGTAAATTCATACATTCGTCCAAGGTTGACGAAAACTGGTTTTTGTGCAATAGCTGACTCAATCATAATATCGGAAACCGTATCGGAATTTTTACATCTGCATAATCATTGCAGCACTTTCCCAGCGCGACCTGTTCTGTCCTGTCATCTGTATCCTATAACTCCTTGCGATCTTCACTAGATCACCGGTCTTGCTATTACGTAGTCTCTTCTCAAGGATACTTTCGCACCAAAATCGGAAGACATTTTATTAACACCAGACATTTTATATTAACGTAAAGATCCCCTTCTATGATCGATACTAAGGTTACATAAGCGTCATCAATTTTAATATCATCATCATCATCAGACGTCCGTTGCCAGACTTCATACGGCGTCAGCGAAATGCCACAATTGCTTCCTTTCGTAAACTGTTTACATTTCCGTCACGTATAATTACTTAACAGCAACATTGTTATTGACCCAATAAAGATTTTTTTTTTTAATTTGACCATAGCAAAAATCATTACCTTCGAAACTGTTTACGCTTATATTTAATAGTTCAATTTTTTTTTTCTTTTATCAACTACTCGACAGCGGTAACACTTTACTTGGTATTACTCTGGTGTTGGTATCCATTGCAGGTTTATTGTTTTGTTGTAACTTTTGACCATTTCAAATCACATATACCTACCCTCCTAACCACATGATACCAGTAAGGACCTCATCATCAGTAAAGACATCTACAGGTCTATATTTCAATTCCCATCTATCATATAATATTGATATCCTTCTAATATTATTAGATACTTTACCTTTCAAACTTGAAGACAGTTGTTAGGACACTACTCTACTTTTTTTTATTATTTTGCTCTTCTCTTAGATTCTTAACTAGTGCTATATTTTACTCTACTTATTTTTAGTCTATCGTATTCTCTTTTTTTCATATATTCTAATTCACTTGGTTTTATTTTACAGACTACTCTAATTATATCTTATTCTATCCTAATAACATTAAAATTTGTCTATTCCAAATCTATCATATTATATAACATTTATCTTACTCATCCCTTATCAAAGTCTTTATCTCACAGTTCCTATTCTATATCATCTAGCGATGATCTTAGAGTACTAAACCTTATTCTAGATAGAAGTATTCCCTAGCTGATCTCCGACAATAGATATATTTAACCACATTAAGATTCCGCGAAATAACATGCGTTTCATCTAACAGTTATATTTAACAAGTAACATATAACTGTTATAATATTTAACTATGCTATTTAAACTGAACAGAAAATAAACTGCGAATATCAACTAACTATTCATTATTAAGTTTACAAATACACATCGCACTAGAACGTTTCTCATTATAATGGGATTTCCGTTGCAACTGCGTTCATATGCGGTCGTCTATCCAGTAGTTTTTTTTTTCTACTGTAACTTTGAACACTTTTAACTACTGATAAAATAATCCTTATACAGACGCAAAGTTCAGTTATTTTATTATTAACAGCATGATCGCTGAATACTACACTGGTGGTAGATCTCTATGGCCGGAAGACTGTCTAGGTAGGTACCACCGCGGCTCCAATTTCTGCCTCCAAACAGTAGTTTGCAGACATTACTATGTTACGGTTTGGACACTAGCTAGTATTATTATTAGGCTATCTAGCCTCAATATCTTATGTCTTAAAGCGATGATTATTTGCTGTGTATATCGTCCTAACTAACGCCTCATTGTCGCGTATCAATTACCATCTGGTGAACGTCCTGCTCGTCTTGTTGCGTTGAGTAATAGTAATAATCTTGATAGATGTTTGATAATCAATCAAAATCGTCAAGTAAATACTTTAAATTTCACACAAATCGATAATCGATGTGAATTGGTATTTAAATGTCTAAATTAATATAAAATGATAAGCATGCATCTTATTGTTCCCACTACTGGGCCTCTCGGTCTTCTCTGACAAGTAGAGAGACAAGACCAAGTTATTTACTACAATATCCAAGTGCAAAATGATATTAACTTAAAGATATATATCTCAATAAATCAGTAAAAGTATTCTCTCAAGTTGTACGTGTGCTAGTAATATTACCGATATTAGCCGTATTACAGGTAACAATTGATAAAAAGCTCTATTCTGCTTTAATGTCGCGTAAATGTTTTTATATCGTCGCGGCTATTCCGATAGATTAATAAGTCTTTAAAAAACTCCGAAGAGTTAAACCTTCGGACGTTTAACTTTCAAATTATTTAACATAACTAATTAAATATTTACATTTGTATATATTTTCGTTACTTTAAACAGTTCAATATATCTAGGTCATTGCTAATACTGATTTTTATAAGCGCTATGAATACAAAGAATAAATTACTTCCTACAATTATCTGAGAACAGATAGATGAATAAGAAAAATTGCAGAACAGATAGTACAACAATATGTTAAGTGAATTACAATAGATCTACTTATTTTAAGTACAGATTTTACTTAGAATTCAATATATATCATTTATTTTAGTCTATGGTTAGTTTACTTAAAAAATACACTCATTTTTAAATCCTGAACACATTTTGATACAATTCAGCCGCGAGTATATAATATAGCTGACCAATAATCAGTTACAATGTATTATGGAAAAGATTAAGATCTTTTTAAAGTACTCACTTTTGAGCGCCCATCTCTTTTTCTGCAATAAGCCGTCCAGGAACTTGTATCCTTGCTCCCTGCACACTTTTTCCTTAACATTCGCCACCGCGGTGGTCAGGGACAGCAAATCGCTGGCGAGCACCACCGACGACGCGTAATCCGGCGACTCCTCGATCGATTTCAAAATCGTATTTTCTATACCTAAACCACTCTCTGCTTCCTCGCTATCTGTATTAATGATATAAGTAAAATCATTAGCGATCTTCGCCGCATGACCGCCAACAGTCCTTACAGTAGACGACAGTTTATTCACAACTTCTTGATCCAGACCCAACGTTTTTGCTACGGACGGTGTGTTCACCAGCTCCAGCGTTCTCGACGCTGTATTTACGTAAGGTCCTATATTGGGTAATATTTTCTCGACTAAGATGTTCGTCTGGTTGATATTGTCGGCAGAGATCGCGCACACGATCGCAATAAACACTGCTGCGGTGATCATGGCGAGAGGAGGGTGCGCGTGCGCGTGCGCGTGCGACGGTCACCAGCGCCGACTGAACCCGGCGCGACAGCCTTCGAGGAACAATCAATGAAACGGGCGACTTGATACGCCGCCTGCATATCGCACTCACCATTTCGCTATTGAAATTGCTTCATTGTTCGCTCGAGTCCCCTCTAGACGTGTGTAATTAAATGCTAAAAATGTATCTACTATTGCCTCGTTAGATTTCTTTATAAATTTTCTATATAAATGACAAAATAGAAAAACAAAATCAAATAACATAATACATAATATTTTACGGTTATGACACAAATGAAAAAAATATTATTTCCGTTGGACACTTACATCAAAAAATTGATGTGAACATGTGAAGACTTTTGTTTTATATGAAAGACATACGATGGATATTATTTTCCTATCAAATATTTCAAACATTACAAACAGTTATAATAAACTGTAAACTAGTTAAAGTTAATACGTCCATAGTTTAGTATTGAATAACTGAAGATTTTATTTATTGAGTGAAGCTTGCAACACTTCTGTGACCAAAACAGATATTCATAGAAGTAAGACTAGAATATTCTTTTATAGGATATATGTCCAAAATAGGTTTTAATTCCTAAGAAAAAGTTTTGTTTTTTATATTCATTTATATAGTGAGTTGTTCTCTCTAACTCCTTTCACCATAACCATCAATATCACATTAGTCGTCATAATTTTTGATCTAATTACCTGACTAAAACCACTGGGTTTCAGACATACAGATGTCTTAGTTGTTTTTCAGCAGTGAGTTACTTACGATTATAATATAATACAATAAAGAAACTTATATATTAAAATTTAATACACAGGATTGACGCTTCCAAAATGTGGTGCTGGACTGGAAACTTGGCCAAGCTCAAAATAACAATAAGGCTTTCATCCATCTACCTCAAGCGAATCTTGGAGTACTTCAGACCTTGCCGTGAAAGGCGGAGACAACTTTGAAAAACTTGTGGTAACTGGCAAAGTGGAAGGAAGAAGACTGCAGGGCCGCAGCCCAATGCGATGGTGTGATCAAATCCTCAACACACAACTCCACGGACTACGATGCTTTCCGAATAGCCGGAGATAGAAGGAGATAACGAATCATCATGAAAGCAAGAGTGATGGGTGAAGGTAGTCACGACCCCCTGGCATGAGGAATACGATTTGAGGAGGAGGATAATATAATACAGAAACGAAGGTAAAAAGTAGCAATTCATTTAAAACGATACAGTATATACGATCTTTGGACGAGGCCTATTTCCAGCAGTGGACGTCTATCGGCTGATGATGATGATACAATATATCCTTAATAACAATAATACGTTTACTTAATTAGCAGAACACAAATAAAGTTTGACGTTGGGCCAGCAGTTTGGGCCGTTGGTGGGAAATTGCCCAAATCCTCCCAAATGCACCCCTACAAGCAACGGCTCATAGTGCCTGGGAATATCGGAAGCTATACTGACTAGAAATTTGGGGGATGGCGCATGTCCATCTGTGGACGTCTATCCGCTGGTGATGAAGCTTGTTATTTTTACATCATCATTTTTTTGTCGAAATCGCGAATTTTGTTTATTTCACGAAATCGGTTTTATCGCGACTTATTACTTTAACTACTATATCACGCTTAACTATTAACTTTATTAGTTAAATCGTGATTCACGTTATACTGATAACATTCATCATGACTTTGGCTTTAAATCCGATTACGTGTAATCAAAATAATAAATATCAATGATTCCGTTGGTAGTTTGGAATTTTAAGGGACTTTTGAATAGGTTTTTTATTACTTGAATACTTTTAATGGTCACTGTAGTAATAAACATTACCAGAACTCTTAACGATACCTCTGATGGCAGTTGGATCTTTTCTCACAAGAGGATAACGAAGATTATTTATTTACCGCACTGGTCGAAGGTTAGGTTAAATTATTTCAATTCAGCTACCACACGACCGCGATGTTCACCTGATGATGAGTGATACGCCCGCCTGTAACGTGGCGCTATTTAGGATGTTTTACACCTCACCGTATTGCGCTCGTCGCCTGAGATGCGCGATGTTGAGTAGTGTTACTCCAGTAATTACACAAGTTACAACGCCGTTCAAACCCGGAAGATAGTAACGCTTGCACATTACTATTTGGCGGCAGAAATAGACGCTGCGGTGGTCACACCTGGACGGTCTCCAGCAACAGACACCTACCTCACTTGAGCAATCTACCTCACGTAAGGAAGATTAAAAATTGTACAGTAGAACAAAATTGTAAAAAAAATAAAATGTACAGGATATAGCATTAAGTAGTAAGTTAAAGAAAAATGTACTGATAAGAAAATAGATAAAGAACTGTATAAGAAATAGAAATAAGGATGTACAAATAAAAAGTATGTGTGTAAAACTAATGTAAGGGAAGAATGCAAGAAGGAATTAGAACAGGTTATAGATAATAGAAATAGGCATAGAAGATTAGAACGAGTGAATGAGGAATGAATCCTAAACTAAAAATAAAATAGAGGAATGAAGCACAAGCCTACAAGTGCCGGGGAAACGATTATAAAGAAGAAAAAAACCCAACACCTACCACCAGTTAAAAAAAGCTCCTATTATTGATCCATGCTAGTTCATCTCTACTTTCTTTTTACTATACAACAGTTTGAGACCATATAAATAGTAGAACTTGATTTATTATAGATTTATTCAAGCATTCTAAGGTAGCTACCACTCTCACTGTAAATTGGGTATACTGGTAGTAGGTCGCTATTGCCAGTTATCGTCTAGGTAGGTAGTGTTATACATATTTCTGCTACCAAACGGCAGTGTGCAAATATTACTGTCTTCCAGTTTGAATCGCAATGTAGATAAGATTAGTGTAATTACTGGTGTAAGGAGACTCAATGTCTCAGGCAACGAGCACAAAGTGATACTGTGTATACCATCCTAACTAGCCACAGTGTTATCGGCAAGCGTTTCGCTTACCATCAGCTACCATCGCTTAGTTGAATAACAAAATCTACCGCTGTATAAGTTACCATGATTTAAAATTTGGATCAATTATATTAAAAGATATATTGATGATGATGGTGAAAACAACTTAGCTTAATATAGTAAGTGATCTACCCTTATACAACATTACTTTGCTATTCAAAACATACACAGCTTATATTATAAAATTGACTTTAAGTAAACCAAAGCGCGACATTAATTAATAATTAACAAAAATGTTTTTTCTTTTAATTAGTTTAACCTTGGTAAAGCTACAAAATTAGTATCTAACGGCGTAGTTTTTTTTAACACTTAATATAGGTCACCTTGAAATAATTTTAAAGCTATTACTTTCATGGTAAAAAAGAAAAGTAGAAAAGTAGCTCGCTGGCCTAATGGTTGGAGCGTGCGGCTTTCATTCCGAAGGTCGCGGGTTCAAACCCCGGCATGTACCAATGACTTAATATTTAAGTTATGTACATTTGTGAACTTTAGTTACAACAGCGAGATACAAACGGTGAAGGAAAACATCGTGAGGAAACCCGCACACTGATATCATCTTTGTGTGTTTGTGTGTGGTGGTCCCAATAAAGTGGCAACAGGCTCGCCCCGTGTTACATGGGACCTAATCTGACCACATCTGGCGAAATGCGGGTAGTTTATTCACCTCTGCCTACCCCTACTGGGAAAAAGGCGTGACTATATAAAAAAAAAAAAAAAAAAGAAGATAATTTACTTTAAATAGAAGGGTGTTTAGTGTAGAATCAAGCTGTAGCTTTGATAAGAAAAAGCGATAGCTACAATTGCTAATCGGATACTAACTAAACATGGTGGAAACTTATTGGAATAACATTATGATACTATGCCAATATTAGAATAAACTCTATTTTGTAAAGATACCAATTTTATCAAATTCAATGTATTCTGTCACGTAAAGATGAGTGATAAAAAATTTTCGAAGATTTATGAGTAGGAAAGTTAAAGTATATGTATTTCCATATTGATTACTCCAGCTTAAATCAAATCAAGATTGAAATTATAATTAATTGAAACAAGTTTCATGTCGCTTACTTTTTTTTTAATTCAAAATCGTCGTTATCTAGAATATCGATAATGTTGAGCTCCACTGCGACCATTACCATTACCGGTCACCTCCCATTCGTCCATTTCCCTATCGCTGTTTCTAGAAAAAGATCTCCTTTGAGCAAGTTCTCTCATCCAAAAGTCTTCGTCACCGCCCTGTTCCTCCTCAATTATTTCCAAATCGTCTTCGTTCAAATGTTCACGATCATCGTTCAAAGTTTCATCGTCTTCCTCTTCTTCTAGAATCTCCTCCAAACCTTCGTTAACTTCCCTCTGGTGTTCATATTCCATTTCGACTTCAGGTATCTCCTCTAGAACTTCTCTATGAGCTATAAGAGTTTGCCTATTTCTAATTAAAGGTGGTTCCAGTACTTTCTCATTTCTTCGAGGGTTTTCTGTTTGTTGCTGTATCTTTTCCGAAGGGGCGGTGTCATTAACTTGTTTTTTGTTATTGTTTTTCGATGACAGTATAATCTTGGGTAAGGATTGCATCGGAATAACAAAAGTCAACGTCAGGAGAACTGATGATAGAAATATCCATGATATTTCTTGAACATCAATCTGAAATACATACATTATTATAGCTGCAATAACAGTTTAGATTCTATACGTTGTGATTGAGGAGAATGTAAATTATTATAATAAATATGTTGAAATTATTAAATGAACAGTTTCTTTAAAAGCACTAAAGTAGTACACGTTTATAATGATCACATTTTTTCTCACCATTGATATTAAGCTGAACTCCCTGGAGGCTTTAACGGTCGCTGCATTAGTCAGGAACACCACAAATTGACAAAGATAAAGAGCATACGAGAGACGACTGATAAAGGCTAACGGTCGACTGCATAACAAATTGTTCAGGAAATCTGCAAATAAATTACTAAATTCAAATACTGAAATATTTTAGAAAGTAATGTTATTCTCAAACATGGAGGATCTGCATTGGCAGAGACTGTCTGGGTGACTACCGCAGCATCGATTTCCTATCTGACTTTGTAATGATATTATTGGGTTTACAAGACTGTATTAACATAATCACCACTATATTTGTATTTACCAGTATAACACCTAACATTAGGTGAAGGATTCATCTCGATGATTAGTTAAATACATAAACATCTACAATGATCATTTCAAAATGATTAACGGTGTTGACGTATTCACACATTTTTGTTGTTATTTATCGCATTAACGTTCACCATTCTATACTTTAAACAAATTTGAACTTCTCTGTTTAAAACGTAGTATATGCAGCTCGCTGGCCTAATGGTTAGAGCGTGCGGCTTTCATTCTGAAGGTCGCGGGATCAAATCTCGGCATGTACCAATGACTTTAATATTTAAGTTATGTACATTTGTGAACTTTAGTTACAACAGCGAGATACAAACGCTGAAGGAAAACATCGTGAGGAAACCCGCACATGACTTACAATTTATTCTAAGGTATGTGTGAAGTCACCAACCCGCATTGGGCCAGCGTGGTGACTATGGCCCAATCACCCTCATATTGAGGGTAGGCCTGTGCCCCAGCAGTGGGGACGTAAATGGGCTGTTATTACTTCTGTTTATTACTCGATTTTAGTTAAAAGATTACGTAATCAAAGAAATTAGTGAAAACAAAACAAAACAGGTTACAATAACATTGAAACATGTATTTGATGTTATCGATAACTGTTACACCGACACTCCACAAGTGTGGAGATATTCGAAAGCAATCGGTTTATTTTATAAATCTTACTTTAATACATATCTCTGTTTCTCTTATTTTTATATAAATACTATATTTTTTTACTATAAATGAATATTTGTTTGACTTTTTAAGTAGTTGACCTTTGTAGATCCTGATTCTGTCTGATATAAAATATTGTCTCTGATATAAATTGTTGTTATGTCTGATGAAATGAAAACTGATCTGTAAATATAAATATTTATACTCTACTATAGAATTAGCAACATATAAAAAAAATATGTATATATTTATAATTTATTGAGTAGACTTAACGTCTAAACGGTATTCGCTTCCAATTAACCCCGGCTGTGATTACAGTTAGAGATCTAATGAATGAATAAACAAAGTATACCATTAGTTACACGTATAGTATTTAATTGTATTTGAACTAAACAGTATGCCAAACAGCTGAATTGTCGATGTAGCGTTTTTGGAACGATCGAACCAAACCGCTGTGTATATTTCGTGCAATTAGTTTCAGCGAGTGCACTAACCAGATTTAGTTCCAATCAGTTGGTACATACTCACCGCAATGCCCGCTGTGCACTGCATATATTAGCCACGCTATTGCCAAAGCCGACGATATCGGTGCCAACGCGGCATACTGAGCGGCGAACGTAACGCTGTATCTGTACTGCATGGAACCCGAATCGTGGCCAGCCCACCACACCAGCACCCACAGCACTCCGCTCAGCAACCATCCAAATGCCATTACAACCTAAAATAAACAAGGAACCAATATCATTATAAACAAAATAATACTATCAACAAGCTTTTTCCCCCGTCTGCTTTGTTGGCTGTGCCACCCCTGCTACTCCATTTTGGGGTAAGAACTTTATAAATTCCATTCTAGGCTAGCTCACTGGCCTAATGGTTAAAGCGGCCTTCATTCCGCAAAAGTCGCAGGTTCAAATCTCAGCATGTACCACTACTGTAATATTTAAGTTATATACATTTTTGATCTTTAGTTACAACGACGAGATACAAACGGTGAAGGAAAACATCGCGAGGAAACCCGCACATGAAATAGAATTTATTTTAAGATGTGTGTGAAGTCACCAACCCGCATTGGGCCAGCGTGGTGACTATGGCTCAATTGCCTTCATATTGAGAGTAGGCCTGTGCCCCAGCAGTGGGGACGTAAATTGGCTGTTATGGATGACTTTAGGCTGACTCCGAAAAGACAGAAGCAATATCTCTACCAAATTTTGAGTGTCAATAAATATCTGGATATCTCTTATATATAAATCTCCGAACAAATCAGTCCAAGAAGATATAAGCAATATCAAAAATTTCTTGTAAGAATTCACTTAAGAATTTCTTTCTTGCTTACACATTTTACGAAGGATGTTTTCAAAGTTGTGGAAATTAAATAAATTACCGTTTTTGGTATTGCGAAGGGATTATTTTTATGGTCTATTAGGCGAAAGGTACTACAATTAAAGCAGGATATTATTTGAATTTATTATCCGGACCACTGTGACAGGCACTTGCTATAAACAACCTAGACAGTAGCACGAGAGCTCGCATCCAGAGATAACTATTTATTAAACTATTCGTATATATGAATTATTAATTTTAATAACCGTATTATTAAAGTTAACTAATGAATGATAATGTTCAATATAAATGTTATTTACTGGAAAGTAGATTTGATTTCATCAGTTAACGTTCATAAAACGAGACTTATAGGCTTATTTTCCGCTGAGGATGACAATAGGCTGAAATGATGTTTATGGCCTAAGCTATAACTCATGAAGAAAATAATATAGACATATTTAAACACGACCAGAATATCATATTGTGAAGATAATACAAAGTGTCTCCTGACATTTATACTTAAAATCCACACCAAAAGGCTCACCGGAAATTGTGCTACTGGTAAAGATGAAACAAGGAAAATGAACCACAAAAACAATGAAGGAAAGTAGAAGTAGGATAATAATATAATTAAGATTATCCAAAGCGAGTTTTGACTAACGTCGAAGCTGCAGCTACGACCGTTAATCCACCAGGTCGTTACAGACAGACATTAGTCGGCTTCCGGGCGGAGTATCTTAATCTCGCGCGTGTTGAGTTAAATGACGTATGCACTAATGTATCTCCTAGAACCGCAAGCTTAGATTGTAGGCAAGCCGCCAAGCCTGAAACGTTGTCGCGATACAGCCTTGAAAGCGGCCCGCACAACCGGAAATGTAAAAGTCACATCTTGTCGAGTCTTATTAGATATCGTTTTAATTGTGTATCCTCGTATGTATTATACTAAACCGCCATTGTGAGTTAAAACAGTTACTGTCAGATGCACGTCCTGCTCTTCTCATCCTTTCCTTCTTTTTCATACGTCAGATTTCTTCAATACAACATTGTTAACTATCGCTGTTAGTCTAAGCTAAGACTACCCTATCAAGCAAGAAAAAAACACAAATACGGTCTAGTACCATGCCATACGAACCCAAATATAAACATTTGCAAACTGCTATACCACACCAACATCACTTTCAAAGTAAAACCAAACAATATGATAGAGTAAGGATCAAAGGATATTCAGACAAGTGCTTGTTCAGTCCGCTGTAAATACTGTTGATTCTATTATAGCTCGAGTGAAAATGGCCGACGTACTTTGTTGTGTCGCGCGTCGTTCTTGAGAGCTAGACCTAGGCTTAGCCCGACCAAGTACGGGGTGGAGCGATGGATCACGGACGTGTAGCTCAGCCTCGCAGTCCTGTACAGTTGGCTTACGCTGGAAATAAAACAGACAACGTTACTAATACATTTCATACGGTTAACATTAAACACTTGGACACACGCGTATCAGCTGGATAACGCCCATCGCTGGGCATAGGCCTCGTCCAAGGACCCTTATTGAGGACGAATTGGGCTTTAACCCCGCCACGTTACCCCAATGCGGGTTGGTGGGCGGTCAGTCTCGTCTGTTGTTTAAGAGGATGCACTGCGTGCAGGTGAGGTTGACGTGGATTCCGTAAGATGTTGAGCGGAACCCTTTACATCCCCTTCGTATAAACACAGACACGCTTTCCCAGAAACAAATACCATTAATGGAAATTGAATTATTCACAGTTATGTTTCCTTTTGGTAAAGTAAACGCAATAAAGGATATTTGCAAACATACGAAGAGTGCTTCACCAGTGAGTGAACCTCTAAAGTCATCTTATTAATTTTTTTCATACAGAAATAAAACGGGTTTACTAGATAATAATACTAATAGCACCCTGGCCTAACGGTTAGAGCCTGCAGCCTTCATTCCGATGTTCGACTTTAATATTGAAGTTATGTGCATTTGTGAACTTTAGTAACAACAGCGAAATACAAACGATGAAGGAAAACATCGCGAGGAAACCTGCACGTGAATTAGAATTTATTCTAAGGTGTGTATGAAGTCACCTATCCGCATTGGGCCAGCGTGGTAACTATGGCCCATCGCCCTCATATTGAGAGTAGGTTGGCTGTTGAAAAAAAAAAATACTACATCGAAACTATTAGAATATTGTCCATTACTAATAAAAACAAACTTTTTTGAACGCTCTCTTTAAATTCATGTTACGTACAACGGCGCCGTCTAACATGTTAGTTTAAAACAAACAAGTTAGTAAATATTTATATCTCCTGACATTTGAATAAATAATAGGATTCACTTGTTATAAAACGTAATTATATCACATGAAACAAATTGCGAGGAGCTGCTGTCTGTCAACTAGCCTGGTTAACGCTGCAGTATAAACTTATTTGTATTCAAAGTTAAGGATCACGGAGCCTTGGGGTACACTAACCGGAAGTTGGCAGTACAGATATGACTCAATCGTACGACGGTTAGACGTACTATTTTTTTTTTAATTATACAAACCACATGATTAGTTAATCTAATTGTAGGAATCTATCGAAGAAGACCGTCTAAGTTAATTACTTACAACCGCAGTTCCAATTTCCGCTGCTAGACTGTAGTGTGCAAACGTTACTATGTTCCGGTTTAAATGGCGAAATTACTGAGCTCTTGTTGGATTTGTCATCTTGTACAAAGCGATGATGATATTACGTTGTGCTGTTTATCACACTTACTAGCGCGGTATTGTTATAGGTATCACTTAACCACCGAGTAAAAGTTTTGTTCGACTCGTTGCTGTATGAAATAAGAAGCTTTAAATTAGTAAAGTATATCTATATATGTACACACATAAAGATCTATATAAAAAACAACAAAAAAAATATCATATAAATTACCGTTTGCCAACCTAATAAAACTCCAAAATGGTGGATCCTCTTTTTGTACAGAAAATTATGTACCGACAGAAAAACAAATCATAAACTGCTTTAAGTTATTGTTTTGATAAAAACGCATTGTCTTTGTTTTTAACTTTCATCATCATCACAACCGATGGTTGTTCTCTACTTAGTCGTACACTTGCTGCTAAGTGAACATGGTTAACGATCTTGTAGTACTTAACTTTTAACTAATTATGCTTTTTTTTTTTTTTTTTTTTAACTTGCTGTTAATTAACAATCATGATAGTCCCATCGTACCATAACAATTTTTTTAACAGCCAATTAATGTCCCCACTGTTGGGGCACTGGCCTACCCTCAATATGAGGGCGATGGGTCATAATCACCACGCGGGCCCAATGCGGTTCGATGACTTCACACACCTTAGAATAAATTCTAATTCACGTGCAGGTTTCCTCGCGATGTTTTCCTTCACCGTTCGTATTTCGCTGTTTTTACTAAAGTTCACAAATGCACATAACTTCAATATTAAAGTCGAACATCAGAATGAAGGCTGCAGGCTCTAACCGTTAGGCCAGGGTGCTATTAGTATTATTATCTAGTAAACCCCAGTTTTTATGTATGAAAAAAATGACTAAGATGATTTTAGAGGTTCACTCTCATTGGTGAAGCACTCTTCGTATTTTTGCAAATATCATTTCGTATATTTCTCTTCGTATATTTGCATATAAGGAAATATAGAGATGATAAGTGTAATGTATGCTTAAAAGTGCAAATAAAGGCCCTGACCCGCCATACGCAGGGGATGATGGTGAAAAAAAAAAAAAAAAAAACATATCTAATTGGTTTATATTAAGGTTGTCCATAAGTGATTTCTTACTGCTCCCATACCTGTAGTATATGATTCAGATCTTCGATTTTATTACACACGTCACAATAGGGTTAGGGGGACCTTTTCCAACCAATTATGTTAAAACACATTGTCTCTACTTCTACTTCGTATTTTACTCATACAATATTCTGTTATCAATTAAAGAAAACATTGTAGAGAAAACACAACAAACGAATCCTAAAATAGGCTTTGTTTTAAGGATCACCATCCAAACATTGAATATCCGGTCGATACAAAAACATTTCTGTGAAACATATAAATATTGACGCTGTGCACAAATAACCGACGTTTGATTTTGTTAAACAAAGTGTTAAACAAATAAACAATGAAAATATCCGAAATAGACATCAGCGTAAAAACAATACTAGTTTGTTAATCAAAAAAAAATATGCAATAATAAGGAAGCAGCTGGATGCGGGCAGCGCAGGATCGATCGATGTGGAGATCTATGACAGAAGCCTATGTCCAGCAGTGGACGTTTGTCGGCTGATAATGATGATGTAATAATAATTTTCATCATCATCATCGTCAGCCGGTTCACGTACACTGCTGGTTATAGGCATTCCTCAAAGATCCCCACATCGGTTGGTCCTGGGCTACCCGCATCCAGTGGCTTCCAGCGACCTGACAAGCACATGGGGCGGTCATTTGTAGGGATTTATATGAGAGGATTTGGGTCATTTCCCACCACGCTAGCCAACGCGGCTTGGTGGGAGCCAGAGCCTCGTTTGTAGATTAGCAGACTGCACCACGAGCTGGCTAGAGGTTGGCTTAGGTCCCATGAGTTCGAGGCTGGTAGGGTCTGTATAAGCAGACCCCGGGACGAGCTATTCCAGCATAGCGTTAGCGAGGCCGCGGTTGTGTTCCGAACGGAGATCCCGTGACCTCGCCAAACGCCGAAGGTGACCATCGAGGGGGTTTTAGTGGGTAAAAATCTCCACATAACTCTGACTTCCCCTCAGGAGGCAGAGTATCTTTTCGAAGATTTCCCCCCCGAAACCAAAAAAAAAAAAAAAAAAAGGTCCCGTGAGTTGTACGGGAACCCTTACACTTACTATATATATAAAAGATTTCCACCTATGACTCATCGTAATATCTCAGGAACTACAAGGCCTAGAGACTTGGTGTTTAGTAGAAATATTCCTTTTTCCAAGTATTGGTTAGCTCAGAACGGATTTTACAAAAAATCCTTCTCCAATCTAAGTTGTGGGGGTGTTACAGCCAGCAAAGCGGGCTGGGAACAGCTAGTATACCATGTACTTTTAATCAATCTTCTTATACATTTCAATAACACAAGAAATGGCCCAGGTCATCCCTGTCTGACAGAGTACCGAGGAAATTAATGGCATTGCTGCGCTGGATGGCAAGGCATATTCTGTGTCAAGTAGCTGCCGGATCTAGATTCTCTGGTGGTTCCAGGTAGATTTTTGGAAATGTGTCTAACAATTCTAAGTGCACACTTTGTAATATTACATATATTACAAAGGTTTGGGAGAAATAAATCTAAGTTTCTATAAATAGAGAAGTACAAACCTGACACCGTGGTAAGCCAACATAGTGAGCCGGTGCTCCTTCGATGTTCTGTATCTAGAGAAGGCGGTCCAAACGTGCAGTGTCGGCAGCAGCGCCCTCAGCGCCGGCACCTCCGACTGCATGCACCACACCACCACGCCACCTAATATAGACAGCTGCATATCCAACGCCAGCTGGTGGGTTTGTGGGGCACACTGGAACAATTGCATTGTGGTCAATTCGATCTTTATAACTATCATTGAACTAAACGAATTATAACAATTACTAATACTTTTTAATATTTACTGATGGTAAGTCTCTGTTCCAAAGAGAATCTAGTACTAGTAGTCTAGTGATACGTACCACTGTAGCTTCTATTTTGTCACCAAACAGTAGTGTGTAAACATCGTGTGTAGCGAGTGCATTGTGATGCAGTCCTAACCGTCATTATCAACACCACGTTGTTATGGACAGGCGTATCGCTTACCATCAGGTGAACGTCCCACTCCTCTCTTCGCTTTGGTGAATTTATAAACATTTTTTTTTTTCATCGAAAGATAACAAGGATATGATGACGACTGGAATAAAGCAATATTACGTGGCTAGGTGACTACATTAATTCGGATAAACTGGTACCACTGTAAAACTCCTCATGTGACACCAGAATCGAACTAGGTATCTCCATGATACAAAGCCTATAGCCTGTCTATGTACTAGCTGTTTCCCGCTCGCTTTGCTGGTCGTAGTATAAAATTCGACTTGAAATTTTTCTGAAACATCCCTTGAGAGCAACCGCAGCCGCAAATGACTATCTATAGCAACCGCATAAATAATATAAAAATGTTATGATATATACATATATATATAAAGTAGAAATAAAATGATGATGGATCTACGATATCCATAAAATAAATAGCCTTTTTATCTTAGTCAGTTATGTCAGTCCGCTTCAAATGATCATAGTCCCATGTTTTCATGGGTGATGATGTATTCACCAGTTTTCACGTGAATGGCGAACAAATAAAACCAATTTTCAATGTATGTATATAGATTATATGTTTCTTAATTATTTCGTCAATAGTACGTCCTACGTACACATATATTTTAGGAACCAGCTGAGTACAGAAGGTGAATTATGAAGAAGTTCTGCGGCGAGTGAAAGCGGAACGACAGGTTTTCCTTACTATCAAAAAGCGGAAGACAGGATATCTAGGACATGCAGACCAAAATGCTTAATACAGTTTTCCACAGTTAGAAATAATGGGAAATGTAGCCGGAAAAAGAATGATCGGTCGCAGCAACAAGACATGGCTGGACGACATCAAGTTGACCAAAATGAAGAGCGCCGCGTAGCTGATCAACCTAGCGCGCGACAGAAATAGATTCGCAGAACTGGTGTCCAATCTTCATTAGTTGGAGAGGCACAAAAAGAAGGGACGAGAGGAACAAGTACTTCAAGTGACGATAATTGATGCGCCCTTAACAAAATGGCGTTGGTTATGATGACATATACTACACCATGTTGAGCTCATCGCTCTCCAAAGAGCAAAATAAGAGCAGCAGTGATAGCGGCGACGACAAATGTTAACACTAACATATAGTTGTTTTATTTTGACTGCTACCATATTCCACTCTTCTCTTCTTAACTTTCACCATCATAGATCATGTTTTTTATTACGAAACGTTATAAATCATTTTATTATCGAATAAAATGTAAAGAGGGCCGTCCGCAGTCGGTACTTCAAACGAGATCTATAAACCAAACGCCTAAATACAAATTAACAATTTGAAAGCTTCATAAAAAAGTCGCATTGATTCGATTACACAAAACTCGAGCAGCCGGATGTTGTATACAGCTTAAAGTCGTACAAGTTTCATGAAGTGAAAATACAAGCCTTCCGTCCCTTCCGGTCAAGAAAACACAATGTGAACGTACCAGAGGGTGAAAATACATCGAGCATCCCCGTAGTCAAATATGAACACAAACAATTTTATCGTCTTATTACATATATAAATTATCAATAAACTGTTAAGTGACCCCAAAATGGTTAAGTTTTTATTAGTATTTTAACTTAGATATTATTTATATCAATTTATACTGTTACATACAATACTAGATAAAATTATTTGAGAAAATTAACAGGTATCGTTAAGTTTTTGAACCTGTGCACTAAAATCCAGTTTAAATGTTTCCAGCGGTCAAATTAAAAAAAAAAGTATGCTTTTAGTACTTTGATATAAATCTCGACGTCTGTTTTTACTTTTTAAATACAAAATAATTGACCTCAGAGCCGATAATTAAACAACCGGACTTTCCCGAATCTCCATAAGCCAGAGCTCGCATCCGTAGGGTCAAAGCCCAAAGGGCCGGTTTCACAATGTTCTCTCCGAAGTGGAAATTAATCGATACTCTCCTCACTTGTACATCCAACAACAACACAGAGTATTTCTCTTAAAAGCCTTAAACCTTTTTTGTTTTAAATAAAATGCCTCCTCATGCCTCACGGGTATAAAGACTTGTTACGTTGGATATGCTCCAAATAAACCCTTAAGATATTCTTGCTTTGCCGGTACAGCGCTAGCTGTCCAAAAATATCCACTTCTGGTTTTCCTACGATGTAACTTTAAGTAATAATTTATTGTAAGATGTTACTCCTGAAACATTAAATCTTACTCCATTTCTGCATCGCGACCAACTTTTCCAAATCTTAGCGATTGCAGCAATAAATTTTAGTTCTCCTAAAACAGCGTCTATTTATTCAATAAACTTTTACAACTTCTCAATAAAATGTTTGCATACATTTTATACCTTTCGGAGATCACTGTAAGAAAGTTGTTTTCTTCGTTATTCCGTAGTTTCGTAAATCTGGAAGCTTTATTCACCTATCATTATTACTCTTGGGTAATCCTCTCATTATTCCGAGAGCATCATCGGAATAATACAAACAAATACTTGCGCCAGTTCTAACGCCTTCCACGGGCGAATGCAAACGACTTTATTACTCCGGCCTTACGTATAAGTACTTTATTTTTAACCAATCGTTCAATTCAACGTTAAACAATGGGCTAAAGGAGCCTCTGGCGTCACCAAAATCAAGCAATTAGTCACATCAAACCAAAATTGTATATAAACACTTATTACCTTTATAACAAGCTTACAACTAAACCATAGCACGCAAGCGTAACTGACAGCGCCATCTAGTATTCCAAGTTGCAGTTACTTATACAACCAACAACGCAGAAAAAGAAGTATTAAAGTTGAACCCATCAATCTGTTTGTCTGGGAGATCAATACACCGATTTCGATCTAGGTTTTTATTTAAAAATTAGTCTCTAGTTATTTATGATACACCCCAAAAAAGTTTTTAAGTGTTGAATATTATCCTGTCTTAAATATTTTCCGGAAATTCCTTTTCTATAACAGTAAAAGTTTATATTTATTACTAGTATGCCTTATTTAATACTAAACGTAATCAAATTTTAGAAAAGACTTGTTGCGAAACTGTTTTAGATACTAAAAAGTATTTCAGTAATCAAGAGTTGTCAATAGTAATAAACTTGATTGTACTGTAACTAATGGAATAAATCTGATACGTGATAAATAAATGAACATATATAAGAGGAATTATGAAGAATACATAATAAAACTATAGGATGTAACGATTTTTAACGTGTACGATTGTTTGTGTTTATATATAGATTAACACTTAACTGTGTATCGTTAACGCCTCTGATTAGCAGAGAAAAGTTTCTGTTAGTTTCACCGGACGAACAGGGATTAAGATCAGTATCGGCCAATACATTGCGCGGCTTATCCGGAAGGCTCTCGACGATTTTATCGGAAAGGGATTACCGAGCCGGCGGAAATTGTTGTTTTTTTTTATACAAATTACAAACATTACAAGAGCAATTGGCATCACAAACGTTTGATCGCAAAGAAGGCTAAGACAGAAGAGAAAGAAGGAATACAATAGATATTACAAGCTCCATTTTATATGATTGTCCCCCCGACTTGTAATTATTATTTTCGTACAATATCGATTTATTTCACATTACCTTAATTCTCGACATTTTGTTAAAAACAGGAACCAACTTCAGGAAAACGGGAAACAGCTTTTACTGATATTTGTGACGAATTTGTCGATGTACTTGCAAAGGCAAAAGAAGTATGACATGATGACTGGATGGATATATCTGTAAAGGTAAATGCTAACCATATTCTCAAATCCGAAATAATTTTGAACGTAGGCAATGTTCCACCACCATCCTTGTTGGCAGACCTCCGCGTTCTTAGTGACGAGTGTTCCCCACATGGGTCCCACGGAGATGTTGTCCCACACGTATGCATAGAACAGTACGGCGGCGATCAGCGCCGGCGTTAACCTGCAAAATATGCTTTGATTAAAATTAAAGCCTCTATACTTTACAATTTGCAAAGCCAAAGAGTAAAGGTTCGAAATTGCTAATGGAATTTCCTCTTAAACCGCTTAGTATTAACTTTGGCCAGGTAAAAGTCCAATATGATATAAATTCCGATAATGAAATTGATGAATGTTTACAAAAAAATTAATTTCTAGTAATTCTCTGATAAACCGTGGACTATGGATTATAATATAACGAATCACAAAACACTCTTCAGCTTCCTATCAGTTGTTATCATTGAAGAGAAAATAAAAAGATTTGGATTTGACACACTTAATATTCTCATAGTTAAGGCTGCGAACTTTCACAAGGATATACTCAAGACTGTTAAACCTTGCTCATTAAATCGCGGAAGCTGAGTGTCCATGAAAGATAAACATATCGGTATCCTCACAATGACTATTATCAACAGACGCTCAAGATCAAATGGTGTTTACAAACTTAGCCATCACCGCTCCCTATATTGCGTGTCCTTTTTTAATACATTTATGTATTATGCATAAACATTTACATTTAGTCAAATTAAATTGCCGAACTTAATCCTGATTAATTTCACCATAATTAACTGGTGGTATGTCTCTATTGCCAGAAACCGTCTAGGTATGTACCACCGCCCGTCCTGTAGTCTCAAGCTATTAAGAATAGGACTAAGGTATTCCCTGCCTGTCGTACAAAGCGACTAAAACGATCTTCGGGTTCGTATGCTTTGAAAGTGGGGGGCACCCAGAGTTCAATAAGCGACCCTTAGGTGGACGGCAAATACAAGGTGGTATTGTAGTTGCCGTAGCACAGCGTAGGTCCTTAGGAAGATTTTGTCTTCCCCTGGACAGGAGGGCACCGGTGCATTCCGTAGGAGATCCCGGAGCCCGTCCTAATTCACTGAGAGAGATCACCGAGAGGTTTTAAGTGAGTAGAAGCCCCACATAATCTAGTCTTACTCCCAGAAGCAAGGTATCTTTAAAAAAGATTGCCCCGCGATAAAAAAAAGGTAGGTACCACCACGGCGCTTATCCCTGCCGCCAAACAGTAAACATTAGTTCATTCCTCGAAGAAGTTTTAACTTGTGAAATTACTGGAGTAACGAGACTTAACATCCTATGTCCTAAAGCAACGAACGCAACGTGATACATATGTTTACAATCCTAACTAACACCACATTGTTATGGGCAGGCGTATCACTTATCATTAAGTGAACGTCTCGCTCGTCTTATAAAAATCATATACAAATATCAAAAGTAGTAATAAACTACTTTTATATTAACTGACCAAAGAATCATTCAGGAAATAGAAATATTGAAATTCGAGGAACTAATTTAAGACACCTTGTATTCTGAAGTAGATTTTAGTATCTACTACCTACTTTACGCATTGTATTTCCTTACTCTGTACTTTACATACTAGCTGATATCCTGTGGAACTTGTCCTGGTAGAGTATATTTATATTACCTTAGCATATATGTAATTTGAAATACGATCACAAACTACCCTCTTAAAAATTGATTAAACAATACAGAAGTTTATACATTGCAGCGGTATCTAATAGCAAAGTAATTAAAATTGTATAGTATGAATTATATAGATATTATAGTAATCATCTTTTATTTATCCATCAGCGTAATAGTATGGTAATTCAGAAGTTTCAGCTATATGTTTATAATATAAATATATGAAATCTAAAATGGTTAGGTTGTATAAATCAGCTACATATAATTATGGTTTAAATGCTCTTATTTTTTTTATCTATCAAGTTTATATAAAAAAACTTAAACTTTACGTAAGTACAGCATAAAGTAGTAGTAGGGTAAAGATTATTTTACTTTGTAAGAAATCGAGTTCATGTGTCTATTATTTTTATTTATTCTAATAACTTAATAACGAAGCTGAATAACTTAATGACATCTTAAGTTAGTGGAACACGAAGAATTAATAAGCTCGTGGTAAACTTATTCAATGATTGTATTTAATTGTTATTAAACTAACCTATCAATTTTAACAATAAATATATAATAACGCCTGCCATTTTTAATATAGCAACATAACACTACTTGTATTTTGCTCTTATAAAATAGTTTATTTTGTATATACTAGAAATATTAGTATAATCACAAATGTATTAACGGAATTAGTCATTTCATGAGCTCTTACGATGAGTAGTAAGAAAGTAGCTGTAGTTATATATAATTTAAAGAGACTTTATTATACAACTGAAGTTGTTATAGTATAATAGCCTATTGACGCCTTGAATAACAGTAACTATTGTTGCTTCGACAACAGTATAGCTTCATTCGTCCCTTACAAAGATCTTCCCATTATAAAATATGCTGCTTACCATCAGGTAAATGTTTTTTTTATCTATTCAAGCGACGAACAAAGCGGAGTATTCATATAAATCATATGCCATAACAATGTGACACTAGCAAACAGGCTTACACTGTCCCACATTAAAGTAGTCCTCTTAAGGAATTAGGTCTTGTTACCACTGTAATTGTAATAGCAACAACGCACTTAGTAAAGCTAACACACGATGCGGTGGTTTAGGTCGATAGAAATAGTACTGGTGGTAGATCTTTGTTGCCGGAAACCGTCTAGGTAGCTACTACCGCCACTCCTCTTTCTACCGTTAAATAGTAGTATGCAATCATTACTACGTACCGGTTTAAAGGGCGTAGTAGCCAGTTAAATTACTGTGGTAACGTGGCTTAACATATTATGTCAAAAAGCATGTTGTACAGCTGTATATATTATGGTACCTAGAGCCACGTAGTTACCAGCAGGCATACTACTTACCATCAAATGAACATTACGTTCGTCCCGTCGTTTTCCCGAGAATTAAATAAAAAAAAATTACCTTATATATCTTGATAATATCCTGTTAAGTGCACCGGATTGGTTGTCGTTGGCGATGCGATGGGCTGTGAGTGTCCCGCTTAGTAGGAGGAAGCAGTCAGTGTACATCCAGCCGGCGCGGCACCACGACCACAACGGCGAGCTCACTACCTAGACCAAAAATATGTAAAAAAAAACTATTACTCCATACATACCAATACATACCTAACAATGTCTATAATAATTTTTATAAAATAACCAAAACTTAAACACTAAATCTTCGACATTGTTTGTTAAATATACTTAGCAGTTTTAAATACATTATCGTATCACACTAGTGAGACAACAACATAAAATACAATATACATAAGCATATCATATTACAAAGAAAACAAAAACAATACACTATTGAAAACAGACTCAAATGTTTATAAGTATGTAATAATACAATAAGTATAGTATTAAGTGTAAAGTTTACACTGCGAACGAACTAAAGCTTTCAATAGTAAACATTTTGCTACAGTAGTTTATTTAACGTGGTTTTTTTGATCAAAATATCTACAACGAGAATTTGAATTCATCATCATCATTTCAAGGTATTGATGATCTAAGAAATCAATCACCATATACTATCTATATTTATATATTACCATACACTGATGAGGTTAAGTGGCGTTGAAATAGGCCTCTGTCCACCAGTGCTCTACCGCACGCTGATGACCATACGCTAAAGTTATTACAAAGTTAAACAGCAGTTGTAAATAATGATGACAATTTTTTTTTTATTCTACAAAGCGAAGAGATGAGCGAGATGTTCACCCGTTGGTAAGCAATGCGTCTGAATACGCAGCATCACATTGTCGGTAGCTTACCTAACTAGACGGACTCCGACAACAAAAACCTGCTTCTGAAACAAAAACTCTATTCTGCTTCTGGGAGGAAATTACAGTTATGCGAGTTTCTTACTCACTTAAAACCCCTACATGGTCTGCATCGATTCATTCGGAGAGACTCCAGGATCTCTTATGTAACGTACCGGTGCCTCTCTACACTTTCTGTTACTCGTCTCTGAGGAGCCTAACCCTCCTAAGCACCATCGCTGAGCCACACGCTGTCCCACGCAGGTTCACCTGTAGAGCGACAAGGGTCTCCACCCTCAAAGCCCACGAAACTCTAAGACCCTTTTAGTCACCTTCTACGACAGGCAGGGCTTACCTTTGTCCTATTCTTACTAGCCCGACACTACAGGGCTTAACAAAGACCTACGACCAGTACTATCAACAGTCTTAACTTTTTTTAGCTAATGATGACTTAAATAAATCAGTTTAATTTCAATAGGAGCTTTCTTTCAATATATGAACTTGAAACAGGTCGCCTAAGCTTTAATAGTTATTCTAAACATGTTATACTTAGGTTCTAATCCTTGGTCGGAAATCGTGATATATCTTAAACAGCTCATATAAAAAGCTTTGAATATAATCGTGATTGAAATCCTTAAAAAAATCAAGTAAACATACTAATAAGCGTCAAGTTTTTTTTAGTAATGGATAAGTACAGTTGTTTACGTAAAATACATCTATCTTTGTAGAAAGACTGTATCATCGCGATTGAATTATGAAATATCATTACGATCCCTTTAGAACATTATCATCATTATCAGCCAGAAAATTGCCACTGCTGAACATCCTACCTCAAGGATCTCTTCCTAACATGGTAAACACTTTATCACATTGTGACCTTTAGACACATGAAGTCTTTTTTAAATCAATCCGCTTACATGTCAAAAACATTAAATAGACAATAATGATGATGTTACGTCTCCTGTTACCTCAGTAATTTCATTAGCCACAACACCCTTCAAACCAGTACACAATAATTTTTGCATTACCGTATGGCGGCAATAAATTCGGATAGATGAACTGTATAAATCTACTGGTAGAAGGTTTTTGACGCTGGAGATCGTCTAGGTACCACCGCAGCTCTTATTTCCATCGACAAACAGTAGTGTATTAATATTACTGTGTTCCGGTTTGAAGAGAGCTGTAGCTATTGTAATTATTGAGGTTACGAGACATGACTTGTCTCAAGGCTAGTACAATGTAATGCAGTATATATCATTCTAACTAGCGCCACATGCTCGTCTCGTCGCCAAAAACAGTATAATTAATTTCTATTGATACATTTCAAACTTGTATTTAAGATAAAATAAATAGGTTTTTTATTAACATATATATATCCTTCTCAATGTTAATAGCCTTATCAAGAGCATTTAAAGTATTACTTAATAACCTGTTATTTAATTTTGTGTTATGTTTTCTTTTAATTATACAATACTTAATCAGGGTCAAGCTTGCGACTGTCTCCTAGAAATAAACTCTATTTCAATAGCTATTGACTATATGCAATAAATTTCACATTTTCCTTAACCGTCAAAGAGCAAGTACCAAATATACCATTAAACAGTAATGTGTAAGCATTCATAGAAATTTCAGATATGACTAAACAAGTTGATGAAAATGTATGGTTGGTTATGGCAGAAGAAACATGAAAGTAGGATTAATGCTATGGAGATGAGAAGCCTGAGAAGTATAACTGGAGTGTTGATGAATAAAGTAAGAAAGAGTGTGATAAGGAAGCGGTGCGGTGTGGTTGAAGATGTAGTGACAAAGATATTTGAAAGGATGATTAGATGGTTCGGCCATGTTGAAAGAATGGATGAAAGAAGATTAACGGAGAGGTATATAAGGTAAGAATGATTGGAAAAATCGGTATAGGTCGACCTAGGCGGACATATTCCGATCAAATCGAGAAGGTCCTAAAGAAAGGCCGGGTCAAGAGTACTCGCAACGGACGAGCATGCATGAAGACGCTCATGAAAGTGGAGGAAGCGAGAAAGGTGTGCCAGGATTGTAGCAAGTGGAGGGAGAAGGTCTCTGTTTACCCCACTTGGAAACAAGGCGAGATATATATGTATGTATGAATGTTTAAACAGGAGACAGGGTTAAGGATAGATAGCTAAAGTATACAAGAGTTAATACAAAATGGGCTAGTAGCGGCGGGGCGGCGGGAGAGCGCGGCGGCAGAACCACGCCGTCCGCTTCCTCCCGCCGTGAGCGATGGGCCCCTAGCCGGGCACGGTGTGAGGGGGCGTTCGGGCCGTTGGGCGTGGCCCTTTGGGCCTTTTGTCGTGTTTCCCCTGGGGGTGCGTCCCCCGGGGGAGTCTTGGTTTTTGTCCCCCCCTCCCACTTCGACGAGGGGGGGGAGTCTGGAGGGAGGAGGCCGCCGCCCAATTCCTTCACGGGAGGGCGGCGGCCGGGCATGCGCTCCGTCGTGGGCGCGCGCGGTCGTCTGTGGGGTCGGGGGGCCCCAACGTGCCGGTCCCGCGAGGGGCCGGTACGGGACGGCAGGTGGGTGCCTTTGCTCCCCGCGGGCACCCACCAAGAGGAGTTTTATACGCGGAGGCGCCCGGAGAGTTGCTTGGCTGAAACCCGGGCGTCTCCAGTATGCGTATTGCGGGACAAGCGGTGGTGGTTTTAGTGG
Organism: Troides aeacus; assembly: GCA_033220335.2. Classification (NCBI taxonomy): domain Eukaryota; kingdom Metazoa; phylum Arthropoda; class Insecta; order Lepidoptera; family Papilionidae; genus Troides; species Troides aeacus. Next base: position 2,608,773 of record CM067275.1, on the reverse strand, counting down.
GTATGGGGGTCACGCACAACATCTCAGTGGCCCCGAGCCCCACATAACCCGGCGTCCCCCCCCTTGAAAAGGACGCTGGGTATGCGGTAACAGCATTTCCACCACCGATATAAAAAAAAAAAAAAAAAAAAAAAAAAAAAAAAAATGGGCTAGTTAAAAATAAGTTTGTCAAATATTTTTTGTTACACAGTTCAGCGTATATCTTTGATTTTTACCTAAAGTTAAATATTACAAAAAAAACTATCGTGGTATAAATTACTAACAGAAACCCACTCCTCTCCTAAAATTCAAGACACAAATCAAGGCGGAGATCTGGAGGTGGTTCTGTAAAACGCAATAAGCAGTTTATCGACTGTTGTCTGAATCCAGATTAACTATAAATATTTTATCTGTATCGGGCAATGATTGCCGAGGATTCATTGTTACGACGGAGTTTGATGGCAGCCGGCTTGGATTCGTCGCCGAATTTTACGATACCTACAGATGTCGGATAAGAGAGTGGGCCCGAAACTTTTTCGCTTTCGCCCGTTTAGTTTAACATAAACAAAAACACGGCTCTCCGTAGATAAACAAAGTTTTCGCATTGGCAAACAATTTCGCTGCACGGCACAGATACGGCAAATAACTATCTGGCGCCTGTCCAGGGCTTCGGTACATAAACGCGATGTCTTTAGTTATAATCCACCGTTTTAGTCTTATTTATGAATAAGATTTGTTTCTGGCCTTGTGTTATGTCCCGTGGTTCAGTAAATTGGTAACAATGTTTCAATAGCTTACTATACAATCTTATACAGTCAAGCTTTTAAAATCGAATAAAGACAATTTCAAACCCGAAAAATAATTAAAACACATATACTAATACTAACAATATATCACTAATATACTTTTTTTATTAGACTAAGCGGCGAGACGAACGGAAAGTGATACGCCTGCCTATAGCAACGTGGCGGTAGTTAGGATAATACATACTGCACCGCATTGAATTCTTCACCTGAGACATGAAATGTTGTCTTATTATACCAATAATTACACTAGCTACAGTGAGCTTCAAACCGGAATACATTACTGTTTCCACACTACTGTTTGACGGCAGAAATAAACACTGCGGTGATACATACATAGACGGTAATAGAGACCTACTACCAGTGTTTGTAGCAGTTGGTGTTCCAAAATTCTTGTTCGGTTATAAAACTTGTAATTTAACAAAACGAGTGTATATAAACGAAACGACTACGCATACAGACAGCCCTTGAAATCGTTAATTTGTAAGTAGCGAAAGAGATTTTATATGAAAATCATAAACATATTATTATCAAGTTTTACAAATATATTAAATTAAAATTACTACTTTTATTTGAAATAAAGAAATAGGTTCATTTTAAAACGAACGTAACATAAGCCAACAAGCAATTAGTATATTTTGTATGACCAGCACGTATGCTGAGAGAACCCCTAAACCTTTCTGAAACAATTACAAACTAGTTTTACATAAATCCCAGGCAATTTAATGTGTGACAAATAAAAGCAAAACGTGTAGAGAAACATACGTTTTTGAAAAATATGCGCCTGTAATAATTTAATAGCAATAAAACGTTCTTGCATATTTGATAACATTTTTGAACAGAACCAATTAATTAAATTGACTTAGAATTATAACAAATTATTTCTAATTAATAACGTAAAAATTAAATGAAGTTTAAATGTTGGATATTTAGACTTTTACCGGAGACTGAATAGGTACTACTTACCTCAGGGCACAGCAACAATTTCTGCCACCATATTAAAACTAAATTTTATTGTTTTTTGGTTTAAAGGTGTTGTAGCTAGTGAAATTACAGAGAATAGAGGATTAATCACTGTACGTTACAAGGAGACGAGCACAATGTGATGTATCTTAACCCGTCATCGTTTTACTTTATTATCAGACATCTTGTTCGTCTTCTCGCTTAGTCTAACCTTAAAAACCTAATATAGATACACTATATAAAGGAAGATAAAAATTGGTTTTTTGAAGACATACTCCTCATGAAATCGTATTCTTTATGTCTAAACATTTGAACACACCCGTAATAAAAATGATATCCTTCAAGAAACATTCCCACCTTATTATTATCAAAAACTTTTTGTGTAAAGTGTGTAAATAATGTATATAATGCCGGAAATTTACAAGATTACGAATCTTAATAAAAAAACCTGAAAAAAGAAAGGGTTATTACAACAAAATAGGTTTCAGATATATTATAGCACATGCAACAATTTCTACCCTATTAATCATCTCAGCTAATTCTATACCTTAACTAAAATAACAAAATCTAAATTATTAAACATGAGTATACGAAGTACTTATTGTAAGTGTATAATTAAAATGTTAACCCCTAATATAAACAATAAAAAAGGTTTATCTGTGTAATCGTTCTAAATATTCAAACTACTGAGCTGATTTTCATGAAATGTAATGACTTTGTCAATTTCAAGCAAAATAAACTAAAATTGTGTTATACACAACACTTACCTTCCCTTTTTTGATCGATGGTCAAATTCATTTATATTATAATTGACATTAATCTTATTAACGAACCTCACTTATCTTCACTCTGTTAGTATAGGGGATGACGCTTAAAGGGAGAATCTTGTGGGCGATCAGAAGCGCTAAAGTAGCGATCGCTCGCACGCCGTGGATGCACGAGATGTCATCTACAGTCGCCGGTGCAATCAACTTGCTCACCGTACGATATAGTGAGAATACGCTGATTATACTGTCACCTGAAAAAAAAACTCTACTATATTCATCATTTCACTAAATCTAAACATTAAAGTGGTCACTGGTGATAAATCTCTATGTATAGAGATCGTGTTAGTACCACAGAATCATCATTTCTCTGCCGATTAGCGAAAATATTAAAAGTGAACATACTATGAGTACAATGCGACTTAAAAACATTTCTTTAGACGATTGCTGCAGTGTTTATCATCCTAATTAGTACTATAATGCAAAAGGCGAGTGCAGCACTTAACAAATGAATATCCTGCTAATGCCATCGCTTAATTAAATCCAATCTTATCAAAGTAATCATCTAAGTACTGTAACGAACAATAAGGCTCTACATTACGCTGGTCTGAATCCAGTCAGTTTGATATTTACATTATTTACTACACGTCCATTTATATTATAGGAGTGTTTTCGTATATACATATACGCGATCTTCTATAGACTATAATCCATACGAAGTGTAAATAAATTAATAGACAATATGTCTTTTCTTTATTTCTTTCCACTTTGTTTGATAGTAACCAGCCTAATTTGGCGCTGTTACGAATCCTAGACATGGATAAATTGTATAGGCAGCATCCTCTTGCTCACGATTAGTATATAAACATAAAAATGTTTTATTTGATTACACCATAGATAGGATTTACAGATAAGTTAATGTTTAATTTAACCGGCGTTTTTTCTACGGTTATTTATTTCAATTTAAATACGCACGAAGAATAGCAAACGACGAATTACAACGGGGATCAACGGAATCAACATAATGGGTGAATTTAAATATTTATCCTTTGTCTTTAACCGCGCCTAAAGCGAAACAGGCTTTGTTTTTCCAATTTGCGAAACTCTGAAGGATTCGAAGGAGTTGTATGAAAGAAATAAAAAAAAAATACTCATAAATAAGCGAGAATAAATCAAGAAATAAGTCAAGCTTAAATTTGACGTGAGGCAGAAGTGTCGTCGCGAACGATTTGCATAACAAATTACGGCGTCCGTTGATTTAGAAAAGAAATCGAGTTCGAAACTTAGTCGTTCCCAAAGTGGAAATTTGTTTATGAAAACGGAAACTTCGCGATGTCTGGCGCGAGTGTGAAGTAAATTACGATTTCTTTTTTCATATTCATTATGCGAAGTTTTACTTGAGGGGAAGTAATTAGGCGCTGCTTATGCAAATATTACAAAACGTAACATTCAAGCAGAGTTCACACGTTGCTACATGAGCGGAATCGTATCTCTCTCAATTTCGTTGTTTCTTTCCTAATTATAACGGTTTCAATAAAGAAGATCACTGCCTATACAACCATTATTATTACTATAGATGACATATTCTAGTCGATCCTTTGGACTAGGATTTGTATCCTTAATCAGCACGGCAGCACGCAAGCTCCGCAGTATCAATCTACGCCACAGTGATTATTATTGTTGTTTATTTATGATTATTTGTTTAAGTTCTCAGCATTTTAAAGAAATACTGTAGTAGTGAGATAGGGCCATAATTCAAGTGTACCTAAATCAGTCTGTAAATATTTTGGGACTATTCTGCAGGTATTAAGGATCACGGCCTTTTGCATCAAAATATAAATGGTTGGGGAAGGGATAAAACATCTATTTCAATGGTGAATTTATTTAGGTATTACCCCCGTAGCCGATATAAGAACAGGGAAAATAACAATGCTTTTGAGTATCCATATTTGGGCTATTTCGTATTTATGATACGTTTTGAAGGTTTTTCTGTAATTGTGGTTATACTTTGTGCGTATTTGTTATAATTATTATTAAAAATTATAACAGTACATTACAAATTTTGATACTTTTTAATAATTAGTCCCTGATAATAATTCATCTTAGGTTTGACAAGCATTTCATGATGGTTACATCAGTAGTATTGAATACCAATAAGATATTCGATTATTTTAACTACTGGTAGTAGTCTGAGTGGGTATTAATTTATTATAGTCCTTTTGACAATTGTTTTTAACTATTTTACTAACAATAAACTTAATTTGTATTGGCAACGCGCTTGTAATACCTCTTGCTCAGACTACGGTAATTGTTTACCATCAGGCAGACCGTATGTCTGTTTGTCACCTTAGAGGCATAAAAAAAGTCATAAGTATACGAAGAAGAGCTACCAATAAATGATTAAATGTACTGGAGCATGAATCATTAAATATAAATAATGGAAGAAGCGTCTTGAATTCAATGAATCTTATAATGCTTATTGTTTCTTAACAAATTGACAACGACAACACTTTCAAAGGATATTGGTTCTAAAAGCTAATCTAATTTTATCTCTTATTCATTTAGACTAACTCTTATATTCTCTTGTCTTTAACCAATTATTGTTACAATATTATTCTTTGTTGTAGATGTACAAAATTGATTTATGAGGAAGTAAGATGATAGACTCTTTGGTAGATAAACAGATCACCAGTTATCACGAGATTGTAACGGCGAATATGAAGTTGCCAGTCTACGTGCTAAGTCCATCAGCTCGTCCAGCCCGTAAATCAAGCCTTGGTTGGTCACGAATACCGTATCGAGAATGATGTCGCTTGTCCATTGATTTTGAACGATTAGCGTACGTAATGTGATATCGCCCGTAGGCGACTTGTATACGTAATTTATGTTAACTAACTCGTCATCGGTATTCCGTTCGGATTTGAATCGCAAACGTGTCGGAGTTCGGCGGTCAGATGCCGCAACAAAGTGGGCTAAGGTCGAACGGATGTTCGGATGTTCTCCGACAATACATGAAAATTCTTGCGGAGTTTAAATTAAATTTTAATTAAAATGACAGAGATTCCTAAACTGGATCGGATGGGTGGATCTCTGCAAGACTTCTTGGGTTAACCATTCGCTAATGAATCATACATTAAACAAAACCTTGAACTGGAATCGACTTAACACCTAGATAAATTAATTAGACGTCGTCCCCTTACAACTATTAAATCTAACTATATATATTTTGGTAAACATAATCCATCACAAGAACGTTAACGTATTAATTGAATATTTTTATAAAATTTTTTTCCTCACCTACAACAAACGTTATTAGTTTCACTTCTCGAACCTGTACGACGTAGCTGTACGGTTACCGAAAATATTCAAATAAATAAACTATCTCCTTAATACCTCTACTGAAATTCGAAGGCTTCACTCATAAACTTAGATTTTAATACGTTGCAATTAACCAAAAAACTTTTATTAATAGTCTACAACCAAAAGTGTTAAACACAATGCGCAGTTGAAGACTCCTTGTCTCACGGATGGTATTATTAATATATCAACTAGATGTTCCCCGCCCTCTTTTCTGGCCGTAATACCCCCCAACTGTAGCTCCCTTTTGATAAGGGATATTGTAAAAACCATTCTCAGCTAACCTTCGAGTGGCAGAATAATAATAAGAATCTCTCTACCAAAATTTGAGTGATTACGTCTAATAGTTTCATAGATCTGATGACGAGTTAATTAATCTCTAGATATCTCCTATACATAAATGAGAATTTTTTTTTTTGGTCCTAGTTGTATTGTTATTTCTAAGGATAACAATAATTATGGAAATATAAAACATAACCTCTTTCATACCAATACTTAGGAAGTAATACCATAATAAAAGAGCCTTAACATTATTATGAATAAACCAGTCTGTTTGTAGCTATGCCCTAAGAATTTAATTGACCGGATGATCTAAAATATATATATATAAAAAAACCTCATTTCCAACCTTTAGCCTGCTTCTCATTTTCATAGTTATTGTCGTCCTTCGGATTTTTCTTTTCGATTTCGCGTTTCGTATCGGCAGTACTCTCCTCTTCCTTTCTCCTCGCCACAAAGTCCTGAACCGTTGCTGCTAGGACCAGTAGAATAACTACGCCGTACAAAGACCTGTTAACATTTTTTTTAATTAAAATACTTATAAAAAATCATTGAATAGTACGTCCTCAAGAACTTTTGTCTTATTAGACTCTATAACAATAGTTATCTTGGATCTAAAGTCTGTTGATTTGATATCATAGATTTTTTAGTTCACTTTCATATTAAGTATTTGTTTTTTTATTTATTTATTTATTCATCGGTAATAAGTATGTTATTAACAACAAAATATAACATTTTAATTTAGCATAAACTATATCGATAGTTAATAATTGAACGCGGTTCAATTCACGATCGAACTTAATAAGGTCACTAATATATTTATGATAATACATGCCGTATGTGGGCGCTATTCTGCAATTTTACCTGACGTGTATACACGTCATGAATAAATCACTTACAAAAGATTGAACACATATCATCTCTATAATTTTCTACTTCGAATTCTCTTATTCTCATATTATTAATTTCATTATTCTGTTCATTCGATACTTAACATCACAGAGTAGAGAATTTTCAACACTTACAAAAGTTTTTGTTAACGTATAAGAGAACTTTGAAGTAGAACTACTTTGACTCTAATACGAAGCCCTTGTCTGAGGACTTACTAAAGTCCTTACATTGACACTAAAAACTCTACAGCAACCGCCTTTGTTTATATGTACATTTAAATCAAGCTTCCTCCTAAACTCCTAATCTTTTTCATGTATTAAATTCTTAGATAAAATTCAGACGTAATTCTGTAATACTAAAGATTATTAGGAATCTATAGATCCGCAGAAAAAGAAAGGTCATCGACATAGCTCAAAAGATTGCTAAACTTAAGTGGCAGTGGGCAGGGCACATCGCTCCAAGGACAGAGGGCCTATAAGGCAGTAAGGTCCTTAAGTGGCGCCCGAGTACCGGTTGACGTAGTGTTGTAAGGCTTCCAACAAGGTGGACCAGCGATCTGATGAGAGTCGCGAGAATCCATTTAATGCGGTCAACACGAGACCGATTGATGTAGAGATTTTTGGGGGAGGCCTATATTCAACAATGGACATCTATCAGCTGATGATGATGAAATATTATTAAAAAATATTTCACTCAGAATACAGGTGCAAAACTATAATATAATCAGAACCTGTTTCATATTAGGAACGTAGTACAAACTTGAAACTATTTAAATAATTTGGACTGTGGTACCCAATACTCATAAATATCAAGAATTGTTGATTACCAGAAATTCAACATTAGCTAACAAATGCTACATACAGACGATAACGATATTTCAAAGCTCAAAGCTTATTAGTAACCATTTTGTTTTGGTTTATTTCGAGCAAAGGCAGCAGAACAAGTACTTGGAGGATTACTACCTGATGAAGAGCCAAGAGAATCGTAAGATGCAAATCGAAATGAAGAAAGAGTGCGAACGTCAAATAAGTAAAACATTCACGATTCCTATATTATAGATGTTACTATAATACTTACAAAGTCAAAAGTGTAGGTAAAGTCAACCATTGTTCCCACCAGGCCTGTTTCTTTGGCGTGTGACAGTCGTGGGGATCTACTTTGACCCTTATTGATACTCCACTGGTATACTGGTAATGCTTTATTGCATCCCTTAAAATGTTTTCCACGTCCTCGGCGTTGCAAGGGGATGGCACACAGACGCCCCAGCTCAACGTCGAAAAACGTGGTACGAAGTGACCTGGCTGAACAAAAAGAACAATAATGATTTATAATTTTTTTTCCCTCTATTATAAACAAAATTTTTTTTTTTTTTGGGAGAAACAAGACGAGCGAGATGTTCACCTGATGGTATGTGATACCCCAGCCCATAACAAGGTGGTGCTAATTACGAAGGTATACATAGCATCACATTGTGCTCATCGCCTTGAGTCAAATGTTAGGTCTCGTTATCCCAGTGATTATACTAGCTACAGCGCCCTTCATACCGGAATACAGTTATGTATTCACAATACTGTTTAGCGGCAGAAATAGGCGCTGCAGTTGTACCTATCTAGACGGTCTCCGGCAACAAAGACTTACTATTATGTTGCTTCTTACTATAATTTTAAATATACCCTTAGTGTTAAAATCCTGAAATATATCTGGATATAGTTATAAGGATTCTGATAATGTTATAATTCATCCTTTTTAGCCATATAAAGTATAACTAGTAACAGCTCTATCTAAACCATGTAATGTATGCAAAGATCCAATTCTAGACCTTGCTGCTGTGACATATCAGATATACGAATCTAAAGTGCTAGAAACATCGGATTGACTGCGCGGATCATGATTACTATATTTTGTTAAAAATAAAAACTACGCATATCTTCATAAACTTAATTAATCTAGAAAAACATAAAAACAGTTTACATATATTAATTATGCACGTGTATATACGTAGTAGTTTAAATGTAAACAATACTCACATCATCGACTCTGCTCTTTATTAAGCTCTTCGCCTGAGCTAAGTGGACGGGGATCTCCATTTCGGGCAGCTCAGCTTTCAGGTCGACGCGGGCGAGACAGTACTTCCCTTGCACCTTGACCACGCTCCCTGTATCCAACTGTACCCGTGCGCGGCTCTCTAAGCACTGGTCGAAACTGCCCAACTGGATACCATTGCCTTGGAGTATACCCGAGGGAACTTTACCCGTGGCGTCGAGCACTGAAAACAAATACTAGAAAGTGTACGTAGCTTGAGGTCCTCTGTGACTAGTTTCCTGTTCTAAACAGACCTAAAAACATTTCGACATGGTCATGGTAATTTTTTTTTTTAGAATATTAATGTGAATATTTATGAGTAGCATAAAAGGTCAATAAACTTTATTAAGTTATCACCTATCACAATAATGATACCTTACCGAAGATGGGCTGGTAGAGAATGCCAACAGGCATTAAGCCCGCCTTTTCTATACGACGCTATACGATTTTACTATAAAGGGAAAAAAAATTGTATAATATATTTTTTTTTAAGTGACGCGCCTGTGGAAATCCTTGAGGCAATCCTAGCAGTGGATGTCTTCCAATTAATGTGTGTAAAATAAGTGGTAAGTCTGCCAATACGATTATAGTCTGATTCAAACTGTACACACACTTTACTGGTGGTAGGTCATTGACATCAGACACCGTTTAGATGTTACCACCGCCGCTCCTATTACTACTGCCAAACAGTAGTGTGATAATTTTACTGTGTTCCAATTTATAAGGTTTTGTAGTTAAAGATATTACAGCTATAACGACAGTTAACATCTGCCTCAGGCAACGAGTGTCATGTGGTGCAGTATACAACATCCTAACTAGTGCCACATTGTTAAAGCGGGACGTATCACTTACTATCAGGTGAACGTCCCGCTCGTCTAGAAAGAGTCTTGAATAAATAGAAAAAAAATAATAGTCACCAATTTTACACCGTAGAATTGAAACTAAACTTTTTTTATATAAAAAAAAAAAAAAAAAAAAAAAAGAATTGAAACTATAATTTTTAATATTGACATTATTTTATTGACTAAAAAGGCAAAAGCTGTCTCTCTTCCTCATCATCATCTTAAAAAGTTTCGTTTTATTAACACTATAACATTTTTATTTTATTTTTTTTAAATTTAGAAGATTTTTAAGTTGTACTATTACATTTGTTAAAACATTCACACGAACCTAGAGATCGGAAGGAATTTCTGAATTTGGAACTTTAACCTATTTATTTTTTATCGCACTATCAAAATCTCTTGCCAAATTATCTGAACCGGCGCCAGATTTTAGGTAGTACATATATTTCAGAAAGACTAAAAAATAAGAATAACTTTAACTGCCTCTATAGTGTAATCATTAACCGCTTGTCCGGTAACACGGCTTTCTATTGTCAGGTTTCGGGGACACATTGTTGAGTTTGGTTAGTTGTAGGGTTTTTTCGAATTGCTGTAATGAGTGTCAGAATATTTCCGGCGATCAAGCTTCAATTTTTCATTTCATCTTTCGAAGAGAAATTCGTCTTATTTTTGTTAATAAAAAACAATTCTCGAAAACTTTTACTTACTGTTCAATGCCCACAATCTCGTACCCCGCAGCTGTCTAAGAAGTATTTGCCCGTGGCGCCTGCATTCAGGATTTTGCACGCGTGTAAAGTTCGGCGCAAATGTTGGCAGGAATGCATAGAAATCCTCAAATTCACTTTTCAGCAAGTTTCGCCTGTGAAAAGCATCCGCGACACGCTTTAAACGACTTGCCTCCCGGCTTTCGGTTTTCTGATCTTCGTTTTTTATTTCTTTCAATGATGGTTCAGATTTGAATTCTTCGTTAAATTGTTTATTTTCTACTTGAGATTCCGGTTTTATAGTTTTAATTGTTACATTAAGTTTTTTGACTATTACTTTTTTATTATCATTTGTCACACCAGACATAGCTTTGTTTTCTTCAATTTCGTGTTTTTTGGGTTTATTTTTGGACTTAATAATTATTGGTTCGCTTATGTTGTTAATTTCTTTATCCTTAAATATTTTTTCATTAATGATGTCTCTATTTTTATCTGTTTTTTTCGATGCTTCATTTGTTTTTATGTCTTTTGCATCTAAAACATGTCTTGATTTTATGAATACTTCCTTTTCTTTTGATGCTGATTTTGTGTTTATTTTATTTTGTTTCGTCAGTGTCGGATCTGGATCTCTATTTTTCGGTTTTGTTTTTAACAATTTATCACTAGAGCTCTCAATAACGTTAATTATTTTACCATTATCATTGACTCCGAGTACAACATCATGATCATCATCATTGTCATCGTCATTATCGTCGTCGTCATTATCGATTTCTTTATTTATTATTTTAGTCGTAATTTTCTTTTTTAACTCTTCTGTAGTTTTCATATCATCGATATCATCGTCGTCGTCATCGTCGTTCACTATATTAAATTTCTTGGTTTTGTCTTTACTATTACTAGTAGTTATTTGTTTCTTATCACTAATTTGTTTACCTTTCATTTCGTTGATTACTCCTGCAGCCTTCTGCTTTTCTTCCCACTTGGAAGCCAAATTTCGTAGATAAATAAGATTTTCATCTGTCTCATCCTCATTTTCATCGCTATCCTCATTTTCATCACTCTCAGCATCAATTTTCAGCGCAGGTTTAATTTTGTCGAATGTCTTTTCTTCGATGGATTGTTTCTTTTCTTGAGCAGATTTTTTGAGATCGTCATACGCACGCTTTACACTCTCAGTTTTGTACAGCTTTTGTTCAAGGTTAAGTTTATTCACATCACAGTCTTCACATTTTTCTCTTTTTCTGAACACGGAAACACTTTCATGGGAACTTTTATGAAGGTCACGGATGCGGAATGCGCTTATCACTGAAACTAAGAGCGTAAAAGTTATTATAAATAGAAAACACGTCCATCTGAGCCGCACCATGGCTGACGCGAGACGCTCACGGCGCCATCATTGATCCGACTGATACGTTTTACAGTTTCGCGCTCCGAAATTTATTTGTGTACCGCACACTAAACACATCTCATTGAGGTATTGCTGCTTCATTGATTTTTTTTTAATACAGATAACGTATAGTTTAGTTCTGAGTTTATTAAAAATATTTGGCGGTGGAATAACCGTTTCCCGGCTGAAGTTAATTCTAATGTATTGGCACGAGGGCACGCTTTGTGGCAACCGTCCAACGTTCGCGTAAAAATAGTGTACCCGAGGCGATTGTCCGGCGCACAAGGTGATTTGATGACGGCAATTTTGATTACATTTAACATCCACTGTGATATCGCAGCTTTAATTAAAAAAAAACTTTTCCTAAATGTAACGAGAACGAGAACTTGAACAAAATATCGAAACCTATCTACAAGAAATAGCATCAATTGTTATTATTTGATTATGTTACATTATTATTATTATTTCTGATATTATAGAAATTTTAATCTTTTCAATACAACATAGATGACTGTCTTCATTTGAGAGAAGAAATCCATTTCACGTGTTATATGCGAATATGAATTCTAACAAACGAGAGCAATCGTCAACGTAAACAAACAATATTACATTGTTTTCTTTAATAACAATAACTAACTGTGAAATGTTTATGGCAAATTTATTCGTATATAATAAATATTAAATTAAATTAAAGTCAAAGATTTCAATAAAGAAATAGTATTAGTATTTTTAGGTCATATTCATCATCAGCTGATAGATGTCCACTGCTGTACACGAGCCTCTCTCAAAGACTCCCGCTTTGTAGAGCTTCATATTGGGGAGATTTGGGCCATTTCCCACCACGCTGGCCCAGTGCGGGTTGGTGGGAGCCAGAGCCACATTTGTTGATTAGCAAGTTGCACCACGAGCAGGTGAGCCTGGCTTGGATCCCGTAAATTGTTGCGATAGACTCCTTACACACCCAGTATTTGGATAGTTAAATAAATTTTTAGTTAGGAAATTTGGAAGCACTTTTATCTTATTTCTTCCTCATAGCTCTTAATTTAGCAGTATTTCGTTGTACGGCCCGATAACATCTTCTTCCTTTGTGTTTTCGTGAAAAAGGAAAAATGGACCAATATAATAATAAATAATAATAACAGCCCATTTATAATACGTCCCCACTGCTGGGGCACAGGCCTACCCTCAATATGAGGGCGATTGGGCCATAGTCACCACGCTGGCCCAATGCGGATTGGTGACTTCACACATACCTTAGAATAAATTCTAAGTCATGTGCAGGTTTCCTCACGATGTTTTCCTTCACCGTTTGTATCTCGCTGTTGTAACTAAAGTGCACAAATGTACATAACTTAAATATTAAGTCATTGGTACATGCCGAGGTTCGAACCCGCGACCTTCGGAATGAAAGCCGCACGCTCTAACCATTAGGCCAGCGAGCTACCTAATGGACCAATAACAACATTCATATCGAAACCGGTGACTTGGAATTAGTGCTTTTAACGGAAAAGACTAAAGAGAAAGAGAGAAGGTATTAGCCCGATGCTTGCAATGGTTCATCATTGAACAGCAACATCGTGCAGTATAATAAAAAAAAAAGACATTATTATAACACCTCATATACTGCATAGCGATTGTTATATGTTTATTAATGTTAAGTAATAAATCCGATGCATCATTGTGTAGCTGAGATTTATTAATCTTTAGCAGATTTATCTGATCTTCCGCATAATTATATAAATACTAAGTATATTTGCATCTGATTGTAATTGAAATTTACATTCTTGTAAGCAAGTAATGGATGTAACAACGGTGTATGTATAGACGACGTGAACAAGCGTATAGCAGTTTCTAAGTTTGCAATGGACAAGCTAACGAAAATATGGAGGAACCGCAACATATACAGAGCCTCAAAAATCACTTGTATTCGCCATATTATTATACGCCGCAGAAAAGCGGACCTGCCGGAGGAAAATGCTCGGTGTATCGTGGACTGAATTTCGTACCAACAGGTCTATACTTCGAGAACACGGCTTCAAGCAACGTTTATCATATTTGGTACAATCTCGTATTCTCACCTTTTTTTTCCATGTATGCCGCCGAGCAGAGGTAGCTATTGATCGACTTGTTGTCCAAAGAAAGGTTGAGGGTACCATGCCACGAGAAAGAACGCAAATGAGATGGATTGATCTTATAAAGGCAGTAAATGGCTCATCATCGTTACCACTATGTGTATGCAATAGGAAGGCGGCCATCAGAGAGGAACGACGACGTGTTGTTAAGCTTGCGACCAACACCTAAATTGATGACCACGACCATTCTATTAAGTATTTAACATAAATGTAAAATAAAGAATCCATTATATACGTATATCAAAAACCAGTCATTGATTCCTACATCAATTCAATCAATAATAAAGGTCAGACTGTAGGTCAGGTTCTAGCCGAAATATATTAATTATCATAATTATATTCCATCATAAAATAACAACAAAATCAACACAATAATTTAGGAATACAGATAATGCTTTTTCTATTTCATTGTTATTTTAGATTAAATGTAGGTTCTGTATAACAGGTTCATTGATATACCTGACCTGAAAATAACGGTAGTTAAGATACACAACAGCACATTGCATCAGCGCTCTACAGTACATAAGAGGATATGCTTTGTAACCCTAATAATACCACTTGCCAAAATATGTTGGATTATTAATAAAGTAACTATTTGATGCATTACTCTTTCTTTTTACATATAATTTTAAAACTCTCTGAAATCAATAACATATACTCTAATTTAATAACGTGATGGAGTATGTTCATATCAGACTTACTTCAGGTTAAACCTCACGATGTTTCTCTGGCAGGATCATAAGAAAACTTCCGAACATCCAAAGCCTTTCTCAGAAGAAGTGACCCTCCCATCTTTGTCTTCAAGATCATCCTAAATCGAATCACCTCATCATAAAATTTTATTGATCCAATGCAGGACATAGGCGTTACTCTTCCACGAAATGCGGTCCTCAGTTTATAGTATTATTTTACTACCGAGCACTCTTATGAGGTAGCCGTCCATCTGGGAGGACATCATACTATACCCCTCGCGAGGCCTCCAGTCCAAAACTTTCTCAACAACTCTCAATCTTCTCTTAAAGAAATAATAAAGCATTGTGTGACTCATCATTGGCGTATCAGTAGTGAGCGAGAGGAGGATGCACTGGCTATAGAGTTTCGTCTTGAAACATTAAAGTAATATTTACAAGATGAGAATGTAGAGGATTTTCCCAAAAGCTGCCCAATCGAGTGGACTCCGTTTATCGATCGAGTCACCAATGAATAAAAAAGACATTAAATCAATATCGGTGTAGCTATTTTGGGGCTGCGATGCGACATTTATTCGCGTTACACTGCCAACATCTCTTTTTTGTGTCAGTGGTAAATCAATACCGAATGTAACAACAAAGGTGAACAGTCACCGGCTGTGTTGTATTGCGAGATGCACGCCGGATCGCCCTTGCCCGTAATGTCGCAATACCCTCCTGAATATATCTCGATGTAAGCACAATACGAGTTACTTTATTCATCGCATTATTTCAAGGTCCTCTTGCCACAACGCATTGTTTTAATGACACCAATTACAAAGAGAAATAATCGATTCCCTTATAATCTCAATATCTCTCATCATCATCATCATCAGCCGATAGATGTCCACTGCTAAACTTAGGCGTCGCCCAAATATCTCCACATACAATCGGCAAGGCCTCCGTTACGGCTAGGCACTAGGGGCTGTCGTATGTAAGGGTTCGTCTATGGGGGATTAGAACCATTTTCCATAACACTGGCCCAATGAGGGTTGGCCGGAGCCAGAGCCTCGTTTATTGATTAACAGGGTGCACCACGAACAGGTGAGGTTTGCTTGGGTTTCGTGAGTTGTTGTGCTATATCAAATGCTTTCCTTTTTTATTATTCGTTCACTTAATGAAGATTTCCTAGTCACACATAGCAATGCCTGTGATTTCATATGATGCTAATTAACATATCCGACTATAACAATATGTTAGCAATCTACTTTGCGTTATAGGGTGACAAGACCCTGAATTATATGATAGTAAATTCTCTAGCTACTACACCTTTTAAAATTAAATTCTTTGATGCTTGAAAATTCTGTTGACAATCTACTATTAGTGATACTGATAGTAATATTTACATAGTAACATGCTCTGGGTGATTCTTCACGATCTTTAGTCTCACAGTCAATACCTTCCTAACTCTCGAAAAGTCTATTGTTATAACAAACATGCAACTTAACCTCTATATTATTCTACATTTATTATATTTCGCCAATATATTTAGAACAAAGTTGAGGTTCTAAGCTCATCTAATTACTTCACAGTTTATACTTTGTTACAAGCTTTCTGCAGAAAAGCAACGAAAGCGGGTAGTTAATATTTCAAGCGGCGGCTTAGCGCGGGCTAAGTAAACTAGCACACCGCAGCCCCTAAAATATTAAAACTTTACTACCAAGTCATTTTCAAACCAGGGAAAGACTGTTACCTTATACTTCAACCTACCTTCACATATAATGGAATAGATTAAGATAAAAAAAATCGTTACAATGAAAGTAGTTTTTAATTCCTTAAGTCTTTGCGGGAGGCCACTGTATAGAAGTGGACTATTCGTTTGTGATGATGGTTTATATTTAATTTCCATCCATGCTTTAGATATTCCTCGACCGTTTTGCTGGCCGTACTATAGAACTGAATTTGAAATTTAGACTTGTAGTTTATCAATAATATCCCTCTCCATCAAGTGGCCGCCCCTCTGGTCCTTTCCCGATATAACTCCTCCATAACTCCCTTTGACGAAATAATTTTGTAAAATTCAATCTTAGCTGAGGCCTAAATGGCAGAAGCAATGTCTCTACCTAATTTTGAAAGTTTTCGTCTAATAGTTTTGGAGATATAATGATCTGGATATCTCCTATACATACATCAATATAGGTAAATTAATAACTTCTTACCAGGTCTGAATTTAACATTATAAAATATATCGATCTAAAATAGGATTCGATATTTAAAATAGTTATAACAGAAATTGGAAAATATTACCTAAAATAATGTAACCACTTTCACTTTAATTCAAACCTTGACTCCTTTGAAGGTGTGTCGTGACCTTCGCTTTCATACAAACCTGTTTTAATCGCGTGAATACATTTAAACTCCCAAGTGACCATAACATTTATGTAACGGTCGCAGATCGCACGAATTAAAAAAGAAACATTCCAGTTTAAAAAAAAATTGTTCATAGTCCGACAAAGGATATTTCAGAACCACATTTCCACTACCAGACGACCAGAACAACGGTGAGTTTCGGTGTCGCTCCTTCTTCTCGATTCTTATCGAAGCAAAGTGGAACAACTTGCCAGCGTCAGTATCCTCGTACAAATATAACCTGAGTGTCTTCAAGATAAAAGTGAAAATGTTACTAGGTTATTGCGTTTGACCACCGCAGACCACATCATCACCAGTTATCGTGGCCAAGCAATATCCTTCAGAGAAAATTAATAAGAAATTTCAGTGCTAAGTTGAATAAAGGCAAAGTAACATTGATGATTCTTGCTGCTAACCTGATGGACCGCTTTCCTATATCAATGATCCAAGATTCTGTTTCAGAGCTGTTTTCCAACCCACCCGGCTAGCTACCACCATCTGCTGCTGTTATAGCAATCTACCAGTTCTAGTTACATATGAGCCAGGGTATAAATCATTCTACATCATCTTCAGCCTCGGTCACAATTAATATGATGATATTAAAGACAAGTGTGACTCTGTATATTAAGGTTTCCTTTAGGATAAATCGGTGATCTTAGGTCTGCGAAATATGTCTTCATCTCTGAATATACCACGCGTTCGTTTAACCTAATACTATACGAATATTCAATACTGCGCTATGAATACTATATATGTATTTAATGCAAGGTACAATTTATATATTTAAATATTGATTGTAACAATTTAATTGATAAGGTCAAGTAAAACACGATTTGTTATATACGAAAATGTTCATTAGATTTTTACCAAGTCCACACACACAGTGTTTGTTCTATGCAGAACATTGGTCTTTCTGTATGTCTGAAAGAAATCGGAAGAATGATGAATTGATAAAATAACTTGAAGAGTTCACGACAATATTCACACACTATTGCAGATTTTATGAACAAAAAAATATTGAAATATTAAACTGGAAATTTACATTGTGATGGATAATAACATATATATTTCAAGGTAGGTTAGAACTCTTTGGTAGCATTTCCAACGATAATAAATTATTAAAATAAATCCTGACTTTGAAGCAGTTTCCAATACCTCTAAACACTGAAGGTGATTTTCTATTAAATTTGTATTTTCGTATTTTACTAAGCAAGGAGACGAGCAGGACGAAGAAGAAGAAATTTAAATCATAGTAAATGAGATGAGATGGGATGGGACACGAGTTTCATACTGCACCTCATTAAGTTTTTCGTTTGAGTTTTCGTGTGAGATGAAAGGTATCAAATCTCTCTACCCCAATAATTTCAAAGTACGATGTTTCACATCGAAGTAAAATGTTCAATACTAAAGTTTGACCAAAATGAAAGCTGCAGTGGTACCTACCCCGATGGTCTCCTGCAACAAAGCTCATTAGTGAATTATGACCGTGTTTTCAAGATACAACTTGCGTATAATATTGTCTGGTCTTACATTTGCACACACTGGGCTAAATATTCCTAAAAAAATTGTCTAGAAGAAGTCTAAAACAGCATAACATGAATGAAGATGAAGTGAGCGCAATCGCGCCACCCGTTTCCTCATCCACCACATGTGTTTAGTCTTCTTTTACTATTTCATCCTACATTTATTTTAATATATTCTTTTATTACCCTTACACTAAAAACTTTCTTGATCAATTTATCGATTTCCTATCCAATAAACTATTTCAAAACATTTTAGTAAAATAATCAATGACATCTGAAAGTTCAACTGGTGTAGTACATCCAAGTGAGTAAGATTTACAGCTTTCGTTACATAATTTATTGATTTAACGATCCTGACCTATGGATAACCTTGATGCTGACGAAGTGCAAGAAATATAATAAATATATATTTTTGTGTATGATATATCCATTGACTATTGGTAAAATTTTTTTTAAACATAAATGTTGGAGCTGCAGTAGTTCATATTTAGATGACAAACAGCAAGCCAGTATACGATGAGCTGTATCGTTCAGTCAATTTAAACCCTGAGAATAATAAATCATCGGTAATTTCAGAGTATAATAAAGGTAGTTTACACCAAAACAAAGCAGTAAGTAAATAAGAAATTTTATTATAATACCTTACTTGTCCACAATTACGTTCAATAATTAATGAATAGTTTCAATAATCCAAGACATATATGTCATCATACTTTCCAATGTTTATACTCCTGCGCACATTAAGGTACTAAAGAGTTCTACTTTATGTTAGACACCAATAAAGTATTTAATAGGTAGAATAATTACATGACAACGTCCAACGCAGACTAAAGGATAAACAGAAGATTAATTATAAGATTTAGTGACTTTTAAAAACGGTCAGCAAGCATTCAAACACACACTACAACTTTCGACGAATCGATTCTTTCGAAACACTGTATTCGAGGTTAAAACGCAGAAGGTCCTTTTGTTAATTGCGTGTACTTTTTTTTTAATTAGAGGACGAACGTTGACCTAAAATCGGATTTCAAACCTAAAGTCTCATGTATGATACATACAACTCGCCTAATCAATACTGTTGATCCAAAATAAACGTTAAATCAGAGTACTTGTTCAGGAACATCAAGCAAGCGACCAACAAAATTTTTTCTTACATGAAAGTACTATAAGGCTTAAATGTATAAATAAATGACAAACTGCTACATTTCTACTGATCAACAAAAAAATTACTTCTCAGCATTTGTCCCATCTTATAACAGGGTCTGCTTTCTTACTTCTTTCACTCCACTTCGCCCTATTTGGAATATCGCTTTCCTTGAGATCGCAGCTCATCGTATCCTCTGTCATTACACTCAACCATCGCAACTTCGGTCTTCCCTTCAGCAGTTTGCTGGGTATGTTTTGTTTCCTTTGTATTCGGGTGGTCTCCTTTTGTCATGTCTATACTATCACAGCCGGTTTTCCTGCAGTTTGTGGGCGATATCGCGTACTCCGAGACTGTCACGCACGTACTCAATACGGATCTTGTCGAGTCTCGTTACTCCGCACATACAGCTCAAAATTTTCATTTCGGCCGCGTGAATGGAAGCTGTAATACAGAAAGGAAGGATTAATACAGAAATATAAACAAACGTATAGTGTCTTCCAAAAATATAAAAACTTTTCTCGTATACAAAAGTTCCTAGCTGTAATCATCAGCTATCTTTGTGTACTATCAATCATTGTAGTAGCATACAGAATTTGTCTTTTTCACCCAAAATGAATGTTTTCACTGGTAGGTCCCTATTGCCAGGGATCGTCTAGGTAAGTACCACCGCAGCTCCTATTTCTGCCGCCAAACAGAATTATGCATACCAAACATTACTGTGTTCCAGTTTTAAGGGTATGTGTAAATACTGGGGGAAGATAACACATCTTATGTATCAGGCGACGTGCGCAAAGTGGTGGTGTGTATCATCCTAACTAGTGCCACGTAGGTATGGACAGGCGTAACACTTACTAGGTAACTATCCGACTCGTCGCCGAATTGTGTAAAAAGATCCGATACGAGAATATTAAGAATATTAATATTAATTACAATAAAACAAGTTTTGGTGGTATAAAAAATGATCTATGGTGCTTTTCCCGTGACCCTGCCATAGGCATAGCAGTAAAAACTTTCGCATATATCCGCGACCCTGCTGGCGCTAGCCGTTTTCGCAGCCCTTCCTCGGGAGGGAGGGATGAACTCTCCCTTTCCAGGCCGCGCCGGAACATGCAGCGCGCCCTTATCTCGGCCTCCTGGAAACGCGAGGGCTGCAGAAGGCAGCGTAAAGCCGCCTCTGTAGCCCCCGGCCGCTCCTAGGTGCCCTTTTATCCTACCGGTACTCGAACCTGAAGCGACTGCGTGGTGGGTTCCTATTCGCTTCACCGTGTTGGTTGTCTCGGTTACTGAGCCCCTCCGCCATTACAAGGCAGAATCCATTGGGGGATCTTCGTGTAGTGAGTCAGGTATCCATAATAATTAATAGCTATTCGTATCGCAACAGAAAAAGAAATTCTCTAGAATGTAAAAATCTAAATGTTCTGTTTCTATCTAGAAATTTCTAGAGTGGTAGGCGAACGATATATATAGGCGTTCAGCGAGCGGATAACTCATTCTCGTTATAAACTTCGAGGCGATACTGCAACTAATCTATACGAGCGATATGCAATTTATTTAGTGATTTTGGACTAGTGAAGGGCTTACATTACTTGGACTTTTAATAGTGACAAGGAATAACAAACGTTTCCATCTCAGAATATCGTTTCATTCGACCGAATCCAAACCAGCGCGTAACAGTATGTTGTATGTGTTATACATTGTGGTGATTTTTCTTTTAAAATAAACAATATTTTAAGATTTGCTCTGCTAAAACATTGCCAATACTACAGTATGGATAGCCAACCTTTTCTAAAAAAAGTTCTATGAGGGGAACATGGAAGCTCTCTCAACATCGCCATTAACATTTGATAGCATGAAAAGACTTTTCCTATTCAAATCTATATACATGACAATTAGACGCACAATTAAACAGTATAAAGAAATTTTAATTATAAAATTGCCTTCACATACTTATATTACATAGATTGTGTGATTTCGCAGATTAAAGTCTCCCCACAATTTATAGAATGAACAAAGTGAACATTGCATAAAGACAAACTATATATCAAATTAACAAACCTCTCCGTTTGCTTAAGGTTGCCTACGAAGCAATTAATACTTTTAAACTTTGATTACGTTTAAGGTCAAACGCGTCTAGGAGCCTGATAAAAGAAGCGGAAATCAAATGAAAAGTCTGGCGTGCTTTTATTCCCTTTGCAACGATACGAAGGACAACGACAATCACAACTACGAAACTAATACTCGAAGTGCACCCCTTTCAAAATAGAAATATTCTATCCCTAAAAGATATGAGTACAATATCCTTGATCATCTTAAAGTCTGTATACTATATCAAACTTTCAATAAACTAGTAGTAAACGTCACGATAGCTATGATGAATCTCAATTCAATTCTCGTCTCTGAATTAGCCAACTGTTAGATATCCGTTTTCATTACTCAGCCTTCTCCGATCCTTCTAAGCTATTCATAGATCAATATAGAGAGATGACGTCTCAGTCAGTATCCCCATTGATACGTAGAAACTACTAGTAAACAGTAAATTGCATTCATGGAATTATTCACCTTTCACTTCTCGATAGAGACAGTATCTATTCAAATTTTAGTCCATACAGGTGTAGATTAAAGATACGCTGAAAAGAAAGGAAGCCATGACTTAATTTGATGTTTTTCAGGAGATGATTTACATAGGTACTCTACAATAAATCTATGACATCACCTAATTTAGATACAAAATAGTGTTATAAACAATGTGTATAATCTACTGCTCTAAGTGTAGTAACTGTACCGTAATAATAACCAACCGATAGACGGTCGATACCAATATGTAAAGTGCAGAACCTTCTGAGAAGTGAAACACCTCGTGGACCACGGTTCATGGTCTCTCCTCTAGCGCGTAAAACTAGTACCAATTTAAAAATAATATATATCATGTCTTAGTAAACGTCTTATTTTAATACTGTGTTACTTTACCGTAGATTACGACATTGCCAGAATGGGTTGATCTGAACACGCGATGTTTGCATACCATCAGGTCTTTTAAACCATTAGTACTTAACTACTTCAAATAATTAATTTAATAATACTAAATTTAGATACTATCCCGTTGATTCCTGGACAATAATTTCAATATGAATCTAAGTGACAAGAGACCCATGTCTATCAATGAACGTCCGCAGGTTGAGATGATTATAATTAAGATTGCTAAGAAGCGACACGAGACCAGGACACGATCTATTTATCTAATGGTAAGTGATGCTCCTGCTCATAACGAAGAACCTGGAAGGATGTTCACACTACCTCAATTCACTTGGCTATCGCAATTTAACAAGCTTCAGAGCCCTTCACATTAAAACACAGCATAGGTTACTCAGTAACGTTTGACGAAATATTTCCGCTCGACGGTGAAGATTTTTTTTATAACTACAAGTGTAAAAAGAACACAATACTATTATACTTTCCCAAGATATTCAGAGATTCATCGACTCATCAAGAGATCTCCGAAATTATTAGTCGAAAACACTTAAAAATTTGGTAGAGATATTGCTTCGGCGGTTTAGAGATCAGCTGAGAAAGAATTTTACAAAATTATATCGTCAAAGCGAGTTATGGAGGAGTTACGGGAAAGGATCAGAGGGGCGGCCGCTTGATGGAGAGGGATATTATTGATAAACTACAAGTCTAAATTTCAAATTCAGTTCTATATTACGGCCAGCAAAACGGGCGAGGAATATATAAAGCATGGATGGAAGTTAAATATAAACCATCATCATAAGTTAATAGTTCACTTATATACATTGGCCTCCCGCAAAGATCTCTTCATATTTAAAAGGCCACCAAAAAAAATAATTTTTTTTATCATTTAGTCTTGAACACAAAGTGGAAATAGTAACGGTTTATGCAATAAGCCGACCCTGATGAAATGTTTGATAATTCTGATAACCAATTCACTTGTCACTCGAATTACGATGATTTCCTTTTAACAGTTGATAGCATTTAAAGTGATGCCAGTTAGCGGACTTAAATAAAAATATCATTAGTAGCTAATCACTCATTTCACTCATTAACAATTGATGTAGACATTTCATTTTTTCTTTACTATTGTTCTGTTGTAATAATAATAATAAACAACCTTCTTTATATCATTAAAAATAAAGAGATGTCAACGTTCATTATGATCCATACATAACGAATTTTACGCATTTGCATTTTGACAACTCCTGTATGTAAATTGTTTATATAATTGTAGCTTATGATACCACAATTTTTGATTATATTATACCGAATTGTATAAAAAGCTTACCAATAGATTTATGCAAGATATTATTGTATCGTCGGAATCACACCGAGCGAGGTTAAAAAGATGTCTCGTTGCAAACCAGCCCGGATGTGACTTGCGCTGCAGCCAGGCTCCGACGACTGTATTGTTCTG
This sequence comes from Troides aeacus, assembly GCA_033220335.2. Classification (NCBI taxonomy): domain Eukaryota; kingdom Metazoa; phylum Arthropoda; class Insecta; order Lepidoptera; family Papilionidae; genus Troides; species Troides aeacus. The sequence goes on along the minus strand of CM067275.1, from coordinate 2,584,417 downwards.
ATATACCTTACTGGTTTTCGAGTAACAATTGTATATTTTTTCTATGTCAATAAATAAATGAAAATAAAATCACAACTTCTTTCATTTGTCAGTTAGTTTTTTTTATGTATTTTGTAATTCGTATAGTTTAGTCATTTTTAGTTCTGCACAACTCGTCGCTACATGAAATTGTCAATGAAATCACTTTGTCAATCAATCGTTTGAATTTGTTGAACCGAGAATAAAAAAAAATCAATCGTATTTTAGGATTATGCGCATAAATTTAAGCAAACAATCAAACGGTGAAGGTAAATAGATAAAACGAGACGAGTTTCCCAATTCAATTGTTAGGTAGACGGCGTAGGGTTATTGTTCAAGTGCATGCAGCCCGGCGGCGGTTACTTTACGCGGGCGGCGCGAGAGCGCGGCGTCATTGCGCGAGGTAACATGGCGGCGCGTGCTTGCTTGCTTCTGCTTCTAATTGGCGCGTGCGCGGCCCGCGAGTGCATCGAGCTCACCCTCTCCGAAAGAACCATAGTAGACAGCATATTCAACAGGACCATATTAAAAATTGCCGCACAGAACGAGAGCTACGATGACAGTGTTGAAAGGAACGTACTCGGTCTGTGGGAGCGGTTCCCGAAGGTTCTGGTGCCGACGAACGGGACGAGCGAGCATTGCCGGCGGGACAGCAGGGCTTTCATCGACAGCCTGGAGCGGCTGGAGCTTTGGGCCTTGAAAAGTAATTATACATAATTTTTTTTACTATTAAAAAATTTAATAACGTAAATTTTAATATCTTTTAACTATTGAAAACCTTTAACAATTTTTTTTTAATTTCAAAATTACTATTCAGAACTAAGAAGGAGAAGCCCAAGAAAAAAGTCTAAAATTGAGGTGTTACTTCTATATAACTAAAATCATATTTATTTTTCAATCTACCTTCGAAAAAACAAATTATATGTAAATCGTTTTTCGTTAGTTTTTATATCAATTAAAATTATTTTGCTGTTTAGATTAGCTACATAAACGTCACGTTGTTTACCAATTATTATTATATGGGAAGAAAATTAAAGATATATAAAAAAAATTTACAATAAACTTTCTCATGTGTTATCTATTAATCACAAAAACAATAGATTATTTTTCTATGGATAGACAATTAAAGATATATATATTAAAAAAGGTATAACAATTAACTTTTTCATATGTTGTCCATTCACCAAAAAAAAAAACTATTGTTTTTTTTTTTGACTCAATGTAGATGTTCTGACCTTGATCTGACAAACTCTTCCATTATTAAGATTGACTTTTCTATGTAATTGAGATTTAGTCATACCATATATATGTTTGGTAGATTTGTATATATATTTTTTTCTATCGTTTCCCTCAAATTTTATTGCTTAAACAATTGAAATTAAACCAACATTAAAATATTAAAATGGCAACCATTACCCACTAACTATATTGTAGTTGAATAATATACAAAGGAACCTTAAAATAAAAAATTAAGCTATTTAAGTGCTTTACTTAAAAAAGGCTTTCATTCCGAAGGTCGCGGGTTCAAACCTCGGCATGTACCAATGACTTAATATTTAAGTTATGTACATTTGTGAACTTTAGTTACAACAGCGAGATACAAAAACGGTGAAGGAAAACATCGTGAGGAAACCCGCACACTGATATCATCTTTGTGTGTGTGTGTGTGGTGGTCCCAATAAAGTGGCAACAGGCTCGCCCCCTGTTACATGGGACCTAATCTGACCACATCTGGCGGAACGTGGGTGGTTTATTCACCTCTGCCTACCCCTACTGGGAAAAAGGCGTGACAATATAAAAAAAAAAAAAACTTAATAAAGCATTATTCACCTTTTGTTACTAATTTAGAAATTACCTAACGTATTAGATTAATTAAAAACTTAAGTTATTGTATTTTATATATAAGCAAGCTTCCGGTGTATATAACCACCGGTTCAGTCAGTTGGATAAACGATTTCTTAAGTGACCGACTCTTTGGCGTTGTTTTTGAGGACTGTTCATCCGAACCTACATCAACAATACCGGTGTTCCTCAAGGACAAGTTCCCTCTGCAGATCTTCTTCTGTACTTCCTATACAATAACGATCTGCTAATACCCGGAACTATAAGGACATTTGTATAGAGAGACATGCTAAACTATTAGGCCTGTCGTGATGAGTTACAACTCGAGAGGAAGGCCAATACGAGGCAAATAAATCTCACCTTACTGACGATTTCTGACCAAGTGAAAAAATATGCGTATCTTTTCGCCGCTAAAAGGAGTTAGATTACCTCGGCTCCTACTTTTAAAGTGTATCCTTGGGGTTCACTGATTGTCACAATTATAGGACAAACCTCAACTATGAGGACTTGTTCGAATCTAGTAATTTTCATCGAGTAAACTGAGAGTTTTTGCCAAAACGTGAGAGCATTTCGCATGGAGGCGTGTTTTGACTTTATGTAAAGAGCAGTCCTGGTGTACTATTACCATATCTAGACAAGTGTTGCCAAAACTCATCTAACGGCATTAGTGCCGCTCCATACGATAATTTGACATAACTAAAATTCTCGAACTCAGGCACCGTGTAGTCAGTCTTCTTCTATAGGACTCATTTCGGAGAATGTGCATCGGAACTATATGCTACAATTCCCTCATCCCTTTTTCACCACCGAACAACCAGACGCACAGCGAATCAGCATTCTTATATTGTAAACATCCCCAGTTCCTAAACAAAGAGGTTTAGCTCCTCGTTCTTCATAAGAACAGGAGTAGAACAAACTACAATATCTCACGTCACCCAGGGTTGACGTGAAGAATGCTATTACAGCAGTAAGTCCGCCCTGTATACCCTAATCGAGTACCTTAAGTGTAAATCAATAAAGAAAACTTGCTTGCGGCTTTGTTTCGATCTAAATACGTGTCTTCAATAAAAGAATTAATAGGGTGTTACTAAGTTAATGCGTTTTACCATCCCAGATCTCGTGATTACTTTATACCAGGTGTTGGAGGTGAAAGCTAACCTTTTCAATTAAAATATATATATATTATAAGATATCGCTAAACTTGTTAACTTTTATCGATACATTGAATGGACGGTAATTGAGAATAAAACGAATGATGTATTAAAGATTTATCCAGCCGTAGCTATACTAATCGATCTTAATCAAATTGTAGTAAAGCTCCTTCTCAACAATCTCCAAGGGTCTCCGATATCAATTACTATAGAATACGAGTCCCACTTAACCTCGTACAAAATGATATTCTTTCCGCAGAAAATGGCCTCCTTTGCGATATACTGATATTTCTCCACTAACGTCATTTCACCCTCCAAACAATGTTAGGATCCTGTTTGAAAAAAAAAATAGGAAAATCACAACATAAATATCAATTTGTAACTTAGTCAAGGGTGGAAAATAAGGCGACGTTGTTTTAAACTACTCTCATACATTGTCTATATCATCGTAGACTTTTCTTTTAGTTTTTTTGTTTTACAAATTTATATACAGATGTAATATATTTCTTTAATATTAGTAATGTTTTTATGTACTTGGATGTATAAATATTGATTATAAAGAGATTCGGTAGACGTGCAGGGTGTAAGGAGTTCTGATCAATATCTTACGGAGCCCAAATCCACCTTTGCTGCACGTGGTTTACCTTACCGAATAAACATCAAACCGCACTGGAACTACGCGGTGGTCTAAAGCCCAATTCGCTACAATGAACTCTAACAAAGGACTGCTGCAAGTTACCGACAGGACCGGTGATCGTGTCGATCATACCGGAAGTCGGCTAAGCGCCGGTACGAGACGTGCTGCTGCGGGCAACGCAGAACCGATCGATGTGGAGATTTTTGAGGGAGGCCGATGTCCAACAGTGGAAGTCTATCGGCTGATAATGAAGATGATAATTTTGATAATGATGATGATGATGATGATGATGATTCAATAGACAGTCATAACGTTTATATATATACGTGATCTGCCGGCGAACTACATACGGAAAGAGTACTTCGTTGAAATTGTTAGGAATAACCGAAAAAAAATTAATGACCTGATTGTAGACTTTATATTTATTAATGTAGGTTTTATCGTTTTCAATTAGCTGTAAATGAAATAATACATCAATTCAATTTCATTGTACTATTAATGTCAACCTTATCTTCGCGGTAAGAGCGGTAAGTAAATTGACGGATGTACCTTTCATAAAAAAATTATTAATATACACAACTTAGCCATAACTTTAGTATAAGCACAATCATTCGATTTTGTTAATTATAAAGTTATAAAACATATTGATTATAATTTTTTTAATGACAAAGCGATGAGATAAGCGAGACATTCACCTGATAGCAAGCGATACGAATGCCCATAACAACGGCGATATCTAAGATGGTATTAATAGCACTACAATGCACTGATCGAGTTGAGACTTAAGATTTTAAGTCTCGTTACCCCAGTAATTGCATTAGCTACAGGGCCCTTCAAACCGGAACACGGTAATGTTGGCACAGTACTGTTTGTCGAGTGCAATAGGCGATGCAGTGGTACCTAGACGGTCTCCAGTAATAGAGACCTACCATAATTCAATCAGGTTTAATCAAATAGTATAGATAGTTTTTACATATTGAACTTCTGCTATTATGTCAATTGATCGATTCGATTGTCAATAATCGATTATATCAATTGTTCATAAGAACTCTTCAATTTTCATTTTATATTTTATATGATAATTGAACATATGTACCTAGCAAGTACTGTCTAGTATTAAGAATTATGTTAGTTTTTTTAGGACGGGTAATTTTCTTCATAAAGCTTCAATACAGTAAATTGGCTTAACAAGAACCGAAAGCTACAATTACTAACATACTAATAACATATATTTACATCTACAATTATCTAGGTTAATTAACATTTGTCTAAATGGAAGTGAATTCATAGTCGATTAAGCGTGCTCGCCCATAATATATCCTCTCATATATTGACAACAACGCTGTTATAGCGGCAGATATAAACATAATGAATACATCTCTACATACTAAAATATAGTAGATATTATCAAGGACTTATGACTCAAGGATAGGTGCGGAAATTCTACGTATTAAATGAAACAAATAAAACAGATCCACGCCTTGTCAAAGTAATGCACGAGACCTTTGTGTATTAAAAAAAGATACATGAAAGCCTGTTATAAGAACCTGTACAAGCTGCGCATTCTAGCCCTGAAAACTGGTTATCTAGTACATTGAACTACATAAATGTTGAACAGTATTAAGACACATAGCATAGCCGTCACGTCATTTTAAGTAAATCGTTAATTAGTAGTAATCGGCACTGTAGTAACGACTTTAATTTCAATACTAATTATAACCGGGAGATCAGTTTACGATATCACTTTAAGGATTCGTAAATATACTCCTATAACGATAGTATGCGATAAAAAGTTACTATTTAATACTTATGGATAGCTTAATAGCTTTATGAACATTCTCATTATAACTAAATAAATAATTAATTAGCGTTTTTTTTTTAATTAACGTTTCAAATAAGCTAACTTATACATTTTATCAAACTGACAAGTAGTATTTTAGCTAAACATTAAATGCGCTCATTACTATGTAATAATATATGATTTTTTTAATAACTGTAAGAAAATACATATAATAATAATCTATTACATATATACATGATATATATTAACAGATATATACATATACAATATTTATTTATGGTTTCACTCTCACTTCTTGTTCTCATCAATAGTTATAGTTCAGATTAAATTCGAGAGAAAATGTTCTATGAAATAATCTAAAATAGTCAATGTTAATTATCTTAAAAAATCTTTCGTAAAATAATCTACTGAGAGATAGTCTATTAAAAAGCATTTCGCAATGCTGACCTTAGAGTGGAATCCTTCGTACGGCTACCTTCGGAACTTGTCGCGCGCCGGTGGTGAAATGGATGTAAGTGGTGAATTCGAAATGCGCCCAGTCAACTCCCCGACGTGACATTGGCGTGACTAGAATCTATGCATTTGTCAAATCTAACGCTTTAACACGTCAGCGGGTTGAAAGAAATTTTCGGAAAAAAAATTCCTTTGACATATTTCATTCACCGTTTCAAAGCTAGGAAATGTAGTTAGGTTTAGCGCTTGCTTTTATAGAAGAGGTTTCCTACGTAAAAATTCGTCACATCTCTGGAATCCTTAGGCTTGGAGACTAGGAATTTGGTAGGAATATTCATTTCACCGAGTATGGGTCCGCTAAGAATGGATTTTATAAAATTCCATACTCAAAACGAGCTACGAAGGTTATCACAGCTAGCATTACGGACAGGAAATAGCTAGTTTACTTTGGTCTAGTTTGTAATTTTTAAAAGCCTAAAGTCGTGCTTTAATGAAAGACCAATTCAAACCGGAACACATCTTACCTCTAAAGTATACTCCGTTATCTGATAAGAAAACTAGAATGTTTTTAATAGTCAATAGTGATTAAATAAAGCTTCATTATATCTATAGTTATAAGTTAAAAAGTGAGTTTTCTATCTCTTTTTTCATATAGAACTAGGCAAATACTTATTTACAATGTGTTAATATGTTAAAATATTATTAACCGTGCTTCTACTGTTAACTACGTAACAATATGGTGATGGTAACTAGTCAAGTGTGTTCAGGAAAACTCTTGCAAAGTCAAAACACAAACAAATTGGTAGCTTCGATATCGAGACGGACCTCCGGAATACAATGTATGAACCGCAGAAACAGTTAAAAATTACTTTAGTTATTTTAACCCATACGAATTTAATCTCCTTTATAGATAATAAAAAAACTCCGTTCGTCATATCACTCTCAAATCAGTGTTAACACTTAAAATTTGTAATTTTTTTTTTTATTTAACGAAGCGACGAGACGAACGGGTCGTTCACGTTATGGTAAGTGATACGCCTGCTTATAACAACGTGGCGCTTGTTGGGTTGATATTAAAAGCTAGCTGTAAGTTGTGCTCGTCACCTTCAGACAAGATATTAAGTCTTCTTACCTCAGTAATTGCATTAGATACAGCGCCCTTCAAATCGGAAGACAGTTATGTCTGGACACTGCTATTTGTCGGCAGAAATAGGCACTGTGGTCGTTTACTTAGACAGTCTCCGACTATTGAGGCCTACAAGCAGTTAATACAGCGTTATAAAGCTTCAACAGTATAAACACAAGAAGGATAAAAGCTCCTTAATTACTTTATTATTTTCTATATGTATGAAAGGTTTTCTTTGTTCTCCAATCACGTGAAAACTAGTGAACGTATCGAAATGCAAAGACTACCATTCAACGCGGTATGATTTATTTATAATTACCTTTTTTAAAGACTTGCATTTCGCATTATTTGTGCGGTTGCTATAGTAATGGTTGCTACAGAAAATCATTTGCGGTTGCGGTTGCTCTCAAGGAATATTTCAGACAAATTTCAAGTCTAATTTTACATCGCATCCAGCGAAGCGGCTGAGGAACAGATAGTATTCAATATACACATGCGCTTTGATTAGTTATATAATGGTAGTGTTAAATCGATTTGCGTAACCACCATCGCTATGTGCCAACGTATAATATATCGAAACTATGTGAGGAAGCAAAAAAACAAGATGAAAACACTCGAAGTATAAAAAGAGCCGATGCCTTGCGCCCGCGGAGCACTTTCCTGCCTCCTTTTTAATCCGCATAGTTGAGGGCCTGGATTTCTCCGCCGCGGCGCTTTGTTCCTCGACCCATATAACTATGGTGTCTTAAGGCATGAATGAGAGAGGTTTTTTTTTTCTAGGTTACCGCACTTAACACTCCAGACCTCACCGCCATCCGCTAAGGAAAAGAAAAACTAAAGTTCACATTTAAAAATGAAATTGTTTGCCGATTACCATTTAACTTGTTTTTTATACATAACTCGTAAAGTTAACTGTGATTTTTTTTATTTAGTATATAATTTAAAAAGTAAAGATTTAGCTTTTTTAATTACAAATGTCAAAATAGTAGTGGTAAAGTCTCTGTTGCCGGATACCGTCTATGTAGGTAACACAGCAGCGCCTATTGCAGCGACAAACAGTACTGTTCAAACATTACTGTGTCCCGGTTTGATAGGCGCTGTACTTCGTGAAATCACTGGGATAATGAGACTGAACATCCTATATGACAACGCGAGCGCAAGGTAATGCAGTGTATATCGTCCTAACTAGCGCCACGTTGTTATAGGCAAGCGTATCACCTACCTCATAAAATCTCAAGAATCTCGTTACATAAAATAAAAAAAAAATTATCTTATCATCATCGTAAATTCAACTTAATGATGTCCTCTACGTAAAAAAGACCTCCTAGAGAGTACGCCTAGGCATTGGTGACCTCATTGTAACTTAACAACCAGACGAAGTCAAGTTCAAGTTTATTGTCGATTAGAAAAATACTTACTGACTCTTTTACCGTCTCTATGACCTGGTTAACCGTTGACCTAGTAATACGGAGGTCCGTATAAAATAAAAAAATAGTATAGTAAGTTGTAATCTGAATCTAAATCTATATCAGCAGCGAAACGATCATGTTACTAAATAACGACTGTTGCAACGTCTTTCGCTATTTGACCAGGCCAGCAGTGGACGTCTATCGACTGATGGTAATAACTTGACTTGTAGGAAAGCCATGGTTGAGGAATATCAGGGGATAGACTGGCATATCTGGGGCATTTGAAATGTTCCGCCGAAGACAGACAGAAAGGACTGTATCTCGCTGATCACCAACCTTCACTAGTTGGAGAGGTACTTGAAGATGAAGAAGAATGATGCTCTTTATTCTCGTACAATTTACTTTAAAGTGTAATAGTAAGCAAATCGCAATCAGTCGATTACGAAATCATCAAAATGTAAGTTAATTCTGCGACCTTACACTCTCTTTTTGGTGTGAAATGGTCGTTGTGGCTTATCACTCCATTATCGCTGCTTCATAAACCCCAATTAAAAAGTAACAGTGATGTTTGAATTATTTATAAAACCCGACTTCTTCATATCGAAATGCAATGTTGCAACGAGTGGCAACGTGTTGCGAATAGTTTCCGTTTGATAAATTAATTAACTTAATAAATATGTATTGTTATTTACCATAGCTTCTCTCCAAGTCTTTAGTTGTCTGGTAGAGAATTCCGATAGACAATAATTCCGATATTTCATAGTGATTTTACTTACGATATAAATTTAACACCTGTTCCTGCCCATAACAATTGACAAAAAATACTGTGTTACAGCATACAATTCTACATTGTTACTAAAATTACTGTATTAACAAGTTTTCATAATAATAGAAAAACCGGAAGTGTTTTAATGTATAAAAATCGCAAATAAATTAAAAAAACACACTTAAATATAACCAAAGTTTACAAGTTCAATCGTTTGTTTCAGTGTTTGACGCCACGGCGAAACCTCCTTCCGGTATTCTGAGCGGAAACGGAAACCAGTACGGCGACTTCGATGAATGCTTGGACGTTGACGGCGCAGTGCGCGGCAAGTACTGCTTGGCCTCCTTGCAAGTCACCGTCAAAGGTGACAAGAAACTCGAACATTTGGACACTTTGATACACAGCGGCCACTACTTGAGGAGCAACGTGACTGACGTGAGTAAACTTTATATACTATACTATATATATGCAAAAACTAAACTACACTATACGAAACTGTTAGTTAGTTAATATCTAAGTATTATTATAAAATAATAGACAGTATTATTTATCGGAACATATTTGTTTTTAATACAAATAATAGCTCTAAATATGCTTTTAAGCTGAGAGCTATTCATATAAGGTAACTAAAAATACTTCTGTTTAATTTCTCGAAACTTCTATAATAGCTTATAGAATATGATCTAGACAAAAACGTATGAATAGCGAAAAACAGTATTTATTTTAAAGCTATTTCATTAATTATACAATTTCAACTTATTTTTTTTTTTATTTAAATTTGTATCGACATAAATTCTATTTTGATCTTTCTTATAACAAACGATATACGTAAATGTTAAGTTTTGATATTCAAATCTTTTTTAAACCTAGACTAAGCTCGTAGCTATCAAGTTAAAACTTAGTTGACTGGATAACTAAACGATGGCATGCAAAAAGTTTTAAATGTTGCAGAATTGAAGTAGTTTTGAAGCGACTTAACTAATAGTAATTAGTTTGAACTCAGTCCTAGGTCTTAGTCTCAGATTTGAGATCTGCCATTCGACTAATCTCCTTGCATTAACGTTTGAGCTTAGCTTCGAATAGTTAATAAGTAACTTGGTTATGTAAATACGATTACATGAACAGGTATTTATATATAAACAAAGCTTGTGCACTTCACCGTAAGGGTATTTACTCTTGTCTACTGAGCAGTCGCCGTAATGTTAATATCACTTACATTTCACTGCAGTGTACTTATACAACTATTTGTAAATAAAGATTAACTACAGACCAAAGCAGGTATTCCTTGACACCACTGACAACAAATTCACGCGTTATTGAGTGACAACAAAGCAGTATATGTTCGATGAAAAGGATAAGCGTGATCGCGAAACATATGTATATCTCCTCTCCATGCACTGGATGAAATGATACACAGTGGCTTTCAGATGTTTATTTATATTGAAATACCAAGAAAATAAACAAAACGATTACAATTTATTCTTCATACAAGATAAATGTCTCATTCGCAAAACAGACGTTTTTTATTTAAATAAAAAATACAACAGTCATATCCTTGATTCTAAACAAAACATGAAACAATTAGCTCATGCGTACCATTGACAGGCATACACAACGTTCACCACAATTTATATACTTAGTAAATAACAACAAATAAAATTTGAGATAAACTAAATTATAAATATAAACAACTTAAAATTAAATAAAACAAAAGGATCTTATAAACAAAAAACAAAAAAACTATTAAACAAAGGAGTAAACAATATAAATATTTCTACAAGCAATAAATGAGTTAACGCCGAAATAATAGAAAAGAAGGCTTTTTAGAAGGAACGAGTATAACAGGATAACAGATAACCATTAACTTAACCATTTGGAAAGTTTATGGGTGGTGCCGGTTTGAAAGGTGCTCTAGCTAGTATAATTCCTGAAGTAACGAGACTAAAGATCTCATCACTCAAGACGACGAGCACAATCCAGTACTGTGCATAACATCCTAAATAGTTGATATTTTTTTATATTATCACGCCTTTTTCCCAGTAGGGGTAAGGCAGAGGTGAATAAACACCCACTTTTCACCAGATGTGGTCAGATTAGGTCCCATGTAACAGGGGGCGAGTCTGTTGCCACTTTATTGGGGCCACCACGCGCACACAAAGATGATTTCAGTGTGCGGGTTTCCTCGCGATGTATTTCTTTACCGTTTGAATTTCAATGTTGTAACTAAAGTTCACAAATGTACGTAACTTAAATATTAAGTCATCAGTACATGCCGAGATTGGAACCCGCGACCTTGGGAATGAAAGCCGCATGCTCATAAAAAATAGTAGTTATAACAGTGGTAAGGGTTCTCGCGCAACAACTCACGGGATCCACACCAACCTCACCTGCTCGTGACGCATACTGCTAATCAACAAACGAGGCTCTGGCTCTCACCAAACCTCATTGGGCCAGCGTGGTGGAAAATGGCCCAAATCCTGCCATATTAATCCCTACTTGATGGGGGAAGCCCATATTCAGCTGTGGACGTCTAGTAGCTGATGACGATGACTTTATACGCAGACGTATCACACACCATCACGTGAGCGTGCGGCTGGTCTCTTTGGAAAAAGAAAATATAAAAGAGAAATGCGAATAGCAGCTTTGAACGGAGCTTTTGCTTAAGCCAACTTGGCCCGTACGTCAGTAGGTAACTGCATGAATAATAAATATGTAGGGTATGTCGAAAGACAAGACGGCATCGACCATAGTCACCTCGGGGCGGCGGCCCTGACCTACGGCTGACGAGCGCTCGGGATATTAACACACGCTCACATACGACCCTGGACATTAAAAAAAAACCGATAGCAATTATTGTTATTATGAATAAAATTTAACGATAACCTCACATATAAGTTTAGAGGATCTGATGAATAATTTACGCGAATTAATATCGTTGGTTGAGTAATTATTAAAAGAGGACTATCGATGATACAGAAATCGCTTCAAGTTCTTACTGGTGGTCAGTCCCATGTTGTTTCTTCCCGCTTTCGCGAAGGCAAAGGTGGAGAGCGAAGAGTCATGGGACGCTTGTATTGCCTTTTGTGAAAAAATGTCGGAGAAGAAGGCTGCGGACGGGGTGAGAGAAAGAGCCTCTAACCTCGCCATCCGTAGCCAGAGACCCGGACGTCGGAGGAGAAGGGATCACACCTTCCCCCAACCCTTTTAACACGGACTTAAGTAGAGGATACGGGGAAACCCAGTACATTAAGCCTCAAAAAGGCGCGAATAATTTTATCCACACATAACCACTATGTCTTAGGTCTCCCATGAAAAAACCTGTATAATATCGAGGCCCATTAAATGGTCAACGTAACCGGAAGTGCGGTAGTGAACGAAAGCGTTCCCACAGTTTTCGCCAAAGGCACGGTGATCTAGATCTAGTTGTTAGAAGTAAGTACCAACAAGTAACCAAACTACTCAAACATTACTATGTTGCCTTTTATAACTCTTTGTAGCTAGTGAAATTACTAGGGTATGAACCTAACATCTTGTCTTAAGGCGATGATCACAATATACTGCTGTTTATACCATCCTAATTACCCCACATTGTTATGGGCATATGGCATATTGTAGGCGTATTATTTACCACCAGGTGAACGTCACGCTCGCTTTGTAGCTTCATAGAATAAAAGTAACCGCAGTGAACGTCCTCTAGACAGAACGGTGACCAGGTGAAGGTCGCGGGAAGCAACTGAACAGCGCAAGATCGTTGTAGTAATCGCTGGGTCAAACCTATGTCCAGCAGTGGACGTTTCTTCAGTAATTATGACGATGAATATTTATAATATTCAAGTAAATACATTAAAACTTTAGCAACTAATTATATACAAGAATAAACTAACCATAAGTCATAGAGATCTCAAATTTGGTTGGCAAGTGATGCTCTGTATGAACTAAGAACGGATTTTACATAATGTTTCCTTAAAAAGAGGTTTTGGGGGTGTTAATTACCATAAGGAGGAGGGTGGTTTGCTGCCAAGCGGAAATATTTCTGGCAAATTTCAATTCTAAATTTCAAATATAATTTTATATTACAGCCAGCGAAGCGGGCAAGGAATAGCCAGTACATATACAACAATAGTATATGTTAAGACGTTCAGAACGTTCTTCAGTCTGGCAACACCGTGGCATTAATAACGAATGATATTTATTGTCATCTGTATTGTGCTTTAACAGATTTGTTAACTTGAGGTCATGTTACTGCAGTAATCTAGCTGAAACTATCTGTAAAACGAGAAACACTGAAGTAATGAATCCATAACCTACCAAATTCTTTTAAAGGCAGTTATATATAGATTTATATATATATACAATGATATATATGTGCAATAAACTACTAAACGATATGATAATTTTATTCATTAATAAAATGTAATTGTGTTTGCAACAGGTCTTGTGCAAAGGAGCTCCATACTAAACATTAAAAATTATTTGAATGCTGGTATACGTTAAGAAACTAATTGACATTTCACATGATATTTCGAGTACTGATGGTAAGACTCCATTTCCGGAGACCCATATCTTCCGCTTAACAGTAGTAGACAAACGTTACTGTGTACCGGTTTGAAGGACAACTAGTGAAGTTACTGGAGTAATGAGACCTAACATTCTATGTCTTAAGCGTCGTGCACAAAGTCGTGTTGTGTAAAACACCCAGATGATCAGATGAACGACTCTCTCCTCTTATAGCTTGGTGAGTAAATATAGCAGATGATGGCAGAGAATACTCGTATATAAATACTGAAAGTTCTGTATAAGGTATTATAAGATTCTGCTTCTATTGCATCAGAGAAACATACTTATAAAGATCAGATACGAACCCAGGAGTTAGCAATAGAAGCACGGTGTAACTCCAGGGCGTCTGCTATTAATCATTATAAAACCATTAATAATGGATAGTGTTGCTACCTATGTAATTTTGTCGACAGTCAATAACGATTTTAAATAAACTTAATATCTTCTATAAACTATAATATACTTTATTCCGAAAGCGACTAAGTTGATATTAAGTTCATCCGTCAAAAGTTACTGATGCAATTGCGTGTTGTTAAACGAACTGTTACAACAATACTCATCAGTAAATAACACGTTATCAAGGATCAGATATTTTCGGAGGTCCAAAAACTTATTCTTCGACGAGACGATCGAGACCTTCACCTGATAGTATTAATACGAAAATAATATGGATCTAGTTACGATAATATACACAGCTTCACATTTAGCTCAACACCTTGAAATATAAGATGTTAAGGCTCTTTACGTAAGTGATTTCAATAGCGATAGTGTCCTTCAAACCGGAACACAGCTATGTTTAGCGGCAAAAGTAGGTGCTGTAGTAATATCTACTTTGACTACTTTAACCTATCACCAGTAAATTTACTATGTTTTACAGTTAAAAGTTAACTATTATTTTCCCCATTGATTCTCCCAGTTTAGACTGAATGTTGCTGGTGGTAGGTCTCCATTGCTGGGAACAGCCTAGGTAAGTACCACCGCAGCTCCTATTTCTTCCGCAAAACAGTATTGTGCAGCCATGTCCGGTATGAGGGATGCTGAGGCTACTGTAATTACTGGGGTAACGAGGCTCAACATCTTACGTCACGAGGCGACGATAGCAATGTGGTGCTGTTAATACCATCATAACTAGCTCCACGTTGTTATGGGCGTGCGTATCACTTACCATCAGGTGATCATGTCGCTCATCTCGTTGCTTAGTTACATAAAAAAAACCACATCTCTAAATTATATACTCCTTCATGAATGATTTTTTTGGGCCAACTTAAGTAAATACTACATTATTTCCGTTCACCATAGTTTTTTTTACGACGCGACGATAACTACGGTGACCTTACCATCAATCCGTCAAACCGTTAACTTATTTACTATATTCACTACATTATTAAGTTAATAGATCATTTCCGTTTACCTATTTCACGGAAAGTAATCACAGTTCTTTTATAATTAGGTAATTTAAACTTATACTTAATGTAGTATTTGTTAATGCTATTTTAACTTAAACTGCACTTGTTCCTATGAGGAAAGCCAGACATTTGACGAGATCTTTTCCTTTTAAGGAACCAATATCAAATGATTTCAAAAGAAAAACTGCTTTAAACCTGAGTCTATCTTCTGACGTATTTATTACATCAGACTAATAACATCAGCGGCTATTAAACATTTTATGGTATACCATCTACGGTCATCTTTCTGACTGTCTGCATCAGATGATGTCACATACCATCTTCGTTCGGCCGAAATTGTTAACACAGCTCAAGTATAAGCCATGGTTCCAAAAAAAACTGCTTTAGAATTCCGCTCGCGGAGGCTGTAGCGGTCGATGGTTCGGCACCGGGAGCTGAACAAGCCCATTGGTATTTCCGATATCTTCACACGACTCGGTTTACTTAACTGAATCCATAAAAGGATAAAGTAGGAAGTATATAAAACAAAGAAGTTGGGGAACTTACATGTAACACTAATAGATCTCCTTATTAAACTTATTCATATAGAAATGTTGGATACCTAAAAGTTATAGATTTTTCTAAATAGTCCTAAACTTTATTTAAATAAAAATTACGTATATACACATATTAAACAGAATGATAGCATATATAATCCTCCAATACTAAATTATTTATCATTATAGACGATTTGGTGAAGGTTAGCGGGTAACAGCTGGATGTAGGCAGCGCAGGATCCATCGATGTGGAGATCTTTAGGGGAAGCCCATGTCCAACAGTGGACATCTATCGGCTGATAATGATAAATTATTAAGTAATAAGTTATAAACTTATAATATAATAGAAAAAGATACAGTTATTGCTATGACTTTAAATATATAGTAGGTTCATCATCATTTGCCGATAGACGTCTACTGCTGGCCATAGGTCTCCTCCAAAGATTTCCAAGTAGATCAGTTGTGTGACGCTTCTAAGGGTTCATATTTACAGTCCTGTGGTCTCGGGCTAATTAGAATAGGACTAAGGTAAGTCTTGCCTATCGTAGAAGGCGACTAAAAGGGTCCATGTGTTTCGCGGGCCCTTAAGGTGGGGCCCTTATCATGTGCTATGTATATCATTCTAACGCCACGTTTTTATTGGCAGGCGTATCACTCACCATCAGGTTAACGTCCCGCTGGTCTCGTCGCTTAATTTATTTTAAAAAAGTATTAAAAAACCCTTTTATGCTTCAATAAAAATATTTATAGAAGCGTAAAAACTAATAACACATTTGTGCGTAGTGCGCCCGTAGAACTACGCCGGGGGTGTATTTACGAGGGTGAATGTAAAACGGTATTTATATTTGATTGTGAAATATTTTATAAATATTGGTTTTGACGCGTTTTTTCTTGCTTTTCCTTAGGAAATTTTTTTTTTTGTTTTTAATTATGTGACGAAACAAGCGGCTCCTGCACCTGATGGTAAGTGATACGCCTGCCCATATCAATCTGGTGCTAGTTAATATAGTATGCAATGCACCACATTGCGTTGATATTGACACAATATATTGAGTCTAGTTACCCCAGGCATTACACTAGCTACAGCGCCCTTCAAACTGGAACACAGTAATGTTTGCACACTGCTGTTTAGCGGCAGAAATAGGCACTGCGGTGGTACCTACCCAGAGGGACACCTGCCACTAGTCATAACGACCATAATCAAAATAATATCATTAAATCCATCTCAATAACAAATTAGATATCATGTTCCCATCCACAATTACTAAGTTCTATTATAGTTCTTCTAGAACTAATCTTCGAGGATCTTTATAGCAGAAATTGCTTAGAGTACACTTAAGCGTAAACCGGTTCATGAATAATAAAAGTTAAAAAGTTAAAAATTCAAATCCAGTTTCCGCAGTCGAAGAAGTTTCTCATGACGAGAACAATTAAATGGTAGGGTACATTCATGGACTTTTTGCTCGTTAGCACATCTTGGATAGTGGATCACATAACTGGTACGAATACCGAGCGAAAGAACTCATCTCCTTTGATGTTAGCGGAAGTGCCGGCGGCGTCTAGACCTGACATCACATCAGCTGACCTGCACCCGACATTCTTTCTCTGCCGATTCTAGATCTTTAATATCATTTATCTTATACTAGTTTCTTCTCATCGCCTTCTATCTTACTCTTCTTCATTTTCTTCCTCTCTACATGCATTTATCATTTTATACCACTTGCTCTTATGTTAGCTTTACTCATATCTAAGATTGTTCATTTTTCCATTGAGTAATATAAAAATATGTTTTTATTAATTGATATTATGTATATATCAAGGAAATTATGAAAATTGAAAAGAGTTCGTGTTCCTCTGCCCTCTTCTATCATAAAAGAGTAGTAAAGAAACTTTTACTTTTGTTTAAAAGGTAATGGATATCCACTACTAAAATTGGATCTCTCCAGTTGGGAATAATTGTCGTACTCATTACACAGTTGGCAAGCATACTATGTCAGCAAGGGTATCAGAAAACACTTCTCTTGGAGTGGTTTCCTCTTATTAGCTTTTAGAAAGCCGTCTTTGACATGTGAAAAATGAATTATTTATGTGATAGATTGTTCTCTACATTACAGTATGTGTATATATAGCTTCACTATTAAGCTGTCAGCCATTTTTAACATTTGACAAAGTACTTAGACGTACATAAACTCATCAAAGATTCCAAGGGGTCCGTCCGTAGTTATCAAGATAGGCAACGACACGCAGTAAACGTACTTACAACTCCCGTGCAGGCGACGTGTGCACGATTTTATCTATTGAGCGCTGGGGGCTGATGAGAAATAGTTGCAAACAGAAATTTGGATATGGTTCCGTACCATCATGGTCATCATAACACACTACATAGGTCCACTGATGGATTTAGTTATACCAGCTAAGCATTGCACGATTTCCTTCTAAGCGCAGTGGTTAATAATTGAAAGAAAGGAACTGAAGGTTATGTTTCATAGTTTGCCTATAACAATATAGATATATTTTAGAGTTTGCCTAATAGGTTATAATTATTAAGTACTAAACTTATTTTTTATAGTCGAAAGCAAAGTTTAACTTGTAACCTAACTTTATAACCTACAAAATTTTTAAAAAACACAATTGAAGGAGTCTAGAAAAAATTTACTGGCGATAGGTCGTTTTTGTTCGCTAATTGCCACCGATCAGATCCTTACCATCAAACTAGATGGATATTATAAATCATACCTTTGTTCCAAATTACTAGGGTAATAGTACTTATCAACTTTAAGTCCGTGATGAAAGACAAATAAGATGTGGTCTCGTCTCATAGTGGTGACTCTTCAAAGTGATCACTGCGGGTGTTTTAGAAAGTAAAAATCTCATGTAAACCTAACAGGGTATCTTATTTTTAAAATCGACACTGATGTTGTGTGTTAGACTGCGGTGGTGAAGTGAGGTATCCTAGTAACAGCCTATTCACTCTTTTCTTGAAGATCTTATTAAAATATCCCTTAGAATGTATAAAAGAAATGGTTTTGCTCTCACAAGCGAGGAATCCTGAAATGATAAAAAGCCAGGGCGCTTGAAAAAAGATTCGCCACCTATACCGCTGACGGCACCGGGATAAGGGTGGCCGACCTCACCGAGCCCGTGCACCTCGCTAGACGTGTAATCCAATAGAGACGTGAGACGGTTCGGAATATAAAAGGAAAATTGGAAGACCAGTAACACTTGAAGCGAACTTCGGGCTTTACTCTTACATAAAGCCTGAGCCGAACCGACTCTATACATTTCGACTGAGGAAAGGAATATTTTAACTACTTAATTAGTAGAGTAGCAGTAAAAGTGTAGCTCGCTGGCCTAATGGTTAGAGGATTCGGCATTCATTCCGAAGATGGCGGGTTCGAATCTCGGCTTGTAACGATGACTTTAATATTTAAGTTATGTACATTTGTGTACTTTAGTAACAATAGCGAAATACAAACGGTGAAGGAAAACATCGCGAGGAAACCTGCACGTGATTTAGAATTTGTTCTAACGTGTGTGTGAAGTCACCAACCCGCATTGGGCCAGCGTGGTGACTATGGCCCAATCGCCTTCATATTGAGGGTAGGCCTGTGCCCCAGCAATGGGGAAGTAAATTTGCTGTTACGACTTAATTATAATTAAACATTAATGATAAAAATATATTTTTTATTAGAGGATGTCCAACACTTGCTAATGGGGTGTTTAAAATATTAAAGCAAAAGGGAGGTGTTGATGCGTAAACATAAAATCATCATTCTAGACTTATACATGGTGTTATGTGAACCTGGGGCAGTACGAGATATATTTGGTACATTGTAACTACAGTATTCCTAAGCTTTTTTTTTTGAGCTGATAGGGCTGATATATCCCTGAAGGATAAACCGCCCCATCCCCCGAAAAAGAAAATATTTCTTGGTGGTAAGTCTCTATTGCTGGATGCAGCAGCTCCTATTTCTATCGCTGAACAGTACTGTACAAACTTTCAGTTTGACAGGCGCTGTAACTTTTTTTTTTCTAAACGACAAGTCTATACAGGTGGTAGGTCTTTGTTGCCGAAGACCATCTAAATAGGTACCTGTTTTGTCGGCAAGAAATAGACACTGTCGCGTTGCCTAACGATTTCAATTACTGGGATAACTAGACTTCACATCGTATAATTAAACTGGTACTAAAAAAGTTAATTGAAGAAACGCCGACACTTTTAGACTGAAGACGTAGCATTTTAAGGAATTGTAATAGCTACAGTGCCTATCATAAAACTACAGTTAAGTTTCCGTTCAATTTAATAACATAAAGGCGGGAGTAACCACAACATTCTAGTATCTAAAATATACTAACTATAGAATAGGATCTCGGTTGTCTTTGATGCGTATAAAATTTAAAAAATATATGTGGAAAAAAAAGGTGGTGAAAATTAATATGACGCTTTCCACGTCGCCTGTTTGAAGGGGCTCGAAGCGTCCGCCCCCTTTTAGTTGTCGGCTGTTGCTTTGAAAAATAATACCGTTTCCTGTTACGTTCTCCTTTTAATTAAAATTCACATTTCACTTCCTGCGATACAACATACGCATTACGTACTTTTGCGGATAACTCTTTAGAAACCCTTCCGTAGGATTTATTAAAAGAAAATTTAAATTTATATATACACTCCCGGTGGAAGATTTCTGTTGCCGGAGGCTGTCTAACTAGATCTCGTACCAACGTCCCTGAAGAATATTCTTTAATATTTAAAACACTGTATCTAGTAAAATTAAAAAGGTTATAAGAATATCTTTTCAGTCTGAAAACGACCTAAAACTTGCATTGAAATCTTTTAACCGGAAGTGAGCTTCCAGTATTAGGTGACAAGGTATTACATCTTAAATACAATACATCTTATGTAATTTTAACTAACAACATTTTATTGCGATTTTGTATATAAGGTTTCTAGGATTGCTTATATATACGCCGCTTCACATATATATGTTCTCGTACTACACATATAATTCCCATAACAGGGTTAACTAAGAACTATCCGGTTATGGAGTGAACACCCAAGTTATGCAAGATTACTCTCGTTGACAACGTGCTTGTTTCTAGTACTACAAGCGTCGATATGTTACGGTACTTACGATCAGGCCACAGCCTGTCAGTCAGTTTGCCACGATACAGGCAAACTTGTAAAAAAAATTAATAACACTACTAAATAAATCACGTACCTTTATGAACATTTACGTATTTAAATAACCTTAACTATCCAATTAAACTTTGAACATAGGAATATGTCGGAACTATGAGTATAATTATATTATAACAAGTCAATACTGACTCTTGCCTACAGCCATTCAACCTCTTCGTGGGAAAGATCTTACGTTGTCGGGGTTACGTGACTTAATCCACCCCAACCACTTATCTTTCTTCATTAAATCCATCTGGCTTATTATCCATCCGATTGGGGTAACCTTGTAACATTCCGTAAGCCCATGTAAAGTGAAGTCCGCTACACTAACTTAATAGAAACTTCCTCAACCCTCTTCCAAATTTAACATATTGAAATATGACAAGACGGTACAGACACTAATTATCAACGAGTCGAGGATTTGATCTTAAATATACAATAATAAGGAAATTAGAGGAGAGTCGATTATTTAATAAATTTTATTACAAAAGCGCCTGCAGCATAGTAATAGCAATAATTCTAAGCTAGTGAAATAATTTACTTATAGAACCATAAAAAATATTGAACTGAAAAATAATACCACTACTCATACGTACGTGTGTGTATGAAATCATTAAGGAAAATATAATAGTGATAAATATGGCAAACATCTTTGTTATTTAAATATAACAATGATTAACCATTAAGTGATTGTCGGTAGTTGTGTTTGTAATGAGCATAACAACAAAATGTCGACGTATCATTTGGATCAAGATCACGCAAACGGCGACCAAGGTTCGCTTCCTTAGTTAATATTCCGCGAGACGTTCGCCAGCCGTCCACTTTGTCAGCTTATTTGGTCGCCGCGTTGCTTACGAATCGCAATTGTTATTGTGTAATATAATGGCCCTTGACCAAGCCGGCCAAAGACTCCAAAACGGTGTAAACAAATACAAAGAATTTTTACTGTCGCATCCTTAGAAGCGACAATGCTATACAGAAACCAATTCTGGCTCCGCTGCAAATAAGCATATTCAAGCGGCATGACGTAGGTACGAATGCTCGGCGGAGAACACTAAAACAAGATTTGCTGAGAACGCAAATGGAATCCAGCTCCTACAAAGTAGCTCGGAGCAATTTTACTACACCTTCTTTTAAGACAAACACAGTGATTTTATTTACCACTAGCAATACATCCCGTGATTTTATAACAAATCAAGAAAAATATAAAGCACAAGAGTAAGTTGCAAACTCGGCTTGTGACAACAAAGTTACAGTTCATTCTATCTTAATCTGAATCGATATAGATAAAATTGTTACCAAAGTTGTATTATTAAAGAAAAGTAATCACGTAAATTTCCTTAACATTTGTGTATATAATAGATGAGGGTATTTAGATAAACGTTTCTATCTATAATTTCATCAAGCGAGTTAATTTATTCCTGGCACAGTTCCTAGACACATTGTCTCTCTTTCGCAATACATATTTCAATTATGTTATTCGTATAGTTATATCAAAGATCGACAAGCGATTGATCACTATTTCACTTGTTATTACATGTTCATGGTTTATACTTAAAGAACGGGATAAATGCAGGTTGAATGAAGTGGCGACAGGTGTCAGAGATCACACGCGACCTAAAGATGCCTCTTAAGCTTTATAAGGCTTATCAACTTATACGGATCAGAGTGTAGTGAAACAAAAGAGATGAAGAATTCACGTGGCTGAAACGTGTATGTCAAAAAATTTATGTCGTAGAATAAGGACTCAAGGATTATACAAGGAAGATTAAACGTAATACCTATAAGAGAAAAGTTATAGAACAGTATAGCATTGTATTATCAGTAGAAAATATTAAATCCACGTGTGAAGGAAGAATGTGTAAAAATGTGTGAACTTTTAGATAGAAATAAACAACATTCACTTGACAATAAGTGTCGTAACAATAAGGAACAGATAAGAATGTTAACACAGAACAGGATATGACTTAAACCTTGTTACATGAATGATTTATCCTAGTATAATGTCTATCAAATTCTGAAGACATTAAAGTTTTCACATAACTGCAGAAAGGCGTCCATAGTTATTTTTTATTCCTCTTCTCTCTGATATTCCTTTTCAGGGTTACATTTACAATATTTCCATACTTGTGGTACTTATATGTTATATATTTACTTATCTCGCAATTCCTACTCTACGAGGACTATATTAAAACCCTTATCTATTATAACCTACTACATCTTGATTTCTTTCTAGTACATTATTATCATTTGCTATTTGAGTTATAATGCGGAACCCGTTACACCCACCGCATAACAACTCAAGGGCCCAAGCGAACAACACCTGCTCGTGGTGCACCCTGCTAATCAACAAACGAGGCTCTGGCTTCCACCAAGTTACATTGGGCCAGCGTGGTGAGAAAAGGCCCAAATCGCCTCAATATCTTTTTTCGATTCTCCAAAGGACGACCCAGCACCGGATCTATCGATATGGACATTTTTGGAGGAGGCCTATGTTCAGTAGTGGACGTCGAGCGGCTGATGATGATGATGATGATTTGAGTGATTCGTTTATTTATTCTATTTACATTAATTTTTAACCGGTTATGTAGTTATGATCTTCTGCAGTTAATTATTATGAGTAAAGTTTATGGAAAACGAAAGATGGGGAGAAGGAAAAAGTCATGACTGATCAATATGAAGGAATACACTGGCAGATCTGAGGCGTCCGAATTGTTCCGCCGAACCAGAGACAGAAAGGACTGTACCGCGCTGATCGCCAAACCTTTACTAGTTGGAGAGGCACTTTAAGAAGAAGAAGAAGAAGTAGTTATGATAATACACATTGTCCCTTATTAGTTCGTGAACCCCGAATCGGCAATCTCAATATAAGATGCGCTGTCTACTAGTGCAGAAATTTTCTTTGAAAAATCAATTTTCTGTAATATAAATATTCTTTTAAAGTTGTTGTATGAAACAAAATTATTCATCTATTTTATAAAAAGTAAAGGAGCAACACTCGAAGGCAACCTTTTGTTATAGATCGCATCGTTTGAGAGATCCAATTTTGCAAGATTGCATTCGCGTTACACTCCGTTAGCGTGATCGGCCGTACTGTGGATCTGATTAGCAAGCGAATTTTGAAGAAATTGCTTTAATCTGGCAATTCGTAAGCGAGGTGCAGCAGCGAACATCTCGAGCGAATGTCGAATGCTGAAAATCGTCTAACATGAACCTTCAACAAATTTAATATGCGGCTAACTGCTACTCGGTTGCGTTAGGAGACCGTACTTATCTAGGTATTACTAAACACTACGACCTTATAGTCACACGACAGTCATTACTGATTAGTAAGAGATAATCTATAAAATTTTGCAGACAAATTATAATGAAGATTTTGTCTTGATCGGCTTCAATTAATTATTAGGTTTTAAGTCAAATTAAAACCATTTTTATGTCTCATGTGTAGCATACTAGCTTTGTACGTGTGGAGTTATGAGAATTTACATCAAACTACGAAAAAATTCTTCATTTTCTTTTTAAAACAACAGCAGGATAAATTTATCTATCGTTTGCTTAAAAACTGACTTAAGATATAAACTATCCACTCTTTTTATCATTACAAGTAAATTTTGAGAAAATTCTACTAACCCTGGAAAAAACTTACCAAAAACTTTTCAGCGGTCAAGTCAGAAAAAATGTGTACGCTCTTTTAAATTTATAAGTATTTACCGCCTTCCATATCTTGAAGAGTATTGTCTATCAGTAAGACACTAAATATACTTCCGTTTACGTTACAAGTTTTCCGTTTTCATCTGTTCATAATGCGAGGAGCACGGCAGTCACAAAATCGTCTTATTTGCATGCACTTTTACATATTTACATTTAAAACAGTCTTTGCCCACAAAGTAGTCGGCATTACGCTTCAGCAAAACTCCGTGTAGGTACCGGAAGAGCATAAAACTGTAAGAGTGAGCCCGTTTTAACGCGGCTTTAGTATAACTAAAGTAATACACCGCAAGTGGAGTGATATTAATCCCGGGCTTAAGCGGCGTCGTGTGCAGCAAAGATTACGAGGACAATTTATCAGGCTAATTTTACCACGTCCCAGGGACTAAATTATGACTAGGTCTAACGGAAAGATAAATTGCAATTTTGCACTGGTTTCCTTCGTCTCTCGCAACATTTTCCTACTGTTTCATAAGTTAAATCTTTTTTTATTTGACATTAAAACTTATGAATTTTCGATTTCTATTCCCACACTTCAGAACATCACATCAAGTAGAGATGAAAAGGAAAGACAGGAAAAATAATATAATATTATATTTCAACCTTTTTGAAAGACTTACACTTAACACAGGAATAGAATATAAATACTACAGAAGGCCAAATACAAG
This sequence comes from Troides aeacus, assembly GCA_033220335.2. NCBI lineage: Eukaryota > Metazoa > Arthropoda > Insecta > Lepidoptera > Papilionidae > Troides > Troides aeacus. Next base: position 2,559,163 of record CM067275.1, on the reverse strand, counting down.
TCAACATAAATAAAATAAGGATAAAAGGTATTGAGTAAACAAACATAACTTATATAATTGAATAAAAAAGTGGATACACATAAAAAGAAGGTTTAGTGACAGTTTCGTGTCTATATATAATATGTATATAGGTATATAAGTGTAATAAATATTTATATAATATATTTGTAAAGAAGATAATGACAATATCTGATATTGCGATTCTACCTCAGCTACCATTATATCTCTACATAATTTGATTGCTAGAACACGCATTAAGTATTGTAACCTAAATTAGTGTTCAATAAAGATTTTGAATAAACAAAATACTTAAGAAATATCTTTATATAGTTTAAAATAGACCGACATAAGTAAATTATCATCACGACAACAAAGATATCAGGAACAATTTATGCAAATTAAATATGACTTCGCCTCAGTAGATTGACATACTGATTATCAATTCGTGCGGTCGCCATTTTGTTTAAACGTGTACACATATCAAGAAATGTGAAATAAAAACAAATAACATCGCTAGTTACGAGAATTGTTTAAGTTCAAGTTCGCAATTTAATATAAATACGCAGCAATGCTATTTTTAAATCATTTTCGTCGCATTTATAACTGACTTCCTTAAGGGGAGAGGCGAAAAACAACAAAATTAACCCGTTCCGTTATTTTCCTGTTAAAGTATGTTGATATCAATGTTAGTTGTCTAGGTATCTATGTTGGTATGTAGATTTTATACGACGAAATAAATCCTTTCAACGTCTTTAATGCTTTTACTTTATATATATTTGTACAACTGTTTATTAGTAGTATTTCCTCTTTTTTTCAATTCAACCACACTATCGGTGGTACGTCTGTAGAACGTAATGGAATTGGTTCCCGCTCGATTTCCATCTTTGAATGCATCCCCTGCATCAAATCTAAATTCAAATCTGCGAAAAAGGAAATACTACACGGCATAAATAAAGGATTTCCTATAAAATAAACTGTAACACATTAGTGTACTGGTGGTAAAGTATCCGATGCAGCTTTAGGCTTGTATTTTATTATTCAAAGCAGTGCTACAACTAAGATATTCGCCTGAAGGACATAATACACTGCTTTATGACTACTGAGAAAAGATTGTGCTCATCATATTGATACATAAGATGTTAAATTATTTAATCTATCACTAACTACAACGCCTACCAAACCGGAACATAGTAAAGTTTGCACACTAGTGGTAGAAATAGGAGCTGCGGCGGTACCCACCTAGACGATCTCCGGTGAGAAAGAACCAGTCAGCTCAGTAAAAGAAAAGAGTAGGCTAGTGCATTGTATGAAAAGTGTACAAGATAAATTTAAATAAATTGTTAATACAAAATGTAAATAGGTATAAAAAAAATGGATTAGATTATAATAAATATAATAATCAATAATTATGTAAAGGAAATAGGATATGAATTAGAAAGAGACCAAATTCATTATGAAGGAAAAACTACAAATAAAAATTAAAGAAGAATCACGAATAAATGAAAGTATGTGAGAAGACGAAGAGAAAGAGACGACTCTGATTTGAGGTGAGGATAAGTAACATCTCTTAGCATATTGCTAAAATGATGAATAAGGATATTGAATCTTCTTGTCAGAGAAAGAAAAAGCTCCAACTGTGGGAATAATACTTAGCTTTTTGGTATAAGAAGTATTAGTTGGAAAACTTTGTACATCCTAACAATAATGTATATCCTATTCTTCAGTGTCTAAATAATCTCGTTAGGATTTTAGTACTACGAGCTACTAATTATATTCAATTTAATAAGAAGTCTTGAAAATTTTGTAAGTTGAATTCAAACTTGTGTCTTCGTAAGGCTCAGCTTTTATAGAATACCTTCATTATTATTGTCTACGTCATCTATTAAAATCAAAGATCCTATCTCCTAGTAACAGCAATGCTTTTATTCCAGATGGGACATCGCGTCCCACGTTACTCCAGCCTGCTCTGGGGCGTCTGCATCCCAAGTTCCTGCAGCAGCTACGATTTGGAGACGGAGCTTTCCCAGAAACTTTCCAGTTTAGACATCTCCGTAAGAGTTCACAGCACAATGTGCACAGTGAAAAATGTCACCAGACCATACTCTTTCGGGAAGACGTTGTCTATGTAAGTAATACATTACATTTTAAAGTACATGCACCTGAAAAAGAAAACAGAAATGGAGAGCAGCAGCAGATATATATCGCTGTCCATTTAAATACTTCCTAATCTGGTAGTAGGTCTCTATTGCCGGAGACCGTCTTGATAGATCCCACTTCAGCTTACCGTGTTCCGGTTTGAAGAGCGTTATAGCTAGTGAAATTACTAGGGTAATAATATTTAATATCAGATGTATCAAGGCGACGAGTAATTGTATATATCACACTAACTAGTACCACGTTTGTAAGGAGCTGCGATGGTACCTATCTAGACGGTCTCTACCACCAGTAAAAGTAAAATAATGTATTGAAATGTAAATATCATGTAAAGCTAAGATAAAAATAATATCATACATATGGATATGATTCCATTATCCCTCTTCTCGTTGGGTTGACGCAATCAATCACAGGATTACAAGGATGTTTATGTTACGGGAAATGTAAAACACCTCCTCACAAGCTCCGATTTTTCCTGAACTAAAATAAGAGACTTGTTTAGATTATGTGGCAACATTAACATACAAAGCTTCCCATCCCATACTTTTAATACGAAAAGTCCAGGTATTATTCCCACAGCTGGAACTATTTCCTTCACTGCCGGGAAGATTCAATCTCCTTATCCTTCACCTTTGTCACCTGACACCGCAAATCAGTCTTCTATTTCTTTACCGCTTATTATATTACTATTATCAATATTTACTACTCCTCCACAATTGTTGTTGTTGACGTTATTTTCCTAATAATGATTTCACAACGAGATATCTCAAATACAACGAGATTGGAATGTACACGTCTAGGATATCTCCTATCACTGATCTCTTACCATTTCTTATAAATTTTATACTACTTCCAGAGTTTTTTTTTTGTAATATTATGATTATATTAGGCACTTATTTTTGTCTATTATAAGTATGATTGATATTGTAATTAGAATAACGTTATCTAATCTTTTAAAGTAGTTGCTCTGCAAATATTTCATCTATCACTGTTCTCTTATACATAGTATATTTAAAACCTAAGGAGGAAGAGTTATATGATGCGATGATAGCAGCAGTCATTACTTTTCCTTCTATGTCATAATTAAATATAGCGTAATTAAAATAAAATTATCCATCTTTATAAAGTAATTACAATGCAGAAAGTCAAGCCATACATCTCTCAGTACTATCTCGTTACCGGCTTTTACAAGCTAACGCCCAAATGGGGTTTTCGTTTCCACGCCAGACATTACAAGTCGGCGATAAGAGCGCTGGTGGAGAAAGCAATTCACTGATATCACCTATTCCTTTCTATCATGTAGTAGCCCGCCGCCTGCCGCCTGCCGCCTGCCGCCTGCCGCCTGCCACCCGCTGTCGGGACGTAATATTTGTTTAATACCGAGTGACGAAAAAACACTCGAGATGACACCGACAACTAATATAAGGGTACTAAAGTAAATGGCATCGCGATTTCGTACGATATTTTTATATTTAGCTCCCTCGGCGGCCACGGACCCCTACAGGCATTATAGATCCGTTCTCATGTTCGCTTTAGATCGCAAGCGTACGTATGAAATTGGTACCTATTGTTGTCGTTGGAGATGAGAAAAATATCGGGACGAGAATTCCCAATTGTGTTCTCTGAGTGCTTTAAAATAAAAATTTCAGCAAAACTCATATGGACGTTACAAAAATATGTCATTTCATTGCTCGAGACTTCTAACTGCTTGTCTTTGAAACATCCGTGTTCGGGTTTGATTTCGCAACTGTACACTATGAATCTGTATCTGTGCCTGAGTATCTACCACTCACATGTTGTATATCTGCTGTCATAGCATAATTGCTTACTTCCGGTTGTCAACATACGAAAGCCTCCCATAGCAACTAGCTCTATCACCGACATTATTGCTACTTACTATATGAAATTTAACTAATTCAGTTCAGAACTTTTCTATAGCATATAAAGCGTAATAATTTAATATCGTTCTACATACATATGTATATAATAATATTCTGTGTATTTCTGTGAAATTTTGAATATTACATAATTAAATAGCATAAGTATGTAAATAGCCTAAATTAGTAGTGAATATGTTATAAATAATAGGCTAAGATACGACCTTGAATAATAATATCAAGGAAAATTGGAAATATATAAAAAAAAAAAACATTCTACCAAAAGATAGTGTTATAGAAGATAATGATTCTGTATCATTATCTTTTATGATTTTTGAACATGAAGAACAGTATTGTTTGTTTTAAAAACCAACAGATAAGTACGAGTTTCTAATATAAATACCTTTAATATACACAGTTATAAATGAGTTCTGTTAAACTTACAGGGTTGTTCGTAATATAAATATATTACAAAATCAATTCAGAGATGATGCTCACAACGTAATTTCATTGTAATTTATGTGCATATGTACGCAGCGGCCCCGAGATGGGGCGCACGTCCGGAAGCTGTGCGCACCATCTTGCTGGGGCCCATTGAGTGTTGCATCTGTCAACACACCCAGCGCGGAACAGATTTAATGCATCTGCTCACCGCTCCCGTACAAACGGAACCTCTCAGCAGACCGTTACTCGAGCTAAAATCCAACTTTACTACCTCTCGAAATCGAACCCCTGTACCTGACAGCGTAAATATGACCATCTAAACTTTCGTGTATGTTGCCATAACGAGGTTTAACGTTGACATAAAATATATGTACCGTTTATTATTTTCACGTACGGACACATATAATATTATGATTGTAGTTATAAAAAGTTTTTATTTATATATAACCTTTTTTTAAAGCAAAGAGTCTCTCTACGATTAACCCGTTCAAGACGATTTTATAATTTGTGAAGATAAAAACCTTTTTATACCTCTACCCTTGATAGTTCTCTGTAGGCGGAGACTGCCAAACAGTTGTGTAATTATTAGTACTGTGATCCGATTTAAAGGGCGCTATAGCTATAGAAAATCACTGAGAAAACAAAACTTTACAATTTACATCTAAAGCGGCGATCACATTGTGATGCAGTTTATACCATCCTTACTAGCGCCACATTGTTATGGACAGGCGAATCACTTAACATCAGGTGAACGACTCGTACTTTTCCATGATTAAAAAAAGGATCTTTATATAAAAAAAATTGTCATAACGTAACTGACCTGCTTTAAATGATTTTTTCTCAAACATCATCAACATTACTTTTCACATAGTGCTCGTAACTACGTATAACGTATTATGCAAATTTAATAACAACAAGCAATTGACAACAGTTCCAAAAGGTCTTAACGAATGCTACATTTCAACGCATTTTGAACATTAATGCATATGCTTTTACAGAACATTTTTCCTTGCGATTATCCTGCTATTGAGCCTGGGCACGATATTAGATGACGGCAAGGAAGGCGCGACTAACTTCGAGAGGCTTCTCAACGCGTTTTCCCTAAAACGTAATTTGAGGAAAGTGTTTGACTTGTCTGATGCGCCGACTAAGGTAAAAGGGGTGGACGCCTTCAGAGGGATGAACGCTTTCGCCCTGCTACTGGCTCATAAGTCCATGGCGATGGCGCACAGCCCTTACGTCAACAAGACCAGCTTTTCAGCGGTGAGTATTAAAATGGTTTCTATTTTCAAATAAAAAGACAACGTCGATATTAAATGTTTGAGATAACTCAGGGGGTGGGGGTGCGGTCACAGTATTTTTTCACTGGCCGTCTGTTTGATGGATATGTAACGTGAATTTTTGCTACAGGTATTTACACTGTTCAAAGTTTACTTTTGTGATAGTCCTGTGATTTCAAAGCGAAAGAGACTGAGAACGTTGCGAATTTACTTAGTTTCACATAACAAATATTTGTTAAATGTTTGTTAATAATAGCCGAATGCTATATCAGAATTTCTTATAAATATTTCAAATAGTTGAATTGTTTTTCTCCTACGTATTTTTTTCCTTGTGGGGAAGAACTGTATATTATTTTTAAACAGTTTTAAATTATGGTAAACCATATTTTACCTCCAGGATAGATTTGTAGAAAAATTTCTAGATAGATTTGTAAATAGATTTGTAGATAGATTTGTAAATAGATTTGTAGATAGATTTGTAGATAGATTTGTAGATAGATTTGTAGATATATTTGCAGATAGATTTGTAGATAGATTTGTAAATAGATTTGTAGATAGATTTGTAGATAGATTTGTAGATAGATTTGTAGATATATTTGTAGATAGATTTGTAAATAGATTTGTAGATAGATTTGTAGATATATTTGCAGATAGATTTGTAGATAGATTTGTAGATAGATTTGTAGATAGATTTGTAGATAGATTTGTAGATAGATTTGTAGATATATTTGCAGATAGATTTGTAGATAGATTTGTAAATAGATTTGTAGATAGATTTGTAGATATATTTGCAGATAGATTTGTAGATAGATTTGTAGATAGATTTGTAGATAGATTTGTAGATAGATTTGTAGATAGATTTGTAGATAGATTTGTAAACAGATTTGTAGATAGATTTGTAGATAGATTTGTAGATAGATTTGTAAACAGATTTGTAGATAGATTTGTAGATAGATTTGTAGATAGATTTGTAGATAGATTTGTATATAAATTTGTAGATAGATTTGTAGATAGATTTGTAGATATATTTGTAGATATTTTTGTAGGTAGATTTGTAGAAAAATTTGTAGATAGATTTGTAAATAGATTTGTAGATATTTTTGTAGGTAGATTTGTAGAAATAATTGTAGATAGATTTGTAGACATATTTGCAGATATATTTGTAGAAAGAATTGTAGATAGATTTGTAGACATATTTGTAGATAGATTTGTAGATAGATTTGTAGATAGATTTGTAAACAGATTTGTAGATAGATTTGTAGATAGATTTGTATATAAATTTGTAGATAGATTTGTAGATAGATTTGTAGATATATTTGTAGATATTTTTGTAGGTAGATTTGTAGAAAGAATTGTAGATAGATTTGTAGACATATTTGCAGATATATTTGTAGAAAGAATTGTAGATAGATTTGTAGACATATTTGCAGATATATTTGTAGAAAGAATTGTAGATAGATTTGTAGACATATTTGCAGATATATTTGTAGAAAGAATTGTAGATAGATTTGTAGACATATTTGCAGATATATTTGTAGAAAGAATTGTAGATAGATTTGTAGACATATTTGCAGATATATTTGTAGAAAGAATTGTAGATAGATTTGTAGACATATTTGTAAATAGATTTGGTAAATGTAACGACAGAGTATTTTGCATATTGACTTAAAGCAGGCGGAAGGTCTAAGCACGAAAAACAATATAAAAAAAACCCTGTAAAAGTGCTTCATAACTCATTCCGGAGCAACTTGAAAGTTATGCGAAGCGCCTAAAAGCCGTTAGTAGGTATACCTAGCTGTTTTATTACTTTAATGCATTTATCCACTCGCGCTATATCAAAGTTATTAAAAGTTGTTAAGTCTGACGAACTTCGGCAATCAACAAACGGCTTACGGCGTAACTTCGATGAACGTTTGTGTGATACCACAAAAGTTTACGACTTCTGTATATATCCATATATACATCTGATTTTCATGAAGATAGTTTACCTTATTGTTATAATATTGGATTAACTTCGTGTGAAGATTAACCTTGTATAGTTGGAAAGTTGTTAAAGTACTTAAAACTAATATTTTCTACTTAAAAACTCTTAAAGAGATTTAAAATCTTTTCTAAACTATATCAAAATTTGATAAGTTCTATTTTTAGTCATAGCTTTAGGAATTGTGATTGATATTAATAAGTTATAAGTACTATAACTACTATACTTTATAGACAAAAGTAAACTAAACCATCTCAATGTCTATTTCTGTTCTACCAAATATAATGAGTTCTGGTTTGAAGTGGTTATTCCCGTAATTAAAAAAGGTTAAAATAACGAGGTTAATATCATACATAAGGCGAAGAGTAGAATGTAGTGCAATGTGATATATGTCCTTATTGACATCATACTTACCATCGAGTGATAATTATCTATGGTTATCGTTTCACGACTTAAGATATCATAGTAACAAAATTAAATATTTTACAGGTGTTTGGCATGCCTTGGGCTGTAATTGGTCGATCGGCCATAGTATATACGGACAGCTTCCTCTACCTGAGTGGATTTTTGAACGCGTACAACCTAATCCAAGAGCTGGAGAGAAAAGGGACTATTGACATGAAGAACAGGCTGCTTGCGAGGTGGTTCAGGTAATTTCTCCCTAATTGTTGTATTCCTTCAAGCGACCAGACGAAACGGATGTTCATCAGATGGTGCACAATACTGCCTTCTTAATGTGTCGAAATATAGGATGGTAGTGCACCACATAGTATTTTTCGTTTCGAGTTGTTAGTGTCTTCTTACCCCTCTACTTTTTCGCTGAGCTGGAAGCATGTTACCTAAATAGGTATCATACTAAAAAGATTTAGTTATTGATTAATTGAAAATTCACAAGTTTTTTATTTAAAAGTTTTAAAACCGATTAGTTACTAAAGAAATTAGAAGTTCTGTCGTTAAACAAAAAAGTAACTGTCAAACAGTTGCAGTAGCAAAGTGATTTCAAGGTAAATAAAGTAAAACTAGTAATATCACCACCAATTTGAACGGAGTCTGTTTAAATATTTTAAACTTTTGTCGATATTCGAATTGAATTTAAAAAAAACAAATTTGTTTATGGTCAGTTTATTTGTATGCTTAATTGGAATCACACCGATGTATTTTGTCTGTGCCAATAAAGCGGATTGAATGCTTATACTTCGTTTATTTGTTGTTCAATTAAAAAAACATTAATTTAATGTTATTCAACTATTTACCGATTTAATAGCGCGTGTCGGACATTATCGAGCTAATTATAGTAATAAAGCATCTCGTTTGCGTGAACTCATCAATTAGCCAGTTAACATTCCCACTCCACGAACTTGACGCCTTCAACAAGGAGACACTCAAGGACCTTTATTCGCGGCCAAGTGGGTGTTTTGCGTATATCGCATCTCTATGATTACTGTCAGAATTGAAAATATGCCAAATTCCTCAAATTATTTTCTTATATCAGAAAACTTAAGCTTAAGCTCAATGGGGAATAAATCGGAGTTTTTACCGCCGTACTTACGTATTGAAACATCGGCGCTTCTAACTTCCCTATTATCAATAATATAAGATATATATGTATGTTTGATAACTATTATTAAGGTATTAATATAAATATTTTTTTATTTATCTATAACACTTTGCAAGTTTATTAATAATTTTTCTTACTTTACTTTATAATACTATAACAACATTTGCTTAATCAAACAAAACTCACTCAATATCCTTAGATAAGTTTACACGAACAAGTAAATCCTATATTTTATTACTATTACTGTAAAATAAGTGTTAAGAAGTTTAAGTATAAACTGAAACGGAATATTAATATTAGTATAACTATATGGGTACTAGAATTTAAGTGTTAAGCTTGACTTAAGAAGGTGGTGTTAGCTAGTATACATCACCCTACCCTTCATTCACGTAATCATTAAACGATAACAATATTTTATGCATCTCTATCAGACTATTCCCGCTTTTCCTGAGTCTCATGCTGTTCTGCACTTACATACTACCGGACATAAACAACGGACCCCAGTGGAACCTGGTGGTGGAGGAGCACAGTAGAGTTTGTCAGAAAAACATGTGGAAAAGTTTCCTTTTCATTCACAACTACTTCGGCTTCGAAGATATGGTGAGTATATGGAGGTTAACCTTCATACCAAACAAATATTTTGCATTCTATTTAACAGTAACTCAAACTACTATTCGTTTATATATACAGTAATAACATAGTTCTAAATATAACCACATATTCAAATAGTCTTCTTTTACTAAACTTTCTACCTGTGACCACGACTACATCTCGTCACTTTCTGAGGCCAGCGATTCCCAACCTGTCGTGCACGTACCCCTGGACTGAAAAGTTAAAACGTAATTTATATAACCATTATTATAGTATCAAGTTCCGACTCTAAGCATTGAGGAAGCGACAGAGAGATAATAGTATATCATCTTTACAATATGTAATTTAAATTTAATAACTTACTATGGTGCTAGAAAATAATGATAAGATTACGAGTATTTTTCATTGTTACATTAACAACGTATAGATCAAGGAAGGGGTACCCTTAAATGAAAGTTAATATAAAGGGGTACGAGAACGAATAAAGGTTGGGAATCAATGCTATAAACTAATGAATCAATAGTCGTGTATCTTCATATTGTGTAAGACATCCCGCACAACTCACGGGGCCCTATTTTATTTTTTTTGGTTTCGAGGGTGAAATCTTCGAAAAGATACTCTGCTTTCTGGGCGGAAGTCAGAGTTACGTGGAGATTTCTACCCACTAAAACCCCCTCGGTGGTCATTTTCGGCGTTTGGCGAGGTCACGGGATCTCCGTTCGGAACACAACCGCGGCCTCTCTAACGCTATGCTGAGATAGTCCGTTCCAGGGTCTGCTTTACACAGACTCTACTAGACCCGTGAGTACTACTTAAATGACCGGAGACCACGTCCAGCCATTGTCCTTCCCAGGGTCGGTTAGATGGCTATGAGAACTCCCATCCTCACCGCCAACGACCCCAAAGGCCCCATTATGGTAGGGGAACACTATTCACCAGTGCGACGTGTTGACGCACGGTAGCGCCATGACGGTATCGTCTCCGAGCAGGATCTGTCTTCTCTCAATCCCGCTCGGCAGCATCCTTTTGTACCATTACAGTTTCACAAAAGGACGCCACGGCCCTCCATGCAATAACCTCACCTGCTCGTAGTGCACCTTGATAATCAACTAACGAGACCCTGGCTTCCACCAACTCGCATTGAGACAGCGTAGTGGAAAATAGCCCAAATCGCCCCGTATGAACCCTTACATACGACAGCCCCTAGTGCCCAGTTACGTGGAGACTTTTGAAGGAAGCTTATAACCAGCAGTGAACGTCTATCAGCTCATGATGATGATAACTTCATCTTAGAGGTTCTAATAAAGAATTTCAATAAACAAAGTTTACTTTACCCTTAGCATACCTAGAGTGAATAATAGATAAGACTCTATTATTCAGTGTAGGCTTCTTATAAGAAACCTCCAGTGTTGCCACACTAATCTTTTGCTACAGAATAATGCATATAAAGAATTTTATTTGCAGTATGTTTGCGATGTTATTTTCCGCTTGATAATAAATGAAATATTTACACGAGTAATGCTTCCTCATATGTGTGGTTAACTTATTGATTATTGTAGCAATTTGATATATTTATAGTTGTTCAAACAAATAAAGTGAACGTAGTCTGTTTATACTAAACGTTTGATTATAATAACATGTCAACACTTAAACACATCAACGTCATCAGGTATATACCTTGTATTTATGAGTTTCTAATTATATTATTTAACCTTCATTATGTTTAATAATAATAGTATTAGCTTGGGATACAAGAAATGCTAAAACACTTAAAAAGTAATCTTCAAGATTCTATAGACAACTGGTAGGTCTCCGTTGCCAGAGACCTTGGTGGGCGCCAGAGCCTTGTTGCCGGAAACTTAGGTACCACCGCAATGCCTATTTCTGCCGCAAAACATTACTGTGTTCCGGTTTGAAGGGTGCTGTAGCTAGTGTAATTACTCAGTAGGTATATCACTTAGGTAACGAGGCTTAACATCCTATGTCTCAAGGCGATGAGCGCAATGTGGTGCTGTGAATACCATCTTACTACCGACACGTTGTTATGGACGGGCTTGGACTTGGGCTGGACTTACCATCAGATGACAGTGCCGCTCGTCTTGTCGCTATATTACATAAAAAAAAAAAAAATTTTTTTTTGTTCGACGAAGATACAAACGAGAAGTTCGCCCTGCTAGTTAGGATAATATATATATAGCACCAAATTGTACTCGTCGCCTTGAGACATACGATGTTAAGCCTGATTACCCCAAACATTTATCTAGCTACAGTCCCCTTCAAACCTGAACACTGTAATATTTGCACAGTACTGTTTGACGGCAGAATTATGAGCTTGCGGTACCTGCCTCAGCGGACTCCGCCAAATAGGATCTACCACCATTAAGTGAACCATGTTTCATAGCTAAATGTTAGCCATTATTCTTCGCATTGGTTTACTATATGTAAGACTAGCTGTATATTCTGACGTTTCGACTAAATGGTGTCCATACCATCCATCCTTCAAACTACTACTTACTTGATATTATTACTTTGTTATTTGCTTATTTATGAAACATTTTTTAAGTTATGTTTTAGTAAATATTACATTACTTCCGTTTATCAAGCCCTTTTAGAAAGCGTCGAGTTGATCAGGACGCTTACCTGGTGCTAAGTTATAATCGTGGCCAACGGCCTGTTGGAATGGTTTACACTGCAATACATTGTGTTCATCCCCTTGAGATCTAAAATTCGTTACCCCAGCAATTTTATTAGCTACAGCCCTTTTCAAACCGAAACCCAATAATGTCAGCAAACTACCGGTGTGCAGCAGAAATAGGAGCTTCTGTGGTACCTACCTAAACGGTCTCCGAAAACAGAGCGACCAATAAAAATGTATTTAAATAAATACAAAAAGCATTATTATTATTATTATTATTATAAAGCGATGATGAAACGTAACTGAAACGTAACAATGACAAATTACAACCTAAATACGCGTGAAAATTTTCAGAGGAAACGCGCGAAACGATTACAAAATTAAAGTCTTTGTTTTCGCTCCCCATCTATCATCCTTTAATATTTATACAAAGGGGGATGATAAAACGAGAATTCCCCGACACGTAAGACGTTTCAATATTGGGTACGCGATAACAATGGGTATCGTGGTACGGGCCCCCCGGGGCTGGGACAATGGTACTCCAGATAAGTTCCCTTGTTCTCAAGGTGCTTGTATAACTCATTTACTGTGTCACCTACATATTTTAAGGCGCTGTTTCGCCACGTAGCCATTATGCCGCGGCACGCAACTTTTTGCGACGTATTTATTGTTAATGAAGAGCACACACTGTAACACTTAACTTATTATTATTAGACCTTAACTTGAGCAGCACGCTTAGAGAATCTAGCTGCAACCACATTTTACCGATAGCGAACCTAATAGAAAACATGTACAGTAATAGTGATTACAAATTCTGATGCATCCGCTTATTATATAACATTCGCAATATTGTTACTAAAGAAAACTATAATAAACAATTTATTATGTACTACAGAAATCTGCAAAAACAAAAAAAGATTCTATACTAAATATGTATATACATCCATCTAAAGCATAAGTATTTAATGTTTGGTTCATAGCAACCACAAAAGCGCCTTAGCTATGGTGTTGCGGATCGTAAAACAAAATTAAATAACTGTTTTTAAGGTTTTCGCAATTATTTCAGATTTTCCTAAAGAACTATGAGGTGATTAAATCAATTTGATAATAAACGTGAAATTTTGAAAGGTTTAAAATAAAGTAACGATAGATGAGCCCACTCCAAATGTCCTGCGGGACACATGATCTAAACATTCTAATAAGTAGCCATCCTGTTATATTGTAATATATAATACGTTTAATTCTTAACAAGAAATAACAAGTTTATTTCACATATCATCTACTTTCTCTCTTCATATTAAAACCATAAATAATACCAAAGAAATATTTACTATGATACAAGTTTGCTTATTGCCACTAAATTTATCTTACTTTATTTATAAGTATATATTTCAGATGGAATATAACAAGGTGATAATGTTTTTAATATATCCATGTACATATATATATATATATATTTAACGAAATAAGGCAAGATCTTTGATATTAAATGATACACGTGTTTATAACAATGTGGCGCTAGTTAGGATGACATATACAGCACCACATTGTGCTCGTTGTCATAAAACGTTAAGTTTCGCTACTTAGTTCACTAACTTAAGTAACCAATTAAAACGAGTACACAGTAATGTTTGCCTACTAGTTTTTGGCGGCAGAAATAGAAGCTGCGGACCTAGACCAGCTCCGGCAACGGAGACCTAACACCAAAGCGACAGCGTACTCTGATTTAATGTTATGTATAATTACTAACTGCTACTTGTTATAGACGTACTTACTACCAAATAAATTTTCATATGAAAGGAAATACATTTTATATTTAATATTTACAGTGCCTAACCCACACGCACCAGATCGGAATGGATATGCAACTGTACGTAGCTACATTGCCGCTCGTACTGGTTCTGTGGAAGTTCAGGAAGTTGGGCTGGACCCTGGTGGCGGGCATCGCTGTCGGATCCACAGTTCTCAGATATCTGGCCATACACTGGTACGACATCAGCATGTTCGTGTACTATGGAATTTCGTAAGTGCAATTTTTTTGTAAGAAAACTAACTTGAATAAGTCATTCATATTGGTAGGTGTTGCCAGGGAACATCTAATTAAGTACAACCACAGCACCTATTTCCGCCGCCAAATAATACTGTGTTAACATTACTGTATACCAGTTTGAAAAGCGTTGTAGGTAGTAAAAATTACCGCGGTAACGAGATCTATCATCGTATGTATAAAGAAGCAAGCAGACGAAAGTACAGTATCATCCTAACTTACTATAAGATCTTCGATTACTTCGTTGAATAAAAAGAAATAGTATACATAGGCTTACTATAACAGCCTTAACACTAGATTGTAACATGTTAAAACTGAGACTGATAGAAGTTACAGGTAATAATTCAGAAGTAAATAATTTATGTAAAACTGGATGGCCTGGTACTGTAACATGGAGTTGTGGATGTATCCGTATTGTAGTGTATTTCGAAGAGTACCAGAAATTGCTTGAATAAAAAGTTCTTCCATCAGATGTATAGACTAACGTCAGGCTTTCATCTTGTTGCCTATATGTGTATTATAATACAAAGAGATTTAATACTTCTTTTATAATACAGCAAGAAGTTATTGAAAGAGCCCACCTGTTAATAGCCTGGAAGTCTTTAAAACTAGAATATGTAGGCTTCTTGTAGATTAGTATATTTTATAGAATCCATCGCAACTTACATGGGATCATTGTCATGTAATATACAGATGAAAATTATCTGTTTACCTGTTGCTAGAGTACAAAATATAATTTATACTGTATAGAGTCATGATTGACGTTAACTGGGTATAGGTCAGAACTATTATGTTCACAAAAATATAAATTATTAATTTGCCATACATATTTATTAATTACTACATGTTTTTGAGAGGTGTAAGGGATTCCGCACAACTCACATCCCTCCATATGAATCCTTACAAACGACGGCCTCTAGTGCCTGGACCTGCCGGAAGCCATCCTGACTGCGAAGATCGATTGATGTGCAGATTTTTGGGATAGGCTTATGTCCAGCAGTGGACGTCTATCAGCTGATAATGATGACATTTTGATAATAGAAAAGCATATCACAACTGCATGACTAATGGCCACATTAGGCAGTGACTGTGAAACTAATGTATTTAACAGTTAGCTGGCAATCAGCCTCAATTTAAACGATCTGATCGATCCTCGCGTCCACTTCGATGTAATTGAGCTAATACGTGATAGGATTCACCAAATCATTACAGACCGTCGACAACTTAATGAATTGCACTACATTAATTACTTAAGTAATTGACGGTATATGAATCACTGCGGGATTTCGAATACATTACCATATTTACTGGTGGTAGGTCTCTGTTGCTGGAGACCGTCTACATAAGTACCATCGCAGTGCCTATTTCTGCCGTCAAACATTACTATGTTCCGGTTTGAAGGGCGCTGTAGCTATTGTAATAACTGTGGCAACGAGACATCTTATGTCTTAGGCGACGAACGCAATGTAGTGCAGTGCATACCATCTTAACTAGTACTACGTTGTTATGTGCGGGCGTATCACTTACCATCAAGTGAACGTCCCACTCGTCTCGTTAAAAGAAAATATATTTATTTCATTATAACATATACTTCTTCAAAATTTCACAGTTCCTAAGCATTTTATTTATTCTTGCATATAAAAAAAAATATTTTTAAGAAACGCTAACTAAACGCTCCTAAACCAGTAAGGTTTATCTGGATAATGTAGTTAGGTGATAATGCAGTAGAAACTTCCATAGAATTTTACTAATAGGTGCTAAATCAATCTTTACTTTCCTAAATTAAGGGATGATTCGTCTAAATTACTGCGGTAAGAGATTTAAAATCAAACGCTGCTTTTTTCCATTTTAATCATTTGTTTTATTTACTATAAAACTCGATCGATGGGCAGATCTTTGGGGTAGTTATATGTCTAGCAGAGGACGTCTATCCGCTGATCATGATAATGATGATAAAAATCAATCTATTTTCTAATCCTTGTGATTTAATCTTTCCTATAATTTTGTGGAACCAATTTGAGGCATGCTATATCATAAAAAAGAATAATCTTTCAAATTAAACTACTCTATAAAAAGTTTTAGGTCTATGATGAATAGATTAGATACCTCGATTTATGATCTTGGTCTTGTCGATACTTAATAATAAATTATTCTTCTAGGGAGATCAATAGTTTTTTATTCATCTCCCAAGGATCAAACCTATGATTTTCTTTCAGAGTGCAAAAATTACTGGACGCAGCCCGATACTCTTACATATTGCCGACCCATCGCGCCACGATTTATCTCATTGGAGTCGCGATGGCATACGTTATGAGATCGAAAAAGTTCAGCGTCAAACTAAACGACGTAAGTCTTTGATACTTTTTCCTCCTAACTAGGCTGATTACAAAAATATGGGGTTTCTCACATATTTGTAAATTCTTTCCTATGCACACCATTCACACTTACTCTTCATCTTATAGTTTGCCTTCTAAAAGTACTAGTTGCAAAATATATATTATTAATTTGTTGTTTTTATATATATTATTATTCAGCAATCTACAGCTATGCTATCTCTTTCCGGTTTTCAGAGCCAAGCCCGTCTCCTGTGGGCGACGTGCTTCGGCCTTGCCGCGTTCACGATAGCGAGCCCCTACCAAATGGGTCTAGAAGGCTACCAGTACGAACATTTCCCAGCAGCTTTGTTTGCGGCCTTCTCCCCCATCCTGTGGGGCGTATTCATGTGCATCGCACATTGGGCTATATGCAACGATTATACAGGTTAACTAAAACCTTTAAAGTTTTCTCATGTTATATAATAACTAGCTAAAATGTAAGGAAATCTCTCAAATGAAATAGTGAGAAGAGATTGTAATATCCAAACAGCTGTATGGAGATGAAAACTTTATGAACAAAAGGAATTAGATTAAAATCTAGTTAGCCGTTGATAATGTTCTTTGTGGCAAAGTGGCTAATCACTTGTCTGTTTCCTGATTCAATTCCAGAACCACATATAAATAGTGGCATGATTTTATCGAATCCACGCGGCTAACTAATAACCTCAAATTGTAAATCTGATGGTATTGATAGATTCCGACTGTCTACTTATGACCAACAGGGTATCTAGGAGAGTGCTCTCCTAGATCATTCAATGATGATGAACTGAAGATAATTTCGGTCTATATATTTAATAACAAACACAAGATTTATCAATATTTCCTAATGGCATCCAAACTATTCTGCACTTGTATCTAGGGCTGCTATAATAAATATTTCAACAGCAGAATTGGACAAGAATTTTTTTTATAAATTACTTGTGTATATAATTAAAAGTCTATCGTCTATCAGCTGTTGATGATGATACTTAAAAGCTAAATTGGGATAAAACATGTTATATGAAAAAAGTTAATTAAAAACGCTATAAAATAATATTAGGAGTCATAGAAGTGTAGGAAACCCTCCCTCCAGATGGACCGAATACATCATCAGGGTGACCGGAAATGGGTGGATGCGAGAAGCTAAGATGGCGGTCGCATTTGTGGTGATGGAAGAGGGGTAGTTGTATATCCAGCAGTGGATAAACAAATGATGATGATTAGGAGTTATCCTAACACTACCATTTCCTACCCAGATGTTATCTCTTCAGCTCGATGTAATCCAAGCCTAATAGAAAGCTAGTTTATTTTTATTGAAGACGGTATAGTTCTTAAGAGAGCACTACTTTGAAACATTATAGTATGTGGATAAAGGAACTAGCACGATTTCGAGTAGGGTATGCAAACCACCCTCGAAATCTGCCCTTATCTGTACTTAAAAATTATTTTATTTAAAAGTATACTTTCCAATTTAGAAATAGTCAACGCCTACCTTTTGAGTAATTTGCTTATTTCCCTCTATGGAGGCCACACATCTGCGAATTAGGTCTCAATGAATGATCAGATCTCTTTGTGACTTTTCCAATTCAGATCTAATATTCGCTCGTTGGCGATAACTTATATCAACCCTTATTGATATATAAGGCATAAAATACTCAAAACATTGAATTCGTGTGACGTACCGAATGAGATTATTTTCACGCATTGTTAGCGAGCATTGGTGTTAAATTGAATGATGCAAATTTCCTCAGGCATCGGAACCTCGTTCGTGGAGTCGCGCGCCTTCAAATTCTTCAATAAGATCGCGTACGCGGTGTACCTGACTCAGTTCCCAATATTCTTCTACAACGTCGGCGTACAGAGGCACGCCGAGTACTACACGCCGCTGCTACTTGTAAGTGAAATTTGACTTCCTAACAACATTATAATAATCATTTATATTAGCCCATACAACATCTGATGCAGACCCACACAAATCATACATCTAAATAATGAATAACTACATCTTCTACCTGATCATCTCATATTCCCATCTGTCGACCAATAATCAGGCAATTCAAAGTCACTAATGGAAGAAGCACTATTAAAAATATTTTTTTTTTTTGAGAAATATTTACTTAACTTTAAGTGATACACCCTCCCATAACAACGTGACGCTGTTTAATATCGTCGTCACATTCAGACATATGTGAAGTCTCATCACCCCAGTTACTTCACTAGCTACAGCGCTCTTCAAACCGGAACACGGCAAGATTTGCACGCTACTGTTTGACAACCTACCTCGACTGTTTCCGGCAACAGACATACCAATAAAAATACTGATAACCGTCAAGAGCTGTAACAGCAGCACCCATTTTGACATGTACTCTAATGACTATAATTATTTTTATACTTTGATGTAGCTATTGAAGTTATGAGAGAAAACAGATTATTTTTCCGCAAAGATGCAGTATATGCAAAGTAACATCACATTCATATCCTTATCATACACGTATCCTTTTTTTATACCATTAAGCGACGAGCTGGACGTTCACCTGATGGTAAGTGATACGCCCGCCCATAACAACGTGGCTCTATTTAGGATGTTCTATACGGCATCATATTGCTTTCGTCGCCTGAAACAAGACGAATCTCGTTACCCCAATAATTTCACTATCCACAACGCCCTTCAAATAGGAACACAGTAATGTTTACACATTAGTTTAGAGTCAGAAATAGGCGTTGCTCGTATATTCGTAGTATAATGAAAGAAGTATTTAGGAACAGTCGTTTAATCAGGAAAGTGATTCAGTTAAAGACTAGTCCTAATGTTTTTACTGATAAGTCACTCACCGATGATCCATACCGGTTTCAGGGTAGGGACCATTTCCGCCAAGCTTTTATGTGTGGTATGAAGTTTATATTAAAATATGTCATGTTAAATAAAACTGATATTTTACTAACTTAAAGTAATTTTTATATAATTTAGTCCAGAGCTTGACTGATACTGAGTGGAGAAGTAGTATAGATAGTAATGAGAAAGTCTGAAAGAATTCTTTTTGTAATGTTCTCATTTATATTAATACATGATTCATTTAAATAATATCATTATACTAAGTACTTAAAAAAAAGTAAATCAGTGTTCCACCTCCAGCAGGTGAATAATCAACTAAGCTACAGCCTTTTGTACCATTGTAGCACACACGCAGGCACATTCTCATGTCTATACGATTCTGTGTGTTGATGTAGTTCATGCAATTGATAACAAAATTTCTTGTTTGTATATATGTATGTGTGTGTTACTTTTTTTGACTACAATGAGTGATTTATCTATCTATCTATCTACTTGAAAATTTTTCTAAATATTTTCATTGTTATCCATAAAACAATGGTGTACTCACAACAAATCCTTAATACTAAACTTTTATTGTAGTCAACCGGTTCAAAGTAGCGATACCGTAAAAATAAATAATCTATTAAACTCTATTATATTCATTGGGCACATTTTAAATTATAGTAATTTCGTTATAAATGGTACAAATTTCTATAAAGTACTTTGAACTCTTAAGATCTTACTTGTACACTTCAGAGAAATTTATACGCAACCCTCCCCGAACTTTCCCCTTTTGAGCCCTAAACGAAACAATAACAAGGGTTATTGGGTTTCTTTCTTAGAATTCATACTTTATACTATTTCTTTACGTCTATTTTCAAGCATTTTAGACATGTTTTTAATATACAAATTGTTTTATACTTAAAGCAGTATTATTGCAACATTAAGCACTAAAATTATTAATCATCATTCTTAGCTCAATAGACGTCCATTGTTGGACAAAGGGTTCTCATAGATCAGTACTCAATTTGTCATATGAAAAATATTTATAAAGGTACACGTAGAGGTCCTAATGCTTCAGTGTTTTCTCATACAAATCATCATCATCATTATATATGCTGATCATCTTGAATGAATCATGGAATAGTTTTCAACACAGACGTTGATGTCTCTGTTGATGTCCTCCATGGTAATTCTCTTCATGATGTACAGTTGCACGCACCAGAGATGCTGGCCGTCCTGGTGCTATCGATACTGGCTACCGTCGCAATCGAGATGCCATTCAATCAAGTTTATAGGATATACTTCGGTAAGTAATAATACTTTTATAATCTATAACACCTCACTAATAGTTAACACAACAGTTCATCTTCAGTTCTTCATCATTTCAGCGTATTAATATCCTTCTCAAGGAGTACATATTTGTGGAATATAGTATACTAGTAACGGTCAAAGGAAAAACTGTCTTTTATCTGGAATTATTCAGACTTTAAATGGCTAGGGTTGATTAGTATTCATATAAGTCTGCTCCACGGGAGCTGAGCTTAGTGAAAAAACATCGAACCGAACCAAGTTGAAGATCAAAGTTAGGATTTTAACGTAATCTTTCAAAGACAGGAATTTTGATTGAATACTGCAATCAACAAGAATTAGATATTTTCCGTTTATATATATACTATATTAGGTTTCACAATAACCTTCTAGGGGTATTAATATAGTCTTAGTTTGTTGAGTATTATTAGTGGTTTGGTTTTTAAGTATTTGTCATTATGCCTTCATAAGATATTATTTGTAATTTTATTAACAAATTACATTCTCTAAAATATCAGTTACATGTTAATATATATGCTTTTTAATAACATAATATAAACCGCTATAATAACTATATAAAGTAAAATATAGCTGTTAAATTACCTAAGTATAGTTAAACCTAATCATAATATATAGTTTTATATATATACTTTTAAATATATAACTAATAGTATACTTTTTGTTCGCAGGGAAATCACAGACGAAATTAAAAGACATGTGAGATAAAAATCAAAGACTAGTTATGTATTATTAGTTTAAGTTAACGTAATAAATATGTATATTTTGACAATTTTGTACGATAATATTAAGAAAGACATATTGATAAGTTACATAAATAAAACATTCATGTAATTAACATTGTTTCTTTATTCATAATAATTAGTGAAATATGAAAAAATATGTGAGAAAAGTAATATTTCCCATCCCAGGGAACACAGATATTATTGTTTATTAGACAACATAACATAAGAATAATCTGATCGATTTAATAATAAGTGTATCTAGATCTTCTACACAGTTATTACTACAAAAATCCATAGATCCATAGTCTACTATTCCTAAGGAAAGTAATGCTTAAACTACCCTGTCATTTATACTCCATTATCATCAGCCGACAGGCGTCCACTGCTGGACATAGGCCTCACTCAAAGATCTCCACATCGATCAATCCTGCGCTGCCCACATCCGTCTACTTCCCGTGACCTTCAACAGGCTTTTTCTTTCATTTTTACTTATCTCTATAAAATTTTATGGTTATGTTATACAAAGACTGACTATAGAAACTACATAGATTCTTGAGGAAGAGTTCATAAAATCATAATCATATGAAAACTTAGAAAATGGAAGCAACAAGTCTGGTGCAAGTCAAAAATTTTAGATATTAGACTATCAAAGTTTCTATCACAATTTTTTCTTAAAAAAAAATATAGTAAATATGCTTATAAATACTTAAATAAACTTGTTATGTCGATCGACCACAAATGGTGGCATGGTCTCTAGAACAACCCTCATATCTTTACATCACTGCTGAATATCTTCACCCTCAGTCTCTTCAACGTCATGTAAAATTGAGGTCAAACTTTAACTGATTGCGATAAAAATAGATTACATTATCCAACATTAAAAATGGCAGAAAGTCTAAAAAGGATAATGGGATTTATTGATGATGATGATGATGATAAAATAGATGTTAGATGTGTATTTATGATGAAGAAGTGTTAACAGTTACTACTGCCGCAATAGTCCCTAAAAATAATATTTATTCTATTATTTTTTGACAGTTGTTAATAGTTAACTGTAATTTTTAACTGGTAAAATATTTCACGTTCAAACTATTCAAACTTCAATATAGTCCAATGCATGTCTTTTTTGTCAGATTTTTTTTTTTTTGTACAAGCACAAAGAGTCACTAGTCGACCCCGTACAATGCTTTGTCAAAAGAATTCAGAAATGTTTTATTACTGCTCCACACAAATACGAATAGCTGAATAACTGATTCAATAGATTTCCAGGACTGACTCTGGCTTTATTCATAGTGATGATATTTTATGGATGAATTAAACAAAAAAATACGTTCAATACTGTTCATTGTTTCTGTACAATTACATTCTAACGAATGGAATTTTTATTAACCTTTATTTATACCCTGTTTCTATCATTGACAGAAGCTATAACACAAAATAGAGATAGATTTAGAAGAATGACCAGGAGCGTCGACGCCAAGTAAAAATGGGACTAAGTATAGCAAGAAGAAGATATATTTTTTTGCAATTCTGTTGCAGGTCGTGCTTAGTATTTCATGTGTTATAACTAAACTTATCCAAAATTTCATACCTCAAGAAATATGTTAACTAATTTCACAATTAATTCATACTTTCCTGTTTCCTTATGACCTGTACAGCCGAGATCAAGTACGGATGAACAAAATGAATGATCATATCATTATATGTCAACCGAAATTCGGGCAATATGAAACTACGTCCAAGCATTGCCTAGCCATTGTTTAGTGTAACATTATAATCCGTTGTTTTGGCAGAAGGTTACACAAAGGCAACAACGTAGCCCCTCAGGATGTTTATTTTTCCCCTTCGGCCATTCGGGCCTGAAACCTGTCCAAATTTAACAAAAGAACGATCTCATAAACGATTTGCCAGCGACAAAAAAAAAAGTGGAAAGGCGTTATTGTGTCGCCGGAGCTGACTATAAAGCCACTAAAAAATGTATACACCGGGAAAATGTTTCACCTGATAATACTTATACAGTTAAGACTTACATGCTCGAAGAAAATCCTTTAAGTATTTAAACTCCTGATAATAAAACAGTTAACAATCTTTAAACTGAAGTAAAACGTGTACTAAACAAGATACTGTATAGTTCTAGAGGTGGAAACATTACTCTATTGCTTTAATTTTCCGATACAAGTATAAAAAATTCCAATTTTAGCAGGTCTCTGTTGCCGAAGAACAATTAAACAGCATATACAATATTATCCCTGCAGCACTTGTTTCTCAGAGTGAAAACTTTATTGAGATTAATACATTCTGTGAGGTCTGATAAAAGCTTCTCGATTTTCATATTTTATTCATGCATTCCCAACATCACAAGCTTTTCTGAATGTCATTTTAATAATCCCATTAAAGTGCTTAAAAGTATAAACAAATAAGAAACATATTTTACATAGTTGTTGATTCATTTAAAAACGTCTGTAGGAATTTTAAGTTAATATTATTTATTTTATTAACAACCTATGGCTCCAAGATGGGGAGAAGGACATCAACAGTGACTCTCTATCGCGTTTGGTCTTGGGCTTCATCTTTAATCTTATTCTACATCTTCCTGATCTTCTTCGCCTCGTCTGTTAACTACTGTGCGGCGCCACGTCTGTCTGGAACGACCGCGCACGCATTTTCCTTGCAGATTCGTATCAAGCGTCTGCTTGGTAATATATTTGGGATCTCTTCGTAGAATATGGCCAATCCAGTTCCATTAGCGACGCCTGATTTGTAAATCGATTGGAGTTTTGCGGAAAATCTCCAGGATACTTTCATTGGAGAGTCTCTCATGCCAGTGAATATCTAGAATTCAGCGAAGACAAATATTGTCAACGACCTGAAGCTGCTGCGAGGTGGTCTTGGTGACCTTCCACGTCTTAAAGCCATATAACAATACGGATTTAACTTAAATGAAACAGTTACAAGATACTTACGATTAAGCTTTTAAAGTACTGACTCAGCATAAGCCTTAGTAGAATTAATTTCTTTACAGTTTTAAAGTGTGTTTTCTCGGCTATGTATTTTTTGCATCCATATGTCATCATTAATAAAAAAAGTAATGACTACAAGTCACACAGATTGATGTACAGTTAGTAGTTGTCTCCTTTATTCACATTCATTAATTACGAAATCTTAGTCGTCTTTTTCCACACAGCAAGAGTCAGTGATGATGTTCTCATTTATCTTTCACACAAATCAATACTTAGTATATACAAATTACAAGCAAAAAATGTTTAGTGACATATGAATTACTAATTATTACAATATATAAGTGTTTATATGACCCAAACAACAGAAACATGATATACGTAAATAGAACCGAGCATATAAAAAGAAAGGGATTCAATTTTATAAATCTTTCTTGTCTGTTGTACTGAACCTTCGTAATGAGCTTTTGAAATAAGATTTTTTTTCTGCACAATGTTTTCAGATTTTCTTTAAAAAATTCGGAATCGTGTTCTCTACAATCTTATAATAAATTTCCTTTGAAATGTACAACCTTTTTTGTTATAAATTTGAATTATAACTCCAAAGGTTATTAACACTGTTGAATCAGCAGATATATTATTAGAGTATATTTATATATAGATACATTATATTGCTGATCTTTGAATAGATCTGCCTTATAGGAGGAAGTTGGAGTTATGTGGAGTTTTTTACACTCTAAGGGACCGGAAAGATCTAGAGCAGGCTCACCTGAGAGAATGCAATCAGTTGAATGGGGCTTTTAACGATATTGGCGATCCTCTAAGCTATGTATACCACACTAAACTGATATTAAGTACTAGACTAATATAACATATAACACAAGAGATAAATTATAATTTAATAGTACATACATGTAAATTCAAAAATATGATATAATATTAATTTTAATACATGATTGTTATTGAATTTATCGATATAAGAAATCAATATGAACTATTTGTTTATTTGTATGCCTTACATCTTCAACTATCTTCCAGTTAAAGTCTCTTCACAAATATTATAACTCAACGTAAACACTACATTGATCGATATGTAGATAGTTTTGTATTATATCAATAGTATCTATATACACTGGATTCTATACTTTATATCCTAATACACATCCGGTTACAAATTGAATTTTGAATGGAAAGGAAACAAAAAGTTATTCGCATTGCAAGTGAACATCACACCGGTAGCGGGAGCAACCTGTACATTTGCATACAATCAGCATATCTCCCGAAGCTGTACCGCTGTACCATTCACAAAGTGTGCCACTGAAATCCTCGAAGGAGTCCTGCGACACACGACTTCAGTGTGTACCTATCTTATATCCTGTGAGACCATTGGTACTTTATAAACGGAAAGAAATATGTAAAAATATGTTTAAACTTTCTTGATATCGCATTGAAAATCGTATCATGAAATCCAACTTCTTTGTAACGTGGAGGTGACTGGTTCATTTCTGGACTCTCATATTGTAGTTTGCATGGATACAAGGAGTTACGCGCCTGAGAGAGTAGTTACCACCCGCATTTTATAACCTACAACCAGAACTGATATGTTTATATGAAAACTAAAATATATTGGGCGATCATGCTAGAACATTTTCGTCTCTTTCGTTACTTAAGATATTTTGAATTCGTCGTGAAGTGGGTTCACCCATTATCAATAAATAAAAACATGTTTTTATACTTTGCTAATGTAACTTAATATTTATTACTTCATAACTACATCGTCAATGCTTTAGTTTCCCGTGGACCTTTGGCGAGTTAAGATTTGTTAGTGTCTTGTAGGTTAAACAAAAGAACATATCAATGGAAGCAGCAAAACGTAAAACACTAAAATTGTAAGATGCAAGATGGAGAATAGATGAGAGAACTAAGAATGTTAAAAAAGAAGAAGAGGATGGAAGAAGAGAATGAGGAAGGAATAAATAACAATGTAATCAAACCAAAGGAATAAAACCCAGGCCCACAAATACACGGAGGAAAGAGTAGAAAGAAAAAAAAATGTGAATTGCTTCATTAGAAAAAAAAAACTATTTCTTTAAATATTATATAAAATCATATTATCTTCTTAGTACTTTATTAGACTATTTTAATTATAACAATCAAACATGACCAACAGAACTAATCAGTGTGAAGATCTTTGAGATAGGTATTTGTCCAGAAACGTATATAAAAGAAGGGAAAAGGTGAAATATTATTGGATGGGGAAGGGTTGAGGAGGTGGATAGTGATATAGGGTGACAGATAAGAGGGTGTAAGTAAAATTTTTTTAATTATGTTTATTTTTACATAAAGAAACATTAAAGATATAAAATAAAATCAGTTTCCTATTAAGTTAAAAACGATACTGATGTGAAGTACTACCGGAAATAAATCCAAAAGCAGGTACTTAGATATAAATCGGTTTATATTTAATATTTTTTTTATATACTTAACATTTCAGATTTCCGATAGAAACGTAGAAAATATCAAAAAGACTGTTATGTTTTCGATGATGAGTAAAACGAGAATTTATAAATGGGAAGAAAAATATGAAAACGTTTCCAGTGTACAAACTTAGTGAAATATCAATTTTCAATCTAAACAGAACAAGTGCCTGCCTAAGTATCGTTCAATCTGGATATAGAAATATTTTGTATACAACATCATCATCATCAGTAGATAGACGTCCACTGCTGGACATAGGCCTCCCCCGAAGATCCCCTCGCATCCAGTGGATTCTTCATTTTCACCAGATCGTCGGTCCACCTTGTTGGAGGCCTATACAACGCTGTTTTATTATAAACATAAAGCTAAATATATAAAAGATTGAAGAATTAATAAGGGTGCTAACACTTATTTATCAACTTGGTAAGAGTAGTGGAAAATTGGCTTTGACTCTGTTCCTTCTGAGAATTCCTATAATAGAAACTATAATAATGTAAATATATTAATAATTTTTACTCTCGTGCTTAATTAAGGACCGACTGATGTGAAGGTCTTTGGGGAAGGCTTATTGAGAGAAACAAATGGCACCCCTTTGGTTACAGACCCCATTTTAGTAGCTAAATATGAGTACGCAAAAATCACTATGGTAGCTAGTAAAATTTTTAGTGTAATGAAGAAAATATGTAAAATGCGCCATTTACAATATTTTTTCGAGACGAGCGAGATGTTCACTTAATAGTAAGTGGTACAACCGCTCATAACAACACGACGCTAGTTATGATAATATATACCACATAAGCTCGTAGCTTTGAGACATATTATATCATGTTTTTTTTACACCAGTAATATCACAGGAATTGTACCGACCCTTCAAGCTGTAACACAGTAATGTTTTTACTGCTGTTTGGCTACAGGAATGATAGCTGCAGTGTTAGCCAGAAGGCCGAGATCTACCTCTAGTAAATATAGATGAGAAGGTAATTAATAAGAAAAATATTATGATAATTAGCTTTAAAATCTTCTATCCTAAATATATATCTATAACGTCATTCTACACTTGTCCATCCCTTTCTTTCCCAAACCTCTTTATCTAACTTCAACTAATTTGATAAATACTAATTCATCTTGTTTATTTTATCATTAAATCGTACATACGTATATATAATATTAATGGCGAACTTCAAATTGGAGGATAACTTTTCTTCCGATATAGATACGAGTGCTGCTTCTCTCTTATATTCGTTCCACAGAGAAGAGCGATCTTTTTTGATATCTTTGTTATACAGCTCAATGTCTTAGGTGGCTCCTATTACCGTTAATATTTATTGAATAATTCCATTACAGTCCCAGCCAGGGTCGCAGACGAGCGCAAAAAAAAAATACAATTTCAACACAAAAGTGTGGCCATAAAGTACTGGTACGGTCCATTAGCGAATGCCTTACGTTAAACATTTTCTCGCCGGAGTGTTTGCTCGCAGACTACTTAATACTTCAAACTATTTACTGTGCTCCAGTTCGATGTATTGTACTAGAGGATTGTTTCTTTACTACAGAAGTACCTACTTACTGTGTATATTTACTAGAAGAATAATATTGTTGGAAATATTAAAAACGTTCTTACATTTATCTACACATATAGAAAATATCCAGCGATCCATTGCTTCATCAAGAGCTCTTCAAATCTACTTACCATAAACAATAGAAATTTGGTAGAGATACTGCTTTTCATTTAGAGGCCAGATAAGTTTCGTTTTTAAAATTCCTACCCCCGAAGTGACTTGGGGGTGTTACCAGCAATACGGGCGGAGAACAGCTACACATTGTACTATTTCTTTTTATACCATTAAGTGACAAGACGGGCAAGACGGTCCATATCAACATGGCGCTAATTAGGATGTTATGCACTGCACCACATTGTACCCCTCGACTTGAGTCTTAATATTGAATCTCGTAACCCCAGTAATGTATTCGTAACACTTCTTACAACACCTTTCCAACCGGAACACAGTAATGTTTGCACAGTACTGTTTGTCGGCTGCTATTGGCGCTATGGTGGTACCTATCTAGACGGTATCCAGCAACAAAGACCTACTAGCAGTACTAATCGCTTCAAGGGTTTAATTTTTAAACCGTGCTATGATACATACAAAACTTGATAGTCCTTTATAAGAATTTTATGTTATTTAATTACTGTTTTAATTACTTAATTGAATTTAGCTGTTATTTATTAAATGAAATTAATACAAATTTTCCTTTTACTGCCGCCAAATAGTAGTGTGGAAATATTAGTATTACGGTATGAATGGCGCTGTAGCTAGTGTAATTACTGGGGTAACGAGACGTTACATCTCATGTAGGTGACGAGCGCAATGTGGTTTTTTGTGTACTATCCTAACAAGCACCAAATAAACAAACTATGCCCACCTAACATTAGTTTACTATCTATTTTAATGCACTTATTAGAAATCCATAATACCATAAATAATTAAATTTATGGTAGTAGATCCAAGTCTGCAGTTCGCTGTAGCACGTAGGTGGGCAGGATCGACCGGTGAAACACTACCCTCTCACAGAAAATCAGCGTGAAGTGGGGGCCTCCTAGAGGCCACCGCGTTTCGACTGGTGAGTGAGAGTCCCGGCGCCCTTATCCCTCTACCTCGGGGCCCAAATAGCAACTGGCACTTTCATTATACTACACGTACCGCAACAGAATTTTCTAGGGACTGTTGCGTTGCGTGTGGGAATGAGTATCAGTTGGCCCCTTCCTGTCTTTTTATTCCCTGTCCCACAATTCCTCACCCTCTGTGACCTTTCTCCTTCCCTTTCCTCCCCCACCCCTTATGCTCTTACTGTGATGGCGACGAGTGATAGAAATAAAATACCCCAGGAGGGTACCAGTCTCTTAGAGACTGGAGAATCCCTCTCTGAGCGAGAGCGAGAGATGTTATCCTCTCGCTCTCGCTCAGGCTGCCCATCGTATTCTGGGGGGGCACATCAAGCGTCGTTTATCGCAGCTGCTGGGTGCAAACTGAGCCCAATCACGAGGAAGTCCCCCTCCACTTTAGTAGTGGATTTTTCTAACATCAGGGGACTTCACTCGAACTTAAATGCCGTCCACCACCATCTCGAGACGGAAAGGCCAGATTTGCTTTTCCTGACGGAGACGCAGATTTCCTCCCCGACGGACACTTCATATCTAAAGTGCCCGGCCTATAGCCTGGAGCACTTTTTTGTGCCGCGCGCCGGCGTGTGTGTGTACGTTAGGGAGGGAATTTGTTACCGTAGGCTCAGCTGTCTTGAAGGCAGAGACCTGTCGATCCTTTGGGTGCGCGTCGATTGTGAGGATCACATTCGAGTCTACGCGTGCCTTTACAGGTCTCATAGCGGAAATTCGGAAATTGACCGGCTCTTCGAGCACCTGCAGGTGTCCACTGACAGAATACTTGAGCAAATTCCTACCGCAGAAATCGTGGTTTTGGGCGACTTTAATGCCCATCACTCTGACTGGCTTGGGTCAACACGTACTGACCATGCGGGAAGGTCTGCTCACGATTTTGCCATTGCCAATGGTCTGACGCAGATGGTAACTTCTCCCACACGTGTGCCAGATGTGGAAGACCATTCGCCTTCCTTATTGGACCTTCTGCTGACCTCTCGCCCTGAACCCATTCGGGTATGGGTCGATGCTCCTCTCGGGTCATCGGACCATTGCCTAATTAGGAGCGTGGTGCCTCTCACCGTCTCGTCGCAACCACTTTCATCTGGTAGACGACGTGTTTGGCACTACAGGTCGGCAGATTGGGACGGGATGCGCTCTTTCTTTGCATCCTACCCATGGGGGCAGATTTGCTTCAAGTCAGAGGATCCTAGCACCTGCGCTGATTCGGTTGCCGGCGTCGTGCTGCAGGGCATGGAATTGTTTGTTCCTAGCTCAGCAGTACCCGTCGGTGGCAGATCTCGGCCCTGGTTTGGTGGGTCCTGCCGTGACGCACATCGTCGCAAGCGGGAATGCTACCAAGCTTGGGCTAGGGCTAAGGCCTCTAAGGATGTAAACTCTGACTCACTCAAGAAGAAGTACAACTCTGCTTCCAGGTTCTTAAAGAGGCAAATTGCATTGGCAAAGTCGAAGTACGTTGGGAGAATTGGCGAGAGACTAGCACGGCTGCCATCTGGCTCTCGTGCGTTCTGGTCTCTCGCCAAAGCTGTCCAAGGTAATTTCTGTCGGTCGACACTTCCACCTTTGCGCGGGGAGGATGGTTCATTGGCCTATTCCGCAAGGGAAAAAGCCGATCTTCTTGGCTCTATCTTTGCGGAAAACTCGACTCTTGACGACAGGGGGAACACACCTCCTACCATCCCGAGGTGTGAAACCACAATGGCAGACGTCCGCTTCACACAGTGTGCTGTGCGGAAAGCACTATTCTCCCTGGATGTCAACAAGTCGTGTGGGCCCGATGGAGTATCTCCTATTGTGCTGAAGGTGTGTGCTCCAGAGCTGGCACCGGTTTTAACGCGCTTATTCAGACACTCTTATGTCCTCGGCGTTGTCCCACATTCATGGAAGACGGCTCTAGTACACCCGATCCCTAAAAAAGGCGACCGCTCAGATCCGTTCAACTACAGGCCTATCGCTATCACCTCCCTGCTCTCCAAAATTATGGAATCCATAATCAACCGCCAGCTCATGGGCTACCTGGAGGAGCACCAGCTGATCAGCGACCGCCAATATGGCTTCCGCAAAGGCCGATCAGCTGGTGATCTTCTGGCTTTACTAACTCACCGTTGGGCGCAGGCGGTCGAAAGTAGGGGTGAGGCACTAGGCGTTAGTTTGGACATAGCGAAAGCCTTCGATCGGGTTTGGCATAAAGCCTTACTATCGAAGCTTCCTTCCTATGGGCTTCCTGAGAGACTTTGTAGGTGGATCGGCAGTTTCCTTGCGGAACGGAGAGTTAAAGTCGTCGTAGACGGCTCGTGCTCGGACCTCCGAACCGTAAATGCTGGTGTTCCCCAAGGCTGCGTGTTATCCCCGACATTGTTTATTCTGCATATCAATGATTTGTTGCATACCAGTGGCATTCATTGCTATGCGGATGACAGTACCGTGGATGCACTGTATTTCGGCCGCAGCAATATCTCTCGGGATCACGTCGATGAGTGTCGGAACAAACTTGTGTCTGAAATCGAATCATCCCTTGTGAAGATTTCCGATTGGGGGGGACTAAATCTAGTCCAGTTTAACCCTTCTAAGACTCAAGTTTGCGCGTTCACCGCTAAAAAAGCCCCCTTTGTCGCATCGCCACTCTTCGGAAACACTCACCTTTGTGCCAAGCCGAACATTGGCATTCTAGGTGTCGACATTTCGAGTGTTGTCCAGTTTGGCGGTCATTTGGAGAGCAAGGCTAAAATGGCCTCCAAAAAACTCGGAGTACTAACTAAACAGTACTTCAAGCCGGCTCACCGCCTTAAACTGTATAAGGCGCAGGTGCGGCCTCACATGGAGTATTGTTGCCACCTTTGGGCCGGGGCTCCAGGTTATCAGCTATCTCCATTTGACCGAATCCAACGTAGGGCATCTCGGATTGTCGACGATCCTGAACTTGCCGATCGGCTAGATCCTTTGGCACTGCGTAGGGATCTATCTTCCCTATGCATACTTTACCGAATTTACAATGGGGAGTGTTCTGAGGAGTTGTTCGATTTAATAGAAGCCGCTGATTTTCGCAACCGATCGTCTCGCCGGAACTATCATCCGCACCATCTGGATGGTTGGCGTTCCACTACAGTGCGTTTTAAAAACAGTTTTTTGCCACGCACAGTAAGTCTCTGGAATTCGTTGCCATCAGCGGTCTTCCCCAACAACTGCGACATTGGGTTATTCAAGAAAAGAGCATACTCTTACCTGAAGGGTAGGCAACACACTGGCATCGCCGGTGACCGTGGGCGGCGGTGAATCACTTACCATCAGGTGACCCGTCTTGCTCGTTTGCCTACTAGATCTTAAAAAAAAAAAAAAAAAAAAAAAAAAAATTTAATTAATTTTCTGCAAAGGCAATTTTGACAAAAATTCTGAACAAAATTCTGCTTTGTCTCAGTTGTATAAGAATTGAAAGGCAAACTGCTCTTAATATAAACTCTCATGGATCTTCCCTATTACTAACTTCAGAAAATTATAAACTAAATATATACAAAACTAGTACAATATATACAAAACTAGTGCAATATATAAATAACTAGAACAATAAACAAAAAAATTAGAGCAATCTATACTAAGTTTTACAACAGATTTTATGTAAACGAAAAAATTTAAAATTTTGTCTTTATATAACGTTACATAAATTTCCACTCAACTTTATATATGTTAGAAATATATAATTCTTTATACCCCTTCACCAAGTACGGTCGGACAGTAATTTCTTTTTCTCGATTCATTGCTTTAAACCTTTTTTCTTATTCTTTAATTTCTTGTCTCTCTTTCTCTTTTCCTATTTCATACTCTATTTAGTACATTCCATTCGTCCTTCCATCTATCGCCTCTTTGATTTTGAAATGTCGCTGTTTTTTTTCGATGACGATAACAGCAACGATGACGACGACAGCGACGACGGCGGAAAAGCCGACAGCTATGTCGATGATGATAGTGATAGCGAAATGAAATAGGAAAAAAGGCAATGATGCGGTACAACATTCCAGTAAACTGTTAATTACATCTTGAGACTATTCTTGGAGCACCTAGGTCCAAACTCTAGTTCTCAATAAAAACGTAACTTCAAAATTGATTACGGATCTTCATACAGTGAGCTCACAAGGTCGGCCGGTGTCGGGTCCCCAATAAGCGTTCCCCACTGCATGTACCAGCCATATCCGTCTGCCCCAGTTCCAAACCGAACCATAAAGAATATTAAATGGCGGAACTCTAGTCATGCTCATACCATTACGAACAATTTCAACAGGAATGAAACGACTCGTACAATTCCCTTGAACATTCAATTATGTCCCGCTTTCAATTTGTTATACTGATTGATCGTTTTGAAGAGTTCCGCGAGGAATAAATAAAAAAGGCCATTGATGCTTTTAAAGAAATTCTCAAAATTGGCTCCAAAGTCTTGATCAGCTATCGGGTCCAAAAATGACATTTATTAAACTAAACACGAGGAGACCTTGAAATAGCATGTACTTAAACATATTTATTTAGTAACTATAGAATAGTTTCGTGTCCGGATTTCTTCTGTGTTACGGTGAAAGGGTGATGAGTAATTAATCTTAATAATTTTATTATGAATACCTGTTATACAATAATATATACCATCACTAGCTTCACAATCTATGATCATAATAGCTATATGTACTTGATGGTAAGGACACTGTTGCTGGAGACCGTCTAGGTAGGTCCGCAGCGCCTGTTTCTTCCGGTAAACAGTAGTGTGTAAAAATTACTGTTCCGATTTGAAGAGCGGTGTAGCTAGTGAAATTACTGGCGTAACAATACCTATTATTTTATATCTCAAGGCGACGAGCACAATGTGGTGTAGTGTATATCATCGTGACTGACATCACACTGTTATGGGCAGGCTTACCCTTAAATGTACGTCTGTTCGTCTCTTCGCTTGATAGAAAAAAAAAATCTAAAATTTGTAATTTGTTTGAAAGTGACTTTAATGTACTTCCAATATTTCATCATCATGTCAACCGATGGACGTCCATTGCTGGTCTCCTATAAATTCTAAAAGCACAGTCTTGCGCTGTTTGTCCAGCGACTCTTTTGATGTCGGTTATCCACCGAGTAAGGATCTGTCTACAATGTTTAAATTCATATAAATATATTTCTGTACATATATATATAATACGGACGGATGTCTATTGGCTGATGATGATGATATAAGACAAAAGTATTTAATTTGTGCGTGTTGCCAGTGATGACTTATGTCACCGAGACGTGGCTGCTTACAGTGGGCTGCGTGAAAAGGCTTGAGGTCGGAAAGGGTTATGCTCGGGGTTTGCCTGTGTGATCGAATCAGAAATGAGGAGATCCGCAGGAGAACTAAGGTCACCGACATAGTTCAAAAGATTGCTTGTCTCAAGTGGGAAAGGACTGACAACCGATGGGGCACCAAGATCCTCGAATGGCGATCGAGTACCGGAAGAAGCAGTGTAGCCATTCCGCCCACTAGGTGGTCCTACGATCTGGTGAAGTTTGGGGGCAGCGCAAGATTGATGCGGAGAGGGGAAAGCTTAAATCTATATGGATATCTGTCGGCTGGTGATGATGAAGTTGATGATGTATATACATATATATACATTAAAGTTACATTAAAAAATTATTCTACTTTTTAAAAAGGACCAATATATAAACAAAATGGCAACATAACTAAATCTATTTCACAATATTAATTAAATTGAACATGTCGAAGCAAAATTCGATTACAGGCGAATGGCAATAGTCGACCATACCATTGTTCTATTACGTAATTAAACGCGAAATCTGCCTTTTGTATCGGCAGTACGGCTCACTTGTAAATACGTGAATGGACCATTTGAAGACCGACCCCGTTGCGATGTCAGCGATTAAATTGAAACTACAGAGGGGCTTAATAATGTTAGCTTATTGTGAAAGTTTAATTTTCTAATAATACAACGCAAAGTTTTAGTTAACACTGCTTACTACCATCATCATCATTGTCGTGACCACTATCATCGCCACCACCAAGCTGCCGTCATCATTAACATCGTCATCGTTGCCATCAACATCGTTACTATCAACATTAACCTAGCTGTCTTCATCTTTATCATCATTTTTATTAACGTTGTCACGTTAATCATTTTCGTCATCATCCGTCAACGTAACTACTCCTATATAATATTAGACAAGGTTTACTTCCAAAAGCACAGTTATTTTAAAGTTATAGCTAACTAAACTAAAATTAAGTAAAACAAAGTAGAAATAGATGACCTCTAAATGGAAAGTCTTTGTGTTAACGTAGCTTTAAATCCCTTGAAAAATGATTGAAGAAAAACTGCAGCACCTGCTCACATTAATAACAGTTGCAGCGAGATGAAAACCAGGAAGAGGAAACTATCTTTACAAAATTGAACGAACACAGATGTAGCGAGTATATTACTATCAGATCAGCGATCTGTCCATCTCTATTCCTTTATCATCATATAATAGTATTTATCGACGTAAAATCTAAACGGTAAAAAAAAT
Organism: Troides aeacus; assembly: GCA_033220335.2. NCBI lineage: Eukaryota > Metazoa > Arthropoda > Insecta > Lepidoptera > Papilionidae > Troides > Troides aeacus. The sequence goes on along the minus strand of CM067275.1, from coordinate 2,522,739 downwards.
TTAACTTTGCCATCGGGTGGCAGAAGTTACTCTAAATGAATACAATGAACATCAGCTGATAGATCCTCACTGCAGAACGCAGGCCTTATGAAAGAAGTTATTCATAAAATATTGAATAAAGAAAATCATCCCTTAAATTGTATTTTTAGATGTTGGTGTTTATAGGTTTTAATTTGACATAAAAAAAATTTATAGCACGTTAAAAAAAACATTGTTTAATAATAAGCAAACCTTTACGCTGGGGGTTAATTAAAGTATAACAAGGCACGCGCCGGTTCGCCTGAAGCTTTAATAAAAATTCACATAAAAATCCTTTTACAGCTTTAGATAATTACTTTGATGATCAAATCATTTGTTCTTTACCTGTATTCAGTATACACTCACTATCGAATATACACAGATTATGTAAGAACTTAACTTACTTATCTTATGCATATATCCAGCAGTGGGCGTCTATCGGCTGATGAGATGATATCATAACTTATATTTTAGATACAGATATTATAAATTTTTGACAGTAAATATAATTGCTTATTAAATTGTTGTCTATATATATATACATATATATACAATGAGTTTCATCTGTTCACCAATCACGTGAAAACTAATAAACGGATCGAAATGGAAACATGACCATTTGACTTGGAATTATTTGTAGATGGTTATAGGCTATTTATTTTTTTAATTTCATAAACCTTTCATCATTTTATAAACATTTTCATTCCGTAATATTTATGAGGTTGCTATAGTAACGGTTGTTATCAAAAGTCATTTGCGGTTGCGATTGCTTTCAAGGAATATTTCATACAAATTTCAAATTAAATTTTATATTACGGGCAACTATATAGTTTTAGATATATATCTCTTTTTTTTATAATCTTTATGCAATTTTATGACTTTAGATGTATAGCCTGCGTTGTAGCTGAAAAATGCATTTTATTCGGTACACGGATTTACAATTCCGTTTAAAAAAAAAAAATCAAACTATGAAATAATCCCTTAAAAGCTTTACCTGACATCGAAAAACTAAAAATTTCGCCAGTCGTTATTGCACTGACGCAACGCGACCTCGGTCATGCTGCTATCGGAAACTTTATTTGAATATAACGATTTTTTTTCCTGTTACATTGTTACAAAAATTAAGGTGAAAGCATATATTATATATAGCCATAGAACATTCGAGAGCTATACGATGACGAGTTCAGAATAAACAATGAGTGATCGCTAATAATCAACTAGTATTTCCAGAAAAACCGAGTTCTCTGAAAAATTCTAGAATGTTAGGCAAACGACCATATATATAGCTTATATACACGTATGTAGGCGTTCGGCGATTTTATTTATTTTAAAAATACATATTTGGGGAAGGGGTGTAAAGGGTGAAAGGGATCCCGCACAACAACTTACCGGACCGAAACCAACCACCTCACCTGCTCGTGGTGCAGCCTGCTAATCAAGCAACGAGGCTCTGGCTCCCACTAACACGCATTGGGCCGGCGTAATGAGAAATAATACAGATTCCCTATATGAACCACTACATACGACAGCCCCTAGTACCCAGCAGCACTGGAGGCCATGCAGACTTTATGTGATCTTTGAGGGAAGCCCATGTCCAGCAGTGGACGTCTATTGGCTGATGATGATAATGAATACACCTTTGACGTAGATAAGGCCCTCATTGTTCTATTGCTATTTTTTGTTCTTATTATTTGTTTAATATTCTATATCAGTTTTGTATATATTTAAATTTTTCTTCTAACTGTGTATACAATTCTCCATTCATTCCTTATTTTCTTATATTGTTTACATTGCTACAAAGCTTTTTTTTTAACATTGCGTACTTACCCTAACAGTTTGCTAGCATTATTCTCACTAGCTTTAGGTTTGCAATAAGTATACATATAAGATATTTACCTATTTGTTCTGCCTTATTTATTTTTATAACATCTCCGTTTTTATCTACAATGTGATATAGCTATTATTCTCTACGAGCAATACGAGCGACTTGGTTAGTGATTTTGGACTTATAAAGAGCTTATTTTATTTGGGCTTTTGTTGTCAAGGAATAATAAACATTTTCAACTCGGAATGTTGTTTCATACGGCCAAATCCAAATAGAAACCAGTAACAATATAAATCAAAGAGCTGTAAGAAATTTTTATTCAAAAATCTGTGCGATATCCAACAAAGAATTAAGATGTTTACACAAATCCCTTTTCTAACTTTAAGATAAAAGATATATCTCACTTTATTGAGAAATTTAACTAGGCAGTGAAATTCTTGTAAGTGATTTTTATTACAGATAATTTTCGAAATGTTTATAATAAATATATAAATATGACTAACTGGTGGCCAAAAGTACTCCATTTCTCGTATATTAACAATATTTTTTATTAATAGATGACTAATATTAAAAAGTTTCGCTGGTTTAAAAAACTATCGTCGTCCAACCTCCATGCAATCTAAGTCGAACTAGGGAACTCTTTGTGACCGCTGATATGGAGAGTCAAATTTATTACTGGTCGTACTCACATAGTTCTGTACACAAATTTGACATTCAAGTCGCTACAATACATAAATAAACTGGTTATTGGTAGTAGGTCTCTGTTGCTGCCGGATACTTAGGCTACATAGGTACCAGCTCAGCTCTTATAATCTGCCTATAAATAGTGCTGTGCAAACATTATTATGTTCCGATTCGAAGTCATTGTAGTTAGTGCAATCACAGAGGTGATGAAACTCTACATCCTATTTCTATAGGCGACTAGAATAATGTGGTGCTGTGTATATTCATCAAAATGCGCCATCAGGTAAAAATCTCGCTCATCTTGTCGTATACACTTCCGCATGAATTTTCCATCCTTAAAATAGATGGCACTATACATTTATTACCGTTGTCTTAGTAACTAAATGCTGGGTCCCACCTACAATGGGCCCCTGGTCACCGCCGCTACATACGTATACACGTTGCAGCTGCGATTCCATGCAGATTACTCCCACCGGTGTACTAAATTGCCATTTCCAATAAGCCTGCATGCTGGAGCTCTGTTTCAAGTTACAATTGTTGTTATAGTGTAGTAAAATTAAGTTCGGGAAGTAAACTACCACCTAGATCTTAAGATCGGACTCAAACACTGATTTTTGGCATTTAACCTCAACAATATTACCCGCTTACTTTATAATGTAGAGGTTCCTCGTTGGATGTCTAGAACTAATGTAATAGGAATTTGGATGGAGAAAAAGTTTATGCGGACCCGACTGGCTGCTACTATTTTAATATGTCCCAGGTTTATATGTCCAAAATATGTATGAGAGAGAGAGAGAGGGAGATCTTCTATGAGAATCCCGGAATTGTAAGGAGCCTACTGAAATCTACTCAACTGTCAGTTCTTGCATATCATGGAGCTTCGGAATTTCCTACTGAAAATACTAGTACCAATCTGCACTACGCCTAAGCATATCCCGAAACCCATGTAGTCCTTTATCACCCACCCTAAGACTCTCTCTATTAGCTTAAGATGATAAAAAATTACACATTTTGGACTCATCCCGTACGACTGGAGGACGGATGCAGCAGCTATACAATAGGTTTTATGCCCGCACTTATTCGGACACTGCGGCGTTTACATTAAAAAAAAAAGAGTAAACACTAAAAGCTTTAGCCGACAACGAAAAAACGAAATTTCGAGCTAGCCGTTATTGTATTGACGTGGCAATAAAACCTACTGGAAAATGGACGGCCGTCTGAAAATTGATACACTGGGTGGTTTCTAATTTTAGTTGCGACTTTGTTTTTTTTACATTTTGTTGTCTTATTAATATACAATGTAATTTCTATCGATCACTAACAAGTAAAGTAAAAAAAATTAAGTAAACCTAAACTAAAATGAAGTATAATAAGTTACAGATACAAGGGATAAATATGTTATAGGTTATAAAGCATGTAAAGACGTTCATGTAATTTTTTTTTATTCTATTCAGACGTGTTCATATATTCTAAATTTCTGTTGTGTTCTGATATTTCCTTCCTTATCTCTCTTTCTCATGTTTCTCTTACTGCATTTTATTTTTCTTTAACTTATTTTAATTCACAGGTTTGCTGTAAGGAAACTCCTTTAGGGTATACAATAAAGTTCTTGTGTTCATAAAGTTTGTGTGTACTAAAGAAAACAGAGTAAATAATAGTTTTCCTCGGTGTAGCCAAATCTGTAAATTCTGTAGACCAAGAAAGGCGCCACCTCAAGATAGCCATATCGTAGTCAGTGACACGTGTATCAAGGTTGGATCTAACATGAAGTACCTTGGACTTATATTTGATAGCCGCTGGAACTGCCGCGAACACTTCGTACATTTGGCTCCTCGATTAATGGGAACGGCGGCCGCTCTAAAGCGGTTGCTACCCAATTTTGGAGGGCCTGATACAAACAGCCGTCGTTTGTATCTGGGGGTGGTGCGGTCCATGGCTCTTTATGGAGCACCAATCTGGGCAGAAACTTTAAGAGACCATAGTCTATTTTTAACGTCTGCAAAAAGCCATGGATATTAGTGTTATCCGGGGTACCGTACTATCTCCTACGAGGCGGCATGTGTCTTGGTGGAATCTCCTCCTTGGGATCTAGAGGCAGAGCGCATTTTATCCATATATCGATGGAAATCCGAACTCCGATCCCAAGGAAAACAGATTCCGTCAAAAGAATGAAAACTGCGGAAGTTCGAATTTCGACGGTCGATGCTTATAAAGTGGAAAGAGCGATTAACCAACCCTAGAGCAGAATCTGAAGCTGTACGTCTCCTCTTGGATGCGTGAGACTGGCGGTATGGGTCACTGACCTTCCGGTTGGTGCACATACTCTCAGCTCATGGGTGCTTTGGTAAGAACCTGTGCCGCATAGCCAGAAAAGAGCCAACAACTGAGTGTCATCATTGGCTGTGACAAAGATACTACGCAACACACCCTGGACCTTTGTTCAGCATGGGATGCTCAGCGCTAAGACCTCGTCGGTGTTGTAGGGGATGACCTCACTCTGCTTGGTTTTATTAAAGCTACGATCTGCAATGAGATGTCGTGGGACGCTGGCTTGACCTTCTGTGAGAAACTATTGTCGCAGAAGGAGATTGCAGAGAGGGAGCGAGGGAAAACCACCCATTTCACAATCCGTAAGCACGTACCTGGGTGTCGTAGGAGGATGTTCCACACCCTCCTACCCCTATAAGTGAGGCCATGGTGGCGGATTTGGGGGAATCCGTTACCAAGTACGTTAGGCCTCGAGATGGAGCGCGCGGTACTTCCGCCCATTACTGGTAAATGGGGAGGAGAGTTGCAGTTTCACCCCGATACGCGGCCTTATTAAAGCCTCTCGCTGTCGAGATAACGGTTGTGCGCAAAAGCGTTCCCGTTGGTCTGGCTAAAAGCGTCGAGATGTACACCGTGGGGTTTTAGCCGGTAAGAGTCATAGTAAGAGCATAATCCCTCTGTTGCCCCCACAACAGAAGAGTATCCAATGCAGGATATCCCCACAAAAAAAAAAGGTGTAGCCAAATCATTGTAACGATTCCTGTCTTATGCTGAAGATAATCCTATAGTTCCAACCCAAAACACTAACCATGGTTCAGTACAAGTAATGAATTGCAACTAAAATGAAAAGTAACACTTTGATGATTTTTTGTATAAAACAAAAGGATATATACTTATGGGCTTTTTTGCAGCTGAAGTCGAGTCACCAATATGGGATTTGTGTAGTTTAGTTTTTGTAAGTAAATCGTGTAGTTCAAACAGTACCCGTGTACGAGTACTTCGTAAAATTCACTTTAGAGTGGTAAAAATATTGGTATGTACAGTTAAATCGGCTGTCGTAGGAATGTAAGTGATTTCTACCGCAACACGCCCAGTATTTTATACTCAATTGATTATTTAAAAGCGTCACACGACACAGTGCTCTTGGTTCCTTCAAAGCATTGTGTAAACAAAGAAATTACTAATTCAACAGTTGTTGTAAATATAAGCGACAGATTCAATTGCTTCGTCTTCGAGTGCTAGGTGAGAGGACGATGACGGAATAACAAAGAACGTCTGTTCAGAGCGGCGTCACGACGGTACTCTTGTGGTGATGGATACATGCCAAATATTAGGGGGACCGGAAAGTAATGTCGTTTCTGCGCATGCCAATACTTGATTGTCATTTGTCAGCTCATTGTTTTGTTCAGAGGCGTACCAAAGACATTGTGAGGTTATAGTGATTTCTTTACTTATAGACATTTGAATTACAATTTTTTTTTGTAATTTTGGGTAAAATGGCCAGCCAAATACCAGAAGAGGTACACATCCGGCATTGCATGCTCTTTGAGTTTCGCAAGGGAAATAACGCAACAGTTGCTACCAAAAACATTTGCGATGTTTATCCAAATGCACTGGACATTCGTAAATGCCAAAGGTGGTTTTCCAAGTTCAAATCGGGTAATTTTGATCTTTCCGACTCGTATCGATCAGGAAGACCATCAGCGTTAGACAACGACGTGTTAAGGGCGGAAGTGGAAGCAAATCCGTGTCAGACGATCGAGGAATTGTCAAACAGTCTCAACAAACCTTGGTCGACCATCCAAGAACATTTGAAGCAGATTGGAAAAGTAAGCAGAGCAGGTGTTTGGGTCCCGCATAATCTGTCCGAACAGAATAAGGCTAACCGATCAATCACATGCAACTTATTGCTTCAACGACACAACACAGAAGCGTTTTTTGATCGCTTGATCACAGGAGATGAGAAATGGGTCCTGTATGATAACCCAAAACGCAAAAGGCAGTGGCTCTCTCCAAATGAAATCCCTCGGAGTACTGCTAAGCCAGGTTTACACCCCAAAAAAGCGCTTTTGTGTGTTTGGTGGAGTATTCGCGGCATTGTTCATTTTGAATTACTGAAACCTGGAGAAACTGTTACTGCAGACCTCTACAGCGAACAATTGCAGCGAGTCAATCAATCTTTAATTGAAAAGTGGCCAGCGATTGTCAACCGAAAAGGCGTCATTCTCCAACATGACAATGCAAGACCGCACTGCGCAAGGCGAACTCTAGAAAAAATTAATGAATTGGGGTGGGAGGTGCTGCCTCATCCACCATATTCGCCCGATGTTGCACCATCGGATTTCCACTTATTCCGAGCGCTGCAACACTTTTTAAGTGGCAAAACATTTGCAAATTTGGATGATATCCAAAATGCCATCTCTAGATATTTTGCCGAAAAACCAATTAATTTTTATCGATCAGGGATTGAAAATTTACTCACTAGATGGCAAAAGGTTATTGACAATGATGGGGAATACATCATTGATTAAAAATAAAGACTCGTTAAAAATGTATGTGTTCGTATTTAGCGTAAGAAAACGACATTACTTTCCGGTCCCCCTAATACTTTTCATTGTGTAACATTACTCTGATGTTACTCTGTTACGATGATGCTTTTAAACTTTTTTTATCACAGATCTCTTGGCCTTGGAACGTAAGATGATACATCTCGTTTTCCTCTTTCAGATTTTCTACTGCTGTTTAAACATTAATAAAATAACTATATAGAATTAAAATAAAACAGAACAATAGAAGGTCTGATATAATTTATTTCTTTTATAATCTATATTTAAATATAAACAGACAATTATTACTAAATACTGAGTCTTTTATTAGTACCAACAATAAACCTAAGCTTAGTAACTTATAAAACAGTAAAAATTTTATTTCAATGTTTGATATCAAACTTGAGATCGACTACTGAACAAAACATATGTTCTAATAATTTTTCATAACTATTTTTCGTATTTTACTATGCAAGTAAATATTACCTAGTAGGAAAAGGCATAGTTCATATTCTTCCACATTTCCGTTCCGGCGACTCGAGATTTTCTCTCAAAAGATTTAGTAAAAGCTTCTATAGATCTAATTGTCACGGACACAATCGCACATACATCTAAACTATCTCCACTTTATCTTGTTTTTCATTTAAATATTGATTAATTACCTTTTATATTATTTAACCTATTAACTTAAAGTCTGAAAATACACTTGTATTAAGAAAATAACTTTTGTCTATATTTAACGAGTTCTAACTTTCCTGTATGTATATATAACTGTTGCTTTTTTATTTAATCTCCTTTATCAATTTCAAAAAAACTAAAATCAATAGTAATAATTTTTCTAGTGGTTATTTACTTGCCATTCTTACTTGTTTTAAAAATGTCAGACATGACAACTGTTTGCATTTACTCCTAAAGTAAAGCAGAATTCTCATTCTTTTAACGATTAGTAGGAATAAAGGACCAATATACATTTTATACATTATACGTTCCATTTTATATAACATTTAAAAATCTAAGAGCATTTTAAGTTAATAAATTTTACTTCCATTTGTATTTCACATTAATTATAGAACTATTATGAAGAGAGAACAGATATTACGATATAATAAACTTACGGTTAAATTTACTTGCTACCTTTCTCCGTTAATAAAATTCTTTTATATCTGGCTAAAGTTAATTTAGATTTCATTCAAAGCGAACTCAATCGCCCCGAGATACACAAAACTTTCAGATTCCATTCAGGAGGAATATTATGAAACTGTACTGAATTAAAGAAATATTATAATCAGGTAATGAAAACTTTTGTTATTGTATATTTGTTATACAGTACTATATAAAACGATATAGTATACTATATTATTCGAAATTATATCTTTTAAGTCTATAGCGATAGATACTGAAAATCAGTACATATGTGCAATGGCCACCTATATACTGCACGTAGTACATTATTGACAAATTTTTGTAATGTCTATAAAAAAAACTACAGCTTATTGAACAAATACAAACCTTTTTTTAACTTCTTAGTATTAAAAATTGTAAAATTGATTCTAATATGTAGTAGTGTATATCTTTTTACCGATGTCATGCCTATATGGCAAATACAATCACTAAACATATACACAAACATAAATAACACTGTAATAATATCGTTTTTAACTCTTCGTTTTATATTCTCTTTGTTCATTTTATTTCTCATTATTTTAGTTAAAGGCAATGAGGTAAAACGATGATCTTGTGAATATCGCCAGGAACTGCTGCGTTATCATCTCACCAGTAGGCGTCTTCCGTCTGTTTATAATGATGATAAACACACATGCACAAAGAAGAAAATCGTTTTAGTCTCATTCGTCTGTGTATCCGTTTACTTATTTTTTATTAATATTATCAATATACCAGGAAGAATCATTTTTAATCATATTATAAGTATACATCCATCATTATTTCTGCTTATTTTTCGCCTGTATGCCGAATATTTCTGTTACAATGCTAATATCTTCCTATTCAATATAGACGAATAATTAGCGACCACCCATTCTCTTTAAATATAACTTCAATGAAATCACAACTGAATATATAAACAAATATTTTATCTCAGTTTAACTTAAAGTATTAATATAACTACATAAATTAACCAGTCCGCTATTTATGTCGTACATACCTCACATATTGTTTGCAACTGTTTTTCTTTATAAACAGGAATACGAAGACGTTTTGATATAAAACAAAACGTCTGCAAATAATAATGTAATGTCTAGTTCGGATGTGGACACAACACCAAAAGATGCTCGACGCTTTAATTCATCAGATCTACACTATTGTAGCATTCTAATAAACACTGCATTGGTACCTAGATATGCAAATCAAGCATCTGTAAGAATCTAGTTAATTAAATATCATCATACAATACAAACGAGATCATTGTAAATGCGTTATTGTTGTATGTCAGCTGTTAGTTTGTTTATCGCAGCTTGCGCTTCCAGGTCTGCACTCGCACTTGGCCGCATCACTGCGCCACACTAACCAGGAGCCCTCGGAGCAAGGACCCTGAGTATGCAAGATGTGGCAGACACCTTCGTACGTCACAGTACCCTTCCGCGACGAACACGACTCCACCTGAAAGAAGATATATTTATGGGATGGGGTATTTGTCTATAAACGTCATAGTTACCTAACGATGGCTTATAGATGCGGTCTCCGTGGAGATATAGTCCCTACTAAAACCAAGAGTATAATACAGCATTTTAGGCATTGTTCTAAAGTTTAGTATTACCTCTCGCCTAGCGCAGGCGCCGCCGCCGCAGACGCAAACGCCATTGTGGCTGAGGCCGTCCAGGGCGGGCCTCGCGTCCAAGTCGAACGCGAGCACCTCGCCAGCTGGACAGGGCTCGCCCGCGCCCGGTCTATAGCAGCGCCGCCGCTCTGGCACATAGAGCCGACCTCGGGCACACGGCACCTGCCACCAGAAAAAAATCCTGTCATGTATTTATTTTAACAACTAGCAAAAGAATTAATCGCCAAAGCACTAAAGTGATTTGTAGGCACTGTATACTTTAGACGTCGTAGAAAGACGTTTCTCACCCCTTCAGCCCCAGTACCAGCCAAGGTGGCGGAATATTTCGCTTTTTATATTTGGCGGCGGCACATTACGTCGCCAAATATACAAACCCTCGAAGTAGCGCGAGATATTTCCATCTCACCCCAAAACGCCGACTCATCAAGTCCTCTCGCTGTAAACAACGTGGAGCTAGTTAAGATGATGCACAGAGCACCACATTGTGCTCGTCGTCTTGAGACAGAAAGGTAAGTCTCGTTACCTCAATAATTTCACTGGCTACAGCGTCTTTTAAACCGGAACACAGTAATGTTTGTATACTATTACTTGTCGACAGAAATAGGAGCTACGGTGGTCCTTTTTTATTGCGGGGCAAATCTTCGTAATAGATACCTTGCTTCTAAGGGGAAGACAATGTTATGTTGAGCTATCCACTAAAACCCCCTTGGTGGTCTCCATCAGAGCATTAGGACAGGCTGGGTGCATTAGAGGGGGGACGGTGGTACCTACCTTAATAGTCTCCGGAAACAGATAATTACAAATAAACTTGTATGTATCGGCAGATAATGATGATGATGATGAAACTTGTACTTTACTTATAACTCTTACTAGTATTATAAATATTTAAATTACTTATTAAGGTACTTTAAAGAAGATAAAAATATATGTCACGAGCCTACCTTGGTACATCGGCCTCCCCTCGCAATCATCTCATCATTCTTGCACGGCCCGCGCGTGTACAGCCGATAGCACGCGCCGTCCTGCGCGCGCGCATGGAAGTACTTGCAGCGGCACTCTGCACGAGAACCCTCCTCGGACACCTTCGATATCGAGAAAACGTGACCTTTCGTACACGGGCCCAAAGTGTCTGAAAAAAAAAATTTATCAAATAATTAATATAAATATGTATCAAAACATTTTCACCGAAAGTCACTCGATAATAAGTAATAATATCTTTCACATCAATACTTTATCACTCACTCTGACATCAGTTAAAATGTTCACATAGCAACGCAATCCTTATCATGAATTTATGACACATGAAATGATGTCTCTTTACCTCATACTTTTGCTACTTTCAAACCTAATATATTTGCCTATAATCAGCAAAACTGTACTTGAAATTAACACTCACCCAAATAATTCATAAAATTATATAAATGCCAAGAATAGTGTCAATCTTTCATGTACCAAATGATGGTGATGAAATAGAAACTCCCCTAGCCATAGCCAGAGTAAAGTTAATATTCTCCTACATTCCTATACACATGCTGAATATGATCTATATTCACCAATGGAAATGAATAGGCTAACTGTACAAATCTATATTATTGCCTCCTTCATCCCTTGTCATTTGGTTAATTACACACTCATCAATATAGATTAACCAGAAACATTTAGTATAATAAAAATTAAACCATTAAAATATGAACCTTACCGAGCTCGTAACAAGACGCGGTTTCATTGTGATAGTGAGGAAGATAACTATCGCAGCCACACTTGGAGCCGGGCAGGAACAGCTGTCCCTTCTCGCATGGACCTTTGGTATAGTGAGCGTAACATCCGCCGTCCGCTGGCCAGTAATTAGGACCTTCAGAGTTACACTGAAATATAGAATAAACTTGGTAAATACTACCTTACTCAATTTATTTAATGAGAAACAAAAGAACCTGACAATCTAATTTATGTTTAGAGGAGTTTTCCAAAAATTTTAAGAGATTTGTTTTTAAATTTTAATCTCGACATCTTTCGGTGTATTTGTCTGTAAGCTACAATTCTACAGACAAACAGATACAAGCAATAAATTTGCAAGAGCTAACCAGATAAAAGTATGACTTACAGTACAATTAGCCAGTCCGTCGGCGCCGAGGTCTAGGATGGTACCGGGGTAACACGGACCCTGCGTTAGTCTATGATAGCAGCGACCATCCGCTGGCCAGTACAGCAAAGTCGAATCCGAACACTGTTGCGGCCTCACACACATACCCTGACGCACGCTGAAATACCAGAGAGAATAATGTTTATAATACAGAATATTAAGAATGACATTGCCCATGCCTGTCATCAAAAATTAATGGGAATTAAACTTGCAGTGGAAGTCTTGCGGCTGATGTAGTAGTATTAGTAGTAGTAGCAGAAGTAGTAGGAGTATCTTATCTGATTTCTTAAAGTTGAGCTACCAGAATCTAATTCTAGTAGAGGTTACATTACATTGAATGTTTAGAACTTAGCCTTTTCCTAACGTTGTTAGTTTTATCTACCGAAACTTTCGCTATCATTGCATAATTTACTGCTACGAGATCGAGAATTAGTTCTAGTTCCTCGCTTACACCATGGATAAAGCTTACTCCTTGAGAGATAACTCATGCTACTTGACTTACACAACATAGGTATTTCGTTATACATGTCGGTAAACCCGCGCGTTCGCACGATCAATATCGCCAATTGGATTGCACAAGGTATAGTTCAGTTTTTTCTACGAACTCTACTACTGTCACGTATCAGTGCGATTTTATAAGCTTTACACAATGATATAAGGATAAAAGTTTTTAAAAATTCCCAAAAAAAATTTTTCTTCGTCTGCAACAACACAATTTATTTGTAGGAAAATAAAATTTCTTTCGATGTCATCTAATAATGTAGACGAAAATGGCAAAAAGTGTTGGCGTAGAATACTCTTTCTCTTATACATTGACAGTAGTCACACAATAAAGTTGAAGATCTTAGATTAGCCAGACTTTTTCCAAAAATCCTTCTATCAACCCTACTCTATAAAGAAACCGCCGCCGAAAAGCTTGAAAGATTTAAAAGTGAGATGGTAGAAGAGTGTTTCAATGCTATAGACCAATTTAAATATAAATTCGGCACAGATTTAAAAGAATCAAGCAATTGCGTACGATCATTGGAAAATAAGTGCAATGGACGGACATCTATCGACTGATAATGATGATGATTGGAAAATAAGTAAAAAGTGTGGACAATGAAATCATAATTTGCTTTCATCTTTATATGATGATTTGAATATCTTAGTGCAATGTTTCAATACAATTAAATAAAAAAAAAATATATCAATTGCAGATCAAATGTTCATCGAAAGTACTACACATAGTTCTCCTAATATTATAATTGCAACAAAAAAGTGCAATACTTTAACAATAACAAAAGCATTTCTAATTAATTAGTATGTGGTAATTGCCTAATATAACACATACAACCCTGATGCTTACCTACCCTCGCTTGTTAAACGATTCCTCCACAGGGGCGAAGTACTCCCCCGGCCGGCAGGGTCCTCTCTCGAACAGCTTGTAACAGGTAGTTGATTGAGGTAGCTGTGCAGTTCCGGGGGGGCATTTGCACTCCGCCACCGTCCTCCCTCCCCATCTCCCAGGACTAAGCTCTTGCGTTTCGGAACATGGGTGTCCTTTCTGAAATATAGATGACAAGCTTATGAAATTATGGATGCGACTCTGCAATATCCTACAACCTAAAATTGTACAGATAATAATGTATTAAAATAATGTTTAATACGTTTTCTACAGCAATCCTCTTATATTTTTTTTTCTTAAGCAGAATTAAATTTACCTTTCCTGTTTAATTGAGTAAACACTAATATTTTCTTAGATGGGAAATAAAAAGTTCTGTTAAAATATTTTTACTGTGATTTGTGGGATACCTACGAAAGACGTGTATGTGTTCAGTTGTGTTTAGTTGATATCCATCAGTTGGGATATTGATCATCATCCTCATTCCCAAACGAGGGGAAAGATAAGTATTTCTAACGTCAACCTTAGCATATCCTTAAAGTCGACTAAGGATAATTCTAGAAACCAGGCGGAATGTTTTTACAGTGACCTTTATCGATTATATATGTTGTACACTTGTATGCTCTTTTTTAAGAAAAATGATAATTTCTACTTTCGTTTTATTAAACAGATTTTGAAATACAACCTTTTTCCAAATATTTGCAATTTCATAATCATCTACGTATATAATAAAAATAGAGATTGGAAATAAAGGAGCAACAAAGAAGTATCATAAATCTTACACAAATGCGATTGTGCAACATTGCAAATTTCCCAGTGAGATCGAATACGGAACAGGAAACGATATCGAACTCGGATTTAGGTTAGAGAGTGGACCACCTCTGCTAGGGTCGTCTACCTCACGAAGCGTCAATCCGGAAGTCTCCGTTATGATAGAATTGGATGAAACATTTGCAAATAGTACTTTTATCACACAAACTTTAAATAAACTGATGTAGTGGGATTTGATTCGCAAATTTATTTAAGTCATGTTTAAATACATTATTGTTAGTCACAAATTTACCATTCGATCTTCTTTATATAAAAAAAAACATAAGTTATTGTATTTTGATAAAAATTCTGCAAAGCACATACTCAAAATCCAAAGCAGAAATCTCTCAAATAACTTCAAAGTTATCATAAGTAACTTAAATATATTTACTTAATATATAGAGCTCATTATAATTTAATCCTCGTAGATTTGGGTGAATACAGTTTCTATATGACGGAAATCACGTCCAGGGGCGAGCAGGTCTTATTTATGAACACTGTATAGCATAGCAAAATGGACACTATCACTGTCATATTAGAGTCTAAAATATAAATACACAGTGTTTATTACCAGCTGTTTGATACGCCACAAACACTCTAGTGAAAAGTATGTTAAACGTTCATGAGCACGTGGTTACGTACGAGCATAACCTGTTTGTTAAGATTCAAGTTAAATACATTTAATAACTAAACTGTATGTAATAAAACGCCAGCGTCATGAGAGAATTATCTAATGCTTAAAAATGAATTTGTTTCCTCAACGTACAAACAGTGTCTCGTGACCCAATCCTGAAGAATGGGAAGTCCGTTACATGGTTAAAATGACCTTTACCATTCTCACTAAGAGATTCGATTTGTTGAGGATAATAAGGATGAGGATAATAATGTAATAAAAAAATTATTATCCAAATTGTGTAATAGACTTAAAGTCTGTTCAAGATACTAGAAAAAAAAATTCCATTTCTTAAAAGAAGAATTCAGGTTTTTGAAAACCTGAAGTTTTTGGATTGATCCAAGGTTTTGTTTCCTATAATATATAAAGTGATATGATCGCCTCATCCTCTTATGTGATCCTGAATCGTGATTTTTAAAGAAGTGTTACTTTCATTAGTTACAAACATATTATATAAGGTTGCCAAATATCTCCCTTCCGCTTTTTTGCTCTTTCGTCAATGCTTTATAAAAAGTGTTACAGTGATCGGATTTAGTTCAAATATGCGCCGTTTTGTTCGATAATCTGTTTCCATCTAAACGGCAACTTCATAATACCTCCATCGTAGAAGCCCCCCTCCTTATTTGCGAAGAACTCGGACAGCCACTTTTCACAAGCCGCTTTTGAGTTCAACTTTACACCACCAAGGGCGTTCACCATGGACAGGAACAGGTGGTAATCACTTGGCGCTATGTCCGGGCTATATGGTGGATGCGATAAAACCTCCCATCCGAGCTCCCTTAGCTTCTGACGAGTCATCAACGAAGTGTGTGGTCTGGCGTTGTCCTGGTGGAACACTACACCCTTCCTGTTGGCCAATTCTGGACGCTTCTGGTCGATCGCCTGCTTCAAGCGGTCCAGTTGTTCGCAGTAGATGGTAGAATTAAGCGTCTGGCCATATGGGAGCAGCTCATAGTGGATGATTCCCTTCCAATCCCACCAAACACACAGCAAAACCTTCCTGGCCGTCAATCCCGGCTTGGCCACTGTTTGGGACGATTCATCGGCCTTCGACCACGACCGTTTTCGCTTGATATTGTCGTATGTGATCCATTTTTGGTCGCCGGTCACCATCCGCTTCAAGAATGGGTCGAGTTCGTTCCGTTTCAGCAGCATATCGCAGGCGTTGGTTCGGTCCAGAAGGTTTTTTTGCGTCAAATCATGCGGCACCCAAACATCAAGCTTTTTTTTGTATCCAGCCTTCTGCAGATGGTTTAAAATGGTTTGGTGACTAACTCCCATCTCCTGGGCGATGTCACGAGATGCCACATGCCGGTCTAACTCGATGTAGTCCATGATTTGATCGGTATTTGTCGTCACAGGTCTTCTGCCGGCTGGCTTATCCATGGTGTCGTTTTCACCGGCTCTGAATCGTCGAAACCATTCCTCCGCGGTTCGAAGTGATAGAGTACCATCCCCCAAAACACCATTAATCTCACGGAACGTTTCTCTAGCGGATTTGCCTTTAACGAAGGAAAACTTTAAAATAGCGCAAATTCGGCGTTAGTGAACTCGCATGTTTACACGTCTATAACTGTTGAACGCAATATCCAAACTAATTATGCATAGCGTCGTTTTGTAGGTTATGTCAAGACCTTTCAAATTATGTATAGTATTGCCAGATACGAGCTCTGTAGCGCTTTGTACATAGCCGCGAAATTCAAAAGACAAAAAGGCGGAAGGGAGATATTTGCTAACCTATTATGTGGAGACTCCATTGAATGTTGAAGATCACGAAAAACAAGTTTTGTTGAAATCATCAACTTTTGAAGTAGCTGCAATGACAGCCGCGATACAAAAAAATGGTATTGTCCGACTTTCTGCAAAGAAGTTCCCTTTATATATTAGGTGGACCGGAAAGTAATGTCGTTTTCTTACGCTAAATACAAACACATACATTTTTAACGAGTCTTTATTTTTAATCAATGATGTATTCCCCATCATTGTCAATAACCTTTTGCCATCTAGTGAGTAAATTTTCAATCCCTGATCGATAAAAATTAATTGGTTTTTCGGCAAAATATCTAGAGATGGCATTTTGGATATCATCCAAATTTGCAAATGTTTTGCCACTTAAAAAGTGTTGCAGCGCTCGGAATAAGTGGAAATCCGATGGTGCAACATCGGGCGAATATGGTGGATGAGGCAGCACCTCCCACCCCAATTCATTAATTTTTTCTAGAGTTCGCCTTGCGCAGTGCGGTCTTGCATTGTCATGTTGGAGAATGACGCCTTTTCGGTTGACAATCGCTGGCCACTTTTCAATTAAAGATTGATTGACTCGCTGCAATTGTTCGCTGTAGAGGTCTGCAGTAACAGTTTCTCCAGGTTTCAGTAATTCAAAATGAACAATGCCGCGAATACTCCACCAAACACACAAAAGCGCTTTTTTGGGGTGTAAACCTGGCTTAGCAGTACTCCGAGGGATTTCATTTGGAGAGAGCCACTGCCTTTTGCGTTTTGGGTTATCATACAGGACCCATTTCTCATCTCCTGTGATCAAGCGATCAAAAAACGCTTCTGTGTTGTGTCGTTGAAGCAATAAGTTGCATGTGATTGATCGGTTAGCCTTATTCTGTTCGGACAGATTATGCGGGACCCAAACACCTGCTCTGCTTACTTTTCCAATCTGCTTCAAATGTTCTTGGATGGTCGACCAAGGTTTGTTGAGACTGTTTGACAATTCCTCGATCGTCTGACACGGTTTTGCTTCCACTTCCGCCCTTAACACGTCGTTGTCTAACGCTGATGGTCTTCCTGATCGATACGAGTCGGAAAGATCAAAATTACCCGATTTGAACTTGGAAAACCACCTTTGGCATTTACGAATGTCCAGTGCATTTGGATAAACATCGCAAATGTTTTTGGTAGCAACTGTTGCGTTATTTCCCTTGCGAAACTCAAAGAGCATGCAATGCCGGATGTGTACCTCTTCTGGTATTTGGCTGGCCATTTTACCCAAAATTACAAAAAAAAATTGTAATTCAATTGTCTATAAGTAAAGAAATCACTATAACCTCACAATGTCTTTGGTACGCCTCTGAACAAAACAATGAGCTGACAAATGACAATCAAGTATTGGCATGCGCAGAAACGACATTACTTTCCGGTCCCCCTATTATTCCCAAGATTAATCTTGGTGGCAAATATTCGGGAATCGTGCTGATGACGATACACAGAAGAAGAAATGATTTGACTAAAAAGGATGCGGACTAAGTAGCACCAGTTGAAGGAATAACTGAAGAACAAAAATATTTTATCATCCAAACTACCGAACTTCAGATTGAATAAGTCTCCTCATGATGATGCCATTGTTTTCTTGAACTGCCAATGTTTCTAGCCCATGTAGCTCTGCGTACAAATATTACATTCTTGACACTCCAACACATAAGTAAACTGTTTACTCATGATAGGTCTCTATAGCTGGATGCCGGGATACCACCCGCCGGGTGGGTGGGTTTCTACCGCCAAACCGTACATTACTGAGTTACGGTATAAAGGGAGTTGTAGTTAGTGTATACTGGAATAAAGAGGCTGAAATTCTTGTCTCAAGTGGAAGAGCACAATGTGGTGCAGTGTATCACATCCTATCTAGAGTCACGTTATTATGGGCAGGCGTATCACTATCGTAAGATAAGGGTCCCGCTCATGTCGTCGCTTCTTTGAATACAAAATAATCGTTGGCATGTAGCTCAAATATTTCCTTAATCACAGTTCATACAGGATCTTAGGTTTAAATTTAAATATACTTATATTAAAACTGATTATTTTTATCTATTAATTATTACTTTATGAAGTCTAAGTAACGGAGTTATGTTTCCAAAGAGTGTAAAGCTTAATAAGAAATTCTTTTAAACGGGATCCTGGCTGAAGAAATAACACTCACGTATGGTGGTTATACAACTTGACCCTTGAACCTGACAAGAAGACGTAACGCAACATTAGCGGACAAAAGCATGGAGCTATTACCGTCTCTATTACTTAGGTAATTCAGGTCACGTCTGGAGTTTCCATTAACAGGGTAAAGTGGGATGTTGTGTGACCCATCCGGGTTTCAAACGTAACCGCTTAAGTATGAACATTTGTTGTAAGACGTTAAGAGTATATTTCAGAAATATTTAATTCGCAACTTTTGTATCTTTGAGATCAGACCGGAAAAGGATGTGTATAATTCACACAGGAAACAAAATTTTTGTATTTTTTTTTACTGGAATCATATTCTATAGCATTTTTTTCATCACCCATAGTTCTTATAGTAAATAAATATTTCAAAAGAAACTGAAAATTTGTTAGAACAAAAGTTAATCAGTTTTTTTCATACAAGAAAGCAATGAGACAAGCGAGACGTACCACCTTATGATAGGTAACACGCTCGTGATACTTCGTGTTAGTATCATATACAGTGCACTACATCATACTTATAGCCTGAGACAAGATTTTAATTCTTACACTATCTACAGGGTCCTTTAGACAAGAACATTACTGTTTAACTACAGAAATAGGTGTTGCGGTAGTACCTACCTAGACGGTCTCCGGCTACAGAGACCTATCACCAGTATTTATAAAGTAATCATATAGATTAAAAAAAAATATAATACTACCTTAAGAAAGTCTTTTACAATTTAAAATTTTATGTATCTTCTAAATAACTTTTTTTGTACCATCTTGGATAGATTAAATATATATGTATATATATATATATGTTGAGTGTAATATGTTTTAAAAGTATATATAATATAAGAAATATTATCATATACTCTTAAAACAGCTTACTGCTGACATTTACACAATTAAAGATAACTGGTATTTCAATCGAAAGTGAGGTGGCCCATTGACCTAAACGTAGCTAACAGTAGTTTTCTTGCTATTGTTGTTGCAATTGATTGCTAACCTAGAAAAAAAAAATCATATTCAGTAACATCGATAATTACTGGAGTAAGGACGCTAGAGAAAGATTTTGAAATATAGCGTATAATTAGCGGTGGAAGATTACAAAAAAAAATAACTATTAATAGCATAAGTGTTTAAGAGAAACATAAGAACAGACAATCAACGACTTTAAACTGTAGCTTTGTATTAATTTCAATTACTAAATTAATTATTAATTAATTAAATTAATAATTTAATTGAATTAAAAGTAGTATGTAATTTTTTATTATTATGTTAGTTAATAGGAATAATTAACTAATACATCATAAAAGGGCTGCCAGAGCCTTCATAGGTGAAAAGCTCCAAAATAATAAGGAATAAAAAAACCGATAGCTTTGAAGAATCCGTAATATAAAAAAAAACACAATTTTTACATTACCAATAGTGAACCAAACAATTTTTTTTTTTAAATTGTTATACTTACAATTCTAATATACTTATGGTTCACAACAGTTTAATCGCGGTCATTATCTTCTCGTCATGATCTCTCATCTCATCATAATACGATGGTTTGGATGTTCAAGTACCATAAGGTCACCTCGATATCCAGACACAGTACTCGATTTAGATCATCATCATTATCAGCCGATGGACTACATCAATTTTTGACATTTTGTTTTACAAACCAATGAGGAAAAAAGAAAACTATATTACTAGTTAAAAAAAGCCGACTTCTCTACTTCACTGCTAGTAGGATAAACAGTACTGTGCAAACATTATTGTGTTCCGGATTAAATAGAGATGTGGTTAGTGAAATTACTGTGGTAACGAGACAACATCTTATATCTCAAAGTGAGGAATATATAATATACTATGCAGCATCCTATCCATCACCACGTTGTTATGTACGTGTACCGCTCATCTCGTCGCGTCATTATATTAAAAAAAAACATTATCTAGTTACCATTTATTTTAAATTACTAAAGTAATTTACTACATAAAATAGTATAAAAGCGAATTTATATATACTTCACGCAATATCTAAAACACATAACTATTTAACACGAATCTTTCTATTGCATTAACTAACTCATATATTATCGCTAATTCTAAAGACTCACTAAACAGTAGTCATTGTGGTTATTGCTAAAAACGTTTTTCTGAGACGGCAGTAGGTCAGGAGGGTGTGTCATAATTCGCCCGGTCAGGGTCTTTCATAAGACCACAATCCGAATGTGGGCAAACTGGATTGACTGGTCACTTAAACGGTCAAAACATTCGCAAGGAGTCGCGACGGTAACATTAGTTACGATACGTCGTAGTAGTAATATATAAGATTAAATATTGTTTGTTACAGCTAATAACAAAAGGTTCGAAGTTATGTTAGTATTGCCATAACAAAAAAAAGTACTTTAATATTAAAGTTATCTATACATAAGTTTAAGGTTTTTTTTTAATAGACGTAATAAGTCAAAGTAAATAATACGCATGACAATAACAACGTACGACTATTTAGGATGATGTACTGCACATTGTGCTCATCGCCTTCAGACGTTGTTAGGTTCTATTACCCCAGTAATTTCACTTGCTACAACGCCTTTCAAACCGGAACACAACAACGTTACAACACTACTGTTTATCGGCAGTAATGGTAGCTGCGATGGTGTCTACCAAGCGGTCTCCGGCAATAGAGACCTACCACCAGTTAAGTTAGCAGATTTTAGTCAAGGATTATAATTGTTTTTTAGTTCATAGTGCTTTAACTTATAAAAAAAAATTATTAAAAAAATGGAACATTTACACTTATATTGTATATTTCGTACGGAATTTTTTTCACACTGCATAGCCTAGATCTCGATCAACGCTCCTTCCTAATTACAAGTGGCGACAAGCTAGACTGTGATATTTTATTAATCTAAATTAAATGTACATGCGCTCCGGTTCGAAGGGCGTTGTAGATAATGAAATTACCGAGGTAATAAGACCGAACTTCATATGTGTACGGAATCGAAAACAAGTAGATAAAACGTCATCATCGTCTCGTCGAATAAATAAAAACTATAACTATAAACATAAATAAAAGCATAAAACGTACCTTATAAATAGTGTAGCACTTCCCATCTGCTGGCCAGTACAGCATCAGCCAGCCCCTCGGGTGTGTGGCGCATGGGTTCCGCCTCGCATCAGCCCATGGCGGTGGCAAAACGGCCGCCTGCGATCCACACACCAACGCCGCCAACCATAACCAAGTCGCCATTTTCTTTTCTTCTCCGTGGATTTCTTTTACACCCATAACAATCGCATCAATCATTCGGTCATTTTGAATTCAGATTCAATCCACTGCGTTCAGTTTCCGACTTTATTGTTCACTCACCATTAAATAGCACTTACACTTTTAAACAGTTTCGTAACAAATAACGAATACCTCGTTACACAACTAATCTCAGATTTATTGCTAACAACACGATTTTTAGTTTAACTTTTTTTTTTTTATGTAATTAAGCGACGAGACGAGCGGCACGTTCACTTGATGGTAAGCGATACGCCCGCTCATAACAACATGGCGATAGTCAAGATGGTATACAAAGCACCACATTACACTCGTCGCCTTCAGACTAAATATGTTAAACTACGTTACCCCTTCTTACCAACTACAGCACCCTTCAAACCGGAACGCAGTAAAGTTTATACGCTACTGTTCTGAAGGAATAGACGATGCGGTAGTACCTATCTAGGTTGTCTCTGGCAACGGAAACCTTCCACCAGTAGACTTATTTATAAACTAGAAATAAATATCGCTATGATTTATTAGGGTTGTAAGAGGTCCCGCACAATAACTCACGGGACCCGAGCCAACCTCACGTGTTCGTGGTGCACCCTACTAATCAACAAACTAGGCTCTGGCTACTACCCTCTCACATAGAGCAAGCATGGTGGGAAATGGCCCAATTCCCTCAATATGAAATCCGAAATTGCCCAAATCCCTCCAATTAAAGCCTACAAACGTGGGAATCTTTCGGGGAGACCTATGTTCAGCAGTGTACATCTAAGAGTTGATGATGATGATTGATTATAATTCCTAAGTATATGAATAATTTAAATGTAAAGTAGGCAAAGAGGTAGAGAACTTAATGAAATAATCTCGCCTTTGCAACGTACATTTTAAAATCGCTGTTTATCACATAGGCGCAAAGTCATTTTAAAAACACCTGTTTGATAAAATTTCATCAGTCATAATTTTTATTTTATTTTACTTTCACGTAGCCGTATTTCAGGAAATTCCTGAAGAACGTGCACCTGGTTTATATCGGAAGAAATCATTTGACAATATAAATGACTGGACCGGGTTTAAATACCAACAGATAAAAAGATTAACTGAAGATCTAATTAGTTTCCTCAATCAGATCCGACAAACATCAGTGTAGTCAAAGAAATTATTAGCGTAAATTTCGTCAAAAAAAAATACCGATCGTCAGACTTGCTGAGCTCTGACCGAGAAAAATAAGAGGGTCCTTATAAAATCCTAACATTTTTAAGAAATGAGTATTCCCAAGATGGTTGCGGTGTTAGTAGTATGAAAATATTTCTGGAGTTGTTTCTGTGACATACACATATACAAAAAGATTAAATAATAGAAAGATTTCAACGATTTTGAGATTCTGAGCCGATAGACGTCCAGTGCTGGGTACAGGCCTACCCCAAAGATCTCCACATACGCTCAGCATGACCTCCAGTACCGCTGGGCACTAGTGGCCCTTGTTTGTAATGGTTCATATAAAGGATTTGGGCTATTTCCCACCACGCTGACCCAATGCGGGTTGTTGGAAGCTAAAACCTCGTTTGTTGATTAGCAGGGTGCACCACGAACAGGTGGTTGTTGTGCGGGACCCCTATGATACATAAAGATATATATTAATACTTAGATGTTATAAGTTTTTTAAGAAACTTTACGCTTTAAATTAATACAGTAACTATATATATATGAAAATATTTTTGTTGTTAACTATAAAGTATTATCAGTATTGTAATACATCACTAAAAACCTAATTATATATAAATTTGTAATTAATTGCATTTAAAGAGCGTGAAGTTCACTCCGTATACCCTAATGGTGTACCGGAAGAGTAAATAAATATAAAAGAATAATTGTATGAAATATTTATTTTTCGTTTAAAGAATAGAAATAATGGTAAGGAAAAACAAATTTTCAGTATATATGTTACTAAGCTCGAAAATGTATCAGGTGAAAATAGTTAATGTCCAGCAGACGTCCATCAGCTGATGATGATGCATGCATTATTTTATTTCAAGGAGAAGAATATCTTACTACCTAACTAGTACTACGTTGATAAGGGCAGGCTTATCACTTACCATCAGTTGGACATCCAGCACATCTCTACGCTTAATTAAAAAATAAAAAAACATCACTAATTCTATCATCGTTATTAAAATCGCTTCTCTTCGCTTGAAAGTAAATGCAATGGTTAAAAGAGATGCAACAAAGGAAAATAAAAATTTTTGACAATTATCGGTACGTTTGCTCATAAAAATGTGACACTAGTAAGAATGATATACACTGCACCATATTACGCTCGTCACCATGGGCTCACAGCGCCACGCGACACGTCAACGCCCTTTAATCCGGACCACAGTAATTTTTGCACAATACTGTTTGTCGACTGCAATAGAAGCAGCGGTGGTACCTACCTATACAGTCGCCGGCAACAGAGACTTACCACTTCTAAATTTGCAAGTATTACTAGATTTTTCTGAATACGTAATATACTATGGAGCAATGCGTATAAATAATCAAAAAGACATTTCTTCCTATTATACAGTAAGTTTTTTTTTAATATTATCACGCCTTTTTCCCAATAGGGGTAGACAGAGGCGAATGAAAACACCCACTTTTCGCGAGATGTGATCAGATTAGGTCCCATGTAACAGGGGGCGAGCCTGTTGCCACTTTATTGGGGCCACAACACACACACAAAGATGATGTCAGTGTGCGGGTTTCCTCACGATGCGTTCCTTCACCGTTTGTATCTCGCTGTTGTAACTAAAGTTCACAAATGTACATAACTTAAATACTAAAGTCATTGGTACATGCCGAGATTCAAACCCGCGAGTTTCGGGATGAAAGCCGCACGCTCTAACCATTAGGCCAGCGAGCTATTAGTACTACTATACATTAACTGCTGTATTCTCTAACAATCGACTAATTCCAGTATAATGAGTAACTGTTCAAGTTTACCGCAGGCCGGATGGTAACGGTGCATCGAACGGTTACCGTTTGATCTTACCGCTCATCGCCTGAATGTCTGAACTATAATAACTTAACCCATTCGCTGTGATTATCTACAATGGTTATACAAACGGTACACATTATCATCTTCATCAGCCGATAGACGTCCACAGCTGGACATAGGGCTCCCGCAAAGATTCAGTTGAAATGACGAATTCAAATATACCAAGCCCAAGACTAGCATTTAAGCGAGACCAAACAAACAAGACAGACCAACATTGTTATCTTGGTCTTGTTCTTGCTTTGCTCATCACTAGACAGACCCGATGGAGGTAGTCACAACCCTCAGAGAAACTACGTCCTTAAAGAGGAAAGAATTAATTTTCAAGGAGCTTTGACAGACAATTACCGCCTCGCGTGGAAATTAAAAAAAAATTATATATAATAGCTGTTCCTCAGCCGCTTGTAAAATTAGACTTGAAATTAGTCTGAAATATTGCTTGAGCTACCGCAACCGCAAATGACTTTCTATAGCAACCGTTACTATAGCAACAACATAAATAATACGAAAAAAAAAGGTTTATAAAAGTTAAGTACAAAATGAAGGATCTATGAAATTCAAAATTAAATAGCCTAGAAGCATCTACAAATAATTTCCCGTCGAATGTTCATGTTCCAGTTTCGATACGTTCACTAGTTTTCACGTGATTGGCGATCAATGAGAACCCATTATATATATCATCATCGTCAGTCGCTAGACGTACACGATTTATCGTCATCAGCTGATAGACGCCACCGCTGGACAGACCTCTCCTAAACACTACCACACCGTTCGGGTAAGGATTCATATGGGGGAGATTTAGGTCATTTCTCATGACGATAGCTCAATGCGGGTTGGTAGGAGGCTCGTTTGTTTATTAGCAGGGTGCACTACGAGCAGGTGAGCTTGGCTTGGGTTCCGAAAGTTGTTTTGCGGAACCCCTTACATCCCTCAACGATTTATAAAGATAATTTTTTTTTATATTATCACGCTTTTTTGCACAGCAGGGGTAGGCAGAGATGAACAAACACCCACTTTTCGCCAGATGTGGTCAGATTTGGTCCCATGTAACAGGGGGTGAGCTTGTTGCCACTTTATTGGGGCGACCACACACACAAAGATGATTTCAGTGTGCGGGTTCCACGAGCCCAGTGTCAGATGAGCTGTAAGAGTCACTATGGCTTGCAGCCCGATCTACATCAAGAATATAGACACAAAGATGATTTCAATGTGCGGGTTTCCTCACGATGCGTTCCTTCACCGTTTGTATCTCGCTGTTGTAACTAAAGTTTACAAATGTACCTAACTTAAATATTAAGTCATTGGTACATACCGAGATTCAAACCCGCGACTTTAGGAATGAAAGCCGCACGCTCTAACCATTAGGCCAGCGAGCTACTTATATATAGATAAATAATGTTTTATCATGGATGAATCAGGATTTTGTTCTCATGTAATTATTTAATGACTTGTGAGAACAAATTCCTTCTCGCCAACGTTGTAGTTCATTGTTTTAAACAGTTTATAAAAATCATTGATATATTCAAAATCACTACCTATGAAGAAATTCAGTAAAAAAAAAAAACAGTTAAATTTGATTGTTATAATATTAAAACTTGAATCAGGTTATGCAAATACAAAAACTGAGTTAAACTTTTTTAACTTCTTTATCAGACGATGATAGCTTATGTGAATAAGTTAAGAAGTTAAATAAAACAAAACCATTACAACTAATGAAAAAAGTTCTTCCTTTCCACTGTTCCTATTTTTGCTGCCAAACCGTAGTGTGAACTAAAAACTACTGTGTGAAACTAAAAACTACCGTGTTCCGATTTGAAGGGCTTTGTAGCTAGTGAAAATATCAAGATAACGAGATAACATCTTATGTCTCAAGTCTACGAGTGCAATGAAGCTCAATGTATAACACACCTTGAATAGCGCCACACTATGGACAGGCGTATCACTCAGAGTCATGTGAACGTTCTACTCGTCTCATCGCTTCGTAAAATATATAAAAACCTGTTATAGTTAGGACTTTTAAGATAAAGGACAATTGAACTTCTAATACAATAATGGTATACAAATATATAACTAGATTTTCTAATCTAACATTATTGCTTGTTAGAAATTCTATAGCTTAGACATTAGATCAAAAAACATCTTATAAAAATGCGGCTAGTCCTCCATTTTTGTACTGGAAGTAATTTTCATAAAATAACTTATCAAAATTGTTTTGGAAAGGGTTTGAATTAGATAAAGTAATTAAATCCCTGATCACTCTAAAGTATTTCTTGGGTTTGCGAAATGGAGTCATCATCATCACCATGTTACTATAAGACGATTTTTGGATACATATTCTTTAGATAAAGTTCTATTGTACTGATTAATATATTAGTTATTTAGTATCTCGTTACTTGAGCACAATCTTGGAGAATAAATTCTAGTTAGTTGTCTTGTTTATATGAAAACTGGGCGGGTTGGTCTATCTCAAGTTTGGTTTGACGTAACAGCGCAGCGTCTCGTATCTTATACTCAGTGTAGCGTACACTTGGAGAATTTCAGAGATGTTGTAACTTCCGTATTGTACACTCTTCGTGAACTTGTACTTAATCTTGTTTCTTGTATAATATAATTTCCTTTTCGCATTTCACGAAGCTGCGAGACTAGCAATATCTTCACATATGATACTTCTGGCTATAACAATGCGCAATATTTACGTTTATATACACTCCATCACTTTGGACTTGTCGCTTTGACAAGTATGTTAAATAGCGCTTTCCCAGTAATTTCACTAGCTACATCGCCCTTAAACATAGTAATATTGGCATACTAGTTTAGCGACAGAAATAGATGCTGCGGTGGTATCTAGACGGTCTCCGGCAACAGAATCCTACCAAAAACAAAAGTACAATTTTAAGTTCTTCTTAACACAGTACATGTAATACTTGTGATAGATACACATACATTAATTCCTAGGAATAATAATCTCGTTAAAAAAAAATCTTTAATTTTAAGGATTATTACAATCACTGTAATGATAAGACACAAATACTTCATCTGTAATATTTCTATATTAGATCCTTGTTTCCCAAAAAAAAATTAACAACGAAATTATAGTATAGACAGATTTTATCAGATTCAAAAAGCAAACTTTCCTGTTTTATTATCCTTAGCGCTAAATTCTAAAGTGGTCTCAACGTAATAAAAAAAAGGATAAACAACATGGGACCAATTTGTTAAAACTTAAGCTAACCAGTAGATAAGTTTTTATAGAGGGTTATACTTTTTTTACGTTTTACTTATAAAAAAACAACATGAATATAAAGCAGTTCATGGAACAGAAAAGTCGTTGAGTGACAGAGGCAACATATTCGTAAGCACGTGGTGAAAATCGCAGGGAATTATTAGATGCGAATGTCATCGAAAATCAATTTCAGAAAAGGGCCACAATCGACTGAAAGGATGATGACGATTTAAGGAAGAGTAAGAAAAAGATCCAGATGAACCTTCTCCTCGTTGTTCCATGATTGCAGAGATAAAATAATATTATCGTTTAGTTAATGTAGACGCAATATAAAAATCTAATGTAATAAAAGTGAAGACTCAAATAAAATTCAATCTGCGGCTAGATGAACTGAGACTGCAAAAGCCAATTCTTTCTCTCATTTCCATTACGACTGAACTGTGTTAAGATTTTTTTCGAGTGGAAGCAGTTAAATAATGGCTGCAGTTACAAAAGAACAGTTGGGTAATATCTTTTGTCGTTCAAGCTTTAACGTTAATGACTTTGACAGGCTTCTGTGGACCGAGCTCACTTTTGTAACTTGTTCCAATTCGCTTTAATATTGGCTTCTTCTAATGCAACATTTGATTTATACGGAACCTTGACATCCTAATTTGTAATGCTATGAGATGTTTTATTCATTAAAATATAACTAAACCAGAGTATCTTCCTCAAGTTGGTAAAATGTTGGTAAACAAAACAATATTATGAAACTAGCAGGACGTTTATGAATGTATCTTTTTCAAGTTTGAGCTACCTAGTACTCAGTCGGCAGCTCAAACTTATATAAATATTTTTCATACTCCCTACAAAAATTAGTCTGTATTGTGTCTAATAGATGTAATATACATTTATGATTTCAATTTCACCGTAGAAAAACTAACAAAATATATAGTATTTTTCGCTTTTCTACATATTACTCGTAATATTAAGTCTCATTACCTCCAGTAATTTCTGTGTCGTCATTCCTGTTTCCGGCAACGGGCACCTACCACTAAAATCCTTCCAGTCTTTCCGTCTCCGACTGCCTTTACTCTCCGAAAGTTCTACACTAAATTTGTCAGGACTTTCACCGAATCAACTAAGGCATAGCATAAACTACTTTCATGAAAAAAAAATCGATTCAGATTGATCAGTTTAACTGACTTGTATTTTGACAAAATCACTAAGGTTATTTTAACATTAAAATAATACATGTAATGACATTCATTAATATCAATTTATTACTAGTAGTAGGTCTCTTTTGCCGGGGACCATCTAGGTAGAGACCACCGCAGCGTCTATTGCAGTCGATAAACAGTAATACGCACACATTACTGTGTTCTGGTTTGAAAGATATCATAGCTAATATAATTACTAGGGTAACAAGACTCCATACCAAAGGCGACGAGTGTGTATAACAATATAACTAGGGCCATGTTGTTATGAGTCGGCGTATCATTTACCATCAGATGAACGTGTTGCTCGTCTTCGCTCGTCTTGTCGTTTACTTAAATAAAAAAAAAGGTTCACACAAAAACACAACCAAGCCTGATTTTATCAGATAAGATTTTCTGAAGATACTTCATAAGTTATTTTTTTTCAAGATTTCTTATACCGAAACATTATCTAAACATACCATCACGTGAACTAAAATGTTGGTAATTATTTTTTTCAAATTTTATCACACACCAGAATAAAAAAACGGTACACTTACTATGCCTTTAATACACGTGTATGTTAATTTAATATATATTATTTGTCTGTACCTCAAAAAAAATATAATAACTGCGTATGCTATACGTTCTAAATTCAAAACGGAAATAACACCCGCGAAATCGTCGCGGCTAAAGACGAGCACTGGCTAAAGAGTCACAAATAACACCAGCGTCCCGCGTACCGGCGCAACGGACACTGACTAACGGGCTTAGGGATAAAGCGTATTACGCGACCTGGTTTTTAAACCGAGTATTTATTTCCAAGTATCCGAGGCAAAAAGTATATTTGTACTTTCAAATTTTAACTTTATATCTTTGTACATATAAATTGCGTGTTTATACTATAACTATTATTATTTAATCTCTTTCATTTAAGCTTAGCGTGTTATGTACGTCGAACATGTTAAATTTACATAATACTTTAATGATGACAGACAAAAGTACCAAGAAGTATTATCGTTTTGCTCAGTTCAATTTGCTCGTTACGTGAACTATATAAGATTTGTTTGTGAATTTAATACGGCGAATAATAAAAATGCTTCTAAATAATCTTTTTTTTTATTTATTTCTAATTTTCACTGATATTATTAATCAGAGCCTTACATTATCCTATTATTTATAACATTTACTTACAACATATTTACTGCCACACTATAGTGTACTACACTATTTACAATTTTTCTAACATTTCTATTCTTATTTTAATTTTTTTACATTATGTCTATACTTATGCAATCTAATATTCACAGAAATACACAGAATATTATTGTGTTCATATGTATAGAGTAATATTTACTTATCCTTATTTCTATTGTTTATTATCTTACATATTTTTAAGCAATCATTTATGAACTTACTTCTAATTAATAAATTTTTTGCTATCTCGGGGTCTATCCGAGCTAGTCTTAGCTGTATCTATTCTTAAGACTATCTCCAGCTCAAAATCATACCTCAAGCATTTATATACAGTACACTCCGTCAGCAAATAAGGAACCGATTCCTCCGTTTCAAAATATATTGAAACCAAGTTCTTAGCCCTGGTATTTATTAAACTTGCAAGTACGACTCACGCCTAAGGCTTTAAGCTTTAGTCTAGTGGCAAAGCGACTATCCACTACGTGTGATAGAAATAGCTTGGACGTTTATATTTATTTCTCTTTTTTATTATTAGCGTAATGGCTAACCGCTTGCCTTAAAATACAGAGGTACCAGGTTCCTTTCCGGGACTACATAGTGTTTTAATGGTGGTCGGGTTTTTACAGAGCGAGTTATCCCCTTCATGTATTAAATCTACCGCTATAACAACATTGCTTTGTTCCGGTTGAGAACTGATGTATATGTATTATAGTAGTAGTAATTTAATTTAATGGCGTACGTTACAAATTATACATTTATTTTTTTATATATTTTTATTTCTTATACTTAGATAGAAATTTAGTGTTATAATGAACTGCATACTTTTTACAAATCAAACATTAGGCGGGCTTCGCGTGTTGTTGATTTTAGTTATTAGCGACTCCTATGAATGTTATTTAAGTCCGCCATCACTTTTAAATATCATCTCGAATGTTCTTTTCTTTTTGTTCGTTATCAAAACAAATTAAAATAACATATATTCACTACATCTTTTTCTGATTCAAACGTTTAATAATTGATTGTTTAGTATAATATACGATATTTTTAAATCATCCAGTCAACAAGAACAAAAGTTCACTTGATAAGTTTCTTATTCAATTTTTTTGTTAATCAATTAATCGACGGATCCAATGGGACGATCACCTGATTGTAAGTGGTACGCCTGCCCATAACGTGATGCTGGTTAGGATGATATACACTTCACCACATGGTGCTCGTCGAATTGAGACACAAGATGTTAATTTTTATAACTGCAAACTGTAACACAGCATAATAAGCGCAGCGATGGCACTCGCCTAGACGGTCTCCAGTAACAGAGAAATGCTACCAATAATAAAACAATACTAATACAAATTCACAGTATAAAATTATACTCGTAGCTTATCTTAGTCATTTTAGCAACTACCCTATAAACCGGAACACAGTAATATTATCACGTTACTGGGGAAAAGGTGATGCGATGGTCCAGTCGTCTCCGGTGACAGAGACATTTCATCACTAAGATACACAAACATGAAGTTTATTCATGTAGTAGCCTTGTATTTTGTAATTCTAAAGTAATAAAAAGTTCTTGTCTTTTTATACACCTACCCTACGAGGTAGGGGTCGGCGCAAAATGAACTGTTTCTCTATTCGATACTATCATCCTTTATAGCAGTAGATACACCCCTTTACCACAATCAATTCACATCAATCTTATATCCCTTATATTATTCCACTTTCACACCCACCATAGGAATTTTTTCACTACAAAAAATCTCTAATCATTTATTTATCTACTTTTTACATTATTCGTTTTTAAAATATGCCAAAAGAGCACCAATTAAGGAAACAAATAATGGCCTCAATTGTACCCATTATGGACTTGTTATTTGTCGTATATTTTAGCATATAATTTACGTATAATTTCTTATTATAATAGAACGATGAATCAATTGACAAGTAGTACCAAACATTTGATAGTCTCTTCCTGAACTTTGACTTGGCCACGATTTAAAGAGTATGAGGTCGATGATGAAACGCGGTCGCCTAAGATACTCGGGCCTTTATTGGTTACAGCCGGAACACAGCGATGCTGTAAAGACGGCATATTAACAACATGAAGTTAGTAGCTGTATGTGTTATATATTCCCGAAACCGAACCAAGGAACAAGGCAGTTAATCATTTGACTTATAACACCTAGTATAAGTCAAATGATTAACTGCCTTGTTAGTAGGGTGATAAAATTTAACAGTTCTTCGTTACAACGTATCGTTTTCATTGGAATGAGACGATAGCGCGTACCGACAAATGATAGGGTACCATAAAGGGACAGGTTAACAAGATACGACGACGTCTCTTCTAAAACGCGGGAGAACGTCGGCATGTTTTATAAAACAAGTCTTCTGATTAAAATCGGAAAGCAAAGACCTTTAAAATGGGATTCCATTACTCCTTTATAACGGTGGTTGCAGTACAAGCTATTTTACATTTTATAAAATTAAGACGGCTTAGTAATAGCCTTCGGAAGCAAGTCGCAGATAAAGGTAATATTTTCAGTGTTATCTGCGACTTCGCTCAATCAATCATGAGCCGATAGATGTCCACTGCTGATAGGCCATCCGAAAAAATCCTCTTATAGTCAGCATAGGCTCTGCTACCACCTGGCATTAAAGGCCGTCGTTTGTAGGGATTCATATGGAAGGATTTGGGCCATTTCCAACCACGCTCGTGAAACGTGGGTTATTGAGAACCAGAGTCTCGTTTGTTGGCTTCGGTCCCGTGACTTGTCCCTTCGCTCGCATTGTTCAAACAAAATGCTGTTTAGATTACGCATAAACCTTCTTTACTTAACAAGAGCTTTGCTTGGGATTAGATGGCCGTCTGCAAAGCCCGAAATGTTATTCTTTTTCCATAAAACCTATCGTCAGTATTACATAAACATCCATTTTAATTTTTTTTGACAAAACATATTTCAAATCCTTCTCTAAGGTCGCATCTATCACAGTAATGAAATTTATTAACGATGGTTCATCGGTTCAGACGCCAAAATATAACATACAAGCACATAAATATAAACAAATTATAATGTTAGCATACACTAAGAACTCGTATTTTTAATATATCTGATACACGTGGTGTTAAGTGAAAATATCCAGACTCATATGTCAACGTCATCGTCATCATCAGCCGATTGACAACAGATATATGAACAGTCGAAACACAATTCTGTTGTAGCTACAGTTTTAAAATATAGCCCATCAAACTCCATAACGTGGACAACAGGTACCTCCATGTTACAAACGTTTGACTACAAGCCACGTAGGTAGTTAATCGTTAAACATCTCTCAGAGAGACATCACACAGATAAGATTTTTTTTTTTATTTGATTAAGCAACTAGCCGCGCGGGGCGTTCACCTAATAGTTAATTATACGCCTGCCCGTAATAACGTGGAGCTAGTCAGAATGATATATATTGCACCATGTTACGCTTGTCGCCTGAGACATTAAATGGTTAATCTCATTACCCCAGTAATTACACTAGATACAACGCCCTTCAACCCGGAAGTTAGTAATGTTTTCACACTAATGTTAGGCTGCAGAAATAGGTAAGACGGTCTCCGGTCTCCTACCAAATCACTCAGTGAGTCGAACATTCGCTTTTCAAATATCGATATAAACGGCCAGTGACGTTTTATCATAGTATTAATTGGAAAAAGAATTCGTCAAACACCGTTAGACGTAGAAAAAAAAAAATGGCCGCGCAAGCGCTATCGGTTCCCGCGCGCGGCGAGCGTTTACACGGTGTCGTAAGCGTAGGGGCATGACTGTGTACCGTTAAGCGAAGTTGATCGACCCTGGTCGGCCTAGCGCTCGAATAAAAACCGACCATACAAACTATAACTACGTTCTACTATTGTACCTCGAAACATAGCGGAAGTAAACAAAAAAAAAAGATAACTGAACGGTACGATATCATATTAAATTGATAATTACAGACAAAAACCATTTTCTTCATTCTTCAATAATCAAGCAAGATTTTTTTACCAAATTTATATTTTTTTTTATATACATTGAAGTGCCGAGGCTAGCGGGATGTTCACCTGATGGTAAATGATACACCCATAACAACGTTGCGTTAGTTAGGATAGTATACACTGCACCACATTGCGCTCGTGGCCCTGAGATATAAGATGTTGCCTCGTTACTACAGTAGGTTCACTAGCTACAAATCTCCTTAATCCGGAAACCAGTAATGGTTGCACACTACTGTTCACTCTTACCAACAAAGAGTAGTGTACAAACATTACTGTGCTCCAGATTGAAGGATGTTCTAACTGGTAAAACTACTGGGGTAACGAGACTTAACATCTTACGTCTCAAGACGTCGAGTGCAATGCGATGCAGTGTATAAAATCCGAACTAGCGCCACATTGTTATGGGTAAGCGTATCACTTACCATCAGATCACGCTCGTTAAATAAAAAAAAATCATTCAAATTGACACACCCCACAGTTCTGTCGGTTTGCATTAATATTAATAACCTGTAAGCCAAAATGTTTTATTTTATTCTTATAGACGTATACTTACAGAAGTTATTACATATGTAAAATATAATTCTTTCCTATATACCTTCACTCTTCATCATCATCATTATCAGCCTACAGACGTCCACTGCTGTACACAAGCCTCCCCCAAAGATCTCCACATCGATCGATCCTTTACTCTTACTTATATAACTTAAAATGTCATCATTACGTTACATGGCGCAATATTCTATTAATCTAAGTACAAGTAAAGTATGCCGTAATGTAATTGTTAATATAATAACATAGTGTCGTAGAACATATAAGGCAGTGTTACGTGTTGGTCAAGTTGACCACTTACCCTTAATAAAACATCACGATCATCTCGAACATGAACTGACGTGTGCATACTCTTCTAAGTTACTCAATCAACATTTCATCACAATCGCGATGAAGATTTGGAAAAGAAATTTCATATAAAATATCAGTCAGGACACAAATAATAACAGGTTAAATTCCCAGTTCAAGAACTAGGCACTTCATGTATCGAAGATATGTAAAATAATGCAATAAATTATCTTCATCTTTATTTTGAAA
Organism: Troides aeacus; assembly: GCA_033220335.2. Classification (NCBI taxonomy): domain Eukaryota; kingdom Metazoa; phylum Arthropoda; class Insecta; order Lepidoptera; family Papilionidae; genus Troides; species Troides aeacus. The sequence goes on along the minus strand of CM067275.1, from coordinate 2,486,684 downwards.
GTATGGATGAAAGAAGATTAACGAAAGAGATATACAAGGTAAAAATGATTGGAAAAATCGGTGCAGGTCGGCCTAGGCGGACATATTCCGATCAAATCGAAGATGTCCTGAAGAAAGGACGGGTCAAGAGTACTCGCAACCGACGAGCATGCATGAAGACGCTCATGAAAGTGGAGGAAGTGGCAATAGGCAGGACACATCGCTCGAAGGACCGACAGCCCATGGGACACCAAGGCCCTAGAACGGCGACCGCGTACCGGTAGACGAAGGGTTGGCAGGCCCCCCAGCAGGTAGTCCGACGATCTGGTGAAGATTGCGGGAAGCAGCTGGAGGCGGGCAGCGTAAGATCGATCGATGTGGAGATGTTTATACGCCTATGTCCAAAAGTGGATGTCTATCGGCTGATAATGATACAATACTTATTATGATGGGCAAGATTGAATGGAAAAGTCTCGTTGATCGCCGAAAAAATTCTGGCTCGAAACATGGACAATTGAACCGGTATCATCAGTGTAAGACTGTTCCATATGGCTGAAAACAGGAATTAATTCACAAATCTGACGGCCAACCTCCAGTAAGGGCACTTTAAGAACAAGATATACCGTTTCAAAAATTTACTAATAACCTTCTCTATAGAATAAAGAAAATATCCATTGTAGAAATTTTCTGGTGGTAGATCTCCGTTGTCGGAAGCCCTAGGCACTAAGTTGTTACGGAGTATATAATTATATCCATTAACTGGATCACTCTGGATCTTCGTTATACAAAGAATCGAGACAGTAGCCTATCACGAATTATATTATACAACTGTATCCATCAATTGGATCTGTCTTGATCTTCGTAATACTGTTGTACTTGCTCTGTAGTCTCGGGCTAGTAAGAATAGGACTAAGGTAAGCCCTCCCTGTCATAGAAGACGACTAAATGGGTCAAGGAATTTTGCGGACCTTGAGGGTGGGGGACCTTATCGCTCAACAAGCGAACCTGCGTGGGACAGCATATGGCCCAGCGATGATGCCTAGGGCAGTTAGGCTCCTCTTTAGAAACATGTTAAGACAAAGAGTAGAGGGGCACAGGTGCGTTCTGTATGAGATCCCGGAGCCTCTCCGAATACACTGATGCAGACCACCGATGGGGTTTTAGTGAGTAAAAATCTCACATAACCCTTACTTCCCTCCAGAAGCATTGTATCTTTAGAAGATTTACCCTCCGAAACCAGAAAAAAAAGTCTCAGTTGTCGGAGACGATCTAAATAGGCTGGTGGTGGCAAATAGTAGTGTGACAGGACGGAAACATAACTGTGTTCTAGTTTGAAGGGCGCTGAAACTATGGAAATTACTGGGGTGGCGAGATTCAACATTTAAGCCTTAAGGTGACGAGCGCTATGTGGTGTTCTATGTAATATTCTAACGAGCGCCACATTATTATAGTGGGGCGTATCACTTACCATCATGTGAACATCCCGCACGTATCGTCGTTTTGTACAATAAAAAAAAAAAGAAAATCGTTTCGAGAATCCTAATAAGAGGATTGCGCATTAGGACGTCGTGTCGCTTTCTTGCATCGTTCTAGTAACCCAGTAACAGGCGCATTAATATGTAATTATACTTATTATGTATACATTTTATATTACGCAATACTCCTTTTACTGCCCATCTTGTTTCGTTAATAGGCTTATTATAATAAATACAAAAAATATAATAAGTATATATAAAGAAAATCTTAAATTAATCAAAGCTTTTAGATATTATTAACAAATTATATCAATCATTATGGAGGGACTAGGTAAAATGCGATTTCTTAACAGGAAGTTGTCATACGCCCCGGCTCGTCAGCTTTATAGTCTCGGGCTATCAAGAATAGGACTAAGGTATTCCCTGCCTGTCGTATAAGGAGACTAAAAGCGTCCTCGGGTTGGTGAGCTTCGAGGGCTGGCAGCCCCAGAGCCAAAACGAGCCTTAGGTGGACGGCAAATGCATTGTCTTGTTTGCGTTGGACCGAGTGGGTGCTAAAGAGGGCTTTGCCCTTCCGTGGAATGTTTTAGCCAGAGTGCAGAGGGCACTGGTGTGTTCCGTAGGAGATCCCCCCTCGTAATGCACTAACGGAGACCACCGAGAGGGTTTTAGTGGGAAGAAGCTCTACATAACCTTGTCTTCCCCCCAGAAGCAAGGTATCTTTTAAGATTTCCCCGAAAAAAAATATGGGTATTTTGCATTGCAGCGTCTTTTTTTTCATAAAGAAATCCTTCATCGGGTACTCCTCTGCTACGAGGACAGCGGAAACGGTATAGCCGGAGTCTTACTGGTTAAAACCTCACGGTGACTCGTAACGCTGTTAGTAGGAACTAGGGTAAGGGTTACGCATACTACCGTACTCCCAATTACATGGATTCGTTACATATCTCTTCTCGAGGAAAGGGTACGGCATAGTGTCACTCTTAATTCGTATTACATTACCATGTATACCATCTCGAGGCCATAATATAGACAATGGATCCCCCCAGTCCTCTATCCGCCACATAGCCTTGGTTATAGAGGTCGAAGGAGAGCAGATTACATCCTCTTACGACGTCCGATTCTCTGCCTACTGATAGGGAGATATGTAGTCTTCTCTCTTCCCTTCCTGCAGCTTTCTTTTAGAACATCACCTGTTCGCAAAAGTTCATACGTGCGCTCCATGACCTTCCACTTTCAACCATAATTTTAACTAAAACTGGCAGCGACAGATCGTCCCCCACTACAGCTTCACAGCCTCTATTGCAGCCGATAGACAGTACTGTCCAAACATTACTGTGTTCCGGTTTGAAGAGCGCTGTAGCTAGTGTAATTACCGGGTTAATAAGAACTCTAGTTCTTGTCTCAAGTCGAAGAGCACAACGTAGTATTGTACGCATCATCCTAAATAGCGCCACGTTATTTTGGGCAGGGCTATCACTTACCATCAGGTGAAAGTCACGCTCGTCTCATCGCTTCGTTATATAAAAAAAAAACAGATTATGATATGGCCATAAATATTATAATAGTTACATATAAATATTTATGTAAACTATAGCTTCTGTATGATGATAAATTGCCAAGTATTTTGCATTTATAATACAGTTGTTTCTTTGGCAGTACTAAAATTGTATAACTAATAAAGGAAAAGCAAAAAAATATGGTTTTAAGAGTTAGAGTGACGAGGACAAAGGGTTAAAAGTTTATATCTCATCATCATTATCAGCCGTTGTTTATTCACTGCTGGATATAGGTTTTCCTCAATATCTTCCAACAATTGCGATTGTCAGCTTCTCGCCTCCACCCATTTCCAACCGCCCTGATGATGTCGTCGGTTCATCTGCAATTTATACGCAGCCTCCACTGCAAGACTTCTCTCCCCCATCGGCCGACACTGACACGTCAGACATGACCGGCCCACTGCCACTTCAGCTTGCAGATTTTGAGAGCTAGGTCGACAAATTTAGTTCTCCGTCGAATTTCTTCGATCCGGATTTTGTCCCTTAGAGAAATGCCAAGCATTTCCTCTCCTCATCTATAAAAAGATAATTATAATTACTCACATATAACATAAGTATTTTGTATACTTAAAGCTCTGTAGATTGTAAAGAACAATTTGATTAGTTAATTTATATATAAATGTGATAAAAATTCCTCATATTCAACTTGCACAAGATAAGTACAGTTTACATAAGTCGACAACACCGTTTTATAATTCCAACCAACATACTCCGACCTGAGCAGAAAGCGTGCCAGCCTTAAGGAGTAGTGTTGAGTAAAATTGATCTTCGTCATGAAGACCAAATGGACAAGACCTACTGAGCAAGACTTAATGAATAAGTTAGAATTCCAATGAAATTATGAGTTAAAATATTTCATCGTCATCATGAGCCAATAGACGTCCACTGCTGGACATAAGCCTCGCCCAATGATCTCCACATCGATCGGTTCCGCATTGCTCCCATCTTGTGGGTTCCCACGATTCTCACCAGAATGTCGGTCCACTTTGTGGGAGTCCTCCCAACAGTATTTAAAAATATTTATCATAACTTAAATAAATATTATCCTTCCGGAAACAAAATATTTCTTATATTATAAGACTGGAAATATAAGACCAAGGCCAAGACTAGACGTATTTAAGTAAGGCAAAGACCTAGACCAAACAAACAAGACCGGGAGCAGTGCCAAGATTATCCGAGTCTTGTTGTTATTTTGCTCATCACTATTAAGGAACGCTGATTCACAATCGAAATCCTTTAGTTACGTTAGCTTTATATAGATCTCGTCATTGCTCATCTCGAACTTTCTATAAATATCAGTTAGATACAAAAATGTATTTTTAACACTACTAACTTTTTACACGTGTTTAAATGACAATGAAGCCTTGGATAATGATTCTCATCCAGTATCCTCTGATATATTGATAGCTGCAAAACATCAGCATCGTTAGGATATTTACACAGCAACAGATCCTTCTTCTTCTCCTGCCTCTCGTGCCTGAAGTTTGGCAGTTAACTTAAGAAATAGTCGTGTCTCTTGCGCAAAGGGAACAAGTTCCTCGGCGGATGTGATGCCGAATCACCCGAATGTTTCGTAACCACGACTTATTCCTGTCAGCGAGAATTGCATTACAACCTTTAATGTCTGATGACACACATATACTAATGCACACACCACATGACTAGCAGTAAGTGAAACGTACTAAGTATTTTTAACCTAACCTAACCTAACAAACAGAAAATTACATAATTGACTTATTTTCTATTCTTCATCACCAGCCTTTGTGAATCTCTTACTGGATATAGGCTTTTGCCAATGTCTTCTACCAGAGATTTTCTAATGATTATACATCAATAGTTTGTTTAGTTAGGGATATAGATGATTTCAAACAGTTTATGTCCACTGTTTCAGTACTCCAAAAAAAATCCCAATTGGAGACAACGGCATCCTCCACGCAAGATATGCGAATTGGGAGGCGCATTGTTTGAGCAACGATCAAAGGCGAAGTTGCTGACTTTTTTCTAGAGATATTTACGACTTTCTGAAGGTGGCTACAATGGAAATATTCTAACGTCTCTACGAAATAAAAGTAGCTGAACATTTGTTACTTAACGTTTTAGTATTTGCAGGCTGTAGTATTAATTCAATTGGTCAATTAACATTTCCACGGAAATTAATGAAAACATAAAAAAAAAAAAACCTCAAGTTATTTACACGAATTTTTATTACTTACTAACTATTGAAGTGTTAACTTATGGTTGCTAAAAGATTTGATGTATCAGATTTTAAATAACTGCTGTACAATACATGTTCCTATTATGTCTTGCAGTGATCTGTGTTTTTATTTCATATAACAGTATATAACCTAAAAAGTTTTAATTGTTCCTACCGTCTGTGGTCTAACGCAGTTTGCATTCAGATAATTCTTTTGAACTTGCCTTAAATTCGAAAGAAGTTACTCCTCATCATCTTCTGCCGCTAAACATTCACCAACACCGATCATCCCTTCGCTGCTCGCATCTAGCGGCTTCCCACGACCATCGCCAGATCGTCGAAACTCAATAAATACACCCTCAAGTTATAAAAGTAAGTCCCACCATTTCAAACAACTAGACAGTGGGTTTTAATCACAAGATAGTGTTCTTGCATTTTGCTTGAATAGAAGAAGAGAATGAAAACTGAGAATAACGAAGGAAAATAACAAATGTAAAGAAATAATGATTTGAAGCCCAGACTCAAAAATGCCCGAGAAAACGATGTAGAAAAAAAAATCACACGATAGAAGGAGGAATTTCTGTGTCATTACTTAGAAAACAACATAAGTAAGCCGCTTCTTATGAGTAATATTTATTTTAACAAGAAATCATTTCGTGTGATACAGCGTACTAGAAGTAAATTTTGATAAATGATCAAATTACCGTGGTAATAGACCATTAATGAAATCTTAAATTTAAGTTAAAACAATAAAGGACATCATCACCGAAGCCTCGACAAAGCAGCGTATGTTACGACGTCGCGTATATGCTCTAAATGTTAAATAGGCACATACTAGTCCACTGGCGACGGATGAACGGTAAATCAAAGCCAAGCTTCTCGCATTAGCATACAATGGGATGACCCAGTGGTGGTATTGCATCAATTTCGTAATTCACACATTACATGCACCGCCTTACCCAACTCGTATTAATACGAAGCGCCAACAGCGATGACATTTCGCCACTTGAGAGATCATGCTCAATCATGAACTGTACGACGGCATACCATTTACATTGGTACATTTGTTAACTGTTATTTCTTTATTTATAATCGTAATCTTCGATCGTGTCTACATATTATTCAACATTAATCTATCTAGACTTTTATTTGAGTCTGATTTTTAAAATCGCAATTTTTCGTTTACACATGCCTGAATTTTTGTTTTAATTTTCTGTGTAATTCCACTGGTGGTAGGTCGTTGTTGCTGGAGATCATCTAGGTACCTCGGTAGGTACCTAGATGATCTCCAGGATACGGATACGGATCGGTATCCGTCAATAATAGGAGCTGTTGTGGTAGGAACCACATATTACTGTGTACCGTGTGTAAAGGCGGTGTAACTAATATAATCACTGCAGTAACTAGACTCAGCTTCAAGCGGCTAGAATCTAGGCGACGAGCACGATATGATACAGTATATAACATCCTAACTAACGCCACGATGTTATGGGCGGGAGTATCACTCATCATCAGGTGAACGTCTCATTCGTCTCGTCGCTTCAGTCAAAGTAATAAAATTCTACATAATACAGTTTACCATATACCTACCACTAAAATTACCATTTAGTTAGAAAAATTGTAAAAATCCACATAAACGATAATATTTATGCAAAATTTTTAAATATAAGCATAAAATAAACCCGCAATGCATAAAAACTGGCATAATTATTACATAAACCATCATGATCATCGTCATCACATTTGTCGACTTAATTGTTATATAAGTCTGCACATTTTTTAGAAAGTAAAACCTTCAACGAGCATTAATGTATGAACACAATATGTATACTGTGCTCGAAGACTACCAGTATCCAAATACCCAAGATAAACTATGTTACGGTAAGATGCTGTGAATCACAAGATCACTAGACTAATCCGATGAGATTGATAGATCGGCTTGACCCTTGTCCGAAGCGCTAAGGGTAACAGGGGATAAATTGAGGATGATTTGAGCTTATACACTGTTGACTCAGAGGTCTTTAGCGTTATGCTATTTATGAAAATATTTTTTTAATAATTATTATTTACAATGGGTTTTCAGCGACGTATTATTACAAACTCAAGCTGATTATATTTTATTTATTAAATGATTTATTTCTTAAAAACACTATCTCAACAGCCAATTTACGTTCCCACTGTTGGGGTACAGGCTTACCCTCAATATGAGGGCGAAAACGAAATACACTATGGTTGACGCGTATCTTTTTATCGACAAACTTTTTGCCAGCACATGTTTCAAAATAAACAAAACGCAACTAAGAAAGATTGGATATTAATTTCTTAAAACATCATTACTCCTATTTTTAGGAAGAAAACTTTACATCAGTGGTAAACAAGTTATGTAAGGTTTTATCGTTTTATCTTTACAATATTTCGGCTTTTATTAAGATAAGAGTCCACGATAGACGTCCACAGCTGGACATAGGCCTCTCCCAAAGATCTCCCCGTAGATCGATCCCACGGCTTTCCGCGACTCTCACCAGATCATCGGTCCACCTTGTGGGAGGCCTCCCAATACTATGTCTACCGGTACGCGGACGCCACTCGAGGACCAAACCTTATGGGGCAGTAAGGTCAGGTCAGGTGATAAGGGTTAACTGTCCGCTAACTCTGGATCCAAATAGTTATGAGTTGTATTACAACAAATGACCTAATACTTGACCTGATACAATGCTATAGCTTCATTAGTAAATTTCAGATGCTGATAACGTAAGGTCTTAAATTTTTCTTAGTGATTTATGTTTCGCACCAACTTTTTTACTTGCGAAATAACTTATAGTTTAATGTTCCGTTTATCAAGCCTATAATACGATGTCTTAAATATATCAGAGTGTAAGCCATAGCATAAAAACAATTATAACGGTAAAATTAAACTCGTACTATAAAAATGTAATTTGATGCATAATTTTGAAATCATTTTAATTAATTTATAGAGATGGACTAAGAACATTAATGTGTCTTAGGTTTCATTTATGTTTTGAGAATTATTTCAAAAGCAATATTCTAAAAAACTGATATTATAAGGAAATTAGTACGGCAGCGAAAAAAGAAGCTTTACATATGGATATGAACACCATTCATGTTGCTAAAATGCAAATGCTGAGAAGGATGTTTATTAGACTCAATAATCGTAAAAAGACATCACCGTACTAAATACAAGTATGCCATAAAGAGAGAAAAAAGTGAAAAAGAATAGAAGTAAACAAATTAAGTATAACAACTAGAGACATCTTATCGCCGAGATAAAGAGTGAAGCTTTTAATAGATCATTTAAAAGGTAATAAAAACAAACCAGATGGCGACACAGATCCGTATCCGAACTTATTCTTTTAACAGAACAGGATGTGCGTAAATTATTGCCCCCTCCTGATCTTTATAGATATCAGCATCCTATCGATCCAACGTAAGAAACGAGTGTGCTGCCCAATTAAAAACTTTCTCCAAAATTAGGATAAAAAAATCACACTATTTTGAATATTTAAAACATTTGATTGTCTTTGTTTTAATATAACTAATGCATATTAATTTATTTGCAAGGCAATTGTTAATGATTACGTAGACATATATTTTAAATCAAATCGTAAAAGTCTATGTACTAATTCAAAATTGTAAATTTGTTTCAAAATAAGTGATATGTTTTAATTTTATAGTAAACTAACATTTGAAGAGATACGTTTGTATATCATCAATTTTTTTTTGTTATACATATTCTTAGTAAAATTAGTGTGAAACATGATGAATTTAATTGTCAAGACGTTTAATTACTATTTTAATTTTGGGTAACTAAAATTTTGAAGCTGGTAACACTCAAACGTCGCGTTATGTTTTGCATACTGTCTTGGCAATTCCCAAAATTATAAAAATTATCATTTTAATTATTATGTGCTTTTTATTTACATAAATTTCATACTTCAATAATTGCTAAAAGAAAATTATAGCAAAGTGTTTCATGTTATGGATTTAAAAAAATCGGAAGGTGTTTCTGAAGAAACAGCTGTAAGTAAAAATTACTAAACTATAATAATATCTTTTTTGTATAATTTTATAGTACATAAAAAAATATATATGTATATATATATATATATATATATATATATTTTAATAGTACTTAGTATTAATAAACACCTCTTAGAGTCGAAACATGGAACATCAAATAGTTACTGCCCGATCTTAAGTTTTTTTAAAGGAGATAAGCAAACAAGCAAGCTATTTTTACGATGGTTAGTGATTTTGAGAACCCATAGATAACCACAACACCGAGAGTACCTACTTTTCCATTAGAGTATATATTTTTTTATTTGAAGAGGCAACGATACTTGCGGGAATTTCATCTTATGGCAAGTGTATGTATTATACACCTGCCCATAGCAAACATGGCACTAGTTGATATACACTGCACCGCATTGTACTCGTGGCATAGGAAACTGTTTCGTTACCTCAATAGAGTGCAAACGTATACAGAAATAGTAGTTTCATTGTTAATGCCATCCTAGATCGTTTCTGGCAAAAGACCTAAAACCTTTACTCAATAGTTTTGGCCAAAAGCGATCTACCACCAGAACATTTATTTGGGTAATAATTATTTAAACAAGGGTAACACTGTAACGTATTGTCGTTTGCATATTGTTTTGGCAGTTGTGCTGCTTAATTTTAATGTTTTAATTTTTAGTAATATACACTAAATATATTAACTAATTCAATGTCAAAATATCTATTAAACCTATGATATAAACGTAAACTGCTATATGTAATGGATCCAAATAAAATAAAGAGCGCTTCCGAAGGAATAGCCGTGAGTAGAACCTTAGTTTATGTACATTATAATAATTTCCTGTGTTCTATTTATCGACAGTTATTATAAAAACATTGGAGATTTCTTAAACATTTCAGCGAGGGGGCGGTATCTCTTATTGTACGACGGCGAAGTTCATAGAACATGACAACAGGCACTTGCCAACTCTTACCAACCTCAAATTTAAGCTTAAAATTATAATTTCTATATGAAGCAGTCATGAAAATATTGAATAACATTTTAGTTTATTAAAAAAATTGTCTCTGTGTGGGGTGTGTGTGACGTGGGAGTGTGTTCTACTGGCACTAGGACATAATGTACAGGAAATAATAGGAAGGAATGGCAGCCAGCAGCTTTCTTTTTGATCAATACCACGTAAAACACATACAGAGGTATTTACCATACTGGCTTTTTGAAAGAATTACATTCAACAACATTGATTTTGGTAGATTAATATTAGTTATTTTTGTACCAAATTTGTTCCAAATATACAATAGGTGTAGGACGCAATTTAAATGATTTTCATCAGTGCTGAAATTTATTTGCATAATTTCATTGTCATCATCTACCAACCTATCTACTATTAAGGACCTCCCGCCATATACATTTTACATTTTTTTAAATCTCATTGATATAATGTCCATTAATGTATGAGTTAATTATTATCAATTGGTGTGGAGATCTTTAGGCAAGGCATATTATATAGCATTAGACATCCATAGGCAAATGTTGAAATATTAATATTTAATCATAAATTTATTTTTATTTATAGCCAATGGGAATCATGGCTCTCAATGAAACAGTCTTGAGTGACCAACCAGAGTCTAGATATGAATGTCCAGTTTGTCTGAACTGGCTGCGAGAACCTGTCATCACTACTTGTGGCCATAAGTTCTGCAAAAGTTGCATCACCTCCTGGCTGCAGTAATTATTTCATTTTGTGTTTGATGTTTTATAACATTTTATTTATTATTAAAAATGAACACTACTTCATCCCTTGTATGTATAATCTCACCACATGGTCTTCGATCACACAATTATTTAGTGACGGTCTGACTCATTGATAATATATTTAACTGCCATGTATGCCGCTTGAGTTAATCATTTATTCTGCTATTGTTGAACCAACACAATAGAAAATATGCAACAAAAATAAGGAAATAGAGAGAGTTTATTGTTGTCATACTGTAAATATTTTATTTTTCTAATAACTCTATGAATATTTCTGTATCTCAATGGTTGATGCTATTTTTAATTGTTTTATTTTATAGTTCACATAAATCTGCAATTTATATATGACATCAGTAGACAGTTACAGTTAGAGTTATCATTATTTTAAATGCGATAGCCAATGTGATTACATAACTAACATGTTTATTTTATTCAAAATTAAATCTTTGTTTATTTCCTTACCTTTTTGTGTGTTTATGGCTATGGAAAAGGTATATTCGAATGTGAGTTCTTTTGTGTCAGCTGTACAGCACCAGAGGCAAGCAATTTCAACTAGTTCCGTAACTAAATCACCAGAATTGAATCCAGGGTTTGTTTTTCTTGAGTCTTTTTAAAATAATTATGGTACACATGATCAATGTTGTACAGCTTAATTGATTACATTGCAGCAAATACATCATCATTTCTTTACTTGATGCTAGGATATCAACTTTTAATGTTTAACAATATTTTAATGTTTTCATGTGTTTTTTTTTTTGTGATTAATTATGATTTATCCTTTATTATAACTTACATGAAGTGACTGTAATACACTGTGATCGCCAACCTTCACTAGTTGGAGAGGCACTTTGAAAGGAAAAAGGATAACTTACAACTTTTCTTTAACTCAAAATTTAACCTATCAAAGATAAATTATTTTCTATTACAGGAATAGTGGTCACTGTCCAATAGATAACATCAACCTCAGCATGAAGGTCGACATTTTCCCTGACAACTACACCAAGAGGGAGATACAAGAGCAGAGGATGTCGTGCCCTTTTACCTCTAAAGGTAACTAGATTGACTGCTTGTATTTACTATTTATTTTTATTGCTTGTATTTTACAAACATCCTCTTACTGAAGACTGACTGGTGTTGGTACTTACACTGTGCTTAAGGCCAGAGTAAAAGTGTTGTAGTTAATGAAATTAAACTGAGTGACAATATCTCGTAAGTTCCATATTTCAGGTTGCAATGTGAAGATTACTCCGTTGGACCTTGACGCACACATCGCCACTTGCGAGTACAACCAGCCGGAATCATTGAGCCAGACAAAAATCCAAGTGCCATGCAGTTTTCATGCAGTCGGCTGTAAAGAAGTCTTTAATAGTCAGGAAGATATGATCAATCATCTGAATATGGATACACAGAATCATATGAGTGTCAGTATATTGTATGACTTACAAAATAAATTCATCTGTGTATAGTTTGATGTTCAGTTTTTTGTGTACTTTATCAGAGATTAGGAAAAACAATCGAACTGACAAAAAGTCGGTTTTTGATAAGAGTACAGTAGTATTAACTTTTTAATTAAATGCATCAGTAATGTAGAAGTAATGTTTCTTTTACAGTTTCTCTTGAATGCCTATTCTGAGGTAAAGATAAGTAATGACATATCGAATGTGAACATTGACCCTAAAGAACAGGAAGCAATGAATTTGTGGGACGCTCCTGAGAAAGATGGCGCTCAGGGAACTTCCGCTCCACTCACCAACACCAGTGCACTCATCAAGTAAATAACTTATGATTCGAAAAAATGTATGCAAAGGTACCTCTGTACCTTTGATACTCTTATCACCATAATTGTGATCACTGGCTGACCAATGTAGAGGCACCAAAAACGATTTCCCTTATTGAAAGGAAATTTGCCAGCCATAGAGAGTGTAGTGGCTTGTTGAAATGGTTCCAAATTGCCTTATCACCTACCCAACTCTATTGTTTGTGACTCTGGATGAGTATTCCAAATATTTAAAAAAGACCCATTCCTTGTTTGTCCTGATTTGAAACTGTATTTCATTAGGTTGTTCGAATTTACTGAGAAATACAAACATGTCAATATACAGTCTATAAAAATGTTACGTCATGGTTATTATATGTCGTATATCCTTCTTTAGAGGTTCTTAAATAAATAGAATAAGAAGAACATTACAACATGGCTTTAATTTCCAGAGCTCTATACGAGCGTGTGGTTGTATTGGAGCAGAGGAACAGGGAGCAGGACATAGTAATCTCAAACATGTCCAAACAGCTGTCCGCTTTTGCTGTAGCCAAGATGAAGCAGAATAGTGATGTAATGCTGCGCTACTGCATGGGCAACTACGTCTGGAAAGTAGATAACTTCAAAGCAAGGTTGGACGCTATGCTAAAGGACAACTACAAGATGCTCTATAGCCCAGGATTCTACACCTCACCTAGTGGATACAGGTAGCTTCCATATGTTTGTTTCAGGATACTTTATGTCAATATCAAATGATGTTATGTGACAATGAGGCTGTAACAAAAAAGAAGTCCTACCATCAAACTAAAATATTTGGCCTGGTACCTTACCAATACTCCTCCATGTTCAAACCTCAAACAAGTGTTTAATTTTAGGTTCTGCGTGCGTTTGAATATATCGCCTCAGAACCCATTGTTCTTCGCACTGCATGTTCACCTCATGAAGACGGAGAACGACGACTGCCTGGACTGGCCATTCAACGGCCGAATCTCCTTCGCAATGATCAACCAGTACGATCCTGACAAGACTCAGAGAGACACCATGATGTCCAACTCCAGCCTGACCGCCTTCAAGAGGCCCACCGCCGAGATATGCGTGAGAGGCTTCGGTTACACCGAATACGCGGTGGTGAGCGACGTGGTCAAGAACGGCTTCGTCAAGAACGACGTGCTCATCATAAAGGTTAGCATCAAGTGTGTCTAATTTACTCACACAAGGTGTAGTGTAGTATTGTTACCACGTGGTAGTGGTGGTATTTTCACTTCATGAATTATTCTGCATTAGAAATATCAAAATGATGATCTACATCAATTGTTATGCTTTATTGTCTCAAGGCGACTACGGCAATATGTTGTAGTGTATATTATCTTAACTTGCGCCACTTTGTTATGAGCAGGCAATTACCATCATGTTCCAAGTCCCGCTCGCTTCGTCGCTTTGCCAAAAAAAATAGTGTTTATTACAATAAGTTTACATGTTCATAATTGACACATTTAATTTTATACACTTACCCTCAGCATTCCGTTTGTCCAACAGTAGGACACTAATTAAAAAAAAAAATATGCTGTGAGCAACATTCCTAACTGTCCAACGATTATTGAACTTTTACTAGATGTTACGATCTGTTAGTGACAATCTTAAAAAATACATTTTCTATAGTTATATTGGGAAAAATATTCATTCTTCAAAATAACTAGAAAAAAGTTTTAATGATATAGATTTGGTTTACTATTATTTCCAAATTGCTAGTAGGTCTGTGTTGAAGGAGACCATTTAAGTAGATACCACCGCAGCGTCTGTTGCTGCCGACAAATAGTAGTGTGCAAACATTACTTTGTTCCTGATTGAAGGGCGCTGCAGTTAATGAAATTACTGGGGTATAGAGACTCAACATCTTATATCAGGCGACGAGCGCAATCCGGTGCTGTGTATATCATCCTAACTAGCGCTACGTTGTTATGGGCGGGCGTATCACTTACCATCATGTGACTCGCTCATCTCGTCGTTTTATTAATATTATATCTACTTCGTTTGTTTTTTTTTTAATTTTCCAAACACTTGCTACCATAGGTAATTGGAATGGACTGAATTATCTTGACAATGTACTTAAACGCACCCGATGACGCTTACTGAGGTTTCTATGTTAATATTTATCATTATTTGGGGGTCGGGGGAGGGATCATTGTGTACATACGTGATTGTTTTATTGCAGTGGTTAAGTTTATAATGTTTATTTCGATCGTAGATTATTTATACACAATGAATTTACAGAGTCGCTTGACCGAATATATATGTCATTATATTGGACAAGATAACAATTATACATTTTTTTTATAATTTATATAACGATTCACCTATTGAGAATCTATTTTTGGAATTTCTAGAAAATTCTCCAAAGATAATGTTTTTAGAGGAGATTTATTTAACATTCCGCCATATCGAATCTCGTATTCATATATTTGTATTGTACAAAGACTGTACTTAATTTTTATATGTAAGCAGCTGTTTTTTATAAGTTGTAATACATTTCCGTATTGTTTATATGTTTTTGTACTTAATAAGTTATATTAAAGGCCTATTCCGACATTACCGAAATTTATTATTACATATGGCCTATGCAGATATACGTTAATTTAATTATAATACGTTAATTATTTATTTACGAAATTTTGTTATATTAGGATACTTTGTGTATACTCGGTGTTCCCCACCCGCTTTGCTGGCTGTAGTATAAAATTGGACGACTTACTATAATAACCGTTACTATAGCAACTATATATTCTTACTATAACAATTTTCACGCGATTGGCAAATGAAGGAAACCCATTTTCATTATATATATATAAATAAAGTTTCAACAAAATAAAATACATATATTCTGACGAAGAGGTCCAGAATTGAACCATAGCATCATCATTATGAACCGATGACGTCCACTGTTGGACATAGGCCTCCCCCAATGATCTCCACATCGTTTGTTGGAGTTAATTGAGAGGAATGGTGTCGTAACCCACTACGCTGACCCAGCGCGGGTTGGTGGGTGGTTAGAGCCTTGTCCGTTATTAAGCAGGGTGGACTGCGTACAGTTGAGGTTGATTTGAACTTCGTCAGATATTGGGCGGAACCCCTTACACCCCTTACACCCCTTGGCGTAGTATAGACAATAGAAACAATTATATGATTAGTTAATTTAGTTAACCACAGTCGCACTGGGAATCTATTAGTGAGGCTTCTGTTCAGCAGTGGACAAGTGTAGTCTGAAATAATGGTGATATAGTGTTACCTGATGTTCAAACTAATAGAGTAAATTAATAATTGCCTCGACTTTATGACAGGTCTAGACTCCCAACAGTGGGAACACTTAACAACCGGGTTTTTTTTTTATCGAATATACATGTTATTTTAGTGGACATCTATTGGCTGATGAGGATATTGTTATTGCCATATAACAAATGACAAAGTATTAGTAGTATTAACCTGTTAACCGAGCAGGACATATAAGTCATAGCGAGTACGGGTAGGACATATAAATACGTCCTTGAAATATATGTTTCATTTATATTAAGCATTAAAAAAAGATCCCCGGAACCTCCCCGGTTAACAGGTTAATCATTACGAGATTTATTATCTGTATGAAGTGAATGTTGTATGAGATTTCATCTTTTATATCAGAAAATTTATTTAATATAATCGATGTTGTGTAAGCGATGTTTTAATAACATCGATATTATGTACTTATTACTATATTAAAATTGATTATGTACTAGATGTTTTTTTTTTTAAATATTTAACAATGGCGGACTTTAGTCATAATGACAAGTGTTGTATAATTCTAATGATATATTTCAATGTGCCAATAAGTAAAAAAAACATACAATTACCTGTGCATGTGATATCAGCACAAAATTGATAATTTTTTCGTGTTGATTTTTTTAACTTTTTACTTTATATATATATATGTCCGTCCTGTACTAATAGCCATTTTTTAACAAAAGATCTTGATTCTGGTGCCGTTATTATTGTACACATTTATATAAAATATTTTATGTCTAAATAAATGAATGTTTTAAACCGAGTCTTTTTTTTTATGATCGTGAAACTATGGACTGGGATTTGAATGTTTTACAGCATCAATAAAGCATACAGTCTCCTTGTTATTGTTTTCTTTCTTTTCACACTTTTTATGCGAGATGTCGGAACAAGGATGCATTCAAAACGTACACCGTTACATCCTAGCCATTATTGCCTCCATAGTGCAGTTGCTAACCGCTTGCCTAGAAAGAAGTCTCCAATTGTATTTAGATAAACACGAGACCCAGAAGAGTATTCAAGGTGAGGACAGATCGCCCTTTACAGCTAGATTGTCCCTTAACACCATGGGAAGTTGGAGTCGTGTTAAAGAGTTATAAAGAAAAAGATAGATAAAAATATATATTACATTGCCAGAGACCGTCCGTCTATCATAAGTATCATTGCAGCTCTTACCAACGGTAGTGTGCATACATATGTTCCCGTTTAAAGTGCATTGTAACTAGTGAAATTACTGGGATAACGCTACATCTTATGCCGAAAGCGACAAGCACGATGTGACGCTGTGTATATCATCCTAACTAGCGCGACATTGTTATGGGCAGGTGAGTCTCCTCGCTTAGCTGAATAAAAAAACATGAGAAAACTACCAAAGTGGTACTGTTAATAATTTAATTTATATATATATATATATATATTAATTTGCATAAATACTAAACCACTAAAGACGAAGAACAAAGTTAATAGTTAGTAATATGTGGTTTAAGTTCGATATCAATTTACTTTGTTAATCATCCCTCGTTATTGGTTGCTTTGGCAACTGTTCATCTGTTCTGTAGTTTCGGGCTACTAAGAACAGGACTAAGGTAAGCCCTGCCTGTCGTAGAAGGCGACTGAAACGATTTTCGAGCTCATAGGCTTTGAAGGTAAGAGCACTCGTTGCTCACTAAACGAATCTAAAGTGAAAGATAAGTAGGAAATGATATCGAAAATAGATGCTGGACAGGGTTACAGCACTCCCTGGGACGTGCCTAGACGCAGTAGTGCTGAGGTATCGGTGTGTTGCGTATGAGACACTGGGGCCACTTGCAAAGTACCTAAAGTTGAACACCGATGGGGTGTTAGTGGATACAAATCCCACATAACCGTCTTCGCCCCCTAGGTATCTTTCCAAGATTCCCCCTCAACAAATAAAAGATAAGAGTTTATAATTGAACCATTCATCAGATTAAACCTAAATAGAAAGGTTCATCCATCTTTGTCATCTCTCCCAAACATGGTGATCTACACTAGTTCGTAAAGTTTTGTACGTTGTTCCAGGACTTTATATCAAAACGGTTAGTGCTTGACCACGACACCATCACGCTGTTTCATTTGGTGCTAAGTGGTGTTATTGTCTGCGATGGTAAATCGCAATAACCTAGCAAGTCTATAAATACAGTCCATTGCAATAGTTTATAAAAGGGCTGTGCGAGGTCGGTAATAAATAAAGTTTAGAAGCATATTCATGTTTATTTTTAGGCGTATGTTACCAACATATAACCGTACACAATAAGCTTAATATTATACATAGAAATATAGAAATTACACATATAAAAATTATAATACGACTAAAGCCACACAAATTCATATCACATTCAAACATCACATTTTCTTTCCACCCCTACAAATACTTCTAATAAACTATCACTATTCATGGCGACCATCGTATTAACACTGTTGGTTATTTATTTAACTAAAACTAATACAAATACAAAAGTTATAATTCATTGTGATGTTACAAATCAGACATTTATATATCGTAGTTTTCTCTATAGTCACTAAGATACATATTTATAGACAAATTAGTGTGATTGTATTAAATAATACAAATCAATATATATCAATGTTATACTTAAAAGTAGATGAAAAAATGGTATTAACTGATCCGGACGAAAAGAGGTCAAAATTATAACATTAACCAGTGAATATAAATTTTAATAAATGCGATAATACTCATCTATATTCATATGCAGAGGCCACAGAGGTGGCTGAACGCATGCCTAGTGACACGTAGGTCTCTGGTTCGATTCGGAGGTCACACTTTATCAACCAGAGTATTCTAGACGAACACGCTTCAATATCAACGGTATAATTATTACTTTATCACACTTATTACCAAGTGTGAGTGAAATCAAGTGTTATCTTACAGTAGTTTATAAAATTGTTTAATCTAACCTTAAACTCAAAACTGTAGTTATATAAAAATGTATTTGTAATTATTACAATGTGACAATTATGTTGTTGTGTGTCTCGATAGCTAACTTAAAATACTTAAGTAATATAAATACATACAAAATCATATAAACATGTATCAGTTACAGAAAGTAGTGCTAATCCAGGAATCTGAAAATTTTTATTTGTAGCTATTCATACCCCATGCTAGTTCCGATTGACAAAAAAAAAATTGAAAGTTTCAAAAATTTTTTTTTGTAAAATTTTACATTTAAACTTAAAACTAGAAGAATAATAGAGAAAAAAACCAACAGAAAATGTTGTTTAATTAAATAATATTAAATGTCTAATAACCACCATTCTAAATATGCTTAAATCTTACAATTACTATAAATGAGACCTGAGACGAAGAGTCGCCATGGATTTTTTTGGCATAATAATACAATTAAACGATTTATTCTCCAATTTATTAGGAAAAGTCACTTAAAATAATTTTTATAATTTTCCAAATTGCTATAATAAACTTTTAAAATTCGCAAAATGCATTAATATTAAATAAAGTGAGATTAAAAAGGAAGACAACGCTAACTAAAAATTACAAAATCTAATGGTGTGTGGCTAAGTGGCGCAATGGCTAACCGTTTGCCTTCTAATACCGACCCTAGTTCGATTCAAGATCACTTGCGGAAAATGACTGGTGGTATGGTTTTTTCCATATCCGCCTAATTACCTACTACCATCACATCCATTGTTGTTCCAGCTGTCAACATAACAGCCAGAGTATTCTGGTCCACCATACTTCATCATCAACAGCCTCGGTATATTATGTAAAATTCAGGTCATGGGTTAGCCGATTAAAATATATCTGACACTAATATAAAACAATGGAATGTTTTATATACAAAATAATAATGAAAATGGCGTATGGAACAAAAATTGGACCAAACAATTTGGCATTTCACCATCTAACCCTATAAGTGTTACAATTTTTACACACACATATCACAGTTGCGGTAATTGAAATGCACGAATCAATGTCGTATTGAAACATTAGCGCAAAATAAAATATATATTTGCCTCGTTATGGCAACACCACATAATATAAAAATAGCCCTCTTGATATTCCCAAAGTTGGGACTCGAGGCTTTCATACATAACGAGAAAATCAAAGCCACCGCATTGGCCAAGTACCGGTTGGTGGGTGACCACACAGTAGATTCAAAAATGGCGGACTATATCATCCAAAAATATTTTTTTTATCAATAGCCGCAGAGATGCAGCCATAGATCATTAAACAAACATTCGAATTAAAGTGATAAAAATATAGATGATTTATTAAATGTAGTTACTACAATAATGACTATCTATATAAAAAGCGGTCGTCATAATATTACCCACTATTGGGACTCGAGGTTTCTCTCACAGGAGAGTCTTGGCCATTTCCATCACGTTCAAGTGCGTGTTGGCGGATGACATGTTCACAAAATCTGTTCTCAGAACTTGTCGAATTCATCACTACGTTTCCCTTCACCGGAAGCTAAAACTTGGCAGAGACCGAACCCTCGCCTCTTTGAAACGTATAGGTCTTATAAACACCTTACAAAGTGGCCTATGATGCTTATCCATAATTTTTTACTTCTAAAAGATATTTGGCCAATAGAAATATATATTTATGATGTTTAATATATTTTCCAACAATAAGTTGTATACATATATTGTATGTAGGATTAAGTGAAAGAACTTAGTTCACTGACAGTGTCTCTCTTGAAGTTTTAAATTAATACTAAAACAACAGTTTTATATCACTATCATCATCCAACGCTGAATGTTATTCGTAGGGTTTACCCATTTCAAACAGACATCGGTCCTACGCTGCCTTCATCATCATTAACAAGATTGTTGGTCCAAGTTGTAGCAGGTTTTCCAAGACTACGTCTGCCAGTATGCAGTCACCAGTCCAGAATCTCGTCTAATCTGCCCTATCAGACAGTCCATCGAGCAATGTGCTATATCCATTACCACTATAGTCCACCAATCTTTAGGACGTCAATGACTATAGTGTAATATTATATTTGTATAACATATAGTATTTCATGAACTCTGAAATGTTATACGTCATCTCTCTCTAAATTAATCATTAATATAAAAAATATACTAAACTTTAATTACACTGTTAAATTTTTAACCGGTATTATTTAAAGTCATCATATTTTTTAACACCCATCTTTGAGTTATGTTTCGGTCGACCGTATATCAGTTGTACTGGACTGCGAGATATTTGACTTAACTGCTAAGTAAAGCACATAAACGAGTTCATCATTATAAATGAATAAACTTTATGTAACATAGGGATACCGGATATTCACAGTAGTCGGAAGCGAACAGTAGAAGACCGGAACCTGTAACTCAACCGGCACTCTGCTAAGTTTAATTGTATAGTTAACTCTTGCTGTCACGAATAGACATATATCTTAATACTATCTCTTAAAATATGTGTTACACAATGTAACAAAAAGATATGTGTTACAGTAAACAATATTCGAGTAATTTGTCAATAAGTAATACATGAAGAAAAATTGCTTACATATCCGGCGAAAACGCTATGTTAGTATTTATATAATCGTCTATTAACGCTGTCCTATGATTACATAAAAAATATATAAAATCTTTTAACACAACCCTGACCGAAACGTACACCATTAATGGGGGAGGATATAAGCGTAGATTTTACATTGACCACAAATCAAACTTTCTGATAATCTCTCCCCCTTCTAGTAACAGGCGACCAACTTAATCATCTAACAGGCTGAACCGATTTTTTCCAATCCTACCTAATATAAGGTTCGTTGTGAATTCTTCTTCTTCTTGTGAATTAAAATAAAAAAGAAATTGATTGAACCGTTTTAAAAACAAAATCACACAGCGACATGTGACCTCCTCTTTTTACTCAAAAGAGGAAAAGGTTCAAAATTTCTCCATAAGTTTTTATAACATCGACTGCCCCATCACACTGACATCCCAAACCACGTTCACGAGCACGAAGCGCGATAGTCCATATACTAACCTTTAGTTTCTTAACGCCCCTCTAACTCCGGGGGCTCCGTCTCATACGGAGCTGCTGGAGTCGCCCGGGAAGTGCATCAGGTTGTCGCCGCTGCAGCTGGGCGTGGGCGACGACGGCGGGTCGAGGGAGGCGCGCGACGCCGAACTGAAGCTGCTCGAGCTCAGCTCCTCCGGCTCCGCTTCGAAACGGCCGACGCCCGGGTGACCTTCAATTATATAAAAACAAAAGAAACATCACTGTATCATACATGACCAACAGTTCATTAAATGTTTTTACTACTGGGAATTGGAGTTCGAGACCAATATAATTACCAAATGCGGCCTAGGACGTCAAACTAGCTAAGGATCGAACAGGCCGTATAGTGTATTGTTATACCGCGTTCACAACTGAGCTAACACCTATTTACTAATATTAGATAGATATTCAGATATTCCATTTTAAAAAATTAATCCCTTTCCTCCCCTAAAATGCATAAAATTGATGTTCTTTTTGCTATAGTTTAGAATGAATGTACTTTTGCAACAGATGGTAATAATGATTGAATCGGGATCGTAACTCCGATATAATAAAGCAGTTGAATAATATATAAATGTAGTATGACAAATTCATTATTATATTGTTCATTCTTACAACTAGATACATTTTCTTTGACTTCCGGTCCCAATAATACAGATTTATAAAATCATTGTGAAGTTATACATTGATTAGAATATAGCTTCGATTTGAGCTTAAGTTAGAAATAAACTATTAATACAATATTTATAACAAGTAAAGGGGTATAAATAAAACACACAAATATAGTTTTTGAATTTACAACGGAATTTTATTAATCATTAAATTCTCAAACATTCCATAGCTAATACCAACAATTGAGTGACAGTTAAAATTGTTATACGTTTGCCTTATCAACATGACTCGATACGTTTCTAAAAGGGATACCAAAAAAAAAATATTAAATTTAAATTATTTAACTATAATTATATGTTTTATTAAATCAACAGATTTTCATAAAAAAATCAAGAAAAATAGCTGCAAAATACATCTTTTTAGGTTGTGTATACATAAAAATTAATAATTTATTATTAATATCCAGCACATTAATAAAATCTCATAATTATGTATAAATTAGTAATATTACGAGAAAGTCTAGAAATTTTATTGAAAAGAAATGTAATAAAAACAAAAATTTTTTTCAGAGAAATTATGATTTTTTTATCACATTCGTTTAAAAACTAAATAAAAAAATAATTGTTTGGAAAATATTTTTTTGAAAATATTATGCACCCCGATCACATTGAACTATTAACTAAATAAAAATAAAACTTATTGATTTAATACGTCGTGTAAATTTTTTTTTGTAAAAAATAAATATTTGTCATGTTACAACAAAAAAATTACTTTGTATATAATACAAAAAAAAATCTTTGCATATAATACTTAATTGAACTAAGGCTATGCCCATTTGTAAACGTTTCCATTTATTTGCTGAGCGTGGCGCTAATTAGGATGATGTACACTGCACCAAATACTTCTCGCCATATTGATACAAGATGTCAATTCTCATTTCCTCAGAAATTTCATTTGCTGCTACGCCGTTCAAACCGGAACACAGTTATGTTTGCACAGTACTGTTTGGCGATAGTTGCGGTTAGATGGTACCCACGTAGACGGTCTCTAACAAGTGAGACCTACCATCAGCGTAATGGTGAAACTGCACTGTTTTATTTAACGAAACGGCAGAGCGAATAAATAAAAACATATACAACACTACACATGTTCATCATCGGCTCACAACAGAATTACTGAATACTTTGTACACGAGGACTGTACGGATATTGGATACCCATGGATCACCCCGTCGATAAAATTTCTTATATTTACGAGAATATTAAACATTTAATAAAACGAAATTTTACAGATTTTATCGTGTTTGTTTATTTATTAATTACACCGATGTATCAAGTGCTTTACAGCAGCCATGGTCAAAGGGAGGTAAGAAAAATCAAATACACCATACACCCAAACAGTAAGCTCATTCTACACAGGTCGGATTGTAGATATTAAAAATCTGTAGATACTGATCATGATCGCTATGTCAGGATATCAGTCATCTCAGACCTATCTGTATGCTGTAAACCACTCGAAACATCGAGATGATAAAGTGTTAAATGAATGCGATGAGATCCGTAAAATTTTGTTTTATTAAATCATCCGTGGATGGCAACGCGATCCGGCAATCGTTCGCAAAAAAAATAATACAATCAGAAAGACACGAAAACATAATACTTAAGGATGTCCTCAACAAATATATTATGACATAAAATAATTCCCTTTGAAAAATTGGCAATTTGTTGGAATATAAATTAATAATAATATTATAAGATTTAAAATTTTATAGTTCTAATGAGTCGAACAATAAAACAATAATAATTTAGAATTATCAACAATAGGGAATTAGGGAGATTCTAATACGGCGAAGAGTGATTGAGGTAAAGACGACGCAGGGGTCTACTGCAGTTGGACGATCCAGCTAAACTTTGAACCTAGATTGCAAAAGCACTTTAAATCTATCTTATATCAGATAAGAGGAGTACCGCAAGAAGCACTGAATTATACTATAGTCGCTTACGTCTTGTGAAGATAAATCTAATTTATGCTACAGATACAGATAATGTACAATTTAAAAAGAAAATATATAATACACCATCCTCTTATTGTTCACAGTATTGGAGGTTAGGGCCTTCTCTACCCACAGTTATTTATCCACCATGCAAGCCAGGCTGATGCCAGCTCAGGAGATACCGAACCTGCGAATCTTTGAGTATTGTAGAGATGTACTATCTGGCACCATGGCGTAACATCAACCCCAACTTGCCACGTGTCGTAGATCATTCATCTACATACCCTTGACTTGCACTTACAAGATGTGTAAGAGCAAGCCCGAGTCCCAGTAGTGAGAACAATAAAATATATCAATAAATAGATTTAAAAAAAAAAATAAAAACTGTAATTGTCATACATTTAGGTATATACCTAATAGAATATTTCTAAAGCTTAACGACCTTCACAAGACTACCAAGAAAGCATTTTTTGTTGTTTTCCTAAGTTTTTTATTTTTTTATATATTTTTTTAATTGTGAAACTGTGACAAGTTACCGTTAATCATCAAAAAAGCTGATATAATTGGTCTAGGTAATAATATGAATAATGTTAACACAGTTGTCTATTTTAATGTTTTTTTTTTTTTAATTTTGTCTATGCACGATTTACGAGTTATTACACTATGGTACAGAAGCGTTTTCGAATAACCTTTTTCATAGCCTACGTTATAATTGAAATACAAATTTCTTCTGAACACTTTCTCTTATTATTTCTTCTTCTTGCGTGATTTTTTGGATTTAGACTGTTTCGTTAACAACTGAGGTAAAGTTGAAACGTCTGCACCTTTCTTTTCTTCCTTGTCGCTGTCCGTGGATAAAACGGGAGAAGCCACATCGTCATCAGATGATTTTTCCATTACTTCATTTTCTTTATCGAACTTTGTGTCTTCTACATCGATCTTTACCTCTTGTGAAGTAATTTTATCCGTTTCTATTACGCTGAAGCCTTTTTCTTTTTTCGAAGGTATCTTTTCAATATCGATCAAATTAAATGTGCTTGTAGCTTCTTTCATAGATGACAATATGTCATCTAAACTTATTTTACAAATTGGACTTTCCATCTTTACATCTGCTACTTCAAGTAAACTATCTTTCATTACCTCAAGTTTGAATTCATCTAAGCCGAATTCGAGTCCCTCTAATGGAGAAAGTTTATTCAATACAGAATGATGCTCTTCTACAAAATTTAATTCTGACGGTTCACCGCATTCAGCTACTATTATATCAGTTCTCTTACAAAGTTCCATTAATTTTTCTTGCAGCGATACTTTAACCTCTTTAGACGTTTTTTGAACTTCTTTTAAAATAGCTTCATCTTTTGAATCTTTCTTTTTATTCAACATTTCCTCTTTAACAACGGTTTTTATATCTGGTTCTACCTTCTTTGCATTTTTCGATGCTGCTATAGTGCTCCAAGACCTAACTGGAACTTCACTTGCAGCTTTTTCTTGAGCTTTTACATCGGCAGAAGGCTGCGGTGATTTCTTACGCATTTTGTTGTTACTTTGTGTTATTTGAATATCTGGAAAATCATCGTCCGTTGTGTTTATTACATAGACTTCCTTCGAATCGGGTGCAGATATATCAATTGCTTTATTAGTTGAAACACCACTCAAGGATTGTAGTTTCGCCTTATTTGACTTTTGGGTTCCGTTAAATTTTGAATTATCTATTTCATCATTACGTGAATCTACATTAATAAATTCAGCCGCCGAATATTTTCTTGTAACATCTTTATTTACAACAGAACTAAAATCACAAATTATATCAAATTCAGATTTATCTACTTCAGTTTTTTTAGTGATTTTAGATTCACTAACTAAATCAGGTTCTTTAATTGCCTCTTCTAAGTTTCGTTCATAATCGTTTTTATTTTTCATATTCATCTTTGGGGACCGTGACTTCTTACCTTTAGACAAGAAAGAGGTCGATGGTTCCAACTCCTCGAATGGAGTTGAAATAGACACTAAATCACCTGTGTCTTCTACTTGTTTATTATCTATATTATGAATTTCTACAAAACTATAATCATCTTTCATATGAGTATCTTCAACCCTTCGCAGCTTTCGCCCTTTCTTTGTTTTATGTTTAGTTTCTTCGATTTCATCCGAAAGTAAAGCAGGCTGATCATCGCTTAAAAACTTTGATTCATTCAACAGCATATCCCATGCCTGTTCTTCGGATTTAATACTTGATTTAAAACTTTCTATGTTATTTTTATTACTCTCTAACGCTGATTCTATCTCGACATTTATTGCAGTAGCTTTTTTATTTTCAATTTGTTTCTTAGGTTCAGGTTTTTTAAATTCACGTGGTGCATCCGTTTCTTTGTAGTTTTCCTTAAAAGGTGCTTTTAAATCATTTGCGTTCTTTTGGGTAACACCCAGATCTCTTGTTTCTTTAGGATCCTTTTCATTTTTTTCCAATTTAGCCTCTTTATATTTTTTTTCTTCTTTACCTTGTTTGATTTCTGGAACAAGTCTGTTGCTTTTACTAGACTTAATCTCTTTACTATCCTTTTCTTTTTTCGACACTTCCGTTAACTTCATTTTATCATCAGAAATATTTTTATCTTTAAAACTAATATCACTAGCTGCTTTCTCACTAACTGGTAATTTGGTGGGAGATTTCTTACTTCTAGTTCGAGCCGTCGGCTGAATATCATCCGATAGCTTATTCGATTTTGGCAGTGATATTTTTACCTCGCAATCCAACTCGGGATTAGTCGAGGAACTCACACGTACATCGCGCTTACACACTATCTTCTCACCATGGAGATCCTTTTTTAACTTATTATCTAAATTTACACTATCTACTTTCTGTGGGGCCTGACCATTAACATTTCTCGGTTTGCGAAAATCTGTTGCAACGCCATTAGACGCAAAATTGTTAGATAACCAATTTTCGACATTTAGTGCTGCGGGGATGATGACATCCATGTTGAGTGGGAGAGCGTCCTCGGGGGAGAGATGAGGAAGAGGAGATACGTTTTGAACGGGAATGGTAGTCGTGCGAGGAAGAGGTCTGAGCGGGAGATCTGGTTGCACGGGGAGCGAGGCGGGAGCTCGAACTACAGGACGGAAGGTCGCCTCGTCGGTGTTTGAAGTGGTGTACGCGTCGGGGTCAAGCGGCATAGGCGAGGCTTCCTCAAGCGGCACCACCACGGTACCCAGCGGGTCCACGGTGCGGACTACCCCCGGACTGCGCGCCACGCGCTCGCAAGTCTCGTACCGCTCATACCCTATACGAAACCGAAGGCAACCACGTTAATATCTCAACACGGAGGAGATTTTGAAGGAAGCATTAGATGTAAGCCAAGATTGGATTTATGGGTGCCTTTGGCTTCGGTATTAGGGTGGCCGTGCGAGCGGACCCAGTACAAACGGATTCCGACGGATGTTCGTTTCGGTATCGTTACGTCGATTTCATCTTTTTAGTTAATGCTTTCTTCGTCTCCTCCGATCTTTACTTCAGTCTTGTGCGCTTAACATGCTTCATGAGATGTGTTATGGCTTAATTTTAGAGCTAATACCAAAAAATAAACCCGCAACATATATATTTAGCAACGGAGCAACTTTTAGCTTGGTTTTAAGGCACATAATCTAATCATGTCATAGAACTACACAAACTGATACATAGCGCGTTTTATTTTTGTTATTTGATTAAACGCAGTTGATATATTAAATGTTGAGTGATTTTAACTGTCTGTGCAAGGTAGTGACTAACCGCTTACCTTGTAACACAGTTCCCTGGTTTGATTCCAAAGCCCCATTGAAGGCAGTTTCGGTGGTAGCGGGTTTTACAAATTCGCCTGGCTAACTATTCACTCTCATGTTAATAATCTGTCTCCATAACAGTATTGCTGTGGTCTGGAGGTTGCCACGAGTGCTAGAGTATTCTGAGTGAGCAGCAAGGTTCATCATTAACAGCTTCATTATCACTTAACACCGTGTTAAATTGAGATCAAACGTTAGCTCATTGTAAAAAAAACGTTATAACTTTAAATATAGGTAATTTATTGTGTGATATATTTGAATATTTTGTGTAAATAATAAATTATCCCATCACTAACTCGGTAATATGCCTTTGTTTTATTTATTAGCGACATAACAAAGCTTAATATTTAGTTTGATTAATACATGTTTTTCAAGCTACATTCCGTCACAATTGTTAAAAGCAAGGTGAATAGTTGATTTTTCTATCAACGATTAAAACGTATTAGCATACCATGCTCCTCTTTCATGGCTTCTGCGAGGTCCTCGCGCAGCTGGACGTCGCATACGGAAGCTGCCCTCCCACTCTCCGCAAGCAAGGATTTTCGGCGGAAACTATCGGATGGTGAGTGTTCCAAAGAACCTGTTGAGTAAATAGTATCATGAGATTTTTTTATTCGGCGAAGCGACAGAACAGGACGTTCACCTTATGATTCATCAGTTGTTATTGGTAATGATTAAAATTGCTTAAAAAAATTATCAATTTAGCTTTGAACAAATATCATTGTCAAAAATTCTTTAGAAATCCACATCAATATAAATCGATTGTTTGTAAAAAGATGACGACGGAAAGCTATATGTATCATATGCTAACTTGCTGAGCCGGAGTCTATGAGCACGGGTACTATTGGCCGCACACCAGGCATGTTCACTGGCGTGGATCGCGCAGCACCACGGCCCGCCGTCGGATCTACCTCCACCGTCTCCGCTTCCGACAGGGACGAGTTAGAGCTGGAATATCACATATTAAAAAGTTATATTACAAAATTATAGTATGTTTAACTTTATTCATTAGATATAAGATCGATCGAAGATAGAAGAAGTTGCAAGCGATGGTAGACATGGTGCATGTTGCTCTAACAAGGTGCTAATGGTTTTAGAAAGAGAAAAATGAATGACATACTGTGACATTATGATTGAGAGACAAAAAGTGGAACAAATTAAAGAATTTGTATATCTGAGTTCACAGTTTACGAGAGATAGCAAGTGTGATGGTTACATTAAAAGAAGAGTTTTAAAAGGGAATCGAGTCAATGGAGCACTTCATAACTTTATGAATAGCCGGAACATATCACAAAGAGCACGACTGGCTGTGCATAGAGGCATGTGATGCATGCACACTGATGTATGGTAATGGGGATGGTAAATGTTGGGTATGGCAGAGGAAACATGAAAGTAGGATTAATGCTGTGAAGATGAGAAGCCTGAACAGTATAACTGGAGTGAAACTGATGGACAAAGTGAGGAACAGTGTAATAAGGATGCGGTGCGTCGTGGTTGAAGATGTAGTGACAAGGATAGAGAAAGGGATGCTTAGATGGTTCGGCCATGTCGAAAGAATGGATGAAAGAATATTAACGAAAGAGATATACAAGGTAAGAATTATTGGAAAAATCGATGCACGTCGACCTAGGCGGACATATTCTGATCAAATCGGAGATCTCCTAAAGAAAGGCCGGGTCAAAAGCACTCGCAACCTACGAGCGCGCATGAAGACGGTTATGAAAGTGGAGGAAACGAGAGAGGTGTACTAGGATCGTAGCAAGTGGAGAAAGGTGGTCTCTGCCTACCCCACTGGGAACGAGGCTTGATATGTATGTATGTAGATATAAGATTCAGTATTACTACGACATTTTGTATAAAATGATAAAATAACACAAAAAAATGTTTAACGGAGTGTTTACCCTGTGCAGTTGTATGTTTTGAACACGAACTGCGGCCCCATCCACAGCCTTCTGTGTGGTCCGGCGTGCGTCACTATCTCTACTTGCGAAAGCCAACGCTCCTCTTCACTTATACACATGTCTGCGCATCTCTGTAAAATGCATCAACGTATAATTTAATTTAATGTAAAACCTCTGTGGTGAAGCTAATTCCACATTGCCATAGATCATAGGTTATTACAGTAGTAATGCATTCTTAGGACCAGTAATCTAACAAATAATCACACTCACTCTACAGCTGAGTGGCTGAAGCAGCGGATTTGAAGGAGGCAAAGGTGCTAGCAAGTCCGCAGCTGCCGGTGGACGTTGTAACGGCCACTGTGCTACCGGTTCCACCTCCAACTCCACTGGCGATTCGTCGCAGATCTTCTCCTTTGGTACATCTGAGTAAAGGTTAGGACAATGGCTGTTTAATATCCTGTCATATAATAGTACTAACAATATATATACATAAGGACTCATGTTGGATACTCACTGCGTGCAGCCCGAGGATGCAATACAAGATGCAACAGTGAACCGCTGGCCGCCATGAGATACAGTGAGACAACTGTGCCGCGGCTGGAAGTGGGTGTACCCGTTCCCGCTCCTCCCGCGCTCGTACCGAAGCAGGCACGCGCCAACAGCGGGGCACTACTGCTTTCCTCCGAGAGCGATGACAGCCTTTGCCGACCTGGACCAAATTTTTTTGGACCAAGTTTTACTTTTGGAGTCCCAAACACTAAGTACCCAATGCCCAATAAAAATTAAGGTGTTTTACTACTGATCGTCCCCCTCATGGAATATCCGAAAAGGAACGGCAATGCCAATTCACCTATAACAACGTTGCGCTAGATAGGATGATAAATACTACATCACAATTTGCTCGATGCATAATGATTAACGATGTTTCATTACCCCAGTACTCTCATTAAATAAGTATAGCATTAACCAAACCCCCACACAGTAATAATTGTACGCTACAGTTTGGCGGCAGAAACAAGTCATGTTGTGATACTTACTTATAACAGTAACCAACCTGGTATTAATTTGCTATGTTCTTAAGACTTACCAGAGCTGGTCCTGGTAATTGTATGAGTAGGGATGTTGGCAGTGGGACGCAATTGTGCAAGAGGCTGTGTGATAGTGGGTGCGGGGAATGGTGGCAATCGCGGGTTTGGATACCACGGGCCCTGTCCACTGGCCGTCGTCCATCCCGCCTCACAAACCTGTAATATTTAACTTGTAAGTTAATGGTTGTAAAATAGTTTTTCCCGTAAATAGACCAACCATTCTCCATCCCTCCATTTTACACGGCAAGCGATTAACCAGTGTATGAAAGAGGCAATTAAATTGTATGGAAATATTTAAATAACTAATTATAAATATATATATATCATCATCATCAACCGATAGCCATATAATGTTATATAACATTATAATAACATTTCTTTTGAATAACTATATGAATTATGATACACATTCGCATACCGGACTATGCGCGTGCGCGGCCGAGTGTATGGGCAGACCGGCGGAGCGCTGGAAGCGAGACAGCCGGTTTACAACGCGCGGTTGTGTGTGTGTGCGCACGCCGCACGCGCCGCCGTACGGGCTGATCGCGAACACGTGCGTCGTGCCGCGGAGTGTTGAAATCGCCGTCCAACGGGAATCCGTGGATATCGCAATGTCCTGATTAATACATAACACAAGTAATGACACATGTATGGTAATATTAATAAAAAATTATTATGGCCAGTATCGTTAATTTAACTTCAGAACATATATAAGGTTGGAAAATATCTCCCTTCCGCTTTTTTGCTCTTTATTCAATGCTTTATAAAAAGTATTACAGTGATCGGATTTAGTTCAAATATGCGCCGTTTTGTTCGATAATCTGTTTCCATCTAGACGGCAACTTCATAATACCTCCCTCGTAGAAGCCCCCCTCCTTATTTGCGAAGAACTCGGACAGCCACTTTTCATAAGCCTCTTTTGAGTTCAACTTTACACCACCAAGGGCGTTCACCATGGACAGGAACAGGTGGTAATCACTTGGCGCTATGTCCGGGCTATATGGTGGATACGATAAAACTTCCCATCCAAGCTCCCGTAGCTTCTGACGAGTCATCAACGAAGTGTGTGGTCTGGCGTTGTCCTGGTGGAACACTACACCCTTCCTGTTGGCCAATTCTGGACGCTTCTGGTCGATCGCCTGCTTCAAGCGGTCCAGTTGTTCGCAGTAGATGGTAGAATTAAGCGTCTGGCCATATGGGAGCAGCTCATAGTGGATGATTCCCGTCCAATCCCACCAAACACACAGCAAAACCTTCCTGGCCGTCAATCCCGGCTTGGCCACTGTTTGGAACGATTCACCGGCCTTCGACCACGACCGTTTTCGCTTGATATTGTCGTATGTGATCCATTTTTGGTCGCCGGTCACCATCCGCTTCAAGAATGGGTCGAGTTCGTTCCGTTTCAGCAGCATATCGCAGGCGTTGATTCGGTCCAGAAGGTTTTTTTGCGTCAAATCATGCGGCACCCAAACATCAAGCTTTTTTTTGTATCCAGCCTTCTGCAGATGGTTTAAAATGGTTTGGTGACTAACTCCCATCTCCTGGGCGATGTCACGAGATGCCACATGCCGGTCTAACTCGATGTAGTCCATGATTTGATCGGTATTTGTCGTCACAGGTCTTCCGCCGGCTGGCATATCCATGGTGTCGTTTTCACCGGTTCTGAATCGTCGAAACCATTCCTCCGCGGTTCGAAGTGATAGAGTACCATCCCCCAAAACACCATTAATCTCACGGAACGTTTCTCTAGCGGATTTGCCTTTAACGAAGGAAAACTTTAAAATAGCGCAAATTCGGCGTTAGTGAACTCGCATGTTTACACGTCTATAACTGTTGAACGCAATATCCAAACTAATTATGCATAGCGTCGTTTTGTAGGTTATGTCAAGACCTTTCAAATTATGTATAGTATTGCCAGATACGAGCTCTGTAGCGCTTTGTACATAGCCGCGAAATTCAAAAGACAAAAAGGCGGAAGGGAGATATTTTCCAACCTAATATATATATATATATATATAAATATATATATATATATATATATATATATATATATATATATATATATATATATATATATATATATATCTTTACACTTATTTCAGGTATTTTAACTGTGCTAAAAAAAATATAGAGCAGAAAATTGTCTTAATTAATATTTGTAACATTTTTTATGTTATATAAGAAATATGTACAAAGATAAAAAATTAAATGTTACATAGTCATTAAAAATGGCTGAAAACACAGTACTAGTAGACCACAAAAACAAATTATTTTAGAACAACTATCTTAGTATACGGCCTACTTAAAAATATATAAAAAAAAATTTGAACGAGAACTTCAAACTTAAAGGAAATTTTTTTTGGTCAAAAATAATAATAACCGCCGTAGACGCTTAAAAAGACACGCGATAAAATTGGTGAAAACTCAATTTTTGGCGCTATAGTAAGAAACACGTTAATCTACCTGAACTTTGGCAGTAGTATCACCGCGATGCAAGATATATAAGTGGTGCACAGAAGCAAGGGTCGGTCCGAAAGGATGTGGATTAATGCGAAACACGTGGAAGTCATGACCGCGGCGGTCAGCGGTCACCAGCAGCATGCCACTGGGGTCGAACTTGAGCGCAATGACTGCTTCCGAGTGCGCGACGAAGTGGGCCACTATGGGGTCACACGGCTCCTCGCTCTCTTGTCCATTTTCCTCTTCATTACCCTGAGATGAATAAAAACAAGTTAC
The DNA here is from genome assembly GCA_033220335.2 of Troides aeacus. Lineage (NCBI taxonomy): Eukaryota > Metazoa > Arthropoda > Insecta > Lepidoptera > Papilionidae > Troides > Troides aeacus. Next base: position 2,452,468 of record CM067275.1, on the reverse strand, counting down.
AGTTGCATGCAGTTATATCACAAAACTATAAGCCAACAGAGATGTTCTGATGCTTTATGGGTTGATGCATTGTGGGATATACCTCTATATCAAGCACAGTGATAACACCCGGTTGCTGGACATCGGCGTGAGGAGGGGAGGGAGACTGCGAGGTGCTCCGTCCCCCGGAGAGGCTGTGCGCTACGCTCTCGCCAAGCCCCCGCAGCCCTTTGCTGAGGGACTTCGCTGCATGCAGGACAGTTGCTGTGTAACTTGTCACACCTTCCCCTTTTAAATATAAAATTTAACCTTAAACCGACTTCTAAGAGGAATTCTCTAGTCGATAAGCTTTTTATTTATTATGATCTAACACTTGCTCTCAATTTTACAACGACACTTGAGCTGATGAAGAATGCTAAGCCAGAATACCCTAGCTCTTATATGTTGACAGCCGGTAGACAGCAAGGCTGTTATGGCGACAAAAAAACATCATATAAGTAACGACCGATGGAATTGAGGTATCTTAGAATGGAAACAGTGTTTGGGCAACCAGCACGGAATGACCCTTGACCAGATGAAGTGACGATCAACTAAAGGCGGCTGCCAGCATTTGGATAAGTCAAGCCAAAGACCAGGCTAAGTGGCGTTGTATGAGGGAGGCCCATGTCCAACAGTGAACTGCTGTGGCAGATGATCTCCACAAACGTGGTGATTAACTAATATCATGCAAGCGTGATTGAATGTAGATGCTATGTAAATAATGCAGGGTGCGCGGTATCACGTACGGTGTTGCAAGCAGACATTGGTACAAGATCGAACTGTCCGCAGCAAGGTCAGCACACAATTACCCAAACTTCACTACTTAGTACAAACAGCACAAAAGAAATGTTATTTCCAACCGTAATTACTATCGTTGAAAAACAATAAATAATAATTTCATTTATAATTATTAATTAATGAACTATATAGAGAAAAACAGAGCAATTTTTATGAACAACTACTACGCGTAAGGGAGGCTGAGGCGCTTTTAGTCAACTGAATGGACGCTAAAAAAATGGGAACACGTGGTGATTTTTGTAAGTTTCAGTTGCCCGAGACCGTCTAGGTAGGTACCACCGCAGCTCTTATTTCTGCCGAAAAACAGCAGTGTGGACACATCACTGCGTTCCGGTTTGAAGAGCACTGTAGCTAGTGAAATTACTAAGACGATGAGCTTAACGTAAAAAATTATAATAACGTGATTGCAACCGGTTATCAAGTGATCTCGAAATTTCTTTAAAAATAATAATTATAAGTAGAGTAAAGTTGTCATGTATTTTCGTATAATCAAAACAAAGGATAACGTTTATTCATTTTGAAACTAAAAAAGTCCATATCAATTAAGCCTTTCACAAGTCCAAGTCATATATCGCACGGTACATATTAATCGCAGTATCGCCTCGAAGTTCAAAACGAGAATAAATCATCACCTTGCCTAACTCCTATGTGGTCGTCGACTTCCCATTCTAGAAATTTCTATAGAACCTCATTTTCTGATGCAATTATTAGAGATGACTTATTGTTTTAATCGAAACTCGCCGCCGAATACCTGACTCACTATACGTCGCTTTCTTTATTTTTCTCAAATGTTCTAGAACTACATTCGGCTGTGATAATTATTGTAACAATAGCTCACATAAATACACAACTTACACAACTTTTATTATCTTGAACGTATGACTAAAAAAATAACCCACTATATTTCGTAGATGCCCATTTAACTTACAAACATTTATTGTTTTGTCCATTTACTAAAATTTGCTTTTAATTGATAGTATAACTGCCTCCATGCGGCGCAGTGGTTAAACGCAAGCCTCACAAGACAGTATAGGTTAGTTCGATACCGGGGCCACAAGTAGAGTACGGTTGATAAGATGTTATCGAATCCTTCCGTTAGCTACCATCCTCATATTATGAATCTGGCGCCATAACATCATAGCTGTATTCAGAGCCAGATTATTCTGGGCGAGCATGCTTCACCACCCTCCAAATCTCTTTTTCTTTTAACACAACGTAAAGTTGAAGCAAAGTGTTTGCTCATTGTATACAGATTTATACAGACATTATATACAGATAAAAAAAGTTTAAATTTAGCATAAGTGCAAACAATGACCAAGGTCTGAAAACTAGCATATTTTACACAAGCAAGCTTTCTCGCATACGTATACTTTTTGTTGTATTTATTTATTTGTGAAATGAATTAACGTCTTATAAATATATAATATAACAGTATTTTGTAATTTGGTGTAATCCAAGATTCGCTATAAAAGATCAAATACCTTCACATCCTCCATTGCTCCTTTTAGACTGATTTAATTTCTTATCAGCGTAAGCGAGCCAGCGATCTCCAAGTGCTAGCGGATTTATCGGCGAACTATTACCCAATGGACATGGACAAGGGTAGCAGGTGGTAATGGCCAGCCGGTCCTCAAGAGTCGCCGCATCGAATACAGCGAAACGTTCAGAAAATGATACCACCACAGAGCGTTTATTAGCAAGCACGTCGAGGATTGGGTTCTTGAATTTTATGCTTTTCACCTAAAGAGAAAGTTTAAAATAAAATCAAAGGACACTGGTAGGTCTTTAGGCAGTGTAAGTAAATAGTCTTTTTTTTGGATCAGCTAACTTCTTAGTAGTTCATAGGAGTAGTCACAGTTGATTGAGAAACGATTCAGTCTTATCAACGCGCCCAGATCATCATCACCATTATAGTAGCCAAATAACTATTATTATTATAATCAATTTATCATATCCTATCCTTTAAAGTAGTAAATGTGTAGAGTAGATAACAGGCAACCTCTGATAAGGAACAGACTAAACATAGTGTTGTAACCGTAGACGGCTCCTTTGGTGATAAAACTTATAAACAAACCCACAAAAATAACATGGCGTGTTTTCATTTGATAATAAAAACTAAAAACATCGTACGATAGATTGTTAGTGATGCTAATTGATTTTTATTATACAACGAATAAAAACATTACCTTATGTTAAAATGCCTGTACCAAAAATTCTTATACATTCAAATGTGAAGATTATATTCTAAATATATACATAGTGAATATTATTCAGGTTCACATTTCAGATTAAGAACATCTAGCAAGTTTTTTTATTCCATGAGGCATCAGCAGAATGTAAACCTAATGATGTAATATGCTTTTACAATAATATAGCCCTGACTAGTATAATATACTGCACCAATGTGCATGTCGATTTGAGATAAAATCTTAAACCTCATTACTCTAAAAATTTACTAGCTATATAACACTTAGACACACAAAGAGGCCTACAGTAATGTTTCCTCATAACTGTTTCGCAGTAGAAATAAGCTCTGCAAGGGTACCTATATTTACGGTGTCCAGCAAAAGAGACCCAGTACTGGTACAATGTTTATATATTGGTCAATATTTCACTTTTGTTATAATTACCTAGCATTATGAACAATAACAAGAAATTTTAAATTTTGAAACTAATATTTTATTATATCTTACCTGTTCACCTCCTCTTATAGAAATGAAACTGAGTGAACAAAATGTAGGACCCGGGCTTGCAGAATCACAAAGAGCGATGAGGGGCCGTTTCGACGCAAAGCAGTCGCCGTGCTGCGGAGTCGGCAGTATACGGAGCACCCTCACTGTGCCTTGTCTCCATGAAAGTACTTCTTGGGCTTCACCAGAGTTCGGTATCAACCATACTTGTACCCCGGAACCATAACCCAATATTAATAACAATGGTGAAGTATCCTTATCACTGTCACCTTCTGGTGTCGGTTCATTAATATCTGCGGTCTCGAACCTAATAGAATTGTAATTATATAAATATTAGCTTATGTTAATTTAATAATAAAAGAAATGTATACTGTTTACTGATATATAATATAACTGATAAAGTATGAATCCCAATCTGATGTGGGAATCTTTAGGGGAAGCCTTTGTTCTGCAGTGGACATCCATTGGCTGATGATGTTGTTGATATCATATTAAGTATTAATTTACAACATCAGCTTTTAGACATTTAGATAAGATTATATTGTCATTACCTTGCCCACTGTATAACATCTTTAGGGTCAATATTGGATGAGGACGAGAGAGTGACATCGTTAATGAAGCCTGAGACTGCATCTATTATGCCTCGGTCGCTGGGTGGCTGCGAAGGTACTGTGAGAGGCCCCCCAGAGCGAACGTGCCGCGGTGAATCCGCTGACATGATGAACCAGGACCTTTATCATCAAATCTAAATTTTTACTTTAAACAATGATAGCATGCATTAATTTAATAAGCTAATTTAGAAGAAAAAGTTAAGTTTTTAGTAATACAATTCTTCAGAACATTACAAAAATTCAGAAATATTCAGATTACAAAGAAATAACAGTTTAAACTTAATTATATTTAAACATTTATGACAAAAAATTGTTTGTAATAATTAAAAACATAAACCATAAAAACTGATATGTTTCTTAAAAAGTATTTTACCATTTAGATATTAAATTGGTCATTACTTTTGTTCTATCTCTAAGAAAATTAAATGATGTATATTTAATGTATGCATAAAATGATAAAATTAAAATAATGAATGGCTTTTAAATAAATAGAAGAATGAAACTACAAATTTCTGTGTTGATAATTTAAAAGAAAAGATTATAAATACAACAACATTATTAATGAAAAAACAAAATTAAACTAATTATATATTTACAATGATATATACTAAAATAAAACCGAATGTTGCAAAATGAGGTTTCTTTATAATCATTATAATTTTATTTCATAACATTATTTTAAGAAAATTATTGAGCAACAGTATTTGTAAGTCATTATTTATAACAAACAAAATAATTTTACTCAACCTTATATGTGAATGTGTGTGTTATCTTTGTGCAAAAACGTCAGCCTGTAACATATTATAATAGAAAAATAAAGCGTATCAATGTACAGTCCCGTCATCGATAATAATTATATTTTCGCTTAATGCATGGAAAACTGAACGAAATGTTTTTAAAATTACATAATAAAAATTAAATTTTCCTTTTAATATTTCTTATAGAATTATATGCTATTCCACATTTCTTCGAAAAGTTTACTAATTACCAATTATTGAAAATGAATTTAGGACTAAGTTGTTTTAGTACCGTGTCTTAAGGCCACTGCAGGACAAAGGAAATCGATGGACGCTCGCTTCAATATAAAATTTACACTCATAATCTCGACTTCATTGTATGTGTAAAACATCAATCATTAACAAACAAAATTAAAAGATCTCTTACCGTATTTACTAGGATAAATCTCATTTTAGATCCATGTTTGCGAGACAATATTATTGCGTAGTTTAACTGGCGATTGAAAACAATGACGTCACGGAAAACAAAAATACTAATACACGAGTCTCAAACCGTGTTATTTTTAGTTTAGTTCTAAATTAATTAATTATTACGAATTGCTATTATATTTTATTTCGAAAAAACACAAGAAACGCTTTTGACAATCCCTAACGCCCACACTATATATTCGATGGTGTGTGTACTTTGTGTATAGATGTAAGGGTAACAAAAATAACACGACCAGCTGTAGCACGACTACAAATGAATAAATTACGTACGTATATACATGCTCATTTGTTTTTAATAGAAACAGAACGTATAATAGCGCCATCTCTGTGCAAATGACGTAAATTGTAAGTCAATGTATCTTTAATATTTGTTTTATTAACATTCATTGTTCTATTATTTAGAATAATATTAAAATAAAAATAAAACAAGTTATTCACACTACCAATGTATATATATACACATTGGTAGTGTGAATAATTTATTATCAGACTAAATAAAAAAGTATTTAAAACTCACAAAAAAAAAATTGTGTAGCGTTATTAATTTAACATACTCTTTCGAATGCCTAATAGTAATTAAAAAAAAACATTAACAGTCTTGGTAATGGTATGTACCATAAATAAGCAGCAAATGAAAATAATGAACGAAGGATTAAATATAATCTGTGGACTGCCTTTTTAGTTTGGGTTATTGCTTACAGTAAAATGAAGCTCAACGAAAACTGTTTGATTTTATTTTTATTTGTACTTGGCAAACCGTTACTGTTAGCATTTAGTTTTAATAAAACAAAAACGGATATAAATAACATATTGTTCATATTTATTGACGACTTACGCCATCTAGATGACAAAAAAGTTAATCTACCTAATATTGAAAAATTGGCGGCAAAATCGACGAATTTCAAAAATTCATTCGCTCAGGTACTTATTACAAATATAAAGGTTAAAGGAAACTGTAATTGTAATAAAAGTAATAATATTTTTCTTACCTCAGCAAGCGTTATGCGCTCCGAGTAGAAACTCCATATTAACTGGACGCCGACCCGACGCATTGCATCTTTATGATTTCTACAGTTACTGGCGACATGCTGTAGGCAACTTTACAACACTTCCACAACTATTTAAAGAAAATGGTTACAACACGTTCTCCATGGGAAAAGTCTTTCATCCAGGCGAAAGTTCAAATTACAGCGACGATTATCCTTACAGTTGGACAGTGTTACCATATCATCCCCCGTCTGAAATGTATAAAAATGCTGCTTTATGCAAAGACATAGTAACAAAACAGTTACAGAGAAATCTTTTATGTCCCGTCAAGGTCAGTGAGCAGCCTGATAAAACTTTGCCAGATTTACAAACATTAAAACATGCTGTGAAAGTTTTAAAAGAAAATGCAGATAAACCGTTCTTACTCGCTGTCGGTTTCCACAAGCCACATATACCTTTAAAATTTCCTAAACATTATTTAGGTAGGTAAAATAGGGTTTCCAAAATATCCAGTCCATATTAATGTCCAGATTTGATAAAATAAAATGGTAAATGACACAATTTTTTCCGTTTAACTCTCCACTAATCTATATATCATACATCAGTAAAGTCATTTAAGAAAAATTGTTTCACAAGGTAATTATTGAAATTTGTAACAAGTTGTTTCTTACAGAAAGAGTTCCAATAGAAAACATAGAACCCCCGAATTACCCTAAAAGGCCCGCAAAAATGCCGCTAGTGGCTTGGCACCCATGGAACGACGTCCGGAAAAGAGACGACATAAAAAGACTTAACATATCATACCCAATGGGGACTATGCCATTTGACTGGACCATTAAAATAAAACAAAGCTACTATGCTGCCGCCGTTTATATCGACGATCTAGTCGGGAAACTTATAAGTTCAACAAATACAAATAACACCATTGTTGTTTTAACAAGCGATCATGGTCTGTATGGATGAAATCTATAAATTAATGTTTCTTTTAGAATAAAAATATACATTCAATGTATACGTAAATAGTATGATCTACAGACTGCTTAAATACTATCGCCATACCACATACCACGAAGCGAAGAGACAAGCTCGACATTTACAAAGTGATAAACGATACCTTTTAAATTTCCTAATAAAAACTATATACGATAAAAACAATAGGCACTTACATCGATACATAGCCAATTGTGTTTGTCAGTGCCATTAGCCATAACGCTATTCAAACCTAAACAAAGTAATGTTTTCATACTATATGTTAAGCCGCAGAAATAGGTGCTGCTGTGCAAGCTAATGATCCTTGGCAAAAGGTCTATCACAAGTATAAATACACCGCGTAGTCTTTGTAGGACTGGAAAAATCTGTGCAAAAAATCACTATTTTTTAATTTCTAATCCGCATTTCAACTGCCAGAATATTGCAGTATTTTTTATCAAAAATTATAATTAATATCAGTATTTTGCCTGTTTACAGGATGGTCGCTGGGTGAAAATGGCCTCTGGGCTAAATACAGTAACGTTGATGTGGCCTTAAAAGTACCGCTACTTATCTATATACCGGGTGCGCCGCCAAACGTTATTGAATCGCCTGTAGAATTGATCGACATATTCCCCACATTGGCTGACCTTGCTGGTATACACGGTATACCAAAATGTAGCAATACACAAGACAAATCCAAAATGTGCTTCGAGGGAAAAAGTTTAATTCCGCTGATAGAGAGTAAAAAAGAAATTAAAGCATTTGCTTTAAGTCAATATCCCCGACCCTCTTGCAAACCTCGAAGAAATTCCGACTCGCCTCGGTTAAGAGATATTACAATAATGGGTTACAGTATCAGAACGCTACGATATCGCTATACGGAGTGGATATCCTTCAACAGCACATCCTTCACGAGAGATTGGAGTAAAATTTACGGTGCTGAGTTATATGATCACTTATTCGATCCAGAAGAATCCAATAACGTCTACAAAGAACGTAAATATAAACATAAAAGAAATAAATTGTCTAAATTATTAAGAGAACAAATTAAAAAGTAATAAAAAGTAGAAATGTCGATAACAAGGACACAGAAGAACAGATTTCGAATTATAAATCACAATATTTTTTTTTATTAATAATTTCCATTTTATTTTGTATATGTTAAATATAATGTATTTTTTTAACTGTGTTTTACATTGTTTATGAAGGCCATAAATAACATATTTCCAAAAAGTTTTTAATTCACAATGGCAACACTTAACTTTATCCTGATTAGTGATTGCAAGCAAGCTTCACCAAGCCTCAAATTTGCTCATACTGTGGCTGTAGAAGCGCGCTCATTCGGAATATATTAAGCAATGACTTTTTTATATATGGAACTAAAAATATCTTACATTCGCTTATATCTATTACTCATATGACTACATCTCCTCAAAAAAATTATGTTGTAAGAAAATCAAGTAGAAATATAGTTTTTAGCTTGCAAATATTTGTTGTATGACAATGAGGAGTAAGATGGTGAAGAGTGCTCGCACAGATTACTTTAGCTCTCATATATTTACAGACGACACAGCAATACATTATTTTTCATTATGGCGGCAGATTTCGTTTATAAGGGTGGTAGCTAGCCTGGCGAGTTCGCAAAAATCTAACCACCAAGAAAAAACACTACAAATAGACCTAAAATCGAATCCTTGCACCCCGAAGGCATGCAAACTAGCAAATTCCATATTAATTATGTTGTAATGAGGTCAAATACATAAAACAAAAAACAGTTTTTTTTAATCAAAATAAAGTGTCAAAAACCTTTAACATTATAATTAACTGTACACAAATAATTAAATCACTAATCTGTCAACTGTGAAAGTTTTAACATATACATATATATCACGCCTCGTTCCCAATGGGGTAGGCAGAGACCACCTCTCTCCACCTGCTACGATCCTGGCACACCTCTCTCGCTTCTTAAGTAACTTCCATAAGCGTCTTCATGCGTGCTCGTAGGTTGCGAGTGCTTTTGACCCGGCCTTTCTTTAGGAGATCTCCGATTTGATCGGAATATGTCCTCCTAGGTCGACCTGCATCGATTTTTCTAATCATTCTTACCTTGTATATCTCTTTCGTTAATATTCTTTCATCCATTCTTTCGACATGGCCGAACCATCTAAACATCCCTTTCTCTATCCTTGTCACTACATCTTCAACCACGATGCACCGCTTTTTTATTACACTGTTCCTCACTTTGTCCATCAGTTTCACTCCAGTTATACTGTTCAGGCTTCTCATCTTCACAGCATTAATCCTACTTTCATGTTTCCTCTGCCATACCCAACATTTACCATCCCCATTACTATACATCAGTGTGGGGACCAACATGCCTCTATGCACAGCCAGTCGTGCTCTTTGTGATACGTTCCGGCTGTTCATAAAGTTATGAAGTGCCCCAATGACTTGATTCCCTTTTAAAACTCTTCTTTCAATATCACCATCACACTTGCCACCTCTCGTAAACTGTGAGCAAAGATATACAAATTCTTTTACTTGTTCCACTTTTTGTCCCTCAATCATAAAGTTACAGTTTGTCATACATTCTTCTGTTTCAAAAACCATTACTTTCGTCTTGCTTACATTCACTTTCATTCCTTTGCTTGTTAAAACACCATGTACCATGTCAACCATCGCTTGCAACTCCCTCTCCGATGAAGATAATAAAACTTGATCATCGACGTATAGGAGGCACTTGACGGTCAACTCATTCATTCTTAGTCTATACTCACTATCTTTCAAGCAATTGTCTAAAAATAGGTTAAACAGCCACGGCAAGGCCACAGTTCCCTGTCTAACATCCTTCTGGATGCTAAACCAGTCTGAGTAAGCTCCGTTTATCCTGACACAAACACTAGAACCCTCATAAAGTGATTTCAATGCTCGTATCAGCGTGCTGTTAACCTCATAAGCAGACAATATGGATCACAATTCATTCCTCACCACTCTGTCATTGGCTTTTTCCAAATCTACGAAAGCGCAATAGACCTTTTGGCTATGTGCCAAACATTTTTCGGTTATGCTACTACGTAAGGAAAAGACCTGGTCCATGCATCCCATTCCACTTCTAAATCCTGCTTGTACGTGCCAAATTTTCTCTTCAGTTTCATTCATCACTCTTTTAATCAGTATCTTTGCATACAGTTTGCCGACGACGCTCAGTAAGCTAATGCCACGATAGTTTTTAGTCTTGCTGTGACCCTTTTCCTTTACATACTGGAACGATTACGGCTTTGCACCAGTCATCTGGCACTTTGCCGCTCCTCCAACAAAAGTTGAAAAGGTAGTACAGCTGACTAGCTACCACGCCCTGTCCAGCTCTCAGCATCTCGACCGTAATCCTATCATATTCTGCAGCCTTACCCAACTTCATACTATTCATTGCATCTAAAATCTCTTTCATACTAATATTACTTTCATCCCCACTCTCAGTTTAACCCCTACCGGGGTTTGGCACGTGCATATCCTCTTTCTCGAATAAACTTTCAAAATATTCCTTCCACTTCTTTAGGATATATTCTTCACCTGCCACAAAGCTTCCATCCTGGTTCCTGATTTTGCCATGTGAGCGTGTATTATTAGCGCTGGCTATACTTATGGACTTCCAGAAGAACTTAATGTTCGTCCGGAAGTCATCAGATAACCTTCTTTCAAATTCATTTTCTTTCTTTCCACCATTTCCTTTGTTACGGTCTTACGTCTTTTATACTCATTCTTCGCAGTTTGTACATCCTCTATCGTTACCTTGTCCATTCTATGATTGGCTTTTGCTGCCAACCAATCCTGCCATGCTTTCCTCTTTTCAGACACCGCCTTCCGAATTTTTGCACTTACAGTCTTCAACATACTTTCTTTTCTACTCTTACTCACACCACCTACATCAATGGCCGCATTCACAACTCCATCCTTGATCGACTTCCATAACTCTTCAACCTCACACATTTCTTCTAATCTGTCAAACTTATCAATCAATTTACTCTTATATTATACTTCTCTCTCATTTCATCATCTTGCAAAACCTCGACTTTCACTCTTTCTAGTACACTAATGGGTATCCCGAACATGATGCCGCCATCGCCTAAAGATACCCCTTATTCGGCACAACACCAGGAAGTGATCAGTGTCGATGGCAGTGCCACGGTACACCCTGGTGTCTAGCACTTTCTTTCTCAATCTCTTATCGACCATTAAAAAATCAATCATACTTTCCTGGTTTCCTTCTTTTCTTGTGTACCTGTGGATCTTTTTGTGGTCAAACATTGTGTTTGTTACCACAAGATTCCACTCCAAGCAGACCTCAAGCAAATTCTTTTCATTTTCATTCACTCTTTCATCACCGAATTTCCCTAACACAGTTTCATATCCATCACGCTGCACTCCAACCCATCCATTAAAATCTCCAAGCATTACAATTCTTTCATTACGCTTACATTCATTCAGAACATCTTTCAGACTATGCCAAAACTCTTCCCTTTCGGTTTGGGCTCTCGAGGACCGGTTCCATCCCGTATCTTGTGGAGCATATACCCCTAGAATGAAGATGCGGGTAAGGCCAACCTTCAACCTCACCCACATGAGTCAAGGACTCACACAACCAAATTCAGTCACACATTAGTTCATTCTAGCAGAAAGCAGCACACCAACTCCTTGACAGCCTCTGCTGGTTTCAGGGACTCCTGACCAGTAGGCTGTGTAAGGTCCATTTATGGTGGTGTCGCATCCTTTCCGCTTAGTTTCATTCACACATAGAATATCAATTCTTCTTTCCCTCATCATCTCACATATATTATCAATTTTATCTTTCATTCCTCCTCTAACATTCAAAGTAGCAAAGTGGCTATCGGCAGCCCACTTTTCGCTCCCCCGGGAGAGGAGACGTGACGGGTTGCGAACCACGTCGCCGTTTAACATATATACAAAATTATGTATATTATATAAAAAATTTAAATTAATTATATAACTATTTAGTATATAAATAATATTTATTAAAACATAATTTGGTAATAATAAAAATAATGCTTAAGAAAAACAGTAACTGTACTCTGATTATTTTTTTTATTAATGTCATATCATAATTATTCCGAGAAACTAGCTTGTGTTGAAGTAAAAAATTAAATTAATTATTGTATCTTTAAACAATCTTTATGGATATGCATTTTGTATATTTTTTGGATAAATATAAAATATTATTGTTTATTAATCCTTCATAGTTTAAAGCAAACGAATACGAAATTAACATTTTGAAATAAAAAAACTTTAAATTACTATGGACTTTAGTGATTTTTGGAACATAGAAATAATAAAGCAGGTATTCTAGTTGGTCATATAAAAAAAATTAAGCAGTTTCAATATTTATGAACTGAACGCTTTTTGTATTAATTCCGAATTGAATTTGGGGTTACAAAATTACACAGTGTTGCCAAATATTTAAATTAGTGATGAAAAGGGTGGTTGTTTGGCTGGACACCAGTAATGTGGCAAACCAGGAAACTTTCAGTTCTGAAAACTAGGTTTTTATTCTGGAGAAAAAATTTGTATATGTTTTTACATGTTGCATTATTCATTATTGTTGTAATAATTTGTAAGGTTTTAATTTAAACATTTATCACAAAAGTAAAAATATCATAAGATAATTAAAATTTTTTGTAGGGTAGTTTATGAATTTTTGTAACTTTTTAATTGAAATAAAATGAAGTAGCTCGCTGGCCCAATGGTTAGAGCGTCCGGCCTTCGTTCCGAAGGTCGCGGGTTCGAATCTCGACATGTACCAATGACTTTAATATTTAAGTTATGTACATTTAGTTACGGGACTTTAGTTACAACAGCGAAATACAAACGGTGAAGGAAAATATCGTGAAGAAACCTGCACATGACTTAGAATTTATTCTAGTGTATGTGAAGTCACCAACCCGCATTGGGCCAACATGGTGACTATGGACCTATCGCCGTCATATTTAGGGTAGGCCTGTCCCCCAGCAGTGGGGACGTAAGTTGGCTGTTGTGAATGAAAAAGCTGTTATATTATTACGAGTCATTTCATTATTATTTAAAAAGCATTCATTGCTGTTTGATGAAATTGATTTTAGGAAATGATCAAACTTTGGAACATTGGATATCCAGTGAAAAATGGAGTTTTCACTCAGTGTACGGTGTGTGAGTTTATATCGAATTGACCGTCTACCATTCATCTCTAATTTAAATTACTGAAATTTGTTTAACTTTTTAACCTATTAACATCACACGAGACTTCTTTTTTCTTCCGGGAATGGTTTTCTAGATTTCTCCTCCATTTCGATTTGTTTGAATCTGGCATACAAAGCACTACTGCCTAAGACTATCAGATTAGATGACCACCACAGAGCATTTTTGGATTCATTGTACCACTGCGTTGCCAACACTGTTTGAGCGCATGCTTTGGCGGTTCCTGATATATTGTGTGTTAGAGGAGATGTGACCTGAAAAAGAAATAACATTTCAATATTAAACTTGATCATAAACATTAAGAAACTGTCAACAGTGTGTATTATATACTTTTACAAAATAAAGAGGAACAATAATTGTGTCACTGCAGTCTACTATATCAGTTCATTGTTCCTTTAATTGTTTCTAAATGTCTTCTTAAACTTATCACTTTATAAAGATACCACTTGAGTTGTTTTATTTAGCCATGAATATAAGAATATGTAAAACAGTAGGATATTTATTTACACTGCACAACATGGTGCCCATATTTAGACATTCCTATCCTGTTGAATTCATTACCATACTATAGTATGTAGCTACAACATCCTTTAAACCAGAAGAATTTATATATAATTTTTTTTATGATATATTTGCATGCTTCTGTAGAACAGAATGCTCAAAAGCAAAGGTTTCTATTACTAGACACTCTTGTTTACTTTAAAACAACAACAGTCTATTTCATGGTACAGGCATGGAGGCAGAAATATTGTTATTCAATAGTTAATAGAATTATATTATATTGTACTGATGTACAAAAGGCCAATTTTTTTTTATAAAATCACCCTTAAACCTTATTAAAACAAATGTATACCTTAATTTGCAATGAAGTAACGTATCCAATAGCAAATCCGCATATTCCGCCAATAACCATTTGCATCCAGAAATATTTACTTGTGAAGTTGTCGTACTGCAACAGTACCCCAACTTCACCATTAATAACAATGAGGGGCAGGAACAATATGATTGAGTACGCGTTGTTGTAGTAAGACAGTAGCCACACTTCTTGATTGACACTCGGCAACACTTTCTTAGTGAATATCGAGTAGAGTGATAGCATGAAGGAGCCAATAACTCCATAAATCGTCCCCACTAAAGAAAACGAACCTGAAATATAAAAGTAGAGCTGTGAATTCGTACCACATTATAAAAAGGAACACTTTCATATTGATACTACAACAGGACTGAATTAAACGTAATTCGATCATTGACTGTAATATGTTTATTGAAGATAAAAAATAAAACATTAAGATAAAAAAACCTTTTATTATTAATATCGTACAATGAATGTACTGCATGAACACAAACAACAAGTAGTGTTATGGGCAAAATGAATCACTAACTATTCATATATATGATAAGTTAGACTATTTGGGTATAACTTGTGGCTTACCACAAAATTCACAGTGGAAAAAAGTATTACTATTTAAACATTTGGTATTTAAGCAATGGATGTCTATCGGCTGATGATGATGACATTTAAGGCTTAATTTTTAAAGTAAAGGTAATTGTTCTGAGTTAATAAAGTATAATTAATTTATTTATTGCAATTTTGTTCCACATAATGATAAAAACAGGACATTCACTTTAGCAATACCTTGCTGCCCCCTCATAACAATATGGCGCAAGTTAGGATGTTAGACACCATATATGCATTGTGATCAATGAATGGAGCAGTAAGATATTAAATATTTACCCCAAAAATTTTACTAGCTATGGAATTCTTGCAACATTATCACTGGATAGTTTGCACAATAATTATATGTACATATGAAATTTTTTATGCACCTATAATAGTGAAAAGAAGTGCAGTGTTAAACTAATAACTTTATGTATCCATCAGACTACAGTTTTAAAAGATAATAAAAAAGATAATCAAATATTGTAAAATATTTAAAACCATTAATAAATGAAAATAATTGCTGCCTTATTTTACAGAGATCTGGTAAGAGGTGTATGGATTGGCTAAGGCTACTGTGTTTTAATAAATTGATACTATTTAAATTTCAGAACAAAAACAATCTTTAAAGTTCTTCCATCAAGTGAAACAAAGCATACATTAATAAGTTAATTAAGTAACATTCTGTGTGATTGATTAAAACTGTGTATTACCTAATAAATTCTCCTGGTCCACTCCCAAGTAGAAACCAAATATTATAATGACACAGCAAATTACACATCGCAAGGATGTTGTCTGCCTCAAAAGTATCCAGCTGAATAAGACATTGAATACTGTAGTCAGTGATCTTCCAATATAATAAAATGCTACACCTACATACTTCAGACACATGTTGTTTGTCGCTATCATTAATGTAAACATTATTGATAAAGGGATTACCTGAAAGTTTATAACGACTAATCAAAATCAAAAGACTTACTTAGAATATGTCTTGGAAAATTTTTACATTAAACCAAGTAATGTGATATGCAAGATGTTCACCTGTTGATAAGAGATATGCTAGCCCATGTTACTGTAGTGTTATTTAGTTAATGTTTAATGAATACATTACACTTGTTACTCTGAAACATAGGGTATTATTGTCCCCAGTAACACAAAATAGAATAAAACAATTTGGCACACAACTATTTGATGGCAGCCAGAGTTTTGACAACAAAGTTCTTCCACCTGATATTTAATATCAATAACAAAATCATTTGTTTATTAAAATAAAAGTATGTCCTCTTCTCAATAAAATTTTTGTTGGAATATAAAAATTCCATTCATATTTATACACTATCTACATTAACTGCAAGTGTCTTTTACTAATACATCAATTATTGTTAACACATTTCTTGTCCAATTAAAATAAATATTTAAAACTATTAAAGTAGAAGGCAAATTTGAGAAACATACTGATGATAAAGATTAAAAAATCTAAAATCATGTTACTGTTAAAAAAATATCAAACCTAGGTACTTTCACAATTAAAAATAACAGAAATAGAGTAATCGATGTATATCTTCTGATAATTACTTATCTTTCCATTATCAGGCACCAGTCTATATTTTTATCAAATTATTGATGAAAATGGTTTATAAGCATTGATACCTGTTGCTAATATTTTCCACTTCAGGTTATGTACATTATGTCAATGAATCAATAAAAAACATAGCTTTACCTTTCTAATGACATCTAAACTCCATGGGGATCCTTTTGGAAAATTAAACACACCAGGTATTCCTCCAGTTCTACTCATCGTAAAACATATAGTAAATGATACTACACATTGAAACCATGTTATAAACAGTGGTGCTTCCAATGATACTGAATCACTGCTTAAAAGTGTCTTATTAACAAATACTGTTGCAATTGAAACAATCCTAAAAAAAACATATGTATACATCACAGAACAGAAATGTAGGTATTACAAATAAGTTTAGTTTAGATTATGAGTGCTAATTGAATGGCAAAACCACATTTGTTAAATATATTTAACATAAAAACACGTTTTTTTTTCGATTACCGGCATTATTTTTGCAGCACGTATACCTAAATTATTGCATCTCTAATTGCACTGATTACTGGTTATAAGTAAAGAGAAGTAAATACAAAATATAATAAGTTAAAAAAAACTTACCAATAACAAGACACAACGATGAAAATTTTTATATATCTTGAACATAAATCACCTTGGTATTCCTTCATTATTTAAATAAAAATGATTACTACCTAATTATAATCTATTTAAATTATGGTTATGATTACGTCTTTATAAAAATATTAATAAATTAAGCGTTTTATATAAAAAATATAATTCATCTATGTACAAGTACAATTGTACTGTTTACATGTGTCAGTACACTTATGACGTTTATAAATTAACTGAAAAACAACTCAATAATTGTCACTGTCAACCTAAAGCGACACATTCTTACATTGATATGCGTATATTTCTTTATGCGAAAAATCATCCTATTATAAGAAATAGGGATATTTTTCAGATAATTTATGAGATTAAAACATATTCATACTTTTATTCAAGTTTATGTCTGTTAATTGTCATATATAAAAATTTTAACAAAAGTTTTTTTTACGTATACTTAACATTTTGGTGTGTGTTATGAACTCCATCAATTTTATCACTCATATCTACAAAATTTATTTAATTCAAAATTAAAATAATAAAACCAATTAATTTCTGCGTAAATAATTACGTGCTTACTTATAACAATCCAATTCGATTGATGTCTCGTACCGGCTCGATACGACTTTTGACCGCGTTGGAAAGCTGACGTCAGTCACTAGTCAGTGATTTGATTTTATTTATTTCGATTGAACGTACAGTTGCAATTAAGACGGCTAGTCGAAAATTTTATCTTATAACATATCTTTTAGTTTACTTCTATTTTCTGAAGTATGGAATCCTCTACTGATATGAAGCCTCCGGAATCCGCGAGTGCCTCGCCGAGTAATATCTTTTTTGAAATTATATATAGTCCAGTTAATTTACTCTTGACTGTGATTATAATAGTGTTCGTGTATAAAATATATAGAAGCAGGGTTAATAAAGTTGTTACGGAATCACCGGAACTTCCAAAGCTTCGTAAAGATATGACTGTTGCTGAATTGCGGCAATATGACGGTACTCAACTCGATGGCAGAGTGCTCGTTGCGGTAAATGGTTGGATTTTCGACGTAACACGAGGACGCCGATTCTATGGTCCCGGTAAGTGGTCCTTTTATAAAACAGTACCTATAAGTAGGCAGTTACATGACAAAATATGTTAATTAGATCGGTGAACCGGCTATGCAACTGTTTATAAATAGAATTGAGTGAGTCAATAGTTATCACTGCTCGGTTTTGCTTGCTTGTTGTGCATTGCAGAAGTAATCATAGTTATTTTAAATACACAATAATTCTCTTTATTTTGATATTTATTTATAAATTGGAAAGTGATGTTACAATATCAAACTAAAGGTTTCACCATATTTAAGGTATCAAGACTTTTACTACTACAATGAAATTTTATTACAATACAATATAAAATTTGTTATAGAGCATTTCTAATGTTTTATTTATTTATGTTTATTGCTTTTAGTATGAAAAAGTATGTGTTTTTTCTTTTATTACAGAAAAGCAAATAATTTAAATAATAAACATATTTATTATATTTACAATCTGCATTGTTCAAAAGATGAAAAATAAATATGCCACATAAAAGACAATACATTATTATTCCAGAAAAAAAAAAAAATTAAACGAAAGGTCACCCTTGATTATCTATGTATCAATACAAGTGTCAATATAGTTTAATTGAAAAATCCATGTAAATAGGACACTTTCTCTCTTGTTATGTAATAGCTAATCTAAAACAAGTATTCTAGTGAATATTACCATATACAAACTTATTACACATAAAGCTTGTAGTGTGAACTTACTATCAGTAGTTTTATATCTGACCTCTGTCAATGTAAAGGTCTTCTTTCGTTGAAACACAGCAGCTATAAATTAAAACAGATCTAAGTCATCATATCTACTAAGAAATGAAATGTATTATGAAAATTAAGGCTTTTTTATTTTGCTTTACTACTTCCTTACTACACTAATAATCAATCTTTACAGGTGGTCCATATGCAGCATTTGGTGGAAAAGATGCATCAAGAGGTCTAGCAACATTCTCCGTGACATCATCAGACAAAGAATATGATGATCTTAGTGACCTAAACTCAATGGAAATGGACTCTGTTAAGGAATGGGAAGCACAATTTAGAGGTAAGCTAAATTTAAATTTCAAGGTGTGAAATGATTTCTCATTAACATTTTTAGTTATCCCTTCAAGTTCTAGCCGATTGTAACTTATAAATTTATGGATTGTTTTATAATGATGTTGTTTTTATTTTTTTTTATTAATTTGTAAATTTTATGATCATCTTGTAGTAACTAATTTATCATGTAGTATTCTTTTGATGCTGAATTAATATTACAAAAAAATCGACTTTTATTGTGTATCTGTGGATGACCCAAAAGCACTGAATATAATTTTTCTATATCACCAGTTGGAGTCCAGATCTATATTTCATGGCTGACAAAAATGTTATACATTAATAATGATGCATATTTCATTACATAATCCTTACACTAGTGGGAATATAATGTTTAAACATCTCATCTCATTGTTTGCACCGAGGTTACAGTTAAGTGATATTATGTACGAATACCTAATAGATGTTACATATAAAATAATAGAAGAGCTTGTTTCTAGCAATTATTAAAAAAAATATAAATTTAATGACTAGTCTACAAAAACAATCAAGGCATTCCCTATATTAACTAACAACTATGTAAAATATTAAGGAGTATTTTAATATTACCCCACTGTTTGTCAAATCAAGACCTTAACAAGCTGAATACAACTATAGTTATAGGTTTTAGTTGGTTTTCCATTGCTTTTACTTACTTTGAAAGCAAGGTCTTTAAAGATTAAATATAATTTTTTAATTTGCTTAATAACTTTTTTTATGGATTTCATTGAATAACTGAAGATATAAAGCATAACAGGTTACTTTTATTAATATAAATAAATTTTGATTTTGCCTTGAAAAGTCATAACCATTTAATCAATTGCTCAATTAGTTGGGAATTAAAGTAGTAAAAAACTTTAGTTGTTCTTTGTTATAAAAAAGTAAGTAACTCGCTGGCCTAATGGTTAGAGCGTGCGGCTTTCATTCCGAAGGTCGCGGGTTCGAACCTCGGCAGGTACCGATGACTTAATATTTAAGTTATGTACATTTGTGAACTTTAGTTACAACAGCGAGATACAAACGGTGAAGGAAAGCATCGCGAGGACACCCGCACACTAAAATCATCTTTATGTGTGTGGTGGTCTCAATAAAGTGGCAACAGGCTCGCCCCCTGTTACATGGGACCTAAACTGACCACATCTGGCGAAAATTGCCCTTTGGGTGACTTTCAACCTTTTTATAAGGACGATAGTAAGGGGCCACGTCTCAGATCGGTATGTCAACACTGGCAACATGCACGAGTGTCTCGAGTGTCTCGAAGACTCCTACTGGGAAAAAAGGAGTGATAATATATAAAAAAAAAACATTGAACAAAATGTAATGTATCTAGACTATTGAAAATCCATTCTTTGACTTATAAGCATACGGTTCAAAGTAATAAATACTGAATTCAGTTTCATCATAATGAGAGCTCGCTAGTGAGACTACGTTCATTAGTTCTTGCATATCAGATATCCTTCTGCCTTGAATTTTTTTTAAGTATGACAAATTTTCGAAAGCAGGTCATACGGCGACAACGCCATTCTCCAAAGATTATTATTATCTTTCTTTATTTAATGAAATATTTAATTGATATGTAAAAGAGCTGTACCTCGCCCGATTTGCTGGCTGTAACACACCCGCAACTTCCTTTGTAGAAGGAATGTTGTAAAAATAGTTTTTAGCTGCCCTCTAAATGGCAGAAGAAATACCTCTACCAAATTTTGTGTGTACGTCTAATAGTTTTGGAGATCTCGTTATGAATCAATAAATCTAGGATATCCTCCTATATACATATGTGTAGATACAGATGAGTTGGTTCGTATCTTCTTTTATAAAAGAAAGTTTCGTAATATTAGAGGTTTATTAGAAATGTATATACCTTTTAATTTTAAGCTAAGTATACAGGCATTTGATAAATATTTACATTTCTTATTTTCGATGCTTTTGCATGTTGCATTCCATCCCACGTACGTCGGTCAGGGCTTCGCAAAACATTTGCAACGACGCAGAATTCTGAAGGTCATCATTTACCGGTGTCAGGCGCATAAAGTTGTGATAAATAATATTTAGTCATTGTTCATTAAAAAAATCGTTTTTTATTTTTAATAGTAAATTCACGCCGAGATGTCGTCGAATGAGAAAAATTTTCCATTTAACATCTCAATATAATGTTATCAGAGGATACTGGAGGAAAGTCAAGATTATATAGGTTTCTTCTATAGTTTATAAATCTCTCGGTGATCATTCTCAGTACATTGCGAGGGGCCTCGGGATCTCTCTCAGGAAGTACCAGTATTCTCCTTCACTATTGAAAAAAGTCTCAGAGAGTGATTGCTCTTTCTAGCACCGCACTGTGCAGACAAACACCAGGACACTTCGTATGTGTCATCATTCCTGGAATCGCTTAGTGGGCTAAGAGTGACCTTGAAAACTCACTCACTCACTAAAAACAACATTTGCAACAAAATATAGGATATCCAACACTTGCTTGCATAAACATAGCATCAATACATGGTATTGTGGGAACCAAAGTCTGGAGTAGCATAAGATATTGTTGAACTGTAACCACAATTTTAGCATCCTAAGTGTTTTGCCAATGGGGCTGACATATTTCTAAGAGTAAAAAATGTCGCAAAAAAACATATCAAGACTCATTTACCGATGGCCCCACAGTAGGCTAGTCTGTTCTGTGGGGGTGCCTGTTACGTTTAGCTTGTAAGTATTATGAAGTTTTACAGCATTTATGTTTAATTTACACATAAACCAAACATAATATAAAAATAAGCTAAATTGTTTAGAAGCTTTTACGTTGAATCGTACGATAGAGAGTTTACCCATTTAGATATCCTAACTTTAGCATCTTTTAGCACGGCTTTATGTCAAATGAATTTACTACTTTGTGATGTATAGAAATATCGTTAAATTGACCCATCCATCTCGTCGTATATATACATAAAATGTTGGCTGATAAAATACAATATTTTAAAAATAGTACTGTTGGTTAGCAAATTTACACGTAGGCGGCCTTAATTACATGTAACAATTAAGAGTAACCGGCAATTGGTCTAAAAAAAAACAGGCTTGCCTGTTACCAGTAGTAATACTAATGATGAACTCTGCCAGAACAAAAACACAAATTTTGGGTAACTATATGTAGTGTAATTTTTTTTTTTCTTAGAAAAACTTTAAAATTTTGTAAAACAATTTTAGGGATTTTAGGGAGGTAAGGGGGAACGGTAACAACATCTTATCCGACCCAATTGTCAACCTCACCTGCGCGCGTTGGTTGTAGTTTTAAACAACCAACGGCGGTGGTCCACTACATCTGACCACCGCGGTACCTCCTGCTAGACAACAGACGAGGCTCTGGCGACCGAGCAATGGCGGTATAACCATACACCCATGTGGGTAACCATTTGGATGAGGCTACAGCGGCCTTGAAGTCGAAATAACTTCTTAAAAGTCTAATGCAGAAGGCAACGGGAGACCACTGCATAATATTATCCCTAGTAGTCAGTTATCCATGGAAAAGTCGAAGAATAGAATGGCCCCGAGTTCCTGGCGTCCCTTAAATGGGACAGGGGTGCGAAGAATCCCCAGGCGGAAAACAGAAGAAAAATCGTTAAGATTAGGAACATGGAATGTGAGAAGTTTGAAGAGTCCAGAAAAAGTCCACAATGTATGCAAAGAGATGAAACGTTTAAGAATCGACATATTAGGTATCAGTGATGTTAGATGGAGGGGAAATGGTAAATACCAGATAGATGAAGGCCACATTATGTACTACTCTGGCACCGATGACACCTCAAATAAATATGGAGTAGGAATTATTGTAAACACAAAATCCTTAAATACTACGTATAGCTTTTTACCCAACTCAAACCGTACCATGTTGCTTCAACTACAGGCCAAACCTAGAAATATCAACATTATTCAAGTGTATGCTCCCACCACTGATGGTACAGATCAAGAAGTTCAGGATTTCTATAGTGAAGTCGAACAGTTGCTTAAATTAACAAAAAATCATGAAGTTAATCTTGTCATGGGTGATATGAATGCTAAGGTAGGAAATGTGGAGGTACCAGGAGTTACAGGAAAGTTCGGTTTGGGTACAAGAAACGAAAGAGGAGAGACCTTTGTACAGTTTTGCCAAGAAAACGACCTAGTCGTAATGAATACCTTTTACCAACTACCACCGCGCAGATTATATACTTGGACATCACCACGACACAGCCCACAACACGTAATTAGGAATCAAATTGACTATATTACCATAAACAAACGTTTCAGAAACAGCATCAAAAACTCAAAAACGTATCCGGGAGCCGACGTTGGTTCGGACCATAACCCACTTATCGCTACAATATCGTGTAAGCTCAAGAAAATTAAGAAAAAGACATTAAATTATAGACCCGACATAACAAAATTCAATGACATTGATACTAAAGCTAAAATGAAGATGGAAATAAACAAATGGGCAGCAGAGACGATAACACAGGAAAATAGTTCACCTGAAGAAACATGGAGGTCACTAAAAGAAAAAATACTAGAGATTAATAGAGATTATCTAAGGAGAGACTGGTCACCTAAACAAGCGTGGATGACAGAGAAAATCTATAAACTCATGGAGGAAAGACGACTTTATAAACATACCAATGTCACGAAATATAAAGAGATACATCGTACAATACGAAGAGAAACTCGTTTTGCTCGTGAGTGTTGGTTCCGGCATAAATGTGAGTGTTTAGAAAATCTGTATGAAAAACATGATGCATTCAATCTACATAAAGAAATAAAAACCCTATTGGGTCACAAAACGCACACAAACCAACTTGTAGATGAACATCAGATCCCCATCTTAGATATATCTTTGAAAAAACAAAAATGGGAACAATATATAGCGTCTTTGTTTTGTGATAACAATCGCAGTAAAGAAGTAGCGTACACAACCACCGAAGGATACTCTATTATGCCGGAAGAGATTGTAAGAGCTCTGAGTAAGGCCAAGCGCGACAAATCACCGGGACCAGACAATATTAACATCGAAGTATTGAAGCTCATTGAGGAAGATAACATCAAGGTTCTAGTTAATTTCATGAATTCAATATATGACTCCGGTGAATTGCCTCATGATTGGTTGAAGTCAACGTTCGTCACTCTTCCAAAAAAAGCGAATGCGAAGAGATGCGAGGACTTCCGAACGATTAGCCTCATGAGCCAAGTGTTGAAGCTATTCCTCAGCATCATTCATGAACGTATAAGGACGAAGTGTGACGATCAACTTGGTGACAGCCAGTTTGGCTTTCGAGCGGGAGTGGGTACCAGAGAGGCTCTCTTTGCAATACAGGTTTTGGTTCAGAAGTGCAGAGACATGCAACAAGATGTTTTCATCTGCTTCATCGACTATGAAAAAGCCTTTGACAGAGTCCTACACGACCGCCTAATAGTACTTTTACATGACACCGGGTTAGATGACAGGGACATCCGAATAATACAGAACCTGTATTGGAACCAACGAGCTAATGTTCGAGTGGAAAATGACGTTACAGATGATGTCGAGATTAAGAGAGGAGTGCGACAAGGCTGTGTCCTGTCACCAATGCTGTTCAATTTGTACTCAGAAGCTATAATGTCAGAAGCATTACATGACCTAGACTGCGGAGTTAAAATAAATGGACGAAATATCAACAACCTTCGTTATGCTGATGACACAGTACTGATAGCATCCTCATTACAAGATCTCCAAAAGATTGTCGATCGAGTTAATCTGTGTAGCATGAAAGCGGGTCTAAAAATGAATGTTACAAAAACGAAGCTCATGGTTATATCTAGAAGAGAAGTTAAGGACGACTGCATAATAGTGAACGGTCAAAAGTTGGAGAGGGTGCGCAAATATAAATACTTGGGTACGTGGCTAAGTGAAGCCTGGGAAAGCGACCAAGAAATCAAAACACGTATCGAAGTAGCACGCAATGCATTCGAAAAAAATGCGCAAAATTTTATGCTGTCGCAACATCAAAATACCTTTGCGCCTCCGTCTACTAAAATGCTATATCTGGCCCATCCTTCTATACGGATGCGAGGCCTGGACAATAAAAGAAGACCTCAGAAAACGTATAGAAGCGTTCGAGATGTGGGCATATAGGCGCATGTTGGCCATAAGCTGGACTCAGAGAGTGACAAACGAGGAGGTTCTACGACGAGTCCACCAAAAAAGGGAACTTTTGCAGACCATCAAGGTGAGAAAAGTATCGTATCTCGGCCACGTGCTCAGGCATGACAGATATGATCTCCTCCAACTCATCTTGATGGGAAAAGTTGCCGGTAAAAGGAGTGTTGGTCGTAGAAAGAAATCATGGTTACGCAACATCCGAGAGTGGACGGGAACTGCGAGTGCCGCCCAACTATTTCGCCTCGCAAGAGACAGAGTTAAATTTGGAGAACTGACCGCCAACCTTCGCTAGTCGGAGAGGCACCTTAAGAAGAAGAAGAAAACGATTTTCATGTGTACGTACACATCAATGTACTCATCTGTTTGTTTTCATCTCTTCATCTGTTTCATTTCAAACCCCGATATTTTTTTTATATTTCTTCATTTTATCATTCATAGTACTTCATATATATACATATATTTCATGGTATATTTTCATTTACTACCTTTTATTACTATAAGTCTATAAAATACAACAAAGCTATATTATGCACCTAAAAATGACGCACTTCATCGTCAGCCGATAGGCGTCTACTGGACATAGGCCTTCCCCAAAGATATCAACATCGGTCGGTCCCGTGTTGCTCGCATCCAGTAGGCTCCCGCGATTATCGCCAGATCATTGGTCCACCTTGTGGGAGGCCTCCCAACACTACGTCTACCGGTACGCGGGCGCCACTCGAAGACCTTTCTGTCCCATCGGCCGTTAGTCCTTCGAGCAATGTGCCCTGTTCACTGCCACTTAAGTCTAGCAATCTTTAGCGCTATGTCGGTGACCTTAAATAATGAAACCCCTAATTTCTTAACACGCCTTCCATCTACTGGTCATTGTCTTAGAAATATACGCTCGTACAATAAAAAATCGTAAACATAAACCAAAATATGATAAATATATTTCTTTTTCTATACTAGCGAGCAATAGTTTGGTATCATTTATTTGAAATTGGTTCCGCGCGATCTTGCTTACTAAATAAATTTTTAATTACCATAAAAATGACATTCATTACAAAGGTTCAACAATCAAATTTAAATTGATATCAAATTCATTCAAATCGAGCCAGTTGTTAAGGAGCAATCTCGGATTAAGTGAAAGAGGTAGGAAAACAAGGAAATATGGAAAAATAATGAGTGTTCCCTCCCCTCGCCCTAATAACTGCTCAAAGACGATTTTTCATAGACCTGATCATCTTCCGAATCGATTCTTGTAGTATACCTTCCCACTCCTCAATCAACGCCGATTTCAGCTCATTCAGACATGAAGAAGCAGGAGTTCTGGAATGAACGTTCCTCTTCTTCATCCCACATGTCCTCAATGGGATTCAAGTCGTCAAAGCTAAGCGCTGGCCATTCCAAAGTGACGATACCAACTTCTTCGAGGTATACAGTTATTGCACGGGCAGTGGGACAAGGAGCGTTATCGTGCATAAAGAGGAAGTCATCGCCAATATTTTCCGCACAGGGAACGACATGTTCCAGGAGATATCGGAAATGTACCGGTCCGAAGTTAGACCGCTTTTTCGTCCTCCGCCAGGCACGAAAACAAGCTCGGTTTTACCGTCCAAGGAAATGCCGTCCCACATCATGCGATGCCACAACATGCGATTTGCGCAGGGCAGTTTCAGCGAAACAGCACTGCGCAAATTGCACCCCAGACCGCCTGTAGGCCCGACCTCTTTGGTGGCTACCGTGCAAACACATCCTGCTCTCGTTTGAGAACAGGACTTGTCTTCATTGCTCAACCTCCCAATCAAGATGGGTGCGAGTAAATTAAAGGCGTGCTTGTCGGTGAGCTGCTGTGATTTCCGCTCCTGTGGCAGGCCTTTTTGGAGTCAGTTTTGCTTGCTTGAGTCGTCGACGAACTGTCCACTCGTGGCTGCTACTCCACGAACATCTCGGAGCTCCTGTTGCACGTCGACACCAGTTAAATGCCGTTTTCAAAGAGGGGTTGCGGAGGACGGGATAAAACGGTCATCCCTCTCCGATGTGCACCGGCGCCGTCCAGATCATGATCTCGGGATAAGGCCACCAGTCTCCCGAAAGCGCTTGTAAAGTTTCGAAACACAGGACGGGCTTATGTGGAGCCGATAAGCCACAACCCGCTGGTCGAGCCCTTCGCGCAATAGGGCTACGATCTATTCTGCTTCTGTAGATGTTATCTCCATTGTCGTAAAAGGTAAAGAATCAAAAGTAGCGGAGATGTGTACGGGTCAACGTGTGAAAGTCGACTGATAAAGAATATCCGATAACAGGTGCTTTTATAGGGGGTCAATAGGTCGAAACTCGCGACGAATCAAACAATTGAAACGCTTCTTTTTCGTTTTTCCTACACTTAATCCGGGATAGCTTCTTAAATACTGGCTTGATTGTTATAAATTTGGTATCAGTATAAAGTTAAGAGTTGAACCTTTAAAATGATGTCATTTTTATTATTATTAAAAAAATATTTAGTACACAAGAACGCACGGAACCAATTTCAAGTAAGTGATTACAAACTTTTGTTCGCGAGTGTAGTTGTGACTTAATACGTATAGTTACATACATATATATACATACGTATATATATATATATATATATATATATATATATATATATATATATATATATATATATATATGGTTATAAAATAAAACTTGAGAAACCTTTATTCGGAATTACATAGTTCGTTTCAGTCGGACTAAATTAGTATGCTTATCGCTTCAAAATAATAAAAATGTTACTTCATCGCAGTCGTATTTTATACTAATGTTTTTTTTTAATTCGATAAACGAGTAAAACGTTCATAACATAGTAAAGTATGCTACTGTTCAAAATAATCTCTATGCTAGTTGTAGTACTTGGATGATATTAACTACAATACATAGTTCTCGTCGCTTTGAGGCATACAATATTAAATCTCGGTTAATTTTATCACTTGCTATAGCGCCTTTCGTACCGGAACATGGTAATGTTTGCACTGTACTGTTTGGCTGCTGGTATCTAACTTAAACCGTCTCCGGCATCAGAGTTTTACCACCAGAAATACCCCAAAACCAATTGTGGTTGAACTAAAATAATTTTTTATTCATATATATTGGAGTATAGTAGGATTTCATACATTTTTACAACTTCTATTTTTACCCATAAACACCTTCAAGGAGGTTAAGCTCCTCGTTCTTCATAACATCAGCAAACAAGTGGTACAACTTGCAGGCGTGGGTGTTTTCTTCACAAATATGTAGTGGTGGTGGTGTCAAAAACCATACCACTACAGATCACATTACCACTGAATGCCAGGTGGGATCGTGGTCAACTGGCTATGGTAACCTTTTCAATTAAAAAAAGCGTTTACGGCAGAAGGTTAACATCAATTGTTTTGACCACCACTGTAACCTGATCGTGTACCATGTTCAACTTTGTGACGTTTTTTTTTAAAGCCAACCGATATAAAGTTACGATTTATACAAATGTATTATGTAAAAAGATATAACAATAGGTTTTAAATTACAACAGAATATGTTTTTGTAAATAATTAACTAATTGACAAAACGCAAACAAAACACACATATGTTATTAATTATGTATTAATATCTGTGGAAAATAGAGCGTGTGAAAAAAGAGAGGTGTAAGGTGAATGAGCGAGAAAGGAGAAGAATGGCAGACGACTGGAAGAGACAGAGTGTGTTCAATTTAAAACATCATCAGTTGATAGACGTCCACTACTGGATCTTCCCCAAAGATTCCCACCGCGATCGGGTAGAGATTTATATGGAGGAATTTGGGACATTTCCCACCACGCTGCCCCAATGCGGGTTGGTGGGAGCCAGAGCGTCGTTTGTTGATTAGCAGGGTGCATCACGAGCAGGTGAGGTTAGCTTTGATCCCTTGAGTTGTGCGGGAACCTTTAAACCCCCTATTAAAACATAAGAATGCGGTATTTGTAAAATTAAAAAAAATTAAAATATCCATCACGTCATTGTTTGAAAAAGAAACTCTTAAATTCCAAACACTTGCCAGTAGAGATGCTCATACTAAATCTGTGTTTGTTGATAATTTTATAAGATTTAATACTATTATAGAGTACCTTTATGTTAACTCTTTATTAATTTTTTTTTTCGGTATCATGTATACTTTCAAGAAAGTTTGCCTCGCAAAATGTAGTAAAAGAACTAGGGAATATAAGCAAGGAAACAGAGCGTAATAATAGTTAAGAAAATATGTATTAAGAGATTGTAAACAATAAAAACATTGACGAGTGTTAGGGTTCCCGCACAACAACTCACGGAACCCAACCTCACTTGCTCGTAGTGCACCCTGCTAATCCACAAACGCGGCTCTGGCTCCGCCCAACCCGCAATTGGCCAGCGTGATGGGAAATAGCGCAATGAAACCTACATATGCCAGCCTTAGTGACCAGCGGTACCGGAAGCCATGGTGATTGTATGTGGACATCTTCGGGGAAGGCTTATGTCGAGAAGTGGAAGTCTATCGGCTGAGGATAATGATGATGATGAGTCCCAATCATTGAGGATATACAAGGAATTAGAGAGAAATAGTTCTCGTAGCAAATTGAAAATAGACAGCGGTTTGTACAAAAAAAAACTTGTTTATGTTTAAGATTTTATTAATGATTCATGTAGATGAAAACATATATAATTACATGATGATAATCTTTGTCTGTGGTGCTTTATAAATAACAAATTGAAGAACAAAGATATGGATGATGTTTACCGGATCTCATGCAAATATGGATTTTGTTCCAGTGAACGACCTCTGTCTTTACACGCACAAGTTACACTACAATAACATACAAAGTGTTATATATATCATCATCCGTACTCAACAGAAGCTATATGAATATATATATTTTCATTGCTATCAATTCAATCTACGGATTTTTTATATTGTGTTTCTTTGATGAAGCTCTATCTGGAGCATAAATTTCACCCGATGTTAAGTGACAATCCTGCCCAATACAATCTGTCGCTAGTTAAGATGAGAGACTATACGAAATTGTGTTCGTCACCTTGAAATATAGGATGTTAAATCTTGTAACGGAGGTAATTTTATTAGCTATATAATATCGCCTTCAAACCGGAACAATGTAATGTTTGCACACTACTAGATGTTAGCAAAAATAGAAGCTGCGGTGATTCCTACCTAGATGGCTTCCGGTAGCAGATATCAGATCAAAAATATTTTGTTCGAACGCAATGTGGTGTTGCATATACCGTCCTAACTAACGCTATATTGTTATGGGCAGGTGTATCAATTACCATCAGGTGAGCTATACGCTCGTCCCGTCGCATCGTTGAATGAAAAAAAATTATTTACTTGTATTGCGGCACAGATATTACAAATATGAAGGTCGATGACGATGTACAGGCGCGGGGATTTCCAACATTTTTCATTTTCCTCTTAGATATAATTTTTTTTATACCACGTTTACAAGGACTTACTTATTCTATCAAAATTTCAGGGTCTCTTTCACAATGTCTAAGTAAAGTTCTGAATAAGTTTATTGCAACACTGGTGGTAGGTCTATTTTGCCGGAGACCGTCTCTGTAGGTAGCACCGCAGCTACTATTTCTCCCATCAATTAGTAGTATGCAAACATTACTGAGGGATGGTGTAGTTAGTGTAATTACTGGGGTAACGAGAATTAACATCTTATGTCCCAAGGAGACGAATGCAGTGTGTAGCTGTGTGTCACTTCAACTAGTGCCAATGACCCAAGCCCACCCAAATGAACCCCTACAAACGACGGCTTCTAGTGCCCGGCGGCACTGGAGACCATGCTGACTGTAGACGTCTAACGGCTGATGATGATGATGATAGTCAACTAATAAATAACAAACGGTTAGACGGTTAGTTAATTTGTTAGTTATGTAACTAACAAGTCAGACAACAGAGACCTATCATCAG
The DNA here is from genome assembly GCA_033220335.2 of Troides aeacus. NCBI lineage: Eukaryota > Metazoa > Arthropoda > Insecta > Lepidoptera > Papilionidae > Troides > Troides aeacus. Next base: position 2,421,043 of record CM067275.1, on the reverse strand, counting down.
AAAAAGTTAATTACTAGGGTAATGACACCTAATGTTTTATGCATGAGGAGCACATCGTGACGGTGTTTATCGTCAGCTCTTGCGCGTGTATTTGTAGAAGAGATAAAAGTTTTTTCTTAGCTACCACTTTCAATACGGACCCAATGAGCTAGGGAATATAATGCCTATAAATTAATTGCCAACAACAGGGTGTGGATCCGGCTCCACGAGCCCAGAACCAGATGAGCGGCAAGAGTCAATATGACTTTCAAGCGCATAATATCATCAGGAAAAAGATAATGTTAACAATGAATCTTTGACGACCAAAACTTACATTTGTACAATTATATCTTATCTGAAAGAAAAAATTGCATTGATATGAGATAAATGTTTGATAAAATGCAATTTTAAGAGTCTACATTCACATTGTTCAAATGGACCGCAAAATTTACTGATGGTAAATCTCTGTTATCACGGACCGTCTGGGTAGGTACCACCGCAGCCTCGAGTTTTGCCTCCAAACATTACCGTGTTGCGGTTTAATTAGCGCTGTAACTAGGTAAAGGCGACGAGCAGTGTGGTGCTGTGTATACCACTCTAACTACCGCCACGTTGTTATGAACAGGCGTATCACTTACCATCAGGGGAACGTCCCGCTCGTCTGGTCCCTTAATGCAATACAAACGTGATTGAGACTTACCAATAGTCAGTGGTTACGATCACAAAAAATGTAATAGTAATCATATTTTTTTAAGTTAATCACAAAATTAAAATCTACAACCTTCACTCGTTTCTTGCTATTCCACAGACACAAAAACAGCACACGCTATTATATATTAATTTATAGCTGCGGCTGTGTATAATTTACCACTCGTTATCTTTGTTAACTGCCGGTTCTTGACTTACTGATGTTTACTATATTTTCGTAACTTCATCCTTGTTAAATACGCTGGATTATGGAGAATGACAGGAGAAACTTGTGTAAACTCCATCACCACCATCAGCTGATAAACGTCCACTGCTGGACATAGACCTCGTCCACAGATCCTCACATCGATCGAACCTGTATCTTCCACATCAATGCACTCTAAAAGTTGTCGTTTATAGGGTTTCATAAGGGGGAATATGGGCCACTTATTATCACGCTGGCCCAATGAGGGTCCGTGGGAACCAGAGCCTCGTTTGTTGATTAGCAGGGTGCACCGCGAGCAGGCAAAGTTGGGTCATTGGTCCCGTGAGTTGTGCGGGACCCCTTACATTTTTGTATAAACAATTTATTATAAATTTACTATAATTCAAATAATGAAGTTTTTTATTCTTGTGCCGGTTTATTCCAGCAGAGCTGCCAATCCTTCCTTCTTCACACTTTTTTTTCTCCTCAGTCCTTTACTGGATCCCAATTGCTCGTCCCGTCCCGCAGGCGCCTTTTATTCTCTTGATTCGCCGAGTTGGGTAGTACAGCTAGCGGGTATTATTATATCTCCTATCATCCTGCACGGTCCTTTAGTCTGGTTTATATGGTTAGAAACTAGTGTACGTAGTGTCGCCATCGGTATGCTGGAAGAGCTTGTCCCGGGGTCTCGTTTATGCAGACCTTACCAGCTTCGCGAGTACTACTTCATTGATAGGAGACCACGTCCAGCCATTGTTCTCTTGCGGGTCGTTTAGGAGATGAGAACCCCCATCCTGACCGCCAACGATCCCAAAGGCTCACCGCATCACCTATCTCAACGGCACAACAGTACTTTTTTTTTTATTTAATTAAGAGACGAGGCGAACGGACATTCACCCGATAGTAAGTGATAAATCTGCCCATAACTTCATGGCGCTAGTCAGGATGATATACACTGTACTACGTTGCGCTCTTCGTCTTGAGACATGAGGAGTTGAGTCTTGTTACCACTGTAATTACATTAGCTACAGCGCCCTCTAAACTGGAACACAGTAATATCTTTCCCTACTGCTTGGTGATAGTAATAGGGGTTGCGTTGGTACCTAGATGGTCTTCTGGTCTCCCCGATGCAGCGACGAGACCTTAGAAGCGTATACCTGATGATATTTATATACAGTGGGGAGGGGATACCATGCGCAGACGCCGTTGGTCGATCGCAGTTGTTGAATAAACATTCTGTAGATAGCGACAGGTGACAAACAGTGGTTATCGGTTCTATTGATAAGGGAGAAGGATAATGTGATCGTAAAGTAATAAGTACAGCGGAATAAGTTTTTTTTTTAACTTTCATGTATATCGTCTGAACTTAACTGAGAGCACATATATCTTAACGCGGATATAGTAAACTACATATGTAGTATATACTGTTTCAAAATTTAACTATGCATCAATTCCTCTTCAAAATTAAACCCCTTTAGTCTCCAGTGACCGTCTAAGTAACACAGTAATTTTACTACATACAACGCCTTTTAAACCGGAACACGGTAATGTTTGCACAGTAGTATGCTAGTAGTAGTTAGGTCTCTGTTGCCTGAGACCGTCTAGGTGGATACCACCCCAGCAGCCATTGCAGCTGACAAACTACTGTGCAAATATTACTTCTCCGGTTTGAAGGGCGCTGTGGCTGGTTTGATTACCGGGGTAACGATACTTGACATCTTATGTCTCAGTCGACAAGCGCAATGTGGTGCTGTATACATCATTGTAAATAGTGCCACGTTGTTACGGGCGGATATATCACTTACCATCAGGTGAACCTTAGAAAATTAGTATCGTCGCTAAATTAAAAAAAAAAATTACAATATGATTCTTATACGTACAACTCGTATCTCATGTAATCAAATTAATTCGTCTGTAATATATTTATATTACATGATAATGCTGATTACAGCAGTACGGCGGATATGTACTGAATTAAGTTACGTGTTTGCGTAATTTATTTATTTTAAATCAATTTTCATCATCATTGAGGTCCACCGTCAAATCCTTATGATACGGGTGCCGCATATATCCGGTGTGCTAATCTGTTGATATGTGTGGACGAACGCTAGATATATCCAGCATCCACCTAACGATCTGTGTGGACGAGCGCTGCATATATCTGGCCTTCAATCTGTTGATATGTCTGAACTAGCGCCGGATAAATCCGGCGACCAAAATTTGATAATTTTGGTAGACGAGATCAGGATATATCCGGCGTCTGAAATCTAATAATGTATATGAACAACGAGCGCAGGTAAAATCCGGCATCCAATCTGACTATTTATGTGGACGAGCGCTGCGTATATCCGGTTTCTAATCTGATGATCTGTGTGGACGAGTGCCGGATACCCGGCGACAAAATTTAATAACTTTGTTGGGCGAGATCAGGATATATTCAGCGTCTAAAATCTGATGATGTAAGTGGACGACGAGCGCAAGATAAATCCGGCGTCCAATCTAATGATATGTCGTGACGAGCGCCGGATAAATTCGTCCGATTAATCCGATAAAAAAAGTACATCTAATAAGTCCAAAGGAAAAATAACTTAAACAGATTTTATTTACATTACAGAAAAATACGACCTCGTTGGGAAGCTACTCAAACCTGGAGAGGAGCCGACCAGCTACTCGGATGAGGAATTGGAGGAGCCCGACACCACTTCCGCTGCGACCGAAGTCAAGAAAGAGAAATAAAGAAGACAATCCTATACGGGACGTCTATTAAATTACACACACACATATATATACACACCCATATATACATATGTATATATGTGTATATATATGTATGTATATTAATAATAGTTTTAATACTTTGATAAATCTGCTTTGCTAAGCGAATACTGTTTGTAATAAAACTTAATTGGTGAAATCCGCACACCGGTTTCGTATCTACTTTGTCACTTAAAATACTGTGTCACTCGTAATTTATGTGTGTAATGGATTTAGTTGTTGGAGTTTCATATATGTATATATATAATTTAATTTATTTAAATATATTGGCCAAAGAGATACTTGTCAATCGTCCTTATATAAACTATTTCTTTTGATGTTGAGAGGGATCTTCAAAAGTTACCCCGTTTGTGAAATGAGGAAAGCCAGTGTTGTGTGGTATTTGTAAAGACCCAATTGCTGGATTCCTATAGAGCACTCTAAGGTGCCCTGGCATCATGTTGAAAGCACAGGTGCTCCTCTCCATTCGCCTTAGCAAGTCCTTAAAATTAGATAGGTGGTTCATAGCAAATATGGGACCATTCTCCATTTGCGAGGCCAGCGAACCAGCAAACCGGTTTAGTCGTCTTCTACCACAAACAAGGCTTCATCATCATTAACATCTCAACCGTTGGACGTCCGTTCTGGACATAGCTCCCTTGCTAGATATCCCACAGAACATGCTCTAGTGTCGAGGGCTAATTTAGTCTTACACTTATTATATCCAGCGACTAAATTTCTGATGGGTAAGACACCTTAGTTGTTCACCGAAATTCATCAGTAATATGCTGAAATTCTTACAAAATCTGTTAATTTCTAATATTTATGTATTTATTGATTCGATCCCGCACAGAAACTCTGAGCATTGCCCTCTCCATAGTCTTTTCGGTGACCGATCGATGTGGAGAACTTTGAGCTAGGCCTATGTCCAGCAGTGGATGACGGACTATTGGATGACGATGATTTATTATTGATTTAACAAGCGTCTAAAAAAATATTTTCTTATTGTGTGTGTCAAATCTTTAAATAGACGCGCATAAAAATTGACGCGCGTTTTCCTATTTGTCCGAATGTATAGTGAAACTTTAACAACTGATGATGTATACTGCTGAGAATTAGTCACGGTTGCATTTTACTCTTCTGCAGCATAACGTTTTGCTTGCCGCTGGCTCGGGAGTATGTTAAGAGTTGCCAGGCTCAGTATCTATCCGGATTTTAGACATGTCCGATGTACAGGCTTTCATAAGGCTTTTGAGCAATAAACATCCCAGTCAAGTGTATGTTGAATATTGGAGTAAATTACACTGCAGCTCTATTCTTTATTTTCATAAAAAAAAGTGTGTCCGATCTTTATGTTCAAATTATTAAAACTAAAGTGGGACGGTTTTTTCGATATTTTTTAATATCTGGCGCTTGTTTTCCTTCTTGTAAAAATTCTTACAGAAGTTAAGGTTATGATTTCTACCAGCCAGAACTATATTTATGACTTCAGTGTCCTCTTCAATCAAGGAAAGTCGATGCCTTCAGCACTTTAGCTGTTCTACAGCAAATAAACGACGATCTTTTTGTCGGCTTTTTCGACTGACGAGATTGCATTAATCCTATCGTTTCTAGATTGAGACAAAAGGGCTGAAGACCTGGCAAGCCTGTGAGTATTGTGTGTGAAGTTTTGATGAGTTGTAAGACTGAGTGCCGGCGCGAGCTTGGCGCCGCACATTCCTAACTTTCTATTTACTAATTTTTCATTTACTGAACTTTCATATTAATGGATAATTTCTTATTTATGGCGAAAAAACAAATCACTAGAGACTGTAAAATGTTAAGAAAAAATATTTGAAAATATTATAAAATAGGATTTAAATAAGATGCTTAGGAGAAGCTGTGATGAATCAGTTATTGAGGCTATCATATCGCACGCACTGTACGTCTCGTAAATATGCCGGTATCCCCACTCTGAGGCCCTGCTCCTGATAAAAGTAACAATGACGAAACCGACATAGTCCAAACAACAGTTTTTGAGGATGTGACATCCACCAACACGCACTTGTTGAGCGTTGTCGATGTCTTGGCTTTCTCTTTTCGAGACAAGGCTCGCAGTCCCAGAAGTAGGAAGAAAGAGATGTTTATTTATTTACCATATTTCTGTTTACGTTTTTCTTTTTATAACCATTTCACATCATTATCAGCCGATAGACGTCCACTGCTGGACACAGACCTCTCTCAAAGATCTCCACGTCGATCGATCCCGCGCTGGCCGCATCCGTTTCTCATATACAAATATATTTAATCTGTTCACGAGACACAGTTAACTGATTTATTTCTGATTAATTCGATATAACCGTACAGTCATAATTATCAATGAAAAATAAAATTTTTAGTACTTAATTTATATAGGAAGTTAATATTGTCAGGAATTAAATAAAAAAAAAATGGATATCAAGGTTTACTTGCATAATACAAAGGCGTTTATTCATTTATATATAATGTATTGTTTATGTTGCATGAATTGTAATGATGTTTGTTATGTTTGTTTGTTTTTTTTTTTTTATTATCTTTTAATTATGGACTTTGTATTGGAAATAAATAGTCAAATACTGCTAAATAATATACATCACAAATGGATCCGGATATTACAATATAATTGTATTATTAATGACTGTCCGTCTGTTCACGCGGTTAGTGTACAGTGAAAGGAAGGTTTTAAGTTTTGAAGCATTTAAAAAGTTAAGTAATCACAATACAAATCAATATTAACAAAATCCAATGGAAGTAAGAGATATAAGTAAATATGATGTATGGTTTTAAGGAAAACGATCAATGGGTCTCTTCCAGTTGATGCTGATGATATAATCAGCTATCTGCTGTCATAACGGTGTACTACCGTCTCGGCTGTCAATATGACAGGATATTCTATACGTTCGCGCCTCACAACATTATATATTTAGGTGAAATTGAAATCAATTGATAGCCTGTTATAGTTAAAAAAAAATCGATTCGAGCGATAGATGATGTAAAACTTTTATGTATTTTAAGCTATATTCATCATTATCCAAAATCAAATGTTCCAGTTATTTATTTCTATTATATTCTCTTCGTAAATATTGTTTTTTTTTTTTTTCATTGATGAATTAATTGTTACATTGTTATGGTGTGTGTTCGGTCGGGACTATGTAGACGGTTATAAGTTATTTACCATAAATAAACTTTATCGGTCCTAGTCCCGACGTTTTGTGTATTTATTAGTTATTATTTCTGTATTCGATGTAAGCTTCGCAATAGTGAGTAAATGTCGTACTGTAGCATTACGAATATATGCCTATATAATGGTTCATAATCGGTGTTAACTGTACTTAATGTCCCGTTTGTAAATAAATATGATTTTTTGGTAAAAAAATGGAGATATTTTTTTTCATATACATAAAGTAGCTTTGAATGACTAAACAAAAGAGATTCTATAGGATTTGGACTGGTTGATTGATATATGGCCTATATTCCCTGATCGATTGATATATAAACTAAATAAAATTTATGTAACAAAATACCCGGAAATTGTCATTTTGTAAAGTCAGTTATACACGTAGGTCTGTTGCCGGAAACCGTGAATGCAGGTAGCATCGCAGCCGCTATTTCTGCCGACAAATAGTGGCGAGCAAACATTACTGTGGTCCGGTTTAAAGAGCGCTGTAGCTAGTAATTACTGGAATAACGAGACAATATCTTTTGTGTCAATACGGCAAGAACAATGAGGTGCTGTATATATCACCCTAACTAGCGCCACATTTCTACAGGCGAATGTGTTGAAAAAAAAATTCTATATAATTTTAACTAAATGTACTTTTAATTGACAAATTAACATTAATCTGTTTAGAAACTTTATTGACATAAATGGATACATTTCGTACAAAAACATCCTTTGTTATTACCTGTCATACCTATTGGATCACCACTAATAATTATTAACGAACTATGAACGTTGAAATCAATTCGTTGGTGTCTTACAATGACCATTTGGACCGTTTTTTTAAGTCCGATGTGTAATACATCAGATAATGCTGTATTACTAATATATAATTCGTATATATGAACAGATATACATATAGATGTTAAGTCAGATGTCTACTGAAAACATTATTCACTACATCTCTTCAGAGTCGACTATTCGTTCGTTTAATAACAAAATGTTTTTACATTTAAATTTATATATCGATATCTTCGGCGGAATTTAATATCTAAGTTACCCGAGCTCTATCCGTTGGTACAGTTAAAGTTGTGAAATCATCAAGCAAAAAAGTATCTGTGTCGTTAAACATAATTTTTTCGCAATATTCGGTACCTTTAAAATAAAGACGGTTTTGTTTTTTTTTAACAAACAACGTAAAAGCCCAATAATACATTTACCTGTTAACCGGGGAATTACCATTTTAATTGCGCGAGATATAAAGGGCGTGAGCACTTTCACTGGGACGTGTCAGTACGTCACGCCCGGAGGACGTATTTCATATTTTTATTTCTTTACGTCCCACCCGTTCCACGGCGCATCTTCTAAGAACGTATTTATAGGTACTACCCGTACTATCCATTACTTTTTTTTACCTCCCACTCGGATAAAAATTAAAAAATTCTACCCTATGTTATTTCTTCCCCTTACAAACAAAAAAACGTGTTTTTTATTTTCGTTCTTTTGGTGTAGGAAAAAAATTTTTTGTAGTTACCCCTTTTGAGCCTAAACGTATTGATATGTGAATGTAAGTAACGATATACTCCATACAAATATATTTATATTTGGTTAAAAGTAGATGGCGTTGCCTTTGATGTTGAAAAATTTATCTAAGGGGGGAGTTAATGTATTAATGATAGTATTTAATATTATTTCTAGTTTCTATTATAACTTATATTGGTAATTTTACCTAAACTAACCTTATGTACTTATATAGTTCATGTATGCAACACTTAATATTCGTTACTTAATCGTCTTTTTTTTCGTTACTAATTTAACTATAGCGCACGAAACACAGATTAACCAATATATATGTAATGTAGTACATACTATATTTATTTACAGTACACACACACAAATAAAATACAGTCAGTATTGATTTTTTATTTCTACTTCGCAGCTAGTCTAGCAAGACTTTCGCCTGGTAGTTATACTCACCTATAATAATGTGGCGTTACTATGATATTAATTATTATTACGATTTTGCAAACCATGTTATTTAATGGCGCTGATGACGAGCGTAGAACGCAGTCAACACGCTCAGAAAACACAAACCCGTCGGTCTGTTGAAACCTTAGCATACGATCCTCGCATTTGTATCATCGCGAACGCGCAGATACATCACTATTAACTTGCGCCTACCGCGATGCAAACGCTCAAAAAGCCGTTGACATTTATGAATACACTGTGAAAGACAAGAAAACTGTGCAAGACGAGAAAACTGTGCAAGACGAGAAAACTGTGCTTATATTAGTTTTCGTGCTATATTGCAAACCCTCGACGTGTTCGTTTGATGCACAGACGCGCGCTTTATTTGTGTTCATATCGATACATACGTGTACTACCTGATGCTAATACGCGCAGAGCAGCAGCAGAAACTCTTAGTGTAGATGTAAGTACTAAATGATAAGTTTTTATTACCGGACACCGTCTAGGTAGGTACCATTTCTGCCGCCAAACAGTAGTGTGCATGTATTACTGTTTCGGTTTGAAGAGCGCTGTAGCTAATATAATTACAGAGGCAACAAGTCTCAACATCCTGTCTCAGGCGACGAGCGCAATGTGGGGCAGTGGATATTATCGTAACTAGCACCACGATGTTACGGACGGGCGTATCACTCACCATCAGGTGAACGTCTTGCTCGACTGGACACGTAAATTGAATAAAAAAAAAAAATCAATAGTACTATTCCTTAAGCTTTCAACCAGGCTCATGACTTCGGACATGTTTATATTAGGTCTTTACCTATAAAATTGCCGTTTTGTATGAAAAAATTTAAACGATTTTTTTTATTTCTATTAATCGAAGTAATCAGCCATGCAATCAATGCATCTTTGGCAACGCAGTGGAAGTTTATTGGTGCCCCTCTTAAATATATCAGCTGGACGGGAGGCAACAAATTCTTCAAAGGCATTTTGTACTACCTCTCGGGTATTGAATTTTTTTCCCGCCAAGAAGTTATCCAAATTCTGGAAAAAGTAGTAGTCTGTAGGCGCAAGGTCAGGTGAGTAGGACGAATGACGGAGATCTTCCAACCCCAGTTGTTGCAACTTGGAGACCGTCTGCTGTGCAGTATGAGGACGCGCATTGTCGTGCAGGAGCAGCGGAGACGTGTCAGCTTCTCCATTATTGTGTTCAGTTCTTCACGGTACACATCTGCAGTAATACTCACCCCGTTTGGTAAGAAGCTGTGATGAATCACACTGGCGCTAGACCACCAAACAGTGACCATCACTTTTCTAGGGGTAAGTTTTCGTTTAGGGTATCGTTTAGGGTATCGTTTAGGTGCTGAACCAGGATCCAATCAACTTGCTGAGCGCTTCCGGTTATCAATTAGAATCCATTTTTCATCGCAGGTAACAATGTGGTTCAAAATTCCTTCATTTGTGTCTGTTGAGCAGTGCAAGGCATGTCTCGACGCGTACTTCGCGCTGGCGATCATTGAGTTCGTGGGACACCCATTTGTCAAGCGTTTTTACCTTTTCAATTTGACGCAAATGGACCAATATTGTTTTGACTCTAACGTCGAAAGCTGCTGTTAATTCAGCCGTAGATTGTGTATCATCAGCTTCGTCAATCGCCTTTAATTCGTCATTGTTGACTAAAGTCTTCCGACGACCGCGAGGTTCATTTTTCAGGTCGAAATTTCCAGAACGGAAGCGAGCAAACCAATAATAGGTGGCGCGTTGGTTTGTAGTGTTAGCTCCATAAACGTTGCATGCCGCTTGTGCCGCGTTGCTGCCACGACGGTACTCATATTCCATAATTACTCGAATGTTTAACGTATCCGTGATGACGAAAATGATTGAAATACGATGAAAATGTAACACTAATCAATAAACAAATGGCTACTTTTGGAAAAAGAATTTCATGTTTTTAAAATAAAATTAATTTGAAATTACAATTCTTAGCCAAACAAAAATTATTTTGATTTGATATGGCCAGCACTGCAGAACGGCAATTTTATGGGTAAAGACCTATTATATGAATAGAGCATCTGTAATCCACCAATTGCAAGACATTTGTACGCTCCATAGAGTTGTATACGTTCGGATTCGATCCCCAGTGAACTTGAGCTTCCTATGATCGAAAACTGAAGCTGAATTTTTAAGAATAGCTTGATGTTACATTGTCGTGCCACACTTGACCAGTATGATTTCCGGTTCCAGGTGCGTGCAGTGGGATCGTTCACTTACGGCACACTCATAGCGGGCTGGTTAACGCAGTCAATGGCAAAGGGAATGGGAAATGGATAATTAATACTCCAATATTAATACAAATTTTAATAATAGTTATTTTCTTTATTAGCCTAATCTTTATACAATAGTGAAACGATCTGGGGCACGGCACAGTCGGAACAAAAACAACGGTCTATAATGATCACATAATTATATTATAAAATGATTTAATTACAATAAACAGAATAAGTATCATAATGTACCTACACTACGAACAACTTACGGCTACAAACGCAGAAGCGGACAACGGATGTACTCTTCTCTTGTATTTACATTTTGTACATTGAGCGCAATCGTAATACTCATACGTCCATCGCTCTACACCGATAATAAATAGTGCGCGTGTGTGTGTGTTTGTGTGGGAAGGGGGTATGTTTACAGGAGCGGGCTGAGGAGAGGAGGGACAGGAGTGTGTCGGGACGGGGCAAGGGGGGGAGGAGGGAGTGCGCGTCGCCGCTTTACTTTATATAATACAGGTGCGGCGTGGCGCGCGACGGCTATATACACTACAATTGCTCGACGAATTTTGTGAGCTGGTCCTGCGGGGTCATGGGCGGGGGCTGGTCGTCGGGCGCGTGGTGCGGCGCAGGCGGCGCAGGCGACTGCCGCAGCAGCAGCAGCTCTGAGGGCGTGGGTGGCCGCGGTGAGGGCGTGGCGGGCGGTGACCTCTGCAGCACGCCCGCCACGCCCACGCCGCCGGGGAAGTAGCGCGAGCCGAGCCGCGGGCCTCCGCCGCCCGCATAAGGCCCGCGCATACCGAGCATGCCGCCTGCGACGCCGCCCACGCCCGCAACACCTCCGCCCTGTTTAAACCAGCCGCCGCTCGGCATACCCACGTTACCCACACCCACGCCTGATGCGGACACACCGCCCATGTTCACGCCTGAGACGCCTCCGACGGCGCCACCGACCTGCTGACAAATGAAAAATTGTAATAATGTAAAATTGCAACACGTAAAGTAGGTTACATACAATGACTAACATCACTATATATAACAATGTATTACACCATACACACCTGAGTTTGTTGTGGCAGCATCTGATGCATCTGCAGCCTCTGCTGCTGCGGCTGCTGCGGCTGCATCATGTGCTGCAACTGTGGCTGCTGCTGCTGCTGCTGTACGCCGCCCACACCCAGCCCGACGCCACCTACTCCGCCCACATTGCCTACGCCGCCAACGTTACCCACGGACCCAACGCCACCGACCCCACTGGCGACTTGTTGCTGGTTTTGGGCATTCTGTAAAGACAATTTACTTTTTACACACACTGCTTGTACACAACTGCTATTTTAAATGCATTACAACTTAATAATGTTTACACACTACTTAGTAGAGTTAGGTGCTGTGTATACCCAAACATCCAAAACAACATCAGCCAATAGATGCCCACTGCTGGACTAGTCTTCAGCATCACGTCTACACAGTCACACCATTGTAATATGCAGAACTATTTTTTATATATAATAGAATTGCATTAAGATTCTCCCACAGTTTTACCTGTCTTTGTTTGATGAAGGCAGCCATTAAAGGCGGATTGGACTTGAGTATGTGCAGTATCTCTTGCTGCTGGTTGTGACTGGTGGGCGAGCGGAGTGTCGCCATTAACTGCTGTAGCGCCTTCTGGTGGACTTGCGGTTGAGTCTGTTGTTGTTGCGGTGCTGGCGCTCTTTGCTGCAAAACAAGACAGTTTAATTTACTTCCGCGCATTAAAACTATAAGTAATGGAAACAAAGTAAGTATCGAAATCAAAACAAAACAGTAGGAGTTTTGTGTTAGTATTAGGTGGAGGGGTGTAACGGGTCACCCCTCATAACAACTCATGGGATCCAAGCCAACCTCACCTGCTTCATAGTGCACCTTGCTAATGAACAAACGAGGCAATGGCTCCCAGCAACTCGCTCTAGACTAGCATGATGAAAAGTGGCCCAAATCCCTTCATATGAATTCCTCACAAACGACGGCACCTCATGCTTGGCGGTACCGTACAGTGAATATCTATCAGCTCATGATGATAAGATGGAAGCCTTGCTTCATTGAAACCTTGTAAACTATACCTTATATAACGAAGGGGATGAAAATAGCGCCCTTTATGGAGTATTTCCAAATAGGTATCCATTTTTGTTAAAAGTCAATAATAAATTTAATTGAAAATTTTGAGGTATTCATTTTACAAATAATATCAATTTTTGAACATCGGAGATTCGTGCAGCGCCACTCTGTCGGTACAATGCAGAACAATATCGTACAAGCACCTGAAGCTGCTGTGCGGCGTGTGGTTGTGGCTGCGGCGCGTGATGCGGCAGCCGTGGGTGGTGTGGCGCGTGATGGAGCGGCGGCGGTGGCGCCCGGTACCGCGCCGCCCACTCAGCCCGCGCTCCGCCTGCGCACCCCGGCGGGCCCATCGCCGCTTGTTTGCCGTACGACGGCGCTTGCTGTCGCGCCGCTTCTTCTTGTACCTGCGTAATAAAAGCGAAAATATTGAAATTATATCTTAAAATATTTAAATTTAGTTAAAAAATTTTACTCGAAAAGAACTGAAACTGCACTGAATTCATCAGTAATCATAATGGATAAGAATTCATCGAGTTTACTTACCAAACCAGAATAACAATTAAAAATTGTGTTAACATGAACTCATCACCGCCTTTTCATAATCAGAGAAACACAAGCGATTTTGAATCAAAACGTTACATAAGAGTGTAATTGCCCAAAATTATGTAATATAATAATACCATACCTGCTGCAGTGCTTTCTGTACGTTGTGCGGCAGCGCATGCGCCGCCGGCTTGGCGGGCGCGGCGTTGTGCGGCGGCGAGGCGAGCGGCGCGGCGGCGTGCGGCGGCGAGGAGGGTGCGCCAGCGCCGCGCGTATTCATCGCGGCCATCCGCCGGCGCAGGAGCTGCTGTTGTTGGACGCGCTGTTGCAGTTGCTGTTGCTTTAGCTTTTGCTTGATACTGCTGCAGAACGGCACCGAACACTTGGTCTCCTGGCAATGTTTCGCGTGGTAACAGCATAGGGCTATCAGCTGCTTGCAGATAGGACAGTCTCCCTTCGTCTTGCGTTTGCAGATCTTTGTGTGCGTTACAACACGCTTCATCTTCTGACACGACGGTAGTCGGCAATTGGCGTCGCGGCACTGACACGCGTGCACCAGTGATTGTATGCAGCGCTGGATGGAAAGTTTACGGGCCTCTTGTGGGTTCGCCTGCTTCATGTCACCCGGCGATGAACCGACGTCGATGTCTAGGCCAAGCTTCTCCATCTTATGGGGATGACCTTCTTTCTCATGGCAGGGTACACACAGGTCAAAGTCGTCGCACACTGTACAGTGATACCTCGTCTCCACGTGCGACTTGCAGCTGTTACACGTGTAGACAAACTTGTCCTGTCCCTGGTTGTGTAGCTCGTACAACATACAAAGCGTGGAAAACCTCGCCCTTCTCGTCGACGAAAACTCATAGTGCCTGTCGCGCGCCATCGTCAGGAACGCGTCACGGCCGTCCATTAGGTCACAGTTTATTAATGGATCTGGATCCTGGATTGGCTGTAATAGTAATTTTTAAGTTATCCATAAGCAAATTGCAAACTAGATAATTAAATGGATACTTAGTCATTTAATTCAAAGATTTTAAAGTTAAAACACTTACCGCCAAGCTGGCCGCTGACTGTGCGGAATGTAGCCTGATAACGAAGAACACTTCCTTGTGTTTCTCCATGGTCGCAAATATTTTTGCGCTGAGATCGCTGCCCTGCTGCTGGTCGCTCTGCTTTTTGCTGTTCTTCCTTTGAGCGGCCTTTGATTTGTTCGATTTTTTCGCCTTCTTTTGTCCCTTCTTCTTTCCATCGGGACCTTGTTCATTTTCTTCGGAAGACTGGAATATCTAAAAGAATGTTAGAAATATTCTCTTATCCATCAATAAGAGCAATTATATGCCAATTACAGATTTATAAATTACTACTGAAACACTTTTTTTCTTAATTTACTTATTGATAAAAACCGAAAAGCTGCAATGATACCTTATTAATAAAAATAGGAAGTAACCTATAAAATTTATGAATATGAATTTTACAAATAATATAGTAATAAAGTTGATAAATTAATTAATACTGACCACTGCTTCTGCTGCTTCGGCCTGCTTCCTTTTCTCTTCTTCTTCTTGGTCAAGCTCTTTTATTGATTCTTCTAAGACGTTCGGCCAAAAGTCGCCTTCAAAATAAGGAAGCTCTGCTGCTGAAGAGATACTGTCCTCCATTGCTTGCTTAAGAATATCTTTGTAATCTAATATAATTCTCTCTATAATACCCTTATCTAACATCTTTTTGTACCACTCTTGCAACCTCTTAGGTTTGGGTATCTTTTGTTCGGGCGGATGGCAGTGAAAAATGTAATCGTCACCTTCCGACGGAGGACAAGCCCAAATATGAGCCATTGTATAACCCAATTGCTTAGCATAATCCAAATAACCTAATAAAATCTCATGATATACAGCAGTCCTATACTGTTTAGGTTGAAAGAAATGTACAGAATCTAGATATGCTATATAAACACGCCTCGTGTTAGGCGAAGGACTTTCACTCCCATATTCCTGTAAAATAATTATAAAATTAAAAATTTGCTTACATTAACTTACCACATAAATATAAAAAAAAACCACTTGCACTAGTTACGTACCTGCACATGCATTCCAAAGAAACACACATCAGTACCATCAACCTCTTCAAATGCAAACAACGCCTTCGCCCGATATGGGAATTCAGGACACAATTCTCCCGATTCAACAAATCTCGACCTCATACCAGGCTTTACTTCTACAATCTAAAACAAAGAAAATTGTATTTTCAGTATGGTCCGACTAGATGTATCATCCTCAGCAAGTATTATAAACAAACATACTTTATCTGAAGATGCAACCACCCTGATATGCACCTCGCCCGCTCCAGCCTCTTTCTTCTTAAGAAAATTATTGATCCTAGTCTCAATATAAATGCCAAGTTTTGAAGTGGGCAACTTCTTTGCACAAAATTTATTCTCTTTCCGCTTTGCCCCTTTCTTCTTCAAACAATTATCACAGCAGAAGCCTTGGGGCCAGATTTGATCATGGTGAAGCACACATATCTGATGCTGCTTTCTACCACAATCCATACATATAACAAATGGTTCTTGCTCCAAATGATCATTTTTCATCTCCTTAAATTGATCCTTCTTGATAGCCCTGAAAGATGTTCAATTGATTAATAGTATATAAGCAACAACTGTAACTACTTTTGCAATTAAGCATTTAAGCAGCAGTACTTTACAACTTTAAGCTATTTTGATTTTTTATGCTATTTAAAATGGGATAACAATATCGATTCAGTAAGAATTTAACCATGTGATTTTTGAAATCTTTGATTCACGAAACTGTTATAGTTCAGTTTGTAAGGCGTTCATATGCTCTATATGTCTGTGTCTATATGACAGATGACTATATGACATGATTTGGGATAAATAAATAATAAACTGTTCACCAACCAGCATTCAGCTAGTGGATAATTAACCATGGGTTTTTCTTGTTAAAGAAGGCTTTGAAGTCCCAATGTTGAGAACACGCAGCTTAATTATGAGCTATTAAGGGTTCAAACTTACGTCTGCTGCTGTAGCGGGTCATCTCCCAGCGTGACGGTGTCCCCCTGGATGTCATTGAAGCATTTCTGGCAGAAGGTGTATCTATCGGACACAACCCCATACGCTTTTAGACTTTATTTCACAATTTTCATCCATGTAGCGATGGTAGTGGTGTGAAGCGTGACAGGAACGTTTTGTGTGCAGACAAGGAGGTGCGTGGAGAGGGCGAAAAAAAATTAGTAAGCAATGAGAACATAAAAGGGATTAGTTGTTAGACAGTTCACAAATATAAATAGATATTAGGCACAGAATGTCAAACAAATCGAAATGCATACAGTGCAGGAGAGCTCACAGCGACATCTAGTTGGTTGAGAGCAAGTTACATGAGAACACTGTTCTGTACAGGTCTTATTTGATAGATACTGGTATAATACAAAAGCAAAGGTAAGCTAGTTATGGTTGCAAACTATATGTACGCACTATATTATTCTAGCACTACATTAATAATGCAATAGGAAATGGTGACGGTAGTATGTATAAAATTTTTATTATTGTCTTGACATATGATTTTAGAAACAAAGTTATAAAAGTTTTCATATTTTAATAATGAATTTCTTGATAATCCTAGGAAGTTGTAAACAATATTTAAATCTCAAGGGTAATTTCGCATTAACGCGGAAGCAGTTGTTTAATGACTAATAAAAACAAATGTGTATTTTAAATATCGCAATTTCCATTTTAGTCTCAAATTTTATGTCTTCATTATTATTGTAATGAAAAAAAAAATAAAGACAGTTTCTTCCACAATTTTAATTAGCAATGCAAAGAGCATTATGACTGAGGAGACAATTGAAAATAATGTACTTTTTAATTAAAACATGAACAGCTGATATCACTGATAGTATTTGACACAGTTATACAAGAATATTTTCAGAAAAAATGTCTTTAGAATCTGTAAAAGAAATTGAAACATGAAAAGTCTATTTTTAAGATAAACTTTGAATTGTCATTTTTAATTTTTCATAAATTATTTTGTGAATTTTAATACCGTGACATCTTCTCATAAGAGGTATTGACAATTCAGTAGAGACGAGAGCTGATTAACTATCCATAATACAGGAGACAAGTAAATTTCAGTGCCATTTAGTATACAAGCTATTGTTTCATCAATATCAGGCATTGTCTCATTTGTTAGGTTTTAATGTACTCTGAAGTTCAAAGCACGCGGCTGAAAATTAAATTTCGGACATCTTACAATTGAAATTTTTAACTTTCCTGGAATCTTAAATTTTTATCAGAAATAAAAAAGTCTACATTATACATAACATTTTGAACAGGTTTTTCTACAGCAATGTTCTTTGTGTGACAGTATTGCTTTAAAATATTTTTTCAACCAAAGTATAACACAGTGGTAGTCATATATTAATCTTTGTGATTATGAATAATAAGTGCTACACCTTCCCAATCACGTGACGCTAGTTTGAATGATACACACAACACCACCTTGTTCTAATCGCCTTGAGACACGAGAGGTTAAGACTCACAATCCCAGCAATGTCACTAGCTACAATAACGTTCAAACTGTAACAGTAATGTTTACACACTACTGTTTGGCGACAAATAATAGCTGTGGTGGTAACGAACACAGATGATCTCTGTCGACAAAGACTCAACACTAGTGACGTGACCTACTGCTCGTGCGTCAAGGAATCAGCTGTTTAATTTAAACATATCACAGAAATAAAAACTGATTGTTTATTAATGGCAATATTCAGAATTTTAAAAATTATTGAAGTCACTATTAGGTATTCAAATGTGGGTGGTGCTATCCACAAACATTTTGACCTTGTCTGTACCCTCATTTGTTTTTTTATCTGAAACTTGTGTATTCCTATCACTTATTAACATGTTTAACAGTTTCAAAACTATCCTTAGTTAGTTTTAAAGCAATTATTCTTATCTATATTACATAATCATTAGTCAATTACTTCTATTCTATTCAAAAATAGTTCCTATAACTTTGTTTCTAAAACATAATATGAATATATAATAAGACCCTCACATAGAAACCATATTTTCTACAATATGAGTACATTTATTTTAATTGTGAATTAGTCACTATATGAAGTTATTTTTACGACAATTTTATTTTTAAAGTAACATATATTAATACATAAAACTGTGGATTGAAGGTTAGCATCATATGTAACATTTTTATATTAATAATAACAACCAAAACGAAAGTATCCTCTTTTTAAGGTATTAAAAATATTTGTTGTTTTGAATAACGATAACCATATTAAAAAGATAGCTTAAAACTGGTGGTAAAATCCTGTCTTAAAGTAGTCAAACTATGCCATGTTTTATTACATTATGATTATTATAAATATATTAATTTTTATGTCAATTAAAATATAACAAAAAAACAGTGGATCTTAAATATCAAAGGTCTATTGTAATATCCCTGATTAGATCAAACCCAAGATTTTGTGAATGTTAATTTGTACGTTTGTAATACCTCATTTTAAATGTTTCATCTTTATTCATTTCATTTATGGATTATACAAAAATATGTGCTATTGTTTTTGACGTAAATTGAAACTTTTACTAATGATATCAAACAAAAATAATTTATTTAGTTAATGTGTTTTATAAATTAAAATAAAAAAAATGCATGAATAATTTAATGAATAGTTTTGAAATGTGTTGAGACTGACCTGTTCTGGTAGCTAAAGTATTTAGCGTCGCGAGGTATCGTACAAAGCTGCTTCCCGTAGCAGCAGAGTACTTGTGGATTGAAAGTGTATTTTCTTCCGCAGCAATATCCCAGGCTCTGCATCACCGGGTCAATCTCTTGTTCGAACACCTCCGACAGCTTAAAACGAAATGTATAAAAAAATATTAAAACAAATTTTATACAATGATTTTCTTCTTAAACTGCCTCTCCAACTAATAAAGGTTGGCGATCAGCGTGATACAGTTCTTTCTGCCTCTGGTTCGGCGGAACAACAAAACATATACAATAATACAGAACTACAACTAATGTTAAATTTTACTGTATTTCTTGTCATAAAGTTAACAAAGAGACTGCCGACGCGTCCTCTGGCATAGAAATTATAGTATACTCAGTCTTTTATATGTTCACAGCCTGCTTATAATTAAAGAAGAGGGTACCCGTTTCAAGAAAACTTTCACACCAACCAAATACCAAATCCCTTGACCCCAAAACCGAACAACGGCTCTCCATGTTACAAAGGCACTATATGCCACCAAAGAGACAATAGAAGTGATTTGTAGATTATATATTTAAAACATTGGTTTGCTCACCTTTGTACAATACCTGTAGACCCTGGAATTCTTTCTGTTGTACAGCCACGCATTGTCAAACATTAACCAGACATCATCTACATATTCCCAGGGATCTTTATATTCCCCTCTATCCAACTTCATCTTGATTGTGGACAGATCTATAGGTTTTGTAACAATATCGAAGTAGTCTGGGATGCCAAGAGCCTGTGCGTCCACCGGTTGTCGAAATGGAAGTGACTCAGGATCAAGGACCAATAGTTTTTCCAACGTCGGCATTAACGCCTGCCGCAAATCTTCAGCTTTAAAAACAAAAGTTCTCTTTGGACCCCGATCAGGTTCATTGCTTGGGGCACTTGATGATTCCTCACTTGGTTCTTCTTTTATTTCTTGTTTGATTTCCTGCTTAACAACAAATTCTGTATGTCTCTCAGGCCTTTCCATCGGTTCTCTATCATTAGGTGTTTCAGCTCTCATGCCTTTACCTCCACTGTCCTCATCTGCTTCTTCCTTTATCCTGATATCCTCTGGCTCCTGATTAATCCGAACATCTTCAGGACTATCTTCCGACGACGCCGCAGCATTTAATGCTGCTTTTTGGGCGGAAACGGAAGCAGGGCGTGATGTTGGTCGCTGTTCGGGCGCAGGACTCGGATGTGTGTGTGGAGTAGCGGGTGTGCCCGGTAGAGCAGGACCAGCGGAATTTACTGGATTAGGGGAAGCTGTTGATTGATCACTTCGAAACGACGAATGGTTCATGAAGGGACTTGCAACAGGGCCTCCAGATAAACGGACTTTAGTTTCTTGTTGGTGATTAGGAGATGCTAAAGCTGCAGGGCCGTTTGTTTGCATAGGCGGGTACTGTGGCGCAGGAGAAGTCATTGGTTGTCCAAATGGAGACATCCCTGGATTCCCGACACTACCAACACCTACGCTGCCACCGTTGGGAGTTGGCGGCATCTGAAAAATACGAAAGTCAAAATGAACATTCTTTTTAAATAACTTTTCTAATAAATTGCTTAATAATTTTCAAATCATCTGAGAATAAATTGAAGAAAAAGTATGTCAATTGAGTGAAAAAAACATTATTCTAACCTGATTGGGGCTTGGTCCTGGTGGTCCAACTAGATTATTCTGGAAGGCCATTCTACTTGCGGGTATAGGTAACGGCGCCATTCCAGGAGAAGGTATTCTAAGTCCTAAACCAGGTGCCGATCCTAAACCTGGCCGCGGTAGTCCGACGCCGGGAGGTACTACTCCTGGCCCGACATTAGGCCCAACGCCTGATCCAGGAACTGGACCTGGTCCAACACCAGGTGCACGAACTCCCAAAACACCTCCTGACATAACACCAGATTGTGCCATCTGTTGCTGTTGCTGCTGTTGTTGCTGCTGCTGTTGCTGCTGTTGTTGTTGCTGCTGCTGCTGTTGTAACTGTTGTTGTTGTTGCTCTTTTCGTTTTTGCCTTTTCTCTTCTAACTCCTATTTTTAAAATATAAACGATTTAAGTATTGTAACGTGAATTGTGTAATATTATTTATTAAAATATTATCATTATGATATAAAAACAAAAAAAAATCATAAAACGCAAACATACCTTTTGAATCTTGTATATCTTTTCAGCAAGTAAATGGTAATATTCGGACCTTGTACTCGCCATCTCGTACATGTCGCCTTCTACTTTTCTTGCATATGCTACCAAATTGTGCATTCTTTTGTCTAACATTGCTGTTGGGTCCGGTGTCGGAAATATTGCTTGCACCCTGTACATCAATAACTCATTGTAAGGGCTATGCTTAAAATTAGTTAAATGTGACTCGAAATCCCATTAATACAAAGGGTCAATCTAAAATAGAAGGGTTATTTTCGTAAATAATGTCTACATAATAATAAAATATCATATATTTTGGTACTAAAACCCATCAAATAAATGCTATATAGTAATGGACATTGTATAAAATATTTTTAAATTATTACAAAAAAAAGGTTTCAATAATGTAACTTACAGCTTATGAACAAGGTGGTTTCTGAGATCAGCTGTAATAGACTGGTGCCATTCTTTCGTTCCAGACACAGGGTTAGCTGTGACAGGTCCACCAGGGAGCTGCAACGTGCCCGTACTCATCTAGACAATTTTATATCAGTTACGTATATAGAGCAGAAATAATAGAGAAATTAATTATAAATTGAATTTCAACCACATATACCGCTAAACAATCATAGGCCTCTCCAAAATGATGAATCCTGTACTTGCTACAATTTATACGCTTGACTGTGAGTGCAGTACGCTTGGTTCTGATCACAGGGAAAAGTGTACGTATTATTTGTATCTTGATATTATTTAAGAAAATTGTTCATAAATAGTTCAAATTTATTTATTCTAGAAGTATTTATCGTACAGTAAACATAAAACAAACATTCTGCATTTGGAACATTATGATTTAACTATCAATTATTTTTTTAAACCTCTTATCATTCAAATACAGCTTGGTTGAATATCATTGATCCATTATCCCTTAATCAATATACTGACTATATTAACTTTGAACACACACAGGTAGTCTCACGCCATCGTTACGTTGTAATATTATTGAGCTAAATATATTAATGGTCGTTACCAGTTGTGTTTGTTGCTGTTGCTGCTGCAGGTCCGGCATAGGCTGCTGCGCGTACACCGGCTGTAGCGCGGGCTGCGGCACGTCGGACAGCGCCGGCCCGCGCGGCGCCGGCATGCGGCCCACGGCGCCACGGAAGCCGCCCGCCATCGACGTGGAGCACACGAAGCCGAGTGCCTCGTAAGCGCGCTTCATATCGCCCGGCGCCGGCGCGCCTGCGCTCGACGCGAGCGGCGCGTTCAGCGGGGCCGCACCCGCGCCCGCACCCGTCGCCACGCCGCCCGCACCAGCGCCCGCGCCTGCACCCGCGCTCGCTACCGCATTCGCACCCCCACCCACTGACACACCGGGCGCTACACCCGTCGTCGCGTGGGACACTATAGCTGTTTGAATTAATTTTTTTAGATGTTATTGTTACTATTTATCATCACTATATCCTATTAATGAAAGTCAAAATCTTAAAACACTGACATAAGTAAAATTTCTTATAATGATGATAATAAATATATGTCATAGAATTAATGTAAAATTGTGACGTCTTTTAATTAAAATAATGGATAAAATATCACACTTACGATTCATTGTATTGTTTTTTCTATCAGCCTGTTTCAACGGCAAGCAGACTGGACAGTCATTCTTGTTACAGTGTTTCCAGTGATTTATGATTTGTCTTGATGATGAACAGTGTGGAATTGAGCAGTTTTTTCCCGCCTGCAAAAAAAAATCTTATATTTACAGTGACATGCAGTAATTTTAATGTTTTATTCAGAAATTTAAAGGTTAAAAAAAATCAACTAATTTAAAGTTGCCAGAGACTAGGTAGGTGGTACCATGGCAGCTTCTATTACAGCCGTCAAACAGTAATATGCAAACGTTAGCGTTCCGGTTTGAAGAGCGCTGTAGCTAGTGTTATTACTGGCGTACTGAGAGTCAATATCTCATGTCCCAGACGATAAGCACAATGGCGTGCAGTGTATCATCTTAAACTTCACATTGTTATGTTCGTATCATTTATCATTAGGTGAATGTCCCGCTCGTCTCATTAATTTAATTAAAAAAAAAATTCTAACATTAAAATTTTAGCGAACCATACATTTCTTAAACATTGAAATATATTACAATCTCTTCTATACTACAATCTATACTACAATCATTATAAAATATTGACGCACACAAATAAAAAAAAATTACAATATTAACAGTTTTGACTTGTGCTTTATCTATTATCATTATTGGCACAAAATACAAATTAGTTTTGTGGCAACATTTTTAAAATGGGTGCGATTATTTATCGGAAAAAATTAGATCCCATAAATATAACTCTAAATGTATTTTGAATCTTTTCATAGGTTAAAAAATTATTATAAACACAAGCTTCCCATGGTTGTGAAAGTAAATTTGTAATATTTTAAAAAAAAAAAATTATTAATCTGATCCAGTTTCATAATATTGTTTTTGTGAATTGAGAAATACTAGATTTTTCCAAAACTAAGAAGGTTGAAATATTTATCAATCGATAATACACGATACTCACCTGACAAGACATCATGTGATTTAATACCCCTTTCATAGTTTTGCAGTGCGGTAACGTACACTGCCACGTCTCGCCGTTTTGCGACTGTGACTCCCTGCGTTGGCACTTGTGCGCATGCAGAAGGAGCACCAACTGCTGCTGGATAAGTTTTCGCTTCTCTGGGTCCGCGATCGAACCGCTAGGTGGCGCGGCAGACTGATGTTGAAAATATACCATATTTATTGGCTTTGTTTAAATTACTTCATACTACTATAAAGATTTATTTAGGCAACAAACCAATTAAAATTAAAATTAACGTTAAAAATAATAATAATAAAGCACTAACAAATCCATGCCAATCACATGCAGTAGGAGTGGCAAAACATAAAATACAATTAAAACCCGTTTTATTAAAATCAAGAAATGCTTTCATAATACGACTGAGATATTTTTTTTCTTTAACGAAGCGACGAGACAAGCAAGACGTTCAACTGATGGTAAGGATGACATACACTGCACGACATTGCGCTAATCGCCTTGAGACATGATAATTATTGGAATAACCCAGTAATTTCACAACTTACAGCATCTTTCAAACCGGAACACAGTAATGTTTGAACACCACTGTTCGACGGCTGCAATAGACACTGAGGTGGTACCTACTTTGACGGTATCCGGCAACAGACACCTACCACCAGTAGATATTCATTTATTTAAACTTTTTTACATAAATTACATTATTTTTTAGATATTTCATATGTGAGACTTGTAAAAGAATAAGAATGAAGGTTGCAAGTTTTGATAAATATAAATCTAATCAGTGGAGGGCATAATGCAAGTAACCTTAATCAACTAATTAGTACTATACACAGGCAGGATACTCCTCGGCAGCACAAACACTTAAAAGGAGCTGGATATTAAAGCGTTTTGAAAGAAAAAAAGCAGAAACCAACACAAAAAAAATCTTACCGAGTTACATATAAATTTGTTTAGTATTAAGCAATTTTTTTATAACATTTTTTTATGGTGTGTTAAATGTTAACATTATCCACAATATGTTCTCTGTATGATTCTTATTATCTAGACATCGAATACTATATACAATTTAAAATAGCAAATTTATACTTTTCTTTACAAGAATATGAGTGGTGAAAAAGCAATAGTAGCAAGATGAAGTAATATGACACCAATGTCAAATAAGTTTATTTAAAAACTTCCACCAATAGAAGTTTTTAAATAAACTTATTTCCTTAGAATTATTCCATAACAAATATTTACGACATGCTTTAAATTAAAAGAAGCTAAATATACATGCCACACAAACCTGCGTAGCAGCCTGTGGCTGCGATTGGCCCCCGGATGGAGCGCCGGGCGTCTGCGGTGATGGAGCCGGGGGGACAGCGGGCGCCGCGCCGCCCGCTGGTGCGCTCGCATCTGGCGGCCCGAAGCGAACACCCGGCGGGCAGCGCGCAGGCGGCGATTGACCGTACGTGGGGTGGTAGGGTGCGAGTGGATGGCCACCTCCACCAGGAGCAGCCATCCGCCCCACATGTTGCAATGCACCACGTATGCCCACACCCACGCCAGCGCCCACGCGCCCGCCGAGAGGGCCATTCTGCATCACCTGTGACAACTTTTATTACATAAACATTTTTCATTTATATAAAATTTATAATCCCAAGATTCCATAATCTTCCTCCACAGCTAGAGTTACATTATACAAAATTAAATAATACTTTTTACTTACTTGTGTATGAGGATGGTGAGGCGCCGATGCATGATGATTGTTGGTCATAAGTGTAGGGAGCTGCTTATTTACATTGTTAATGATCCCACTGCCAAGCATTCCAGCACCAGTCATGTTACTATTCGTCACTATCATATTGTTGATAACATTTGCTACATTCATTCCACCTGAAACAAAGATATTTATTTTTTATTATACAGTTTTTAACAAAAATAAATGATTTTTTGAATAATGATGAAATTTCTGGCCTGATGTAGTTCATAAAATTTAGAAAATCCATGTAATGTTAGACAAGCGAATGAAACTTTTAATATTAAATTATTTACAATAAAAAGCACCAACAATACAGTTTGTTAAGAGTTATGTATTTAAAAATCAATGAGAAAGTTTTAAATGTAACACAAGGATGCCTTACAAAAAATAAGATATGGACTTACCTTGGATGGAATTCATGGGCATGTTAGAATGCAGTTGATTTGGGTGGCTCGTATTTGGCATTAATTGTGGGTGCAGACTACCCATATGATCCTTAGAAACGGAAACATTGGGTGGAGATTGCAAGTTTGGACTCTTACTCCCTAAAGTACCCAATCCTAATGGATTGTTGTGGCCAACTAAGCCACTCTTATTGCCCTGTGAAAAGACCAGCAAACGACATAATAACTTATTAGTATTATTTTGTAAAAAATTTTAAAATTAAAAGTAATCAAGCAGTTTACTTTAATAAAGAAATAGAAATATAGTTTTTATATAGAAAAAATAATAGATTTTTTTTTACTTCAAAATTAATTAAAATAATATGCTTAAATATAAATCCTTATATGTAATTTGTATGTAACAAATATTAAAAGAACGTATACACTGTAACTGGTATTTAAGAACATGATTAATTATAGCTACCAAATATTAATAGAGATTAATCACTACAAAGAAGAATAGGACTGATATGCATGAGCAACAATGCAGAATTTCATCAGTTTTAGGTACTCACTTGTTGTATAAGATGATTATTAATCTGTCTATGCATAGCTGCCGCAGGATCATCTCCGTTAAGTTGTTGCTGTGGGGCCATTTGTGCCCCCGGCCCTGGCCCCTGAGCAGGAGGCTTTGGGCCAGTGACACCGGGTTGTTCTCCCCAGGACCCCGCCATCAACTCATCTGGGAGGTCCTTTTCCAGGTCAAACATGTCAAGGTTTGAGAACCCATCTACTGAAACAGATATTTTACATTTGGTAAATTAGTTTCTGATTCTCAATTGATAAGTATACCTTGCTAATACTTTTCCATTTTTAGAGTTTTTGTTATAGTAAGTAGTGAGACAAACCTATTTAAAAACGAAAAAAACATTTACTTGTGTATATATGTACTAAAAACCACATATACAATAATAAAAATTAAATAAAAAAAAATCTAAAAATTGGACAGAATTTTCTTCTATTTATTTAAAATAACTAAAATAAAAATAAAAACCACAATAATACGAAGAAAAACTATTAATGATTAATATACACATAGTTCAATTTTACATTTCATTTATAAACAATTGCAAGTAATAAAAACAATGTAAATTGTTGAACTAAATATTTAATCTCAAGAAATTGCCTTTAACCTAACCTATATGAACTATTACAACACATTATTATACATTAAATTGTTAACCTTAATACATTAAATTAAAAAAAATATATGTCTACAAAATAATTATATTTGTGAAATGCTCCCATCAGGGTCTTAAGATATATTGTTGAATACATTCATTAAATAAATAAAAAAATTATTAATGACAATTTTGTTTAAATGTAAATTGTTACATTGTAAATGTTTTAGATAATACTTAATATTGACATCTAAACAAACTGTGAATTTCTGAAATTGAGAACTAAATGTACAGAATAACAAAACAATATAATTCATTACTTTTCTCCACGTTATACAAAACTGTGTTCATTTTTTTCATTACATTAATCTAAAAAAGTTAAATAAACAAAGTTTCAAAAGTTTTTTTGGTTATTAAAATTTTATAAAGTAGCAAACTGAAAAACAGTTACAAAAATAATTTTAATAATTTATACATTATAAAAGTATTAAATCATATACATTATTAAAATATTTACATGTTTATAAAAAATAGACTCGAATTTTAGAACTTCATACCATTACTTCAATTAGGATATACTAATAAGATATTAGTCTCTACAGTAGTTAATAAAATATAAACATTAAACTATGTTTTAAAAATTAATATTTAACTTCTCTTTGACTTTCCAATAACTTACTTAAAGAAGTTTACTGTATAAAAACATTTATTTGTAAATGTAAACGTTCACACGGTCTTTTTTATAATAAATTTTGACTCGAAATGTCACTTAAATTATAATCCACTCGATGAAATTAGGAATTAGGTTAAAAATTTAAGTATATTTATTATTTTCCCATGCTTTGCGCTCTGTGAACAATAATACGACGCAAAACTTGCAAGGCGCTAACAAGAGCGAACGCAAAATGTCAAAAATCACGGCAAGATAATATAACTGAAGTACCGTGAAAACTTTGATAAAGTTGCAAAATATACACAAATACTCACCCGCGGTGTCTGAAGGGCCCTGAAAAGGGTCCCTGATCATCTTAGCTCGCTTATTAGGCGGCTCATCAACATGATGATCGGCCATGGCTCTGTTTACTAAACGTAAGCCGTCGTGAATATTTCGGCCCGCCGATTCAAATAACACTTTTATGTCTTATATATTGAAGAAATAACATTTTAAAGCGATTTATGATCCATCATAATCAAATTCACCCACATCCCGATCGTTCGATGTCCTTCAAACCATTGAAGGTACATATTAAAATTTCTCACTCAAGTATTCGCCATTACAAAGCTCGGAATCGAAGAGCTACACAGACCCTCTCACCATCTTCCGACGGAACTAGCACAATAAATGAAAACAATATCACCAGATTTTCGCTACTTTAAAGTACTTATTTCACCGAACGTACAACACGATTTCACTTAACTTTTTAAAATATACGGAATGGTATAGTTTATGATAAAATGATGTAAGAAAAAACAGAAAATTTACACGACAAATTCCGAAATACTTCTTAGTCTCTCCAGCGCAAAATGGCGGCTGTTGATGAAAACTTTTTCTACGCTTGTCAGAAAATGTCGGCCTATAAAGAGACCGCGATCTCTGATTGGGCAAAGTGTACCACGTGACTACCGGAAGCGCCTATTTGACGCAGGATCGGTCCATTCGTTCTGACGTCACTACATTCAATCGCGACTGTAACCGAAGTTGTCCGAAGGTATCTAAGTCTTAATTATGAAGTTTTATAAAATTAATCCCTAATGAATTTTATTAAAAATTGTTTATTATTCTCATATAGTTATAATATTATCTACATGAAGCCTAATTTTCTCTCTACGATATCTAAATGGTTAATTTTGTTGTTCATATTTGAATTTTCCCTCCTTATCGGGAGGGGCAATCATCAATACGACGTGTCTAGATCTATGGACTCTAGGTCATCAAAGACTAGAATTTTTTAATTTTATATGCACAAAATTTTTTTATTTCGATACAAATTTACTATTCTAACTATTGTCTAATTAAAGCCATCAAATCCATTCCAAGCCATATTTACTAATTTTTAAAACTTACAACTTTGTAGTCAAGTACTATATTTATTATTATATACGTAAGTAGTGTTGTGTATGTCAGAATAAGTGTGTTAATTTAAAGTGAATTTAATTTTTTGTTAAATACATGCTCATTATTTATTTTTAAATTAATTTTCTATATTTCATTTTAAAGAAAATACTTTGTTCACTAATGTAGGTGCATTACATACATTGCGTTGAATTTAAATAATATTTCAAATATTGATCTAAATTATATCTTTAAATAATTTTCTCATTTTGAAAGGCAATGCATAATTATATTATAAGGTATAGTAACTTAATGAAGTAAATCTGTAAACAATATTGACGCTATGTTGATATTGTGTCTGTGTTTTTCAGTAGAATATAATTAATTTTAATGTGACACTAATATAAATATCGAATTCTAAAAGTTATATTGTAAAAGAATATTAATTATAACAATAATTTCATTTCAATATCCAAACACTTTTTGACAATGACGTTATGGCAAACAGCGCTCTGAAAGTTGATAAAAATTATTTAATAATATAGTCATTGTTTCGACACGATTTTTATTTAGTTATAAGAGAATTTAATTTTTTGTTGCACATTTGACGTTAGTTGTAAGAGCTTCAGTTTGTTCTGAAATTATTCATACTTCTAAATTAAATAGTATGTTAATTGATAAGGTTTGTTAAGCCTTTATAATCCTTATAATTTATGATATTGGTTTTTTACATTTAAATAATTTCACGCTATTTATTTGCAGATAAAACATTATAATGTTAGTAAGAGTTTCTTACAAGATGTGAAATATTTACAAGTTACTTACAATCATAAAGAAAAAAAATTTAATCTTAATTTAAAGGGCAAGTGTAGTCAACCAAAATACATACAAAAACCTGAATTAGATAATAAAAAAGAAAATATTTTTGTAACCCATAGTTTCAAGGTGGACAGAGACCAATTTATAAAAGAAGTTTTAAGTGATTTCAAATACATTAATCAACAACCAAATAAAAAACCAAAAAACATAGTAATAGATTTTAGTTCTCCGAATATTGCAAAACCATTTCATGCTGGCCATTTGAGATCTACTATAATTGGAAATTTTATAGCTAACATAAATATTTTTTTCTCGAATAATGTATACAAAATAAACTATTTGGGTGATTGGGGGACTCAGTTTGGGGTTTTACAATATGGCTTAGATTCTAAAAAAGTAGATCTCAATAATTTGGTTAAGAATCCTATAAGAAAGTTGTATGATGTTTATGTGGAAGCGAATAAAATAGCATCAAGTGATGTAGACATCCAAAAAGAGACTAGAAAATACTTTGCAGACATAGAAAAAGGTCATACTAGTTTGGATAATTGGCGGAGAATTCGAGAAATTACAGTTGAAGAAGTTGAAAAAGTTTATAAAAGATTGGGAATTGAGTTTGATGCTTACCATTGGGAATCTGATTATAATGGAAATGCTATTAAAGATGTTATAGGACTTTTAGATGAAAATAAAATAATATTTACAAACAATGAAGGTAAAAAAGTTATAAAATTCAAAGGGAAAGACATCACAGTTTTAAAGAGTGATAATACAACATTGTATCTCACTAGAGACATTGCTGCCCTTTTAGATCGATATCAAAGATATAATTTTGATAAAATGTTGTATGTTGTAGATAACTCTCAGACTGATCACTTTGCAGCCCTCTTTGATATTGTAAAAAAAGTCAATAAAGAATGTGCTGATTCTTGTGAGCACATAAAATTTGGTAGGGTTAAAGGAATGAGTACTAGAAATGGAAATGTTGTATTTCTTAGTGACATATTAGATGAAGCAAAACTCAAAATGAAGCAGCAGCAGGAAGCATCTAAAAGTAATACATATATTCCATTTGTTATTTTAAGGACATGTTTTTAACTGTAACTTATGTACTATATGTTACTAAAAAGTGATAGACAAAGCATTAGTCAACAGCTGTTAACACAGGGATGTGGGATTTGGGAAACAGAGTACATAGGGATGTACTGTGTTTCCCCAAGAACAGGTCATAAACAAAGAGATATCTCTTTAGTCATTTAAGCAGGAATAGCCCATTTTTATGATGATTAAACTAGAAATGATCTGGATTGCAACAGAAAAAGATTAAAAATGAGATTTCAATATTGTCTTATGTTTAGTCTTTTTCTGTTGCAAGCATCAATAGCAAGGAACCAGTTATTTTATTTCTTAACAAATTAATAAATTAGATACAAATTACATATAAAAAAATATTGCTTTCAGATACAAGATATTCTGCTATAAATGAAGAGACATGTGACATATTGGGTGCTACTGCTGTGATTATTAATGACTTGAAGCAAAAGAGGCAAAAGGATTATGTCTTTGACTGGGATAGAGCCCTACAAAGTGAAGGTGACAGTGGTATAAAACTACAGTATCTTCACTGTAGACTGTTGAGCTTGGAACAAAATTGTAGTATCAAAATACCCACTGTCTGTTTGCCTGAATGTCTTGAAGAAGAAGTTGTTGGAGATGTGGTGGCTGAATTAGCCAAATTTGAAGATGTTTTAAAAAGAGCTCTAGATGAGAGGGAAGCATGTATACTAGTAAATTATCTGTTTCGTCTTGCAAGACATGTAAATAAAATGTTTAATGAATTAAATGTGAAGAATGCTTCCAATGATATAGCAGCTCAGAGGTTATTGGTTTTCCATACAGCCCGCAAAGTTGTTAGAACTGGCTTGCAGATTCTAGGAATTCATCCTTTAAATGAAATGTGATGTTTAGAGCTCAAATAGAAGACTAAAGATACAATTTAAAGTACAAAATGATAGAGGCAGATTTAAAAAATTTAGTGGCATTATTCTTTATATAAAAGCTGGTAATAAAACTAAAAGACTAGCATGCACATATGGGATTCACTTAACAGAAACATTTAATTATCACTCCTATTAACAACTAGCTGCCAGGCTGATAGTAAATCTACTTCTTTCACAGTATAACTGTTCGCCCTCACCACCAGAGTATGTATTTTAGGTGAAAGTGATTCATCAACTAGAGTCTCATTATTACAGAATGTGAGGTGCCAAGCATCAAGCAGCTATTTGTTGGGCCATTGGAGATAAAAAATAAATAAATATGATAAATAATATGGGGTGTTTTATTTACTATTTATAATTTAGTTGCCAACTTGAATTGTTCTAAAAATTTTTGCCTTAGTAGTAATATATAGTCGGCGTAAAGATACAATATCAGAAATAGGACACCTATGTACTACATACTTAAAATCCTCTCTTTAAAGTGCTAAATGATTTGTCAACGCAACAGTCATGAAATTACAGGAAAAAAATCTGAGCAACTTTTATGTACTTTAAGTAATTTTGATTACAAAAGAACTTAAGAATTGAAATTTATAGGATTCAATGGCTGTTATTCGCAAAATTTTGCTATTCTGTGTAGTAAAAAAGAAATTGTTTCATTTAAATTCATTTCTTTTTATAATTAATTGTTTACGATTAAACGGACTGATATTCATATAAAAAAAAATATACTGTATATAGAAATAAAAAATAGTGTTCATACAAATTAATATTTACGTTTATAGATTTGAAATTAATATAACTATGCTGAATAAATTATAAATAAAAAATAAAATGTTTTAAAATATTAAAAAGAATTCCAATCTTTCTCGTCTGAGTTGACGAACCTAAGATTAGTCCTATACGATTTCGTATCTTATTAGTTTTTTTTTATTAATGTTACTTCTGAATTCGTCTTTGGTTGTAGCAATTGCAACTAGATTTGTTTGTATAGAACTTGACTTCAAATAGTGTATTTATTACATTTTAACGAAGATATAAATGAGATATCAATTTAATGCAAATAACATCATAATTTATTATAGTGGTAACATTGTTACAAACGGTTGCTAAGCAACATCTTATAGCATTATGTTTAAAAATGAGGAATGACATAAAACAAAAGATTTGATTTGTGTATTGCTTGTTGCATTATTAAGTTAATATAATATAAAACGATAAAGTTGTGAAGTGGAAAAGTTCATATACTTCTAAAAGTAGGAGACTCACAAAATGACCACACCGAAGGTAATAAAACTAATTCAAAATATAGCAACTTAAAAATTTACATAATTTTACTTACTATATGTTTTTCTGTTTTATATATTTTTAGTTATTATACACACTTGAGCAACCCCACGGTATGGGCGAGTTGTATTTTAAGTGGCAAAATGGTGAATCTCACTCTCTTCTTGCTACCACGGGTACTGATGCTACAGTGGCTATCCATGATCGTACTGGACAATTGATAGAGAGACTAAAATTGCAAGGGTGAGATCTTTTTTAAATAATAAAATCAGAAAAATAATTAGTAACAATGCTTATTGCTGCAATATTGCTTTTGAAATTGAAATTGTTCTTTTGAATATTACATTTTCAGTCTATGTGCAGGAATGCAATGGGATAATGATGGTGATTATTTAGCAGTGATAACTCCTAATAGTAATGTTGTGTTATTATGGGAATGTCATGCAAATAAAAGAGTAAACATTGAAACAGGGTTGCGTGAATCACCTTCTTGTATGGCTTGGTCATATGGTGAGCCACTTTTGGCTATAGGAACACAAAAAGGAAATTTAGCTTTGTACAACCACCACACAACTAAGTAAGTTTGCATAAATATATTGTCTAGTAAAAAGGATGATTAAATTTTATGGCATATATTTAACATAAAATTAATTAAATTATTTAGGTATATGAATATTAGAGTCCCCTCCCTATGAATACAATAATTAAAAAAAAAAACACCTTTCAAAATCTATATTTTCTTTGAAAACATTAAATTATAATAAACCTGTTGATATTTATTTAGAATATTTGCATACAAATTACACTTTACTAGGGAATATGCATGTACATTCTGTAAACTAGTGAAATATATACAATGTTAATTTACAATTTAGATGTGTTAAAGTTACATAACAAATGGGAACACTTTCAGCACCCACAATATTAGGCCCTAGTATTACAATATCACATGGATTTGACATCCTATCAAATCTATATTCCTTCTTAACTAACAACACTCTTAGTGTAGCTCCTAAAATTTACAAATAATAAAAAAAATGCAATTTGAAAGTTTTTTGTTGACAGAAACATATCATAACAGATTATTTATAGAAATTATTGTATAATAACTTTGTTCTTTAAAAATTATTCTCTGAAATTTTGCTTTGCAGGCGGATACCAATCATAGGCAAACATACAAAAAAAATTACATGTGCTGCTTGGAATAGAGACAGTATTCTGGTGTTAGGTTCAGAGGATAAGAGCCTCTCCATAAATAATTCCGATGGAGACACACTAAGAGTGATAACACTTAGAGATGTGCCAAATGATTTACAATTCTCAGAGATGAAAATGGATGAAAGAGTGGCAGGCGAAAATACAGTAAGCCGATAATTTTGATTATAGTTTATGGAAAAATAACAATATTAAATTATGATATTTAAATATAAAATAAATACGAACTTATTATCATTACTCAGTGAAATAAATGTATTTTTAATTGGCATTCGAAAACATGAAATATATATTATTAAAGTTATATGTTTGTACATTGTGATGTAATTAGAATTAAAGATACAATAAAAATCTTGACAAAAATTTGGTAATGTATGTATTGCATCAGTAAAATAAGTTTTTTTCAATGTTCTTGCAGATCAGCCTCGTGGTTGGGAAGAGGACTCTTTATCTGTACAATTTACTTAATCCAGAGAATCCAATAGAGCTTGCATTTCAACAACGTTATGGTGCAATAGTGTCATACAAATGGTATGGTGATGGATACATTCTGATAGGATTTAGTGCTGGATACATAATAGCCATATCAACACATCTAAAGGAAGTCGGAGAAGAACTATTCCAAGTAAAAAATCATAAAGACAACCTTACCGATATAGCCGTGTTTGGAAATCTTGCTGCCTCTTGTGGGGATGGACAGTGAGTTGATTTATAAATTATCAACTATTTTAATTTATAACTTGGTGAAGATTATTATTATTTTTAAGTCAGAAATATGTCGAATGCCATCAATACTTATTAAAAAAATTATGTTATAAAAGTGTTTTAAATTACATAAAATTTTTAACTACTTTAGTGGATTGACTTTTGTTGCTAAATTCTTAGTATTATTCCAATTTCCGGGGCCACAGTTTATGGAGTTTATTGGCGGTCGAGTTTTCTCGAACTCTGCTGATTATCTGCCACCTTTATATTGTAAATCTATCACCATATCAACATTGCTGAGTTTCGTTTGTCAACATATACATATGTATCACCCCTCTTTCTCAGTGGGGTAGGCAGAGTCCACCTCTCTCCACTTGCTATGATCCTGGCACACCTCTTTCGCTTCCTCCAACAATATCAACATATAGCAACATATCACATCAATAATAGTCAACATATAAGGGCCATAATATACTAAGAGTATTTCACTATCTACATCTTTTTGGACCTTTTTTTTATTCTACGAAGCGAGAAAATTTCACCTGATGATATGCCTGCTACAGGGTGTCTGGTGGAAGATTTATGTTTTCAAATTTAAATAAAAAATTAAATGTTTGACATATAATTTTACTAAAAGTATTAAAAGATAGAGTACAAATGCGGATTTCATTTTTTAAAGATAATGTCATCCAAATGTCTTCCATCCTGTTGCACACACTGTTCGAAACGGAGCCTCGTATTCCGTGCCACACGCTGCAGTAAACTTGGTTCAATTGCGCTGATTTCTCGCCGAATGTTTTTTTTTAAGCCCACAACAGTTCGCGGATTGTTGGCGTAAACTCTCTCTTTGAGGTAGCCCTACAAAAAAAAATCCATTGGAGTTAGGTCGGGTGACCTCGGTGGCCACGGGATGTCCCCAAAGCGACTAATCAGTTTTTGAGGGAGTTTTTCTCGCAACAAATCCATCGAAGCTCTGGCCGTGTGTGCGGTCGCACCATCCTGTTGAAACCACGTGTGTGATGAGAATGATGAATGAGCTCGCAGGTTCGGCAAAAAGAAATTCGAAATCATGAGCCGATAATTCTCACCATTGACATTCGTCGCTTGGCCCCGTGCATTTTCAAAAAAAAATGGTCCGATTATCCCATTCGTGGATAAAGCGCACCAAACAGTTACCCTTGGGCAATGTAATGGTTTTTGGTGCTTCAGTCGAGGATTGCGAGTTCTTAGAGCCCAGTAACGGCAATTTTGCTTGTTTACGTGTCCGTTTAAATGAAAATGAGCCTCGTCGCTCCAAAAAATGGAATTCACAGTGCGAAAACGCTCCAACATGGTTTCACTAAAAAATTTGCGTGACGCAAAGTAATTTTTTTCAATTCTTGAATTATTTGAATTTTAAAAGGATGAAACTTCATATCTTTTTTCAAAATTTCATGCACAATTACTCTTGGAAGTCCCAGTGAAGCTGCCCTTTTCAGTATCGAAAGTCGTGCATTTTCACGTAAACTGCGTTCAACCAGCTCAATGTTTTCGGGGGTCCTTGACGATCGACTAGGTCCTGGCCGTGGTGTGTTCATAGCCGAAGCAGTTGCGCGGAACCTCTCCACCCACGAACGAATTAAATTCACACTCGGCCCATCGCCTATCCGTCGAATATTGAAATGTGAACAAAACTGTCGGCGAGCGAGTACGTAAGAATCGTTACTCTTGAAAAATGCTTCAATAGCGAACGCGCGATGCTCACCCGACCACTGCGACATCGTGACTAAGAAAACCGCACGATCGGTGATTCTAATGACACCACCTTCACTGCACCCCCGCACTGTTTATAACTTATTGAGATATTCGTTTTTTAAAATATAAATCTGCCGCCAGACACCCTTTATAAACAACGTGGTGTTAGTTAGGATGAGATACAGCACCACATTGTGCTTGTCGCCTTGAGACACAATGTTGTCTCGTTACCTCGGTAATTTCACTAGCTACAGCGCCCTTCAAACTGGAACACAGTAAAGTATGCACATGACTAATTGCCGGCAGTTCTACTGCACAGCTGCGTTACTATTAAAAGTAAAGGTCTTTACTGCTTGATACTCATGAAATCGTGAAGGGTATCAGATGCTGCCAATACTTTGCTCATGCGTGTGGTGTGATTTTCAGATTTAAATTGATATCGATGTGGAATAAGGGCGAGGTGTCGGGCAGTGTGACGCCCGGGGGAGGCGCTGAGCGTTGCGCGTGGTGCGCGGACGGGCGGCTGCTCGCCGTGGCGGGTCGCGGGCACCTCGGGGTCTACGTGACAGCGTTACCGGCGTTACAAGCAGCACACGCCGCCCGCGCCCTCACGCTCACCAACCTTAACGAGGTCACCGTCTACCAGTGCGTCGCCGTGGGGGATGATCCCGACGCACTTAATAAATGTAATACTTTTTTATACGACGAAGCAATGAAACGAGCAAGATATCCACTATATGATAAGTGATATGCCTGCCAATAATAAGGTGCTTCTAGATAGGATACTAGACATATTGATGTTAGTTTTACTCCTTATGTATATTAACATCATGCAATATCTCTTTTTAATGTTAGCGGAGCCTATAGCCCTGGCGACGTATGCGCTGCCCTCGGAGCCCACGGCGATAGCGTTGGGCGGATCACATGTCTGTAGCGTAAGTGGGCCCCATGCGTGGTTTTATCCACTGGCTGGCGGCGTGGCTGCACGCAGGCATTACCCGGCTCCGGTGGACATTGTGCGCATGTCCGGAGACTACGCCGCCGCGCTATTTAAAGGACGCGCCATGTTGCACTCGGTGAGTGTTGTAACTTCACAGCTTCCCGTATGTCCCATTTAGTAAAAAATAGATGTAAAAATGTTAATT
This sequence comes from Troides aeacus, assembly GCA_033220335.2. NCBI lineage: Eukaryota > Metazoa > Arthropoda > Insecta > Lepidoptera > Papilionidae > Troides > Troides aeacus. Next base: position 2,382,619 of record CM067275.1, on the reverse strand, counting down.
TGTGTTTATTGCAGATAGAAGAACCGGACCCGTCTCAACCGGAGCGCGATGCAATGCTGTTTCCCGAGCCGCATATGCAGGGCGTTAAAATAATCGACATATATCTGACGAGCGATTTTTTCGTTTTTGTTACCGATGTAAATATATATTTTATACATTACAACCTGAAATAACGTTACTAACAAAATTTTAAAAAACAATTGTAAAAGAAACTAATTTATTATCTTTACACTAGATTGTCCGTCGATTTGACAGAAAAAAAACAAATGTTCATAAATACAAATATACACATACAACGTAGGGGTAGAAGGGGTCTCATACAATAACTCACAGAACTCAAGCCAACCTTACCTGCTCGGGCACCCTGCTAATCAACAAACAAGGATCTGGGCCCGCCATAGGCCAGCGTGGCCCAAATCCCTCAAATGAACCCCAATAAACGACCGCTCGTAATACCCGGTAATGCGAGCAGCGCAGGACCAATCGATATGGGAATCTTTGGGGGAGGCCTATGTCCAGCAGTGGACGTCTATCGGCTGAAGCTACTACATGCAAAGTAATAACACTGACGGAGATGTTAAATCTATACACTCATCAAAACTGTAGCAAGGTCACATCGAATACTTTGGCGTGGAGGAGTGGCGCAGCTCCGTACGTTACAAGCACGCATGCGCAGTGGTCGGCGTGTACTGCGACATCGGCGGAGCGCGCGCGTGCGTCGCCGACGAGCGCGGCCGTGTGCACGTGTACTCGCCGGCCGCCGGGGAAATGTGCGAACTGAATCGCGCCGCCGCCACACCACTGCGGTGACTTTTATTTGCTTTCGCCCTCAAGTTTGAACTCTATCGTACCCTTATATTATATCTATGATTAGGAGAAAGAAATAAATTTTATTATCACCATAATTCGTCAATGACAATAAGTAGGTCTTTGGAAAATTTGGATTTAGATTCTGCTAGCGCATTTTGGATTTGATCGACATCCATGATGTGTGTATTTGAACTGTCCAAAAAGGAGTTCATTTTACTCATTCATGAAGTTTTAAACAAACATAACTAGTCTTGTTTTCGGTAAAAATAAATTCGATAGATATATGTACGTTTTAAGATGTGGTGCTGTGTAAACATATATCTATCCATTATTATAGGTTTAGGCTCTATCTAGGTTAAATGTCTTATTAGTTAGTGTCTTTAGTTTCTCTATAAAATACGTATTATTTTGTGAATTCATGATGTTAATATTATTCGCAGGGGCGTTATTTGGGACATCTGTCTATCTGATAGAAATGTGTTCGCGGTTTACACGGATGAGTCGATCGAGACCTACTACTTCGCTGCGACCTCAACGGAAGGCCCGCACGTGGACTTTGTTGCATCCACCAGCTTGCTGCCTGGTCATGTACCATTAATACTCTTCTCTGGGGATGTGTACTGCTACTCGCCGGGTGGAGCGTAGGTGCCATTAATTTGTTCGTTCAGTTCTAAGTTTTTCTAATTTGTTCAATGTACATACATTGTTTTAATTACAACGTTTAAAAGTTGGGACTGTTTCTCCAAGATTATTTTTAATTAGTACCTTTAATAAAACAAACAATTTCAGAGTATCAAAAGTGACCATGGAGTCACACAACACGGGAGGTCTAGCGGATGCTGACACGGAGAAACGCCTCGTGAATCAGAGGCGGCACGTGGAGAAGCTGCTGCTGCTGCGTAAGTTCAGCGAGGCTTGGCTCTACTGCGATGCGCTCGATGAACCCGAACTTTGGACGAAGATGGGAGAAGCGGCCATAGGCGACCTGAACGTAGACTTCGGTAACTCCCAAGATTATACGTAATGAATAAAAATTTATAGTCAAACAGAGACGAGTGGTACTGTAAAGTGTGTTTTAGTGTGTCTGCCTGTTGCATAGTATGATTAAAAATAATTTTAGTTTTTAAGGAAGAGGAGTGGTTAAATTTTTTGTCATTATTTTATCTCTCTCAACAGCTATTCGTGTTTACACGCGACTCAGCGATGTGGCCATGGTCTGGGCTTTGGAAGACGCGTCTCAAATCGAGGAGCTTCCTATACTTTGGTATGGTTTTATGTTTACAGGATTTTTGGAACGATCTATTTTTTCTTTTATATTTTTGCAAATAAACTTCAACTTGAATTGCCTTCGTGGCTCAGTGCTCACGCGTTTGGTTTTTAACACGAAAGATACAGGTTCGATTCCGTTACTACGAGTTGTGTACATTGTTTTAAAGGACAAGGTTCTCTCTTGGCTTTGACAGCATTGTCGTAATTAGGTTATGAATAGATGAGAAACAGAATATTCTAAGCGGGGGCGCTTCACTATCTACTGCCTTGTTGTTACTTTACTCCGTGTGAATATTAAATTCAGTGATAGCCTATTGTAGATAAAGAAGTTGATTTGAATAGTTGCGATAAATTCTTACGTATAGAACTGATTATTTTTATCTGTGTAAGTGTTTTTGATAGATTTTTTATTTATTTATAAACATAAAAGGATTAAGCTAATCCTACTAGCATTGTTTGGGATTCTCCTCTTGAAAAAAAAAGCAACCTTCCACAATGACATATTCAACCTTTTCATGTGTCCCACTGTAAGCGGCCACGTCTCGGTGCCATAAGTATGTTATTTGTATAGATTGAATAATTTAGTATTAATATGCTGTGGTGGCTGTTTCCAGCGGCACACTGTGCGCGTGCCTGGGGCGGGCCGAGGCGGGTACGCGCTGGTTGGAGGGTGCGGGCGGAGCGCGGGGCGCCGAGCGCGCTATTGAGCTACACGCGGCGCGCGGGGAGTGGGCACGTGCGGCGCAGCTCGCGCAGGCAGCGTGCCCGGCGCGCGCGCCCGCCTTGCACGTGCACCGAGCCCACCACCTCGAGCTCACGTATGTGCTCAATATCAATTCATAATTTGAATATCAGCAATTAAGTTATATTTTGCGGTGATGAAACGTGGACACTGATGATGCGACTACTGCACAGAATTGTTAAGAGAACCATGAATAAAATACGAAAAGAAATCATCAAACTTGAGAACCGTGTTAAGAGTAGACAGCCTCCACTCTTAGTTCAGGCAAATTAGCGTGTGATGCTTCCTAGTCAGATGGAGACACAATCTGGCAGTTCGCAGCGTTTAGATGTATATAGTTGATGATTGTGCTAAGTGGCAATCATTTGGATAGTTCAATGCTGCAGGATAATGATATGATTTCAGTTTTATTGTGTTATTGCAACAATTAATTTTTTACTTTTCTACCGAATATACTGTTCTCTGTATGTGTGGAATGACAAAACACTCAAAAGAAAGCGTGTAACGTTTCTCTTAGATTTTACGTTTATTTGTTTTCATGATATTAATATATTTTAATTAAAAATGTTGTTTTCAATCTATTTAACGTTTTTGTGACAGTAATTAGGATTTTTTTCATACAGTGCTGATTATCACGATGCGCTCGCAAATTACGAAAAGAGCATCATAACCGAAAACATTGACGACGTTAAAGTGAAAGAGCACAACGCTAAATGTGAAGCTGGCATCGCTAGGATGTCCATACGCTGCGGAGATATCATGAGAGGTGTTACCACAGCTATGAAATATTCACAAGACACGGCCTTCCTAAAGGATTGCGCTCAGTTGCTGGAGGAAGAGAAGCATTACAATCACGCAGCCGCTCTGTACGATCATGCTGGGAACGCAGAGAAAGCTGCATCTTTGTACATAAAACTGAAGTCTTGGCTCAAGGTGGAAGCATTGATACCGAAAATAAACTCACCCAGCATCCATTTACAATATGCCAGAGCGAAGGAGGCCGAGGGTAGATACAGTGACGCGTTGAGATCTTATCTTAAAGCGCAAGATTACGAGGCAGCAATAAGAATCAACTTGGAGAAATTGGACGACATCGACGGCGCCGTAAATCTGGTGCAAGAGACCAAGTCGATAGAAGGCGCTAGAATGGTGGCGAACTATTTCCAGAACAACGAGGATCCTGTATCTGCTATCAAGTTCCTAGTTATGTCGCTGTGTTACGACGAGGCCTTCCACCTGGCGAGGAAGAACGGCAAATTGCAGCTGTACGGCGAGATACTGATACAGACCTCGCAGGCGAGGCCGGAAGACTTTAGGAGTCTCGCGCTACACTTTGAGGACGAAAAGAACCATTTGTTGGCGGGGAAGTTCTACTTCCACGCGGGGGAGTACAGCAAAGCGATGTCGCACCTGTTGAAAACAGGTGGGAGTGAATTGGAGGAGAATGAAGGAATTAGTATCGCCATAGACGCGGCCGCTGCGAGCGATGACGATAGACTGACCAGAAGGTAATCCAGCATAATGATGGTACACTTTTACTGTTCTAAATAGTTACAAACTTTTATATTGCATTGTACACGAATGTTTCACCTCTACCATGCCTAACTGAAAAATTTTCTTCGCTTAGTTGGTAATACGAAAATCACTTGATCAATTCCAGGGCTACTTAGAAGGTTATCAATGATTATTTTTTTTAAACATTTGAATGGAGCATAATATTTAATGAAATTACTTTCTATAGATTATAATTGTTTCATAATATATTTGTAGTCATTATATATTTGGAACAAAGCCGTGTGCAAAGTAACTTATTGAAGTACTTATTTGTTTTGTCTGTAGGTTAATAGAGTTCTTATTAGGAGAAGCAGACGGAACGCCGCGAGATCCGCGGCATCTATTCCGATTGTACATGGCAAAGAAGCAGTTCACAGAAGCGGCTAAAACTGCGGTAAGATTTAATATCATGATCATCATCAGACGATAGACGTCCACTGCTGGACTTAGGTCTCCCACAAAGATCTCCTTGATCGGTCCCGTGTTGCTCGCATTCTGTGTGTTCCCGCGATACTCAGCAGAGCGTCGGTTCACTTTGTGGTTTAATGTACTGCTGTACATTAAACCACAAATTACTGTCCATATTGTACACACTCCAGTAACAGTTGGAAGCTCTACACTTGAAGTTGTTGACAGATATGTCTACCTCGGACATACAATCCAACTAGGTAGGTCCAACTTCAAGAAAGAGATCTCTCGTCGAATCCAACACGGATGGGCGGCATTCGGGAAGCTAAGACATATCTTCTCGTCCAATATACCGCAGTGTCTCAAGACAAAAGTCTTAGATCAGTGTGTGTTGCCAGTGATGACATACGGAGCAGAGACGTGGCCGCTTACTATGGGCTTTGTCCGCAAGCTTAAGATTGCCAAGAGGGCGATGGAGCGAGCTATGCTCGGAGTTTCCCTGCGAGATCGAATCAGAAATGAGGAGATTCGCAGGAGAACCAAGGTCACCGACATAGCTCTAAGGGTCGCCGTCGCAAAGTGGCGATGGGCAGGGCACATAGCTCGCAGAACCGACGGCCGTTGGGGCAGAAAGGTTCTCGAGTGGCGGCCACGTACCGGAAGACGTAGCGTGGGCAGACCCCCCACAAGGTGGACCGACGACCTGGTAAAGGTCGCTGGCAACCATTGGATGCGGGTCGCCCAGGACCGGTCTGAGTGGAAATCTTTGGGGGAGGCCTTTGTCCAGCAGTGGACGTCTTCCGGCTGATTGATGATGATGATGATATTTATGGTGACGAAGCTTTAAAAGAACGGCAATGTCAAAATTGGTTTGCCAAATTTTGTTCTGGTGACTTTTCACTCTAAGATGAGAAACGCTCTGGTCGTCCAGTTGAAGTTTATGATGCCCAAATCAAAGCAATAATCGATTCGGATCGTCACAGTACAACACGTGAGATTGCAAAGAAGCTTCAAATATCACATACATGCATTGAAAATCACTTAAAACAACTTGGCTATGTTCAAAAACTCGATACATGGGTTGTTCACTAACTGAAAGAAACGCATTAAACGCAACGCATTAACAGCTGCGATTTGCTAAAGAAACGTAATGAAAATGATCCATTTTTAAAAACGATTGATAACCGGCGTTGAAAAATGGGTTGTTTACAACAATATCAAGCGGAAAAGATCGTGGAGCAGGCCAGGTAAACCAACTCACACAACATCAAAAGCTGATATTCATCAAAAGAAGGTTTTGTTATCCGTTTGCAGCGATTACAAAGAAATTGCGTACTTTTAACTCTTACCACCCAATTTAACGATCAATTCTGATGTCTACATTGAACAACTAACCAAATTAAACAACCCAGTTGAAGAAAAACCGCTCGAATTGACGAATCGAAAAAGTGCCACACACAGCTTTGGTCACTCGGCAATGATTATTGAAGCTTAGTTGGGATGTTTTGCCACATCCACCATATAGTCCTGACCTTGCACCATCTGATTACATTTTGTTTTGATCTTTACAAAATTCCTTGAATGGTAAAAAATTCAATAATGATGATGATATGAAATCGTATCTGATTCAGTTTTTTGCTAATAAAGACCAGAAGTTTTATGAACGTGGGATTATTATGGTGCCTGAAAGATGGCAAAAGGTCATTGATCAAAATGGGCAATACATTACAGAATAAAGTTATTTAGTTCCATGAAAAAATTGTCTTTGATTTTTTTTAAAAAATCCGCAGTTACTTAGTTGCCAATCCAATATGTATGTATTTTGCTGTGCAAATCGCAGGTAATAATAGCCGGTGCGGAGTGTCGCGCGGGGCGGTACCGCGAGGCGCGCGACGTGGCGCGCGGCGTGTGCAGTGCACTGCGCGCGCGTCGCGCCGCGGCCCCGCGCGACCTGCGCCGCGCATGCGCACTGCTGCATTCGTACATACTGGTAGGCAATAACGTCTTATAGTAAACCGCACTTGGTTTTTTGGATACATTAATTACGTTGCATTAGAGAATTCATGAACCCTTGGCTTCCTTTCTTTTTTATTTGACATTGTGTCTGAGTATATATCATAATTTGAAGAAACGTATATTTAGTTAATTTTTCCTTTGAATTGGACCCTATTTCAAATGTTACAACTGGGTATTCTCATCCATTTTGATATTTCACAAAAATTTTTTTTATCCCTTTGAACAAATCATTGTTTAGAAATATTAATTTAGATCATCGCCGATGAGAGTTTTCCCTAAAATTTATAGTCAGGAATTTGACGTAAAATTTTTTTTTTTTTTCGAACACATTTGTAAAACTTACTATTAGTGGGGTGGATTATATACCCTAAAATTGTACTGAAAATCATACAATTTTCATTTAAAATTTGATCTCGGCAGGTGCGAGCGCACGTGCGACGCGGGCGGCATGACTTGGCCGCGCGCCTGCTATTGCGTGCCGCCACGGACCTTGCCTTCTTCCCGATGCAACAACGTTAGTACTATTGATATGTACATTAGCATTATATGTAAGTGTCGACGTTAGTATTATATATAGTTTGTGGAATCCGGGAATTGTACCTAACTAGGTTGCTTTGAAAATCCTCAGCATATTACTTAAAATAAACCAAATCAGAGGCGTTTCCATCTTGTCAAAAGGCAAGTGGCTCATCCGCTGCGAAAAAGAGCCGGTTAAATACTTATATTATTATAAACTTGTAGAATCTCTTAATCAGACCAGGTGTCAATCCTCACGTCGACGGTGATTGAGTGCAGCCGTGCCGCCCTGAAACACCAGGCGCACCACTGGGCTCGAGTGCTCATGCAACCAGAGTACCGCTCCCAGGTAACATACTATACAACATCAATAAATAATATAAAATTATTTGTTAACACATCTTACGTTTTGTAAACTCCTGAGCACACATTACATTTCTATTCGAAGTTTTACAATACTATATTTTATTTTAATTTATTGAATTATTATTAATGTCTTGTGACACGCAAGTCCTGGAATTGGGTTCAGAGCTAGTTATTGTTTATTATTTGGTTTCTATAGATAGATCCAAAGTATGTGAAGAAAATAGAGTCTGCGGTGAGACACGCGCCGCGCACGGCCCCGCCCGCGGAGCCGACAGCGCCGTGCCCGCTGTGCGGCGCGGAGCTGGCGGTCGCCGAGCTGCGCTGCGCGCGCTGCGAGGCTGAGCTACCGTTCTGCGTGGCCACGGTGAGCGCTGCAGCGTGAACGTCCCGCGGAAATGCTTTGTAGTCACTGCTGTTTAATGTATATGGAGTGTGCTGTGTATGTCATAATTTCTAGGAGACGAATAGTTCTTATTATATCTATCGAATCATCATCTCTCTCATTGGGGTGAGAACGGAAAGAAACCGCTACGTACGTGTATGAGGCCATCTAATATGTACAGTTGGTTCACCTGTAAATAATATTTAGTTCCTTTATCTACTAGTGGTAGGTCTTTCTTCCTCAATGGGGTTACATCACGCGGCTCATCGACGCGTTGCAAACTATGGTACCGAGGTCATAATTTCTTGTTATATTGTTCCAGGGTATGCATATCGTGAAAGAAGATCTGACCGCATGTCCTGAATGCGACTTCCCAGCTATTCACTCGGAATTTGTCGAGTAAGTTGTTCTTTATGTTTACTAGATCATTTCTGCTGTTTTTTATTCGATGTAGATAATCGGGATGTTCGCTTGATGATAAATGAGAGGCGTGACAATAACAATATGGCTAATTGGGATGATATACCATATTGAGCTCGTCGCCTTGACACATTATGCCTGTAATGATGATCTTATCCCAGTAAATATACTAATTATATCGCTCTTCACACCTGAACACAGTAATGTTTGCAAACTATTATTTGACTGTATGGTAGTACCTATCTTAATGGTATCCGTCTCGTGTCACCACCGATAACTATTCACCATCGGCTTTTCAAATTGCTCTTAACTAGCATACGTTATTTTTTTCAACTAAGTTAAATTGTATTCGCTTAAGTTTTATTTGGAAACTTACATGATTGCTGTTATTTTTTTTTTCCAGGATACTTCGGGATGAAGGGAAGTGCCCGATGTGCGGCGAAAGCGTGGACTACAGGCGTCTCGTTAAAATCGATGACCCGTCATTGTACCTCGACCTTAACGCAAAAGAATAGCGGCCGTAGTAAAATTTTACCAGTATCAGGTCTTTATTGTCGGAGTCCGTTTAAGTGGATACCACAGCAGCTACAATTCCTGCCGCCAAACATTAGTGTGCAAACATTACTGCGTTGCGGTTTAAAGGGAGCTGTAGTTCGGTCAATTATTGAAGTATCGGGATGACATCTAATGTTTCAAAGCGAAGAGCACAATGTGGTGCAGTGTATATCTTCACAATTTACCTTCTGGTGAATTTCTTCCTGCTTTCGTCGGTATGAAGAAAAAAATTCCGTCCACCGCCGTCCATTATTATTGTAGTCCCAGAATCCGACGGGTTGGTCCCAAAAAAATAATGTAACATTTCTTTTGTGGATTGATAATTTGTATTTAAAAATAAATATATAATTGAGTAAAGTATATTATTTATAATTAAACGATGTTATTTAAATAAATTGATTATAATAGTTATAATCAATATATAATAATATTATAATTAATTATAATATCATTATCGTCATGACATCCTTATTTGTCCAGCGTACTGTATGAGTATCCTTAACCACTTCCCTTGTAAAAGAGTGTCCGAATACTGGCAGTGTAAATATTAAAAGGGCTTTTCATGATAGAGGCTGTGTCTCTTTTATTCAGCCTCAGATTGATGTCTACGCAAAACGGTAAAGGTTCCGGTGACATGAAGTTCTCAAATAAATCTTTAAATTCCTAATGTAAAAGGAAACGAAAAATTACTGCGCCTGTTCTTTTAAAATAGCATGATTAAGAAGAAAACTAGCAACGCTAGTAGACCTGTTTAAATTGTTCTGATTTAACTAACAATTTGTATTATGAATGAAATAAAAAATAATAAATTTAAAGAGAAAAAGTCTTTATTGAACTATTTCAAGTATTGACTATCTGTAGAAGTTACTCCGACGTGGTTTAAGATCAAGAAGTTCGAATTACATCAATTTTAACATTTATTCCGCATGCATATTAGAGTTTCAATATTTAATGAAAACAATTTTTTTTTCCCCCATTTTCAATTATTTTCTCCTCATCTAGGCGGAGTATATTTTTTTTAAAAGATAATTAAATCTAAATGTAGGTTATGTAACTAGTAAGACTTAACATGTATGTAATGAATATTAAACAACATAATATAATATTACACATCGATAAAATACTAAGTAAACAGATTTTCTAAATATCGCCTTACACCTGTCCGTCTGCAAAGTTACAAAAAATAAATGTTAAAAAATCATACATTAAACAAGATATCATCATCATCATCAGCTGATAGTGCACTGGTGAACACAGGCCTCCCCCAAAGATCCGACGCAAAATATTTATATACACCGTACAAAAAGATATTATATGTAAACAAATAATATATACCTTTCAAATAACATTTTAATACTAATATTATTGTGTGAATTTTGTTTACAACATCTTTGAAAATAATATTAAATTACCCTATCAGAAGGTAGAAGTCCAGTGCTGGGCGTGGATTTAATTATTTCTTTAATGTCGCAAATGCGTACAGCGGTAACAGTAAACCTTTCCGTTAATAAGTAAAGATACACAATACACAGTAAAGTGTAACACATTGCTACTCGCGTTTATTAAAAAAGGTTTGAAGCTGTTGATCGGCCGTTGTACACGCTAAACGGTTCGAAGAGATGCGGGTTCGTTCCCAACGAGCTTTAGCTTCCGGTGAAGGAAAACATCGTGAGGAGTCAATCATCTATTTGTTTTATAAACAATATATTTTGCGAATATGAAATATTCATCATTCGGTCATGATGGAGGATAAACAGTTTTGAATGTAGAAAGTACTGAGTTTCAGCATTGAAAAAATTAATAAGGTTAACGTATTTAATAAGTTACTCACTTGTCCTCTCCAATTTTCGGAATGTACCAGCCATCGGCAGCGGCGAGCAAATGGGACAGCTCGTATTTCTGCAATAATGCCAGTGGGCTAAGATCTGTCTAGTCGGTAGGCAGAGACGCTCTCTGCAGTCGACGCGGTTCTGGAACAATACGCTGCTTTGTACACTGGAGATATTTGCACAGAAACATTTCTTTGTGTAAATGTCTTGTCAAGCCATTTAACGCTATGTTTAGTATCATTATGTGATATCATCATCATCAGTGGATATGCCTTCACTGGTGGACATTGGCCTCGCCCAAAAATCTCCACACCGATACGTCCAGCGCAGCAGTCAGCATCGCCATCGGCACCGCCGAGCAATAGGGCGCGTCATCTATTGGGCTTCATATGGAGGGATAGAGGCCATTTTACACCATGCTGGCCCAATGCAGGTTGGCGGGACCTCGTTTGTTGATTAGCAGGGTGCACCAAGAGCAGGTGAGGTTGACTTTGGTCTCGTGAGTTTTTGTGCGGGAAACTTTATACCTTTACGTGGTAAAATTTTTTTTATTTAACAAAAGCGACGAATACAGCGGGACGTTTACTTAATGGTAAACGACACGCCTGTCCATAACAACGTAGTTGAGAAGGTATTCATAGCACCGCATTGCGATTGTCGCCTTGAGACATAAGATGTGGAGTCTCGTTAACCCAGTAATTTCACTAGCTACAGAGCTCTGCAAACTAGAACACAGTAATGTTTGCACAGTACTGTTTGTCTGGGCCTGTTAGACATGTTAGAATATAGTCGATGAAACAGTTCATAGTTGTTTAATTATATTAATAACAATGGCGAAAATTTAAGAGAGTATTACATAATATTTTTAATAACTATTGCAACCCGCCATATATCTAAAACTTGTTTGTGGTATGAAAAAAGTTTGACTATCACTGACCGAGACCGTCTTGGCAGAGGAGATCAGTGGTGACATGTTATTAGGCTGCAGACCTCAGGTTCCTGAGCCAGTATCATATGAGCTGTATAATTCAAAAATGACTAGCAAGCGTTACACATCATCAGAGGATGCAGTAATATGTAGTGTCACTCAATATCACGTGTATCTATTTACAAACATAAATATTGTTAATGTATTACCTAATGGTACCTTTACTTATTATTTATCATCATCATCTCAATCGAAGGACTGCGTGACTTATTTAAAATCATTATTAAAACCAGTACATCTCCAGCAGTGGACGTCCATCAGTTGAGATGATGATTATTAAGAATTTATATAGCCAACAGTTTTAATCCAGCGAAGCTGATGTTGGTTGTGCTGCTGCCAGCTGACTCTATTTATTATAAGTATGTACCGTGCAGTACATCGCGTGGCTGGCAATCTGCCCCATCTCCTTGCAGTTGGGTATGCCGCAGTTACAGATCGCGCCGGTGCGGTATGCGGAGGTGCTCTGTCGGCAGTGGTTCGAGTGCAGCATCATAGTGAGATGATTTTTGATCATCTGGTTGCGTATCTTCTTTTCGTATTTGGTGCCCGGTTCCTCATGCTTCTGTTATATAAACGATTTTGAATGTTAGTTAATTACTGAAAATATTTACAAGCGGATTCTGCGAGGAGAAGTACATTTCTCTTATTTCATCATCATCATCAGCCAATAGACATCAACTGCTGGACATATACCTTCCCCAAAGATTTTTACATGCATTTAGCATCGCCTGTCAAATGCATAGTGATTTTGTATTTGCCGTAGCACAGCGTGGGTGCTAAGAAAGGTTTTGCCCTTCCGTGGAATGTTTTAGCCAGAGTGCAGGTGGGTACCGGTTCATTCCGTAGTAGATCCCGGAGCCCCTCCTATTGTACTGAAGGAGATCACCGAGCGGATTTTAGTGGGTAGAATCCTCACATAACCTTGTCTTCTCCCCAGACGCAAGGTCTGTTTTAAGATTTCCCTTGCGATAAAAAAACAACAAATAAAAAAGTAAGTACCACCATTTATACCACAAAACAGTAGTGTGGAAACTTTACCGGTACCGGTTTGAACGGCACGGTGTAGTCTAGTGAAATTATAGTACCGGGACATAAGTAACGGGACAACAAGCCGCGCTTCAAGGCGTCAAGTACAATGCAGTGTACATCGTCCTAACTAACGCCACGTTGTTGTGGGTGAAAAATATTGAATTACCAGGTATAACGATTTTTTCAATTACGATTGAGTTGTACATTCTAACCGGTTGTGGTTTGGATCTGCGCTGCGCTCGGTAGAGTCAGGGCGGCGGGCACGGGGGCAGATCTTCAACCAAGTCCTGCTCCTGATTGCCGTCGTCGACGCACAGCAACTCATACTCGACAGCGCTATACTCTTCGTCGTCATCGTATAGGCATGTGTAGGGTACGGAGTGAGCCTTGGGCAGTGCCATAATGCTCACCGACTCGACTTTATTAACTACAGGAGAAGCTTTCGCGGTGCCGGCGCGCGGCTGCATGTCGCCGCCGGGCGCCGCGCTGCCGGCCGACATACGAATCCTCTGCATTAACTTTATAAGTTGAAATTATCAAATATTGTTTTTAATTACACCTGCTGCACACTTTCACAACTTCATAATTTTTATGCTGCTTTCACAAAGATGGATATAATTGTATTGATGACAGACAGGTTTGGTGTTATATCTTTTTAAGTATCTAGACCAACTATACTCAATCTGCGTCCCGTCAGGATTTTGCGGTTGACTTATCTGTTGACGCTTCATTTTAAACTATTTTAAATTTATCGCTGAATTAGAAAAATAGAACTCATTAGAAAATTAGTTAAAACCTAACGCGGTAAATCATTCAATAGGGTTTTAAGAAAATCTTAAAACCTATAAAAGAAATTATTATTGATTTTTTTTGCCTCACGCGACATTATGTCTAAAATATGTTTGTGGGCCCCATGAAAAAAAAGGTTGAGTACCATTGACCTGGGCGAAATTATATGTACGATTAATCACATATACTTTATCACTTTAAAATAAATATTTACTATTTAAATTTTTACATTATAAAAATATGTTAGATATCCTGAGATTAAGGAATCACGTAACACTCCAATTATTCCTTTTGATAAACTTTCAACTACTATTTTATAAACAAAAAATCTAAATGTTTATTTAACAGAATTATTTCTTTATAATCTGATTCAGGTTTAAGTATAAAAATTTTAAACTTATTCCTACCATCGCCAATATTTACAAAAGATCAGTTCATTCAATGCTTGAAGATAAATTTCTGTTAACGGACTTTTAACACGTGCGCGCAGCATTGTTAATTTTTTGGTGTTAAACAATTGTTTAGCATTCGCTTGATGCCGTTACATTTTTTTACATATTTTATATTGGTCACATATTTCTGTAATAATTAAAATTTCGTACGGGACCATCGATTGGAACTTAGCTAAACTTATTAAGTAAATGTTTGCCTTGTTGTATTGAGGCAACATTACAGCTAAGAAGGTCGAGAGGAGGTATAGTCTTGCTCGCGCGGCGCTGTAGTACCCGCTCAGGAATGCGGCCGCCGCCGACGCTCGGCGACCTGCACCAGCGTTACATCTCTGCGCCATCCCACGCTCGTTTAGAGCATAGATGTCCCTCATCTATAAACAATTATCTGCGTTGTTTATTACTATTATGTTACACATTCAGTCTCTAGAGTTTTTTATGCGACACATCGAAAAGACATTCAACTGATGGTAGCAGTTAGCATAATGTTGGTTTTATATAAAAAACATACAAAAATTAATGAAATAATATCGTTTTACCAGTTGTTTTACTAGTTTTAAATTGGGGCTAAGTCAAGTGGCATTTGTATATAATGCGAATAACTACAGTAAAGTTAATAGTTATGTAGATTCGAGAGTATTTATAAAGAAATTTCTATTGAAAAAAAAATGGATAATGCGTAATATTAAAATTTCGATAAAGTATGTCTCAATTCAATAAATAAAGGAAAGCGCATACTTAAGCATGGTTTTCTCGAAGAAACATGCTTTTATCAACCAGAACCAAGTCAAATGGATATTTTCACAGCACTCCGACTATAAAATGAAGGTAAACCGAGCTTTTAGATTCCAGCTTTACCTTGTCTTCGAAGTGCTCTCGGTACTGGACGTCACTGTAGATTTCGACGCCTAAAATCCCAATGCTTCTTGACATGGTCACTGATGTATTCTGGAACTGAGGAGCTACAATAAATCGAGTTTTCTTAGCGGTAAACGCGTAAACTTGTGTGTTGGATGGATTTAAATTAAATAAATTGAGGCGACCCCATTACAAAACACGGGCAAGTGTTATCTCAATTTTTGAGACAAGTTTTTTTCGACTTTCCTCTACAGCAGTCTGAGGGACGTTGTTAAGGCTCGAGTAGCAGCTGTTGCCGGTGCTGTTATCCGCATAGCAATGAATGCCGTCAATTGACAGCATGTTATTTATATTAAAGAAAAATAGTGTCGGCAACGGCACAGAGCCTTGAGGGACACCTTCATTTATGTCCCTGTTAATAGAGTTGCTGCCGTCAACGACGGCTCTTATGCTTCTGCCGAACAGAAAGCTACATATCCACTAACACAGTCCCTCAGGAAGTCGATAGGATGGTGATTTCATAAGATGCCAAACCCGATCGAACTTGCTATGTCTAAACTGACCGCCATAGCTAGCGCTCAGCGATGTGGAAAGTATACTAGAAGATCACCAGTGAAGTGACCATTACAAAAATCGTACAGTCAGTCGTTTAATCAACTGTTTTCTTCAAGGTAGTTAAGGAGCTGTTTGTTGATTACACGTTCTAGCACCTTAAAGAGAGGGGAGGTAATAGCAATTGGTCTATAATTCGCCGGGTCAGATCTATCAACTCTTTTAGGTATGGGGTGGACATTTGCGATCTTCCGCGAAGACGGAACTGTCCTTTTACGTAGGAAAGTGAGAAAAGGCGCGTTAATATCGGACACAATTCAAGGGTACATTGTTTTAGTACCACCTCTGGAATACCGTCCGGCCCACTTGACTTTAGTACGTCCAGAGTCATTACCAACTAACCGCCGCCTACCAACCCTGCTAACGAAATTGAATTTAGCTCTGGCAATTACTCTCTTGCTGTACCTTGTGACAGCGTTAAGTGTTCGTTTCACATCAGAAACATTGGGAATGTTGTTGTGACGAGCCGTGGTCCAAGCACAAAATGCTGCTTCCTTACTGCGTCGAACTTCACTACTAACTTTGTTAAACCACGGCTGACTTTTACCACGCACAGCAACTATCGAATTAAGAATGTAACATTCTATACTCGCCAGGATTGCCTCAGTGACAGCCGCTGCGCGTGTGTTTGGATCATCTGATGCGAAACAAAGCTGTTTCCGTGGGTACGAGGCGTAAAACTCGCGAAGCCCGTTCCAATCTGCTGACCTGTAGTGCCGTAGACTGATGTAAGGGGCACTGATGTTCGGATAAGGCTGTGGTCTGATGTACCAAAAGGTGTATCCACCAACACTGAGTATCTATTCGGAAATGTGGTCAGCAGGAATCCAGTAGAGAGCTTTGGTGTTCCACGATATCCGGAATTCTCATAGAAGTGGAAACCAGCTGGGAAAACCCGTAAGCCAGAGCAAACTTATAAACAGATCTCCCCGCGAAATCGGTGGATCTAGAGCCAAACCATTCAACGTGATGAGTATTGAAATCTCCTAAAATCACTATCTCCGCAGAAGGATACATTTCAATGACTTTATCTGTCGTCATTTGCAAGTGTTCGAAAAGTCTAAACATGTCCATATCACCGCTGTGAGATCTGTATAGGCACGTGTAGATGCAGCTGTGGCCATCGTAATCAATACGCACCCATAACACTGACATCTCTATCTTCTAGGCCATGAAGACGACGAAAACAAACATCCTCCCGTACATACAGGTACTCGGCTGCGCAGTTTCTAGGTGCTGGTGCACTGCGTTAAGGTTCGCGTGAAGTCCCCTGATGGTATAGAAGTCCCATTTAAGAGTGGAAAAGGGTGCCGCTGGTTTACGCTTACTGTTACTTTTTCTTTTGACCATAAAAACGTTGTGAAAGGTTGGGGGAGATCATTATGAGAACTGCTATGCAGACAAAGTGCAGCGAGGATCTTTCAATATGCAGCATAGGTTGTGGAAATTGCTGGCACGGCGGACAGAAGGGCTTCGGTCCCCTCCCGTTATACTGGTCGGGTCCACCCCGGTCTCCTTCTCCGGCACGACCACTAGTCCGGGCACTTTTCGCGAAGCTGGCAGGTCAGCCCCCCAGAATGGAGATTACAGTAATTCCTAGGTTCGGGATCCTGTTCAGCTTGCGGGCGGCCAGTGGACAACCGTTTCACCGTGTCTCCCTGGCCCCCGAGCCAAAACTTCGCGCCTACATATACAATCGAAGACCCACAGTATTGCTGGTCCACTCACTGCCCCCATGCCGACTCCCCATTGAGCACTGGATGCCTACGCTCCCCAACAGGAACACAACACTGTCAGTGTTATTTAGCTGTGGTATTCTGCAAGGCGGAAGTATATTCCCAGGACGGCTGCTCATTTATGAGCGGAAATATCCGCTGTGTCCTACCTCTCTTAAATAATATAATAATAATGATTTATTAGCAGTATTTACATTTACATATACACTGAGAAACCGCGGGTCTTGAACGAAGCTATATAAAAATAAGGAAAGAAACGTACACTTTTAAATCGCATGTTAGATTATGGAATCGTGTAACACTCCAACTGTTACTATTGATAAACATTGCATTACAATTTTATAAACACTAACTAAATGTTTTTTTAACAGAATTATCTATTTCTCATCTGATTCAAGTTTATGTACAAACATTTCTATTATTTACAAATGATCAATTCATTCGATGGCCGTGTGGAGAACCACTTATATTGTTGAAATTTTTTTTTTTTTTTATATTGTCACGCCTTTTTCCCAGTAGGGGTAGGCAGAGGTGAATAAACACCCACATTTCGCCAGATGTGGTCGCCAAAGTTCACAAATGTACATAACTTAAATATTAAGTCATTGGTACATGCCGAGGTTTGAACCCGCGACCTTCAGAATGAAAGCCGCACGCTCTAATCATTAGGCCAGCGAGCTACCTATTGTTGAAAATATCACGCAAATGCGGGCGAGAGCATTATTTAGCAGTGCCCAGCTGCCCGGTACACCGTGCATATTTCGCATCATATGGGCACGTCGTGCATCAAAGCACGCCACGCTCCTCAAGCGGACTCGCCAGTCGTACAGTCGTACAAACGCACCGCACAACAACACTACTACGCTTCATCAACACAGACAAATTAACTAATCCGCTTAATATTACATGGGAAGGTATCTCTTTTGTTGTTACCTCTTGTTTTCTTGTATCTGCGATTTCCAGTTTTTCCTTATAATATATTTTCTAATTGTTAGTTTGCAACACATTATGTTTTGTAATTAATCACGATTAGAGCTTCATAGTTCTAGTACTTTATGGTTTTAAGCTTTAGAGTTGGAATTTTATTCGATATTTCAAAACCTATGAATCTGTATTTGTTTATTTTGTGATTAATTTCGTACTACAAATGCAATAAATCAAATATTATAGAAATTTTAAAAAGAATTTAAAAAACAAATAAAATAACTGATGTTGAATACAATGAAATTTTAATTGTTTTCAATAACAAATTTTTAATGTCCGTTACTGTTACTTATCTGAGCTGAGCACAATGCAGTGCTGTATGTCTGTCTATGATGCAGTGCCTTTGTCAAATAATTCTTTTTCAAAAAAATTATGTATGTATTAAATAAAAGCCGTATGGTAGTGATGAAACATTTATTTATTTTTTCATTTGAAAGTATACCAAGTTGTAGTTGCACATCAGATACGGAGATTCAAACGGAACGTGAAACGCGTTCGCTGGTACTATACACAATATAGCGGCGAGTTCGCAGCTCGCTTGATTGCTTCATTTACACATGTAAATTGCGAGTAAAGTCTCTAATTAAAAAAAAGTATGCCAATTACTTTTATTTATACACATGAAAACTAAAACATATAATAAATAACATTTAACGCGTCTTATTCATACATTTACGCATGGTGGGGAGAGGGTGGGGGATGATATATAACTTTATGTGTAGCAAGTTACAAAGCTTGGAATCGACTCGTAAGAGGTATCTCTATATCAATTTACAAAACACGAACGTATGAAAATTCAGCAATCAATACTAGAATGCGGCGGCCGCCGGTTACTATAACTCATCGAATATTGCGCTAATATATTTACCGCTACCTATCTATGCCTTAACTAGACAATATATTTATACAACTTAGATTTAATGACGAGAGGATTACGATTAAATAATAGTACATCAATCTGTGATTATAAACAAAACGATAGATTGTGCTAGTGATAATGGGGGTCCGAACAAACTTCTAACGCGTCACACCGACCCGTGTTTCTAGATACGAACAATTGTGTGTTGATATACATTGGATCGGATGATCGCTGTAAATTTTAATTTTATTAACATTTGCATATATATATATATATAGGAAATCATAATAACAAAATAATAATAATGGTACATATTTCACACAGATTTTAGATAGATAAACATTTTTAAGGAAAAACTTAATTTTTTTAATTTAGTTTATAAAATTTTATTAGATGATTTCAATTGTAATATTTGTAAAATCCGATCCAGTGCAGATATTTTAGTTTCGTATATCAAATATCTAAAGCTACCGAGTCGACCGTAGGGATGGGGGTGGGGGTGATACAAACAACTTATCGGATCCCAATAAAAATAATAAACTCCTTGTTACGCCTCCAAACACCTTTCATTATCTGTGCTAATCTAACTTAATTTTAATTTCTATTATACAATCTATAGGCAATTGTTTTGACCTACAACCATTTAAAAAAGAAGTCAAAAAGTTTTTCTATTAAAGAGTTTTTTTACGCGCTAATAAAAGAACCAGATTTTACATTTAAGCTAACATTTCTAATTCCTTAGGAACCCTAATAATAAAGTTAGAAGCTCATGCTAATCGAAAAATCTTGTAACTTTTTAAATAAAAAGCTATGCCGATTAATCGCAAATCACTAACATCGATTAAGTTTCTAACTGAAAAACTAATGTTTTTTTTTTATTATTGATATAGAAAATTAAATCTTTATGTTAAAAAAAATATACAGAAGTTTGGTTGTTTATTTAAAACAAGTATCTAGAATCTCTTATAAATAAAGACTAATGTTTTGTTTCGTTTAAAGTAATTTAAATTTTATCATGTTTGTTAGATTAAGAAGAGAATTGTTTTAATAGAAAAACTTTTTAAAATTTATTATTACGTAATAACTTTGAATGAATACACCAACTATGATTTATAAAGAAAAATCAAGTATTGGTAGAGCGTAGAGAAAATAGTAGCAAACGTCAGTTTATTGATCATTGATGATAGCCAGTTTCTCAATATTATAATTAAACAAATGCTTTAACAAAAACTTAGTAGCAAGAGTCTTTATCCTCACTGGAACATAGGAGGTGTACAGGAAGTCGTGTACATTATATAGGTCTAAATAAAATGATCCAATAGCGGAGTGTGTCTATGCGAGTTGTCTATGGGATCGCAAAATAACGGAGTGTAATTATTGAAATCACAATTTTACCGATTAAATAGTTAAGCTGATTTATTATAGATATACTAATTTAATAAATTTTAAGGAAAAAAAAATTGTTAGAAGTTTATATAAATTTATATCGAAACGCACAAGTCAAAAGAGTGGACCGTTACCGCATTACGTTTGGACGAATTGAAACAAACTAACATAATAATAATATCATTAATTTCAACGTATTTTAAAGATATATTTTATAAATATCGTGTTTACATCTCATAAATAATATTTATAATATCGATTTCTGCTGGCCGGATGTATTTTTGTTCATTGCCTCGGATCCACTCTTTTAATGTTTTTGTGAAATAGCTCTTAAGTATTTACAGATAATATATATATAAAAAATATTTTAAAACAATAGACACGATGGCACTTAGTTGCGTTGTGTAAGAAAAGAACTTTTTAAAATAAATTGGCGTTGTTGCAAGATTAACTTCCAACAGTTCAAGGACTATTTGATAATAGAAAGGAAAATAATCGGATTTAGAGGAAATCGGCCACGCATCGAAAAAATTATGTTAACGCTAGTCAGTGAGGGAATGTATAAAAATTAGTTTCAACTATATCAAACGTTTAATCTTCAACAATAAATACTATAAATCTTTGGTTTCATTTAGTCGTTTGATTACAAAAAGTTCCCGCGCCGCGTGACAGACGCGTGCTACGTGACAGCCGCATGCTACGTGATAGATGCACGCTCGTAACATATACTACAGCTCATAAGAATAACATCTATCAATGCAGCTCACAGCAGTTCTTCCATTTAAATTGGTGACGAGAAATTTCCGTATTATTTTGGCAATAAACACTCAACGTGAGCTCGGCATACGTGTCAACGACCACGGACACTTGCGAAGTGTTTATTTAAATTGTCAAAGATTGTCACGCTCGCAGTCACACTGCTCTGTGACATACGTCATCCGTTCATCATGTTACTCTACAGTTTGTATACAAATTGTATATAGATAAAAATCGTGCCAGTCTAGCTTAGAACGATTATTCGATAATTACTAGCTCGCGAAAAGGACAAAACTTTTAATCTGTATATTTCACTGTAAATAAGTTACGTGAAAAATGACACAATATGTGAGATTTATTGATAATGCAAGCTTTATGGACTGCGGATTCAAAATTCCTTCGATGTAAACGAAACACACTATATGATTGTTTTTGAAAATTAAAGACTTTATTTACCTCATTTTTATAATGGAAATGATGCAGAATAAGATAAAATGTAAATTAGTGTAAATATGTGAATATGGCAAGGATTGCATTACGACCGCCGTGTCGGTTAAGCCTGTACCGTCAAGCGCCAAAACGTACGGCGCAATCGAGCTCACTGGAGTTGTTGTGTATAGAGTAAATTAGCTTTTAGTGAGCTAAGCCGTCCCTCCCTCACGCCCTTAAAAGCTACCGTGAGGCGGGGCCGATACATTTCTGCGGCGACATTGAATATAGCCGAGCTCACTCCCGTGTCAACTCATGCACAGAGTAGTTTATACACAGAGAATAAATCGTGATGAGTTAGTGTAGATGCGCAAGCTTCGGCAGCGCGGCGACGACGCGGACCCTGTCGCTGAACTGCGGCGGCGGTGCGATAAGGGGCGCGGCGTCCGACGCGCCGGCGGGCTCCTCGGGCGGTGGCGGCAGCTCCGCCAAGGAGACAGCGGCGCGCGCCCGACGACCTGGAGCTTTGCCCACGTCCACGCCCAACCGTTCAGCGGCTGACCTTCCCCTACCTCCGCTCATGCCAACACCACCCCTCAGCAATGCGGTAGCACGCTTCCTTGTTAGCGAGTTGTGACGTTGCATCGGCGCAAGGCTTTCCGATGAACTGTGCACTGGCTCTGTGCTGATCACATCGTTGGAGGACTTTACTGTTACCGAGGTGCAAAATGAGACTTTATCCCTCCGGGGGCGCGCTTGTGCCTCCTGGTCGGATGACACTCCCGAGGAGGAGTTATCGCCGTCATCGCGCTCGGCCAGCTCGTCGCCGCATGACTTGGACGATTTCAGTCGAGTCCGTATTTTTTGAATCTCGTCCACAGAAAAGGAGTGCTGCATGGAGCTGGAACCGGAACTGCTGCCGCTGCAATATTATTTTGAATTACTTCTTGAAACGTATACGAAATTTGGCAAAGAATTTTTATCATTCTTGTAGCTAACAAGAATCATAGGTAGATATTAGTAATAATTAAAATTTATTATAGGACTCCCTGTGTTAGACTTGAATGATACAATGAGCTTTTGAAATGTAATTGCTTCTTCTTTTAAACTCAAAGTTTATTTACATCTTTTTTTACACATATATACATAGTATATATGTGTATACATAGTTTTGATGCCAATCAAGTTATATTAACTCGTTTATTAATAATGAAGCTTATGTTTATATTAATATTATCATAAGAGACAACAATTAAACAAATAGATCTGCGCCGTATAGTCGTATTATAAGGAGCAGAAGAACATTCTAGGAACGATGATCGGATAGCGTCGTGAAATATTAAAATAAATGAAAAAGCATCTTCATAACAAACACAGTACAAGTATAGCTGCGTAAAGGAAACGTCGCGAGGGCGGTCTGATGCGTGCTGTGAATGATATCGGTATTATTGAAAACTGACGTCACATTTGTTATTGAAACGGACAATAGCGACACCTCGCCATCCCCAAAGCGGAAACACAACGCTACGCCAACTGTGTTTCAGACTGTACCTCGTCAACAAACTTGCCGCTTACAAATTTCAACAGTACATCTCTCCTTCAGTTTCATAGATCGTCACGTATTTAGGTCTGAAACTAAAATTGAGAGACTTTGTAGCGTCTAAAACCGTGCCGGTGGATCACTTGTATATGGTAACGAGTCTTTTGATAAATCTTTGAAGTTCTTGGAAGGATTTATAATACGAATTTCTTTTAAAATTTGTTTTCTACTTTTTTTTATTAAAAATATGTTGTATATGTCATTTATTTTAATATAATAAATATTTATTGTATTTAATAATTATTAGGTGCGGTTACCTAGCGTTGCTGTTGGCGCTGGTCTCGGCGACGGGCTCGGCCGGTTTGTCCGGTTCGTCGTCGGACTCCGACATGCTGTAGTCTGGCTCAGGGATTGGCGGCGCGGGAGTTGAATTCTGGAACGAACGTTTTTGGCTTTACAAATAACGTTATGTCTGTCGTGTTAGTGACGGCGAATAGGGGAGAAAAGTCTTGGAGTGGAGGCCGCGTATAGGTCGTAGAACGATAGGATGTCTTCCTTCCAGAGGGACCGACAACGTCATCATGGCGGTCGGAAGTGGGTGGATGCGAGAAGCTGAGGATAGCATTTGGTGGAAGATTTTGGGGAACGTCTATATCCAGCAGAGGATAATCAATGATAATGATAGACAAGGTATAGTCGTGAATTTGTGTACTACTAGTAGTAATGGCAATAAAATTTTAGTTATTAAATACATGTTGAAAAAAATCATTCAACTCTTTGTTTACAATATTTAAAAATCAATTATTAAAGATTTGCTTAAATAGTGAAGAGTAAAGTGTTATGATATGTCATCAATACATAGATATTATCCAATTGTATAAACGTTAATGTTATCTGGAACGAAGTGAAGCAATTATTTTTATTTAACCAAACAAGATGAGTTGTAACGATTTGGTACCTGTCGAACAAAGCTCTTGTGCATGTTAAACGGCTGCGCGTACTGGTGCGAGCCCTCGTCCGCAGACTGCGCGCGCCCCGCCCACGTGCGCAGCGCCGCCTTGCGCGTCTGCGCAGTCAGCAATGAGCAAACCAACACGAAAATGAGTATTTTATACTACATATTTTATTTCATATAAAATTTAACTAGCTCAATGGGCAGCTGATAACCACTTGCATTATATCAAGGATGACCCCGGGTCTATTTCGTAGCCGAATGTTTGTTGGTCGAGTTTGATTGGTTGGTTGTATAGTTCAGGACGTAAGAGTAAAATTTTCGCTGGTATTAAAAGTAATCAATTTTTGTTAAAAGAGCAAAAACAATTATATTCACTTAAGTAGTAAATAAATTTAGACTTAGTTTTAACCTCCCATCGTGAAAAAGATATTAATTTGGCTTACAAACCTCGATGTCAGACAAACATTTCAAGTTTTGTCATTTTCTCAATCAATAACCCATAAAATTTCTTGGAGGCAGGAATAAATTTTGTTTTTATTGAAATAATATTATTTAGTCGACTAATTTTATGTGTAATACATAATATTTTTTTTTACCTTGAAACCTTTGTGCGTGAGAGAGAGAGAACAAGAAATATTGGGCAAGAATAACAAATAATACGACTATAGTATGGATAATGATGTGGCGATAATGTAGTACAATTAACAAACCTGTGTGTCAGGGGCGACGTTCGGTCGATAGGCTACACGAGCGAGCTCTTGCGGCGATGCGTACAACTTGGCGGCCGAACTAGGCCGGAAGGAGGAAGCCGGCGCACCGGGCGGCGGTGGCGGCGCCTCGGCCGGTGGCGGTGCGCGGCCCACCGCTGCGGATAACCACTCTAAAATAAGATATATCTAGATATTTGTATTGTACGTTTGGCAGTGGCCTTTTTTCTAAAGACCCTTTAAGTCACCAATGGATAGTTGAACAGCTATGTGAAAACACAAATATATTCATGATAGTTACTTAGATGAATATTAGTTAAAGGAATGTGTGCAAGGACAGTAAACAAGCTAGTAATTACTTGTAATAGAGACAGGTGCTCTCTTTAATATACTGTGTAATGTTTTCTTTATATTAATTAGGCTAAAGTCATCACTCTCTCTAAAGTTCCGAGTTGATTGTAAATTATTATGTATTATCTGGAAATAAGTTTATGCCGAAATTAGTAATACGGGGGATAAGTAATAACTGAGATTACACAACAGGTGGATTAAATGCCTTTAGACATTTTGTACAAGTCAAGTTAGATCTTCGGGAAATGTAGCGGTAAGTGAGCCCGAAAAAAAAAATGAATAAGATTCTAACACAAAAGGAATTCGTTCATATATAATTACTATATGTATTCTAATG
Organism: Troides aeacus; assembly: GCA_033220335.2. NCBI lineage: Eukaryota > Metazoa > Arthropoda > Insecta > Lepidoptera > Papilionidae > Troides > Troides aeacus. Next base: position 2,356,987 of record CM067275.1, on the reverse strand, counting down.
TATCTCGGCTTCTCAATGTCAGAAAAAAGTAGTTACCGTGCACGTCGTCACTGGAGCGCGTGCGCACGGGGCGCGTCGCCAGCTCCGCCGCGAGGTCCGGCGTAGAGTGGAAGTCACGGCGCAGTGACCCCGACTTGCTCCATAGCTGTACGTCAAACAATTTAACACTTGAATTTACGATACTATGCAATTTGTCTCTTTTGCTAAGAGCTCTCTTTACAAGTAAATTACGTTCCTATATATACTTTTATACATTTTTAAAAGAGGGTATTACCTTGCCACGGCTGCGCTTCATCTCAGCGACGGAAGCATAGACCCGCGTGGGTCGCGCCGGGGAGTACGGTGGTGAAGCAGAGCCGCCCTGGAACGCGGAGCGCGTCATCATGCCGCACCCGCCGCCGCTGTAACGCGCGACAGACACAATTAGTACTTAAATTTTTTCAGTAGTAGCTAACAATATTTTTTAATAGCAGCCTTATTTAGTTGTGTACTTTGTGTCTGCATCAGCGTCAGCGTCAGCCTGCCGTTGGAATAATTCTTCGAGCTCTGCGGCGGTGATGCGACCGGAGGCGGGGCGCGCGCGTATAGAAGCGGTGCGCGGGCCACCGGCACCCGATCCGCCGGCTCCTCCTGAACTACCTCCAAGAACTGGTGTTCCATCTAAAATATGCATGGTACACTTTTAATTGGTTATCTATGATAGGAAAATTGGGTTCAATCAAACAAGAACAGGGCAACTGTCAACGTTATATAAAAATTCCAACTACTCACTGTTGCTTCCTGTATGCAACTGCACAGACTCGGCCGATGATGATTTCCCGGCTACACTCAGCGGCTCACAAGTTTCCTCTTTCTCTCCACCATTTTCTGTAAGCGAAAACGGCACTAATTGATACGAATGATAATACAACTTATAAGGGTTGCCAAGGGGTTGTCAAAAAAAAAAAATATAATTTGAAATTAATAGACTGCTATCCTTGCCTCAACCCAATCTAACCTGTTCATTGTGCATCCTGCTATTCAACAAACTAGGCTCTGGCTCCCACCAACCAGCATTGAGCCATGGTAGGAAATGGCTCAAATCCCCCATTTGAAACCCTACAAATAACGGCCCCTGGTGCCCGGTGATGCGAGCGGAGCACAAGACCGATTGATGTGGGGATCTTTGAGGGCCTATATCCAGCAGTGGACGTCTATCGGCTGATGGTAGTAGACTGCTAACCTTAAGGTTGATTTTAAACATACTGAATCGATGGAGACGTTTATGTTTCTTCATAAGATTTAGGAAATTAAATCTATGGTGTATTTAATGGTATGCTCACCGAGTCCTGCCACCATGGACTTGGCGCGCGCCCGGCCGACGCTGAGCGTGGTGCGCGGGTCGCGGCGCGGTGGGGCTGGGGCAGGGCTGCGACCTGCGCAGTTATATATTAAATTACAGATTGACCTTAATAAGACAAAATATAAATAGTAAAAATACATCATGCTTAGTGTTTACAGAAAATTACGTAGTTTTGGTGAAAGAGAAAACTACGAACTACACGATAACGATAGTTCCAAGTTTAGCTTCAGCAAGTCGTCGTCTTACTGTCCTTGCGCTTGGGTTACTTCCTTCGAGGCTTCGAAATTGATCTTAAGTTCAGTTCCTGTAAGAAAGTGATTACAAAGCATGTTGTTCACCACGTATCGATTTTCTAGTGCTGTGGTACACCTAATTCTGTCTGTTCCTGGTCTACGTAAGCTAGAGCTAGTTCCTTCGGAACGTCGGAGAACTCTTTGTACTGTTGACAGCGATACACCGACAGTCCTGGCTGTATCGCGTCGACTGCGGTCGGTTTCTAGCATTGTAAGGATTCTGGTGCATTCTTCAGTTGTAAGCGACATGATTATAGGTTGAATAATAAACATTGAACACTATCAATATGGTTTATATACCCACTTAAATGAGAGATTTGAAACAAAAGCAAAATCAAATGCAGTAATTTCGTAGTTCCATCTTCGAAAGTCTCCCTTTTTCAAACTTGTTTTCTTTTATGATATAACCTTGCAGTAACTAATAATTTTTAATACCTTAATTTAAGGATTATTTAATTGTCTAAAAAACACAATTTATTTGATTAAGCTAGCATTCTTAATTTCAGAGATTCATAGGGTTTTTTAAGTGACCCGGATTCATTGCTCTCGAGTGTATAACGAGAAAGACAGAGTAATAATAGGTTGGGGAAAAAGAAATCCATTATTTTTATATGAACTTCAGGACTTTATTTAACATGCTTCGGATTGTCCGATTTGGGTCAAATATGCACCGTTTTGTTCTATGATTTGTTGCCATTTTAAAGGTAACTTCATAATGCCTCTCTCGTAGAAGTCCTGGTCTCTATTTGCAAAAAACTCTAGTAGCCGATTTTCACAATCTTCCCTAGATGCCAATTTTTTATCACTAAAGAAATTTTGTAATGCAAGAAAAAGATGGTAATCGCTTGGTGCCAAGTCCGGACTGTATGGCGGATGCATTAAAACTTCCCAACCAAGCTCCCGAAGTTTCTGGCGAGTCACTGTAGACGTGTGTGGCCTAGCGTTGTCCTGGTGGAACACGACACCTCTCCTGTTGGCCAATTCTGACCGTTTCTGGTCAATTGCTATCTTCAAACGGTCCAGTTGTTGACAGTAGAGATCAGAATTTAGTGCTTGGCCATATGGAAACAACTCATATTAAATAATCCCCCTCCAGTCTCACCAAATGCACAGCAGAACCTTCCTGGCCGTTAGTCCTGGTTTGGCCACCGTTTGAGGTGCTTCACCGCTCTTTGACCATGATCGTTTTCGCACAGGGTTATCGTATGTGATCCATTTCTCATCTCCAGTCACCATCCGTTTAAGAAATGGGTCTATCTCATTCCGTTTAGCCAAGGCTTCGCAGATGGAAATTCGATCCATCATGTTTTTTTCTGTTAATTGGTGTGGCACCCAAACATCGAGCTTCTTTTTGAATCCAGCTTTGTGTAAATGGTTTAAAACTGTTTTGTGGTCCATTTTTAGCTCCTGGGCGATGTTACGACTGCTAACATGCCGGTCAACTTCGATCATTTCTCCGATTTTATCGATATTTTCGGCGACCGGCCTACCTGTGCGAGGTGCATCTTTAACATCAAAAATTCCTGAACGGAATCTACGAAACCAAAATTGCACATAATTGGCTGTTACAGTATCGGCTCCATAAACACCATTCACAATTTTAGCCGCCTGGCTTGCATTTTCGCCTTTGTCAAAGAAAAACTGTAAAATGTACCGAATTTTCTCTTTGTTCACTTCAATTTTTAACACCCTGTAACTCACAATTGAATGCACCAAACAAAAAACAGCAAAAGAATTTTTTACTGCGAAATGTCACCTTTCCAACGAGCATAAATCTAAAACTATTTGATCGATACTTTACGAGAAATTTATCACTACAGCCATCTACCGAAAAAATAATGGATTTCTTTTTCCCCAACCTAATATATGTATAATGTAAACCCTAAGTCATCATCCGTGGTATATTATGAGTGACTTCAGAAATAAATCAGTAACCTATGCTATGACCCTAGAAGACTGGACAACCTTATGTTGCTCTCTTTCTCTAGTTCGTGTAAAAGATCAGGGTATTTATCTTCAACTACATCTACTTAGGTGTACCGGTATGAAGTGAGCGTCAAAATACAAATGTCTCGGATAGGGAACATTTGTTTTGAATGAGCCTTTATTTTTTTTGTTTGTTTGCTATAACATCTGTGAAACATATTTAGTCTACATCAAGTCATTGAACAGACAATATCATATTTTTTCATCGTGTTAAAAATGTCGAATTTTGTACCAGAGTGATGCTTCGCGGAAAGCATTAATTTTTTGTTTTCATTTGAAGAAAAGTGCTGCAGAGTCGCATCGAATGCTTGTCGAGGCATATGGTGATCATGCTCTATCAGAAGCAACATGCAAAAGATGGTTTCAACGGTTCAGAAATAATGATTTGATGTGAGAAATGAAGAACGTGGAAGACCACCAAAAAAGTTTGAAGACGCCGAATTGCAAACGATATTGGATGGAGATGACACTTTGAATCAAAAGCAAATAGCAGAAATGTTAAATGTTGCACAACAACACAACAAACAATTTCTGACCGTTTAAAAGCTATGGGAAAGATCCCAAAAGTGTGCAAAATGGCTGCCACATGAATTGAATGAAAGACAGATGGAAAACCGAACAAAACACTTGTGGAATTTTGCTTCAAAGACACGAAAGAAAATCGGTTTAGCATCGGATTGTTACTGGCGATGGAAAACGGATTTATTTTAAGAATCCTAAACGGAAACCATCATGGGTTAATCCGAGTCAACCATCAACATGGACTGCAAAACCAGATCGATTCGGCAAGAAGACAATGCTGTGTGTTTGGTGAGATCAGAAAGGTGTGGTGGTGGTGGTACCACGAGTTCCTAAAACCTGGTGAAACCGTTAATATTGATCGCTACCGACAACAAATGATCAATTTGAACCATGCATTGATCGAGAAACGACCAGAATGGGCCAGAAGACACGGCAAGGTAATTTCGCTCCATGACAATGCACCTGCACACAAAGAAAAACCGGTTCAGGATACAATCAAAACACTTGGCTGGGAGCTGCTACCTGCTACCCCACCCGCCGTATTCACCAGACTTGGCTCCTTCCGACTACCATTTGTTTTCATCGATGGGACACGCATTGGCTAAGCAGCACTTTGGTACCTACGAGGAGGACGAAACTTGGGTGTCTGGTTGGTTTGCTTTAAAAGACGAACAATTTTATTGGCGTGGTATCCACAAATTGCCAGAAAGGTGGTCAAAATGTGTAGAAAACAATGGCCAATACTTTGAATGAAATGTTTTTTACTTTCCCATTAATAATTAGTGTTTTATTTTCACAAAAAAACGCTCATTTCATACCGGTACACCTGATATAAACGTGACAGGTTAAAATTATAATCGACCGGATAAGACCGGGGACCATATTAAGCTTCTTTAATGACTATCAATTGGTATTTAACAAGACTATGTTTGGAAGAATTATGAAACATCATTTATTGAGAATTTATAGATGATTTTACTTTTCAAGAATAAAATAATTTTTACCTCCAGCAGCTTTCCGGGGCAGAGTCGCGGCGTAGGGTCGGCCCGAGCTGGACAGCTGCGACTGTGACTTGCTGGTCGGTACAGTACACGTGCCGCTCTCACTCCCTACAGGAAATTTCTTATATTATCTTATAGCCTATAGCCTATATCTTTATCTTATAGCCCTCGTAGTATCGCCCTCGTATCTACGAGGGCTAATCTCACTTGAATGAATTTTGTTTGGTTTCTGATAAAACTAAATTGTTTCCCCTATTCGGTGTGGTGTCGTTAATGGTATGTACTCACCATTTGTCAACGAGACAACGGTCATGGACACGAGCGCGCCGGAGCTGCGGATCAACTCAACAACGTGCTCGTGCGATGCAGCCGACACGTCCTCGCCGTTGATCTGATATAGATTAATATTTAGGTGGTGATTAATTAGATCATATAGTAATCTTACAGTGGTAAGTAATTAGGTGGTAATTATATGTAAGTAAGAAGTAATTAGGTTTACCGCGATGAGGAAGTCTCCTTTCCTGAGACCGGCGCGGTCCGCCACGCCGCCGGCGTCTACGTCGTCCAGGTATTGGAGTGCGGGGCAGCGTGACGACGGTCTCAGCTCCATGAGGGGCGAGGAGGCTTTCGCGCCGCGTAGCACGAAGCCGAAACCACGTCGCGCCCGGTGCAGCACTACAGTGCGCGTCTCCATGTTGCCGTAGCTGGGGATGAGTAATAAAACATCAACTATCCCTTAGTGATATTTTATCACGTAAATAGGGGACTAAGGGCACATTATCGTCAAATAACCTGCATGGTTTTCAAACGGAATCTTTTCGATGTTCCTACCACAGAACTGCGTCAATAATATGCGTTGCACACACAAAAAAACAGAATTTAAAAAAAAACTATAGACATCTTTTGTGTAATAAAAATAAAATTATTAATGACTACTTTACTAATTAGTCAAAAATTAAATATGATATTGAACTAACCGACTTTTGAATAAATTCCGAATGTAAATCCATACGGGATCAAAATCTTGTGTGAAGATTTTATATAAACGTCGGAGAGATATCTTCGTAACGCACATCGGGAGTGGCTGACTCCGAATGCTGACTTACTGCAGATGTATCGTGTTTGTAAACTTTCTTACGTTGTTTACGAATTATTTATTACTAAGCTACATAGCGTAAATAATAACAAGTAGCATGACAAAGTTTATTGCAAAGTATTGCAATGAACTTTTGCTTCTTGCATTGCATACACATCGCAGTAGTGATGTGTATGTTAATCGAATTGTTATTTAATGACTTTCTTAGTTACGCGGTATCGCAAGTTAAATTTAGAGCCAATAACATATTAAAAATTCTACCGTAATGTTTTTTTTTATGATGATATGCTTCTTGGCGACTTTTACAGCTTCATCGGACTTGAAGTAACTCTCATTATAGGATAAGATACATAAATATGGGTGTATAATTTCACTAAAAAGGTGTGAAGAAAGATAAGAGAGTATTGTATGTGACGAGAGGAATGGAGCCGGAACGAAATTCCTGCTCATCATAAAAATGTAGAGGAATTCTATAGCATAGCAGTTTTATATGTTTGAAAGCTCCATAGTAAAGCAACACGTATATAACTTATGTTACATACTAGAGAAAGGTCTTTTTTAGAAATTTATTAAATCCCTCTATATTTTAGCCATAAGTTAATGAATAAATAGGTAAAATAAACATGGAGATATCGCTAATTTTTTTCGAATAACTCATACCTTTTTTTTATCCTGGGCGCGGTGGCGCTGTAAGTTTTGCTGAGCGCCATTTCACGCCGGCCTGATATTCGAGAGTGGTGCATAGGCCCGGTTGAGAGTACCTTTGCGATTTCATTAATTATTATAGTTACCGGCACAAAAATTTGCAATATCTAAATAGTATTTCATATTGTCTAAGAGTATTTTTTATGACTTGAAAGTGAATATAAGGCAGAACATGGAGAAGCTTGCTCCACGTTTCCACATAAAACCTCGAAATCGGTCACCACACCATCAATCACAAAACAAACCAGCACTAAGGCACTCGCGTATTTCACCAGGTATATGTATAACTGTATTACTCTTCGGTAACGGAGATAGGTCATACGGTACTATCGATGGTGGTATCCTAATCGTTTTAGCCAGAAAGCAAATCGATTAAATGTGTCTTGTTGAGGAACTCTTACTTGATGCAAGTGCGCCGTATTCTGCCGGAGACGCACCTCCTGCACGCAGTGTGCAGGGAACAGTCCTGAAGCGCCCGAACCCCTTACGGTACCCTCCAGCATCCCGTCCTCCGTCGATCCCGTCACTTCAAACGTACGAACTTCATTAAAATTTTATTATAAAACAATTTTATCATCCTCTCTGAAAGAATAAGATAAGTTTAATATTTCAGTTAGTTTTTAAGTGCTCCATGAAATTGTTACTGAAGTGTTGTTATCACAAAATGATAACTCGAATGCTGTTTTAGTCAAAAGTGACTGATGCTTGATGCGATGTCAGTGAGTGTTAAATCTTATAAAGTATAAGCGACGACTTATTTCAACCCTTGTCTGCTACATGAACTTATAATCATTTCTTTTTTCATTGATTATCATCAGCTTTCCTTTACACTGTGTATGTATTTTGCATTTCATTATTTCTAAATAAATATAAGCGAACCAAAAAATTTTGTTTTCTTTGGTAATAAAGTTTAAGGCTAATATTTTAATAAAAATAAAAGAGTAGACATATAATTATATCATAGATTTACGGAAGTATAATGTGGTGCCGTGTATTCTGAAAAGAGCCGTGTTGTTTGGGCGTATCACTCACCATAAAGTGATTGCGATATTGAAACTCGACGCCATGCGACATTCACACCGATGATATTTCAGTTCAAATAACAAATAATTCTTTCAAAAGACACTTAACTAGTAAGTAGTAAATAAAGTTTATATTTTAATCCTATTTGTGCTATTACTTCCTTCTGTCGTCGAATGCTTTAGTTTTTAATTATTTAGTGCACTATTATCTTTTCTCTGCTCTTAGTTTATGTCTTCTTATCTAATGGGTTGTCTGGAAGAAATTGCTCTCTGAGTAATAAGACCGCCCATTGTACATTTATGTTTATATATAATAAATAAATAAGTTCTCGTGTCAGTCTATGTAGCAGTGCACTATAAGGGTATTTATGAGCGAACGTTTTCCTGTCTGAAATAAATCGGATGTAGTTTTAGATTATCGCATACGAAGCGTCAGAAAGTGTCGAGTGATTGGGAAGGGACCGTTCCCCGTTGAGCTTGGCGATGTCGCACGTTACCTTCGACGATGTCGCCCTGAGCGAGGCGCAGATGCGCGGGTGCAGCGGGCTCGTACGCGCGCAGGCAAACCGCGGTGGCGCCTGGTGGAGGCGCGCTGCCCGTGTCCGACGCGCTCGTGCCGACGCCGCTCGACTCCGACACCACGTCGCTCGCCTCGCCGCCGCTCTTATCTGTCGACAGCGCCACCCCTTGCTTGACGATACGCCGCGTGACGTCACCGTGCCCGCTCGCACGCTCGCGTCGAAGGATTCGTTTAACGGCATAACGGTATCAATGACGAATTTTAATCTACACTATATAATTTATCGATAATCGTTTAAAACGAACAAATGCTGTTTATAACAAAAATCTCTTTACTTTAAATAACAAATATTAAAGTTTTCGTTACATATTTGTTTAATCATAAAATAGCCTTTTCGAAGTCCAATTAGAACAAACATGTCTTTCTCAAAATTCATGATTACCGAAATGCATATAAGTCAATGTATTATTTTAAGTGTTGTAGGAATCGTTACGGCGGGAATGTTCCACGACAAACACACATTAATGGTGAGGTAGGCAATTTGGGGTATAACATAAGTGTCGGGTATTAAGTGAACTGGTTGGTACTGTCTACAGTATATTTAATTGGTAATCCTAACAACTTAGACCGTAGCGATACGTACATACACAGTTAGGGAGGGGGCTGCTGCGGGTAGATCGCATCGTAACTAAACAAACATTATTCAATAACAAACGCATCCGAAATGAATGGAAGCGGAGAAGCGGATCGTGATAACATGAAAACATCTAATCGAAAAAACATAGAACATGCAAACGATGTGACCTTGGACGGTGAGGTTGGTGCATGGTGATGGTTGTCTTTGCACGAGTCGTGTCCACGTGTGCCGGCCCCGCTCGAGCGGCTGTTACCTGTGAGGATACTGGCGTCGTCCTCGTGGCTCTGGTGGCTCGCGTCGCTTATGCTGGACGACGCGGACGAAAACGGTCTTTCGATGCTGCACGGCGAGCTGGTCGAGATCGGCGCGCGGCGGAGCATCGCGTCAAGTTCGGCGGGTATCCGCGTAGAGGAAGCCAGCGAGGACCTGTCCCCAGCGCTCCACCATCCCCCCCACGCCGCCGACCTCCGCTTCGGGTTGTAGCGCGGCGGTCCGCGGAACGGCACTGAAATGGTTTCGTTAGCAGCCGAAAACTAATAGGTAAATTAAATGTGCGAAAAACCAATTGCAATTTCAGTAAAATCATAAATCACAAATAAACCAATGTTATTCAGTAGAATTTATTAAACAACGAAACAGGAAATCAGGTTAACGTGCGATCAACAGAACCGTATAAAACTAATTTCGAGAACATCACACAACACGAATAAAATTATCCAAATACATAAATAATAATTACACAGATAATTTATATAATAGTAGTGTAGTAGTGTATTTATACGAGATTTGGGTAATACATGATTGTTACAAATTGTATGTGTTTGTGTATAAATAGGTCTATTGCGGTAGTTCAAAATTATACAACCATCACCATTATAGAATGGAATATAAAAACAAACGGCTAAATTATTAGACATAGATGAGAAATATAAGATGAGTGGAAACATGCGATGTTTTTAATGAAATAACGATATCATAAGAACATACATACATATAATTAAACTAATAATACAATAAATGTATTAACGGTTAATAACATAACTTACAGCGAAGCAAACGCTTTGAAACGATAGTCGTTTAAGGCTTTCGAAGTATTGTTTCAAAAACCTTTCCACGGTTAAAATATGTCGATATATGTAATCTTTATGAAGCCGCAGCCAAAGCCATGCACTGTATTACAGTTTAAACTCACCAACTTCATCAGTTTTGTAGTTCTTTATTACTTCTGCCAATTCCAAATTTCCAGCAATGACTGCAACCTGAAATTATATGTATGATTTGTTAATTTGGTAAACATTCATACAATGAAACTGTAACTGGCTTTATTTGTGCTTATACTTCATTTATGAATTTTTTTCTGCATTACAATCCACATCATAAATATTTTGATTTGAATGGTGGTAATAATATATTAACTATACGTTAAACAATTCTATACAGATCGTGCCTATATATTAAAAGTGTGCATATAAGGTTATTGTATAGTATTTTATATCAGTTTTTAATTTTTAAAAAGGCATAGAAATTAAAACAGCCTCATAAGTTAGTAGGTTGAATAAAAAAAAAACTGAGTTTTTTTAAGTAAATTATTTGATAAAGAAACCAAGGGAATCGCATTATATCCATATTATATGCAAAAACGACGGAATAGCTCTGTTTGCGATTGTACACCCTGTACGACTCAAAGTGATGCGGGTTCTATTCTCCCAAAGGTTGAACTTCCGGTAAAGAAACGCATCGTAACATAACTGACTATTACCATGAATAACAGCTTTCATGGAAATGTGACGTCTACCAATCTGGATTTCAGTAGTGTGGCGGATAATAGCCTAGACTCTCCTTGTGAGTAAAAGTTTCGAATCGAAGGAGCCGGATTTGGAAAGGGCTGTTTATTACCTTATTAATTATCACTTTCCTTGGTGCGGGCTGAACTGACCTGATACGGTGTTTGATTAGCAAAATTGAGGGACTCTTTGTCGCAGCCGCGGAAGAGCAGCTGCCTCGCGCATGAGTCCTGCGCGTTGACGGCGCACACATGGAGCGGCGTGTTGCCTGACGCATTCCTGCCATTCATGTCTGCGCCGTAGAATAAAAGGTGGTCCAGATGCTGCACCAAGCCGTTGCGACAAGCCTGTGAACGTTAATGAAGTATGTTTGATTATAAAGCCTTTCAAGGTTTTATATTATCATCATATGAGTTTTGTATAACGGAAAATTAATTAATATTTAGAAAGAACCATTGACTAACATATTTACATAACCCGTTTCTGTAGACAATTAAGAGGTTTCCCATAGGTAGATATCAATATACCATTACCACATTACGGGGGTGACCAAGCATAACATGCAATATCAGAAGCTGATGAGCACAATAAAGCATGCTCGTATATAATTCTAACTAGCGCTACATTGGTTAGGCATAACACTTACCACTTTAACATTCTGTTGGTCTCATTACTTCCGTTTATTAGTAATATCAGTACATCCGGATAAAAGATAGTAATAACCCACCTGATGAACTTCTTGCCACCCTTGCAAATCTGTAGCGCCGATTGTTGCGTGATCGTGCAACAACGTTTCGCACAGTAATGGATCGGTTTTGTTCGTAACGGATAGATATAAGGGAGTCAATCCCTTGCTATCCTTGTAATTTGGCGATGCTCCTAATTCGAGAAGGGTTTTCACTGCTTCTAGGGAATTCTTTTCTACAGCACGATGCATGGCTGTGCTGCCGTCTTTCGTCCGGTAATCCAGTAAAGCGCCGCCGTTAACGAGCGCTATCAGAACTTTTCCGGGACATTTTAAACCCGCTGCCACTGTTAAAGGTGTTTCTGGAAATATAGATGAGAAAAATTAAAGCAGTAGTAATATCTAGTATAACTTAAAACTTATTAATCTTTTGTACGTATTGGTTTATAGTATTATATATTTTTATGTATTGTATACATAAGAATAAAAATATATGAACGTATACTTACACGTATGAATTTAGAACCTTAACCTTTGTCCATAACTGATAACAATTATTATAAGAATGATCTCATACTTCAACTATTAAAAACATTACGTATTGGAAATATAAAATATGGAAATGTGTGATACATAACAGAAAGTAAATTATTAATAGCATACTCTTGATTTCAAGGTCTGCCCCATATTTATCATGGATTATCCATGGAACCACCGATACGCTTCTCTTATAACAGCATCGCATTACAATACATTACTGTACTCTACATATTATTCAAATTGTGTATCCGATTTTATATTGATCTACTAGAGGAATAAGATCTATAATGGTGTGCATATGCTTTAATAGTGGTTACTAAGTATACCATTACGCGTAGAACAATGGATGATAAACGTTTGGTAAATAAATAGTAGATAATAGCGAAGCTACTGTACAATAGTAGTGTTTGATATGCTTTTAGTGTAATGAAGGGTGTGATATCGTAAAGTTATCTCCTGCTGATGATCTCGGTTGCGAAAACTGTAATATATCTTTTATGTTATAGCAGAGAATTTTATTTTCATCATCATCGTGAGTGTTTTTTTTTAAATTGAAGTAAACTAGGCACGAACTATATTAATAGTTTGTAAAACATTTCTGGCTTTATTGTTGTTGACTGTTTATGATGATAAAAAGGATATTTACCGCCGGTGTCCTGACAGTGGAAGTTGGGGTCAAGGCCCTTCGCGCAGGCCTTGGTGATCTTGTCGATCTGCGCGTGAGTCACATGCTCCAGGAAACGGCGCAGGTTGGCGCGCGAATGCAGACCCTTGAGCGTTTTCTCGTCCAACTTCAGCATCTTGTACACCCGACGTTTGTACTTTAACTGCAATGTAAAGTTCAAGTTCAACTTTGAAATCAACTTAAGTTTAGACACTATGATAGCGATGGAATATGACTTGTTATATTTGAAAAATGTAGAGAGCGGAAGGAATTGTTTGATGATATAAAGGAGTGGACCGGGTTTAAACACCATCAATTAAAAAGAATAGTTTAGGATCGAATCGGTTTTCTCAATCTGATCGCCAAATTTTAGTTTCAAGAGGGCACCTAATGATGATCAATGCCTTATCGTTTGCTCATGCCTTGTAACATGGTAGTCCCTCGTTCTATTTTCAGGGTCACATGCTTCAAGTATAGCTAATAACTAGTTCATATCATTTGTCACCATAAAAGCATAACTTTGTTTAGGTTGTTAACTTATTACAGGCAGAGTATTCTAGGTACGTATGCCTTGCAATTTCTTGGGCCTCATTGTCATTTAACATCATTTGAAATTGAGGTCTAAGTGTGGCTAACAACTGATGAAAAAATTAAAGTTTTTATATACTATACGAAATGTTAACCAAATTATTTTATCCTAATTGTTAAGGGTGTTTAAGAGGTCCTGCACAATAATTCATGGGATCCAAACCAACCTGACCTGCTCATGGTGCACAACGATAATCAACAAACGAGGCTCTGGCTTCCGCCAGTCCGTATTAGGCCAGCGTGGTGGGAAATGATCCAAATCCCTCCCATACGAACCTCTACATACGAAAGCCTCTAGTGCCCAGCGGTACCGCAGGCCATACAAACTCTATGTGGAGACCTTTGGGAGAGGCCTATGTTCAGCAGTGGACGTCTATCGGCTGATGATGATGATGAATTGTTAAGTAAATTGACATTATTTTGTGCGTTGGTAAGGCGTGTTCAAGGTCATGATTACCTCAAGATATCCAACAGGTCCGTTGAATGGGTAATCGCCAAGACGTCGCTCTTCGTCGAGAAACTTGCCGGCCTTGCCGTTGACCGGAGGGCAGAACAGACCATAGTTGAAGCTCTCTTTCAATTCCTGTATGGAAAAATAATGTATTAAATATATATATTTTAATTTTACAAAAACATTTAGGTATGCACTATACGATAGTTATATGGATGTTTCTATTACATAGAAGCGTTAGAACGGCATAACAAGCATTAGTTAACTTTTTATTTGATCTGTAAAGTATATTGATTTATAAACAATTTTGTTTATCTTATTGTTTTAGTGTCAATGAGCACTTCGATAGAACTGAATTGGAATTGGTTGATAAGTTTAAATATTATTCTTTATCGCAATATCCTATTTATTTTATACGAAAATTGTTGATGGTTTGCCATGTATCTTCAGGTGTATACCAATAAAAATCCTTTCAAAATGGATTACGCTGTTTAAAACATTGCATGGGACAGACACTAATAATTTTTTCAAAACGTTGTTTGTTGTACGATATTATCAGCCGATAGACGTCCATTTCTGGATATAGGCCTCTCCCAAAGATCTCCATATACGGTCAGCAAGGCCTCCAGTTTCACTGGGCACTAGGGGCTGTCGTATGTAGAGGTTCATATGGGGGTATTTGGGCCATCTCCCATCACGTTGACCCAATGCGGGTTGGTGGGAGCCAGAGCCTCATCATTGATTGGCAGGGTGCACCACGAGCAGGTCAGGTTGGCTTGGGTCTCGTGAGTTATTGTGCGGACCCTATATATCCTTTGTCGTACTTTATTACATATAAATTATATGAAATAAATCATGTGAAAAGCTGTTACTTCAGTATCACAAACAGGCATCCTAATTATTTGAACGTGATATATTTATTAATCTTTTACCTTTTTACTTTATAATGTTCATATCGTACTTAGATAAGCTCTACATCAAAGTAAAATATGTTCCAATATCCAAACAGAATTCACGAAGATTTCATATGGAAAGAACCTTTCTCGCGAATATTAAGGTCAGGTAATATTGCACGTTCGCTCTGAAATCCGTTCAACGTCGGAAACTGGAACATTTTTACCATTTCAGTCTTTAATGATGAAATAAAACTTTTTTGAAAGGCATACCGCATTTCGCTTAAACAATTTACGTAGAACTCTTAAAGACCGAAAGCGTCACAAAGCAGTTTTGAAATGACATTTCTCTTCTACTAAGCGAATAACTTTATACATGAAAAAGATAATTTAATCGTGAAACAAACTGCTCAGGTAATTAATTATTGAGTTTAATTAATTTGTGTATCAACATTTTTAATATAAATATCAGTAAATATGTAGCAATCATAACTTCAATTGGAGTACTACTTTTTTGTTTGCGGAAGCCGCTGAATGTGTGCAGCGCAAGACTGACCTGTGTAGGGATCTCTGGGAGAGGCTTATCCAGTAGTGGCTAACGCCTGATGATGATGATTAGATACGATCATTATCTCTTTAAGGAAATGATATAACTCTAGTCCAAAGATTGTAGAAACAATGACAACTTTTGTTCAACAAAAAATTTATGATCATCAACCAAAGTAAAATTTCTCTTTTTGTATTGTCTTTAAACCCGATAAAGAGATAATTTTGTAGTTGTTGATTTCTATCGAAATTGTTATTTTGTGTAGAATTAATATTTATGTGAAAACGTTAAAAATGCATTAAAATTATTTATGTACACAAAAAAAAGTGTTTCATGTATTAGATGTAACGATAATTAAAAATGATAGCGATTCTGGCTAATCGAACGCGGCGTTGGTGACCATAAATAACCGGTTGCATTCATCTCAAATGCTTTGCATCATCCAGGCTGACCCCGTAGGTTAGTATACCCCGCCTCCATCAATCCTGACTCCATCTACCGGACCGTTGTAAATCTGTCTTGTCCGACTTCATTAAAAGCGCCGTCGATTCATTTGTCTTTACCAACATTCTTTATTGTTTTTGTTTCGAGTTTAAAGCTAACATAATGCTCCTCTTTTATATACATAATAGCAACGAGATATATATGACATAGCGAGTACGGGTACGACATATAAATACGTCCTTTTTTTCATTTATTTTAAGCCTAAATAAATAAAATAATTCACCGGTTAACAGGTTAAGGGTATATATGAAGCACCATATTACGCTCAACGCCTAGGGGCAACAAATTTAAATCACATAGTGGAAAGTCACTATTGTCAGGTCTCTGTCTCTACTGGAGATTTTACTTGGCCTGGTTCAAATTACAGAGTAGTGAAATTACAGGGGTAACGAGATTAGCATCCTATGTTTTAAGATGATAAGTGTGGTGTTGTGTATATCATTCTAACTATAAACCAAATTATTATGGGCAGGTGTGTTATCATTAAGAGAACGGCTTGCTCGAGTCGTTTAGTCGAATAAAAAAATAATAGTCGAGTTGAATTGGGCTAATGATTGCTACATATTTACTTTAATTTTATGTTTACCCGATCATCATCAATAAAACTTAATATAAACTTAGGTCCATGAGCTTGTCCCCGAAAGGATAGCTTTTAGATTGATGTAGAATTTTTCAAATTAAAAAAGAAGTTTTAATTTAAAAGAATGAAGAAAAAAAAAGAATAAATCAGACCGGAATACACCACAGCGAACCGGAATACGGCGGAGGCACATCCTTAGTTATTCCCATTTAGAGCGAGCCTACAAACGAGCAGGAATGAAAGGAAAAATTTCTTTGATTTTATTATATTAAAATTCTTCTCATAGTCATAAATAATAATTCCTTTTTATTCTTGGAGTAGTCAAGTATACGTTTGGAACTATAGGTATATGCATTTATGATATGCTGTTCCCCGCCCACTTTCCTGTTATTAACGCCCCCGCAATTCCTTCTAGGGGTGATATTCCGTAAAGTTCGTTCTTAGTTGACCTACAGTCAGCAAAAGGAATTTTACTATAAAATTTGAAGTGTCCAGGCCATGGCATGCCTGGAAATCTCTTATACGTATAGATTTTAATATTAAATGTATTCTTCGTTAATTTGCCATTATGGAAGGAGGAGAGGAGACAGAGATTGTGGTCGAAGTTGGAGCATGATAAGATTTTTGAATGCACCAGGTTACTTCCGTGTTTTGGTAATTATGTTACCTGAGACCTTCGTCTAGCAGGGAACGTTGAGACGATGATGATGATCACCAAAATAATTTAGAACTCATACATCAAATAATGATGTCATAGAAACGTATCAAAGACCTACGTGTTAGAAGGCAGTGCAAATTAAATTCATAAATAAGCTTTGGGTATGTATTATTGCGAAATTCAAGAGTTAGTATGATACTGTTTATATATCGCTAGATAGAGCTTGGTATATCGAGGATGGCGTAAGCGTGGCGACCCGTCAGTTCCTCTCGGAGCTCACATCAATTACCCAGCGATGCGGACCCGCGATCAATCGATTGCTTCCCTACAGTTTCAAACGTTCGCGTTTCTTTCCAACTGGCTCCGACCGCATTCTTGAATAGTCGACGTATTTAATTTAGCGGTACTTTGCGTAAAATCCATCGGCATGCGGATATCGGTCGGATAACGTCGATCCGGGCCAGTGACCCCATTGCTTAATTACAATTGTTACCATATTTTGTTAGTACTTGTCAGTTGTTTAGTAACCAAATTGAGAATAGATAAAAGTAATATATCCTAGGCATAAAATTCTACTTTGCATTGTAATTGCGCTGTTAAAATGATTCAATACAAACATTTTTTTAACCATGCGACGAGATGGGTGAGTCAATCACTTGATGATAAGTGATACGCCTGTCCACTAAAACATGACGATAGTTTGGAGCATATACACTGCATCACGTTGTCCTCGTTGCTTTCGACATAATTAAAGCGTCCTTCCAACCTGAACACAGTAAAGTTTCCACACTACTTGGCGAAGGTACAAGTGCTGCGGTGGGACCTCGGCGGTCTCCGGCAACAAAGGCCTACTACCAGTAAGAAGATTTTCTTTGTATCAGTTCCCTAGATCTTATTCCCATCTACTCGCACTGGGTCAGCGTCGTGGTTTAAGGCCCAATTCCTCTCAACAAACTCTGTCGAGATCTTACGGGGAGGCCTATGTTTAGTAGTGGACGTCTGTCGGCAGATGATGATGAGCTCTTACTAATTTTTAATGATATTGTTTTCAAACTTTACAATCGGTGATATTTCGACAATCGCTGTCACTGATTTCTTTTATCTGAACTGATTCTGTCAAGTTTCAAATGTCAGCATCATAATCCGTGAAGTTAATTGTAATGAGCAAATCGAACCGGTGACCCAGTAAAGTTGCGCGTAAGCTCCGCCGACTGATCTATTGTATGCTAACACGGTATACGACCAGCGCTGTCCTCTCGGCGGCGGAACTGGAATGCCCACGTATGGCAACACTGCTGCATTACAATTAGATACCAAAGCAATGTATCATACAGCTGTCCGGAACAGTTATTAGATCGTTGCCCCTCTATTGTGTGTTTGAATAAAAAAAAAACATATTCATCTTAGTACGTATGATACGCAAAATTTTCCTATATAACTCATGATGGTGTGTCCACGGAGAAGAATTTGTTGCTGAATGTCTTCTCTGCTAATGATGATGAAAAAGGTAAAGGAAATGATGAAGCGGCACATGTGATCGTGATGACTAACTCTCATGACAATATTTCAGAGTGACTGTTGTATTATCACTTTAATGACTAATGTTTGTATCAGTAGATACTGATGATAGATATATATATATACAGGAGATATTCAGAGATTCATTGACTCATCGCCAGATCACGGAAATTAATAGACGTAGACACTCAAAATTTGGTATAAATATTGCTGCTGCCATTTGAAAATCAGCTAAGAATGGAATTAATAAAGTTGCTTCCCCACAAGCGGTTGCAGGGGTGCTACAGCCAGCAAAGCGAGCAGGAAATAGCTAGTTAGCGTTTTTTTTAACAGCCAATTTACGTCCCCCCTGTTGGAGCAAGGCCTACCTTCAATACGGGGGCGATAGGCCATAGACACCACGCGGGCCCAATGCCGATAGGTGACTTCACACAAACCTTAGAATAAATTATAATTCCTGTGCAGCTATTCTCACGATGTTTTCCTTCACCGTTTCTATTTCGCTGTTGTAACTAAAGTTCACAAAGGTACATAACTTAAATATTAGTCATCGGCACATGCCGAGATTCGAACCCGCGTCCTTCGGAATGAAGGCTGCCCGCTCTAACCATGCCAGCTCCTCCTCCAAGCAGGCCAGCGAGCTACTAGTTAGCTTTATTTGGGATCTTTTGTGAAGCTTCTAATATATAATAGACTGTAGAGAGTTAATGTAATGTATTGAGTATTTCATAGAATGTATATACTTAAAAAGTTATTTATTCTTTATGATTATTTTTAGTTTATTTAACATTTCTCAACCCTAAATCACTTAAATAGTAACGCTGATTAGACGATTGCGTACTAAGTTGTAAGGCCTCGTTACTACTTGTTACGTATTTTATATTATAGAAAGTGAGGTATAATGGTACTTTTATAGTCTGAGAACGGCGATTGGTGAAGATGCTGAGTCTTAGGAGACCTGGATATTCATCCGATAGTAAGGCATAGGTTTGCGTATAATAACATAGCGTAGGTTAGTATCATATTCAATGAACAGCATGCTTACTGCCTTTGAAACAGAAGATATTTACTGCTTGTAGGTCTCTGTTGCCGGTGACCGTCTAGGTAAGTACCCTCTCAATACCTATTTCTGTCGCCAAATAGTAGTATGCAAAAATTACTGGGGTAGGGAGACAATATTTTACGGCGACGAGCGTAGTGTGGGGCAGCGGTAACATCCTAATTAGCGCCATCAGGCGTGTCAATCATCAAGTGAACGTTCCGCTCGTCTAGTCGATTAATTAAATAAATAAAATGCTAAATCTCTTTACCCCCGTAATTTCACTAGTTAGAACGCCTTTCAAACAGGAATACAGTAATGTTGGCACATTCTGCTTTCGTTATTGTAGTGACATGAAGCGGTACTTACTATTCTATGAGCCTTAGCGTAAAGCTGACTCATGCCTGCGGGAGAAAGTTGCGTGAGCATTGTATTATAAATTATGATTGTATTTAATTGTGTTATCGTGTTTACTGCATCATAGCATTAACCTCGTCATAACTGCCTCTTTAGCTCAGTGGCTAAGCAATTCTTTGGTAACATGCCAGTTCAATCCCAAGGTTTGGTTCAAGTTTGGTGGATATGGATAAATCTGCTGCCATAACAGCAACTCTATGTTCCTGCTGTTAACACATAGTATTCCCAGCAAGTATAATTCATCATCATTATTTGACACTTCGTTTAACATGGTTTCTGCTCATTTTGTTATGGGACTAGTATAACAGGTAGATAGTAGTAGTAAATATCCTCAAGCAGTATTTCTGATTACGGTGAACAAGAAATGTTGAAACGATCAACGTACTCCGCGGTTTCGTAGAAGGTATGAGTCAAGGCAATTCTGTTTACTGGTTAATAAACAGCAACTGGATTCTCAGACGATGTCAATGCTTCGTTATTAAGACATTCTCAGCTGATTTGAGGTTATCCGAAATTACTAAAATACTGGTTAACTACCTTTTGCACGTGGCAAGTAAACACATATGTTTTCTGTATAGATTTCAATATGGGGAGAATTTAATTTCCTACTCCTTTTTTTTTCCTACTATTTTTTATTTGACGTATCAAAGAGACGAGTGAGAGGTTCACTTAATGTTAAGTAATAACACATAACAATATGGCGCTAGTTAAGATGATATACACTGCACCACATGGTGATCATCACCTTGAGACATAGGGTATTAAATTTTTTTACCCTAATAATTTCGTTACCTACAACGCCATTCAAACCGGGAGACAGTAATGCTTGCAAACGTCTGTGTCAGCTGCAATAGGAGTTGCGGTGGTAGTTGTCCAAACGGTTTCCAGCAACAGAGACTTGCCACCAGTGAATACTTTTCAATTAGATCTTGCCGAAAACTTTCAAAGACGAATTGCAAGATATTTGTTTGCCTTAAATTTTAATTAAGCAATATATAAGTATTTGTTTAAGATATACCCAAAATTTTAAGTAATTTTTCATTTACGTCTATTGTACTATTAAATTTATTTAAACTTAAAATCATATGAATCGAAACAATTCATATCTTAACGTTAAGATTTCTTCTTATTTAACTGTAATTTAGAGCGAGATATATGCGTGAAAGTTATTTATGGAGGTACTGATATGTAACGTTAGATCGAATCCGCATAGACAGTGATAAACGAATCTGTCAGATGAAGGCATGGGCCGAGATAAAGTCTTCAGTCAATTCCGTCGTTAACTCCAGAATGATCTAGACAAATTGCGGAGTCCTAAAAGTTTTAGTTTCACCGTTAGTATTGGTCACATGCAAATGATGGTTACTGATATCACATTAAACAATCATGTAGTACATTTATAGTAAACTAGCTGTTCCTCGTCCGCTTCCCTGGCCATAATACTTCCACAACCCCGTTGGGGGAGGAATTTTTAAAAATCTATTCCTAGTTGACCTCTAGACGGCAAAAGCAATATCTTTACCAAATTTTGAGTGTTTACTTCTCAAGGAATCTCTGGATATCTCTTATATATATTACAGATTATTGAACTTGACGGGCTTGTTATTGGAATCGTAAACTTACTATGGAGCAATGATGTCTTAAAACCATGTGATGTATCTAAAATTTCCACAGATTTATTATATTTAATCCTGGACGATGCCTAAACAAAGATATTCTTGGTCGCTTTACTGATACCAGAGTAATGTTGCTTATGTCATATAAAGAAACATTCGATTGAGATATCGGGGTAGAAAATTTACGTATAGAATGTGCGTAAAATAATAACGGAGATCAGTGATAGCGAGGGATTACTTACCACGGATTATTAACCGGAAAATCCTGCTAACACGTTATAAATTTAACACTCGGACGCATTTATAGCTTGCTCGGCTGTTTAGATAGCTGGTTGTAGATCCAGATATCAACGTTAATTTAGTGCACCGCGTTTAACCGTTCAAGCCGGCCGGTCTATGAAATTATAATTCTAATGCAAAGATAGATTGATTGCGTATTCGTTTGATCTATTGACAATTGCAAACACAGCTCTTCCAATCGCCCAACTAATCTCATGGAGATGCTATCAAGGGACTTGTAAGAATTTTCCAAATGCATATGTATTGAAGAATTTTTTTGAAACAAAGGTACCAAATTGGTATAAATTAAGCAAAGCAGGTCTCCAACAGCACCAACGACCGAGAAATCTTAGAATTTTAGAATTGTCAATCCTTCTCTGTGTTTCGAGTCTTGAACGATCTTTATCATCAGGTAGATAGACTATAAGGACAATCACGATAATCTAATATTGTAGGAGTCTTGAAGTGGGGTGTCTTTGGTAAATGACAACGCACGCAGCAACATCCGCACTATATTTTGTTAATGAGCAGAGCAATTCAAAGTACAGAGAAAGTTATTAAGTACAATAGTATTACGAAGATCCAGAGCGTTCCCGTTAATGGACACAATCGTATACTCCGTAATGAATCACTGATCCAAGTCGCGTTATGGTAAACAATAGTGCAATCTATTGTTTGTGGTGCCGCCATCTATTGACTTATTTGAAAACTTCATGATACAATATTTAATAAGTATATTGTTGGGGCGCAAGCCTACCCTCAATATGAGGGCGATGAAATAAGTCAGCAAATAAGTTAATAGGGTAATCGACACAGAGTCTTAAGTAAATAATTTAGATATACCTATATTATGAAGATGGTATGATTTAAAAAATTTAATCTATTTAATTTTGTAAATACAAACAAATGTAAGGTTTGAATATAATAAATTCGAAATTGTCGATTTTATCAACGATAATCTGCGCTGAAAGGTAGCAAATTAAAGAAACGTCAACTGTCTCAATAAATTACGGTATTAATTAACTGTTAACTCGGCTATGTTAACATAAGACTAGATCCGAAATTCAAGTCTAGAGTTACGTTTGTTTGCATAAGACTATTACCAGTTTGAATTCATGAATATTTATAGCCACCTTCACGTTTCGCATCCTTGGAACTTACATATAGACATTTCCGTTAACGGAAGCTATATTGTTCCTATTGTTTATGGCTTATTTAATCTATAATAACCATTTTTTTGCAATAAATATTAAAATGTATTTAAATGTGAAATTTTACTTGTTTATATACTTTTGTATCATGTTTATGAAGGTTCTCCACAAGGTGGACAGACGAACTGGTGAATCTTCTGGGAAACGGCTAGATATGGATAGCGTTGGACTAATCGGTGTGGTGATCTATGTAAGAGGCCTATGATGAGCAGTGGACGTAGATCAGCTGATGATTCATGTTTTAAAATTTTAGTTAAATAGTAGCTTTGAGCTGAAGAGAATTTTTTTTTATTTGAAATTATTTGTGCACAGAATTTTTTTTAGAAAAAATCGGACTAAATGCATTCTCAGTTTACTTAAGTATATAACATAAATAAAACCTTTGTAAGATTAAATATGGTACTTTAAAACATAATTAGTATAAAAATAAAAGTTTATATATTATATATTCATATTAAGATTTGATAAGAGTTCAGGAAAGATGAAAGAGAGCCACCAATTAGTTGTGTAGTTTCAATATGAACTATCTGTCTGTGTAGTTTGGTGTTTGTACCATGAGCAGTGGCGCGCACATCCTTATTTGCCAAGTTACCGGGATAGGAGTGATATATATAGTCTGTGGCTCAAGTGAAAAGAGATTTTTTCTAAGAAGTAATGAAAGAGTAAAATGGCGCTGCTATGGATAATATACAATACACCACATTGTGTTATACACGCTACTTGAGATATAAACTACCCCAATAATTATACTTCTCACGTTTTTAAAAACGGAACAAGGTAATGTTTGCTTGCTAATGTTAGTGGCAGGAATGGAGACTGCTACTAGATGGTATTCGACAACATAGTTCTACCACCGTAGATCCAGTTCAGATACCGTTGATTTATAATAGTCATAGTACGAGATCCCATGGCTACTCGTAACGTACTGAAGTAGCTGATCGACGTGGTATTAGCAGGGCAATTGTACACAATCTTGACTTCCTCCAAATATAGTTTATTTTTTAAAGATCCCCACTTAACTAAAAAGAAAACAATACACGCAAGAGAGAGGTTTTTCATCATTTAATATTGCTTCTTATTGCTATCTCCAGGAAGGTCGAAACGATAAATATTTTGCATAAGACAGTTATGTTGCTAAAACCTAGAACTTGTATCTTGTGCCCTACGACCTCACAGGCTAGCTAATTAACTTTGAACGTCCCACTCTCGCCCCCCTCCTCGTCCCTCTACCGGTACGACACGACCGGAAACTTTTAACTAGCTCTGTATCATGTCTAATATATTTATATATTGTATGTCGAAGTTGTGTCCTAGCAACCGGAATGGACGGAGATTGAACATGACAAAGTCTTCATACCGAATATCAAGAGAGCTGATGACAAAATTCTCCACCTTTATGGAAAACGTTAAGGTATGACAAATATAAGACGTAATTTTTTGCCAAAATATTGAATGAACCCAAGACGACGATTACAAAGGCTTCCAATTTAACCTCATTATCATCATCAACTGATCTGTTACTGGACATAAGTCTCCACTAAAGATTTCCACTACAATTTGACCTTTGCTGCACGCATCTAGCGACTTCCCGCGACCTGCACAAGCTGGTGGGTCCACTTTGTGGTGGTCTTCCAGGGCTACATCTGCCGTAACGCAGCCAATATCTAAGACCTTACTGCCCATCGGAGGTCAGTCCTTCGACAAATGTGCCCTGTCCATTGCCACTTCACTCCAGCAAATCTTAGGGTTACAACGATGACCTTAGTTTTACTCATTTGATCTCGCTGAGATATTTCTAGCATAGAACTCTCTTAACTTTATACATATGAATTATTACTAAATTTGTAGTTAGCCTTTAAACTAAAGCTTACTTTTAAGTCACCATGTTGATCATACCGAAAGTAAACTTTATATTTTCATTCATTAAGGGTTACCATTTTCTACATAGTGTATGATTAATGTTTGTAAGCGATGATAACAAATCGATTAAGTTATAGTTAAGTTTATGTTGTATTATGAAACTATCTAAAGTTAGCGAACATCAATTTCAATTACTTGTACGAAGTAAACAGGTAACTTCATTAATTTCATGGGTAATGATGAATACGGGGGTGGTCAAGAATGATTAAAAGCAAGTCGACATTTGAAGAGAATTTCGCAAAATGATTGATGTTTTGATGTAACGCTGCCGTGGCGCTGTGCGCGGATCGCGTTGCACTGTACTTTGATTTCTGTGCGTCAACATCAGTGGGTGGTCGATTACTTAATGTGCAAGTGCAATGTTATGTCATAGAAATTATTTCAATTATTGCTTAATACTATTTCTTTGGTATTTAAATCGTCTGCGTTACCTAATGGGAACGCCTGCCCGATGCTTTTTGGTGCGATTTCGCCATTTTAGCAATTTAGTTCTTTAATCAAAAGCACACGCAACAGACGAGCGTGCATTAAGACGCTTATGAAAGTGGAGGAAGCGAGAGAGGTGTGCCAGGATCGTAGCAGGTGGAGAGAGGTGGTCTCTGCCTACCCTACTGGGAACGAGGCGTGATATATATGTATGTATGTAGTTCTTTAAAGTCTTAAGGGTCTACGAGATCTATCCCCTGTCCATTGCAAATAGAAAACCAACATTTAAATCTGACTGAGATAACACAAGACTGTATGAATCGATGGTGATTATATGATAGCCATAATCAGAATTTGACTCATCTTGTTTTTATCTCTGGGTCGTAGATCTGTCTTGTAGTCATAGTTATCGTATGATTATTTTTAATAGAAAAATAATAATTATTAGTGTATTTAGAAACACACAGACACATTACTAGAAGTTAGGCGATTCCCATTCGTTAATCGAAATGAAGTAGTTTTACTACGTTACTTGTTTATTAAAAATAAGTACTTGTTTATTAAAAAGCTATATTTCATATATTTATAACTTTTTTAATCTAAGTTAGAAGCATAATGTAGTTTAAATTTTCGGTGTGAATATGAAGTTGGTAATAAGTTATTGCCCCGGGGTCTGTTGATCATACAAATGCAAAGCAAGCGAATACCTGCAGTAGTGCAATAATGAGAAAAGTTACAAACTATTATATAATAGTTTAGTTATAACACGTAGCTTTTGTATGACAACAAACTGCAGGTTATTTACACATTGTATTATATAAAAATAGTTTTTATTTGATTAATATGTTTTAATAAGAAATTAAATATATTTCTCTATTAAACTTCAGGTAGTAAACGTCACTAAATGCTAAAAGTCGCGAGTAATGACTCCTGTATCAAATGGGTAGCGGTATTAAAACGAAATAAAGATGGATTTATAAAGGAAACCCATTATATTTACTATAGCGATCTAAAGCACGCACTACAGTAGGTCAAACGTACGTAGCGTAATAGTTTTATTGTAATATTGTTAACACAACGAGATAACTTGACCTCCATTTAGAAAGCGCAGTGAAATCACGACACTTGTTTCACAATACGGAGTTCCGTTTTTATAACATACCAAATTTATTATTTCAAAGTGATATAAATGATGGTTCAATGTAATGATTAATATAAAGACTATGTTTTGAAATTTGTCAACATGAAATAGAAAAAAAATATTTACAGAACAGATAATGACAGCAAATAACACTCGCTATCATCGAAAGATTAACGGAGGTTAATAAGGACGTACTGATTGGAGACATCTTTGGATGAAGTCTATAACTATCAGTTGATGATGATGATGACAGAACACTTTAGATCGAATCAACCGCCTTCATGCCGGTAAGTCGCTTGCTTTGCATTAAGGTTACTAATTCTATTATAAAACAACATATGGTAGAGTATGAAAGAAGATATAATGTATGCCGCTTTATTAATGTTATTGTTATCCGCTCATTCATATCTCTATTGTATTTCTTTCATGTTGTTATTGTGCAAAAAAGTTTAAGTAAATAAATATACAAGCGCCCGAGGAATGTGGGTGAACACGCTTCTACACCAACAACCTTATTGTTAATTGACATACAACTCATAGCTGATACAAAACATAATATTCATTGATATAACGATAGCCAGGTATGTGTATTAAGCTTGTAACATTTGTCTTTTTGGAAAGAGTTTAAAAGTATTCTTATTTGTCTCTGTACAAGCAAATCTAAAACGCGGATGAGATGGATTGACCAGATAAAGGCGGTAGTACATGGTTCATCATCGTTACCACTATGTGAATGCACTAGGATGGCGGTCATCAGAGAGGACTGGCGACGTGTTAAGCTTGCGACCAACACCTAAAGTGATGACCACGACCACTCTATCAAGAGTGGTAACGACGAAGAAGTAAAAGCTAATCTCCTATGCTCAGACGTTGAGGAAGACAAAAATCTTGTAATAAAAGGATACATAACGAAGGTAAGACTAGCCCGAGGCGAAAGCATGTCGGGGTTCAGTAATTGGCATGATGTACGGCATCGCTTCGGTAATAAACGATAATCAAACCCTGGGGACGCCGCTTCGTACCGATGTCGTGCGTCCCGCTAAGGTTGCTTCAAAACTACCCTTTATAGAAATAGAAACTAAATATTTCAAAAAAAGTTATATTGAATGAACTGATGGAAGTTCTTTGCTATCGAATCCCATCTAGATTTGCTACGTGAAAGATGTAGTAAACTTTTAAAATTCACATTAATACATGAAAGTTGATTGTTTTCAATTAACTTTCATATTTATTCATGTTATTTGTGAATTTTATCAGCTATTTTGATGCTGTAAAGTTCAAACAGTAAAGTAATTCTTACTGAAAAATTTAAGCTATTATTAACTATGTCCAATAGTGGACGTCTATCGGCTGATGATGATAATGAAGATATTTCACATAATATGTTTCAATGCGACGAGAACAATGTGAGGTATATCATCCTAACTAGGAACACTGTATGATGGACAGGAGTACATGTCATCAGGTAAAAGCGAAAGTCTCGTTCGTCTCAACTTTGAATTTTAAAAATGCGTCTTTAGATTATCTCTATATGAACTCTCAACTACAATAAATGTTTACTTCGTTTACCGTTGCTTAGTACTCCAAGGTGCAATAAATCTGGAAAGTTTGTCAAATTTGGGAAAATTTTGTCATACTTATTTTTAATAGTATATATTATAGTATGAATTTTAAGTGAGATCCACTTTCCCTCATGGCCTTGTAAAGTTTCAAATTTTTTCTGTAAGTCAACAAGGAAGTATCAGGATCGTAGCAGGTGGAGAGAGGTGGTCTCTGCCTACCCCACTGGGAACGAGGCGTGATATATATGTATGTATGTATGTCAACAAGGAAGTCTCCAAAAGTTTTTTGTATTCTTATTGATCAAATTAAATTACTTTACGTATTCAGGGCTTCTGTTGGCTGCTGATGATAATGGTGATGTGTTGCGTTTAGAAGCGAAAGCGGCAACCCTGATCGGAAATACTTTGTAAGTGGTTGAAATGAGCGGTTTCTACAAATGATTCGTTGTGAATATTTACAGCTCGGTTTCATGTTGCGACGCGTTCAGTCGACTTTCTTGTTTCTAGTCACATTATAAACGTTTACTTCCGTCTAAGGATAATTTATGCATACGTTACAACCTATGTTTGTCCAGTGGTGGACATACATAGGTTGTGATGATGGAAAATACATTTAAATGAGATGTCTGCAGGGGTGTAGGAGTTCCCGCACAACAACTTATAATATCCAAGGCAACCTCACTTGCTCATGATGCAACCTGTTATTCAGTAAATGATGCTCTGGCTCCCACCTACCCGCATTGGGCCAGCGTGGTGGTAAATGACCCAAATCCTCACATATGAATCCCTGCACGATCAATGTGGGAATCTTTAGGGTCATTTGTCCAACAGTGGACATGTATCGGCTGATGATGATGGGATGTTGTCTCATTTCTTTTTCAATTCTGCAAGTACTGCGCCAATTAAATACTACGGGTTGTTACGTTTTAGGGAATAACAGATAATATATAATATAAAAGTGCGTTTAGTTTCATAGTAAGGTTATGGTTAAGATCAGTGATTCTCAAAGTGCTGCCAGTCCTGGTGAGTGCTGCAGCGATTCCTGAGGTCGGTGAGGTATAAAAGGAATAAAATATGTAGAAAATTTTATTTAAGTATTCCGCGACTAACACTTTTTTTTATTTGAACAACCTACTTCATATTTCAGACTTCGACTCTGACGACTTCTTTACCCTACCTTTACCCTATTTTACGAATAAGGAAGAAAGATTATTATTTACACACACACACATACACACACCTATATATATCTTTGGAAAGGGCGAAAGGACAAAAAGATTTCAGAGCCACTGGCGAAGATTATCCACATGGAGGATCTTCTTTACAACGAAGCTTTTCTATTGTTGACGTTATTAAGATATTTGAAGGTTCACGACCATTATAATTATTATGTAATATACACATATTTATAACATTATATATATGTATGTACATTTGTAGGTATACTGACTGTTCTTTCTTAAAATTAAAATAAACTTTGCATAGAATGCGTATTGAGGGTACTTTCATATGCAACATAAAAACCTACTAAGGTAGAAAATGAAAAAGTATGTACGTATGTTAATCCGTAGGGCGAACAATGAGCCATTTGTTGGTTATAGTTGCACTTTGTACTAGGTATAAATACTAGCTCATTGTTACTGCCAGATCAAAGTATACTTTGGAATAGTCTTACTACTGTATAGGTTATTTGTAAGTTAATATGTAGGTCTTTATTTTCACATTGAGATTCATCTTGAGCATAAAGGGAACGTATGTTACTCTTTATGACTTTATACTGGTGGGTAATTTTATAGTGGCAAGTAAAATTTGGTTAGAGGTAAGGATATATTTACCATCAAGTAGTAAAGTGCAAAAGTTTGTAGCTTTGAAGATTCTTGTACCAACGAAACTGGATGGTAAATTGAGGATTTGTTTTTACTTTCTAGGAAATGACTGGACGAGCGAAACGTTCATTTGATGTTAAGTGATACACATGCTCATAACATAGTGGAGCCAGTAAGAATGATATACCTAGCACCACAATGTTGTCGCTGCCTTGCTAAGATGTCAATATTCGTTACCCCAGTAATTTCAATAGCTATATCGTTTTTCAAATCAGAATACAGTAATGTTTGCACATTGCTGTTTAACAGCAGAAATAGGAGCTGCTGCGGTACCTACTTAGATAGACTCCGACAACAAAGACCTAACTTCAGATGTTGTATCAATGTCATATATAATATTGCATTGTTACGAGAATTTATCACCGAGTTATAAAGGCGATCTTAATGAAAGTAAAGTAACAAGTGGCTAATGTGATATTAAGAATATCAAAATAGTCATGGTGGAAACATGGCTATAAGCATGCCCTTTATGCAGTATTTGCCGATCCTATCATTCCTGAAGGCTGTGTTGGATTATTAAAGACATGCTTAAGTTGTGCCATGCATGATAGGTCATTAATAGATATTTGTAGCAACAGTTAAGTCCGGTTGGCCTCATAGACCCGGGCAGATGTAATCCGAGCCTAAGTGAGCCGTGGGAGGTGAGCAGGGGTAATGTAAAGCGACACTTGCCTCTCATAATATCGGCTGTCGACCCGATCTCGCCAGTCATTTGTGCCGGTACATCGGACACAACTGTCAATGTTAGTGAATTGATACCTAGTTTTATAAATTTGAATGTAACTAAGTATAAATAGAAAACTTAGAAGGTACCTGAAAAAAAGCCTGTAATTTATATAGAGAAGAACAACATATATTCCAATAGGTAAACCGTTTGGTATTTTATATGAAAATTTTAAAATATATCACATATAAAAACATCCTTGAAATTGGTGTTATTGTATGACTGTTAGCACGTTAGATAAATGAATAAAGCTTATACATAAAGCTGATCTGTGCGGATTCAAAACATTCATATCACTATAGAAAATCCATGATAAATAGTATTAGAATCAAAGTAGAGACCTAGGTGTAACACGGCAAGCGATTAGCCACTGTGCCAAGAATTCAGTCAAAAGTGTAAATGTATTACAAAGTATCGAACATGTTTAACGTTTTAAAGATGCGCATTGCAAGGGGAATAGCACCGATGCTGATACGATACCCTATTTGGCGATACATCCTATTTAAACCCTCGCTTATCATCAAATCACCTTATAAGGTCTGCTTCAGCTACATCGAGGCGGGTAGATAATTAATCTACTAATTTATATACAACGTTTTGAATTTAGCGGTTAAAGTTTATAAATTTATACATTAGAGATTTATCGCGCAGAATCCTAATGGCGTGGTAAGTGCTTACGGAGACACGGGGGACACGTGTAAGATAAATGTGTTCCCCGTAAACATATCTTAGGGTAAACTTGTAAATTCTAAAATGAATAACCTATCTCGAAAGGTATTTAAACGAGAATACTGTTTTTAAAGTGAAATATAAGTTCGCCTGTTGTAACTTCACTTTTAGGTGTTCCAATAAACCGTTTCGATTGTTTTTGTTTGTTTTTTGTTATATTGAAAATTTTCTAAACCCCATCAGAAGATAAAAAAGAACTAGTTACCATCATCATCATCATCAGCTGATAGATGTCCACTGCTAGATTTAGGTCTCCCTGAAAGATTTCCGGTTGTACGTCCCGTATTGTTCGCTTTCAGTGGGTTCCTGCGATTCTCACAAGATCGTCGGTCCACACTGTGGGAAGCTTCCCAACATTACGTCTACCGGTATGCGGGCATCATTTGAAGATCTTACTGCCGCCCCGGCAGTCGGTCCTTCGAACAATGTGCCCTGTCCACTGCCACTTAAGTCTAGCAATCTTTTAGGCTATGAAGGTGACTTTAGTTCTTCTGCGGAGCTCCACATTTTTGATCGCGCAGAGATTGTTGGAGAATAGCCTTCTCCATTGCCCTTTGGATGATTATGAGCCTTTTTATAAGGCCGATAGTAAGGGTTCACGTCTCGGTTCCGTATGTCAACACTGGCAACAATGTGGCGCTATGAATACTATTTAAACTAGTACCACGTTGCCATGGGCAGTCGTATACGTTTAATAAAAAAAATATGAATTATGGTAAAACAGATGATTTTAGTTCAGACTAGAGTAGTATGATTAAGACAATACTAAAAAAGTTAAACATTTCTAGTCGCAGTTATATCACAGGCAGGGTGCAGATACGGCTGGAGATTACTTTAATTTGTGACCAGCTGCAGCCAACGATACACTTCAAGTAGACTAAAAAGTAGGCCTAGATGAACTACGATATCGCTCCCCGTCCCAATAAAGTTCTAATCTAGATCATCGGAACATCGGTATCGCTCCGATCGTTCCGGAATATTCTAGACATCGGTTTTAGGTCTTTGGTTTATTTATAATAATAGCATTCTATTGTAACGGGGCGTGTTAAATTGTACAGTGATCTATTATCTGTCCTATAGTTATGCTAATAGACTTAAATGGCATCCTTTCAATATTATTAGAACTAAACTTTGGTCTTTGTACGGAAGCTTGTGATGGAAGGACATTGATTTCATTACATATAATGAAACGACTGCTGTCGATAAGTTGATGCTAATTATTATATACAGACAGTTAAGTCTGCTTACTATCTAGCAGCAGATATAGTTTCTACCCTTTTTTTTTGTTTCGGGGAGGAAATCTTTGAAAGATACCTTGCTTCTGGAGAAGCGTTATGTGAAATTTTTATTCACTAAAACCCCCTCGGTGGTCTGCATCAGTGCATTCAGAGTGGCTTCGGGATCTTTTATAGAACGCACCGGTGTCCCACTACACTTTGCGTTGACACGTCTCTGAGGAGGGGTCTTAACCTCCTAGGCGCCACCGTTGAGCCATACGCTATCCCACGCAGGTGCGCTTATAGAGCAATAAGAGTCCCCACTCTAAAGGCCCGCGAAACTGTTAGACTCTTTTAGTCGCATTCTACGACAGGCAGGGTTTACCTTAGTCCTATTCTTACTAGCCCGAGACTAAAGGACTGAGATATAGTTCCTACCTAAATAATCTATGGAAAGAGATACTTAACTTAAACTTTTTCATGATTTTATTAGTAAATTTTTGTAATCATAACTTAAATTTAAAATTAAAATAATTACTTAAACGTCATAAACTAAATCGTTGCTTAATTTTTTTTAGCCGAACCCTACTTGTATGTTTACGCATTCCTTCAGTTAAGTTGTAATAAAATCTGTGGCTTTATTCAACGTTAACGAGATCTTTTCATAACGGTTTAAGGACATTATAAAGTAACAACGTTAAAACTAAACCTTCATAAATTACTGTAAAACGTGTAACTGTAATTTTTTTTAATTAATATTTTGTTACCATCGACATTAAGATGTTTTTTTTTTTAATATTCTTTTCAGTAGTAAATCTCTCCTTTATAACTGTTTTTAATCTTGATTCCTTCCTTAATTGTGTGATACTGTATAACATTTTATTTAAATATTTACAATATGGTGTAAGTTAAGTTTTGTGACTGCATTACTTGATATACAAAGTTATACGTTTTATTTTTCGATTTATTCATCGAGACGAACGGTGTTTACCTGATGGTAAGTGATTCGCCTTTCCATAACAACGTGGCGCTAGTTAGGATGTTATTCACTGCACTAAATTGCGCTCATTGTCTTAAGACACAAGTAGTTAAGTCTCGTTACACTAGTAATTTCGAAACGGAATATAGCAATGTTAGTACAGTACTATTTGTCGGCTGCAATAGACGGTCCTCTGGGAACAGAGACTAACCAGCACTTTATAATATTTGAAATTAACAAGTTACGATTTTATGTTGTATGTATCTATCATACAAAGGAGTTTTAACTGATCTAATTAAATTAAAACAATGTACATGTCCACTAATTGTGATACACAAACAATACAATTGAATGAAATGTCCATTGGACTTCAATTATTTCATCAAGTCCCTTTAGTGCATAGTTTTTATTAACCCTTCGATGGACGATACAAGTTAAACGACGGCGTCGGAATGCTTTTTTTACTTAACTGTGAGGTCCGTTTAATCGCAACAGACCATTGCTTTCAAAGTTTATTACGTTATTTTAAGTGAAGTACGAAATTACATACATACAAAAAGTAGACTACATGAGATAGTTTCTAAGAAAGATATTTAGAGAAACGGATTGATTCTACTACACGACGAGACTACGGAAATAGACACATACCACCAGTGATATATTAATGTACGGCCATCCATAATGTGGACCGATGATGCAGTGAAGGTTGTGAGGAACTGTTGGATTCGGGCACCTCGAAACCGATCGGTATGGAAGCCCTCTTATTCAACAATGAAAGATTATAAGCTGACGATAATGATGATTATATTTGTATTAAAGTTAGACGTGAAAATAATAATTACTTAAATCTTCATTAGTAAAACTTTTTTGTACATAATTTTTATCTTAATCAAACTGTGGATGAAGCTAATACAAGAACTTCCCTGAATTATTCATCGGCAGCTATCTAATAAAGTTCATCGAGTGATTACTGCGAATCCAATATATATTAGACAAAGAAGTATTCGAGGAGCTTCCAATAACTGGCCAATGTGGAGAGACTTGTGCGGTTATTGTTTCTCTGAAGTAATAATGCCATTCCACTGCCGTTATACGGATGCCGAGGGATGAAGAGAGCCCATAAACTTGGATCTATATGTTTCATTATACGACGCTTAATTGTGACAGGGAATAAGGTCAACGTATCTTCTACATTTATTAGATTAAGACGTCAAAGCAAACCGTCTCTGTAAAGGTTTTTGTGAACTTAATATATCAAAGAGATCAACTCCCATGTCCATTTATGAAATAGGATTAGTCTAACATTATACTGAGACACAAGCTTCCCAGTTACACCATAAGCTGTCGTTCGTGGTAAGCCATCCTTACTTAGTCTCTTTACTGTAACAGTCCGATTTCAATCTCTTTTTTCGATATAATGTTTTTTTTATTCCACGAAAGAGACGATTAATTAATGGTGTGTGATACGCCTACTCATAAGAACATGGTGCTGGTTAGAATGATATGTACTGGAAAATATTGTGCTTGAATTATAGGATATTAAATCCAGTTACTCTAATAATTTCTCTAGCTACAACTTTTAAATCAGAGTATAGTAATATGATACTATTTTTTGGCGACAGAAGTAAGTATTGCGACGGTATTCTACCTAGATGATCTCCAATAACAGAGGCCTACCTTATTTCGATAAAAACTTTCTTCAAAGATTTTTGTTGTCGAAGTAGATTTGAAGTAAATAAACAAAAAAATATTATTATTATAAAAACATTTTCATGTATATATGTATACTATTAGCACGATTTCCGTCCAACGTCGTTTTTATCCAGCAATAAAATTAAAAAGCGTAACAAATCTGCGTTGTTGTACGGAAGACAAACTGCGTACTGCGACAGCTTGGAGTCCAGCCAAATGATACATGGCGGCTAGATGCCACTTTGTATGTATTAAATTGTATTTATCGATTGCCGCATATTCCCACTTGGCTTTTCGTTTCCTATATAAAACAAAATAAATCGATATGCTATTGCATTTGTGGAGCGACTTGAGACACTTCTCTAGATATAAATAATTTTCTATTTTAGATGAAGTTGGTAAGAACGTGGAACTTATGATGCTTTGATATAAGATTTCTGCCGTTTTTCGACAGAAATAGGCACCGAGCAGTCTTTAGGGTTTCCGGTAACATAGTCCTACTAGCGGTATAAGAGGTTGAGCAAATGCAAATGCGACGTCAATTACTACCTCCACTTAACAATAAGTAGGATCGGGGGACTAACCTATTTAATTAAAAAGAAAACTGGACAAATCAAAAAATAATATACAACCAAACTCTAATTAAAATCCTCTTTAGTCTTCATTGAATATATATATCTATTCAGAAGATGACAAGCCCACAATAATGGCTTGGTTGGGATAAACAAAACGTATTCATTACAGAATAAACGATAGTGGAAATATTTGAATTCAAGACAAACAACGCCAGGATCTGGTCTTTCTCAGATTTCATATGAAATGAATACCATAGTTATGTTATCTTATTATCTTTACGAATGGGGATTGGTTTATTTGTTTCCATCTAAAAACATCGTAAACTTTTACAATATTTCAGTTGATTGAAGCATTGTTAAAAGACGATTGTTAATGAGCTCACTGTACACTTATCTCTGTAAATTGTGGTCTCCATCCAAAACCATAAATAAAGTTGTTATCGCTATTAGGTCTTAGTAGTTAACCTAAATGTGGTTAATTTATATAAATGTTACAATGTTTTATTTATAGTATTAGATTAAAAGTTAACGTCTCATTTTACATTTGAACTTTCAGCGACTATTATGCACGCGCAAAATATTACGTCTAGTTTCTGTTTGGGAAGTGAGGGCAGGATAGTATCAATAATTTCAATCAATTTAAATATCTACATCATCAACTTACTCTTATGAAAGTGGAGGCTATGGTCTTGGTGGTCTTCGTGTTGTTTTCTGCTGTTCAATCTACAAAGCTCTAGTAAAGAAACAGTGGCAGGATACGTACATGCCACTCGGCTTTGCAATTGGCTGAAGAGGATTAAAGCAAGCTTTGGGATTTATGTGGCTCCAAAAATAACTGGTGCAAAAGGCAGACAGAGACCACGGCAACATTTAGAGATGGTAAGGTTCTGTTGATGGAAACCGTCAATGCAAAAACCACCTTCAACTCCCATATCTGCCGTCGATTTGAAGAGGGTTGTAGCTACTGCATTTTAACCCAATGGGTAAGAAGATTTAACATCTTAGGTTTCAAAGCGACGAACACAAAGCGGTGTTGTATATATCATCCTTACTAACGCTATGTTGTCATGGAGAGACGTATACTCACCATCATGTGAACATTTCGCTTATCTCGTAGCTTTGTCTATTGAAAAAAACATCACAATCAGTCTGTAAGAGGTACACTGTTGAGACGAAATCATTTTAAAAGTTTGAGGAATTTGTATGGCGGTAATGACCATAGTAATGCTAAAGAAGCAAGTTACCACTAAGCTCTTTTTTCGGGATGCCATTGAGGTATTACTCATTAAAGAAATAAAAATAGACAAGATACTTACGCAAGTGCTCACGAGTCATGGCGGATTTTGGGAGCACTTGTTTCGCTTCAAATGAGTCCGAATAATCCAGCATGTCTTTACGATCCCTTACGAAAAGAAACAATCATACACCTGATTGTGGAGTGCTCGGTGTTCGGAAGAAAACGAATAGAGTCAGACACAAAAATATATATAAGAAAATTGAGTAATGCTAAAGATTACCTTGGAAATGATCGCTTCTAGCATTAGTACAAATCGCAGTTAAAGCATTACGCACATCGGACTATTCAAGGATAATAGGATTTCTTAATATTCGCTCTACTAATGGAGGTGTCACTGTGAAGATTTATGTATTTACACTCCGCGCGTAATAAATATCGGGTTCTCAAAGCGAAATGTCTTTAACCATCCCCCATGATGTATATCATAAGTAATTGGTTTTCGCTGAGAAATATACGACACTATTGTCTCAAGGTGTTTTATTTCTTTTTCTATTACTTGTCTTTATCGTTATTGCTTTACCATGGTATTTCTTGAATGGAAGTGTTTGTTTGTATTGATCTTAATTTCATAGTGTTTGTGGCAATATGAAATATTTACAAAACTTTAGTCTAAAATACGATATATCAGCAAAACAAGGTCGATAATGAGGATTAGGGATGGTGTATTTTGACTATTGAAGTTAATGTGTCACACTTCATCATCATCAGCCTGTTAATGACCACTATAGGATGTAGGTCACCTGTAATAATCCCTATACCGATCAGTACCGTGCTGCTCGCATTCGACAACGCAAAACCCTGAGCCTCTAATTCTTTGTTATTTCGATTTGTAATTTAAATAAGTTACTGTTTGCCTATTGTTACTACTACTTCTACTTGATCTCCCCTGACGATAAGTGATGTGTGGTGGTAGTACGTATTAAGCTGGTAAAACTCTATTCACTGTTTTCTTGAAGACATCCACGACGTATTTGAACGGGAACACTCTCACTGGAAACTTGTTCCACTGCATTGCTATTCTTGTTAAGAGCGAAACCTTTTTGTTTGCACATTGATAATATAACGATGGAGACGTAGGTGGACGATAGACGTCCACTGCTGGAGAAAAGCCTCCCTCAAGGATTCATATTGGGGTTGGCAGGGGGGGATTTGAGCCAATTCCCATCACGTTGGCCTAATGCGGATAGGTAGGAGCCAGAGACTCGTTTGTTGATCAGCAGGGTGTACCACGAGCAGGTGAGGTTGCTTGGATCCCGTGAGTTATTGTGCACGACCCCTTACACCCCTTATCCTATAAGCATGGTTGTCAGGTAGTAAAGAGTGTATTAGTATAGATGCAAAAACTTTAGTCAGCCTTTAAATATAAATGATGGTTGGATGGATGAAGATACTTGACGGAAGCCTATGCGCAGTAGTGAGCGTTCCTACTGATAATGTACAGAAGATGGTTTGAGAACAATGGGTCGTTTTGCTACTGACGCTTATGTACGTATATTTGCATTATTCCTGTGTTCTATCTACAAACGTAACCTAGATGCAGTGCCGTACTCATTCAGCCGCAGTCTCCGCAGGGCTCGGGCAGCCGGTAACAAAACGTTTTCAATTACATCTCCAACAAGAACTAATGTAAAGTTTCTTCGTACATTGTACTTTAGTCCCGGTTGAAATATTAAAATAGCTGTGATGACGCCATAACTTATGACCTACATTGTGAAAGAACTTTACTACAGTTATGCAAAAACATATCATCATCATCAGCCGATAGACGTACACTGCTGGATATGGTGTCTCCCAAAAATCTCGATATCGATTGGTCCTGCGCTGCAGTCAGCATGGCCTCTGGCGCCGCCGAGCTTTAGGGCTCGTCGTCTGTAGGGGTTCACATGAGAGAATTTGGGCTTTTTCTCCCCACGTTGGCCAAATACGGTTTGTGTACTGTGTTGTGTAGTAGGCTTGGGTACAGTAGGATATTGTGCAAGACTATATAAAACTATAAGCCCCCTAATAAAAAATATATTATTATAATGATCTTTAATTACATTTATTATTTACTCATGAAGTAACAACGGCTGGTAAGAAACATATTTGGATTCGTAATGAACGATTTACGTTAACTGGTGGCAGGTGTATGCTGCTGGATACCGTCGAGGCAAATGCGACGGCAGCGCCTATTACTGCCACCAAACAGTGGTGTGCAAAGTTATTGTGTTGCGGCTTGTAGATATCAAAAATACTGGTACAATAGGAGTTAACGTCTTATACTCAAGGTGATGAGTACCAATATGATGCAGAGTATGTCAACCTAGCAAGCGACAGACTGTTACGAGCAGGCGTATCATAAATCACTAGATGAAAGTCACGACGCTTTATGGATTAAAGAGTTTAGGAGAAAGAGAACAAGAAATAAAAAAGGTCATTTATTAATAAGAATTCAGTGAATGTATTTCCTTAGGACAATATAATTATTATTCTTAAAAGATTTTTAAAGAGAATTTGAGGTGCTTGCTGGCTTAATGGTTACAGCGTGCGGCCTTCATTTCGAAGGTAGCGGGTTCGTATCTCGGCATATACCGATGACTGTAATAATTAAGTTATGTACATTTGTGAACTTTAGTAAAAATAGCGAAAAACAAACGATGAAGGAAAACATCGCAAAGAGACCTGCACATGAATTAGAATTTATTATAAGGTGTAGTGTAGTCATCAATCAGCATTGGGCCCGCGTGGTAACTAT
This sequence comes from Troides aeacus, assembly GCA_033220335.2. NCBI lineage: Eukaryota > Metazoa > Arthropoda > Insecta > Lepidoptera > Papilionidae > Troides > Troides aeacus. The sequence continues at coordinate 2,317,007 of CM067275.1, read as the reverse complement.
GGCCCATCGCCCTGATATTAAGAGTTGGGTCAGTGTCCCAACAGTGGGGACGTAAATTAGCTGTTGAAAAGAAAAAAAAAGAGCTTCTTCACTTATTGTATAATAAAGATTCATTACGGACTAAATGGCATCAGATAATGGGTCTGCAGGAGCGCGTACCTCGGGGATCGGATGAGATAGCGCGGGGCCGAATTCATCGCGGCTTCCTTCCGCTGGGGCGGCGCGGCCGACCCATTTGTCACGTTAATATTTGACGACGGTAATGGGGAACATTTCGTCCTCGGCTACGTCCTAACTCTACTGTCCTGTTTTTGATAATACTTTTAAATTAAAAAATTCTGGGAATATTACGTACAACAGTATTGTAAGTAGTGAGGTTCATTGAGAAACGTCTAATCCAGCCGGGACTGTCCAAGGTAGATGATTAGTAACCTGTGGGATCTATCATGAATTAAGGAAAGATCGAAGGATTTTAATCACTTAAATAAAATAAATATACATATTTACAGGTGCTTGTATATTTTTATGAACTTATGTGTTCATGTATAAACATGTATGTTATTCCAGGGGGACCGGAAAGTAATGTCGTTTTCTTACGCTAAATACAAACACATACATTTTTAACGAGTCTTTATTTTTAATCAATGATGTATTCCCCATCATTGTCAATAACCTTTTGCCATCTAGTGAGTAAATTTTCAATCCCTGATCGATAAAAATTAATTGGTTTTTCGGCAAAATATCTAGAGATGGCATTTTGGATATCATCCAAATTTGCAAATGTTTTGCCACTTAAAAAGTGTTGCAGCGCTCGGAATAAGTGGAAATCCGATGGTGCAACATCGGGCGAATATGGTGGATGAGGCAGCACCTCCCACCCCAATTCATTAATTTTTTCTAGAGTTCGCCTTGCGCAGTGCGGTCTTGCATTGTCATGTTGGAGAATGACGCCTTTTCGGTTGACAATCGCTGGCCACTTTTCAATTAAAGATTGATTGACTCGCTGCAATTGTTCGCTGTAGAGGTCTGCAGTAACAGTTTCTCCAGGTTTCAGTAATTCAAAATGAACAATGCCGCGAATACTCCACCAAACACACAAAAGCGCTTTTTTGGGGTGTAAACCTGGCTTAGCAGTACTCCGAGGGATTTCATTTCGAGAGAGCCACTGCCTTTTGCGTTTTGGGTTATCATACAGGACCCATTTCTCATCTCCTGTGATCAAGCGATCAAAAAACGCTTCTGTGTTGTGTCGTTGAAGCAATAAGTTGCATGTGATTGATCGGTTAGCCTTATTCTGTTCGGACAGATTATGCGGGACCCAAACACCTGCTCTGCTTACTTTTACAATCTGCTTCAAATGTTCTTGGATGGTCGACCAAGGTTTGTTGAGACTGTTTGACAATTCCTCGATCGTCTGACACGGATTTGCTTCCACTTCCGCCCTTAACACGTCGTTGTCTAACGCTGATGGTCTTCCTGATCGATACGAGTCGGAAAGATCAAAATTACCCGATTTGAACTTGGAAAACCACCTTTGGCATTTACGAATGTCCAGTGCATTTGGATAAACAATTCAATTGTCTATAAGTAAAGAAATCACTATAACCTCACAATGTCTTTGGTACGCCTCTGAACAAAACAATGAGCTGACAAATGACAATCAAGTATTGGCATGCGCAGAAACGACATTACTTTCCGGTCCCCCTATTATTTTTGTGTGCTATTTGATCATATATTGTTCCAATATTATCACTTACTATTTTACCGACTGAATTTTTATATATTTTATTTATACCATTAAGTGACAAGACGAGCGGGACGTTCGCTTGATGGTAAGTGATACGACTATCCACAATGTAGCACTAGTTAGAATACACTGCATCATTGTGTTCCACGTCTTGAAACATAAGATGTTGAGTCTCGTTAACCCAGTAATTACACTAACTACAGCGCACTTCAAACCGGAACACGGTTATGTTTGCACACTACGGTTTCCGGCTACAGAGACCTACCACTAGTATTATATAATATTACCATCAGTATGTCATATAATATTTTACTGGACATACATGACGGCGTAACATCGTAAGGACGAAAATGATGGATGGAGGTGGTTATGACCCTCGTACATGAAGAATACGATTGAATAATACTTTATTAGTTTTAAAACCGACTAATGCTTGGTTTAACAATATTTAACGTTCAGTTTCTGTAAATAAACCGTTTTTTAACTGTGCTAGTGCGACAATCGATTAGCACCGGTGGTTGGGAAAATCATAGTGAAATGATGAGGTTTTCCGGGTCACAGGTGCACTGGAAGTTAAAGCCTTTTATAAACATTTTCTTCGGCACAAGTAAATAAATTTATTGTTGGAAGGATGCCGCAGAATACCTATGTGAGCTTCAAGCAGTGGACTGGCAAGAGGCTGTGCGAGGCAGACAACGCTGGCGCTCTCTTGTATCACAGCCCAAGACACTGGGTCGTTGCGCCAGAGGAGTAAGTAAATAATTTATCATCAGTCACATATTAACTTTTATATAACATAGTAACATCAGCCATTTTTATACGAAAGAGCTGGACCGGCTAGTGGTAATGATATCCTTACCCATAATAGGTGCAGGGTATGTATGATGTTACTTAGTTAACTCAGTGTAAACCTTTTTTGATACATCATTATAGGAGCAGACCGCCTCAGGTGAGAATGTTAATGCGACAAAAAATTACTGAAGTCGCTTTATCGGTCTTGTATTATCGGGCTATTAAATAAGCATATTGCGAAATGACTAGCGCGTTTCAAACGAATTTACTTCCAAAGGAATTTACTTCTTAAAGATTATAATGTAAGAGCTAATTTTACATGAGTCGTATCAAACAATTGTCAGTTTTCGAGAGGTTGTTTCGTTTGCACAATCGCGAACATACTTCTTAATTTCCAGTCGACTTTGCCTGTGAAGTCTGTTCGAGTCTCGTGCTGAGTAATCACGTGTTGCGAAGTGGCTAATTGCGCTCCAACATTTCGTATACATTCTGTATGTCATGTTATTGGCCCGAATGTTGCAATACACCAGTCCAGGGTAATCGTTATGATCAAATGTTTGATATGTAAATAATTGAAGAATATAAAGCAAGCTTTATGTACACGAAATTATAACGTATACACAAAATTTGGTAGAGATATTGCTTCTGCCATTTAGAGGTCAGCTAAGAACGGATTTTGGACAGTCTAGAGATGTGGTGCTGGAGGAGAATGCCAATACAACGGGTCTATAATTCGAGAACTTGGCATCAAGCAGCGTTTATCATTTTTGGTACTCGGTATCTACACCTTTTTTGGTCACGTAAGCCGCCGAGGAGAGGTAGCTATTTAGCGAATTGTGGTCAAGGGAAAGGTTGAAGGTACCAGACAACGAGGAAGAACACCTATGAGATGGACTGACCAGATAAAATCGGCAGCAAATGGCTCATTATCGTTACCACTGTATGAATCCACTGAAATGGCGGCTTTCAGAGAGGAATGGCTACGTGTTGTTAAGCTTGCGACCAACAGCGGAAGTGATGACCAACGACCACTCTGTCAAGAGTCATATCGACGAAAAACAAGAAGAATGGATTTTACAATATTTATTCCCCAAAGGGTGTTTTAATATCGGCAAGGAGTCTGTAGCGAGGCGGATTGGCGCAGAGCAGGAATATTTCTAACTAATTTCTAGTCTATGGCCTATGTGATTCTGGCCGGTTGGCTCTAGTCTATGGTGATTCTCGCTGGCCTAATGGTTAGAGCGTGCGGCTTTCATTCCGAAGGTCGCGGGTTCAAACCTCGGCATGTACCAATGACTTAATATTTAAGTTATGTACATTTGTGAACTTTAGTTACAACAGCGAGATACAAAAACGGTGAAGGAAAACATCGTGAGGAAACCCGCACACTGATATCATCTTTGTGTGTGTGTGTGGGGTGGTCCCAATAAAATGGCAACAGGCTCGCCCCCTGTTACATGGGACCTAATCTGACCACATCTGGCGAAACGTGGGTGGTTTATTCACCTCTGCCTACCCCTACTGGGAAAAAGGCGTGACAATATAAAAAAAAAAAAAATTCTAGTCTAAATTTCATATCGAATTAAAATATATAAAAGAAATCAAAGTAATACATATAGAAACAAAACAAAATTTTACTGCCTATTTAGCGGTGACACGTAGGATCCTGACCCTATGTCGGGTCACATGTTGTTGTTTTGTTGGTAAGGTTTTCCGAACTCGACGCCAGACGAAAGAGGAGCCCACTGAATATCTGTTCGTGGTCGCCATCTTCAGATATGATGTGATATCACATATACCTAGTAATCTATTACACTATTGATCCATAATATATTCTGGTTAATTAAATATAATAATCTGTACTACTGACAATAAATGTTTTATCACTCGATAATCTAAGAAGCGATAACGTTTGAAATGGATTATTGTTTTTAATGTTCACTAATTTCAAAAAAATTGCATTAGTTCATATGCCTTTCTAGTACGGCCTAAATACCCTCTCGATATGCGGGGTGGTATATTTAATGATGGTAGGTCTCTGTTGCCAGACGCCGTCTAGATAGGCACCACCGTTGCTCCTGTGTCTATCGCCAAACAGTGCAAACATTATATTGTGTGGGTTTGAAAGGCGTTGTAGCTAGAGAAATTATTGGAGTAATGAAACTTAAAGCTGATATATAGATAGACCTCTCGTTCGTTTTGTCGCTTTGTGAAATAATAAAAAGTCTCGTTTGAAGAAAACGTTATTTATATCAAGCATTTCTCAAACAAGTGGGGTTTTTATTACACTAGAGTAAAGTTTTATCTGAACTATTAATAGGAGCAACTGGACGCAGATATAGTGAGAGAACGTTGCTCGAACGCTCTCGCCCGCCGCTCTCCGTTAACAATGGCTTATGTAAATTCATCATTACCATACGCGTCTTATCGCATCCGATACCATCTCATGGTGTACCCGCCGATTTATAGGTTTGACACTTCAGGTACTGGCAACTAGTCTTAAAGACTTACAGACACAACACGCCTTGTTACTTCAGTTCCGTTTTCTTTTGTATTGTTGTTATATAGATCTTTCGGCTTTAATATGTACGTCTTGTATGATCTCTTTGATGGTTGTTTTTGTATTACTTAATTAAGTATTGTTTTAAAATAATTATAAATTGTTTAAGACAAACTTTTTTATTCAAGCAAGCGATGAGACGTTCACTTGAGGGTCAGTGATACTTCTGCCTATAACATCGCGACGCGAGTTAGAATCGCTTTAAGACATAAGATGTGGAGTCTGGTTACCCCAGAATTTCACTAGCTACAGCGCTATTCAAATCACGACATTATAATGTCTGAGCACTACTATTTGGCAGTAGAAAAAGGTGTTGCGGTGGTCTCTACCCAGACGGTCGCCGGTGACAATCTTCTACCTCCAGTGGCCAGACGATGAGAAGAAGATTATAATATTAAATTGTTATGTGCGTGGTAATGTAAGGCGTTATTAAATTATTCAAAATCGTAAGGAGTCAATTTTGACCAGCTAGGTTAAATACCACTTGATGTTTTACGCCTTCCAAACTCAATAACAGATGCCATGGCAGCGGATTCGGAGGAAATCTGTCACCAAATATGAAAGGCCTCGAAGTGGTGCGCGCAGTACTTCCGTCTAACACTTTTATAGGGGTTGAGAGCAGTAGCTCCACCCCGAGATGACGTCTTATCAAAGCCTCTCGCTGTTGGAACCACGGTTGTGTGCAAACGCATTCCCGTCGTTTCGGCCAAATGCGATGAGTGAGAAACCGTGAGGTTTTAGCCAGTCAAAGTCCGGCATAACTCTTCTGCTAACCCGACAACAGAAGGGTACCCAATACAGGATTTCCAGACGGAAAAAAAGGTCAAATACCACTGCAAAACCTTTTTCTGTTACTAGACAAAGTAGTATGCAAATATCACTAGATACCGGTGTGAAGAACGTTGTAGCAATAAAATTGCTGGGATAACGAGACTTAATATCTTACTTCTCAAGACGACAAAGTGTTTTATTAAAAGCGTATTGGTGTTTATAGAACAGCCAATTAGCGAGATAATATAATGAGCATTGGCATTATTTACTATCAAATGATCGCTCTGGAGGTCGTAATAAAAAACGAGTGTTTATGCATCAGTGTTCTTTAAAGAACTAAGCGGCTTGAAAAAAAACTTTATTTAGGTTGGGAATACTTGAGTATGACTGGAAAATAGTGCAACTGCATATTGGACTGTTTGCTTCAAGATGAATGTTTATATGTTCGTAACGTACTTGCCACATTTTAATTGAATTTCATACGAAATGACAAATAATTTTTTCTCTAATTATACACAGGATAAAAAAATCATTAATTTATAAAAACTCGCTTTTTTTTATTCAATTTGGCGACGCGACGAACGTGGCGCCGGTTATAATGGTAGACACTGTATCACATTTCGCTCGTCCCTTGGGACATAAGATGTTAAGTCTCGTTACCCTAGGAATTTTACTAGTTACAGCCCTCTTCAAATAGAAACACAGTAAAGTTTGCTTAGTACTGTTTATCGGGTGTAATAAGTGCTGCGGTAGTACCCACCTAGAACGTCTCCGGCAACAGAGACTTACCAGTAACAAAAAACTTATTAGTCGTCATTTGTCCGAGTTCTATTGTTTAAATAGTAAGTTCCAAGAAATATTAAAAAAAGCAACTACGAATTAAATTTAATGGAAGATTTTAATCTGCCATTAATGATCATCATCATCACTTTCGCCCGACAGACCTCTACTGCTGGACATAGGCCTCTCCCAATAATCTCCGTTCTAACATTCGGTTAGTTTATTCTATGCATACAAATGATAAACTATTATTTGTATGAAAGCTATGTATCAAAAATAATTTTAAACTGTCTCGAAACTTTGCCACACTGTCAGTAGTGGTGGAGCGACGTGTAGGCGGCGACAATGTCTATATTCTCCCAAAGCCAGTCATAATAAATGTCGCAAGTCTCCAGCGATTATGAACGCTGAGGAAAATGCAGCTCACAATGAATATCTAGGGCTTAATCTCGTCGACCTATTACGCCAGTTGTATCATCGAGACTGTAACCACTTTCACCTTTTTGATACTAAGTAGGTTTTAATGCTACGTGCTCGATTCAAAGTCGCTTGTAACTGGATTTACAGGTTGGTTAGATTTTGAGTTGTATCCAGAGGTAACAAATTGAAAAAAAAAAAATTTTTTTTCATTCTATATACTGTAGGAAACACTTTATACATTTTTGTTGTATATGAGAAAAAGAAACATATAACCGTTACAAAATTATATTTAGAGATAATTGTTAATTCAATGTTTATGAGACTTCAATACATTGTGTCGCCATTTTAACAAATCAAGGAAATGCTTCAAATTGTTCTGTTTTATTGTATCAAAATAATGGTTAATACAGCACTAAATTCTAGACTTAAAACAATGTTTCGCGACTGAGTTATAGAGTTGGTCATTAACCAGTAATAAGGCAATAACAATAAAGCAATACACATAGCTGCTGCAAAGACGTCTGTCCGTTTGTCGCTCTGAGCTATTAGCTGAAAATAGCAACGCTAAATTATACACTAAAACCGGCGCCATTTATTGTAATTATTATACATTTGGATGTGGACGTCTATCGGGCTGATGATGATGACGATACATTTGCGTTTATTGCTTGTCTATTTAATACGAATCTTCCAAATTTGAACATTTGACAAAGAATATACGAGACGTAAGGTACAGAAGAAGTAATTGTATAGCAAGGGATTAATGTACTGATGAAGATATGATTTTTATCATTAGCGGACGTTTCATAAAAAAAACAATAATCTTCGAAAAAAAGGCACGATATTCTCAGTTTTACATTTTAGTTTAAGATATTTTCCATGTTTCCGTTATAAATTTAAAATAACCGTCACGAGGGAATTAATGGAATCGATCCCGCGACCTCAAGCGTACCAAAATTACAGCTCTAACGTAAGAACTGGGTACGTGATACCGTCGTTATAACAGAATTAATCCAAAACTCGAGGTAAACGTAAAAAATTATTCAAGTTGAGATAAAAAGCTCAATGATTTGAAAATATAAGTAAGTGGGAAGTTTAAAGAAAAAATCTATGAACAAGAAAGAGAGCGCTTGGCTGAACACGATAAAGATGTAGCCGTGTTATCAAAGTTCAATTTTCCGCCCCGAAGCTTAGCTTTTCTTTCGGATAGGAGGAGCCCTTGGTATTTGATGCTTCAGATTTACTCATCGGTCTATAATTCTTTGTTTTCTAGTAACAAATTTTCTATTAATGTAAATAATGTCAGTTGTCGGGACATAAAGAGAAATTGTTGTAATGAAGGAGCTTTTTTTGAAACTTGATAAGTTTGCTAATTTTCCATACACTTTTTGTAAAAAGTGACTAGGGTTGAATCAATCAGTAAAAAGCTCAGCAGCTTCCCCTTAATACTGCCCAAGGACGCCCGCATACCGAGACTTTTCCATAGAAGTTCTAGTTCAGCTTTAAGCAATGACCAAAAATGATGATGATAAAGATTTGTTAAACATATATAATATATGTAAATTTATGAAATGTATTGTTTTATTTATTTTTTATACATAATTAGTTTTAAAACTTTCGTTTTAATGTACTGTAATACACAAAATTTTAATGGAAATTATGTAGTTTAATAAAATATATGTCAATGTTTGGTACTGACAGTACAGTAGGTTGTCCTTTTCTATTTAACACAAGAAATCCTCGACCCATAAAGTAAGCATCGATCATAAAGTTAAAGTAACAATCTAAATGTGATATAGATTGGCGTTTGGAGATCGGGGTCCGGTCGCCGAGAGGCACTTGGAGCGGGAGCCTCACAGCTACAGTAACGAAGTATCATCGAAATGATAGTGCCGTTAGCTGAACCACGATTTCGTGATACACCGGCGGCGCCTACCTACGTATAGACACACCGCCATTATAATTTTTATCTAGACTTTCAGTTTGTTTAGAGATAAACATGATCTTATTAAATAACGATCTTTTAAAGAGCCTCAAATAAATCATTCAATGTTTTCGACTACTAGATGTTACTGAGACGAAGATATTTAAACCATGAGAAGAGTGCTATAACATTACCGCACATTTTAGGGAATTTCTTTAACGTATTTAAAGACACTGATACACTACCGTTTTTCAATGTTAAAACCTTGTTCAAAACCTTAACCGTAATAGGAACTTATTTTGATATAGTGGAGACCACCAAAGAGTAAGGCAAAAATATCTCCAGCTTAATCTCGCAGTATACGTATCTTAAACGGAGGAAGCGTGCAACTGTAGCAGAGAATTAAAGGAAAGTATGAAAGGGTTTTTACGGGGGCCCACGGGGAGTTGGTACCATTAGCCCGGCACGGAATTCGGTCCCCATTCAAGTAGGTTCTCATTAGGAACAGACGTGAACGCGGGAACTTAGTAATTTGCGCATTTTTTTTATTCTTTACGAGCTCTTTTCGTAGTTCTCGCGAGTTATTGGAAGGCACGTCCTCCCATGTAATGATGTGAGTAGTGCGAGTTTTCATCTTGTTACTGTTTTCAACTAACTACAAACAGGAGTAGAATTTCCTACTTACAGTAGTAGATACAAAAACGAACCCAATATCAATTTAAAAGGACTATACATCGAATATGATATTTAAAGTAAAATATATATTATTTTATACATATAACACTTTTATCATCATTTCGTAAGTTTGCATCTTAACTAACGTCAGGTTGTTACGGGTAGGCACCAGACGGTATCATGTGCTCGTCGTGCAAGTCTCGCTTGTCACGTCGTTTATTTGAATAAAAAAAAAGTACCTTCTACATAATTTATTTTTATTTATCACTACACATTATAACTCAACGATTTACGGAATGAAACAATAATCTTATCTCGTGTATATACTAACCAGTTGTCCCCCACCCACTATACTGGCCGTAACATCCTCACAACTTCTTGTGGGGTAGGATTTTTGTAAAATCCATTCTTAGCTGACCCTTAAACGACAGAATCAATATCTCTACCAAATTTTGAAAATTTACATCTAATAGTTTCGATCTTGTGGTGAGTCAATAAATATCTGAATATTTCACGCATTCTCTCTCTCTAGGGTAGTTTCCGCATGTCTGAGGATCATGGTCAGTGCTAGGATTGCTGTCTGGAACGGACGATTTGCTTCCACCGGTTTCTGTCCCACTATTACGACTGTGTAAAATTTAGAGGACGATGCGTCTTTAACCTGATCAGTTCATCTGATTGGTGCAAGACCGAATGATCTTCTGCTTTCGGTATTCCCAATGACAGTCAATTTTTCCAGACAATCATCGCCCTTGCGCACACTATCTCTCTCACACACACACACATAAATATAAATATATGTGTACTGATTGAAATAAAAAGTAATTAAAGGTATGTAAAACTAGTTAGAGAAATTTTTGATGTTAGCTAGAGCAAGAAAAAAATTTTTTCTTCGAACCGCACACGATTCCACTAGCGGGGGAGTACAAAAGAGAACAATGGATTTTTTGTTTTACAACGGAGCTGTCAAAATGTTATGTTATAATAATGGCTGTAATAATTACAATGGTATGGGTCTGTTTGATAACGTTATGAAGGAATAACGATACCAATTTTTTTTATCCGACGAAGCGACGAGAGCGAGCCGTTCACCAGAAGGTATGTAGTACGTATGCCTATTACAACGATGCGCTAGTTAGAATGACATACACTGCACCACATCATACATGTCACCTGGGGACAGAAGATGTTACTTACCTCTGGAATTTTACTAGTTACATTCCCTCAAATCGATACTCAGTTTGCACACTACTGTTTGTCTACTGCTACTGAACTCCAGTAACAGTGTGGCCTACCAACAATATTCTTATCTATCCATAGTACAATTCTGCTAAAAGATAACAGAATGTGTAAAAAACTTTTATTCCTATCCTGAAACCAAATCTCTATAAAGTAGAGCTTCACTAATGTGGCCTCGGAATCGAACCATGGATCTTCGTGTAACTGTTAATGTATACCCTTAAAGCTTCTGCTTGAAGAAAGTCAAGAAATCACGATCCTCGTTTCGGCGTACACCTCAGCGCGGTGTATCCACCTTAGAAGCTTGTTAGAATAACGATGGTCTCACTCCTACGTGGATTTTATCGTGACTCAGAATACAATTTTTTAAACAATGATGGTAATGATACTTATTCCAAATGTCCAATATTAAATTAAAAGTAGAAATATTTTTACGAATAATTTAGCCCGTGGCTTTAAGTACAATTACCGGTAGTAGGTCTCTGTCATCGGATACCGTCTAGGTAAATACCATCGCAGCTAAACAGTACTGTTCAAACATTACTGTGTTCTTGTTTAAAGGGCGCTATAGTTAGTGAAATTACTGGGGAAACGAGACAACGTTTTAAGCCTCAAGGCGACGAGCGCAATGTGGTGTTGTGTATAACATTCTAATCAGTGCCATGTTGTTATGGGTAGGCGTATTACTTACTTACCTTCAGGTGAACTTCCCGCTCGTGTCGTCGCGTAATTAAATAAAAAAAAACTTCAAGTTATTTACAAGAAACATAATGGTTTGTGGAGCTACGTGCGCTCTATTCTCTTAAGAGTAATCAATAATGAACCAGTGATTTTTTTTTATCCTAGAGGCACTTATGCATGGTCAAAACAATACCCATAATAAACTCCATTCAAAGTTCCGACCTGAAGTTGATTTTAATCATACAAATCAAATAACACCGCACTACATTTACCTACGCCAGAGTTTATAGAGCAACTTGATATTAATAATAGGCAATGAATTAAGACCTTACACACTTAAGCTTAAGGTTGGTTTTAGCTTAACATGTGGCAAGTAAATAATGGGCGATTTACACAGGTGTAGGCTATTGAAGGTCAGTTGGACCGCCGAAGTTCCAAACTTGGATAGACGTCCAATTAACAAGCAGTCCGCATTGTGGGCCCCGTTTTTGATTTATTTCACTTCGCTATTGTGTTGTCTAAATTACGCACAAGATTGAGAAGCCATATTGTGATAGTTTCGTGTGCATTTTACTCGAACAGGAAGTTGCCAAATTTTTCATGAAGCTGTAAGAATCATCGGTATTTCTTTCCGGAATGGTTTTAGTAATTCATCATCGTGCGGAACGACCATATAAATAAATATAATAGATTATAAATTATAATTTAGTTATTTATATAGAAACTGGTGAAGAGACCGGCTCTGGTACGGCCACGTTATGCCAAAACCAACGCATATGGTTAAGTTAGAGCTGAATCTCGAACGTAAAAAGAGAGGACCTGGGAGATCTACTACATAACTAAAGAATAACAAATTGACAAATCTATGACATAAAATGAATGATCAGGAAAGCCGACCCCAAGTGAAGATGGGATGAGGTCTGACAAGAAGAAGAACATATATTGTAATGTTAACGTTAATCTGATGATAAAGTGACACGTCTGCCTTTAACAATACGGAGCTAATTAAGAAGTCTTTCACAGATTCACATTGAGTTCGTCGCCTTGGGATATAGGATGTTAAATCTCGTTACCCCAGTAATTTCACTAGCTACAACTCATTTCAATGTGGAACATGGTAATGTTTACACACTAGTGTTTGTCGGCTGCAATGCACAACAGCTCACGGGACCCGAGCCAACCTCACTTGCTCGTGGAGCATCCTGCTAATCAACAAATGAGGTTCTGGCTCCGACCAACCCGTATTAAGCTAGTGTAGTGGGAAATAGCCTAGATCCTCAATATTAACCCTTGAAAACAATGGCTCCTAATGCTCGCCGTTACCAAAGCCATGCCAACTGTAAGGTCACAGGAAACTGCTGGATGCAGGCAGTGTACGACCGATCGAAGTGGAGATATTTGGGGGAAGCCTATGTCCAGCAGTGAACGTCAAACAGTTGATGATTGAATAATTATTTGGGTGGAATAAAATGAAAATGTTAGATATACCTTAGATATAACTTAATGGGTTCTTAGACAGTCGAAGATTAAAAAGTAATAACTTATATTATTATTATTTTGACATATTTTGATTTACAATAAAAGCTTGATCACCATCAGAAAACATATGTTATTAGTTTCGTCTCTAAACAAAGTATTGATGTGACATTTCACATCAATACTTACTTATTATATACATATATATTAGATATATAGTTCTTCAACTATATTTATACATAGTATAGAGGTGATCACGCACACACACTTAAATGCATTTTTTAAGTGGCATTTAAGACAAGGACGACGTGACAAAATGAAAAGCATGCGAGGGTTGTTACAGCCCCTCACTTTGTACGAGGAGCTCTTGACTGGCTCGGTGAGAGGCTTGCGGTGAATCCTACAGATAGTACTAGTGTTTTGGTCGCCACATAAACTTTGTCTGGTTAGTCACAGTTTTACCGGTAGCATTCAAACATTACAGTGATCCGGCTTGAAAGGCGTTGCAACTAGTGAAATTACTGGGGTAACGAGATTTAAGATATTATATCTCAAGGTGACGAACATAGAAGGATACTGTGTATATCGTTATAAGTAGAGTTATGTTGTTATAGGTGGGTATATAAAAAAGATGACATTAGCTCGTCATGGTAATATCACAGATAAAAAATATTTTTGGTTTAAATATTTAAAGCATAAACGAAAAGGAAAAAGAAGATATTAACAAATACAGACTGGTGGTGGGTATCACCATCGCGGTAATTATCGCCGCCAAAAAGTACTGTGCAAAACATTACTGTAATTTTGTCACTGTACTTACTGAATTTACTGCAGTAATAAAATTTAGTATCTTTTATCTCAAGGCGACGGGAACGATATAAATGACTGATTATAGTCCTTTACAGGCGGATATATCAAAATTTTCCTTCGCCACCTGGATGCCTAGCGATCCTCCACTGTGCGCTTCAAGCGCAACTTTTTACCACGCATCACCACTTTGTGGAATCAGTAGTCGCCAGCGGTATTTCCGAATCAATACTACATGGGGGCCTCCAAAAAAAGAGCGTATCACTTTAAAGGTAGACCTCCGGTATTACGACCGTCTATCACGGCGAGAACTGTTCACTCGATAGCCAACTCTTCCCATAAAAACAAAATTAACAAAAAAAATTCTTTACCTTAATTTCACGTTAGTAGTAGTAGTTATTCAACACCGTCGACAGAACAAAGTGAATTGTCTAACAGGTGTTATGAATATATAATCTAGACGAAAATCTAGACTGAACGGTTTAGGTCCCCACTAGATTAATACGTTGCGCACACGATCGACTCTAGTGCAATCGGTTTATCGATTACAAAACCATTGCAAAACCGATAGATCAGAACGCGTTACTATAAAATGTAAATTAGCGGAGCGGCTACTTTCCTGTACTCGATTGATCTAGATAGATTCGCCGAAACAGGCGATCGCTTATCGTCAGCTCATCTAATCAAACCTGTCGCCTCTAAAGCCAATTAACACTAATTGCTGTGACATACATACAATATGACACTATACAGCTAATATACAGCTATGACAAACGTACTCAATGAAACTGCGGCTAAATATTTAATGATGTATTAAATTAGCCGTTTTTTCAACTACATGTAGTCTATTAAATGACTGTGTCGCAGTTAACAATGCCCACTTCCATTCGTACATATTATCATCATTATCGTCATCAGCCGACAGACGTCCACTGCTGGACATAGATGCCCCCAAAGATCTCCACATTGATCGGACGCGAGCAATAAAATAACGTATGTACATATATAATAAAATATTTTTTTCTTAGCACTACTGAATTTGTGTATGAATGAATGGGTGCTAACGCACGCATTTTTGGGTGTTTGTATGTTATGTATGTGTGTATGGTGTGTGTACTAAACATTTGATGTCTGATGGCTAGATGTCCTTGAGTAGAATACTTTAGCACATAGAAATGTTATGGTAGCAGATTTACAATATAAAAGTAACTATTCAGGAGAATTTGATAAACGTTACCTCTTGTTAACCTTTTCTGATTTAGAATCATCGTCACCATTCGATCAACATCTACAGCTGGACCATAGGTCGCCCCAAAGATTCCCACATTTTTCAAGTAATAATTCATATGCGGAAACTCTTAAACTTCTAGATTTAGAATAATCATCATCTGTACCGATAGATAAGGTCGATTAAAGGTCGTCAACGCAGCCGCGACCCATTTGGTGTTGCGACTGTTCACGGGTGTCAGTAATCACTTTCCATCAGGTGAACAGCTCGACCGTTTGCCCAACCTTCTTATAAAAAAAATATCGATGGACGTCCACTGCTGGAAATAATTTTCTTGTATGGTATTCAACAAAACACACCCTTTCCGCGATAAATTCATACTTGATACTTGAGTTTTAAATATTTCAATGTTTCTTCAAAATTAGTTAATTAGTAGTTAATTATAGTAATGACGTAAACTGTTTTTGTGGATCATTTTTTTCTAATTTTGTGGATCTTTTATGCAAAGTGCGAATATAAGAATCGTTCGTATATATTGTACTTATAGCAGTAAAGCACATGAATTAAGAGTTTTTGCTTACGTCTCAGTAATTAGCTGTAATTATGATTTGAATTAAATTCAAATATTATTTTGTTGTTTTTGTTTCTTGTCCCGATTTATTATTTCCTGTATGCGTTAGTTTTGATGTTAGCATCAAATGATATGCTGGTAACCATGCTGAGCTGTTTATAAATGTCGACTGGAACTTTGTCTTAAATATTCCACGAGAGCAACCGTCACCGACTCTATAGCAACCAATACTGTACTAACGTATAAATAATACGGAATGAAAATATTTATAAAAGTTATTTATATGTAAAATGACGAAGGATCCATAAAATTCAAAAAATAAATGCCTTATAACCATCTATAGATAATTCCGAGTCGACCGGTCATGTCCCATGTCGATACGTTCACTAGTTTTCACGTGACTGGCGAACAATATATATATTTCATGTATCCAGAGATTACACCCATCATGAGATCTCTGAAACTATTAGACATAGTCTTAATATATGGTAGAGATATTGCTTCTGCCGTTTAGAGATCAGATAAGGATGGATTCCCTAAAGGGAATTGCGGGGGTGTTACGGCCATATTTTATATACGTTATTGAAATAAACCGAAGTAATCTATTTTCTTTGTGTAGTATATCATAAGATTCTTCTACAAATTGAGATGTTGACGTTATAATATACAGGTTTTGTTATACATACATATTTACGGCGTCAATAAATATATCGCAGATTAAAAACAGACTTGTTAAAGAGCAACCGTGTCAAGGTCACAGTCGACGTGAAATTGTAATATATGT
This sequence comes from Troides aeacus, assembly GCA_033220335.2. NCBI lineage: Eukaryota > Metazoa > Arthropoda > Insecta > Lepidoptera > Papilionidae > Troides > Troides aeacus. The sequence goes on along the minus strand of CM067275.1, from coordinate 2,300,552 downwards.
ATATGTTCGAAATTTAAATATTTCAAATTTAAATACGTTATCGAGTTCTTTATTTAAAATTATTCTCACAGCTCTGAAGTAGTTTATTAATATAAAATCTTTTTCATCATCATCAGGCAATAAACGTTCATTGCTGGACATAGACCTCCCCGAAAGATCTGTACATACAGTCACCATGGACTTCAGTACCGCTGGGCACTAAGGTTGTCGTAAATAGGGGTTCATGTAGAGGGATTTGGGCCATTTTCCACCACGGTGGCTCAATGCGGGTTGGTGGGAGCCAGAACCTTGTTTGTTGATTAGCAGAGTGCACCACGAGCAGGTGAGGTTGACTTAGGCCCCGAGAGTTGTTGTGCGGGATTTCTTACCCCAAATCTTTTAAGTTTTTTTTTTTTTGGAATTAACTACATACATACATACATATATATCACGCCTCGTTCCCAGCGGGGTAGGCAGAGACCACCTCTCTCCACCTGCTACGATCCTGGCACACCTCTCTCGCTTCCTCCACTTTCATAAGCGTCTTCATGCACGCTCATTAATAAATAATTTTTATATTTCTTACTTAAAAATAATTAGGGTAGTTTTTTGGTCCAAAGATAAAGTCCTTTTGAGATTATGTTCTTTTTTGAGACGAGCAGGACTTATACTTGATATCAAGTGATACGCCCTGCCTATAACAACTGATTGCTAGTTACGATTATATATAACAGCATATAGTGCTCATTGCCTTGAGATATGATGTAAAGCCTCGTTATCCCAGTAATTTCGCTAGCCACAGTGCCTTTCCAACTGGAACCCAGTAATGTTTGCACACCACGACCAGTGTATTTGTCTATGGCTTCATAGTTACTAGACGGTTAAATTGATTTTGAACTGTTTTGTTCTTGAAAGGTTGCTCGATCAAGAGTAGCTGAACTAGAAAAGTTAGTTTTTAAGGGTCAGTCTGTTTTATCATCATCATCAGCGCAGTAAGCTAACAATTAGTAGGAAAGATAATTCTAGTGGAATTAATTCCCTTTTTAGACTTTTACCACACACTGAGGGTGGAGAGCAGACATTCATCACAACAAGTGTATACATTTTTATCACGACATTTATATTCATCAACAATAAACCTGTTCAATTTTAAAAAAGAAGATTCCTATCTGAAGAGATGTGACTTAACAAATTACTGCTCATTTTGCTGATGGCAAGGTCACTGCAATTTACGTATTCAACAATAGAGACGTCTTCCGCTCATTACCGTAGCATCAAGCAAGGTCAAGAGCGCCGTAAACAATTTAAAGTACAATTTAAGTATAATTACTTGTCTTCATATTATACTTATAGTTTTTATTTAAACTTTAATTCGAGATAAATATGTACGTTTTTATACAGTCAACCGTAATGTTCAATTCCTTAACAACCGGCAATATTTTTTCCTTACTAATGTTTTTTGTTCTTGATATACATATTTAAATGTTGTTATAACTAGTAGTATAATTAAGAAGTAATGAATTCGTATATAATGTACTGATTTTAATGGTAGAAAACAATCATTATTCTTCCATGTACGTATGCATATTTTTGCAAAAAGTTAACATTTTCATATCATCATCATCGTCATCAGCCGATAGGCGGCTACTGCCTCACCCATAGATCTCCACGTCAATCGGTCACACATTGCTCGCATCCAGTGGGTTCTCGCCATTCTCACCAGATTGTCGATCCACCTTGTGTTTCATATACTATCATTATTTATTATATTTCTGCCTCTAAATAGAAGTGTAAATAGCACTATGTTCCGGTTAGAAGGGCGCTGTAGTTAGTGAAGTTACAATGGGTAACAAAACTTATCATCCCATGTCTCAACGCGATGAGCATATACATTCGATGTGTATATTAAGCTAACTAGCGCCACGTTATGGGCTATTTTATCACTTATAATCAGGTGAATGTCTAGCTGGTTACGTCATTCCATTGAAAAAAAAAAAATTCAAATTGATATTTTATCAGTCCTAACAAAAGCTATACGATTGTTAATAAGATATTGTATTATATGTACCTGCAGATCTGATATCTGCGGGTAGTTTTAAATAAATATTGTGTTTATTATTTTTTTTAAAAAGCCACGGAAACCACTCAAATTACCCAATACCTGTTTAAATGGTACTTTAGATACGATCAAGTGGAGTTACGTAAATAAATAGCGGAGCCTGAGACAAATGCGTCTAGTATCTAGATATCTTATATAAAGCACCGCGAGCGATACACGCATGTCTTCATGCCGTGAGAGTCGGCCGTGGGACTTTAAATCCAGTTACCCACATTCGCACAAGATGTGGGTTACGTGGGTTACGTTATGCCACATAATTTCTTCGACGGAAATACATTGACGAAATAAGAATAATCGTTTACTGGTGGTAGGTCTCGGTTGTCGGTTGTCTAAGTATGTCGCAGTACGAATTTCTGCCGCTTAAGAGTATTATGCAAGCATTTTTGTTTTCCAGTTTGAAGGGCGCTATAGCTTGTAAAACTACTGAGGAACACACTTTATAGTATCATATCTCAAAGCTATGAGTATAAAGTAGTGCTGCATATGTCATCGTAGCTATCAGCAATTTGTTATAGGCGGGCGTACTTATCATCAGGTAACGTTAAGTTCGTTCTGAGGTCTGAGGATCTTATAAAAGTTTAAATGATTCAGGAAATATGGTTAAAGTTCGAGAAGATAAGATCTGGTGAGAATCGCGGAAACCCACTGAATGCGGGCACCGCGTGACCGATTGATGTGGAGATCTTTTGGGAAGGCCTATGTCCAGCAGTCGAAGTCTACCGGTTGATGATGATGGTTAAAGTTGTATCATAGTAATAACAGTCTGATTATCTCCAGCCTAAGACCGTGTTTTGTAAAATAACTTACAAGAAACCTATTTACTGAAGTGGACAGTCATCGAGAGAAATGAAGATAATGATGAGTTTACTAAAACTTTTGACTGAACTTTGGTTATTGTTATCGAAAATTCTATTTAAAACATATAATATTGCAATATATTAATACAAAATTATTTTATGAACATAAAATCCCCTCTTATGAACCCCTACAAACGATGGCCCCTAACGCTCGGCAACAGAGGCAGCGCAGGACTGATCTATGTGGGGATTTTTGATACAGGTTTATGTCCAGCAATAAAAGTTTATCGGCTAATGATGATGATGAAAAACAATATAGACCGATTTTTAAAAGCGTGATTTTTTTGTTATCTCTGTACCATCGAAACAAACTTCTACTAAATGACATTTTAAATTATACTTTTGCCTAAATTCGTCCACAAATAATAGTATTGTAGTGATAAAAATCCTCTATAATCGAAGGTTTTTAGTAACTTTTTACAAACGACACTGGTTAAGGTTTAACATTAAATATATTCTTCTAAACCATTTGCAAGCGCAGTGGGAAATGACCGCCTGCTAGGTAATCGAGTGAACTGCTGAAGATCGAAGGGAAATTGTTAGATACAGGCGGCTATCAACCAGTCGGAGTGGAAATCGGGAATCGTGGAATTATAGGCCATATTCAGCAATTGATAGAAGGTTAAAATTATGATGATGGTTATGATGAAAACAAATATTAGCATTTTTAAGATACAGCAGAACAATGACAAGTAACCAATTGTTGACTTTACAATGAGTTTAAAAGTAGCAGCACCAGGTGCGTTATTGAATCACGCAGTAGCGTTGTGTAAGTCGCACGTGCGCGGTTCATTGTATGTTTCAGAACAGCGTACGTTGTATGCGGTACTCTCACATACATATTCCGATTCGATCTTCGAAAATAACTCACAATTTACATCAGAAGAAATTCTGAAGTTGCACGCCTTAAGGCAAAAATAAGGTATACTTATTGCAGTACTCCTAGAGGCGGTCCACATTCCTGATTAGCGTGAATTAGCTTAGTATATCATTGGCGATAGTGGACGGTGAGAAAGAAGTAAACACCGGTTAATCTTTCGTAAACGTGTTTATAAGATTTGAAATTTATGATACATCCGAGTTGGTCGTAAATTAGATTTGCGGTAAACAAAGATGAGATCAGATGAGGCTATATTTAGTAGAGTTCAATGAATGCAGCAATGTTAGAAAGAGTCTAGACATTTATAACTATTTTAAGTCATATATCTCACGCTGTTGCTGTTGTTGTTATTGGTAATATAAAAATACTAAGACTAAAATTTGAATTTACATCCACAATCACTTCACCTCATAATAAACACAATCACAATCACTTCCACAATCATAATAAACATTATAATATTCAATAGACGCATATGATTTCTTGAGAAGTAACGGCCACAAGACTGATGGGTACAAACATTTCACCATTTCTTAAAAAGTAATAAGGTAATATTACGATTTTTTTAAAATAACAGGGTAGAACAGCTGAGAGATTTAATTTAGTTACTGAAAGAAGTATAAATTAAAACAAAATGTACTAGTTGTTAACAAAGTTCGCTTATCTTGATACATATCTTTCCATGAAAGTTGTATTTATTTGAAATAAAAGACTTCAGGAGCATGCCATTCATATTGGCAAATCAGCACTACCTTCCCTAGACGCCTAAATTTATGCTAAATTGGTAAGTTTAATTTTAATATTGATAAGCACAAAGATTTCGAGTATAATGTGGATAAAAACAAACATCTCTCGATAATATTCCTACAACTGGGGCTCGGGTCTTTCTCCCATGACGAGAGAGTCAAGGATTTTTGTCCGCCACGCCACGGAATATGTCGACTTCCTCACGATGTTTTCCTTCACCGGAAGCTCGAGCTCAATTGGGATTAAACTTGCGCTTTCACAATACGCATATCGTATCCGATCACCCTAAAATCTGAGCCATAACTATGTGGATGTTCTAAATAAAATCTCTGTTACCCCTGGATGACTTAGCGTGGGTTATCTCTGACACGGATTGGTTCAACGCCGGAGAAAGGCACGATAACGACCCCTGGCTGTCTTTCTGAACGGGCGCGAGATCAAATACTTATCTTGCCCGCACAGACGCTGTCATCGTGAAGTTTAACTTCTTTTGCTATTTGCGATGAAAATTAATGAATCATCAACCCAAGAGTCCACTTTTAATCATCAATCAAGATGTTCATATATAAACGTTGATTTTAATTATTGTTAGAGTACTAAAATATTGTTTTAAGAAATGTTTGGAACATATTTTAACTACCACTATGACATTTGGATATTGGTTGGGTTTCTTGGAACGATTGGTAGCTAGACTTCTAATGTTGTCATTCGGTTGCTGAAGTACCAGGTACCACATGCTTAGAGTTATCTAAATTTAAAATTGTTACTGTCTAAGCTGTCGTTATTTATGTTAGGTTAAATCAAAGGAAATAATAAATAAAAGAGTATACAAATTTCGAGTTAATAATTTTAATCAGAGTAGGGTGTTCGTGTATTAAGTTTTTGAAGAAGCTGAAATCTCTTTGGATGTAGTAATGTTTGTTAATGTTTAAGTTAAGAGTAGTTAAGTGGTTGTTGTGTATAACTAAGCTCAGTTACTCCTATACAATTTAAATTTTTCGCTTTAAAATTCCGTTGAATGTAAGACAATGTAAGTTTCACAAAGTATGAAAATAACGTTCTGTTAAGTTCAAAGCGGAGTTTTACATCAAGAGCGTAGTACAATAGCATTGTTGCTTGTGCAACGTGAAATGTATCAGGTTGTGCGAGATCTGTGACGTCATCAGTATGAAAATCAACCTTGAATAACTCCTTTGTGTCCGCATAAAGTATTGTTGGAAAGAAAACACCAAAGCCGTGCCAAATTGTATGAATGGGCCTGTAATCGTTCATTTTGGAAAATACAAAAGATATGTTATGGTTATTTGTAATACAAATTGTATTTAGCGTACTTCCATACATTATTTATACCGTGGGACTCGTGTTACAATGTACTGAACACTACCATTGATGTTTTTTTTTTATATATATACTTAATAAAGCGACAAGACGTTCAACTGGTGGTAAGATTTAAGATGTTGCATCTCGCTACCACAATAATTTCTCTAGCTACAACTACCTTTAACCCGGAACACAGTAATGTTTGCATGCAGACAATTGTTTGACGGACGAAATAAGTGTTGCGGTGGAACCCACTTAGATATCTTCAAGAAAAGTGTAGCAGCTTTCATCGTGATCATTATCTGTACGCTCACCAACCTAATATTTCATCCAAAATTTTGAAAAGTCTTTCGGTTGGAAGATAGTTTCTCCAGTAGCTCACATCAATCTACTGGAATCATAATAGATTTTATTCATACTTTTTTTTTTCTATTTCTAACTACAAAGGCAGAGTAACATTACCTCTAAGTATTGTTATGTATCGGTTAGAAGGTAGTTCTAGCTGAGATGAAGTATGTTATCTTTTGTCATAAAAACTTTAACGAAAGGTGCTTCTGTGTAAACATCCGAACTATCGCTTCATTACATATGTCAGCAAGATAAAGTTCTCGTATCTCGTCGTTTTTTTATATAATTATCATTAAAACCGTAATCATCATCAGCCGATAAACGTCTACTGCTGAATAAATCTCCTACAACAATCAGTACGTAAATTTTTGCTTAAATGAGGAAAATAACTTCAATCTTAGCTTTGTTCTGATATTCCTACTCCTCAAATTTTATTCTTCATGTCGGAGTGCCGTGGCTGTCTTCAGTCATAACCTTTGTCTTCACAATGTTATAATTTCTAGCATTGGACGTCTATCGGACGATGATGATGATGAAATGAATTTTGTAATAAACTTCATAGCATTATGTTGACTTTAATTAATGAAGTATATAAACGAGCCTTCTCTTTCTACGTTTTTTTTTAACCACTTCCCACGCGAGTTTGACGCAATCAGTTAAATTATAATCTCTTTGTACAATGGCCGCACATATCAAGGCCCAAACGCGAACATAGTTATTTTGTTTAATAATATAGTTATAATGTTTTATAATTATAGGAGGGTTGGATAATCTGATTACAATTCAACTCAACCTTCAACATATAGAAAGTAAATTGTTCGACGAAGTATTGCTATATGTATTAATAAATTTAGACTCTTAGTTAACTTTTAGTAACATCAAATAAATAAATATATAGTCCTCTACTTTGCTACCAATAGTATATTAGGTCTTCTTGTCACTCGAAGAGTTAAGGATTGTTTAGATCGTTCATCCACCACGCTGACTTAAGTGTGGCTGTTGTTCACGAAACATTTTTTTTTATTAAAAGAAGCGGCGTTAGACGATCATCATCATCAGCTGATACAAATTCACTACTGCTCATAGACCTCCCTCAAAGATCTTTACATCGATCGGGGCTGTGTTGCCCGCATGCAGCAGCTTCCTGCGAAGTCATAGTCAGTATAGCCTCCGGTACCGCCTGGCATGAGGAGCCGTTGTTAATAGTGGTTCATATGGAAGGATTGACCACGCTGGTCCAATGCGGGTTGGTAGGAGCCAAAGCCTCGTTTTTTGAATTGCAGGTTGCACCACGAGCACGTGAGATTGGCTTGGGTCCCGGGAGTTGTTGTGCGGAGAAATGATACGCCTGCCTATAACAACTTGGCATTATTTATGATGATAAACACAACATCGCATTGTGTTCGTCACATTGAGACAGGTTGTTCAGCTCTTTATACCATTCACACTAGCCACAGCGCCCTTAAGTTCGGAACACAGGACACATACTAGTGATTGTTGCACACTACTGTTTGCTAACTGCAATAGGACCTTCGGTGGTACCAACTTAGATAGTCTCCGGCAACAGAGACATGTAGGTAATAATTACATAATCTAAGGTAGAATTTTAGATCAAGGTTTTCTTTATTTCCTAACTAGAATATAAGGACCGTAGTAAAAGTTAACTTCTATTGGCTTTCGTTCAAATCTCCGCGTCAGAGAGTTTGATCTGTGCCGGCGTTATCGCGGTCATACGGCCGGGGGTCCGAATGTATCGTTGGGTCATTTAGCTTTATGTCGGTATTAAAAGCGATCTCGTTAGGGCCTACCCTTATTTGGCCATACTATTACGTTACACTGCTTGTTCTATATCAATGTTATGCGGCTTGTTTCGGTGCGGGAAATTAGTGCGATGATTAATTATGTTGTTTCAAGTTTTAGAATTGTTTCAACATTTCCACATCTAACACAGTATGTGATTTTTTGTTTTTATCTCTTTCTCCTGTTATCAGAACTCAGAGATCTCATATTCTCGAGAGCAGCAGTAGAGAGAAGATGGAAAGATCTTATAATAAAAAAATCAGAATTATTTATTATTGATATTTTTAGTATATTTCTTAATATAGTAATACAATATTACTGCCTAAAATTGGGCAATATATAAAAATGCATATGAAAATATGAAGTCAAGGCTATTTTTAGTAATAGACAAGACATTAACTATTATACATAAATAAACTCCAATCAATGTTTTCTAATCTCTTCTATTACCGGAAAATGTCTACAGTTAGACAACGGCGAAGCGTCAATAAAAACTTGGTAACGGTATATAGTACTTAAATTAAATTCTTTTCATAATTATATTCGCTTACCCCATTAGCCACGGATAAAGTCTTCCGCCCTTTGTTACGGCGACGTGAAACAATAAGTACCGTATTGAACCAATTTCAGTGTGCAATTATCAATGGCCATGGAAAACATCGTGAGGAAATCGAATTATTTCAAGCATTGACACAGCATTCGAAGACATGTGATATACCATCGCCCACTTGACCAGTATAGTGCTGATAATTACTGTAGGTCTCTGTTACCTCTGTAATTTCACTAACTACAGCGCGCTTCTAATTGCTCAGTAAAGTTTGGCAGCAGAAATAGAAGCTAAGTTGGTACCTACCTAGATGGTCTCCGGTGACAGAGATATCAAAAACTTCTTCCGATTGATAACGTAAGCTTAGACTGGGAATCAAAAGTGCGTTTCTCAATCTTGATTTAATGTAAATACGCACGTGGAAATGAAAATCAAAATCATATACAACTTTGTAGTGTATTGTAGCAATTTCAGTGGCACCGAGTAGGACGCGTCAGCAGATTCGTCTCGCAAATTGACGTAATCGTGAGCATCTACATCGGATAACCATCGATGGGGGTCGTTCCTCGTTTGTGTAGTACTAAGGAAGATTTCATATCGCAACGGCACTTTCCGTTACGCGTAACAATAGAAACCGGTGTGGATAGCTACATTTGTTCTAGGAGGTAGTCAATTTTATCAATAACCAGTTTTGGCTAATGAAAACTGTGCTAAGGCAGAAATACCTACGAATTCACTGCAATTGAATTATTGCAAAATGGTTACTATAGTAACAGTTATAATGCGAAGTCCTCTTGTATGGATTGGGTGAAAATATTGAACGTATTATCAATTCAAAATTGAGTTAAGGTCAAAAGTACTTAAAGTTCATTATATATTAGCACTTTAAACATGTAAACAGTTATAATATAACTTAATACAGAAAAAAAACCTATTTAAAGTTATCTTTTCTGTAAGTTTTCTGAGGGTTTACTCCGTCAAGGTTCTTTTAGGTTAATCATAAAAACTGTTTGATCAGTAATAAAAAAGTAGGGCGTACATCAACTGTATGGTCGTATTCTATCAAGAAATTACGTTAAGTGATTTAAGTGGATTAACTTGAAAGACTTATTTCTAAAGCTTAGTGAAAGTGCACTTAAGAATTCAATACTTATAACACATGAGAGGACTGGTGTAATATCTCACAGAAATTTTGTAATCTAGGAGTCTGATTTAAATTCATCTCTAAGTAAATTATTTAAACGTTGAAAAAAGGTTCTAGGTTATATAACTTTATTACAAACGTATATTTAATGGTGGAGATGGATGAAAAAACATGGTGAGGATGCTATGAGATCCGCAGTTGGCAAACGTGGTACATAATGGTCTTAATTCCCTTGTAAGAGAAGACCAGCCTGTTAAAGAAGTATTAAAGAAGACTGTTTATGTTTATTACAAAAGTATGTTCATACTTTATTAATCCTGTATAGAACAGATTTCAAAGATTTAGTTTGTTTATTGGATGCTGATCCCGGTTCTCGTCAAGGTAGGTCTAGAAGTGTGCAATCATTATTAACGCATTCAAGTTCTGAAGTAAAGGAACTTAACAAAATACATTAATGCGACGAACTTAATTAGATGCAGTGTACATCATCCTAACTAATATCACTTCGTTATGGAGAAGCGTATCATTTATCATTATTCGTAAATCTTGTTCGTCTCTAATGATCTAAAATTCTTATGAAGCCAAAAAACCAAATCATGTTTAAGTTAACAATTTGCGAATCCGGAAGTTTGGTTTTATATCAACAAAATGGCGGATTGCAACAAACGCATAAACATTGTGAGCAGTTACATTACTGATTATTTCACCGATTGCTGGATCAATTAAACGTTACTTATTTGGGTTTGTACCAGTACATTAATAAATCGAGTTATTTAAGCGCCCGCGAGCCGGTCTCATAACTAAATTGTTCTCAATAAAGATCGCATAGATATGTACAACTGCTACACGTTCAGCATTTAGTTAGTTTGCGATTTTAATTGAATAAATAATTCATTAAACAACTGGTTTAGGTACTATCATGGTTGTAGATAAATGTATCGATAAGGTGGTTTGACATTTTTTCAATAGTAACGTCCCATAGATAATCGCCTCCATTCCAATGAGGTACTCTTATTTATTAAAATTGCAAGAGTTTGCGCTTATAGGGGTGCTGACTCAGACCTACCGATCTCGTGTTATGCTAACATCGTATCTACGGGAGCTAGCCAGTCCGGTTCCAACTATCACTGAGAGAACTCACTCCTATTTAGTCTTGCTAGACCCAAATTTATATAAATAAAAATGTTTACAGTTCAAAATATTTCTTAAAACCCTTAATCCCGACTCACCCCTAACAGTAGTACCCTAGTTAAGATACATAAACACATTACGCTTTTCAAGAAGATATTAAGCTTCCTTAACCAAGTTTTACTAAGTACTGTACCCTTTAAAATGGAACAAAGGCATAACTGATACTTTTACAAAAATTACTAACAAGGACTAATTCTAAAGGAGTATGTATAAGTTATCATTTATATATTTAATGTTTTATTTATTATATGTCCTAAAAACTTTGTATTGTTATCTAGTACTTCTATGAATAGAGAAATAAAACTGAGACGTTTGATATTATTCCTGACGTTAATGACGCTTCTAATTCCTCTATGGCGTTGAGGCTCAGTAACTTTCCATATAATATAGAAGTCCCTCCTTCTAATCCTTGGCCATAAATTTTATTTTACTTTTTGAAGTCTATCATCTTTATGATCGATCAGAGAATTAGAGTTATCCAGGCGAGCATATTTCACTAACATTATATGAAACTGAGGTCAAATGTAGGATATAAATAAAAAATATATAATAAATATAGACCTACGATGCTCTATAGTTCAGAGTGCTGGCCGACAACCAAGACAAGAGCAAAGAATGTATGTGGCAGAAATGCGTATGCGAAGGTAGGCAGGAGGAGTTACCCTAGAAGACAGAGTGAAGAACATATATGTTAGAGGTTCCTTTAAAGTAAAACCGATTCAAGAGAAAATGGTAGAGACGCCTGGGCTGATACGGCCATGGTATGCGAAGACCAACAACGCATAGGGTAGCGCTCGATCTCGAAACTAAAAACAAAGGTCCTGGGAGACCCTCAATTACTTGGTTGACGATGATCAATAAAGATCTAAAGAATAACAAATTGACTGAAGCTATGACATAAAATAGAGTTAGATTTAGAAGAATGACCAGGACGGGCGACCCCAAGTACAAAGATGGGAAAAGATCTAGTAAGAAGAAGAAGGAGAACATATAATAAATACGGACGAGCTCTATACATGACAACATTTAATCTAGTTGTACAATTTTTTTTTAATGAAAAAAAAATAACACTGAGGCAAATATCAGATGAGAATAAATATTCTGTTCAATGGCGGAATAAAATTCAATAGACTTACGATGAAATTTTACCTTTCATAAAATAAGAAAATGTCGACGGAGAAAAGATATCCCATGCGATAGCTGCAGGATACTAAATCAGGTCCCCGGGTAATAACAGAAAATATTTTCAACGCGAGCAACAAGTGGGGCGGTGCCAGCGAGCGATATAAAGCACCACTTGGGAACCCAGGCTCCGAGGAAAGAAATTCAATTTCGATTTGATGTTTTTTTTTTTTTGAAGCAAAAAAACTCAACTTCCGACATAATTCTTGGATAAGCGGTTCAGAAGTGGACATTATAAATATTTGTTTACAAACAACATCGATTCTATATAACCTAGCTGTAAAACTATCAGTTACAAGGATTACGGAAAAGTGAAGACCTGAGCCATATTAATACACTAACTGTTCAACGCCCGCTTTGCTAGCTGAAACACCCCTGCAACTTCTTTTGGGGAAAGAATTTTGTTATATCCGTTCTTAGCTGACCTTTATGTAACAGTAGAAATATCTCCACCAAATATTGAATATTTACATCTACTAGTTTCGGAAATCTCGTGATGAGTCGATGAATCTCTGGATTTCTCCTATATATACTAGCAGTTTTTCGCCGCGTGCGCAACACCCCCGCAACTCTCTTTCTCTGGGGGTAACATTTCGTAAAACCCGTTCTCCATCCATCCATCCATCCAATCAGCCGGAAGACGTCCACCGTTCTCAGCTGGCCCAATTACTCCCCACAAATCAGCCTTTAGATACTATGGTTCCAGAGATATCATGATGACTACATAAGTGGAAATCTCCTATACATGTATAGATAATGGCTGCTATCTAACTAGCTTTAGGCTTTTTCAAACCGTGTTAATTATTAAGATTAATACCGATCATAATGTTGTCTCATACTGAAGGCAGATTCTTGTTGCTGGAGACTATTGCAGCGTCAGTTCCTGACCGTCAAAATTATCGTTTCTTTCTTTGAAACATATTATCACGTTCCTCTTTGTATGCTCTAGTTAGTGAATTTCACTGAGTATGTATGTGTATGATTTACTTGCAATATTATAATATATTCTTTATAATAGGTTGTCAAATATCTCCCTTCCGCCTTTTTGTCTTTTGAATTTCGCGGCTATGTACAAAGCGCTACAGAGCTCGTATCTGGCAATACTAATTTGAAAGGTCTTGACATAACCTACAAAACGACGCTATGCATAATTAGTTTGGATATTGCGTTCAACAGTTATAGACGTGTAAACATGGAGTTCACTAACGCCGAAATTCGCGCTATTTTAAAGTTTTCCTTCGTTAAAGGCAAATCCGCTAGAGAAACGTTCCGTGAGATTAATGGTGTTTTGGGGGATGGTACTCTATCACTTCGAACCGCGGAGGAATGGTTTCGACGATTCAGAGCCGGTGAAAACGACACCATGGATAAGCCAGCCGGCGGAAGACCTGTGACGACAAATACCGATCAAATCATGGACTACATCGAGTTAGACCGGCATGTGGCATCTCGTGACATCGCCCAGGAGATGGGAGTTAGTCACCAAACCATTTTAAACCATCTGCAGAAGGCTGGATACAAAAAAAGCTTGATGTTTGGGTGCCGCATGATTTGACGCAAAAAAACCTTCTGGACCGAATCAACGCCTGCGATATGCTGCTGAAACGGAACGAACTCGACCCATTCTTGAAGCGGATGGTGACTGGCGACGAAAAATGGATCACATACGACAATATCAAGCGAAAACGGTTGGTATCTCTATAAAGTTTTTGTAATAGATTTTCCTTAGAAAACATTATAATTTACGTTTGTATAAAATAATGTACAAAATTCTAATAATTTGATTGCAATAAAAGTGACTGATACACTAACTATAGCGTGTACAAGTGTGTAATGCGAACTTTCATATAAAATGAATGCCTCCAGTTGACCTTGAATTATAGTTATTGATCGTACAGTTAGATTCGTGTGGTTATTCTATAATGTTAGTTTGAGCTAAAACATTAAATAATAAATTCAAAGTATAAACGAGTCATAATCTTTTAATGGACAGCCATTGTAACCTCGTAAAATGCTACTAAGCTGGTTATAACTTTATAGAAAGGGAAGCGCCTCTTGGCAATGACAATTCGTCCTTGTTAGGAAAGTCTATGTTTAATAGTGAAATTACGTTTGAGTGATGAGGATGACTCTTTATCCGTTATGACGATTCACTTATGGAACTCTTTACCGAACCTTATTCTTATCGCGAAATTAAGTAACTACGATCAAAAAGTTTACATACATACATATATATCACGCCTCGTTCCCAGTGGGGTGGGCAGAGACCACCTCTCTCCACTTGCTACGATCCTGGCACACATTATCATAAAGTTTATATTATAAATTATGTTTCATTGTGCTATTGCTTGCAACTTTCTTCAAGTGTTGTAGTTTTTAATTATTTATTGCACTATTATCATTTCTTTCATTTTAGTTCACGTCTTCCTTTCCATTGGGTTGTCTGTGAAGAAATTGCTTTTTGAGCAATAAGACCGTCTATTGTACATTTATATATATATATATAATGTATACCATATCTTGTAATTGGTTTACAATAAAGGATAAATAAATAATAATTTTAGTTTTAGATTAGTTCTAATGTACACTATATATAAATTTTTGAGTAAATTCACATTTACATGTAGATCAATGTTGACGTAAGCTGTTCGCGTGCTACTGCTGTGCGAGCAATGCATATTTCGGGGTCTCTGTCGCAATTAAGCCTCGCAATACATTTTGTTCTAGTTTAAAGTTTATTAAATAAGACAATTTAAAAATAATATTTCGCTGATGGTAAGTGTTACGCTTACTCATGAAAACGTGGCGGTTATTAGAATGATATACACAGTACCGCATAGTCCTCGTCGCCTTAAGACATAACATGCTAATTTAGTTAACCCAGTATACAGTAATGTTGGCACACTATTGTTTGTCAACAGAACCTGGGGTAGTACCGACTTTTTTTTGTTTCGGTGGGAATCTTCGAAAAGACACTGTTTTCTGGAGGGAAATCAGAATTATGTGGAGATTTTTATCCACTAAAACCTCCTCGGTGGTACCTTCGACGTTTGGCGAGGTCACGGGATCTCCGTTCGGAACACAACCGCGGCCTCGCTAACGCTATGCTGGGATAGCCTTCCCGTTGGGTCTGCTTTATGCAGACCCAACGGTAGTACCGACCCAGACAGTCTCCGGCAACAAAGACACCTACTATCACTAATCTAGTAATAAAGCACCAATAGTCTAAATATTCTATAGTATAAATATCTTTATTCTAAATGTGCTATAGGTGTAAGTCAATCTGTTAATTTCCGGTACAAAAGTAATGGCACCATGGTTAAATTGGGGTGTATCATTTAATGATTTTATCATTTAAGCTAATCATAAATTCTTCGGTATGCAAACTAATGTTTAAGTAATAAATCCCTCCCAAATATGTGTAAGTGTGGGTGTCTAAGCAAGGCTTGTTAAAGTTTATTCAGATATTTATGTATAATCCGCTATGACCTAAGCACTAGTCTTATCTCAAGTATTTTAATCTAACAAAGCTTCTGTAAAGTCCAATATTGTACAAATATTTAGGGAGCCATGTTCATTAGCTAAGTCACCTTGGTGACGTAAGACACGGAACGGATAAATTAATTCCATGGATTGTTTTCTTAGTATATACTAACTGTTCCCTGCCAGCTTTGCTGGCCGTAACATAAAATTATACCACAAATAACTTTGTATAGAAACCGTTACTATGGCAACCGCATAAATAATACGAAATGAAATTTTGTGAAAAATTAATTAGAAATAAATTGTTGAGGGATCTATGAAATTCAAAAAACAATAAGCCTATAACCATTCCGCGTCTAATGCTTGTGTTACCATATCCATACATTTACTAGTTTCCACGTGATTGGCAAACAAAGAAAACCCAGTTTTATTATATACAGATTATGTTGTTTTTACTACAAAGACCTTAAGTTAAGGCTCGCTTGGGAAATCAATGTATCAGATTCTTATTTTGTTTATTGCAATTCATCCTTCTGGCGTAAATGAAGCAGCTGATTAAGGTGCCAATTGCATGAACTGATTAAGATGAACGAGACGTTAATTTGATTGTAAGTGATACGCCTGCCCATAACTAAGTCGTGTTAGTTAGGATGATATATACAGCATCACATTACTGTCATCGCCTTGAGAGCTAAGATGTTGTCTCGTTATCGCAGTAATTTCACAAGCTACAGCGCCCTTCAAATCGTAACAGTAATGTTTGCGCAGTATTGTTAGTCGACAGAAATAGTAACTGTGGTGGAACCTAATTAGATGGTTGTTGGTAACTGTGGTCTAACACCGGTGGGACTGTACTGTACTTGCACAGCATTATCGGACCCAGGGCCCGCCGATAAGAAATTCAGAAGTATAAAACTTTGTTATTATACTACTGTGTAATCATTGGTTCGTATTCCGGCTTAAATCCGTTTTTAGGTGTTTCTCTATCAGTTTTTTTGAATGTTATCATCATTATCAGTTGATAGGGTTCCACTGCTGTTCATAGGCCTCCCTCTAAGATCTCTATACCGATAGATCTGGCGCTGCCCGCATCCAGCTGCTTCCCGTAACTTTCACCAGATCGTCTAACCACCTGGTGGGGATCTGCCAAGACTACGTCTTCCGGTAAGTCTTTTTTAATATATTTGTACAAATTTTAGAAAAGAGTAAATGGTTGAATCAAATACCGCAGTGGTATTATCTATCTAGTTGGTAGCGAGCGTCAAGCGACAGAGAACAGCCACTAGAAAATTAACAAAGATCATAGCTTTATAACATAGAATATATTATTTCTATTGTGTCACATACACAATTCGAATACACATTATATGATAGTAATGGTGTTTTGTGACATGAACAATTTTAATACCGGATCATGTAATTACCAGCCACTGCCGTCTAATTATACTCAATTTAGCCATTTGAACATAATGGAACTATTCTGCGGAAATGTCTTTACGATCAAAAATTTAATCGCACGAGCTGATGTCATTTTATTAATGATACTGTATCATTTGTATCATCTCAATAAAAAAAATTATGGAAATTGCCTTACCTACCTGACGTAGGTAAAATGTCTTATATGTCATGTCACCAGAACTAAAACTCTTTTGATGGTAGGTAGATAGATAAACTTTATATAAATAACTTAGAACTCATGTAGCCACCGGATGTGGACAACACAGAACCGATCAGTATCCTTGAGGGTGCCTATTCAAACCGGTGGGCGTTTACCAGCTGGTGATGATGGTGATGTACAATTTGTCTCTATCCTAAGTAAAAGAAACTAGTTCCAGTTCATATTTTGCGTGCATTTTTTGTTTGTTTTGTTCTTTGTTGGAAAACGATAGAGTAATACTTGGTAGCTGGTGCAATGGAATAAAAGAAGGCCCTAAGAATTAAATCTGAGGAGAGAGGTATTTTAATGTTTTTTTGTCAGTTATGCGACTGTAAATATTTGAATTTAAACAAAAACCTAACAAATAATGATAAATAATCATAACCTTGCGGATGAAGGCACCCCGCAGAGAGGGCAATATGTGGACTGATCATGTTAAAAGTTACGCTGTGGTTTTTAAAAATTGCTTATATATGAAGGTAATATATTAAGTATACATTACTTATATGAATCTATACCACGGACTATGGCTGGGTAGGCGCACGTATTGGTGTGTCGGATAATGTCTCGGACGAAGTCTCACGTTCCGACGTTTCTTGGCGGCCGTTATTATTGAGTGAGGGGAATCTATGTATTTTACGTGTCAGTAAGAGCAGCGGTACTTGATTATTGGAGATATCATAGGTGACATGAATAGATATATGAATCAAATTCTTTTATATGTACAAACTTAAAATAAAAGCAGATTATTCAGTTGTAAGAATTATCGATGAGTTGTATTGAACATCTTTGAACAGACTGTACCTATAACGTTGTGTCTTAAAAAGCTGTTTGAAATAATTCCCATTGCCTCTAACTGTCCTTTCTCTTACCCTTGATCCCTCAGTGATTTTTAACTGTGCCCGCTATTTTCATCAGAAGGTAATGATGTTAGAAAAGATCGTGAAAATGCTCCGAATGAGCGTCACGCTCAAACCATCGTTTCGTCAAAAAAAAAAAAAAAAAACGTTTTGGTAAGCATAATAATTTTAATTTATGAGAAAGAACCTATGTATATATATAATTTTAAAGCATCTAATAACGTTTATTGCATTAGGGCATACGATAGCAAATCTAGTTATTTTATAATCTATAGCACCTTTCAAA
This sequence comes from Troides aeacus, assembly GCA_033220335.2. Lineage (NCBI taxonomy): Eukaryota > Metazoa > Arthropoda > Insecta > Lepidoptera > Papilionidae > Troides > Troides aeacus. The sequence continues at coordinate 2,282,152 of CM067275.1, read as the reverse complement.
TAGAAATAATACATTATTGCTTGCAATCATAAATATCGAATACAAGAAGGGCACAGATAACATAACATTATTGAGAGAACGAGGGATAAAGGCAGAATGAACGTTAAATAATTACGATTCGGAAGCGATATCGCGTTACGCGCATGCGCGAACATGCGATCTCGATAATGCAGACGTTTCAATTAATAAGCGATAAGGATAAAGCAAACCGGACGCAGAACTAGTTTAACTAGCACACGACGTTAAGATCCGCTGCTATCTTCCAGAAAACGCGCGTTACATCGACAACTGGATATGAATATTCATTTTCAGTAGTTAGTTTTAACTGCCTCAGTGGCTCAGTACAAATTTAGTAACGTGTAGTTCTCTAATTCGATTCTAGGATCATATCTAGTAAATACTGACATCACATTGTATATCTGCTGACATAACAGTGTGACAAAGCTTTGATGCGGGCGAGACGTTCATCTCATGGTAAGTGCTGCTTATAGCTAGCTGGCGCTGGCTTAGGAAGATGTAAACAGCACCATATCACGCTTGTAGTTTTAAGAAATATGATGTTAAGTATCGTTACTTCAGTAATCTTACTAGATACAACGCCTTTAAAACCGGAGCTCAGTAATACATAGCACTATTTGGTATAACAAGTTGCTGTGGCACTTACCTATACGATTACCGTCAATAAAGGCCTATCAGATATGAAGCATGATATTTTGGCTGAGCACGCTTCATATACGGTCTCACTCAAAACCAAGTGATATTTAGGCCAAATGTTAGCTTATTGTTGTTAGAAAAAAAAAACTGTGGCAATCAGAGTTCGTAGTGTGCGTCTGAACGGCGACGGACGTACCGAGTTAACGAACGGCCGCAGCTCGCTCCCGGACTTTAGTGGACGGGTTTGCGTTGCTGTTACAATTACAGCTCAACATTACACTGGCCATAATTGATTCGCAATTATAACCAGTGTTTCTAGGTCTACGTACCTTCGCATCGTTCTTTTTGATTGACATAAAACAATGTACGGGCAGATATTTAACAACCAGCAGGCGTACGTAAGTTATAAATACCCCGCGGGATCCTGTCGGGATGTTGGATCCTTCTATTGGATTCTTTTCTCTCATCTATTCAACACATTTTTGATTTACATTTGTAGGGAAACATACACGAAATATATTTGTGAATAAAGTATGCCTTTTTTATCAGTGGGGGCCGGTGAAGAGGCAGAATATTTAATGAAAAACAAACCTTGCTTCTGTGGAGAAGAAAGGATTATTTGGGATTTTTACCCTCTAAAACACGCTGAATGTGTTGCGGGAGGCTTCGTTATTTCCTGTGGGAGCACTTCTCAGGGAAGGCCGTAATCCTCTTCGGCACTCTCTTTTCTACGACAAGTACCACACCACCTCGTATTCTCTTTCACAACGGGCTCCTTTAATAACTAATGAAGGTCTTCAACTTTAAAGGCCACGAACTCGAAAACCTTTCCAGTCGCCTAGGCAGGGCTTAACTTAGTCCTATTCTTAATATCGCGAGACTTTAGAGCAAGAATAAAGTGTCCTTAGGAAAGATGCTATTAATGCTTCTTTAGGATCGCGAGTATCAAATGTCATTTATATAAAAGTATCAATTTCTAGTGACATATTTTTTCTTATCGAAGATATTTATGAATCCATATCGAAGCAACATTTACAATGGTAAGAGGACTAAGTTGACAAAAGACGCGTGACCTTATCTTCCTTACGTCTTTATGGAGCATGAATATCTTTTATTCAATGAATCGATAAACCAACAGAAGTTAATGTTTGATATTTAGGACGTTTACACAACATTCGTTTAACACCGTTAATCCAGTGATTTGACTGTTCAGTAGAGTTACATATGGTTTCTTATAAAGTGGACCCTGAAAAAAGAGCATTTTACGATAAGTAACTACTAAACGATCATTTCAATATTTTTGTTATCGCCGGTGGTGTTTGGGGTCCCGCACAGCAAATCTAAAGACTCAAGCCAACCTTACCTGCTCGTGGTATACCCTGCTAATCAACAAACGAAGCTATGGCTTCCATGAACCCGCATTGGGCCAGCGTGATGGAAAATGGCCTAAATCCTCCTAAATGAATCCCTTCGAACGACGGCTTCAACGCATCGAACGATGCGTATGACTGGTCGAAATGAGGAATATTTGGGTGGGCCCATGTCGAGCAGTGGGCGTCCATCAGCTGATTACCACCGCTACCGCCAGTAGTTTTTAAACTATACAGTAAGATCGAGGATTTGAGTGATAGTGCACCCGGTTTGTTGTACGAACGCCAATTGGCTTCGGTATGAGCAGACACGCTAACATCGAAACGATTATTCTATTGTTTTGTAATAATTAAAATCGGCTCACAGAACGCACCGAGGTTTGCGTGTTAGTAGCTAAGTGAAAGTGTTCACGCGAAGTGTAATGTACTTGTACTGTTCTCGTTAGTGTTTGTGCAATAAAAAAAGTGTTTGTTAATCGATCATTACTACAAAATCAAATATAATATTAGTGGACGAACACGTTACGGAGCTCAAGTTAACCTCATCAGCCACTAACCCGTGCTGGGCCAGCGTAGTGGAGCTAAGGTCCAATACTCCCTCAATGAAGATCTTTGAAGGAAGTTTATGTCCAACAATGGGTATTATCCGGCTGATAAGACAAATTAATAATATTTTTATATAGTTTTTTAACAAATAAATAGAATGTAAGTATCCGTTATATCAGAATAATACCTTTACACTTACTGTAGATGACATTAGTGACTGAAAGTGAAACATTTATCGGTCTGCTTGTCACTTAGGGGCACAAGACCATACGTGCTCGAGTGGCGCCTGCGTACCGGTAGTCGTAGTGTTGGGAGGCCCCGCCACAAGGTGGATTGGCGATCTGTCGTGGGAACCAACTAGATGCGTGCAACCAGCAGTCTATCGGCTGATGATGATGATGATTTTTTACTTAGAATCTTAGTAACAACTACCATTTCGAGAGGATTTTCAAATATATATATAAATAGTTGAACTTTAAGGCCTATATTTATACTACCTTTATATAAAAATAACGTATTGTATTGATATAATCGTATAAAGAGATAAAATCAATAAAGTGCACAGGCAGGACATCGCCTGCAGACTATCAGTTAGTAATAAAGTAATATTACTTATTTGCATAAAGAAGTATCAGATTTATGTTATTTATGATAGTTTAAAATAGTTTCTCGAAATTATGTGAAATTATTTTCGGTTGATTTGAAAGAAAACATCGCATGGAAATCGACATGTTTTCGAGTACTTATCGACATCCGCCAACCCGCACTTGGTCGTTTTTGCACCTTTGTGAGAGAAGGCTCAGAGTTCTAGTAGAGGAATCATAAAATCGTTTATTTATGATACTCGTATGTATAATAGCACTAAAGTAAGCACTAATCCTTTAAGTAACAACATTGGATAATGCTACGATGTATGCTGTATTATTAATAAGGATAAATAAAGTACAAAGTAATATACCTTAACCGCAAGTATCAAGGAGAGAACAATATTAATAGCGTCATTTTATACAAGATTTTAGATCGTTAAAATACAACGTTGTGTACAAATTTCATATCCGATATTAACTGTCCGTTGTTAAAAACGTTTTATGGCCTGAATAAAATTTTAAAGGATAGCAATGAAATTGTCTAAACATTGTTATATCTATTCACATAACCGCCTAGTTAAATTTAGACTATGAGTTTAGAAAAATGGATAGAAATTAACAATATTTGATTCATTGACATATCATTTTTATTACAAATTGTTACGCATGATGTGGTTACCTATACCTGTTAGGACTAATAGATATTTATCACACGCCTGTACGTTGTAGACTATAGATACTGTAACTTGAGTTGGTAATACAATATATAAACAAATCACTCGAAGTTACGATATCATTTTAAGCAATAACTTGCAATTAGGAAAAAAGTATAAAGTAACGGATATGTTCTTCAAAAATGTTATGGTATATTGTCAGCAATATTTATTACTAGCTGTTCCCCGTCCGTTTTGCTGGTCGTAACGCCCCCGCAACTCCTTTTGGATGTAACATTTCGTAAAATCCGTCCTAGCTGACCTAATCTCGGCCAAAGTAATATTACAACCAATTTTAAGCTTCGGGACTTTAAGGTCCCATAGATATAGTGATAAGTGTATATACATATGGAAATCTCTTTAATACATATATAACAGACGACTGTCTATCAGCTGATGATGATGGTGATAATAATATATATATATAACGTTAAGGTGAATGCGTCTCCGTACTATCCGAATGGAGCATAAAAAAAAGTTTTGGCTTGCCCAGTTCCTCATATAATTATTTCTTTTCCGTTTAGACAAAATTCCAGAAGTTTTATGACTACCATTTGAAATAGAGTTACTAAATTAAAAATAACTTTAATAATATCACAAACAAGTACTTTATGCCTCATACTTCCTTCTGCACTAGTTTTCTACATCAAATATGAATGTCAACAAAGCAACATTTACTTAATATCTACGTTTTGATCCAAAGGAGAGAATTATAAAAGAAATGGATCTAAGTCAATTTTGTAACTATCAACTACTATCAACACTACACGAGATCAAGAGTGTTTAAGTTTTATAATTATAAGACATTGTTGTAAGGGAGATAATGAAAAAGGAACGGTGTTGCCAACTTAAATGACCTGCAGTAAGATCTAACAGCTGTAGTAAATAGAATACGTTATCGAATTTGCATAAATGTGAAACATCTATTTATTCTGTACTATGTTTGTATATAACAAAATTATCCGCGCCGCTGAAATTTAAGGTTTATGTCTACACTTGAAACCAATTAATTTCTTCACGAAGAAAATAAATTGAGGCACGGGATCTCACGGCTTATTTCTTCAGCGGATTAATTTCGTCCGGAGGCGCTGCGAGCTGAAAAATTCTCATTTCGACGTTAGCTTGAGGAATCTCCACGTAAAATCTTCGATTCCGTTCAAATTAGTTTCAGACTTTTATTAACTTTTCAAATAATCACTGAGTGGCAGTTATTTCGTGAAACTATGTCATATGATTCGCTTCTTTTGCAAAGAACTCTAAAGAAAGTTGTAGTAAATTTATTAGTATATAGAGTATAGAATTCAAAATAATAAATAAGTTTATTAAAATGACTTTTTTATTTACTTCTTATTATCTAACTTCCGTTTGATCATTACAAAATGAGTTGGTAGTCTTTTAATTTTTAATAAACATGTAGGTTTTGGCCCAAAACCCACAATATACCTACCTATTTCCTACCCAATCAATGTGGATATCTTTGGTGGAGGCCTATATCCAGTATGGACGTCTATCGATAGATGATTATGATGTTATAGGTTAATATTGTCGAGTAGCGCCAGTGCTTTTCGTAGGTTATTTACCGCAATGGAGGGAATTTAAACTGGTAGATATTATATATAACGCTAGTATTGTCCCATAAGAAGGAAATTTTTGAATATCAAAAAAAAAAGTGATAATTATTTTTGAAAATTTTTATAGAAGAGGATTTCCAGAAGTTTTTTTTTGCTTACAATAAAATTTGTTATTGTACTGATACTTCTTTTGAGAAACGCAGACAACTACAAATATGCTTGTAAAGTTTAGGTTGTGAAAAAATGAGATAAAAGGAGTTTCTATATAATTTCTCTCTATCCATCGTCTCCTTTTTTTGCTATGGTTCGCTCACTATTTTTTTCTCCGTATGTGAGACCGAATAGGGGCAGAGAAAGCGAATGTCAGCATAATGTATAATAAAAATATATTTCTACATTTTATCGAACAATCTTTACTACACTTTACCATCAAAGACTTCATCGCCGTTTCCAATCAGGCCGGATCGTAGTCAAGCGCTAGATTATACAAAAAAAAAAATGTTATACTCTCTCTCTTTTTTTCCTTTTCTCTTTCTCTCTCCCTCTGTTTCCTCTTCACACTGTATTCATCTCCTTTACTAATTAAACAAAATACAATCTATCACTCCTAGTGCCTATCGACTAACACATACACACTTTCCTTTTTATTAAACTTAATTAGTCTTCCATACAACTTTTCTCATTTAATTCAACGTAGAATATGAGACGGTGGTAAAAATACATTTTAGTTAAGTCAAACTATAGAAAATAGATTAAAAAGATCGCTTAGTGTTTCTAATAAAAGAAATTACACGATCAGCGACAGGCTCATCATGGTGCAGTGTTCACCCAGAATAGTCAGACAAACGCATTTGAACGATTATGTTTAGTGACAGTCAGGGTTGCAAGGAGTTCCGCCCAACAACTTACGGAGCCCACTGTCAACCTCACCTGCGCGCGGTGCACCCTGCTGAATAACAGACGAGGTTTTGACCACCCACCAACCCGCACTGGGCCAACATGGAGAGTAACGAACGGCCCAATCATCCTCAATGAATTCTAACGATGTGGAGATCTTTGGAGGAGACCTATGTCCAGCAGTGGACGTCTGTCGGCTGATGATGATGATGATGACAGACCATACTATTTTATCGGTTTCAATAGTAAACATTGCAAAAATACATAAATCGTATTCTTATGTAGTAGAAAACAAATACAGTGTATAGCCAGTAATAGTAATAATGCAGTAATTATCAACATGAGGCAAATCCAGGGATTACAACTTTGTATTGTTTAGCTCCTATGGTAAGTGTTGTGCAGTTTAATTACATAATAAACGACTCTTTAATATTCTGTTTAAAACGGGATTTGCTAACATGAATTATCCATAGCTTTGTATACTATTTATGTATGTATTCATTAATTTCAATCGATTTGCATACACTAGATTATTATTCGAAATGTTACTCCCACGATCGTGTCTCGGGAGCTTTACAATTAATACAAAACAGAGGAGTTCTATCTCTCAGCACTAACGTATAGAATATGCCGTATATCTTATTCGTAGAGAAGTCCATAGACACTTCTTTTATAAACTATCTTCAATCCTAGAAACAGGATATGGTTTGAAGATTACCACATCATAGATTCAAGGCACATTCTACAAGTATAGGCATAATCGCATTGGTATTATGAAGCATATCAGTAATGAATATACATCTTATGTTTATTTTAGTATTTTCGATCTTAACCCCATTTTTATCACGTTGGTAAAGTGAAAATAAGAATGTACGTCGTGTAGTCTAATCTCTGAATATTATGCTTTTCTACATGGTACTGTCAAAAAAAAAATCTTTAGTGACTATTTATAATCGTAACTCAACCCTAAGATAAAGATGTTTTGCTTGATTTTCGTTGACTTATGTATTTATTGTATATACTATCGCTTGACTATGATCCCACCTGATGGTAAACGGTTAATCTCTTATGGTACAGCGCATTAGTCTAAAAGTAATGTACTTACTCTCCTTGGGAAGATTTATTGTTGGTAGATCTCCGTTGCCTGAGACCGCCTGGGTAGGTTGGCAGCTACCTAGGCGGTACTGCAGTTCCTATTACAGCCAACAAACCCTACTGTACAAACATAAGTCTTACCGTTTGAGTGGTGTTGTAACTAGTGAAATTACTGGAGTAACGAGAGTTAACATCTTATTTCTGAAGACGACGGGCGCAATGTTATGTAGTGTATATCATGCTAACAAGCGCTAAATTGTTATAGGCAAGCGTATCACTTACCATCACAAGAACGTCTTGCTCGTCTCGTCGCTTCATCGAATAAAAAAAAAGCCCTATAACATAGCTGGAAACACTGACGCCGGCAGATTGTTTCAAATCTTTTCCTGTTCGCTTTATAAAGGTCGAAGCGGAACGGTCTGTCTTCTAGACAAATTGGGGAAGAATATATTGTGATTATTTATACGTTTTTACAACATTTATTTAAGAAAGGCAATATTAAAGATTATTAAATAGACAAAATATCGATCGAGGAAGTTAAGGAGCCGCCTTTCCGTCGGTATTTACACGTAGGTATGCCAAAAGAATATTATAATGTCAGTTATACCGGTCGTGTAGGTCTCCAACTTTCTGGTGACTGGTTTAAACATAATGAAGGAAATGATTTTTTTTTTCCAATAATCACGATTGACATTAAAATTTTATTGATATTTCTACACCACTGACATGCTTTGTTAATAATTTAAAGTAAAAGAACTTAATGAGAATATAATCAGATTGCTGTAGTTACTAATTCACTTAAAAACGTTAAAAAAAATTCAAACTTGGTGTAACTTTAGTTCGTAGCCTTGTATAATACTGATGAAGAAATGCAATTTTTATCGATGGTAAGCATTTGTGGTTGGAGGTAGTTTACGAACAAACCGACTTAGTTCCTGTCGCTAAATAGTATCATGCAAACATTATTATATTACAATTTGATGGGCTGTGTTACTAGTAGAATTACTAGGGTAACGAGGCTTAACAGGCCTTTTAGCGAGGGCAAAAAATGGTGCTGTGTATATCACCTTAACCAGTGCCATGTTCCAGCAAAAAAAAAATGTAGTGTAAATAGAAGGTATGCTAAAATTTGGAACAAAGTATTATACTATACACAGCTTCCGGATAACAATTGTTAATGAGTTATATCCTTCGTAATATAATGTAAAAAAAAATACTTTCACTAAAATAATTTACTATATCTATGATGACAGCTGATTTTCGCATGAAACGTAATAACGGCGATACTTTGAACTCTGAACCCTGGACAGTTAGGTTTTGTACCGCTATTAGGCGAACGGAACTGGTAATAAAAGCAAGGTCAGGTATGGTGTCAACCACTCACGAAGGGCACAATTATGTCATGCTAAGGTGAACGTGATAGGGATTTAGGAACGATGTCTGGTACCTGTAAATTTTGTATAAAGCGTATAAGAAAGGATAAATAAATGAATAATAACAACACTAATTGATTGTTTGAAAAATTTCCCCATTAATGCCAAAACCAAGGATTTAAGTTTCTATCTGCCACTGTGGTACAGCAACTAGTCGTATTTCTATAGAGGGAACATTAAATGGGTTCAATGATTAGTAATCTTATTATTTAATAACCCGTAAAACAAATACTCGTACTACATCTCTAGAGTATATCTACTTAATAAACTTAATATTCAGAGAAAATCTCGAACAGAATTCATAAGTCGGTCGATCCTCGATTTAAATAATTCGGGGACCGTGAGACGAAATATATTCTGCGAATCAATCAATGAGAGCAAACAGAAAGCTTCTCATAATGAAGTGCTGTCTGCGAAATTCACTAAATTGAATTTATTATGTCGTGAAATTTCTATAATATTAAATATTGGAACAAGCTGAAGGTCGTTGCATGGGGACTACCATAGTGAACAGTAACCATTTACAACTGATAAAGGCCCTGTAATTTTCAGATTCTGACATAATCATTAGTGCAGTGCTTGTGTTGATATGTCCACATATATGAAAGAATTATCATTTACATACATTATTATAGTACAGTAGGAAACTGAAACCGGAGATCATCTAGATAGGTACCACCTCAGGGCATATTGCAGTCTACAAATAACTGAGTGCAAACGTTACTGTTCCAGTTTGAAAAGCGTTGTAGATAGTGAAATTATTGAAGTAACGAGACTTAATATTTTATGAGTACGTCTCATGGCGTCAAGCGCAATTTGGTGGTTTGTATTAACCTTAACTAATGACACGTTATTATGGACTGGTATATCACTTACCATCAGTTGAACATCACGCCTATTTCGTAGCTCCGAACAATTAATAAGAATATATACCACCAAAAGAAAATTTTGTAAAATTACATCAAACTGACTATAACCTACGGCAAATAGAGGCAATAAAAACTAGATAGTCTTCCGTATTCACCACTTTTACAGCTACATGGATTCAGTGTTAGTGGAATCGAGAATCAACAAGTTAAAAATAAAAAAAAATTCATGATACATAGAAACTAAATTCGGAATAAAGAGAAGATAAAGATGAGCGACTAGAATATGTGAAGAAGTGGAAATGATATACGTGGAACGAAAGGGGAAAGGTGACCCGGAAAATAAATAATTGGATAAATAAATAATGAGCGAAGGAGGGAAGGCGAGAACTATACGGTAGTCGGAGTTGGCTAATTAGTCTGCGTTCTGAACAATCTAACTTGTAATTAGTCTGAGTTTCCGTTGATAATGGTTCGAATTCTTTAAGAGTAAAGAAAAATCATTGTCGCAAGGAATCAGTTAATGGGACATAGTCATGCGGTAAGTTTACCTATTTGTAAATACAATTGTGTAGTTAACCTTGAGTGTTTTAAAGGATATAAGTTTAAGAACCTTTACAAATATAGACATCTTCGGATGAGGCCTATGTCCAGCTGTGGACGTCTACAGGCTGATAATGAAGTTTAAATTGTTACAATATTTGTACTACATATATACTGCAGCGTCATTTATATTCGAAACGTATCGGCAATAAAAAGGTGGGAAAAATGGCTCCAGCCGCGAATCGCGAAACGCTGTAGTATGCAAATAAGTAGAATTCTTTTATCTTACGGTTCTCGAGTTTAGTATTCGTTGTATGTAGTTTTTTAATCTATAGCGACTTGTCTTTTTTTTATTTACATAGTAAATTATGAAACAGCGTATGTAATACGACTTTTTTTATTCTAAAACGCGACGAACCATCGTTCACCTTCACGTGTATACCACAGCATTACATTGCGCTCATTACTTTAGACGAATGTAGTTAAGTCTCCTTACCTAAATAATTTCACTAGTTACCATGCCCTTTAAACCTGAATACAGCAATGTTTGCACAGTACTATTTGTCGGCTGCAATAAATGCTACGGTTATAGATACATAGACGGTCTTCAGCAACCAGTAAATATCGATGCACTGTGTAAGGCGACTAGTTTTTGTAAACTTTAACCGATAACTTGAGAAATTGACACCTAAAGTAAAGTTTTAGGGGGTCGCTCTTTTAAATACTGCATTAAGTAATAATTAATTATAGTTTATTTTAAAATTATTGCTATTAAGATTATATTCATGTTAACATAAACCAAAAAAAAAATTAGTTTTTATAGATTTCTTCTGAGAGAAATGAAAGGTTATATCTTGGATCTTCTCTATGGTCTAAGACATGGTCATTCAAATATGTTATTCTTACATTCGAAGAAAATAGTTTCTAAATAAAGTTTTTAATATATGATTCGTTATTAAATAAATACAAAAAATTTTCGCAACGAAGTATAAAATGTATGTTTTCTAAGTTTTATGACCTGTATGTTATAGTTCATTGTTAAAACGTAACATTTTTGTATTTTCACCTAAATTAATAAAGATGTTTTTTTTTTTTATATATAAATAAATGTATGTAACAGTAACAAAGACCATTCCTTTATGCGTAACTGCGAGTAGTGCCGACCAAATTTGTAGCTTGTGTATTCGATGGAAAATGTACCGCGGCGGGTAGATTCAATAGAGAGCTCCATTTCCAATTCCATTTGCGTGATACAGAGAAGCTCGCTTTGGAAATATGAAAACTGGGAGTAAAATAAAGAGTACAAAAGAATAGTTCTGCGTTAGGAAAGCGGAAAAGAGTATGCGACGTTGCGGATGCAGGGAGGAGGGATACTCCCGTATGTAGGCCGCGCGGGTGTGCGGCGCGTGCCTAGTAACACGTTTTCCCATCACGCGGTAATAACGAACGATAAGTTTTCTCTTATGGTAACTAAACACACACTACGCTTTTTATAGATATAACTGTGGTTTTAATATTGTTTGTATTGATTGAACCTGTTAAAAATGTATCAATTATAAGAGAGATAGTAATGTACGTAATGGAAGTATAACAGATGATGTGTTGTTTAAGACAGGCATACATATTGCATTTCAAATAAAAATCATCATTTTATTAATTAATATAACATATATGTTTGTTACATTATTAGTCAGCTTCCAACATGCAGGTTATGACAATAATGGAGACCCAAAACCAACCACATAGATAAAGCTTTTACCTGAAATAACATGTAATAGATGTAAATAGATTGCATGCACATGTTATCATTTACAATGCAATGATGAGTTAGTAACACATATAATGTTTTGAATGCTTCTTTTGTTATCTGTTGTGAATGAAAAACATATAATACATGTAATATGTACACAGAATAAAGTTAAAGCCGATACAGCGCTGCGTACGCAAATGAATATTTTATCTTTCACATAAATATAATCTGTGGCGCACGTCAATGTCACAGATTACACATTCATGCCATGGCCTGCTGTATGTAGGTTTAGCTCTTTTACGACAAAGATGATTACTGCCAACGGGTCGCGGCGTTGGTTCTATTGGGCTAAGTATAAACCATGCAGTGATTAACAGTGTTATCATGCTGTATACACGCTAGGATGTTACACAGCGATGTTTATATTGAATCATGGCTGATTCATGCAGGTCCGTACTTAAGTAACAAGGTTATGCGCAAGCGTACACTGAATTGCATTACAAAATTACACGTACCCTGTACCAAGTGGCCACCTGTTGGGGTTGGCGCCGATGACACCACCGAAAACAATATACATACATATTATATTAGGTATCATTACATATTACTTACATATAACAAAACAAAAAGCTGTTTATGTAGCGGTTAACATTCAACAGGACCTGGATTTAAACTTCTATGGATCACAAGAGGGGTGTAAGGGGTCGTGTATAACAACTCACGGAACCCAAGCGAACCTCACCTGCTCGTGGTGCACGCTGCTCATCAACAAACGAAGCTCTCGCTCCCAACTCGCATTGAGTAAGCGTGGTGGGGAATAGCTCGAATCCCTCCACATGAACTTCTATAATCGGAGAGATCTTTCCGGGAGACCTATGTCCAACAGTGGATGTCTATTGGCTGATGGTGGTGGATTACACAGGCGAATTGAGATCTTTTGGAAATGTACCTATACTTACATATTATACATATTAAAGAAAATGTGTTTTGAATATGACTAACAAACGTAAATAAATAATATTTATTTATACCTTATGTATGACATTTGAGTTGACAATGGCCGATGGCCACGTCAGTATTCCATTCACCGGTTATTCTAGCTACGGTATACTTGAAGAGAAATCGCTTGTTTTTATAAACATACCCATGGCTTCAATAACATATATTGAATAAAAGCTATAATTATGAAGAATAGATTTATGAATCATTTTTTTGACATAATTTTTATAACTGCATTCGTGGTGCAGCGGGTAATCTGCTAGTATTATAGAGAGGTCTTTGCTTCGATTTCAAGGTCACATAGGTTGGATTATTCATGTATATTTAAGTGCTAATACTGTGTAGATATACTGGAGGTTGTGTAAATGATATACATGTTATCGCGTGTTAGTAAGTACACACATAGTAGGTTATGGTCGGCGGTGACCATCGCTAGACGTGTGGCGTGCGCGTGCGTCGACGGTGCGTTTAAGAAATGACTTCCATGTAACGGTAAAGTGAGAACTGGTTTTTATTGTACTCGTCGGTTGAGGCGATTTTTCCGAGATCTACCGGGATAGTATGCGAGATACGCATGAGCTGGACGTTCTAATATAGATCATTGACAGCAGTGATTTTTTTTTCAAACGTAAATTCTGAGCTGCGCCTACTTTTATATTGATTGGGAAGAATCGATATGTTTTGATGGAAAGCTTTTTATATATACAATGGTCTAAATACTTGAATTTAATTTCAAGAAGTATGCTAGTGTGTAGTATGTGTGGTGACTATGGCCCACTCGCCCTCATATTGAGGGTAGGCCTGTGCCCCAGCAGTGGGGAAGTAAATGGGCTGTTTTTACTACTACTTTTACTACTATGCTGACCTAGAGGCTGTTATATGCTGACAACCCTGACGTAATTATAGCGATATATTTACAAATAATGGTAACTAACCAGGAGGATAAGAAAAACCTTACAATCAAAGAAATTCCGCAATATGTGACTCTGTAATTGAAATTGAGACTCCGGTGTGCATTTATTCTGATGTTTGGAAAATAAAGGATCGTCCAGGCTTCAAAGTGATTTAGGTAACGCCTTGTCATCGCCTTAAGCATTATTGTTGACGAATGACTTGGCGCTGTTGCGCGACCTTAACGATTACATTACAAGAAAAAATTACTACGCAAATAAAACCAAGTACGATATCACGAAATAATGGTATTTTTTTCCTCTTCATAGATAAATATCGAATAAAAAACAAGTATAAAAATATTAAGATAGCTTCTAACAAGTTTAAGAAATATATACTATTGTTATGAACTGTATAATGCTTGTTTATAGAAAATAATGATTATCATCTTTCAAGTCAAAGCTTGATGATTAATTAATAAATTAAACCCGCATAGATTTAAGTCGCTGCGGATGTTTATCATAAAGTCCCGAATTGTTTATGGAATCCTATTTAAGTCAGTGCCAACTTTAACTTCAAAACTTTTATGGCTCGGTGAAATTGAAAATGTTAGGTGCAGTCGTATTTACAGTCTCGTATATCTCTCTCGCCTTTTCTACTCATGAGAAAAGAGGAAAAGAGAGAAAAATAGAATTAAAAAAAAAAAAATGTTTTATGTTTTATACGACTCCATTTATACAAGCGATGTTTACCTGATGGTAAGTTAAGCGCCTGCACATAATGTGGCTCTAGGTAAGATATACACTACATCAAATTGTCCTCGTCGGCATGAGACAGGACATATATCTTGTAAAGGAATATTTTGTGAAGGACTTTCACTTAAAGACAATGAAAGTATATATCTTTTTATACGACGGTAATACAAATCCAATGGTTTGAGGAAATTTGATAGAGTAAGGGTAGAGAACGTGACAAATTTTCTTGTGTTATGGAACAGGTGGTGGTTTAAAGTATCTTTTATTACGGATTACGTGTCACACCCACACCCACGCCCACGCGGTGTGGGCGCGTGCTATTCAAGTTATAACAGAAGCTCGTCATGATGGAGCATAATGGTAATGTTATGGAATCATTTCAACACAATTGTTTACGTTCAGGTTTAACAGATAACTTAATAATCTTTCGAGAAATAATAATGATGTAAGTGTATGGTCATTTTTTATCTTTATAACAGCAGTTAAGTACACAGAAATATTTTTCTAAATAAATCACTTGTTTAGTTTATTTCTCGGGGTATTAAATTGCAGCCATCCCTATGTCGTAACTAATCTTTTCAACAGATCCAATAGCTGTTAAACGATATTTCAGACACTTTTATACGTAGATGATTGCGAATCTATTACTAATGTCTATTATTTACTTTCAAATATTATTAAGAGAACTAAGCAGAGAATTGTTAAGTGCTAAGGACTTATTAACATTTAAATGAAATGAACGAGTCGCTGTTAACTTTTAATGAATAACTCAATGAAATGAATATGTATGTTTAAAGCACTTACGGTTAGTCAAAAATTTAATTAAATCAAATTCAATTTAACTACATCTCCCTCTCTGTTTATTATCGTTTCGATGTGAAATTAAACTCGACAAATATTCTGGAGCGGCGCCGTCGCTTACGTACTATATATTTGCATTTCAATGCCGGGCCCCGTCCTTATTGAAAATAAACTCGATTTATATCGAACTACCTTTCAATGGAATCGATTTGAAATCGGTTGTAGTGGTCCTGTCAATACATATTATATAAGTGGACTCATTAACAACAGGGTCTAAGGCATTTATTTATAAGTCAGTATTGTCATCCCTTTTTTGACGGGGCGTCTAGACAAGCTAAACCTTTTTCTCATAAGAGATAAACTCGCTCATAGTAACGGAGCGCTAGTTAGGATGATGATACTGCATCACATTGAGATCGTCGCCTTGAGAAATTACATGATTTTTTTTACTCGTTACCCCGGGCATTTGTGGGTTTGTCTTCTTTCCTCTTACTTACTACATAATTTGTTTTTCCTTCCGCCTTCTTTTAGAAAATAAAATATTAAATAGTTACCCTGACAATTTTGTTAGCTATAAAGTCACACGGGACAGTAATGTTTGCTATCTACTGACTGAATAACGAGCTGCGTTATCTAACCAATATTCAACCACATAGATCTATAAAAAGCACAAAAACAATATAAATAATTATATTAAGGAGAGTAAACAAATTTACCATTTGTCGATATCCTGTCGCACTTAAATATCGCGAAATACATCAAAAAGGTTAAGAGGAAGCACTTAATATAATTTTCCACATTCTTTCGTTTCATAAACAACTGTCCTTTAGTACACAATTCTCTTAATAATATTTGAAAGTAAATGATTAATTATGCATATAAAAAATTTACCTTCAATCGACAAGGTCGTCTTTAATAGAGTTTCCGTAACAAATAAAATTGAATAATAAAAAATAACACTAAGTTATAATTAAGCATGAAATAAGTAATAGTTAGGTTGAAAGTAAGCAAAAGCGATGCGAATGTGAAACTATAGTATCGGTTATCTTGAACTCTTTATTCTTTTTATTACTTACAATACTAATGTTATCTTTAACTATCAAGTAAGGTTCTTCTATGAAATGTATGCGGCAAAACAAGTTGAAAATTTAATTTCCCTAGAAATATCAATAAAAAAAAAAAACAATTATTAGTATCATGAAATTAGATATTACTTAGAATTCATTTCCTTTTTAATGCCTAAAAAAGTAATTGTGAATTCTTAGTAAAGAAAATTAAAGGTTCAAAGTAAATGTTCTTAGCTATCTACTTAATCATATAAATAAATTACGAGCAAAGCTTTCTTTGAATAATTTACAAATATTAATGAGCTTAAAAAGCTAAGGCTATTAATAAAAATATTTTATGTCTTTGTATTATTTTAATTGCGAGAGCTTTTGTATGGTTATGTTTGAGGGAGTGGACCTCTATTAATATTGAACTTCAACTGAAGACTATTTACGGTTTTAATTGATACTTAATAAGTTTTAATCATATTTAAGTGTTACGAGATTCGTTCAAAGTTAAATAACTTCCACTATACATAATAGTAAAGTAGAAAAAAAATGTTGTTTAGCGGTAATGCTATATCAAGGCGGACGTACAAATTTACGCCTTTTAAAATCTGCCGGTTTCCGCGTAAACAATCTTTTATACGGCCATAAATCCTTGCTGAAGGTAAAGTTGGACGTTTACACTTCATGAATCCCGGCGATTGCTGGCGTTACGATCGCGCCCGTCCAGCTGTTCACATCAACTGGTTATTTATGAAGCGCTGTAGGTAAGTGATTCGCCATGATCGCAAACACAACTACAACTGCTGAATAATGAAGTCGTATAGTTCAGTGCAGTGCTCAGCTGTAAATTCTACAGCATTTACACAACACGATGGTGTATAGGTATGATCCTCACTCAGCTAGCTTTATTTACCTGTAAGGATTTTTTATTTCTTTGCAGGTTTACTGGCAGAAAATGCTATCTATATAGCATATTATCATTCATTTTACGAAGTGACGTTAAGAACGGCACGTACCTGATGGTAAGTGATACGCCCGCCCATATCAACGTGGCGCTAATTAAGGCGATATATACAGCATTACATTGTGCTTGTCGCCTTGAGATATAAGATGTTAGATCTTTTAACCAAATAATTTCGCTGATACATATTACTATTTGGTGGCAGAAATAGACGCTGCGGTGGTACCTACATAAAGGTCTCCGGAAATAGAGACTTACCATGAGTTTTAGGTAAAGCATAAAAAATCAACATGAAACCTAAATGAACGACAAGTCTTCTGACATGACATCCGTCACCACGTAATTAATTATAAGTTAAAATAGATATAAATGACAGTGCAATAGTTTGCTGTTGGTATACCTATCACGTAAATAAGTTGAAGATCAGAAAACCTGGCATATATAATATATTACAAACATGTAAATTGGTTTTAATATATATACATACGTCTAGTAATTAAGGCGTTGTCATATGAACAAATTACCTTCAAACGAGTACGTTCCAGTAATTTTAAGTACTAAACATATTATAATATAGAAGTAAACATTATAAGAAACCCTAAGTGTAATTATACGTAATAAGTATAATTTGTATGTTAGTCAAGAACATAACAATTACAATGTCCACTACAGGCTTTGTTAGTCTTCATCTAAAAATAGACCTAGGCGCCCGCGCCATCGCTATTGCCTGGATTAAATCCATAAATAGCAACGCTTTGATGTCGGTCGCATAAGGAAACGAGCAATATGAGATTTATTGGGTTTAAAGATATTGTACTTTACTAAGTTGTAACAGAATTTGTTAAAAACCTTTTGAATTTATTATAGTTACATCATTAACATGTAACCTACCATCTAGAACCTATCCAGAATTCATGTGATTAAAAATTGTACAGTTATTAGTATTCAATCTACATAGATAGAAATTAATAAAAATATATGGTGCGATAGAAAATTAAATTTCATTCAATATCAAAGTGTATTTACAATTGTTATGTCTTCGTGTACAGTTCAACGGAATATTGGCGAATAAAAAAAATTATACTATTCATTATGAATAAAGGAAACGTGGCCTTAAAATGAATTATATAAAGAAAAAAATCCTAAAACCTATGAAATATTTTCCATAGGTCCTTTGGTTAAAATTACTAGTCACATAACAAGACATTCTGCGTGGGGCATGAGAAGGTTACAAAATTTAACTGAGGAGTACACACCTTCGGCAAAGCGGCGAGACACTGCTGCTTGACGTCCCAGACGAGCTGGTCTCGCGGGAACTGCAGGCTCTTCTGGACGTTGAGCTCCGGCACGTGCACGCGCACCAGCAGCCAGCCCTCCGCGCCCTCCGAGCACTCACCCTCCATTACGCTACGCCATCTGCAAGTGAACAATACATTTATCAGAAAATGTTTTAGTAGGCGTTAAGATAATTGATCTTAAAACTAAACGGCAGACTAGTTCCACCCAGGTAATTTATCAAGCCTTTCAGGTGAACAAGTTAAGGTATTTAAGTGTCGTGAAACTATCATACCATAAAGTAAGACCTAAGTATTACATTTCTTAGGGATGTATGGGGTCCCGCAGGACATCTCACGGGACTTAAAGCAACCTCGCCTGCTAGTGATGCACCCTGCTAATCAACAAACGAGGTTCTGGCTCCCACTAACCCGTATGGTCCAGCATGGTGGGAAATGGCCCAAATCTCCGCGTACGAACCCCTACAAACGAATAAAGGTAGCGGGAGACCGCTGGATGCAGGCAGCGCAAGACCGATCGATTTAGAGATCTTTGGGGGAGGTCATCTTCTGCAATTCCTATAAATTTTTTTTGCAAGGCATGCTTCTCAACATTGATGTAATCTGGGATGGTAAAGCGCATAGTTTTACTGGTGGTAGGTCTCTGTTACCGAAGACCGTCCAGATAAGTACCGCCGCAGCGCCTATTTCTGTCGCCAAACTATACTATGAAAACATTACTCTGTCCCGGTTCGAACAGTGCTGTAAGCTAATGTGGGGTAACGAGATCAACATTATTAAGGGTGGACGTAGGATTTACCATCAGGTGAACGATCCGCTCGTCGCGTCGCTTAATTGTATAAAAAATATTAACGTTATTAAGAACATAGTACTAATATCTTTCTCTCACAAGAAAAGTTCAAAGCTTAGTCGCGATTGAAGTCACGCCTCTTTAAGATACATCGAGATAAAACTGAGCTGTTACGGTTTCTTTAGAAGAGAAAATTATGCATTAATTATGTTTATAAGCTTTATTTAACGACTATAGTATATAATGTATATTATGTTACGCGGTGGGTTAGAAAAGGTAAAAGTTCAGTTCAAAAGTTTGTCGACGCGGAGCATTATTTAACTTAATACCGCCGCTGTACCTCTCATATACTAACCAATTTTCAGAAAGACCGCACAACTTTCATAATGAATTTATGAAGGTTTCATATTTTTTTTAAAACAAAAGTACACATCCAAATCCAACGCTATTGTTCTCCTATACATAAACAAAAACATTTATGTTGTTATAAAATTGATGAAGTTCTGTTTGTTTTTACAAATACCATACTTGATCGAATTTCAAATTCATAAAAATATTTGCATAGTAATCTGTTATACGCGTCCGAATGAAAACTAAATACGATTTTTTTTCTGTATTTCAGTTTTAACTTGCGTCTTAATATGTAAAGTAATTTAGCACTTAAATTTTACAAATTTCACATTTAAATATATACTGTTCATTAAGGGGAATCGTAACAGCCCACCACGCTGGCCCAGTGCGGGTTGGTGGGTGGTCAGAGCCTCGGCTGTTATTCAGCAGGGTGCACCGCGTGCAGATGAGGTTGATTTGGGCTCCGTAAGATGTTGGGCAGAACTCCTTACATCCCGCTTTATTTTACACACATATGTGTAACTAATCTCTCTGTTGAAGGAGACCGTGTAAAAAGTTACCACCACAGCTCTGCCATCAAACAGCAATGTGTATTGACTACTGTGTTCTGGTTTGAAGAACGTTGTTGCTAGTTAATTTCCGGAGTAATAAACCTTAAGGTCTCATGTCTTAAGGCGACGACCACAATGTAGTGCATTATAAAACATCCTAACTAACGCCACACTGTTATGATTCGGCGTATTACTTATCATCAGATAGAAGTCTCGGTCGTTCCTTCACATATAATATTAATAGATAAAAAAGTTGGTAATCTATTCTTCTTCTATTAAATTTTATCAATTCATGAAAACACTTATTAATATTATATATAATAAACAGTGATGTTTTTTAAGTAAAAAGTGTTATACTGCAATTGGCAATGCAATAGCAAACATGTCCCCGTCCGGTTACATTTCTCCGAAGAATTACGAATTCAACAAAGCATCCGCGACAAACCTTTATCACGCCATGTCTTCGGAAAACATAGGCGCTAGTTCGCAAATCGGCATCGAAGTTAAAACCTCATCATAGAAAATAAAACGTGAAAATAGTTTCAGGAAACTGTAATATTGGAATTGAATAATACACAAGTTGATACGCACGTACAAACCGTATAGAAATAGCATTTAGTTTTGAAGTAAACGTCGACGCTGTTATGGGCTGTTATCACTTATTGTTGTTGTTACCATCAGAAGAAGACAGATTCACCAATTTAAACCTTAACCTATTTTCATGAACTTAAGTAGTTATTTTTTTCATTTACTTGACAATCTGCGGGAGATACTCTTTTCAACAAAGTGAATGAAATGAGACCGTTCTGTAAAAAGAGCGTAAAATCACACATAAACTGTTTTAGGAGAGAATATGATATCTCGGAGTTGATAAGAGAATCCCTTAGAGTAGTAAAATTATACAAAGGTACTTTATAGATAGAGGCTTTTGAGAGTTTTTATCTCCGTGAACTCGGTGATTGCGAGCCGTTATCTGCCAAACGAGCTCGTAAATTTATCTAAGTGATAACGTATCATCGTAAACGCGAGAAACACCTGAGCTTTGGGCGCGGCAGCCGCGCAAAGCGCTTAAAGCTTATCTATAATATGTGCATGATAACAGTTACGTACTTTACGTACATTAACAGTTATTTTGGAGTTATAATTTAGGTGACTAATTAATAGAAGAGAAAGCCAAGTGGTTTTTTTTTTCATAATGGAGAGAAAGCAGAACATTCAGTTCATTCCACAACATAGACCTAACTCTTACTGATGGTAGGGTTTCCGTTGCCGAATACCTTCTAGGTAGGTTTCATCCCAGCGCCTATTGCAGCTGACAAACATTACTGAGCTCCGGTTCGAAAGTTAGCTTAACTAGTCAAGTTACACATTAGTAAGCACAATATGGTGGAGTGTATATCCTTATTGGCGCTACGTTGTTATGGACAGGTGTTTCACTTACCATCTGGTAAATGTCTCGCTCGTCTAGTCGCTTAATAAAATTGAAAAAAAGAAAGGTGCTAGTCTAGATGTTCCTACAACTTCACATTACTAATTTCGTTGCCTTGCTTTTCTTTGATAGTTAGATGGTATACCTTGTTAGAAAGATTGATGGCCGATGGAACGGTTAGGTACTAGAGTGATAGCCAAATACCGGTAAACTTAGCGCTGACAGACATCTTTAAAGGTGAACCGACTACCTGGTTACAATGGCAGAAAACTACTGGACGCGGTAGTACAGAACCAATTGGAGCGGAGATCTTTTAAGATCTTCGAGAGGTGTACTTTCAGCAGCGAGCGTCTATCGTCTGTTGATGAGAATGATGATGACTTCGGTATAGAGGTTTAAGAATCGTTATTTCTCACAAGAATATGTACAATTGATTTATGCGAGATAATAAGCAATAGATTAAGCTAAAATTATGAGCGTACAAAGAAACAAGAAAGAAAAACTTAATACATAGAACAACTGACACTACAATCGGCCAAAGGAAGGTAGTCCGCGGTACTCGTCAGTTAGTAGTTAGTATTCAAAATCATATTTGCAGAATACTTTTTGTACAAGATTTTTTACGGCAACTGACACTTTATCAACAGTATTTGCATAGAAGATATAATATAGTAAATAGTCGACGAATAAATTGATAAACGAACCGACAGACAATTAAGGTCAAATAATATTTGTGCCCAATTGTATCTGTCGTTAAAATTTGTAGGGATTCATTACTATTATATTAGCAATGAGTAAGTGAAGTCGATAAGGAATAATGATTTTATTACAAGGCAGAGAGGAGACGCGAATATAATGTTTTAGTTGAGATGTTTACACGTCACCATATTTCACTCATCCCAATGAGACATAAACACTAGCTCTTATAATAAGAAAACTATAAATAAATCACCGCTTGACCCGATAAAACACATCACGACTTAATCTAAACTTTTTTTAAAGCTTTTTTTTATTCAATGAAACGACGAAACAAACGGATTGTTACCTTAATGTCTCGCTACACGAGTCTGCAACAATTTGTCATTAGTTAGGATGATATACACTGCATCGCATTGTGCTGGTCGCTTTGAGATATAAGATGTCAGTTAAGTCTCGCTATCTCAGTAAATTCTCTACGCAACGACCTTCAAACCGTAACACAATATTTGCAAACTATTGTTTAGCCACGGAAATAGTAGCAGCGATGGAACCTAGAGTCTTTCACAACAGAGACCTATCACCACCGGTACACATTCATTATATAGTTTAACCTGATTTTAGTATATTTCAATAGATACTACATCGCCTAATAAAAATTGACAATAGTAGTAAACTTACTACTACCTATAAATAAAACAATATATTACTAATAACTGGTAGTAGGTCTCTGTTGCCAGAGACCGTTTAGGTAGGTACCACCGCAGCGCTTATTTCTGCCGCTGAACAGTAGTGTGCAAACATTACTGTATTCCGGTTAAAAGAGCACTTTAGCTAGTGGGCTAAACATATGTCTCAAGGCGACGAGCACAATGTGATGCAGTGTATATCATTCTAACTAGTAGCATGTTGTTACGGGCCGGCGTATCACTTACCATTTGAATGTCGCACTCGTTTGAATGCTTCATTGAATAAAAAAAAATTATACGACCAAGGATTATGTATGTTCTAAGATACGAGCAAATCCTTACTCGATTACACAGTTTCGCCATGACGTCCAACGTACGCTTAACTGAAAGGTATCGGTAATAGTTTAAAGAAAAAAGCGCTCAGACGTCTACCCGACCGGAATCTGGTTAACAAACCAAACATGATGCAATTACGGCAAGAAGGCGGGCTGCACTTCTCGCCGTTTGAACAGTCCTTCAAATATTTACACGACGCTCTGCCGATAGGTATACGCCGGTCGGACCTCGCCCACGTTTGATATCTTTTACGTTAAATCATTCAAATGTTTCTTTATTACAGTTAACATCTCTTTTTCGGCTTCATTTTAGTTCCTGCAGCTTAATTTTTTTTATAATACAACGAAACAAGCCGGACATTCACCTGATGGTAAGTGATACGCCGGCCAGTAAAAATATTGCGCTAGTTAGTATGTTATATATATTGCGCTCGATCGTCTTGGAGAACTTCGAGGGAAAGTTATGTCCAGCAGCGGACGTCTACAGGTTGATGATGATGAAACTACACCTATCTTTTTCATAAGGTCATTCCTCAAAATCAGGTTTGTAGTCAAATAATGATTAGATTATAAATTGAGCAACATTTTAGTCATTTTCGAATTTTAGATTTACTAGTTTTTAGTTACTTTTTTGGGAAAATCTTAACAATCTTCTAGGTGGATTTCCACTAGACGATCATAATAATCGGATAGGAGTAAAATCAGTGGTCGTATACAAAAACGCAAAAGCAACAAATCGATGTGAGAACCTCTTGTTTGACGTCGGTTAAAAATCTAGCCGAAGATTGCAAGCGGTTTCGTCATATAAAAAACCCCAGTGATTTAATGATGTATAATTAAAGAGTGTTTTCATCTTAGCCATTCGCGTTTATTCATCATTTAAAACCTATTAGTTTTTATGGTTCACAGAAGCCTCAGCGTTTGCATTAACCTGTTTACTAGTATCTGGAAAAATGGTTAGCGACCTTGCGAACCGGTTTTTTTTTTATAATAATCGAATATCCTTCGCGTAATATTTTTACAGAATAGATTAACAATCGTATGACGGGGAATATTGAGATATATGCATATTTGTTAATTTATTGTTTGGCAATTAAAATTATTTCTGATTTTTTTTTATTTTACGAAGTGATGATACGAAAGGGACATTCACCTATGTCCTACGTCTGTCCATAACAACATGGCGCTAGTTAGGATGATACACACAACACCATATTGCACTCGTCGCCTAGAGACATAAGATGTAAAGTCTGGTTACCCCTGTAAATTCAGTAGCTACAGCGCCCTTTAAACCCAAACACAGTAATGCTTGCGCACTGCTGTATGGCGACATCAATAGACGCTGCGGTAGTATCTATCTAGACCGTCTCCGGCAACAGAGACCTATCACCAGTGAATCCACTGGAATTGTGGTTAGACTTTTTAGAAGCTGTCATCGTGCTATTTGCCACTCTGCTTCTCCTGCTGTATTCGGGTTATTACCTTAAACGAGTCGGAGTATTCTGAGCTCACTATATCATTATGGTTAGCCTAATGTCGATAAAAAAAAAACTATCGCACATGAATGTAACGTAAATAAATACTGGTACTAGTGATAGCTTTCTATTGCCGGAGATCGTCTAGGTAGGCCTATATCACCCGACAAACAGTACTGTGCAAACATTACTGTATTCCGGTTTGAAGGGTGCAGAAGCTAGTGTAATTACTAGCGTAAGGACGTTCAACATCTTGTATCTCAAGCGACGAGCGCAATATAGCGCTGTGGATACCATCCTCACTAGCGCCACGTTGTTATGGTGAACGTCTGGCTAGTCCTGTCGCTTAATTACATAAAAAAAAATTATCATTAACCATTATTTCATTCGAATACAAAGATATTTCTAATTTAGTTTGTCCTAGGCTCGACCTTAAACTGTCTGCGAGCTTGACTCTGTCTGCGAAGTTCAAGTTCAAACTAAAAATGTAAACGTCTAGATTTACAATTCTAGATATTTGATAGAATTATACTTGACACTTTGATAATTAATATTTTTTTGTTTTACAATTTCGTTGATCGTAGAAATAATGATAATATTAATTATTAAGGGTACATTAATTAGCTACAACTCTTCAGAGAAGTATGTTGATAGGTAAATAAATAGTATATTAAAACCTTACATATTATGTGTCTAGTGCATGGTGGTAACGGTTTTTCGAAAACGCCTAGCTGCTACCATTTTCTCATATTGTAAATCTACCCTCATAACAGCATTACTGTTCCGGCAATCAACATACGAGACGCAAAGTATTCAGGGCGCGCACGCTTCACCATCCACGGCTTCATCGGCACTTAATACAGTGTGAAATTGAGGTCAAGTGTTAACCCATGGAAGATAAAATCTTGGATATAATATACTTGTTAGTTTTATTACTGTGTTTGAGTTATTTTAAAAGTCTTTTAACAAACACATAATACTGTGTCATTATTTTTCTGAAATAATGAATAGTTAATGAGACGTGTAAAATTATTACGTATTTCACTTGTGTTTAGTGCGCAGTAATATATTTACACTTCAAGTATTTTATTCTCTTTCTATCTTCAACACCGTGTTCCAATAAAACGGGAAGTTGTGTAATCCAATTTTCAATGGCGTTACTTGCTTGTTTCCGCTCCATTTTTTAAGAATCAGTTAGCGAACTGCGTGTGGGATTTTTTTTTATTTGATGAAGCGAGCAAAAAGTTCACGTGACGGTAAGTTAGATAAGATGCTAGTTAGGATGATATACACTGCATCACATTGCGCTCGTCGCCTTAAGATATGACGTTAAGTCCTAGTCATTAGCCCACCAATTACACTAGTTACAGCGCTCTTCAAAGAGGAACACAGTAATTTTTACATACTGCTGTTTGTCGGGTGCAATAGGAGCGACGATGATGCCTACCTAAACGGTCTGACCCACCACCAGTAAATACATTTGTTTGTATATAACTCTTAAATTATTTAAATCTTATGTAAGAAAAAAATTGACGTTTATTCATTGTTCAATAGTCTTGCTAGTTCCAGCCCCGTAGTCTCGGGCTATTAAGATTAGGACTAAGGTAACCTCTGCTTGTCGTAGAAGGCGACGAACTCGGGGTGAACGATAAAGATGAGATGGTGACGTATTTATCGGAGCGAAATGAAGGTACTGAGGAGTGTTACGACCCTGTCTGTGACGTGCTAAGTGTAGTACGAAAGGGCACCGATGCTTTTCACAGAACTCATATCCCCCGCAACGCACTAGGGATAACCACTGAGGAATTTTAGAGGATATAAATGGTATCTTTACATTTCCTCCCCGATAACAAAAAAAGTCATGTTAGCTCATGATCCATATAAAAGGCCCACAAAACGTTTGTCCACTTCAAAACAAGAAGATCCATTTAAAAGTTTAAAGCCTGATTAAAAAGGAGGGTGTCGTAAGTTTAACGTAAGTACCTACATTCCAGCTTCAGGAATGGGTATATTAAAATTTTACTTAAATAAAACTCGTACTAATATGAGATTTTCTTACTTGTTAATAATTGAGTTGTCTTAATTTTTGTTTCTTTATCGGTTAAGTTACTTGTGAGGTTATCGTTTGGTTTATCGCCATTTTAGCAAGTACAAATACTCCAACAAATGTATTCGTGGCGTGTTCTTTATCTTTTCTTTGTGAGCCAATTACAATTTCCTTACATTATGAATGTTTTGAACTCGTTAGAGAGATAACAAAAGGTCGCGTGTTTCGTATTTGGGTCAATTAATTGGTATCTAAAGGTCGCTTGCAATGAAATATTGTGCACAGATACGTCGACAAGTACTAATGTAAACTTTTTTATTACATGTACTTATTAATCGAGTAATATGTTACCGTTCGCAAGTGACACATTTGACTATAACAATGTGGGGGGTTAGTGAGGTTGTTTATATTGAATTAGTTGTTCCCCGCCCGTAAACCCTTAAGGTAATAAACTTTGTAAAATCCAATATTATCTGACCTCTAAATGGCAGAAGCTATATCTTTACCAAATTTTGAGTGTTTACGTTTGATAGGTTTGGAGATAACGTGATGACTCGTTGAATCTCTAGTTATCACCTGTATTATACATAGATAACTGTTTTACTTTTATGTCTTATTTATAAGTCTTCGAGGTGGAATACGACAGAGCACTGCCATTTTATATATATATATATATTTGTAAATAGTATCTATGATTCGTACATCGTTATACCATAATATAAAGATTCTTTCGCTGCGATTTGCCAAGACGGTTTTCGCCAAAACCGATATCATCATCATTAGTAAACGTCACAGTTTACATTAAAAATATTCAAAGTACTTTTTCTTTGCTAATTACTTCTTAATCTAATAAAATATTTTCTTTTATCCCGCTTTCTACTTAATCGCAGGCTACTTTCCCTTTCATAGAATTGAAATATACGAAAGATTTTATTCAGAAAAGGCTTTTTACTAAGTAAACGTTTTCCCTCTGAGAAACTGTTCTCGGAAACATCTCTAAGAATTCAATTTATCGAGACTTATTATTCTACGACCGTTGTAAATTGCTTTCCTCGAGAGCCCTTTTTAAAAATAACCTGCGGCGAAACATCTAGATGTTAGTTTCAAATATAAAAATAACATTTTAGCAAACCCATTTCATTAGGTAATATTCCATTGATAGAAATTGTAAAACTTTATACTACTACATGTTAAAATGGTCAAAATTAGACCATATTTTTTAATGTGTTGTAATGGTAAATAATAAAATAGCATGAGTTTACTCATACAACAGTGTAAATTCGTATTTATAATATTTGGAAATATCCAAATCCATATATATATATATTCAAATATTCATTGGTTCATCTCCAAAACTATTAGATGTAAACACTCATATTTTGGTAAAGATATTGTTTTTCCATTTAGAGGTCAACTAAAAGTGGATTTTACATAATTCATTCCCCAAAAGGGATTTGCGGGGGTGTTACAGCGAGCAAGGCGGGTGAGAAACTAGAAGAAGAGAGAGAGAAAAAAAAAGTTAATATATAAATGGTGTAAATAGTAAGATAAAAAAAACAAAGCTCTGAACAATAACATCAGGGAGAAATAAAATAAAAGTAAAAAAAAAAGTTTCATCTCAACATATTATAGCGTTTAAGATATGAGTATATCTTCTAATAAGTCACATGTGTATAAACATTTTAATAAAATGAATACCAACGACTCATTAGTATGAGCGGATGTTCTCAAATAAAATTGTCTAAGTCAACCAAGCTAAGGCACATGAAAGGCAAAATAACTGGACCAGTCCGTAAATGAAATTGGTCGGGAGGACCAACATATTTTAATATTTTACACTCCTCTTCCCTATGAAATTTAGCTATACTAAAACTGAAATAATCTACCGCCAATATATACTTAGAAAGATATACAAAGGTTTACCTTTACTTATTAATATATTAGTTTTAAGTACGTCAGATATTATTTCCTATAAGAAAATCATCAAAGATTCTTAATGTAGGATTTTTATAATGATGGCTTAATATTGATATAACTTATTGTGTTTCCTTGTCTTGGTATGTAATTATGTTGATACTACTAATAATTATAATAAAATAATATTAAACGGATGGCAATGATTTATCTCTACTATTTCTTAACAAGATCATAATTAAAAAATTAATTACTTAGAAAAGCAGCAAAGAAACCTGTCCGCGATACAATTAATCTCGTTCGTTGCACGTGAGGCCGTTGCGATCGGTCCGGGCACAAGGTCGGGACCTCTCTCACGTCTTTGTATCAAGTGTTATAGCGAAATGCTTAACCAATGCTCATACAAATAAGCTCCAAGCTTACTATCTTTCAATTTTAGTATCCGCGATATAAAGTTTAAAAAAAAATTACTTACTTCTGATTGTAGATAGATGATAAAAGATAGCAGTCGAACGGCTAGCGTATGACGCATTTCCTTTTAAACTGTGGTGCTTGTAACATGTCAGTTTAAACTCGATGTTTTCAATTACCGGAAGTGCTAGTTGAGTGTGGATCGAACCTACGCTTCCTCAAGTTAGTGTGAAGTTCCATCGCATTTACTACTAAACTAACAATGAGTAGCGACAGTAGTCTAGAGAACTAGACTACCAAGTGCATTGTAAATCTTTCAACAATTTTTAATCATCCAAGGAATATCTTAGCCATCACACTTATCGAGGATTTGATAAACTTAGCTCAGCTCATCTTATTAGAATTATTAACTCTCGCTTCTAGGTGTACACATAATATTAATTTTTATCCGACTAGAACATAATTTAAGATTTTAAATTGGTTGTGATTTATCTATGTATTTATCCGTTTTACTACCTCGTTCATCGCCACATACAATATAAAATTCTTCATTCCTACTCCCATCCAATACTCTCACATCTTTTTCCTCTCCTCTTTTAAAAACTTATGTACATACACATGTAGGTGTATATTTCCATTTATATGTACATATATTTATCTTTAATATTTTTTGAGATCCGAGCCCGATGATGCTGTAAAAGTTAAGATGACTAACAGCACAAACATCGTTATAAAAAAAAAATAAGGAGTACCTCTTATTGTGTATAAGAATAATTTAACATTGTAATGAAACGGATAAGTTTATTATTCTGTGACTAATAATGTGATAATGCGTTTTAGTCATCAGTTACATCATATAATGGAGTTTTCATAACCGGTTTGAGATATGTAAATACTTGGAAATTGTTTTCGTGTCCAGCTATATTTAACCAAGCGGTGTTGGATCAGTCATAATGGAAAAAAACAATCATTTATTGATACTGTAATACTATGTACCTTATGTACCTTGCCATCAAAAATAGATGTGACCTAAGCATGAACTTGAAGTTAGAAAATCATATTATCAGTGTAGTAGTCGCATGGTAGTCGAATGTCCCTACGAAAAAATGTAAGTGTCATAATTAGATTATTGATCTTGATCCGATCTTGATTTGCGATATCCACCAGACACGCAGTTCACTAAAAATATCAAGTTTATTACTGGAACAGAAACAACGGCAGAAGAGACGTACGCCCAGCAATGGACGATCATCGGTTGAGATGCCTCTTTAAACGACGACGATA
This sequence comes from Troides aeacus, assembly GCA_033220335.2. NCBI lineage: Eukaryota > Metazoa > Arthropoda > Insecta > Lepidoptera > Papilionidae > Troides > Troides aeacus. The sequence continues at coordinate 2,251,398 of CM067275.1, read as the reverse complement.
AAGGCTTAATGATAAAAAAGAGACAACAGAAAAAGGATTTAAAGTGATAAACATTGGGTATGAGGCCCACGAACCTAAAGACCTTTTTAGTCGCCTTTTAGGGCAGGCAAGGCTTACCTTAGTCCTATTATTAATAGCCTGATACTACAGAGGTAGGCTGAGGATCTGTCAGCTATTTTATATTTTAACTTACTAGACACAAGAAGACGTACATTAATGTTAGTAATATTATAAACACTACTTGTTTTACTTTCAGGTCTTAAACTCACAGAATTAAAGTAGAAGCGAATCACTTTGGAGTAAAAAAAAATACCAACTTCGGTTTTGTAACTGTCTACATGAATTGCGTTTAAAATCATGAATAAAATGGGTTACCTCCATACATGGTGGTGTTGCTGCGGTGCTGGTCGATTTGAAAGTAAATTTTTGATGAGCCGCATAAACTAGCGAAACCTATGTGGATATTCTCATGCTTGAAAAAATATACAATTTATATATTTGCTACTATGTAAGCATTGATATAAATAATTCAACAGAGGGTATTCTTTACATTTTCCACGTTCAGTATACATACAATAGGTTTTTTTAATATGTAATTTCAACGATTCAATTCAATCGGATAATGACGAATTTTTTATTTATAAACGATTTGTTCATCGCAAGATAATCTTAATGATTCGTATAACAAAGATCGATGATATGTTTCACTGGATTAGTATGCAGATGGGACAGGAAGGTTTTATAGAAGACAAGTAATTGGAAGTGTAAGGAAACGCTTGTAGCAGGTAGCATCAAATCGATTGAGAGAGAAATCGATTATAGGCCTAAGTCAAAGACAAGTTCAATCTGATGATGATGATGATAATTATTATTTCATAATAAATACTTTTAGCTTTAGAGTTTCATCTTATAATTAAACTAGCTATAGTGTTTTTGTCCCGTAAGCAAGAATTTTTACTTACTGCAATATAATCAAATACTATTATATAAACATGCTGGTAGAATATACGATATATTTGTTAATAAACGTTATTACTATATTTATTTTAAATATTAGAGTTTTTACAAAAACATATTTGCCCACAAAAACATAGCCATTGTTAAGATTTTATATACAACACCCACCCACATTATATTATACTCGTCTTGAGACATAAGATGTTAGGTCTCCTTTAAACCCTAATACAGTAATATTTGCACACTATTTTTACCTACGTAATCGGTCTCCGGCAATAGACCTCTGACATCAGCATTACAAGCTAACTTAATTTTATAATTAACACAGTACAGATTTGTCGGCATATGTATTAAGACGCTACTGTTTTACTAGAATCGCGTAAAGGACAAACAGCAAAGTTCTCATGTTCTAAGTAGAAACATGAATAAAAAAAAAAGCTAAAATCGCCGCTATGAAAGCAAATAGAGGAGATGAGAGCTAGAGTAATGCTTTTTTCCACCGTCAAGCGTTAAAATTGTTACGTCAACAGAGCACCGGCTCGAAGCGAACGTACGGTCACGCGGAAAAGCATTTCTTTAGAGCAGTTTTTGAAGTCGTCCAAGTGGAGAGTAATTGTTATAGTGGTGGAGGTGGTGAGTAAATTTGTGACCACTATAATCATAACGAAACGTACGCCCCTTTGTTTGTAACTCTTATTCAGGATTAAACATCACTGTGCGTGATGTTTAAAAAAGCTCCGGAAATCTCGGAAGTTGTTTTGTGTACACAAACAGTCTAAAATTAAAACGATGCTAGGTAAGAAAAAATTATATTTTTTATACTGTAGTATAATTCAAAATCCTCGTTGAATATTGTAATCGTAAGGCAGTTGTAGGTGTAACACCGCAGCATACGAAAACACTAATGACGATAACAACTTACATGTAGTATCTTCATTACGTAGATCTATTTCATTACATAATTACGGGCAAACCAAATTCAATTTATCCAATCAGGTAACTTAGTAGTTTTAAATACGACGAAGCGACGAGCGAAGGGTTCACTTGATAGTAAGTGATACGCCTCCCAATTACTGATATACACATCGCTTTGCGATTTAAGATGTCTTTTTAATCCAGTAATTTCACTGGCTACGTTTATTTAACACAGAAGACAATCATGTCTGCACACTTCCGAGAAACAGCAGCTTCGGTGGTACCTACCTAATCGATCTTCGGCAACAGAGACCTAACAGTAATAATAATATAGTGTAAGTTTCGAGGTTATCTGTCCGTCAGTATTTGAAGACAAAAAACCTTCGCCCGTTGTCCGAACATTTCGTACGTAGATTGGATCGTGACGAGACGCTGCGGGGTCAATATCCTCGGAGACTGCCTACCGGCGGATAGTGACTTTGTCAAGTAATCAGCAATCGTTGAAGTATATTACTAATTTCAGTTTTTTAACTGATGATCTAAAATAAATTAAATTCGTTCAAACTTTAGCTACCTATTTGATTGTAAACATAATCTATTTACCTTCACATAATTCCCTTTCATGAGCCCATATTCTATTCTATGAACTAAAACCCATTCATCTGTCGTCTAAAGGAGAAGCTTTCAGCAGTAATACCTTTACGAGTATACTCCCAAAATATAGTTTGTTACGTTCAATGTGGTTTTTTTTTTATATTTTTTGTGCACTGAAAACATAATTCTGTTTAGGTGTCACTTATAAAATAGTAAAATAAATATGGATCTATACATATATATGGATCTATATATATTATATACTTTTTTGTCTGTAAGAGTAAAAATGTCATTTTTCACCATTTCAGTAATCTTTATGAATGTCAACTTTTTTGTTTCTCTCGCAGATATAGAAATATATTTTATATTAATTTCAGTATTATTACCAATGTTTCAGTACAAGAGAGTAACAATTACTAAATAGGTACAGTATATTAAATCATATTGCGTGCAAAAGAAAGTGACATGCTCATGTAATGATTATGAAATTTATTACCAATTGTTAATAATTTTGTGACTTTCTTTCGTAACTGCATATATTTTATACGCTTTCAATTCCAAATATGTTCAATGTAACCATTACGAGTAATGATTACTTCAGCGCCCACAAAAACTTACATTACTTAATATTAATTGATACATATATAAAATCACAATAATATCGGCTGGCGATGGCGGTGATGATATGTGTTATGATGAGAGATTTATTAAACATACTATATATATTTTTGTTATTCATGATAGTATATGATACGCGTGCCCATAATAAAGTAGCGCTTGTTAGGATATGTACGGCAACCATATTGCGCTCGTCGCCTTGATAAATAAGACGTTAAATATTTTTACCCCGATAATTTCACTAGTTACACTGTCTTTCAAATCAGAGCACAGTAATGTTTGCACATTATTGTTTGGCGGGAGGAATGGGGGGCTGCGGTGATACCTACTTATATGGTCTCCGGAAACACAGACCTTACCACCGGTACAACAGAGATAACAGATCAATATAATATCAGTAAATATTTTAAACGTTATATACAATTCAATATTTCAGTCATGTTTAATGTTATTTCCTGAGTTACTTTAATAAAATGTAATTGATTATTGTGTAGACTGATGTAATATTCAGTCATTCCTAACGCTTCGTAAGCTTTATCATATTTGCGAGGAATTTCAGCTTTGTTCTTGTAAACAATGCTAAAGCGAATTCTATATTGTTATCATTTACAAATTGATGGAGCAGATGAATAGTAATGTAATACATTGTAGAAATTTTTGTGAACGCGTAACTTGCATAGGCGAACGGTTGTAACATTCAAAAAAAGGTGCTATTGTTTCGCAACGAAACGATAATTTATTAGTCCAACATTCCCACCCGCTGGTACAGAGTACACGCGTGGGCGGACACGGCTCTCGCTACAGGAAGTACACCGTCCTACAAACTTTATTAAGAAACCGCATAAACATCTTGTGCGTGCGTGGACGTGCGTCTCATAAAATAGTTACATCAAAGCATATAACCTTCTGGTTGTAGATCTCTGTTGGTGGATACCAAATAGATACCACCGCAACTCTTATTTCTAATGTCAAACATCATTGCGAAAACAATAAAAAAACAAAAAAAATAAGAAGTGTTCCGGTTTGAAATACATTAGACCGAGTGCAATTACTGGTACTTAATATCTCATTGCGTCGATCGCAATGTCTTGCTATAACTCATCTTAACTAACGTCATGTTATTATGGGCAGGCGTATCACTTACCATCAGATGTACATCACTTTGTCATCACGATGTCGAAGAAAAAAGTTTATTACATCCGGAACACAGCAATACTATTATAGCGGCACATTTGCAATATAAGGGGGGCAGTTAAATAAACTCCTAAACATGATACCTGAATCATATCAGAGACTTCTTTGTGCTTGCCATGTGCTTATAAACTACCATGTTCTAGCGGAAAAGGTGTTGTTCCAGGTAAAATTACTGGAGTAAGGAAAAAGTGGAGGAAGCGAGAGAGGTGTGCCTGGATCGTAACAAGTGTAGAGAGGTGGTCTCTGCCTATCCCACTGGGAACGACGAGTGATATGTATGTGTGTATGTAAGGAGATAGAATATTACATACCTCAATACGACGAGCGATATATAACGTTGTGTAGACATCTTAATTAGCATCACATCATTGTGGATTACCTGTATTGATTACCAAAAGGCAAAACGTTCAGCATGTCTTCTAGTGTGACGTCGAGCTTTTGACTTAGTTATGTATAAAAACAATATTTTTCTACATTCCTTAAGCACACTTAGTATCCGAATGGTGAACTTGTTAAGTGTATACTTATTCTCTTTAGAAATAAAGTCTTTATTAATATTTCAGCCCATTGATATTCACAATGGAATATAAGCTTTTATAGGAACGGAGGAATTGTTTTACTTGGCATGCCGATTGGCAAGTACGCTAGTAAAGGTCACAAATAAAGCTAAGCTACTTTATTTCATCTATAAGAGGATGTGATCATCATCCGACATGCAGTAATACGTAGTTAGATAGGTGATTCTAAGGTATGCATTAGTTATATATTGGCACCAGTAGAGCACATTAAACGCAATAAGGGAAACGGTAGTAATTTTTCCGAATCGCACATTAAACTGTGAGACAGATTGAAACCATGGTTTTATTGCATAATTACGGTTTAAAGTAACTGTAAATAAATAACTAAAGCGAGTTATTACTTACTCTAAGATATTTCATAACTGTGAGAATGTTACCCAGGGCCTCCGATTACTGATAAATACATTTAATTTTCGCGGTCAAGGTAGCGCCGCTTTCGTATTTTGATTACTGAAATAAACCCCCACCAACACCAACATTCACACTAATGGAGGTGGTAGTAGCTACGTAACTGATGTTGGCGTGTTTTATTACATTACAAGAATATGGTTGATAGAATTTTAACGGATCTATTTAAGATATAATTTGTTATCGACATTCTTAAAAATTTGATGTTTTTTTTAAACGTATTATAAAAACAATTTACTAACTATATCTTAAATATGATTATATTGTACATACCAAAAGCAATAAATTCAAGTAATTTTGATATGTCTGCATATAACGATATTAGGCTAGTGAGGATGTGTATAAATACAGCACCCCTAAGTCTCGTTATCTCAACAATTTCACCAATAGCAGCAGTGACACAGCACTCTTCAATTGTTATAATGTTTATACACTACGTTGTAAAACGAAACACAGGATCAGAGGTGATATATATATATATATATATATCAATCTGCTCGATCCATCTTTTTCTACGAAGCGGCGAGACGTTCACCCGATAGTAAATCATACGCCTGTATATAAATTAATAAATAAATAAGTCTGTCCATTACAATGTAACACTATATAGAATGATATATACTAAACCACTCGTCTCCACGTCCATTCGTCGCCGTGAGACAGGTCTCATTACCCCAGTAATTTCAGTAGCTACAACACCCTTCAAAATGGAACGTAGTGTTGGCACACTAGTTTGTTTAGCCGGCAGGTATAGGCGCTGCGGTAACTTTCTTAAAAGGTCTCAGACAACAGACACCACCAGTATCCATCGCGTCGTTAAATAAAAAAATCGGTTATGATCGCTTTCTTTAGGTCTGAAAATAGGAAGCATCAAGGGAAACTTAAAATTTAACGAACCACAAAAAAGGTCTTCAGCGATTATGCTGCGAGTACTAAATCTAAACAATTTGATTCAATAACAGATTTATCTTAATTTCCATCTCTTTGCTACAGCTCCATGAACAATAGACTGTGTTTAGGTGAAGATTAAATACGTCCTACTATATTATGGTTATCTTTATGATGAACGCCATTTTAGATTGTCTTTGGATAAACGCTAGAAATGGACCGTTCAGTTTATTCTAGCTAAGGATTTATTTTGAACGTGATTCATCAATCACAGTGAAATGGTTCAGATGTAACCGTAAAACTGGTGATTAGGATGTTTACTCAACAATATTATAATAGTCTAGTAATTTTATTGTTAAGCGTCTTTAAAATTGGAATACAGTAATGTTCCCGTACACGAGAATGCCTGTTCGACAGCAGAAATAGGCATTGCTATGGCACTCACATATCCAGTTTCTGACAACAAAAGACTACAAGATCCTGGTTCAGAATTTGTTTGGTTCAATAACTATTATATACACACCCTACCGTCTTTCTCATATTCATCAGGTATATTATTCGATGTATATATATCGCGAAGGGATCTCAAAGGAAGGGTCTATTGTCTAATAAAATGATCCAATTTAAAGCTCGTTTGTTCACTTCTTATCGCGACTGTAATAGGAAAAGACAATTGTTGACACAGAGGTCCTGGGTTTGATTCTAAGACCACATATTGTAGAGTTCGGTAGTTGATGAGGTTTTTTCTTACCAACCGGATACTAAAAGTGTCTATCTATTAAAATGTTTAAAAAAGATCTATAAAAAAACCACAATATACTATTTATTCGCCGCAATGCGAGCAACCTAGTTCACGAACTCTCATTAAAGTTATATCTAACTATAGGGTTGAAAAAGCTAAAAAATAAGCACTTTAATAATCATCAATCTTAAACCGGTAGTAGGAATTACATGGTATTATAATGACTTTTTTATCATCTTATTATCACTTTTTCTATTCTACAAAGCCAAGATGAGCAAGATGATCATCTGATAGTAAGTGATACACCTGCTCATAACAACTTGATGCCAGTTAATATAACATACTCTGCATCACATTATAGCTATTGATATGAGGGATAAGTTATCGAGTCTCGTTACCGCAGTAATTTCACTAGCTACAACATTCTTCAAACCAGAAGACAGTAATTAATGCATAGTACTGTGTCAGCAGGAATAGTAGCTGCGGTGTTATTTACCTAGACGGTCCTGGAGACCTACCACCAGTATATTGTTGCCGTAACAGCTACGTTCCTGCTGTCAACATACTCATAAGACCAAGAGTTATGCGAGCACCCTTCACCATCCATGGCCTCGTTGTTAAATCGAGACCAAGTAGTAGACCATTGTAGATAAAAAATAGTATTCATGTGCCCTTCGATTTTATCACATGTCATGGTATCAAATTGAGCTTTATTTTAAACGTGTAAAGTTTGTATATCGTTGGCATTGATTCCGGTCAGCCATGTTGCGTGAATCTAATGTATTCCGGTTTTTACAAGGCTGTCCCGTTTTTTGTAATGATTTGTTGTATGATTTCTTGTACGTTATTAGTTCCTTTTGCACATTAGTTTTTGTTTTATCAGTCACGCTTGTATTAAAAAAAATTCTTTATCATCATAACTTTGTCTTCACGATGGAGTTTAACTACAGTTTTTATTTATTGTTTTTCTATTAAAACGTATTATTTTTTGTGCATAAAAAAGTAATCATTTCTGTTGTGATTAATAAGTCCGAGAGTGACACTATAATTTTTGTTTAACAACCACACGAAAGGGACGTGATGATAAGTGATACGCCTGTCCTCCACAACAACCTGGCGCTGGTTAAGATGATATTTACAGCACCACAATGAGCACGTCGCCTTGTAATGTATGTTAACTCTTGATACCTCAGTAATTTTACTAGGAATAGCGCCGTTCAAGTCGGAGCGCCGTTCAAGTCGGAACACAGTAATGTTTGGTTGCGGAAATATGCGTTCCGGTGGTCCTACCTAGACGGGCTCCGACAACAAAAACCTACCACCAGTTTAAGTACGTATAACCGATTCGACATTGTGAAGGGCAAACATCGCGTGCGGTTCAGCTGATCAACTGCAATCCAGTCCGTTTGTCACGCTAATGCGATGCTAATAAACGGTTCTGGGAGTTGTGTTACATGTCCGTAGCTGTCCAGCTCGCCGGGACAGTCGCCGATGGAAGTGGAACGCGATTATGAAGGGAGCTGGAGATTAATGTTTAACTCGGACCGCATTTTGCGGTTTGACAGGTAAAATGGCGTACGGTTACCGATCATTAACGGGCAACAAGAGATTTCATTTTCAAACTATTGCAATAACGGTTGATGTTTGAATAACGCGGTTTGGTGAGAGCTGATGCTGTTGTGGACAACTGTGCTTTTTATGTCTGCTGCCATGAGTAGTATGGCAACAACTAACTCTTCATTTATGTCTTACAAAATTTAGTTAGTTATTTAGTTTCTAACAGTTATGTTTAATAATAAAAATGCAATATTTTTCATATCAAGATTCAGCCGTTCATCTCAATCTGTATCAAAAAGACCAAATTTTTGTAATAAACATTTTCGTCCCCAGTTTTAACTAAAGTATTTTTTAAAAAAAATACAAAGTCCAAAGAGAAAACATTTCATTTCACAAAGAAATAATATATGTACCATATAGACATCAGAAACAAGATATTACTGTTATTATAGTGGTTAGAAAACTATATTTTAGTACTTAGATAGTTCCTATTGGACGTGAAAATTATAATTACATGAATATTACATATGAAATTAAATTTAGACTTTATTAAGGCTATATATTTTAGTTTTACCGCTGTCGACGTCTGTACCTCGTGGCCTGGACGTACTACAACGGTTTTCGAGTATCGATTGCAAACACTTCCGTCGAAGGGTTTGTTTAACGGTGTTCTGATTTCGTATCATTAGGTTTACTAGATTTTAACTCCGTGTTAATGAGTGAAAGATTTACAGAAACGTACTTTCAGCCATAAAATTAAAGTAGGGCATAGATTTATTATTTAACTAGATTTACATTAACAAAAGCATTGGTATTAAGGATACAATTAGCAATGGAGGAAGAATAAAATAGATGTAAAAAGTGTACACGACTTTTATCCCCAGTTAGGGTGGCATCCAATAAAGTTACTGCGAAATAAAATTACTCCAATAAAAAAGGCTGTCAATGCTGTATTCCATAGGGATAAGAGATCACTAACTTAACAAAAAAATTACTTAAGTGAACATTAATGAAAGAAAAGTTTAACAGCACTATGTCAAATCAATAGATCAGGTTTTAAGCATTCTGGCAAAAGCATACGTATGAAGAATCATCTAAATTTCAAAACTTGTTTATTAATATGTTGTTAAAATATAGGATTCCACAAACTTCATTGCAGTTAAGAGTAAAATACAATATTTGTAACAAAATGACAATATAGCTATATGGATAAAACTTTCTAAAAAACTTTAAGATGAACTTAAATGTAACGAAGCCGATAGATGGACTAATGAGGGTAGTGTTAGAAAGTTTAAGAATAACCATAAATAATTTCACCTAAAAAACTCTATTTTCATTATATGAGATATATTTAGAAAAATAACTGTTTCGCTCCACACAAATGAATACGGTAACAGAAACATGGAACAATTACGCGGACATGATATAAGCGAATATAATTTAAGCGGATTTGTTAAGCTGATAACACAATCTATACAAGAAAAGTAAGATAACCGACACTGCATTCCTACTAGAGAAGTTATCGAATATCGATATTGAATTGTTTTATATGGTCATAAATAGATAATGAAGGAACGTAGCTGAAGCCCAAGGTAATGTGATTGTAGTATTTTATAGCTACTACACATCCAACAATCGTTTGACCAGTAATGTTAAAACTACCAATACGTGATAAAATTTCCCAATTCCCACTGGTGGGAACATTAAGGTAATATAACATTGAAAGAAATATTTAAATTGTGCCGATGTAATTACTTTATTAAATATGTAAAGATGTATATAGATTTCAAATTACTTTCCATGACACAGAGGTGGGTGATGTTAGGATATTCACAGTATGTTAATGAGCTCATCGTTTCGAGCCATAAATTGTTGTCTGCTGACATCGGTAATTGTTGTTACTGTAATTGAATACTCTGACTTATGAGTAGTATGCGAGATGTATTCTTTCTATTGCAACAATTTTCAGGCAATTTGCATACATACATATATATCACGCCTCGTTCCCAGTGGGGTAGACAGGACCACCTCTCTCGCTTCCTCCACTTTCATAAGCGTCTTCATGCATGCTCGTCGGTTGCGTGTGCTTTTGATCCGGCCTTTCTTTAGGACATCTCCGATTTGATCGGAATATGTCCGATCAAATCGGAGATGACGAAAGATGAAACACTTCAGGCAATTTGATAGAAACTAAACCGGAATTTCATAATAATAGTGCGAGTTTTCCAACTTTGAGCGGAACATTTTTTTTATTTGACTGGTCTATGTTATGCTTTACATCTTCAGATATCTAACAGTGAATATTTGTTGAAATTACTGGCGGTAACGAGACTTAACATAGGACTTCTAGGAGAGACATAATGTTTTGTTGTAGTACAGTCCTGACCAGCGCCACGGTTTTGTAGACGATAGTTTCACTCACTATTAGGTAATCGTCTTGTAAGTAATTATATGCATACTAAAAACCACTATTGTGTTTAATCATGTAGTTTAAGCTATAGCTTAATTAGTGTCATAATTTTTTTTTCTTCATTAAGTTCAGTCTGTGAATTGAGTGGTGGCCGAGTTGTGGATATACGCATGGCTCACATAAATTAACGGGGTCAACAAGCACTCGCTACGGGTCTGAAAGATTTTTTTATGAGTACATCATTAAAGTTATGTTTTGTATTTATTATCAAGTCCCATTGAAGTGTAGAAGAATCTTAAAAACTATACATATATTACGAAATGTTTTAAAATCTTTAGGTAAGCACAAAATTATAAGAATGAAAACTTAAATACAATGTTCTTGCCTAAGACTTGAAGTCGCGATAGCTCAATTTGTAAAGCAGTCGTAGGGCAAGTCTCGAACGGTGAGGGTTAGATCCTCACTGTATTTGAGCTTCCGGTGAAGAAATCAAAATGTTACAAAAACAACACATTATAGGATATATAACATATGTAGGATATATAACATCTACTAACTCACACTTGACCATCTTTTCTTGTGATGCTAAGAGTCCCAGTACTGGGAACATTAAGGAATCTGTTTTACTTATTTTATTAATTCACACTCGATAACTAATCGATTTTCATGTTAGTATTAACTACTTTAACCGTTTTAAAGGAGACGGAAATCGATTTTGAATTATAAAGATACGAACTTCCAATGATAAAGAAGTTAATTCGATAAAAAAAGTGTTTTTTTTTTTTTATATGATTATATATGTAACTATTATTATTAGAAACTATTTCCTACAAAAAAGGTCAATAGTATATATATTTTTTTTTATTCAATTAAGCAATGAGACGAGCGGGACGTTCACATAATGATAAGTGATACACCTACCCCTAACAAAGAGGCGTTAGTTAAGGTGATATACAGTGCACCACATTGCGCCCGTCGCCTTGAGATATTAGGTCAGTTCTTCAGTAATTACACTGGCGATAGCACCTTCCAATCCAGAACACAGTAGTTTCCACACTACTGTTTTGTTATCGTTACCTCTGTAATTTCACTAGCTACAGCGCCCTTCAAACCGGAACAGAGTAATGTTTGTCGGTAGAAAAAGGCAATGCTCCTAGCCAGACGGGCTCTGGCAATAGAGACCTACCACTAATAATCCTTTTCCTGTGTGAACCGAAGAGACCTAAATGTTTTTGTTCATAAATAGTTTTAGAACCTGAAACGATACATAATCTGGATCTCTTAGCGGAAATGACGAGGTCTACAGAATATTTCTACAGTGCTTATCTATTTGTGCTATAAGTTAGTTTAATAATTTCACTAGCTATAGTACTCTTTATACGAGAATAATCAACTTGTCATAATAACACTACCGGTTCTAGCAGAAACGTACTTTAGACAAAATTAGCTTAAACAGCAACGACGTGGTATCGTTTAAACCTAGTATCGATAACGTTATAAGAGTTACATAAATTATCGATGTCGAGGAAATATGCAGACATCATCAGATTAAATTTGTAACTTAATCGCACTTGGCCGCGTCCACTCAATGATGATAATAGCATGTAACACTTGGTAACAGTTATCTCTCGTTACACATATGCAAATTATAACTGTTTGCTATATTTTAACCAGAAAATTGCTTAAATTAAAATACTAACTGTTTTAAGGATATTTTATGAAATGTATACTTGTTTCCCTTAACGCATTATCACTTATCTTTATAATTATCTGCAAAGATATCATGTTGTGATATTGTTTTTATACATATATGTAATACGTGGGATTTTACTAGTAGTAGGTTTCTGTTGTTATTGTCCACAGCGTCTATTACTGCCGCCAAGTAGTAGTATGCAAACCATAACAGCCAACATACGTCCCCACTGCTGGGGCACAGGCCTACCCTCAATATGAAGGCGATTGGGCCATAATCACGACGCGGGGCCATTGCGGGTTGGAGACTTCACCATACACCTTAGAATAAATTATGTCATGTGCAGGTTTCCTCACGATGTTTTCACTACCATTTGTATTTCACTGTTGTTACTGAAGTTCACAAATGTACGTAACTTAAATATTAAAGTCATTAATACATGCAGAGATTCGAATCCGCGACCTTCGGAATGAAGGCCGCACACTCTAACCATTACACCAGCGAGTTACAGTTTTGCATTGCACAGTAATGTCCCGGTTTGAACGGCTCTGTAGCTAGTGTAAATACTGGGGTAACGAGTCTCGGCATGATATGTTATTCTTGTATTTGTGTTGTTATGAGCAGACGTATCATTTACCTCCAAGTATATGCCACGTTCAATTCAATAAAAAAATTCAAAGGAAAAACAGATTACTTGCTTTTAAAACCAGCTTCGATTACAATCTCTATACTAAACAAACAGATAGAGAACAGAAAAACCTTAAAAAATATATATATATTTTTTTTTTATATTGTCACGCCTTTTTCCCAGTAGGGGTAGGCAGAGGTGAATAAACCACCCACGTTTCGCCAGATGTGGTCAGATTAGGTCCCATGTAACAGGGGGCGAGCCTGTTGCCACTTTTATCGGGACCACCACACACACACACACAAAGATGATATCAGTGTGCGGGTTTCCTCACGATGTTTTCCTTCACCGTTTTTGTATCTCGCTGTTGTAACTAAAGTTCACAAATGTACATAACTTAAATATTAAGTCATTGGTACATGCCGAGGTTTGAACCCGCGACCGTCGGAATGAAAGCCGCACTCTCTAACCATTAGGCCAGCGAGCTACCAAAAATATTATCATTATGTTAAACAAAAACCAATTGTTTTAATAATTTTTATAATTATTGTTACATCGCTGAAACTGAAATAGGTGAGTATCTGGTCTATTGAACTCACTTCCTTAGGTCATATGTTCTCAAGAAGTTAATTAATAGCAGGTTTTAAAATGCGTAAGTAATTGTATTATAACAATATATTAAAATAACGTGACGGTAGTTAGGATAATATACACAGTACCTCATTCCGCTCTTCACCTAGAGACATGCTCATGCTGTTATGCTCCAGTAGTATCACTAGCTACAACGTTCTTCAAAGTAGAACACAGTAATGTCGGCACAGTACTGTTTAGCGACAGTATATGGCAACAGAGACCTAGAGACAGAGACCAACAATACGCCTAGTAGTCTGTTAGACTGTCGTACCCGGTATACGTCTTGAGGAGACGCAGCTTCGATCCTCAGTGAGCTTTAGTTTCAACGAACACACCTTGAGAACTTTTCAAAAAAATTTACATCTTTCGTTGATACGCGACATCTACCAACCCGTACTTAGCAAGCGTGATGAATAATAGCCTAGATTTTTTCTAGTCCCAGTTGTGGGAAAATTATGAAGGCTTATTTATATTCTTCTCTATAATCACATGTACTTAAGCAAAATTTCAATTTTGGTTTTAAAATATTTATGTATGGAAGAAAAGTTTAAGCTCTATAGGTTTTATGCTGTTAGTAGATATGGTGCTCGAATAAAACAAGTACACGGCAACACTAGCCGGGACAATGTAGTTCACGTGTCACGACCTAGATTTGCGGCAGCGGTGCAGATCAAACGCATCATATTTCAAAGGCGATACACAATTTCATTACATAACATAATCCACTTAGTTTGATATTGAACAGTAGTGTACAATACTTCATTTCCTGATGAGCGAAGGTTGTTTGTCATGGCGTCCAATTAAAGTATTATATCTATCAAGGGTGTTTACTGACGGTAGGACTCTGTTGCCGTCTAGATAGGTAACACTGCAGCGCCTATTTCTGCGGACAAAGATTACTATGTTCCGGTTTAAAGGGCGCCATAATTAATGAGATTACAGAGGAAAAGCGACCTAAGTCTTAAGGCGACGAGCATAATGTGGCGCAGTGTAGATCATTCTAACTAGCGCTACGTTGTTATGGGCGACTTTCCATCAGGTAAACGTTCCGCTCGTCTTCGTAGAACAAAAAAAAAAGTATTATCAATCAAGAGTAATGTTATAGTTTTTCAATAATAATAACAGAAGGACTGCAAAAAGTGTACTTTTAATAGCTGATGATGAAAATAAAAAACGCATATAACAAACACTAAGACATAATGACGTAACAATCTTTCAACTGCACTATCTAGCCTAGACTACTCAATTTTCACAGCACCTGAGATTCAGCTCTAGAACTAAAAAAATTACAAAATAGATAAATATATATGTATCTAACACAATTTCACAAGTGGCGAGGAGAGAAATAAAAGAGTATTGAATAGGGAAAGAATGAAGAGTTGGATAGTAATATAAGTGGATTAACTGGTCACGGATCTAGGTCTTCTAGTCCACTATGAGATGAGCTGTAAGAGTCAATATGACTCAAGCCCTTAAACTCTTCAGGAAACTGTACATAAGTGGCGATGAAAGGAGCAAGTTATAATGATGAATATTATAAGAAATATGTATATAAGAAGTATGTACTTCGATAAGAAGAAGCAAATTAAAGTTGAGAATAACAAAAACAAAGATTTAAATTGTAGCAGAGGTGTGTTTAGTTAAGCTTTTAACTTGTAATCCTTGTTAGTTAGAAATAGGACTGTAAATTCCTTTAAGGACAATCTCCTTTCGATACAGTACAAACACTATATGTTTTATTTAATACTTATTAACTTTGTCGAGGTCAAGTATAATGATACTTGTGCGTGAAATATTCCGTATATAAACTGTTCTGTCACGCAATATTCGACGAATCGATTTTGGTCACTCATGTGACCTTGAACGTATTTGTTCGACCAGGTAGGTAAATGTAACCACGTAGGCGCCGCGGACGGTATCTCGACGACGCCGCTCTCGTGAGGCCGGAGCTGCACCCAAATGCAGTTAAACTCCTTTTTTAGTAATCTGACTCAGTACAAGTCGCGGATTACTCGCTACAGTGGCACAATTTGTAGGAACTAACAGTGTTTTTAAAGCACTCACGCGGATTACGACGATTTTACTGTGGATAATTTAATTAAATGATATACACGATATTATCTCTATCTAATCTATAGATTTCCTTGGTTTTGGATTTGTCAATACAGATAATATTAAAAAATCCTCTGTTCCATATTCCTTGTTTTTAACTTGTATTTATTTCTTTTTAATTTATGGTACATACTTATAAGAAATATTTTCCTCGAAAAACAAGAATCAACAAAATCTGTTCTATTAGCTATCCGTAGACATACATTAAACAGGGAATCAAAGCATTTGTTATTTCTTTGGTTGAAAACAGAACCTTAAAAATAAACACAACCTTGCTTAACCACTGTTGAACTTAAAAATCTTTATATTCCTGTTTCCTATCTAAAAATAACATTTAACCCTAATTTCATATCAATCTCAGTGATAAAGACCGAAGACAGTTAAGGCTGCTCACACTGTAGGTTAACAATGAGAACCTAGTTACTGTTTTGACGGCATATTTTCAATATGGTGATGGTAGCTAACCATACGAGTGTTAAAACCCAGTCTCCCTTTAACATGTGACCCTGAACTTGGGACCTCTTTTAATCGCCCACTGTGTTTGTTACTTTTGTTTTCCACATTAACTATGCGTTATGTTAATTTGTGAATTTTAAACGATATTTAGACCTTCCACGTGTGTGCTATATGCCTATTTACATAAATAACTCTATCGTTTAGTTGAAACGTATAACTTGTAGGGTTAAAAGCGTTAATTAGCGACGTCCGTGAAAATTTGAGCAAACCAGGTTCGAATACGCTCTTCAGCTATTTAAGTTTCGCCTTTCAAATTAGAAAACAAAAAACAAGTATATTAGAACACTAGGGGTAGGTTTCCGTTGCTGGAGACCGTCTAGGTAGGTACGATATCAGCTTCATTTCTTCCGCCAAACAATAGTGTGCAAATACTACTCCGTTCTGGTTTGAAGGGCGCTTTAGCTAGTGTATCATAATTACTGGGATAACGAGACTTACCATCTTATGTCTCGAGGCGACAGGCGCAATGGGGTGCTATGAATACTATTCTTGATAGCGCCACGTTGTTACGAGCGGCTATATCACTTACCATCGGGTGAACGACCCGCTCGACTCTTCGCCTCATTAAAAAAAAAACACTGGCAAGTTCACAGCAAGAAAGGAAACCTGCACTTTCTTAAATGCCTATAAAAGGCATGGTTATAGGTCTCGGCAGTTTATTGTTTAGATTATACTTGAGCATTAACTTAAATTCTAAATGTTAGTATTATCAGATATTACTCTGGTGGGCCTGTTGCCGCAGACCGTCTGGGTAGGCACCAGCCCAGCTCTTATTTCTGCCTCCGAATAGTAGCGTACAAACATTAATGTGTTCCGGTCTGAAAGGCGATGTACTTAGTGTAAGAGACTTAAGATCTTATATAATAGGTTGGGGAAAAAGAAATCCATTATTTTTATATGAACTTCAGGACTTTATTTAACATGCTTCGGATTGTCCGATTTGGGTCAAATATGCACCGTTTTGTTCTATGATTTGTTGCCATTTTAAAGGTAACTTCATAATGCCTCTCTCGTAGAAGTCCTGGTCTCTATTTGCAAAAAACTCTAGTAGCCGATTTTCACAATCTTTCCTAGATGCCAATTTTTTATCACTAAAGAAATTTTGTAATGCAAGAAAAAGATGGTAATCGCTTGGTGCCAAGTCCGGACTGTATGGCGGATGCATTAAAACTTCCCAACCAAGCTCCCGAAGTTTCTGGCGAGTCACTGTAGACGTGTGTGGCCTAGCGTTGTCCTGGTGGAACACGACACCTCTCCTGTTGGCCAATTCTGACCGTTTCTGGTCAATTGCTATCTTCAAACGGTCCAGTTGTTGACAGTAGAGATCAGAATTTAGTGCTTGGCCATATGGAAACAACTCTAATAAATAATCCCCTTCCTGTCCCACCAAATGCACAGCAGAATCTTCCTGGCCGTTAGTCCTGGTTTGGCCACCGTTTGAGGTGCTTCACCGCTCTTTGACCATGATCGTTTTCGCACAGGGTTATCGTATGTGATCCATTTCTCATCTCCAGTCACCATCCGTTTAAGAAATGGGTCTATCTCATTCCGTTTAGCCAAGGCTTCGCAGATGGAAATTCGATCCATCATGTTTTTTTTCTGTTAATTGGTGTGGCACCCAAACATTGAGCTTCTTTTTGAATCCAGCTTTGTGTAAATGGTTTAAAACTGTTTTGTGGTCCATTTTTAGCTCCTGGGCGATGTTACGACTGCTAACATGCCGGTCAACTTCGATCATTTTTCCGATTTTATCGACATTTTCGGCGACCGGCCTACCTGTGCGAGGTGCATCTTTAACATCAAAAATTCCTGAACGGAATCTACGAAACCAAAATTGCACATAATTGGCTGTTACAGTATCGGGTCCATAAACACTATTCACAATTTTAGCCGGCTGGCTTGCATTTTTGCCTTTGTCAAAGAAAAACTGTAAAATGTACCGAATTTTCTCTTTGTTCATTTCCATTTTTAACACCCTGTAACTCACAATTGAATGCACCAAACAAAAAACAGCAAAAGAATTTTTTTACTGCAAAATGTCACCTTTCCAACGAGCATAAATCTGAAACTTCTTGATCGATACTTTACGAGAAATTTATCACTACAGCCATATACCGAAAAAATAATGGATTTCTTTTTCCCCAACCTAATATATCAAGAAGACGTGCACAATGTGGTGCGAGGTTTACCATCCTTACTAGCGCCAGTTAATAATTTGCAAGAATATATCGTAGAAGTCCTGTCGACGAACAAGTCTACACCAGCTGACTGACATGACTGTTCTGTATAAAATAGTTTTAATATCGTATGGGTAGATTTAACTATTCAACAATTCGCTTGGTGTTGACCTTTGCAGTTCTATATGTGCTGTTAGTGACGAAGATTGAGGTATTAAATTAATAGTAATCAGTTTTGCATTTTACTCTTTTGCTACACAAATCAGCATATGTAGTTGTTCAGTTAGCCATTTTCATATATAGATACATAGTTTATATTGATAAATTGATATTGACGCACGTTTTGTAGCTCGTGTAAGTTTATTATGTTTATATTGTTAGTGGCAAAGGAAAGAACTTAATGTATAATTTTAAGAAAAATATTTTGTAATATAAAGAGCAGTAATGTTCAAGTATAAAACATTGAAAGTTTCGCTAAAATCGATATATAATAGGTTGGAAAATATCTCCCTTCCGCCTTTTTGTCTTTTGAATTTCGCGGCTATGTACAAAGCGCTACAGAGCTCGTATCTGGCAATACTTTACATAATTTGAAAGGTCTTGACATAACCTACAAAACGACGCTATGCATAATTAGTTTGGATATTGCGTTCAACAGTTATAGACGTGTAAACATGCGAGTTCACTAACGCCGAATTTGCGCTATTTTAAAGTTTTCCTTCGTTAAAGGCAAATCCGCTAGAGAAACGTTCCGTGAGATTAATGGTGTTTTGGGGGATGGTACTCTATCACTTCGAACCGCGGAGGAATGGTTTCGACGATTCAGAACCGGTGAAAACGACACCATGGATAAGCCAGCCGGCGGAAGACCTGTGACGACAAATACCGATCAAATCATGGACTACATCGAGTTAGACCGGCATGTGGCATCTCGTGACATCGCCCAGGAGATGGGAGTTAGTCACCAAACCATTTTAAACCATCTGCAGAAGGCTGGATATAAAAAAAAGCTTGATGTTTGGGTGTCGCATGATTTGACGCAAAAAAACCTTCTGGACCGAATCAACGCCTGCGATATGCTGCTGAAACGGAACGAATTCGACCCATTCTTAAAGCGGATGGTGACTGGCGACCAAAAATGGATCACATACGACAATATCAAGCGAAAACGGTCGTGGTCGAAGGCCGGTGAATCGTCCCAAACAGTGGCCAAGCCGGGATTGACGGCCAGGAAGGTTTTGCTGTGTGTTTGGTGGGATTGGAAGGGAATCATCCACTATGAGCTGCTCCCATATGGCCAGACGCTTAATTCTACCATCTACTGCGAATAACTGGACCGCTTGAAGCAGGCGATCGACCAGAAGCGTCCAGAATTGGCCAACAGGAAGGGTGTAGTGTTCCACTAGGACAACGCCAGACCACACACTTCGTTGATGACTCGTCAGAAGCTACGGGAGCTTGGATGGGAAGTTTTATCGCATCCACCATATAGCCCGGACATAGCGCCAAGTGATTACCACCTGTTCCTGTCCATGGTGAACGCCCTTGGTGGTGTAAAGTTGAACTCAAGAGAGTATTATGAAAAGTGGCTGTCCGAGTTCTTCGCAAATAAGGAGGGGGGCTTCTACGAGGGAGGTATTATGAAGTTGCCGTCTAGATGGATACAGATTATCGAACAAAACGGCGCATATTTGAACTAAATCCGATCACTGTAACACTTTTTATAAAGCATTGAATAAAGAGCAAAAAAGCGGAAGGGAGATATTTTCCAACCTTATACGTTACAGAGTTAGCCGAGACAACGCGAATAAAAGTTAGTGTGATTTTATAAGTAAACATTCATATAAATTAAGTAAATGACTATTAAACATTTATTTACAAGCGGATTTTTTAACTTTATTTATTAGCAAAGATTATTGGAGCGCTAAAAATAAAATTTAAAAATACCCCCTATGTTCAACATGCTCGTTAGTACGATAAAAAATTAAAAGAATAAATATACCCACAGACACTAAAAAAGATCGGATAATCTTTAAAACCATGATAGTGTGATGGTAATTTATTACAGGTGAAAACAGAAATGATTCAGTCCCCTTACATGAAAGATACATAAATGAGAACGTTAAATAACAGGCTTATTTTTGGGTTAAACATCCGAGTACATTAACTAACCTCTCGACTATAGCATACTTTCTTTTTTAGACGTAGTTATCTGAGCTGCGAATGGGGTGAACTTATACGTTAGTAATAATGATACAATAATCAATACGCGGCATTATTCACACGTAAATCATATCTACACAGAATCGTCTTCATAGTATAAATTGTTATGCCTAACCTTAAAAGCAAAGACTGCAGTATAGAAGTCATTAGGTTCATAATAAAACGAAGTCAATAGTAATTGTTTATGTATTGACCCGTTTTGATAACGCAAAGATATTTAAGGAGTTATCTAAATCTTTTACAGTGATATCGATGTAATGTTTAATGCAAATAAAATGGCATTGAATTAAAAAACGCCATAGTAACAATTTACTACTTATAAAAGATAAATGGCGCGCAATAAGCATGAGAATTTAACTATTAAATATACACTCGTCGAAAGCTTAACGAACCGCGAATCTAATCGGAATTTAATGAAGTGAATGCTATAAATCACAAATTTAACTCGAAACTAATATTTTTCATACTTCTAAATGAAAAAACTATGACGCGACATCGATTTTGTTCTATCTGTTGCTTGCATCAGTATGTATTTGGAGTTTTAAATGCAATAAGCAAAATCGCAGTTCACATCTAATGCTGATTACTCACCACAGACTGACCGACGCAAAAATATCCAAAGCTTTTGCACAGTGATAGGTGACAACAAGTTTTCACACGCACATGAGGTTAACTACACAAATTCACTTATGTTATTCACTAAATAACTCACAAATGGTTTTTAAACATTAAAATCCAATTCGATTCGGTTTTACTTTTTACGCGGGAGCGGCCGAGGGACAGAGCGTACGTCTACACTCAGACGCTTATCAATCGTGACTGACGCCCGCGCTAGTGAATGAACGCGACGCTAATCGAATGGAAACCGAATTAAATAACGACAAATTCGATTATAGGGCCTATTTAAAAATAAAAATATATTTTTTAATATATTGTAGAAACATATTATTTTTATCTAAATACATGATAGATTTTTTATTAATCATTTTAATAATAATTTTTAACAATATCTTTTTTTTTTTATCTTTTTTTTTTCTGATTTTGCTTATGACAACCCATACAGGCTGTCTCTTTCTCTAAGGCTACCTAATCGACAATTCAATGCGAGTAAATCTCGCCTGTACTAATCCATTTTAGCGTAATCAGTATTTGTTTTCTGCTTAATTTGTGTGTAAAAAGTAATAAAATAAGTAAATCAGCCGATAGTCGTCCACTGCTGGACATAGGCATCCCCCCAAAGATCTCCACATCGATCGAATACAATTTAGTATTGTTTTAATTATAAATTTATCATCGAAGGTATGAAATGTTTCGAAAAGCAACTCACCCACTTTCTTTCAGACCTACTTTATCATTGGTACCTACCAGTCGTTGGCAATACCACGAGAAAGGTAAACACTACAACTAACCGTACAGTTTTTATGATATTTGAACTTGTTGGTTTATGAATAAGATTCATAATTTGTAGCTTGCAGTCGTGTACTCGATTTTGTGATTAGTTAACTGAGACTATGATACACGTGTACCTCGTGTATTGAAATGTTCTCAGTCGTATCGATGTATCGAATCGTTTAAGCAATGAAAAATATTTATGATTCTTTAATAGATTGGTGTTTATGAACTATTGTACTAGGATTTTTTTAGGATAATATTTCAATATGCTATTTAAATATTAACACCATTGAGTTTTTTTCCATTATTATTCAGTTGGTGGTAGGTCTCTATCGCCGGAGACTGTCTAAGTAGATACCACCGTAGTACCAATTTCTGCAGCCAAACAGTAATGAGCAAACAATATGTTCCGGTTTGAAGGGCCCCTTTATCTATTGAAATAACGTGGGTAACGAGACAACATCTTGTCTCAAGTCGACGACCACAATCTGGTGCAATATATATTTTGTATATATTTAATATATTTTGTATGCATTATTAGAAATCTTTTTTTCAATGTTTCTAAAACCTAAATAATTTTCTATGAACAGTGTAAAAACGAAGTAAGATAGAGTAGGAAGTATTTCGTTGAAAGCTTTGCTATATTATATGTATAAACAATTGCCAGTGTGTTATTAAAATTTAGATGCGAGTATTCCTTAGAAGAGGAATTAATTTCCGTTTCTATCATATAATTTATGTCGCCTGTCAATCGTTCTGTGTACAGCGGGGCATTCACGGTTGTCAGACTAACGCGCACTGTTAATTAAGTGAGACTGAACTAGCCACAGGCTACCGCACGTTGCGCTGCGAAAGACCATGGTTGGAGATACAGAATATTATTTTCTATAGTATCAAGAATTTTAAACTGTAGAAAAAAAAAATACTTTTTAATTGCAATCGAAGTGTTTTTCACCTCACGTAAATTCCACAAGTAATGTAATGAAAATGTGATGCCTCTCAAACATTGCAAGGTGGACAAGACTATTATTAAGTATTAGTTTAACTAATTCGTATTTTACGCTGTTACAGTTTATTTACGTTTTGGATTTGTTTCATATCAGATCATATAGAAAATAAATAAAAAACATAAAACTACTACGTAAAATTTAAATTTGTCTTAATCCAAATATATCGGCAGTTAAAATATTAATTGTTAAGTCACCCTTCCGATATAAATAGACATAACGAAAAGAAGAGAGAAACGAAGTTTTGCGGAATCAATAGATATTTGAGCTGTTATGGCGAACTAGCTTTAGTGGTAATACGGATCAACTACAGAGTCTAATCGAAATATACACCAGAGCTGTACCTGGATATAGACGACATATAAATAAATCGAATATAACGTTTTCCTTTGTATGATCTACATTTGGTAAAAGAGGAAGTACAAAAAAGGATCTTATTGTAAATACTCGTTTTTTCTTAATATATAAAGTGTTAATATATTCAGGATTTTATCTGGTACTAGATACAGTCGATCAGTGCTTAAACGTTCATCAAGATAATCATCATCATCATCAACCGATAGACGTCCACTGCTCGACATAGGGTCTCCACATCAGTCGGCCCTGTGTTGTCCGCATCCAGCGGCTTTTGAGACTTTCGTCACAATCACACATGGACTCCGATACCGCCTGGTAAAGTCTTAGTTTTTAGGACTCATACGAGGGGATTTGAGCGATTTTCCACCACACTGGTTCAATGCGGGTTAGTTGGAGCCAGAGCCTTCTTTATGGATTAAATAGGTAATAATAATAATAATAATTTATTACCAGTTAATTACACTTATTAATACACTGAGAAACCGCGGGTCTTGAACGAAGCTAAGCTTGTATCTCAGGACTGCCACGAGCAGGTGAGGTTGACTTGGGCCCCGTGAAATGTGCGAGATGCTTTACACCCCCATCACCAAGATAAACCAGTTTATATTAAGAAAGCGAATGATCATTTATCAAATATCGTTATTTTCTGTGATAAACAGAAACAAATGTAAGTTTTTCTGTCGCTTGAAAGTGCTTCCGGAGTGCTCAAGTGTCGTTAACATTTGCGTCACCAAACTGAATAATTCAGCACTTTGATACGCCAAGCGAAAACGCAATTATCCCCTAATGAGCCTCACCGACTCCATTGCGGATATCGGTTCCAATTTCCGCCATTAGTTCTCTTCGCGTGTGTAATTTTCATCGTTCAGACAATTCAATACTGTCTTCATTAAAGCTTTGATGGAATGTTTATGTACACTTCTTATATATATATATATATCCATATGAATGTTTACATTAATTGAATATATTAATGTTAAAAGAAATCTCAAATATATGTAATAACAATCACGCCCCTTGATGAAATTTTATCAATACTATAAAGATGTCCTTTAAGTCTCTAGTTCATACTCTTCGCATCGAATACCTTTGTATTTCCCGTTGTTTGATATTTACTGGCAACCCTCAGGCATTACACGAACGCATAGCGCATAAACGCATAGTATGCTGGCTACTTGGAATCCAACTGCAATAAAAAATTCCACACACGGCGTGCAAATAGTAAATACTTGTGTCGGACAATGTACGACATAGAGTACGTCAAAACAGTCGCTTTATAACATTAGAAGAAATTCTATTCGTACCCACAAAATTTTTAAAATATTTAGACGATAAGCATTTCAAATATTTAAGTAAGGGTGGCTTTTTTTTAATTCAATTCAGGGACGTGATGTACAGGATATTCACGTGAGGGTAAGTGATACGCCCACCCATAACATCGTAGCGCTAGTTAGGACGGTATACACTACACCAGCTATGTCGACTTAGACATGAGATGTTGAGTCTCTTTACCCCAGACACTAGCTACAACTCACTTCAAACCGGAATACAGCAATGTTTGCACAGTCGTGCAGCCAAACAGTACTGTGCAATTACTGTGTTCCGGTTTGAAGAGTATTGTTGCTAGTAAAATTACTGAGGTAGTCAGACTTAATAGCTTATGTCTCAAGGCAACTAGCACAATATAGTGCTGTGTACACAATCATAACTAGCCATGTTGTTATGGGCAGGCATACCACTTACCATCAGGTGAATGTCCCGGTCGTCTTGTCGTTTCGTTAAATAAAAAAAATAACTAAGTTAGTTATTTCGTTTAACAGTTACATATTCGGGTGTTCGATTATAACCAAATAACTTAATATTGAAAATTTACATCTCACAGTTAACATCTTTACTTTCTTGCTTGAATAACAATGAGTTCAAAGTAAACTTTAGCCAGAACTAAAGGTTATCAATAACCAAACGTGTGGTGTAGTTTCAGCTAGTTACCATAAAATAAAAACCTATTAAGTAATAACATAATTAACATACTTCAGTAAGCACTTAAGCAGTGTCCGCATGTAAGTCATCATACTTTAATCCGAATCAATGACGTGCTTAAACAAACCTTCCTTATAATCCCGCGTGTGACACAGATTGAATGGATTACTGAAAGTAAGGATTATAGAGTACAAGGAAATTTAATTATTTTTAACCAACGACTAAAAAGAGAGTTCTCAGTTTGTCGCGTATCATAGCGTTTGTTAAATTTGAAATTTACCGGTGGTTGATTACTGTTGACCTCGACTGGATAGGTAGATACTAATGCAGCTGTTATTTCCATCCCCGCACAGTAGTGTGAAAACACTACTGTGTTCCGGTGTGTAGGATGTTGTAGCTAGTGAAATTGCTCGAGGAAATTACTTAACGTCTTATGTTTCAAAGTGACGAGCACAATGTGGTGCAATGTATATCATCCTAACTTGTAACCTAATGTTGTAAAAAAACATCTATAAAGTACAATCCTAGGTGTTTATTAACAAGGAATAGCTTTTGCTGCGGTGGTATCTACTTAGACGATCTCGGGCAGTAACAAACGACCAGCAGCAATGTGGTTGATTGATAACTACAAACGGAATCAAAGTAATTCAATCATTTCAACCGATGGACGCCCACCGCTGGACAAAGGTCTTATGTAACAAGATCCACAAAGCACGGTCTTGCGCTGTTTGAGTCCAATGACTACCAGGGGTTCTTTTAACGTCGTCTGTCCATAACATAATAAATTTAATCCGATGCGAATTGTAAATGCTGAGCAGTAATGAATGATACAACACGATTACAATTGAACAGTTGTAACGTCGGTCCATGTCCGACGTCGGACGACTGGAATGGGCATCGGGCGAGCGCAATCGCGGAGGTTGTTCATCTGGTGCCGTACAGCACGGCGCTCGCTTATCACGCGCAACATGGCGTCGGTACTGTTACATGCATATTTCCATGACACCGCCTGTTTAAATACTCCATCTATAAATTATTTATTATATTTACACTAATATTACTCATTTAATAAAAGCTAAGTAACTTTACCTTTACTGGTGGTACTTTTCTGTTGCTGCAGACTGTCTAGGTAGGTACCACCACAGCGCCTGTTACGGCCGACAAACAGTACTATGCCATTACTATGGTCCGGGTTGAAGAGCACTGTAGCTAGTGTTATTACTAGGGTAACGAGTTACAATATGTTGTTTCATAAGACGAGCGTAATGTGGTGCAGTATATATCATCCTAACAAATGCTACATTGTTTTGGGCAGACATTTCATTTACCATCAAGTGAACATCCTGCTTGTCTCGTTGTTTAATTTAAAAAAAAAAACATATTTATTACAACAATTAAAAACTTCCACTTACCGTTATCACGAAGAAAACGAGCTGTTCCATATCATGACTTAAATTTTTATTGTTGTATAAAGCGACAATTAACAGGACGTTAACTTTATAGTAAATGATAGAAGTCATACACTGCACCGCATTGTGTTCATTGCCTTGAGACATAAGATGTAGTCTCGTTATCCCAGCAATTACACTAGCTATAGCGCCCTTTATACCGGAACACAGTAATATTTGCATACTAATATTCAGCGGCAGAAATAGGCGTTGTGGTGGTACCTACCTAGACGGTGTATAAAGAGACCCCTGTCACCTGTGACCATATTGTGTATCGTACTATTCAATATTATTAAATATTACTACCGCTCGTCTAGTCTCTTCATTGAATGAATAAAAGATGAGAAATTAATGATAATTGTTATCTTTTAAACAAAAACAAATTACAATCTTTTCAGCCGATTAAAAGATATGATACTGAAGATAGTCACATATATATTGATTCATAGCAAAGCAAATGTAGCAACGATTTTTTTTTTCTTAGTGTTAGGTTTGCTGTCTCCGTCATATTTTAAACTAGTATAAATACCAATATTAAGTACTATCTTCGACGTCTGTGGATCTACATAAAAATCTAGTTATTTTATACGACGAAGCGATGAGACGAACGAGACGTTCACCTGATGGTAAGTGATATGCTTACACTGCACCACATTGCGCTCTTCTCATCGAAACATAAAATGTTAAGTTTCGTTACCTTCAAAGCGGAACAGTAATGTTTACACAGGACTGGCGGCAAAGTAGGCGCTGTCCTTTTTCTTTGTGTCGAAGGGAAAATCTTCGAAAGATACCATGCTTCAGGGGGGAAGTCAAGGTTATGTGACTCACTCACTAAAACCCTCTCGGTGCTCTGCATCAGTGCATTCGGAGAGGCTCCGGTATCTCTTATAGAACGCACCGGTTTCCTTGTACACTTTGTATTACACGTCTCTTAAGAGCCTAACCCTCCTAGGCACCTAGCCATACGCTGTCCCACGCAAGTTCCCCTGTTAAGCGATAATGGTCTAACTCTCAAGGCCCGCGAAACTCCTAGACCCTTTTAGTCGCCTTCTACGACAGGCAGATTTTACTTTAGTCCTATTCTTACTAGCCCTAGACAACAGGGCTGGTAGGCATATACATAGACGGTCTCCGGCTACAGTGTCTTACTACCAGTATCTTACGTTTTTAATCTGTTTGGAAGTAGCATATAACTTTCCCATATATGAGTTTAACAGAAAATTTATAACACCTCTTTGGTGAGTGGTTAAATGTTATTACGCATTATTTAAATTTCGTCCATCTCTTTGCACCGTTAGTTCAGATCGGGAAACCGCAACGGTGGTATCGGGAGACGGTAGATTATAGCATCGTCAGTAAGGTGGTAAGGTCGGCAGTGTGAGGTAATGGTGCAGCCGGGAGTGCTCCGATCGATGCTCACCTTGCGGTTACATCCACGTATTGCTTTTTATTGAACTGAACCAACGTAACGGTGCAGCCGCGACGCACTCGTGACTCCACGCTTATTTACGGGTTCAGATTAGATCCAGATAAAATTGTAAATTTGTTTTTGTTACAAAGTATCCATTGGTTTCCGTTACGAAGAATCCATTTCCGAATTTGTAATTTTAAACTATTTCTCTATAGATCATTTGATGAAGTTCATCGTCATTATCAGCCAACAAACATGCACTGCTGGACATAGGCCTCCCCTAAAGATCTCACATCGATCGATCGTGCGCTGCTCGCATCCAGCTGCATCCCGCAACCTTCACCAGATCGTCGGACCACCCGCTGGAGGCCTGCTAACAATACGTCTTCCAGTAAGGTATTTGATGAAGTTATTTTATCTAAATTGTTAGTAAATTATAATTTGTTAATACTTTTTTTTTCTTTTTTTTTCTCAAGTATATAAGAAAATATTCCTCAGAAGATTTAATATTATCGAAGTAAAATTTTCTGATTAAAGATATTCCTTTACAGTAATAACGAAGTATTCATACTTATCTAATATTGTCCATATATTTATTACAGCTTTATAATAAACACCTTTAAAGAATAGTAAAAAATCTCTAAACGGAAGTAGTTTGACAAAAGCTTTTATGACACAAAATCTACGCCAACGAGTACGGTACGAAGACATTTACTGGTGATCTCTGTTACCGGAGACCGTATATATAGGCACCACTGCAGTTACTGTTCCTGTCTCCAAATAATTACTGGGCAAATATTACTGTGTTCCGGTTTATAAGGCGTTGTCACTTGTAAAATTGTTGAGATAAAACTTAATATTTAATTGTCGCAAAACAACGAGCATATTGTTGTGCTGTGTATATCATCCTAACTAGTGCCAAGTTTTATGACTAGATGTATAACTTGGCAATAGATGAATGTCTTGATGGTCTCGTTGTTTCGTCGAAAAAAAAAAAAAATATCAACCAGCCCAGAATGAGAGGAAGCTGTGTGATTGGTAATACATTATATATAAAAGGATACAGTGTATTAGTAATCTAGGAGATCATTAAAACATTTCTGTAAATTTTCCTTGATTTTAATATTCTCCTTAAAAGGATGACTAATTAAACAGCAGAGGTCATGACCTCTTAAGGTTCAAATAGATTTTTCATTTCATTGTAAGATATATGTACATCATATAAACTCTTACAGGAATAGATTGTCCTATACATTTGTTCGTTTTCAACTCGAGCAGAATTAATTTTTATGTATCCTTACATAGGTCGGGAGGACGAGGGAGTAACGACCGCTGGAGGGCGGTGGAAGGTCATTGTGAGGACACGTACGGGATCGTCGCCCACTCCACAGCTCCTCGCTGGCTTTTTACGACGCCAACTAAGCATATTGCTGAACAACCTCACATCGAGAGCCTGAAAAAGGTTTTCGATTATACTTTGAAGTCATTCACCAATCGTATCCCAATCCTTCGTATGTACTTTTATTACTGAGCCGATGTTAGTATTTTTTTAAATGGCGAAGATACCAACTGAAACTGTACTGTTGATCCTACTTGTATCTTTTCCTTCAGTAAGCAGTGTTTTGCCTTTTAAGCAGAGCGACCGCTGGTCTTGTAACATCAAAGTCTCTATTTCGATTCCAAGACCTTTTTGTACCCGTTTAGCTAACATTGACCCATTATTATAAATGATGAAAATCTGGCGCCATAGCATTACCCTCTTCCGCCTGTCAACACTTGAAGGCCGGAGTATTCTAGGAGAGTACACGTCACCATCCGCCATTTAACACCATGTGAAAATGTGGAGAAGTTATAATGGATTGCAGATAAAAACTTCTCTTCTCTCTTCTTTTCTTCGGCTGCCGAACTGTAGTTTCCCACTTACTGTGTTCCAATTTGGAAAGTGTTTGGAGTAGCAATTACCGAGGTATTCAATTTCTATCTTCAGATAAGAAGTACAATGTGAGGATGTAGTGTTATTCTAAATAAAAACTTTGGATCTACCTTAGAACATGCTTTTAGTAAATTAAGTTAAATAATACTTAAACAACACGACACTTAATTTTATAAACAAGTTGGACCAATATCTTATTTGAGAAGCTTGAACTTTTTCAAAAAAAAGATTACAGTAATTAGATCAGAGTATTTTTGTAGTCACTACAATACTTATATAACTCAAAGTTATATTGGACTTCAGTGAACAAGCGAGGGTCCTTAGGGGACCTTACAGATCCCCGGACTCGACTACTGTGGAGGTGCCGAGCGGAGGGCAGACCCTCGAAGTCGGCAAGCACCCTTTCAACCGCAGTTAATTACAAAATTTTAAGAGATCAAAAGGACTCTTTTCTTTCGTTTCGCTTTTGACACCTTAGGGTGGGACAATGGGGGTGGAGTGCGGACAAAGGAGTTTGAATAAGAATAAGTGTTTTATAAATTAATTAATGTCTTCTACTTATAACAATCTATTTACTTTCAGAATCACAAATAAGCGAATGTAAGTTTAGGTAAGTTAAACTAAAGTTTACATTTACTTGTAGAAGCAATAAATCTAGACGTTAGGAAATGCGAGACCGCTGAAAAAGTAAACATTGAAAACGGAAGTGGGGACGGAGCGTGCAATCGGCGCACCGGATGTGACAATTTGTCGGCGACATCGCGCTGTTGGTGGCGAATTAGCGCTCGCAGGCCGTGTGAGCGTAGTCAATATTGAACACCCTGTGTACACGCCCGTTATTGCCGCTTCCGGCTTCCGAGCGGAGGCCTTGAGAGGTGATTTCTGATCAAAGAGGGAATACAAGATTAGGTACACTTAATAGGGTTTACCACATTAAATCATTTATTTTATAAGCCTTTGCCTCCAGGGATGTCTAGGTACGAACCATGGTAGCGCTTCTTTATGCCGCCAAGCAAAGCAAACATTGGTGTGTTCCGGTTCAAAGGGCGCTATAGCTAATGTAATCTATTGGAATAATGAGACTTAACATGTTATGTCAGACGACGAGCGTAATATCATGCAGTATATCATCCTAAGTAACACCACGTTTGACAACATCGGAACATCTCTTCGTTAAATAAAAAATATATATATTAATAATTACAGATATGTATATAACGTTGATTAAATTTCGGTCCTAACCTAAACTATTGTATACCATTGTATACTTTTTTTTTTTAATTAATGAGCTGTTCATCATCTGATGATACGCCAACGTATGTGGTGCTTAGTATGACATTGTGCTCTTCGCCCTGAGACAAGATATAAACTCTCGTTACCCCAATAATTTCATTACCTACAACATCCTTCCGGAACGCAGTAATGTTTGATCATTACTTAATGGCGGTAGAAACAGAACTCATCATTTTAATTAACTACTTACATATTATTACCAGACAGTCAACTTACGTAAACTAAGTTTGCAATCCTAAAGAATGTTATCATATCTACGATTCAAAAGTTGGATTAAAGGATTTTCTGTTCAGTGATGATACAGCAGCAGGAAATTCCACATTTGATAACCTGATACTCCTGTTGATAAGTTGTATAAATGAATTTGTTTAGCGATAAATTAACTGTAATTTAATGAAATATTTTACGTTTGTACGTTTAATTCATGACATCCGATCCCATCCAAATATGTCCAATAATGTTTATTCACAACTGACAGGATTCAAGAAAACATCACCAGCTCGTGGTGCATCCCGTTAATCGACAAACGAGGCTCTGGCTACCACCAACCCCCATTGGATCAGCGTGGTGAGAAAAGGCCGAAATCTCCTTACATCTCTAACGGATCGATGTGGCAGTCTTTGAGGGACGCATATTCAGCAGTGGACCTCTATCAGCTGATGATGATGGCAATTCGTGTGATAACTTTATAAAAACTGGGATAGGCTGTTGCAGCATTATATTGATTTCCGATAGGGTTTGCTATTTAAAAAAACATCCAAAATAATTCTGACTTCCTCTAAGGGTGTATATCATAATAAAGTTAAAAGACGCAACTTATAAAAATGTGCAGTAACAGTCAGAGTTTAATCTATAATTTATTTCTATCAGTAAAAAATAACATGATCTATATAGATGTTCCTTACACATGTAATTTATGGTCATGGAACAACTATGTGGTTGCCGTTCGGCCGCTGGGCGTTGTTAGGTGAGCTATTACGTTTTTATACATCTTCAATTATTCGATCATCTCATACGCACGGTTTTCCCTGTATGTAATATGGAAACTTCAAACAGGATAACAACGTTTTTTATTTGAAAAAAAAAAAAACAACTGGTAAGTATAAAAGGAAAATA
This sequence comes from Troides aeacus, assembly GCA_033220335.2. Taxonomy (NCBI): domain Eukaryota; kingdom Metazoa; phylum Arthropoda; class Insecta; order Lepidoptera; family Papilionidae; genus Troides; species Troides aeacus. The sequence goes on along the minus strand of CM067275.1, from coordinate 2,218,618 downwards.
TGTAAGTTCTCTAATATAAGATCGAATAGGTAGTACAGTAAGTTAGAGCTAGTTACGATTTTCTCAAACATAATGAATGTTATATACATGTTTATGATTTATAACATTATTGATTAAAGCATAATTAAATTAGCTAGAATATTATGTTATACTGTATTTAATAGAGATGTCGCATGCTTGGGCCCAGTAACATAAAACTCATTTGCGCTCGTGTTCGAGTGCTGTATCGGGGATACGATACAACGTTCACTATAAACCGTCTCTAGGCCGTCGGCATTGACTTTGTGTTGGTAATTACTTTATTAAACGTATACTGGTTATGGAAAATAATCTGCTGATGAAATCTTCTCTCACTGTACAGGTCCACTGTAATATAACGAGTTCGTTATATTACTAAACGATAAGATAACTTTTTGTCAAGCTTATACTTACAATAATAATCAAATATATATTGCCATAGTGTTTAATTTGTACGATTGTACATACTAAAGAAAGTAAACGATTAGATTAAGTTATTTCTGTAGATATTAAGTTAGAATTTAATAAGATAAGAAAACTCTAATTAGAAAACTGTTTTTTAAGAGACCTCCTAGGTAGGTAATACCGCAGCCCTGTTGTCTCAAGCAAGTAAGAATAGGACTAAGGTAAGCCCTACCTGTCGTAGATGGCTACTAAAAAGTTCTAGGAGTTTCGCGGGCCTGACGGTGGGTGCTTTTATCGCTCTACCAGCGAACCTGCAAAGCGCAGCGTATGACTCAGCGATGGTGCCTAGGAAGGTTTGGATGGTCCTTTCCATGGAGACGTGTTAATAGAGGAGCACCGGTACATTCTGTAAGAGATCCCGGGGCGTCTTCGAATGCACTGATGCAGACTACCGACGGGTTTTAGTGAGTAAGAATCTCACAGAACCCTGACTTCCCACCAGAAGCAGGATATCTTTGGAAGATTCCCCCACCCTACCAAAAAAAAAAAAAACAAAAAAGTTAGGTAACACTAACGCCTATTTCTTCCGCTAAACAGTAGTGTACAAACTATACTGTATTTCAATTTGAAGAGCGTTGTAGTCAATATAATTACTGTTGTAACGAGACAACATCCTATGTCCCAAAGCGACGAGCGCAATATGGTACAGTATATATCATCCAAACTAGCGTCATGTTGTTATGTGCAAGCGTATCATTTACCATCAGATGATCGTCCCTCTCGTGTAATCGCTTAGTTAAATAAAAAAAATCAATGTTATCCTGTTGGCAAGTTATTTTTACGTTACACTGAAAAAATGGGAATGTAATGCTTTCTTGACAAAAGGTGTTACAAAAACTATGTTACAATAAAAGTGGTATACTACTGTGTATATAGTAACTATGTTAAATATCATTTAGTTCCGTACTTACAGTACACTACATATGATAATGAGAAGCGACTATTTAATTTCAAGTTAAAACAGGAGATCGTTAGAAGCCGCCGAGGTAGTGATTAAAAGCTTTTAAGTCTTAAAATCGTTATGTTCATTAAGACAGGATGCCGGATATCGGCACTGCTGATGCTCCTTACTAGGATATAATTGCGTATACCCGTGCCCGCTGACGACTAGCAAACTCGTTCGACTAGTGAGATGGTGATTGGATGAATAAACAACTTTGATTCGCGTGTTGACATTTATTTATAGAAAAATGTTTTATATATTAGAAACTATACACTGTATAGATGTAAAGGGACCCAAGCCAGATTCACCTGCTTGTAGTGCACCCTTGCTAGTCAACAAACGCGTGGGGGGAAGTGGCCCAAATTCCTCCATATAATCTCCATCATTGGTTCTCAGCGGTGCCGGTTGCCATGCTGACTCCAGCGCAGGACCGATCTATGTAGAGATTTTTGGAGTAGGCCTATGTCCAGCAGTGGACGTCTATAGGCTGATGATGATGTACTCTGTATGTGAGCAAAATGGAGAAGACCTATGTCTAAAACTGGTGTAGATTTTTGCCAGAAAACTAGTTTTCTTCCGTCGAACTGTAGTGTGCATACATTTCTGTGTTCCGGTTTGGATGGCGCTGTAGCTAGCGAAATTAATAACTAAATTTGATAACTTATCTCAATAAAATAAACTTCTTATTGAATCCGCTTTAAACTTGAAGATAAAATAAAGTATTGGTAAACACGGTCTTAGCATATATTCACATACGGATGCTGGAAATAACGAAACGAGCAAGGTATTTACTGGTGTTAAGTCTCTATCGCCGGAGATAGTATAGGTAGGTATTACCGCGGCGACTGTGGCAGCCGACAAACAGTAATATGCAAATATTACTGTGTTCCGATTTTAAATGTATTGCAGTAATGAAATTACTGGGGTAACGAGATTGAGTATTTTATGTGTCAAGGCGACGAGCACAATGGGATGATAAGTATAAAAGCCTAACTAGAGCCACGCTGGTACCGGCAAGCGTATCACTTACCATTAAATGAACTTACCCCTTCGTTTCACTACTTTTTTGAATAAGAAGAATACTTTCGCCGATAATACGTTATACGTCTGCTCGTAACGGCGTGGCTACTCCAGTAATTTCACTAGCTTTTCTTCAAGCCGGAACCCAGTTTGAACATTACTCTTTAAGACTGTGGTATCTATACAATTCCCGGTGACAGAGACCTATCAGTATAAATACATATCGCAATAGTATATAAGTATACATTACCGCGAACACTTATTATTACTCATGTAGGATATTTACATTGTGAAGTAACATGCGCAAACAAAAGGTGTTTTAAATAAGTAGCGGTGCAGTGTAATATGAAACGAAGATTATGGCGGCAGCCGCAGATAAAGTAGGCGGAGACGTGAAGCTTCGGCTGCAGTGAAGAATAACCTGCATTTTACACTCAGGTAGAGATGGGGAAATGCTGGTCATAGTAATATTCTTCACAATACATAAATAACACACCATATTGAAGTGTAAAAGAAAATGGTTAGATTATGACAACAAAAAGTCAATTTTTCAAGTCAGTTCATTATCTATATATATATTAAAAATGAGTTTTATGTGTTTGCATATATACCATATGACCATTCAACGCGGAATGATTTGTAGATGGTTAAAGACTATTTAATTTGAATTTCATAGATTGTTCATAACTTTATTTCTAATTGACTATTATAAAACTTTTCATTTGAAATTATTTATACGTTTGCCATAGCAACGGTTGCTATAGAAAGTCATTTGCGGTCTAACTTTATATAACGGCCAGCAAAGCGGGCAGGGAAGAACTAGTTCTACGTATGTTTAAGTACTTCATATTAAACAAATGTCGATGTTAACATTGCATTCTATTTTTACGACCCTCAAAGAAAAGTAAATAAACATTGATCTATGAATTATTGTATGCTTACATTTCCGGCTATGACGCTCACCCCGGAAGCTGCCACCTGTAACAATATAACAAGCATTAAATACGAGGTGAAAAGCAGCGTTTAAATATTGCCCCAGACTATAAGTAAAGAAACTTTACGTATACTAATGGTAGGTCTAAGCCGGAGACCGTCTAGGTACGTACCACTGCAGCGTCTATTGCAGCAGTAGTGTGGTACTGTGTTCTGATTTGAAGGATGTTATAGCTAGTGAAATAACTAGGGTAAGGTGACGAACGCAAGGTGACAAGTGTATCAGCGAACCGTATCATTGAAAAATCATCAGTAAAGAATAAAATGAAAGCCATTATATGATAATGATTTATATATATTGACAATAAACAACAACCTTTATAAAGTAGTTAATCTATGGAAAATTCAAGAGCAACTGTCAATTGATCACTTCTACCATCGCTATCCTCGCCGATGTAATATGAGGTAGAGGGACATACATTAATGTAGTTACAGCGGATAGCTTGTAGTCTTAACGACAACTACCTATTCAGCAGTTGTAATAAAGCTGTGACCATACAGAATATATTTAACGGAATACTTTTTTCACTGTCTGGTGAACAGATTGCTGATCTTCGGTAGTCGGAGAAGGATATTAAGAAGACGAGGAAGGCTTACATTTCATCAGTAATTCGTTCCGAGTTATATAAACTGGATAACAATAATGAACACTTGTCTGCAGAAATAGACGATCGCTTCCGGGTTTTTCTACGATTTTTTTTTATTCAATTAAGGCGACAAGACGACAGGGACGTTCATCTGATGATGTAAATGATACGCCTGACTATAACAAGGTGGCTCTATTTAGAATGATATGTGTCGTGGAGATCTTTGGGGGAAGATTCTCTCGAGCAGTGGACGTCTACGGGTTGATGATGATAATGATGATTTTTTCATCGCATGATACGTAAGACGTTGAGACTCGTTATCCCAGTAATTGCACTAATTACAGCACACTCGTAACTAGAACGCTACTGTTTGGCTGTAGAGATAGGAGCTGCAGCGGTACTCACTTAAACGGTGTCCAGCGACAGAAATCTGTTCCAGTAAAAGAAACGATATATTAAATATTTTATGGCAACACGGGGACAGGTAGTTATGACCTTTCGCTTGTATGTAAATAAGGGAATTCATTATTGGGAATGCGGCAAGGACATAAAGCAGTCATCAGCCATAACTGTCCGCGGCGCACGGAGACGTCGCTCATTAAAGATATTTAATACATTGAATACCGTGTACGGAACATCACAAGCATCTATTGTCTGGAAAGGGTATATTCGTTTTAATTTTACTATGGCCTTTTTAAAGCTATAACGCTATTAAATATTTCTAAAATAATAATACATTTTCAGGGTGAAAAAGAAAGATTCACTTTTCTGTTTTTCTAGTTCAACGTATTTTTTTCAACCTTTTCAGCAGGACCTGCTTTAAGTCGACTTTCCAAAGAAAATATAATTTTTCTTGTAATACATACACACAAGATACGCACATACGTTATAGGTTATATCCAGATATACATTGACTCATCGCGAGATCTCAGAAACTGTTAAACGTAAACACTTAAAATTTGGTGGACATTGCTTCCGATTTATAATGATCAAGTGTGCACTGCTAGTTTCTTTGATAAACGCATATATATATATAGTAGCTTCAACGGGCTCAGGACAAAACAATAAAATGAGAAAAAAAAAAGAAAATAAAACACAATAACACAAAAATAAGAACTAAAAACACAAACCTGATATATATATAATATATATATATATATATATAAGGTTGGAAAATATCTCCCTTCCGGTTTTTTGCTCTTTATTCAATGCTTTATAAAAAGTGTTACAGTAATCGGATTTAGTTCAAATATGCGCCGTTTTGTTCGATAATCTGTATCCATCTAGACGGCAACTTCATAATACCTCCCTCGTAGAAGCCCCCCTCCTTATTTGCGAAGAACTCGGACAGCCACTTTTCATAAGCCTCTTTTGAGTTCAACTTTACACCACCAAGGGCGTTCACCATGGACAGGAACAGGTGGTAATCACTTGGCGCTATGTCCGGGCTATATGGTGGATGCGATAAAACTTCCCATCCAAGCTCCCGTAGCTTCTGACGAGTCATAAACGAAGTGTGTGGTCTGGCGTAGTCCTAGTGGAACACTACACCCTTCCTGTTGGCCAATTCTGGACGCTTCTGGTCGATCGCCTGCTTCAAGCGGTCCAGTTGTTAACAGTAGATGGTAGAATTAAGCGTCTGGCCATATGGAAGCAGCTCATAGTGGATGATTCCCTTCCAATCCCACCAAACACACAGCAAAACCTTCCTGGCCGTCAATCCCGGCTTGGCCACTGTTTGGGACGATTCACCGGCCTTCGACCACGACCGTTTTCGCTTGATATTGTCGTATGTGATCCATTTTTGGTCGCCGGTCACCATCCGCTTCAAGAATGGGTCGAGTTCGTTCCGTTTCAGCAGCATATCGCAGGCGTTGATTCGGTCCAGAAGGTTTTTTTGCGTCAAATCATGCGGCACCCAAACATCAAGCTTTTTTTTATATCCAGCCTTCTGCAGATGGTTTAAAATGGTTTGGTGACTAACTCCCATCTCCTGGGCGATGTCACGAGATGCCACATGCCGGTCTAACTCGATGTAGTCCATGATTTGATCGGTATTTGTCGTCACAGGTCTTCCGCCGGCTGGCTTATCCATGGTGTCGTTTTCACCGGTTCTGAATCGTCGAAACCATTCCTCCGTGGTTCGAAGTGATAGAGTACCATCCCCCAAAACACCATTAATCTCACGGAACGTTTCTCTAGCGGATTTGCCTTTAACGAAGGAAAACTTTAAAATAGCGCAAATTCGGCGTTAGTGAACTCGCATGTTTACACGTCTATAACTGTTGAACGCAATATCCAAACTAATTATGCATAGCGTCGTTTTGTAGGTTATGTCAAGACCTTTCAAATTATGTATAGTATTGCCAGATACGAGCTCTGTAGCGCTTTGTACATAGCCGCGAAATTCAAAAGACAAAAAGGCGGAAGGGAGATATTTTCCAACCTATTATTTATATATATACATATATATATATATATATATATATATATATTTATATATATATATATATATATATATATATATATATTTATGTATATATATATATATATATATATATATTTATATATATATATATATATATATATATATATAAATAATTTTGTATAAGAGGAAGGAGAAAAGTAAGACAATATTGGACGGGGGAAGGTTGATGAGGTGAATAATGATATAAGTGGAGACAGAAGAGGGTGTAAACTAATATATACATATATAACTATACATATGAAATCTAACTATGTCGCGGATAATGCTCGTCGGATGGCAGTGAAGACTATGGGTTCATCAGAGGAGGGCTCAGGCATGTCCTCTCATCAACTTCAGCTGTTGCGAGCCAAAGGCGATCAGGACCATCCGTGCAGTCAGGTGTGACTTGTGTACGCTGTGTCCGTACGCCTGACGGGCGCCTCTATCAGCGGCGGAAGTGTCGTATCAGAAATGTGGTGAATCTGTCAGTAGCATCATTACTTCGGCCACTTAGAGGTCTGCTATGATTCGAAATCAGTTCTCCAAAGGGACAGGAATATATGAAGGAGATGATACTCCTGCTCATAACAACCTCGCGCCAGTTAGGATATACACAGCGATACATTGCACTCGTCTCCTTGAGAGATAAGTTTAGTCTCGTTACCCCAGTATTTACACTAACTACAGCGCCCTCCAGTAATGTTTGCACACTACTACCTAGACTGTCGGATGAATACGGGTTCGTGCCCCCAAAGACCACAGCCGTTACTACCTTTCCCCCAACAATATTCCAGATAGTAACATCCTACATTACGCGTTACTCTCAAGAGTCTGCACTCCTCCCACATCTCCCTATCCCTGCCAATACCTTGCAGTCGCCAACCCGCATGCCCAGCGTGGTGACTCATGGGCAATACTCCCTAATGAACAGGCCTGCATACTGACTACTGATTGACTAAAACAGTAAACCCGAAAGTCCGGCCGGACAGTATGTATGCCGCGCTTGTTAGAGCATTGCTAACAGTAACACTTTTGGTACTACACGTAGGCGGTCTGACACGCGATCGCTGGTGGTCTTTCATTCTTATATACTTACCGCATACAAGTAACACTTTATTTTAATACCATATTGTTTTTTATTTGACGAAGCGACTAGATGAGCTGAATATTCACCTGATATTAAGTGATCCATAACAATATAGCACTATTTAAAATGTTATACATTGGACCAAGTTTTGCTCGTTGAAAAACTTACGATCTTGTCTCGTTAGTTCAGTGATTACTCTAGCTACAGAGCCCTTTAAGCCGGAACACAATGTTTGTTTTGCTCGGCCGCATAATTAAGCGCTGCGGTGACTTACCTGGATATCTCCGACAACAGAGGCCTAGAAAATATTTGATTTAGTGTGGTAAGCCTTATTAAATGTATAATATGTAGTATAATATTCCCTCTTTGATTAGAAATCACATTAGAAATATTGCACTAGCTACAGCGTCCTTCAAACCGAAACACAGTAATGTTTATCGAATACACTACGGGCTGCGGTAGTACCTAGTCGGTCTCTTGCATCAGGGACGTACCACCAGTAAACTATTTATGTAAACTTCTCTGATACCAAAGCTTTGATTTAAAAACTTACATAAGTGGTTCGTGGCCGTGAGGAGGTAATTAGACCGGATGGAGCGCCATGTTAGTCGATCAGGAACGGATTACGGTGCTCAACTTCTTGCCGCTCGGTCCATCTCTCGGTGACGAGATGCGAGCGCGTGTTACCGGGAATCGCTATGAATGTATTCTAGTATAGCATACTAAAACTATTAATAAAAATATGTGCTTCTAGTTATAGTAAATATATACTTTTTTTTCAATAAATGACGAGATAAGCGAGACGTTTACCTTATAGTTAGTGGTACCCCTGAACCTAACGCGGCGCTGGTTAGCATATTATACACTGCACCACATTGCGCTCGTCGTCTGAGACATAAGATGTTGAGTCTCGTTATACCAGTAATTACCCTAGCTACAGCGCCCTTTAAACCGCAACAGAGTAATGTTTGCGAACTACTGTCTGGCGGTAGAAACAGACGCTACGATTGGTGCCTATCTAGACTATCTCCAGCAACAGACCTACCAGTAAATAAAGTTTTTTTTTTCTCAATTATTAGACTGTTTTCATAAATATTTCTTATATGCTTTCTAATGATTAAGATCACGTGATAACGCTATCAGTTGTATTGGTTCCGTACAACGCTTCAGTTGTTGCACTGATCTCCATGCAGTAGAGCAGAGCGTAATAACGGTCCGCCGCGTGCGAGCGGTTCGTACGCTTCGCATGATATTGAGTGATTACCGGTAATTAGTCAGCTATTGCGGAATCAGCTACCGGATGCGTCAGCTAGCCTTTAATCCGGGAACTAGTAACATGTTATTGACTACAACGTGCATAGTTGTTACGTGTTTGACGTTACGTTAACAGTGCTGGTGGTAGGTCTCTGTTGCCGAAAACCGTCCAGGTATGTAGTGTGCAATAATTACTTATTTCCGGTTTCAAAAGCACTGTATCTAGAATAAATACTGTAGTAACATTTAAAATGTCTCAAGAGCGACGAGCACAATATAGTGCTCTATTTTCTTAGTAGAAGCACGTTGTTATGGTCGGGCATGTCACTTATCATCAGGAGAAAGTCTCGCTAGTTTCATAGCTTCGTTGAAAAAAATAGGTATGATTCTCGCTTTACACAAACGCTGGTAAGAGTAACAGATAGTTTTGTCTCGTCTGTAAGCCTGTATACTATTTGACTGGAAAACGACTATTTTACTTCGAAACGAATAGATATCTGTTATGTCACTCTTTTAGTTATAGCGATTCCTTTAAGTTACTATTATTACATTCAGGTTTGAAAATTTTTCAGGTTATAGCTTGAATGGGGTGTAAGGGGTTCCACCCAACATCTAACGGAGTCCAAGTATACCTCATCTGCACGTAGTGCTCCCTGCTGAATAACAGATGAGACTCTAACTGCCCACCAATCCACACTGGGCCAGCGTGGTGGGCTAAGTCCCAATTCTTCCAATGAACTCTGTGGTGATCTTTGGAGGAGGCCTGTGTCCAGCAGTGGACGTCTAGTAGCTGATGATGATGAAGTTTAAACTATAATTATTTAATAAATATATATAGTTATAACACCAATAGGTTTGTGGATGGAAAATTCATGGACGCAGATTGGAAGCAGTCGTTTGACTACAGTCGTTATTAACAGCGAAATGTAACCAGTGGTAGCAAAAATAATGTATATCTTCTTCGTCGGTATCACTCTTAACAGAGTGGTCATGGTCATCATGTCAGGTGTCGGCGATTAAATATAGAGTATATACATATATAATATAAGCTTACTCTTTCCCTTAAGAATTATACTAACTAACCATTCGATTTCCATGTAATAATCCTAGCTTTACTTGTATATTTTTTTTATTCTACGTAGCGATCAGACGAGCGGGACATTCACCTGATGATAACTGATACGCTTACCCACCCCTTTCACTAGCTATAGCGGCCTTCAAATCGGAATAGAGTAATGTATTGCGACTGCAATAGGCGCCGCGATGGTTCCTACGTAGACGGTCTCGGGCAACAGAGACCTCCTACTAGAAAACTAGCACAGTGGTGAATTAAAATAAATAAATAAACAATTCCTATAGTTTCACCAGTTCGAATCCAAAAGGTGGTTTAGTAATACTGATAACGGACCCCACTACCCCTAGCCGCGCGGTAAACGAGCAGTGGGCAGCGGGCATTAAGGCCGGCCTTTGTAACTGTCCTCTGGCCTCTTGACCGACACTCGGCGAACTCGCGTTCCTTACGTATTTCTATTGCGTGGTACAAACGGTTAACAAAACAATCTTTCATATATATATTTAAAAATAATCATAACTATAGACGATTGGATAAAAAACCTTTCTTTATGTATACTATTACAAAGCGTATAAATGGATTGTTTGGCTTATGGTCATATACACTCTTGACCATAACAATGGAGAGGTATTTAATACGTTTACAAAGCGCAACGTATTGTCTTTGAGATTTAGATGGGTCTTTATCATAGTTAATAATATTATCTATTTATTTTAGTAATACCAACGAATTGGCCAAAAGCGTAACCTCATGCTTAAGGTTAAGAAACGTAAAATCTTATTCAGCGATATGATCTTCTGCAGCTGATTATAATGGGTAAAGTTTAAGGAAAAAGGTAAGGAGAAGGAAAAAGTCATGGATGAGGTATATCAGAGAATGGGCTAGCATATCTGGTGCGTCCGCATTGTTCCGCCGAACCAGAGACAGAAACTACTACCACGCTGATCGCCAACCTTCACTAGTTGGAGAGGCACTTCAAGAGGAAGATACATTCACTTAATATATAACAACTTGGCACTAGTAACTTTAGTTTACACAGTTCCATATTGTGCTCGTCGGCTTATAAAAGATGTTTAGCTTCATAAACCAAGAGTTTCACTAGCTACAACACCTTTCAAACCGGAACATGATAATGTTTGCACAGGCCTCCCCAAAGATTCCCACACCATCGAGCAGGGAATGATATAAGGGCATTTTCGCCATTTCCCACCACGCTGACCCAATGCGGGTTGGTGGGAGCCAGAGCCTCGTTTGTTGATTAGCAGGATGCACCACGAGCTAGTGAGGTTAACTTGGGTCCTGTTACTAGTTGTGCGGGAACCCTTACGTATTTAATTGTATATATGTCATATATATATATATATATTTCTAGTTAAATACGTTGATTTTCTATTATTGATATATACAGTTTTTGAGATTATTTATTCTCTTAAGTAAATTCGTTAATCTTAGGTTATATTATAATACACAATCACAAATCGCTGTGAGCTTATGAATTGAAGTATGCTCATTATATCAGTTTTTGCTGGCGAGTGGCGAGTACGGTAATTCAGTTAGGAGTTCATTGATTGACGCCTCCTCACTCATAGCGGTTACTTGTAACACTCGTAGCTATAATATACTTCGATGGTTGAGCTCTGAATATACGATAACATTACAATTTAAATATTTTTTTGTTTATTGAAAATCCGCTTGTATAAATATACCGTTGAAAATATATGTCGCGACGCCGCAACACTACACGGGTTAGTACAGCGCGGAGAGCATCCTTCTGACGAACCAGGACATGTGTTGCTTAGAATCGCGCCTCGCTGAGGACCTTTGACAAAGTAATGACGCCGCGTAGACAAAGAATACCCCACACCGCACCCCTACGCGCCACTCGAGCCCCCACCCGGGTGGAGCCTCTTTAGTAAGGGTATCTACGCCTTGAGAGGATAAGGGCATTGTTCAGGCGATTCCTTCCAATATTTATTTTTCAACGCGAACGACCATTTGCGAAGGGAATGTTGGATATTTTGAAACGTTTCCTGTTGTCGTGTCGCGATGGAGGGAGGTGACGGTAGAAAGCGAATATGTCGCTTTGTATGTTCCTACATTCGAGGCAGTTCAAAGAGTCTGTTGTTTGTATTTATCAAGTGCCGTGTTAACCCTCAGTGCTAATTAGGAAAGTAGTTTCCCCATGCAACGTAGGAAATGTGTTATTTTGTTTCTTCTTTTTCCATTTAACACAGACACATCCGTGTTTTCCGCAGTTATAAAATAAGATAAACATTCAAAATGTTAATTGTATCAGGTTTCGTACAAACAAGCGTGATTTAATTCATTATTTCTTATCCCAATATTTCATTACGTTTAATTATTAATTAGAATAAAACACTTATGTAAGTGTATAAATCCAGGATTGAAAGTCCACTAGCACACGGTGATGAAGGAAAATTGTATAGAGCCGATAATAACTAGCATCATACTTCTGTAGTAATAGACATACGCGGAGCTGTATACATTTGTATAGTATAAAAATGATAATAACAATTTTATACAAAACTTTATAAAATATATATCCCAAATATTTTTAATATATTGTAAATTATATATGAGTATAGACAATATAAACGTTGTTCTAGCTTCTGTGTTAAAAATTCTATGGATGAGACGCATCAAAAAAAATCATCTCGTCTTATTCCACCCAGCCAATGTACCACTCACAAGTATGTAGGCAGCAACAAGAAGCTACGAATAGGATATTGAGACACCATAATAAAAAAAAATTACATGCGTGATAGTGTTTATGCAAAATACATGGTACTTTTAAAGATTATTATATATATATATTCTATATAATAATGCCTGCTTTGTAGTTATTAATAAAATTAAGCATAAGCCTCCTCCTAAGATCTCCATGTCGAAAGGTCTGGCGTTGTTTCCATTCAACACTCAATTTCATCAAGTTTACATTAGATGGTCAAGAATATAATAATGATCAGGTGTCAGAACGATTTACGAAACGACAAAGTATTCTTGTTCCGCTTCCAAAACTATTGTACTATAACGCGCATGTTATAGTCGTGTAGTGCTTGATTAATACCTCAAGTAGTGTTCAGTGGTGACGTGGCTTATACTAACTTATGAATCTAGTAACCTATTCACACTTGGAGATACCCACGTTATATTTAGAGAAGTACGAAGAAGCCGTCAAGTTGTCCCACTCCTTTGCTATTATTAACAAACAGGCGCTAAATCTCTTTATTAGCAAATTGGATATGGTCGTGATAACAGGTTTTCAAATGTAGTACTAAATAAAAAAAAATACTAAACACTAAAATTATTGGTAGAAGTAACGTTTTCATTTCCTGTTGTCCTTAGGTTAATAATGATAATAATAATGTATAACACTATCTCATCCTACCCTTTTATTATTACGCGTTATAATATTTTTAGACCATCGTTTTTTGAAACTGATACTTGATATAGGTTTAAGACATTAACATTTTTTGGGTCCTTTATCCATAATAATATTAACTCTTCGAGATAACTCTCTTCTTTTCAAAGCCTTATAATTTGTTTATAATCCTCAGTGGAAAATATTTTAAAACTATGAGATAGTTAACTCTGTTTTTAATTGTCAGTATTTGCGTGTTATACAGTATTTTAGTTCGTGATCAAACAGACGGAATTCACAAATGTTTCAGCGTTAATATGTAACAGAATGCCTTCTCTATTGTAACAGAAGACGCTTCGTAGTTCAGGCTTAGATTTTGATCTGGCAGCCCTCGGCGACAGGCTCTAGACGTCGCCCTTTGTTACTGTACTGGATGAATAGCGAATCCTGGCGCTGTGCGGGGCGTTTTAGCGGACCCCCGGCGCTAATGTTTGTGACATGGCTTATCCCCCTTTTTATGATGCGGGAATAAACTATTTTTAGCTACTCTTAACAAAACTTTTACCATCCGACGTTTATTGTACAGCAAAGATATTGTGTAATAATGGACGCCATTGTATCTGAAAATAGATCGTCCGATAGCATTACTTTCAGACAATGTCCTTTGAATGTATCCATTGATATATAATACAATGATCCTGTTTATTAAGGATTCATCCTTGCCATATTACTTTTATTTAGCTTTAAAATAAATATACCATTATTTCCTTTCATTGTGCATTTAATTGTGTGTTGATATAGCGTTTTTCAAAAGATTAATAATCACTTCCGTGAACTGGTTCAGCGGTATGAATGTTCATTTGTTCCGACGGGGAATGCGCCTCGTTAAATGTAAAGTTTTTTGTGAAAGCAAAAACACATACAAATTCATCATTGATAATTATTTTCATTAACAACAACGCATGAAGACCAGATATATAACGTAGTTTATATACTCCATTCATCATATTTTCTTTACACAAATTATATCCATTACGCGTGTTAGCTTAGAATAAGAATTTATCTTTAATACCATATTTCCTAAACAACTGACATAAATCTAGTTTTTGAATGTGTTACTATAAAAAATACAATTGTATTAAGGAAGTACACAAGAGAAATAGTATATATTTAATAACATTGAACATAAGTTTACTTTGAGTTAAATTTATTGTACAGATTCCAATGACAATGGTTATCTGCTAGCTATCGCTGAGTAAAAGTCTTTTAGCATGAACAATATGAAGAACTTCCAGTACATTTATCATGGAGAGTATAATGCATAATCTGCGTAAAATCTACTCCATGTAAAGATAATACTATATTAACTTTTTAAGTTTGTTATATTTGTATTTAATTAATATAAATCAGGTAATAGTAAGATATTTCTATGTTTTTTTTTTTTTTTTTTTATAAGATCTAGTAGGCAAACGAGCAAGACGGGTCACCTGATGGTAAGTGATTCACCGCCGCCCACGGTCACCAGCGATGCCAGTGCGTTGCCTACCCTTCAGGTAAGAATATGCTCTTTTCTTGAATAACCCAATGTCGCAGTTGTTGGGGAAGACCGCTGATGGCAACGAATTCCAGAGACTTACTGTGCGTGGCAGAAAACTGTTTTTAAAACGCATTGTAGTGGAACGCCAACCATCCAGATGGTGCGGATGATAGTTCCGGCGAGACGATCGGTTGCGAAAATCAGCGGCTTCTATTAAATCGAACAACTCCTCAGAACACTCCCCATTGTAAATTCTGTAAAGTATGCATAGGGAAGATAGATCCCTACGCAGTGCCAAAGGATCTAGCCGATCGGCAAGTTCGGGATCGTCGACAATCCGAGATGCCCTACGTTGGATTCGGTCAAATGGAGATAGCCCCCGGAGCCCCGGCCCAAAGGTGGCAACAATACTCCATGTGAGGCCGCACCTGCGCCTTATACAGTTTAAGGCGGTGAGCCGGCTTGAAGTACTGTTTGGCCCTGTTGAGTACTCCGAGTTTTTTGGAGGCCATTTTAGCCTTGCTCTCCAAATGACCGCCAAACTGGACAACACTCGAAATGTCGACACCTAGAATGCCAATGTTCGGCTTGGCACAAAGGTGAGTGTTTCCGAAGAGTGGCGATGCGACAAAGGGGGCTTTTTTAGCGGTGACTAAAACCCCACTGGGTATGAGGCGTGATATGTATGTAAGAGTAGAACGTCTCCATTTAGCTTACTTGAAACTGCTTAGGTGTGTTACGAATGTGAGCTTTACATTTGTTTCTCAAAGAGTTACATAAAGGGATGATAGATAAACAAAATACGGTTACCGTCATTAGATAGAAGTTAAAAGCAAATGAAAGATTTTCTTATTAATATTCCACTGTGGTGTTTATTTAGATTACAGTTTTAATAAGTTTCAGTTATTAAAAAAATATCTAGTACTTGACAAACTCCAATTTACAGTGTCCAAAAGAAAAAAAAAAAGCTACAATGGCTTTTTCATTTAAAAAAAAAATTCCTCATTTACCTTAATAGTACTCTTGTTTTCTATAAATAAAGCTAGAATCGTAGATCAGTTTTAGTATCTAAAATTATAGACATAGATACTAAAGTTGGAGAGCAGTCGGTGGGTAGTAAGTGGGTAGGTGGGTGATCGAATTAAACAGTGACCCGATTTGAAGCTGGGTACTCGGCCAGGTCGGAAGCAGTGCGTCACACTACCCCATGATCATTACTCTTCGTATCTCGATTAGAACACTTGGAGTCGGCAGCGTGTGCTCCGGATTCGAACCGGTCGCTAGATGCTATCGTTGGATTATTTTAAACTCCGCTTTCGTCACAATAACGGTACGGGACAACCGGTTACGTAAAACGCGGTGGAGTGGCGCGCGACTCGCGTACGTTTGTCGTTAATTAGTAATGTGACCGGTACTTATTCGTGTTTTGGGCATCACACTCGCGCTACGTAGCGTGGGCAAACTATATTTATGATAAGAATCGTGGGATAATATCCGATTGGTACTAACTTTAAACTACTACTACACATAAGATCAGAGATTCATCTCATAACAATCTCCGAAACTATTAGATGAAAAAACTCATAATTTCTTCTTCTAGTTCCAGCAGCTTGTCCTCGGTCCGCAATATGCGTGAGTTATACTTTGCCAGGGCCAAGGTCGTGTGACAGGAAATCTTCGCCACCTGGGGTAATTCACACCCCAGGTTCCGTCGTGATCGGCACGACCATCGGTCTCGCCGGGCACTAGGAGCTGTCTTTTATTGAAGTTCATTTAGGGGATTGAGAGCTCCACCCCAGGTGGTCCGATGATTCAGTGAAGCGCAGCACCGATCGATGTTGAGATCTTTGGGAACCCTATGTCTAGCAGTAATATTTGTCGGCTGGTAATGGTGATGATGACTCAAAATTTGTTAGAGATATTGCTTCTGCCACATAGAGGTCACCTAAGGATGGCTTTTACACAATTCCTTAACCAAAGGGAGTAGTGGGGGTGTTATAGCCAGCAGAACTGGAGGGGCACAGCTAGTAAAAAAATATATAAACGATGACCCCTGTCAAATAGAAAACTATTTAACGTCTAAAGAGAAACTTTATTTGAGCAGCAACAGGATTTCCGGTCTCATTCGCGTGTTCATAAATATGATCATCATGCGCACTGCTAGGAATAGGCCACCCTGAAAGATTACCACGTTAATCGATCATGCACTACCGCCATCCAGCTCCCTTACGAGACCATTCAAATCTGTTCACTTCTTGAAGTCTATGCTACCACTAAATAATAAATAAATACTACGAATAGTGATCCTTAAGTAAAGTTCACATAGGTCAAGAAATGCTTCTCTTCTCTTTCTCTCACTTATTACTCTTGAACGAGCGGTCATGATCGTTACCTTAGTCTTCCCTACACCACGAGTTGCGATTGTGACAATATAACACTGGACGAAAGAATACTGGTGGTAAGTCTTTGTTGCCAAAGACCGTCTAGGCAGTTACTACCGCAGCTCCTTATTCCGCCGACAAACAGTACTGTGTTCCGGTTTGAATGGCGCTGTAATTAATCAAATTGCTGGGGTAAAAAGAATTACAATCATGTCTCAAGGTAATGAGCATAGCGTGCTATAGTGTGCTAACTATCGCCATGTTATTATGGGTAGACACACGACTAAAGCGTTGTAAGGGGTTCCGCATAACAACTCAAGGGACCCAAACCAGCCTCACCTGCTCGTGGTGCACCCTGCTAATCAACAAACAAGGCTCTGGCTTCCATCAACCCGGATTGAACCAGCGTGGTGAGAAAAGACCCAAATCGCCCCACACAAACGACGACTCTTGGTGTCTGGCGGTTTTGCGAGCAGCACAGGATGAATCGATGAGGAGATTTTTGGAGTAGGTTTATGTTCAGCAGTAGACGTCTAGCGACTGATGACAATGATGACATGACTAAAACGTCAAGTGAACGTCAGTAAAGAGAATATAGAAGAGAAACTCGGTTTGATGATCTGGTGAGCTGAAATCTGTTATCTTTGTGAAATTGTTCGATATCGCTGCAATGTTACGCCGGTACAAAATTACAGTTACTTATCAGGACGTTTAAATACCAATGAGCAATTATAACCGCTTCGGACATCAAAATTGGACCCTTACAATGGAGACATGACGTTGCGGAACCTGTTATGACACGTTATTAATAACAGGCTATTGCAGCTATATGCGATCGCGCTGTAATGATACCGTATTGTTTTATACATTCATCTGTTCAGCAAGGTTGTCGAGGTTCTGATTAGATTTTTTACTACATAAAGTTTTGAAACGATCAGATCATTCGTCGAAACCTTTTAACGTTATGCCTCTGTGTGTTGTGTAACCGTCATCATCATCATCATTAGGTATCCTCTTTAAACTGAAGTTTGGCGATCAGATTGTGAAAACAAATTCCATCCTCAGTTATTCTTTTGAACTGATTGTATTTAAACCCAATCCACGCGCTTATGTCCTCAAACCATTTCTTTCGTTGTCTACCAGGACCACATTTTCCAGGAATTTTGCACTCCATCATCAACCTTGGGAGACCATAAAGGGATCCTCTTTGAAGGCGTCCGGAAAATGTAACTTTTCTTTGCATGACGGTTGTCATCCATCTACGTTTGCAGTTAGCTCTCTCAAGGACTTGAACGTTGGAAACAAAAAACGTTCGTATAACCGCTTACCTCGTAACACGCAACTCCTTGGTTGGGCTTGGATGATGATAGAAGTTTTTCAAATAAAAATGTCTGTGTATAACATTGCTATGTTCAACATCATCGGATGATAGACCTCCACTGTTAAGTATAAGCCTTCCCTACAGATCTTCACGCTCATTACTGATATAACTGTCAATGTAAAAGAACTAGGATATTCTGGACGAACCGGTGTAACTGTCTTCATACAAATATAAACTGAAAAAATTTCTAGTATTTTTTATCATAAATATAAAGAAAAATCCTTTTCCTTCATCTTTTATACCGTTGGCACATATTTAACCTATCAATTCAGCGATTTGAAGCGCAATAATGGCTTTATAATGTCGCTCGTTGCGTGGTCCGCGTGTCCGTGCGCCACTATGTGCTGTTGCCAAACACCAAAACTACCACTATTATCAGATGTTACTTGTGCTTGATATTTTAGGGTTGACAAAACAATTTTAATCTTCACCCAGTTAAAAGAGATATTCGTGCAATTATTTTAGTGGAACTCAATAACAGAGTCATTGATATCCATCAATTAAGATAATAATGAACGCCTTAACCAAAAAACAGGTACTGATGTTTTTTTGTTAAGAGGTAAAATAATAGAGAAATCTTATTTACTCATTAAGTATACCAATAGCAAATAATTTTAATTTATACTAAGTACTTCTAAAGTATTGCCAGTTATAAAAATTTTAAAATGATTGCAAAAAAAAATCGGATTATTAAATTGATGAAGATATTATATAAATAATGATAAAAAAAATAAAAATCAATAAAATTCAATAAATAACTGAAATCTAAAATTTAAACTAGAGAAAACTAAAAAATACAGATGCTGGTCAAGTGAACAACAAACTGTATTAACCAATGGATGTGGTCTTAGCAAAGATACTCACTTTCGGAGGGTAAGTTAAGATTATGTGGAGATTTTTACCCACTTAAACCCCTTAAACCCTCTTGGTAATTGTTCTCAGTGTTTGAAGAATACTTGGGTAAATATTCTGAACAAAACTGCGACAACCTCACAACGCTATTTCATAACAGCCAATAATTACATAGGTTCCCAGGAGAAAGAATGGAAACCACATCCAGTTACAGTCCACTTCAGAATCGTTGTAAGGACTCTCAATATTTTCATAGCACATTACCTATTTCAATGATTTAGTTAAAAGCATGTCTATGCAAATTCAAAATCATATACAAACTTTTCAACGTATTAAGTTTATGGAAAGGTATTTTCATAAAAAACCAAGTTTGATTGTATCTTATAAAAACGACTGGATAGAAAGAGATATATGAAATAAATGTGAATCATGTTGATCGGTAACCCTCGGTGTGGATGATGGACAGCAATAAGTACAGAGCTGGACGTGTAACAAATTAGTTACATTCTCTATGATAAAACGTAAGACGTTGATTTTGTTCTCACATTGACCGAGTTTGTGATAAATGGTTTGGTAATAGGAGACTACTATTATTAAATCTGCAAACTCACTTACATTTCCACATAGGTTAATAAATCTAAAACATATGCGAGACTGAAGTAATGGTTAATAAGTTAATTTCAAATAATCGTTGAGAATTTTCGTAAGCAGGTATAGTTCGAGAAATTGCACTGGAAATCAACTGAAGGAGTCTATGATCAGCAGTCGATAGTAATAGGTTGAAACGTTGTTAATCTATAAATTTGGAAGAACGGTGGAACATATATAAATAATAAGAAAATGCCGTGTGAATAAGAATTCATAGACAAACGTCTATTAAAGTCACTGTGAATACTGGTCTCAGGAAGCGAGCTAAGAAAATATTTATGCACTCAAAAATCACACTACTTTCATCTTCTTCAAGTTACACTATCTTTCTAAGTCTAGTGACGATTAAAGCAATCTAATCTTCATAACGGATAGCAAAACTTCTTTAATCAGGATTTTCTTCTCGGTCCCACACTTCGTTATCTCTGAACTTACTTTTGTAACATGATCTGTACCAATTCGTGTTTTGTACTCCTCATTATGTGGCCTAAATATCCTATTTTTTTTTTCTGCTCCTTAAACGATTAAAGATGATTACTTTTTAACTTTATCTCTCCAGGATCTTTGGAGTGTGTAAGACTGTTATACATAATTATATATATATATATATGAACGCGAAACTTTGTGTATCACTTGGACCATTATAATCATAATTTCAGCCTGCAAAATTGTGCCGTGGAAAACAATAGGATGAAATAATGAAAAAAGCACAACATCGTTCAAAGATATATTAAGTAAATAAACATATAAAAATGTAGTAACAAAAAAACCTTAACGTTTAGATTAGTATGTTAAGGACTCTATTATATATATAATTATAAGTGATTACCTGAATGAAATAAGGATGGAACCAGAAATACTCGAGAAGGATCTACATTTACAGATAATAAATCTCACAAGGAGTAAACTACCTAGCGAAGTGGCTGCAATTAAGGAAGATTTAACGGCAATCTGTGACGTCACGAAGATTGGACTTTTTACAGTAAGAAAAGTGTTTAAGATTAGAATTTATATGGAGGATTCACAATAGCAATGGTTAATTATTTACAATTATCTAGCAATTAGCTTAATTATTTAATTTTGCACTATTGCCTTTAATAGAATCCTTAACATACTAATGTAACCGTTAAGGTTTTTTTTTTTGAACGATCTTGTGCCTTTTTCATTATTTTATCCTATTGTTGTCCACGGTTAAACATGTATTTTTTTCATACATTCTACTAGGTGACCTAGGTGTGTAGAGAGGCTAAATTTGCAGGCTGAAATTATGATTAAAATGGTCCCAGTGATACAGAAAGTTTCACCTTAAAATCATTTTGGTTTTCATGCATATGTATACACGAATGTAAAAAAAAAACATAATATGCCTCTTTCGTAACCGTTCATTAATGCGGAGCCTGTTTCATAAAGTAGGTTACGTACTGACGAGAGGAACAGCGTGCCAATAAAATGGTTATGCAGAGACAATATCGTCGTTACCCTAATACACTACCTGCAGGTAGAAATAACCGACGATGTCGTGTATCGGCGGAACGAGCAATGTACATCGTACGATCTCAATTGTATACAACGTGTATTTGAATATTCATGTCAGCGTTTTCCATATCTTGCATACACGATGCCGGTACCTCTTCACGACCATCAAATCATCACAAAATATCACATTTTATCTTAAGTACTTACGAATATAAACGTAAACAGCACACTTCATGTTCCTACTGTTGGGATGGGCCTTCTTTCACAAAGAGCGTAGTCAATGCTATAATATATATAAGAAGGTGTAAGGAGTCTTGCTCTACAACTCACGGGATCCAAGCCAACCTCACCTGGTCGTGGTGCACCCTGCTAGTCAAGAAATTATACTTTGGGTCCCACCAACCCGCATTGGACCAGCGTGGAGAGAAATGGCCCAATTACCTCCATATGTACCTCTACATGCGACGCCTGAGCATATATAGTAGTATTTGGATGATGGTAGTATATGTACATAGGGGTTGTGGTAGTTCATTTCTGGGATTTGGGCCATTTGACACCATGCTGGTCTAAAGCAGAGAGGTGGGAGCCGAAGCCTCGTTTGTTGATTAGCAGGATGCACCACGAGCACGTGAGCTTGAGGATCCCGAGATTTGTTGTATGGGATCCCTTACCGCTATTTCAATATAGATAATATATAAATATAAAGAATTGATTTTAATGTACATAACATAAATATTCCTTCTAGCGTGCCTCCTGCTGGGACTTTATCTCACGAAGAAAAAGTCAAAACCATGTTATCCACGCTGGCAACGTTGGTGAATTTTACATTCCTGATATTAAACATTAAAAAAAAATTACACGTTGATTCTTCAAATGCAGCGCCTTGTTTTCTATATAAAATAGTTTGCGGTTGTTAAACCATTAGTCCGTTAAAGACCAAACATACTTTATTTCGTTTATTCTTCATTAGTATTCACTCTATTGTTTCTTAATTCATAGCGATAGGGTGTATTTTGGTCGGAGGGTTGTAGAATCGGTCGCAAATGAAACTTGTATGGAATAGATTATTCTCATTGTATGAGACATTCCGTACCTTGTAAGGCGCCGCTGAGAGCTTATCGTTGCGCGATTGCGATCTCGTACGGCTCAGTTAAATACACAGACCAACTGTTGAACGATTGGAATTAACATTGCATACCAAGGACATTCGACATCTGGTTGGTGGTAGGATTAACTGGATAACTACCGCCTTCATATTGTAAATCTGCCGCCATTATAATATTTGTCTGTATTCGGACCGAGCATTCAAATTAGGAAAATGTGTGATTTTCATTTGTTTTTCGTACTGAGTCAAGATGAGTGAATCTAATGATGAGATTCGATACATTTTAAAATTTTACTACAATAACTGTAAAAATGCAACGCAAGTCGCGAAAAAAATTTGCGATGTTTATGTAGGTAGTGCAGTGTGCAGTGTCTGTGAGAGTAGCACAAATTTGGTTTAAGCGTTTTCAATCCGGAAATTTTGATGACAAAGATACACGTCGCTCTGGTCGCCCTATTACGGATAAAATGAAAGCCATTTTTGAAAAAGTGGAGCAAGATCGGTATATCAGTAGTTACGACGTAGCTGAAGAACTGGGAATTGACCACAAAATAGTTTTTGCTCATTTGAAAAGAAACTGGGTACACAAAAAAGCTCGATATTTGGGTACGTCACGAGCCCACGAGCACACTGAAAGAAACCTAATAATGAACAGTGTACTCGTTTGTGATTTTTTATTAAGACGTAATGAAACCGAACCATTTTTGAAGAAGTTGAAAACTGGATCACGTACGACAAGAACGTGCGAAAAAGGTCGTGGTCAAAGGCCGGTTAGGCTTCTGCCGGTCAGTTTTTTTTTTTTTTTTTTTTTTTTTTTTATATTGTCACGCCTTTTTCCCAGTAGGGGTAGGCAGAGGTGAATAAACCACCCACATTTCGCCAGATGTGGTCAGATTAAGTCCCATGTAACAGGGGGCGAGCCTGTTGCCACTTTATTGGGACCACCACACACACACACACAAAGATGATATCAGTGTGCGGGTTTCCTCACGATGTTTTCCTTCACCGTTTTTGTATCTCGCTGCTGTAACTAAAGTTCACAAATGTACATAACTTAAATATTAAGTCATTGGTACATGCCGAGGTTTGAACCCGCGACCTTCGGAATGAAAGCCGCACGCTCTAACCATTAGGCCAGCGAGCCACATTCTGCCGGTCAGACTGTGGCGAAACCCGGGTTAGCTCGCAACAAGGTGATGCTGTGTGTGTGTGTGGTGGGTTTGGAAGTGCATTATTCATTATGACCTGTTACCACCAGGCAGGACCATCGATTCTGAACTCTACTGCGAACAACTGATGAGATTAAAGCAAGAAGTTGAGAGAAAGCGACCGGAATCAAACAACAGAAGGGGTGTGGTTTTTCATCATGATAACGCTAGACCTCACACATATTTAGCCACTCAGCAAAAATTAAGAGAGTTTGGCTGGGAGGTGTTAATGCATCCGCCGTATAGTCCTGACCACCACCTTGCACTTTAAGATTTCCACCTGTTTCGGCCTCTTTAGGATTTTTTAGGCAGTGTCAGGTTAACATCACGAGAGGACTGCCAAAACCACTTGTCGCGGTATTTTGATCAGAAGTCACAAAATTTCTATAGCAATGGGATAATGTCTCTACCTACAAGATGGCAAAAAGTTATCAAACAAAATAGTCCCTACATGCTTTAGTTAAATAGAAAAAAACTATATCAAAATACGTTTTGAATTTTCTTTAAAATAACCAAAGAAACTTTTTCCCCAACTTAATATTAACTACGGTAGTAGTAATATAAAATAAGGTAAATTTTTGAGATTACTGTTATGATATCCCTGATACTTTAGCAACTAGGATAATAGATTAAAATGCTGTTTTCGATGAATACATGTATAATTTAATGAGTTAATTCTGTCACACATCAGTTGATTATTTTGCCGCGAGATTGAGAGAAGGGATGCTTAAAGCTGCTGTTCGAATGATACCAATGTTCATTTCTAACATTCACAATGACACTAAAGATGATCAGATTATAAATTACGTATAATTAAATACAAATTAATCAGTGACTTTGGAGGAAATTAATATCAAAAAGCACGATAGCTACAAAGCATATAAATTTTTTGTTCCACAATGCAAATTGGAAATATTTCTGGAAGAAACTAATTGACCTACGGGTATACTTTTTAGGCATACTTCTTAGACACTCAATATGAAATACAGCTCGAATAATGCATTTAATAAAAACGGCTTAAAACAACAAATATGATTAATAAGGATTTAATAAAATTAGGTACTTTTAATTGTAAAAATGTAAAACGTTCCATAGAGGGCATCCGAGAGTTGTGCTTGTTTTGTGACGTAATCGCACTGCAGGAGACCTGGCTGCCGGCGCAGGACATGTCCTATCTCAACGGCATCGATAACAACTTTAGCTACACGGGTACGTCGGTGGGTATGCTACGAGGAAGACCGTACGGCGGTGTCGCCCTGCTGTGGAACAAAACTGTGTTTTAGGACGTTCTTGTGTTGCTGTGTGATAATCCGCGCCTTTGTACTATCAAAATAATAACAAATGAAAGACCTCTAATTGTAATAAGTCTCTATATGCTAACTGATGCAAGGGATAACCTAGTTGAGTTCACTGACTGCCTCGGTATGGTGAGTGCGATTGTGAGTACGGTATAGAATCGACTTTTATATCGGGAGACTTAAAGCCCATCTTAATGAACGCTTTTTTAATGAACAAAGTTGGTACTGCGTGAATGTAGATATTAGGTTGGGGAAAAAGAAATCCATTATTTTTTCGGCAGATGGCTGTAGTGATAAATTTCTCGTAAAGTATCGATCAAACAGTTTTAAACCATTTACACAAAGCTGGATTCAAAAAGTAGCTCGATGTTTGGGTGCCACACCAATTAACAGAAAAAAACATGATGGATCGAATTTCCATCTGCGAAGCCTTGGCCAAACGGAATGAGATAGACCCATTTCTTAAACGGATGGTGACTGGAGATGAGAAATGTATCACATACGATAACCCTGTGCGAAAACGATCATGGTCAAAGAGCGGTGAAGCACCTCAAACGGTGGCCAAACCAGGACTAACGGCCAGGAAGGTTCTGCTGTGCATTTGGTGGGACTGGAAGGGGATTATTTATTATGAGTTGTTTCCATATGGCCAAGCACTAAATTCTGATCTCTACTGTCAACAACTGGACCGTTTGAAGATAGCAATTAACCAGAAACGGCCAGAATTGCCCAACAGGAGAGGTGTCGTGTTCCACCAGGACAATGCTAGGCCACACACGTCTACAGTGACTCGCCAGAAACTTCGGGAGCTTGGTTGGGAAGTTTTAATGCGTCCGCCATACAGTCCGGACTTGGCACCAAGCGATTACCATCTTTTTCTTGCATTACAAAATTTCTTTAGTGATAAAAAATTGGCATCTAGGGAAGATTGTGAAAATCGGCTACTAGAGTTTTTTGCAAATAGAGACCAGGACTTTTACGAGAAAGGCATTATAAAGTTACCTTTAAAATGGCAACAAATCATAGAACAAAACGGTGCATATTTGACCTAAATCGGACAATCCGAAGCATGTTAAATAAAGTCCTGAAGTTCATATAAAAATAATGGATTTCTTTTTCCCCAACCTATTATTATTATTTACGTAGATGAAATGCTGTTATTGAGCGCACCAGTCTGTGGCCTGAGAAAATTGCTTGCGATTTCTGAAAATTATGCGAATAGCCACGGTTTAATCTACAATGTTAAGAAAATTAGTATATGATATTTGAGAGAGGCGGTAAAAATAGGAACAATGATCCTGTACCTGATATTAAACTTTGTGGCTCGACTTTGAGTAGGGTATACCAGTTTAGGTACCTAGGGCACATCATTACCACTGATCTCAAAGACGACTGTGACATAGAGAAGGAGCGAAGGGCGTAGTCGGTCAGAGCGAACATGATCGCTCGCAGATTTGCTCGCTGCTCGAAGGAGGTTAAACTCACACTATTCAGAGCCTACTGCACGAGTTTCTTTGCGATCAGCCTGTGGGCGAGCTATAATACAAGCAAAAATCCTACAACGCCCTTTGCGTTCAATATAACGCATTCAGAGTGCTGTTGGGGTTGCCTCGCTTCTGTAACGCATCTGGGATGTTTGCTGAAGCGCGCGTCGATTGCTTTTATGCCACGATGCGGAAAAGATGCGCATCTTTGGTGCGCACGGTGCGAGCCAGCCCCAACATCATTCTGGAGATAATTTCCTGATCACAAGGCTGTAAATATGTCAATCACTGCTTAGGGCTGCATGTGGCAGGAAACAATTGAAAGTAGGTAGTATTTCAGGCACGATAATACTTGTGTATATATCTATATGTACATATTATTACTAACATAGTTATAAAGTGTTTTACGAACAAAATTATATGAGTTCTGAGCTTGAAATAAAGTTATTATTGTTATTATATTATAACTCGTCTGATGAAATATTTGATGTCACATCAAATTCCCATTGCCGGCGTGTTTCGGCGTCTAATTTTAAAGCTAGGATGTAGATCATTAATACATCCGAAGACTTTACATCTATCCCTAAATTAAATAATGTTGCTAAACAATAGTAAGTGGTACTTACAAGGCACTTTAAGCTATCAGCAGATCCCACTGTCATATTCTTTTGGCTGAATAATGTTTTTAAAATGTTATGACATATGTACGTTTTATTATTACATTTTTCTTCCAACAATTCCCAGCATCTATTGAAATTAGCTCCTTCTATTAATATATGCCTAAATGATTGCTCAGCATCTCCCGTCAGATACTCTTTTAAATAGTACAACCTTTGAACATTGTTCAAAGTGTAATTTTTTAATAACTAATGAACTGAATTAATCTTAAAACGTTAACCATTGAGAATATTCACCAGAAAATGATGGAATTTGCATTTTTGGTAATTTCATAACTATTCATAACTAATAGACTAAATTTAGGTAGAGATATTCCTTTAATTAACCCTTAACCTGTCTAGAGCCTTTGACACTGTCTCAACCGGCTTACTCTTAAAAAAACTAGAGGCCGCGGGCATGAGAGGTATTGCATTCCATTGGTTTGAAACCTATCTGACGCACAGAAAACAGTGTATAAAAATAAGTAATTATACCAGCGCCGAGATAGAGGTTAATTAAGGGATTCCACAGGGAAGTATACTTGGACCTACACTATTTAACTTATATGTAAACGACATAGTAGATCACAAGCTCCCTAACGCAGATATAGTAGCCTACGCTGATGACATTGCTTTTGTTTTCCATGACTCAACATGGGACCAATTATTCATCACTGCAGAACAAGGTATGTACAAAGTAGCCAGGGCATTAAATAACAACATTCTGACAATAAACGTCCAAAAATCAGCCTATTTAGCATTCTCTAAATCAATCCGATCAGCTACGCCAGACACTGCCACTCTAAATATACATAACTGCTCATTTGTTGACATCCCCTATCGCGGCTGCATCTGTTGACATCCCCTATCGCGACTGCAGCTGTAGTGAAATTGCGCGAGTACAACAAATAAAATATCTCGGCGAGATCTTAGATGAAAACCTTACGTTTAGCAGCCATGTTTTAAATTTATCTTCTCGAGTGCCTAGTCTTATTTATACAATTAGGAGGATACGAGACACTGCGCCTCTGGACACCATGCGAATTGTTTACTTCGCCGTATGTCAGTCGATAATCCAATACTGCATTGGTATCAGGGGCTATGCTGGAAAAACGGTATTTATAACTCTAGAAAAATCTCAGCGTGCCTTGATCAAGGTGGCGCTTAAAAAACCGAGCAGTTACTCAACAGATATCTTTTACAAGAATTTCAAAGTCTTAAGAGTTCGCCAGTTATACATCCTAAAAGCTACGCTAAAAGTACATAAGACAATTAAAATCCGACAAGATTACAAAGATTTAACAGGTAAACGAATATTTCGATGCAAATGGCCAAATCAGAATTATACAAAACGAGCCCACTGTATGCACAAAACTATGTGGACAACGATGTTCAAAGAGAAATTGATATATTATAAAAGATAGATCCCTGTACACCTGCAAGAAAACATTACAAACTCATTTATGCAAACTGAACTACGAGGAAACCGAAGAGCTTGTCAGATAACGTCTATAGCATCATAATGTGTAATACATCCAAACACATGCACACACACGCGCACATGTACACGCGAATACACACACACACACAAGCACACCACACCCCAAACATTGACCCAATTTAATTTAGGAATTGATATAATATAATAAACGATAAATATAACGAGATTAACATGACGATCGCTGCTCCTTTTATGTTTGTAAACACTATTTAACTGCTAATCAATTATAACAATTGTGATTATTTACTCTACCTTGCGAAAACCCATTTTTGTCAGTTTTAAATTGTATACTTGTAAAAGTCCCCTATAAATAGTTGTGAACTTACTATTCATGGTCCTGAGATAAAAGCTTAGCTTCGTTCAAGACCCGCGGTTTCTCAGTGTATATATAAGTGCAAATACTGCTAATAATTTTTTTTTTTTTTGTTTGTAAAGTCTCAGCTAAAAGCCGGTTAAATTTACTCATTCACAGGGTTTCCCCAAGTAAATGAGAGTCATCTTGTAAAAATTTACGAACAATCCTGCACGTATTTAAAATTGCTGCTTTTTATATTTGAATAAAAGTATTTAAATCGCTTTTGTGGTCCAAATAAATTTCTTCAGTTTTATCATAAATATCGTTTTCAATGTAATCCGTTTTCTGTAAGTCTTTAGGGTCACAAGTTTTCATTAACTCGTTGTGGCCTGATAAAAATTCAAACTACAGTTTTTCTACTGACTCAATTCTATTTCCTATGTAAACTTGTCAACTAATACGTTCTTTACGAGATTTTTTAAAATTAGTTCTTGCATTATTTATGCGAGAATATAAATCAACTTGAAAATTTATGAGGGACTGCATATTTATATGTTGTAATATTTTAAACAATAGTTACCAAGTACAAAAGTTATTCTAAATTTTCCTATGTATTTGAAATATTTGTTCATATAAAATTGGGCGTAGGTTTACTGTCTTTTAAAGAATTATATTTTTAGTTTAAATTTAACATTCATGATTTTTCATACTTCTTAATATATAAAGCAAACTATGTTAAAAAGTTATAGTCCAAATGATAGTTGTTTTATTATTGATTCACTCAATACCCTGCAATCCAAGGTAGAATGCTCTTGTCACTTGATGTCAATTTGATTGAAGCTTGACACTTCACTCACTAAACTGATAACTTAACGTTTCCGTCAAATTGACTGATGATGTTGACTTCGGTTGGTAGGTGTGGACTGTATGGTTGACCTTCACTCGTGGCTTCCTTCAGCTCGGTTGCTCCCTGATACTTGGACTGGCTCCGCCCACGGTGACACGACACGCCTTGAATTGGAGCGTCGTTACGGCTGCTTGCCTCTCAGGTATTTCCAAACACCTTGGAACTGGATGATAGTTTCCTGACCGATGTCTTCCTCTGAAGATACGGCACCCGTCGGCTACTGTTCATACTTGCGAGTTTGTGATAGCGATCCACCATCCGCAAGTATAATACAATGCGCTCAAAAACTTCACCACATATCCGGCTTGAAGGACCAAATTTATCCAATATTAGTCCGGGGCCTGGTCCGTTTTGCGATTGAATAAGAGACACCGCAAACGATACAAGGTTTTTTTGGTGTAGGGTTCTTTTCGATTTTTCCCACTTTCCAATGGGAGCGAAAGCTTTGTTAGACATAATAATGGGTTGATATAATTAGGGTATGCCTAGACTACTTATACTAAACTTGAAACACAAACGATTGACTTATTATCTAACACTAAGAGTTCTCCCATCTATCGCCTTTGCAGATCTGCACCCGATACTTGTATATTCACTAAATTTTTTCCTGGATAATTTATAAGATTTGCGATATGACGATGTTAATATAAGATAATCTGTTCTTGGATATGAGTGTTGCCATTCAACGCCGGTCGGTGCGCTTACAGAGAGCCTTCTCGGAAGTGCGCCCGCGCCCGCCGCCATGCGACACGAACATCCTGCGATCATTGTGCGACCACCGCCATTCCCACGGGCACCGCTCGCACTCGAGCAGCTCATTGTTGCAGCGATTTCCGTGGGAGCAGCTAGATGATTCTCAACCACTACTGGACAGCGGCATTTCAATATGCCGTCATATTTTAGAAATATATGTAGTAATAAATGCTTCTTTTTTACTAAATTCGTATAATCAAAGACGTACACATAGATTTAGGATACCATACCCGAAATCTCTGTGCTTATCTCTAGTGGAAAAAACACTTAACGAGTTCAATGTATACTTCTCTATAACAGCCAATTTACGTCCCTAATGCTGGGGCACAGGCCTGCCTTCAATATGAGGGCGATGGGCCACCACGCGGGCCTAATACGGATTGGTTACTTCACGCACATCTTAAAGTAAATTCTAATTCATTTGCATGTTACCTCGCGATGTTTTGCTTCACCGTTTGTGTTTCGCTGTTGTAACTAAAGTTCACAAATGTACATAACTTAAATATTAAAGCCATCGATACATGCCGATATTCGAACCAGCGACCTTCAGAATGAAGGCCGCACGCTCTAACCATCAGGCCAGCGAGCTACTCTATACATCTTATGTACATATATGAGATATCCAGAGATTCATTAGCTTACGAGATCTCTAAAGCTATTAGACGTAAACACTCAAAATTTAGTATAGATATTGCTGCTGCCGTTTAGAAGTTAGCTTAGAACGGATTTTACTAAACTCCGTTCCTAAATACAGTTCCGGTGTTGCAGCTAGCAAAAAGGGCGAGGAACAGCTGGTTCAGTATAATTGTATACATCTTGAGTGAGTTGAAAGATTTTTATTTAGACAGTTTCAAGGAGCTGGGGTATGCATTTAATATTATTATTCCAAGCTATTTTTCAAAATTTATTAGAGTTTAATAAACAACATTAAAACTAGTTGAAAGTGTGCCGAAACGACGAAAAGGATGAGAAACGCTGGAGCAGGTAGATAGATTTTTTATATAAAAACCACCATCAAGGCTCACGAACACGAGGATCCATTTAGTCGCCTAGTACACAAGCAAGGAATACCTTACTCCTATTCTTAATAGCCTGAGACTACTGGTATAGGTGTTACCCACCTAGACGATCTCATATTATATATAACAAGTAGGGTATAAGGGTTTCCGCACAACTCACGGAATCCAAGCCAACCTCATCTGCTCTTTATGCATCCTGTTAATGAACAAACAAAGCTTTGGCTCCCACTAACTCGTATTGGGCCAGCGTAGTGAGAAATGGCTCAATTGCACCCATATGAATCCCTACTCGATCGTGTGAGAATCCTTAGATGTCTAGTAGTGGTCGTCCATCGGCTGATGATGAAGGACATATAGATTGTAATCAGTTATCCTTCATCGTCGTAATAGTGTCAGGTGGGCAGTTAATTTAACCGGGCCCTAAAGTCCCACTCGCGAGCGGCCGGCTGGTAATTTAAGTGACCGTAAGTTAGACGGGACCGCGTTAAGTTATCCAGTTTAGTCGGAATTAAACATTCTTTCGGAATGTTATTGTGCAGTTAATGTATTCAATTTGCTGTGCAGTAATGAGGGTTCAGAACGACGGTCATAACGCCCTTGTAAATATCACGTTTAACTTTGTTTTGAAAAATGATGGTGGAATATTTTAAAATCCATGGGCGACTCAACATTGTGGAACTTTCTCCTCAATCCGCTCCTAGAGGAGGTGGTCGGGGATAGGACACACTGCCAAGCATTCGCAGTTGACATCGTGCTAGTTTTC
Organism: Troides aeacus; assembly: GCA_033220335.2. NCBI lineage: Eukaryota > Metazoa > Arthropoda > Insecta > Lepidoptera > Papilionidae > Troides > Troides aeacus. The sequence continues at coordinate 2,186,066 of CM067275.1, read as the reverse complement.
TCCGGGCAAGAGACTGGGGACATCACGAGGAAGGCTAATGCGGTTATCGCCAATGTTCTTGATTGGGCGGTCCGACATAAGCTTAGATTAGGTAGATAGGTAGGTGATGGTGCTAACCAATAAGCTAAAGTACGACAACCCAATACTGACCATAGGACCTTTCCTATGGTCAGTATTGGGTTGTCGTACTTTAGTCGAACTCGTAAATTTCGGATACTTGGACTCAGAGTTCAACTCTGAGGCCAAGTATCCGAATAGGCTCCGTATAGAATAGGGTCACGTTCAACACTCATGTGAAGAACGTAGGCAACAAGGCCCAAGGGCTCTATCGTCAGCTGTATAGGAGCGCAAAAGTATCTGACGGCGATAGAACTGGTCATATTGTATGCGTCGAGTGGCATGGGCGACGGCTTCTAAGAAGCTGCTGGTGATTGTTTACAATCCAGAAGGCTTGTGATTCGATTCCGAAATCAGAGTTTTGTTAGTGGAGTAGGAAAATAGGAACTTTTTTAAACCAACCTCTTAAGCAAAGTGACAAGACGAACTGATCTATCACCGGATGTGCTGTTCTGGTGGTGGTTCTCTGTTGCCGGAGACCGTCTAGGTAAATACGACCGCAGCACTTATTTCTCCCGACAAATGGTAGTATGCAAACATTACTTTGTTCCGATTCAAAAGGTGTTTGTTGTAACCAGATGCGACGAGCGCCATATGGTGCAGTATAAACCGTCTTAACGTGTGCCACGTTATTAGGGGCGGGCGTATCACTTACCATCAGGTGAACGTTCTGAACCTCTCCTTGCTTCGTTGAATTAAATGAAAGGAAATATTAAGTATTAAATCTGTACGTTATATAAATACCTTCATAGTCCTATTTTCGTCCTCCGACTTACTCTGTCAATATATTAAATATGTTATCATCTTTTGTGTTGTGACTATTCTGAAGTACTCTGCGTTTTTTGTTTCTTATATTCATTGTTCTATGAAAAGTAATTTTCGCCTTGCAAATTAATACCACCATAAGCTATTATAATCCTGAACATTATATATTAATCCTTGCAATGGGGACGGTCCTTTTTGTTACACGGCGACCCAATTTGTCGAGCTTATAGAGATTCTGCTGCAAATTTTGCTTACATTTCAAAATGAGGGCCAAGTCTGGCTGTGGATTAATAGTTCTGTCTGCAGTACTGCTCGTTACCATTAACCAGTTGCAAGGCTGGTGAGGGTTGAGGATATTTATTGGTTTAATTAGCGCCTCTCCGACTAAGAACAGACTCGTTAATTATTAAACAATAAAACTGAAGTAGAAATGCTGAAAATGCTGTCCTTTTGTATATTTCAGTTTCAAAATTTGCTTTCTTTCACTTGCAATTTTCGCAACATAACGGAAAATATCAGCTCCAATATACCTTTTACATGCAAGTAACAAAAAAAATTACTAAGACTAAAAAATTAAATTAAATACTAATGTTACGTCCGCTATTGCATTTAAGGCTCAGATCTACAATTAATTGAAAAACAACCCCTTAATATTTGATTCAACTTAAATTCCATCAGTAAACGTTGTACATGTATAACTCTTCACATCAGAGTAGTTTTAAGGTTATACAAAGTAGATTGCGGTAATAAAGTTACGTCGCAGAGTTGAACACCATCAGCGACGCTGTTATGCTAATCTAATCAGGACTAAAAGCTATCTTGTCAGTTTAACTCCTTTTGACCTTCCGGTACAGTGACGATAATGCCGCTTTTATAGCAACGTCGTAAAATCTTGTATAGTACAATGAATTATCTTGAAGAAAGATAAGCGACGGTGAATTTGACGAAAGCGTGACAACAACATCCAAGACCACGTATCAGTTATCTCGTAGTTTGGGAATAAGTGAAGGTAGTACAAAACCAACAGCCTTTCGGTCCCAGTCGTTTACCTAATAACAAATGATACATCCACTCATGATAATGTGGCAATAATATCACTACCTACCTAGATGGTATCTAAGAGATCCTAGATTGTTAAGTAGCTAAGGTAAGTGTAAATTGTTAACATTAAATGTATTGGATAATATGGGTGAAGCAATTATCGCATACGTTATGTGGCAGTAAGTGCGGACCTTATAATTCGCTAAGCCATTACGTGGTTGTATATATATTTGAACTGGATGCACCTCGTTTGCCTGGCCAATTAGCAAGTGTGAATTATCGCAAACGACGAAGGATTCTCTAAGTTTGTGCGCAGGAGTCGAAGGCAGAAAACTCATACTTTATTACCTGTATGCGTTTAAATATGAAACGGAACCATTTTAAATTTATGATTGTTATACAAGAACTTAATTTCTCTCTCTTTTGTAATTATAAGCTACATCATAACTTTGTATTAGTATAAAAAAATTACTCCAATGTTAATAGATAAACATTCTGAAAATTTACATCTTTGTAAAAGTATTAAGAACTGTCTGTCTCTATTGCCGCAGACCGTCTACGTAGGTACCACCGCAGCTCCAATTACAGCTGACTAACACTACTGTGCAAACAATACTACGTTCAGCTTTGATTGGTGCTGCAGCTAGTAAAAATACCGGGGTAACGAGACCTAACAACTTATATCTGAAGGCGACCAGCACAGTGTGGTGCTGTGTATATCATCCCAACTAGCGCAGTTATTATGGGCAGGCGTGTATCATTTACTATCAGATGTACGTACTACTCGTCTCGTCGCTTCGTAGATAATAAAAAAAGTCATTACAGTACCAAGTACTACTTTTTTTTTCGATTTAAGTTTGTACTAAAATCCTTTTTTTAAGCCTTTTTAACACTACAGTTACTTATACTTATAATGAGAGTTCGAGAACAAGGTTGTTCGCATTGCAGGCAATAAATAGTATATTGTGGTTTTTTTTATTGATCTTTTTTTATATATCTTAGTAGAGACAGAGTTAGTAGTAAAATGATCTTATCTAAAATGTTATTGACACTACTAGTCTTTTGTTCAGGTAAACGTTTCCCAATATGAAAACATTTAAACAGCTCAACTAATGTTGTTAGAACTAGGAGCCATCTCTCACAAGGAAAGAGAGCGTTATGCGGTTTTTGAGTTACACCCATAAAAACTGGTGTTCATAGAACAAACTGATTTCCTCACAATGTTTTTCTTCAGTGAGGAGCATTGAAGTTATTGCTGTACAGTACAGTAGTCGGAGGACTGTAGCGTATAGACCGCTGTGCTGTCCTTGATAATTGTAATGATCTACAGTATGATTGCTCTTTATTAAGTATGCAAGTTTATTGTGCAAAATGCGTATGTATAAAAACAACCATTTTAGCCTAGATGGTGAATAAAAACATTTGATAATAAATCGCAGAGGTTTTGACATTCTCCCAGGCGAGAGCCTTAGATAATTCTGTGATACTTTTCATCTTACGTCGGCTCGTGCTTTAAATATCTCATTTCACAGTTACGATAGTTACAGACTATTTTGAACGGTAAGATCTTTGAGCTTGATGGTGTAACCTGTATTTTAATGGCGCCGGTCATTTCAATATGATGCATTAACAATAATTCGCAGCATTAACTCACGAAAGCGCCGCGAACTAACTGTTCATAACGGCTCGGTTAATTAAAGATCTGCCGACTCGCTTTCTTTAGTGTCCGGATTCAGTTACTTTCCATTACAATTTAAATTCTAAAATGTATCAATATTTACTTTTATTATAATAATTACTACATGCACGATATTCAGCGGAAGTTGTCCTGTATGTTTGTATCCAGAAGTCGTCAAGAAAACTTAAATTTACAGATAAATGTATCATGATAAATCTCAAATGGAAAATTCTATTATAAGCTTAAGTGATATTACTTCTTATACCTTTTTAAACTATTATTCAAATAGGTGTTTACAATAGATTTAGGTTTTAGATATAGCCTAAAGCCTAGGTATTTACCGAGGGTGAAAATCCATTCGCGAACTGCACACTCGCGCCCGCAGAGTGTTTTTGAAGGGGCACTCTTCCTACCCAGCATTGTAACTAGGCAGCAGTCTTCAGACTGAACCCCATTAGGAACGCATGAGACGCACTCAGAGAGAAGTGCAATGTCTGGTTTACATTGTTCTAGCACTACATAGGTTAAACACTCGCCTGATAAAAGCACTAAGAAAAAAACAACAGCTTATTTAAAGCAGTTAATTTTGTAAAATTTCTATTTAAGGGTAATATCACAAGTTTATTTGGTTAACTAATAACATAGTAAATCATTCACATAAAGATCATACATTAGGGATACTCTATTATTGTTGTAGCTGGAAAAAGTCATGGTTGAGGAATATCAGGGAATGGGTTGGTACATCTGGTGCGTCCGAACTGTACCGCTGATCGCCAACCTTCACTAGTCAGCAGAGACATTTTAAGAAGATGATCATTGTTATCTTTTTATTTTGATAAATATGAAAGGGCTAAAAGATAAAAAAAAATCTTTCACTTACATTCATGTTTTTTTGTTATTCTACGAAGTGGTGAAGGAGACGGGACGTTCACCTGATGGTAAGTGATACGCCTGCCCATAACATCGGGGCGTTAGTTAGGATGTTATACAGTGCATCATATTGGTTCGTCGCCTGGAGACATAATGTGTTAGGTCTCGTTACCGCAGTAATATCTATTGCTGGAAAACCTTTTGATTTGGAACTGAGCATCGTTTGCATACTTAGGACCTAGAAGGTCTCCGGCAACAGAGATCTACCATCAGTGTCATTGTGGTATACCACATATTGCATGTATAATTTCATAAGGGTATTTTGTGGAAAAATAATATTTATATATTCTCTTGCTTTTTTATATATATATATATATATATTTTTTCTCAATAAAACTATCGGTCGATGAGAAATTTACGATTCGTTTAGCTGTGTGATGGTTTATTTCATGAAACGATAATGTGGGAAATATCGGAGTTCATGGGATTGGTAGTAAATGAATATCGGCCGATGCCATTAAACGTTCCTCCTATTCCCGATCACAAATCTCGCGTGTACTCGTTAAAACGAGACAGTTTATACGTCCAGGGTAATGGCTGGGCGTCGGGGGCACCGGTTGCCGTTAATGGCCATGAATTATCACCGTCGACAGTGATTCCAGGTTGTTTACGCTTCATACTAACTCATTACGGAAAGAGGTGGCCTAATACTTTTAAATTATACCGTTTACCTGTTAATATACCATATAAAAAATAACAGATAATGTTTAGAAACATATTCAACGAAATTTTCATCTAATTTCTCAATATTTTTGTTACTAATAATCAATAGTTTTTAGTAATTTTTTCAGTAACACTAAAAACTGAAACATCAGATAAAATTATTACTAAGTAAGCATATTTATTGTTTTATATACTTTTTTATTCTTGTAAAATGTAAAAGGAAGTAAATGGTTTACTGAAATTATTTCCTTTGTCTCTTCTAGTATAGTATAAACAATTGACTATGGAAATAAAGCTAACTATAAAATATAGTTAAAAAGTACTGTGAAAGGAACACTAGATATTTAGGTAGATTAAAGGCATAACAGATATTATATTAAATCTTTGATCGATTAGGTATTCTATAATAAACTCTACCCGCGGTAATAGCTTAGCGAAATAAAAAAAAATATAACCTTGATGAGTCTAACAGCTTCTAATTACCATCTAATTGTAAAATAATAAATAAACACAGCAAAAGGATTTGTTAGGAAATAACACTGAAACTAAGACTAAAGGATATCTAAAATATTTCCATTTAACATTAATTAAAGTATCCAAAGGAATGGATGATGATGCGTTCCATTAGAGCTTCCATTGTTCCCTTTGCTGATTGATGTACCTTAAAATTGCTGATTCCGGTACGTCATCCCGATTAATTATTACATAGGATTTATACACCAGTTGTATTAGATTAATAATACATTTATCTGCTAGTAAAAAACCTTAAAAAAGTATTTCTCATTACTTATGAGTAATATGAAACAAAGAAACAATTTACTCTTCGAAATGAAGATGTACTTAAAAAGTTTAAGCTTTTTTACTGCATTCACATGTTACTGTGTCCTAAGATATTTTTAAAGGGATAATAACTGATGAGCAAAATTATATGACACCTGTTTACAGGTGGAATGTCTAGATGTTTCTCACAAAGGAATCAACAGCTGTTGACATTTTGTATTGGAAGTATCATTGCAGACAGTTGCAACTTTTTTACTTGAGTGATAAATAAACATTCTTGCAGGTGACAGTGTAATTGAAAGCTGACATCTCCTCTAATTTTCCATACTAGTATATAGTCAGTTATTACTTGTGTGTTACCCAAATTGTGAATTTATTACAATTAGTATTGAACTGAATCAGACGTAAACGGAAGACGTAATGTTGGGATGCACCGCACCCGGTCTGACGATCTGTGGGGTGAGCTGAAAGCGTGCAGCGCTGGATCTATCGATGTGGAGATCTTTGGGGGAGGCCTATGTCCAGCAGTGGACGTCTGTCGGCTGATAATGATGATGATCTCAAGCAGCGTCTGTATTATAATCGTCATCATCATTTCAGTCTATTTCCGTACACGTTTCTATTTGTTATTTGATAATTAATGAAGTCTCCTCATTCATCTACATGAGGAAGTTTCTTAAATAAAAAACGCAATACATATCGATAAAGTTAACGTTATTACCTAACGAATAACCTATGTTTCCCTCGATTGATGTCAGTTCTTTATCTGAGAAATGTAATCGTTACACTTCTAGCTAAGGTATCACCGCAGCTACTTTCTGCCAAACATTACTGTGTTTCGGTTAACTGAAAAACAACCTTATAATGGGGTGACGAGATTACATCTTATGTATCAAAGCGATGAGCACAGTGTGGTGCTGTTTTTCATCATCATTCATTCTTCATCAGCCAATAGACGTCCATTGCCGGACATACGTCTCCTCCAATAATCTCCCTTTCGATCGGTCCGATCGGATCCGGCTCCGCCGGGCACTAAAAACCCTCGTTTATAGGAGCCCTTATGAGGGGATTCGTCTCATTTCCCACCACACTGGCCTAGTGCGGGTTGTAGCCAGAGCCTCGTTTGTTAATTAGCAGGGTGCACCAAGAGCAGGTGAGGTAGGCTTAGGTTCCATGAGTTATTGAGCATAACTAGCGCTAAGTTTTATGGGCAGGCGTGTCACTTACCATCAGCTAAACTCCCTGGTAGTCACATCTTTTCGTTGAATAAATAAAGATAACACAGTTTTTAATACTCTTAAAAATTGGGTAAGTTTTTTTGAAGATGGTCTTTACTTTTCATTAGTCAATAAATTGTCTTATTCCATGTAATAAGCTTACAGGCCTTTGTTGAAAAATATATAAAAAGTTTTTAGTATGAAAGTTCTTAGAATACGCAAGATTGCCTGTTTTATTACCAAGAAAAATTACTAATTAATAATTTTTTGGTTCTTAAAACCTTCAAATTAAATTACTAAATGTTCACAACCCCTAACTGGGGAAACCTCCAATAGTTTTATATCAGCTATTGATAAAGATTATAAATGAAAGTTTCACTTCATGTATGCCTCGTTAAGTATAATACCATGTAGAAATAAATCAAAGAGAACCTTTAATTAATTCACAAAGCCAACTCTGACTTTAAAACGACAAAGGTTTCCATGTAAACCCAGCTTAGGCTCTAAGGCTTCTGATGAGGTCGCTCCGCAGCACCTCGGATACATTTGCCCTGTTTATATATTTTCACCTAGCAACACTAGCCCGAGCACTGAATAAATCCGCTTTTGACTTTTCGCTTCTTAGAATATATTTAGGAAGGATGAAACGTTAATACCTGGTTTATTAAACCAGATATTTACTTACAAGTATTTAATACTTGCAATAGAGATGTTTAATTTTTTTTATTATTATATAGTCACGCCTTTTTCCCAGTAGGGAAGAAGTGAATAAACCACCCACGTTCCGCCAGATGTGGTCAGATTAGGTCCCATGTAACAGGGGGCGAGCCTGTTGCCACTTTATTGGGACCACCACACACACACACAAAGATGATATCAGTGTGCGGGTTTCCTCACGATGTTTTCCTTCACCGTTTTTGTATCTCGCTGTTGTAACTAAAGTTCACAAATGTACATAACTTAAATATTAAGTCATCGGTACATGCCGAGATTTGAACCCGCGACCTTCGGAATGAAAGCCGCACGCTCTAACCATTAGGCCAGCGAGCTACGTTTAATCTATGTTATACAAATGGACTCCGCAGATTAAAGATGTTTTTTTTTTAATTTTACTGAACCATTTTCTACAAATTATAATCTAAGACATACTAAGCAATATAAATAGTTCATTATTGAAGACGTATAAAGAATAAAACATAGTTATATACATATCTTTTTTCGTACAAACAAATGTTAAAACTTGTACAGATACGTTTTAAAGGTCTCTTATTATTAGACCCCATGTGGTATAAGAACCTGGTGCTATTAGGTTATTCGATGCGGTCTACAGCTTCTAAAATAGCTTTATGCTATCGTAATAACCACGGCCGGTAATAAAGATATTCTATCCTATCGGTTTACTTTAAAAAACCTTTTTTAGTATGAATATGTGAACATATGATAATGAACTTTAGGTCGTCTGGTCGTCGGTTGGAAATCAATTGTTCTTACTGAACAATTGATGAATAATACGTTGCAACATTGCTTGTAAGGATGCGGCGTGCCATTTTGTTTTTTTTTTTATACTTTTATTCGCATCCTGTAATCGCTCGCGGCGACATGTACCGTGCGTTATGCGGCGGGCGACTCCATCGCGCTACACTGCAATCCGTACTCTACTCTCACATTCTTAAAATAAGGTATAAAATTCAATAACAAAATTTTATCTTTATCGTTCCCTATAAATCGTATTACTATCGGCATTAAATTGTTGTTTTTTATATTATTACATTGATAAATCACATTTTATTGTGATCATACTGAGTTACCAGCTTTTAGCCAAGCCACGGTTATGTAAAATTTTTTGCGTTCGCCTTTCTTCTATATATATAGATCAAAGGTGAAAATTTTACGTTCATATTTATACATATATATAGAGGATATCCAGTGATTAATTGCTCGTCTCACGATCTCGGAAACTATCGAACCTACACTCGCAAAATTTGGTAGAGATATTGCTTTTGCCATGTAGGGCTCGGATTAAAGTGGGTCAGGCCAGGGTTGGCAGGTGTAGTAACTTGATAGTTCAGGTGATGAGGTTGCACGATAGCCATACAGTGGTTGAACATTACCGTTTTATTGATTAGTATAGTTTTGTTTTTTTCCTGTGTACTAATATTGATCTTCAGTCTGAAATAATAGTCTAATATTTTTTCAAAATTCCTTCCCCAAACGGAGGTGCAGGGTGTTACGATCAGGAAAGAGGGAGGGGAACAGTTAGAATGTTGTAAAATGTTCATCTTCATTTACTTCAATGAAAGAGCAACAAGAAATGAAACGTTTTTCGCCTAGGAGCGCTATCTCATTCAATTTATACACGATAACGTCTATCGGCGTCTCTTATTAACCAAAGACTTCCTCGAAAGATGATTTTTACCTTACTCATGGTAAATGCGATATGATGGTGACGATCACATATAAATATACTGCCATTTTTACTTGAATTATTCCTTGATCTCCTTTTACTACACTCCGACAGCAATGGCAATGGGCATTATAAGTTATCTTTAATACACGAATTGAAATGTTTTCTGGCATCAATCAAACTGGAATATAAACAGTAGATATTTTTGTTTGCACATAACTATTTATACATTATACTGGCGGTGCGGTGAAGATACGAGACCTATCTTTATAATATATCCACCGAATTTATCCAAAACAAATACTGACTTTTTAATAAACGTCATAAATATATAAAATGGTAGAATCGTGTTTTTAGAGAATGTTTTCGTGACTATTGCTTAACAATAAAGTGCCTGTAAAGAATATTTCAGAAGATTTATCTCTAAGGGAACTATTTACTTCAGATGGATTATCCGGTGCCGGTTAAATATACGACCCGAACGGACTAAAGCGGAAACATCAAAAAACCCATCCGAGCGGCCGGCGCAGTGGGCCCCGAGGTAAACACAAGGGAGGCATTACCGAAGGTTTTACGGCTTCGCTTGCACTAGGGTGTCCAGCGTTTCGAGTGTTACCGGATTTGAAGACAAATTTTGTAGATATTGTGACATTTATCTACTTAAAATTTCATTCTTGAAAACTTACATAACTATTAAGTTTTCTTAAATCTCTAAACCGATTTGATGATTTATACTGCAATAGGACTTATTCCTATTAGAAGAGAAGAAATATAATTTTGTTATATTTGCGCGAAAATTAACCCTGCAAAGAGGTATAATTAGCGAGTTTTTATGGAGTATTAAACAATAAATAAAATTACCTTACATGTCTTTATCTTAAGACTTCTAGATTATAGCAAACTTGCGATAGAAACTTACTTATGTTTCTTATTGTCTTTATTCCAAACGAACCAAGTTGATGGTTCAAATAAAATTAAATAGATTATAGACTGAATATAAATAACTTTAACAGCAGTAATCATCATCATCATCATCAGCCGATAAGCGTCCACTGCCTCTACCAAAATCCCACATCCATCTGGTAGGGATTCACATGGAGGGTTTCGGGTCATTACCCACCACACTTTCCCAATGCGGGTTGGTAGGAGCCAAAGCGTCGTTAGTTAATTATCAGGGTGCACCAAGAGCAGGTGAGGTTGGCTTGGATCCCATGAGTTATGCGAGAACCCTTACACCAAACAATAGTTATCATCACTATATACAATATAATCATTAATCCTTTTCATTGATAACAAGATGAAAAATCTCGTTATAATGACCGATGCAAATGGGCACCCTAGTCGAAGTATCCACAATATTTTTCGTTACTACATTTTTTCATGTGACCCAAATGTTTTTCACTTGATAATATAATCTCACTGAGACATAGTTAAATGTTAATGTAATTATATCTGGAACCTTTTATAAAGTATAAAGGATTATGTATGTATTCTAATCCTTTGTCCTTGCAGTAATATATGTATAGGTTTCGAAACTTACATTTAACAATATGTATTTTATAAATGTGTATGGTCGCTGTTGGATGCAGCCTGAGGTTTCCCGCCAACTTCACCAGATCTTCGGTCCATCTTGTGGAGGACCTTCCAGCGCCATAGCTAGCAGTATACGGTCGCCATTCATGGACCTTTTTTATTTATTTTACTGGTAACAAATCTGATGGTGGTGATTTTCTAGGTACGTACCACTGCAGCTTCTCTTTCTGCCGCCAAACAGTACTGTGCAAACATTATTGTATTCCGGGTTGAAGGGCGCTTAAGATAATGTAGTTACTGGGGTAACGACACCCAACATCTTGCGTCTCCAAGGCATAAACACAATGTGGTGCAGCATATGCCGTCCAAACTAGCGTCACGTTGTTATGGGCAGGCGTATCACTAACCATCAGGTGTTCCTCTTTTAGTAGACGCACAAACAGTAATATTCAATCGTTTGAAGCTGCTGGCTGCGGGCAGCTCAGGACTGATCCATGTGAAGATCTATGAAGACAGCCTGTCCAACAGTGTACGTCTATCACCTGATGATAATGATGATAACACAAAGTATCTATTAACTACTTCTTTTACTTCTAGAAGCGAGGATACTAGCAGTATTTTTGCATGATAGTAATTTAAGATGATATACACTGTTCCTCCTATACATCTTGCGTTCGTCGCTTTGAGACGTAAGATTTCGTGACTCCTAACTTCACTAGCTACAGCGCCGTTAAAACCGGAAAACCGTTACTGTGATATACTGTAATTTTCATTAACAGATAAATTTTTCAGAAATACGCTGCGGCTGTTATATATTGCCATAATAACAGTTTCGGTTTAATATATTGCAGGTCGCCATGCGCGCTGTCGCAATGAAATGTACGATGCAGTTAGTGCGAGCGGTTAAACAAAAACTAATTTGATGCAACACTGCAATAGCAGTGCACAGATTATTTTAACTTATCTTTGTACTTTACTAATTACATTTTGTCTTCTTTAAATCATTACTAAATGTCTCTCTTACATACACTCATTATTAAACTAAAATTTTATGGACAGATTGATAAAATTACGGCCTTCAGCTTTTCCTCTCAATATATAATTCTCTTATCCACTGCTTTATATGATCAAACAATTTCTTCATCACCATTAGCAAGAGGAAGCCTATTTTCTTAAAATGTGTGCGTATCTCTAATTCCAGTATTGAAACCTCATAGTGATCTTTCCAGATATCTAATAAATACAACCTTAATATGACGGTTGTTATCAGCTTACGTTTGCAGTTATCTTTCTCAAAAACTTTAGCATTGGAGCAAACTATTTCCTCATGTTTTAAACTTACGATGGAATCCCTATATTTCAGATCCTCGTGTTGACCCTGAGACTTCAGCAGTCATTCGATTAAAAGAATCGTTCAACGGCCTCTGAGTATGAATTAAACATCATGAAGTCTTAAAAGTATTAGTATTTAATTTGTGGCAGAACTGGCCGTATCAGTCACTAAATTTAATTCATCACAAACGATGAATCAACATCACATCCTCATTAGCATCAGCCAGAAGACGTCCACAGCTGGACAGACCTCTCCCAAAAAGTCCTACAACGATCTGGTAGGGATTCATGTAAGGGGGATTTGGGCTGTTTCTCACCACCTTGGCCCAATGCGGGTTGGTAGCCACGAGCAGGTGAGGTTGGTTTGGATCGCGTAAGTTATAGTACGGGAACCCTTCTACCTCATCCAACTTAATCAAAATTTTAAAATCACTGTATGAAAATATTATTGCATTTGGTTTTCTACACACGGTACGTGAAAGCTTTATTGTTATTGACAGGACACCGCTTCTGCTTACAGGATTTTTATTTACTACTGCATTTTGATCCGGCTTTGCACAGCTCCTTTGAGAATTCTCCGCATCAACATCGGCTCCTCCCCGATACCTCGCTTCACAGAATATATTATGGCTTGTGCTGATGCAGTATCCAGATTTTCGGAGGTGAATGATTCCTTTGTTTCTCATTGTTTTATTCTATTGTTTTATTCTCATCTTTGTTTTATTTTACATTCCTGTTCTTAAAATTACTTCATTCACATTTATGTACGACAGTTCATTGTCTATACGCTATTTAAAACAAAATTAAAACAAATATAATGATTTATAAAAAACTTCACTCGGTTAAATTATGTATACTAAACATTTCCATGTATAACCTATTTGCAGAAGATCTGATTCTTGTGATACGAAGTCATGTATGTAACATGCTAGTTCTATAAAACCTATTCGTTACAAAATCGATCACCTATTTTCTCCGTCATGTCTCTATTCTGATGCCGTAATGCGATATCAATGGAAAATTACGTCGCAATCCCTCGAAATAACAAGTCGAGAGAAATTTGTTCTTAATAACCTTCAATATTAGATCGAAAATACTACAAGTCTCTGCACTGGAGAAATCTCAGTATACCAACCCAGCGCCGATCGTAAATGGAGTATAAAAATTGTGATGAAGCAAAGCAGCAGATATATGTGTATTGATAATTATATATTTTAGTATATGGTAAGAATATAAGATAGTTCAATATTATAATTTTAAATTAAATAACATTGTTGTTAAATATAACAACATCTAGTACCCCAAGGTTTTTTGAATTTAAGTTAGATTACAAATACTTATAAAAGTTATTAGTAATACGTTAGTACAATACATATAGTTAGCATCCTGATATGGAGCGCTCTTTACTTTAAGTCTTTGTCCAACTCTATCTACTCTTCTCTGTTCGTTCCAATATTCATCTATTCCCTACAACTTGTATGAGATCATCATCTTGTCTTATTGGTTTGTTCATATTCCTTTGTCTCTATTAATCCTTCCCATTTTGGACTTTATAAAGGTCACTCTTTATTTGTACATCACAAAATATGCTTAAGGCCATCAGTGATTTTTGTTGTTTGTTCTTTTTGTTATGTTTCTACTTCTCATTAACTATCTTGATACTTTTTATGTTCTCTTAAAGTTTTCGACTTTGTATCTGTATATGTATGTAGTACGATTTTACGAACCTTGGGCTGAGTACCACAAAATAAAAATGTCAAGAGATAGTCGCCTATCACAATTCCTCTTGCAACCACGCTACAGTTAACTTATAAATTTTTAAACTTTGTATATGTAAATGAAATAGATTTTATGTTTACACTCATGTATAGCTCGGCCAGGTGAATGTCAACGCCTTTAACTACCAGAGAATGCTCTAAAGCAAATCGTACTAGTAATTTAAATCGTTAATGTTATTACTAAGAGAATAAAAAAATAGGTTTCATAGCCTGATGACATTTAAAGATCCGTCGTCATACGTATCAGGAAGTTTAAGCATGAAACAATGGTTAGAGAGCCCGCATAATTTCTCACATGCTACCTGATCATCGGATACAATTGTAATGTAATAGCCCGGGGATGTGTATACAATACCAAAAGGGAGGGAGGAAAGGGTTCCCGTGGGACAAACTATGGGAAATGAAATAAACATACCTAATTAGACAAAGAACAATCCAGGGAAAGTATAGATGATGATTATCAAGTGACCATAAGAAGGTAGCAAAAAAAGCACTCTAGATAAACGCACCCGCAATCCACGGCTGTGTTGATCTTTTGCACATTTAAATATATACAAAAATATATAATTTATATACACCACGACCAAAAATACAATAAATACAGTTTATACAATGGATGGCCTTTTAACATGTAGCGATATTTTACGGGTAAATATAGCATAGACTAAAATTAGATTGAAGTAAAGACAAAGAAGAATTCTGTAGAAGTAAAGCACTAACGTATGGATTACATAACAAAAAAAAAACTGTAGTAAACTAAGCCTCAGTTTAAAAAGATTATCTGAATATTTTACATAATATTTCAGCAGGCAATATATCTTCTTTCAGGTCAACACTATCTTTAATTTTATTTATTTTTTTTTTTTTATTTTGTCACGCCTTTTTCCCAGTAGGGGTAGGCAGAGGTGAATAAACCACCCACATTTCGCCAGATGTGGTCAGATTAGGTCCCATGTAACAGGGGGCGAGCCTGTTGCCACTTTATCGGGACCACCACACACACACCCAAAGATGATATCAGTGTGCGGGTTTCCTCACGATGTTTTCCTTCACCGTTTTTGTATTTCGCTGTTGTAACTAAAGTTCACAAATGTACATAACTTAAATATTAAAGTCATCGGTACATGCCGAGGTTTGAACCCGCGACCTTCGGAATGAAAGCCGCACGCTCTAACCATTGGGCCAGCGAGCTACATTAATTTTATTTTAAAGATTTCTCTATAAAAAACCCGTTGAAATTCTTCTTAAGATTGTAAGAGACCGAATGAAACTTTTTAATTGATTTTGTTTCCAAGTTTTTTGCTGACGACGATTGATTAAGGGTTGTACGTTAATTCTAGCCACGATTTTTTTATAACAGAGACTTTTGACTCTTGAATCTAAAAGGATTTTAAAAGTTTTAAGTCTAGTACATTTATCTGTCTCTTCGTGCATCGTTGTTGTGAAACGGCTCATCTTATATAGTTCTTTTATATTAATTTGGAAGATTGTCCGATACATTTGTAAGTAATCATTCAAAGTAAATGGTTCTATAACTTTTTGTACATTCTATATGGCAATTTATTATGGGTATTATCGCCGAGTAGTATATGAAGTTCTTGGGAATTGCGGAAGACGTGCCTTATTTGATACAAGTTGATAAAAGAGTTTTAGCATTCTAAGTGTAGAATACTAAAACACTTTATTAATCTTGAATAATAAGCGAAGCATTAGTAAGCAGATTAATATCATATCAAAATATTATGACATAGCCTATTGAAAGTGAGACTGAAACTATACACGACTAAATTCTTAAAAGGAGGAATATAGTATTGAAGGATTTTAATGTAGATACCGTTTATCCTTTGCGCTTTTGTATGAAATGTGCGACAGCTTTTAAAGCTTCAAAATGGTAAATGACGATGGTTTTATATCAAAATTTTTGGCCTTTGTTGTGTTTTATTCATAAAAAAGGGTAAAAAAAAAGTAGTCTTAATAATAATCTTTTCCTTCCGGTGTCACTGTGTTTGCACGAAAATATTGCTTTGAAACCGTTTCCATATACAATATTTTATTTTAGTAAAATACCAAATAAGCTTTAGTGATTAATACCCGCGGCTCAGAGCATCATAAACATGACTTTTTAATAAGTATAGTTAAAGGAAAAGTATGTTAGAGCGTTTACACAATAAAGTTGCTTCGTCCAAAGTTTAAAGAAGTGTCTGGACATACCGTAAATATAACAGTCGTCAGTTCTCTAAGCACACACGGGGTAGGTACGTAGTAAAACGTTTGGATAACAAAAGAGAACATTTGACCAAACAGCGGGGCATTCAGGGGCCCGGGTGCACGAACTTTGCTCAAGTGGATGGCCCCTACTTAGTGCCGCGGTATGCGGAGCCACGCGCACTCCGACGGCTCACATAATTGCTATTGCTTCAAAAATTCACGAATATATTATATTTGACCTTAGATCTTTAACAAAGGTCATTGGCGAATTAGTTTTTTACCCATTTTTAATTACACTTATGATGCTTAACGTTTTATAATGAAATGAGCTTGTTATTAACTCGACGAAACGACGGGTCCAGCGCTGTTTTGACGTGGTCCTATTCAGGATCATATACATAGAACTACATCCTTGACTTGAGATATATTACCCCCACAACTTTACTAGCCACAACGAACTTCAAATCGGAATACAATTATATTTGCACTGTACTGTTTGTTGTTTGCAATAAAGACCTAGCACTAGTTCAAATTTGTCTAATTTTACTAAAATACAAACCAGACCGAATTTGATTACTAAAAATGTCATCATCATCATCATCAATTCAGGTTATTGTTGTCCACTGCTGGACATAGGCTTTCTCAATCGAGTTCCAGAAGAAAGGGTGTGATGTGTACAGAATGAGAACCGAATATGAAATACATTTTAAGCCGAATATCCTTCGGTTGAAATGATGATCTCCTGAAGATATTCTTTCTATCAACGAGAGTTGGCACATTTCCTTTTTCCATGAGTTAAACATAGACTACATTAAATGGATTAAAGTATTTTTATCACGAATATAAGTGACATAGCCTTTATTATTAGAATACATAATATGCATGAAGAAATAAGAAATTTTTATATTCCTAAATATGTCCAACTGTGGACGTAGATCAGTGTAGATGATAATCAATACTTTTACACTTAATATTGAAGCTGAAGATTATGAAATGTGCAGACATGTACTAGGAATTTTATATCTGTATAAAACGGAAATCGGCATTGCTTGTTTGGAGAAGTATTGGCAATAATATGGTGGGTAACCATGGTTTAAAAGACCCCTCCACCATCATTAGGTGAAGCGGACACTGATTTGCCATTCACTGGCCTCTTAAAAGCGGTTCACACTTGTCGATACTACTTAATTGCTTAAAATATGACCAAAGTTATGTGATATGAACAAATAGTAAATTATACGTTATTCCTATATCTATACTATAGGTTCACAGTAGTGTATGTGTGGGAGTATATATCTCATGTTGATATTTTTCTAGGTCATGACACATTCAAAATGTAGGCGAAAAAAAAAGAACTGGAATATTCTATAGAGAAAAAAAGTCTGTTCATTTTATATTTCATATGCACTAAACAAAGACTGCATACAAATTTCGCATTTCTTTTACACATATTTCACATACGAACTATGTGAGTAAAGTTATATGTTAATTCTCTGAAGTTATTGTTGATTAATACATAACTTTTTAAATAACAAAAAACTAAGTTTCTTGTTTAAAATATAAGGTACTCAAGTTTACAGTTGTTCCCAGTGTTCGTAACAAAGTATTTTTATGAAAAAAACTAAGTAGAGAAAGTAAGAGAGAGACTAAGTATAAGAGATTATAGACAATATTGTTGTTTACTTAACCACCCTTCATCAATGATGCCAAATGTACCAAGTACTAAGTGCAGATAGTTTTACGTTTCATATGTGTCAGTATGCAGATATTCATAATAATATTCATATCCCTGAAAGTTATTCTGCGGAGGGTTCCATATTTGTTCAGTTGCGACCTAGTTTGTAATCAAACTTACTAACATTCCTCGGACCGGGAAAGGGGACGAAAATTTATTCGTAAATATATCTAAGCTTCTTCTTATAAATTAAATGAACGATCAGCTTACGATCCCACTGCTGGGATTAGAACCTTTTCGTACAAGGCGAGAACTTGCGAAATCATTTTCATCGCGCTTTCTTTACGCGTTAACGGATGTCACGTGGCAGTTTCCTCACGTGTTCCGTCGTGTGTGTAACGTTGTCCTCACGTTGTGCTCCACCGGAAGTTCCAGCTCAATAGTACACGAATCCGCGCTTCAACAATTCGTATAGCGATCTTTCCACTACCTTTAATGACTTTAGTTCTATAACAGTTATTTCTAGAATTTAGCTTAAGTTGACTGTCTGAAGTTCTCTGCAGGTTTTTTATTCATATATGTACTCTTGATTTCCCACTTCATTATATATTTAATAAACATATATCGTAATGATGTGTTGTTGTAGATAAAAAAAAATGTTTGATGGAACAGTGGAAATGTTTACAGAACATCGCACTCGAATATCATCGCCATTGTTGGTTCATGTGACGGGTAAGCACAGCACCGGACGATTCCTCGAATGCATCATAATTGTCTGGTGGGCAATTATTTTTTTTCGTTTCATTTGCTTGTATGACAATAAGTGTTGATTCAGCATCAAATTACCAGTAACACGCTCAGTTTTGTGCAACAACATTTGTACGAGTAAGCTTTAAAACAATGCAATGAACTGTTAAGTTACGCAATCTGTTTAACGAACGACGCAATCATTTACTTATAATAAAAAACTTAACCATAACATTGCAATATAAATTTCAAAAGTAATGAATAACTAGAATGAAACCTAAATTTGTCTTTCTTTCTAATATCCATTAATCGGCAGTTAAATGTTTAGTAAATAAGTATTTGTTAAAGTACGTTCGCGTTTAACCGAGCGCAGTCACCGTCAACTCGCTTTAACTATACGATCGTAAAGTCGCACATAAATTATTTAATAAAGGGTGAATAAGGAATCCTAATCACGTCTCCCCGGGTTCCCTGGAACACTATCCTGAGTCCGAGCCGCGTTCACCTTATCTGCATGCAGCGCGCGTTACCAGCCTCCCAGCACTACATTCTTTAACTGCACAATATAACCTTTGTCTATCTACCCCTGTGAAAGTTAAAAAAAATAAATCTTTATGAACGAAGATCTTCAAAATTTAGTTTAAGATGATGGCAACATTAGATATAAAACAGTAGTGTACAAACATTGAAGTGTTGCTATATGAAGAGCGCTATAGATAGTGAAATTACTGGAGTAATGAGACCTAATGACCTCTTGTCTCATGGCGACGAGCACAATGTGCTGCTGTGTACATCATCCTATCACCTGATGGTATGCTCTATGTCTACCCATAACAATAAGAAGTTAAGAAGATAAACACTGCATTGACTCAAGAAGATAAAGCGATATATATCTCCCTTCTAAATTTACTAGGTACAATATCCTTCAAACTGAAACACAGTAATATTTCCATACTACTATTTTCAACTAACTCAGTCTCCTCCAACAAAGAACCACCACCAATTAAATCTACCACTTTTAATAATACTTAAAACTTGGGGCCAGTTTCCCTTAACTTATTAAGAGCTCAAGTACGAACGACCCCTTTCCCACTTAACTTACACGAAGTGCTCGCGCGTTTACACTTTGAATATTATATGTTTTTTTAATTATGCACTTACTTTTTAAGTATATTACAGCAACTTAGCTGTAGAACTGCCATTAAGATTTTATTTAAGTTATTTACTTACACAAGTTATTTACTTATAAAAACGAAAAGGTATCAAATGCAAAATAATCTTAGGAATACATTTCTATTTAAAAACATCATGCAATCATATTATCATTATCGTATGTATAACAGTAGACTTCTATTAGGTGATGATGATGATGATGATGGTAATGATGATACTCATTAAAGGATATTGAGCTTGTATACCTGCGGTATTACATTTAACCGTCTAGGTAGGGGCTCCAAAAAAGTATGTTTATTGGCAGGTCTCCGTTTCCGGAAACCGTCTAAGTAGGTACCATCGCAGCTCCTATTTCTGTTTCACCAAACAAAACTGCAAACATTACCGTGTTCCAGTTTGAAGGGCGCTGTAGGTATATGTAAATTACTGCAGTAACGAGACATAATATCTTATAGCTAAAGATGACGAGCGCAATATTGTGTAGCGTATATCGTCGTAACTAGCGCCACATTGTTATGGACAGACGTATCACTCACCATCAGGTGAACGTCTTGCTCGTAGCTTCATCACATAAAAAAAAAGTGTTCAAGTTTCTTGACCATAAACTAGTGCCATTATTGGGTAGGTAAACATCAGGTGTCTTAAAGTGAATAGCAAAATATAGAACAATGTTTGTCACTCTAAGTTCTATAATACATTGTTACAGACAAACGTATTACTTAACATCAGGTGAGCGTCCTGATATTATACTTTCGTCACTACATAATATTAAAAAAAACGCATATATCAGTCGTAATAAAATGATTATACACTTAAATAGTCTTCTTAATAACTTCATGACACGATCATAACGAGTCGAAAAGCTGTGATAGCTCTTTATTGGCTTCACTAAGCTCTTGAGGTCTTCTTCTTCGTCTCAGCATTTGTCCCGTATTATGACAAGGTCTGCTTTCTTACTTCTATCACTCCACTTTCCTCTCTTTGGAGCGCCGCTTTCCTTGACATCACTGCTCATCATATCCTTTGTCACTACACTCAGCCTTCCTTCGTTCTTCTCCGCTGATCGCTGGGTATGTTGAAGCCGAGTGTTTTGTTGCCTATGTATTCAGGTGGTCTCCCTTTTTCATGTCCATACCATCGCAGCCGGTTTTCCTGAAGTTTGTCGGCGATATTTCGGCTACCACGCACGTACTCATTGTGGATCTTGTCAAATCTCGTTACTTCACACATCCACCTCAACATTTTCATCTCGGCTTCGTGACTGGACAGAACATGCCTTTCTGTCATTGCCCATGTCTCGCTTCCATAATTAACGAAGGTCTTGAAGAGGTGCGAATTCTTTTCCCACTGAATATGAGCTCCGTTTAAAGGAAAACACCGACAAGTTCCTACTACAATAGTTTTCGTCTACTTCCGGTTACATACAGTCATGACTTTTCTCTTTGTATGAGGAGGCGTCGAGTCTCAGTTGTGAGAACGTTAGGTCTGTTAGTAAAAAAAAATGTAATTTTTGTATGTGTTATGGCCCCGTACTAATTTACATAGTTTTAAAATGCGTCAAGTTCGCTGATCAGGATGCGAGGCGGCGCGTCTCCTGGCAATCAGCGCGGCCGTTCCGGGGGGCTATTGTCCCCGGCGTGAGGGCAGCATGCTAATCGTATGCAGCTCTGTTGGACTAAAACAAAACTACATATACTGATGACACCTACTCACGGCGCCTTTGAAGACTGAAGGAAAATTACGTTCCTTTTTATTATCCTTATATATCTTTTATCCAATAAAGCTCCAAATAATGAAGCATCTCATTGTTTTAAATTTCAACGGATTCAAGGATCGTGGATAGCGAATCAACGAGCTTAACAGACGAATAGTACTGTGCAACATTTCTGTGTTCCGGTTTGAAGGGCGCTATAGCTAGTGTAACTTTTGTGTGCGTACTGGGGTAACGACGCTCAACATTTTATGTCTTAGGCGACGAGCGCAATGTAGTACAGTGTATATCATCTTAACGCCACGTTGGTAGCAGGCGTATGTCATACCATTAGGTGAATATTTAGTTCTAGGGTGCTTCTGGTGAGTTTACCAGCACTTGAAAAGATTAGCCGAGGTCCAGAAGAGTTTTCTAAATCCGGCCACCAAATAAAGGTACCTTTTATGGTGATTATGTCTAGCTTATAGGATTCTAACACTTGTAGAAATAAACTCTAAATATTTCTAGAATTTTATGAATAATATCCTGCGGCGATACTTAAACACATACAGCTCTCCCTCTTCAGGAAATGGAAATAGTAGTTATAATGGAGCCTTCACACGCACTGACTAGCTTTAATTTTAAACATGTTTAGCCTCAGGAGATCTACGCTAATTATAGCAAACATCACACTAATATAATGGTCTCATGTGGAGTAACGTCTTTGATGAGTTTTTAATTGTTTTATTATTGTTCATTATAATTATGACCTATTATCATGTCTACTCTAATCATATATTGAAAAATTACTAACATTAAAATCAAAGGGGTGCAAAGTTAGTGGCCACTTTTAAGCGAATAGAAAATATCCTGGTGACAGGTCTCTGGAGCAACAGTCTAGCTATGTACCACTGCACCACCTATTTCTTCCGCCAAACAGTGGTGTGCAAACATTACTGTGTTCTGGATTGAAGGGGGTTATGGCAAGTGAAATTACTGCAGTAACAACATGTATTAAAGCGACCTGCGCAATGTATGACGTTTTAACTAGCGCCACGTTATAGTCACGCGTATAAGTTACCTTTAGGTGAACGTCCTGCTTCTCTCGTCGCTATGTTAAATAAAAAAGGAAGTTATGAAAAGAAACAACACCTTTCAGCTACCATGATAAGGAAAACAAGTAAACGTAAATATAATGCCGTAATAATAAATAAAACAGACAATGTTGTTTTATGACGGAACTATTTTCGTCCACGTTACCGTATTGACAGGTCCTCAATAAAACTTATATTTAGTATTCCGAGTTTCCTGTTCAGAAAGAGTGATATGATCTTTTTCATTTTAAAGTCGGGAGCCATAATCGTATATATTCACGCACCGGAGCCGTTGAAGTTCAGATAAATCGAAGGATAAGGGGCCGAGACTCATAACCATGTACTCGAAGCACCAGAGCGGTTCGGATTTCGTGCGGATATCGCGTACGAGTGATACGAGGCAGTGTTTGATGGTTTTTAAAAGTAAATATCATTGTAAAATAAACAATAGTGATCAAAATTTTACTTTCTCTGACCTAATTTAAAAATAACTTATGTCGATGAGGACAATTATCTCGAGAAAAGCGATCATATTCCAATATCCAAGAGCCGTTACGGGCATGTGAGTTCCACTAACCCACTCTTGGCCAATCCGATGGTAAAACTTACGTAGGTGATATCCAATGATGCATTAACACATCGCGAGATCTCCGAAACTATTAGACGTAAACACTCAAAATTTGGTAGGGATATTGTTTCGACCGTTTAGAGGTCAGCTGAGAATGGATTTTACAAAATTCCTTCCCCAAAGTGAATTATTAAAAGGAAGGTCTCGGAGGGCGGCGGGTTGCCGCCAGGACTATTTCTGACAAATTTCAAATCTTATTGTATAATATGGCTAACAGAGCAAGCTGGGAACAGGTATATATACATAAATATATGTATATACATATACACATGTATATATACTTGTTGTATAATATATATATATAATATATATTTATACCTTTTTTAAATTGAAGGGTTGTCTTGAAGAAGTGTTGATTGCACCACAAAAATAAAATATAATATTTGCTGAGATAAATTACTTTGACTTTCTCCTTATAGAAAGAAAAGAAGAGAAGAGATAGCCTTGTGTCCCAGCCGTGGGACGATTAAGACGGCAGTTTATATTACATTTATCCTGGACAACTATCTATCGATATAAATGTTAAACAAACTGAACTTATTTTTAAAATTATCAACTAATAAGTTAGGATTTTGTTTAATGGACTCTCCAAGTTCTCTCCGCCCCTATCTATCCATCACTAACCAACTAGGAGAAAGTAAAATTGGCTAAAATTTTTTCATCTGCCGATTTTTAACAGACCCACTTTGATAACATAGTCAACTTTAGGGTATAATTCAAATGAGATTGAATACTTAATTAATATTTAAACTTGGTTCAAGGATATGTTATTCTTGTGTGTCTTGCGTGTCCTTTTTTCTCCAACCTTCCATTATACCGTAACATCAAACACACGAAATTAATTTTATTATTAATACTCAAGCATATACAATCACAAAAAGATGGTTGAAGTTGAGGTTATAATTAACTATTACAGGAATGGAGCTGACCCAGCGAGTGGGCGTGGTCAGTTAGAATTAATTTATTAACATGTCTGTAGTCTGCAGTGTCTTAGGAGAGAGAGAGAGAGAGCAGAACCTTCACTTGATTATAAATATATAGTATATATGCAAAAAAGAATCTATTGATATTTAAGCAAACATGTATATATATTAATTTATTAGTTACTAACTTGACAAGTCGAAGTCGTAGAATCAAAACCGCTATTTAGTTACTGTTTTAACAATTTCCAGAACAAGCATACAGTTATATATATTTGAGTGTATAGATCATTTTTATGTTTATAAATAGAATGTGATAATATGTTAGATTATAACCTGAGACATGTTATAATCGCTTTTCCTAGTTATGTCTAAATCTGTACAAGTTAACCAGCCGTTCCTCGTCCGCTTTGTTAGCAGTAATACCTTCGTAACACTTTTTGGAAGAGGAATTCCCTTAAAAGTATTTAAATAAGTTCTTAGATAGATAGATAAATTAGTTTATTTGTATTATATTTTATATTTGTATTATTGTGTGTATTTCTTAGGTAGCCTGTATTCTGCAAAAGTAATATTCCTAACAAATTTCAAGGCTCAAGGCTTCATGGTTCGACAGATACGTGATATCATGCAAAGGATGAACATTTTAAAAATTCTCAATTAAATTTGTAGCGCCCAAAACGAATGCCCAGGTCAGGTATCGGGCACGAAAGCACTGGAACAGCCTAAGGGACGGCTCGCGTGCCTTTTCCAGGAACCCTAGGTAGATAGGGTACCTGTTTCTCGGAAATTTACTTAACGTTCTTTTGTTACGTCCGGCGCGTCTTTTTGCGTGTTGCCACGCAGTTTTCCTTATTGCTTACTTAACCGTTAAGTTATGTTAAGTGAAAACCGATTCTATGTTTCCTTCTTCGTAATACATAAATTCATTGGCTTGTAAACAAAATATTTTTTGTTAAAATCTTTGAATATAAGAAAGAGGTCTTATAAGCTTAAATTGAGCTTATAAAACCTCCTTTTATCTGTGAATAAAACCCTCGGTGTCTATGTTTGTATCATAAAAGCTTCTAAATCCGAAACAATATAGACGTTATTTTCATTATAGTTAATATTACTTTAATTAGTATTACAATATAACCGATGAATGTACTATATCTTTACTGATTAGCCTTAAATAACGCATTGAAACCATTCTGCGTACTGAATATCCGTGTCCTTCTAACTTAATAAAACAACATCTATTAATTAAAAAAGATAGTGGAAGAATCGTCTTATTCATATAGATAATAGTAAACAAATAATTTGATCACTATACCAACTATAAACTTACTATTAGTAATTGACCATTGCAGGAGACTATCTAGGAACTACTTTTGATTCGTATATATCTGTGAAATATTAAAATGTTTTGTTAGCGTCGTAACTAGAATAAATACATAGTTAAGTGGTGATCGTTACACCATAAATGAAATTCTATATATTAATATTGATTTATGTATACCAGACAGAAACGATTTAACCAAGACGAAGCAATTTTACACCAACCCCGACTTAATAGTCCGTAATAGACTCCGAGAAACGTTAAAGGCCGAATTAGAAACGAGTTTCCGAAAATCCCCCGAAGGACTCCATTATATATTAACTTGCCTTTATTCCGAAGATCAGTAAAAATACTGAAGGTTTATAACCACCGAGCTGATCTCCGGTTATTCGTCAAGATTTAACGCGTAACCGAGGCGATTATGTGCGAAGCAAGCGAAGTAGAAATTTGCTACAGTGTTATTCGCTTTGTGAAATCATCTACGAAAAATGCTAATAAAATATGCTAAACTTTAATACTTTGATGCTTTAACGAGCTTTTTCTCGTGTGGAATACAACAAATAATAATTTTATCTTCTATCATACAAGCCGTTTACTTTGGCCATTATTTGTGTGTTCCAGTTATAGATCATCTGGAAGAAAACACTTGATCAGTTTTGTCCCCATTTTAGTTAATATCATGTTCAATTACATGAAATAGGGGTAGGTCCCTGTTGCCAGAAAGCGTCTAAGTACCAGCAGCTCCTATTCCTACAGTCAAACAGTACGTACGGTACGGCGTTGTGACTACGGACGAAATGTGGTGCTGAGTATATCATCTTATCTAGCATCACGTCATGAGCGTGTATCAAATACCATCAGGATAAAATAAAGGAAAAAAATAATATTTTTTTTATTTACCATTGTTATATTTAAACCGTAGCAAACTTACACTACAATGTGTCGATAATGTAGTCAACTCGAATTTCGACTTCTTGAAGAATTGTAGTACAAGTTTGAGACCTGATCTGAAGCCTTTTTATATCGTTATTTCGAGAGATTGTCAGGAGACATTGAGTTGCGAATTATACATAACAATTTCATCAAACGACCTCGATGAAAATAACCCCAAATAATAGAGAAGCTCTCGTAAAATGGAACTTATTCCAGTTAGAGCATTGTCTGGTTTGCTTTGTTTAGAAAAGCCGCTGCGGGTTGAACAAAGAAAATGAAAGCTAGTGGGGTCTGAACCGAACCCTTTTCGGTATCATCTAATGACTGCGTAATAAGAAGCTTTAATAACACACACCAGGGAACTCACACGAATATTGCTAAGGTCATATACTAAAATATAAATTTGTATGACTGTATAGGCGCAACCTTAAAACATGATCTGATGAAATACGATTATTCTCTGATACTGGGGTTCTAGACCCGGGTCTACAGCCTATTATGTATACGACTATAATTAAACAAAACGGGTACAACCATCATTAGTATAGATAGTAGAGAAAGTTGTAAAGGACAGTAAAAATAAAATATTTCACGATTTTTTTTTTTTGCTTAATTCCATCGGAATGTGTATTTTCAAAGATCATTAAAGAAGGGAAAATATATGAATTGTATGCTTACAATATGTTTTATAACACGTCATGAAAAAACTTGGAAATATATCGATATCAACATTATTACCATGTTAAGTATAGAAGTCTTTACACCTATATATAAGGAAAATGATTTTTGTTTCCAATCACGTGAAAACTAGTGAATGTATCGACATAGGAACATGACCATTCAACGAGGAATGATTTGTAGATGGTTATAAGCTGAATTTCATAGATCCTTCATCACTTTTTTTCTAATTAACTTTTATAAGCATTTTCATTTGGTATTATATAAGTTTGGCAAATATCTCCCTTCCGCTTTTTTGCTCTTTATTCAATGCTTTATAAAAAGTGTTACAGTGATCGGATTTAGTTCAAATATGCGCCGTTTTGTTCGATAATCTGTTTCCATCTAGACGGCAACTTCATAATACCTCCCTCGTAGAAGCCCCCCTCCTTATTTGCGAAGAACTCGGACAGCCACTTTTCACAAGCCTCTTTTGAGTTCAACTTTACACCACCAAGGGCGTTCACCATGGACAGGAACAGGTGGTAATCACTTGGCGCTATGTCCGGGCTATATGGTGGATGCGATAAAACCTCCCATCCGAGCTCCCGTAGCTTCTGACGAGTCATCAACGAAGTGTGTGGTCTGGCGTTGTCCTGGTGGAACACTACACCCTTCCTGTTGGCCAATTCTGGACGCTTCTGGTCGATCGCCGGCTTCAAGCGGTCCTGTTGTTCGCAGTAGATGGTAGAATTAAGCGTCTGGCCATATGGGAGCAGCTCATAGTGGATGATTCCCTTCCAATCCCACCAAACACACAGCAAAACCTTCCTGGCCGTCAATCCCGGCTTGGCCACTGTTTGGGACGATTCACCGGCCTTCGACCACGACTGTTTTCGCTTGATATTGTCGTATGTGATCCATTTTTCGTCGCCAGTCACCATCCGCTTCAAGAATGGGTCGAGTTCGTTCCGTTTCAGCAGCATATCGCAGGCGTTGATTCGGTCCAGAAGGTTTTTTTGCGTCAAATCATGCGGCACCCAAACATCAAGCTTTTTTTTGTATCCAGCCTTCTGCGGATGGTTTAAAATGGTTTGGTGACTAACTCCCATCTCCTGGGCGATGTCACGAGATGCCACATGCCGGTCTAACTCGATGTAGTCCATGATTTGATCGGTATTTGTCGTCACAGGTCTTCCGCCGGCTGGCTTATCCATGGTGTCGTTTTCATCGGCTCTGAATCGTCGAAACCATTCCTCCGCGGTTCGAAGTGATAGAGTACCATCCCCCAAAACACCATTAATCTCACGGAACGTTTCTCTAGCGGATTTGCCTTTAACGAAAGAAAACTTTAAAATAGCGCGAATTTCGGCGTTAGTGAACTCCATGTTTACACGTCTATAACTGTTGAACGCAATATCCAAACTAATTATGCATAGCGTCAAATTAGCGACCTTTCAAATTATGTATAGTATTGCTAGATACGAGCTCTGTAGCGCTTTGTACATAGCCGCGAAATTCAAAAGACAAAAAGGCGGAAGGGAGATATTTGCCAAACTATTATATACGGTTGCTATAGTAGCGGTTTTGGTTTTTTTGTTACTTGCGATTCAATGAATATTTCAGACAAATTTCAAGGTATATTACGGCCAGCGCAGTGGCCAGGGAACAGCTAGTTTCATTATAATCCAAAAATATAATACATACTATTAATATCTAGAAATAGTGCTCGTAAACCAATATAATCTAAGAACCCGACGGATAGTCTATTAGTCGACGTCGTGGTACTCCACGAGTCGTATCGTTTACGTCCCGTCTCTCCCATTACCGGTAATGACACGCGGCGCATCCAACACGGACGCGATTTTCTCCTTCGTCATTAAAACGAGAAGCAAATGATTCCATTAAACTGTTAATTAAAAAAATACATAAATATTTATACTTTTCAAGATTTTTTTTTATTATTCAATTAAACTAGACGAGGGTCACGTTAACCTGGTGATAAATACTGCATCACATTGTGATAGTCGCCTGAGACATACGATCTTGAGTCTCGCTACCCCAGTAGTTACACTAGTTACAAGGTCCTTCAAACCGGAACACAGTAATATTTGCACACTACAGTTTGTCAGAAATAGGCCCTACGGTTGTTACCTAAAAGGTTATGTTTGAGGAATATCAGAGAATTGACTGGCATATCTGATGCGTCTGAATTGTTCCGCCAAGCCAAAGACAGAAAGGACTGTACCACGCTGAACGCCAACCTTCACCAGTTGGAGAAGCAATTTAAAAAGAAAATTGGTACCTACCTAGACGGTCAGCGGCAACAGAGACCTACCACCAGTAAATTGTATCATAACATACATTTTTGTAATAACTTGACTACATGAAAGAAATTATTAAGTTATAAATAATCTCACAAAAATTTGGTCCATCTTTACGAAGAAACTGATGAACAATATCACCAAACTTATCTTTCAGTATGTTACTTCATTCATTATCAGTTGAGAGACTGCTAATCCTGAGACTTTCCTCAACTTAAACCTGATGTTCAGTCCACCTGATGAGTCTTCCAGCTTTCATGTAATAGTACGCAGCCACTCCAGGACTTTTTCAATCGCCTCTTTTCTAATAGCAAATACCAATTGATTTTAAATAACATATTAAATAAAGTACGTTCAATATTATAGTAGTTTCAAGACGGTACATATATGAGTATTATGTAAACTGATGTAATATTACGTAACTCAAGCTACAGCTGAAATTTCAGCGTTTGCCAAAAGCTGCGCACAACAGCTCCTCGCATTTGAATAGAGACGGATCAAAACAGTGAGCGCGCACGCGCCCAGCAACCCCTGTCTGGCTGTACATTCACCCCGTGCTATGGTTGTCAAAACTATATCACAGGAAATTAAACTATTTTTTTAATATATTATCATCATTATCATTACTAAATGCAAACTGAAGATTAGCGATTAGATTGAGAAAACCAGTTGGATCCTCAGCTACTCATATTAACTGATGGTATTTAAACCGTGTCCACGCCTTTATGTCGTCAAACCATTTCTTCCTTTGTCTAACAGGAACACGTTTTCCAGAAAATATAATATATTATACATACTATCAAATAGACTTTCTATTATCATCATCATCATCATCAGCCGATAGACGTCCACTGTTGAATATAAACATTTGTAGTATAACAAAAATTGTAAAGATACTTATAAGGCCGGATACCGTGTAAATATTGTAAACACCGCCTCAACTCCTATTTCTGCCACTAAACTGTGTTTCGCTTTGTAGGACACTGAAGCCAGTTAAATTTCTGGATTAAAGCAACTTAATATATCTCAAAGCAACGATCACGAAGTGGTGTTGTGTTCTAACTAAATTCTAACTACCACGGGATGGTCGGTCGACAGGGTCGTTACTAATCATTATGTGAACGACCTGTTCGTTTAACATCACCAAAAAAAATTACACTTGTTTTAAGTTAAGCTCGTATAGAATACAAAATACTTAAAATTTACTTGATATTTCCTTTTTTTATATTATCATTTCAAAGTGTTTTTTGCGTAAACAATAAAAACCAATGGACACAATAAAGCAGTCATGAAATTTGTATCGAGCCATTATAAGCCAGTGCCAATTATTGTTAATGTTCGCGGCTTTGGATCAAATAAATCTATAGATCCGATGGATCAGTATATAGAAATAGATATATATAAAAATTAACTATTTTTGTCTTTTTGATCAGTTGTTAATTCTAACATCGAATTAACATACGACAGTTAATTTTGACACTGAACTCATATTTTTAACATATAAACAAAACTTTGAAATTTGTAAAAATAACTGATACATAGACATTTATATATACAGATGGTTTTAAATATATAATTCTATGTAGTTTAAAACTTTAATCTTTAACTTCTAATTAATAACTACTGCCGCATAGTAGCAACCCTTGCAGCGCTTCGTATAGACCGATCCGGGGAAGGTATTTATCCCCTGCCCCACAAGGTCAGTCCGAAGTGCGATCGCACAGCGAATGTTACCAACGAAATATAATCTGTATTACTGTTGGATAATACTGATCCATTATATTAACAAATTGTACTAAAACTGCTGTAGATCTTTTGCAATACGTTAGTATTGAGATGAAAGTAAAATTCCGAATCCAATTCACAAGTAATCTTCAATTTGTTTATTAATCATATTACTTTATTTATCAAAATAAAATTAGTTATACTATTAAAAAATTTCGTTAGGGTATAAATAGATTAGGCAACACTAAACCAGGAAATAAAATTAAGGACCTCCGCGTTAGATAGCCACTGCGCCACAGAGGCAATTATTTATACCTGATATCGTAATACTCTCAAGTAATAAACCACAAATATCGCTTAATGGAGGCTTTCTATTGCAACTTACCTATATCAAAGTTTATCATATCAACGAACTGAACATCGTCTCCGGAGGAGCAGGCCCGCAACATTGTATCTTATTTATGAGGTTCATCAGACTGTCGCAGGGACCCGCCCCGACAAAGTCGGGACCCTTTCAAACGATAAGCTCACAACGCGAAACAAGCGTAGCGTAGTAAAATAGCTCAGCACAAAACGAGGGGGGTCAAAGCCTTTAGCAGTCGGCTGAACCGCCGGAAGCGTTTCACAAATTGCAAACCCGTAAGGTCGTTGAAAGATATACTTAAAGAGCAAAGATGTAAAGACCAGCCGTATCTCAGAAGCAACTTAGGGTCTCCAGTCCTCAAACAACAAGTAGTCTGAGAAGAACCCGATTTTATTGATACCTGTTAATTAACAATAAGACAGTAGACGATGAAGAGTATTCCTCCAGTACACTGATTCCCATGTACAGTCGGATCGAAGCGATGTCGTCGTAGCATCAGAATCAAGATATGAAGGTGGTAGCTTAAGAGACTCGAGCAGGGAAATAAGTAATACACCAATTGAGATCAAGCAAAATTTAATGATCATTTTGGCTGATCAAAATACAAATGGGTGACCGGACTCGCCCGCCATGATAAAAGGTTTACGATGCAGCAATTTAGGCATCCGGGCTGACCTAATTGTATGCCCTAATTAAAATATACCCCGCGAATTTTTAAATACAATATTTACGATTACATCGCTGCCAACCCTAGACATTAAAAGTCTGCACATAAAAATTATGAACAAAGTTCAAGTCTAAAAGCAGCTAACTTTACGCGTTAGTAGCCTAACTTGAAGTAAGTTAGTGAAAATATTTACTTCCTGAAAATTATATATGAATTCATACGAACGTCAGTTGTAAATCATTTTTAATATGCTTTTATGGTTATTGCTTACTGATATATAGTAGTTTCATAGGAGTCTGTTTTAAACTCGATTGTAACTAATATACAAATACTGTGGATAATTCATATAATAAAACCAATAGTTTAGTTTTCAAGCTTCAATAATCACTCGTTTGATAGGTCACAATGATACAAGCACTAAGCTAAACGAGCTGATGAGAGGAGTAGGTACCTCTTACCGGAGACGGTCTAAATAGATTCGATCGCAGCTCCTATTTCTGCCATTTCTTTCTGTGTGCAAATGTTACTGTTCCGGTTTAAAAGGCGTCGTAGCTAGTTAAATTGCCACTGATTTAAAGTCTCGTTACTATGGTAACGCGACTTTACATCTTGTCTCAATGCGATGAGCGCAATGTTGTGCAGTGTATATCGTCCTAACTAGCGCTACGTTGTTATGAGCAGGCGCATCGCTAACCATCAGATGAACATATCGCTCGTTTCGTCTCCTCGTACATTAAAAAAGTAAGCGTTTTACAGCGATTGAATAGTTTTTTTTATTACTACTTAAAAAAGAGCGATTTCAGTATCGAGTATTTTCGTATGAGTGAAATCATATTTCACATAATTGAACTCCTTACTAGACAACAGGAAGAGACAAGAAATAGTATTAACTCTCAATCATCAGCCCGTAGACGTCCACTGTTGGACATAGGCTGGGCTTCCACCAAAGATCTCCACATCAATGGCTCCAACGCTACCCGCATCCAGCGACTTCTTATTAACTCTAATTATTATTCCTATAGTATTAGCTATAATTTTATTTATTTGTATGAAATATAAACGTGGGGTAAGAGCCCGAGTGAATGAGGTGAGTTTACATAAAGCAAGTAGGTTAGTTAACAAACCGGAAGCCTGGTTAACTAACGCAATTAACATTCACGCAATTGTAACTGAATACGACGTCAATGGCTTCAGAGACCTTAAAAAATTTTTACTGCATTCACATATTACAATTGGATACACTTTACTTTCAAGAAGCTTCCTTGAATATAGATTATAATACGCTTCAAACTGTCCAGAAAACTGCGTGACGTAAGGATGGGTCGGCGCAATCTATTATATAACAGGCAGAAAAAATCTGCTAATGCAACAGCTTACTCAATTTATCAATGGAGACATGTCATCCTTTATAGAGACGATCTGATTATCAAGAAACCTATTTAAATGACCGAACATTACTATATAATTTGATGGGTTCTGTAGTTTATTAAAATACTGTGCTGACGAGAATTTTTATTAAGGGGTCCTGCACAAAAACTCAAAGGACCCAAGCTAACCAAACCTACTCGTGATGCACCCTGCTAATCAACAAACGCGGCTCTGATTCTCTCCAAACTGCATTGGGCTAGAGTGGTGGGAAATGGCCCAAGTCCCTCCATATGAACTCCTACAAATTCCACTCCACAGCACACTCCACTGGTACCCGGCGATGCGGGCAGCCTAGGATCGATGTGGGGATCTTTGATTCTATGTCTAACAGTAACCGTCTAGCGGCTAGTGATGATGATGACGGAGAAAACTCCTAATAATTCCACCTCGTGGTATATTAGATAACCCATGCATCAAATAATCTATATACATATATATAGAGATTCCCACCTATATAAAGACTCATCACGATATCTCTGGAACGTACTGATCAGCTAAGAACTGATTCCTTCCACAAAAGGAGTTGCAGCTATGTTACCACCAGTAAAACATGCGGAAAACAGCTGGTATTGTAATAATAAATAAAGTCCAAATTATATAATTCTCAACCGATTTTCATCTTTATGATTCCAAGGTACTCAACAACCGCCATTTCATCATAAAAAAAACACATTCTTCATGAAAATAATACGACTAAAGTGGAAACAGCTCTTATGATAAGTATTTCCCGCGGCTCTTAAAAACCCGCATCCATACTTGGAGCAAAAAAGCTTCGGAATTGTTGTTAGCTTTTAAGAGAATATAATAACGCTGGTGCATCTCTTATTGGGGGTAGTAAACAAAAGCTCGCTACAAAGTCTTTGTTGACAGAGATCATCTTGGTAGGTACCACCGCAGCTCCTATTACTGCCTAACCAGTAGTGTGCAAATATTACTGTGTTCCGGACTGAAGGATGTTGTAGGTAGTCAAATTACAGGGGTGAAGATATCGTCTTATTTCTTAACGCGACAAGCGCAATGTAGTACAGTGTATATGATACTAAGTAGCGCCACCATAAGGTGAACGTCCAGCTCATCTCGTCATTTCACTACATAAAAAATATATTTGATGATAGTATATCTTTCGTCTCTACGCAGTTATTTTACATCATCATCATCATCAGCTAATAGACGTCCACAGCCAGAGAGTTATTTTACATATCTTTCGAATTACATACATATCTTTCGAAGTAATAAACGTAATCAGATGCTGTGTAAACATTCTTAAATAACGTCTCATTAATATGGGTAGACGTATCACTTAACATCAGGTGACCGTCCTGCTCGTCCAGGCGCTTCTTCCAAACAATAATAAATTTCAATTGCAGCAAAATCAAACTACGTCCACATTCAAGTTGATTCTTTTGTGAGTTGTAACACGAAGTAATGTTTTTTTAGGTATTATATATACGTATGTATTTACATAGGTAATATATTATATCTTATACTGCTATGTACTAGAGGTTACGAAAGCCGACTTTCTTTTTTAATAGAAAATATTTGCGTGAACTCTCATGTTAACTATACAAAAGTACTTTAGCACAAATACGAACTTAACCCTTAAATGCATGATTTTTCCTTTTTAAATACTATAAATTGAAAAAGGTAGAAAATTAAACACAGATTAAGGGAAAAATAAAGAAAAACAAATTTTTTTCCTAAAAATTATATTTTTATAAAAAAAACTTACTGATGTAGATCTACATCATTATGCATTACGGTTACGATTAATAATGTAAACTAAGTACTATTCTTTCAAACGATTGTCTTCGAATTAGGCTTACTGACTGCAGTAACTGGTATAAAAGTGTTTGAAACAACTATTTTTCTGATTTAGATACACGGGACATCACACTTGGCACACGACTGTTGTGAGGTGCCCTTCCAATTGGGCATCTTGCACCGCAGTCGATTGGTAAATACAGGCCAATATTGGAAACCATTTACGCGCACTTCTTTAGACGGGAGCGGATGTTGCAAACCTTTTTTCTTTTTTATTTGAAGCTCGCGTTCTAGGGCGCCCTCTTTTACTACCACTAGGCATACCTATATTACACAGTGTGTCAGCCAAACAATTACGAAACTCCCTAAGATTAAGCAGTGGCTTTTTTGGGACTCCTTTAGCAGTTAGGTTTGTTTTCATAAACACCCAAGAGTTGATAACAGTTCTGATACATTGTATATCCTGTTTATTCAAATAATTTACCAAAGGCAGGGATGTGTAAAAATTATCGAAAAATACAATAAGATTGTTCATCCTTGGTATACCTCTCGCCAAATGTATAACGACGTTAATTGTTATTCCGAGATCTGGCTCATCGGCTGGTTTGAGGTGGCCCCGGTCATTCGGGCGCCGTTCGGGGGGTCGTGGATGAACTGCAATACTTTATCCTGCGACCCCACGAACACGTGGATGAGAGTGGAATACCGTGTGAAGCTTTTTAGTCGGTTGGAGTCCGACACTACCACCGTCGCCGGCCCAATTTGGCGACGGGGTGTGCATTTCCGTTAGCATTTTGTTACACACGTAAATAAAAAAAAAAAAAAAAAATCGGCTGGTTTGTCTTTTTCTTCTTCTTCTCCAGATCAGACCTCTAATCTGTAAGCGTATCCCATAAGATTACAGAGAACAAAAAGCTTATAACCCCACTTGTGAGGCTTATGTAGTAAAAAATGCTTTAGGAAATGTGCAATTTTAGTTGAACACATCTGCTCATCTATAGAAAGTCGTTTATCTATCGCAACTGATGAAAATGTCGTATTTAGCTGTTCTATCGCAGGCCGGATCTTATGGAGGCAATCGTGATCAGAATAGTCTCGCGGAAGATGTTTATTATTATATGATAGTTGAAATGTAAGTAGCTCCTAATCATCTCAAACCGATTTACCGGCATTGCGCTCTTTACAGAATCGTACCCAAATTTGGAATGCCAGTATAAGCGTACACTAGAAAAATGCTATATTGAATTAGTAGTGGATCGCTGCAGGTAGGATCTTCACGGTCCTATGCATCCTCGTCTTCCTATTCTCGAATTATTTCTCTAGAATTATTGTAAAAGGTTTCATCATCTTCCAAGCCATCCTCAGAAATATTTCCATCTTCTAAAGCCGCCAGTTCTAAAGTTGTGCTATGTTTCTATCTGCCACTTTACGGGAGACATTCTTGAAAAATAATTATAAATAAATTATATATCTATAACAAATAAGTCAAACATAAAAAAAAATATTATACCCACAGTTAAACTATTTTTTACCGATTTTGCATACTGATGTATTTCTACATCACAATTAAAACTCTGATATTTACAAAAACTGTAATTGAATGCTAAATAAAACCAATGTAATGTGTTCTGCTTACCTTTATCCTCTCGTAAATCATTTTTAGCACGTAAAAATATTATTTAGTATTCAACAAAATGAAATTACAATTTTACCGCCAAAGTGTGTATTTGTAAGTGGCGCACGAAACTGTCAAATTATGACAATTAAAAAAGTGAACTGCCATATCATGAGAGCTTGCGTTCAAAAACCAAGATAGATATTTTTAGCACCTAATGAAAGTAAAAAGTACTGTGTATGAGTTACCGTTTAGAAATTATGTAAAGAAGAAAACATTGATGTATATATACATCATCATGCATTTAAGGGTTAAGTATTAGATACGGCCCTTTTTTATTTTATAGTTCATCATCAAAGGTGTCTTCGTCAAACTAAGAAGGCAGTCAGAATGAGTAAACTATTTTGGTCTTCAGCTACTATTCTTAACAATTTTTTAAGGGTATTAAAATCGAACTCCTTTTATATTGACAAACTATTTTTTCCAGTATACCATGAGGATATTTTCCCTCCAGCATCAACCTTAAAAACTCATAAAGGGATACTTTTAACAATTGTCTAAAAATTATAATTTTTTCCAGTTTTAAAATGTATATACGAATGCCGATTTTAAAGCTAATGAAACTTACATACAAAATAATTATACAACGTTGGTATAGCTTATATGTTGCTATATAAAATGAGAAAAAAGAACCCCTCGTTGAACACGTCCACCACGAAGTGGAGCTTCGGTCAAGAGTTAGAAATTAGGCCGTTGGAGCTTGAAGAGTAGCTTCATGTTATTATAATAATCTATATATGTATTGATACGTAACATAATAATAGGTGTACCGGAAAGTAATGTCGTTTCTGCGCATGCCAATACTTGATTGTCATTTGTCAGCTCATTGTTTTGTTCAGAGGCGTACCAAAGACATTGTGAGGTTATAGTGATTTCTTTACTTATAGACAATTGAATTACAATTTTTTTTTGTAATTTTGGGTAAAATGGCCAGCCAAATACCAGAAGAGGTACACATCCGGCATTGCATGCTCTTTGAGTTTCGCAAGGGAAATAACGCAACAGTTGCTACCAAAAACATTTGCGATGTTTATCCAAATGCACTGGACATTCGTAAATGCCAAAGGTGGTTTTCCAAGTTCAAATCGGGTAATTTTGATCTTTCCGACTCGTATCGATCAGGAAGACCATCAGCGTTAGACAACGACGTGTTAAGGGCGGAAGTGGAAGCAAATCCGTGTCAGACGATCGAGGAATTGTCAAACAGTCTCAACAAACCTTGGTCGACCATCCAAGAACATTTGAAGCAGATTGGAAAAGTAAGCAGAGCAGGTGTTTGGGTCCCGCATAATCTGTCCGAACAGAATAAGGCTAACCGATCAATCACATGCAACTTATTGCTTCAACGACACAACACAGAAGCGTTTTTTGATCGCTTGATCACAGGAGATGAGAAATGGGTCCTGTATGATAACCCAAAACGCAAAAGGCAGTGGCTCTCTCCAAATGAAATCCCTCGGAGTACTGCTAAGCCAGGTTTACACCCCAAAAAAGCGCTTTTGTGTGTTTGGTGGAGTATTCGCGGCA
Organism: Troides aeacus; assembly: GCA_033220335.2. Taxonomy (NCBI): domain Eukaryota; kingdom Metazoa; phylum Arthropoda; class Insecta; order Lepidoptera; family Papilionidae; genus Troides; species Troides aeacus. The sequence goes on along the minus strand of CM067275.1, from coordinate 2,147,311 downwards.
TTGTTCATTTTGAATTACTGAAACCTGGAGAAACTGTTACTGCAGACCTCTACAGCGAACAATTGCAGCGAGTCAATCAATCTTTAATTGAAAAGTGGCCAGCGATTGTCAACCGAAAAGGCGTCATTCTCCAACATGACAATGCAAGACCGCACTGCGCAAGGCGAACTCTAGAAAAAATTAATGAATTGGGGTGGGAGGTGCTGCCTCATCCACCATATTCGCCCGATGTTGCACCATCGGATTTCCACTTATTCCGAGCGCTGCAACACTTTTTAAGTGGCAAAACATTTGCAAATTTGGATGATATCCAAAATGCCATCTCTAGATATTTTGCCGAAAAACCAATTAATTTTTATCGATCAGGGATTGAAAATTTACTCACTAGATGGCAAAAGGTTATTGACAATGATGGGGAATACATCATTGATTAAAAATAAAGACTCGTTAAAAATGTATGTGTTTGTATTTAGCATAAGAAAACGACATTACTTTCCGGTCCCCCTAATATAACACGGTATGTAAATTTCAACCCTTTAAAAAGACGGCATAGAATAGACCACTACCCTAACTTCAGCAAGGAGACAAGGAAAAGGTTGGCAACTTATCACATCACCAACTTACTATGGTGAGGTGTATCACAGTGGATATTAACACGCTGATAAATCAACAGGATCAAGAATACATCCAAATGAGATACTTAGCCCATAACGATGTTACATTACTAACTTGACATTATAGCACCTTGACTTAGTCATTTCAGTTTCATCCGGAAGTTCAGTTCCTGTTGATATTGGTGATAAGACACAACAAAATATTCTGGGACAAATATATAACATTTTTTTTTACTAAGCGATGAAACGAATGGGACCTAGATACTCATAAAAACGTGGCGCTAGTTGACACGATATACAATGCACCATATTGCGCTCGTCACCGTTAGACTTAATATGTATCTCTAAGAGTCGGTACTCCAGTAATTACACTAACTGCAGAGCCTTTCAAACCGGTACACAGTAATGTTTGCACAGTACTGCTCATAGGCTGCAACAGGCGCTGCGGTGATACGTACCTAGACGGTTTCTTGCAACAGAGACCTGCAACCACATTTTGGGTTATTTACTTGTATAGTATACATATATATATATATACTTACATATAATATTGTTACATTTGCAACAATGCAGGCTCGTCCCCTGTTACATGGGACCTAATCTGACCACATCTGGCGAAAAGTGGGTGTTTGTTCACCTCTGCCTGCCCCTACTGGGAAAAAGGCGTAATGATATAAAAAAAATAATACATTTTCTCTATGAAAACATGACAACATTCTTAATGAAATTATTTATCTTAAACAGTTAATTTCTGGTTGAAGTTCATTATCACCAGAGACTATCTTTCTGTATAAGTACTACCGTAGTGTCTATTTCTACCGTCAGTGTTCAAACATTAATGTAATCTGGTATGAAAGACGTTGGAGCTTACATTACACGGGTTAGAAGATGATATCTTACCTGTGAAGGCGAGGTCCTAATCAGCAACAACTCCACTTGTAGGTCTCTCTGGCTAGATACCATCTAGGTTGGTGCCATCACAAGGGCCTATTGCAATAGAATTACTATGTTCTATTGTAATAGAATTCTATTGTAATTGTAATAGAAACATTACTATGTTCCGATGTGAAGGACGTTGTAGCTAGTATAGTTACTAGGGTAACGAGACTCAATATCTCATGTTTTCAGGCGACGAGTACAATGTGTTGAAGTGTATAGCATCCCAACTAGCGTCACCAAGTTATCGACAGACGTATTACTTACTACCAGGTAAACATCGCGCTCCTCTCGTCTCGTCATATAAAAAGAAACTGATAGCGAACATTTTATCGATAGTAAAAACGTCCTTTAGGAATTTAATAGTATATAAATACTCTTTCTATGCTGTATCATAAACTATCAGGTCTTTGAATGCGTGAAATATAAACCTGAAGTATATAAATACATCAATTGACACTATTTAGGAGGAAACCTATAAACATGGCAAAGAAAATCATGAAACTGTTCTAAATAAATGAATGGTAGATGTTATAAAGGTACACGTAATTTCAGTTATTAATATTGACATAGTAAAAGTAAAACAAACGTTTGTTAAATTTGGGATAGTTAAAATATAACAGGGCGTAAGTATTTAACTATTTCCGGTGTAAGACTTTACATTAAGTTGTATGATTGATCTCGCGGAGTTAAGTAATAAGAAGTACCAGTACATGTTTATCAATAAACAATTGCGGATAACGAAAAATTATTCATGTCAATAGAGGTAAAGCAATCGTGAAAATTCAAAAATTGTTTGCGGCTTCAAATATCAACTCACCGTCACCAAAGGCACCAGCTTCCGATACAACAACGCAAACAATCCAACAACACTGGCCAGGGGCTGGCTGCGGCACAGGAGCACAAAAGTTAGACACTCGTGTACAACACTAAACATCGAGAGCTGGAACAATAAGGCGGCGCTCGCGGAACGTCACTAGGCCGGCGGCCGCGCGGGGGTCAGGTTCGCTACTAGCCGGTATCGAGCGGGAGACCGACTGCTCCCCCGCGCCGCTCTAAACCAATTTATAATACATACTGAGACGCAGCATCCCCGGCGGGCGACACCAAACCAAACACGACCTTACCGCCTCAGCTTAGAGCACAAAATCCCACAAGCGACCGATTGCCGCAGAGGCAAAAACGACGTTCGTTTTTGCAGAGCGGCGGAGGGTGCGAAACGCGTACGTTTTCGGTCTTCCGTGGCTCATAATTGAAATCAGCGTTACATGCAGGGTTGGAGCCGTCTTGCACGAGGACGGCGGAAGTAAAAGTGATAAGTTTCGAGTCGACACGAGTTGTGATTGGATTCGGTGTGCGGAAACAGCGGCATCTAGCGAAGGGAAACACATCAAAACAAACTCATTTTGCGCACTTGTTATGATTACTTCATGAAATAATAACTAGTACACGAAACGCATGACCGCAGCGTTATCTGCTGTACCCTTGTAACAAAGTAAGTACCAGGCGCTTTATCGATATTAAATGTTTTATATATTCACCTTATATTGTATTAGGTTAGTAAATATTAGACATATTTATTAACAATATAAGATACCTACTGAAAATACATAAACATACTAAGACGGCTCGTACGTCGAGCTATCGCATATTACTTCAATCCCTATATAACACATTATTTCTTCCACGAAACAGTATTGTGCAAACATTACTGCAATGCTGTTTATGTTATCCTAATTAGTTCCAAATTGTTGTAAGAAGGTATCACTTACCATCACGACAACGGCTCATCTCATCACTTCGTAGAATAAGAAATACGTTATTTGGGACGAAATTCAACTGCCATTTGGTTTTCGACAATAGAGAGAGCTATGGTCAAAGTTCTTCTGCGCGATCGAATCAGAAAAAACTAAGGTCAGCGATATAGCTCAAAAGATTGCTAGACTTAAGTAGCAGTGGGCAGGGCGCATTGCTCGGACTGACGACTGATAGGGCAGTAAGGTCCTTGAGTGGCGCTCGCGTCCAGTAGATGTAATGTTTGGAGACCTCCCACAAGGTGGAACGACACTCTGGTGAGAATCACAAGAACCCACTGGATGCAAGCAACGCGGGACCGATCGATGTGAAGATCTTTAGCGGAGGCCTATGATAATAGTTGTGACCAACTTAACCATCAATTCAATTATCGCGAGCGTGCTTGTCATTTACTTAACTAATTAAACATTTCATTTGTTCATACACTGCTATAAACACAGAAAACTAGGTGTCGAAATACAGACCGAGTAGAGTCTTAACCGTCTTATAGATCCAGGATAAATAATACTTCCTATTTAATTACGGAGCATAGATTATATCTGAGCTACTCTGCGTTTGCGGGAAGAATGAGGAATAAGAGAATGCAATCTTGGAGAATAACTCTAGTACTTTATGCATACTTTTGTGCCATTATATTCTTCTATACCCACTCCGGCAGACCCCTCGCCTCTTATGTAAAGTAGATTCCTACTGGTATCAAATAAACAAAACATGCACTAAGGTTCTATATTATTCTAATCATGTACTTACTTAAAGGAAATAGCCAAGTGTTAATAGTTTAAGTTAACAAGGTGAATGAACTCAAGATAATGAAGATTCAAATCAGGAGCTGAGGTCTTAATCAACAAGCAAGTTACCTACATAAAATTATGAGCTAAGCAAAACTGAGTTGGAATTGTCGATAACAGAGTTCATAATTTTTTTTATATTGTATCTTCTATATATATATAATGAAAATGGGTTTCTTTCATTCGCCAATCACTTGAATACTAGTGAACTAGTATCGACATGAGAACACTCGATGAGGAATAATTTGTAGATGGTCGTAGCCGTATTTTCCGAATTTCGTAAATCGTTCATAATTTCATTTCTAATTGATTTTTATAAACATTTTCATTTAGTATTATTTATACGGTTGCTATAGTAACGGTTGATATAGAAAGTCATCTGCGGTCGCGGTTGCTCTCAAGGAATGTTCAGACAGATTTCAAGTCAAATTTTTTATTACGCCCAGCAAAGCGGCCGGGGAACAGCCAGTAGTGTATGAAATAACTCTGGTTAAGGACTTGATCATGATCTCTATAAATCCAAATAATAGATCTACTATCAGGTACATATTCGTTTCTTGGTGATAGTTGTATAAATAATCATTAATGAGTTTAGTAAACCACCACCAGAGATTTTCGTTACATGTTGGAAATAACTTCAACACAATAAATAAAAGGTAAGTTTAAGTACTAATGACCGAATACAAATGGGCCGACGACATCATCAGGGCAGTCGGAAGTGATTCTGAAGATCACATTAGGTGGCTTCTTTCTTTACCTGTACTCTTTTACTACTTCTTTTTTTTTTTGTTCAATTAAGCGACGGGACGATGGTAAGTGATACGCCCACCCATAACAATGTGGTACTAGTTAGGATGATATACACTGCACCACATAATGCTTGTTGCCTGAGACACGGTGAGTCTCGTTCGACCCCAGTAATCACATCTACAGCGCCCTTCAATCTAGAACACAGCAATGTTGGCACAGTACTGTTTGGCGGGAGGAATAGACGCTCCGATGTTACTTATCTAGACGATCTCCGGCAACAGAGACCTACCACCGGTAAGTGGTACGAAAGAGCGAGACAAAAGATTTGAACAGAACGCAACGAATAAAAAAAGAGTTTATTCTTCAACAGTGCGCTTTAACTGTCGCTCGTTACAAAGGGAATCGCGGTTAAAGCCAAACGAATTGACAATACAATGTTTATCTCCTATTTATTATCTTGAGAGGCGCTTTAGTCCTACGAACCGATTTAATGGCTATAAATAAAAAAAGATATCTATTAACATATAAAGTTAACTTCAATGAAAAAAAAAAGGTAAGTTAAAGTACTGATGACTTGAATACAGATAGACCGAAGACAGCAACAGAGCGGTCGGAAGTGGGTGGATGCGAGAAGCGGAGGATCGCAGTTGGTGGAAGAGATTGGGGAAGGCAGGCAAGGGTTGCATCCAGCAGTAGATAAATAAACGCTGATAATGATGATGATGATGAATCTTAATTTCACCTAATTAAAAGAAGTGAAAACTTAATTTTTGTAGTCATTTTGTCTTAGTTGAAAAATGTATATAAAATATCAGTCAATCATCAGCCGATACAAATCCACAGCTGGACATCGGCCTCCCCCAAAGATTCTCACATAAATCGGGTAGCAATTCATTTGGCGGGATTTGGGCCATTTCTCACCACCCTGGCTCAATGCAGTTTGGTGATAGCCAGAGCCTCGTTTGATATAATGATCCACCACGAGCAGGTGAGGTTGACTTGGGTCCCGCGAGTTGTTGTGCGGTCCTTTTACATGTTAATTACCTATATTTTATTAATTTTTCTTACTATCTCCTTCTTGAACTTATTATTCTATACTATATCTGCCTCTTTCTCTCATTTCCTTCTATTCTTTAATTTGTCATATTGTTTGTTTCATCAGGATGTTGTGATAAAAAAATTGAAACGAAAGCAATACCACTCTGCTTCTCATGTGTATGTCGTAACCTCGCCGCCGTCCCAATGTGCTAACACATGAATTATTGAGAGCATCCCTTTGGGCGCAAACTCGAAACGTACCCTCTAGAACCAACTTTATCAGGATTATTGTTAAAAAGCAATGGCAACCCGCATTGGGCCAGCGTCGTGGGAAATGGCCTCAATCCTCCTATATGAAGCCTTACAAACGTGGCGATTTTCGGGGGAGACCTATGTCCAGGAATGGACGTGTGTTTAATAGCAATGACCTATACTTCCTAAGAAGAGCCCTATCTCAATTTTAAAGGATAATACATTAATTATCATATGTATATAATTTTAGTACTTACTAGTGGTAGGTCTCTATTTCCGGTGACCTTCTAGGTGAGTACTACCGCAGCGCCTATTGCAGCCGCCAACCAGTAGTATGTAGACATTACTGTGAAACCTTCAAACCATGATTAGCATTGTAACTAGTATAATTACTGGGGTAATGAAACTTATATCTCAAGACGACGAGCGCAGTTTGGTGCAGTATATACCATCCTAACTAGCGCTACGTTGTTATGGGTAGGAGTATTATTTACCATCAGGCGAATGTCCTGCCCTTCTCGGGGCTTCGTAGAAATAAAAATAGTATTGTAGATCCCTAGTGCCGGATACTGTCTAGGTGGGTACCACAGCAGCGCCTATTGCAGACGACAAATAATGTTCCGGATTGGAGGACGCTGTAGCTAGTGACTTTATTTTTAAGTGACGAGACATAACATCATATGTGTGAAGGAGAGGAATACAAAGTGCTGTATATATTCTAGCGTTACAATATTACGGGCCAGAGTATGAGTTACCATCGAATGAACTTCTCGCTACAATTTGACAGTAAACAAAACAGTAAACTACCAGTAAATTCATCTGATCAACGGCTGTCTTATACTTTGTGTATGTCTAGGCATTTATAGGTTTTTTTCTCGTATCGTTCCTTTGCGTATGCTGGGTCAGGGACTTTGTATTTCTATACATTTACCATCAGTGCTTTTTTACTCTGTTATCTACTCATACACATCTTTCATCCTTTCTACTCTTTCATTCTCTGCTCTTCTTTGAAACTTCTTACCTCTATCATTTTCCATCAAATGCCTTACCATTCCTCTCTCTCAAATGAAGACCGTTGTTTCCTACTTGCCTCCCAGCTGAAAAAACACATGAAAGTCATGAGATTTTGGCATACATATTTCTTCTGCTTTATTCCTTTCCTTCTGTTTGTTGTACTATTGTACTCTTATTCTAGTTACAATTTTGTTTTTTTATTCACTATATCTTTTCTAATATCAGTATTCACTTTTTAATTGTTTTTATTAGTACCTCTGCTATGATCACTTTGTAGAATTTCAAAAACACTTGACGACTGTCGCCTTCACTCATCAGAGAGGTGTTTATTAGGTGAATGGCTTAATGCGTTAAAACTGCCTAAGCACATCAAGTTACTATCTTTATTTACAGTTCATCTGGACGTACGGAACCTCTAATTAAAACCACTAATGGCCCATTTAAATTGAATAGTAATTGAAAACAGTTTTCATGAATTCGTCCCAGCGGTAAACTCAACTTTATCGCTTCGTAAAGATTTATTTCGAAACAAAACTTTAAACTTTATATTGTTTTGCATTCTCTTTGATTGAAGACAGGTGATTTGTTTTAATCAGCATTCTTCTAATTTATATTTATCACCTTTATTTAATTCTTTCCTAAACATACTCCTCTTTCTTCCTTTTCCTTCTTTCATTCCATTTCCCGATTTCACATATCAACTCTCTATCCTTCTCCATTCTAATTGCTTCTTACATTAATTTCCCTCAAAGTAAAGACTTCTTATTTCTATTTCATACTGCACTTTCTTTCTCATTCTATTATCACAATTTTTCTTAATCTATTTTCTAGTATTAATATCACATTTCGTTTACATTCTATTTCCATCTTTATTCTCTATTCCTATTACATTCTTATAATTATTTATTTTCTTCTCTTATGTTACTATCTTAACCCGATTTAATCTTGTACATACTATTTATATATCAAATAGTTATATTGTAGTCGTGGAAGCTGAAGGTGAGAAAATATTAACTTGGTTTTAATTAACTGTTACACAGTTATTAGCTTAATATAGTTAAAATAAGTTGAACGTACAATTTTAATCCCAACAGAGTTAACTGCGGATGACACCAGTATAGTCGACTCGAATTTGTCGGTTTCTAATTCGCAGTAAGGAATTGAACCTTGGACTATCACTATATAGATTTTTTTTTTATTCAGTTAAACAATGAGACGAACGAAGCGTTTACCTGATGATAAGTGATACATCAATAAAAACATGGCAATGGTTAAGATGATATATTCCCCACCACATTGTGCTCGTCGTCTAAGATATTGACTCTCTTTATCCGAATTATTTCATTAGCAGCAGCAACCTTGAAACCCGAACACAGTAACGGTTGCACAGTACTGTTCGTTTGCTGCAATAGTAGCAGCTTTCGTTTGAGTAGGTACCAACGGAGCTCCTATTCCTCCTAATAGACAGTACTTTCCAAATATTACTGTCTCCTTGTTGCAAAGGCCTTGGAGCTAGTGAAATTTCTGAAGTAAGGAAACGTAACAAACTATGTCACAAAACTATGAGCACAACGTGGTGCAGTATATACCATTCTAATTATCACCACGTTGTTATGGGCACGCGTATCACTTACCATCAGGTGAACTTGTCGCTTAGTTCAATATATAATAAAGTAGTTGTGTGTGTTTAAATATATCAATACGACATCTATCAATTTGTTACTCTTATGATTATTATTATTAATATTCACAGATTCTTTGATTTTATATATTATCCCTTACGTTCTTGGCTCCACAATCAGCCTTTAACCAGCGCTGCAGCATTGAGACTAGTAGTCCAGCTGGCCGAAGGGAAGAACTGTTTAGTAGTGAATGTAGAAAAGTCTCCTTTCATTCATTATCCATTAATAAGTAACACATATCAATTGTCTTTTTATTATAATTTTTTCAACAAAACTAATACTCATTAAAAAAAATTGTGGCGTTTTGGTCTGATTACAGTTATAACTTTTTCAGTTACGAGAGTCGTTAACTGCTTCCGCTTTCCAAGTTCACGGCCCGCAACAAAGCCTGAATTTAATAACGACGATGTCAGTAGGTTTACAGTCCGCTCGAAACGTTAGCCTACCATCGGGTGGAGGGGGTTTGTTGGGAAGGGTGGTAATGGTGATGGAGAAAGAGGACTATGTGCTATAGCTTCGCGCTCAAATGAACTAACTTTTAATCCTTGTTACGTTTGTAAATGCTGTAACTGCGAATAGTAAACTATTAACTTCATTAGACCACGAGTTACTCAGGTGATACAGTTTGGATGGTATGGCGGTAATAGGGTACTTTCGGATCACCCTGGCTAGCTACCAACCTCTTTGTTCAGCTGCTGCTTTAATTAATATATATATTGGGCAATATTTTGGATGAGCACTCTTAAACACTTTCGGTCTCATAATGTATGTTACGCATTCCCTTTCAAATGCTACACCTGAAGACATCATCACCATCACTAACATGTAATATCTTAATGAAATTGAACTTCTGCTATATATACACTGTGGCTATATACAAAATGCAGCCGAAGCTCGCAAAGCAGGGAGCCCCGCGTCCGCGATAAATCCAAGAATAATTCCCTTATCTACATTTAATAAAACTTTCACATTTTTCACACTCAAACACTTTTTGCTGATGAACTTTCTTTATTAAACTTTGTTGGACGGATGGTTTTCGATGGATTTATGAGGAAAATAAAATTCTTTATCGTGATGTCAAGTGCCTTGTATAAATCCTTGTAAAAACTATTCTGGTTTGTAACTTTTCCTGATAATATTTTATAGAAAAAAAATTTCTTAGCCAATTCAATCAGCCATCATTAGCCATTCAATTAAAATAACAGGTGAAGGGAAAAAGTAATCCATTAATTTTTTCAGTAGATGGCTGTAGTGATCGATATCTCGTAATGTATCGATTAAACAATTTCAAATTTATGCTCGTTGTCAAGATGATATTTCATCCTAAAAAAATTTTTTTGATCCATTCAGTAGTGAGTTACAGGGTGTTAAAAATGGAAGTTAACAAAGAGACAATTCTGTGCATTTACAGTTTTTCTTACTGCAAGCCAGGGGGATAAAACTGTGAATGATGTTTATGGTGCCGATACTGTAACTGTGACTATTACGTGAAATTTTGGTTTCTTCGATATCGTTCAAGCATTTTTGATGTTAAATATGCATCTCGCACAGGTGGGCCTGTCGTCGAAAATGTCGATAACATCACAGGAATAATCGAAGTTGAGCGGCATGTTAGTAGTCGCAGCATCGCTCAAGAGCTAAAGATCATAAAACCATAAAACAGTTTTAAACCATTTGCGCAAAGTTGGATTCAAAAAGACACTCGATGTTTTAGCGGAACACCTCTCTGCGAAGCCTTGGCTAATCGGAATAAAATTCTTTAACGGATGGTGACTTGGGACGAGAAATGGATCTAATACGATAATGTTGTGTGAAAACGATGATGGTCAAAGCGCAGTGAAGCAGCTCAAACGGTGACCAAACCAGAACTAACGGCCAGGAAAGTTCTACTGTGTGTTCGGTCGAACTAGAAGGGAATTATTTATTATAAATTGCTTCCATATGGCCAAACACTAAATTCAGATCTCTACTGTCAACAACTGGCCCGTTCGAAGGTAACGATTGACCAGAAACGGCCAGAATTGGTCAACAGAAGAGATGTGTTCCATCAGGACAACGCCAGGCCATACACGTCTGTAGTGACTCGTCAGAAACTCAGGTAGCTGGGTTAGAAAGTTTTAATATGATTGAGTGATGGCGCGACTGATGGTTAGGTTCTCAGTAGTAATTCGACCATCACCAAAGGTTGGCAGCAGTCTGGAAACATTAGCTATACGTTTATGTAAAACTGTAGGAGTTACCGCTATTATAGAAAACTATGCAAGTGATGGCCTCCTCCCACTAAACCCACTACTGCTCCCTCCAACCCGCAATAAGACAGCGTAGTAGAAAATGGACCAAATCCCTTGGAACCTGAAACTTGAACCCTTAACATGAAGATCGCGGGCAACCGCTGGATGCGGATAGCGCAGCAGTGACCGATGTAGGGATCTTTGGCGGAGGCCTATATCGAGCAGTGGAATCTATCGGCTGATGACGACGATGGAAGATACTATTAAAAAGTTTCTGTTAAAATGAGTTAGTTATTTATTACCAATGATATTTACATCTATGTCAATAACTAGTGTAAGAAGAATTAACATTCCTTTTTTAAAACGTCGAACGTTGAATGATGAATGTTCCTAAGAACTAAATTATGATCAAACTTATTACTTCCAAACTAAACCTTTTTCATTCCTCGTTAAAATGAGTATACCGCACACACATACATTTCAGGATACAAGTGAGTAAAATCTAATGGTCGATCCCTCTTGTTATCTGATCATAAGAATTTCTCAATAAACAGTACATAATATTACCAAAACAACTCACGGGCCCCAAATCAATCTCAACTGCTAATCAACAAACGAGGCTCTAGCTCCCACCACTGGGCCAGCGTGGTGGCAAATGGCCCAAATCACCTACAGATAAACCCCTACAAACGACACCTCTAGTGCCCGGCAGTACAGGGGGCTCCACTGACTGTGATCTGGCAATAGTCGTGAAATACTGCTGGATGTGGTCATGATCGATCTATGTGGAGGTCTTTGGTGAAGGCTAATATCCAGCAGTGGACCTCTGTCGGATGATGATGACGATGACCAACGCGATGTGGTGCTATGTAAATATACTAAATAGCAACTTATTGCTATGAACGGGTATATCATCTACCATCAGGTAAATATCCAGCTCGTATTATCGCTCCATTAAGTATAAAAAGCAATATAAGTATTTAAGTTATAATAAAGTATTATAGATAGCCACTATTTCTTTTGTTCAATACGATCTACAGTCTAACGGAAGATTGGATACAGCGAGTGATGCCGTTTGAGCTGATACGAGCAAAAAGCATTAGAGTGGAGCCACAGTGCAGCTGACAAGTTGACTACTTAGTATAAGAGAAGGAAACATCGCAATAGTAATACATAAACATAAACAATAACATACAGAATTGTTAATTATAAAAAAGTATAAAGTTCCTCCTCACCGAATGCAGCATCTCCCATTTCATTTGTTGACTGATAGAGAATGCCCATTAGCATTAAATCTGCCTAATTTTAAGTGTCACAATAAAGAATCTTCGATTTATAGAAGGTTACTCTGACACAGACCAAAGAAATGATCTAATAAAGAGTTTACTTAGGGTTGTTTATTATCATCATTATCCACCGACAGACGTCCACTGCTGAACATTTACACTACTTTTACTACAACCAAGGGGAGTAAGGGCTCGCGCACAACAACTCATGAAACCTAAGCCAACCTCACCTGCTCGTGGTGAACCCTGCTGATAAAACGAGGCTCTGGCTCCCTCCAACTCACATCGTGAAAGCATGGTGGGAAATGGCCCAAATCCCGCGATATGAACTCCTACAAACGAAAGTCCCTGGTGCCCGGCATGCCATGCTGACTGACAAGGCGCCGTAACTAGAGCAGCGCAGGACTGATCGATGTAAAGACCTTTGGGGAAGGCCTATGTCCAGCAGTGGACGTCTATCGGCTGATGATGACACTATCTTTACAAAACAGAAAGACTAATTCTGAATCGTCAGTAAAATTAATTTCCTGTGAATGTACCTGCACTGTGACACGACTCCGATCTTTACAAAGGAGCTTTCACAGCGTGAGCTTTCAGTGCGAAATGAAAAACAGTTTGCTTTTTGCTGTACATTTATAAAACTTTGCTTTCTTATTCATAACTTAAGTTTTATCATACTTATGATATAGATTCACGTAATTCATGATTTCGACTTCAGTATGATCAGCGTTTGGGAAACTCCGTCACATCTTCACATCGAAAATACTCCAAGGTCTCAAGACGAAAGTCCAGTGCATCCTCACCACCTTTACTTACGGCGCAGAGACATGGCACCTGACCATTGGGCTGGTCCATCGATTAAAAATAGCACAGTGAGCAATGGAGAGAGCTATGCTTGGCATTTCTCTAAGAGACAAAATCCGGAATGAAGAAATACGACGAAGAACTGCAGCTGTCGATGTAGCTCTCAAAATCTGCAAGCTGAATTCGCAGTGGGCCAGCCAAGTCAATGACGGCCGATGGGGGAGGAAAGTCTTGGAGTGGAAGCCACATACAAGTCGCAGAAGTGTAGGACGATCTTCCACCAGATAGACCGACGCTATCATCAGAGCGGCCGGAAGTGGGTGCACGCTAGAAGCCGAGAATCGCATTTCGTGGAAGATATTGGAGAAGACTATATCCAGCGATGGATAAACAAAGACTGATAATAATGAATGATTATGATGATGATTTTTTCAAGGATTACAGATACAAAAGATACTGAAGTAAAGAAATACAAGCAATAGATAAGCCTTTTTCCTCATTCTTTTACTAAAACTTCAAAAGAGTTTCTAATTATTTCATAATAGATGTTTTAAAACTTTTTTCTTTAATTATAAATAGTCATAAGTGAATTAGCCTCAGTCTCTTTCGTCACGATCAACATTTCAATAAGCACTTTAAGATATCAAATTAAAATTAGTTTACTTCGGATCCATGCTAACGAGAAATTAACAAGTTGCGACTGTACAAGAGGAGTGAATCGGTGATTAGTCATAGTTGTTAGTACGTGGGAGGAAATGGCAATAATTTCCCGGAGCGTCGTCGCCAGATGACCGGCGGAAATTGTGAGCTGAACGGCGCCGCGCCGCCGCCTGATTGACTACCGAGCGTTGATTACGGCTACACCTCCGCGCCGTGAAGAGGAACCACAAGGAAACGCCAGATTATATTACTTACGTCCCTATTACAGGAAAAATTAAAAAAAAAAACAGTGATCTCATTACCAAAGGAAGGAAACTCACTGTAGCAGCAACTGATCATATATAATTCATTATAAATTCAATCAAAGATCAATGCCGCTCTATTTTAAGCATTTTAAATATTTTTTTTTGATAGCTTTTGAAAAATTACTGAACAAGTAAATATCCATATAAAGCTGTTTTTTATTCAATTAAGCGACGAAACGATTGGGACGTTTACCTGATGGTAAATTATACACCCGCCCATAACAACGCAATAGTTCGGATGACATATTGCACCACATTGCGCTCGTCACATCAGACATAAGATATTGAGTATCGTTACCACAGTAATTACTAGTTACTGCATCTTTCATATCGGAACACAGTACTGTGTCAGCTGCAACAGGAGCAATAGACACTTACCAGTAAAGCTGTCCTAAAATTTTTTTTTTTATACAACAGATTTACTGAAACTCGTCTGAAGACAAGTAAGTGAAATATTTCTATGACATCCTCTTGCTGTTGCTTTCCTCGTGATGAATCTATCGCGTTCATGTCTGGAGATACTTTTGTTTATTATTCATCCAATGGACCAGTACTCGTCGATATTCATTTATTGAAATGAGCTTTCCGTTATTCATGATTTGTATTGTAAATTGATTAGTTTCTCCGTGAGTGCCGAGTGATGATCACAAACATTTCATTTGCAATAGGAAATTAAAAAAAACGTTCATTTCATAGCAACAAGCGCAGCAGAATACCTATAACAATGTTACTTAAAATATGAATCTAGCTATATCTAGAAAAAAAACTAGTCGCTTTGAAATATTCTGTGTATGTACTCATATAGTTTTTCTTATATTCATCTTCAGATAGTACTACAACTAGTACTAGAGAATTGGTGAAGACTGCTTTATGACTACAAGTTTATATGTAAGTATTATTTATATCGTTACCTCAGTAATTTCTCTAGCTACTGCGCCTTCGAACCGGACCTCAGCGTTGTTTACGTAGTACTATATATACTGTTTATTAACATAGATTGGCGCAGCGATAGCACCTATCTAGAGAGTCTTTTATAACAGAGACCTTTTTTTTGTTTAGTGGAGGAAATCTTTGAAAGATACCCTGCTTATGGGAACAAGTCAGGGTTATTTAAGATTTTTACTCACTAAAACCCCTTCGGTGGGTGCAAAATGCACCGGTGCATCCTAGGCGCCATCGCTGAGCTACACGCGGTCCCACGCAGGTCCGCTTGTTGAGCGATAAGGGCCCCCACCCTCAATACCCACGACACTCCTAGACTCTTTTAGTCGCCTTCTACGACAGGCAGGGCTTACCTTAGTCCTATTCTCACTAGCGAGACTACAGTGCTGTTATACTAGAGACCTACCACCAACACTTTTTAAACGGTTTTAATTTTTTATCTGTGGCTTTAGTACCAAAAAAATTGATCTAGTTAAGTCAATAACCAGTAAGAATCATATAAGTTAGTTACTTAACTCCACAGTATTGCGGTAGAGGCAGAACCTATTCAATGCTAATGAAGGTATCGGCATGACATGTGTGTGGTGAGCTGCTGGTTGGGAAAGTAGTCGACTTATAATGCAGCCTTTTGTCGTTTGTTCTATACAATTCAATTTTAAAAACAGTTTCTCCTATCTATTGAGGAGAGCATCCATTCAAATTTTGTAGTTGGTTCGTACGACCTTAACTAAAGAGAGTCTTATGAGAATATAAGTAATGGAAACTTATGAAAGATTGCGATCTGCTAAAGAAGAAACTTTATAACCCACAACGAACTGATGAATGATGTATGAAAATAATAATTGCAATGTTTGAAGTCGTTTAAAAGTATCATTTATCTAACTGTTAACCTGAGACAAGAAGAGAATAAGTGTTAATACACTGTGGGGGTATTCAAGTGGGGTGCGGGGTTTCTCGTGAATGACAACGCACGCAGCTTATCACCACTATATTGATAATGACAGAGCGATCTAAAGTATAGAGCAAATTACTAAGTACAACAGTATTACGAAGATCTAGAGAGATCCAGTTGATAGAAACAGATGTACTCATATGTTTCGTGATAAGCTACTGTCTCTATTCTTGGTATTACGAAGATCCAGAGAGATCCAGATAATGAATACAATTATGTACTCCGTAATGACATATTCGCCGAAGGCAATGCATAAATTTTTATGATGAAGTCTGCGCTTTGTTGACAACTATTGCAGCTTCTGATGCTGGTGGAGGCAGTTTGTCAGCTCCAGACCGCAACCCTAGTACGGTCCACGATCCTCAGACATCAGGGAACGACTCTAGAGAGATTGCAACTTCATTAGACTCAGGGCTGATGTACAATGTACACAAAAATGTACGATCCTTATAAAGATTTGCGCTTAGATAAACAATAGCGTGATCTATTGTTCATGGTGGCGTCATCTGTTGGATTGTTTGAAAACTTCTTGTTACAACACTTATTGAACGTTAGAGAAAACCAAACTTCCAGTCAGAGAATTTATTTATTTTCGGTTTAAGTTTATTTCATACTTTGTGTAACCTCATCACACACATTTCTCCATTATAGACGTAAAATATTTGAAAAACTTATAATGCTTGTGGTAGAAAGAGAAAGAAAATACGTTTTTATTACAAAAGAAAGACAATAAACGTACAAAATTAATAAATAGCCATATAAATATAGATTTTTGTTATAACATATTAATACACTAAAAGGATATAGATAAGATTTACAATGGTATTGAATTCTAATGTAATGACATATACTTACTGTGTCATTGGTAAATTTATAAACCATTGTAGTATATGATAATCATCAGGCTACATTCAATTCTAACAAGACCTAGAACAACTAGAAAAGAATACCAATTAAGCATTAAGTCTCTTTAACTTTAAATATCCACCACGAAGAATGTACATATATATTTTGTATATGTACAGAATTTGAAATGTAACAAAATAAATTCCCAACTTCCCCTTTAAATAATTTTACAAATACCCGCGTACGTCAATTGCATCACTTCGTCAGCTTTCGACTCCTGGCCCTCGCGCCAGAGGGGTGGTATCGATTGGGCCCCGTTGCCAAGCAACCGGAGAGGCGTCCGACGCCCGCCGCCGGCACACAAGAGGAGAGGATTAGAGGAAGCAATCGAATTACAACAACAGTACGAACAGCTGATGACTTGTTAGTAAATAATATGTAACTAGTATAGAATGGTAAAGGAAATTAGACGAACACAATGTGAATATGGTAAGTAAAAAAAGTAGGATAGAACGGGATAGAGGTAAATTGACACCCTTAAAGTAACATTTTATTAAACTTAAATGTATTTCCAACATCCGGTATCATCTGTCCGTGTAGTGCCACAAAGAGGATACGAATGATGTAGAAACTAATAGAAGCACATTACATCTCATTCGCTCACAGTCTAAACCCCTTTAAAGTTGTCTCATTTCCGTTACAACTTTTCGTTACATAAAATCCAATTCACAGATTACCAAGAGAAGTGCACCCTGCAAATCAACAAATGCAATTCTGGCTCCCACCAACCAGCATTGGACGAAAGGGGAAAGAAATGGCCCAAAACCTTATGAACACCTACAAACCACAGCTCCTGATCTCCGACAGTAAGGGAGGCCATGCTGACTGTAAGGTCGCGGGAAGTTACTGGATTTGAACAGCGCAGGACCAATCGATATGGGTATCTTTGAGGGAGGCTTATGTCCAGCAGTTGACGTCTATCGGCTGATGATGATGATCAGTCCTATACTAGATGTAATTGTTTATGTTTATGAAAACATAACATTTTAACAAATCTATAACAGTTATTTGATTAGGATTAAAAAGGAGAATTTAAGGTTCCATATCCTTTTATAATACACCGTTTTTAGTCTAAAATGGTTAGAAGAACTATTCAGTTCTTAAAGTCAATTAGAAATTACAACCAGTGTCAATTTTTAGGAAAAAGGTGTTAGTAAGTAGTCTGTAGCATTCCTTGTCATAACTAGAGTTAGATATTTCTCTAGCATTCCTCTTAGCTAGTCTAATAAGTTACTTATACAGGTCTGTACCTGTGTTGGTAATTAAGGATCTTGAGTCGACGAGGCCAGTTAACTAAATCTACAGTACGGACGCTTCCAGCTAATTCACTAACTAACGCCGAAGTTAGTTAATATCTCTCGTCGGAAACTGATTGATTTATTGGATTTACACTTCAATTTGCACATTAGCCCCTTCACTGCAAATCGTATATACGTATATACGATGAAACACAAAATGTAAATGGGCAATGCGAATTAAGTTCGTTATTTTAATGTAAGCACAGGTCTCGAAATCATAATTTAACTTGCTTAGTAAAACTTAGTAATGGCTACTTCTGCTACAGCTAGGCTTGTCTAGCAGCTTTCATAAAGCGAAAGATACAAGTAAGAATTTTTATATAGATATTTGTAACACTTATACAAGTAACATCAAATACAAGCATCACATAAAATTAATATAAACATATAAATAAACTGTTTTTTATATGTAAATAGACTGTTTTTATTCCCACTACTATATTTCAAGATCTACTTACAAAAGGAAAGAGTCAATACATATATTAGTCGATGAAAGCTACATATACATGAATGCTGTCGTTCTCCTGGTGTCGGTATCCTCATGATTTTTTTATCACCGGAAGCTTAAACTCTTTAGGTATCGAACCGAGCCATTATGACTGCTCTATATGCTCTTATATACAGAACCACGATAAAAACTCTAGTTCAACAGATAAAAAAACTCTAGTTCGTAGTAACGGAGCATCCCTAATGAAAGTTTGAATCAGGTCGTTAACCAACGTGTAAATTGTATCCTGAAAATGTTCTCACTGGATTGAAATATTAAAATGGTGCCAACGAAAACTTTACGCGTTTGGGACTTTAATTGATAATAAAGTTAAAACTTGTTAACTAAAAGTCTGCAAACTTTATCCTACAGTATCCGCAAACGCTTACCGAGCTTTTTACTTGTGCTTTTTTATTGGAACTTTAGAAGAAGTTTTTTTTTTATTTTAAATAACTAATTCCTTTGAATGAAGGACGTAGGATAAAAAAAAAATTAGCTTTATTTTTTTAACTTTCCGTATATAATAAATAAAAAAATTATTAAAAGGTTATGCAGGTAGGTACATTAACTTTTATGTAGTTCCTTGTCAAAGGAAATCATATAAATATCTTCAGTGGTTTCCAACCCGTTTTAAATACTGAAAATCAATGCTATAGTATGGAAATTGCTTTAAATTCAAATTATGTCCAATTCTTTCCCTACAGCGGGATTTTCTTCCCATTAACACCCCTTAACAATTCCCGTTAGAGGTACGAAATAGAAAAAAATTCAATATCAACATTTGTTTAAGTTATTGCGCCAACATTCCACAAAGCAACCCCAACGCAGACCTTCCGTGGGGTAAGTCACTTTGATATACGACGACAAAAGTGGAATATTTACCTCTTAGGGGCGAACACTTTATCACAAATCGGCAGTCTTTCCATTCAAAGGGAAAGTAAACGCAACGCATTCGCTGGGTTTATTACGGTTGAGAATTATCGCTTTCTTTTATAACCCTCGATACATTTTTTTTTGGTTTTGGGGTGAAAATCATCAATAAGATTTCCTACCTTCAGCGTGAGAAGTTTCTGTTGTCTTTAGCGTTTGAAGAGATCTCAGTATGAAACACAACTGCGGTCTCTCTATCGCTACTTAAGATAGTCTTTTCTGAAGACTGCTGTTAACGATCTTTATATACACGATAGTTACAGACCACGTCTAGTCATCATCCTACTCACATTCCTAATCTAACTGCTCGTGACCACTATGACTCCGTAAAAAATAAGAACAGCTTACATCATAGGATTCTTTCTTCGTCACACTCGTTTGCTTACTCGAGACCAACAACAGCGCTGTAGTTCAACTGAAATATCTTTAGATACAGATATGTAGAAAAAAGCTATTATACCTGTTAAATTTATTTCTAATTATAAACTAATAACTTAAATAGAAATGTAAAGGATCTACTGAACATAACTTACAGTAATTCCTGTAACCACTAGCTGCGATCAGAGTTAGCAGAGAATTTGTTTATTTTGACGCTATAAAAGATTATTCCGACATTACTTTTCGTGTAAATTTGATAAATTATTTCAGACATCAAATTAGGCATCAGCGTTTCATCGCAAATCAAGTCACGACCTTTGAGTTTCCACAAATATCCGAGGGTCCGGGGCTCGCGCGACGGAATCGTTCATTAATTCATCCGCCGCCTGCCTCATCAACGAGCCTCATGCTCTACTCACAAATATGTTTATAAATAGATTACGCTCGTTTATCAGTAGACTACACTTTGAGATTATTAATTGAATTAGAGGAAGGTATATATAAATATATGAAATAAAGGGTGGGGTGTAAAGGGTCCCATACAACCACTCACGAGACTCAAGCTGCATCCTACTAATCAACAAACGAAGCGGTGGCACCTACCGACCCGCATTGGGCCAACGTGGTCAGAAATGGCCCAAATCCCCCCATAATGAACGAGGGCCCCTAATGTCCGGCGGTACCTGATGGTAAGTGATACGCCCCCCGTATGGCATACAACAAAGTGACACTAGTTAGGATGTTATACTCAGCGCTAACACATACATCAGACATAAGGTGTTGAGGAAAGTTACCCCAATAATTTCATTAGTTACAGCGCCCTTCAAACCGGGAAACTATTATTTGCGCACTACTGTTTGTCGACTGCATTAGGAGCTGCGATGGTACCTACTTACACGGTCTCCGGCAACAAAGACCTACCACCAGTGACATTTATACAGTATTTTCCACTTGTCAGTAAGACCATAAAGAATTCATATTTAGTCTGTGGCTTTGAATTAACGAACTCTGTAGACAATATTTCATATGTGTGTTACTTACTGCTTACACGTTAAACTAAGTGTATGAGATCGTTGGTCGGAGTCCGTTACGCAGTTTTTGTTTAAACCAACTGCAATTAGAAGTACTGGTGAACTTTTTCTATTGCGCAGTTTGTTTATATTACCGTGAGATGGCGCTGTAACACAACTGCATATCTATCGTATAGCCGTTAGAAGAGTTTATTTAAATTTAATAAAACGAAATCATTTGCACTATTCACTTTATTATAATTCGTTAATAGCACTGCTTTATTTGTGTAAATATATATATATATATATATATATATATATTATCTAACGCCTACTCATAACAACGTAGCACAAGTTAAGATGTTATGATGTAGAGTTTCATTACCCCAATAATTACACTAGTCATAACGTCCTCCACACTAGAACATAGTAATGTTTCATTATACGTTACTGTTATGCATATATATATATATGCATAACAGTAACGTCGAGTCACGTCGAGACAGTCGGTCGAGGAAAAATTTTCTTCGCATTCTATAATATATGCATACCATCGGTAGATAGGTAGAAATATATACATATACCAGTATATATATTTCTACTTATCTAGAGACTGATCACGATATCTCTGGAAACATAAGGCCTGAGGACTTGAAATTTGGCAGGAATATCCCTTTTGCGGTTTAGAAGTCAGCTAAGGATGTTACATAATTCCTTCTCCTACGGGATTTGCGGGACCTTGAACAGCTGGTTATTTATATTTATGACCTTAACCTCAAAACTTATTTCATCCCCAATTTTCGTAATGTTTCCTCTACATAAGCTCATACAGCATATAATAGATTTCGAGGCACTGCAAGCCGGGCCCGGTCTTATTAAGATTCAAGATTACGCGCAACTTTTGAGGGCGTATTTAAATGAGATTTATTTCCGCTCTCTTTGTCACACCCCACCCCCCACTGAACGGGCTCCCGAAGGATTTCATTAAAGCGCAAATTAAAAGTTGAAATAGACTTTTATATTTCTAAGGTCATGGTATTAGTATTACAATCTTTAGTCCTATAACGATAACTAGTTATATTAAAACTGTCCTTTGTCACTAGATGGCAGTTTGTACATGCATTGCATTAATAATCTGATTAAATTGGTTTAGACTTTGATCTGTTGACTATTAGACTGTAGGTCCGAATCCGTTACGGAGCTCTTATCATCTACATAACTTAAAAAAGTCTATATAACTTGAACAGCCAAATTCAGTAAAGACTGAATTTGGCAATAGTACTCTTGAATCTTTTTTAATTATTATATTCAAAACGACAGTTTAGGCTTTTTTTTAATAAAACTAATAAACTTAACTTTTCCTCAATGTCATACATAAGTTGACTATCCATAACTTGTATATGTAGACGCAATTTTAATATATTTTAATAATTTTGGTAATTCGCTTTCTATATTAGATTTATGGCTTATTTAACCTGTAGTTTCATATGTACCAAAACACAGAATAACTTATTTTTTTTAATACTAAAAGAAAATGTATGAATTAATTGCTATTCTATCAATTACCCGAAATATTTCCCTGGAAACTGCCTCAGGGAAATTAACATTTCATTTTCCCTCCCCGTCGCTATTAAAGCCTTAATTCCCTCTCATAGAGATTAATTTGCGAGAATATTTCTCTCCGTTACTTAAATTAAGTAAAATATGAAACTTAACGCAACATTTAACTTTATTAGAGTTCAGTGATCATTATAACAATGGTCTTTGAATATTTTAAATCGGTAAGCCGCTTTCGCATCGCCATGACCGTTGCTTGCGCAATAATGCCGGACGGAAGTATTACTTCCCTTGACACTTGCTTGACAGCGGTCATTGAAAATCAAGAAGTCCGACAAATGTAAAAAGCAATTAACGTAATTACTTATCGGTTTAAATAGATCTCTAATGTAACTATACAAATCATTATGTACTGCGAGGTATTCTTAAAACCCTTAGTACTTATAAATGCAATTGAGATGTCTATCTGTAAGATTTATAGTTAATTCTTATGAATGTTTACATTATATTTGTAGCAGAGGACTCGTTGCGAACGTTAGACCGTTTGTAGCGAAGTTTTGATAGGCAGTAACTTGAAGATATGAGGAGCAGTATCTCTATAATACGAGTATATACCATAAATACTACCATTAAAATCCCATACCATTAGCAATATCAATTAATATTATATATACACATATATTATAAGAATGGTTATGTTTGTTCTCCAATCACGTGAAAGCTAGTGAAAGTATCGGCATGGTAACATGACTATTCTACGCGGAATGAGTTGTAGATAGTTATAGACTATTCTATGTTATTTCTTGAATTTCATAGATCCTTCATCATTCTCTTTCTTATTGACTTTTATAAACATTTTCATTTGGTGTTGTTTATACGGTTGCTGCAGTAATGGTTGTTATAGAAAGGCATATATGGTTGCGGTTACTCTCAAGGAATGTTACATTCATTTCATACAAATTTCAAATTTAATTCTATATTACGGCCAACAAAGCGGCCGGGGAACAGCTGATTATAGTGCAAGTAAAATTAATAATATATATAAGAGCAATACACTATTGGATTTGAATAATATCAAATACGACGTGGTTAGTATTCGTCATATTTATCTTACAATATAATTTATATGAAATTAATACATGAACTCTCGCGTACGTGTAGGTATACGCCGCGTTAGTGTAAACACGGGTGCAGTGGCGGCGCGTATCGAGTGACACCCGCCGCGCCGCGCCGCGCCGCGCCGCGCCTGCGCACGGAGCCGCTGACTGCGCGATATGCTACACCGCTGCTGCGGCCGTTTGTTCATAAACACCAGCCAATAAAGGCGAAGCTATTCCAACCGTCACCGAGGCAAACTGCTCTCCAAACTAAAATACTTCACGTTATTATAATACATGTAGTTTATATGCGAAACATATATTCTATACTAGCTGTTCTCCGTCCGCTTTGCTGGCAGAATTCCAATGTAGATTTGAAATTTTTCAGAAATATTCCTCGTCCGGTAACTTGCCTCCCCTCAAGCCCTTTCCCGATACCAACACACCCGCGACCTTAATTGGAGATAACGTTTAGTAAAACCACGTTCTTATTTGAGTTATGCTCGGCAAAAATATTTTTACCAAATTTCAAGTCTCCAGACCTTATCGTTCCAGAAATATCGTGATGAGACTTTACATAGGAGTAAATCTCTTATGTAAATATATACATTTATGAAGACACACCTCTGACTTGATATCGAACAGCTTGCTTTGAAAAAGGTGCTTTGTTCGATACCGAAAGTAGAGCGATTATTATGATCAGATATGAATGATACATTGCTAGAATTTAACCACATCAGCGTTTTAGCGAAGACTGTCCTGTCCTCGCTCCTTGACACTTTGCCAAGAGGAAAAGATTTATAACTAATAGTAATAAGATTTATCTTATTAGCACTTTCATATGATATATTAAGTGGAACTCTGTTTAGTACAGTGGGGAGAAATACAAGGAAAGCTGACCAAACCACCATGTAAGATAAACGCTAGGAAAAGAGATAGACCTGAGTGCGTTCCTAGACTCGTATATTTATTGAATCATGACATATATTGTAAAGTTTCTAATTATTAATAGTTTACATATTAATGTTGTATAAGTTTGTTTGAAGTGTGATAATGAAGCGTTTGTTAGGACTTCTACACTCCATCATCATATACCTTTAATTGTTCAGTGATGTAAGATGTAAAGTCTGCATTATGAATATAATAGTATGATTATTTTTCAGGTACTTAATATTAAATAATACACTATTTACAATAATAAACAATTTATTTATTATACACAATGATAAACATACATAAAACAAGAAAGGTAAAACATTTCTAAAATATCAGAGATCTCTTCTTTCTTCATATCCGCCAGTACTGGTCTTGACTGGTCTGGCTGTAGACGTAAGTTCAGGTCGAGACTTCCACTACGTCACATCACACGTTGTAACAACAAGACCACGTGACTGTGAGGTAATGGCCATTTCAACCCTGAACATCTCTTCGATACCACTTCTTTCTTCTCATTTCCTGCTAGGCTCCGCTTGCAGTCGCCGCGGCGCGGATTCACGACACATGCGAATTGAAACTTAATGTGAGATACATGTTAAAGAGACATATAAAGTTATACTATAAAAAAAATTACATATTAGTTATCTTTGTATGGATGTCGATAATTTTTTTTTTAATAAAAAATTATGCTTCACTGTATTAATGAGAAGTTGGAGAGGCAAGGGTGACCACGATTAGCGAGTGTTCATTCCTAAGGACAAATATAGATGACTAATAAAATAATTGACGGAAATAAAAAAAAAAAACTATTTTAAAGGTCTGTTAATTTCAATAAAATAAATAAAATATCAATGGCTCTCTATATGAAAATGAAATATTAACAAAAATTAAGCTTCAAGAAGTGTTTCATAAATTCTTTGACTTCTTCAACTTAATAAGGACATACTGTATTTAAAGATCTAATTCCCTCTGCACGAAAGTCGGACGTTAACTTACCAGCGTCTTCTCCATGTGGTGAGCTGGTGACGGCCGGGGCGCGAGTGAGGGGTCCCGCAAACCTGCGCGAGCTTACATCCAAGAATGCTGAAAGTGCATTTCGCACCCGCCAGAGTTAAACAACTCGGGTACTTCTATTAAATATTAATTTTTATGTTTATAACAATATATTTTATCACTGAATTAGGCTTGATGTTCAATGACGTTGATGATGTGGAAGGATACTCCAGCTGTCATAGGTTGACAGCAGCAACACAGGGATGCTTATAGCGGCAGATTTATAACATGGCGGCCAGGCGATAACACCTTACTTACCAAACTCCACCACAAATTAGTACAAATACGGTTGAGATATCATTGATAAGCAGCTTCTGTGTCTACTGCGAAACAGTAATGTGCAAATATTACTACGTTTGAAGGATGCTGTAGCTGGTGAAATTACAGAGGTAACCAGACATAATGTATCAAGCGTCGATGAGAGTTAACTACTTTACTTTCATAATATATTATATGAAAGTAAATTAACTAACTTACGGCCTTAATACAACTTACTCCTTTGTATATAGAAAAAAACCGTTTCCGGCTGAACCGGAGGAAAACTATGTCAACGATTTCATTAATTAAAAAAAAAGTTAAAAAACCCAGTTGATAATGAAATCGGCGAGGACGGGTCCGCTTGCGAAGTCCGCTGCGACTTGAGGGTACTTTGTAATCGAAAGAGTTCTTGTCACGCTAGCTAACAACATCGTAATTTGCTAAACTTTGACGTTAAAGCTTCAGTTTAATGAAATATTAAAAAAAATGATCATTGAAAGTTGCTCCTAGTGATAGAGAAATTGAGGAGCAAGAGGTTAGCGTGGTACAGGCATGTTATACGGAGGGATGAAGGACGTGTAACAAAGAAAGTCGTTACTTTGACTCATTAGAATGAACATGGATGGTATCCTTATGGATAGACGAAGACCGAAGAAAGTGTGGATGGATTGTGTGAAAGATGACATGTGTGAGAAGAGTACGAATTCAGATATGACGACTGATAGCGGCTGATATGGAAGAGAAGTATGTACTGTGCCGACCTTACGTAGCGGGAAAAGGAAAAAGAATAAAAAATTGATCATCATCACGGATATTTTCCCATCCAATTATACTACAATTTGGGATAATATACTGACATCCAGTACATGTGGTACTGTTTTATAAATTGCAGATCTCTATTGTCGAAGACCGTTCATATGTACACCACGAGGACG
The DNA here is from genome assembly GCA_033220335.2 of Troides aeacus. Taxonomy (NCBI): domain Eukaryota; kingdom Metazoa; phylum Arthropoda; class Insecta; order Lepidoptera; family Papilionidae; genus Troides; species Troides aeacus. The sequence continues at coordinate 2,120,397 of CM067275.1, read as the reverse complement.
TCTCCCCCTGCCACCAAACAGACTACTGCATACTAGTGCAAACATTACTATTGTCAACATTAAATGTTGGTTAGAAACAAAGAAATTACCGCCGTAACGAGACCCAATAATTTATCTCGTTTCAAAGCGGTTTATATACCAATTATTATAAGTAAATTGTGTCTACCAGTTCACCTGATGGAAAATGAACACTGTTGTAATCCTATGCTCGTACTTTACGTTTTTTCTTAAGTAAATACTAGGTGATTCAGTTAAATTGGGACTTGCCGTAATGGTTTAGGTGTCCAAAGAGTCACAAAAGAGTCATCTTGGATCCTTAGCTTATTAGTAATATAAAAATCAACTTAGATGTGTCTTAGGTACATAAAATATTTAAAGTATTAGTAGAACTTAATATCTAATTAGGTTTTGATCCTGCTGTTCTTAGGTCATAAGGGAGATTAACGTGCCTGTAGAATGTTAATGAGGATAGCTATTTCTTTCCATTTCGTCTTTAAAATATATGTATTTGTAACATAAATGAGGTTAAATCAAATTGCAGAACATTTACAGTAGTTATTATACTGAATGATTATGCAGAGGCTATCGGCCGGCGATCGCAGTATCCGGAATTGGGTGCAGACTGCAGCAGCTGAACGCACACCAACATCCGACGCCGCTATCGGCGCGTACTAGAGTTATGGTATTGCCCGCCGACAGATAGCTGGGCCTTTATCCCTTATTTGGACTCAGATAAATACTGTTTTCTGTCAAAATTACACTAAGTTATCTAAGTAAAGGCAATTTTAAACTAGAGCATTAAACTACATTGCTATTTCTTTGTAAGACATTTTAACTATCCTGATACAGTAAATTTTAGACCTATTCTTGTACATAATGCATAAAGCTTTAGTGAAAGGTGAAAGAAAGTCATCCTGCCGGATAGACGGACTTGCTGAAAATCGCAGACTTCTTAGATCCTCTTACGGGGACTCTTACCAGTGCTTATCAATAGACTGAAATGACAACGATAATGATGAATATCTTCAAAATTACATAACAATTATGAAATTTATTACGAACGAAATACGGAGAAGAAAGCTAACTATTCGTTTAGTTTATAAAGATATCTTACAGGGCGGGATATCTAGGTAGCATCTAACCAGTGTCGCTGTGGCAGCTCCTTAACCGCGTAATTCGCAGCTTTATGCTGTGGGGGTCCAGATAAAGCTGTTGCATAATTAGCTGATTGCTCCAGCGGGAGCCGGCGGTCGCGCGCACCTGGCGCGGTGTCCGATTGCCTTGTGAAATCTTTATCGCAAACGTTCCCTCGTGTAAAATACAACACCTTTCGCAACTTAGCTATAGGGGAAACCTGGATCATAGGGGAGACCTTGACTACAGGAGCATGTCCACTAACTGTAGTATTTTTTTTATTAGAAAAACATTTAATTTACATAAATATGTGGCATAGTTATGATGGTATACACTGCGCTACATTGTGCTTATGGCATTGACTAACAATATGTTAAATCTAGTTATTGGTGGTAGGTTTCGATTGCCTCAGCGCCTGTTTCTGTCGCCAAACAGCACTGTGCTCCGGTTTGGAGGACGCTGTAGCTACGGTAACTGGGAAACGAGATTCAACACCTTATTTCTCAAGTGACATACGCAATATAGTGCAGTATATACTATCCTAATTAGCGTCACGTTGTTATGAGCAGACGTCTGCTCTGATAGCCGTCTGATACATATCACTTACCATCAGATCAACGTCAAGCTCGTTTCATTGCTTAATTAAATAAAAAAAAACTACAGTAATTACACTAGCTAAAGTAAACGGTAAAACTAAGCGCTGCGATGGTATCTAACTAGACGCTCCCCTGCAAAAGAGACCAGTACTATAAACTGGACCTACAAGATCACACTCCTCAATTATATGATGATTGTATTCCTTTCCAATTCTTGACAGTGATTTAGCAGGTGAGTTTGTATTAAGGTGATACTCCTAATTCTGTTCAATAAGAGACCAACCTTCGTATTGTAATAACGTAAAACAGTTTCTTTATTATATTTCACTAACAAAGTCAACAGATACAGTCATATACCATTTTAAAATATATATCAAATATGGTATGATTATGATTGTATAATTGTTTATATAATAAAGTGTTTAATTAGAAATTGTTCGATAGCCCCCACCTTCCCCTAATATAGATCCGCAATTATAACAATAACGTCAACATACAACGCAAAGTAATTAGAAACTGCAGACATGCGCGAAGTTACCTACCGCGCCGCTTCCACGATGCAATGCCGCATCGGAGAACTACCTAACCTAATGAATATATGTATTACTTTAACATGATAATAACTGTAATATCACAGTTATTACTGGTGGCAAGTTTAGGTGATGATTCCTGTTCCGGTGATCGTATGAGTAGTTCATGACAGAGGCCTTCATTAATTTAATAGTAAAATTTTTGAGGAAACTTGACATCTCATGTTACAAATTGATGAATAATTCACCAACTACAGTTAGCTAGATCACCCTTCAAACCGGTACACTGCAATGTTAACAATAGTGTTAGACGGCAGAGGCTGGCAGAAGTAGACGTACTGCCAATACAGCCCATAGTGATCACTATATGATTTTTTTTGTTTCATTATAAGATTTGTATTTATGAAAATCCTCTCCAACTCCACTGGGTTATAGACAATCCCAATATTTAATAAATCTACATTTTCAAAGGTTTCCGCATTGTAAATAAAACTCATAACAATCAATCATACAATATGTATTTAATATAAGATACAGTACTTGTGACATGTGGACAAACCATTTTCATTATAAAAAAAAAACTTAATAACCACTACGTTGAACAAATTTCAAGGTTCGAGATTAAAAAAGTAACATTCACTATTATTATGCCCAAACTTGTGATAAATTAATTGAGGTAGTTCACCCACCGGGCTCAGTGGGTCAAATTATAATTAATTTTCGGATTTCACTATAGAGGATGTAAGCAAATAAGACAACGCATTAAACATTATACTATATATAATTAAATATCTACAAATTGGATATAAGTAGTGCACACAGTTCGCGGAGCCGCGTCCGCGCATAGTCGCTATGAATCGTTGAACATTTACAATAAAGGAGAACATTCATATAATAAACGCATAATATAGGAAACATGTTGAAAGACAACCCGAGCACGCCGCCGCCCCCGCCCCGTCACTTACCAATAAATACTTAACTATATACAACCGGCTGACCGGCTGACCGGCTGACCGGATCACCGGATGACCGGCGATATCCGACTCCAATAACTAAATTAAGCTACCATTTCTACTACAACCTCAATGCGCCGCGCCTGCGCCGCTTACCCCGCCGGCCCGCGTCGGGCTCTGTGGCCATTTTGTACAACGCGACGCGCATGCGCGGCGGTTCAGCCGATCGCCGATCGCCGGTGCACGTCCGCTTCCAGTTGACATAACTAAACCCGCGGGCGGCGCCGGGCGGCGAGCCGGTGCACGGGAGGGAACAAAACTCTGAGCAAGTTAAGGTCAGGGCACACGCCACAATACACGCGAAACGTTAAAAACCCACAACATACAACACGCTACGTACTACTGTGGCAGTGATAAAAATATATATATAATATATATGTATTGTATATATATGTACCGTCACTCTTGCCGCGCCTCGCGTCCCTTAAACTAATTAACTTTAGATATAATTTAGAAGCCCGTCTTAGAAGATTTGCGATTCACAAAATATTCCTCTGGTTAATTCTATTTCGAACTGCTTACCGCTAACTTACCGGACCTACACTACTACTCGGTCGTCCCGGTACCTCGGTCCCTTTGCGAGAGAGAAAATTAATTTGTACTCAAGCATCCAGGCCCAATCGCCCCACTCGTTCGCGCCGGACCAGCACACAAACTTAGTTCCGATTGAGCGATATATATATATATATATGTATATATATTATTTTTTAATTACTCGCGATGGACACAACCGCAACCGCAAAGAGCCAATTAAGACCTTTTGTATTATACATATCTTAAGTATGAATATCGCAAACGATGAGGTTCCCGCGACATTTGCCAATACATTTGAGATCATATTACAATAACATTACGGTTCAAAATACTAATTTCGTCTTCGTGAATTTTGGTGTCGAATTTGACTATTATAATAAATTTTAAAAAAAAAGTAAGCGAGCCAATAGTATATGGCACTACCTTCAGTGCTGGAAATTAATCTATAATTTAAGTTTAATAAAAAAAATCAGTACATTGGAACTGTGATTCCATACGCATTGTGTATAGAAAGCCTACGATCCGTTACCTCAGCGACGTTCAGGCACCAACTTGACTACTACAGAATTTTCCTAATCCATTTTCTTTGGAACCAATCCGCCTACAACACGGCCTGGTGGACCCTCTCCAGCGGCCGTGTCGATGGAGTTCGTTATTGCAATACGGCTTCGTCTACGCTTGGCTTACAGACCGGACGCGCTTGCAACCACGAACATTGCCTAAGACCATCTCCTCCTTTCCCGAATCCGACCGGAGACCATCGCCCGCCGACATTGAACTACACTTCCGAACCTACATCCCCCAACATTCGATTTACAATTCCACATTAAACTACATGCCGTAACACACTAGACCGATCTAAACGTACCACCGTCGTACGTTAAAGCGTATGTCCGTGTAACGCAACGGTGTGACGATGCCCTAACCGCGCAATTCATCCTAACTTAAACCTAGGCATACTAACTAAAAATCCTAGCGAGATCGTGTGAGCACAGAACACAATTTTTGTCTCCGTCCGTCCGTACCGCATCAGGCACAGTGTCAACGTGTGTATATAAAGGGCATCCAAAAACTTTTTAAACTACTGTCTGTGTAAACTGTTACCAACGTTCGAAGTTATTGACATTAAATGCTATTGGTGTTAAATTGACGTGAAAATGCAGTTTCCATTACTTTTTTTAATATATAACTCACATATGTATGCGCCGTTTCATCCCAGCAGAAGTTTCCCCATTTAAATGTATATGTAGTAAGTACTCTGAACATATTTAAAATAGTTGAATAAAAATAGTGTTTAACAAATATAATCAAGTTCATACAATACATGCACAGACTTCATCAACGTTCCCATTTAAAGACTAGTAGTATGATAAAATATAAAAAAAATTTATTGCATGCATACTTTTTCATTTAAAACTCTTTAGATCTTACATGAATCACTACACAATTATTGCTCATGAATATACTGAAAGGATAATTCGATTTCAAAATTGTAACACCTCAGGACGTTTACAGTTTGATACATTTTGAACTTTACTACCACCACTTAAAAGTGAACAGGCACGGAACTGTACCTCATGGATGCAATATCGAAATTAAACAATTTTTTTATCAATACAAATAATAGAAAAAATTTGTACTTTCACAAACTGTTTTTTCGTTTTTTTTTTTTTAATGTGGTTTAATTACTTTTTTGTTACAAGGAGTGGTGATGGTGATAGTGGTGATAGTGTGCCAACGCCACCTTACATTATAAAAGTACAAATTGATAAATCTCTCACACTAGCGAGATATACTACGAACCGCACACTCTGGTGGTATCAGCTACAGACGTTTCGATCATCATCACAAAATTCAACTCGTAATCGAAGAAATGATGATGATCGAATACTCAATGGAGTCGTACATATATCACTATTGTATAATAACATTCAACTTCATATAAACCGGTCGAAAATTGTGCGTGGCCAATACACAGGTCGTCGAGTCTTATCACAAGTACATTATTGCTAGAGTTACACCGACGGCTTAAACTAAACACAACTTCCGGTGGCAGTGATTACAGTACAACGGACACGCAGACAGCTGTTGATTCTGCAGAGCGATCGCAAACTCCACGCATCGAATGTCGAGTCCTAACACGCTACAAATAAAATCGACTTCCAACGATTAAAATCGAATATAAATTGAACACTGACTCCATCGTGTCAGGCACTTGGTGACACCCGGGCCAGCGTGATCACGCTAAACGTTAACACAAGAACACCCAAAACGATGTGACTCCGTCGCAAACACAAGCGGAAGCGACATAAAATCTAAAATTATAAAACCGACTAAAATTACACTATGTACAAATTGGCAGTGATCGTTAACGCTGGTCGTTACGACTTAAACTAACTTACGACTATTCAGACTAAACTCCGAAACTAAAACTAATTTACCACTCAAACTCCTCTCTTTATACATTTCCCACTAACTATGTACAGAATTTGTTCGATACGAGTTTGAAGACGCGATCGGGCGCCGCGTCGCTCGCAGCGCCACCCTTATAAAAAAAGTAAGTATCAGTCTTTGTAATCGAACCCCGCTCCGAACGAACCGGAAGCAGCCGCGCCGCGGGCGGTCAACGTGTCTTTGGCGAAGTGTAGTGGGACGGAGGTACCGAAAACCGTACCAGGTGGCGACCCCCGCCCCCCGCCCGCGGCCGGAGAATCAACACCTGTCTCGCCCCGCCCCGCAGCGCGCCGCCCCGCCTCGTCATCAATAATACTCTGACGTCATCAACACAACAACCCTCGCTTACTCTGAACCATTTTACAGCTAAATCGAGCTGCGCGCGCGCTGCGGCGCGGTGCGCTTCAGTCGGTAAATTATCGCCCGCACGGCCAGAATGAGTTCCCGCCGTATCTCCGGCCCATTTTTCTTTTCTTCGCGCCGCTCACTTCTACCTTCTCCTTCTCCTCTTCCCTGAACAGCATGGGAGCGTTGGTCGCATTGCAGCCGGTACGGATCTCTTTCTTTTTCTTCGTGAGTAAATTGTTGAGTAGACGCGAGGAGGTGCAGTGGCGCGCGGGTAGGACCCGCTGCGGTGTCGTGGGGGACGGCGAACTCGTTTTTACCGGTGGCGGGGAGGGAGACTTTCGATAAGAGTTGCAAAATTGCTCGTAGAGTAAGATTTTCGTGTGGACCGGTAGCTGGGCAATCTCCACTTGTTTCACCCTTCTGACTTCCTTCTCCGGCACCCATTCGTCGTCGATCCTGTAATATTATTAAAATTATTAACAAGAGTAAGAGCCGGTGCCACACAGCGAGTCTGCAAACACATATGAAGAGATCTCAAAGAGATTAATTGTAAAAATTCATGTACAAGGCATCACTTTTTTTATGTTATGACGCGAAATTGTGTTTGCAGTGTTTGTGGGTTGCAATCCCATTCAATGGCGAATGGTATTAGGTAGTGATACGACGAATCGGGCCAAACTTCAATATTTCTGTTCAACTCGACTCATGAATGATATTTATAATATTACCAATGGCGGATAGACTTTTACAAAATTTTTTCAGTATGCCTGATAAAATAGGCATTAAAAGAAAATCTCATAAATACAGTTTCAAAGATGCTGTTGTACGTAGGAATACCAAGTTTCAGGAATTCCAAAAAAAACAGTGGATTGTATATTTCGTTGATAGAGGGCGACTCGTCGCACCACACGCTGCAAGCATCAAGTCAAATACCATAAAGTACCTAATAAGCTTCTTTTTAAAACAGCAAAATTAAAAATATAGACTAAAATAAATGCACTACGCAAAATTAAATTATTTCTCAGCGTACAAATAATCAGGACTGGCAACCCAGATAATTGCTAGCAATTTTTTTGTATACAATTTAATCCTAAGTTTAGCCAATACATGTAATGGATAATTAAGACAATGGTAAATTTATTGCAATAAACTTTCTTAAATTAAGAAAGAATTTGATCAAATGTTGCTAACAACTTTTATTATCTGTTTCAACTCCTGTGTGGCACGTGATATGGCAACACCGAGCATGCTAAGCGTAGTAACTACGTAGAGGATCAATGGTATAGTTTACAAATAAACAAATATGAAGTATTATGCCAATGATACTCCAAGAGGAAGATAAAAGGAAATGTTGTATAAAGCATTTATTTAGTTAATTTTTTTTTAACGAAAATATATTTGTTGATGTATGTAGTTCGTGTATCGCGAGTTTTGGTTATTAATTTTACCAATGTCTCAATTATAGCCAATTGTACGTGTATATAATACGGGTAATAATACAATCTTTCTAAATATTAGAAGTTACAAACTTTCTCGGCCTCCTTAAATGGCAACTATAACTTGAATATAGGTTATAGTTTTGAGACGATGTTTTAATGTATGTAATAATTGTATAGTCATAGTAGAAATGTAATTGTTATGTACTGAATATATGATTAAACACATCGAGTAGATATCATGTTTTTAGCAGCTACGAAGCTGTTTTCTGATGTGATATTATGTGGATATTAAATAAAGTACCAGCTTAGTTGATATTACTTGTCAATAACATATACAAGTCAAATACCCACATTTATAACAGGAATAGTCACAGTTTATACACAGACTAATTATAGAATTCAGTCATGTTTAAACTTAACTTTGATATCGAATTTAACTACTTACAAATCTTTTTATTATTTTCGAAATGCCTTTTGGTTTAATGTAATATTAACAAATCTTAAGTTTTCCTCTCATCCTCCACATGTCACAAACAAATCACTCAGATTCATGAGCCTAGTTATATAATCTCCTCACCCCAGTAATTTCATTAGCTTCAGCACCCTTCAGACTGAAACACAGTAATGTTTGCAACACTACTGTTTCGCCGTAAAAATAAGTATTACGATGGTACCTGTCTACATAGTTTCTAACTAGAAAAATCTACCACGATAGTCATGAATACTACTATTATGTATGAATGAATAGAAATTTTTGTGAAATGTACAAATACATTCTGTGTGAAATAAAACATATGATAAAGAAAAATCTACTGGATTAATACGGACATGCATATGAGACTTAACTGTTACGGTTAAACTCGAGTGGTTAGTGATTGTTGGATTAATTTTAAATAGGTGAATAGCGGAAGCTGATAACTATAAGATATGAACCTTATTTAATTTAACATTAAAATCTAATAAACAATATAAAGTAACTTTGAAAATGACTTTAATATGCAATATCCAAAAGTATTTATTAAAAAATCATTGTGGAAAGGATTTAAAAACGTATTTCAATATGGTCTACAAAGAACAGATTCTCACAATAATAATGTAATAATACAAGACTAGTTGATTTAAAGTAATGATACAAAACATAAAAGTTGTCAATTGTACTTAAATGATTGTAGATAATATTGCTTATTAAGGTCCTTAACTGATACAGTTACCAAACCCACCTGTTGTTTACCTGTTCACGTTATAAACAATAATTGGGCTGCAGACTGATTACCAAAATGTTTTGATAATTAAATTTATAATTTACTTATCTATAATTTAACTAAGTGTCAACATGTCCGTTATTCGTTTTGAATTATATAGATCATAGTGCATCTTATTATATTGTTGTCTTTAATAATTATTCTTTGGCGCTAAATTAATGCTTACCTGAAAACATATTCAGTTTTAGTAATAGAAATTGTGTGTTTGCCTTATATTGCTTAATATATACAAATAACAATAATCATAAACAGCGTACGTAAAGTACCCACGGCTCGGAGTATTCCTTCTCTTACAAGAAGAGAGTTGAAGCCGTTTATCCACATTGGTTATATTTAAATACGACCAATAAAACAAGTGACAGGGTGGGTATACAGTTAATAGTAAGAACAATATTTAATATTTCATCTTATTCACTAAATTAAATTGTTATAAATGATGAGACAAAGATGAACTATACAAAAAAAAAAAGAAATTATAAACCCAGGTCAAGCGCTCCGATAAATAATATCCGGGGTGGAGCAGTATTTAAATTACATGTTCAGCAGAGGATACAAAAAAGGGATATATGTAAAGCGATTTGTAATACTTATACAATATGAAGTATTTGTTGAAACATATTTACTACCATAGAGAGTATAACCCATTGATAACATTCAAATTCATCATTATCAAGAAAGTAGTTGTTCCCCGCCCACTTTGCTGGCAGTAACACCCCGCAACTTCATTCGAGGAAGGAATTTTGTAAAATCCATTCTTAACTGAGCACTAGTTGGCAGAAGCATATATCTACCAAACTTTGTGTGCTTACGTTGAATGGTTAGTTTAGCCAGAAAATATGGCAATTAGTAGTATAGTCTTATTGTTCATACTTAAATTTTTTTCATGGCAAAAGTTCAAACGTAATAAGGTTAAGAATTGTTTCGTCAAAGATTAATATGTACATGTAAATTAATTTAAGTAATTCATAAATTGATATATACCTGAAGCTGCTGGCAGTTTAGCCAATCTATGATCTATTTAATCGATTTGTGTCGTGGACAAAGCTTAAACATTGAAAAAAGCACAAACTGTTCAAAACTTTGCCATTAAATGTCATGATGTATTAATATAATGCACCTGTTAATTGAATTCCCACACTGATAGTTTTCTCCTCGTGCTGTCGGATCCACGATCAGATTGTGCTTGCGTTGGATGGGTTGCGGATGGTAAGGTAGTGTCGTGGTGTACTCACACGTGTGGGGGGTAGTATGTGACGAGCGCCTCCCTGCGCGCCTCCGCGGCGTTGTACCGCGTGGCGGCGAGCGCGGCGTGCAGCGTCAGCGTGTGCCGGCCGGGCGGCTCGCGGAACGGGCAGCCGCCGCCGAGCCGCCACCGCGTGCACCGCACCAGGCGCCACACCAGGCCCTCCATGGTGCCAGCGTCGAAGAAATCGAACATGCGTGCTGTAACCGTTACATAGATTGATTGATAAATCGTTTATTGTAGCCTAAAATAGAACACATACATACATACACATTAACAAACATAAGAACTTTCCTTACACAACCGCATTAACTACCTTGACACACTGTATAGACATGAGTGTGTGTGTGCTACAATGGTACAAACACCATAGCTCTGTGGATTATTCACCTACTGGAGGTAAAACACTGATTTTCAGCTACCGCTCGCGATGCGATCGCGATGAACGAGAGATGTTGCTCTTAATGTTAATCATAGATTTTTTATTGATGATTATAATAGCATTAGATTCATGTAAATACAGTCAAAAGCGCTAACCATAAATTTAAATTAGTTAGCATAGAATATAGAACTTGTGTCTACGCCACCGCTGCCTTCGTTGTGTCGTTAAAGACAATTACAATTCCATCCTTTGAAAGAGCAGTAAGTAATGATTGCATCAAGCCAACCGCGACAAATGTAGAGATAAATCTGCTTAAATCATGATGATATTGGAAGTATCTAACATCACCTTCTTCTATCTTACTCACATTTATATACATTAGTTCTCTAATCAGAATATTGTACATACATTTACTACTTGGCGATTGTTTATACAATAAAGTGAAGAGATTGTCTCAGTGACTCAGTTGTTAAATGTTTCCCTAGTAACACGGAGTATCCTTGTTCGTTTCCGGAGTAGCACGTTGTAAAATTACTATTAAATAGTATATAACATTGCATTATATTCATATTCAATGTGTAATTGAAATTTAATTAGTAACTAGCAGCCTCAGATATCAATTAAAAGAGGTAGCAGTTGAATAAAAAAATCTTATCGTACAACTCACCAGACCAAGGCTGCCGCCTGTACCGCAACTTCTTGCCGTTTCTCCGAATGAGCTTCGCGGAACTGTCGGTCGCCTTCTTACTGCCGCTGCTGTTGGGCGACGACTCGTTGAAGTGGTTGTTAACGTGACGCTCCAGCAGGGTCTGGAATGTACATTAATATCGTCAGCTGACAGAAATAATACATTCGATAGCTGGCCAAGCATTATTAATATGAATTTTGCTGTTTATCGTATTTTCCGTGTCATTCCATCCTGTTAGTTTAAAGGCATATTCTGATTAATCCGGTATAAAATACTTCCAATTTGTACAAAATAAATAAATGTAATTCTAATGAAACACAAATGAAATTTTTGGCTTATGTTGCGCTCATCAAGCATGGCAAAAACCCCATAATGAGGTAGACTATTTTGAGCAGTGGACGTCAATTGCCTGAAATGAATGAAGATAAACCAAAAATATTGGAACAAAGAAACTACAGAAATTATTTACTGAATTATTATTCAGGACGTTTTCCAAATTTAATTAAATACTTCTCATAGACTTATTTAATTAAATTCGTAATAAAACATGTCGACACATAAATTAAAGAATCTAAACAAGATTTCATGGGCGAGAAGAGCGACAATAAAAGTGTTAGTATCAGCGCAAATACACAAGAGCAAATAACTACAATGTTATCTCTTAAACCTAAAACAATACTTGATTTGTAAATCCGGTAAGTATCCGCTCTCTGTTACGCTCATTCAGCGGCTCACTCCGATGTAGTTAAAAAGAAAAATAAAACTAAATCACTCAATAAACTTATTGAAACATGTCACACTACATTTACAACTAAACACACAAGTCTCCACCGCTTTCAATAAATTTATTGTATGATACAAAATAATATAAATTGACGTGGATTGTTACGTCAATGTACTGCCATCTTCTTCTTTTTCCTTTGGGAAAGAAAATAGCACAAGTTTATCGTTCGACGTTAAAAATTACGAGGATCAATCGCACTCATAAAATCAAGTCTGACATTGTGGCAAAATCACCACAAAATTTGGAGAAATGACAATTAAAGGAATGACGATGCATCGAAGATATGTTTGAAGGTTGATTCAATGTTAAAGTTATAGAAAGTCGAATGTTGAGATGCCACAAGGAAAAGCGATTGAATCACACCGTTAAAATTGATGGAGGAGACCTTTAAGGAGTCATTGATTAAAATTTAGGCCACGTTTAAATTTGACGACACATTATCTGTAGAACAATTACATTTGTCACAAAAACCGTATTCGAACTAATTCTCTTCAACATAACGTATGATGCAATCACTTTTGATCAGACGTGATTTGAAGAGAACGACGAATATTGAAACAATTCACAGGATGTAACTAATTCAACTAACAGGTCCGTTTCCAATATTTCGAAATACTAAAGTGGTTCCTTTTTACAGATAAGAAAAGAATCATCTTGCTTCAAGCGTCAAAGAATGATCATCCCACTATTTTATTTACAATATAAAGTGTGCAATTACACGAACAAACAGGACATTTTTGGATTCTTTGAACTTGATTTTATATTTATTTTTTAACAAGCGTCTTAAGTTTAGTGTCGCACTCCGAATAAGTGAAGACGGGCCTCGAACTGAAGGAGAAACAATGTATAAAAACCAACATAACAAACCGTCAAAACGATATAGACAATAACTCAGTCCCGGCCGCCGCAGATAGTGTTATTGTGGATACGTTTTGACAAAGTGTACCCTGGCTCCTGCAATACAACTCGCCAAAGAACGTAATTGTACCTGAGTGGAGAAACGCCGGTCGCAGCTGTCCACGATGCATTTGAAGGGCTTGTTCCCGCCGTGTGACAGCGCGTGCCGCTCCAGCCACAGGCGCGAGCAGGACGGCTTGCCGCGGACCTTGCACTGCTCCCACTGGCACACGTAGTTCTCTTTGCCAACTTGCGATTCCACATGGACTGACTGGAATTCAAGGAAGTTAATTATCGATAAATAATTTTAAAAACATATTCATGTTCTTCATATGAAAATTTAAACATTAGAAAACCTTTATTAGATAAACACATGTCGACAAACCTGAGGTTAACCCGATTCATTTTAATAATGTTAGGTCTCTGTTGCCGGAGACTGTCTAGGCTGGTCAAACAAGTGTGCGAACATTACTGTATGCCGGTTTAAAGGGCGTCGTAGCTACGGCAATTACTGAAGTCACGAAACTAACAAACATTCTCAAGTAGACGAACACAAAGTGTTGCAGTGTGTATTGCCCTAACTAGTGATACTTTATTATAGGCAGACTTTCCTCACTTAGCTTCGTCGAGTAAAAAGTATTTAGTTATTTACTTGTTTCGATTAAGCAATAACGATTACCCTGTACTCCTAAACAAAACCAAGAAAGTGAAAGTATTTAATGAAATTAAGATAGAAAACTACAAAAATAATAATTAATACCGTCCCACCAACCCGCATTGGGCTAGCGTGGTGGGGATTGGCCAAAATCCCCCCATATGAAACCCTACAAACGACAGCCCTTGGTATCCGGTGATGCGGGCGGTACAGGACCGATCGATGAGGGGATCTTTGGGGGAGGCCTATGTTCAGTAGTGGGCCTGTATAGGCAGATTGTGGTTTGTGTTGTGTAAATTAGCACCAACCTGTAAATGTTCTAAGAGATCTGTATCGCTCTCGAACTCTCTCTTGCAGTTTTCCCACAAGCAGATGGTGACTGTAGAGGAGGTATCAGTGCTGGACGTCCGTTGTTCGTTCTGTTGTTTATTACTACTCTTAGGTGGAAATCGCAGCGTTTTAGGTTGCTTCAGAATGGGACTTTTTTGACTACTCTGCACATCCATCGAACAAACACTAACACTTAGTGATAACGAGGAATCCTCATCACACTCTTTGCTCGTTTGCGAGTCACTCGGTGAGTCTATCGACTTATCCGTTCCGATTCCCGATTCTGACGACTCCGTTGTCGCTGTACAGAAATTTGCTTCTATCACAGTGCTTTCCACGTTAGACGAGACGTCTTTTAAAACTGTTATCTGTGTGAATATAGTCTCTTCTCTTCTTGCTACTTCGTCTATTTTTTTCTGCTCTTGCAAAGTTAACATTTCTCTAAACTCAATTTTATTTTGTTTACTTTCTATGCTTCTAACACTTTTCTCTTTTTGCGCTAATTCTTCTAATTTCTCTGATAAACTACTAACTTGGGCAAAAGGCCTCGAAGTTATTTTGTTTGTATTTATTGTTACAAAATTATTATTCACAGTTTTAGACAGCCAAGGAATATCACATTTTTGTTTTTTAAACTTGCTAAATTCGGGCTCTTTCACTGTACTGCTTGGTGGATCTGTACCCTGGATTGGATTGTCAGGAGGTTTTACGGGAGCAATGGGTATACTACTTGAATGTAGAGTTTGCGCTGTAAAGTTCGCAACCAACGGCGGCGGATGATGAACTATTGGGTTCGAGCATTGAGAAGACGGCGCGGGATGCGTACTTGCACAACTCCAAGTCTCTTTCACGTTAATATTTGGCACTGATGTAACAATAAAACCTGGTTGTGGAACTAATACAGGATGACTCAAATTAACTGTGTAATTCGATTTTGGTTGAACTGTCATACCGACAGTTTGAACACCTGTCACGTTTTTATTTATAACTGGCATAGACTGACTCGTAACTGTTGAGGCTTTGTTCACAGTAGGATATGCAGAAGTCACAGTATTGGTGAGTTTTAAAAGTGTACCGTTGATGAGAATCTGCGCAGCTTGCTGATTTGGCATATGGTCCTGCCTCTGCGGTGTTAATTGTGCTGATTGCGGTAGCACAAAGTTTGGCATTTTTGCCATTAAATTGGGAATTTGAACCACAGTGCCATTTATGTTTTGCATGAATGGGAAAACAAATTGACCGTTCAGCTTTGTCGGACTCGATGTCATGTTCACGTTCGGTCGATTGAAGGAATTAATGCCATTTTGTTGACTTAAGGTCTGCGCCGGTATACCGTTGGGAGGTATCCTTAACGTTGTTAACATAACATTGTGCGGCACGGCTACAAATGATGCTAAGTTTGTGGATGTCACAGTGCCATTGCAAGGTTGTGGATGTTGAAGACTTATCGGGTGGCAATTTTGAAAATTAGTAACTGGTACATTCATGTTATTTAGATTGGTGTTTACAGCCATTGGAACTTGTCGAACACCATTTGGAATATTAATCTTTGGTGCAGCATTGGCTTCGCAGCCAGGCATGCTACTAACTAGTGTATTCTGTGCTGGATTAGAGCAGTTTTGTTTTTGCAATTGCACTTGTTTCAAATTATTTGCTTTAGACCAAGTTAAATTTTTACTGTTGGCTATACATGCCGAAGATTTTCGGTTTGATCTCTTAAGCAACGTTATAGTTTTTCTCACAGATTCTTTCTTTGCAGTTCCTAATTTTGACGATATAGATGTCAGGTTTAAATTATTTGAACCACACGTGACCCCGTTCATTCTGCTATCTAACTTTGTAGTTGAACTAACAATTCCGTTCATTTTAGCGTTATCAATTTTCGCTGCTGGAGATTTTTTTGGAGATTTGCGTACACAAGTAGCCGGCGCTATCCTCGTTCCAATTAAATCATTAACAGGTATAGGGACTTTTCTTTTTATACCACACGGTTTGTGTTTAGCAGTATTGACAATTCCATTGGCGGATGGGTCAATTGTTGATTTTATTTCTGTGCAAGGTTTTTTGCTATCGACAATCCCATTAATGTGCCCCGACGTAGTTATGTTTGTTTTGTTGAACTCATTTCCATGTCGAATATCAACAAAGCCGTTCATCGTTGTGTGTATAACATCTTTATTGTCTTTAGATTTGCAATATTCTAAAATACCATTAACATGGCCATTAGTTTTAGGATCTGTATTACTTGAGGTGTCTACACTACTATTAGCAGGTTGACTGATAGGCTTGCGCACCTCGCCTTGTTTTCCAACATCTAATAATACTTTCGGGCTTAGAGTTTGGGACAGGTAGGAAATGTATTTTTCTAAGTCGTGGGTTACGCCGTTTTTTGGTAGGCACCTTTTCTTCTCATCGCTAGTTTGGGCTTCGCGCTTGAGGCCATTCTGGGGCTTCATCTTGTGGTTGAAGTATTCGGTGATGCGGCGGTGATTGGCAGGATTGGGACGGCGCACTGGCGCTGGTTGGGCCGCGAGGCGCCTCGGGCCCGGCGCCGGCTCGCTCGCCCAGGGAGGCATACGCGCGTTCGCGCCCTCCTCCCCCGACGAGTCGGGGCTTCGCGGTGAGCTCGGCTCTGTGATATCGCTGCTGCTGCAACCGCCACTCTCCGTTGGACTCAGCACCGCCACACCACTGAAAATTTAAAATTTATATAGTTAGATAAGCAACGGTTTATTTAGGTTAAGACAAAGTGGTAAATTAGTAGTAAGGTTTTCGTATAATTTTAAAGACAAAGCAACTAAAAAGTAATACGGAATGAAACAAATTGTAATTTTATATCAAGTGCTAAAGTCTAAGCCTAGTACGAATATAATTGAAAATTGTTTACATCGGTTTATATCGCTTGAATTGTAAACTACTCCCCACATTAATGGTAAAAAGGTAAATTCAATGAAACAATAATCTATTCTATAATTTTATTCCAAGCTAAGTTGTCTGTGCAAAACCTTATCTAAATGAAGTAGAAATACAACGGGATTACGACCGTTGTACGGAGTGAGGGTTCATAGTGTCAGCAGCGGTATTATGTTTTAATGACGATCAGCTGTTGAATGGTTAGGATCGATAGCACGCGAGGACTGGCGTGCAATGTTGGTGTTGGTGTGTGTGTGTGTGTAGTGTGTGGGGGGGGTTTAGAGTTTGAAGTGTAGTGGTGGTCCTCGGGTCGGTGGGGCGGCGGCGGTGGGGGACACTAGGACGCAAGGTGCAATGCCCTGTCGGTCCAGTGCAGTGACGCAACGCGCCGCGCCGCTGCACTGGCCGCTCGCCGCCCGCCCGCACCTACTACACTACGATTACTAGCGAGGCGCGCGCGATGCCCGGCGCACGTCCCGCCATCACTTCACGTGTTCACTATTGCTCTTTTCCCGCAGCTACTGCTTCACGTGGTATTGACGTACAAGTCGATTTATTGAACCGAACGCCGCACGCTGCGAGCACGCGAAAATGTTTATCCTGCGACTAGTCACCCTGGTAATTCGTGTAGGCATCTTTTGTCGCGCGGCGTCTACAGGTAAATCGTATGATAACATTTTGACAACAAAGTTCACTTATTACAGGGGAAAGTGGACTTTGTCATCTTGAACATAAAATATGAATTTATGTTCATTGTGTACTTTGCGAGAGCTTAACGTTATGGGTGGGGTTGATTTCGTGCTCGATGTGCACCCTCGCCCTTCCCGAAGCCGCAACGTTCCATAACTTTATCTATAGCCTGCCTCATTGCTACAGCGAGAGCTTCTCTCGTTAATTGACCTAATTTTCAGACAATTTTCTTTTCTTTAAGAATTTTGAAGCACGTCTTAGTTATCTGTTAGGGGGCTCAATTTGATGTCGAAGTTCGTTCATCATGACAAAGCTTTTAAATCCCTATACTAATGATGTAAAATTAATTACCAATATCAGTGAGGAATATAAATTAATATAAGCTTCAGCAAATTAAAAATTTCTAAGCTTTATTAGTGATATTTTATGTTCATAATATGTAAGTATTACCCCTTATGAAATACAAGCTCCGTTGCAAATGTTTAGGAGAATAAAACTTAACAAGCCCTTGGTGACCTAACAAAGTTGTAAGAACAGGAATGGAAAAGCTGCTTTAGTTTTAGTGGCTACTCAAGGATATTTGAAACCGTCGCACAATCGGACCTCCTGCTCTTCTATTCAGCCTTGAGTTGTGTAAAAGCGAGACGAATAGTAACGCACACGTTTCCATCAGGGAGAGTCCGATCGTATAAATGGGCTTAGTCGTGAAATATTTTAAACGGTTTAACATTCTCATATTTCGGGACAAAGGAAACCGTTGGGGGGAGTTCCGTTTCTAGCACTTTACAGATTTGTTTAAAGCACTTACGTACTATAATTCATATACACTTTGCAAATTATATGCACTTTTTAGGTTATGTATACTGACTCTACATTTATAGCATTTCAAGCAGTAGATATAATAAGAGATACTTAAGATGGTATTTCAAATTAGTTTCACAAGATCACTAATCTACGTGATCTAATATCTCCGTATTGTATAATAAGAAAAGTTTCATATAAAAAAGATATGTCAAAAATAAATAGAGAAACGATGCTAAACTAAAATTTATGAGAGAACATTTAGTAAATGTTGAATTCGAAAAACCTAAAAATATTTTATTCAAAACACCCCTACCACTGAACCATTTATCCATTGAGTTAGCCATCTGAGGTAACTGGTGATAGGTCTCTGCTGACGGAGACTATCTAGGTAGGGTACCACCGTAACGCTAACTTCTACCGCCACACAGCAGTATGCAAACGTTACTGTGTTCCGTTTTAAAGGGCGTTGTAATTAGTCATATTACTGGTGTAAAGAGTTTTAACATCTTGTCTGAAGGCGAATAGTGCAAAATGTGGTGTTATGTATAACATTGTAACTCCCCATCCATCGCAGAGCCTCCCTGTTATAGGTATCTTGAGGTGAATGTCTTGCCTGCCTCGTCGTTTAGTCGAATTAAAAAAATTGTTAACGTTGTCAGAAAACTAGAAAAGGTAGGTTTTCATTTATTTAACGGAATTATGGTCTAAATTTAAAATAAACATTGATAGTTGCTGTCGCCGGATATCGCGATATGACCTCATTTGTGTAACGGAGATACGAAACATAATTGTTTACATTAGTGGTAGGTTTCTATAGCCAGAGACCGTCTAGGTAGGTTATTTCTACCGCCAAACAGTAGTGCAATCATTACCATGTTCCGGTTTGATAGACGCCGAAGCTAATGTAATTACTGAGGTAACGAGACTGTACACCTTGCCTCAGGCGACGAGCGCAATGTGTTGCTGTATATACCACCGTAACTAGCGCTTCGTTGTTATGGGCAGGGTATCGGTAACCATCAGGTGAACGACCAGCTCGTCTCGTCGCTTAATTGAATAATACAAAATATTCGTAGATAGGCTGATGTTATATGAAATATATTAAAAAGCACAGATCTTATAACGACGATCGATCGATTTTATTACTAATTTACATATATGTAAACAGGCTACAGTAGTAGTAAGTACTTGATATTTCAATAGCGATCAACGGATGGGGTCATAATGAATTTGTATATCTTCACTTCCTACCCATTTTTTAGGTTTATTTATAAACTAATGGTTGTTAAAGAAAACATTTGTTTATAACTTAGAGCAAAGCTAAGAGCCATTTATGAGTTATCAACAATAGATTGTGAATGTCAATATTAAGGTCACAAGTACATATTTAAAAAAATATCTTAACCAAATATAGGATATAAAGTAAACATTCTCAGGCAGGTTCTCCTAAATTATTACATTTCTAAAAGGTCTTAACATACATATATACTCCAGATATATGACGTTAATGAAAAAATTCTATGTATTTTGAGTAGCATTCTTACTACATTTATATATATGTTACTTCTTATTTGAATGTTACCCACTATAGTACGAGCTGTTACGATCGTGCTGAAATATTTTCAAGCTGCCGTATTAGCAAGCTGCAAAGTAAACATAAAGGAAGCTGAAAGAAATTTCTTCAATTTCTTTTGAAGCTCTTCAATTTTATTTTATTCTTATCAACTCGTTTTTTATTTAACAAGGGTTTAACATTTTCTAGGCACAAGTAAAAGTATTCCGCTCGAGCATACTTCACCATCTTCGCTCTCATTGCCTCTTAATACGACGTCAAATTGAGGTCAAATGTTTGCAAAGTCGATAGAAAAAAAATGTTGATAAAAATCCGATGACGAGGTTAAATGTACTTACGAAGTATAATTTAGAGATCCAAACCCACAACCAAAAAAGGGCAATGAACTGAAAAGCTTTATGAAAAAGGAAATATTTGTAAGGTATTTCTGTCTACAGATCGCATGATCCGGTGGTAGGACTCTGTTGCCAAAGACCGTCTAAGATTATTATTTTCCGGTTTAAAGGACGCTGTAGCTAATGATGTTATCGGGGTAATGAAACTTGACATCTTACGTCTCAAGGCGATTATAATGTGTATATACCATCGTAACTAGCGTCACTTTGTTATAGACAGGCGTATCATTAACTATCAGGCGAACGTCTCATCGTTTCGTTTAAGTAAATTATAAGATCTAATTATTTGTAGAGCAAAACGTGAACAAATGCGCTGTTTGTACATGTAGATATGTATGATTGTGGTTGCATGTGCCCGCGATCCACTTTCCCGCAACAAAGGCTTGTTAGCGAAAGTGCAGATCGCATGTGACCCACATAAAGTTGGAGCGGCCGTAGACGCTAGGGTCACAAGTGTACGGCGGAGCTTGTTCAATTTTTTTGCGAATTGCCGAAAGCAAAAGTGGCCGATGTATGTAGGTGAGGCTGGCAAGGTCGCGCCGCCGGATTCGGTCGTTGACCCCGGAGCGATGCGGCATGCGGCGATGCGGCGCCGCGGTCGCTCAGCACCACGCCCGGAGGACCGCCAGCATCCTACCGTTGCAAGAACTAATCGGAGCCACATCCTCCTCAGCGACTTTCAATTGCTACTCATTACTTCACAGAGTTTTTATGCTATACTATATATTAAAAATAATAGGTGGACCGGAAAGTAATGTCGTTTCTGCGCATGCCAATACTTGATTGTCATTTGTCAGCTCATTGTTTTGTTCAGAGGCGTACCAAAGACATTGTGAGGTTATAGTGATTTCTTTACTTATAGACAATTGAATTACAATTTTTTTTTTGTAATTTTGGGTAAAATGGCCAGCCAAATACCAGAAGAGGTACACATCCGGCATTGCATGCTCTTTGAGTTTCGCAAGGGAAATAACGCAACAGTTGCTACCAAAAACATTTGCGATGTTTATCCAAATGCACTGGACATTCGTAAATGCCAAAGGTGGTTTTCCAAGTTCAAATCGGGTAATTTTGATCTTTCCGACTCGTATCGATCAGGAAGACCATCAGCGTTAGACAACGACGTGTTAAGGGCGGAAGTGGAAGCAAATCCGTGTCAGACGATCGAGGAATTGTCAAACAGTCTCAACAAACCTTGGTCGACCATCCAAGAACATTTGAAGCAGATTGGAAAAGTAAGCAGAGCAGGTGTTTGGGTCCCGCATAATCTGTCCGAACAGAATAAGGCTAACCGATCAATCACATGCAACTTATTGCTTCAACGACACAACACAGAAGCGTTTTTTGATCGCTTGATCACAGGAGATGAGAAATGGGTCCTGTATGATAACCCAAAACGCAAAAGGCAGTGGCTCTCTCCAAATGAAATCCCTCGGAGTACTGCTAAGCCAGGTTTACACCCCAAAAAAGCGCTTTTGTGTGTTTGGTGGAGTATTCGCGGCATTGTTCATTTTGAATTACTGAAACCTGGAGAAACTGTTACTGCAGACCTCTACAGCGAACAATTGCAGCGAGTCAATCAATCTTTAATTGAAAAGTGGCCAGCGATTGTCAACCGAAAAGGCGTCATTCTCCAACATGACAATGCAAGACCGCACTGCGCAAGGCGAACTCTAGAAAAAATTAATGAATTGGGGTGGGAGGTGCTGCCTCATCCACCATATTCGCCCGATGTTGCACCATCGGATTTCCACTTATTCCGAGCGCTGCAACACTTTTTAAGTGGCAAAACATTTGCAAATTTGGATGATATCCAAAATGCCATCTCTAGATATTTTGCCGAAAAACCAATTAATTTTTATCGATCAGGGATTGAAAATTTACTCACTAGATGGCAAAAGGTTATTGACAATGATGGGGAATACATCATTGATTAAAAATAAAGACTCGTTAAAAATGTATGTGTTTGTATTTAGCGCAAGAAAACGACATTACTTTCCGGTCCCCCTAATATATCTTGTTTTCACGACGGACCGAAACAAACAAGAGATTCATCTAATGATAAGTACTTAGATTATTCAATATTGCCCGAATATGACGGGAAATGTTTATTAATAGAAAATAATGTATTTACTTAGTACTCATTATAAATCATAAATTGATTCAATCTCACTAACGTCTTACAAGTGTCTGTGTCATACAAGCACAGTCGACAAGCGCGCGTTGGAGCAGAATAAGGCCAAAAATTGCTAGAAATCGATTTATGGCTATTTCTATAATATATATACTTTTTTTCGAACCAGAGACGAGACGTGCGTGACGATTGTTAACCCGATGGTAAGCGTACATTAATATAATACACACCGCAGCCCATACAGCTGATCGCTTTGAATAAAAATAACACTTGTCATTATCCCAACAGTTTTACTAACTCAGGCAGTTTAGACAGTCTCCGGCGGATAAGTGAGACCTACCACCAGCAGATTACTTCTATATCTATCTCTGCTTTAAATAATTAGTGGTGGTGGTCTGATACTAGGTCTCTGTTGCCGGAGACCGTCTAGCTAGGTACCACCCGCAGTGCCTATTTCTTCCGTCAGACAGTACGGTGTAAACATTACTATGTTTTGGTTTGAAGGGCGCTGTAGCTAGTGTAATTACTGAGGTAACGAGAATCAACATCTTTTTTCTCAAGACGATGAGTACAATGTGGTACAGTGTATACCATTCTAACTAGCGTCACGTTGTTATGGGCAGGCGTGTACCAACCGTAGTACCAACAAGTGAAGGTCTTGTCTCGTCGCTAATAGAATAAAACAACCTTGATTCATTAAAATTTATTTATGTTTATCATCAAAGCTATAATTATCAGATTAGTTAATGTTTCATATAGTAACTATTCAGAAGAATTATTTGTTAAATGTATATTTCTAATCAAAATTAACTACTGTCATTCTGTCGTCGCTAATTACTTGAGGCAAGAAATAGCAATATTGGTTATATTTAAAAATAGTTCAGTTATTAATAGAAGCTAATGGTTCCGTACACAGTATTACACAATGATATTGAATCAATTATGAAACAGTAAAGCAGCGTATTGTTAGATTGTAAACAAAGCCGGCATAGACTAAACAGAAAAATTCTTATCTCGAATTGAAATAGTACAATGTAAGCCAGCAACCGGACGCGCGCGAGTTGTGGGGCTCCGCCCTTCGCCCTTGGCAAACACTGGACGACGTCAACGTGTGACCCGATGCTAATACCGGTACTATAAATTGCTACCCAACACGGCCTGAGATCATCATCATCAGGTGATAAAGGTCGACTGGTGAACATAGGCCTCTCTCAAAGATCTTCACATACAGCCAGCATGACCTCCGAGGGTCTGTCGTATGTAGGGGTTCATATGGGGGGATTTGGAGCATTTCCCACCACGCTGGCCTAATGCGGGCTGGCGGGAACCAGAGCCTCGTTTGTAGATTAGCAGGGTGTATCACGAGCAAGTGTAATTGGCTCTGGTTCCCTTGAATTGTTGTCATCTGAGATTATATTAAATACAATTAAATTCTATGTATACTTTGGAGGAAGACATTCGGGAAGGCCTGTATCCAGTAGTGGAAAAGCAAAGACATAATGATGAATGATGATGTATACTACAATTAACAAAGTACTACAGGGTCTAAATTCATCAGAGACGATGACATGATAAAGTCACCGGGAGCTACAATCCAGGACCGTGTTTTATGGAGTACGTTACAAGAGTCTGTATGCAGCAGTGAGTAGAGTTGAACCATGAGTGATGATGATATAAATATTTATGCACCTTCGTTATCCTTTGTTTACAAGATAAAGTATGTTTTTAAATAAAAAAAAATCTTTGAACACAATCTTTTTTTCATTAATCCCAGGTACTAATCAAATCAAAATAATATACCTGTAAATAATAATATAAATTATTGAATGTGTATGTTTACTCCGATGTGTAGGCACCCTTAGCTTTATTAAAAACAAACGCAAGGAAGTGATCGCGCGGTGGGTAGGATGCAACGGCAGCGCGTGACGATGGTATCGCGCGGTCAAACTATCACGCCGCACGAACACGCTGAACGGCATCTTGCTACATCGGGTCCCAAAAGATTTTTTTTTATTCAGACTAATAACGAAAGCTTCGTTTTATTTTCGTGTCGAGAGGAATAAGAAATCTCCGGGAGAAAAGTACATATAGTATTGGTAGTACATGTCTGTTGACGGAGACCATCTAGGTGTGTACTACCGCAACTCCCATTTCTGTCGACAAACAGTAGTGTGCAAACGTTATTGTATTCTGGTTTGAAGGGCGCTGTAACAAGCGAAGATCCTTGGATAATGAGACTTAACATTTGCTCAATGAATTCAGATCTATTAAAAAATTAAAGGTATTTCTATCTACTGATAGAAGATCGGTTCGCCTGCTGCATTCGACCGAGACTCTCTAGATAGGTTCCTCCGCAGTAAAATAGTAGTGTGCAAACTATGCTCCGATTTGAAGGACGTTGTAGCTAGAGAAGGTACAGGAGTAACAAGCCCTTTGTCTCAAGGCAACGACTACAACGTGGTACCAAATAACATCCTAACTAGCGCCATGTTGTTATAAGGACTATCAGGTGAATTTCTGGCTCGTCTCAAAAATGCCCCCGCAGTACAGCGTGTCGAGAGGCCACGGGTTCGCTCGCTGTTCGCAACCAACGCACCTTTGCTTTAACTGTGCCACAAGTATTATAGATGAGTAAATGCTAGATTTATTAATCATTTAATACAAAAACATCTAATCAAATTACCTTTGGCACAATATTAAATGTGCATATCTATAAACAAACAATATACAATACAAATAATAGTTCATAGAATACATATAATAATAGCTTTCAATTTCAGTTACATTTTCAACCGCAGATTGAAGTTTCTATACATCTTGCTGCAAGTGATTCAAAATCGATGAGTGTTGTGTTCTTTTACATAATAATGTATAATAGAACTATTACAAATATAAATGATCTTTGTAAAGGTTAGCTATTGAATGATGGGCAATATCGCGTACAGTAGTGGGAAGAGTATTGAACAGTTATTGAAGTAATCGAATGTAAGGGTAGCGGCGGGTGGCGGAGGGTAGCGGAGGGTAGCGCACACTGCCGCGCCACCCTCCGCTCACCGCTCCGTCACAAGCCGTCGCGCATCGTAATGAGTGGGCGTTCAAAAGCACAAATAATACGTCGTGTGCACATGCTCCGAACGGTGAGAGGGCAGCCGCGGGCCCACCCCCGTCGGGTGGATCCCGCTAAATTTATAACGAAAAAAAATTGCTATTACTTGCTTTCATACAGGGGATTGTAAGAATCTAAATTAAATGGTATTGTGATATCCTAACATGTGAATAATACAGTCTATAAATACTTGTAATTCTTTAAAAAAAAATTGTTATCATCTTTGACCATGCAAATCTTTGAAATGTAGCGGAAACGGAAACAGTTGCGTAAAAACAATTTTCATTAAAATTACAAGGGACCGTAGTATTACAGCAGTTATAGCCGATGTAATACTAATATATGATCTCTAGCGGCGCTATTTTTAAGGTTCTCACGTGTTAAAATAAGAGTAAAACTCACCACACATTTAAAGTACCTAGATTTATTTATGATAATGTACTACTAGGTGCAAAGTTAAACTGTTAGTTAAGTACATAATTTAAAAAAGTTAACTTTACCTAAGTCTAATACTAACAATTGAAGCGATAATTGAGCTTTTGAAATCTTGTGTACGCGAAGTTAACATTATGCGAGACGGCTTGATGTGTATGTCAATTGTGTTTGTATTTATTTGTATATTTCAATGAATAGTTATATTGATAAAAAATTGAATAAAATCAAAGCAGCGATTCTTTGTCGAATGGAATAGAGCACTGCTGCAACGAGGACGCCGAGCAGCGGGGGCCGCGCGGACCGCGTGCGACTCGCCTGTCAGATTTCCCTTCCACGTTATCCTGTGAAACGACGCCCCGCTGCGCGCATGTGTCCTGCCCAATATCCACTTTAATCACTACTGCATTAATGACTGTCTTTTATTCCTTTGCAATAAATATTATTTTGCCGCGAGCATGCTCTCCGTAGGGACCGTTCTCGGGCGCTATTATATTGAAATTCCACACGCGAACGGGCAAATATCTAAAATGGTGCCGCTTCTTACAGTCGCCGTTACATCTACCAGACTTTAAAGACTACAGGTCCTTCTTGAGTTTCAATAATCGTTTTTTTTTGAGCATTAACGTTAACCATATAAATAATTTATTAAAAAGTACATAATATTAATCCAGCAGTTAAGTTCAGGTTATCTTCTCAAATATAGATGTTGCCGTAACGCTTTCATAGGGTACGAATCGATAGAGGGTATAACAATAAATAAGAAGATAAAAGTGTCGGCTTTACCAACTTTAAAAGCATACCAGCCTTTTGGAATCTTTCGTCTACGATCTCTATTTTTGTCCTCTATTTATCTTTTTGTACGAAATAATCTTTATGTTATACTATCAAACTTTAAATTACCACTTAATGAGTAAAATAATGAAAGACAGAACGTTTTCTAACAATTTAATGCCTTTAATCTAATCTAAACCTTTTAGACTTAAATCTATAAAATTTGGGTTGTATATGTAACATGGACAATATTCTTATCCCTCTCCGCTATATTATTGTTATTTACAAACAGATGGCAATAAATTTTCTTGCTTATAATTGATATTGTTAAACGATTGCGAGTTTCAATTCACTTCTACTATTTACAGATTCGTAGTTTGTTAATAAACGTTCATCGCTATATTCACACAAAATTTAATTAAACTAATTACACGTGTCTGTGATTACAAGCATGTTGATAAACCCGTTGTTAATTAAACACAATTAATAAACTGCAATAGCAAGGAGCGATGTTTGTGTAACTGTTCGATTGAGACATAACAAGTTACTACTATAATATTACTACGTAAGAAACTATTACAGTATTCTAACTGTAAGTATGCATTTGTGTATTTTTCTCTTGTAAATATTGTTATAAAATTTTTATACAGAACCACGACGTTTACAGTACTTTCATTTATGACAATTATAAAATTTTTCACTAGTACATATTAGTAGTTTTTTTAACACAGTATAATTTGATACCTTACCTGAAAGAAAATTGTACTTTATTACATTTAAAAGAATCAGTTGTTATTATGTTATTATTGGAGTGTATTTTACTGTAATACAATTTCTTTCTATTTGTCTATAAAATAAACAACGTAGCCACCAATGAGTTTTACAGACTGTAGATAACTTAGTAGAGCTAAGTTTACTGTCGGTAGATTTTTATTGCCGGCGACAGTCTAAGTAAACCAAACAGTAAAAATATTAACCAAACAGTAAAATTATGTTCTAGGTTGAATCTAGCTTTTAATGTCATAACGTCATATAAAATAAAGAAAATATAGCGGTTACGTATAAATTTATTGACAATAAATATAATTTTTTTTTTGTTATTTAAGTAAAAGGTACTATTTATTTCGCATACGTTTAAAGGACCTCAGCATCGTCACAAATTACAAAGGTGATATTAAATATCAAAAACCTTTAAAAATTTGGAGAAGTTCGTTATTACTGTCCATATTCGATTATATTATATTAACGTCGATAGCATGGATCTGAGCGATTTCGAAAATAGTCCAGATAAGTTTCACTTACAACAAATCCGTACAGGATTCCTGGCTTGCGTTACTATTGCATAAGACCTTTCAAAAACGAGTAGTGAGTTAATTTGAGTTCAAAACATCTAGGCGTTAATCTCTTCAGCAGTGAACTACATTCCATTAACGTGATACACAGGTAGTTTAACATTTAACTTAGTTTTTCATTTACAGGATAACGAGGAAAATTTATCTAACATTCAAGTGCCTATTAGCATTCCTTAAATTTCTTAGGCGGTTTTTATTTACGAAAAGGTTTTAATTGCTTATATCATTAGTTAAGATGTGTTATACATGGAGTCGCGTGCGATGTCTCCGCTTATTACGCGTCCGTCTAATCGCCACCCGCGACAACAATTAGTGTGAGCCAGCGTTCCCATTCATTAGGTTGAAAGGAAGTAGCCTCGCGTGAGAATCATGTCACAGGGGTCCTTCGCTCCTCCCCGTTCCGTCCCCAGCCCGGCCCGCGCCCGTCCCGCGCCCGCTCGCCCCGCGATTGTAATGCTTTAAGCTCCACGCGCGGGGTGAATTTTTCGCGCATCTGCTATTTATTTACGCGCTTTTTGTATTCATGGTTTGCGTAACTCCGCTCGCCCGCGGCAAGGCGACCGGCTCGCACTTCATTACGCGCCGCTGCAGCGCTCTCCGGGGCCGTTCTGCTGCCGGATACTGACCCTAGTGTCGTGGACCGTAAGGTCGCGTATCGATAACGGTACGCGCTATATAGGTTATCGGGCGCGCCCCGCGTGACGCTCCTGCGGTCGTGCTCGATTGAGTTTTGTACAGAGAGTGCTTTTGACACTGTATGGAAATTATGCTGATTTATATTACATACATTAAACGACAATCATTTTGTCAGATTATCGATATATATGTTAAACTAAACAAATGTTCTATTTATATGTATAATCTATAACCGTCTTTATTGTACCCGCCTTCGGGTGGAAGCTTTCTCTCAATTTCTTTTATAGATCCATAGCCATCTGCATCCAATCCCTAACAGCTTTTGAGATAGATTTTATCTTACCACCTTAAGGGTGGTCTTCTTTCCCTACGAGTGTTTAAAAATATATATATTCCTCAATAAATCTATTGGATACAGATTTAATGATAATTTTGATTTAAATATTTAGAGTTAACTTATTTAACAATAGACTACCCAACAATGATACCGTGCAAGCTTTATAAATAATTAACAAGAATAATTCTTCGTCGCCACTATTGATGTAATCATTTCGTATTAAAAAAATATTATACACTTTTCCATTTCTATCTATAGCAGCTTTTCATTTATTACTTTTTTCACCCTCTTACTTTTCTATATTTTGTATTAAACGTTTGACGGAAACAATGCGCGAAAAGTAAACAAACAGCGTTCGCCGCTTAACAAAATTCCTAATTCACGTACAAGACAATAGGGGGGCGCGGCAGCGTCTGAACCGACACTCAGAAAACCCAATTTCCTCCTCAAATCGCGCCGCTCGCGATAAGCTAGACGCTCCGGCACTAGCGGGTTTGTACCTGTTAAATGTTTGCTACGGAAATACCAAAACAGATAGTGTGGAACCACTCCTTCCAAATGTGGTAATTTTATCAACTGAACGACAGAGTTCATTCCACACACTACACTAGATTTTAGATTGGCTTTCGTATTTTAAGGATCAATATATTCTTTAAACTGATTTTTACCTACTAGATTAAGACTTTATCCCAAATATTAAATAGTATTAAGTGACAATGAGTATATGGATGGCAGAGAAATGTGCGTCTAGAATACTCTGGCTTTTATATATTGAAAACCGGAATACCACAATGCAATTTTAAGACGATAAATTTATATGGGGATGGTGACTGTTGTGAGCTAGCTAGGTTAAAGAAAACTCTGCCATCATTCCAACTCCATGAAATATGTGCAACGAATGGAAGCACTGTTCTATACAGAGGTCTTGTACAAGCACGTAGGCATCGCACAATTAATACCTCTCAACAAGTATTTTCACAGCCGGCTTCAATAAGGATCAAAAGAGGAAATTATAGTAGTCTTGCGAAAAGCAATTGCTTTTTTATCGAATCAAATATAAACCTGATTCATTTATTCATAAAAAAATATCGATAAAGTAGAGAAGCGCTTTCGATACAGTCCTAACATCTCCTAATCGAGCGACAGCGACAATTTAATCGAAATGCAATCGGCGGCTTAATGCACCTCTCCAACTGCACGCTGCACAACAAGCGTTACACGAAGACAGTAAGGTATATATTCGCATAATCCTAAACGAAATGACGAAACGGCAGCTTCAAAGACATTGCAATAGCCGCTTCCGGTTGCGTCTAGGCAGGAAATAGGTAAATCCACGCGGCTTTGTATCCAAGCCGCTTTGAACGGTGTAAGAGCGCTACGGCTTCTAAGTTGGCTGAATTTTGCAACGTTATTATGTTTACTTCAACATTCCATCTAAACTATACGGATCAACTTAACAATATACAGTAGCTTTATGAGAAAATATGTTGTATGAGGTAAAGCTTTGGGCTTATTCATCATCAGCCGAAAGACGACGGGGATCTTTGAGAGAGGCCTATGTCCAGGAGTGGGTCTATCGGCTGATGATGATCATTGAAAATCATAATTGAAATTGATTTATTCGTTATGCTATAAAAAAACAGCGTACATCTTCAATGAATTGATTCGATGAATATATAGTTATTTCGCTCCGATATATTCCGAGGTTTCCAGTGTCACCAATAGATGGCATTGTATCATACAAAAAAGGTATTAATCATGAACTGGCATAGCTCGCTCCGGGTTCGTTCACAGTGGATGGTGGTGTACCGCTCGGTTAGGATGCGCCTTTTATCATTAAAATACAATGGAGGCGGCATCACGAGCACTCTACACAACTTGTGTCAGTGCCGCGGCGCTGCTCAAACTTTTCCTCTCCGAGGACAGCCACGCGGATATTTTTTCCATTTTGCGTAGACCCCCTGCTTCGCGCGTATTATATTTTAATAAACTCCATTAAGTTTTTGTTTGAAGTTCGCACCTACGGTACACATGTGCAGCGCACGCAGCGGCGATAGAACTAGCTTATTTTGGATAAATGTCTATATGTGAAGTTTATCTTGACATAAATAGTCCAGAACCGCAGCCCCTTTCTGTACTCACTACCAGTATCCTGTCACCGGTAGAGGTGTTGTAGGAAGGCCTCCCACAAGGTACACTTACGATATGGTGGGAGTCGCGGGAAACTATTAGTATATCAAAAATATTAATATGAGTAGCGTGAGGTTTAACATTCAATAAGACTTCAATGTTAACATATTAATAAAAGCACTTGGACATTATGCGATGCGCATGTATCATGTTCATTAACTAAACAATACCTATATTGTTTAAACATTTAATTATATTATATGCTAGCAACTAAGTATAATAATGATTTAAACCACCGCTCAGTAAAGTTACAATTGCTTACGTTTTTTACAGTCAATATACCTCATTAAGTACAATGACGTTCTTATAATAGTAAACTTAATTGAATTTTAAACTTCATACTGCAGAGAGGTTTAATATAATTAAGACACATAAAAACCTAAATTCAATTCGTGAATAACATATTTCGTAAGTTTAAGCACCCAAGCTATGAAATGTCTAGACAGTATCTCGTCGGGTTTCTAATCTACTATTAACCGAAGCGAACTTAAGGAATAATTATTCCACTTTCTGCTTATTTTCGCTGCGGTTACGAAAATGTCTTGTACAGTATATGCATTAAGTATACCAAGTTCATTTCGTGCGTGTTTTCAAGCATGAAGATTGCAATCCCTGTTGATATGATATTAATCCTCATCATCATTGATAGTCACTTTAGTATTAAGATGGAAAAAACT
Source organism: Troides aeacus (assembly GCA_033220335.2). Taxonomy (NCBI): domain Eukaryota; kingdom Metazoa; phylum Arthropoda; class Insecta; order Lepidoptera; family Papilionidae; genus Troides; species Troides aeacus. The sequence continues at coordinate 2,088,095 of CM067275.1, read as the reverse complement.
TTTCAAATCCTGTGCCATTCTTTCAGATATAAAGTAAATGTGTTTCGCGCATCTTCCCAAACCACTTTCTCTATTGCTTTCCGAATAGTCTCTTTTCGAGGATCTTGCCTTCGAAAATCTTTATCCGTTTTCTGTATTATACACACAAACTACATAAAAATAGATGAAAATTGACGGCACAAATGCGTCTAAGTATAACAAAGTTCAGGCCGTAGCTCCATCCTAGCTTCATTACTACAGTTACCACGAAGAACTGTTGCAATAATATCGGCTGTTATATCGTGAATTATATAAAAATTTACATAAATGAAAACAACATATAGTAACACATATAACAATCTGTATAGACTAAAGCACTGAACAAATGGGTAAAAACGAAACGTCCTTTCACTGATCCTTCGTACATCCGCTTGTCTCATAGCAAGGACCTCCGAGTGCTTCCGACCCTCGCCGTCATTAGAATACAATGCGGTGACATTGTATCCTCGCTGGCTGGTGGCGACGCGCTGCGAATATACCGCCGGCGACTTCCTTATTCCCTCACAGCCGACCGATCTTCTAGGACTTCACAACTAGTAAAGTACTTCTACTAATACTTTACAAGATGACAAAAGCAATTGATGTAAAGGCACAAATGGACTTTTTTGTAACATGGATCTGCATGTTGCAAGGAAATCGATTTGTGGGACCACCCAGGTTCGATTCCAGAATCATATATGGTTTAGTGTGAACCTGCTTTGCTCGCCACCCTCCTCATATTATAAATGTGCCACCCTAATTATATTTTTGCTTTCCAGCTGTCAATACGTGAGAGTCAGAGCATTCTGGACATGAATATATCACCATCATTGGTTTCATGGTCATGTTAAGTGAAATAGGACTCTACAAATAGCTCATTATCGATAATTAAACGACTTATGACAAAGAACAATAAATTAATATATATATACAACGTCAATTGCAAGAATTGTATCGGCTGTTCAATTAACATAATATATCGAGTCTAAGCATGGTCAAGGATAAAGGATATGACATTGTCACTTTATTCATCATATTTAGTTTAGTTACGTGAATATAAGTAACACGCGAACTAAGTATATATAAAAAAATAAACTAACCGTCTTTTCACACAACATAACTTGCCTTTATATTTGAATGCAAAAATCCATTAAGAGATTCACCCTTTGAAACCTCACAACTATGAACTAACGGTTACCGACCCATGTACTATGTAATAAAATCGCAGACTACCAGACAAGTAAGCAATAATTTTTTGAAGCTTTAGAGTGTTTTTTTATCGATTTTCTAGTTTCCGTGCAATCGTTTTTAATGCCTAGCGCACAGATAAGCAATGGCGCAGTGCCGCGATAACCCGTCCTAGATTACAGCGGCGCGGGCACATAAAAGACAAGGTTGACAAGCGTGCGGTTCAGGTTTATATCTATCTTTGTATCTCACAATAATATTGCTATACTTAAGCTTGTATTAATGGTAGAAACAATTTTTTTTTCGTTGTTATGTTAAAATAAATATAGCTCATTATATTATAACGAAAGGGCCCCTCATTCAAACTTGTTCAGTTATTGGTTCATCATTGGTTTAGACTTTTTCTCGTTATTAAATAATGAATACTCGAAGATTCTAAATAAATAGGTTGCCTTCATTGAACACTCCTCAACGATCAATTAAGGTAATCCTCCGACTGCGCTCCCTTGTCACGAGGAGAGCGGGTCTCGACTCCGCAGCCGAGTGCCATTCAAACAGTTAATATTCACCAAAAAAAATCACTTCATATATGTGATGCGAACGTTTCTTTTAACCGTACAGTCCCCACATAACATAACTCACAGGGGAAATCACCCCTCAAGGCGACGAGGGGATGGAAACAGCCCCAATTAAACAGCCTGTAATAATCTTTTTAATATAATACTTCACAAAAATTTATACATCCTCGCGCGATAACGGAAAGCTTCACCAACGCGGACACCAAACCTTGTGGACGGTTAAGTTTTTTAATTAAAAAGTTGTTACTTTATTTTAATTACTACCTCAACTTTTTTCAATACCTTCAAAATCTTTGTTTTTGAGGTTCTACCGGTCTCTGTTATCTGCTTTATATAATTGCAATACAATAAAAACGATATATACAACAACTTTAGTATCTGCTATTACACAACATTTAACACAGAGAATGAAAATGGCTAATAAAGATTGGATTAAATAATAATTATAGGGTGTAAATAAAATTAACTCCGTCCATTAAAACGGCGATACCCGCAAATACTGAAACTTTGAACCAACTCTTCTTGCTCCGAACTCCACGACGATTTAGCCAAAATAATACGCATATAGATACTGATATATTGTACTTTTAATCGTTAGAAATAAAGTTTGAATTATATGTTATAACCAAAACGAAAGAAACATTTTCAAAGTGGTAAGTTATTGTATGAAAGTATGAAAATACCAGATAGAAATGTACCAAAAATGATGTTCATCGACATCAATGAGCGATGTCCGCTGTAATTCAATCACACAGCGCAAAAAAAAAAAATAGAACAGCTTTGTTGTCATGTGTAATACACGCTGGACCAAGGTTAAACGAGGTCGCCGTAGTGAAATTGGATATTGCTTCCTGGATAAAAAACAAACCAGTCATCGATTTTTTTTTACCTATATATTGTGGTGTTGTTCCGCGACGTACATCACAAAAGCTTCTGGGATAATGGAAGAAGCTTTTACTTTGTTGATGATAAAATGACTTTGCTTAGAATACTATAGCTTTCATATATGAGTCTGATGAAAATAGTAGCGCTATATTTATACTGGTATATTGTATTGAGACTGGTAGCGGTAGGTACCACTGCAACTTCTATTTCTGTCAACAAACAACAGTGTGCAAGCATTACTTTGTTTCGCTTTGAAAGGTGCTGTTGCTAGTGAAAACGTTGTGCGAACGAGACTTCATATCTTATGTCTCAAGACGACGGGCACAATGTAGTGCTGTATATATCATTCTAAATAGCGCTACTTTGTTATAGGCAAGTTCATAATTTACCATAAAGCACATAAATACATGAAATAATCAGACACAAAATCTAGCCAGACGGGGCCGAAATATGCACCGCTAACGTAAGACTCCAGAATCGAACCAGTTTGCGTCGACGTGAGCAATTAAACCACTGTGCCTGTTGGTAACATCGAATAGATCTATAAAAGTCGACGCATTCCCCAACGATCGAGGGTACGTAGAAACGCGATTAAAAACGATAATTCGGAATGTTGATCGATCGGGCAACAGATGTCGCAAGCAGATAAGCTACCGGCCGCGCTCGCGTTAACGAATACAAACAACTCGCGCGTGTGGTCACCGCACGCTGCCGCACGTACACGTACACGCACGCACGCCACCCTCGGGCCCCCTCGCCCCGGCGGCACGGTGTCTAAGCCTACCGCACAATGCGAACAATTCCACAAAAAAAAAAGAAATTATTGCTTCTAAACACAAACATGTAAAAACCCCATCAAAGCAACCAGCCCTTCTAGATAAATAACAAATTGCACATTTACTCTGTATTTCACTCTCGATAATTATAAAATACTTAACGGCTCTGCGTAAAGTTCAACCAATATCAGTCACGATGACCACTCAAAAAAACGTACCAATTATATAATTAATTTAGATAATCAGTAATGATGATCAGCATACTGTAGTTAAAAATGAGATTAAAAAACATAAACCGAGTTTCTCCTCTTTAGCTTTGGTTCCTATCTCTGTAGACTGTGGTCATCGTTATGATTGCTGTGAGGGAGTCATGTTATTTAAAGGCTGAACCTCCTACTGAAAATTATTAAGTACGAAACGTTTAAAAGTTTTCAAGTTTAAAAATGTAGAAAATATAAGAGTAAACAAACTTTGAGGGCGAACGGGGAGTATTAGACCTTTACTTGTATTTCTACATACCGCTCGCCGCTACAACTATTTGATGATCGCAAGACTAAATCACTCATAGCCGGGTGATTTTATTGTTTTTTCATTAACATGCGTAATACTAACTATAAACTTTGTGTTTTTTTTTATTATTAAAAAGGTACGTATTCGTACTTTAACTCTTGCTGCCATCTAATATCTGATCATCTTAATGATAAAGGCATTATCTGCGTGTCTTCTGATATACAGTTCTGTACGGTGGTAGAGTCAGCTTTGTTTGTTGAGCGAAGGCCCTGTTCTTATCGTGAGCTATGTACACTCACGCATTACCATTGACTGTAAATGTTATCTCCTTGTCATCAGTGTGTCTGTGAGTCCATGATCGGGATGATAAATGAGTAAAGACATTATAAATAAAGGAATTGTCCGATTACATTGAATGGTCGCCCTACATTTAATCTAGTACAAACAATTATAAAACGCCGGACGATGCACCGAGCCGGGCCGATAACTTGGCAGTGTTCATGGCCGGCCGCGGCGCGACGGACGTCATCTCCCGCTTTTGCGAAGTAAAAAAAGATTGCGATGCGTTTCCATAGATCATAACAATATAACACTTTGTTTATGTTCAATGTATAGATAATTGTTATAAAAGTTCATTATATTGAATTCATTAATTACAACCGCAGCGATTAACTGTTTGCCTTATAATATGCAGACTTAACTCTGGGCTTCATGTTGAAGATAATATTAGGATATATTATAACCGTCATCTCAGTCACATTGTAAATCATCATAATAGCATTCCTGTGTTAGTATACGGTTGATAAAAACGAATAAGCTGAGTAGTGTCTTGGATATATTCCTAGTGGCTGGTGCTTGAATCCAGTCCATTTTTGTAATTTAAGTATACCATAAACATAACAACATAAGGACATGAACAAACACTAAGCATTCGCATTTGGATAGCGTAAACTTGTTACAATATTCAAATGTGAAAATTATTCTCTTGAATGAAAATAAAAAAAAATAATAAAGTACTCATTTCAAGTACGAGATTGAGACATACATACATTGACGCAAGAGTATATTTTTATCTCGTTCGTGTATTCGTGAACACGAATATTTATCTGTACAAATAAATAACATTGAAGTGTCTATTTGTATCATCAAAATACAGCCTTCAACTGAATTCATATTAATGCTGATGCGGTGCTTGTGTAGAAAATACCCTCGTTTTGTATGGCTGAATAACCTCAATTATGGTTACATTGATTTTGCTAAGAATTCCATTGAAAGATATCAAAAGCTATAAGGATTAAAATAAGCTGCTTTTACTAAGAAATAAGGATATCGTTTAAATATATATCTCAAATTATTAATGAATTCCGCATGTAAGAATTATCAGCAGTCGATAGACGTTTACAGCTGGAAATGTACATTGATCTATTTCGCGCAGCTTGCATCCAGCGGTATAGTGATTAATAAGTTCTTAAGATTAGTAACTTCATATTCAATAAGATAGTACAAAAATGTAAGTGATGTAATAAATACTTTAAGCAACGAGTTAAATCAAGTTAATGACATAAATAATTGAGGGCGCGCGCGATGTTGCGCCGTATTGCAGCGCTCATTAGCATACCAGTGTCCATTTGTTTTATGGTAACAAGGTTATTCGTCGCTTATCGCCTAACAATTTGCATCAAGTCGCTTTCACTCAATTAGTCGTGAGTACAAAATAAAAAGTTCGAGCATGACTCGCGCGAACACCGCGTTACCGCCGGCGCAGCAACATAAACATTAATAAGATTAATATGTCATGAGCGTGATTTTGTTTTTTATCGTTTATTTCATATACCTAACTGTCAAGCGTGTAGTTTATGTTTACACTTATAAGTGACGTGTAAATCTGTGCCGATTTATTTATGCGATCGTTAAGCAATTAAAGAAAAACGTAAGATATAAATCTTGATAAATATAATATTATACGAGATTGTCGCTCGAACGGAGTGCGCGGTAAATTGTTTCGTGATGTAGTGGTAGCGGTAACAAAGATAAAGGGAATGAAATGTTGCAGTCAGTCACCTTGACAGCGGATCAGCACAGACAAAGGAGCAGCGCCGTACGTCAGCTGATGACACGGCGCAGTGCGCGCGCGGTGACGTCGCGCGGTACCGGTACTCGCACGTTTCTCGGAAGCGTTGACATGGAGGTGTATGGCATCATCGGCTCGTTTACGAGGCTGAAGGTATCAGTAATAATTCGGATCGGGATTTTAAGTTGGTAATTTGTTATATTGTAATCAAACAATTCCGCTAAAGAAAATTTTAACCGGTGCCTCCTACCTAATCATCTGCGGTGCAGAGACATGTAAGAGCTGGTCCGTTAACTAAATCAAACAGCGCGATGGAGAGATCTATGCTCGTCATTACTCTAAGTAACAACATCCGAAACGAAGTAATTCGATGTAGTACCAAAGTTATCGGACATAGCGCTCAAAATCTGCAAGATGAAATGGTATTAGCCACATCTGTAGTACTCGTGACGGCCGATGTAAGAGGAAAGTCCTGAAGTTCAGGCCACGTATAAGATCTACGACTTCATAAGTGGCGTAGGAATTTGGCGAACCACATTTGGCGGAATACAATAGGGAAGGCCAACACTATACACTTAATGATCGATGAAAACTAACACCAAAGATGAGATTAACCCGTCGGCAATCATGACAGAGTTACAGATTACATTTATATGTATCCATAGATTAATACTTTAACTATTTCAGGCATTGAAATTATCCATTAGACAGTTTTAGCTATTTCAAATGTCAATTAAATAAGAGCAAACACAGAATGCTCTAACGGCGGCTTGATTAAAATAACTGTGACCGTTGGCTCGATTGTGAATATTTAACTGACCTATATATTTTAACAGGTCAGTATTGAAAACTTCTTAATCAACTGTAATTTTTACCCATATCGAAAGGATAAGGAAGATGATAGCAAGTCTGGACGAGATAGAAACTCCGTTTCAGACGTAACACACTCTAGGTTCTGTAATGTATTCTGTAAATCTAATAGATGTTATAAAGATTTTATTTTTAGTACCAATACTACACTACAATATAGTAACTACACTAGTTGGGTACTTAGGCATAAAGACGATATTCCTTTTGTATTATATTTAAAAACCAGCAACCAAGACGTATCTCCGCTAATAACGAAATATAAACAGTTTACACATATATCTAATCTTATCTAGATCTATACCTAAGTAACGTAGACAATTACCTTTCACACTACACGATGTTTATTTATAATGACCCTGACGAGTGTCCTGCTACTCTTGCTGCTATTACTGATGCAACTTGAATACGTTAGAATATATTTATATCCTAACGTATCCTAGTAGATAATATAATGCCTATGAAAACGTTAGCTTCTAATCTTTAAACAGTTATTGATATACAACTAATAGAACAAGTAGTTTAAGTACTCATTAAAGTGAAAAAGCATTATGCTTATCATGTTATTTATACTTATCATGTATTAGTGCTTAAAACCCAGAAGTAGTAAAACTTACGAGTTAAGTTTTGTTTATTGAAATATTTCATACATGAGCGGTCTCTAGTTAGAAAACTTTAATATGCAAGTACTTTTCGATTAGAAAATATTATAAGGCAGTAGGCGTCGCCGGAAGTACGGCTATGTGGCATAACCAATTCGAATGTATAAATAAAACAAGCGTGTGCCTGCTGTTAGCGCTGACCCGTCGGTGCGAGCGGACTTCCAAAAAGCGCGCTGATTATGAACCTTTGAAGCGGCCGGGAGCTGACGCAACGCGGGGGGAAGTGCGCATCCGGCCGTTAATTAGCATACAGCTCGTGTCGCCGCACGCACTATGACGAACTAAAAGCGATCTCCTTTTATGGGGAAAGAGTAACGTGAACACACACTCGTCTGTCTAAACCGACGCCATCGCCCGAAGACATGTTCCATCTCGAAAGCAAACGTCGCGCTGTTGTAGCTCATGCGGATGTCATGTCCGTACTTGCCGTGTATCTATATTGCTAAATAAACCTCAAGAGGATAACATAATTGAAATATATAAACAAACACAAATATATATAGACATTACAGGACTTATTTCCAGCAGTGGAAGTCCATCGGTTAAATATATGTGTGTGTAGAAGATATCTCTGAAACTATCAGACATAAACTCTCGAAATTTGGTAGGGATATTACTTCTGCCGTTTAGAGGTCAGCTAAGAATTGATTTTACAATATTCCTTCCCCAAAAGGAGTTACAAGGTGGGTACAGCTAGCAAAGCGGATGGAGAACATCTAGTTTTTTTTTAATAGATCTAAAGCTTGATAACATTGTGAAACATTTCGTATCTAGACTTTACAGGAATGTATTATTCGACAGTTGTTGTAAAACTATCTCTTAAAGCTTTTCTTTGATAAAACATGTTTTACTTTTTAAAAACTCACGGTAGTTAATAAAAATATCTAAACGTTGATGCGTCGACTTGTTTCATAACGGAAACTTTAGTCTAGACGCAGTCTAGGTTACTCGGACATTGTTCCGCTGCCAAATTAGAAACGAACGCCGTCTGGCCTATTACAAAAAATTGTGTCTGACAACTTACATAGTTTTTCTTTATTTGATAACAAGTAGATATATCTATCTGGTTTAATGAGATTTCTCATAATTCTTATTTAACACCACCGGTCGTGTGTATTTACTATCACCCTAATAACAGATCCATGACTAACATCGGACTCAGTTCTATTATCTTAAATGACTAAATAATTATAGTACTAATGTTAATTAATGTATCTAAACATACCAAATAGTAATTGTTTATTTATTAATGTATATTTAATGGTATTTAAAGGAACTTCAATAGAAAAATTATTATAAGTTAAACAAGCATCAAATATAACAAACTAATGTTTTAAGTTACCCTATTTTGAGAGAATTAAGGGATAATTATATGAAAATTAAAATCGCCATATAAAACATTAAAGTCTTAATTAATAATTGGCTGACAAACGCCTATTAAAATCTAACCAAACAAATTATGTAAACCATTAATATGCACCCTTTGACGAACCTACCTACCGCACTAGGCGATACAGGTGTGCTAGCGGCACTGCTCACGTGGAAACGTTTTTATAGTCCGATACCTTTTGAATAAAATCGTTATTACTTCATTACAGTATGTAAAAATAAACTAAGTAATGTAGGGTATATTAAATTCAAATGATTCTTTCTCCCCAACGGTCACTGCACCCGGCACAAACAAGACAAAAGTATTCGCGCATGAATCGCAGTGGGCGAAAGTGAACCGCGTGCGACTTGCGCTTGTGTAACCGCGCCCGGACGACAACAACAGCCGGTAACAACAAACAACACGCGCATATCATTTGCGAAAACAATTAACCTTATCCAACAGTTTTTTTTGTGAACATTCGAGCTGGTCGTTCACCCTAATGGTTAGTAATGGATACACAATGCACTGCATCGCTCGTCGCCTTGAGATATAACATGTAAAGTCTCGTTACCCCAACAATTACACTAGTCAGTCACAACGCCCTTCAAACCGGAACACAGTTTTCATACTACTATCACACAAAAACAAGAGGAGATTATAATTTATATTATTACATTACGTCGACGTTTAAAAGTCTTTATATGATCAAACTCCATGTTTTTAAACCGTGTTAAATACTGCTTTCATATTATTTTTCATGTCATTTCTTCGGCGGTGTATGGTCGAGGTCCCATTGTCCCTCACAGAGGAGTGCACGGGCTGTTAGGTCCGCTCGGTATGTCTACGAGGACTTCAAGGAGCCGGTGGCCACTTTAAACTTGTCGCAAGCGTGGTTACCTCCCGGTACATTGTGGTGGGAGACGGGCGCGGTCAGTCCGGCCCATAAGTCGGCATTGTTCGCCGGACAATGGGCATGCGGGCGCTCGGTGCAAGGTTCGTTACCCCACCACAAATTACCCCCATGATCAAACGCCGCTTCACACGCCGATACCATCTCGACCATTACACTAATAACGTTTTCTTAACATGCAAAAGCTCTCGTTACGAGTGAGCAAGATAAATAAAACTTTATGGTGCACTAACACGACAATTGTGTTTTAATCGTGTTTGGAGGATGCCCATTGTACACACATAATGCACGAGGAAGCTTCAGAGGTCCGTAAAACCTAGTTTACCGTTTGATAACAATAGGAACAATTAATGACCTACAATACAAGCTTTCTTTAGAAGATCGATATTAAAATAACTTTTTTAACTACATTCAGCTTGAAAAAAATACGATTACTGTACACTTACGTTAACTTGCAAATTTATTGAAAGCTGCCAAATTTTTGCAAGGTCTCTTTCATTTAATGGAAAGTATATAACCGTATATTTTAACGCGAGTAACTTTTTAATGCGACTCGGGTAAAAATGAGAGCAAGATAACAGTTTAAATTTCATTTGAGTTAAACGAGTCACTTTTGGTCGTGTTTTTTTAAGTACAACATAACTTTGATTTTATGAGATAACTTGCAATAAGAGAGTACAATTATTACTGAGAAATTGTACGAGCGGCTAAGTCTGCATTGAAAGCAGGCTCTCGGTGCTGAAGATCTGAAGCAGGAGGGTACGAACATTACTGTTCCAGTTTGAAGAGCGCTGTGCGGCGTTGTTAACAACCTAATCAGCACATTAATGTTATGGGCAGCCGTATCGCTCACCATTAAGCGAACGTCCTGTCCGATGCGTTCATTAAAAATAATTAAACTATCTTAAACCTGTTTCAGGGACTGGTTTATACAACACATTTTGTAATAATCTGGTTTCTCCTCAAAGCCTTAATTTTCATTCAAAGCAATTCCGGATAATAAGGGATATACAGGATGTGCACTTATTAGTGTTATCGTCAGCAAGAAAAGTGATGCTTACTACATATAATTTAAGATATATAGATAATCGCCTACATTCGACAGTTATGTAAAGGTTAAGAAATGTCTGAATATTTGTCCAGTCATTTGTCATAATTGCAGCTAATTAATAGCTTTATAGTAATAAAACTGTCCGGAGCAATGACAACATTTATATAGCAAGACTATAAATAACTCAAATGTAGGTGTGTGTGTATATATATATATATATATATATATATATATGCGTATACATAGCGCCATGAGGAGTTTTATGGTGAGTGATTATTGCGAGGCATTAACATCAATTTACATTTCCGACGGCAGTAATAAAAACATAAAACAGTCGATCGCCGGATCTCGCGCGGAGGCTTCGCGGCTGCAGCGTCGGGTTTTATTTTAACATCCAGCTGTATCGGGCCAGTGGGAGTTAAAGTATGCAAATACGATGTTTCCAAAAAAAAAATTTTTTTTTTTGTATCAAACACGATTTAAACTCTGTGTTGATGAATGATAACGCCCAGTGTTTTAATGTGGTGTAAGATATCCCGCAGGACAACTCACAAGACTCAAGCCAACCTTCGTTTGCTAGTGGTACCCCCTGCTAATCACCGGACGAGACTCTGGCTTCCACCAATCCGCATTGGGCCAGCGTGGTGTGAAATGGTACAAATCCCCCATATAAATTACACGTGCTTGACTACAATCCCATTTGACGGTAAGCAGAGATTTAATCTATGTGGTATAGCGCATTAGTCTAAAAGAAGCCTATTCACTCTTCTCCTGAAGACTTCCACGTCATATCTGGAAGGAAATAATGCTGCCGGCAAACTGTTCCTATCCTTAGCTGTTCGCAGTATGAAGGACGAAGCGAAACGCTTTGTCCTGCGGTTATCGATAAGGAATGCATGAATGTCTATCAATTGTGTGTTTATACCTGCGATGGTAAAAGAGCGATGGAGGAATTGAACCATGTAAATCCTGAGTAGCATCATTATAATCAGCCGATAGAGGTCCACCGCTGGACATAGGCACGTTCCTGAGCATACGATTCCGAAATGCATTCGGTAGTAGTTGTTTCATTGCGCAAGGCGGGACGCGTTACGTGCCGCGTGCGCGTGCGCCGACTGAGTCACGGTTCGCGTCGCGCTCGCGGTTATTTTTAGCGGTCGCGCGCCGAACGAACGTTCGGGGCGAACGACCGCGCGTCGTTTCGTTACGATCGCATCGCGGGCGCGAAGACGTGCCCAACGATACACCCGCGCGGTGCAATGCGTTCACAACGCACGCGGCACCAGATTCCGGCGCGGCTTTGATCAAAATCAATGCAAACACCACCACTCGCAAAGATTAAAGCCACACTTCCTATACACACCGCCGAATGTAATGTCGGAGCTAACACGGTAGCTAACCGCTTAACTATTAACTAGACTATAAACACTGCATACGCTTCTTACTATACTGTATGTGAATTCCACTGAGCATTACCTTATACCTGAGTATATATATAGCTCGCTCGCTTCGCCTTTAACTACCTCATTGTCACTACACCGTGTGAAATTGAGGTCAAGAACTACATTATATATAAAAGCGTGGTCGCTAAATTATGCAATTTTTTCATGATATTTTAAATTTATATCGGATGTGGCTAATATACGACGAAGAGTTTATGTAGCGTAGTTGGACATGTAGTAGGTTTTATTTTATTATTTGACGAAGCAACAAAAGAAACAGAACATGCAACAGCAAAAAAAGAAAAAGAAACTTTAGTAAGATATTATTTATTACTAACATTCCTGTCAATTTCAACAATGAATTGAATCGATCACATTATACACAGCATCCCTTTCTTTGATCTATTATATGCAATAGTATAATAAATTAAACTTAGAAGTATACAATCAATGAATAATTAGTACAATGACAAAAAAATCAGTAATGTTTTCTTTTTTGCCTAATACCTGCTAGTTTGTTCTTTAGATGTTAAATAATAAATTTCTATAACATCATTGCTATAGAATAAACAATTCTAACAAAACTGTAATGTAAATGTAGTAAGTGAATAGCAGCAAGCAAAGTAGCAGCGTTAGCAGACGGTACAAATTTTCAGAACATCTACATTCAACACCAATCGCAAGTAGTTAAATGAAGAAGGAAATATACCGTTTATATAAATTTTGTTTGAAAATGGTATATCAAAGCAGGTAAGAGTCACAAGCCTTAACAGACACTATCGCAACTAACCTTAATATTACACTTCATAGAAATACCGTTACGAATCGGTTGTGTCGAGTGCATTATGATAATCTATTTAACGCTTAGTCTACGACCGGTATTCGAACCTGCTAACAAGCCGCTCGCTGCAACCATCAATCATTTTCGCCCACATATCAGTCTAGTAAATTTCAGCGTGCAATTGACAAGCGAATAACAACATATAGGAAGTACAGTCCATGTCCGGTATTACACGCAGCAATGGGACAACTTACCAACTATAGCTGTTAACACAGCAAATGTATTTTAGCTTGAAGTTAGTCTATAAAATGATGGTACAATCTAGATAAATTCGATAAAAATACATTGTTATATTATTGAACTGTAACCCTCTGTGTTGTATGCAAGGAGACAGTTAACTTTTTTGTGAATATTCAATCAAGTGGTTCGTAAAGCAAATTTCAGACCACAACCGCGCTCTGTGGAGCCTTCATCTGAAAGCTTTTGTAGAGCGCAGTTTCGTATCCTTTATCTCGTATAATTGTGCCTGTAACAAAGCCAACAATCTCGTTGTTCACAGGTCTCCTTGTTAGCAGGCGATACCTAGCGATTAATATAAAATATACGAACTTTAAGCACTGCTTGGACGGGGGCGGGCCGCACCAAGTTATTTATGGGCTTTAATAACGCGAAACAATTAATTTTCATTCGCGAATATAACTTATAAACAACACCGACCTTCGTTACTTATAGTAACTTTGTATTTTTAGAAGTATATAATAAGACGTCCGATTTCAACAAATACAAATTCTCAATGTTGCAATAACTATTGTGCATAAAATACTTAATATAACCAACTAGGTTTTTATATTATTCAACGATAGAGCAAAAGAAATATATTGATATTATATGATTACTTACATGTACGGCTAAATACATAATGTACTAGGAAGGCGTTGCAACTAAATCATGGTTAGAAATAACAGCTTTTACCTTTACGTATTGTGTCACACGATTTGTTTAACATTCGCCTCGTTTAATCAGTAACTTAATCATACATTTCCAATTCGCACACACTGAAATGTTTACAAAGTAACTCTAATGAGGAGTATGAGATATGAAGCAGCAACAATGTTATAGGCAATCACAACACAATACAATCAGATCTCATGGTGCACTATCCCACGAACCTGACATTCATTAATCATCTAATCAGCAATTAACTTAGAATGTCAAATCTCAAAAGATAATATAGGTACTATATATAGATTTGCAACATTATACAAAGGAATCGCAACAAAGTATTGTACTTTTCGTTTTAAAGATTTTATATAGCAATAAACATTTTTAGTGTCCTTAAATATAATTATAGCATGTCGGGACCAGTACGAAAGTAAAGCCTACGAGATCTGGGAATTCAACCTAAGGAAACAAACGGAAATTTCGATAGAATAGTGGTGAGAATAACCTTTGGTCTGGCGACGGAAGCTCTCGAATGAATTAAATGCCCTAATATGACAAGAAATATCTAGTTTTATAAGTTAAACAGGACACTTGACACGTGTGGTAGATAACAGGGCCGCAAGTGCGATAGGCCCTAACAGGGAAGACAAAACGGAAGGCTAAGAAAAAATAACCACTGGGGTAAGAAGAAAGGGTCGCGACGTCTGTAGAAGAACTGTACAACGGGATAATATCCAGAAAAGGTTGTAGCGCTATCAGGGAAACTAAATATAATCGTAGTAATTTAATTAACGCAAATACATATTGACGTTCATCCTCAAATCAAACCACCCTTACACTATATTGTAAATTTACGTATATATATTGTTTTAATGGAAAATATATATATACACTTATCCGATATAACGCGGCGGTGAAATAACGGAAGGATTTCGGGCCGCGGCAATCAGTGGCGAACGGTAAATAAATAATTAAACGACGTCAAACCGGTTTAGGTTTCGTGACAAAAGGCAATTACTGTGTAGAATTGCTGAAAATAATGTTAGCAATCGTTTCAATATTAGAAAACTTATAATTAATAATTATAGTAGTATGTCATTTGTGAACTGACCGCCAACCCTCGCACCTTAAGAAGAAGAATAAATTCACTGATAAACGAGTACGGCTGTCCTAAAGAAAGGCCGGGTCAAGAGTACTCGTGACCGACGAGCACGCATGAAGACGCTCATGAAAGTGGAGGAAGCGAGAGAGGTGTGCCAAGATCGTAGCAAGTGCAGAGAGGTCCTCTCTGGCTACCCCACCGGGAACGAGGCGTGATATATATGTATGTATAAACGAGTACTATTAGTAGTAGCGGTAGTAGGTCTATGTTGCCGTAGACCGTCTAAGCAGGCACCAAGGCAGCGCCTATTGCAGCCGACAAACAGTACTGTGCAAACATTACTGTGTTCCGGCTTGAACAGCTGTAGCTAGTGTAATTACTGCGGTAACGAGACTCAACATTTTATGTCGTAAGGCAAGAGTGATGCAGTGTATAACATCATAAGTAGCACCACGTTGCAATGGGCTGCGTACCGTCAGAACATAGTTGCGTGTGTATATAAGATGCGAGACTGCAAACTGCATCATATACGGACACGATGCATTGTTCCGGCGGCTGCACGTAATTCTCAGTGACACACGGTAATCCTTTGTCGTTGAAACGTTCAATCCGTTTGAGATTACTCATCGGATCTTGCTGAAGGTTATCGCATATCATTATTGTTTAATCTCTTTGTGTAATGCGTTTATTGCAACATTGAAATAAGATATGTGTTACTATAATATATCTGATTGAAAAATTTCCGGAGATCTTGCTTTAATGCCCGGATACGTAAGTTATAACAAACTATTACCAGTTTACAAAAAAGTTTTGGTTACCTCTTTCCCTCTCTGACATTCTTAATTACTATAACCAATGAAAATATTGTCGATCAATCTACAGTTCGCTCTTTCTCCATCCGTTTTTCAGCTCCAATAGTATTCATCTCATTCTCATACAATACAACTATACTAGTCTCACAACTGCCGCGTGTGAACTTACATTATTATTGTTGTCTAATGAAGAGACGAGACATATACGTGGTAGTATTTCATACTAGCTAATAAGGATCATGTTCTGGATACGGTGTTTACACAACACCGCACTGTACGCTCGTGTTGAGACAGAAAGTTAAATATAGTTAGGATCTAAATGTGTCGCCATGCTATTTATGTAGCCGCCCATCAGTGATAGATACGTGCGTGTTAAAGGTGATTACTGAATTTACATCACCGATATATAGGAGAGTATGGGAACAGAAGGAGAAGAGAGTAGAAGATGCGTAGTTAGGAAGTTTGCATAAGCAATCCGCGGGATCATTGAACATTTGGCGAGGGAAATTGAGCGTGCGAGCCGTGGAGATTGCTTTTAAATCGCATTATGCAGCTGATGCAGCGGCGAGCGGCGGCGAGCGGCGGCAAGCGGCGGCGAGCGGAGGCGAGCGGCGGCAAGCGGCGGCAAGCGGCGGCGAGCGACGACATTACGGACCCACACCTACACTATAATAATGCCTCCGTATATTATATATAATTAAAGAATTTTTAACCGACAGACAAAAATAAATCAGCAGAAACAGCTATGGTTCAAATATTCTATTAATTATTATCATTACCACGCGACAGCACACGGCTGGACGAAATATACAAAAACCAAAATATACTGTTAAGAGTTATTAATATTTTTTTGTTCAATGAAGAAACAAGACCAGCGGGACGACGTGTTAGTAAAGTGCTATGAAAATATGGCGCTAGTTAGTATATTATGCACTGCACCATATTGCGCTCGTCGCTTTGAGACATAGGATGTTAAGTCTCATTACCCCAGTAATTACCCTAGGTACAACTACCTTCAATCCGGAACATAGTAATGTTGGTGCGCTATTATGGTACCCACCTAGACGGTCTACAGCAAAAGAGACCATTGAAACAATAAATCTTTAAGAAAAAAATAGGTATTATGGGATGAACCTGATAAACGTTAGTGCTATTTCTTAGTTAACTCAAAAAAAATATAAGATTTAACTCTAACAAGGGGAAAATAAAAAGGTTATATTTAAACTAATCTCTACAATATCCGTTAACAATAGTTTAGATTTTTTATTAAAGAGATTATTATCATTACAAGACTTACTAAATACATAATGTACACAACATCATCACATCCTCCTTTTCACTGATAACTACTCTCTATTTGGAAAGGACAGGACGGAATAGGAGATTTGAGCTAAAGCCACGTTTCGAAGAATTTTGGATGAGTGTTCAAAGTAAAAACTTAACTTACAAAAATATTTTCTCAACGTTAAACTTAACTAGCTCGTGAAGTAATAAAAGCAGTTTCTTTGTTGAAATTTAACAAAAGGCAGCCCTAAAGGTAAAGTTGTGCACAAAAAAATTTGGGCCGTTTTCTAGGAAGTAAAGAAAAAAAACCACCGCGGCAGATGGCGGCGGTAACATTTTTTATAACTGCATTCAATTTTTACTTAAGTGTGCAGTAAATGTGATTTTTTTTAAACTCTAAATTATCAAAGCCTTTGAAAATAAATCCTTTTGGAAGGCTACAAAAAACGGTTACATTTCAACTTAACTGGATGTATGAGGGAATGGATAACAGAATAAAATTACAACGGCGGCGCGGTAAAAAATGGAAGTACGATTTAACCGACATCTTAATCGACGATAAGTATGCAACACCTAAATGCAGGGAATTAATTGAACCAACTAAATAATTCATCAGCGCCTTACAGCACAAGAAATCCATTTAAACTTCAATATAAAACGAAATATAGCAACTTAACTAAAAGTGTGATTAAAGTAAACGGAAATCAATGCTTAACTACTAAACCTCATTATATCAACATGAACACACGTCCATAATATATTGTAACTAACTTTACTATATTGTTTTTAACTGGAGGTAGATACCACCGCAGCTTCCCATTTATGCTGAGAAAATAGTTGTGTGAAAACATTACTGTGTTCCGGTTTGACGGGCGCTGTAGCTAGTGTTATTACTGGCGTAACGAAGCTCAACATGTCATGTCTCAAGGCGACGAGCAAAATCTGTTGGTTGGTATAGTATCATAACTAGTGCCACGTTCTTATTGGCAAGCGTATCACTTACCATGCAGTGAACATAAACAACAATTAACCGTTACTAAATAGTTAATTAATTAGTTAGTTAATTAGTATAAACTTGAACTAAAATAAGTTTTGTGCGAATATATACAATCTTTAATTTTATGTCATAGTTCTCGACCATACTGTCTTAATGCATTGTTAATGTACTAAATTATTTTGATCTTTTCGATACAGACAGACAGATATATACATAAAGCGGTATATATGTATTACATATATATACAAGATGCATAAATACATTTCAAACAAAAGTATGTTTTAGTAGCAACATTATGACATATCAATCGATGAATATATAATAGGAAACGTCGTTAAAAGTATCGATGGATGCAGTATACAGAATATACAAAGTGATCACTGTTATAATAAAAGAGGTTTTATATAAAAAAAAAAAACATATAAATTAGTCTATCAGCTGATGGTGATGATCATGATATAAATGCAATTATACAGTACTTTAAGTATTGTTATTTGATTTGTTTGTATAAACAAAGATTGAAGGAGAACAGCCACACCGTGAAAGCCTAGTTCACTAAGCGTTATACAAAGAATTTTCTGGGAAAATATAAGGCTAATCGCAACGAAAGGAAATTTTATAGTTTTCCTTTATAGTATGCATAGTTTACAAATGTTATATTTCCTCAAATAAAGGGAAATAAATAGTCGCCGCATAAACTATACAGAACGTTAAACACTTCCTGATCTATTTATGAGAACTAATGACAAGGATCGTAATAACGTCATTAGCAATTATGAGCTGGAAAATGAATAACAAACGTCAATTATGGACTTCCAATGACTCCGTAAAAGGAAAATTCAGTTTTACCTCAACATTTGTAGCGATGGGCATGCAGGCTCAGTGTTAGATGAATGATGATAAGGAATAGATAAATTATTCAATGCACTAACCGCGGAAGGCTGTGCACAAGGTGCTGGATGCACCTGCCGCTTTGAAGCCATTATCGCGCGCGTATCGCAAAACATTTCGCGAAGTAATCGCGACCTTTACTAGCGTCGCACGCGAACCGCAGGCGACGGCCACTCGGGGTGGATACTAACTAATAAATGTAACATTAAAGTAACGAATTAGTATGAGCAAAACTACATAGTACGGCAATTTTTTTTAAAATACCCTTTTTTTAGTTTATTCATATATCATAAAAATCGGTCAACAATACTCAACAATATCCTTATGGCGAACTAAGATCTCTCTTGCTCTCTTCCTCGCCATCATAGCTTTCTTTATCTTTCTCTTCCGCTTCGGCCTCATAATTCCTCCAAATCATCTGTCACGTGGCACTTACGTATTTAGATATTAAATTTTACCACCTAACTTTAGGTCAATGTTTGGCGAACTAACAGTGAATAACTAAAATAGACTATTCAGTGCTATTAGGTTAATCCGCACAATAGCTTCAAAAATAATCGATTAGTAGTTAGTACAGAACATCGATATATATTTTTTGATTTTAGTTAATATACCGATAGTTTATGAATGTTTACTATGCTGTTTCGCGAACTGGTTTTCGTTGGGTATGCGTGGTGTTACGACGATTCACATATAACTATCGGTAGCTGGTAATCGGCGGGTTACTCACGGAGTTCGCGTAACGCGGACGATTACGCAGCAACGCTGCCGGGGAATCAATTCAACGACACAGTCAGCGTGGACACTTCACTGATGCTACTCTATCGACTCACTTGGACTATATGACTAAACTAACCAACCAATGTAATATCCTTTTTAAAATATAACTCATCAAAAAGCAATGCTTACCACAAAGTTTACTGTCACAAATGATCTAAACAAAATTAACAAGAACATTCATAGTTTTATCCTAACGCGGTTATCGGTGCAAAAATATATCACGTCACATAAAAATCATTGGCTTATTTTTGAAAATTCACTAACAATTTTATTTACTGTGTGCACCTACTCAAAACCCTTGTGGAGTCACAAAAAATAAACCTTGGAACCTTAATCTATACAAAACTCCCCTAAGCGAAAGGGCGACATCCATTGTCGAAATGCAACAAAAAAGAGAAGCTATCGACGCCGCCCGTCGGAGCGGTAATTTTTTTTAACTAGTACATCCAAAATAAGCGCCAAAAATATAATCACGGCGTTGCTTACCGATGATTATAAGAGTCATGGCGACAAATTACGAGCGAGCTGAACGCGGGCCCGCGTCCGTCATGCAGGTTTAAGCCGAGGGATAATCACCTCGGACGGTGGCGTAGCATCGCATCGCCGGCGGGTCAGCTCCTGGCCGACAGAGCACTGCACATCCACGCCATGGCAAACACACACACACACACTCACGCACGCACGCAAGCACACGCACACGCGATCGATCACTAGATCACCGGGGTCACACACTGTCACTGCGTTCCGGGACGAGCGGCGCGCGCCGTGTACGCCGTTGCATTGCGCTCCCGGGCGCAACAGCTGTGAGCCGACGGGAGGCTCCCCTTCCCCGGGGCCGCGTCGCACCGCACCGCACCGCCTCACTCCGCACCGCGCGCACCCCTCACCGCGCACCGTGCACCCCGCGCACCGCACCGCACCGCGCGCCCACCCCCCGGACGCGTCCGCGCCGCCTCGAGCCCCCGCGCCGCCCCGCGACGAGTGCGTGCCGCACCCGCCGCCGCCACCCGCGCCGCCGTGCCCCGCCACACCTCTAATCCATTATTTACGAACGGCCGACCGGTTCCAGGCGCTCCGCTCGGCTCGCCGCTTCACGACGGCCGTTCAAATTTAATGCCCTTCCTATGTCCGGCCTCTAATGCGATAAGATTACGCTCGCCGAGTTTCGGGAGCCCGCCACCGCCGCCGCCGCGGCGCACCGCCTCCGGAAACAAAAGCGTATACGCGGTGCCCGCCACCAGGTTGAACGAACCCGCGCGCAGCACTACGGCAGCCGCTGAAACCACTAACACTCTTACACAACACCAGCGTAACGTTCAGTTGTAGGTCACATTTATGACAACGGAGCAATAAACTAGTGCATCTGCTTTAACACGCAGCCGTGCCATTTAGTGAGAGCCCACGTAGTTACTCCACGTTACTACCCACCGGCGTGAGTTCGTGCATTGATAACGTGAGCAGCACTAACATCGTTACGTACAACAAAATGAGTTTTAAACATAAAAACTTTCACGGTTGACCCTCTCTCGCCGGCGAGTTTATCTTCACATTTATCTTATTTCTGTGAAAACAACTTAAAAAACTCACTCGTTATCTCCATTCTAAGAATGTATTTTAAAGAGGATTCGTGGACGGAAAGTCCTTCAGGCATTTGTAACTGACGAGACATAAATCTTCACTATAACACAATGAATGCTCTAGCCGATAATGATAGTTATTAAAAACCCTCCTTTGTGTTATTTAAAACTTAGCAAATGCCAAAATAAAGCAGCAGACAAATTTGACTTATTACGTTATAGAACTAATAATTCGATCGTCTGTAAACAAGTAATACTAGCACGAGGATGCCTTACAGCATGTGGAAATGAAGATAGTTATCGTCGTTGCGTATCGCACTGTGCCAGTGACGTATTGGTCGGTAATAAATACGATGCAGGGCAGGGACGAACTTACAGCGTCGTAATTAGAGCGGGATCGAAATATCCGACAATAGGCGGACCACCGCGGCGCGGCTACCGTGTGCGCGGTCGTGACCTAAATCCGAGGCATTAGACATTGTAAGCCTATCCGGGACATTGACGGTCAGGTTGCAACCACCATCGGAGACTGCAGTGTTCCGTTTCAGGATTCCCAGTAAGATTAGAGACGGGCGAACGGGTCCCGAGGCACCGGCTCCAGATACACTTTCGGACAGCCATAGAAATCACGTAGTTCGCGGAACTTTGTTACCTGTGCCGGGGCAACGCAACGCAACGCGCCAAGGTGAACGCTCGGCCCAAGGACGGTCCGCCCGGGGGAAGGGAGCGTCGCCGCGCGGGGCGCCTGCTCGCCCGCGTAAGAACGCTCCGAACCTTTGGAGACGGGCGGTGCGGCCCAGCAAAAAAGGGCCCGACGGAACAAATAGAAAACGCTCGGCTTCAATAAAAAAAAACCGAACACAAATAAGAGGGGTCTCGGATAACAGAACTAGCTGCGCTCTCTCTGTAAAAAGTGAGCAGTTCGCGTGTCACCTGCGCCCACGCAGGGCACGCCGCGAACGACGCGTCTGTGACGTAATGAGCAGGCCTTAAATATGAGCAGCGGAAGTGGTACGGAACCGGTCGCCGGCGATGAGCCTTTCGTGTGTATCAAGTTTGAACATTCTGAAAACTGCGCTTCCTGGCTCATACTTACCATCAATATTCTGCTGCATCTACGTTGATTTCAATTATTAATGAAGTGTACATCGCGTTCCGAAGGCCGTGAGCGTGGTGGTTTTTCTAGCGATGGGATATGCCGGGGAGCGATAAAATGCCGCGACCGCTTCCTAGCTTGTACCCGGACCGGTTTTAGCGGCGCATTGTAATAACTTCCCTAGTAGAAAAAGTTGCATCGCTCGCTGCAGAATCGCTCTTAACGACGCGTTATCGGTTAGAATTACAAATGGAATAAAAAAGAGGTGGGAATGCGAGCGAACTTTTACTAGTCGCATGTCCGCCGCCGGGCGCAGTGCGTCGGAGCGCGGTGCGACTGGTCGATGCGACCGTCGCACCGCGCGTGTCCTGGGCGGCCACTCCGCCGGTCCGTTGGGCAGGTTGCATCACCGTTCGTAAATAGAAACTAGTGGAGTGGCGCCGGCCGCGCGCACGCGACGCACGCGGCGCACGTGTGAGTGCGCGAGTGCGTGCACGGAGGCGTAACGCACCGCACTCGTCTAACGCACCGGCGGCGGGCGAGCGCGAGCGGGACGAGGCCGTGTTACAGTTAAGCAGGAACTCTATTTATATGCAAATATAACCTCGGAGCCGACACCTGTTTGCGTATTCTCGGCGCTCGTCGTGTCGCTTTGTGGCGACTCTGTCTCCGGTATCCTTTAGATTGTGGGCCACCACCGCCGCGCCGTGCCGCACCGTGCCGCGCCGTGCCGTGTCGTGTCGCGCCGCGCAGCCGCCCGACTGAGGACCTTATAGGCCCGCGTTACGTACCGCGTTAAGTCATCGCAACCAGCAGAGGTTGTTGTACTTCTCAACCTGTACACCAGTCGCTACCCCGTTTGTTTTTAATACATTTTAAATATAATTTTAGGATGTATTCACGACGTCGTCCATTGGTCGATCCACGATGTCTCGTCAATGTCAAGTTGGGCCGAATTTGAATTTTAAGAAACTTCCCTTATCACCAGTTTATTTAACCTCATAAGTACATTTAAATCTATATCGTTCGAAAGATATAATAAATATGATAAATATACGCGCAAGTGACAGCTGCATATATATTTACAAACGATTTGAAATTTATATCACTTGAATTCAAGTGTATACGTTAACGTCTCGTGTGGCAGCGATCAATTTCAATCGGAATAATGTTTATTGTGTTTTCAGGTCTGCCACATTCGTGTGCCCGCCTCATATTTCCCGCCGCGCCCGGCGACTGGACAAAGTAAAGAGAAGAATTGGAGCGCAGTCGGGCGTCGGCTCATTTATCATGGGTCGGCTCTCTGGACCCTAAGTATATTCCCGTGTACGCCTACGAGAGATACCACCAGACCATTTGTTTTGTTTACATGTGTACTTTTAGTTGTGACTTCAGTCGGTTGTCGTCAATTAGTCCGATTGCTTCAGAGAATTGGAATTAAGTACCGATGTAGAAGTTCGACAAACAAAAAGTAATTGACTAAGAGTATTTATACAACGTTAACGACTGGACTATGAGTATCTGGCTTGTCTTGAGTTTCGAAGCCGTGCATATTATTGGTATAATAAACTTACTGCTGCGTACTATTATGTACTGTGCCGAGTGTTATGTGCTTCACGATGTTCCGTTTCGCGCATGTAAACAAACTAGACAATGGCGCGTTCACCGCACAGTGGTCTCCGCGAGTGGGTGAGTCACTCGTGTTTAGGAGAAGTAAATATACCGTGTCAGCTGCTGTCCACCACTTTACACTCTCAACAATGTAACACACAATTTAGTTTGATAAGAATCTTAACGACTTAATCAATTAAACAATAATCATAGTTAAATAAAACTTACGATGTCGACTGTACACCTTCTGTTCTGATCAGAATTAAATCAGTTGTTAAAGGTACTGATATAGAATCCGAGAAGTTGTAGTATAATATAATAGAACTATAGAAGATTGTGTTATTTGTTTTGGCTAATTTCACTAAAAATGAGTCCGATTCAATTGATTGTCGTTGTATTATACTTGATAGTTATAATAGTTCCATGTGGACGGTTATTGTTTATTTACATCGATTATTGTTACGGTATAGTTGTAGTTGTATATGAATGCAGAGTAATCTACTGTCCACGTCATCGGGGCTTATCGTGCGAAAGGATCGTCGCGGGCGTCGGCCGGGTTGACGCCCGCGATGTCCTTCTTCGCCCTTTCGATCACCGCGTACATACAAATCGAGGTTTCGGCAACCGTCGGCGCTCCAACGCTTGCTTCGCTGTTTTGAAGGTCTAGCCTAAACATGTTCAATCACCCCACGCCTTTCCCTTTGTCTGCGTATGAAAACATTCACAAATGAAAAAGATAATGAGAACGTAATAAAGTACGAACTCCTAACAGTAATCATAAATATAATACAAAGATGGAATGTTCATTGTGTATTATTCTATACAATAATAAAGCATTTTAGCTTGTTTGTTACCTATTTAAGTACACAAAGATTATTTTTAAATATAAACCCTTTAACTATAAAGTGTATGCGCGCTGCGCCAACAGTTTGCAGCGAATGATACAGTTAGTGTACTACTAAATATTCCGTCTACATATTGAATAACTAGCCAAGTGTATCCTTTATACAGGATGAAGAGTAAATTTTCGCGCGACACACAACACGGGCTAACGACCGCCGCCGCCGCCCGCCGCCCGCCGTACAACGAAATCAAATTTGAAAACTGACAAACCATGGAGTGGACAACAAGGAAACGCTATTGTTATCCGCGTTATTAATAGACGAGAAAGGAATTTAAAGTGCGTACTACAGTCCAAGGAATTACCCCCAGACGGGGGGTTGTTTTTCGCCTCTTTCGCGCGTAAAGTAATAACAAGATTCGTCGCTTTGATGTCGGTAGCTAAGGGCTGGAGCAAAGTTCGAGAGGGTAGGAGATACCCCGCGGCGTCTTATCTAACGGGTCGAGGGGGAGTTGCGACGACAGGCGGCCTTAAACTGGAGCGACGGTGACCTACTGAGACGCGTTCGACTCGCCTACTTCGCGAACATTTTTCCGCGTTACTGAAATATTTACGTGCAAGGGTACTACGGCGCGATTAGAAAGCCATCTAGTCGCGATATTGAGTGGAGAGCGGGCCCGTGCCGCCTCCTCTCATATGGATCTATGCATATTTCACAACTGGGGGAGCTTACAAAAGCTTGCCTTGAAGGAATGGATTAGGTGATATTCCTTTTATTGCATTCTCAATTCCTACCTGCTCCAGTCACTTTGCAAATAGAAACGAATCTGAGAATTTATGAAGAGATGACGAACGTAACAATCCATAAAATAGACTAGTATTGAGTAACCTTTCCAGTATTTACAATTCATGTGCAACCTATAAATCTAAGCCTATCATTTATTAAGATTTACTACTTTTGCAGTAATAGTTGATTACCTTGTAGGAAAACTTTGAAATTCAGATTACACGTAAAGGATCCATTTGTATCGAGACTAATACATACATATATGTATCATTATCAGTCGACAGACGTCCACTGCTGGACATAAGCCTCTCCCTAATATCTCTATATCGATCGGTCCTGCGCTGCCCGCATGCAGCTGCTTCCCGCAACCTTCACCAGGTTCGTCGGACCACCTGGTGAGAGGCCTGCCAACACTACATCTTCTGGTCGCCATTCAAGGACTTTGGTGTCCCTTCGGCTGTCAATTATACTATACATATTTAATAATCTTTATTTATATAGAGATTGTTAAATATGTATGTTGGGTAGGAGAGAATGCATTTTCATAATTTACTACTTGCAAGTATATATGTATTTAACTAAAGTAATCTATTCCAATTAATGTTAGTTTTAACCGCGTTCATGCAAACACAATTTGTATAGAGGAGCGTGAGGCCGCACACGGCGTGTCGCTGACGCCGAGGTCACACCGGGACCCGAGTGATTAAAGCATTGAGTACACTTTTCACGTGTAATTAACATTAGGACGCGGAGCGTCGTGCACGGCTCGGCGCCGGCGTTGCATACAGAGCAGTCCGAGGCGCTGAGCACTGAGCCGACGGGGCACCGGGCGCCACCTCGCCGCCTCGCCGCCTTGCCGCCTCGCCGAATTAATTACGTGGCAACAAAAAACATTAATGCATTAACATGCGCCTCCAGTACACCACAATTACAATTGTTTTATATTCGAGACTACATAATTCACTTGAATTTATAATTACTACATGCATTAACTCGAAAATGTATAGGTGCAAGGTTTTTTTTAAATTATTAATTAAACAAGTAAGGCAGTACATTCACCTAATAATAAATAATACCACTCTGTAACAGCGCAGTAATTAAAAATATTGTTGAAGAACAAATCAATGGTTTATAGTTGCTATAGTCGTCACCTTGGTCGACGTGAAATACCTCATCAACAAGTTATAAACTCATTACTATTGTCATTTATTAAATTGTCTAGTGTACTTGTAAGAAATATTCGATTCGAGAGTAAAGCTTCTGAAACATTCCTTTCTAAGACGTGGGTCTCCAAACAGGCGGCTTTCCTACATTGCTCTTGCTTTAATGAAATAAATCGTAAGAAAATTAAGCAGTGTATAAATATGCTTCTATTTAATATAGTAAGCAAGTATCTACAAGGTTCCAAAAGAGCATCAGCAGGAAGCGTCGGTCTAGCGGCGACGGCGAGTCATGACAATTTACCAATCAATCGGCGACGTCGCGCGCCGACCTCCGCTGACCCACTTTGGGTAGTAGACGCACGCTAATAACCAGCTATCAAAAAAGTTGGATACCATAGGTTTAACATACGTACGTCTGTAGCATGAATACTCCTAAACGGCGAAAAGTCCTTACATACTTATTTCAACAAAGGCTAACTCAGTCAAAAATTTATTTATCTAATACATATTATTGCTGAGCTTCGTCCGTTTCCATGAATAAAGCTTTTCTGTTTCAGTTGACAAGGAATGAGATTTACAGTATAAATGCAAAGGCAATATTATTGGTGATGGGTCTCTATTGCCGGAGAATGTCTAAGTAGGTACCACAGCAGCACATGTTGCAGCCAACGAACAGTACTGTACAAACAGTGATGTGTTCCGATATGAAAGGCGCTGCAGCTAATGGGGTAATGAGCACGTCTTATTTCTATAACGACGAGCATAATGTGTTGCAGTGTATATTATTCTAACTAGCGCCACGTTGTTTTGGGCAGGTTGATAAATTACCATCAGGTTAATTACAGGAACGTCTTACTTCGTCCTATAATAAATACTTTTAGACTGCATAAATATGTCTATAATTATAAGATTCATATGAGGAAGACGATGATATTGTGGTGTGTTGACCTCTTGTTTTGTCGATATGTGTATAAAGCAAAGTTATATTTAGGTATAAAAAAAAAAGAAAACTAAGCTATATTCCATTAGTGGATATGTATGAAATATAGCCAAGTGTTACAAAAGGAGATTTAACATTAATTAAAGGCGACGAGTGAATCGCGGTCGTCGAGGCGGGAGGGAGGAAATGCATTAGCCTCCAAGTAAAAAGGAAGCTCACAAAAAAGCACCCACTCCGCCGTGTTTATCTGTTTTAAGCGGATGAGGCACTATACACACACACATGTGTTGTACAGTCACAGTCCTGAATAATTTTTCAATTTTCAAGTATCTATAAGAGACATCTTTGCGAACGAATCAATAACTAACAAGCACTAGTTGATTACGGTAAGAAACTATAAATTGATATATAAAACCTTATACAAAAGTATGTATATATTTGTTAGGGGGTGTCTTCTCTTTTCTTTTATTATATTTTCAAATGGTATACACAGCACCACAGTGTGTTCATCGCATTGGGACATAAGATGTTAAGTCTTGTTACCTCAGTAATAACATAGCTGCAGCGCCATTCAAACCGGAACACGGCGATGTTTGCACATTACTGTCTGTCGGTTGCAATAGGAGCTGCGGTAGTACCGACCTTATCACTATACCTATCTCTTATTACTTTCTCGTATTTCATGACTGAAGGTCATGATTATCCTGAATCTTAATGACGCGTCAACCAGCTGCCTCCACACCGCTCTACACGTCTCAGGGCATTCGGAATGTTGGTGCCTAAAATTGCCTATGTTGTGTCGGACTATCGAGTATGGTGATCATTCCCGTGATCGTTCAGAAACTATATTAAAAAGAATATAGTCAATAAACATAGTAGAATTGACTGAAGGCCAGTCATGTAACTCGTACGACGTCAATGCCCGTATCCTTTCAATATCCTCGGAGCGAGGAGCTGCTGAAAGATGTGCAACAATGGCCGGTCTGAAATAAAAGAGTCCTAGAAAAAGTTTTTACAAGCGCATAGATACGAAAAGAATAACAATTGCTGTATTCTTTTCAAATGCTAGAACAATGCTGCTCTTAGTACAACTCATTTTTTTTTTACGACAGCACTTCCTGTGGAGCGAATACTTTATTTTCCGTATTCATATAATCTTATCACTCATGAGATCAATTAAAATTGTTAAATCTCTGTTGTAGCAGACTGTACAGACTGATACAGTACTGTGCAAACAATACTGTGTTCCGGTTTGAAGGGCGTTGTATCTGGTGTAATTACTGGGGTAACGAGACTCGACATTTTATGTCCCAAGACGAAAGTGGTGCAATGTATAACATCCTAAGTAGCACCATGTGGTAATGGAAGTCGTATCATTTAACGTCAGGTGAAAGTCCCGCTAGTTTCGTCGCTTAGATAAAAAAAAGGGATTGATTTGTCTTACACAATGTAAAGTACACAGAAGAAAAGCTTTAAACAGACGCTAAGCTTCACAGCTTCGACTCGTTTATGAAATGAATGAAACCGGAAACTAAATTTCCGATAAATAAATAAAAGTTTAAAAAGAGCAGATGTTGTTTATGAATGGAAAGAATCGTTAATCATTACGTGAAACGGTTTATTAGGATAAAGTAATAATTGTTGTATCCCCTACTATTAATTGTTTGATAGTAGTTGCTTTTTTTTATTCAACGATGCACCGAAACGGGCGAGACGTTCACCTGACAGCGTACGCCTGGTCATGACAACTTGTTGTTAATTAGGATTATCTACATAACACCGTATTGTGCTCGTCGACTTGAGACATAAGATGTCCCGGTATCGTTAGCCCAGTAATTTCATTAGCTACAACGCCGTTCAAACCGGTACACAGCACATCTGCAATATGCTGTTGGTCGACAGAAATAGGATTAGGCTGTACCAACCTAGACGGTCCTGGCAATAGAGACCTAATTCTGCTGCAGAACAGTAATATGTAAATTTTACCGTGTTCCAGTCTAAAGAGGGTTGTTTCTAACGATTCTAGTGCAGTAATAAGGTTTCACATGATCGAAAGTCATGAGCGCAGCAGAGCTGGAACTTATGCTTTAACTTTAACGTACTAGCTGTTCCCCGACCGCTTTGCTGGCCTAACCACCCCCGTAACTCTCTTTGGGGAAAGGAATTTTGTAAACAGTCTTTAGCTGACCTCTAAATGGCAGAAGCAGTAGCTATAGTCAAATAAGCGTAATAAAAAACCTGATGTAAATTAGAGATAAAAAAATATATGGAAATGTACAGAGGACGACCAAAAGAAAACAAAGTGAAAGATGATGGTCTCCACTCAGGAGAGGAATAGTAGAAGGAATTTGTATGTAGAATGAGAGATGAAAGATGAGAATGAGTGGGAAATCAAAAGTAAGAAAGTGATGGTAAACGTAAACCACCTTAAAGGTCTCCCATCCACCACATACAGAGGAATCATCATCAATAAAAATCATCCACCATATACAGAGGAATATATAAAAAAAAGGCAAATGTAATAAGACTACTAAATTTTAATTGTTTACTTCTAATAATTTCAGATATCTCGTGATGAGTTAATGGATCTCTGGATATCTTGTGTAAATATTTACAGAGAATTTTTGTAGAGTATAGTATAGAAAAATATAGTAATTGAATTGTTGCAATTCGTAAACGACTTCACTGTGAATACCGTGTCGGCCGCGAACGTTACAATTAATGCAACTTCTTTATAAAGAAACATGCAGAAGGAAGTGCTTACGCAAAAGACAATTATACAATTTCCTGCCAATGTATTTGTTGGAAGCTTTCATATTCCCACAGTATCGATGCCCGCCGGAAGCCGCCTCGTGTGCCCGCCATTTACTAAACTTATAATGTAACGGTAGCAGGGGTTGAAACGTAAATATCGATATCCATATATATACATATTTCACTGCGCGCTTATTAACTTTTGTAATAATGAAGTAATCAATTAAAAACTTTAATTTTATATCACCAACCCGCATTGGGTCAGCGTGGTAGGAAATGTCCTAAATCTCCTCATAAATCCCTACCCGGTGGAGGAAATAATCTATGGGGGGAGGCCTATGTCCAGCAGTGGACGTCTGTCGCCTAAAATGATGATGATAGTGATGAAATAATGTTCCACCAAAATTGAAACACCCACATACAAATATAATTGATGTGTATATATCTGATAGTAGATTAACAGCTTTATATTTAATATATAAAATACGATACTTATAACATAAAAACATTTTATACTTTTAAGCAATCTGTTTATCCGACACATTTGCGAAGGGTTGGATCCGTTTTGACGAGACTCTGTAGATATTAGGAACAACATTGAGGACACCTTTTGAAAAAAAATCCTTTCCATGTAAGAGATTTCCATTTATATAGAGACTCATCACAATATCTCTGGAACCGTAAAGTTTAGAAATTTGAACTTTTGTCGAGTTTAGGTCAGCTAACAATAGATATTACGAAATATTACCCCATAAAAGGGTTGCGGGTATGTTACGGTCATCAGAGCGAGTGGGCAACAGCTAATTATCTAATGTACTTGTTGGTAATGGTTCCGATGAGGTGAAAGCAGACGTAGAGTATTTTCCGCTATTTCAGTTTAGCATTAAAAACATGTAACATATACATGGGGTTATCCATTCAATGTACGCTGTCATTATGGCTAAATATATAGTACGATCGACCATTCCATTAACCGTAAGCGGGGATCGAAGAGTGGAAGCGCAGTACATTCGCAGTTTCATTAGGCTTTAATACGCTCGTAAAAATGAAGCAGTAACGCTGTACGTCGGCGGGCAGTGGATGTGCAATGAACGCAATGCGCTGGCACGGGGTTAGCGGCGCTGGTCTCCGAGGCTGCTGGCCCGACGCGACGCCCGGAAGTTTTCTCTCATCCACTGGCCTATTTATAAGCGGCAAGTGCACCGACGTACGGCATCGTTAGTTCAAACGCGGCGGCGGCGATTAGTGCCGCGGCGGATCCGGTTTGGGGAACGTTTCGCTCCTTTGACGAGGACTTTAGTCGGAACTGAAAACTATACATCGCTGATACTTAAACAATCACACAACAGTACACAAAGTCATAAAATAAACGAATATCTACACTTATTAACTACAAACTACTACTAAAATGTATAGAGTATCAAACTTACTTTTGTAAGTTAATATTGATTTATTTTATACTAAAATATCTACATTTAATAACTACACTCCGTCTTTTAACTTATTGGGGTTCCGTTCAGTGAATGTGAGTAATAATTTCATCTAATCAGTTCCCGAATTGTATCCCTGAATGAATCTCTGATGCTCTATAATTTTCTACCCGCGACCCGCAGTTATCACTCCGCGATGACATTAAAGCCGCCCCCCGCAGGATGTCCAATTATAAATACAAAAATGTATTTCACTGGGGTCCGGTAATTCAATTCGCCCGGTGTTGGGTTGCATATTGACAGATCCATTATCCGAACTGCGGGGTACAGCGTACAGCCCACTGAACGAGGTAGGCGGAATTAGGTGACGGTGGAAATATCCTTCAAGTACTTTAAACAATTTAAAAGAAAAACTACTACTACTTAAAAAAATTCTATATATTCATTCATTATATATGAGATTTTATTCCAAAATGTTTGTAAGAAATTCAATGTTCGTAGGATATTTAAAATATATGTATGTTCGGTACTATTGGACGAAAGCTGTTTGAATAACATCGAATAACCTATAACAAAAACAATCATATATATTTCGTTATGAGTTAATGCTATGCTATGAGTTAATGCTATGCTAACACTAAGATTTGATTGTACAGACACAAAAACTTAAAATGCACTTATAAGAAAAAAAAAAGTAACTTAGTTTCAAATTATGGAAGAACGGAACATTCTGATGCAAGTTTATGTAATTAGTTTAATGTGTTTTAACTGTTTAACGTTTTTCAACTAGACTTCAAATCAAATAATTTTTATTACACTTTAATATTGTAGTTAAGTAACGATAAGTTATTTCAAGC
This sequence comes from Troides aeacus, assembly GCA_033220335.2. Taxonomy (NCBI): domain Eukaryota; kingdom Metazoa; phylum Arthropoda; class Insecta; order Lepidoptera; family Papilionidae; genus Troides; species Troides aeacus. The sequence goes on along the minus strand of CM067275.1, from coordinate 2,055,120 downwards.
AACAAAGAAAATTAACCATTGTAATGTTAAATACGTTCCAGAGTCACAAAACGTTGAAGACTAAGGCGAGTAGGTAATTTTAATAAATGGGTATAAAAGTACATAATAAATATTAATGTTACCGTAATGAGCCTGTATAATTAACGAATTATACTAAAACTTGCTTATTTTTTACATCGCAAGTCACCGAGGGTATAACAATAGCCGGATTGGGAGAACCTTACCCAAACATCGGTCACAATTTAAAAGAACTCGTGTTATTTTTTTTACTTTCTTGAAGACGCTGGTTTCCTTATTGCCTTCGTCGAGTAATTATGTCGGCAAAAACAAACGTACTTCAAATGTAAAGAAATAAAGTAATAAAAGCTTAATGTTGGTAAGAGCAGTGGACTGAAATAAAGTTTTTAATGTCGGGAAGAGTACCCAGGTAGTTGCAGGGGCGGCGGACGGTCAGACGGCCACACAGTGCGTGCACCGATGCGAAATAATCTATACATAGATTTCCACCTATGTAGACACTCATCGCGGTATCTATGGAACCATAACACCCAGAGACTAGAAAATTGGTAAGAATGTTCCTTTTAGTGAATATAGAGCTGGAACGAATTTTACAAAATGTTACCCCAAAAGAGGTCGCAGGGGTGGTAATAACAGAAAATGGCTCGGGAGGCAACGGGATCTAATTCTATTTTTTTTTTATTAAATTAAGCTACGAGACGAGCACAGTACTGTTTGTCGGCTGCAATAGGCGCTGCGGTGGTTCCTACCTAGACAGACTGCGATAATATATACGTACCACTAAGATATATTGCGGCCAGCAAAGCGTGCGGGGAACAGGTAGATCTATGTATTACCTTTATTTTGTTAAACATAATTTCATCAAATACAACCTCCCTTCAAACCGGAACACTTAGTCGGCAGGAATAGATGCTGCAGTGGTGCCTATCTGTATAGTCTACTATGCGCATAGCACACTAGAGACCATGCGCATGTATGTTGGCCGGTTCAAACGCGGCGAAGTTGCTTGCGTGTAACTTAATGCCTTTAGAAGCGCCTCTGGTGCACCTTTGATCTCCGCAGCCGGGTACCAACCTATACAGCGCTGTAGTTCCGGGAACGAAACCAGCCGGAGCGAGCAACACGTAGATATGAACATTTCGAAGAGAATAACAATAGTAAGTTTTATACTTACGTTAAGGGCAGGAAAATGTATGTTCTATTAACAAAATTATTCTGTTTTCTATGGAAGTGCTGAAAAGGCTCTAAAAGGTGGACCGAAAATCTAGTCCAAGTCGTAGAAAACTCTGGATGCAAGATGCGCAAGGTCGATCGGTGTCGATTTGTAGTAGGCCTATGTCCAGCAGTCGACATTTATCGGCTGATGAAGATGATGGCTGGTGACAATATCATAGCTTGACCACAATCGCCTCTAACACTAATCAGCGAAGTGATCATCGGTGGTAAAGCCCGTTAGCGTAATTACCACCAGTTAACTATTTTAACAATACTCGTCATATATTATATATCCTCGACAAGTTATCCATAACTCTTTATCTTTAAAATAACACTCGTGGAATTAAGTTAAGGATTATAGGAGCAAGATCTATTGACCTTAAAATATTGTATTCAAAAGGGCAACGATTATGTCAAGATTAAGACTTTTTTACCACGATATATATTTAGCTGGTGATAGGTCTGTGTTAAGACGGGTTGGTACTACAGATTTATTTTTGATAACACATAAACATTACTGTCTCAGTTTGAAGGTCGTTGTAGCTAGTGAAATTTTTATAACGGGACCTAACATCTTGTATATCAAAACATGTAGCACAACGTGCTGTAGTGTTTACCATTGGAACCTGAGCTACATTGTCGCTTCGTGAATAAAGGTAACAATGTAAGGTGTAGACAAAATATACATATTACTTTTGAATTTAAATTAAATACTATTGACACGATGTGCGAGCAGGTCTATAGATTAACAACTCTATGGCGAGTGGTAATGGTACGCCCGGAGCGGCCGTCCGCCGCAGGGTCTTCCGCTAGGCGCGATGTAATTGTACTGACTTCGAATAATAAACAATGCACGCGGCCGGGAACGCTACAGCCCCTACTCCCTGGATTTAGATATATAGATTTAAATCAAAAAGTGATATATAAAATATATATAATTCATTCGATATATACAGAGGTAATAAGCGTATATATCCTATATGAATCTCATCGATAACATTATATGAAATTCTTTCGAAGATTAATAGCATATGTAACTTTTAAATTGCAAATAGTTGTCATCATTTATTGGAATATATTTCTAGTTTAATTAGATGTCTAAAATGTCATGATTTCAAATAAACATAACCTGTATTATGTCGATTTTGAGTTGGGATTTAATTAAAAATCTAAAAGTTATTATGGGAAGCGGACTCGCGAGGACATGGCGTGACTGGTCCTGGTCATTGTACTCCTAAAAGCACGTACGTCGTTTATGAATGATCGGGACGGGTGCTAAGTAAAAGGTAATTAATTCATATTATAACCGATAATGCTGTGTGGCTGTAATTACATTTTGGATTAAAAAAAACCTTATTAATAATAAAGGTTAACAAGTTCACATTCCGACTTAAAAACTGTGGGAACATACAGTTGAGTTATCGGATTGTTTAGGTATAATGGACTTAAGTTTAAAACCAATGACGTCATCGTTTTCAAATTTATCCTCGTATTATAATATTTCAGTCATGTAACCGAAATCTCATTGCTCTCTCACTGCTAGCACATGAACGTGGATGAAGACAGGCTGATACATATCTATATATACAGGTAACCAGATATTCATTGAGTCATTACCAGATCCCGAAACTATTAGAAGTATACACCTAAAATTTGGAGAAATATTGCTTTAGCCATTTAGAGGTCAGTTAAGAATGGATTTAATATAAAAAAATTAAATATCCTTCCCCAAAGGCAGTTGCGGCAGTGTTACGGCCAGCGAAGTGAGTAGGGAGTAGTAAATTGTAGAACATGTGTGAACATTACTGAAGATGGTAGGACGTTGTAACTAGTGATTACTGCGGTGATTCTGTATATACGCCTCGAGATCTTCAAGATCGGTAAAGGAAACTTCATGTACGCTGTTGACAACTTATGCGTAACAAACTTGTTAGGTCCGAACTCCCATGTGCTATGTAGAGGTGAGCGGCGGAAGTGGGTTCCCACGAGCTGCGCGCATGCGCCGGCCGACTACAGCTACGTCTACATACCTGCGGACAACAAAAGTACATTTTGAAATTTAACATGTCTAACATTCACAAATTTTTATTTCACATTTACATAAAACATGTTCCGTGTATACAATTATGTTTCTTTCTATACTAAAGAGAACAAACCTTTAAAAATTTTCAACTTTGTTGAAATCGTTATTGAAAGATTTTATTTATTTATAAAACAACATTTTATTTCATTAGAAAAATTGATGATTTTTTTATTCGAGGAATCAAGGAGACATTGGTGATGTACTGCTTATGGTAAGTGATACGCCTGTACATAACGACGTGGCGCTGGTTAGAATAATATAGTACTCCACATTATTCTCATCGCCGTAGCCAAAGTTCTCGAATCTTGTCCTCTGGTTACTCTAGTAATTTCACTACCTACAACGCCTTTCAAACTGGAACACAGTAATGTTCGCACACTGCTGTTTGGCTGCAAAAACAGGAGCTGCGGCGGTAAATACCTACACGGTCTGCAGCAACAGAGAAACCTAACACCTATAAAACAACAAAATTTGCGATTTGTTTTATCTGTGTGCTATCCTGTACGTCGACAGCCGAGTTATCAGTAACAGTGTACCCTCTTATCTGTACCAACCACTCCACTCCGTATCATGCGTCATGATAAAAATACGCACGAGTAAACTGAGACCTGTGATAACATTTCGCAATTCCGTAATGATTCCGCGATAGTGAATTACGGAACTGTTACCAAGCGTGTTGAAGGTAGCAGCGTGATGAATTATTCATACACAACGTTATCGTACGAAACTTAAGTTCTCTTAATGTTTCCACAACTAGAGCTTGACTTCTCATAAAGAGAGAGTTAAAATAATTCAAGGGTTTGATATATCGCATCACCGGAAATTTACTGGTGGTAGGCTTTATCGTCGGAGATCATTCAGGTAGATACAAATACTACTGTGCAAACATTACTCCGTTCCGGTTTGAAGAAGGTTATATCTAGTGAAATTACTACGGTAATGAAATTTTACATATTATGTCTCAAAACGTTTAGCACATTTTGATGCTGTGTATATCATATTAATTTTACATTGCATATAATGAAAAGTTTATGATTTTAATTTAAAGATATTCTGTATATGTAAAGAAGATATCCAGAGATTCATTAAAATATCACGAGATCTCTTAAATTATCCGTAAACACTCAAAATTTGGTCGATATTTTGTTTCTGCCAGTTTGAGGCCAGTTAAGGAAGGAATGTCCAAAATTCCTTCCCCAAAGGAAGTTGCAAAAGTGTTACGACCAGCAAAGCGAACGGGGAACAGTTAGTTTGTAAAGTCTATTGTTAACATGTTGCAGGTAAGATAGACAAGTGAAGAAAAATCCATCAATATTTCATACTTCTTTAGATCTTAATTTCCTCATAAGCATTTACCTAATATAAATCTTCTCCTCGCGTTATGTATATGTAAATGTATCGATAGAATCACATAATGTAATTCTTAAATTATCCAAAAGCCATTTTAATAAAAAATCGCAGACGATCAAAGCCGTGGGAAGCTGTATAAATTAGTTCGATGAGTTAATAAACGAAACAGAATATTACTGCAGTAACGAGACTCAACCATCTCATGTGTCAAGGCGACGAACGAGTTGTGGTGCTGTGTGTATCATTATAACTAGCGTCACATTGTTATGAGCAGGGGTATCTTTTACCACCAGGCGCAAGTCCCATCGATTCGTATAATAAAAGAAAATTAAGAAAAATATCGATATTTATATAAAGAAACTGAAAATATACGAATTCAATAGAATATTTAAGATTTCTTTATTCCCCAGAGTTAAACGAACCACTCTGTAAAAAACTATATGTCCTAATTCATAAAGAGTGAATAGCCTCCTAGACTAGTGCGCTTTACCATCAAAGAATCCATCACCGCATACCATCAGGTAGGATCGTAGTCAAGCGCTAGTTTATACAATAAAAAAAACAAGCTAAATAAGGATATCAGTCGCAATGAAAACCTCCTCGTTGTTGGTTAGTTATAGAGTAAAAATAGTTTCGTAAATACTTTTTTTTTATTTAACGAGGCGACGAGACGAGCGAGACGTTGAGATGATATACACAACACCATATGGTGCTCAACACCTTGAGAACTAAGACGTCAAGTGTCGTAATCCCAGTAATTTCACTACCTACAACTCCTTTCAAACCGGAACGCAATAATATTTGTGCACTACTGTTTGACTGCAGCAATAGAAGCTGCGGTGTTACCAACCTAGACGTTATCCGGTAACAGAGATCTACCGCCAGTGACAGCTTTAAATGTTTATTAGTGTAGATAATGTACGACCTTGACTCTTTCCTTGAAGGTAAAGGCTCCGAGTCCCAGCGGTGGGAACGTTCGAGGCGGCCTTGGACCGCGTACGCCGGCGCACGCTCACGCTCACGATTACGTCCATAAATATATAATTACGTAACATTCAGCCGCGATACGAGTTTCCTATTTTTTGCCGCGTCTAGCGCAACGACCGCGTTAAATCGTCACTCCTTGCTACATTTACATTTAAGGACCAAAACACACTAGCGACCAGAATATACATCAGTATATTTCTAATAATTTTAATCGACTTAATGCATTGATTTTGATGTGAAATATTAGAGGACAATTCGCATGACTATCAAGCGATGTAATGTTTGATAATTAAAATTAGTTAAAATTAAGTTTTCTTTTTGTTCACGAACTCCAGGTTCGCGAGACCAATATTCAAAGAGCTGTATCAGCCGGACAAACTATGGACAGGATTCATGCACAAATTCGTCTAATCTCTGATGGTGTTTGATCAAATAATAGACAAGTTTGATCATAAATTAAAATATACTGAAACCATTTAAACATCTATGAATACAATGATTTTTACGATCTACTCTACAACCACTATTCTGTATTAATATATATGAAACAATGTAGCATACGATGTTTAATTATAGTGTTTATGTATATGAAGTGTGGCACGTGGCTTTATGATGACCTTTGTTTCCGTTAGAGGGTAAACTGAGCGTGTTATGCGCTAGTCGGATATAAACGCATCTAACGGTCGACGCGTTTTATTGATACCTATACATTCCATATCGAACAGTACATGCGGAACAATGAGAACTATAAATAAATGAATCGTGCGACTATGTGTTCCGTGTGCGGGCAGCCTAAGCACGAACGGTGAGCGCGCGAGGCCGCGCGGCGTCGCGGCAGGAAGCGGGCCGCGTGGGCGGACGTTTAATACTCGGGGAAGCGTCGTGTCCGGTGCATGCTGTGCACCGACAGTGCACGCCGACCGGACTGCCGTATCTCGCTGATATTTGACCACTGACCCCGTAACTTATTAACTAAACGCTTATAACAATGAAATCCCTGGTCTATACCGAGGTCACATATTGCGGAGTTTAATCCATGGTTGGCTTTAACTAAAATAAATTTCTTGCTATAACACATGGTTGCTATCCAACTGGCATATGTATGAGAGCTAGAGCATAGTAAAAAGAATTACTGGGGACAAGTTGCAGCGAGATAGTGAACATTAATTTGCATTCTAATCTTAGACCGCATAATAAGCAAAGAAAGAAAAGAAAAAACTTCGCAATAAATTAAAAAGTTTAAATTAAGTAGTAATAATGAAATAATTGTTAACTTTATCACCACCTTACAGGACAACGACGTTGGAACGACTTATATCGATGTTTGTCGAAAATATTTAAAAATCACTTGTAACCAAGTGCTTGGTATTACTACATACTGAGAATAAAATGTTATAAAAAATGTATTTCATGATATTATAAAAACAAAATATACACTAATGAGTATTAATATAATTTTATGTTTATTGCTCAGCGGTAATTATGCTAATACGACATAAGACATGAATACACTGTGTATTACTTTGAGGGTCAGAATTTATGATAACGCCTAAATATTATTAAAGAAAATATTTGAATTTTTTACTTTTTCTTAAATTAAATAATCAAAGTACTTCTATAGTCTTATGGCTATAGGGACAGCTTTAGAGCTTTTAATCGCAAGTTCGATTCAGCTTGTTAAAGTACCCACGAACATTTTCGTTATATGTTAAATGCTTAACAGTACTTACGAATATTATTTACTAAGTTATCAATGTACTATTTTTTTATAGAAAGACTAAGTAGTTTTTTTACTGTACACAATTTTTTTTTATAGTCAAATGGTGCACAAATAACAGTCGTACTATTCAATAGTATTAGCATAAACAAAAGTTATTTGGGTATAAAAAAAATACTAAGGTCCGTGGAGGATAAACAAAATTTGTCAGCTTGGCTTTTCCGTGTACAGCCGGGGGTTTAGAGCCCCTTATTGTCAGATAGAGACCGACCCTGCCGGCACCCCTGCCCGCGAAGGGCAATCATTGCGTAATTAAAACTCAAAACACTATTGCTGTTGGGGCGTAGTTTGTTGTCATATAAAATAAACCTTAAAAACTCCCCCCCACGGAGAATTACAAAGTAAGTTAATACTTCTTCGTAAAAAATCTTTATGACATTATATACACTTTCAAATTCTTTAAATAATTTCCATAACTTACACTCTTTTTTTTTTTCAATAAAATTATGATTATCGAGATTGGACGACTTTTTAACTTGCGCGGTTCTACGTACACGGTTGTAATTAAACATAAATATTGCGTTATTGAACTTTTAGCAATATTAAACTAAAGGTATAGCAAACGTACGGAACAAAAACAATTGTTTGAATGTATGACTGAAGAGGGATCTATCGTCACCACACGGTTGAAGAAATTCATTCAGAATAAGTATTCTCTATTGAGTCTCACAACAATAAAAGATTGAGCTCCGATGTCAGACACACAAATTTACTCGATATGTTTGCGTGGTGCGCGCGTTGCGACGTTGCCGCTCCGCGCAGGTAGTGGTGGAACAAAAGTGGAACGCCGCGGCCAGCTGCTGGCGGCGCGTACCTGGTGCGCTGCTTGCTCCCGCGGCCCGCTGCCCGCTGCCCGCTGCGCTCATCCCCCGCACCACAACTCCACTCCACTCCACGTCCTTACCGCCGCACCAGATAGCACCGACCCCCGCGCGAAACTGATCCGCAGCCGCGCGCACGCATCAAACACAAAACATTTATACTCTTACACCTTTAATTCTCCAAAAATAGTTTCACTATAATAGCTCTCAATGTGAACAGATAACATTAATCATTCTAAATTGTTAAGGCGAAAAGCCTAAAGTCCATTTCAACGACATTACATCGATACACAAACGAAGTGTTACATACCTAAATATATAATTTCCAACTATATAGCGACTCATCACGATGTCTCCGGAACCATAAGACCTGGAGATTTGGATTTTGGTAGGTATATTCCTTTCAAGTATAGGTCAGCTGAGAATCGATTTTATTAAATTGGAAGTCACGAGAATGTTATAGCCAGCTAGGCGATCTGGGAACATCTAGTTTAATATAATTGTAAGTGACGTCATAGTGCCCGAACAGTTATACTTCTTCTACTTGTGCCTCTCCACTACTGAAGTTATATAGTTATACGGATTACAATTTTTTGTATGTGTAATGATGATTCATGTAAGATATATTAGCAATAATTCAAAACAGTCTTAACTGTCATTTGAAGATTATGAACTTTCTCATTAAATTTTTTTGTATGCGTTTATTTTTAAAATTTTACAAGAAATTGTTATTTACTCAGCATTGATACTGGGTTACTAACAGAGCGGTGACGGACCCGTGGTCGCTGGTGCGCCATGCGCCTGCGCACTCGGGGGCCCACTTAATCCCTTGTCTATCTCGAACACGTCTCACCTCATTCAGCGTGCGTCCAACAAAAAACTTATTAGATTTACGGCCCGGCCCGCTCGATCGATACACTGCAACTGATTTGACAGTCCTTTTACACTGACATCTCTGTTATTACATTCGTTCGGGCAACACTATATTAATATACTTTAACTTTTAAGCTGTTATTTAACAGATGTTTCATAGCAACTATATATTTGACTAATGCTAATTTTTTACAACTAAGCGACGAGACGAGCGAGACGTTCGCTTTATTATTAGTGATCCGCCTGCCTTTAACATCATCATTTCAATCGTAGCACTTGTTTTGCTGGACATAGATCTCTTTGTAATGTGCTCATAACAACATGGTGCTAATTATGATGGTATACTTCTGGTATACTAAACTATACGACATTGCGCTTGTCGCCTTGAGATACAAGATGTTGAGTCTCGTTATCCCAGTAATTTCACTACCTTAAATCCCGAACACAGTAATGTTTGGCGGACGAAACCGTTGATAAGTTGTGTTGGTACCCACCAAGACGATCTCCGTCAATAGAGACCTATCAGTAAGTGTAAAGTAGTGGTAGTAGTAAATTTGAACCTGCAGTAAATTAGAAAAGTATATTTTATTGTGATAGTACAAAATCAATGTATTATATTTGGTATAATGTAATAGGACAACGAAGATAAAAAAGGTAATGAATCGGCGCTGTTTCATTATGTAGCAGTGTAATGCCCTAAAGGTCACACGAAGCCAGATAAGCATATCAGCGGGTTCACTGAATATACAATAGATAAAACTTATTTTGGCTCATTAAATGAAACTTAAGGCTCTACACATTATCTGTTTAACAGAACGACACCAAAAATATTAATTAGATACTTATTCGTGTAGTACGAAAATAGCTTCACATCTATAAAACTTTGGTCATTAACATAACGGGTTACATTAACTTAAGGAACAATTACTGAAGGCGTAAAGATATAATATAGTAAAGTTTTTTTTTATTTATAAACTTGAAGGCGATGGTAACGTTCGGCAACAGCAACCAGGCATCAGTTGAGATATTTATACTGCACTTTATAAACTCGTCATATAAAAAGTTATGCTCTGTTTAACTACAGAATTTTTCAAACCGGATAAGCTACTCAAGATTTTTTTTTAAAGTTAAGTATGAAGTAAACGATGACAAGTTGTTTGTCATAGCCAATGTTTCGTTAAGCAAGGAAGATTGTTAACATAATGAGGTAAATAATGAGATGAGGAGGGCGGAGGGTAGGGAGGGTGTAGTCGAGTATGCAGACGGCGATGACACATTAAATTAAATCGATAAAAATAAACGCAAAAAGTTGGAGCGTCTCGGTGCGGAGTGATAAATGAAAATAGCCGGCCGGTGGGGGCTCTCCCGCGGAGCAGGCACACGTGGCCACATCGACCTGCTCGTGTGGGGCAACTGACGGGAGGACGGCAGGGCAACTGTCATATATATTGTAAAAATTACATTTAATAAAAGTATACGGCCCAAAGCTTTCATTCTTCTCTAGATGAAACAGAAAAAAGATTCAACAATTCCGTCGTACGTAGGTTAATCATCATCGATCTGCCCTTAATATTGTTTAGACAGCAACAAGGCTGCAAACTAGCTGCAACTACTTAAGTAATAGTTGACTGTAAAAATAAGCAGTATATCTATTGTTATAACATATTAATTACAGTGCTTAGAAAATCTTTGGTCCTCTGACGCGGATCACGGCTACCGTTACCATATGGATTTTGAACTTGAGAACCTATTATACCAAAAAACCCTTGTCAAGTTATGTAATTTGCAACGATTCTGTTAGGTTACTAGCTTTGATACTTCCGAAAGCAGTAAGTATGATAAGAAGACGCCCCAACGTCGGAGATCAAGGAGTGGGGTAAGAGAAAGATGTTACAGAAGATCAGTAACGGGAAAATATTCTGGAAGAAGACAAATTACCGACATTCTGAGATAAATTGAAAAGAAGACTAAGATTCCGATAAGGTATTGTAACACCATCGAATAAGTACTATTGTAATAACCGCCTCCGCCCGTGGTTTGGAGCAGGAGCCGCCTGTGTGCCGTCACACGCGTCTTCGCCCGCTCGTAACGTAACGCCGCGCACGCACGCGCCACGCGTGGGACCGCCGCCCGCCGAAATAATTGTCCATTACGATTACAGGGTGGGCACGCCGCGGGGGTAGGGTTGGGGGTGAACGGGTCGCACTGCCCTGCAGTACAGTTACACTGCAGCGACAATGACATAACCAGTTTACTCTGATAACGCTATATACAATCTATTATAAGAGTAGACGTTATCTCGGAAAGTAACGAAATTAACTCTGTGTAGTTTATTTTTCGCAGGCTAAATTGAAATGTAACTTTTGTCTATTGACTTGTGTCCATCATCATCATCAGCCGATAGTCGACTTGTGTCCAAATACAATTGAAGCTGTTTAACTGTAGTTCAATTTATTCTGCCAAATACAGAAATTTATGATGAATGTCATATTAATAGAACTACTAGTTTTGGAACCTGAACTTTGATAATTTTTATATTCATACTTTAGACTTAATAAATAATCTTGGATTCTCCGTCGCCAATACTTTGAGATATATATTATATTCGACCAGACCGGCTGGACGTTAACCTGATGATAAGTGATACGCCTGATAACAACGCAGCGCTAGTTAGAATTCTATACATTGGACCGCATTGTGCCTGTTGCTTTAAAACATACCATGTTTTCTCGTTACTCCAGTAATTTCACTAGCGAGCTCATCATTAGATGAATGTCTATTAATACAGGATATTAATAATGATGGTGATAAAAAAAAAAAACACCAGTCTTCCAATTTTCCTTCTCCTGTTTCTCTTTGGTTTAGACTAAATAATTGAAATTATACTATATACAAGAGTTTACATTTCATTGACCAAGTAGTTATACTTGCTACAACGCCATTCAAACCCGAACATAGTAACGTTTGTACTCTATTGTTTGCCGACAGAAATACGCGCTACGGCGGTACCTAGACAGTCTCCGGCAACAGAGACCTACGACCTGTACACTGTATATAAACTACAATCAATCAATCGAAGTACTAACGAACCGGACTAAAAGGTGAGTTCGCGCGTCAAGTTAAGTTATGTAAGTAACGCACAACAAGCACATCAGCCGACTGGCGGTGCTCCCGCGACTCGTTCCTGAAATGTTGCTGAATTATTCAGGGGCTTCGCCTTGCGAACCGGCGGCACGTGTAAAAAAGTTTCACGGCGACGCGATCTCGCAAACAACTCGTTTTTGTTATGAATTAACTTTGTCTTATGTTCTCTACGCTTACGCAATGTTTATTTACAAAACGCGAAACATTGTACCGACCGCCCTGCAAAGTATCGCTTTCGTAACTTTAAATGTTCTGTTTAAGTTATACGATTAAGTTAAGTAATTATATTATTTCGTAACTCGTTTACATTCATTACATAAAGTTACCGTTCATTTATACAGTAGTAATCTTCTTTCAACACGAATTATCGCTTATCTTCCCCGGGTAGTTCCTTTATCTTAGTCTGACTGGTGTTAACTTAAATCCAGAAAAAAATACTTTATTGCACCTTCCTTTGATATGTTTTTGTATTAACTTCAATTAACAAGTGGAAACCGTTAATAAAATCTTATATTTTTCTCAAAGATTGATTGAGATGAGGAAAGAAAAAGATTGATTTTGATATCGGATTTTTCTCCGAATATTTACAGGATAAAGTAGATCTTCAGAAATTATTATTCGCGACTCTTTCATTGTTTTGCTTTAAACAACCCCCATTAAAAAGTATAATACATAAAAGACAATCATGTTATATTTACCATGTGAAGGATAATAATAACAATCATACGGACAACATTTGGCAGTTGGTCTTACAGTAAGGACAATATTGTCCAAGTGATTATCCTCACGCCTCCAGATAGAGGGATGAAGCGTTGACGGGGATTAGGACTGGGTTGAGTAAACCCGTAAAAGTAAAAATAGCATCTGCTAGTGCGACATCACACAACGACAATATACTCTAACCTCCACATAGGAGTCATCGGTTCCCGTCTATGGCGTTACAGCGGAGAGATTAAAGGTCAGATTTCCTAAGCAAGATGCCAATAACGACCTTTACATTAGTAATAAGGGAATTAGTTTAAATGTCAGAGGAGCATCGATATCAGCTGTCATAACACAGAACAGGAAATAATAAACTGGCTAAATGACTTCAGAACATTTTAATCGCGGACAGTATACACAACTAACGATACCGCGCGAGACGCTCGGGACGTTGAAAACTTTTCATCTCAGTGATAACATAAAATATTCGAACGGCCGCCGAACCCGCGCGCTATTTAAGTAAATGTTTCAGTAGAATGTATTGGTGCTAGAGGATCGCCTATTTCTGCCGTAAACCAGCAGTAGCTAAATATGTCTTCCGGTTATTAGGTATCTCGAAATATTAATTAAATAACGAGATTTAACGTTAAGATAATGAGAATAAAATGTATACATTTTATCTAGCACTTCATTGTTATGACCTAGACATCTCATCGTTTAATAAAATATTATATATAACATTTATCCACCAACCTGCATTGGGCCAGCGTGGTGGGAAATGACCCACATCACTCCATATGAACACCTACCAAAGAAGGACCCTCGTGCCTGACGATGCAAGCAGCGCAGGACCTATCGATGGGGGGACCTTTGGGGTAGGCCCATGTCCAGCAGTGGACGTCTATTGGCCGACGATGATGGAGATGTAATATCATAAAATACCAATAGCAATCAACAGATACATGTTACGATGTAACGTATATGCGTACGTCAGAGTTGAGAAGGGCGCCTATATTTAACGACTTTTCATTTCCGAGACGTTAATTTTTATTATAGCTTTTTTACTGCTTAATTATCATACATTATGAATAGCCATTAGTAAAGTAAACATTAAAGCGAACGCGTAAAGTTGTAGCGGAATGCGACGGGCGCTTTTTACTTAAGGAATTAAGCATCGGGTAAGTTACGGCGGCGAGGGTCGGGATTACGTAATGTCACGTCACATCGAGTAACACCGCGAGGCGCAAAAAGTTGCGGAGCTGCAGAGGACGAACTTTGCCGAACTTCCCGCAGCCGAGGGGAGAGTTTCGAAACGCTGTGTTGTCACGTTACGCGGATTAGGTAATCATTTATTAAACTTTTTTCTTTTCGCTTCCTTCAGGAGAATGCGTAAACGGGGAACCGTCGCTAGTCGGATCCTTTTAACCTCGCCCTTGTCTGTACCTTTACAGTATTCGATTGATGTTATTTAATAAAATTTGACATTGTTTCATAAGTGAATGAACATGTAATAACAAGTACAGAAACAAATGTTATAAGAATCAATGATAAATACTGGTTGCGACTTTCTGTAAGAATGTATACATTCCATACAGATCTTTAAGGAGTGTTAAGTTATGAAAACAAAATGCCTTACTTTAAGTGAACGTCGTACACTTTCGTGTAGAAAGTGACAAAAATAAAAAGCGAAATGAAATTTAATACACAAAATAAAAAATGTGTGTAACAAAGCCATCGTAATTTTTCGATGGTCCATTCAGGGCTTTTATTCGATGCGAGTGCATTTGACTGGATGAGTGAAAACAATCAAACGGGAAACGGGATCCGCAGTTTGACACCGATCCGCGGCCCTCCGCCTCGCCGCGAGTGACGGCACGCAATCAAAGTTTAATCAAAGCAGCCGGCAGAGGGCGCGGGGGTGGTGGTGTGGTGGTGTAGTGGTGCGTAGGTGAGGGACCCAGCCGGCGCGGGCCGGCGCGGGTCGGCGCGGGGCTGCGGCCGCGGACGGACCCGCCGCGCCTAATTGAGCGGAATTGTTGACGGCTAGGGTTGAATTTGAACGATCAAATGTCTCCATTTATTCCATTATCGCCGGAACTTTTTAATCGTCGACCTACCTCCGGATATACGTCGCTGTGCAAATTTTGTGGTGAAAGTAACAAAGCATGAGTCAACTGGAACGGCGTTTAACGTTGTAAATATGAAAGTAAATAAAAATGATAAGTAAGTGTCGTACGGAGAAAATAGCGAAGCGAGACCTTGTTCATCATATGCTGAATACGACTTTTACGGATGCAGACCAGAAAGATGTCTGTGAACAGAAAGAGAGAGATGTAATACTTCTTTGCAGATCGAACTTGTTTAAATTAGCGACGCTCAGTTTAGGGCTTTGATCAAAAACTGAAGAACTTTTTTTAAAACGTTAGTTAAGACAACAATAGAAAGTTCGTGGGTTTTTGGAGATATCTCCCACTAAATTCCCACCAGAGTCCGGCGTGACGGGGCAAAGCGTGAAGCAGATTAGAGCGGGACGCACTGCGTCGATCCGAGATCACGTGAGCGAGCCGCAAGGGGAATGCAAACTTTGTCCGACTCAAAGGGTTTCGGGTGGCTTTTAAAAACCGAAACTACACACAGGGAGGCGCGGCACAATTAAAAACTTTTGTCAAACAGGAACTAGGTAAATTTTGTGGCAAAGGAAAAATGCTCAAACCTTATTGTCGATCGTAGTATAGATTACATTCTATTATATCGTAAATTTAAATAGACCTAACTTTAACAACGTTACGTAGTTAGTAAACTTGTCACATTTCGAACACAAATTGTATACAACTTGTAGTAACATATATATATATTTAAATAGAAGCTAAAATACAGATTTGTATCATTCTCCGTAGACATAGTAATTTTATGTTGATACCTTCCTTAAATATAGCTTTCACTATGTGAAACGTATCGTTATGAAAATATATATAATAGCTTTCCACTGGTAGGATATCGCCTGCTCAGTTAATACATTATACAACTGAATTAGATAAATCTTAGAACAAGAAGCAAGTTTCCTAGAGACAATTATTAACATTATTTATTGAAATTACACTGTGTAGTTGTAAAGTTTATGTAAGTGCAAAAAGCAAGTTTATAAGACCGAAGAGAAGCAGAAAACCGCATTTAAAGACATAGAAGTGTATAGCAGACGTATGATAAAGGAAGTGGATGATGATGAATCTAAAACAGTGCGTTTAAACCAAATAGGAAGTATATTAGACATTAACAAGAATATTGGGCATGACCCTAAAGCAACAAAGTTGTCAGGGATAAACCAAAAAACGAAAAGAAGAGTACGAGCATAGATTGAAAAAGAAAAAAAGTGATCGGAATGTGTTTTGGGAGTGAGTGCTGTTAGGTCGCTATGCGGGGAACGCACTCATTGCCCTCGCGATGGATTGAAGATAAATCACCCTTTTATGCGTGCGTAGGCAAACGAAATATCGCCGCGTCACGCGGCAGCCTGCCCGCGTCGCCTTGCCAAGATTAGGGCCGCGTAACCGTTCACATTCGTACACAACAACTTAGTTCATAACTTACGACTACACACACGTTGGATCCGAGCATAATATACATATTTATTATTTTGTTTTCCAAATCTAACTTCATATAACTTAGTTACGTTCACACGTTCAAATTATGTTCGAACACGTTCAAAAATTGTGTATGTAAATTGTATTCCGCGTGTTTCCAGCCCATTGAATTTCAAATCGTAGTTTTAGTCAATACAAAAAAAATCACGAAAATTGTCTATTCTTAAACAATTTACATTGTATGGTGTAAACACTTGGATTATGGATAGAGAAACCAGTGAACTGTCGGATTACGTAAGCCGCACTACCAGCCTATTCCCTAAATAAAACGCGAAGAACATTCCGATGTCATTAATTATATTTTACAGGCTACAGGCTGAAGAAAGCATTAATGACCGCTAGCTGAAAGCTGCAGGCTGCAAGTATATACACCGCATAACTTACCTACCTAAATCTATCTAAATAATAATCCCTCTACTCAAATTGTATACAACTATTCTTCTTCTTCTTAAAGTTCCTTTCCAACTAGTGAAGATTGTCGATCAGCGTGGTACAGTACTTTCTGTATCTAGACAAACATACAACATACAACCATGCTGAATTATAAGTTGCAAGTTTATTTTCAAATATAAATAAGCACAGAGATATCGGTTACAGTATGCATACCTTATCAAAATTTTATGTAAGCTTGCCGACTGAAAATGCTCATGAAACAAAATTTCTTTTATTCATCAGATTTGCTTATATTTTTACTGTTTCAGTAATCTGTACGAAGTATAGAAACAATATTCAATAATCTTTAAATGTGAGAGATATCATGAAAAATGTTTAGATATATCAAGTGAGCCTCGAGAAACATTACGACTGTTCCGTACGGGCTCAATAAATTTACCAGATGTATTGCAAACAGGAACACGGTAATGTTTGAATATAACTAACTACCTAGACGACCTCCGGCAAGAATAAACATTAATAACATATTAACATAACGTAAACCTGACAGTAGATTATACTTTTACAATTGTAATCTAATAGGTGACCTCTTGTAATGATAATTCCTTCAGCTAATGCTGTGGGAACACTTCACTTCACGTCACTATGAAATATCTCTATCCTCTTTCTTTATCTGAGTTTATTGTCAGCTGTCTTTAACATGTTTATTTAAGTTACTATATACATTTCAGCCTCTATTACAACTTACGTATTAATCATAACTGTAAGCACTATATTTATTATGATTCTATAACGTACTAGCTGCTCCCAAGGTGGATTTTCTAGCCGCAACATTAAATTCCCTTTCAAATCTCTATCTATATATATATAACGAGAATAGGTTTGATCGCTAATCACGTGAACACCAGTGAACGTATCAACACGGGAACCATCCGACGGGGAATGATCTGTATATGGATACAGGCTATTTATTTATTTGAATTTCACAGATCCTTCATAATTTTTTTTCTAATTAATTATATTTATAAACATTTTCATTTCGTATTATTTATGAGGTTGTTATAGTAACGGTCACTACAGAAAGTATCTCGCTCTCAAGGAATATTTTCGACAAATTTCAAATTCAATATATAAGAAAGTATTATATATATAAGTAACAATATACGTTATGTAGCAGCAAGATAGTACTACTATTACTTTTTTTATTCTCTGTTCAAGCTCATGATAAACTGAGTGAGTAAATGCCCTTTTCAAATAAAATCATTAGACATTATTTTATAATAAATTGAGAGCGATGTCAACATTATACTAAACGATAAATGTATTTAGATCGATAGTTGCGCGCGCGCGCTACAGCCGTACGTACGTACGAACGAACGAATGATCTACACGGGAGACATGCCACCGTAATGGTGTAATTGAAGCATTTAGGTCGAGCGAATTATAGAGTTGACGCGTGAACGTTTCAGTACTCCCGCAGTGTTGCCGTAAATCATTGGGGCTCGGAGCGGTTTATGGACGCTTGTTTTCACTCTAATGAGCCAAATTAAAACCCACATTAGTTTCATTGGGTCGTTCCATACGCTCCACGCGCTCCATACGCTCCACGCGGCGCTGTGCGGGAGCGCGCTACTGCTACGTTATAACATCATATGTTACTATCATATTCAATACTTTGATCTTTGTTCCGTATAGCATAGATAAATAGATCTAACATTATATAGATCTTAAGCTTTAAATCTTTTCTTGTAATTTGACGAAGCATCAAGACAAGGGATGTAAATGATACACAGCTCTAGTTAGGATGATCTCCACAGCACCGCGTTGTGTTCATCGCCTTGAGACATAAAATGATATCTTGTTACCCCAGTAATTTCACTAGCTACAGCACCCTTCGGATCGAAACTTGATATTGTATGACGGGAGGAATAGGTTCTGCGGTGTTATCTATCAAGACCAAGGTGTTATCTCTGGAGCCACGACGCCTGGAGACATGAAATTTAGTGGGAATATACCTTTTGCGGAGTACACGTAAACTATGAATGTGTTTTACACAATTCCTTCCCCAAATTGAGTTGTTGGAGTGTAACGAGGACCAAAGCGGGCAGGGACAGCTAGTATTTATGTATTATAAGGTTGTCAAATATCTCCCTTCCGCTTTTTTGCTCTTTATTCAATGCTTTATAAAAAGTGTTACAGTGATCGGATTTAGTTCAAATATGCGCCGTTTTGTTCGATAATCTGTTTCCATCTAGACGGCAACTTCATAATACCTCCCTCGTAGAAGCCCCCCTCCTTATTTGCGAAGAACTCGGACAGCCACTTTTCACAAGCCTCTTTTGAGTTCAACCTTACACCACCAAGGGCGTTCACCATGGACAGGAACAGGTGGTAATCACTTGGCGCTATGTCCGGGCTATATGGTGGATGCGATAAAACCTCCCATCCGAGCTCCCGTAGCTTCTGACGAGTCATCAACGAAGTGTGTGGTCTGGCGTTGTCCTGGTGGAACACTACACCCTTCCTGTTGGCCAATTCTGGACGCTTCTGGTCGATCGCCTGCTTCAAGCGGTCCAGTTGTTCGCAGTAGATGGTAGAATTAAGCGTCTGGCCATATGGGAGCAGCTCATAGTGGATGATTCCCTTCCAATCCCACCAAACACACAGCAAAACCTTCCTGGCCGTCAATCCCGGCTTGATCTCTGTTTGGGACGATTCACCGGCCTTCGACCACGACCGTTTTCGCTTGATATTGTCGTATGTGATCCATTTTTCGTCGCCAGTCACCATCCGCTTCAAGAATGGGTCGAGTTCGTTCCGTTTCAGCAGCATATCGCAGGCGTTGATTCGGTCCAGAAGGTTTTTTTGCGTCAAATCATGCGGCACCCAAACATCAAGCTTTTTTTTGTATCCAGCCTTCTGCGGATGGTTTAAAATGGTTTGGTGACTAACTCCCATCTCCTGGGCGATGTCACGAGATGCCACATGCCGGTCTAACTCGATGTAGTCCATGATTTGATCGGTATTTGTCGTCACAGGTCTTCCGCCGGCTAGCTTATCCATGGTGTCGTTTTCACCTGTTCTGAATCGTCGAAACCATTCCTCCGCGGTTCGAAGTGATAGAGTACCATCCCCCAAAACACCATTAATCTCACGGAACGTTTCTCTAGCGGATTTGCCTTTAACGAAGGAAAACTTTAAAATAGCTCGAATTTCGGCGTTAGTGAACTCCATGTTTACACGTCTATAACTGTTGAACGCAATATCCAAACTAATTATGCATAGCGTCGTTTTGTAGGTTATGTCAAGACCTTTCAAATTATGTATAGTATTGCCAGATACGAGCTCTGTAGCACTTTGTACATAGCCGCGAAATTCAAAATACAAAAAGGCGGAAGGGAGATATTTGACAACCTATTATAATCCAAGTAAGTCAGATTCGGAACATCACAAGGTATAATGTATGGATGTATAATACGCTTTAGTTAATCAAAACCTAACCAATGCCTTAAGTGTCACGAGTTCTATTCTTTCACCATACAAAATGAGAAGTATTTCTTTTTCAAGTGATGGTTAGTGACGATTCGCCGTTGCCCCATTCGCCCTTGAACTCGACTTTCACGTTCGCGAATGATTGATCGGTGTTTGGTTCGGTGCGAGCGAGCGGTTAGTTCTCGATATAAACTAGTCCCGTCTCCGCGCGCGCGGCTTTCACCGAAAACTCATTACACGAGCACGCGTCACGTAGGGCCCATAACCGGTTTTATTAGGTTTCACGCTAGGGTTGGCACATTACGCGAACTAAAACAACAAAAGTCCATAACTATTTAAATAATGTAATGGTGGTAGGACTCATTTGCCGGAGATAATCTAGGTACCACCGCGGCTCTTATTGCAGCCGTCAAACAGTAATGACCAAACATTATTATGATCCTATTTAAACTAGTAAATTTATTGGGGTAATGAGACATCATCTAATATCTCCAGGCCATGAACAAAATTTGGTGTTGTATACATCATCTTAACTAGCGCCACGTTGTTACAGAAAAGTATTTAGCTCATCGTTACGTGAACTTTTCGCTGGTCTCGTCGCAGAGAGAGAGAGAGATACAAAAATATTGACCATTTAATCTTTCTCAATTTTTCTTTTGCTGTGGGAGATTTGTACAATTAGGAAATTGTTTTTAATTAATTAAATTTCTTATAACACTCGTAAGAATTTCTTCGACAGTCTATCTAAAAGATGTCCACGGAATCTTCTATATATACATAGGAAATACCTCCAGAGATTCATTGATTCATCAGGAGATCTCCGAAACTATTAGACGTGAAGACCCAAAATTTGGTAAAGATATTGCTTTTGCCGTTTAGAGGTCAACTAAGAACATATTTTAAAAAACTCCTTTCCGAAAGGAAGTTGCAAGGATATTACCCAGTATATACGTCGAAGTTTGTAAGCATTCTTCATGTATATGTAATATGTAAAATAATGTGAACATGGGACGGTGATGCGGTAGACGCAGTGGGTGCTTGTGGTGGCCGGGTGCGCGACAGCCCTGGTCGCGGGCCACGGCGCCGCAGTGCGCATCCCGGCCGGCCCTTTGTCCACCGCCCACCGACTTTCTACAAGGGGCCTGCACACTGTACGTATATGGCTCGCTAAAAGAATTAGCGGCGCGCGTACCGCAGCTGATTGAGGATGCTTTACAGCCGGTTATTGCGTTAGAGAGCCTTTGACTGCAGCTATCGGCCGTTAGTCAAATTATAACGAAATTATTAGTGATGCAATAGCCATTATAACAATTACTGCACAACGAGCAATTAATGAAGTAAAATACTCTAAAATTGTATTCATTAGTTGATTTTATACGTGCTTGTCTAAAATACATTGATGTCTAAGTCCAGTTTAAGTCATCTGGGGGACATAGGACACGATGATGTTTAAAAAAATTACAATAACCTTCGATTTTTCTTTCTACTGTCTCTTTGCTTTTGAAAATAAGTTATAAGACTTCTAAGGTTAAACCACATAGTGCTCGTCAAGATAAGAAGTTGTCAAATCATATCACAGAATTCAGGAATGTTTCCACAACATATGATTTGCGGCTGCAAAGCTACCTAGACCTAGTACGTATCTTGACGGACAACAGCAATAGTACACGTGAAAAATTCTTGTAATATTTAAACATTAGGTTAAAGGTATAACGCGGTTAAATGCATCGGTAGGTATCGGATAATCCATGTGAGAGATAGTTATCAATAAAAATTATACTTGACAAAGTTTCTGCTACTAATAAACGTAATAATCCGTTGACGTAGCGAGAAAACGTTCCCCAGATTCAACGGTTTAGTCACTAAAGTTTCATCTCCAGGGAATGCCCGAGGAATATCACGGCGAAGTAATTTGAAATAGACACGGCCGAGAATCGAACCCAACTAACTCTATTATCACAAGTTAGTCTAATATAATACAATCGTGTAAGGACATTAATTTTCAATTTCATATATTAAAGGACTTCATATACGTTTAACGTTCTACTAAGATTCAGTATGCATCCACTAGTCAAATTTAAAAGTAATCGTTAGTAAGTTTTTACTATTATAATAAAAAAAGTTATTTCATTTAACAATAGGTTCTTATTGTGTAAATGACAACTTTTATAGCGGCGCCCCCATATACTTGGGTTTTCTCTCGGAATGCAAGATATCAAAAGCGTCATTACCACAGTAATTTCACTAATAACAGCGCCATTTAAACAGTAACATATTACTTACGAACGATCAAGTCAATCAAGTAAGAGAGTCAGTGCAAGAACTAACACACCAAGAATCAGTTGTAAAGGAGCTCGGCGTTCGCGTTCATATTAAACCAACATCCGTATCCACTCGCATTACTTTGCGACACCTTCAGGAATGAATGAAGTGAGGAGAGCATAAAAAGCAAAATGTTTTCTCCACCGGCACATAAATCTGTATTCCAGGGTGCCGTAGAAAGCAAAAGTACTAGGCTCGCATAAAGCGGCGGAGCTCAGAGGCTTTGGAGCTGTGCGTGTCGAGTAGGGTCACCAGCTCGACTCATGCTTTAAGGAAACTTAAGAGAGTCTCATAAAGGAGGAAACTTTAATAGGATACATTTCTAGTTCACTCAAATAACACGAACTAAATATGTACGTTGTTAGTATTCTTGGTGAGAAAGAGGAGGACGAAAAACCAAATTAATCAATATAAGAAGTACGTACTCCAATAGTCAAATATAATATTTGTTATGTTAGTAATTTTGTTAATAATAGAGTTGATCAAATTGTAACAAACGCGTTTGGGTGAATAACAAAACTCAACAGCTAGATATTTATATAACCTAAGGAATTCATCTGGTAGTAGGACACTGTTATTGGAGACCATCTAAGTACCACCGCAGCTTATTTTTTAGTTCTCGTAACATTACTGCGTTTCGATTTGAGGAGCGCTAAAACTAGTATAGTAACTGAGGGTAATGAAATTGAACATCTCAGATCTTGAGGTGACGAACACAACGCGCCCAGTGTTTATAATCCTAACTGGCACCGCGTTGTTACGGGTGGGCGGTAACACTCACTATGAGCGGAACATTCTGCTCATCACGTCGCTTATAAATAATGTGAATAAGTTATTCTCATATTGTCCTGAAAGGGCAAGACGTGTGGTGGCAGTGACGTTGAGTGTAGACGGCAGGGGGCGGATCGATACCCTGGCCGCATTGTTGCCCGCCCCTGGCCCCGCCGCGCAGCCCCTCTGCAACCGAAACTCGCCCCGTTTGATCCCGCCACGAAGGATCAATTTTTGTTGTAAATAATTGGAATCCGATATGATTTCTCCTTTTGGTACAACGAACAATTGACCGCTGAGTGAGGCATCAAACATTCCAATCATTGTCGTTACTCCAATAACCTCTAACGATCTCTCAATACTTGACTCTTTAGTAATCTTATGAAAATGCAGCTCTTTGCTAACGTTTTTTGTCAACACTTTATTTTTTATTATTACGTATAGTATTAGAACCTAATACTAAATTCCTCTAGAAAGATAGGCATTTAAAAAAAGAAACTATATCTGCCTATTTTTATACATTTTTATATCCGACAACATTGACAGTTTTCATTCTTACGAACATCTTACAATCAGTCAATGTGTATACGCATCATGCTTAGGTAAGCTAGCTGACTTTATAGCAGAAACTGTTATGACCTGCTACACGTAATTAAAGATTTCAAATCATCATAATCTTTATTCATTAGAAGCTTTTGCTGACAATCTTTCTAAGCCATAAAACGATGGCAACAATAAATTACCACTAAATAATGGCTATGTAAATACAGACAACTATAAAAACGATCATCGAACCCATTATAGCGTAATACATCGGATTACGATAACCAGCTGAAGCAGCACATTTAGCTTGGTTATAAAAAGCGTCGCGTCGCCGTGGACACGCCGCCCCCCGCCGCCCGCAGTGGGCATAACATTCATTAGGTTTATGTAATAAGAAACAACTTTGCCCACTCACATACAAAGCGTTTCAACACAAACAAACACACGCCACATTGCAATAAAACCTCCATTAATGATATCAATAATTTAATTACTACAACTCCAATTAGGTTTCGAAGACGTCAACACATATAACTAACAGTTCTAACGGAAACTGAAAATCAAACCTGAATTCTATTATTTTATTAGTCTTAGTTTCCGGATGCCGTCTTTTTAGAAATCCATACATGATTCTGTACATGAAATTTTAGAATAGCATGAAAATGTGTTCCGGTATAAAAACACTACGTAGTGTAGTGTTCATCATATTTAGTAGCTACATTGTTTTGGACAGATTTCTTCTTCATAGTGAATCCCGCCTTGTGTCAGTGTCTGCTTTCACTATATTTTGGTTACAGTTTTCTTTAGGATCACAGCATTTCCTATCGTTTGGATATTATTGTTCGTATTGATATTTTTGCACTTTAATTTGGATTTTGGTCAGTTGTACCGGTTACTATTAGCTAAACGATCTCCTCGTCTCGTCGCACCTAATAAGAAAATGCAAATCTAAGATAGCTGATTCGAAATAAAGGAAAAGCACTCAAAGTAGGTACTGCGGATGCCGAGTCAAATAGGATTGTAAAAATTCATTACACTCGTATATACCCCACGGAAACTTGTGTATTGTAATGTTTTATAGACAAGTTGTATTGAATTCAATTTACTAACAATGATTAATATAAAAGCAATTAAAAGATAGTTTCGTTAATGTTGAAACATATTAATTTAATTAGTAGTACTAAACACGTAATAAATTAAAGTGTCAATTGCTCGCACATTTTCATAAACATATCGCGATGGTTTATCGCAACAGATGATACGAGCCTCTAATAACGCTTCGACGGGGTGAGGAGAAATATGCACAGGGTAAGGGGTGGGGGGCAGGTGACACCGCAATCAGCTGCCCCGAGCAATCAATGGACATTCCCAAACAACAGCTGTTCCGCTGTCCGCAGAAGAAATGTTACAAAACACGGCATTGTTCGCAGGGCAGCTTGTTATGCTCAGCCAAGTCAAAACATTTTATTCAAACGAATAAAAAGCTCGCGGCGACGTCCGCGACCGCGGCAGCGGCAGCGGCGGCGGCGGCGGCGGTACTTATTATTCAATATACAAGTTTATAACATTTTTCTGTTAAGGAACAGCACGAACACTGCGACACGTTACAAGAACAACCTTAGTGGATATGTGACATCTATCAATCCGATGATCTCCATTCTTTGTTTCTAAGTCACATCTTTAGGAACGTTCTGACTATTCAATAATATTTTCCGATTATCGTTATTACAAACAAAACTTATAACTTAATACTATCATCATCATCAACTGACTTACGTCCACAGCTGGACATAGGCCTCTTTCAAAGATCTCCACATCGATCGATCACGCGTTGCTCACATCCAGTGAGTTCCCCCTGCGAATCTCGCCAGATCGTCGGTCCACCTTGTTCGAGGCCTCCCAGCACTACGTCTAACGGTATGCGGGCGCCACTCGAGGACTTTACTGCCCCTCGGCCGTCGGTCCTTCGAGCAATGTGCCTTGCCCTACCCTGCCCACTGCCACTTAAATCTAGCAATCTTTTGGAATATGTCGGTGACCTTAGTTTTTCTGCGGATCTCTTCATTTCTAATTCGATCGCGCAGAGAAACTTCAAGCATAGCCCTATCCATTGCCCTTTGAGTGACTTTGAGCCTTTTATAGGGCCGAAAGTAAGGGGCCACGTGCATCCCCTCAAATGAAACTCTACTTAATACAAAGCAAATAATAATTATAGAAAAGCCAAGATCACAGAATCGCCGGCGCGCTGTCCAGTTCCAATAGCTTCTCTTCTAGTAGCAGTTATTTTTGATGTTCCAAGAAAATTCTATAGCGCGATAAAATTTAACGATAGCAATAAATAAACGCCTTAAAGTCACTGTTAGTTTTATAACAGAGTTCCACGTGTCCCAGCTAACGTTAATTAGCATCAATATAGGCGTTGAATAGATGAACGCGATACGAGGAGATTCAGGAAGCTGTAAATCAGCGTATTTAAACCGACGCCGAGACGTTCGGTAAATCACCGTACACTCGTTACTAGTAATATCGTTGCTATTGCGCTTTATTATCGAGAAGCTGATTATCATTTAACAACAGGTGAGACGACAGACGAGTTTGTCGGAGAACGTCTAGGTAGGTACCACCGTAGCGACTATTGCATCCGACGAACATTACTGTGTTCCAGATTAAAAGGCGCTGTACTTAGTGAAATTATTGGAGAAACGAGTCTTAATATCTCTGTCGCAAGACGACGAGCATAATGTGGTGTAGTGTATATTATACTAATTAGCGCCACGTTGTTATGAGCAGGCGCATTGCTTACCATCTGGTGAACGTCTCTCCAGCCTCGTCGCTTCGTAAATAGAAGACCATTGACTGGCAACCTCACCTCCAGTATGTTGATACGAGACGTGATTAGAGCTCGTCGCACGGCGGATGCGTTTATACTTTGAGTTGGCATTGGCCATTGGCCATTAGCCTGCCCACACGCGCACCGCTCCCATACCGAGCAGGCCCACTAACGAGCTAACGGGTCTCCAGTCGCCGGCACCCTTTGCCGTTAGGACCATTGGGCCATTAATAAATAGAGATTTGCATGGGTATTTATGGCAATGGATGTGGATATCTCATGTACTGTCGTTAAACGAGTATATATTGTAAAGGTAACCATTTCTCTGAACACTAAAGAAATTGATTTTATATTAGGTTTTAAAGTTATACAAACAGTTTTGTTAAACCTCGATCAACATATACTGATACAAACAATATATTATAATTAACAATAAACGCAATCAAGTATTATTATTAAAAATTTATAATCATTTTGTATACATAAATGTATTTTTTTTAATACAATGACGAGACAAGCGGGACGTTCTCTGATGGTAAGTAATACATACATACATACATATAATATATATCACGCCTCGTTCCCAGTGGGGTAGGCAGAGACCACCTCTCTCCACCTGCTACGATCCTGGCATACCTCTCTCGCTTCCTCCACTTTCATAAGCGTCTTCATGCACGCTCGTCTGTTGCGTGTGCTTTTGATCCGGCCTTTCTTTAGGACATCTCCGATTTGATCGGAATATGTCCGCCTAGGTCGACCTGCACCTATTTTTCCAATCATTCTTACCTTGTATATTTCTTTCGTTAATCTTCTTTCATCCATTCTTTCGACATGGCCGAACCATCTAAGCATCCCTTTCTCTATCCTTGTCACTACATCTTCAACCACGCCGCACCGCTTCCTTATCACACTGTTCCTCACTTTGTCCATCCGTTAATCCGTAAGTAATACGCCCGCCCATAACAACGTTGTACTAGTTAAGATGTTACACACTACACTACAATGCGCTCGCGCCTTAAGACTATCGTGTTGAGTAATTTTACTTTAGTAATTTCATTAGCTACAGCGCCCTTTATACCGGATAAGTATTGTTTGGCAGAGGAAATAGGAGCTGCGGTGGTATCTACGTAGCCGCTCCCCAGCAACCGAGACCTCCCAGCAACAATATATTGTTACAAAGGAAACATTGAGACTCGTTATTTTAATCAGTCGGTCACCACTGCAGTATCTATATCTGCCGTCGAACGGCAGTGTGCAAACATTAACGTGTTCCGGTTCGAAGAGCGCTGTAGCTAGAGTAATTAATGGGGGTTGTTATGAGCGTCCGTATGACTTGCCATCACGTGATCGTTTCGCTCGTCTCTCCCTTCCGTCGTATATTTTGGTTTAATTTCAAACGGTGGGGTACAATCGTAGATATGAATACACTGGAAATGCTTAAGTCTGAATAATTTATGCTTAAGTTATCAATGTTTTACTTAATTAATATTATTATAAATTACACATATAAAAAATATACAAACATACATATTGGTGGTAGGTCTCTGTTTCGGAAGTCCGTCTAGATAGGTACCATTGTCGCTCTAATTCCTCCCGCCAAATAATAGTATGCAAATATTAATTTTTTCCGGTTTAAAGTACGTCGTACCTAGTGAAATTACTGAGATTTATGTCTTAATGGGGACACAGTGATGCAGTACGTTTTTACGGGCAGGTTTATCACTTACTATCAGGTGAATAGCACACTCGCATCGTTCAGTTGAATAACACAAAAACAATTTTCTAATGAAGCTTTTAATTATGCTTTTACGAAGCTTTTTAACGACTGTGTAAATCAATGAATAGATATTAATTTAAAAATAAATACAATAGTCCGCCATATTGAATTAATCCGTGCTACATAATAACGGAAGTACATTTCCGTTCTTGTTTATGTATGATAATACAATAGTAATACTGATGGTAATTCCCCGTTGCCACAGACCGTCTAGGTAGGTACCACCGCAGCGTCTATCTCTGCCGCAAAACAACACTGTACAAACATTACTCTGTTCCGGTTTTAAGGGCGCTGTAGCTGTAATTACTGCGGTAACGAGATTCAACATCTTACGACTCAAGTGACGAGTGAAATACGATGCAGTAAATATCATTCTGACTAGCGCCGCGTTGTAGACGGGCGTATCACTTACCATCAGGTGAACGTCTCGCTCGCCTCGTCGGTTAATGAAATAAAAAAAATGTGTTAATAATCAGTTTCAAAGTAATGTTAACAAAACCCGTTCATCCTTTATTCAGCAATCACTTGTGCGTTAGAAAAAGTATGATAAAGTAGAACGTAATGGTGTCGATGCGTGAACTAACGCAACGCTCCTACTTACTTACTTACTTGCACTGCTGCAGTAAGAAAGGAAATATGACTAAGAATCTGTTCATGTATAACGTTTGGCGATATTAATATTTCATATTTAACATTTATTACGCAAAAAGTACATTATAATATACGCAGCCATAAAATTTAACATTCAAGTACATGAGGATGGGTTTATGGATGCCGGTTACTAGATCTCGTTCGTACTAACATTTATATGTGATATTTTCATAATTCAAATTTGATTTACAAAAGCTTTAGACAGGTGATTTAATTTTTTTTAATTTCATTCAGATAACGCCAAACCGATGTATGCTGGATGTCGACCGCGGCAACACAGATTGGAGTGGAGATCTTACGAAGACATATGCCTAGTGAGTCATAATGATGATGATAGCCTTATCCTCAATTTCCTAGTGTGCTCAGTGGCAATGAGCTTGCAGATGTTGAATCGCCATCGTTCAAATTAATCTATCTTTTATGTTGACAGCCGGGATACGGCGATGCTGTGGTAGAAACAAAATTACTTATATTATATATGAGTGTAGTTCTCAACAGCCAAATTACGTCTACAACTTACGACTAGTGAGCTACTATGTGTGTGGTAGCTAGACAAAAGGGTTCGAAGAACTTTAGCATTAAAGAGAATTCAAAACGTGTGATGATAGAATCAAGCTAGGAACTTTCGTGTTACTAAGGGTCAGCGCTGCGATACGAAGGCTGTTATTAATTAGAATATAGATCGTTGAAAAAATATATACAAGGGCGGTATTATAGGGTGGAAGCGGTGCGGTGCACGCAGATATAGAGCTCGGCAATGCGGCACGGCGCGGCACGGCTCGGCTCGGCACGGAGCGGGGCGCAGCGCCGGACGGGCGACGTCGCGATCACTGACCTGCCGCAACCGGCCACTATTCGCCAAACGCGTCATCCGTACGGCACCTATGAGATAAGCGGCTAGAGCTGAGCAGCGGGAACACGCGCCGCACGACCATCGACTGGTTATTAAGTCGTAAACATCACGAGAACAGGCACACAAAAAGTTGATTGTGTAAAACAACACGCGAAATATATATACATACATATACGTGTATATATACATATACACATGTATATGTATATCGCGAGTCGTGAGCGAGCGCGGCGCCGGCTCCGCGCCGTTCTTACATAAACCCGCCGCCTTGTCATTACGATACATTTAAATATACTTTGTTATTGAGATATCGTTTAAAGCGATACTCGTACCGGATTATTTATTATTATTCAATTAAGCGCCGAGACGAGCGGGACGTTCACCTGATGTTAAGTGACACGCCTGCCCGTAACAAAGTGGCTAGCACCAGGATGATATCTACTACACCACATGGCGCTTGACGTCTGAGACGTATAACGTTCACTCTCGTCACCTCAGTGCCCTTAAAGCTAGAAAGCAATAATATTTGCACACTACTGTTTAGAATCTGGAATAGGCACTGATCACCATCAGTAACTCACATCCATTTCGTTAAAAAACGACTGCTCGTGTAACGCAGGTCTGTTTATGTTTACATATTTACATCAACTACACCCTTACAATGTTGACAACGTACAAAGGATGCTTCTTACTTAGTGTTAGTTCATGAGAAATTATAGGAGTTAGTAACCATTTTCAGAAATCTATTTCCATTCTTGGATAAACATGTAATGATATATTAATATTCCCACTGCAGTAACTAGGGATATTTTCTGACAAGAGTCAAGACCAACACCGAACCCGCTCGAAAGTGTGGGTAGTTAGCATTTATAATAAGCATATAAATAACTGATGATGATGATATGACAAATCATGGGAGCATAACAAAACAAAATTAGTTAAAAGCTTTTCATGAGCCATTGAACAATTCAGTTAACAGAAGTCTAATGTGTACTAACCGGTACCGTTTTTTATTTTCTTTTACGTGGGGGCAAATATCTTGACGTAGATGCATCCGCGGGGGCAAAGACAAGTTATGTCGGATTTGAACCGACTAAAACCCGCATGATGTTTCACCTTCGTCGCTTTACGGCGGAGCCGCGGGAAAGCTTTCGCACATTTCCGCGACTTGCCAGCGCCGGCTGCAACGCGCAGGTCCACCTCGGAGGGACAGACCCTTTTTGTTTCTACCTCCGTAAAGGCCTCTTATTGTCGCCTGGGCAACGGATTCCTCCAAATCCGTAACCCACAGACCACGGGAGCTAAGAGAGAAAACACTTCCGATTCCTTACGGCGGATTTAGTCTTTTGCTCCGCTGCCAACCGTTACGAGGCCACTGAGGAGAGGGAGAGCAGCGAAACGCAGAACAATTCAATTAACAAAAATCTAGTGTTACTAACAATTTTACCTAGGTTATTAATGATATCTTATCATCAGCCCATAGACGTTCGCTGCTAGACATAGGACCCCCCCAAAGATCACCACATCGATTGGTTTTGCGCTGCACGCATACAGTGGCTTCCCACGACCTTGCAGTCAGCATAGCCTTTGGTACCGCCAGGCTTCAGACGCCGTCGTTTGTAGTGCTTCTCATGGTGAGATTTGGGCCATTTCCCACCACGCTGGCTCAATGCAGGTTGGTGGGTGACAGAGCCTCGTTTGTTGAATAGAAGGCTGCATCACGAGCAGGTAATATGGTTTGGTGGGTTCCGTACACCCCTCGTGTTAAATACATATAAAATCAATGCTGAAAACGTTGAATAAATGCTCTTGCATGTTTTAGAATTTAGTTAATGTTAATGCTGCGGTGTAAAGAATATAAAATGGGGGAGTTTATAGGTCGCTAGAAATGTTCCTGCGGAACGGCAACGCGACGTGCGAGCTGATCGCGCCCGCGTGCTTATCTCACGTGTAATATGATTTTAATGGGCGGTCGCGAGGAAAGTTGCGTAGCGGCGTGAGCGTGGCGCGCCGCCCGCCCGCTCCTTACCTGGTGACTAATGACACATCCATTTGTACGCGCTCCGCGGTTACGCGCCACGGCGGACTGCCGGCTGCGGATTAATCAGGATCCCGGCCGTCTACCGGCGGGCGCGTGCGTGTGCGTGTGCGTACACTGCGCATGTAGTAGTGTTCGTGTTTAAATAGGCCAACTTTTTGTTATGAGCTTTTGTACACAACAAACTTTTACCAGCCGCATTACCGCATTATCTATATATATAAGAACTTTCCATCTATGTCGAGGTACATCACGATATCCACTATGGAACCATAAGGCACAGACACTTGAAATTTCGAAGAATATTTTTTTTGTCGAGTGTAAGTCAGCTAAAAACGGATTCTAAAAAATCCTTCCTCAAAGGAAGTTATGGAGGTAGTACGGTTAGCAAAGCAGGCGGAGAACAGCTAGTCTGATATAGTTTTACTAGAGAGTATATCTATGAGTGCAGCTTACCAAGAGTCCGCCTAATTCAGCTGACATTGTATTTTAATAAATGTAGACCAACGATTGACTAAGATCCCACCTGATGATAAGCAGCGATGTAATCGTTTTTATATTCAAGAAAGTGACAGTATGAGCGGGACGTTCACCTGATTGTAAGTTATATGCCTGCCTAGAACTACCTACATAGTTAAACTATAATATATTTAAGCTTTACGTCTACAACATGCTTTAGTCATGTTTAAACTTTGTAGTGTTCCTGTTCCAAAGGAACTGTTGTTCCTAAAATAAGTGCAGTAACGAAATTTTAAAATAGTTTAAAGCAATGTGCTTCTGATTTAACTTAGGCCTCATTGCTTGCATAGATTACCATCGCTTAAAAATGATCATTGTTTTAGACACATAAAAAAAGTAATTAAAGCTCATGTGGTCGACGAAACTATATAGAACAATTTGGTCATAAAATAAAAAAGTCAAGTTTGATATAATAAGTAAACCTATATTAAGTTTGATGAAGAATGAATTATAATTTACCGAATTTAGTTTCTTGATACTCACATCGCACACAGTGCAGTATAATTTCCTTTGATCTCAAACTACTGAAATTGTTAGTCATCTTAAATTATACTATGATTATGAACTGTAAAAATATCAACACAAAAAATTGAAACCAGTATTCAATAGATTCTAAGACTCAAAGACGTTTTAATGGAACATTATATGATAGAGGAAATAAGAGGTAACGTTACAATGCATGGAGTGCGGCAGCGGCTGTGTATCTGTTAACACGACACCGATTTCCTGCAGTCGTCGCGTTACCGATTCGCATAATTAAATGGTATTATGCATACGGTCCGGGTCCGGGTCCGGGCCTGCGGGCCGGCAGGTTGCATCAAAAAACTACAAGGAGAAACATTTACTCCAACACGCCGCAGTGGCGTGTTTATTGATCACACAGTGCAGTTATATATGTCACGTAACAGACGATAAGACTTTCGAGTGGAGGTCGCGTACGGCACGTAGGCATGTAGGGCGCCCACCCTCCACCGGTAGACCGACGACCTTACAAGAGCGGCCGGAAGTGGGTGGATGCGAAAACCTGAGTATCGCATTACGTGAAAAAAATATCTATATAGATGACGATGAAGAGACGGTAAATAGTGTCCGATTGAAATAACATTAAATGCTTTAAAAGCTATCTGTATAGTTGTCATCAAAAGAACAAAGCTCGAAAGTCGGAAAGTAGCCGCGCTGACATTCCAATCCCGACGCGTTTCCTCACGCAGCCGCAAAAAAGGAAAACTGCTCCCGACGGGTATTAATGCTTGAGAACTTCCAAATTAATCCCCTCGAGGTGGACGCCGGGCCGGAGGGAAAGGAGGGAGAGGGCACGAGCAGCCCGCTGCCGCGTTCGCGGAAACATAGGCGTATTTCGCGGAAACCGAAGCACTCCGAGCGCGCCCGAGGTGCGAGAAAAGCGAAACCTCCCCTGGCTTTTCCGTGAGCGGCGCGGGGGCGCGCCGGGGTCTTTGTCCCCTCGACCCAGTTAATGACCGCCCCCGCAGACGGCAGCAGCCCCGTTCCGATATAAATAAGCCTACTACACTTGACCTCCAAAGTTTTTATTGGAAAGCACGTGCTTGGTATCGAGACCGTGTGTTGTAAACAATGCCGCCGCGCCGCCGCGCCTCCGCACTCGCCGTGTTACGTACGCGCACTTTGTATCGCTTTACGATCTCTCTACGCGAATCGATACATACCAACTACACACTAACTATTGCCACGATTGCATCTATATACAAAAGAATTTATTTATAACTAAATATCTAATAATCGTATATTGCACATTAAAAAATGTAAAATAAACTACTCGTTTATCTAACAATATACGACGCGTCTGCCCGTAATGATGTCGCTCCTACTCCTACGATATTTATGCAGCAGCAGTCATATAAACAATATTAAGTCTCACTGACCCAGTAATGTCACTTCTTTAAAACGCTCTTCAAACCGGGTCATAGTAATATTTTCTATTGCTTTACAAGCTGCAGTGCTATCTAACTAGACGGACCCTGATAATAGGAACCTAAGCGGAGGAGCGGATTATATAACAAATGATACATAACACATAATAAATTAAGAAAACTAAATACATTTCAAACGATTTATAAGATTCATTTACCTCATGCACCATAATCCTGCTGTTGGTAACAAAACTTTAATCTGACTGAGACGATATTTAAATACAATCATATGTATGTGTTACATATTTATAATATTTGAAAATTTCATAATTAATTTGAATGGAATGGGTGAAGGGACGGAAGGTCAGCGCGGCTGATGGGGACGCAGTGGGTGCAACAGGTCGCGTGGCCACGCCGCCCACGCGCCCAACGCGGCGCCCTAAATTAATTTGCTTTTCATTCATTGTTTCGTTATTGCGCGTATTGATGACCCCTTTGATCACTTATCTGCCCTTTGTGCACTCGATTTTCGAGGCCTCTATTTGCAACTATCCCGCAGCCGGCCGATTCATATTTAAATACGTATTGTAAGCTGTGATAAAGCTTTGTAATCAAACCTTTCAGAAACAAAACGAACAAAGCTTTTTAATTTTACCACAATAATAATTAGTATCAGTATGTAATACTGAGTATAGTTGATTATTACTACTACACGACTAACATAGGGAAAACATTACAGTCCTTTAAAACTAATTTTCTTAGTCCTTTGTAATAATAAATATAGTTATAAATGTAAAGTATCCTCCGTCTTTTACTCAGAAGCTTTACTGCATATGACAAAAGCTTAACAGACGCGTCAATAATCAATACAGAGAGAATAATGGGTACTATAGAAAACACCTTGAACCCCTTACAGAGGAGTTCAAAGACTAAAAATCTTTTCATATCAGCTCTCGTGTTCAACGATCAAACATGTATTAGATTTCAATGGCAGTTTAAACAACTATACGAGGGAGTCTCGAGACGCCTGTTGATTTTAAAAGTTAACAGAGAGACCAGTTAACATTGATCCATCTTTATTATGTAAACAAATAGATTTTGCAGACCTTTAATATTGGACAATTTGTGCTGTTCCGACGTACGTAAAATTTTGCATCTCGAGCCCTTACATATCGCTTGCACTGCAGGGTAAAGTTGGCAACGAGCTTCGTAAACATCAGCGAACGTTGGAAACTTGGCCGAATGAACTCTATTGGCATAAGTAATACAATAATTTAATGTTGCAACTTATCAATATTTTGACAATATTTCTATTACGCTTTTAGATACTGTAGCTTTTATTAGCCTTCAAGATTTTTAGAGTTCAATAACGAGAACTATTTAGAAACAGCACTGTGATGAAGGATGGAATGTTACCTTGAGAAAGTAAGAAAACATTACAGCAAATAAGGCGTTGGACAAAATATTTTTTTTAGATGAATTCCAATTATATTAGTTGTCAAAGTCAAAGAAATTTGTTAAAGGAAACAAAGGTGTAGTAGATAGAAAACAACTCAAAGGAAATACTATGCACCAGTACTGAGTTTTAAATGTCAAGTGCAAATGACCGAGGAACAACATATTGGTATTATGATGTCACATACATCCCAGCGCATCTCCAACTTGCCTTATCAAGGAACAAGTTTGACGTGTTTTGACAACAAGTATGTTAAGTGGTTAATTAAAAATCGAGTAGTACACTACTCGTCTGTTACACTCCGTACCATCAAAGTAAATCAAATGCGAATAGTACAACGATGAAGTAAAATAGACCGGAACTTCTGAATTTAATACAGTATAATACGAGTAATAATAACAAAGTTTTACTGTAAAGAAAAAAAGATCCTTAAAAAAATTTAAAGTTTAAGTTTGCTAACTTATGCATATATCGTGTTGAATTTTGTACAAGCTATACAAAGTATGGGTGTAAGGGTTCCCGCACAACAATTCACGGGACTCAAGCCAACTTCACCTGCTCATGGTGCACCCTGCTAATCAACAAACGAGGCTCTGGCTCCCATCAACCTGCATTAGGCTAGCGTGGTGGGAAATGGCCCAAACCCCCCTATATGAACCCCTGTAGACGACAAGCCCTAAAGCCCGGCGGTGCCGTAGGCCATTCTGACTGCAGCGCCGGACCGATCGATATGGACGTATTTGGGGGAGACCTATGTTCAGCAGTGTACGTCTGTGGGGTGATTATGATGGTGTAAAGTACAATTTAAATAAGAACTTAAAAACTTGATATTATAACATTGATAAATATATATTGAATATTATAAACATTTGCATGGAAACTGCCGTTTAGAATTTTTGTGTTTCGATGTATCAAATTTAGCGTCACTTTGCCGACGGCACCAAAAAGTTGCATTCATTTAATACATGGCATTGTGTGTTGAACGGGAAAGTTTTGTGGATGCCCTCACACCCGGCCGAGAATGCTCTCTTCACACGAAGTGTCGGAGCAATTTCATAAATACACATTTCGCCCACGCGGACCACCGTTATGGACCATAAATTTGAATATCGTTGGGCTCCTAAGATTTCGAGGAGCGACTTCGGATGTGAAGTGTTTGTTGTGGTAATCGCTGCGTTTCATGACAACTGGTTCGTAAACCGTTCTCTACTTGAAAATGGAAGCGGCTTTATATATTTGTAACTTGCTTTAACTATATTTTTAATAAACAGTATAAAAAGTAAAAACAATTCATAATGAAACTTTATCGTACTAAAGTGTAAAAGGGTACTTTTTACATACATATATATCACACCTCGTTCCCAATGGGGTAGACAGAGATCACCTCTCCCCACTTGCTACGATCCTGGCACACGTCTCTCGCTTCCTCCACTTTCATGAGCGTCTTCTTGCATGCTCGTTGTTTGCAAGTACGCTTGACCCGGCCTTTCGTACTTTTTACTTCTATAAAAATTTACATGTAGATTCTGCTGTGGAAGACCGTCTTATCATCATCATCGTTTGTTAGACTTCGTTGAGGGGAATTGGGCCGTAACCTACCACGCTGGCCCGGTGCGGGTTGGTGGGTTGTCAGAACCTCGTCTGATATTCAGCAGGGTGCACCGCGAGCAAGTGAGGTTAACTTGGGCTTCGTAAGATGTTGGGCGGAACCCCTTACACCCTGTCCCTTAGACCGTCTACTAAATGTTATGCAAACATTACTGCCTTTTCGATTGATGAGCGCTGTAGCTAGTGAATATTGAAGTCAACACTATTTATTTTCTCGAGCATGACGTGATTTTGTGTTTTATTCTAACTTACGTCGTATTCTTGCAATCGGTCTGCTCGTCTCATCGCTTCGTGATTTCAAAAATAAATAAATCAATTAAAAATGATTACTTACAATTCCCTTACAATACCATCAAATGGTTTCTGGTTGTATAGCAGTGATTCGTAACGCAAAAATATCAATTACATTGTCACTACTTGAAAATTGTAAATTTATGTAACAATAAGAGCGCGCGACGGTGGCGATGGTGGCGACGGCGGCGACGGTGGCGACGTCGGAGTCCATTAACATTCCGACTCCTCACCGACGTGGAACAGGATGGGCGAGCGGACGGAGCAACGGATTTTCATTTGGGATTACTCAGGGCCCGGCGACGGCGGGCGGCGCGGCCGATCTTATCGCGGCATCTAATTCGTAAAAATGAAGCTCGGATGACAAGGGTCATTAAAGTTAAGTATTATTTCGTCTCTAATTAAAATAATTTATGAAGCATAAAACGGAAAAAAACTGAATTAAACTTATTTCACAGCGTCTTGCGAGCCGGACCGAAATAGAATTCTGAATAAATTTGTCTGTTACGAAGTAATATATTTGAATGTTTGAAAACAACGAGACTTCGACTATGTTGTAGTACAATATATAATGTATGCTACACGAGATTTTGAAAGTGATAGCCTTTTTGAAAGATGAGGGAGACCTCTACTAAACATAGTGGGTAGTACGAAATATAGTTTAAAGTGTTTTTAATATTGACAGGGTCGCATTGTGATGGTTACACATTAAATAGTAACGGCACCAAAGGTTCATATTACAGTACAGAGACCTTCAAACTGGAAGAAATAGAAGCTGCGGTAGTACCTACGTTAGACGGTCTCAAGCAAATATTACACTATACCATCTAGTTTTATCATCATGTAATCTTGTGAATTTGAAGTAGGTGTAAGCCTATAATGTTTAAGTGAAAAAAAAAAAACTAAAAATAAACAGTGTACAGTCCGTGAGAATGTAAAATCACTATATCAATCTATCATAGAAGCACTTGCGAAGCCATAAATCCGACAAGTGGCTGGGTATACTCGAAGAGGTGGGTATACTTCAAGCAGATATATGAAGTGCGACAATCGATCGTGTGTATGGCTCGGGCGCAGTACTGTAGACGTCGAAGTTATTGGCGCGACAGTACGACTGCATTATACTGTGGACACCAAGTCTATGAACCCAGTATCATATATACAATCTGAGTCCTAGAAATGACAAACAAGCTGTATACATCGACAGAGAATATTCAATGTTCAACAGACATCGCAGGATATCATGCTTACGTGAAATGAAAGGGGATGATCAGATTTCTTTAAGGACCTGCTATATATATATAAAGATAGAATATTTTTTAAATTAATATAATCTTCCCTAATCGGTACATATCTATGCATTCTTTCATTAGAAGAGAAGTTATTGCTATGAGATTTTAAAAACGTACCTTTAATAGATATCTTATACATATATATCACGCCTCGTTCCCAGTGGGGTAGACAGAGATCACCTCTCTTTACTTGCTACGATCCCAGCACACCTCTCTCGCTTCCTCCACTTTTATGAGCGTCTTCATTCATGCTCGTCGGTTGCGAGTATTCTTGACCCGGCCTTTCTTTAGGATATCTTCGATTTGATCGGAATATGTCCGCCTAGGTCGACCTGTACTAATCATTCTTACCTTGTATACCTGTTTCGTTAATCTTCTTTCAACAACAACATATCTTATATTATTCCCAATGACCTAACACTACAAAGTACGTAGATGTGGCCGTGTAACATTATCGCTTTGTATAGGCGCGAGAGGGTTTTCGTTACGATCAAGAGTTATATTCCTATTAAATATCAAAGTGTCGCTCGCACTGCCCGAGCGCGTGCGATGCGAGAGCGCAACATGTTCCGCCGATTATTTCTTTGTTAACGAACCCGGGACTTTACGATCCGAATAAGTCAGCAGCGACCGAACAATGCCACCAGTTGGAGTTGGATGTGGTAACTGGAGAGCCGGCGTCTTATTTGTACGTAAATAATAATTTCGGCCGACACTTAGGCCTTATTAGCGGAGCCGTTCGTTGGTAGCGAGGTTCGAGGAAACGAGGTATTGTTTTGTGTTTGTACAGCCACAGTATGTGCTTTTATACCGAGAAAGGTTAACAGAGGAGCGTTCAGTTTACGTGTGTTGCTTTTATTTATACTTTACCTCGCTACGGTTTTAAAGGTGCTGATAATAATAAAATAAGCTGATAGGTCATGAGTTTGTCTCGAGGTGTGCCAATTGGTACTGCGTGTGAAGTCATAAACCATGGATCAATCTGATATATATATCTAGAGTTTCATGATGAAATCTCCGAAAGTATTAGACGTAATCACTCTAAATTTAGTATAGATATTGGTTCTGCTATTTAGAGGTCAGCTTATAATTTTTACAAATCTCGTTCGCCTAATAGAGTTGCGTGCGTGGTTCACCAACGGGGATGGGGAACAGCTAGTTTTTGATATAAATATATAATTATTTTTTTTACATAACACAATAAAGAATATGTTGTGATGTTACCTGTTACATTAAATATATTGGAAGTGGATGTCTATGGTATATACTTATACGTACAGTTGGAGTGGGTCAGTTGGTATGAGTGGCGCCGAGCCGTGGCCGCACCGCCGAATTACTTCAGCTATTCCTTTAATTAATAAATTAATTGATACTCCGTTCGATATGTTGTGTTATAATTGACTTCAATAAATACACCTTTTATTGGCCTTTAACCAATTTGTCATGAATTAAATTAATTACTCAATATCTTAGGAAAAGATTAACATTGCTTAAACGGTAATTACGTTATAAACGTTAAGTGCCTTTTAAGTTTTAATTGTTTATTTTGAATAATCAACTTTGTATAGTTAAATAATACAAAATAACGAGGATCTTCAACTTAGAAACAGTGTGAAAAATAATCGCCGTTTAATTAATATACAAAGATACGTAATTAAGTTAACCGAATTGAGAGAAATATATTAATAAGTTTTTGTTTGTAGCAGATTGTATTGTATTGTATGATATTGAAAACAAAAAAACATATTAATTGTATTTAATTATCTTCTTCTCTCCTCTATTTACATATTGAAGTATATAAACCAATTAAAAACTTAATTATTTTTTTTATAAAAACTTAACCGTGTCAACCATTTTACTGGTGATAGGTCTCTGATATCAAATACCCTCTGGGAAGGTACCATAGCAGCTCCTGTTACAGTCGGCAAACACTAATGTTCAAACATTACTGTATTCCGATTTAAGGAGTAGTTAGTCTCAGACAAGGAGCGCAATGTGATGCAGCATCATCATTTTTACCGATGGACGTCTACTACCGGATATAGGTCTCTTGTAATATGTTCCATAAAGTACGATCTTGCGCTGTTCGAATCCTAACAGTATATCATCCACATTTATAGGCAGGCGTATCACTTAACATCAGATGAACGTCTAGCTCGTCTAGTCGCCTAATTGAATAAAAATAAAACCATTCCTTTTGATTTGTTATAGGTGGAAATGAATAATTTTATATTTTTCGTTATTACAATATAATAATGTGTCTTAAGAGTTTCGTATTACAGACACTAAACTAATGAGGGGTTATATACAATCTTAAGCAATATTATTTGTACTACACCGGTGTACGTACGTTCTTCAAAACAAACAAACAACAAACCCTTTAAACGTGAAGCTGATAAGTTCCCCGGCACGGTGCGGCCACGTCAGCTGTACAAAGGGTACAATATCGGGCGAAACCTTGCGCCGAGAACGTTCTAAGCGGTACGTACCGGTTGCATTAGAGTGCAATTGCAGCTATTGCAACAGTGTGCAGGGGCCTTGCATTCGCCGACCTACGGCGTCGGCCATGGACCGAAATACCCACTTTCGCGCACCGTATCACCTACAGCACAGCACAGCACCAATCCATTTGATGTATATAATTTATGGCCGCTGTTATAACATGAAACCTAAGGTTCTATTACTTGTGTAAACAGTAACTGTTTATATATGAACTATTTAAGTTATTTGGTTTTACTTAACTATGATCATATACATGTACAATACTTGTAATACAACCAAAATACGCTGCTACCTCGTGAAGCTGCCGATTCGGCTTATTTTATGAAACAATTACTTTTGTATTATTCAAAACAAAATGATGTGACAAGCGGGACTTTCACCTGACGCTAAGTGGGGTCTGCTTAGTATGGTATACACTGCACTACTTTGTGTTCATCGCCATGAGATACAAGATCTTAAGTCCCGTCACCCCGGTAATTTTAACAGTTACAGCGCCCTTCAAACTGGAACACAGTAAGGTCACAGTACTGTTTAGCGGCAGAAATAAACGCTCCAGTGGCAACAGAGACCTA
The DNA here is from genome assembly GCA_033220335.2 of Troides aeacus. Classification (NCBI taxonomy): domain Eukaryota; kingdom Metazoa; phylum Arthropoda; class Insecta; order Lepidoptera; family Papilionidae; genus Troides; species Troides aeacus. Next base: position 2,012,710 of record CM067275.1, on the reverse strand, counting down.
CCACCGGTAAACTTTGCTTACACTGTACTCGTATAATATTTCATTTACATTTTTCTACATAAGTAAAACTTAAGTCAGTAGCTTTTTAATAACACATTTTAACATATAAATTTTTAGTATAAAATGAGTCCTGTGGCAACTTAAGACAAATCAGCCGATACCAGATCCGCGAGCCCCGAGTACGATGAAACTGCTATGGTTGTCAAATCAACTAGCGACGAAAACTTCATCAAAGAAAAAAAAAAACAGCCCGATCGGATATACATACACCTACCATGAAGTTAAGTAGCATGCTATTGTTAAACATTCTCACAGCCGTAACTCAACAACTTAACTTAATCTTCCTAAGCTTCAAACGTAACTTCATAAATACAATTGATAACATCACCACAAATTTACAGCGACAGAGTTTCGGATAAGGGTAACCTATTGCCGTGTAAACACCCACTCGGTACTGTTATTACTCAATTTCGATTACCCACGGCGGACCCATGTGGGAAGGGGTCACGACTGCGCCCTGAAAGTGGCCTCGCCCGTTTCTATTTACGTAGACGTGCAGCGATTGTGCAACCTATACTGTACGACCATTACCAAATTGAATATACCCGCCTCCTTTCCATAAACACTAATTCTCATTTCAGATTCTAAATTCCATAGACTCTAGTCTTTGTATTGGTAAGTACCAATGCAGCGCCTATTTCTGCCGCTACACATCAGGGTGCAAACATTATTGTGTTCCGCTTTGAAGGACGCTATTGCTAGTAGACATATTTCGGCATTGAGACTTAAGATCTTTTCTCATAAGACGACAATCACAATGTGATGATGACATCTTTCTAACTAGCGCTATGTTATAGGCTGACGAATCATTTACCATCAGATGAAACAGTCGGCTGCAATAGGCGCTGCGGTGGTACCTACCTTGACGGTCTCCGACAACGGGGACCCGCCGGCAGTAAAAACGGATGATGCAACGGTCGTTGCGAAGCGATCGCACGGCATCGTTTCTAGCACGGCTTTATTACATATTTCAACTGATTTCTGCCCGCGTCGCTAGGTGTACGTGAGTGTATGGATACGGCGTGCGCAAGTGTGCAACACTTATACAAATCAGAGTCGGCTGTATGTCCGCTCACGCAGCGCACACGCAGCGCCGCGCGCACACATGAGCTGCGCTTAGGACGTGACGGCTCGGCGTGTGTAATGTTTACGGAGTGCATCGCGCAACGGCGAACCTTTACAGAATGTGTTTAATAACATTTTATGCTTCACAACGGTCCAATCTATATCGTCGGATTGCTTATACGGGCAACGATGAAGATTCTTTTTAATAACAATACCATTAGGTACCTTCCGTCTACAATAATACGCTGATAAAAAGAATTCTCAACGACAAGCTTTAAGTATAAACATGTAGAACGGAATTCAATGAGATTGTAATAACTAAAACTCATAAATTAAATAAATATATACTTCTGCTTAAGTAATAATAAAAATGTACCCCTATCTCTAACAAGGTGGCGCTAGTTAGAATGATATACCACATAAAGCGTGTCGGCTTGAGGTGTTAAGTCTTATCACTGCAACAAATTCACTAGCTACAACACCCTTCATATGGTAACACAGTAATATTTGCTTCTAGTTTTCACAGACTGAAATAGGACCTGGCACGAGCCTTCCTCAATAAAGACTAATATCCTTATCTACCATCGAAGAATGCATGCTGAGAAGAGTCGGGGCGAAGCGATGTGAGTCCGTTATTACGCAACGCCTTCCAAGAGGACAGTGGTATAGTAACCGTAGCGGGGAGGGTCGGCGTTCGATTCCTCGGACGGGCAGCGATCGCGTTCCACGTACAGGGCCGTACTGAGAAGCAGCATCGTAAAACGTACAATGGCACGGCGCGCGATGCTCGCGGCCAAGTCGCCCGGCATGCGAAACAGGCACGTGTGCGGGTACATGACCATACGGATCTAGATACAGCATATAAGCCAGGCAAGTACTCCTTGATAACATTATACTGACTAAATTTCCTCGAGATGATGATGAAGAAATTATCTTGCACATACGATTATAAAAATTAAAAGATTTCTCCATATGTAGATAATCAATACGATATCTCTAGAGCCATAAGATCTTCAGACTTGAAATTTTGTACGAATTTACTTTTTCATGCATTCATTCATAAACTAGCCGATAAACCTCCACTACTGGACATAGGCCTCCCCCAAATGTACCTTTTGCCGAGTATTTTACGAAATGTTGCCCCCCAAAGGGTTGCGCGGACGTTACAGCTAGCAAAGTGACTAATAAAGCGCTAGTTTCTTACAAAATATATATTTTATAATTATTATGTACTTTTAATTATTATTTATTTATTTTTAACTTATTACATAATTTTTTTGTATGTCAAAATTTATATAGACATCGTTATCTTTGTAATATAACGTAATATTTATTACTTAAATATTTACTTAACTCTTTACAATTTTTTATCAACACACTGCGTTAATTAGAACGAGTAGTTATTAAGGGTGAGTCCATCCACTTACCCATTTTGATAGGTAATACAATAAAAAACTAATAAATAAGACTACCTCATCACAAATTATCCACTTATAGTAATTGAATTGTTAAAGTCTAAAACTTAAATTAGGTTAAGGCTAAAAGCAGCAATATATCTTCTTTAGGAAATATCCAGAGATATATTTAATCATCACAAACACAAACAATTAGATGTAAACACTCAACATTTAGTAAAGATATTGTTTGTACCGTTTAGAGATCAACTAAAAATGGTTTTTACACAATTCTTTCTCCAAAGAGAGTTGCTGGGGTGTTGCGACAAGCAAATCGAGCGGAGAACAGTTAGTAGTTCAATAACTAAGATACAATTTAGATTAACAATAAAGCTACTTTACCTTGGCTTCAGTAGTCTTAAAAGTTGTTTGTATATGTACCAATCGATAAAAAGCAAATGCTTATAAGTGCAGGATGTGTCAAAAAAAATGTAATTATAAGACGTTAACCTCAGTTCCATATGTTTACGAAGCCTGCGAAATATGTGATTTCGTTTAGCCAGCTTTAATGTAAAACAATAAAAATTTTGTTGGTCACGACCAAGTGAATACAAAATAAAACGCATACCTATAAAACAATGTTACCCAGAACAAGAAATATTAACAGAAACACACAACATTCGGTGATAAAAATTTAACATAACCATAAAAACGCACGGAGGAACAAAGGATATCATTGTTACAAAGTAAAAGCAAACCTCGCATATTTTGTGAATAGTGAATAGATCTAAATATCGTGGCATTGTCAATACTGCGAGAGTTTTAGAAGCGAAATTATTTATTTTACTGCTTAGCATGATCCTCACAATGCACACCCTGAGACAAGGGCTCTTTAGAAAAACTTAGCAGCCCCAAACAAAAGGACGTTTCGACGAAAGTGGGAAACTTTAAGGGGACGCTGTAAATCAGTGTTAAAGGATAATAAAATTTAATACCACGGAATTATTATAAACGGATATGGCATTTTGAAAAGAGTAGAGATAAATACCGTAAGAGACAGTAAAAATAACAAAAGAGAAATTTTCTTAAAGCATTATTCATGTTTCCATGAAAAAGCGTTTATGCGCTGATGACTAATAACTAAGTTCTATTATCTGACACAGAAATGATTCTAGTGTTGCGAACGAAGCCTACACAGATTAATTGTGTAAATTAGTAATTAACGTTGAGTCGTCAAGATAATTTAATATATACACTCCGGTAAACATAAATTCAAGTTTGGCGTAAATCACCTCCGAGAGCGTTAAAGACCGTTTCGAGATTTAATGTAACAGACGTTTCCAGCAACTTTACGCCCTGCGGTGCAGCTCGCGGTGAAACCTTGGTTAGTGCATAAACCCGGCTTTTTAGTGCTGCCCGCTTCGACACGCCGGCCGAGCCAAGTAACCTACATAATAATAACTGTTTGTCGGTCATGATGTTTGCAACGCGCCCCCGCCGCGTGCCCTCCGCGCCCCTTGCGAGCGTAAAACGATAATGTTCAGCGCACGGGAATTCGCAGCACCAACAAATTCACACACAATATTTTTTTTTTGTTGTAACGATCACCACCAGAAGAGTAAATCATTATGAAGAAATACTTAGTATGAGGGTTTCCGCATAACAACTCACAGAATCTCACCTGCTCGTGGTGCACCCTGCTACTTAACAAACGAAGCTCTCGCTCCAACCATCCCGCATTGGGCCAGCGTTCTGGGAAATGGCTCAAATTCTCCCATATGAATGCCCACCTGCTTGATTTGGGGATCTTAGAGGAAGGCCTATGTCCAGCAGTTGATGTCTATTGGTTGATGATGTATGTATTTACTAATGTATAAATATTTAATGCCAATATACTCCAAACAGCTGTTAAGTACTACTTTGTCTTTTCACTTATGCTGGTGAGGAAGTATTCAAATCTAACACTAGATATTTGCTATATTACATAACATTTTTTTTTATTGAACCCTAAGGTTTCATCTTGTTTTACTTAAATAAAAAATTAAATTAACTAATTTCTATTATAACCGACTTTTCGGTGAGGAGGAAATCCCGAAGAAGTACTTTACTTCTGGGGAGGAGACAAGGATATATGGGATTTGTACCCACTGAAACTTTGGTGGTCACATTCAGTTCGTCGCGAACGGCACCTGGATCCTTTGGAACACATCTACATCCTATAGTTGTGTGACCTAAAATAATTTTTTACAGTCCATATTATGTAGCGTATTACTAAATTTTTCTAGTGGCGGGTCTCTGGTGGCGGAGACCGTATGGGTAAGAACCACCTCAGTTCCGAATTACAAGCGTGTTGAGCAAAAATTACAATGTTCTGGTTTGTAGAGCGTTGTAGCTAGTAAAATTACTGGGGTAACGAGACATCATCAACATTATGTCTCAAAGCGACGGGTATAATGTGATGCTGTCTATGTCATTTCAACTAGCACCACGTTGTAATGGGCAGGCGTATATAACCATAAGGGGAAGGGGAGGACGGAAAATATGATCTATCCGTCCCAATAGTCAACCTCACCTGCCCGCGGTGCCCCCTGTTGGATAACGGACGAGGCGCTGACGACCGAATAATGACGGTATAACCATATATACGGCCCGGCAACTGGCTGGATGAGTCCCCAGAAGCCTTGAAGTATAAATAACCTTTAAAAGGCCTGATGCAGAAGGAAACGAGAAACCTCTGCACTATATTTCTTATTATTCAGCATGGCAAAGTCCAATAATAACAAAGGCTCCAGTGCTCGGCATCTCTTAGGAAACAGAAAGGACCGTACCCCGGTAATCGCCAACCTTCACTAGTTGGGATTGCACTTTAAGAAGAGGATATGACCATGAGGAGAACGTCTCGCTCGTGTTGTCGTGGCTTCCAAGTCCTATTCTAATATTTCCATATAAAAGAGAAGACAATTAAAATTAGTTCCGGCGCGGCGCGAAGGTGTTGCCAGCGTCGGTGCGGGTGAGGGACGTTGACGGATACGGCTTCTGCGAATCGCGAAATGCATCGCGAATGCATTCGCCGCCACACCGGCGAATGCGAATGCCAAGGCGACGCCACATCTCCGCACCGTCTGCGACCCTGACACGCCGCTCACTGGCACCGCTGTCATTTAATACAGCTGAAGAGTTATTATACGTTTTGGACCTTGAGGGTCCTGATTGCAGTAATAACACCGTTGTGTTGCAGTCGAGTATTTCGTTTCAATAGATACTTTATATCGTAATACTTGTTATCATCGAAGTGTTAGCAATGATGTAAGAATATTGAGGTCAATGCAACAGCTACAGCGCCCTTCAAACTGGAGTACATGTTGACAAACTGTTCATATGTAAAAGTAATTATTTTTTATAGGGCACATCACATTGTTATATTTTATTTTAAATATTACCTACATTTGTATTATAGTTTACATGAATAGTTTTAACAAAGTATGACATTCCTTACATTTCCGAAGGGGATTGAAAAATAATGGTTTCCGAGATTTCGTTTCTATAGCGTTACTGGTGGTAGATCTTTCTGCCCCCCCCCCCCCCCACAAATATTACTATGTTCCGGTTCGAAGGTCGCTCTGACTAATGTGATCACGGAGGTAAGGAGATTCAACATCTTAAGTCTCAGGCCACAAGCGCAATCTGGTGCAGTAAGCTATCCTAACTAGCATCACGTTGTTATAGGCAATGGTATCAGTTACCATCAGTTAAAATTTAATTATAATCTTTAACTTTTTTTTGGCTACTTGTTATTTTGATTAAATATCAAGCAAAGAAGTTTTAGTGATAGAAAGTTAAAAAGTACTGTCATATTCGGGAAATGTTTCGGCGTCATAACCGGAAATATCTTGAATAACTTAAGCAGTAATGAGTGTGGCGATACCAATGTCAAGTTGATTAACTTTATTATATTAATAGCATTAATTTCAATGCTTAATACTTACTTATAATATTGATGTTAATTTGAACCATTATCATTAGATCATCAGGTGAATATATTTAAAATTGAAAGATGTACGGTCAACACGGCTTCCAGTCCGCTTTACGCATTGGCAAGTGACTATTGAAAACAATTACTGGTGATAGGTCTCTGTTGCCGGAGACGTCTATTTATGTTGCCAAACAGTAGTGTGCAAACTGTGCTCCACTTTAAAGGGTGCTTTGTAGCTAGTGTAATTGCTGGAGTAACGAGACTCAACATTTTAAGTCTCAAGGCGACGAGAGCAATGCAGTGTAGTATGTACCATTCGAACTAGCCACGTTATTTTGAGCAGGCGTATCACTTACCACCAGGTCAACGTCCTGCTAGTCTCGTCGGTTAATGGAATAAACAAAAATTAGAACATAGAGACTGGCTTTTTCGTGTTTTTACAAACGTATTAGCCTTTGCTGTATGATGATTACGACTATTACGTATTAATCAGATACTAGAGAATACTATACGAAAGTGGTAAAACAAATTTATATATATACATACATACCGTAATAACGATGTAAATGTATTCCGATGTGTAAAGTTTTCTTGTGATACAATATATCGATTTTTATTTCACCTAATTTGTATGAAAAATTAGGTCCTTTCTTAATACGTTATTATTTATTACAATGTATTAGACAATGTGTATTAGGTAAAAATATCGACAAAGTAGATAACGGACATTGTAATATAAGAATGTATCTAAAAAAATATACGATACTTAAGAGCGTAACAAATAACATCCTGTGATTAAGAATACCTTAGTAGTGTGATACGTGTTATAGCTTTCGCTAAGCTATTGAGCTGTTTATATTAGTCGAACGGTGTTTTGGCAATGATAACTAAACACAAACTGATAGCAGAAATGTGTATAAATAAACATTAAATATCTGTTATATAAAGATAATAACTTTTAACTTAATACCTATGAATATTTTCAGGATACTAATAACAAAAAGTTATAAGGAATTACCAATTAGTCCTGCGTAATATTTGAGACGAATGAACTGGTTTCAAGTAGACCATTTACTGTGCTGTTTATGTGTTGTCAAAATGGCGACACTTCCAGCTGTTAAAAGCGATTTCCGTTTAAAGCGTTGAAACAAGCAATCGCAAAGTTTTCAGTAATAAATAACCCGCGACATAATCCCGTATAATCACTGTATAATCTTGTCACCGGCGAGCAATAAATCAAATGCCGTCGCGAGCGCAGCGCCCAGCCATCGGCTACTGCGCCCGGCCGTGGGACGAGGAACCGGACGGTGACCGTTTGCGCGCGCGGGTCAGCTGCACTACTGCGATGGAGCTAAATGATGGCATGGTTTATAGGAAATCTGTAAATTATTTACTGACCTGAATATTACATTCAAAATAAAACCTAACAGCACTAATTAAAATGTCTCATTACTTATGACTTGGGACATTCACATAATAGTGGGCGCTCAAGCTTTAATGTACCATGATTTGAGAGAGAGAGAGAGAGAAATAGACGGAGTCTCTTTTTCTCTCTTTCTCTCTCTCATTCTTTTTAATTAATTTTTACTGATTAATAAAAGATATAACGAAGACATTTATTACAATTCATATTAACTTTTACGTAAATAGAGATGTTGGATTTTTCTTGTAAAGGGGCGGTAATAATTAAAACTTTGAGAACCTATTAATAGTGTAATTTATTATACACCATATTGTTCTCACAATTCATCATCACCATTATCGTCGTCAACTGATATACGTCCCCTGCTGGACATAGGCGTTCCCCAGAGATCTCCACGTCGATCGGTCCCGCGTTGCTCCATACAATTTAGAAACGTAAAATATCAGTCTCACTGTCCATGTAGTTAAATTACTCAGCTAAAACAACTTGCGTTGTTGCGGCAATATCCTAGACTACCAGCAACAGAGACATTCTTCGTTCAAACTATGCATGAAAGAGATGGAGAATGGCCTTCAAAGCTCCTTTTTGTATTATCTCAAAACAAAGGTTTCCAAAATTATAGTTTAGAAGTGATCATAACTGGTATTTCATCTAAATGCGTCATCTCTCCAAAACCGTACAAACCTGTCCAGACGTTGATAGTGAATCAACGCAATTTTTTTAGGTGATTTGTTGTGCGAATAATAGTTAAGCGAAGGTTCCATGACCTTAGAATTTTATGAGCAACTGTAACGGATGTTGACCCTGAATTCTTTGGTTATATGAGTCAAATAAATGCAGTCTACCGGAGGGTGATATTCGTGAAACTGTGAGTATGCATGCAATAGAACCATTTATAAATTCTATCCTTCAAATATATCTCGCAAGTCTCATAACTTTTTTTATTTTTATCCGTTAAACACTAGACGTCAAGTATTAGCTTGACTTCTAGTGTAGTTGTTGGCGAAGCTCATTTACCCAGACAAAATTTATATACCACAACAATGATTGTGGCATTGCTGTAATAGCGGTTGGACAATGAAGGAGGTAACACACCAGGCAAATTAGCTAAAACTCATGAAACTTGAATCCAAACACGGATCTACAAATTATTGGTTATTAGTAAAATGATTTGTCACGGAGCCATCGCATATAAAGAATTTATTTCATGAAGTTGGATACGTTGATGATGAAGAGGTGTAAGGTGTCCCGCACACTAACTCACGGGACCTTATCCAACCTCACCTGCTCGCGGTGCACCCTGCTAATAAAAAAACAAGGCTCTGGCTTCCACCAACTCGCATTGGGCCAGCGTGATGAGAAGTTGCCCAAAAACCCCCTGATGCCTGGTGATACGGGCGGCCCAGGACCGATCGATGTGAATATCTTTGGGGGGGGCTTGTCTATGTTCAGCAGTGGACGTCTATCAGCTGAAGATGTTGATGATGGATACGATAACAAGAAAGGATATATGTATGATGTAATCGATAAATAAGTCACATCTCTGTTACTTCCTACTTTAATGATATAAAGTATGAGGTTTATTTAGAACTACGATCAAATACGTTTAAAGCATTTAAAGCGAATTAAAGCAATTCGCAGTCGCAGCAGCATGGGTTCCGTGAACACATTTTTTATTGAGATACTGCTTGGCAAGCTCGAGTTAAGCCCGATGCCAAATGATCAAACTGTGTTGGTTGTTAAGTTCAGTTAAGTTACTTGCAATCTTCTCGCAGACTTGGAGAGATGGTAAGATAAGTCGTAGAACGAATTTCTCCGTATCGGAAACCGAGCTGGATTCCAATGTAGGTTTTTTATATAGAGATGACTAAAGGATGTATGTAGTGATTTAGAGCCATTGAAATTAATTGCTCAATCATTCGTAAGTTCATAGTTTTATTTTAAAGTAGATAGACGCAGTACTTATTCATCAGGTAACATTATATTTTCCGAGTACTATTGAGTATCTAAAAAAATTAAAAAATGCTTATTTTACACATTTAACTATTAGTATCTTTATTACATGCCAAGGTTGTGATATATACTTACCTGACTGCGCCTAACAAGAGGAGGAATTGTCTTTCTGTGTATTGAAATTCCCGGACATGGTCTTCCCGGTAGACAGCGGGAAAAATCAATTGACGACATAATGGAGTGATGACGGCTTAAATACCTTCAGTTGCAAAGAATAGCTGAAGATCTTGATTAAGTTTTTCCATCTGACTGTCCAATTTCATTATGAAGAAAGCATCTGATGATGATAGTAATGAACATTATGCCTATTAAATCGCAGAAAAATTAGTAACTGTTATAAGATTTTACTATTTGATTGTGGTACCCATACACATGTATAAGTAATCGATTAAAATAATAGTCTGTTATGGTACTCTTCGATGAATATCTGACACAGTTATTTCGAATCCGCATGGACAGGTACCATCATCATATTTTAAATCTGCCATTTGAACATCATCGCTATGTTCGAGCTATCGACATACGAGTACCGGAATATTCTGATGCACCACTATATAAGCACTCATTATCCCTTAACCCTTGTGGCGGATTGAGGTTATGTGTTAGTCATAGAAATGTATAATCGAGCGGGTCGGTGTTATTGCGGCGACCAGCGACCTGTGAATGAAAGTAGAATATAATCGATTCACACGGATCTCGGCGAGTAACTTCGTAGTGGAACGTCCGCTCGACGTATTTCCGTCTACGCCGGCGGGTGCCTCCTCCTGCCTCCTCCGGTGGGGAGTGGGCGAGATCTAGTTCCCTGACCACGCGCGCCATTGATAACATAAAATTGTGTCGCGTAATATAAATAAAGTCGAACTTGTCATACAGAGCAAAACACGGCTCGCGCAGCGGGAGCGGGCTGCAACAAATTACTCTTTCTACCGTCACGTTAACCTCACTGTATGTTTACTATCCATTCATTTATATGTACGGATCGCGTGACGACAACGAACCGGATGCGATGTGACTTGCACTCTTTAAATGTTTATTAATCATGAATATGATCAGTATCACCCCCTTCGTTTATCCACTGCTAGATATTGGCCTTCCCTAATGTCTTCTACCAAATGCGATCCTCAGCTTCTCGCATACACCCACTTCCGACCGCCCTGACGATGTTGTCAGTCCATCAGGAGGGAGTGCGTTCCATAGTTCTGCGACCTGTACGCGTCCTCCACTCCAAGCCTTTCCACACCTATCGCTGGCAACAAACATGGTCGGCCCACTGCCATTTCAGCTTGCAGATTTTGAGAGCTACGTCGACAATTTTTGTTCTCCGTCGAATTTCTTCGTTCCCGATTTTGTCCCTAGAGAAAGAACTTTTTCACAACAACCACGTTGTATTGGGACGGAAACACGCCAGCATAACGTTCCACTTGTTTGCTGTTCTCATAAATAACGAGGAGACGAACCTCTTGCCGAGCCTAATGTTAATTTAGAAAAAAATATAGATTAGGAAAGGTGTTAATTGCTTAGCGACCCAAGGACTTAAGTTTAAACTTATGTAAGTAGACTTTTACGATTTGAAAACTTTAAGTACTTAATAACAACGTAAAAATATCAGTACTTAATTATTTCAGATAAAGCCATTTCCTTTCTCGAGTGAGATTTCTATTTCAAAGTGACCCTTCCCACAGCCTTCAATTTTAAGATGATAGGAATTATTTACTCATTGATAAGCAGTTTTTATTGAGTAGTTAAAGGGTTTAATGTGCGGGTGAACCTCATAACTTACGGGAATCTAAGTGTTATACTATAAATATAATTAAATACTAAATGTGTAAGTTAAGTGTGACACGAAGAGCATAAATTTTAAAGGCAGTTACTGTGATAGAGACTTAATTAATTTAGTTTCATTAAAATCGATATAATAGTAATTAAAGTTCAAATCAAATGTATCATTATTTTAATAGTGGTTGTGTGAAGAACTTTCTGTTCCCCGCCCCTTGCGGTGTTGTTGCGGCCGCCTTGCTCGTCGTAAGACCCCGCAACTTCCTTTAGAGATTTTTTTTTGTAAAATCTGTACTTAGCTGACTCACACTCGGTTTTTGTTGCAGGGACATCCTGATGAGTCTACATAGGAGGAAATCTCTAATATATTTATAGATTACAAATTGGAGGATTCACTTTTTTTATGTATTTATGCGACGCCGCTTTGAATGCACATTGTGCTTGTCGCCTTGAGACATAAGATATCATTACTCTAATAAATACACTACAAAGTCTTTCGAGCCGTAACGTGGTAATGTTTACACACTACTGTTTGGCGACAGAGTAAGGATATGTAGTGGGTACCTAGAAGGTCTGCAGGTACACAGACAGAGATATTTAAGTATCCATATATTCTAGATAAGGACGGATGTTTTATCTTGTAAGCTAAAATATCCCAGGTAGCGATTATATTAGTTAATATGACTAGAAATACATTGGCTCATAACGAGGTTTTTTTTTTAAACTATTACACGTAAATATTCAAAATTTGGTAGGTCATTTAGAGGTCAGCTAGCTAAGAATGGATTTTAGAATATTCTTTCCTCTAAATAGGACAGGGGTGATATACACAGCAGAACGGACAGGGAACAGCTAGTGTAATATATAAGCACTTCTTCTAATATTGAAATATATCAATATATGATGAATGTTATCGCCAATAGGTGTTTTTTTGAAACTTCTGCTATAGTTTTCATTGAACTGGTAAGCGAAAAGACGAATACACAAAAACTTCCTATTACAAAAGTTTTAGACAGGAGTCGCGGAGGCGGGTGGCGCGGCGGGGTGCTGGTGCCGGTCGGTGGTGGGTGCGTCGGGTGTGGTGGGGGCGGCGGGGAGCGAGGCAGAGCCCCACAAAAAACTCGGGACGTACCTGCGCTGCCGTTGACCCCGACGATTAGCCATGCCGGCTTGCTGCACCGATGCAACTCGACTAATCCGATACTTCTTTTTATAACTACTTCTAACTAAATCGACGAGCGGCGTAAATTAATTTCGAGGGCTCGCATTCCCTCATTGCAAGGAATTATTTTGAGGCAAAGAAACGGGGGTGTCATAATATTTTAAGAGCAATGTTGTAAGTGTAATAATAATCATATAAATAATGTTACTGTATAGATTAAATATAAAAAGTTAACCTGTCAGTAAAAAGTAAACAAATCAACACAAAAAAAAATTGTGTTGAATATTGAATAAACTCTCTCTACAAAGGAAAAAGAGCATTTATATGTACCTCAGAAACCGTGATCACAAAACCTCAAATTGCGATACGTATATATATTATATAAAACATATATTTTTTTATTTTATATAGTTCCTTACAGAATGGTTCACAAAACAATACATTATTGGGGGTAGGTACCACCGCAGCTAATATTTGCCACCAAACATTACTATGTTCCGGTGTAAAAGGCTCTGTAGCTAGTGTAATTTTTGGGATAACGAAGCTTAACCTCTCAATTCTCAAAGCGATGAGCGCAATGTGATGCAGTGTATACCATTCTAGTCCCATCACGTTACAATAGGACGGCGTATCACTTACCATTAGGTGAACGATCCGCTTGTCTCGTCGCTCCGTTAAATATGATTATCCATTTTAATAAATATAACTTAAACAAAGTTAATGTTTCCTTTTCTTAAACTTAATCTTACCGTATAAGAGTATTATATCCATTGAGTCGATTATCTGGGGCCCATTCATACCTGCAAGCATACAAAGGGATTGATTCATCTAGAAAGTTCTTTGCGACAAACACTACAGAAGTGTGTAGCATGGCACCAAAACTGGACCAAGGCGTAAGCAAGGGGCTGTTGTTGGTGCTTGACATTTACGTAGAGTAAACTACTGCTACAGTTTTATAGACACCTATTACCTCCAATATTCATTATCTGGATATAACTAAAAAAAATTGAAAATTTTAGTCTATTTTCAAATAGAGTAAGGTAACCTCTCTTGTCTCTATCGTTCTATTGTGAGACATTATAAGTCTGAACAAATTTTTTTTCGCCTCAAAACATCTTAATAAATTGTCTTAGAAAAATGCAATGGTAGGTAGATTTTCAAATCTTTAAATGGGTCGAGATGGACCTATACTTTCTTTAATTACCGATGACCTGAATAATAATAATAAGACGTATTTATTCACACCACAAATAATATAGAAGCATAACATAAAAAATAAACCAAAAACTACGACAAGAGTTAATTTGTGCGAAGAGGCAGAAAGCCTCAGCAAATTAAGCTGGTTTTCAGATGCGTCTGTTAGTAGTCGTTCCTATGTTTGTATGTATAAGTTAATAGATTATAATAAAAAAAATCGTAAATGGTAATGAGCGTTCATTCAGTGATCTGGCCATCATCATCAGCCGCTAGACATCCACTGCTGGACATAAGCCTCCCCCAAAGATCTCTATATTTATTGTTCCTGTGCTGCCCGAAAAACCGCCAGACACTACGAGTCGTCGTCTGTAGAGGTTCATATTGAAAGCATTAGGGCATTTTCTCACAACGCTGGCTTATAGTAGGTTGGTGAGAGCCAGAGGTTCGTTTGTTGATTAGCAGGGTGCAACACGAGCAGGTGAAGTTGGCTGGGGTCCCTTGAGGAGTTATACGAGGCCCCTTACATCCCCTCTGATCTGGTCATCACTTGTTGACAACCGCCTGTATTATTTAACGTTAAGGTGTCAGCTTGTAACACGTGGTCAGCAATTTCCCCGTTAGTAGATTTACGTAGAACCGGTAACTATTTAAGTTTACCTGCGCACCAGGCAGGCCAGTGAGAGGATTTGATATAAAATATAAGAAATTGAAGTGGAAAGGGCGCTGTGATTTCAATTGCTTTGCAATTACCGCATCTCGCGCGGCGGTCGGGCGGGCGGCGGACGAGCGGCGGGGAATCGCAGTAGCGAATTAATTTAGCGTTTATTAATGACCGACCGACCATAACAAGTGCCGCGAGCGATACCCGCCGCGGACACCGATTGGGACGGTTGATTTAACGCAAATTTATTTGATTGCCGCCGCGACCGCAGCGCGGGAACGCCGCAGCGCAGCGATCGATACAGGCGCGGCCGCCGCGTACAATATAACAAAACCAACTAATTAACACAACATATAAATTACCCAATATACTGGAGATACTCCATCCTCTCGTCTCATAATATGAATGTCCAGGAAAAAAATATTTAGTCAGGACTGAACTGTTATACATTGTTTATCCACCACCAACAGTACAATTTCGATTTTACGCTAAAACTTTTTTTCTGGATTCAGGGATTTCAAGATTTTATTTTAGACAAAAATACATACGGGTATACCTTTATAGCTAAAATAATATAATAAAATGCATAAAATTCAGCGAGCTGGTTAAAACAAATTTTGAAGTAAAAACAAAAACTGAATGTGAAACGTGGTTAAAAGGTATGCCGTGCCATGAACCCCGAACATTTTAACGTACAAAGTAAAATGTGAAAAAAAACGCGGCAGTATCAAAACGTTTATATTGTTTCCTGCCACGTCGAATGTCCGGTTTTAACGAATTGGAAAACTAACACGTCGCATTCATTTCCTAGTCCCGGTGTCCGCACCCTTCGACTGCGCTAGGACAAAACTATGTCCTGAAATAATACCAAAATCATAAAGTTCTAATAAAATATTTAAATTTAACTTAAATTTAAAGTTAAGCTATTTAACGTAACTTTTGCAACACAAGGCAATAAGTTTCCATCTAAATGTTTTCTGTAGGTGATCTGCATCGCCACTAATACCGATTAATCAAGTTAATTCCTGGTTAAACAATTGTAACAAAAATATACTCATTTAAACTTAAATATATATAAAAAGCTTTCATCATCATTATCATCAGCCGATAAACGTCCACTGCTAGACATAGACCCCTCCCAAAAATACCAACCTCGATCGGGCAGGTCGTTATTTATATGGGGGGAATTGGGCTATCGCCAACCACACTGGCCCAATGCCACTTGGTGGGAACCAGAGTTTCGTTTGGTGATTAGCACGGAGAACCACAAGCAGGTGAGGTTGGCTTGGGTCGCTTGAGTTATAGCGCGGGACACTTTAAAAAGGTTTAGTCAAAAGTTAGGTCCAATACACTCCAATTAAAAAGGATCCATAAAATATAGTTACTTATAAACGGACAACCAACTTATGCGAAAATCATCATATGTGCAAACGAGTCTTGAAAAGGGTGGAAAGAGAAATCTAAAAGAATAAAGAAAGATATTTTTCTTCTTTAAAAGAAATTATCAATCGTAAACAAGTAATAAGTTACAATAAAGAAATATTTCCACGGAAAAATATCTATGAAGAAATGTATGAAAAAAAATCGATACTCTGACAATTTTTAGAAAACAATAGGATGTCGTTTCAATGTAATAAGTTTTTTTTTAACACTAGGTCCTAAAATTTCTCTGTGGCTGCGTGGCGAGCGTAGTGGGTGTACATCCCTGTGGAGTGGTGGACTGTACACGGGGTCCGGCCGGGGGCCCGGACGGCCCCGCGTGATGTACGGTCGCAACAAGTTCATTAGCTCCCGCCGCTAATTCGGCGCCGGCGTTCTCAGCGCGAGGAAGGAAGCCGTTTGTTATCGCACCCAGCTCAGATCCTCCAAGATTAAGACGTGAAATATTGATGTGTATGTAGATGAACATAATAACTTACATATATGCGCGTCTCATGTGAATTAATGGATGGGAAATATTAAAAGACTCTCTCTCTCTTAACATTCCAAACTACCCACTGAAATATCAGTAATATTTGATTACCTTTATTTACACGTTTGTTTAAAACACTTTTATTGTACCAAGATTAAACAACTGTTAAATATTATTCGCAAATTTATAATTACAGTACATCAATAATGACATCATTATCTTACGAAACTTGTCTAACATAAACTCAACATTTACAGAACTAGTGACATTAACAGAAAAAAATCGAACAAAAGCAAATAATTCTATTGAAAAAGGCTGAATAAATAAAGAAATGAAAACAAAGCATTGGATGAGGAATAAAAAGTAAACATTGGAGGCATAAAATCAAGAAATACCAGTTATGCCGAAACCCCTTTAAATTTATCGGTTCTTCCAGTAGCGTTTGGGGCATATCAAATCATAAAGCGATGTCATCTGGCGATATAAAAAGTTCCGATTGAATCCCAACGACAAGGTGGGACATGACGTAGAGCTCCGTGGGGTGGGTTAATTGGTTTTATTTTTATTAACAAATAAACTGGTAATGTTCAACACCTTGGGTGTTAGATTGTCTCTCTTTTATTTGTTATAAACAACATTTTCAACTTCGATATCAGTACTTGATATAATTCGATATTAATAATACTCCATGATGCTGGACTTAGAAGCAAGTTATAATATAAGGTATTTTCATTTGATTCAGGATTTCAATATGATTCGTTTTCAAATACTTGTAATATACATCAATTATATTGTGAAACTCATAGTTCTAATAATTTTGAAAGGCTTATATGCGTATCAGAGTTCCAACTCGGGGTTCCGAGTGGGGCTTTACAATCAAACTTTTTAATTCAAAAGCTGGCATAACCATTAGCGGACAATACGACACTGGAACCGGCACGAGACAATTTCTCCCCTAAGCCTCTGAAGGGTTGAACTCGTTTTGTTTTCTACCGTAATTTATAATGTCCGGTTTTAGGGACAGGTGCGCGAAACAACACAAAGGTACAGGGATGATATATGGCGCCGGTGAACTACTCAGGTCACCGGATACCAGTCTAGTCTCAATGTAACTGCTGTTTAGGAAAAGTCATTACAATAATGCATTTGATGACTCATGACTACAGTTAAGGTTATTACTGCTTTAACATTACACAGTTATATTATTTTAGTACGAACAAGAACATATACAAACCGCTATAAAATTAACAAATCCCGAACGTTTTGTTTTATTAAAAAACTAATACTTTTGCACAGTATTTGCTTTGAGTGCAAGCAACTGATTTTGTTGTACATTACTTATGCACGGTAAATAGTAAAGTTGCATTAATATAATTGCGTACAGTAAAACAAACAAACCGCACCGCCATGAGAGATGGTGATCGTAAAGCGAGATTAATTGCCGGCAATGACGGGCCTCGTAAACCGCGGGCCGTTTTGGATATATATTGCATTGATTCCATTAGTGCCGGCTGCGCGACTAAGAAAGGGCCTATAAAATTAGCTGATCAGATGCGAATCGGTTAGGACCGTGCCTCGGATCTCTAATATCCTTAACGGGTTGTCCGCCTGCGACTACAACTGACCCCGGGCTGGCGGTCGCCTATGTATTGCCAATCTCACATCCGCATCAAACTCAGCTGTTAGTATTAATTGAGCGCACTGAGATTTATCGATAAGAGAAACTGCTATTTATTACTATATACTACCTGCAAACACTACTTCACAATATACAAAATTTCTAATCCGCATCATTAATGGTTATTATGATGCTATCTCTTACTGTCGGCTTTATAACATGCTCAAAGTCACCCAAAGAGCAATGGAGCGGGTAAACTCGGAGTTTCTATTCCCGATCAAATCGGAAATGTGGAGATCCGCAAAACTAAGGTCACCGACATAGACCAAAACACTGCTACACTTAAGTGGCAGTGGACAGAGCACATCGCTTGAAGGACTGAAGACCAATGAGGTAATAAGGTCAATGAGCGGGTCGTTCACGAAGGTAACTGATACGTCTGTCCATAACAACGTGACGCTAGTGAGAATGATATACACTGCATCACATTGTACTTATAGTCTTGGGACATCGATGTTGTCTCGTTATCCTAGTAATTTCTGTAGCTACAGTATCATTCAAATTACATGGATTAATACCACCATCTCTCTTTTACAATCGCACGTATAGACATTCAACCCTTAGTTATCCCGCGCTACAGGATAAAGCGTTTCGCATCGTCCTTCATAGTGCAAACAGTGAAGGATTTGGAACAGTTAGAAGATAGTGCTTCCGGTCAACTATGACGTGGGAGTAGTCAAAGAGTGAGTAGGCTTCTTAAAGATTAGTGCGCTTCCTTCTTAAAGTGTCTCTCCAACTAGTGCATATTGGCGATCAGCATGGTAGTCCTTTTTGTATCTGGTTCGGCGGAATAATTCGGGCGCCCGAGTGAGCTTTACCACCTAGATTATATCTCTGCTTTTCATCAGGTGGAATGGTCAAGAAATAGGTTATATAATATGAAAAAAAATTCAGCAGTCGCAGCCCGCACGTACCGCGCAGTCGTCACAAAAAGCTGCGCGACGGGCGAGCTGTAAGCGAGCTGTAAGGCACAGTGCAACGAGCGCCACTCGCGCCACTCGCGCCACTCGCGCCGCTCGCAGCGCCCGCGCGACGCGGTTGCGACGCGCGTCACGTCCGATCGCGTGTTATGCAAGCCGCGTATGACACCAATTAATTGAAGCGAATTCAGTGTAATTTAATGCGGCCGGATAACTCGCGCGATACGATATGACACTAATATGGTGAAGTTATTTTTTAAGTATTAATTTTTTTTTCTCACCGCGAGTACAATTTCATGATTCATGAGCTTATTTTTTTTCACGCGAATCGATCAGACACGAGGGTCGTTCACTTTATGTTAAGTGATTCGCCAGCCCATAACGTGGCGCTAGTTAACTTATACATGAGATATTGAGTCTGGTCACCCGAGTCACACTAGCTACAGCGCTGATCAAGCCGGAACAAAGTAATGTTTGTACACCACTGTTTGCCGGGTGCAATAGGCGCTGTGGTGGTACTACACTAGACCTATCTATATTCTTGTTTTGAGCGGGCTGGAAGCCACAGCGGCTCTTACAGCTCATCTGACACTGGGCTCGTGGACCCGGATCCACGGCCTGAAACTAGACCTATCACCAGTCATTCCATCACATTATTTAGACGCCTATATTTTTCTTTATGGTTTAAGACAGGTATATACGTAAAGAGCGGGATACAGTATTCTGAATTTTTTTGATAAATAGTACTGTATGTAAAAAAAAGGTTTAAATTATGATAACCTACGTAAAAATTTTGGGGTATTTTGTTTATGAAAAAGGGTAATAAATTGAATAGTCACTGTTAATTTGATAAAAAGAATATTTTCATTATGTATGCAATAAAAAAAAATTATAATACATACAGAAAGAACAAGTCTAGATACATGTTTCTATTCTCTGGTGATCTGAACACGAGGACCCGGAGATTATGGTCATTATATATATTAAATTCTTCTAGACAGCAAATTTTTGCTAGTGATGAGACTATCTGCTCTTCGTTAAGTTTATTAACATCTTTTTCACCGTCTTAATGAGCTTTCTAATTGAGCTTTATAATGTTAAGTGGAAAACATGAAACAGAACAAAATATAATAATAAGATGGATGCAGGTTCCCCTTTGAATGTGATACGGAGGTGGCTGCGAGGGTCCGCCGGGTACGGAAGGGCCGTTGCTATGCGTTATCCTATGCTCTAAAATGAAATTAAGCGCGCCGGCCGGCCCTGCGCAGGCGCAGTAATTGTACGCGCCGTGATTAATGAGCGCGGGCAGCTGGCGCGGGGCTGTCTCTACTCAGTAATTCGATATTTCCGATAAAGCCAACCGTACGTGTCCTTAGTGTTACGATGGGCTAAAATAACATTAACAATTCGAATAACCACATTCTTGTGTTTTATTAACATCTGATGGTAAGCCACACGTCGGCCCATAACGACGTGGTTCTAATTAGGATTATATACATAGCACCACAGCATGCTTGTCGCCTTGGGACGCGGAAATCTTTGCACACCATTGTTTTGGCAACAAAAATAGGCGCTGCGATAGTACCTACCTAGAGAGCAGCAACAAGCGACAGAAACCTATAATCAGTAAAAAAATCTCAGAATTACAATCACGGTAATAGTTAGATATATACACAAATCAGTTAACTATTATTCTTTTAGAAATCCTACACTATCAAAAAAAAAACAATACAAATCTACAACGAGAAGGTAACGTTCTCTATGTACCTTTTTTGCAATTCATCTGTTATAAAATTGTTAAAAGAACCCTAGTTTAGTACAAAAAAATAAATCCGCCCATTGACAACCCTCGCGTGGTTTTTCTCACACAAATTAATAAGGTCGTGTTGCGATAACCATCTTTGCTGCGAGGAGATAAGGTCGAGGCGGGCAGCGGAGTCACGCCGCCGCCGAGCACAATGAGCCAACTTGTCGCCGAAGCGGTATCAGGACTCGAAGGTATCCCTTCAACAGCTGAGACCCAGCTGAAATTAACGTTTTAAAAGTTTTCAAGCATCTTATACAGATCAACGTCTCGTGAAAATAGACTTTTCATTAATCATCACCATTGCCTACTCCATCATTTTATAATGTCACATATTTTAATATACTTATACTTTTCACGCTATTTGTATTGAAACTGTTTCATTATGAGACAGATTATATTATTATTTATATGGAAGAAACACTGAAGGTATGTCATTTGTACTAAACGAATGTATAACATACATTATTTAGCTTTACTACTAAAATTAACAACTCACAGTTAAATTACACGAACACTAATTTTAGGCAGTGCTTTGAGACAATAATTAAATTGTTACTATAATTTCACATGAACTTTTAATATGAAAAAATAACACATATATCAGAAAATACGTTGCATAGACTCTTCTCGTTTTCTCTTTTTTTATAAAAGATCGGTACTGTACTGAAATGGTTAAAATTATCTTCTTTCAATGAAACCAAATTTGTATTAGGACGAAAAAAGCAAGAACATATCAGGGCACCGAACGAGATAAAACAATGTACGCATCATGCAAAACAATAGAAGCCGGGCCAGCACTAGGTAATCACAAGGGGTGAGAGAGAGAGAGAGAGAGAGAGAGAACGGATATTGTGGTTCACGTTAATAATGAGCAATGTAATTAGAAAGGCAAGAGGTTATAAGTGAGCGTTCGCAAACGGGGCTCATTGTCCACCGCTGCGGCTGCGGCATTCCGAGCAGGAAACCTAACCGATGTGCTGGTGCACAAAGCGCGGCCCGCAGGAGGGGGACTCGTACCCGCACCCAGTCGGACTTCAAACCGTATCTTTACATTAATAGAAATAAATTGCAATAAATAAATAGTAAAGAAAATATAAGTACACTTACAGACACGTTTACCTACATACTTATATTTTATTCATAGTATACATATATATATATATATACATTTAACGAAACGGAGGGACGAGCAGAAAATAATTCACGATTATGCCACGCCTGTCCATTACACCACATAATGCTCATCGCGATAAAACACAAATGACTTTAATTACCACAGTAATTTCACTATAACATCCTACAAATACATTGTTTACCGGCATATGAGGTACTGGTGGTAGATCTTTGTTATCCGTATACGTTGTTACTACATCACTTATTTCTGTCGTCAATGATAATGATACATCTTACAGTGGTGAACACATGAGATGCTGTAGGAAAGATTCCCGATTCACCGACGTTAATAGCAGTCGTATCACTTACTCGCCTCGACCAGAAGATAACAATTCATATTACTTTTCGATTTACTTATTCGTGTAGCTAGCTACATAGATCCCCCCGTGTTGCCCTCTGCACTACGATTGTCAAAAACAACGCACAAAGGACCTTCGAATCCAAAGCGACAGATGCTGGAGCTGGCGAGGCGGAATGCAGCCGACGCCGCCGGAGTAAACTAAACGAGCGGCTATCAATCAAACGGTGATCGATACTCGCGCTCCGCCCCCAGCGCCACTGGACCCTGCTAACCTAATATGCGACTACGCAGGGGGCGCGTACACGGACACACGCGGGGTGCTGGATGCGACAATAGATTAATTAAAAGTCTACATTTTTTATTGGATATTGCAACAAAACGAGCGAGATGTATAACTGATGGTGAGTGATACGCCTGTCCATGGCCTGGCGCTAGCTATGATGATATTCACATCGTCACACTGTAATCGACGTCTTGCGACTTAATATGTCATTTCTCGTTGCTCCAGTTATTTCAGTAGCTACAACCTCCCTCAAACCGAAGCGATATAAAATGAATAAGGGTCTCACTGATTACAAAGGAATGATTAAAAAATATATTTAGTAATGGTTGATCCTGTCGACTACATCCCTGTGCGAGTGAGGGGAGACGTGTGAAGCGGCTAGCGGGGCCGCAGCTCGGCCTCGACACTTTATAACCGCTCCTAGAGATTATTCCCCAACTCCACAAACGTTTGGTAGATACTTTTCTCCTTTAGGTCCTTTACAATCAAATAATTTTATTAAAATATGGAATCATGCGTTATACGACTAGAAGAGTTGCAAGTTTTATCCACGCTGAGCTAGATTTTGGAGAAGGAACACTTTATCGAGCAACCGACATGTGTTCCTAGAACAATTTCCAAAGACACATCATCAGCAAGTCTCTTTTGAAAGAAGGATCCGAGTTACGAAATGACGAACAACTGGATGCGAGCAACGCGTGACCGATCGATGTGAAGATCTTTGGGAGAGGCCTATGTCCAGCAGTGGACGTCTGTCGGCTGATGATGAAGATGACATGACGAAAAAACAACAAGTAATATGCGAACCTGTTAATTAACCTTTGTTAATCGCCGAGACTACTGAAGAAGTTAAGACAGCAGTAGAGTCAGTTGATAGTCATGTGTGCTAGCCTACAATTAGTAAATTAGGAAAGAACAGAATTTTAAGCGTATCATAGTAACTTCGTTAGCTTTTAAAACCTTCCATATAGAATTGTTCTAAAAACTAGTTACCGTAAGAAATAAGCAGCAAAGAAGTACCTTATTTGTTTTTGAAATGAAAACGATTTAGATAAAGAGACACAACAATCGTTCATAGTCAAAGATAACTGACTAGTCCATAGGACTTCGTGTTCTTCTCTTTGTTTATCTTTCTTCTACTTGATGAGATTGGTATACTTCGCCTAAAACAATGTATGCATTAACCTCTAATGAACTTAAGATTTATTTAATTAGCCGCACGTTATAGAGATTGAGATGTGACAGAAAACAATAGCTTTTATTACACATTGAAAACATTCATAGCCAAGGTGTTAACTATGCAGTTATCTTGTGAGTGTTGTTCGACATTCCCACGTTGCGATCTCGACGTCGTCGGTTCGAGACGATCGTTTACTTTGCGGACTTTAAACAAGCTAGACAAGGTCCCCCGACATCCATTGAATGCATTCAATACACAAACAACGTTCAAACGATTCCACGTCGATATCAAATAGCCAGCCGTGATAAAGCGGTTCTTTAGAAACTCCTTTATTTAGAAAATGTTTTTTGTACACAAGAGGATGTTGACAACAATAAAGTAAAGTAATACGTAATATTCACTTAACCTACTTAGATTTTTAATACTCGCAAATAAGATTATCGCTTTAAAAATTTAATTAAGGTAAGTTATCCTCATTCTGAGCAGTTAAAAATCAATTGAACCGTTCCCGCATCCTGTGTGTCGCGGATATGCACTTTCATTTAGATTACATTAAACCGGAATCGAATTTATAAACACACTAAAGTAAAGCAGAAAAGAAAATATAACAACTGTATTCAGTGTTTTAAACGTAAGGTATTACAATAAAAAAATTGTATTATTCGTCCATGCAAAGAAACAAGCAAGACATCGTCTAAAAGTGTTAAGCCTTTTGCACAACGTGGTGCTGGTTATGATGATATACACTAAACTGCATTGTGCTCGACGCATTGAGACGTATGAGGTCTCATTAACATGTCAATGTTTAGTAGCTATAACACCATTCAAATCGACAAAAAGTAATGTTTGCACACTGCTACTTCTAGTACTTACCTAGGCGGTCTCCGGCGTCAGATACCTGCTACTCATAACATCTCCCATTCATATACACGTGTCTGTTATATCTAAACTTAATGAACGGGATCACAAAGATGTTAGAAGGTAGTATAAAAAAACTGTCAGTACACAGTGCTCCCCTAATCTGTACATTTGCCAACAGCTCGTCAAGCAACAGCGCGCGATCAAATCTAATTGCGAGCGGCGGGAGAATGGGGTGGCGCGGTCGCGTGGCGGACGGCCACGTGTGCCATCTTTGGATTATGCTAATTCTCCCTGTGTCCGCTAACAAAGAATCCGCATATTTACATTGCGTGTGTCGGCTTATGGCACAATACATCAATATTTTCACATCAACCATTCACCAATTATTTATGAAATTACTTTTCACGCTGCCACCACTTTCACCCGCACGCTTACTTCTTCCAACGCAACCTGTAAACACTTAATGAAGTGCGAATTAAGGGACATACAAGGTCATAATTTGCTTTAATTAATATAACCATTACAATTAAGTATTTTTTCATGTTAAAAATTATATTAAAAATTTTAATCTGAGAAGTTAATTAGTTCACTTCCGCGATGTCTCATTAACAGGTACTGACAAAGATCCGAAAGGTAGTCCTCCCAGGGGACCTATTCAAGTTGCAATCGGGAGGATTAAGAACTAAAACAAATTTGTGGGAACCGCGCGACGTCGGCGCGGGGGGCGCGGGCAAACTTACCATTTATTTAGGTAATACGCAAAACGCACGCGCACCCCCACTCGTGGGGGAGAGCCCCTGTCGTCTCCAAGCATCAACTCCACTACCACACGTGATTAGACGGAAGCAGACCTTACACTGTCAGCATTAAGAGTGAAAGCGAGTATAAACTTTAAAACGGCCTCTATACAAAGTCGACTCTTTTAGTTGAAAATTAAATAGCATTGTTCGGGTCCCTCATTAATGCAATATTGAGCCCTCGGAGCGCCGGAGGCCGGGGGGAATTTATTGTGTGCGAAATTTATTAAGTGCAAATGTTACCGAGGTTGGGAGGACTGACATGGATACATCTGACGCGACACGCTTTCACAAGATTGACGATGGCACTGCTTACAATCAATGAATAAAGTATTGTAAAAAGTTTAAAGCGATGATCGCTAGCGCCATGCACAGTGGTAACTGTGTTCCCTGTAATGTACTCTTGAAGATTCATTAATAAATCGTCAAGAATTTATTACATGAAATTCAGTTATCGCCGTATCGTCTGTATAGACGCAGTGATATTTTTAGTGTACAATATATGTATATATTATAAAAATAATATATACATATACCCAAAAATAAAGGTTTTGATTTTCACAAATTATTACGTATTAGATATTTTTCTTGAATTTTTCTTCTTTGTCTCTCTTTCTGAAATTTTAATGGTTATTGAATATTGATTCTAAAACAGGTAAATATTGTAATAATAATGAATTATTTTAAGGAAAGGTTTAAAATAAAAAATTATGATTACTTTAGAGATAGCAACAGAACAACGCGCACGTCGTACGAAACTAAAGCCGGCTCGCAGTGGTCCCGCGGGCGCGCTCGCGGGAAGCGCGCAGATGGCGCGTCATCGATCGCCGGCAAGTGCTCGCCAGTTGCTATTATTATTTAATCGCGATCTCCGCTCGCGATTAGCATAAGCATTGTGAGCGCGCTACACTACTACACATGTTATCATTTAATGAATGGCCGCTGACGTCGCGCGGCGGGCGCGCGCGGGGGTAGGGGTGCGGTGCGGCGGTGCGCGGTGTGCGGGGGTGAGGAGCGGTTGTTGCGCCGCGCCGCCGGTAGCGCGGCGACTCGCGCGGATGTCTCGCATTGATTTATCGACGGCAGAAAACAATGATGTAAACTTTGTAAAATCGATGCAACTATTGTACATTGTACATCGATGTATCGTTAATGTCGATTTATAAACGAATCGATTGTTTTTATTTTATCTTTTTTGCATACACAGCTACGGTACAAATGGATGTTCCAATAGTTCTATCACGCTACTATAGAGCTAGAATACGATTAAGACCTGGCAACACAGTTCCAGCGTCTCATCCGCGACTGTGGTGGTAATTAGATATTTGATCTCGGATATCATCTAGGGTTTCCATCGCCAAGTTAATTGCAGGCAGGCCTAATTATTTTTTTTAATTCTAAGAAGCGAAGAGAAAAACGAGATATTCACCTGATGGTAAGTGACACGACTCTAGTACCACGTCTATAACAACGTGGTACTAGTTAGGATCTCCAAGTAACTTCACCAGCTATAGCATCCTTCAACCCGGAAAACAGGAATGTTTTTACATACCTACTATTCGTAAGGCTGCAATAGGCGCTGCAGTGGTCTACTTAGACAGTCTCCGACAACAGGACCTGTCATCACCAGTAAAAGAAAATATTCCCGTTTTATGTGAGATTACTTGCGTAACGATTCTACACATTTTGTCTCGTGCTATATAGTCTAAGATCTTAGTGTTTCATTTGTCATCGGCAGACTTAGACGTCAAATAAATAAACTAGGCGTGTTATGAATCATTGCATACATTAATAAACCAATATAACGCCGTGGTCGAAATACAAGTTAACTTCTGTCTCGGCCTAAATCTCCATTAGCATACCGCACAGCAACTAGGACGAGATCAATTGACCAACGACATTTACGAGATACGACCACACAAACCCACGACCCTTTAAAGCTTGATATAAATCGGAGAAACGTATAGTCGTAACAGTACGTCGTGCGGTCGCGTTCGCTGGCGTTAGATAACTTATACTTATTCCTAACATACATAAGAAAAAATTATGACCATTTACTTTTAGACTTTAAAGCAGAATAAATTTATTCTGCACGTATTGTATTTTTCACATCTATAATAGACTAATACCTGACTACAATTTGATGAAAATGGAGAAGCATGTCTGAGTGCAATATTCTGGCTACCATATGTTGTCAACTGAAACTTCATCGGAAACCCTACAACCGGAACTGCATTTTGCGATAGTAGGTCTGTTACCAACAATCATATTAGGTAGTTGTTACCACCACTGCTATTTTTTCTGCAATCAAACTTCACTGTACAAAAAGTACTGTGTTCCAGTTTAAAAGTTATTGCAACTAGTAAAATTGCTGGGAATCGAAATAAGGATCATTGTGTTATAAGACAGTGAGCCGCTGCTCCATAAAGGCAATTAAGATACAAAGGTTCAGTACATCAGAGTGAAAATAAACAAATGTGTGGCATTCCCACGTGATGTAAGGTGTCCGCGAGGTCCGGCGGAGCCGCACAATGCGCGGCCGGGCGGCACAGCGCCGCAATCGAAGTAATTCACCTGTCATTATTGTAATGTTTCGATTATTCCGTCAGGAACGATATTTACGATTGCGTATCGATATCAATTGCTTCTCGCATCGAACATGAAACATTGGTTTATTCATTATATGGTGTATTCATGGGATTTGCAATAAGCAGTAATTGATTCTCGAATAAAGTTTTATTGTTATGTACGATCGTTGGTGCATGTTAACAAAGAAAAGGGCGTATTTTGTCCTAAATTTAATACGATGAAGCTTTGAAAGCGAAGATAACTAGCAAGAGACTGTGCGAGAGAGGCGACTGTCTTATATCGAAGGACTGTCTTCAAGTAGCTGCTCTAAAAGAGTAAGTCTTATAATGCAGATGCAAAGAAAACGACTAGAGATGCTTAAGCTCAAAGACCTGTTTTATATTTAGAAAATGAATTAAGAAATAAGGATATACGTTTAAAATTTATCGCACATCATTTACTAGAAATGAATATAGTATAGAAAGAAAAACTGATACAAATTAAATAAAATAAACTTGGTTTTGAAAGAACATAGCCGGTATTATGTAATTGAACAAAATATGTCAACAAAACAGTATTGAAAATTATGGTAACCTAAGATACATATACAAAAATCTGACCAATGGAACTGAGCGAAAGTCCCTCGCAAATAGGTATGAGCTAACATCATGCTTTAATCATGGCGACTCATGCAGCCAGCGGCGACCTCAACGCTCCCGGACTAATTGGAAGTCTCCCTGGTAATCCGTTCACAGCGGGCGGGCTTCGAATTAAAAACCCCTGCGCGGCCAACCCCAGCCGAACCCCGAATACACCGGGGGCTCTCCTTAAACTTCGTGCCGAATCCGCGAATCATAAAGTAATTTATCAAAGGATTTCTGAGGCCCAAGGAGCGGATGTGACGGATTCCCTTTATCGACAGTTGCAGGCGGGCGGTGGCGGAAATGTGCGGGTACGTATAAAAAATAAAACCGAAAAACCGACAGTTGTAAAGGATATGGTTTGTAAGTTAAATTAGTCTGTTTACAAATGAATGAGTCGGTACAGTAATTAAGAAAACATTAAGAATATTTAATAAATAAATTAGGGATAGGTAGATAACAACAGGTAACCTAATAGATATAAAGTTATTTAACAAAGGATATCACATGTTAACAAGTATAAATATTTTCAATATAGATATTTTAAGTAATTATAATTGAGGCATATGTATGAAATGGAAATATGTATTTATACACAACACACACCACACCGCTCGAAGGACTGACGGCCAAGAGGGCAGCGAGGACCTCGAATGGCGACCGCGCATCGGAAGACACTGTTGACAAGCCTCCCACTAGGCAGTCCAACGATCTGATGAAGGTCGTGGGAAGCGCTGATTGCGGACAGCGCAGGATCGATCGATGTGGAAATCTTTTGGCCTATGTCCAGTACTGGACGTCTGTCTGCTGATGATGATGATGCATAAGACTGATTTTGAGATACATAAAAGGCACGTTTAAAGATTACGTACGGATATCGTACCAAATACTGTACATTATATTATCATCAACTGAGAGACGTCCACTGTTGGACATAGACCTCCCCCAAAGATCGCCACATCGACCGGTCCTGCGTTGCTCCTATCCAGTGGGTTCCTGCGATTCTCGCCAGATCGTCGGTCCGCAGGTCCGTCCGTACCGTCTACCGGTACGCGGGTGCCACTCGAGAACTTTACTACTCCATCGGTTGTCGGTCCTTCGATCAATGTGCCCTATCCACCGCCACTTAAGTCTAGCAATCTTTTGGGCTAAGTCCATGACTTAAGTTCTGCGGATCTCCACACTTCTGATTCGATCGCCAGGGAATCTCCGAGCCTCCCTCTACATTCCAAGGAGAGTTCATTATATATTAGAACAATTTTTGAAATATAAGGGGACGATACTTTTGAAAGCTCAAATTGAATAGGACGCATTGTATATAAATGTTTATGGTTGCTTTCACGCATTCCGCGGTGGGCTAATGATTGATGATGATTAATAAGGAAACATTCACATGTAGCGCATACGATTACAGCTCGCCAGCGGCGTCCCGTCGCGGGTCAACAAGTGCCGCCGCATGACACGCGGACATGACACATGGGAGTTATTTACCCAGCCAACAGAACGGAATTCCACACGCGTGTACGTGCACCGTGTTAATATTCAAATGGCTGGAGCTCGAGCGCTCAAGATCCGGGCTATAGGGCCGTTAAGCCGGCACGATGGTCGGATGAGCGAACGGTGACCACGGTGCGCACGATGGTCGCCGTCCGCCTCGCAATTTGTTACAGAGATAATTTCATTCGTGTTTTTTTCTATTTAACGAAGCGACGAAACGAGCGAGATGTTCGACTGATGGTAAGTTATACGCTTGCCCATAACAACGTGGCGCTAGTTATAGTGTCATCACAATGCGCCCGCCGCCTCGAGATATAGGATGTTAACATTCATTACTCCTGTAATTTCACTAGCTACGGCACCCTTTAAATCGGAATATTTTAATGTTCGCACACTAATGTTTGTCTGCAATAGGCGCTGCGGTTGTACCTACCTCAGCGGTCTCCATCAACAGAGACCTGTCAACAGTAAGCTCTAGTAACCATGTACTGCTATTGTTGTACGTTAGTACCATTTTGGAATCACTACGACTAATATATTATAGATCTCATTATCATCGTCATCATCAACCGATCACTGCTGGACAAAGGCTTCCCTCAAAGATCTCGACATCGATCACTGATCACTCATTATCATCATTGTTCACTGATTATTAAAAACGATAAATCCTATGATAATAGAACTCAACTGTTTCTCAGCATTTATTAAAGAGATCTTACTTGTCATTGTTTTTTTTAAAAAATAATAATTTGAACAATGTGACCGGATATGGTGAATCTTGCTCGATACAAATTGGTATAACTATAACTCTATTTCTCATATATTTAGAATAGAATAATAATGTATTACCAGTATTTACACTCATTAATACACTGAAAAACCGCGGGTCTTGAACGAAGCTAAGCTTGTATCTCAGAACCCTGAATTATTGCAACCGGAACTTAACGTAGAAGTTATAATAATACATTAACATTTATTTCCACAAGATTTATTATACCCTTGGATCATGTGGGAAAGGAACCCACTCAGGTAATTATAATAACAAATTTTTAATGTGATGGTGGCAGCTTTACGAGATACAAAACTTACCAATAACAAGTCTGTATTATGATACAGTTTTATTAATGATAAGACCTCGATATTGAATCGGAGACCTTCGCTTTACAAGGTAAGCGGATCTATATTCTTGTTATGAGCGGGCTGGAAGCCACAGCGGCTCTTACAGCTCATCTGACACTGGGCTCGTGGACCCGGATCCACGGCCTGAAAAGGTAAGCGGTTAACCGCTGCACCACGGACTATGTTAGCAATTCAAGAATCATACAATATTCGAAGTATTATATAATAACTAACTAATAATTACGCGCCTTTTAATATAATTCAAATAATAACTCTGTAATAGATTAAGTATCATATGTACTTTTCCCGCTAGCCATCCAGCTGTTGTGAGGCCACGCCCCATATCCTTACACCTGCGACCCTCCGCCCTCGCGCCGCTACCCCTATCCCACTTTAATTGCAATCCTATTAAACAAATATCCGCCTGCTGTCCTTTGATTGACACTTGCGGGAAGCACTTGCTATACGATATACGGGCGGGCAACCGCAAGGACAACCAAGCCGTTGTTAAGTTAGATTTATAGCTTAGAATTCTAAGAAATGGATACAGTGGAAGGTAAAAATATTTGTTTAATGCGATAACCATCGGCCCTTAAAACTATAAACACATCGAATTAAATTTCTGATTAACACAATAACTACAATGGTAGAACTCCGCAACAAAGTAGAAAGACGGGATCAGAGTGCTACTTCAATTCGTACCTAGATAAAAATCTAGGTTTGTAATACATAAATGTGAGTGCTGAATGTGTCTTTAGGTATTACACACGGCGTTCAAACGGCGAGCGATCGCAGATAGCGCGATTACGGAACGGCCGAGCGACTGCGCCGATAACAATCAAAAGCTTTCGTCGCGTATTATCCACCCTGACATACGGCGATTGTGATACGCAGGGGGAGTCGACGACCACGTGCGGGGGGTGTAGTGCCAACAAAGGGTTCATTTTTTCATTCGCATCCGCCAAAAAATATATTAAGTATTATTAGCAACAAAAGCTTTATAGCATTTTATTTTCCTCCACATCCAGTCTCGTCTTAAATACTATATTACATAACAACTATACAACTTTTTCTGTTCATATATATATATATATATATATAATTTTTTATAAAAACAAAAGTTGCTAAAAATATTCAAAATTTTATTAAGAACGTAGTAACTTATTAACTTACCTGTTTTTAGTTTAAGTTGATGTAAAAGTTCGTTATTGGGATTCAATTTAAACTTTGCGAGCTAGCATTCAAAATTCAAGTTAAATAAGTAGGTTCTTAGTTAAGCAACCCGGCTAGTTAGTTTGTGCAGCATTTTCATAGCCCCGTATAAAGTATGTATCATAGTAATCTATCTATTTATGCATAGCAACCGGGTTGGTCTCTTATGGGTGAGGATCGTTGTCAGCGATAGGATAGAACTTGCCTCCGCCGGTAACCATAACCGAATGTTAATACATAAGAGCGAAACCTTCTGAACAACTTTTGGCATGCCGAAGGCCAGATGTTAATCGGTACCGAATTCCCAAGGACAGAAGAAGTCGCACCCAATATGCGGGCTACGCGATACCTCGCCCTATTTGTCGGTGGGTATGATTTATCGTACCAAAAAGCGCGGCAGTGGTCGTGGGTGCTCGGTAATGGGCCGGAGGATAAGTGCTCATAATTTGGACCGCGTCCGCTTAGCTGGAGGCTCGCACGCACGCGACCGACGCGCGACAGATGGGAGCCGGAGCCACTGGCTGCGGACCCTAAGCGGCACCCCAATATAGACCTTACCCTCATACAATTACGAGTTAATCAAATTGCAGGATCAGATTGACAGTGCGTCGTAATGACGGACTGGCGGAAGACGTATGAACATTTCGCAGTTAATTCATACACTACGTTACGTTATTACGAGTACATTGTTTTACTTTGTACTGAGAATAGTTTGCAACTGTAAAGTGTATACAAATCTAGTTGAAATACTGTGTTAATACTTAGTCGTAAAGAAAACAAAATGTCTTTAATAATAATAAAAAGATTAAAGTAATATATGTAAAGATTGTTGTGTTACTCTAATAATACGTTTAAAGGTATAGTGAAAGAGATCTTATACAACGAAGCACATTCACTCGTTTCTTTTTTATGACGATTGAATTATATGATATTATAATATGAATCGACTCTTGTAAACTGCAACATGTAATATTTACATTAATGAAATGTTTTAAGTTAATTAAAGACAAGAATAATGTATGACAAAACAGAAACAGAGTGGAGAAAGTTAAAATATTCCGGGCGATTATGAATAACGTTTATAAACATTGATGAATCATTTATAAGAGCGGGTTCGATGTAAGCTTATTCTGGTTTATCATAGACAACCTGCTTGGCAACAATCCGGCGTGATGGAAAAGCGCTCATCATTCAACACGTTCAAGAGCCGACGGAAATATTCCAAAGTGTCTCAGCGCAATGGGGACAGCTGGTAAAGCCAGTGGAACAGTTCCCGCACAAAGCGCACCCGATCGATCGGGTTCGGTTCCCCGGCATTATTCGTGCCGCCAACGAGCCACCGTACATCTGTTTCGCTCCTTTGCCCCGCATAATGGTGCCGGCCCATTGTGGAAGTGACATCCACAAAGGAGCAGGCACTTTAAGCCGGTATTCGGTATGAAAAAAGGCAGAAGCCCGCGGCAGTGGAAGGTGGGCGTCGGCGCTGTCGGAAACGTGCAACTCGACGCAACTGTTATGACATACGCGCTTCGTTAAACTCCGTTCAAAATAAACAACGCGCCGCGATCTAACGAAGCCAGGCCCGGCTCTGGGCCCTGGGCCCGTGTCGGGTAGGGTCGGCTCGGGTAACCGAACGCGTTTCAACGAACATCGCCCTGAGTCGGAGCAAACCGCCGAGGGGAGGTTCAGCGCGGGTGACAACGAACTGTTCGACTTTAATATTACTTACCTCAACTCAAGCACACGATATTAAAATGTAATACTTTCTAATAATTCCATAAATAATTCAATTAACTGTAATGCTTATATTCCTCTATCCAGAACTGACAACAAAGATTTATATTAATAGTCAGCTGTTCCCCCGCCCATGTTGCTAGATGGAACACCCCCGCAATTCCCTATGGAAAAAGAATTTTGTAAATTCCATTCTTACCCGACCTTTAAATGGCAGGAGCAATATCTCCACTAAGTTTTGAGTGTTTACGTGAGTTTTCTTCGTACACGTCCGTCACGAGATACCTAGTGACTGTGAACGGGAACGTGAGCATTCAACGCGAATTGATTTGTAGATAGTTATAAGCTATTTATTTTATGATTTTCATAGATCCTTCATACCTTTACTCCTGATTAAGTTTTATAAACATTTTCGTCTGATATTATTTATGCGGTTGTTATTGTAACTGCTGCTATAGAAAGTCATTTGCGGTTGCGGTTGCTCTCAAGGAATATTTCAAACAAATTTCAAGTCTAATCGTCCCGCAAAGTGGGCGAAGAACAGCTAGTCTATTATTACTAGTAAAAAATAAATTGAATTAAAACGGAGTTTCAGTCAATCCTTGAACATACTTTTCATCATGAACACGATAGAATTTAAGCACAGAAATACATTATGAATTGAAAATAATTATTACATGTCTCCCTTTAAAGTATATATGTAAATATAAGTTAGTCTAGAGTTAGCATGTATGTGAATGTATCACTCGCTTTTGTTTATGCAAGTTTTGTGAATGACTAAGTGTCTAAATTAAGATAATTGGTTCGATTATGTAGTGGGTAAGTTATCCGCGACAGGAGCCGACAGCCAGCGAGCGGCGGCAGCGGCGGCGGCGGCGGCGGCGGCGGCGGCGGCAGCTTGTATTGAGCAACGCTGCGGTCGCACCGCCACCAGCTGCGACACGTACACCGCTGAATTACAATGGAGCGATCCCTTTCACGGCGCTGACGCCGTTGCCCGCTTTTGTTCAACGTTTCCTCAACAAATTATACTTTTTAACGAAATTAAATCATTTGTAAGGATCGTCTGTATGTGCGAGTTCGCGTATTGTATAATTTCTTTACAAGTCGCAATCAAACAAAGTCCCCGCCAGCAGCTACACGAGTGTTTGTAGTGCTTTAAACTGCAGGTAAACGTTTACATTTTGCAATTGGTTTTATAATTATATATCAAAATTGCAAGAAAATTTATTGTTCGCAGATGTTTGCGATAATAGTTACAAGATCATCTGCTCAGATGTATGTGTAAATGATATCGACGGTGTTCTCGTAGTATGTAAAGATAGTGGCGGTAACTATACAATGCGTGTCGCATGTGATTTCTTACTAAAATTAATTAATCTTAATTCTTTCAGTATCTTCTCTGTACACATTTCCACCTCTAAAAGGTACCAAAATCATATGATAACTTCAATTGTGGAGGTGTATATTAACTTGTTCTGAATAACTCTGCAAGCATGTTACTCACTATATTGTTACTAAGAGTTAAATTTTTTAGACAAGCGTGTTTTTTTTTAAATAATATAAAAAACGTCATAGTTATGATCATTTTAACACAATCTCATGTCCACTGCTGATACACAGCGCAAACAGTACAATTATTTTTTGGTTTTTTGTCAGTGTTTGTTATTGGTATAACAATCAGCGTTGCACAAGTAAGTCTATTATATCAGCTGAACGTTTATTACAGCAAAACATATTTATTATGACACTTATTGTAATTTAACACATAATAATAGAAAGCAATTCTTTTTTTTTCTCTCTTATAGTCGATGTTATTTCCTTGGCACAAAAGCTAGTCGTTTGCTTTTATAACATGGAAATCTATGGTTAGATCCTTGACCATGTAAATAGCGCTACAGTTTTTTTAATCGGTTCGTTTAGCTGTATTCTGATACTAGTATATAAAAGATACTATTATGTGCTCAGCACGCTTAACTATCTACTTCCCTGTTTTTAGATAACATTACGAGAACCAAAAATTACTAAAACTTACGTTAGCTTTCAAACTATAATCTTTTACCATTACATATATAAGAGCACATCTGTAGTTACACACTAAACTTCAGCTGTTCGCAAAATTAATATGCACCGGTACACGGAGCAGCTTCGGTAAGTCGGAATTATATAAAATTAAGGAAGGAGCTGGTTCATAAAAATCTTAGGGCGCGAGCTCTGGTAAATTGCAGCTTCCCCCGGCTTTCTGGGGTCCGTGCGCCCTTTAAAATGCACTTAATTCTGTCTAAATGTTGCCGTCGGGAAGTTGCAAAATCGCTACCTCGCTTATTACCGCATCCGACACATTAACCGTCAGATACATAAAACCACAAAGTGCGGAAACGTGGAAACCACTACAACATACCGGAGATGATAAATGACAGAGCAAACTGTAGAAGTAGAGATGAATTAAAGAAAATCAAAAAGATCCAAATCAAACTAAAATATTTTAAAGGCTTGTAACATACCATCAGTGTTAAGTATGGTCATATGCTTAAATATTACTTTCAATTAACAAACCTTCAATGAAACGTTTACATAATTTTTTTTAAATACAACAATGGAAACAAATTAGTAGAAATAAACTAATCTAACAGATATCTATCTACGATAGCAAAATCCAGTTCGTTTTTGAATCAATTATATTGATAATGTATCGATTTGCTCGATAGTCGATATTCATTTGAAAATGTTGATAAAGTATCACTTGTGAGATTAATTTGTGAAATATATTTATTCTAGTATAAGACAGTTTTCTGAATCATTACATACTTTTTCAGTTACGCCGTAAGCGATCAAAAAGCGTCTCTGTATTTCTTAAAGAGTTTCGAAATAGATCGTTTCTATATTAAAAGCAATGTGTATATCTATCTGCAGCGCTCTCCCATACATCATACTACGGACACTTCTGTTAATACAAATTCTCATCATTTACAAATGCACTAGATTTTTCTTAGTTATATTTAGGTTATTGAATAATACAACTAGATCTGCGATAGAAACTGGAAATGTGTGTTAATGTTGACGGCGGAACTGTTTTCAAGTACAGCTAAAATAATCTAGATCACAAACAGACAATACTCGTGTAGATGTTATTTCATTTAAATTTTAATTTTTTGCATTTAGAATCGAAGTAACAAGATCACAAACACAAAGGGGCGTTATTATTATAAATACATAGAGTAGTGCGAGGATGGTCCGAACTATTGACACATAGGTTCACGGATGTCCACATAAGGGCTGTTCCCCCACATAAACAAGCATAATCTCTTATAATTTATTCATACAAAAGTACTGTGGGGAGAATTTTGAGGAGAGGGGGTGGGGGGGAGAACAACGTTCCTGGGATCAGGCGATCCGCGATGATTGCGTGATCTGCGAACCAGAAACATGGTCCTTAGATAAAGCCACATAAAACAACACAGCGTTTTGTAACTCAATATAATAACTTATACAGCAGTTTAAAATTACATGTAAATGATATCCTTTTATAATATCCTTATTTATTTAGTATTAACTAAATACATGTAGTCCAATACAGACACAATGTCGCAAATCTGACGGTAGCTCCAGTAATGGTAAAACACATAGAAGTATAGAGAGAAAGCATAACAATGAATAATCTTTGTTATATATCACTAGTTTATCAATAATCATAATCATCATTAGCCGACAGTCATCTACTGCTGGACATAAGCCACATGTTCACTGGTTTATACTTTCATACATTAAAGAGACACAAATTAAAAAGCGTGGGAGACGGATCAGAATATCCATATACATACTCTTTCCTTGGCGTGTCATAAGAGAGAACCGCTGTAGCAAAATGGCTGTAGCAATAAGCAAAGATGGAGGATCTTGCGCAACATACTGTTCCTGCCGACTCATGTACAAAACCAGTCATTTTAGAGAATCTCCTTCATACATTAGATCGAAATGATGTGATAAATAAATGCACCCATTTTAGCCTCCAGCTCTACTAATAAACAGATATGATCCCCATGTTCTAAAGGGGTCTCCATCCAGATACGTCTTCAGTAAACTAATCAGTTAACCAGTTTGTTAACTCCGTTGTTTGCCAATTTCTGTGATCAGCACTTCAATATTTTAGCGAAGTCTTTATTTACTTACGTTAAATATGTTTAATGTAGCGTCAAGTTTTTTTTATTTACGAGATTTAAGAACTGACCTTACGAGCAGAATGATCACCTAATAAGTTCGTTCAAAACCTCGTGGCGATAGTTAAGATGATTTACGCAGTACCATGTTAAGGCTTATTAAGGGAATAATTTCATTAGCTACTAATATCGTGTGTTGAGTAATTCTTTGCTGTACGAATGTAATGGATCATCAGTGTGCCCGCAGCCTCAGTGCAATCACTCCCGAAGCGCCGGAGGTGGAAATCGATGCATATCAGCGAGGAGCGGCGGCGGGCGCCCGATCGCCGTTTAGTTACGCCTTTTGCTGCTTCCTTGTTACGGGCTTCATTGATTTTTATTGTTTCCCATCGTTCGGGCCCAGCGGCCAGTCACGGAGACGGATGTGCAGCTTTGACAGAATCACAAATATTATATTATAAGCCATGATAATCCAAAATTGACAAAATTTGATAAATTATAATTTAAAACAAGTACCGCGTCATAGAGGAGACACTGTGCGTATCATCGTGAGAGTGTGTTAGTTGAACAACTGCAAATAAAGATCTAGTATTACATATTCTTGATTCTGATGATCTAAGCATTTGAGAGTCATAGCGATTTTAACAGCTTATTTGATACTGGGCTCGTGGAGCCGGATCCACGGCCTGTTTCTAGAAAGTGTATTACATGGAATATTTAACCAATGGCGGTTTTTCGTATTGTGTCTGGATTATTGCTTTTTGGCGAACTCTACTCGGTCGTCCAAGACGGGCTCGGGTCCGTTCTCCGACCATCTATGCTTGTATCGGAAACTCTGGAAATTATATGTTATTTTACAGTGTATATACACTATAATTACTGTTACGAAAGCAAATACAAAATATACATTGTCACACGTTTTTTTCATTCGACAAAGACGAAGACGAGCAGGATGTTCACTTGGTAGCGTATAATAGGCCCATTCATAATGCGGCGATAGTTAAGGTAATTTACACTGCAACACAATGGTACTCGTCATCGAGACGTAAGATGTCAATTTTCATACACAACAGTCTATTAAATCGAAGTTGAGCGATGACGACTTATAACCGTATTTAAATAATTTACTTTGAACAACTTAACAAAGGCGGGTAATAAGTTATTTTCATATTAATAAACCGATCGACTCTTAACATCGGAATGTTTCGTTAAACGCCTCATAAAAATAACGAATATCGAATCTATCTCGCTATTCCCACGCTTTTGTATGCTTCAATTACTCTTCCACCCGGCGGGCTGTTAGCGTTCGCGTGATAGAATGCGGATGCTAATCCGCTAATACTCAAGCGATTATAACATTTAACTGTATCTAGATAAAGCATTTAACTGCTTGCGAGATGCGGCGGGGCCCGGGACAAAAGTAAAAATATCTGTCGCGTGTTCGACGACGGATCGTAGCTTCCAACCTTACTTGGTTTTGACGACGTTGTAATTAAAATGTAAGTGAATTTTTGATTGTCTCCGTGGCGCAGCGATACACCGCCTGTTAATACGGAACACGCTGATTCTAATCCGGAGACAACCACACGGTCACTTTGGCCACCACCTTCCATCTGCTTAATCTGCCGCCGTAACATCATTGTTATTTTACTGCTGTTAACATATGAGAGCTGAAGTATTCCAGACGAGCACGTTTTACCATCCAAGAACTTATAATCAATTTAACACTATTTGAAGTTGAGGTTAACTGTTAAGTCATTGTAGATAAAGAAGTAAAGTACGTCCCATGCTTTACATAGACATTCTTAACCATAATTCGGTAATTCTAATGTTCCCGGTAAAGGCATCAAAAGGGAATGGACACTATATTTAATTTATCTTACTACATTAAATTGCAGTAAACATCTTCAGTTTGCGAGCAAAGAGGTTTACCTTCTCATTTTGAATAAGTACAGCAAAGAATTGGAATAACTTGCCGGCGACAATGGTACCATCCAAATATGACTTGGGTGTCTTCAAAAGATGGGTGAATAGATTGCACTGGATTGGAGCGGTTTAACATAACACGTCTCATCAGTACTCAACACCAGGTGGGATTGAGTCCAAGCATTAACCATTTCCATTAAAAAAAAGTAACAAAAATTAAATTATATAACCAACGTTATCAATGATTTAGGGGTGTAAGGGGTCGCGTACAACAACTCACGGGGCCCCAAGTCAACCTCACTCGTGGTGCACCCTGCTAATCAACACACGAGACTCTAGCTCCCACTAACCCGCGTTAGGTCAAAGTGGTAGGATGTGGCCAAAACCCCTCATATAACTCCTATAAACGCGAAGATCTTTGGAGAGGCCTGTGTATAGCAGTAGACGTCTGCCGGCTGATGATGATGATGATATCAATGTATTGTAGTGTAACAATAAGTAAAGACACAAAGCGACATAACTAAGCGAACATCACATTAATATACTCGAGTGTAAAACAACAATTTTGAAAATTCGCGACTCGAACCTTGGACGTTGGAAGACAGCTGCTTGCTGCGATGCCACGTCCCGGCCATCGATAACGCTATATTGATTGCCTGTTAAACTGTCATGTTAAGTGATGGCTAATTAAAATGACGAACGAGTCCGCTAATTACGCGGCAACGCCGGAGTTCCCTTTAATGACGATGGTAAGGCGACCCAATCATTTCGCGAGGTTTCCAAAAAAAAAAAATCCGACATGTAATAAAAATAAAATCAATTAACCCACATGATAACATACATAAAGCTTTTTTATAGTTACTGCTACTAAAGAATTACTTATTAATGAGTGGATACTTGTCAACAATAATAGTTTTCATACATTTGAAAATATGTGGAGATTTACCTTTTCTCCTAGGCCAACAAAAGCTTAAGTATAAGTTAATTAAAGATCAGAAGTGTTAGTGTAGATCAGAGGTAGATAACCAGTGGCTCACCGAATAATATTTAATAATTTCTAGTTACTTTAGTATTGAAAACTTTCCCTTGCGTCTTAATATTGTTGCAGACTTCTCAGACGTAGATATAGAATCTATGTCTAAGAAGTCTCAATCTATAACAGTTTTTGATATACATATTTATAGAGTTCAAGAATGTTTTCATTAAGAATCAATTATATTCTTGTATGGTTATGAATAACTTGGCACAAATTATAAAAAATATTCAAACTATTATATCCGGTAGAGTTCATTATTTACTGGATGGACCGATTTAACTCGGTACATCAAGCATGTCTTATGATGGAGGCAGACGTCTCAAGTGTCGAGGCTACCTCAAGTTGAGCTGCTTCAGTACACATAATTAAAGTTTCAGGTATCAGAACCCTCGCCCTGAACTATGAGAGAGATGTACTTTGCGTGAACCTTGGCAATCATTAAACGACGAGCCCTCGAAAGATTGTACGCACTTGCAAACTAAAACCCGATATATATATATATATATATATATATTACTGATCATCTGAACGTCAATTTAGTGACAACAAATACAGTAACAGGCTAGTTTAGAGCTTAGAATGTTGCATTTCATAAGCTATACTTACGATACTAAGCAGAAAAGCATCCCATCAAGGTTAACGCACCAAGAAGAATGAGTATGTATTTCATCCATAAACTTCGAACAAGAAGCTTAGCAAGTTACAAGGAGCATTCGATAGGTTAACACTATAATTTCAAAACT
Organism: Troides aeacus; assembly: GCA_033220335.2. NCBI lineage: Eukaryota > Metazoa > Arthropoda > Insecta > Lepidoptera > Papilionidae > Troides > Troides aeacus. The sequence goes on along the minus strand of CM067275.1, from coordinate 1,970,444 downwards.
TGAATACTTTCAAGTCTAACTTTCAGAGCTTTTAACTTTAGTTTAACACACCTGCATATATACTGAATCGGATCCTCATTCAAGAAAGTGCAGTGTTTGTCCGTAAGACTTAATTTTGAAAATTTCATAAATTATGTATCAATATAAATGAATATGATATAAAGAAGCAATACGCCATCTCGAAACAACGCATCGCTAGTTAGAATGGTTGGTGGCGGTACCTACCTAGACCGTCTTTCGTAACAGAGACCTAGCAACATTAATTACAAATACGACTAGAGGAACCTAGAATTCACGTCATCTCACAGAGGTCCACTGCTGGACATTCTATCCTCATGCTAAATATATAATTAACTATTTAGAATAAATTATAACGAAATCTGTTTATATATAGTTAATATTTCGTCCATTGCATTTCACGTCGTGGCTCCGCGGAAGCACGGGGGCGGTGCATTCCATTTCACGGTTCTTCTGGCAAAATAATATATTATGCGCTCCTTGCGCTCGTTTCAATTTCCGTTCATCGAAACGAAATTAAGTATTAATATTACAAAAAAATAATCTGACAAGTACACACGCAACACTATATTAATAAGGTTTTACACCAGGTAAAACTACGATTTTTCTTTTTCACGTCGAGAATGTATTTGTAAGTTTTTCATTGACCATAAACATTACGTCCGTCAGATTCATTGCAAGTAAGCTGCCTGGAATTATCCATTTACAATATAAAATTATGAACTAAGTCCATCTTTGTAGAGTGATATATTTACTTCCATATCTATCGGGCGACACCGTTGAAATATTACATGTATGGCATGCTGCTTCATATTTACAAGTGGATAATACAGTGTCGTATTTTAACGTTCGCCGGGCGCGCAATAAAAGTATCAGTTGACGATGTTCGTAGGAGACGTTGGGAGACGGTAAAAACGGCGAGGCGGTCGTGGACACCATGTAAAGCGAGCTGGTGCCCGGCGGCCGGTGGCCGGCTGCCATAAAAACAATCGCAGCACGCATTTCGAATATCACGTGACGACATCGACGTGCCAATGAACCCAACGGGTGCTAACTAAGCTTTAGTAACGCGCACTTAACATTTGTAAAGTGTAATATAAAGTAGTTTCAAAGAAAAAATTACTCGTTAGTAACGACTAGCAACTATATTATAAACGTTTTCATTTTATCGCGGGTGACCATGATCTTTATTTTACATGATATAAGTTACAACTAAGTACCTTATAATGAATAATGAGGTATATTACGATGAAGTTACACGACGCTGAAAAAGATGAAGCGTGCACGCTAAGACTGGTGATAGGTTTTTGTTGCTGGAGACCGTCTAGGTAAGTACAACCGTATCTCCTATTACTGCCGCCAAACAGTAGTATGCTAACATTATTGTGTTCCGATTTGAAAGGGCTGAAACTTAACATCCTATGCCGTAGGGCGACTAGCATAAGTATACGCATATATAGCATAAGTGTTACGTTGTTACGCGCAGGCGTATAGCTTACTAAGTGAACGCGTCTCGCTCGTCTCGTAGCTTAGTTAAATGAAATAAAAAAAGGTGTTTAAAATGTAATGTTTGTATGACAATATCTTTGCAAAGTTATGAAATGAGTGATGGTCGCACACACACACACTAACAGGCGGCGCACAATCATTGCACATGTATTAAGGCAGATAGCGAAGGCCGCGCAAGCCGTAACAGAACATCACTGACGCACGCCCTGTGTAAAGTCTACGCGCTGCGAAAACTCCAAGGCCGTGCCATTGACACGACGCGAGCCGAAATATTACATAAGCGCAATCGGGAGGTCAATGTCGTCGGAACAAAGATCGCGAAAGTGGTCCAGCGGCCGGAGTGCGGCCGGAGCGCGGCCGGAGTGCGGTCGGAGCGCGGTCGGCGCGCGGCCGGCGTGCGGCGGGCGCGCAGCTCGCGGATAATTGCCATGTAATGTACGTAATCCGTCCGTGGAGCGGGGCCCGCCGCTTCCTTATACGGCGCGCAGCTTGCGGCCGCATAGAAGAAACAGCTGAGCGCCGGCACGCGCTGCGAATGCATATTAATGCTTCGGGCAAAAAACGCGCGCGTGTACAATCGAAACGCGGCTTACCCGCCGGCGCGGACCGGCCGTCTCAATTATGCAATAGTGCGGCTCGCACATAAATCAAACCGATTCCCCCGACACACCGTCTCCCTCCCCAAAAATCCGCCCATCGAAACGTTCTTCGGTACATTCCTGAAAGCCCATGAAAATGTCGATGTAATTGCTCATTGTTCGCTTCTTTTGTTTCATTGAACGAAGAAATTGAGTGATGCGAATAAAGTTTTTATAAGTGACTAATTATAAATTCAACTCGTGTCTGGTAATTGAATGAAATTATCTTTTCAACGTTTATAACAACGGAATCAATTATTTATGTTTAGGTTGAAGCGGCCCTCTGTGTCAGAGGCTAAGAGGGTTGAAGCGAGTTCATCAGAGATCTCCATTGTCCTCTATATAATGGTATCGGTGACATTTCTCCCCCGCGGCGACGCAGCTGCCCCCTTGTTACCATTACGGGCGGGCTATCAAAAAACAACGGATTATTATGCCATAGTTTAAAGAATCAACAAGTTTTAATAATGCAAATTACGTTAAGGTTTCCTTTGGATAATAAAATTTTACATAAATACATATATAAAGGAATTCATAAAAGAAATTTAAATTTTTGATTAAGTTCAAACTTTGCAAAGATTTAACTTTATAAAAGGTCAATGTGAGAAAACATTGCAACGGGCGGAGGTCAAAGTGACATTGTAGTCATCAGAACGAAACGAAGAATTATGTTTCCTGGTGATGGGATGTATCTTTATTCGCTAACGATACGCAACGTCGAACTAATATAAACGTACCTATAAAGGTAACAATAAACATTATTTTTATTGCACATAAAGATACCCTAACTTTTATGAAATAAGAAATTTATAATAATACACAGCACATAAAACTTAAGTATGATAATGGACAACGATAGTTTATATCGATACATCTTTTCAAGTGTAAAAAGGTAACATTTCCATAATTACTCATAAAAGGTGTCGGCTAACTGAAATACTGAACACGAAGCCTACATATAGTTAAAGGTTATAGTAAAGTAGCATGCGAAAAGGATACAAAGTGTACACAGGGACATCTTGCTTCACATAGCAACAGCCAAGCACCAATCTGCTATTACTTCTATTGTATTGGGGAGGTATACATCCAATATGAGATTTATTCACAAAAAACAATGAATGGGCTATGATATTTTATAATACGCCACCAATCAGCACTTGGCCAGGGTGGTTGATATTTTGTCTATCTATTTGTCAGCGAAGGTCCTGAATCCTCACAACAGGACTATTAAAAAAGATGTTCATTGTTATTATAATGGTAACCATCAGCCGCAAACAAACAATACAAGACCGCTGCTTTGTGGAATACATTACAAGAGACCTATGTCCAGCAGTGGACGTCAATCGGTTGATATAATGATGATCAACAATCAGCTGATAAACTTCTACTCCTTGACATAAACCACCTACAAAGATCTCTATACGAATCCGTCCTGACCGTAAAGCGTTAAGTAAATATGATCTACATAAGGATTGTTTATAATTTTTGACGCCATAAATTCATAACATTCATTCATATTTAAAAAAATCGCGTTATCACTCGACGGGGTGAAAGAAACCCCTTTAGACGGCTGGTTGTATAATTATAACAATTTAGCCCACACGGACACCGAGCCGACGCGATAACGATCATCGCTTTACATATTAGTCACAATAAATGAAAAGGAATACTGCAGCCGCTCGTAATCGGCAATAACGTTTAGCTAACATGAAAATATTGAGGCAGATGTTCACGGCGCTTAAATATAACCTTAATGGTGAGCGTCCCGCGAGCCGGAGTGTGGTGGACGGCGGACGGCGGACGGCGTCACCACATTTAATAAATCGCTTGTTGCCGATGGAAGATAATTCGATAGCCCCATTGTACGGAGCGTCGCATACAGGTAAAAATTGAATTATTTTAAAGCAAACAATGCTATGCAATTATGATACGCTGTCTGCCCATTTCAATAGGACGGGCATCAAATTGACAGCTCTGGTAGTTTTTTTTTTTTTTTTTTTTTTTTTTATTATATAATAGGTTGTCAAATATCTCCCTTCCGCCTTTTTGTCTTTTGAATTTCGCGGCTATGTACAAAGCGCTATATATATGTAAGGTAACGCTTGGCCACGACGCCAACTGATTAAACTAGATCGTAATCTAAGTAGAAAGGAACGCAGCTATTATTTATGCCGCTAAACAGTAGCGTGCAAACATTAATGTGTTCCGGTTTTAAAGGGGGCTGTAACTACTAAAATTACTGGGTTAAAGAGGCTAAATATGTTATCTCTCTGACTAGCAGGATCATTATTAGGACATCGTCGTTTCGTCAAAGAAAAAAAATGAATCTGTGTGGTAAAGTACATTAGTTTAGAATTAGCATATTCACTATTCTCTTAATAATGCCCACGTTAAACCTAGAAGGGGAGTCATGCCTGGGCAGAAACCCTGACGCCAGCAGATTGTTCCAATCCTTCGCTGTTCATGTATATACATAGATTGTTAAAAAAAAAATGTTTTTATGGATTTCTATTTTCTTATTTATTCATTATAACACCCGTTTACGATATGCATATAAAAACAAGAGTAACATAGAGCTGCAGGTGCGTGCGGTCGTCGACGTTAGACCTTTCTAGACATTGTCGCGTGCCCTGAACACATGGCTCTGCGTCAGCTGTTCGCTGGCTGTAGGCCTGCCTGCTTAATGCGTTATATTGATAATAAAATGAAGACAAAGTTTAAACGTGTTCAGTTTATCTAACAGTCAACAATTTATTAACGTTGGATATAACAATACCTTTATATTTTCATTTTGTTGGTTTCAGTCACTGCAGGTTTTCCATGGTCAACATCATCACACCTTCGTGTTAATAGTACACACTATTTTATGTTTATATTTTTGCTAGTACCGATAATTTTAGTGTTAGAGTCTGTAGAAGGTCCATCGCGCTCACGTAGCGGATTATTCCCTTAAAGGTCGGCAACACAGCCGCAACCCCTTTTGTGTTGCGTCTATCCATGGGCGTTAGTGATCACTTTCCACCAGGTGAACTGTTTGCTCGTTTGCCTACCCTTCCTATAAATTAAAAAATATATAATATAGAGTCTGCTGCAGCAATGCGGTTTTGATTCAAACTCCACTTGACGTAAAAGTTAGATATTTAAGGATAAACCAGAAACCAAAGAACGAAACTTGATGCTCATTATAACAATCCGAAGCACGCGGGTAACCACCTCCGCTGTTATTTATTGGCATCTTTAATTCAGATGAGGTGAAACTTACGTGCTTTCAATGTCACTACTCCACTTTTTATGTGACAACTGAAGCTATAAAAATGTCGTAGTTAAACAGAGGATGTTGTAACTATTTGTGTATTAGTCTCACATCTATCAGTTCCGATCACCTATCAGTGGAAATTTTCAATTAAAGATCACTTAAACAAGGAAGCGATAAGACGAGCTGAACATTCAGGTTTTAGTCATTAGTGATAATGACCTCTGTAATTTTATTAGCATCATCATCATTATCAGCTTTTGTTTATCCAATGCTGGATATAGGCCTTTTTCAATGTCTTACATCAAATGCGATCCTCAGCTTCTCGCATACTCCCACCTCCGACCGCCCTGATGATATCGTCAGTGCATCTGGAAGGAGGCATCCTACACTTTTGCTACCAGTACGCAGCCTCGACTCAAAGACTTTTCTCCTCCATCGCCTGTCACAGCCACGACAGACATAGCCGACCTATTATCACTTCAGCTTGCAGATTCTGAGAGCTGCGTCGATAACATTAGTTCTCTGTCAAATTTCTTCGTTCCAGATTTTGTCCCTTAGAGAAATGCCAAGTATAGCTCTCTCCATCGCTCGCTGTGTGGATCAGTTCGATAGTCAGGGTGGGAAGGACGCACTGGCTCTTTAAATGCTGCAGTTAAATATATGGAAACTGATTGTAGAAACGAGCAAAGCGATGGCGCCCACCTGGTTTGTCTTCGGGAAACGGAAGCAAATTAAATTATACATATCAACCTTCTTTATTTGCGTCAATATACAATACCCATTACAGTAAATCATGTTTCAAAATTTTAATTCATTAAACTTTTCTATAGCACTATTTACTGGATATAAATGTTTCTAATGTATAATGTATTTTTGGTACGTTCACTAAAATAAAGGTATTTCCACTTGTTAATAATGCTAGTCGGGTGCACGCTTCTGTTTCCCTGTAACCAGCCGATGCACCTGCCCTGGAATAATGAGGGGGACGGCTCCCAGCGAAAGGGTGACTCGCGACATCTTGAATTTGAATTTAATAAGGCGCTGTAACCTTTTGTTTTATTTATGGATGCGATAAGCTGCGTAATAAGTCGACTTTTTTTTTCAATAATTTATTGCATAACTTTCGAAATAAAAAGGATATAAACGCGGGCTACCTTTAGCGTTCAACTTTTAATTAAGTTAGACATTGGTGGTGGGCGATGCAATAACACCGAAAGATACATAAATAATAAAAAGTGCATAAAACATACAACCTGTATGCACACTTAGAATTATTGAAGGCATAAATGCAACTTGAAGTAACATATCAGTACATTAGAATGTATTACACTAATCAACTAATTGTTAGCAAATTTGCAAAGCAATATTTAATTAACTTACTTGCAATACGTTTAATTCATAATATAGTTCCGAAATCGTTCCGACTCGACGTGACGTGTGACACGATCACCTGACGATAAGTGATACGCCTGCCCATAAACACGTGGCGATAATTAGGATGATAACTACAACAATACATTCCGCTCGTCGCCTTGAGATGTAAAATATTGTTTCATTACCCCTGTAATTACACTAGTTACAGCGCCCTACAAACCCGAACACAACAATGTTTGCATAGTACTGTTTGTCGACTGTAATAGGCGCTGTGGTGGTATCTACCTAGACAGTCTCCAACAACAGAGAAACCACCAGTAGATTATTTATTAAACTTTCAACCCTTGTTCAGACTGATCTCTGAATATTTGTCTTCAGTGTATGTAAAGTTAAAATCCGATAATTTTGTTTTTCAACAAGTTTTCTTAACTATCGCACACAGTTCTCCAGCAGGTAACTGTTCAGTCATTAGCCTAGACGAACAATATTTCCATCGTCATTATAATAAATACTGTTACGTGGTAGACTGAGTGTTTTTTTATGTACATCGGTATGATAACCTGATGACTAACGATTATATCGACTAAGCATTTTAATGCCACGTTTATCACAAAAATATTTCACGTTATCTCGCTTCATTAACGTCCATATCTACGTAGATCTTCTACGGCGTATGATCCAGGTATAGTGTGCAAAAATTAATTTATGATTTTACTTTGAAGTGTTCTAGTTGACTATATTACTATCCGCATCGGCAATCGTATTGGAGACGTCGGCAGTTTACGGAGTGTCTGAGAGTTCGAAACTACAATTATCATATAAAATACCAGAGGGGCTGATGGTCGACAATTACATAGCTGGATTACAGAGGTGCCGAGGTGGCGAGGTGTCGCGATAACATCGCGCCGTTTTCGTTAAACGACATGAACAGATACTTTTTCGGTGAATTCAATAAAAAAATCGTCAAATACGACGTTTATCGATTAATTTATTGTAAGCATTTCAAGTGACTATCGATTAATAAATACCGATGAGCATCAATGCCTAATATCGATTAAATGTTTCATCACATTTCGATTGGGAGATCGTAATAGTGTCGCACTGTGGGTAGTGGAATGTTGTCTCGTAAACCAGCTCGATAAACTTAAATCTGGCTTTAAGAGGTCACGATGGGAGTTGACTGCCGTATTCAAATTCGAGAGCCGATTCTGTACTTTAAAATATAATGCAATTAGTGCTTCATCATTGTACCTATATATAGTGCCTCGACTCATATAAAAACATACATCGCCTCATCACGAGATTCCGACTCTTCCGACCGATTGGTAGTGATATTGCTCTTCCATTGAGAGGTCAGCTAAGAACTGATCAAGAAAACGATTCAGTTGAGTTGTACGGTCAGCAAGGCGGGCGGGGAACAACTAGTATCTATATTATAATCGAAAGCTGACGTTAAAACTGCATATATTACAGTTTCATGTTTATTTATCGTTTTGCATATTTTTTGTTCAATAAATATTGTTGATTTCCAATGCGGTTGTAAATTATACATTGATGTTAACATCCGGTCTGTATGATAAAGAAATATTAAAACCAGTTTAAGGTTCAGCAATAAAATTATCTTTTGATAATAAAGATATATCTTTTTCTATACATACATATAAGTATTATACAATAATAACTACTGTACGTAAAAACAGTGCAAAGTGAGAAATTGCTTTTCCCCGCTTCCTAATAAACTACAAAGAAACCGAATAATGATTTAGCGATTCATTGCGCGTCAAGTTAAACAAAAAACTATTTCCGTGCAGTCCTGGGAGTCCTTGGAGCAGGTATGATAATTTTTACGACTGAAGAATGATCACCATTCAGTTTAGGAGTCTGTTCATTAGTGTTTCAGGTGCTTATGCAATATTAATACATGCCGGTATAGGGTAAAGTTAAAAGCCGAAGTACTTGGGTTGGACTTTTTAATACTTATTAATGGACTCATCATTACTTCGAATGGTCTTATGTGTTGGTACCGCAGATACAGCAGAACAATAGTGTGAAAAATATTTATTTTACTGGAGGACAAGTTTCGTGTGTAAATGACCTTCTTCTTCTTAAAGTGCCTCTCCAACTAGTGAAGGTTGGCGATCAGCGATATAGTCCTTTCTGTCTCTGGTTTGGCGGAAAAATTCAGATGTTTCAGATATGCCAGTCCATTCCCTCATACTCCTCAACCATGACTTTTTCCTTCTCCCGACCTTTCGTTTGCCATAAACTTTACCGGTAATAATTAATTGGTGAAGATCATATCGTCAATGACGGAGTACATGACCGAAGTAGGAGATTTTTCGTTCTTTAATCGTAAGCATAAGGTTACGCTTTTGGCCAATTTGTTGCAGAACAAAGAACAGAAGTGTAAATGATATATGATTGTAAATATGACCACATTGTTATTGTCACTTCCCACCAGGTGAACGTCCCTTTCGTTTTATTGTTTTACTGTATAAAAAAGCATATCGACAGTGTTTCTAATTGTAAGACGGTTATCAATAGTAATAACTACTCGGATAGGCTACAATGTCATTCTGATTTTAGCCCTAGGCACAAGCATAGATGTCGTCCTACGACAGTGTCGGTGCGAAATAAAAATCCTTCCTCTTTACACCGTATTATTACAGCTTTTTCTTGAGATTCTACCAGATATAAACAGTCAAGTTGCCAAGGTGACGGCAACGCTATCGTGATTACTCAGGGCTTCTTTCGTGGCAACGTTGAAGGCGCTTCGTATCTCTCTTTAGCAACTCCTAAGAATAGTAGCCTAGTAGATAACATTACGCTAATTCTGGGATGGCTGTTATGGTTAAGAATATAAGTACGATAAACAGCAAAAGAAATAGTCGCAAATGTTGTGGAGTGATAAAATTTTTTATCGCTTATATGTTATAGCTAAACAAATTGCATAGTGAGGCTAATTATATCCGAATACTGATTCCACTCGACCACTTACCTTGATAGTAGGTTAAGAGCACGGATCTGGATGTTCCCTAGCCTGCGGCGTGAATTGGGTCAGTTCCTATGATTTACTCGAAAACACGGAGTACTAATTTACATGTCAAAATCATAACGTAATGACGTAAACGTAATAAATTTCCCAGGCGAAACCTATCAATATTTACGAACCGTTTATGATTGATATGCGAAAACTACGAAGTAATGTTGGCATTTCAACATATTTACTCACGACCGGCCGTCACCATCAATGTACCGGCCAATACGTCTTGTGTTATTAAGGAATTTGCTCTACGGCGTATAAGGTGAAGTCGCATGAATTAAATCGGTCCACTGCGGTGAATAAATCTTAAGATCAAACGGAGCCTACTCGTAACAATCCGGTATCCCGCGAACATATCTAAATATGGTTACCGCTACCTTTCAAAACGGCATTCAAAACAGTAGCTCATTTATCTATATATTATATCGTTTACAATACCGTTTAAATTTACAAGTAAAATTACTTTCAAAGTCTAGCGGACGCATTTTTTGGCTCTGTAGACTTTAAATTAAACAATACACGTAACAAGTGCCAAAAATTGTCAACATATTTTTGATATCACGTAGAATAAGCTGATAAAGAAATCATCTGTTTTAGCTAGAATTTATTGTCTTATTGATAAGAAATATGTATTGCTTTTCGACCAATCAACAAAGAAAGAAGCTCTGAACAAAATGAATAGATCGTTGATATAAAGAAGACGAAATCATAATGAATATAGAGAAAGAAAAAAGTATAATGTAATGAGCCGATATTAGAAATAATGTAACTTAAATAATTAAAAGTCGAAAAGTATCAAAAAAAAGTTTTACAAACGGCATCATTGTCACAATTACTATGCGTATTAAAACAATACATTCTACTCGACAATGCAAAGTACGCTGTCGAGACTAAATGTTACCTACACAAAAAACATATGTGGTTGTTGAAATTGATTAAAGCATTTAATTAAGAATTTTCACCGACCATATAACGCGTTACAGATAACAAAACATTTCATCTCGGAAACCTGTCACGGGAATTCAATACAATCAAGGCAATCTCCGAGTGACTCGGTACAGCGGTTAAACGAAAAGGGGAAGAAAACTTAGAGGCTTCAACTCGAGGCGGGAACGCCACTCAAACTTCGAAAGCTGGGCAAACTTGGAGAGTGGGCGAGAACTGGCGCGTCAGGCAAACAAATGACAATAGCGGTGAGGAAGCATAATTTAACAATGTGCTGAACAAACTAGCGTTGGGGAAAAATTGTGATGAATCATTGGGGCGCACGAAGGTCTCCGTGCAATGATTTACCTCACGACAATAGCAAGTCATTTGTAACGAAATGAACTCCAACACGATTAATGCAATGCAATAAAGATTTGGAAGGAAACGAATCAACAACACATATAAAAGGAAAAGTTTAATGCAATGCATTCACGTTATGTACTAATAAAGCCACCATCACATGCGTTTCATAAGCTTATCTCTAATATATTATTTTTCAGTTATATATATATAGACATTTTTAGTAGAACTATTGATAAGTATGGGGGTGTACGGGTTCCCGCATAACAACTCCAAACCAAGCCAAGCTCACCTGCTCGTGGTCCACCCTGCTAACCAACAATCGAGACTGGCTCTCACCAACCCACATTGGGCCAGTGTGATGGGAAATGGCTCAAATCTCGCCATTTAAACCCCTCCAAAGAAGGTTTGAAAAAAAGATGCGGGAGGTCTCTGGGGGAGAGCCTGAGTTCAGCAGTGGTCGACTACCGGCTGATGATTATAATTGAAATTATATTAAATTAAATAGTATCACATTCATTAATGTAAGATGATAAAAATGTCGAAAATCATTGGTGTACTTTATATAGCAGCAGTAAGTCTGAAACCTGTCACAAATGGATCAAGATGCAAGTCGTTGATCAATGATGAATGGGAGAAGCGCCAGAATTCCGTATCAACAGTAATTGGATATTTAACACTATGCGTGTGTAAGTATTCCATATATGTCGGCACTATGAGGTCAATGATAAATAACAACCTTTTTGCTGATATACATACATTTGAGAAACTCACCTGTTTTAATACTGTACATTTGCTATTTCGTAAGCATAGTGGGTTAAGGAAGCATCATCACTAGGGTAGTCAAATTTATACTTATCTATAACGGGCTAATATTTAATCTTATAGGAATTACGGTTCTAACGATCGATTGAGAATAATCAGGAGGTAGCTAGCCATACAGGCTAGAAAGAACTTTTCAACCCCATCCTAACGTTTTTACTTTCACTAGCGATTTCCGGGTTGCAAACAAGTTATCAAAATAGAATAAAAACCCTATGCACCTATTATATAAATTTTTGTGTGTAAACATCGATACACCTACTAGTTGCACAATAAACTGAATATAAAATAGGTATCCGGACGATGCGAGGCAACGAATTGGCCCCTTCCAGCTCTCCCTCTTAGGTGATTGCTTCGGAAGCGGTACAAATGCAGCGAGATTATGCAGCAATCTGTCCCCCGCCGCCCCTTCGGGTATCGCTTTCCTGTATTAATTGGTGTTTACCCCGCGCCCCTAGGCGATCTCTGGGATCATATCACGCGAAATTAGCAACGCTTGTGATGCAGAATTAATAATGGCACGGCGCATCGTGCGAAGTAACGATTTGCGGTCGCCACGGGGTGCGGTTGGCAAAAGCTAACGACAGTCTTGGCAGGTTGTGACACGACAAAGACAGTAATACTACGTAATCATTAGGGCCCAAGATACCGCAACATAATGTAGGGAAATTGCTGTTACTGTAATTATAAAGTCACATGCGGCGCTATTATATAGAGAAGACAAAATATACACTAGGGAATACATCGCATGTTGAAAGGGAACCGATACCTGTACTTGTTATACATATTCGCACTAACGTTATGAAGAATTAAAGTTTTAGTGACTAACGGACTGAAGATAGTTGGAGATAGATGTAACAGTTGTATATTAATCCTTTGTTCATATCTCTTATTTTAGGCTTAGCATAGCTCGTTACACCACAAAGGCATATTGCAACGCTGTATAGTTGAAAGGAGGCCATGTTGGTTTTGTGGTAGAAATTAGACCAAATTTGAAAAAAATGTATACAGTAAATCCTCTTTTATATTCTAGAATATACTAGAGGCACATGAGTAAATTTTAAGAAAGAAGGATATGTATTTATAGTCGCTGTTAAATTTGACATCGCGATTGCGATTTGACTGACCTTTGAATATACCGTGTAAGTGATGAACAGGGTTATAAAACTATCAATAACTCAATTGAGGATTTCTTCCCCAGTAACAGTGGCGAGACGGTAACCGGGGTACAGTCTGAAACATATTAATAACGCGGAGGATCGGGGCCCGATTACCAAATTCTAATAGCGGGCGTACGGCGGAATGCAATTGGACAATACGACGTCGTATCTTGATGGATGGGATCCAATAAATTGTTGACTTAGCCGTGTCTGCATACGTGAGGGGACCCTTGGATGCCTTCACGCTCCGAGCGTTCGATATCGATTTAAATATCAACATTTTACACGCGACCCTCCTGACATATTGCTCGATTACGTTTTCTGTTCATACATCTTGTTCACAAGCACAAAGCATCTCTTAACATGCTGTACAGAAGAATCACTTTGTCATACATCGTTAGAGCTACCTTAACACGATGTACACTGCAAATATATATTATTTAATATATATTTTATAAAAGAATATCTTGTAAATAACATATAGAAGGTATAAGTAATTTGAATTCGTTAATCGTTCAATATACAGTTTAATACATTAATCAAACACACACAGTGTTTAGTTCGCAAAGCAACCGCTCGGTGTGGGCTTGCATTACATTACTTTACGGATGGGTGCGCGGTTTTTTGCGCCGCTCAAATGATTGTTATTAAAACGAACAGGGTTAGAGGGTCCGGAGCGCATTGTGTTTTTATATAAAACACTTTTTGAATATGAATTCTGATCGAGATATATTGAAGGCACTCGCCGTCTTGTTGAATTCACGATTATTACAAATTAGTGTAATATGAAAAAAACACACATTGCGGAGGGATTTATATTTTCCGCTTCTTATTACATTTCATTGTTTAAGAATGTGTGAAACACTTCTTTCAACTTCAGTGGATTTAACCTTTTAGGTTACTAATGACTATTATGTTGTGTATTAATAATTATATTAGCTAATACGATTTTAGCTAATGGATACCAGATCAGCGAGCCCTGAATCCGATAAAGCTGCAATAGTTGTAAATTAATTTAATATAATTAATAGGAATTGTTTGATTTGACATTCGTTTTTTCATATCTCGATGACGTCGCCAGCGCAGGATTCATTATAGTGCCGTACTCCGCCGCCTTTCTAACCGACGGAACAATAATAAGCGCATAATTAGAACCCAACAGCACACTCTGATGCTGCAGACGGATGCATGCGTAACTAATGGTCACCTTATAATAGAACGGGCATCATCTCGTCTATTGTTAGATCGGATTCCCGACATTGTCCGTCCGAGCGGGCAACGGCGCAGAGCATGCGATAGCAATTTCCCAACGGGACGCGGCGACGGAATTCGGAAGACGTATCCCGAGACTACTGATACTGCAGACTGCTCCATTACTGACTAATGGTTTTAGTACTTACCCAGTTAACAGAACTAGACATGTCTGCGGACCAATACATTTTAATCTGGTAAAGTACACAACGTAATTTTCAATGTTTGGAACTTTTACTGGAGCGAAACACAGTAAAAGTTTTGATGTTTGAATTACTTACTTTGGCTGCTTTTTTTATCATTTATATTATATGTATAATTTCTTTGGTTTATATACTTTAATATTAAGAAAAGTTTTCGCTTTTTAATATAATGGAATAATGTTAATTAATTAACGGTCTAAGCGGTTCCGTTTAACATCTTACGGAGTCCAAGTCAATCTCACATGCACGCAGTGCACCCTGCTGAATAATAGACGAGGCTCTGACCACCCACCAATCCGCACTGGGCTCGCGTGGAGGGTTACAGCCCAATTCCCTTCAATGAACTTCAACAAACGATGTGGAGATCTTTAGGGGACGCCTATGTCCGGGCAGTGGACGTCTATCGGCTGATAACGAATGAATGAAGGTTAATTAAAAAGCAAATACAAATGTTTAACTGTTATCATAAGAATTATCTCTGCCTGTATAATTGATGATAATCAAGCGGCGCAATTTACATGCAGTGCGCATAGATGTGAACAATTTTTGCACCGAAATGCGAAACATCGATAAAAAATTAACGGCATTGGAAAAAAAAAATGGTTGTAGCGCTTTATGTTTGTACGTATAGTGTGCAGGCCGGTTGTTAACTTTGCGCAACGTCCTTGTTTGTCCTTCGGGCTGCGAACAAAAACAGCTCGGCAAAAACTGCGCCGCTTCGAAATGCATTGTGCCGCTCGTGGCGTCACCGCGGCCCCGGGCAATTATTCGCCGATCTAATGGTTTTTGCAATTTAAATAATGCCCTCTCGGTATTGGGCAATCGAGCGATTCGCCCACGCTAATTATAGATCTACCCCCGGTGATCCCCGAGCTATGGTCCCGTTGCGATCCTGACCGACGCCTAATCTGCATAGAACAGTGCTCGTTACACACGTCCCGCGCGATAGGGCTGGCTGACACAGCCCTTGATATAATACTAGGCATGCATCGAATTAATTTTGACCGTAGATCCCAATTTCCTAGACAATAACATAATCAGGAGGCTGCGCTTCATATATACATATAAACACTACACGACCCTAGCTCCTTGAACCTATCTAAACGATAATCTCTCAACTCATTTAAAGGATACGAAAACCTCTTGAGTCGCCCAACGAGCAAGGCCCTTCCAACATATGAAGATTGGACACCAGTTCTGCGAATCAATTCCTGTCGCTCGCTGGGTGGATCAGCTGCGTGGCGCTCTTATTCTTGGTCCACTCCTTGATGTCCTCCAGCCATTACCTAGTATCTTACTATATGTCCTATATGGTACACGGTACACGGAGATGCAATAATAATTCAATATTTGAACTCTTGTATGACATTATCTATAACTGTTTCAATATAAAAGACCGAAAGTTATATTGGATTTGTATGAAAATGTTTAGTTTTCATGATAAGCATTCTTCGGTGTTACCATTACGATAAAATTTTCACCGTATATTGTAAGAAAAAAAAATAACAAAAATTAAATTCTACCCTCTTTCAATTTACTCGGCGGTATGAAAAGAGGACATGTAAAATTCGAGCTAAAACATTGGAGTAGACACTTAACTTGAACTTTATTAAGTGCTTAAAAAACGTAATAAAGAATTTTACGTTAATTAAGTTGACAACCCTAGTGAGTAATCATAACTACGGCGCAATATCATAGTATCCGCATCCCTGTGCGGTAAACGGTAGCCCTCGGGCGTGTCACTTAAATG
This sequence comes from Troides aeacus, assembly GCA_033220335.2. Classification (NCBI taxonomy): domain Eukaryota; kingdom Metazoa; phylum Arthropoda; class Insecta; order Lepidoptera; family Papilionidae; genus Troides; species Troides aeacus. The sequence continues at coordinate 1,954,133 of CM067275.1, read as the reverse complement.
CCTTTTACATATTAAGTTATAACAAGTTGGACGGACGTTCGGATAACATACATTGTATATCTGACCGATGAGAAGGTATAACGCGACAACGCAAATTTAATTTTTTTTAACGTCAAAACCAACAGGACTTCACTTGATGATAAATGTGGTGGTAGGAAGATGAATGATGCACTACATTGATCTCATTAACACAATACTTTCATTACATTTGACTGATGATGATACTTGTCTTTGTTGTCGGAGACCGTTCAGTACCACCGCAGTGCCCATTCCTGCCGCGTAACAGTACTGTAGAAACATTACTGTGTTCCGGTTTGAAGGGTGTTATGGTTATTGAAATTACAGAGGTAACGAGACTTAACACCTTGTATCTCAACACGAGTAGCACAATGCGTTATAGTGTATATAATCCTAACTAGCGCCAAGTAGTTACAGGCAAGCGTAAAATTTATAATTAGATAAACATCTCGCTACAACGCCTTTCAAACCGGAACACAGTATAAATTTCGCGCACTACTATTTTTTATTCAACGAATCGATGAGGTGAGCGAGATCTTCTAATGATAAGCGATGCGGTCGCCCATAACATCGGGATGCTGGTTAAGATGACATACACAGCAATACATTGTGGTCGACGTCTTGATACACATATGATGTGAACTATCATTACCCCTAGTAAATTTCACTAAATACAACGCCCTTCAAACCGGACCAGTAACGTTTGCCGAATATTGTTTGTCAGCTGTAATAGGAGCTGCTGTGCTACCTACCTAGACGGTCTCCGGCGAGAGACCTACCACTAGTAAGTAAAATAAGTTATGTTGTTTATGGGAATTAAGTATAGTATTCTCGAATGTCAAAGGTAACGGGCTGGCACTGAGCAGGTGCGCGCGCGCAGCTGCCGGCGCACATTGCCCGCTCCCATATATTACTCAGCGCTTATTAATGTATACGTTAAGTTGTTTCTGGTGCTTAATCGCATCGCATCAGGAGGCGTCGAGGTGTTAGACACGGTGATGGTTTTTATGCAGCAAAGCTGGGTACACGCTCGACACCTTCATAAATGTAAGCATTCGTTTAAGTTACATATCACACGATTTATCTCATAGCTATTTCTTTTAACAGGTCTACTTGATTAATATCCGGTCGCAATGTTTAGACTTAATAATGTCATTTATTATATGTGTTTTGTTTTGGGTAATCAGCTAACTTTTTGACCACCATTTCACATATTGCCATGTAATAATGCAGCCATTGATGCGAAGTGTACTAGTTCAGAATAATCGGAACAAAGCAATGCTTTAATGACAGACTAATTGGATAAGTTCAATAAAACTCTTCCACCGTTAAAAGTCCATAACATGTAATCCAGGAATCGAACTACGGACCTCCGTGTTAAAAGCAATAAGCGTGTAATAAGCGGTCAGCCATTGCTCCGCGGAGAAAATCGATGGATGCTTTTGTTCAATTAGGATTAATCATACTTTGAAGTATGGGGAACATTGTTAAATATTTATTACAATTTAATAGCCAATTCAAGAGTCAGCTAACGATACAACAACATGGATGCACGCTTGAAATAACTTTCGATGATAATCAAAATTGAATTTGTTCATAAACGCCAGTCGTATTACAGTCACTTGGCAAATGATCAATTTACAACACGATGAAGGTTTTAATTGATATTACTCATGAACGGATTTACCAAGTCCCCGAATGCTCACCGAACGTACACAAGGATACGATGAACTCTAATAACCCCAACATTGATCACATATTGATGTAGCGTCGCTAATCGATCAACGATTTACAACTTCACCAGTCCAATCAAATTTAATACAGATCTACTCATAACTCTTTAATACTTAATAGAAGGGATGTAAAATATTTCAACTTATAATTATAGATACATAATACATGTTTTCCCACCCTAATACAATGCAGCAAATCGCTAAATGATCAAAAACAATTTAACAAAGCGAGACGATCCCAAATCTCCCCCACTTGCCGGCGGCCGACAAAAACTGTTTGACCCCTGCACATGGGTATAGATAGACAAACATATCTACCGTCCGTCACTTAGCGTCCAGGCCCGGCAGCCGATAATTGTATTAGCATGGAACCAGTTCCACCTCTCCCTTAAGGTACGTTCAGAACTTACTGTAAGCGAACGTCAGCTGAACAGTGTATTGAAACTTCCGGTAACCACGAAATTATTGCATTCTTTTTATCAGTCTGATAACGCCAGCAGCTGGGCATAGGTCTCACTCAAACAGCTTCATTGAGAGGGAATTGGGCCTTAGTCCCGTCACGCTGGCTCAGTTGGTGTGAGGTCAGAACCTCGTCTGTTGGTTAGCAGGTTGCACCGCGTGCAGGTGAGGTTGACTTGAACTCCGTAAGATGTTAGGTGGAACCCCTTACACCCTTTTTACCCTTTAATTGCATTACACATATATATATACAATTCGCGCGGTGAAGTTATACGCTGTTTAAATGGAAGAGACGGGGGTTCGTCTTCGGTGAAGAAAATCGACATGTTTATATATATAATGTATAAGAGATGAGAAGTACGATATCCGTCAACCAGGACATGTCCGACGTGATCTTGGCTTTAGTAACATAAGGTTCTAAGTCCCAACAGCAGAAACTGTTAGTGTCCTGTTTATAGTATTGATATTTACATTATACTTAGCAAAGACAGGGAACGTTCTCATCTATTGTTTTATTTAAAAATGTGTTTTTTTTTATAAAAATTAGCGGAATATCTGTCAGTCTATATGGGAAGTAAGATCCTCGAGTGTCGGCAGGCCATGATCTATTTAAGTTCGTAGTACGCCACCGGATACGCGCATCGCGTTACTGATCAGTATTTGTGGTTATCCATATATTATATAAGCTGTTATACAAATGTATAATATATTACACACATGTATATCAGCGGTCTACTTCCGGCTGGTAATAATTTTTTTTCATGCTATTTATTCATCTTCATCATATATTTACACCAGTAATACGGAAAATACCACAGTATAAGATACATTTTGGCGGTTACATTCAGCAAAATAAAATCTCGTTACACACACGTCATGAAAGCGTTTAAGTTCAGCAATCTCATAACGCGCGGCCTGGCGAGTGTTGTCTGGAGGTGCCCTTAACTGTTCCGCTGCAGTAATCCCGTCGCGCGCCTGGCGAGCCGGCCGTGATACAGATGAACATCCAATAACGCGAGATAGGATTTTCGTTCAGATTTAAACGCCTGTTACGTGGACACTTTATTTGAGGCAATTTATGTCGGTGTGGTTTTAAAGCCACTGAAGTATAAAGAAAATATAGAAATAGTTTATAGAAAATACACTGATTATATTTTCTATAAACTTCACACTTTTCTTTAATTTCACTGCAATTAATACACAGCGGTGCATCACCATCATCATAAGCCGATAGACGTCCACTGCTGAACATAAGCCTCCTCCAAATACTCCCATCTATCGGGTAGCAATTTATATAAGGGAATTTGGGCTATTTCCCACCAATGTCGGTTGGTGAGTCAGAGCATCGGTTGTTGATTAGCGGGGTGCACCACGAGCAGGTGAGATTGGCTTGAGTCCCGTAAGTTGTTGTGCGGGAGCCCTTACACCCCTGACAGTGGTTGTCTGGAAACAATTTCATAGGTTGTTCTAGACTAATACGGTTCACCAACACAGATTTACATCTCCATTTGACCAATAATATAGACGTTAAACTACGTAATTCTCGCAGCTGGTACTTGATGCTCTATCATTCGCGCCTATGCCCTATCTCGCACAACTCTGCATGAAAGATGCTAAAGAAGGCATACAAGCTTATCCTGTTATATGGATATACAAATTTTCAGACAGTATTAAACGTGCGAAGCTACCATTTAGATTTATTAAGAAGAGACTTGGTGTGGTACGGGAGCGTCGCAGCCGTACCCACGTCGTCCCAGCGCGATAACCATCGCCGCGCGGTGCCCGCAGCACCGGCCAAGGTTGTTCACATCCAGCGCGGCCAGACTTGCGTGACCCGACGCCGGCGTACGTCGGCCCGCGCACGCGATCTGCCCGCGCATCTTGGATAACGAAAAGGTTCTACGCCGTACCGTTACCGACTAGATATTATTAGGGCTGTGACCTGTCCGACTCCATATCGACATTCGACTTACGACCCACGGAGTCAGTGTTGCCAAACTATTTTGTTTTAATTATATAACTAGAACTGAAAGAGAAAATATTAAAATGTAACAGGTTTATTTTGGCTAACATAATTTATTGCTTAGATAAAAAAAATCGAAATCTTTTACGGGAACTTGTTTGTTAGGCATTATTATGCAATGTTTTATCAGTATATTGATATTAACATGAGCAAACATCAATTATATTTAAATTAATCACAAAAATCTGAGTTTATATCGATTTTCCTTTTCGAAATTTCAATAAGTAATTCGTTTTAAGAAGTCCAGTCCCTTTGGTGTTGAATAAACAAAGAGCAAGAAGCACGAAGCTCGTTCCATTTCACACCGCGCAGAACAGTAATCGTGTACGGGGAACCATGAATAGGTAATCAGTAACTGTTTGAATCATTTTTCCCAAGGACGTTACTACACGTGCGGCTAGATATCACGGGGGCATCCAATGGGGTCGTGCATGGGAGCGGGCACGGGCGCCCGCTGCCCACTTAGCATTCGGCGGGCTTAGCGCAAACGCCTACTGAATCGAAACACTATCTGAACCGGATACTGTTGACCGAGGCGTTAGCTCGACGCCGGGAACCGGTCGACGCGACGCGACGGATCCTCCGCGCGCTGGTCCCCCCTCAACAGTTTACACTTTGGCTAATACGACGTAATTAACAGGTTGCGGTGATATAGTGGGATTACAACAAGTACCATCCGTATCCGTATTTGGTGGAAAGCGATCGAATCGACTCCACTGGATCAGACGAAAACTGTTAAACGTGTTTTCACATCGTTGTATACGTTTTTTTATAAATATAGACTAGAAAGAAAACATACAATAATAAAAAAGACATAAATCATAGCAATGATTATAATAGGCTTTTTAAATAGTCTCACTGAGGACATTCAATTTACATAACAAAGACTTACAAATAAGTATAGAAATAATATTAAATCAATTGATAATTTCCTGCAAATCCAAAAAAGTATTTTGAAAAGGATGATGATATGATTGATTATCATCATCTCAACCGATGGATGTCCACTGCTAGAAATATCTCCTGTATTCCACTTGTATTTGAGTTTAAGGGCACCCAGCTATAAGAACTAAATAGTTTGTACTGATCCCATTGTACCGCGCGACGGTTTTGGTGGTACAGTGGATGCAGTCGGGTGTTTCATGGCGCACCGCACGCGTCGCGCCTCGGACAATAAAAATATAAATAAACAATAATGAAAGTTGAACGGCCAAGACGGGGCGCTGATGACTCAGGCTCTACCTGACCGCCGCGGCGGTTTCCTTTTCGAAAACTCGTCCGCGACGCTCGCCGACGAGAGAATTCCATAACGCCCTGAACCCTACGACGGAGCAACATGATGTATGTTTGTTCGTTTCTATGCATACATACACCAACATATTTGTTAATGATTACCTACTAGCCAAAAGTTTAGGATCCTATTCTATAAAAAAATTACTGGTGGTTAGACTTTACTGGAGACCATCTAGGTAGCAGAACAACAGTAGCGCCTATTGCAGCCGACAAACAGTGTGCAAAAATTACTTTATTTCTTTTTGAAGGGCACTGTAGCTAGTAAAATTACTATGGTAACAAGATCTAACATATAATGTCTCGAGATTATGACAGCCATGTGATGCTGTGTATATCATTCTACCCTTATTCTACTAGCGCCACGTTGTTATGGACGGGTGTATTACTTACCATCAGGTGAACGCCTCGCTTGTCTCACCGCTTCGTACAATAGAAAATAAATGCAATGTATATTATATAAAGACGAATGCACCCACAGCAGACCTTGGTACGACAGCAGCACTATATTTAATGAATATTTATACCTATTCTTATCAGTACACATTTACTTCACAACATTTTAACTGACAATTTAAACCATTAAGTTAATAATTAGCCGTACGCAATAAATTTAATAACATATGTATGTCGTTAAATTTTCACGTATGTTAAATCCAAATAAACAAGTATTTCCCTCGTGCAAACATTTTCCTTATCCTGGAATCGAACCCGCAACACTGCACACTAACAATGGCCGGACAATTATAAGAAATTATAACTGATATTTTTACAACACCGCATGCATGATTGTGGTTGTGTAAAATTCTGCAAGACCAGTTATGCATGCATGCTCGCATATGACGGAACACTGCGAACTGCAACATTGCAACGGTGTGAAACAACTCTAAATTACTCAACCGTACTAATTTACACATTAATAAGGAACTGCTTGGCTCGTGATGTAGCAGGACCTGGTTCGATTCCGGTGCCACAGGATGTTAATTTCTTTTTAAAACTGCATCCTTACGTACCATCTTCTTGCTAACCATAAGAGTATTTTTTTTTAATCTATGAAGCGTCGAGACGAGCGAGTCGTTCACCAGGTGGTGAACGATGCGCCTGCCAATAACAACGCGACATTAAGATATCATTTACCAGATTATGCTTGTCACCTTGAGACAGGATGTTGTCTTGTTACCCTAGTAGTTTCACTAGCTACAGTGCCCTTCAAACTGGAACACAGTAATTTTTGCAAATATGCGATGCCGCTGTACTTAGACGGTCTCCGGCAACAGAATCTCTTACGACCAGTAGCGTTGCTGTAGTCCAGATGTCAACATAAGATAACTAGTGTATTCTCAGAGAGCTTCATCATATACTACCCTGTCTGCATTACTGAACACCTCGGTGGGCGTATAACTTACCATCAGGATTAGTCATAAACTTATGATACATTTATTCCATAATTACTGTGTTTATAACGTTTGCTTAGTACAAGTTATTTATTAAAATAAACAAGTGTAAAAAGGCTTTTGCTCGTGGTGCACCCTGCTACTCAACTAAAGAATCTGTAGCTCCAACCAACTTACATTGGGCCAGTGTGATTAGAAATGGCCCAAATCTTCTCCATAAGAATCCATACAAACGTGGAGATCTTTGTTACAGGCTTATGCCCAGCAGTGGACGTCTATCGGCTGATGATTATATATAATATATATTACAAGGTTTATTTTAAGGGTTTTTTTAAATCGTATTGCATTTTTTATAGGATTTCTTATGTGCGGTTCTCTTTAAAGAAGTTCCCAAAATATTAATCCCTACTGTTTTTCAATTTTTTTTTAACAAAATGTATGACTTACAGTTATAAATTAAAAAATGGTATTACTTTCGATTGAAAATGTTATAACAACTCGAAGTAATATTAATATTTACAAAACATGTTTAAACGTTATCTGTTTAGCAACAATGAAGTATGTATATAAAACCGCAATGCTGTATCTAGTACTGTGGCGATAAAGCCGGACAGACAGACACCTGCGCCAGCGACACAATGCCCGCGGATTATGAAAGCGAAGTTGGACAACTGCGAGGTACAAGTTAACATTAAGCCAAAGTGGGGCGATGCTTGGACGTCGCAGCCACTTTGCGAGATTGGAGCAACGAACGATTCACTCGATGAAATAAACACAACACATTTGTACTACAACAAAACAGTTACAAGACAGGTTTAAAATTTTATCTTTAGAATAACATGACCCACGTTTCCACATACATTCACATGCATGTTGTATTCTACTTATGGGGTGTAATGGGATCCGCCCAACAGCTTACGGAGCCCAAGTCAACTTCACCGACACGCGGTGCACCCAGCTGAATAACAGACGAGGCCCTAACCATCTACCAACCCTCACTGTGCCAGCGTGGTGGGCTAAGGCCCAATTTCCCTCAACGAACTCTGTGGAGAACTTTGCGGGAGGCCTATGTCCAGCAGTGGACGTTTATCGCCTGATGCAGATGATGATTGTATAGTATAAAGTTTGGAAGGAAATAGAGACATGCGTGAGTATCCAGTGAACGATGACCGTGTACGATAAAGCAAAGTGGAGGTGAAAGACAAAGAAAGCTGATAGGGAATAATAGCTAGAAAGAGACAGAGAGAGCTTGAAAGAATATATACTCATTAGAATTTTGTCACAAATATTATGAGATAAACGTCTAGACGAACAAAACGGTTACCGTTAGTTAGAATGATATACAAAGCACAATATAATCCTAGTGGTTTACAGATAAAAGATGCTAACTGTCAGTTATTCCAGTAATTTAACTAGTAACAACGCCTTTAGTGGAACACGGTATTGTTACTGTTTAGATGGCACTTACCTACCTAGACGATTTATGGCATTCACTAGTGTTATCTATTTCCACCTATACATGAGACTCATCATGATGTACCTAGAACTGTAAGGTCTGGAGAATTAAAATTTGGCAGAAATATTCTTTTTGCCGAGCATAGGTCTTCCAGCGACGGATTTTATGAAATGTTCACCTAAAATGGGTCACGGAGATGTTAATAATACTAAGAAGTCCATAAGAGCGTCGGGTTGTCGCCGAGAGGAAATATTTCTAACAAATTTCAAGTCTAAATCAAATTCTATGTTACGGCCAGCAAAGCGGATGGTGAAAGGCTAGTACGTATATATAACTAGAAACCATGTCCGTTCTAGCTTATTAAAAGCCTTTTAACAAAAACCGTGTAGTACGCAACGAATATTTCTTATAATAATAATGAGAATTACGATTAAACATTTCTCGAACGCTTCAGCTTCATAATTACCAATTATGCTTCAAAAACCGAATTCATATGAAAAATTCCACATCAGCTCACTGCGGGGCTGGTTCGTTGTTTCAAGTTCAAACGGTAACTAATTTAAAACTTCACCGCGTATATAAATTGGAGGAATACGCGACGTAATTAGTCGTTAAGGCCCGCCCGAACGCTCCCAACAGAGTTTCCATACGTTTTAAAGCGAAATCTTTTGTAAACGATCATTTTATTCGCAACAAGCGAATTATTTAAATAACAAGCGGGATTAAACAAAAAAACAAAATTAATTCGGACGACTTTTTAGTAGCGGTTTTAGGAAAAAGAGATACCTTTATAGGTGTTAAGAAGTGGACGCGTGTAATAAACGTCCGCCATACACGTTACGTTGTACTGATAACAGTTCAGCTAATAAAAATCTGGTTCAATTTTATTCATTGATTTTCATACTAATATTTATTCAGATGCGCACATTGTATCCTCGTAACTTGTTTGCCGATGTTGTTAAGGCTCGTGTAAATGTGACACTCGTGAAATGATGACGAGAAAAAGATTTTATTCAGAGAACATATTTCATGTACGGTAGAGACTGTAAGTTTTGTAATCATATTTAGCCAGGAGATGTCCACTGTTGAACAAAAACCTCGCTTCAATCCCCAAAACTGACCGAATTGACAAATGGCAGGATAAAAGTAGTTACGCAATAAATAAATTTTAATTGTGCCTGATATAAAACTACTCTCCAGTAGCTTAGTTTCTCATTAAGTAAATTTTCATTAATCGAGCCGAAAAATAAACCGGGGTGAATTCGCCAGTACCACACTAAGTCGCGGCGAGATGTTATCTCCCTACAAAGTTACAGGTACAAGAACTAAGTGGAAGACAGGCAACGACGTCACCTTACACTCGCGATGACACTTCCTGTCCTGGACGGGATGTTGAGCGTGAGGATGACGGGCAGAAGTGACTTATGTCTGGGCGAGGGATAAAACAAAAAAGTTGTCCAAAATCAAATCACGTCCGCCGTGTGCGCGGGTGTAGGGAGGGAGGAGGAGGGGAGGGGGAGAGTAGCGGCTGCCTGGGCGATGAGGGGGCGGACGTGGTCGGTGGAGGGGTGTGTGCCCGCGGCCGAGGGCCAATGCGCCCGCGCATGCTTCTAATGACGGCGCGGGCACGGGGGGCGAGCGACCGGTCGCGGGCCGCGTCACGGTAAGTATACATTCACACAAAGTAATACAAAAACACATACAGAGTGGGAACCGCGGAAGTACATAGGAACGATAATGATATTTAACCTCTCAACGTAATAAATTTTAACCATATAAACGAACTTTGTGGAATATACTCAATCGGAATATACTTATTTAATTGAACTATATCAGTGATGTTTATGACGTTAGGAAAGTGGGTGTAATAAATAATTATATAAACTTGTCAAAATCTAAGTGTAAATATAATAAATCTGGTACTGGTTATTATCATCGTTATCAACATTATCAGCCAACAGACGTCCACTGGCCGAGACATAGGCCTCCTTCAAAGATTTCCAAAGTATTGTTGGAGTTCAAGGAGGGGAAGGGAATTGGGTCATAACCCATCACGCTAGCCCAGTGCGGGTTGGTTGGCGTTGGTAATTGACGGCTGCCTGGTAATTGTAAACAATAGAATTCCATCGTCCCGTAGACCATTAGCTCACCCAAACTTACGAGGTAATTACGGCTGAGTTAACGGGCGACTATGGCATATAACACTAGTGTATAGGACCATTACCAGTTTGTATCGAGGCGTGCGTAGTTGTCCAAATTAGATTGTAGATAACAGAATACTATTTTGAACTAGTAAAATATATACGATATATTCTAAATGGGTCAAACACCACCGGCTGCAAGTTTGATTGAATGCGATAACTTGTGTGTCATAAAACTTATTTCAATTGATATAGGTAATGTGAAGTAAATACATTTTAGGTTTATTATAATACATTTAAATATACATACACATACATAATTTTATATGACCTCAAAACCACAGATTTTTTTTTAATAATTGGGAACATCTTTATCGTAACAATCAACTGTGTGTAGGTACCATCCCACCACAAATTGCACACTACATCCAAACATTACAAGAACTAAAATGTATGAAAAGCGCTGTATTTAGTTAAATTTTTGGTGTAACCAAATTAATGTCTGATGACGAGCACAATGTTCTGCTGTGTATATCATTCTAATTAGCGTCGCGTACTTATGGGCAGATTTAGCACTTACAATAGGTGAACGTCTCGCCTGTCTCGACGCTTCGTTCAATAAAAGAAAGTCTAATAGTAAGTGACACGCTTGCCCATAACATGGCTAGTTAGAATGATATACACTGCATCACCTACCCGTTGGCTTTACAGACAAAATATTAAATCTAAAGAACATATAGCTTTATACCGAATGAAATTAGTTGTTGTGAATTTAATGTGAGCGGCTGGCTACATACCGCACCGCATCCGGGAACCCGTTCGCCGTCCCCCGCGCCCGGTTAGAACTCCCGACTTTTTTTTTATTCCCTTCACCCTCGGCTTAGGTTCGCGATAGCCCCGCCGCCTGTGCCGCGGCGGGCGCTCCTTGTTTTGTTGCCTCCGAAGTCAATCCGCTCAACTTTCGCGTCAGTTTCATCGGAAAAAAGAAGGGTTCGTTTAAAAACATAACTACGGTCGATAATACCGTCTAACACCAACCGAACGTCCTACCACCTACCACCTACCAACGTTACTTTATAAAACGTAGCCGTACGACAGGTTCAATGAACTCACGCGGTAACCACTTAAATAAAATATAAAAAAAAAACTTATTTCGTATTCTAACATCGGAGGAAATTAAATGAGGTTTTATTAAGTTTGTATGTTAAGTCACTCGGTGTTAGTAATTTTCACAAAAATATCCTTAACAGTGTGGTTTTATACTTAAGCAAAATATAAAGGAAAACTGGCGAGACCTGTGGAAACCTTTCCTTGCAAAGCTTTTCGTTTACCTGCCGTTTTCCTGCATAAGATAAATTAAGTTTATAGTGCCATCGCTACGAGTTAATAACTTTTAACTGCGATTAATATATCATGTTTTTATAAATGCATGCATGTTCACAACTGAACATAGGCCTCGTACATGTCTCCACGTACAGTCAGCAGGGCCTGCGGTACCGCTGGGCACTGAAGATTGTCGTATGTGTTCATATGGGGGAACATACATACATATATATCACGCCTCGTTCCCAGTGGGGTAGGCAGAGACCACCTCTCTCCACCTGCTACGATCCTGGCACACCTCTCTCGCTTCCTCCACTTTCATAAGCGTCTTCATGGACGCTCGTCTGTTGCGTGTGCTTTTGATCCGGCCTTTCTTTAGGACATCTCCGATTTGATCGGAATATGTCCGCCTAGGTCGATCTGCATATATATATATATATATATATGGGGGAATTTGGGCCATTTCCCACCACGCTGGCCCAATGCAGGTTGGTGGAAGCCAGAGCTTAATTTGTTGATTAGCAGGGTGCACCACGAGTAGGCGAGGTTGACATGGGTCCCGTGAGTTATGCCGGACCCCTTACACCCCCTAATTAACTAATTTACTTAATTAACTATCAGCAGCTTAAAATAAGCAATAGTGTTTTTATTAATACAAATAAATAAATTTTAAATATCTCTTAGTGATATCGAAACAACAACTTTTTACTTAATTCATATGAATTTTTAGTACGCTACAAAATATAGCAGTAATTTGTTTAAATTCTGACCGTCTCTTTATTATGGGCTATCTATAAAACGGCTGGAGTGATCGTTTTCTTATTCAACGAAGCGACGAAACGAGCGAGACGTTCATCTGATGGTAAGTGATATGCCTGCACAAAACAACGTCGCACTAGTTAGGATGGTATACACTGCATTACATTGGGCTTTGAGAGAGGATGTTGAGTGTTATTACCCCCAGTAATTTCACAAGCTACAGCGCCTTTCACGGTTTGAAATAGAAGCTGAGAGGGTACCTACCTAGAAGCTATCCGGCAACAGAGACCACCAGTAAAAGATTACGATGGAATGGATGGATTGATTTAACTTATAGGAAAATTCAGAAGTTAATTTGGGAGTAATAATAATATACAGAGAGTACAACTGCCGTAAGTATTGACTTAGAAATATGTAATAAGCAATACTGAGCATGTCCAGCAGGGGATGTCTATCGACAGATGATGATGTATAACTTATCAATACATAACTACGTTCGAGTACGAAAACGCAAGTTAATCGAACAACTTATCTGATGAAACCGCGGAACCGGATCGATCCGGCTCGCTCCCAGCTTGAATGAACGCAACGAGCGCGTAATAGCAAAGTATCGCAAAAATTGTAGCTGCACTTAAACTTTATCATTTAACTTATGTCCAATGTTAATAAATTATGTCGTACACAAGAAAATGTAAGTGTTGTTTTAATATTGTTACAGTACAACCGCAACCATATGACGAGGCGCTCGTGAAAGTGGAGGAAGCGAGAGAGGTGTGCCAGGATCGTGGCAAGTGGAGAGAGGTGGTCTCTGCATACCCCACTGGGAACGAGGCGTGATATATATGTATGTATGTATGTATGACGAACGTGTTTGAGAGATTCACCATCAAGAGACAGTCGAATGACAAGTTAAGTAGTGATGTACAGCCAATATAGTGTTGTGTCCACCGATGAGAAACGGTGAAATATAAAAAGTTATATGTCGTAACTACATATAAATTTTTAAGAATAGATTTATTATATGTTCTACGACGCGACGAGACGAATTAAACAATGAGGCAGAGGAAATGTTCAAATCCCTCCATATGAGCCCCTACAAACGACAACCCTTACAGTCCGGCGCTGCGGGCAGCGCAGGAACGATCGATGTGGGAATCCTTGTGAGGGGAGGCCTATGTCCAGCAGTGGATGTCCATTGGCTATAGATGATGAAGTGATTCGCTTGCCTATAATAATGTGGCGCTAGTTAGGGTGATATCCATTGCATCACGGGCTCGTCGCCTTTAAACATACATACACATACATACATATATATCACGCCTCGTTCCCAGCGGGGTAGGCAGAGACCACCTCTCTCCACCTGCTACGATCCTGGCACACCTCTCTCGCTTCCTCCACTTTCATAAGCGTCTTCATGCACGCTCGTCGGTTGCGTGTGCTTTTGATCCGGCCTTTCTTTAGGACATCAACATAAGATAAGATGTTAAATCTCATTAGCCCAATAATTTCATTAGCAACAACGGATTACAAACCTGATCACAGTAATGTCCGCACAGTGCTGTCTGTCGGCTGCAATAGGCGCTGCGGCGGTACCTACCTAGACGGTTTCTGCCTATACAGATCTAATACCAGTTATGTAAACGAGTACGTAGTACGAGAGTAGTATAACTAAGATAATTCGACCTCCAAAATGCGTGTCATTGTCCTATTGTTGTTTGTGTAAAAATTTTACAAAGAACATGAACCGAAGGCTATTTATACAAATGTTATCACTAAAGCTTTTGTAGTAAATAGTTATATAAGCACAAAGTTAAATAAAAAATGTACTTATATGAAAGACAACATTCAAATGAACGCTTGACAATGGTTATAAGGTGACTGATTGGCGAATTTTGACCATTTAGATAGCAATACTTACCATCAGTGCCATAAAGTACTGGTCTGAGTCTGAGAGACACTTATATATTACTATTATATCTTACGTCTTATGACAAGCATAATATAAATATGTTTGAGTCGTTATCGCAATTTTTACAAATCTTCTATTTATGTACATCTTCAATTATTTCTATGTAAAACGTGTGATTTTTATAAATATCTTCAAAGTACTTTTAATGGTACTCTAAATTTAGCAGGCTCGGGACTAATGGGGTCCTTGATTGCTGTGCTTCGTGTATAGATTTTGTACTACGACGCAAATAATATTCAATTAAAAAGGATATTTATATAAATTGTGAATTCCTCTTAAACCTACTGAAATAAATTTCTAAGACAAATGAATATCGGACGAATTACTTTCTATGTATATCGAGAGTATGTTTCAATGTAAGTTGTTAACCAGACCTAATAAGATCACCTTGTGTTTAACAGTTTTTTTATATATTTATTGATCCTATTGTATATCAGCTGTTATATGATTGCAAAAACGTAATATAATTGAGATTGGTATGTGAACTATAATACTTGTTGAATCAGTGTGTTGTATATGTTGCAACATCGTTCACTTATAACTGGATATCAAAATAGTCTGCCTATTACATTAAATAATAGGTTAGCAAATATCTCCCTTCCGCCTTTTTGTCTTTTGAATTTCGCGGCTATGTACAAAGCGCTACAGAGCTCGTATCTGGCAATACTATACATAATTTGAAAGGTCTTGACATAACCTACAAAACGACGCTATGCATAATTAGTTTGGATATTGCGTTCAACAGTTATAGACGTGTAAACATGCGAGTTCACTAACGCCGAATTTGCGCTATTTTAAAGTTTTCCTTCGTTAAAGGCAAATCCGCTAGAGAAACGTTCCGTGAGATTAATGGTGTTTTGGGGGATGGTACTCTATCACTTCGAACCGCGGAGGAATGGTTTCGACGATTCAGAGCCGGTGAAAACGACACCATGGATAAGCCAGCCGGCGGAAGACCTGTGACGACAAATACCGATCAAATCATGGACTACATCGAGTTAGACCGGCATGTGGCATCTCGTGACATCGCCCAGGAGATGGGAGTTAGTCACCAAACCATTTTAAACCATCTGCAGAAGGCTGGATACAAAAAAAAGCTTGATGTTTGGGTGCCGCATGATTTGACGCAAAAAAACCTTCTGGACCGAATCAACGCCTGCGATATGCTGCTGAAACGGAACGAATTCGACCCATTCTTGAAGCGGATGGTGACTGGCGACGAAAAATGGATCACATACGACAATATCAAGCGAAAACGGTCGTGGTCGAAGGCCGGTGAATCGTCCCAAACAGTGGCCAAGCCGGGATTGACGGCCAGGAAGGTTTTGCTGTGTGTTTGGTGGGATTGGAAGGGAATCATCCACTATGAGCTGCTCCCATATGGCCAGACGCTTAATTCTACCATCTACTGCGAACAACTGGACCGCTTGAAGCAGGCGATCGACCAGAAGCGTCCAGAATTGGCCAACAGGAAGGGTGTAGTGTTCCACCAGGACAACGCCAGACCACACACTTCGTTGATGACTCGTCAGAAGCTACGGGAGCTCGGATGGGAGGTTTTATCGCATCCACCATATAGCCCGGACATAGCGCCAAGTGATTACCACCTGTTCCTGTCCATGGTGAACGCCCTTGGTGGTGTAAAGTTGAACTCAAAAGAGGCTTGTGAAAAGTGGCTGTTCGAGTTCTTCGCAAATAAGGAGGGGGGCTTCTACGAGGGAGGTATTATGAAGTTGCCGTCTAGATGGAAACAGATTATCGAACAAAACGGCGCATATTTGAACTAAATCCGATCACTGTAACACTTTTTATAAAGCATTGACGAAAGAGCAAAAAAGCGGAAGGGAGATATTTGGCAACCTTATATATATTACAAGCTGTTCCCCACCCGCTTTGCTGACCGTAACATAAAATTAAACCTGAAATTTGTCTAAAATATTCCTTGAGAGCAACCACAACATCAAAAGATCTTCTATAGCAACCGTTACAATAGCACCTGCATACATAATATCCAATGAAAACGATTATAAAAGTATGAAAGATCTATGAAATTCAAAAAATAAGCAGCCTATAACCATCTACAGAACATTCCGCGTTCTCATATCGATACATTCACTAGTTTTCACGTGATTGACGGATAAAAAAAACCAATTTAATTATATAGATATTATAAACTATTTCTGCCGCCAAACGGTAGTGTTCAAAAAATTCTTTGTTCCTGTTCGAAAGGCGCAGTAGCTAGTGTAATTACTGGGGTAACTACACATACAGTGTTATGTCTCGGGGCGACAACCACAATGTTGTGTAGTGTATACCATACTAAGGAGCATCACGGGCAGACGTATCAGTTACCATCAGGTAAACTCCTCGTCCCGTCACGCCGGCTGGAGCCGTGCCTGGATTATTTGTAATGAAACAAAAAGTTTTATGCTTACATTATTATAGTATGTTAAAGTAATATATTTATGTCTATAATGGTAGAATTTTCAAGAGTTCTTCGCTTGTGTTAGATGCGGTTGTCGTCCAGCATCCCGGAGACGCTGTCGCGGTAGTTTAGACCAGGAAGTCGTAAAGCACCAGCACAAAGTTTTATCTGCTGCCGGCCAGTAGATCGGGGTAGCGACGGAGACAGCGCGCGTTGTAATTGGCCGGGCGGCGCGATGCCGTTATGCGGGCTTATTATGTATTATGCGAACGATTAGCGATTACGAAAACTTGCACAACACGATTGCTTTCAAATTGCTAATTCGTGTTATCGTTAATTAGTAATTTAAATCGCTTCAATATCGTTGTGTACCAACGATAGTAAAGCTGTATATGTAGCTAGTAAATTTGTTCGTGTCACTGTTAAGTGTCATTAACCAGTCCGTTTTTTATCTTAATTAAAGTTGTCATTTGAGTAACAATATAGCAGTTAAAGTGCGATATTAGTGCTAAGAGTATTTTTGTATCTTTCTGGCTAGCTACCAGCAGCAGTATTATTCTGCCGCTATAATATCAGTTCAGTATTCCTATTCCGAACACATAAGAGCCTAAGTATTTTGGACTGTCCCGCTTCATTATCTTCGGCCTCATTGTCACTTATCACCATGTGCAATTGAGGTCAAGTGTTAAGCTATTGATATAAAAAATAAATAAATTCGCTATCGCATTTCGGTCGCATGATACATATATTATAATAAGGCTTACGCATCGGTTACGCAAGCGGCGGCCGAGCACCGACCGACCGCCCGACCTTTACTCCTCGACGACTCTTCAAAACAGCGA
The DNA here is from genome assembly GCA_033220335.2 of Troides aeacus. Lineage (NCBI taxonomy): Eukaryota > Metazoa > Arthropoda > Insecta > Lepidoptera > Papilionidae > Troides > Troides aeacus. The sequence goes on along the minus strand of CM067275.1, from coordinate 1,936,301 downwards.
TACTAATTATCCGACTACGGTGAATTTTTTTTAAAGATATTTGTATTTATATCTGCGGTGGTGACAGCAGTGCAGTGCTATCTGCGGCAACAAAGCCTTACCACCAGCGAATTATGTTATACATTTAACATATATCAATCATAACAAATTTGATACGAATTATACATTGGAAGTGTTAAAGAAAATAAGGCGTGCAAATTATAGAGTTACGTGTATGCTAACGGTGAATAAAAAGTATAAGGCGCTCGCCTGGTGATGTGGTGTTACGGGTTCACGGCATCAGGTCGATCAAGTGCCGGCTTATCAGTAACACCCTAGATAACGCAGCGCCACTCTGCGCACAACGATACAGTTGCTTGATAACGCCACCGAATAAATATTTGCTGCTTTCCGTTTAATCATTGCAACGATACAACTCGGGGCTGACGTGGCGTAGCGGTTAACAGCTTGCCTCGTTAACTGGCAGTCCTCCAGTCGATACTAATACCACGTGTTACAGTAAACTGCGAAACTGTTGTACTGGTAGCAGATCACCGTCGTCACAGGTACCAACGCAGCACCTGTTTCTAACACCAAAAAGTAGTGTGCAATCATTACTGAGTTTTAGTTTAAAAGGCATTGTAGTTAGTAAAATTATTGAGGAAGCTAGACTTATATGGCAAGGCGAAGAGCACAATGTGATGCTGTGTAATTCATCCTAACTAGCGTCATATTTTAATAAGCGAGAGTATATATTACGAACAGGTGAATGTCTTACCCTGTTTGGTCGATCCGTAAAATAAATAATTTTTATCAGAAACATCGGTGCAGTATCGATGGAAGGTTTCTTAACATTTACATTGCAAAGTTGATGCTCATGCATAAGATTCGGTATTATTTCGTTGCATTGAGTATAAACCTACACGCGTATGCAAATAAAGGGGACGAGGACGGGGAAGGGACGTGGGACGTGGGACGCTCACCGTGCAGCGAGTGCATCACGGTTTACTGACCTCCGATAATTTTTATAGAAACAAACACAGCGGTTTTATGCCGCGCACCTTCACGAAGCCAACTACGGAGAACCTATAAAAGTACAACATGTGCACACACGCGCACATGCGCACGCACACACGCACATGCGCACGCACACACACATTCGCATAAACTTACGCACAAAAAAGAACTTAACATATTGTTGATATAGTAAACACTAAAGTCGAGCAATTCAGTCATAAAAAAGTAAATTGAAAAAGTTGTTCAATAAAAACCAACTTATTAAGCTGGAAGTTGAGGAAAGAATGTTCTAGATCATTACATCTAATACATTCATTCCTCACTTAATAAAGAAAACTATAGATTTTCTAGCATTTATACACAAAACGTGTACCCATTCATCTTAACATCTCCCCTAAAGTTACAAATATTAACTAACAAAAATAGACTTAATAAAAAGTTTAGTAAGTGAAAAACTTAATCAAAGTATCTTTAAGGCTTTACTGAAGCAGGAAATAACATGAAAATCTAATAAATATGCAAAATTTACTATGTTTATATAGCAACAAAGTTTGTATAGACAAATCAATCGTGTGAGTGATGTATACCGTATAATAAACAAGTGATTATTCACAGCGTTACATGTCGAAACAATAACCTAAAATACGTAGAAACTGAAGATAAACTGTGTCATAAATAGAATGTGTATATATCTTTAAGCGAAGGAAGTAATAAATAACAGAAAAAAAAATACTTTTCCAACCCACCCACACCAAGCCGCACCTTGCACTCGGCACGGCGCGACCGGTACGCTATCAGGCAATAATGGGTGACCCACAAATGTCCACTTCACATATTATCTAACATCATTGAATAGTGTTCAGATACTCCACAGCCAAACGGCACTCTTAATGAATTAGTCACACTGGAGCCTCATACATTATGTATTGAATATACAACATATAACACACTAATTAACAAACATTTGCACGTGTGAGAGTGGAGGCTTAACATATTTTATATGTTAAAGGTGCCTCAATTATATCTTATCTCATTATATAGATAACATTTCCTAAAAAATCAATCAGATTACTTATACAGCAAATCTATCTAAATTGGTTTTCTTTGTCGCCAATCACGTGAAAACTAGTGAACGTATCGACGCGGACTGATTTCTAGGAGGTTATAAGCTATTTATTTTTAAAATTTTATAAACTATCGTTTAATTTCTACTTAACTTTTAACATTTTCATTTTGTATAGTTTATGCTGTTGCTATAGAAAATGATTTGTAGTTGCGGTAGTTCTCAAGGAATATTTCAGACAAATTTCAAGTACGATTCTGTCGGCCGGCAAAGCGGGCGGGGAACGGGTAGTATGTATAAAAGATAAAATATATTACCCTCATAAGCCTGATAGCTACTATTTAAAACTTTATATAAACATTGCTCTTAAATAAAGATTGTCTAATAGAGAAACAAACATGAACATAAATATATTTTTGTGTTAAAAATCTAAACCTCTAGTAATAAGTAATCATCATTTCAAACTGTTGTTTACCGCTGTACATGTGCCTCGGTATTCAAGTTCCAGTGCGATCAATCCGATGCAAGCTAAGTTACATCCAGCGGTTCAATATGATCTTCACTATTATGTAGATCACTTGTTTCAATTATATTTTAAAGTTCAAAAATTATTTCTAGCATTAGCATCATTGCCATTAACAAAAAAGTTATTTTACATTTTTTTATCATTTAATTATCAGTTTGTTTCCACCGCTGATAACATCTGTGCGTAAAAGACAAAGAGATTATTTTTTATCATATCACACTATTTCACGTCATCTGTTTGATAATGACCTAGAACGGTTCACGAATACGAGTCAAGTTCAATAGTATTCTTGCCTTGAAATGGAAAAATACTATCTGCAGTATTAAGCACTACGCTATCGTGTAAGACGAGAGACTTATGATTTCATTGAACGGATATGAATGACACTTGTGTTGATAATAATCTAAAAGAATCGAGAAGCTAATCAAAATATAAAAACTACATAGTTTTTTATTATCCACAAAATACTATTTATAGTAGTTGAATAGATCGGTTGGTCGGCAAACGATTGCATTGCAGTTTGCCGCCTCGCGTGCGAGCCATTTGAACAGTCCGGACACATGGTGGTTAAGACGAGGAACAGTGTTTGCAACTGAAATCGTCGCAGAGTGCACTCCGAGACGAATCCAGTCGGCGCGCTAGCCGCGGAACTATTCCGAGGGCGTTCAACCGAATAGGCCTAGCGACGCTACTTATCCACAACGGCCATGACATCGAAATCGGCACAACAGCCTTCGGTCACTAGAGCATTGACTCGTGATTTCGACACCATCAAAACATGGCTCGCGCGAGCTGAACAGCGGCGCCACTGACCTGTCAGAGGACTCGGAGCTGTCGTATCTGTCGAAGCATCGCTTCTTCCTGTCGTCGCTGTCGCCGGCGTTGCTCGCGGACGATTTTCGGGAATCCGCGGCCGCTAGCGGCGCGGATTCGTCGGCGGCCACGCCGCTCGAACCACTTTTCTCACACGAATCACTCGTTTCCAGTTCTCTGTAGAACGACAACTTCACTGAACCGCCGTCTAAAGTTCGCCTACTGCACTTTTTTATGTCACCGCGTGATGGATCGGGCGCGGAAAAAGTTAAATCGTTCATTTGTGTCCGGACGACGCGGCGTTCGGGCGACCCATCCGCCATCTTTGAGCGCGCGAGTGTTTTGTCGCTAGTTGCGGCGCGGAGGCACGGGCGCTGCGGTCGCAGCGGGCGAGCGGGCGAGCGGGCGGCCGGGCGAGCGGGCGAAGGCGCGGGGCGAGCGCCGGCGTGACGTCACGGCGGCTGCGCGGCGAGCGCGCGCGCCCCGGGGCCCGCGGGCTGCGGCGCGGCGGCCGGGCGGGGGCGGCAGGGCGCGGTGACGTAACGGCTCCGCCCCGTGCATGTGCACGGCCGCTGTCATTGGCCGCGCATTACGCAACGCGCGAACCTATTCAAATAGCCAGCAGAAGGGAGCGTAGGACTCGGCGCCGATAGGGACGGGCCCATCCCAGCCCTGAGCGTAACAAACAACGCGGCGTAATGACCGTGCGCACTGACACGCGCATGCACGCACACAGGCACGCGCGCACGCACGCACGCACACGCGCGCACGCACACACGCACACACGCGCGCCGCGCCGACGAACAAGTGCATAGAAATTAATGACACGTTTCACCCTCTCGTGTCCGAGTATTCTTCATTTCGGCGCGGCGCGGTTCGGCGCGGCACAGTACGGCGCGGCGCGGACAGTGAACACTGCCCGCGGTGAGCTAATACTGTTTAATTGGTGGAACCTCGCGCCGTGTACCGCGCGATACTCACCGCCGACACTTGTACCCTCTATTTAAATAAAACAGTACACATACACCCGCGTGCGTTTTGATTTGACGGCGAACCCGTCTCCGCTTGCAACCAGTCCGACAGGCTGGAAATAGTCGCTGGAAGTAAGTGAGCAATAAGCAACATGCCGGACCCAGCCATAGGTTCAACAATCCAGATTTAAGTGCTTTTTTCTTTGTACCTTTACCGCTCATGCCTTTTAATTTTAACGAGTAAAGTCTCAAAGTGAAGTGCTTTTAGAATTTTAATTAGCACATTAATATTATAAGTGTTATTTATCGTATGTGATTTTCGTTGAGCTTATATGGTAAACTTTTAATTTAATCAAAAAACGTATTAATTAATCTTTATGAACACGACTGACATACTTTTAACAATTCAAACTAAGGAAACTGGTCGTAATAAGGATTTTTTAACAAGCAGAAAGGAAACAGTAACTCAACACTATGTACACTTACGCTAAGAACGTTCTTATTTACTTTCTGTGACGGTTTGATACACACCGGCACACAGTTCCAGTGGGCAAGTGCCAACCTGTCGCCTGTCGCCTGTTGCTACCGTCATTGTTTTTTCTTATGACGGCTGATAGAGGGATATAGAAGAGAAGTACATACTGTGCCGAGCCCACATAGCTTGGAAAAAGGCAGGAAGAAGATTGTTTTTCTTAAATTTTTTTTTTTGATGTGCAATCAAAGATTACATAAATAACTACATGTAATGTTCTTAAAAAAGCAACTCAAAAGTCCATAGTAGTTAAAAATACTTACAAATTCTTGTTGCATATTTGAAATGTACATTTATGGATTTGGTATATCATCATCATCATTTCATCATACTATCGTCCATTGCTGCTGTATTAGTTTCAATTGATATATCATCTTGTCCAGCATGATGGGAAGTGTAAGTTGCAAAGTTATTTGTTAAATACTACAATTGTATTAAAAAATTTGCAAAACACTTCGTATTTATTCAAAGCTAAATTTATACTTATATTCAAAAGGTTCAGTAATTTTCATGTACAGAAGGTTAAAAGTAGTTGAGCTAGTTATGGATATTGTGGTAAAAATTTGAATAGTACCACATCTTCAACTTTTATTTCTTCGAAAATATTTCATCTAGTTTGTCACTTTATATTAATCGTCGCGTTTGTTGATCTTAAAGCTATTATCATCCCTAGTTCGACCCCGGACTACATGTTTTTAAGTTTGATTAGTAGTAGTTTTCTACCACCCTCATATTGCAAATTTGTTCTTTTAACAGCCTATTATTGTAACATTACATAAAGTTGAGGTAGTAACTGATGCGAGTGCCTACTTATCAATTTACACTATCAAAGGATTTAATTTAAAAGTATAGACATAACGTCTTCCAGAAAGTACATCGAATTCACTGAAAAGGTAATCCATTATTGAACAATTCTCTCACAGACTGACAGCAGGTGTGGTAATTTCCTTCCTACGTTTGGGGTCTCCGTGGCCCGCCCCTACATCAGTTTTTATTTGAAAACCATTTTTTATAGTATATTTATTTTGAGATTACCGAAAAAATAAGGATTTTACCTTTAAGGCAAATAACCTTCTCAGGCAACATACAAAAGTAATAAAACACACTATATACAAATATGTACAAGCAGCGTTTTTTGTGCAAAGAATTAACATAATAAAGGAGACCTTGAAATACTTAATGCCTCATTTATTGGGTACCGGAGCTAGTGAAATTCAGTTATTTAAAATAGAAATGGGTACATAAAATGTAATATAAGTATATAAATGGTATAACTGTTTACCTACTAGTCATTCGGTTTTATATTCCAAGGCGATGAGCTCAATTTGATTTTGTGTAAATTTTAACTAGATCCTCATTATTGTGAACAGACGTATCACTTACCGCGAGGTGAACGTTATATTCATATCGCCGCTTCGTTACTTAAAGAACCAACGAATTTAAATGTAATCCTTTACAAATTGCTTAGCTTTTCATTCATTACTTATATTCAATTAATATTAAGCTCATTGTAACTTAAAAGGAAACTAACATTAACGACTACTACTACGTAAACTCTTCACTACTGTTTTTAATTGTAGACGTAAAATACATTTGCATGTTATCAAATAATGTCATGCAATGTGTTACTATTGTCTACTGCATTCATAACATGACGCGGAACCTTGACACAGTTCTGCAGACGGAAACGCACCTTCATCCGCCCTCTGGTGGTAATTTAAAGAAATTGCAAGAAAACAAAACGAAGTAAACTAACATATAATATTAATAAACGTAAAGAAATTGATAGCAACGCCATCTGTTGAATACATTTGGAAACAAGTAAAATTCAGCGACATCTATTATTTCTATAACATAACGTTTCCATTGTATCTATTAAGGAATAGAAGTTTAATTGTCAGCATTTTAGAAACATATTTATGAAGCGACGAGATGATGACAAAGGTCACCTGATGGTAACTAATATGCCTGCCCATAACAATGTGAAGTTAGGATGGTATACACAGCACTATTGTGTTCGTCGCGTTGACTCGTACAATGTTATAAGATTTGTTATCTCAGTAATTTTGTCTAATTATACAATGCTTGTACACTACTATTTGACAGGAGGAATTTGTGCTGTAGTGGTTGATAGAAAAAGGTGCTAGATGGTATCTCGCAATTAAGGCTTACCACTGCTTCTCTACTGTCGGTAGCGATTGTTTAGATAGTTAATAATAAGACGCAAATATCTCTTGTTGATGTAGATAATAATTTTAAAAATATTAAAACTTCAAATAGGGTTTGGAATTTTGAATGAAACGAAACAATAGAAAATAAATGGTTTTACCATGAAATAAATAAATAAATACATTCACATTCAATACACGATCATTATATAACACAAGATCTGACAGTCGCGGAGATAGTATATCTTAACTTCTACAATAGTCATTAATAATAAATGAGTTTTTAAAAGCATCACAGTAATGACAACATTGTTTAGGAAAACCATAAAGCATAAATATAAGTTTTCACGGAAATTCATTTTCGTTAATATTTGTACAACTTTGCATTTATGCTTAAATATCCACTAAAGCCATTATTTGCAGATCTGAAGTCGCGGGTCAGAATACGGAATATGCATATATCGAATAAAAGTCAAATATTTCTTTATGTTACTTTAGTACCGCAACCGACGAGCGTGCATGAAGACGCTTATGAAAGTGGAGGAAGCGAGAGAGGTGTGCCAGGATCGTAGCAGGTGGAGAGAGGTGGTCTCTGCCTACCCCGCTGGGAACGAGGCGTGATATATATGTATGTATGTATGTACATATTCATATTATTACTGTGATATATATTATTATTATATTATATATTATATTACTGTGTTACTTTAGTATTATGCTGACGTCAATGATTTTAATATATTATCGTTTTGAGTTAGAAATATATTATTAAAAAAGATGAGGAATTTAAGTACATGTAAAGCGATGCCATTATTCAGAACGAATGCGGCGTTAAAGTAGATATAAACGAAGGTCATAGACCCGAAGATTTTTTGTTAGTTTAAAGAAAAAAAAAACTAGTAAAAGGCTCAAGTTGCAGTTATGCAAATAATGGAAGGGCAGTATGTATAAAGAATACGGTCTTATGACGTAACAACAAGAGCACAAAAATGGCGGGCGTTTTAAGTGCTAATGTTAGTTAACTTTTTGAAAAAAATTGTGAAAAGCTTTTAGGATGTTTATTATTTTCTTTACACGTATACCAAAGTATGAATAAATAAAATATGAACGTTGCTGTTCATCATTCTTTTTTATCTTAACTATCATATGGCAATGAAAACTTTAAAATAAAAACATGCATATTCCTTCTCGTCATTATCATTTTGTATTTCTATTAGGGAACTTTGTCCTCGTAGTATCCTTTTATAAAATACAACTTAAATTTATCAACTTGTCAACTACAAGCATAAGAGAGAAGCTTAGTGGAAGAGGTTATCTTAAGCAATGTTTACAAATAAAGTTATTCTTTTAGTATAAGCACTATTAATTAAGTAAAATCAATTCTATATATTTTATAAAAAAATCTTATTCCTTTAAATATCATTAAACATATACAAGCACCATTGATAAACATAGCAATAATTTAAATACAACAAAATTAAAGATAAATTGACAGATTACAGTGTGGCATAGATTTTTATCTTCCCTTATTTGTAAAGCAAAATGTAGACCTTTATAAAACTGAAGTTGTATTTTAAAGTGAAAGTATTTTTTTTTTTTTGGGTAAATTAAGTTATATTAATCAATATTACATAATAATAAACGTTTACATTAACAAAACAACACAAATATAAAAAATAGAGGTAGAACGTTTCTAGGAATGTGTAGGAGGAGGAGGAATGAAATTATTATAATACATATTATAGCGTAAGTTAACATTAAGTTACTGTTCTTACAATCGACGAATGCTTGACGTTGACCTGACCCTAACTACTTTCATGAATATACCAGAGACTACACTAATCAAAACACAAAAACGTTTCACGCTATTATTTTGTGGTATAAATATGTCTAAACAGTCTCCATCATTAGAGCAGTACATGTCAAGAAAGTTAAAAAAAAATGGTTAAAATTTCACTGTTAACTGTAATCTGAAAATGATGTCAAAATAGTTAATGATGCCCGAAGTAATTAACGATAATAGAAACTGGTTAAGCTGGTGCTAAACAATAGTAGTTAATATGCCCGGTTTTTTTTTTTATTAACTGTTAGTTATAATTAGAAAGCAATTGCAGATTAGTTTAAACCAATTCATTTTTACTTGGGTTATTTAGTTGAAAGCACAGAAATGAATATTTTTTTTGAAAACTATAGGCTAGTTGTTCGCAATTTTAAATGGAGTTTAAGGAACAATGGGGACTTCAGTGTCATTTCTGGATCCTCGGGGTGTCCTCTAGAAGACACCCATGTCTACAATGTTCAAGACATGTGACTCTTAAAATTTGAAGTTAATAAATTGTATAATCTCATCACGAATACTATCTACAGCAGGTTGCGACATATTCTTATATTCAAATATTCGTTGCCTATAAATTTGTCATTTGCAATGTACTGATGGGGTTGAATGTGTCACGTCCAAAGGGCAGTAGGCATCATACCTTCCATTGACGTATTCTTCGGCGTCAGCACTTCGTTGCATAGGAAATCCAGCGGCAGGTCGACAAGGTAGCCGCGTATGAGGTCGATCTTCCTGTTCGCCAGCGCCGGATCCTTGCGCCACAAGGTCTCGCTATGCTCTTCCTGGTAACGCTTCAGCTCCGCGAACGAGTGCACGGCGTCCGTCGGTATCGAGTGGAACACCTGTGAAAACAAGAAAGCATAATATTTGACACATGCAGTGCGAAAGAGACAAATATAAAACGGGAGACGAGCATGTGCCTGCCATTACCACGTAGCGCTGGTTAGGATAATATACATCATGTTGCACTGAGACACTAAACATTAAGTCTCAGTAATTTCACAAGCTGCAAAGCCCTTTAAACCGGATCACAGTAATATCTGTCCACTACTGTTTGGCGGTTGCTATAGAAGCTGCGATGGTACTTACCTAGAAAAACTACAATAATAGAGATCTATTCCCACCGACCAAACAAGCAGAGGATGATCTCTGAGAGATAAGACTTTCAATAGTTACCTCTTCATATATGTTGGTGTTCTGCTTAGAAGTGGCCTTCCACACGTTCCTGTAGAACTGTTCACAGCAAGGGTCGTCGAGGCTGACACCCACCGCGGCCGGCTCCAGCTCCATGTAGCCGAGGTGCTCGCGGAACAGGCGCTTTCGCAGGGCACCTGCTACGCGCCCGCATGGGTACGACTGTCCGTTGATAGTGCCGTCGTCAAACTGCTCGTCCTGGTTTCAGATACTTCTGTTTAATTTAACCGTACTAATTCTTAACGCTACATCCTATGCATTACATAGGGACTAATTTCTGTTATCCTAGGAAGTTTCACATTTTAATATATAGCGTTCTCTACTTCTATGTCCACAAAGATTTTTCAACGTATAACTTTTTATGAAGTGTTTACATTACACTGACCTGCAGTAGCACCGCGATCTCCGAGTCACGCTTGCCAATCATGGACCTGTCGTTGATGTTCGCGCTGCCACATATGACTGTCTTGTCGTCGGCGATCAATAGTTTCGAGTGCACGTAGATGAGCTCGGTGACAGGCTCTCCGTCGAGCACCGAGTGCGTGCGCAGGCCGTGGAAGGTTATGTAGTCTGACGGATCCTCTATACCAGCTTCGTAGAGACGCGTGAGGATAGCTTCGCGGCTCCTGTAACCAATGATGATGTCACCGAATAATCCGAAGATCTATTAAAAGCGATTGACTATAAAAACTTACAAGTGACATATGTTTCTTCCATTTTTATAGTTTTGCAATATTTACCAAACTCTCTTTGTTTCAAGAACTCCGATACTAAAGACAAGATTAAGTCACCATAGATCTTTAAGCCCCAGTCTCATAGTCCCCGCACAACAACTCACCGGATCCAAGCCAATGTTACCTGCTCATGGTGCACCCTGATATCCAACAAAGGAGGCACCGGCTCCTACTAACCCGCATTACGCCAGCGTAGTGGGAAATGGTCCAAATCTCATAATATGAACCCCTACGAATTACGGCCCCTAGTGCCCAGCAGTGCTGGAGGCTATATTGACTGCAAGATCGCCGGAAGCTGCTAAATGCGGGCATCGCAAGACCAATCGATATGGAGATTTTTGGAGGAGGCTTATATCCAGCAGTGGACGTCCATCGTCTGATGAAGATAATCTAAGACTGATAACAACAAAAATATGTCAAAAGATCATCTTTTTATAATCTGTAATTAATATTAATATTCAGTGTACCTGCAGATGCTTTGGTAATTCCAGTGTGTGACCGCGTGCAGGGAGGTTCCTGATGGTGCTCCAACCTCGCCCTCGAAGCCGGGCAGCAATGGCATCACCACGAACACCCTGAACGTCTCTTTGCTGCGGTGCGCGCGCATTATTCGATTGAACAACGCTTCGCCGATCTGTAATAAACCGTTCATCATCATACCTTGCCGTTACATAGGCACCATTTGTTGGAGATCCGGAAAGAGTGAGGAAATTAATGATATTCTGCCTTCTATTAACATTATTTAAAAAAACTAGTTTGATTACTAGGACAATGAATATTACACCCCTGTAGTCTCGGGCTAGTAAGAATAGGACTAAGGTAGGCCCTGCTTGTCGTAGAATGCGGGTAAAAATGTTTAGGAGTTTCGCGGGCCTTGTTGGCGATCCCATATCGTTCAAGAAGCGAACCAGTGTGGAGACATGTTCAAACAAAGTGTAAAGAGATACTGGTGCGTTCTATAAGAGATCCCAAAGCCTCTCCGAATGCACTGATGCAGAACAGAGCATAACCCAGAAGCAGAGTATCTTTCGAAGAGTTTCTCTCCGAATAGAAAAAAAATTTAAAATGAAAAGACAATAAATTTTAAATCTTATGTCTAAGTCGCAACAGTGTTATATAATTTCTTTTACTAAATGAAGCAACGAGTGAATATTTTTAATATCGTAATTTGCTATAGGGCTGTAAGGGTCCCCGCACAACTGTTCACGAGATCCAAGCCAACCTCACGTGTCGTGATGCACATTGCTAAACAACAAACGAGGCTCTGACTCAAACCAACCCACTTTAGGCCAGCATAGTGGGAATCTTTGGAGGAGGCCTGTATCCCCCCGCGGGCACCCACCAGGAGGAGTTTTATACGCGGAGGCGCCCGGAGAGTTGCTTGGCTGAAACCCGGGCGTCTCCAGTATGCGTATTGCGGGACAAGCGGTGGTGGTTTTAGTGGGTATGGGGGTCACGCACAACATCTCAGTGGCCCCGAGCCCCACATAACCCGGCGTCCCCCCCCTTGAAAAGGACGCTGGGTATGCGGTAACAGCATTTCCACCACCGATATCAAAAAAAAAAAAAAAAGGAGGCCTGTATCCAGCAGTGGACACCTATCAGATGATGATGATGAATATGATATAGACCGTAATTTCAAGCGCTAGTTTATAAAATGTACAAGAAACATTCATTAATGCAGTACAAGTTGCGTTCATACCTGATTCCTCACAGACACGTTAGTTCTGGACAGCGTAATGAAAAACTGGTTCTCTATGTAAACGTAATGCTGCGCTCGTGTAATAGTGTCCACGTACGCCTCGTGGATACTCTGCTCCACTGTGTCAGGGTCTAGGAAGCCGCACGACCAGCATGAAACGCTGCGGAGCACCTTCAATGAGAAATTATTTGCTGTCAAAATTGTCTGTGTGTGTGTGTAGCATAGTAATCCCCAAAAAGAATATTTATATAATAAAATATAACAATAAACCGGAAACATATGTATATATATAGACCATATACGGGATGGTTTATATTCTAATCTATTACCTGACAAGATGCATTATTGATATCAATGTCGAGGGTTTCCTCCAAATCTTGCAGCGGTTTGATCTCAGTGTATGTTTTTGGTAACAGGTAGGGATAGTTTGCGTTTTGTCTGTTGAAGGAAATAATGTATTAAAAAATTATACCGTTTTTATGTTATTAGGAAAGCAGTTTGCCACTACGCCACGGGCGCGAATGTAAAAATGTTTACGAAGGATTTCTCACATTGTGTTGTTAGACATTAATCTCCTTACGACATAAATAATAATAACAACACTCCTTAAATTGGAACTTGGTAAAGTTTGCATACAAATGTCTAGCGAAAGAAATAGACAGATACGGTATTGATTAGAAATTTTTAACAAAAAAAAAATCTAATGTATACAGCCTATATCATCTTCCCTCCGCTTGTATGCCTCCTTCGTTCACAACGAGACTTAAATATCAGCGCCGAGGTATATCGTAAATTGTTGATGACTATTATTGTTAATTCCCCGAGGATCTTAGAGACAAGATAAACCTATCTCCAATAAAAACGTCAGTCTATAAAATAAGATCATTAAAGGATGATTATAGCAATTTTTGGTTTCATTATAATAAATGTTGTCACCGGTATTTCTCCAGTTTGATAGCATTCCACCGCTGTATGTAGTGACGAGCCACGTCGCGAGCGGCAGCACCTTGCACCACGACTCCGACATCATGCCAAGGCATCCTCGGCGTTGTATTCCTATCCACCAAATCTATAACGCAACGATAGATATATTTGATTGATCATCATCAGCCAGTAATAACTTAATTGCACATCTGTACGTACCGACAAAAGGGAGATCAAGGTTGTTAAAGTCCTTAACAATGAAATTTGTGTAATCTTTGCCAATCCATAATTTGGAATTGCCTCCGATCCCCTCCAGAGCATCTTTGGTACTCTCGGTGATGACCCTGCCTTCTACTACTTGCGCCAACGGAGTGGGTCGGCTGACTGATTTTTCATGTTTGATTCCGAAAGCATCAGTAAGCAACACCTGATTATTGGAAAGTGCGTACTTCTCCGCTTTCTTCCTTTCCGAATCGTCGAACTTCTGTTCGTTCCTCTCTTCCTCAAATGGGGGGTATATTATACTAAATATATCTTTTCCTCTATCTGTTAGTTTGTTGAGAACGTTTTTCTTCTGATTTTCCGGTGTCTCCGTATCTGTATCGTGACTTTGCTTCGCAGATGCTATAAGTAATTGATCTCCGGGCTCTAATACCGGAAGTTGTTCTGGAATATTCTCTGTTTCGCTTTGTGTTTGTGTTGCGTCCTCTTGCGTTTCGCTCGAACTGTCTTGTAGAGGTCTGCAATTAATAACAAAATTGTTAAATTAATAATGATAAAATTAAAATCAACTTCCTACAGTACTTCTTAAGGCCTTCCCATAACAAAGTGGCGTCGCCTTGAGCCATAAGATGTTGTCTCGTTACTGCAATAATTTCATTACCTACAACGTCCTTTAAATCGGAACAAGATAATATTTGCACACTACTCTTTGTTGTTACGTCGCATTATTATTTAAAAATTTGTCTTACTCATTAATACCCATGACGATGTTTTTGGACATCTTCGCCAGTTCAAGTGCCGCGTCTATTCCGTTCACTTGAGGCAGGAACACCGCGCCGCCGGGCGAGCTCGACGTCTTTTTCTTGGTCCGTATCGAGGACTTGGGCTGTGCGATGTTGCCCAGGTCCGTCAGCCTGAAATTATAACGTGATAAATTGAACAAAAGAAAGTAAAATATTCAAGAATGTGAAATACCATTTTGTTTTATTGACTACCGTAGACATTTGTAAAGTAAAGAAGACAAGGACACTGAAGAGTAGATCGAACGGCCAATGGGGCAAAATTATCTTAGTGAAGCATACGACCGGTTGCTTTGGAAATCAAGTAGAGAGGCCTAAGTTCAGGTTCTGGACAAATAGGCAAAAATGGTTATGATTCAGCATGTAAGAGCTTGACATAATCTTCACAGAAAAAGGAGATTAAAAGTAAGTTTTTATTGTGTCACAAACACTAAAAGGATTGTTAAAGAAAATACATATTATGCATATATAAGGCAGATGCAAAGCTATTACTGGCTTTTTTAAAAGTTAAGACATATATTAATTTAAAGTATGTAAGATAGCTTGCCTGTGCCTGTGGTCGTCCCAGCGCCCATAGCACAGGTCAATGCCGCCTACGAACGCAACGGTTTGATCTACGCAAACGATCTTCTCGTGGTGAGCCCAGAACAGCACTCCGACTCTCGCGTGGTCCGGATGCCGGATGACCTGTTGGGTGAAGGTTAGTAAAAAAACATTTTTAAGAACAATGGTTGGGTAGGTTTTCACCCATCGCGGTAGTACTTGTAAGGGTACTGGAAACGATTTTATGTAGTTCCTGGAAAAACTTTAGAAAGGCCGCGTTTTTATGCGACCGTTGATCCCGTGACCTCTGCTAATAGTGACAACGATCGAGATGGTTTTGGTAGGTAAAAATTTTCACGTAAGGGATGTGTATATCGGTGGTTCTATCTAAACTGTTTTCAGGAACAAAAAACTACCAAAGCAAAACTTGTGACTATGGAATTTTAATATACATGTTGGATCATCATCATCATCAGCCGACAGACGTCCACTGTTAGACATAGGAGTACACAAAGATCTCCACATTGATAGATTTTGCGCTGCTCACGTCCTTTCTTAGCTCAGATGCTTTCCGCGACACTCACTATGTTGCATTTTGTGTAATAGGGGGACCGGAAAGTAATGTCGTTTCTGCGCATGCCAATACTTGATTGTCATTTGTCAGCTCATTGTTTTGTTCAGAGGCGTACCAAAGACATTGTAAGGTTATAGTGATTTCTTTACTTATAGACAATTGAATTACAATTTTTTTTTGTAATTTTGGGTAAAATGGCCAGCCAAATACCAGAAGAGGTACACATCCGGCATTGCATGCTCTTTGAGTTTCGCAAGGGAAATAACGCAACAGTTGCTACCAAAAACATTTGCGATGTTTATCCAAATGCACTGGACATTCGTAAATGCCAAAGGTGGTTTTCCAAGTTCAAATCGGGTAATTTTGATCTTTCCGACTCGTATCGATCAGGAAGACCATCAGCGTTAGACAACGACGTGTTAAGGGCGGAAGTGGAAGCAAATCCGTGTCAGACGATCGAGGAATTGTCAAACAGTCTCAACAAACCTTGGTCGACCATCCAAGAACATTTGAAGCAGATTGGAAAAGTAAGCAGAGCAGGTGTTTGGGTCCCGCATAATCTGTCCGAACAGAATAAGGCTAACCGATCAATCACATGCAACTTATTGCTTCAACGACACAACACAGAAGCGTTTTTTGATCGCTTGATCACAGGAGATGAGAAATGGGTCCTGTATGATAACCCAAAACGCAAAAGGCAGTGGCTCTCTCCAAATGAAATCCCTCGGAGTACTGCTAAGCCAGGTTTACACCCCAAAAAAGCGCTTTTGTGTGTTTGGTGGAGTATTCGCGGCATTGTTCATTTTGAATTACTGAAACCTGGAGAAACTGTTACTGCAGACCTCTACAGCGAACAATTGCAGCGAGTCAATCAATCTTTAATTGAAAAGTGGCCAGCGATTGTCAACCGAAAAGGCGTCATTCTCCAACATGACAATGCAAGACCGCACTGCGCAAGGCGAACTCTAGAAAAAATTAATGAATTGGGGTGGGAGGTGCTGCCTCATCCACCATATTCGCCCGATGTTGCACCATCGGATTTCCACTTATTCCGAGCGCTGCAACACTTTTTAAGTGGCAAAACATTTGCAAATTTGGATGATATCCAAAATGCCATCTCTAGATATTTTGCCGAAAAACCAATTAATTTTCATCGATCAGGGATTGAAAATTTACTCACTAGATGGCAAAAGGTTATTGACAATGATGGGGAATACATCATTGATTAAAAATAAAGACTCGTTAAAAATGTATGTGTTTGTATTTAGCGTAAGAAAACGACATTACTTTCCGGTCCCCCTAATACATTAAAATTAATCTTACTTTGATGTTCTCGCTCTTCCGCGCCAAGATGCCCTTGCTGTAGTAACTGTTGATACCGAGCGCCATCTCAACTTCCTTGTACAGCATCACAAATACTTTTACTCCTTGGGCCTGTTTGTGTTTAACTATTATTAATGATTATGTAAAAACACTTTTGTTTGTCTTCTCAAGAAAGACTTTGTGGCGCATTTGCTCAGCGCTTGCCGTATGCACTAGCACACAAGTCCTTGGGTCGTCCCCGAAGCCATATGTCGTGGAGTGTGGTAATGTTTATCGAATACCACTGTTTAGTTGTCGCCATAATATTATAAATCTACTGCCATAACATCGCGGTTGTGTTTGCTTTGCCAATATATGACGGATGAAGTGCGTACTCCATCCGTCTGTCTTTAATCCAAGGCGACATTGTCACTAAACACTATCGAGGAACATGATATCTAGTGTTAACCCATTGTAGAAAACTAACTAGTCAAATACATAAAGGTAATTAGGAATAATAGTGACTTAAGGTTTGGAGAATATAACTCCAAATTTAATTCTATAAATATTGTAGTGTTCTTACCGCTTTCCTTTTCAGGATGCAATCGAGCCTCCAATAATTTCCATTCAACGCTGGTCGCTTCATGTATATTTCGGGACTCAACCACCAGTCTGCGATGAATATCTCCTCCTTAGCCAGCTCCATTGCGTCTGCTACAGCAGAGAGATATGCAGAGCCATCGACCATTGTGCCCACGAGGGTCGCGGGGCGAGGTGGTGCAAACGAATGGTGCACGTTCGGATACGTGAAGCCGCGAGCTGGATGGAATGATTACACAGAACGAATGAAAGTATGACCATAAAGGCGCCATGAGTACGAACGGTTTAAACAAAAGGTTTACATTAAGTCTGAATTCCTGTAAATTAATCATAGACGTAGTTTCTTACTTTTCTAACCAACAAAGTAACAACTATACATCAAGATTTTTATCCTAGCAAGCAACAGCAGCAGGACGTTGACCTGGTGGTAACAAGTCTGCCCAAGGGATCTTTGAACTACCGCTACTTTGAATGATATACACGGCACCATTTTTATAAACTTCTCATCAGCGGCGATAAAAAGGATATTTATTACAAAACACATACCTGATTGATTGGCTACAGTTTTGAGGTAGCTCATCCACTCCTTGCTCTTGCGCTTTGTCCAACACTTGATGACCATTTGCCGACTCTGATTCAGTATTTGTAGACCGTGGTTCAGACCGGTAGAGTACATACCGCTTGATACCTCGAAACTAAGTATATTTAAAATAAGTTAATAATATTACCAATACAGAATAGAAAAGTATATATAAGTTGTGATTTTTTATATATGATTACGACAATAATTATTCTAATTACATCATCATTGTTTAATATTGATTAATCATTACAAGTATACTATCTTTTTCGTATAATGATTAAGTTGGAATTAGCTAAAGAGGTACTACTGTACTATTTCTATTACTAAGTATTGTGCAAACTTTACTATCGCTTGAGTTAAATGCTAGTTAATTTAGTTACTGATAAGAGTCATTTCACACCAGCTCAGCACAAGTGTACATATATGTTATTATGAATGCATGAAATTACTCGTAAATAACGTAACATCTACTATCAATGTCTGTTATTAAAAAAGGCAAAAAAAATTAACCATACTCACTCCTCCATAAGCTGTATGAAAGAAAAAACATCTCCATTAAAATAAGATTTTTTAATGGGTTCATAAATGTAGATCTAGAAAATTGTAGTAACCCCTCATTGTTGTGGTGTGAATATCTTGTTGTAAACATACAGCTTGGATTCAGCGATGTTGTTTTAATTTCAAATATGTTGTGCAATATGAAGGTGGTAGTTAGCCGGGGGGGGATTTATATCTGGCCACCAACTAAATTACACAATATGTGCATTGGAGCCGAATCAGTGACAGGGTTTCACGAGACAAGAGGTTAGTTACTTCGCCATGGATGTACTAAACGGCTACTATTGAAGTATGTACTGAGATTTACACAATATTCTCCATAACAGTCAATTTACGTGCCCACTGCCGGGGCACAGGTCTACTCTCAATATGAGGGTGCCTGAGCCATAGTCACCGCGCGGATCCAATGATTGGTGACTACACGCACAAGGCTTGCTCACGATGTTTTCCTTCACCGTTTCTATTTCGCTGTTGTTACTAAAGTTCACAAATGTACATAACTTAAATATTAAAGTCATCGGTACATGCCGAGATTCGAACCCGCGACCTTCGGAATGAAAGCCACTCTAACCATTAGGCCAGAAAGCTACTTCACAATATTGTAGTAACAGATATTAATAACTAACCCTTGATCGAAAAGCATTACAGCTTTAATAGCGCCGTCTGTCGGTCGGATGTAACCAAAAAATGTTTCCTTGACGAACAGCCATCGCTCTTGCCACTTCGCGCACACGAGTCCTGTACAGCAGTAAGTACATCTAAAAATGAAAGCACGAATAAGAAAAAAACTATAATAAACATAAAATACTATCTTGGAAAGAACTTTACGTTATACCCGAAGTATGAATAAATGATCACTTGTCACTTAGTTCGTTAGGCGACCGTACAAGCTACACATCTCGAAGAAATGTTTATATATTTATAAAATATAAATAACTCATATTCCGATCAAATTGAGGATGTTCTAAAGAAAGGCCGGGTCAAGAGTACTCGCAACCGACGAGCATGCATGAAGACGTTCATGGAAGTGGAGGAAACGAGAGAAGTGTGCCAGGATCTTAGCAAGTGGAGAGAGGTGGTCTCTGCCTACCCCACTGAGAACGTGGCGTGATATATATATATATGTATGTATGTATATAACTCACCTTACGCAGACCATAGTGCTGAGCAACCCGAAGCAGTTGCACCCCGCTTGGCCCGGTTTGGTGGACCCCGTGCGTTTCTGCACCATGCCCTCTTTTCCCTTCGAGCCCAGCTCCGATATGAACGACATGTTAGATACTTCGAGGAATTTCACCTGTATTTATACCACCACAAAAGTTTTACTACATCATGATCATATATCAACAGGTCAATGACCTGCACATTCCATGGGTTACTTTTATACATAAAATACGTAACTTTAATTATATAATAGCTACTTATCAATTCTTAAATAATAGTGCATGTCATTATTAATCATCACATTGGTTCGTGATGTAGTTAAGTGTAAGAGTAGGAACCGATGATATGAGCTGAATGTTTACCTTTATTAATATCATCACTTAAGATGACATACACTGCGCTACACTGTGCTCGTCACATTGAGACACAATATGTCTCGTGAAGCAGTAACTAGCTACAATGTCCTTCAAACCAGACTATAGTAATGTTTGCAAACTACTGTTGTGCAGCAGAAATAGAGGCAGCGGTAGTACCTACCTAGACAGACTCTGGCAACACCACTATGCAAAATTATATATTAGCATATATTATACTTACTGTTTCATGGTGATTTCTATATATGGATATATTGAGCAGGTTGTATAGGTATTCCTCTAATTGCTTCATCCGTAACTGGATGCCTTCGTATGTGATCATCACCTCCGGTTTCTTCGGAAACCTGTAGGTAATTTATCAATTATACTATAATATTAATACAAGACTTAAAAGCAAAAACTTGTAGCAAGATTAGATACTATTTTAAATAGTGTTTTAGTTAAAAAATAATTAGTGGTTATCGTTTTTGTTTCAAGGACATTGAGGGTAATTTAATTAGGGTTTATGACATACTAATTTATATTTTTATTTATACTTTCAAGGAACTAATGAAGTTCTTTTAAATAATAAACAGCATCAGCTGGTAAAGGAAAGGTGGAGAAAAGCAAAAAGTCATGGTTCAGGAATATCCGAGAATGGACTGGCATATCTGGGGCGTCTGAATTGTTCCGGCAAACCAAAGACAGAAAGGACTGTACCACGCTAATCACCAACCTACACTAGTTGGAGAGGCACTGTAAGAAGAAGAAGAAGATCAGCTGAAAGTCGAACTGCTGTCGCTTGAATAAAAAAATACTTTTTCTTTTACCTAGGCAACGCACCCTTTCTTTTCCTCGGTCTTCCCTCTCTCTTTTTAGAGTTACTCCTCGGCACAGCTTCCAACGCTATCTTCTCAGCTTTCTCTTCGGTGTTAACGGTGTTTTTGAAACTTGCTCTTCTAGACTTGTGCGTTTTAGTCGGAAACGGTATATCGAGGGAAGCGCGGTACAGAGTTAACTGCTGGTGGAGGTAGAGTATATGTTTGTATCGCTTTTTAATCGTCCATTTGAAGTCTCCATGTTGCAGTAAAATTGTGTATCTGAAATAAACAAACAGAAATGGGATAAATTTAATTAGAGTTTTGTGGGAAAACTTCGAATCGAACTAAAAGTATAATATATCTCATCATCATTATCAGCCTGTGTTTATCTACTGCTGAATATAGGCCTTCTTCAATATCATCCATTGGGGAGTATTGCCTATAAGTCACCACGCTGGGCATGTGAGTTGGCGACTGTAAGGTGGGGATAGGGGGATGTGGGAAGAAGGAAATTTTTTTGAGAGCAATAACGGGTAATGTGGGATGTTACTATTTGGAATTATCTCAAGGGAAGAATGGTAATGGATGTGATCTTCGGGGACGCGAACCTGTATTTACCCGACAGAGGAACCCACTGACAAGGTATGCTAGTAATGGTCGCAGGAATATTATGCCGAGCATTCCCTGGATTTTCCCTTCTTTAGTCGCCTTTTACGTCACGCCAAAGGTAGTATAAATAATATATATTACTTTGTTTATAATATATATATATTAAAAACAAAGTAAAACATACAGAATACTTCTCTACGTTATTTCGGTCTTGAATTCTTAGGAAAAAATATAATATAAACGTATGTATCATCATCATATTACACGTGGAAGGTGTCTGTTATAGGATATAGTCTTAGTAGGTACCACCGCAGGTCTTATTCCTCTTGGAAACAAGTTAGTTTCCTCTCGATGTTTTCGTTCACGGGAAACGCAATTTAATTAAGGACAAACCTACGCCTCTTTCCCACTGAGTCAACATTACACATAAATTAACAAGTCCTATTTTTGATTCTGTATAATGATGATGAATAGTAGCTATACTTTTAATCGCAAATTATGAACTTATTTGTTTGTGCTAGGACCGAACCAGTTTAGAACCGTAGATCATACTATCACAAACCGTACCTTGAACTATTAAACTATTTGCGTTTTAACATCCTACGACACTGAGTAATGTTCCATTTTATTACTTTGTTGAAGTTAATTACTACATAGAGTAAACATATGGTGATAAATTGAATCAAATACGATAACCTCATACAACATGGTTGATCTATTACCCTATTTATCACCTGCAAAGCATTGAATAGCATTTTAAATGGTTATGAATCATTATAATTACATCTACAGAGTGCAAATTGGCTTCGTCTGTTACGCAGTGTAGTGATCTTTGTTACAGACGATACAATGCAATCAGATAATGATCACAATGGCCATAACATATAGACATACAATAACATACAGACAATGATCAAGATAACAATTTACTTATGCTTAAGATAAATGTTTTTTATATGAATCTTTGTATATACTGCATATTATTTCTGTGTTAATTTAATGAGAATATAAACAAGTACTTTGATTCAGAGGAGACGTTACCAGTTATTTTACTAGCTATTGCGACCTTCAAACCTGAACACAAATATTTGAACTTCACTATTTAGTGGCAGAGATAAAAGCTTTGATGATACCTATCTAGTCTCTATTGACAGAGACCAACCAGCAAAATCCTAATATACAAGTAATATTATACATTTCTATTACATATAAAATGTGTTTAAACTCAACGGGATGTTTATATATATTATCTACACATAGCAAATGGATAGTGCATGTATATATTTCAGCAGATCGGAACGGATGGGATCAGCATGAAGCACCCCTGTAGTAGCGAGTTATAACAAAGCAGATAAGATAAAACCTTATATAAAAATATTACGTTTGTATACGTTGATCAGTTGAATGATATCGGAGTTTAGATATCTCATATGATATAGATTAATAACAATTTTATGTTTATACACAAAGAAATTAATATCCATTCAATTTATATATCTTTAGTTATTTAAGATTAAGAGAAGATCATCTATAATAAACATTTTCTTCAGAGTATATATATTTTAATATATTAACAGTGAAAACACTACCATCAGATTTTATCTTAATACTGTTATATTATATATATATATATATATATATATATATATATATATATATATATATATATATAACAAAAAAGTAATGAGAATGAATGTGGATGGTTATAAGGGTAGAGGAAGACCGAAGAAAATGTGGATGGATTGTGTGAAAGATGACATGTGTAAAAAGAGTGTGAATTCAGATATCACGGCTGATAGGCTGTGTGGCATAGCTGTGAAAAGGGCAGGAGGAAGAAGGAAAGACTATTATATTATATTAGTGGGAAGTCTGATGCCAGAGATCATCTAGGTAGGTACCACTACAGCGGCTATTTCTGCCAAAAAGACAGTACTGTGCAAATACTACTATGTTCATGTTTGAGGCGCGCTGTAGTTAGTGAATTACTGGGGTAACGAGATTTAACATTTTGTCTCAGGCGGCGAGTGCAATGTGTTGTTATGGGCAAGCGTATCATTCACCATCATGTGAACGTCGTGCTCGTCTCGTTGAATAAATAAAAACACTTACAGGTTTGGGTTGAGGAGGTGTGTGGTGACGCTCCTTTCGTTCTCAACGAACCTGACCTTTATTTCAATGCCAGGTATGAACACTTTCCTGTGCACGGAGTTGAACTTTATGGGTGGATTGTGGATGGCTCGGAATGGCACACTTGCTTGATATACTGAAAGTGAAATACACAACATATATTAACGTTTTAGAAACTATTTGTGGAAGCAGATATATGTTGCCGGGGACTGAATATACGAAAGCATTCCATGGTTCCGGCTAGAAGTGATGAGTGAGAAACTGCGGTGTTTTAACCGGTAAGAGTCTGGCATAACTCTTCCCTATCTCTGACAATAAAAGGTTATCCCATGTAGGATTTCCACACGGGAAAAAAAAAAGGAATGACTTTAGTTCCTAATTCTGCCACCATACATTGCTAACATTACTGTGTTACTATTTGGAGGTATTGTAGCTAGTGTGTATTATCCCAATAGCTATGGGCAGGCGACCATACCGACCGACTTAACATCAGTTGAACTTTCGTTGAACGATCGTAAAGTACTTTCGTTAGACAAAAAAAAAAAGCTAATGACGATAGATATTCTTCACGGGAAGTAATTTGCCAGCCGTGCTTGCTATTTCACAACCAAAGGTTCTTTTTTTAACCTCTATACTCAAGTGGCACACCAGAGGTTTGCACTTCATAAACCGCGGTTTTCCGATTAATAAATATCATCACCATTTCAACCGATGGCTGTCCACTGCTGGACATAAAGATATAACATTACATACATAAAATGTTTTTAATATGATATTGAATTACCTACTTTAGTTATATTATAACACGTTATTAAATAATTATGTATAGAAATAAATTACTGAGCTATGTTCTTCTTAGATAGTGCTTAAGTTTGATGCTATTAAGTTATGAAATTAAAGTAAAATATACAAAAAAAAAAAAATAAATAACGAAAACGTCTCTTACATAAATATCTCTTAAATAGCCTAATTTTGATTAATTTTAACCAGCTTCAGATAATTAGCGTGTTTCACTGTTAGAGAAAGGCATTATAGCCAGTGAAAGAAAGCGCAATAGCAGTGGTTCACCGGATATCTGAATAAACTTTCTTGATAACATCGGGACACTTACCATTAGGTGAACGTGATGCTGATCTTATCACTGGAGGGTATCATTATGAAATTTAAGTCTGAACATTTTTAATTAATAGCGTAAATTATATTGATTTTTTTTGGCAATCCAATTAGATTTCATATGTCATCATGATTATCGTGGCTTATCAATATCCGGTTCATAACCAGTTTAATAAATATAGCAATTACTTCATCAGTAATGGACTATAACTAGTAGTTTTTAAACGACTATACAATTACTATTCTTAGATTAATCCTTTTAATTAGTTTTGGTGATACATTGATTATTAGATGGAGTATCATTATTAAAATGATAATCGAAGTCCATCATAGTTTTGTTCTTGATTAAAACACCGAAGTCTTAATCAAGTCATGGATCGAAAATTTTCTTGGGTTAAGTTCATTCATGGGTAGCAAAGAGGTCTCTTATCGAAATTTAAAGGAAGTTTTCATTGGGAATATTTGTAACTGACCGTTTCTAAAAACATTCAATGCGGCCTAGGTATTTGATGAGATCAAGGCCGTGCGCTCCGTACAGGCAAATAAACACTGCATACACTGGCTCCCAAAACCTATCTAAATAATGATCTTATATTAGTCAAAAAGTACACAACTATGATTTGACTATTGCTACATTGTTAAGTGTATTTGTAAGTATAGATAAGCACAGAGTTTTCGGGTGTGGTTTGCATACCATACACGAAATCTCTGCACGTCCCTGGATAAGATTCAGCTCGCATACGTCAAATTGTTTGAAAGAATCCCAGCATCACGATCTTTTAGGTAATTGTAATTGAAATTTCAAGACACGATTATTAAAGGTCACACAAACATTTTTTAACAAACAGAATTGTGATTTGTAACTTGTTACATAACCAGTGTTACACCAAGTCTTCGACTATGTTCATCATATATAAGTTATGAATAATTCCATTAGAAATAAGTAAACCAGTATATACCGGTCAAAAGTAGTTTTATTTAAATTCAATTGCGATAGATCCAGTTACCGACGGTTGTGTATGGTGCCAACTTAATGTGCTTAATTATCTATTAAGTTAACGGTGCAAACAATAATAACGGCTTAAAAAAACCATTTTCGACCGTATCCTATAGTTATGGCACTATTGCCATTATTTTAAAAACAAATGGTGGTTAGTCTCTGTTGCCGGAGACCGTCTTGGTAGGCACCACCACCGCTTGCCATGTGGTCTCGAGCTATCAAAAATAGGACTTAAGTAATCCCTTTTTTTTTAACGCGAGGAAATCCCTTTAAAAATATATCTTGCTTCTGGGTGGAAGACGAGGTAATGTGGGGATTCTACCCACTAAAACCCCTCGGCGGTCTTCCTCGGTGCATTAGGCAGGGCTCCGGGGTCTCCTACGACATGCACCGGTGCCCTCACTCTAGCTAACACACTTAAGTAAGCCCTGCCTCTGGAAGGAGGCGACTAAAAGGGTTTTCGGGTTTCGAGGGTTTTGAAAGTGGAGGTCCCCTTGAAAGAGAACAAGTACGAGGTGGTCTAGTTCTTGTCGTATCAAAGCTAAGGCGTCGAGCAGGACCACAGCTGCCCCTGGGGCGTGGTGTAGGCGTAGTGTCAGGAGGCACCGGTGCGTTCGGTAGGAGATCCCTGGGCCTCCCGCAACGCACTGAAGATGACCACCACCGCAGCGTCTATCTCTACTGCCAAACAGTAGTGTAAACGTTACTGTTTTCCAGTTTGAAGTGCGTTGTAGGTAGTTTAATTACAAGGTTATATATACAATATCCTACGCCTCAAGGTGACGGGCATTATGGTACTGTATACATCATACTAAATAGCGTCACGTTGTTATAGGCAGAGGGATCACTTACCATCAGATGAACTTATCGCTTGTCACATCGGTTTGTTAAATAAAAAAAAAACCTAAATAATTTTCCTTTTAAATCGACTACTGTGTACTTTCCTTTTTTTTTTAGAAATAACGATCATAAATTTTGAAAACAATAAGGGGTAATAATAATAGTGATTTTATTATTTTCTGTGAAAATTACTATTTCGATTATTTTTTTGTATGGCATACAGTGCCACTATATTTATAGCATCAAGGACAAACTAATAAGATAAAGATTTCATCGAGAGTATAATCGATATAACCATAGCAATGCAGGTAAGTATATGATAACTATACTGGCACCTTTGTCGTTTAATAACATTAGAAATTAAGGTCAAGTGTAAGGCCGTTGTAATAAAAAAAAGGAAAAAAAAATGCAAGTTCTTAAGCAAACATGGAGATGAGATTGTTTATTAAAATCTGTAGAGACTTAAACAAATAATTACCCTATTAGTTATTAATAAATATTAGCTTATCAGTTTGTTTATCTATATGTAATATTGAGATGAGCAGTAAAGAATAATGGTCGCTTTACGACGAGATGAACCGACATTTTGATAAGAAATTGTAGTAAAAAAAACACATTGTTTCTTGTTAGATCTTTTTGGAGTATATTTAAAGAGAAATCTGGGAAATAATAAATTATGGGGACCACTGGACATAAGACCGTGTTTGTGGAATGCATACTATATTCAGGATCGATCGATGTGGATATCTTTAGGGGAGGCCTATGTCCAGCAGTGGTCAGTCGGCTGATAATGATGATGATTCAATGGAACACACATCTGTTAAAATAGTGATGATAAAAGATTTGAAAGCAAATGAAAAGGGAAAGTAGATCCAAAAATTAGAGAAGCCTTGTATTCAGATAATGGATATACGCTGGTGATGGTGACGTTTAAATAATACGTTCTATTTGGTTGAGGCTTTCTGTTGTATACACGTAAAAAGCCCTCATTTGCTTGCTTTATCTTGATACATGATGGTACCCATTAACCCAGAATCGACACAAGCGAAATCGCCCTTCAAATTGGATCACAGTAATATTTACTTATTGCTACTCGACGGTGAAAATATAGCATCGTATATAAATTTCCTTCTTTTGAAGAATGAAAGAGTTATTGAGAGAAATTCGTAACTATTTACCGTTAGCATCAGTCTCTTCCTTGGTCCCGATTTTACTGACATCGATAACTGATAACGACTCTGGAACGGCGAGGCTCTCGTCGAAGTCAGAGTCGACACAGGTGGCTAAGGAGTCCAGCTGCTGAAATATCCCTGGAAGGCAGTCACCTGGTGTGGTAGGAGTAGGCGTCTCCATCGCGTAATTTGTGTAACTGTATTGTTCTTCATCTGAAAACAATTGACTTAATGAACAAGAAATAATGTTATAAATGAGGCATACCATTCTACTAGGTTTATTTATGCCTATTCTCAATACCATCATAAGAAGTTAAGGTATTGCGTTGATAACTTTGGATCTGAGAACAGAATGTAATCATTTTTATATAGCAAATGTTTTTGAATGTCAAAATTACCAAAAAAAAATTATTTCTGATTTCAGTTTGTTTGCTCGGAGACAATTAGAAGTATTTTTTAATGTACATATAAATAAACAGTTCTAATTGACTGATAACATATCAAATAATCTATTGATAAAAGGGTGTATCACTTCCTTTATAAGACAGTTCGCTCTATACTATAAATTATTTGAGCTAACTTTTATTCCTAAAAAATAAGCATGTAAACTTAGCAAATTTTATATCACATCACTATAGCACTAGATTTACACACTACTGTGCCTGTTCTCATGAGATAAAAGAAATGTAGTAGCTCCATAACATATTACAGCTATAGCATCCTTTAAACGAGAAGGTGATGTTGGCATACTACTGTATGCCGGCGGAAATAAGCACTGAAAGCAACTATTGCTTGTAAACACTACCTCCAACAGTCAAGAAGTATTAAATATTTAAGTAATCATTTTAATTTTCATTGTTATTTATTATTTATAGTTTTAACTCAAAGTATTGATATTAAATTTACTTATGTATTTATAATTATGTTACACCACAGTACTGTTGCAAGATAAAATATTTCATAATGAATCATATGTAACATACAATGCATGCTCTGCACTAAGAATATAATGCAACTTAGCTTCTACTTTATAAATGGTAATATTTTATAATTTTACTTCACTTCATTGCTTAATTACTGTAATCTGGGCTAATGGTAAATATTGCCATCATTTCCTGAGTGATCGCTTCTAACAACTTTAGTATATATTATATAGGCATAACTTAAAATAGAATGTTAATGAAATAAATATCAGCTATTAGACTATTTCAATACAACACATTGTGAAAACAATTTTGAATAATTTCAACATAAAGTATTAAATATAAACTGTTGTTAACTAGAAAGGAGAAAAACTTAAAATCAAATGAGAAAATGTTAAAAAGCATAAAATGTAGAAACTAGAAAAAAAAATTACAATTTACTTTAAACACTTTAGTATACAATTAAACAATTTATGTTTTACTAATAATAAACATAAATTTATAATTTTATCCTCAAGTATTGACAATCTGTGTTTTATTACTATTTTGTATAACAATTTAGACTGTAAAGTCCAGACATAATACTTTACAATTATTGGACTATATCCTCACAATTAATTAGTAGAATTTTAGAGTAATGTCTAAAAGAAATTTGGCCACAAACAAGATTTTCCAAATTATTGATTGTTTTAACTTCACAAATTCTGAATGATAAGAAACTGTCAAACAGAAATCCCTTGCACAAGCATAATAATTGATTCAATAAATACAAACACAGTTCAACAACACAATATGGACACTGTTTAACACACCTCTTTTAATAAGATTGTGGAAACTTAAAGTCAACTCATTGCGTTCCATAATGCAATGAAAACTTTATACAGCACTATTAATTTCACAGTTACATTAATACTGCTTGGTAATGTTCTATCCATTACACGCTATGAATTTACCACTTGTGTACACAATCTCATGTTGATAAGATAATGTCTATTGCACTTGTTTTCATTTGGTTTTCGTCCGTTACAATAGCCAGTCGTAAGCAGTAAATTTTAAATGAATACTTAGCAAACTCTCGAATAACTTCGATGAGGATGACCTACAATGGTCCATTGAACAAGGCTCCGCTGCCAAGGTTGCTTATTGAGAGAAATTGGTTACAAGTAATTACTTACAAAAGTTTTTTTGTCCCTTGAGTTATCTGAATTGAAACTGTTGTCACTTACTACTTTAAAACACTATTGCCACGTTAGAAACAGTGTAATAAGTGTAAAAACCGGATTACTGTTTGACTCATGGAGTTACACATTAGTTGGAGCCTATGCTATGAAAGAACTATTTAGACCGACACTGGCCTTGTTGAATGAAATGACGTAATGAAGTAGTAAGGTATTATTCAGCGATTGTAAACCTTTTTTAAAATAATTTATTACTTTAAATTTTTAAACAAAATTATCTTTCTTTAAGAATATAATAGAAATATTACAAAAAGTAATTAGTAAAGCTACGAGCATAAAGAGAACCTAAATATTTACAAATATTTGATTAAACAGTCGGTACAGAGTATAATATTTACATGCTTTGTTTAATCATTTGTATAAATAATCAAAATAATTTTTGCATTTTCCATTGACAAGTATGAATGATTGAGACTATATAATTCTATTAATATTTTAATTAGTAACACGTGTTTTCATTCAATAACGTATTTTTATAAATCAAAACTGTTTGCAACTTCTGTAAAACTGTCATATTTTAAAATCTGTAACTTGTTTTTGGTGAAGAAATTACGAACGTAAGTTATTTTTTGGAAAATATATGAAATAAAAGTGTGTGATATTCTCCTGACTTGTTTTATTATTGAGGTTAAATCAATTTTACATGAATAAATAATTATAGACGCCTAAACTGGCGAAAAACAGATATTGCTATAATTTTATTTCAGGAGTTCTTTAACAGTTAAGTGTTCATGTTGTTAAAGTTTTTATTGCTTATTTGATATCTTTTTTTAACAAATTCAAAGACGATATAAAACCAAATTTAATTAAAATAATTGTTACAGTGTAATATAAATTAATTTTACCGCCACCTCGTGATAAACTTGAATAACATTGTTATAGGTATTAGCTGATTTTACAGTTTTCTGTGTGAAAATGACATCTAGTTATTAATCAGTATATTAATTTGTTTATATTATAATGTGCTTTGTTTTCGTACGTACCCTCAAAAAGCCTTTTTAAATATTGTGTTTTCACGAATTTTTCTCCTAACTTTTTTAAAATATTTCTGCACGGCATTACACTATATTTAATAACAATATTTTTCATGAAAACCAGAAATTTGCTACAGATGGCGGGTTAAGTATTAGTGAATGAGTTAACGCTTCTATTATTAATTTTGAATTTCAATGTTTTTTAAAAGATGAAGCATGATATTCGAAGTCCTCCCTTACGTCATAACAAAAATAAGTATTAACATACCGATTTCTTTATGCACGCTAAAATAAATGATTTTTTAAATTAGCGCGCATGAAAAAATCGTCGTAATGCCTTTTATTGGATATATTTGATTACAACGAAGGAATGCCGAATAGTATGTTGCTTATTTACACGGAAGTAAGAAGCGAATAAAAACAACTAAAAGGAGATCATGTTAAATTCTTTTAGTTTACCAAGTATAAAGAATTCCTATAAAATGTAAACTGGTAATTATTAATTTATTTTTATTCGAAAATATTTGCTGTCTTCTCTTGAACCATATACGAAATGTTTATTTACTGGCTAATATCATGCACACGTTTACCTGCGTGTAGGTTTCTTTATCGCTGCTTCTCAGTACACGGATACGTAAAGTAGTAATATCTAGCCATAATAATATTATAGATAGAACGATGTAGGAGTTTACCGTAGTGCTATCTGATGGTGAATCGCAAGAAAGTTTGTTAAATCGTTTTCCACCAAAAATACACAAAGGTAATAATAATTTTCATAATTATTAGGTTATTGTAATATGCTTAAACAAGAACTTTAACATATGCCATACATGTAAAATCCTGGTCAAACTCTGTTGAATTGTTTCGCATATTACCTGCAACTATAATATTTCTTAAAATAGTTTTTGTATAAAGTATAATGTAAACATTGATTCGATTTTTTTGACATCATCATGTTTTAGACTTATAGGAAGCTTTTAAGTTTGCGAATTTTTGTTTACGTTCTGGAGTAGTTTTAGGCTATGACAAATAATGAATAAGTGAATTATTTATAAATTATTATAACATCATTATCAACAGTTTAATTAAAACCACTCAGAGTTGAAAATTCCAATAACTTCGTACTTTATATGCTTGTTTACTTTTGATATAAAACACGGTAAAAGCTAATAAATATATGAGGTATTGTATAGGAACACAAATTCAGTCAAATGTATGTATATCTTTTATTTCTAAACCGGTATTACGGTGCTTGTATCGGTAGTTTCAGTGATGATATATCATATTTACAATTTCAAATCTTGATGATTTAGTTTATTATCGGAATATAATTTTTCTAGTTTGTAAAATTTAATAACTTTTATGAGAGTTGCGTAAGAATGTTCCCCTTCCCTTAATCTAGGTTTTCAGTTTAAATCTATTAAAAATAAATAATGCTACGAAATGTTGCTTTTCATACAGCTATATGCTTATAATTCAGCAATTAGCTAAGGAAATTATGAAAATCTGTTATTATTTATGTATTAATTGTTATGTTTACTTAACTAACTAGTCCATTAGTGCTAAACGACCTTGTAATTATTTTAATCTTTCACATCCTTGTTTGGATTACTTAAAAGTACAACAATTTTGTATTCAAGTGTGCTTGGTTAGTGTGAGTAACCGATATCAGGTATATACCAAGTTACTATATCATAGTTTTATGTTTAACTATAAATTATTCAGGATTTTCTTCATCTTCTAATGGAGATCAAGTGTATTATATTTATGATAATTTAAAATTAAACATCGTGAAAACAAAAGGTTATTTGTTCTTTTAACTAGTTCTGTAGCGTTGAAAGTACCACTTAATATAAAAATTAATAGTCGTAAAGTTGCCAAGGCTGTGATACGAGGTTTCCCACATGGAGAGAGTCAAGGTCATTTATCAATGCGGATGTCATATGACTTTGAAAGTTAAGGAATATGCCGGTTTTCTAAAGATGTTTCCTTTAATAGGAAATTGAGGGATCGAACCCATGTCTCTTTGAATCATTTAACCCATAGTTGTACCGCACTTACAATTTGAGTTATTTCCGCTTTCAGTATCACTTAGTCGTTGAGGAAGCATCAACCTGGGTTCTCCTAAAAATTAACATTGTAACTGTAGTTCAAATAGGGCTTTTCATTAATAATTTTATTTGTAATCTAATATTTTTTTTTATTTGTTTTTAACTCCCTATACCGCCTTCTTAATCATTCTCGGTTCGGACAGGTCTCTCTAACACTATGCTGAAGTAGCCCGATATGAGGACTTCTTAATACAGCACATCCTCGCGGGTACTTCCACGATAGCATATAGTCGGTGTGGATGCATTAAGGACCTCCAGTACTAATCACCTGTGTTCCCAAGGACCAAGTGTTCAGTGTCACGTCGGCTTCGTGTTCGAGTAGACCCTTACCGCTTTTGTACTATAACGGTTTCACAAAAGGAGCATTGTAACAAAACAAATGTCTACGTAATGAAAGGGTCTTTTGAATGTTTCCTTTAACCTTCATCAGTTTAAAAGTGAGTGGAAAAGACCAATTTTGAATGGTTAATTCAATAAAACCGTTTTAGTTTCAAATTATCAATAAAACACTTGTAAATAGATATGTAAATATTATACAATATGTGTAAGCTCATCATCATCAGCCGGTAGACGTCCACTGCTGGACTGCCTTCCTCAAAGGTCTGCGCATCCAGCGGCTGTCACAGTTGGTATAGTCTCCGGTACCGCCGGACACTGAGGTTTGTTATTTGTAAGGGTTAATTTGGGGGGATTTAGGCTATTTCCCACTACGCTGGCGCAATGCGGGTTGGTGTATATAATGTATAACATGCTACATTGTCTGTTTAGCATTAAACTTGTTAAAGCTGCAAGTTATTGCTGTTTTAAATGTTACAAGTCATTACAATATTTTATTAAATAATAAGTAAAATGTCATACATTACCTCTTTTGAATTTCAATAGGTCTTATAATTTAATTCTCTCTTTTATTTTTTTATTTTATTCACTAATTATAGGTCTCTGTTGCCGGAGTCCGTCTAGATAGGTTTTTTTTATTCATTTAAGCAACCCATAACAGTGTGGCGCCAGTTGTAATGTTATACACAGCACCACTTAACGGTGTCGCCTGATACATAAGATATTAATTATCGTTACTCCATACTAGCTACGGCGCTCTTCAAGCCGGATTACAGTATTGTTTGGACAGTACTCTTTGTCGGCTGCAATAAGCGCTGCGGTGGTGGTACCATTTTATTGGTTTCTGGGGGGAAGTCAGACTTATGTGAAATTTATACTTACTAAAAACCCCTCGGAAAGCATTAGGAGAGGCTCCGAAATCTCTCAAAAAACGCTCCGGTGCCCTTCTACACTTTGTGTTACCTGTCTCTGAGGAGTAGCCTAACCTCATAAACACCATCGCTGTGCCATGCACTGTCTCACGCAGGTTCGTTTGTTGAGCGATAAGTACCCCACCCTTAAGGCTCGCGACACTCCTACGACAGACAAAGCTTACTTTAGTTCTATTTTTACTAGGCAACCTAGAGACCTACCACCAGTATTTAAAGTATCAAAGTGGAGTGTTAAGATCATAAGTGATTAATATTTTTAGTTAATAACGTAATTACAATGACGCGATCCTCTTTCATTTAATACTTATATCACCTGTTTGTTTTATAGCGTCCCCTGCGTGTTTCGGGTCAAAGCCTTTTCATTTCAATTTAATTTGTTATCTTTCATTCACATCATTTTCTTCCTTTATTTCTTTCCTCTTTCTTTCTACTACTACTTTTTGTTACTATTGTGTCTTTGTTTGTTTATCATACATCTCCTCTCGGATTCGGTTTCATTACATATTTACTTATTGCACTTTATTATTACAATATATATTTTTACATGTTCTTTACTTGTCTTACTTTAGTTTAGCTATGATCGTGTTGGGTGCATTTCATACGTTGCACTGTGTCTTGTTATTATGTTTTATACTTAGTTTACAACGTACACGGTGAAAGGAAACAGGAAAAACCCAAAATGTAATTGTAATATCTGATCTATTCAATAATTGTGCATTATATTAGCTTAGCACATTGTTATTTGTGTATATAGCGAAAGCAGACGTAAACTATTATATTAATTTTATTCTACGAAGCGACGAAACGAGTGGGAAGTTCACCTGATGGTAAGTGGTAAGACCGCTTATACTTATAATAACGGCGGTAGTTAGGATGGTATACATAGCACCACACTGTGCTTGTCGCCTTGAGATATAAGGTGTTAATTCTCGTTAACCCAGTAATTACACTAGCTACAGCGCCCTTCAAATCGGAACACAGTAATGTTTGCACACTACTGTTTGGCAGTTGAAATAAGCGTTGCGGTGGTAATACGGGGCTTATACGGTCTCCTGTAACAGAGACCTACCACCAATGATGCATACAAAATTACTTAAACTTTTAAAATAGTTGCTTTATTAGTGTTAAGGTTATATTTCAAATGTTTTACAGTAACAAATTTAGTATTCAGGTTAAACTATTTTCGTGTTATTGTATTCACGTAGACTTGCCATAATTTTCCATATCTTTGTTATTTATCTGAACGTATCCGTTTGGAAACTGTGAAAAATTGCAACTGAAATAGTTTATTTTGTATTCAGTGCAACCGGTCGCGCACCACACATGCATAATGCGTGGTTACCAATGTTGTTCGAACCGTTTCGCGGGGGCGGCGGTGTTGCGACGGAGACCAGGCGAGGGTGGTCGCTGAAATGATATCACGGCTAACACGGCGGCCGCACGCTCGCAGGGCGATCGGGCGGTCGGGCGGTCGGGCGGTCGGGCGGTCGGGCGGTCGGGCGGTCGTGCGGTCCGGCGGTCGGGCGGCCGCAGTCGCTCGCCGCGCACCGTTCGGTCACCGCGCGTCCGTACGCACGTCCGCAACGTACGCACAGCTCCCGCCACTATTTCAAACTTCGTAACCGTCGCCGGGACGGAAAATAGAGAAAATAAATTTACACAATTCGCAATTAATGTGCAGTCGCGCGTTAAACGACAGATCAAAGCGACAACCGTCCGCCAGTACGCGGACCGCGTCGCGCCCGCTCGCACTCCATCCGCCCCTAGGGATTCCTTTAAAGATGACGCGCGTTGGCGGGAACTGTGCGTACTGTCATTGAGTTCTCTTTTTTAACAGTGAAGGTGACAAAGGTGTTTTTTACATAGTGCCAACTGGAACGATGGTGAATTACACATAACAAAATTAGTGATTTGCTGCATTTGACTATTATAAAACGTTTACAAAGGTAAGGGGGCGTCAATAACCGTAGTAAATGGAGTGAATATTTTACATAATTCTTTATATTGTAGATAGCCTTTAGTTGTAACACAATAAGACTGAAAATTGTATCTTTCGCTTTCTAAATAGTCGACCATGAGTGTGGCCACAGTCACGATTAAAATGATTTAAATTTGCCACAAGATAAAGTTATAATGAGGTTTTAGCTTTCAATTTAATACAAGATAAATTTAATACACTTTAATAGACCTTTCTTCGCTGTTTGATAAGATCACGTAAGAAGTAATGTAATTGTTCTAAACGTTAAAAAATCTAGACCAACAAAATTAACTTTTATAAAAATTTGTATTGTTCACACTTAATGAGACGTTACAGTTTTGCGACATCGAGCAGTAACAGCGTTGCATTGGCAGTCATAATAATTAAACCGGCGACCATTTAACTGCAAACTGGACGACCCCGCTGCAGCACTTGTAGAAAGTCTACCGGTTCGTTGCCGGCTCCCGGATTTTACTGAAAATACCATTTGAATCCTGGATTTAATTAATAATCCTGAAGAAGAGGAATGAGCTTTAAAACTATTAATAAACTTCATATCGATTGTTGCCAGATAGAAAATTACAATGTTCAAAATATTGTAATTAGTGAGGTTATCGTTAATTGTAACATATACCAGTGATTTTTCACAAGTTAAGATCTCACTCCGCAGTAAACGAAGAAATGCTATTTGCGCATTGAATCCTTGATAATGATATAAAATAAATATTCTTAAAAGAGTTTGATAATAGTAAATTTTTGTTATTATTATAATTAACTTGTATGCCTTATGATTGATAGTTTACACTATGTAAAGATAAAGAAGATTTATACTTGTTTTTTTAAACACAGCCGGTTTAAGTTATTTTAATTAAATTGAAATTATTGCTAAA
This sequence comes from Troides aeacus, assembly GCA_033220335.2. NCBI lineage: Eukaryota > Metazoa > Arthropoda > Insecta > Lepidoptera > Papilionidae > Troides > Troides aeacus. Next base: position 1,899,078 of record CM067275.1, on the reverse strand, counting down.
CTTTATACAAAGGAGCAGGACATAGTGTTAATGAATACTTGTGACTCATAAAATGATGAGAACTTGACCCAAGTTAAACTAGAGTGTACTTAAGAAGAATCCTTCTTTTTTATGGAGACTATGCAATACATTCGTACATATAATATATTAAACTCTTGATTCCGTTAATATTTTTTTAAAGTAACTTTTTTTGGATGAGTGGGAACGTGTCAGAGAAATGTCGCCGATGAAAGTGAAACCTAGTGAGTACGGACGGGTAAACGATCTCGTTACTTTGCGCTACGTCCAGGCCGGACGTGTCGGACCAACATATAATGATCGAGAGATTCGAAGCTCTGAAGGCAGTAACTTAACTTAAAAAATATGTTTCATCTATTTGACATGTATGATCTAGCTAGTACATAAAAATTGCAACTAGCGTAAATTGACATTAGCTGAGGTATGACAAAAAGAAGAGAGAGAGAGAATTAAAATACGATTCCACTCAGTTAAATTGTTACGGATTTTCCTCTTAGTGTAATCACAATCTTTACGCTACGTGAAATACTTTTGCTAGTTGAGTCTATTTTGATAGAATTGCAGCAACCGTTTCTGTAGCTAACTGAAATATTAGTAGTACATAATGCCTTTTTATAATTTAAAGTAGTTACCAAAATTATTAGGCTTTAACGACACCTCGCGTCAGAAGTTGACCAGTGCATAACTAACAGAAATCAAATTTGCATGAGATTAAGTTATATTAAAATATATAAATTATAATGTCTAGTATTTTGATCGGTGTTTGATATAATATAAAATATACTACTTTTCGTATTAGCCTAAAAAAGTATAATTGTCATTTAGCACCATGCAGTTCTTTTCTTTTCACCATGCATTCTCACAAGCGTCCTATTTTATAAGTCTACGTAGCGCATCTCAATAAAAACGAAAAAAAATTATTTCACTTAACAAATAATTTTATTATTACAAGTTATTCAAATTAGTAGATCATAATTGTAAGTACTTTTTCGTATTAAACTTTAAGAAAACAAGCAACGGTCGGGCTCGCGGAAGTCGGCTCGCACGGAGCGGTGCACCTGAGACAGTTCAGGCGATCAAACAAAAAACTACGACACGTAAAAACGTAACGAGTCTTTAGCGCGGTAAAGTTGCGATCCAACGAGATAGAAAGTGAAGTTACTACTGCTGGCGCTGGACATGGCTCGCAACCGGTAACTTTTAATGTACTAGTTATTATATTTATGTTTGCTTTATATATACAGCTCGTACTTTGTTGCATGCGTTTCTCTATATCTATTATATATTTGTATGGAGGAATATGATAAATTAACCAATCTGAAAAGTTACAACTTCGATGTAACTTTTCAAATTGGTGTATAATAAAAAAATTGTATAAAGCTATTATGTCTGTACCTATCGCAAAAACATTGCTCGTAAGAGGTAAAACCCGTAGTGAGGAGGGAAGAGAGTGATTGGAAGACCCACTGGTTACAACCACGATCTGGTGAAGGTCGAAGTACGCAGCTGGGTACAGGCAGCACGTGACCTATTGGTGATGTTTGAGAAAGAAAACACCTATCTGGCACGTGAATGATGACCATAATATCACTTATTGTCTTTCCACTGATAAATAAGTAAAATCGCTATGATAGTACTAACACTCTCTATTTAAAACTGTAGCGTGCATTTTTAAAGTAAAAGGTGCGTATCTATAAATTGTGTCATAAAATCTTTGAATGGTAATTAAAAACTAAGCTACTCCGTAAAATTGATAAAACTTTGACGACGTCCGCTTTAAGGCTAATGCCCCTAGACTGAATTTACATAATCAAAAATACAATGAAACATTACTTTCATAACTGACTAAAAGCGAAATAACATTCTCCAAGTCAAAAACAAAGCGTTCACATACTTTTGAAAGAAAGCCTTGAATGGTGCGAAAAAGTATTTTTAAAAATAAACTTAAAGTAACCAGTGAAAGTATTCATGTCCTTATGTTAAAAATTTAGAGTATCACAAAGTACCCTCGAACATAAACGTTAACTAGTTTTTTATTGTTATAAAGTAATCGAAATGTATCTAATATTTAAATTCAACTCATGAATCAACTCGTTCATCGTATCAATCAACTCGTTAAGAATTTGAATATTGATGCAAATCACCATATTATTAAGACATAATGCTAAATTGTATCTTAATATATGAAAATTAATAACTTTTATGTATTTTATATTAAATACATTGCACTTAAACAAATTTACAAGCATTAAAATTTTATCTCAACAATAGATGAATATGATCATATGTCATTCCAAGTTATCTAAATGGAAATAATAAATGTAATAAGAAATTCAATTGCATTCAAGTTACGTTTATCTGTTGCTTATGTAAGGATGAGCGTTGATGTCTTTTGTATTGGTTTGTGTTGGTAAGACACTAATTATTATTAACTTTTATTTTATATTTATCTTCTATTCTCTATATATCTACCATGACTACAACAGTAATCGAATAAATTCATATTATAGAATATTAAAATGTGCATTTCATCAACAAAGTTTTTTCTTATTGTAAGCTGTTTGTCATATTTATGAAGATTTTTAATTCGGTGTATGATAATTTATTAAATACAGGTAAATAAAAACTTATAAATATTAATAAAAGCTTAGAAAATAGTTATTTCTGATACACGATTTATTGTGTAGATCTAAAGACAATGTTATTGCAGTTTTTTTTATGTAAATGTATCTATATATTTTATAATTTTTTTTGTTTGTGTGAGTTTGTGAATTTGATAGTTGATGCACTTGAAATATTTGTCTATTACAAAAGGAACCTTCAACATTTTGACAATGTGTCATAAGTGTTTTTGTTACTGTCTAGATTAAATATTTAGACCTAAATGTAGGTCAAGATACAATACGTTTGCAATATCGTTTAGAAAGTGTATCGCGAAACCTGTTCCGATCTGGATACGAGTCATTTCGCTTGCCGCGACTGAAGCGGCGGTCAAAGGAGCGCAAAATGTCTACAAGTTTGAAACAAAAGCATGTTTATAATAACTGTGCCAATAACAATTACCTACATATACGAGAGATTCACATGGATAAGTGCTGCATTACGATTAACAAAGATTTTATCTCATAGTATAAGGAGATGTATTCTACGAGGGCAAAGCGTACTAGTTCAAGGAATCTGTTCACCATTCTCTTTAAGACTCCCACGTCTAGCGACGTCTTTCGCTACTCTCATTACGAAGGAAATCATGAATTGCAGGTTCATTTTCAGAGAGGAAAGATGGAAAAAACGTATCTAATATTGTTATAGTAAAAATGTTCAACGTTTAGACTTGATTAGAATAGATTAGTTATTAGTATTAAAAACATTGACTACGTTTCGAAATATTATTATTATACGTACATGAAACAATCAGGACTAGATGATTTGTTAAGTGAGATTTTTTTTTATATTAAAGTAGCAAGTCGCATTCCGTTACAAACTACACATTATCTCAATTTATAAAGAAATAAATCGATCCATCATAACCTGTCTCAGTGCTCATCTCGATCTCCCGATGCTATTACGTTACTATTACAGAGAAAGTGTCATTGATATGTTAAAATAGTGAAATAAAGTGGAGTGCAAGCAGTTTAGAAAGTGCTTGGCTGTAAGCAGAGGTACTGCGATAGCAAACATATTATTACATTGTTTCCTTTCTGTATTAATATTGTTTATAATACTTTTACCGGATATCCACTTGGATTGATGTCCTTGATAAATTTAATAGATCTTAATAAGAGATATTATCTTCTAGATTAGAAAGAAGGGAAATGTTTAAAATAGTCTTTATTGTTAAAAATAATTGCAAACAATTCTTCTAGTTAACGTTTGGATTTATTAATAATGTCTCGAATATTCACATGATGTTTAGGAATTTGTGTCAGGGTTAAGGGTAACGGTATTAAGAGTAACGTGTCCGTGAAATTTATGCTTATAGTGGTTCTAAAATCATTTCATTAAACTGCTATAAAAACCCAGATGCTATCTTCAAATAATTTGAAGGCTTTGCAAGAATGTTGTCCTTTTTTACATTTTAGTTGTAGTTGTTATTTAGATGTGAACATTTTAGTTAACCGCATTACCTATTTCTACCGCCAAGCAGTAACTTGAAAACATTATTGTATTGTATATGTATTGTAAAGTGAAGGATGCTTGCTGTCTTGCTTTAACTTAATAAGCACAATGTAGTATTGGAGGAAAATTCTTAGCTAACACAACCTAAGTTATGGACTGGTACCTTTACTACCAGATGTGCGTACTGCTTATACTCATCTAATGTTCAACCATTAAGTGTTTTAAATTTCTAAGTAATTTTTGAAGACATGATCATAATATTAATAATATAATCATAAAGATTGCTAGCCTTTAGTGGCAATGGGCAGGATACATCACTTGAAGGACTGATAGCTGATGTGACACCAACGTCCTCGAATGGCTGCCGCCTACCGGAAGACGTAGTCTTGTCGGGCCAACCACCAGGTAGTCTGACGATTTGGTGAGGATTGTGGGTAGCAGCTGGATGCGGGCAGCGCAGGATCGATCGATGTGGAGATCTTTGGCGGAAGCCTATGTCTAACATTGAACGGCTGTCCTCTGATAATAATGATGATATGGAAGTTGTGATAGCTGTTTTTAAGCTTAAGCTTGAGGTGAAGGAAAACATTAGGAGGAAAACGACATATTCGCAGAATTATGTGTTTTGTGAGCATGTGACAACCATTGTCCAATATGGTGGATAAATGACCAGGATTGTCTGCTTGCGTGAGAAGCTCCCGGATCTCGGAAGTGGGATTATTAACACGCTGTCTATTTATACACAGTCATGTTCAGCCAGTTATTGTTTATTGGTGGATTGAAAAACCAAAGTACCTGTTACTTCTTACGAGAAGAGAAAAACGTAATACAATTGACATAAATGTGAAAGTAAAAATTTTTAGAAAGTGTCAATTGATTTGTGCTGTGTGTGCACAAACATTTAGCACAGTGTAAATTATCCTGCTCAACTGACTATGAGGTAATTCCTTCTTTAAATGCAACTAAGTTGAATATACTTTATAGAGGCAGACATGCGATCTTTGAAATATACATGTACTATTATAGTTTATGAAAATGAGATATTGTAATCAAACTAAAATTTGTAAATAAATAGAACAAGGGTATGTGTAGATTATTATTGCTTTTGATTACTTATTGCAACACAAAGAACAATCGGTTTAAATACCTTTTCAAATTATTGAAATAATAATGACGTTACTGGTAATCAAAAGTTCTAACTGTTGTAAGTCTATTTGTGAGTTTTAAAAAACAACATATATATATATATCACGCCTCGTTCCCAGTGGGGTAGGCAGAGACCACCTCTCCCTACCTGCTACGATCCTGGCACACCTCTCTCGCTTCCTCCACTTTCATAAGCGTGTTCATGCACGCTCGTCGGTTGCGAGTTCTTTTGACCCGGCCTTTCTTTAGGACATCTCCGATTTGATCGGAATATGTCCGTCTAGGTCGACCTGCACCGATTTTTAAAAACAAATTATAATAATTTACAAAAAGGGTGTAGGTGTTTCCGCACATCAACTCACGGGACCCAAGCCAACCTCACCACCTCATGGTGCACCCTGCTAATCAACTAACGAGGCTCTGGCTCCCACCAACCTTTATTGGGCCAGAGTGGTGATAAATCGCCTAAATCTCATCATATGCATCCTTATCCGGTCAATGTGGGAATTTTTGAGGGAGGCCTATGTCCAGCAGTGGATAGCCATCCATGATGAGATGTGGATGAATAATTAAAAAAAATCTTGAACAAAACCAGTTAACGGCTAATATTTGATTAAAAATGTAGTTCGCTGAAAGGTTTCTTATAACTTTTTGACTTTGCTAGAGAAAGTTATCGTTTGTCGAAGTTAATAATATTAAACGTAACAACAATAGAATTAGACGTTAAATGAAATATGCCGTGAAGTATTGAGAGGTCGATCACTGAACTTGTCTGTTCATATAACAGAGGCGAGATCTTCATACCGAGGTCATCACAGTGTTAATCTCCGTTATTAGTTTTACTGTGGTATTATTTGTATACATGTGAATTTTGGTTCAGGTACACCATGATTTTATGAGTTATAAATGTAGTATAAACTTATAGTGTAAAAGTTTATATCGTCGTATGACATTGTTATGAATTTGTAGTAGACGGAAATACAATTTACTGATGCCAGGTATCATCGCCGCTCCTGTTTCTGTCGATAAACAGTACCGTGTTCGGATTAGAAGGACGTTGTAGCTAGTATAATTACTAGGGTAACGACACTTAACTTTACATGTGGTGTTGTATATATCATTCTAATTGGCGCCATGTAGTTATAGGCAGTAGTATCACATCAGTTAAACATAGAAATAGCAAAGAGTAGAAAATGCCATGAAGTGTTTTTCTGTGGACATTTTTTCAAATTTTTGTTTAGAAATTGATTACGATCATCTTAACGTAGAACATGTAACTTAAAGTGATGGGTTTTTCTAAATAATCCATAACATAATAAATAGCTTTATTCATAGTTCAATTTATTGATATTGTTTCTTTTAATACTACAGCAAAATACTTTAACTAAGCGACGATAACAATAACATTTTTTCTTGATGTTAAGTCGTATTTCTCGCTGAAATCTTCAAATCGAAAGGGAGTAACATTTAAGCAATGCTGTTTGCCAACATAGCTATGGTACCTTAGTCCCCGATAATAAAGAAATATCACGATTCTAACTGGTACTATTGAAGATTTAAACATTTTTATCGTTTAAATAATGGGTAAGTAGTTAAGTAATTGTGAATAATCACACATGTTGGGGTTTCGCATTCTTGCGACAGATCGCGTGACGTCTCTCTGTTAAGTGACGATGTTTTACTGTAATTGTGTTACGATATGCAAGCGTTTAAGTTGTATTATATACTGTTAGAGCTCCGAGTACAAGAATTTGAAGAATATGATAATACTTATTCCAATAGTCTACATTTATGATTGCGAAATACATTTCATGGTATATAAACAAGTTACAAGTTTATTTGAAACATTAAAAAAGAAGCTAAGAAATGACGTTTAAATGTATTACACAGTTGATATTAATTTTTTAACTGTTAGGTAGAAAATTAATTACAATATGGTAATAAACCTACTGTTGGAAACTTTCTTCTAATACATGGTGGAGCATCCGGCATTATATATGAACTTTGCTGACTTTGACTTCTTTAATCGATTACATCAAGATAGATAATTAAGAGGTTATACAACTCGTCGTTTAATTTTAAGTTACGTGCTTAGTCTTAATAATAAAATGACATAATTGACTAACAAAATTGACAATAAGTACCATAATTTGATAACTATATATTAATTAGTATAATATTAAAGAGAGAGGGAACAGAGATGCAATATTTAAATAATACTGTAACGGCACTAAGTCAGACTGTTGTTATATTTAAGGGAATACTAAAAAAAAATTTATGTAATCGTACATGATAGTGATTCAGTATTTACTTTAAGGGGAACTGTATACTTTATTACAAAATAAATACTTTAAGACGATACTTTAACTGAAAACAAAAACAATCCTATTAATGTTCCTACTATTGGGGTTCGGCACCTTCTCTCATATGGTGAAAGTCAAGGACATTTATCAACCATGCTGGGGATTTGTGGCTTGGTTATTGTTAAATAATCAAGGCAGCTGTTCATCCTAAAACATGTCGGTTCCCTCACGATATTTTCCTTCACAGGAAACTCAAGTAGATAAGGGATCTTAACGCGTTTCGTCAAGACGTATAGCATTATGCTGCTGACTTATTAAGAGCGTTAATTTTAACTTTTTTATAATTAAAAAGACTAGTACTTAACTACGAATTCTCTTGGTGTTAAGTGAGTCTGGTATAACGCGCTTATCTACTAACAGTCTATCTAATCTTTTCTTGTAGACACCGAAATATACTTTGACAATTCGTAAGTTGTTTCTTTCCTTTAGTGTTCTTATCAAGACTGAGGACGCTAAATGTACTCGTTGGCAAACTGATGTCAACTACATAAAGAGGATTCGTCTGGTCGTAAAATAAACTTATGAAGGGGAATGTAACTTGTATTTTAAATCAAGGAAAAATGTTTTAAATATTTCACAAGTTAACGATGTAATTGCCGCCTCGTATCTATCATCAAAAGCCCATCCATCAATTCGCGGCGATCGCAAAAATTGGCCCCTTGCGTACCAGCAAACCGAAAAACAATTATATGGTTGCGTCACACTACCACCGCTCTAGATAGCATGTGGGCTGGTCGGTGGTCAGCGGGCGAAAGTCGGTTGCAACAGATTGCATTCGCACATTCCGCAGCAAGTATAGCGCAGTGCGGTGCGGTTCATGTGATTATATTTAAGGAAATTTAATCAATAACCCGCTAGAACTCGATGCGTGTGCTCGTGTGACGGTTTTTTATGCAAAACAGCAAACTCTATCGATCGGTCATTCACCTACACTCGTATTAACGCCTGTCCGTGACAATGAATTAGGGAAAAATACCATGTATCATTACTTATCATTATTAGCATCATCATTACTATCTAGTGGAAGACGTTCACTACTGAACAATAGTTCTCCCTTAACTTTCTCCACACCGATCAGTTTTATACTTAACACATCCAAGGGCTTCGTTCGACCTTTAATCCAGAAAATCAAATACTGCCAACTACTTCTAGATAGCGTGCTTCTCCCGAGTAATAGATATAAATAGGTGCTGCAGTTATTCTTAGGTAGACGGTGATCGATGAATGAAAAGTGACCGTCTACTAGAGAAGCTTTACTCGTACATATATATTTCCTTAAAGGATACTTATTTGAAACACTTTTACTACTACCATATTTTTTTTCAATGACTCCTTTATTCTTTGTTACAATCTTCTTCTTCTCTTCCGTGTACTTCATGACTGAAGGTCGTGCTTGTCTTGAAATGCTCTTAATGACTCTGCTCTCTTCGTATCTCGCATCATTCATGACAAGTATCATGGGAAAATAGTGCAGTGGTTTCCCCTTGCCTTCTGCACCGCAGTGATGTTATACGTTTAGCATGGGTGCCTTGCTGCCAGCGCCCTGCATCCGGACTAAGTGATTTATTTGGTCCGGCGACCACCAAAGGCATACACAAAGATGATTTCAGTGTGCGGGTTTCCTCACGATGTTTTTCCTTCACCGTTTGTAATAGGTTGGCAAATATCTCCCTTCCGCCTTTTTGTCTTTTGAATTTCGCGGCTATGTACAAAGCGCTACAGAGCTCGTATCTGGCAATACCATACATAATTTGAAAGGTCTTGACATAACCTACAAAACGACGCTATGCATAATTAGTTTGGATATTGCGTTCAACAGTTATAGACGTATAAACATGCGAGTTCACTAACGCCGAAATTCATGCTATTTTAAAGTTTTCCTTCGTTAAAGGCAAATCCGCTAGAGAAACGTTCCGTGAGATTAATGGTGTTTTGGGGGATGGTACTCTATCACTTCGAACCGCGGAGGAATGGTTTCGACGATTCCGGGCCGGTGAAAACGACACCATGGATAAGCCAGCCGGCGGAAGACCTGTGACGACAAATACCGATCAAATCATGGACTACATCGAGTTAGACCGGCATGTGGCATCTCGTGACATCGCCCAGGAGATGGGAGTTAGTCACCAAACCATTTTAAACCATCCGCAGAAGGCTGGATACAAAAAAAAGCTTGATGTTTGGGTGCCGCATGATTTGACGCAAAAAAACCTTCTGGACCGAATCAACGCCTGCGATATGCTGCTGAAACGGAACGAACTCGACCCATTCTTGAAGCGGATGGTGACTGGCGACCAAAAATGGATCACATACGACAATATCAAGCGAAAACGGTCGTGGTCGAAGGCCGGTGAATCGTCCCAAACAGTGGCCAAGCCGGGATTGACGGCCAGGAAGGTTTTGCTGTGTGTTTGGTGGGATTGGAAGGGAATCATCCACTATGAGCTGCTCCCATATGGCCAGACGCTTAATTCTACCATCTACTGCGAACAACTGGACCGCTTGAAGCAGGCGATCGACCAGAAGCGTCCAGAATTGGCCAACAGGAAGGGTGTAGTGTTCCACCAGGACAACGCCAGACCACACACTTCGTTGATGACTCGTCAGAAGCTACGGGAGCTCGGATGGGAGGTTTTATCGCATCCACCATATAGCCCGGACATAGCGCCAAGTGATTACCACCTGTTCCTGTCCATGGTGAACGCCCTTGGTGGTGTAAAGTTGAACTCAAAAGAGGCTTGTGAAAAGTGGCTGTCCGAGTTCTTCGCAAATAAGGAGGGGGGCTTCTACGAGGGAGGTATTATGAAGTTGCCGTCTAGATGGAAACAGATTATCGAACAAAACGGCGCATATTTGAACTAAATCCGATCACTGTAACACTTTTTATAAAGCATTGAGAAAAGAGCAAAAAAGCGGAAGGGAGATATTTGGCAACCTTATATTTCGCTGTTGTACCTGAAGTTCACAAATGTACGTAACTTAAATATTAGGTCATTGGTACACGCCGAGATTCGAACCCGCGACCTTCGGAATGAAAGCCGCACGCTCTATCCATTAGGCCAGCGAGCTACTCTTTGTTACAATAAAACTACTTTATTAAAAAAAGTCTAGATTTTTTTTTGTTATTTGTTTTTTGGGAGGCTTTTATCCCTTAGTCATATATCAGCCCCATTGGAAGACAAAGTTTGTTTCAACCAATGAACTAACAGAGCTGTTTTCATGTTAGTTATAACTTAATTAAGCAAAAAGTTTTTGAACAAAATTTAATTATCTAGGAATGAGGATTGTTATATTATGTACATACATATATGTATTAAAAATAAATATAAAGTAATACTTTCATTTGCTTTCAAAATTCTTAAACGTGTTGTGTATATATTAACGAATACCAATGCCTGACAGTTCGCATGCGAAACGTTAAGGAAAATTACTGTGTCACAGTTAAATTAAAATTGCATTTCGTATTCGTAACGTATGAATATTATATACTAATTAAAGTATGATTAATGAAATGTTTGATTAATTAATTGTTAACATTTCATTCTTCCTTGAATTTCGATTAGACAACGGTATGTTTGAGGTTTGAATTTGTACGGCGGAAGGAGTAACGGCACCACTGTTTCATATTAATTAATCCGTGATATGGAAAGCTGATTCAAATTCACAGTTATATTTGAAAGCCTCACACCTTTCCTTTTTTTTCTGTTTATAATTTAAACATATTGCCGCTAAAATTAAGCGGAGTAGTTAGTAGCTATAGTATTTCCTGGTTCAATTCCGTTGTGATATAACATGGAGTTTGGTTCGTCGGCACCCGCCGGGCTATCTACCACTATAATGTAATTTTCACTTACCACCATGTCAAATTGAGGTCAAGTGGCAGACCATTGCAATAAAAAAATTTAATAAGGTTGCAACATCGCCAGAACCGAATCGAATTCAGATCTTTAAAGAATTTCTAAGGTCATGTTAGAAGTATTTCTGTTTTGGCCTATCGAATCCGAAGTATTAGGTCTCATATAAACTAAATTGGGCTACCCAGAAAATGTAGTATCTTGTTTACGAATGAAAATAGACTTATTTAAAGATAGAGAATTTTTTTGTTGGATATTAAAACTCTTTGTAAGTTCAGACATATAAAGAGAAAAGAGAAATTAATGCCGTTTTCAATGGTACCATAATTACTGTATTAGATCTCATCATATTTGGTATCCATTGATTATATCTTATTATAGCTTAACGTAGCTAGCGGCGCTGATGGCTTATGTCCAAATCTGTCTATTAGCTGGTCATATACATGTTATATCATCATTGTCTGTATAGCAAATTTCGGAAAAAAAGAGCATTCTTTTTGAAGGAATAAAGTTTCTCTTTAATTATATAGACTAGCGCTTGACTATTATTCCACCTGATGTTGAGTGACGATGTAGTCCAGTAGGTGTGCTTAATATTTATTTTTTTTTCGTTACAGCATTAATCAAATTAATAAGTAGCATAAATGTGTACTTGAGATTCCAATAATATGATGCAACGAGAGCTTTGAGCGCAACGAAACGAAAGTCACCAATATTTTGATAGTGAAAGTAAACATTCTATGAACGGAACTTGCGGTCATAAAACTCTTTATTTATTGACCTCTTGCAAGTTTGATGTACGACGAGGAAAGTATTTACGATCCGGAATGAATTACAGGCAATAGTACAGTACGTTTGTACAAAAGCAGCTTTTCAGTGAGAAGGAAATGAGTAGAAATGTGGTGAATAGTCATAATGCGAAGATGATAAGCATTTAAGATTATTACTCATTATTAAGTAAAAGTTATGTCCAACAGTGGACGTCTATCGGCTGATGATGATGAAGTAAAATTTATTTATTTTGCGACTAATACGTCTACATATGTAAACGAAGATTTACATATAACTTCTTAGCATTAGATGTTTCTGGATACTTGCATGAACTTTTGAGTTCATTATACTCTATTATTTTCACTAGCTTCACTTACTTTCAAACTATGTCCCAGTAATGAATGACGATAGAAATAGTTCTATCTACATACTTCTTTCGTGATGCAATTGCGCCTGCTTATAGACATACAACCGGAAGCTTTGGACAGTTTTAAATAACTGCGAGGCGTGATAGAGACTGCTGTAATAGACTTTCTAAGAACAGTCTGTCAAAACGAGGTCAAAATATTCTTCTATTGGTTAGTTTACTATCGTGACCAGGCCACGCTATGCTGCCGAATGTGACCTCTAATAAATTTATTAACTTAACTTCTTACCGGCAAGTCGTTAGAGAGGTTTTGTATAACTCATTTCGTTCACTTAAATACATGTTTGTTTGTTTTATTTAGTTGCAATAAAGGTTTACATATGTTTATCTAACTCTAATGAATAAATGTTCAATTCTTCATTAGAGCTGCTGTTCAGCAGTGAGCAAAAAAAATTATGGTAATGACTTAATCAAAATCTGTTTATCCTTTAGTACGATGCCGCTGATACATATACCCATAAAACTCATCATCATTACTCATCATACCAATAACACCAACTTTTCAATGCTTAATACAATCTCATTAGTGTAATTAAACTTTAATGTATCACGGGACCCAAGCCAATCTCACCTGCTCGTGGTCCACCCTGCTACAAACGAAGCTCTGGCTCCCACCGACCCACATTGGGTCAGCGTGGTGAGAAATGGCCTAAGTCTCCCTATGTGAACCTTTACAAATCACGGCCCTTTGTTCCCGGCGATGCGAGCAACGCAGGATCGATCGATGTGGGGATCTTTCGGGGTGGCCTATGTCCAACAGTGGACGTTTGTCGGCTGATGATAATGATGTATATATACATGTATTATTGTTTGTTGTTCAGCACATCATTATTTGTTCGTTGATAAAGCGGTGAGGTCAGCGTGAGGTTCACCTGATGTTAAGATAGACACCTTCCCATCATGACTTAGCGCCGGTTGGCAGGATACGTTACTGGATAGTTCTCGCCTCCTCGACATCTCGTTACCTTATTAATTTGAACTAGGCTGAAATAGGAACTGCGGTGGTAGCTATCCAGACAGTTTCCAGCAAAGACGTACAATCAGTAACTGTATTGTATTTTTTTGGTGAAAATAATTATAGTAATTAATTTGTTTCAGCCCAAGGATGCGTGCAGGAGTATGGTGGTGCCTGGCGGCACTGGTACTGGTTGCCGCTACGAGCGCCCTACGAACCTCTCAGGTGTGTTTTCTCTACTGATATCAGAAACCTTTTAGGTCATAGTGGTTTATATTTCTGCCACCGAGCTGTAGTACGCAGTGTCTCGGTGAGAAGGCTGTAGTTCTGTAATGAAATCATCTTCTTAACAAGGCAACATCTTATATTCTGACCAGCGTTTTATAATTCGTTTTGCTCCTTAATTAAAGGAAACAGGGCGTATATGAGTACATACAATATTGATAAAAGATGTCTCTTACTGGAGAACCTGTAAGTAGATATCACGACAGCTTATTTTTACTGTCAAGCAGTAATAAAGTGACATTAGCAGTTCAGAATTGAATAGCGTTACAGCTAGAAAAATTACTGTTGATGTCTCACAATTTATTAAACAGAATGTACAAAATCGTCTAATGAATAGTGATTAACTCCTAATAGTAAGCGTCTTCCGGCTAATGATGATGATGATGATGACCTCGCAGATATTTAAGAAAGCTGATTAAAAAAATAAATATTAATATTGATGAGACACGCATAGATTTGATATCATGTTTATAACACCGTATAGTATCAAAAGCAATAAACATGCGCTTGCAACTTAATCATTGATTTTTTTTTCAGATATAATATATTCTTTACTGTAGGCATATTAATTTAAACACCGTTATTCAACGGTATCATTAGCGTCCAATTTTGCAATTAAATTAGTCTATTTATAGATCTGAGAACAGTTTGTATTATAAACGTTATCTGCATTCGAGTGCCTTGATCTTTGACAGCACAATACAGCCTCATAGTCGTTAACTTTCATAACGTTATTATACCATATACATACGGTTACTACTAATTTATTTTGTGTATAAACCCCTGTTAAAATACGCTATTTTTTTTTGTTATGGATAGAATATCTGTTCGTTTACATTCCTTATAGAGTCAAGATGAATTTAGGTTGAATATAGACAGATTAATACCATGCAATGTTCAACCTTAGTAATTTTACGGAAGAGCCAAAGGGATGTATTATGTTTGTATTTTGTGATCTCACTGACGCAAGTTGAACTCTGTAGCTCTTACTCAAGATAAGTAGCTAATACAATTACCTTTCAGGTAAGACGAGTCGAAACATAAAGCGCGACTTTCTACCCGGACTCTAGTCTTCTCGATCCATAACCCAAATGCCAAGTGTGAATCAATTTTACCGTTCATTACGGATAAGTTTATATATATATATAAAACTTCATATTTATCCTTTCGTAACATAAGTTGAATAACTTAATCCGCTTGAAAATCCCCAGATGTTGAAACTAGTGTACGCTGGGCAAATCCGTGTTGATAACGAAAAGCTGTAGTTGCTGGTAAAGTTATTTATAGTTCATGTATAATCTAGAAAAACTGGCTTTTAAATCTAATAGCCCAAGTGTCTATTTTATTTGCCGAGATCTGTGGTACTAGTGCTGATTGAAATGTTTATTGTCTCTAGACCTGTCATACGATCCCGTCGCCGCGGCCGTTAGCCAAGGTTGCTTGTTCAACTGAATCAATGTTCTGCATTAGCATTGCTTATCATCATTGAATTACCGTCTCCGTGACACGTTGTCGCAGTTCATTAGTTCATCCTTACAACGGATCTGTATCGGTTACATAGTTTAATGTGTCACCAGACGAGGCGAGCGTGATGTACGCCTGATGGTCTGTAACACGCCTGCCAATAACAACGTAACGCTAGTTAGGATACCGTCTAGATAGGTACCATCGCAGCGCCTGTTTATCCCGCCAAACACTTGTGTGCAGACATTACTGTGTTCCTGTCTGAAGGACGCTATGGCTAGTGTAATTGCTAGAGTAACGAGACTCAACATCTTACGTCTCAAGGCGATGAGCACAATATGGTGCAGAGTATAATAACCAAACTACTGCCATGTTTTAAAGGGTAGGCGTACATTTAACATCAGATGAACGTCCCGTTCTGCTCGTCTCTTGGCTTCATTGAATAAAAAAAACTTAAGATGTTGAATGTCATTACCTCAGTAATTTCACTAACTACAATGCCCTTGAAACTGGGACACAGTAATGTTTACACAGTACTTTTTCTAGATTGCAATAAGAGCTGCGGTGGTATCTACTTAGACGCTCTCTGGCAACGGAGACCTACAACCAAGTGTTGATTGTTTCTTGACAGTTATTCCCATTTTAACTGAATTTCCTTCACCACAGTCTACTGCTCTATCTCTTCATTTTGTTAAGTTATATAGTACGCAATTACAATATTTGAAACGTGTAGAAGATAGTTACAGATTTTTTTTTATCTACGGTGGAGTGAGGCTCTGAGGCCGTGGATAGTGAAGTCTAAACTTTACCATCTATTCCCAGATAACTGAAATACAGGGATGCTGCTGTAAAAGATTTTTGCATTAGGGATTTTGCTGTTATATAATAGGTTTAAGGTTCGAAAAAATTCTAACTTGAACTTTTTTAGAATATGTCCCTGGGATGGAACTAGGATATATATTCAAGGTAAACCAGTTCAGATAGTAAAAGCCGATAGTTAAATAATTTTTGTTTTGGAGTTCTATGATAGTAAGAGAGCATTGTTATTGGGCTTATAAAAAGGCTTAGTCACCCAAAGGACAATGAAGTCTACTCTCTAAGTTTCTCTGTACGATCGAATCAGAAATGTCGAGATTTGTAGATGAACTAAGGTCACCGACAGCTCAATAGTATGCTAGACTTAAGTGGCAGTGGGCAGGGTAGATTGCTCGAAAGACTGATGGTAGAAGGCAGTAAGCTCCTTGATTGGCGGCTGCGTGCTTGATCGACGTCTGACCGATAGATGTCTATCGGCTGATGATGATGAAGTTCTAAATTAAAAAGTTGCGATTAATCTTTCCGCTGTTTAATGGTTAGTAGCGGCTGGTTAACGATGTAATCGTACTGCTGTGCGTTAACACCGCAAATTAATTCACAGTAAGAGTCGTCAAGTCGACTTTCTAAGTTGCGGTGACCGCGCTCGGTTTAAGTAAGGGACCTTATAAACAGTGCGTATCAAGATCGATTGGATTTGAATTTTTTTAACTATCATTCCTATTATATTAATCCCCTAGTTTTTAGGCTGTGTGATATAATCACTTAACATTATCTAATTTAAAACATTGTTATCATCACTAGCAATTCTTCCTCAAACTTTGCCAAGCTCTGAAACTGGTTTGCGAAGATCATCGGACTCTCACGTCGGATCATTTGGTCAGAGAGGCTAACTTCAATGGTTCTGTTCTACTTATTAGATATAACTAGTTTCTACTACTTTAATTTTCCTTCTTTAAGCCCCTATTATATTTTTTTTCAAAAACGCGAACGTTTGCAAATTGTTAAAACGTGAAAAGTATCATATCTCAAACAAAAGAGAGTGGACCAGGATCGCGAATGTCAGGTCTCTAGGGAGACAAAACAGACAGGCGAAATATGGTGAATTGACCGCTAACCTCCACTGGTCGGAGAGACCTTAAGAAGAAGATAGATTTATTGAAAATGATATGTATTAAAACAAAGGGTTGATTTTTCAATTATTATTTACATTACTATAAATCAATATTGCGGACTAGATCATTGTTCCACAAAACAGTTTTGTATTTGCTCTTTCATAAAGGTTGAGGTCGACATTCACACAACGATACACAATAACTGTTTTACTTAAGAAATTGAAAAAAAGGTTGAAGTCCATATAAGACGTAAGCGGTATTATAGTATACAGAAACGCTTCGATTGTAAACAGCCTAAAGATAATAATTCATAGTAATTCAGTATTGCGTTATGTTGACGAGTCGGCGCGATACGACACGCTACCGGGCAGAGACGAAGAAGCTTCATATTGTATTAAAAAAAACATGCTCTTCGATTATATTGATAAACGATCAGAACGATTTCTTGGTTGTTACTTATAAACCGGCGACAAGTAAGAGGTTCAGAATTTAACGATAATCTTTTTTTTTCTGCTTTACAACTTGTTACGAGCTGGTTCATGATAGATCGGAATAGATTTCCTAATCTGATTGTCATACTTAAGTTTGAAGATACTTCATGATGACGAGAATTTTCCGTGTGCTAACTGTTAATATATGACAGTGTTCTGCCCACTTTCACTATCTTTGACGTTATGGTAACTTAAAATCATGAAATAAACTCAGGACAAGTGTTAGCTTGTCGATCTTTATTTTCTTACTGCATGAAGTTGTCCAGTGTTCTCACTCAATCTTATTGAAGGACTAAGACAAAAATATTAATAGTCCACATGTTTTTTTAATGTGAGTAGTTTTTGACAATAGTGAACTATTGACCATGGCAGTAGAACGTCCTAAAGCATAATGCGACTATCTTAGCAAAATAAAAGCGTAATAACTCAGTTTGTAAGGCTAAGAAGGGCGAGTTCTATATCTACTGGACTGGAGCTTTTGGATAAGGTATACGTTGTAAATAATCAGGTATATGTTTAAATTGGACTTAAGTATGGTGAATAAATAAAACTAAATCCTTACTTATGAAACTCTGAATCTATTCGAGAGGGCTGTTTATTACAGCTTCAGTTCTGTCTTCACTTATGTTGTATATAGACAGCAATACGATAAAGAATGGGAACAGAAACTGTTTGTAGAAGCAAATTTGCGAAGTAAAAAAATCATTCTAAATGTTTTGCATACAATGACTTATTTACTAGTGAAAATATTATTTATAACTAATCAGTAGTAATAAATAAGAAATCTGTACGAAAGTGCAAGTGTAATAGTATATAACACGCAGTTTCGATAATAGCATGATTCAGTTGATTTATTATCAACGGTACTTGTACTGATGTCCACTAGCCCCACACGCAATGTTATTACTAAGTAATTAATTATTAACTTATGTGTTAATACACAGAGAATATATTGTTCTGTTCATAATAGTTCCTAATGCAAATATGTTATTGTATTATATGTATAGGAATAATAGAATATTTATAAGGAAATACCTTTACTAATGAAAGGTAGAATGCAGAGTGGAGGCGCCTAGTGAACGGCTCATAACAACTACTTGAAGACCTCGACCAGTCTGTCAACACTGTAATGATTCAGAAGAGGACCTCTATTAGGAAAGGTTTCTAAGGCATAAGATAAATTGATGAAATATTATTAATAAATAGAAGTAACAAAAAAAAACCTTTATGTCTTCTATTCTATATTAGATAATCTTTTCTATGAAATTTTAACCGTGTTTAAGAGGTGCAAGGGGTTCCACTCAAAACTTCATGGGACTCAACCCTGATCAACCAACGAAGCTAACCTCACCTGATCGGTGCATCCTGTAAATAAATGAACGAGGCTCTGGTTGCTACCCATCTGCATTGGGCAAGTGGTGGAAAATGGCACAAATTTCGTCATATGAACACCTACAGTGGAGATCTTTGGAGCAGGCCCACGTCCAGTGGACAACAATTTGCTGATGATGAAGGGTAGAGCTTGAACGGAGCTTTTATTTCATTTTGCGTATCATAGTCTGTATTTTATTTTGAATACAAGTGCAAGTTAAATAATTAACTATTGTATAATATATTCGTGATTTTCTCAGATCGTGCGATCGGTTAGAAGCGGATTCCTTGGGACAATCTTGAATTCCGAGATATGTATGATGCAAATTCATAAATGGCGACGGTTTAAGATTTGTTCTTAGGTAACCTAAATCTTTTTGCAATTTCAAATGTGTTTACTATTATTTGTTAGTCCTGCGCACGAATCTCGCTATTTCGTTTACAGTGAATATGAGGTATCAATTATATATAACTACATCTTTAAAGTTGGCAAAATATGTATACTTACATTATATCTTCATTTTAAGATAGAGCTTAATGCATTTCTAAATGTGTTTACGACTACGAACATTTTTAAATATAACAATAACAGAGAATAGACGGCTAATATTAACTCCATTCTATTGTATGCTGCGTTATCAAATCTCACTTCCTTTTCCACCGTTGCTACGACCTTAGGTAGAGCCTTCGAACTATTTAATGGTCTCCAATCGGATCTAGCAAACGGTAGCCGGGAACAATATATCTAATGCACTTATCTCTGTACTATAGAAATTGTTAATTTTTGTCAAGGCTGTCCAGCTGTCACTTTGTATTACAATAAATACTTCTGATTGTTTTAAGTGACTTTAAGTTTATACTTTATAAGATTATATTGATATCACTTTACGTAAATGTATATATGCGATAAATCTAAAAAATATATCTTAAGAAATTTTAGTTGGTAGTAGAATTTTTGCGAGCTTGCTTAATTAGCTACTGCAGCATTCCTGTGTTTTACTATCAGCATATCA
Source organism: Troides aeacus (assembly GCA_033220335.2). Taxonomy (NCBI): domain Eukaryota; kingdom Metazoa; phylum Arthropoda; class Insecta; order Lepidoptera; family Papilionidae; genus Troides; species Troides aeacus. The sequence continues at coordinate 1,878,876 of CM067275.1, read as the reverse complement.
GAGCCAGAGAGATTGAAGATGAAGACAGTACACCATCTTCAGCTACACCTCAACACTATGTCATGTTTAAGTATCAACTCATTGTGCATATATGCAAACATCATGTTATTAAATGTAAAAAAAATCAGGCTAAAGGTATAGTCCGTTTTAGAATTTTAACTTAAAAAAAACCGATGGTTACAAATTTCACCCAATTCGTCCGGTTCAGTTTGCATTACAATTGGGTTTACAGATACGGCATCGATTGTGGCGTTACATAAGGCGGTAACATGTTCCGATACTGATTTATTTCTCGGCACAATGAATCGATTCTGTAACATCGATCGGAACTAATTCGATTGCACTCTAGATTCACGATACTTACAGTTCTTTTTTTCGGTGCCAGCGGCACAACGATTGCAGGCCCGAATCTTGGTGTCAATGTCAGATTTACAAGCGTTGGTTTATGAGATTAATTAGACATAATTTTGTCACTTTTTACGTGTAATCCATTCAAGTGGAAGCTTAACTATTGCTAAAGTATAGCTAAGTAAGAAAATTAATTACTTATTATGACCTTAATTGTACTGACATAACTTTAAACACAACAGGCAGGAATAGTTTATCTACAGCGATTATTGTAAGCTGTTAAATGACACAATTGTTGATATGTAATAACTTATTTCTTTTAACGAAATATAACACTTTTTTAGTATTTACACTTGGATATATACAGTGAGTTTAGTTAATAACAATGTAACAGTAACTTTTTTCACAAACAAACAGAAACATCTGATACATAAAGCTTTAACCTTATTAGTTGATTAATAAGAAAGTAAAGCCTCAATTAGGATCAAATGTTGTCTGTGAAAAATATGAAATATCAAAGTCGTCAACTTAGAATCTAACAGATGTTATTAAACACTTAACAATCTTGAAAAACAAATTTACTTCTTGTTTAGTAATCAAAGGTAATTTGATAAGTAGAATGTGGCGCCACACAGAGACAATAGGTAAGTAAAAAACCGGTTAAATTATATATGATTAAAGTTTTAGCTTAATATAAGTATTGTAATACATAATAACTGAACATGTCACATTTTGTACATTACGTCTATTAACTTGATGACACTTTAATAACTATTCGGTCAAGATCATCCGTCGATCACTTCGAACAGTTGGTGCTTAAGTTGCTGCCGTTCACTGTAATTGCTTAAGTGTTATGGTGTGTTGCCCGGCTGTACGGAATTTCGACCATGAGCTTACCTGATCGACCTTAATATAAGCTTTTTAGTTATAACTAAAATTTTCTACTTAAAAACGTGTCTTATTTAATAGTAACTTAACTCCTCTGCTTTGTATTAGCTTAAGTAAGACCTTTATCCAGTTGTAGGCATCTATGGGCTGATAATGATGATGATGCTATTAGTTAAGTTAGGCTAAAGCTTCATCATAATTAACTAGTATGTTGAGGGATCCGGTTGATGAATTCTCATTTTAATGAACTATATTATGCTCTCAGAGCTTTTGTGTTACAAAGCTTTTGTATCATTATAAAGAGATTTACAACTGCTTGATATTAAGTTTGATCGTTAACTTACTTGTAATTTATGTTGCGGTTTCCTCAATTCGTCCCACGAATAGAAAACGGTAGAAATAATTTGTTATATACGATGACAGTTTACGAAACTTAGCCTATTAACGAATGCCGACCCATTCGTACGAAAGAAACGTTCCACTCTAATATATAGACATTTCATTTTAAAATTGAACATTGAAAATATTTAGGAATGACTATAGATACTTAGTATGTAACTATTTCCGTAATGTAAAGTCTTCTTAATTATGTCTTATTCGTTTTCGAAAGAAAATATATAGACGCTGATTAAGATGCATGAAAAATAAACTATTAAGAATAAACATTATTTTTATAACTTAAACTTGTGTAGCTTAAATGTTAGTAGACTAACTTTTTCAAGTGGCATATAAAGTTTATATTAGCTGTGAATACCGCACCATCTGGAATAAGATTTCTTTATACGAAGCTATAAACTTGGTAACATTACTAAGTTGTTAAACGTTACAATGTAGCTAATAATCATTTTTAAGGTGTAACTTAAATATAACTTAAGTTATTTACGCAAATAACGATTAAATTAAATAAACGTTTATTTAATAGAGGTCATTTAATAGTCATAAGTATACTCTGGATATAGAATCGATACATAGAACAATACTATACTTTGTTTTTTTTTAATTTTGCTCGTAACCTAAGTTCAATTCGCAATAAAGTTCAGAGCAAATAATGGAAAAACTTGTGTAGTTTGTTGTACGTCATATAATATCAGTAGCTTGCCCTAAAATATAAATGTTCATATAATTTTAACAGTTTCAACTTTTCCATATTGGCCGCAAGGTCTCGTATTTATCTCTCCGCTCCACTTCGCGTTGCTATTATAAAATGGCTAGATTTAAGAACGATATAATAATGTCGGTATGTTATTTAACAGTTCTAGATTGCAGCATGAGAGCTAGCCTGTGAAACTTGACCCACATCCAATCGTTCCCAGTCCGGCCTTTTGAAATCAGCAGTGCTAATGTATATAATTTTACTACTATTTCATGTTTTGCTTTAAAAAGTAACTTGAATAGTATTTTCTTCGAAACTGATCAAAATTTTAAACCGTTTTTTAAACCTTATTCATATCGTGTTAAGGTTCAAAATTATAGTATTTATCGGTTCAAATATCTTAATTATGATAATACGCTGATAATGGTAAATAATTCGTTATGACTTTATCGAGACTACCCCGGTAGTTAACACTGTAGTTAATATGTCTCTGTTTATGAGAAAAGGGAGTTGTTTTATGAAATATTAAGGGTGAAGAGATTTAATACCATATGCTTTAAGGAAAATAGCATATTTTTGTATAAGTATGCATTCTAGTAATAGTAATAGCTGGCGAATCATTTACTATTGAGGTAAACGTTAACACTTTGGGGGTTTATGGATTGACTTGAAAATAACTTACAACTTTATCATCATCATCATTTTAGTTTATTGATGTCAATTGCTGAATGTAGGCTTTACCAGAACATGGTTATTAAGCCGGTACTGACGCTGCTGCAATCTTGGGATCGATTTCTTCATGGGCAGAAATACGGTGTTCACATTCTAACTCCAAGTATTTTATTACTTCAATAAAATTCTAGAGACTATCAATTTTATTACTAAGTATTATCCCCTGGGTGATATTTGTGCTATTCCAAGTATAGGAGAAGCAAACGGTATGTAATTTAACATCGGTTACAGCATTATGTAATAGGATTCACCTTTAAAGGTCGAACAGCGTCAGGTAAGGGTCCACAAAGTGTCTGACTGTCGGGCTGATATATATATATATATATATATATAAAATGAACTAGTTTTCATTTTCACTCTTCGAATTGGAACTTACGAAATTACGATGTAACAGATGTTGGTTAATGGTGTCATTTGTTATTGTGATTCTTTACTCGACGTAAGTAATAGTACTTATGTTTATCAGTATAAGCCTACTGTTTATGTAATCCTGCAGTACCATATAGAAAGAAATGGAAGAATAAGGGAATTTAATGTAAAGGTATTCGTTGTTAGTTATAAATGTACCTGAGTAGCAGAAAAGAACTTGACAGTTACAACAGGATAAAAAATAATATAAGAATAATAATGAAGTTTGTGCTTATTCAAGTAGAAATGAATATTTAAGTTACGATAATATAGAAATAAATGAAAGAAGTATTCTGTAATTAGCTATACTGCAAGTTTTATTTATGGTAATGATCGATTCAGCCGTTTGAGACTTACAAGATCGCAGACATACAAACATATAAATACAAGTATATAATATTACTTCCACATTTATCCGTTAATACATATTTCATATTTTTCAGATAATAAATCTATTTACAGTTTCTCATTTTATATGAAAATATATATATTTTTTAACCTTTTCTTTTTTTATTCCAAATTAGATCAATGACGTCAGTGTATAGAGTACAAAAACAGTCAACGGCGTGGCCGAGTGAAAGTGTTTCGTAATATACCTTGACGCCTTCTAATGCACATGACTATGTCATATATAGAACTACGGATATACCGTTATTTATCAGTTCGAAACACATTAAATAATAGTTTCATTGTTAGGCACACGAAACCTCAAAGGACGAGGGTAGTATAAGATCGGTTGGAGTGGCGATCTTTGGGAGGCCTGCGCCAACATCCGAGCATCTATTGTATCATCATCAGCAGACAAACGCTGCTGGACATAGGCTTCCCTCAAAGATCTCCACATCTCTCTAATTCTCTGCACTATTGAATAAGAAATATGGATATCCGCAGAAGAACTAAGGTCACCGACATATCCCAAAAGATTGCTGGACTTAAGTGGCAGTGTGTAGAGTACATTCCTTGAAGGACCGATGGCTAATAGGGCAGTAAGGTCTTCGAGTGACGCCCGTGTACCGGTATATATAGTGTTGGGAGACCTCCCACAAGGTGAACCGACTATCTAGTGGAAATCGCAGAAACCCACTGGATGCGGAGTAACCCGAGACCGGCCTATTATATAATATTGACAATATAGTCTGCATTTTGTACATTTCGGTATGAGAAATAATAAAGCTCTTACAATGCCATTGTAAATAAGTAATAGTGTAACATAATGTAATATACCTTGTTCGTAGCAAACAATCACGTTGAAAATATTTAAAAACGTTTGCAACTCATGGAGGCTGCATATTTGTTTTGTAACATTGAGGTCCGTAACTTGATTCTGGAGTCAGAGTTAATTATAGTGCAAGAAATCGATTGGGAAGTCTTTTTTTTTAAGCTGGAGATATCAATGGTATAAAATAATACAATAGTTTAGATGCTGGAAGAATTTTTTATTCTTCTGCCTAACCAGTGTTGTTATTTTTCAGCTGTTAAATATAGGTACTGTAGCCAAAGTGCTCACATTTCTCCTTCTTTTATTATTTATCATTTCACGTCATAAGCTAAAGGATCAATTATTACTTCTCACGCTTTTAGTGTTCTTCATCATCATTTCAATCTGTTATTGTCTATTACAGAATCAGGGTCTCTCCAATCGAACTTAACATACAATGTCTCTGGTGTTTAAGATAATTACTAAATTTTCTCAAACGATCGTTGATGACATAATCATTATCTGTTGATTGTCTTTAGATATTTTTACAATTAAAATGAAATTATACAACTGGAGGGGTAGGGTATGGGAGGTAATTTTAAGTTTCGCTGATAGTAAGTTGCCATTGACGGAGACCAATTAGAAAACTTCTATGACAGCGCGTGTTTCTGTCGCCAAAAATTAGTATCACGAATTGGCTGCGTTACTGATGTACTTAAAGCTAGTGAGATTATTACTAGGGGACATTACACTTCCTGTTTTAAAGCGTCAAGCATAATACGCTGGAATGTATATCATCCTGATTAGCGGTACGTTGTTATAGCGTGTGATTCACCACCAGATGGACGCTATTTTTATTTTCTTGAAACGTCAAAGTAAAATGAGTTAAACCGTCCGAGTTTCGTGTAGTATATTGAGACCGTCCGCGAAGTTAGTATTGAGGGTAAAGAATAAATATAAATGAAAGTCTAACCACGCAATAGTACCCGCCGGGCATTTTAATGCGCCGAATGCATAACCGTTGCAATGATTCTTGGCATAGATAGAGATCTATTGGCATAATCCACACGCGGCATGCTGCCAGAATGTGATAATGAAACTGTTATTTCCTCATCTATAAACTGTTACTTAGACGGATGTATTGTACGATATATCTAAGGAATATAACATAAATAAAATAATAGCTAAAGACCTGATGAGATTTCTCAATTTGACCGTCAAACTACCGTTTGCAGGAAGCACCTCTAGATTATGATAACATATGTAGCATGGATGTAATTGGTAAATCTTGCAGTAAAAACATTTGTTGAATATCAAGCTGCTATGAGGGAATGAAAACACCCCTCTCTCACTACTGCTAAAAACAAATCAAGGAAAAGTACAATAAAAAAAAAATAATTTTTAGATTTTTTTATTTTGATTAAATCTAAAGACAAAGGACTGTACCACGCTGATCGCCAACCTACAATAGTTGGAGATGCTTTAAGAAAAACTTAATTTAGGTTCTGATATGTAAGCTGTACAGTTTCGACCATACTGTATAAAGCATGTCCTCGGCTTTTTGAAAAAAAAATAACATTTATTATCTTGGCATTTATTATAATATATATATCAAACGAAATAACTTTTTCGTCGTATCACCAACATTCACAAGCTTTACATATGAAAACGAAACGAGAGATGATGAATCAGTTATTTTTATATCAAAAATACAGTCACATAATGTTGCGAAAGATGCCTTCCGCATAAACTGGCGGTGATGAGGGTAATTATGTACTGCAAGGTCCGCGGTGGACTGTTCCGCCGGCGTGAAAGCATGAGCGTATTATTCGGTGATTAGTATTCAAGAAGCGGATTTCTTCAAATTGCTTTGAAGAGCGTCGGTTGAATGAAACACTGCGCCGACGCACGACGCGATGACCTTTGAATTAATACTATTATAATATAGATTTATATGAATTTCCGGTTCAATAATTAATTCGTTAACGTAAATACATCTTTGATAACTAATTAATTATACAATAATGCTATAAGAAGGCTCTGGTTTGGTTGTAGGTATTTGTTGCCGGAGACCATCTAGGTAGGTCTACTGCAGCTGACAAACAGTACTGTGCAAACATTACTGTGTTCCAGTTTTAAGGACGCTGTAGCTGGTGAAATGGGGTAACGAGACATAACATCTTATGTCTGTTAGCGATGAACATAAAGTGAAATAATGTATATCAAGTGAACGTCGTGCTTATTACGCTTCATCATCATCATCAGCTGATTGACGTCACACAGTATGGTCTCCGGTACCGGTCGCTAGAGGCTGTTGTATGTAATGATTGATGTGGGTGGATTTTGGTCATTTTCCACCACGCTGGCTTCATTATGGTTGGTGGGAGCCAGAGCCTCGTTTGTTGATTAACAGGCTGCACCACGAGCAGGTCAGGTTGGGATGGGTCACGTGAGTTATTCTGCGTAACCCCTTACATCCCCTACGTTGTGTTATTAAGGAAATATTAAACTAAAAGTGCATTAAATTTTCTAGCTTCCAGATTATATACAAGTTTTATTTACATTAGTAAGTAGACTTGCCACCATTCTTCCATGGTATCAACTTATTGGTATATAATCTATATCTATTTCTAGGTTTACACTGAAAATTGTAAATCTCTTGAGGAATTTTGAAACGGTGCTCATGTGTGGATAGTTAGTGCTTAACTACTGTGTGACTCAATCGGAAATTACTGTCTATTTTAACTTAGACGTAACACTTGCGAAAAAATATATATACGTGATTGCCACATCTGTAGTGATTCGGATGTTGAGTTTATGTTTAAGTGATCTTTGATTAAAAAAGAAATATGATTTGAAAAATCAATTCCAACAATTTTTTTTTTAATTATGTACTATATTAATTTTTTTTAAATTGAATACAATTCGACATATAGTGATGATGGTGAAGATGTGATGTTTTGTTACTGAGATATGCGGTAGGTTTGAATGAAGTAGATCACAATTTAACTATGTCTATATATTCATAGGCCCAGTATTCTGAAGATTAGTTGATAAAAAAAAAGTTTTTTTTTTTCTATAGTCACGCCTTTTTCCCAGTAGGGGTAGGCAGAGGTGAATAAACCACCCACGTTTCGCCAGATGTGGTCAGATTAGGTCCCATGTAACAGGGGGCGAGCCTGTTGCCACTTTATTGGGACCACCACACACACACACAAAGATGATATCAGTGTGCGGGTTTCCTCACGATGTTTTCCTTCACCGTTTTTGTATCTCGCTGTTGTAACTAAAGTTCACAAATGTACGTAACATAAATATTAAGTCATCGGTACATGCCGTGGTTTGAACCCGCGACCTTCGGAATGAAAGCCGCACGCTCTAACCATTAGGCCAGCGAGGTACCCTAAAAAAAAAAAAATATATATCTAATATAACCGTGGTATAGTCTTTTTATATGGATCAATAATGTCAGTATTTGATCATGATCCTGTAGATCTTATTGGCAGTTTAATTTGTGATAGCAACTGCTATTTACACTAGTGCTTGACTCTTGTTAATTTCTGTACATTTTCGAAGCTCGTTTGCGAAATAGATACCTCGTTATAACTTAGACTTGTTTTAAGTTTAAATTAATTTCTCCAAGTATGAGGTGAACGTATGAAGCTGCATTCGCCACTGGTTTGCGCAATAAATGATATAATAGGTCACAGCGGCGGTTTCGAGTGCAAACAGTTTGAACAGGTACTTCAAGTTACAATATATAATAGTTAATCATCTTGAAAATTAGTAATATTGAAAATCGATATAATAAAAAAAAGTTTAATTCTTACTTATTTTAAACTTGCATAAATGTTGGATGTGTTAAGTTATTTAACAACTTGATCGATTTTATTACCTCGTTGTTACGATGCTTTTATTTGTATGATTTGTTAAAAGGATTTTTTTTTAAAAGTGATAATAACAAAACCTAGATTAGTATTCGAGACCTTTAACCTGTTGCTGTTAACCGTCGATCTTACGGTCCGATGTTGTAATCGCCTGCGATCTCTAAATCACCTGTCTTCGTGACTATCACGACCTAGATCGCTAATGGGTAGACCGTCTTTCTACTCTTGTACGCGCCATAACACGATCAAATCTTCAAAGTCGTTGTGTTTACATTCGGCAATGAATCTCCTATTTAAAAATGAGTGGTGTGATGTCCAACAGTGGGCATATATCGGCTGGGATATGAGGATTGCATTACTCGGCCACGGTGTTAGTGATTCAATTATATATTATTACTAACTGTTCCCAGACCGCTTTGTTGGCCGTAATATAGAATTAGACTTGAAATGTGTCGGAAATATTGTATGAGAACAACTGCATCCGAAAATGACTTTCTATAGCAGTCGTTACTATAGCAACTATATAATACGAAATGAAAATGTTTATAAAAGTAAATTACAAATAATTTAATGAAAGATCTATGGATTTCAAAAACGAAATACCCTGTAACTACAAATCATTCCGCGTTGAATGCTCATGTCTTGATCGGTCATGTCTCCAGGCACAAATAAGATCTATTATCTTTATATATATCATTATCATCATCATCAACATCAGCCGATAGACGTCCACTGCTGGACATAGCGCTCCCGTATCCATATATATCCTGTCTTATTTTTTTATCAGTAAATATATATTCTTCTTCTTCGTCGGTATCACTCTGTACAGAATATATATGTATAGAATAATACGCTCGCTAAAGTAGCTCGCTGGCCTAATGGTTAGAGCGTGCGGCTTTCATTCTGAAGGTCGCGGGTTCAAACCTCGGCATGTACCAATGACTTAATATTTAAGTTATGTACATTTGTGAACTTTAGTTACAACAGCGAGATACAAAAACGGTGAAGGAAAACATCGTGACGAAACCCGCACACTGATATCATCTTTGTGTGTGTGTGTGGTGGTCCCAATAAAGTGGCAACAGGCTCGCCCCCTGTTACACTGGACCTAATCTGACCACATCTGGCGAAATGTGGGTGTTTATTCACCTCTGCCTACCCCTACTGGGAAAAAGGCGTGACTATATAAAAAAAAAAAAAAAAGAATAATACGACAGTTAATACGTTACAATATTTATTTATTAGTGCAAATATTACTGTATTCTGGTTTGAAGGGAGTTGTAGCTAGTGAAATTATTGAGGTAACAAGACAACATTTTATGTTTCAAGGCGATGAGCGCGACGTATAGTATATACCATTCTAACTAGCACGATCTTGTTATGGGCAGGCGTATCACTTACCATCAGGTGAACGTCTCGCTTATCTCGTAGCTTCTTTGAATACAAAGAAAGCGTGCTCATCCAGAATAGTACGCCTCTCATACTTTGGCAATCGGAACACAGGAGTTCGTTTAGACAGAATAATACACCATGAAGGTGGTGGTTAGCTAGTAGGGTCTACAAACTACTACACCCCACATGTAGCCCTGTTAAACCTAAGTTATAAGGCAACTGCCTAGTTGCTGCGCCATGAAGCTATTAGCTGTATATATAGGTACATACTAGTTTTTGTACGTAACCGTAACACCCCTACAACTCCTTTGGGGGAAGGAATTTTGTAAAATACGTTCTTACCTGACCTCTAAACGGTAAAAGCAATATCTCTACCAAATTTTAAGTGTTTACGTCTAATGGTTTTGGAGATCGCGTGATGAGCCAATTAAAATCTAGATATCTATGTACATATATATGTTATATTCAATATAGCATGACCAATCTGTACACGAGCAACCTTTCATAAATTTTTATGAAAGGTTGCTCGTCTACTATGTATGGAAATTTGTAAAAAGTTATGATTGACTATAATAAGTTATTGTGCTTAATGATATCACCATCGTCAGCCGACATACGTCCGCTGCTGGACACTGGCCTCCCACAAAGATCTCCACATCGTTTGTTCGAGTTCATTGAGGGGAATTGGGTTGTAACCCACCACGCCGGCCCAGTGCGGGTTTTTAGGTGGCTAGTGCCTCGTCTGTTATGCAGCAAGGTGTACCCCGTGCAGGTAAGGTTGTCTTGGGCTCCGTAGGATGTTGAGCGGAACCTCTTAGAACCCCTTCTTCAAATTGAACTTTGACGGTCAGATTAAGAAAAAAATTCCAGTCTTCTGCTATTCTTTTCAACTGATGGTATTTAAACCTAATCCACTCCTTTATATCGTCAAACCATTTACTCCACTGTTGACGAGGATCACATTTTCTAGCAATTCTGTCCTTAGGAATTTACTTAATTTTGTCCTTGGAACTTTTCGTGATATCACCGCAATTTTTACATCTCCTTGCCTCGGAAACTGTTAAAATCATTCTGTGCTATGAACCATTCATTATAAAAATACTAGTTATACTATAGTCTTTTAGTATCAATTTTTCAGTACATTTTGTGTTAATTTAAAAGCTGCAGTAGCGTGTGAATTTTTTCTAGATCGTTCTGTTCGCGATTGCATTGCGGGTAAAGGCTTTATTTTATATAAAAAAAAATAGAAAGGGAAGTGGTATCGTGTCGATGTCGCAAGCTGTATCGCAATGCAAATATAACGACTTATATAGAATAAGTATACAATGGGTTAGTTGAGATAAAGCGTTTAATTGTATCGAGTAGGACAAAGTTGCAAGCGAAACAGGCTAAGTCTGTGACGAAGGTCGTTCGGTGTACATTTTTTTTATGTAAGAAAATGTATCGAGTCAGTTCCGTGAAGTTTTTATTTTAAAACTAGGAAAACACGGTCTGGTTTTAAGATTTTTTAAAACACATATTTTTTTTTAAAAAAGTGTTTTAAGTTACTGTGTAAAGAGACATTAATATATAGTGGAGATTTTATATTACATAAAGCATAAACAATATCGTTGAACCTAAACAAACTTTTCTATCTCATTATCACTATTCATATACTTCTCCAAGTTTGAGAGAAGTTCTATGGTTCCCATTGGAACTTGACCGCATGGAGTCATAGAGAACTAAGAAGAGAAGGTTTCTAGTGACGAGCAGAAATTGTCCCTTTGCAGAAGCACACTGCGATGGCCATCTCGCTTTCAAGCTTAAGTTAGGTATAAGTTCAGCAATGGAGATTAATCAGCTGACATAATTTAAACTAATAAACTCAACTTAGAGACGGATATAGCGTAAATACTAACAACCGGTTATGTTGTCGGATGATTTAACAGGTGCTTTAGATAGATTATTGTTAGACTGGTGGTAGGTCTCCGTTGCTAGAGACCGTCTTTGTCAGGTACTAACGCTGCTCCTATTTCTGTCGCCAATCATTACTGTGATCCAATTTTAAGGGCGCTGTAGTTAAAGAAATTACTGGAGTAACGACACAATTATGTCACAACGTGATGATCATAAGATGGCGCTGTTTATATCATTCTAACTAGCGCTTCGTTGTTAAGAGAAGGCGGGTTATTTACTACCGAGTGAATCATTCGATTATCCTATAGGATAAAAAAAGGATTAATGATCAATATACCACTTTTATCATCTATGGTATATTTGGTGATATTTTAATAATTTCTGTTAAGCTCTTCTATTTTTTTGGTTATTTTTTTCCTTTTATTGTTTGCTTTCCCCCGGGCATTATTGGGCCTGGGCTTACATTTCTATTATAATCTTTCTTATTTATCTATTACCTTTTTTCTTTCCCCTCTTTCTCTCTCTGTTACATTAATTTACTTTACATTCTGGTTTGGTTAATCGCATTCCTTATTCTTTAACATTTCATTTTGTTCCTTTATTTATTGTTACATTTCTACTACTCTATCTTTCTACTCTACTTTTCTTTTCCTTTTTTCGTTTATTTTTATATCTTGTTTTTCTTTATTGTTTTCTGTATGATCTTTTTGCAGTACTGCACAAAAGATCGGACGGCTGTTATCCTCTTGAGAGAGGCGATAGTGCTACCTTCTATTCTTTTCCCTAATTTTATTTCTATCTGTACTTGCCTCCATATACGGGGCAGTCAGCGATTAGGAGCTGCACGGTCTAGACTTTTTTGCTTATTTATAAACATATTATTTTCTAATTGTAGTCTGTGAGCAATGGTCGTCCTCAACCGTTTCCCTTGATTAGTTCTTTTTTCTGCTTTTGTATAGCTTCAGCTGTGTACAGGATCTACCTCATGTACCTCATCAATTGGTATTCTTATATTTTTTTAATTTAATTATTCAAGTTAAAGTTTACACATAAAAATTTAGATGTGTCGCCAAACTATGGAATAGTTATAATGGCGACAGTACACTCATTATATTACTTAAACCTACTATGTATACATATTTATTATTAAATATAAAACGTTGTAATGATAACGTTTATTGTAGTAACTAGTGTTCGAGAAAAAAGATGTATTTTTTTTTAATCAGAGCTACGATCGGTTCTTAGCCTTTTTTATGTTATTGAATAGCTTTAGCAGTAAATAATTACTACATCTTTCCCCGTTATAATTATTTTCCAATATTGTTACGTACATCCCCTCTAACCCTTTTAGTGTTGTGTGTGTTACTTGTTTTCATTGTATATTCTTCTTTACAATATGTTTTTTAATACTATATTAAATTTTACAGTCTTTTCTATACGCAAAATTTTACATATTTTAAACAGTTCTTTGTAGTCTTATTTACACGTTACTAAAACACTTTTCAGTATTAAACAAATATGACTTAAAAGTAGTCTCTGAAACAACAACACCATAATTTATAACGGAGTCCACAAGTGCAATATATGTGTAAATATGTTTCTGTTTCTTCGTACTATAAGATATCAAATAGTCATTACTTTAGGTGTTTAATATTTAGTTTAATATCGGTTACATAAATCAATTTCGCCAATCAATCGCATTAGTTAACATGTTGCTTGTCCATCGGTGTGTGAACAATCGTTTCGTTTTTAAGCCCACTGGAGCATATTGTATGTCGTTGTATCGAATATTATGCTTGAAATGTTTTTTGTGACGCATTGTCCACGGTCCGCCGGCGAGGAGTTGCGACCACTGCGAGTATAATTAACCAGTCTAATGAACTGAAGTGGCATGCTGGGACAGCGACTTCTTCCTCATTCAGACACGTGCACAAAGATTTCGGGTAGAGTACGGAAATCACTCCTGAAGATTCTGTGCTTATCTATACTTAAAAATAACCTTAGCAATTTACCAGTTTAATCAATTTAGCGGAAGTCAAAGCATATCTGTGTACCTTTTGAGTAACTTGAGAGATTATTATTTATATAGGTTTTGGGAGCCAGGGTATGTAATGCTTATTTGCCTGTATGCAGCGTATTGGCCTCGATTTGTTTTTCTTGTGTAATAATACAATCAATATTTCTATAGTTAGCTAATATCTTGCCTGGGCCTACATTTTAAAGAAATAATTTTAAGAGTTCATCCAATATTTCTAACATATATCGAATCATTAGCTGGTAAGCTACAAATGTAACCGACAATCTGGTGGAGATTTTTCGGGGACGTCATTATCCAGCAGTAGGTGTCTATCGACTGATGATGTTACTAACTAATATGCTTATACCGTACCACATTGCTTACATACAGATCTAGATATAAAATGGTATGAATGCTTAATATTTTTTTCTAATAATCATTAGCTGATATGAAATGTAACACTTGTCATCATTATCGTCATCATATCATCCTTTTGCTGTCCACTGAGTATCATAGGCTCTATTTAATTTCTAGCGTACCCATCCAAACGTTTCTTGCGGTAGTCTCTTCTCTAGAATCTTTCTGTACATTCGATTATACGAACTTCACGCTAAGTGGTAAGGTCTGTAATCTCGGGATAGTAAAAATAGGGTTTACGGGTTTAGCAGGTTTTGAAGGTTGGACCCCTGTTGCTCAATAAGTGAACGTAACTCAGCGATTGTGCCAAGGAGAGTTTGGTCCTTGAGATGTGCTAAGTCAAAGTGTGGAGTAGTATTGCTGCAGCCTATAAGAGATTCCGGGGTCTCTATGAATATATTAAATGTAAAAATCGCATATAATAATGACTTCCTCCAGAAGCAGGGTATATTTGAAAGATTTCTCTTCCGTTATAAAAAAGTGAAATGGGAAAGAAAAACCAGAGCTCTTCTTGACTATCTAAAAGGGGAAGATGACACATCTAGGGCTTATAGCCAGAAATACCAAATACAGTCTTCCGCAGATAATAGTGAAAGTAGCCGGAAAGCGAAAGATTGGTCGAAGAAAGAAATTATGGCTCGTCAACATCAAGAGCGCCGCGCGGCTGATTCATCTAGCGCGCAACAATAAAGGATTCGCGTAATTGGTGTCCAATCTGTACTTTGTAGATTGGTTGAATGAAGAATTTAAAAAAAAGATGGCCTATTAACATTTCAAGTTACGTAGTTTCAATGTGTTATAATTTCGGAATTTGTTTTCGTTGATAACTTTCTCCGCCGCTGTGCGGAAAGGTCGGGCGGTCGTTCCGTTCCGCCCCTCGACGCCTCACGATACCGAAACGTTGGATCCGGCTGCTGACGGACGTTGTGTAAGCTGCTGTAACTCGCTCCAATACTACGTCACTGTGCTATCGTTTATAATCGATCTTTATTATTGTCAAGGTAAATAATTAAGAATAAGAATCTTCCTCCTCAAATAGCACTGCTCATTTCTGACAGTCGTTATATATACGAGTACGTTTATACGATGTTTCGCGATCTATCCCTATCTCCAGCTACTCCGACCGCAGCATAAGCAACAATTAGTTCAAGATGAAGAATACATTACGTTAACAAAACAATATGAAATTACTGTATTACGTAAATAGGTCCATATTTTTTTTAACCTACGAAGCGACAAGACATTTACTTGAGAGTAAGCGATACGGCCACCTATAATGTGGCGCTCGTTAGAATAACATATACTGCATGACATTATACTCGCGGACTAAATACATAACATATTAATTTAATTACCTCGGTAATTACACTAGTCAAAACGCAATAAACTGGACCAAAATAATATAAACGGACTATTGTTTGACTGCACAAATAGGAGCTGCAGGAGACTGTCTCTGGCAATCCGACGACCTACCACCAGTAAAGGTTTTTAATGAACATAATTAGTTTAAATTCTGGCTAGAGAAAGCAGTTCTATTATCTGTATTAAGTGGACTTGTGGTCCATCATCATCATTATCAGCTCACTACAGACCGTTGACCGTTGGCCATAAGCCTTCGCTTCCAAAGGACTCTATATTGTTCGGTTTTCAGCTATATGCATCCAGTTGCCTCGTCCTAACTCCAAGCAGGATTTCCGGTGAGACTTTTGTTGGGATGTTTTCCTTTTAGGATCTTTCAGACCGTTGTCTGTCAACATTCAACGTTCTCGGCAACTTTTCTAGTTAGCGGATAATTAATAATTAGTCGATATAAATCTGGAATGATATAATTAAGTTTGATACTATATACATGTTGATTATAGAGAATGTTTTTCTAAGCTGTGTTAAAGTCTCTTGCAGTTATTATTCTAGTATATTTTATTACAAATACAGGTATACATATATAATATTAAGTATATTTTGTTGTTAAGTAAACAAAAGTAATTTAACTCTCGGCGTTAATTGTTACAATCTATAGCAGTAAACAGTGAGCGCGGGAGTGCTGTATCGGTTGCTAACGAACCGGTGACCAGTTCGCCTTGTCCTTTAGCTGTTGGCGGAATCGATGCAGCTGGTGACAGTCTCTCTGGGTTTTTTACATTAGGTATATTTTCTAGGGTCTACTACGTGCAAAGAGCGCGTAGAGCTTTTTAAACATAACGGAAACAGTTCTTCAACCGTAGAGCTCGTAGACGGCTCCACTACGCGAACGTCAAATTATTTTCATTTATGTTTATCATTCCTTTAAAAATCCTAATTATATTTATGTATATACATACATATATATCACGCCTCGTTCCTCATTCGTATATGTATATACAACTGAAAAATCATGAGAAGAGTCGAAATTAATTATTGTTTTTGTATGTAACAGTTTATTATATTATGTCAAATTTAACGGGCTTTAAGTATGATGTAGTGTCATAAATATATAAAAGTGTTAACAATAGCTTGTTAATTTTAATTAACAAACTTAATATATAGTTGTTGTTAAATTAAAAAAAACATATGAACTAACATAAAATAAAAGTTCATTAAAAAAAGTATATCTTTAACCATACGATTCGAGTTGTTACAAATATCCTCACCTCTGTATGTGTAACAAATTTATTAGCAGTTTATTATTATTAATAACAATAAAGGTAGATGAATATAAGATAGGGGTATACAGGGGGAAGTACATTCATAGGTTGTCCATGTAGTCTACAAATAATATTTTTTTCCAACAAGATAAATCTGCAATGAGCTTGAACCTTATTAGACTTGATGTAAAAAAGAATGTTATGCTACTTATAATAACTATATCTAGTTCCTTAAAAATGCCTGTCATGAGACAAAAGGTCATGTTTATTAGTTACTGTACACTTTACTAATATTTGTATGCAAAAACAGATACAGCAGAGATAACCGTTGACACGGATTCCAGCAGGGGAAGAATACGTTTAAGTTAATAGTTAAACATTACGTTCACATAGTTAAGTTGACGTATCGCATTAATCGTTAATAATAAACATTAAATAACATATCGAAGTAACTTGATGGTTAACCGATATTGCTAAATTTTGTCCGACGAGCTTATTGAGCAGTTAGTAGTAAGTGGTTACTTTCAAAAGCTATTATAGTATAACAATAGCTTCTAAGTATCTTAGTTATATACAAGATTGGTTAGATTCGTTTAATTTGTATTAAACTAAATTGAGTTTGTTTTCAAGTTAAATAGAACCTACGTAGTTAAATTTTATAATAGCTATATTGTATGATCAACGAATAGAATGAGAGTTTAATTATGTATTATTTGTTACAGGTAATAACATCATGGAGTTGGGAAGTCATATTCGATGCTGGACAAGTGCGGGTTGGGTTATATTACACGTCCTTCGAAGTTGCTCATTTTGGAATATGTATGTAGCTTTCCTGTAGATGGTTTACTTCATCGGAAGAGAAATTATAGGAATATTAATATAGAATATCTAAAGTAACTTAATAAGAATATTTCTTAAGACCGTACTTAAGGAACACATTACAATAGACCTATGTCCAGCAGTGGACGTCCATCAGTGGAAATGATCTCAAATTCATAAACAAATATTCTCTACTGTATTCGTAGAAGAAAGAAAATAATTTTTCAATTAAATCAATATAAAACATAAGAAATCCTTTATATATGAAACTAGCTCTTAGCAACAAAACCAGCGCTAATTGTAGAGCTAAGTTAAAGTTAAACAAGTTTTCCGGTCACGTTGTTCATTCTTTAAAGGTATAACATAGAAGGTGAGACACATTAGGATCAAACCAGGAAGTCGTCGTCACTTTCGTACCGATTGCTTTACTGACTCTAAGATTACATAAAAAGAGACGTACACTTTAAATGGCGGACACAACAAAAAATACTAAGCATTCAAATGTCTATTAGCTATTAACACAGTTAGTTGAAGTAGGTTCGCAGGTTTTTTTGTATTTAAAGCTTTTAGAAGTATTAAAGCTTTAAAGTTTAACATGCTTCGGAATTCCTGATTCATGAACTATAACTGTCATGATTTTAATACATTTTGATTAATGAAAAACAGACCTTCTTCGAAGTTTTCTTATAGAAAGTCTTCTTGTTCAAATTATTTTAAGTCTTCTAAGGTGCAATGGATGAATGGAAGTTATAGCTGAAGAATAACAAAATCTATATTCTTGTAAACAGTTGTAGGCAGCGTTATTTTATTTATTCTACTAAGCGGCGATGCGAGCGGAAAGTTCACATGATGGTATGTGATACGGCCGTCTATAATATTGTGGGGCTAGTTAGAATGGTATATACTACACCATATTGCGATCGTCACCTTGAGACATAAGAAGTGAACTCTCGTTACCCTAATAATTATACTAGCTATAGCGCCTTTTAAGCTGAAACAAAGTAATGTTTGCGTACTACTTTATGGCAGTACAAATAGGTCTCCGGCAACTGGACCCTGCTCCAGTTAAATTGTTGAATAAGTGTTTCTGATTACGTATTTTCAATACGGAAACTCGAATATCATTGAGTAATATTTTCGTCCACTCATCTATTTCCTGCAATGATTTTATTAAGCATTTATTACTTCTCCGCAAACCTGTATCATTAAGTACATACCATTTAAATATTACAAATTACATGTGAAGGTATGAGGAAGTCAATGGAGGAATGTCTGTCTGCAGCGAATTCATTTAAAGTAGCTTAAAATTTACTTTGAGGAAATGTATTATTTTTGTCCTTACAGAAGTAATCTCGTGCGTCGATATTAAATTAGGACTTAAAATCAATTACTTCCTAGTTCTGTAGAGATAAAAAAAGTGATATGTATAAGCACAAAACAGCCTCTTTTAGCATATAACAATAAAAGTATATCTGGCTTCTTACCCTGGCTTCTCACCCTCTTGTACTGGTGGTAAGTCTCTGTTGCCGGAGACCGTCTAGGTACCAACGCAGCTCCTATTGCTGCCGACAGACAGTAGTATGACAATGTTACTGTTTTCCGATTTGAAGGGCGTCGTAGCTAATGAAATTACTGGGGTAATGAGACTTGGCAACATATCAAATTTTAACTTTGTTTATTCCTGGCTTGAAGTCCTGCGCTTGAATTTCTAGATATATATATAGGAGGTGTGTGTATACACATCTCCTATATATATGTATATATAGGAGAACAACTAAAGGGATCCAAGTCAACCTCACCTGTTCGTGGTGCACTCTGCTAATTAACAAATGAGGTTCTGGTTCCCACCAATCCGCATTGGACTAGCGTGGTGGGAAATGGCGAAATTCCCCTATAAGAATCCTTACCCTATGGAGTTGGGAATCTACTAGAGAGCCCTATGTCTAGCAGTGGACGTCTTCTGGTCTTTGATGATGATGATATAAATACACAAAATACCGTTTAACGTATATCGATAGAGTCGTTCGGTTGACTATAATTTATTGTACAATGTTATTTAAAAAAAAAAAAACATCGGAATGTCGAACAGTTTCGTAAAGGACTTTAATTACACGTTAATCATCTGAAACATTTTCTAGATGAATTAAAATGTTCTGAGAAATGATTGAAATTAACATCACACGCAGCCTTGCCATATACGAACGCGGCCCCATTATACAATTACATCGAGCTCAGAAGATAATCGGTAAAGTCTGTTGAGCGATGCGGCATTATTATTTTGAAAGGCGAACTGTTGCGTTACCTTCTCCAAAAAGAAGAGCGGCTGTCCTCGTTAAAGAGCACTTGATACGCTTACGTACTTCCCAGCTGTATCAGGAGCTGTTACGGACGGCTCTGACGACAGTTGACATGACCACCGTGTAAAGGTTCCAAGCCCTTTGAGAACTTTCTCGACGTAAACCTTTAACGAAGGAGTATAACTGAGTCAAGGTTTAACATTTTTCATCGTCATTACAAATATCAAACAAGACATTTTTAAACGTTCAGATTTAATTTTTTTTTATCCATCATTATTACTATTAAGTTTAGTAAATCCTTGAAGAGATACAGTAGCTTTTCTTTTGGGAATTAGAGTTATGTTAAGATTTTTACCCACTAAAACCCTTTGTCTATACTATGATAACTAGTCTACGAAACGGTATTATTACTTAAATTATATCCTTAACAAAAACAGTTATTAGTTAATTTTAGAGAACAAAGAAAGGACCTTAGACTTGGAGGAAAGTAATATGTATGTTTTTAAATTTAGTATATTATGAACACATTAACTTCGTTTCACTGATAATTCCTATTTTTTATGATATATACATATTACAAATAATATAAACTCATAATTCATATATTATGTATAGCATCAGGTTCTTTATTGTACATGGTACGGTTTCAATGACAAAAAGCCTTAAGTTTCATTATCAGTAGCTACATCGCCTTTCAAACTGAATATCCTACGTGTAAAGTGAAGTGTATGCACTGCACTATTCACTATCAGAAATAGCCGAGCAATGATGAACACTGTGAAAGAGTAAACATTAAAAAAAAAACTACAATTAATTTGTGTATGAGTATAAGATATTATGTTGAAGTTTGTAATAGTGTATGTTAAAAATATACTAAAACAATATATTAGTTGCTTATACTATAGCATTAATAGGTCTGTATCAAAATTTTGGTGTTAGGGTTTTAGGTATCTCAACTCTTAAAACAATTATCATCATCTAAGGATCTACAGCCGTAAAGCTTAAAGCTTGAGTCAGTAGATATCTCCTCATAATCTTTGTTTTAACTTTTTTAGTGCTTGCTTTAATCGTCTAAGATATGCTATCTTTAAAGTTCATTATAATGTATGTTAAAAACATTTTAATATAGTACATTTGTTGATAACAACTTTGCAATGATTATAAAGTCAGGAGTAGTCTTCTTTTATGTCAAATATTTATTGAACTCTTGAGACAATACCATCATAATCTAGAGCTTTAGTCGTAGGTGAGCCTAAGGCTTGGTACAGTAAGTATATCCAATTCATTCTTCTTGGAGCTTTATGTTTCCTGCTGCCGACGCCAACATTTCGTAACATTCACTATAATCAATTAATCTATAAATACCATCTAAATCAAAAATCGAAGGTTAATTGCTGGATGTGCCTACATTTAGATAAATCATTCGATCTACCTACACTCCTCAATCCATCTCGAGCTTTAAATTAGACTACCAAATGTCAAGGGGACGTACATACGTACGTATTGACGAGTTTAAGCTGTCCTTAGCGATGGTTATTAATAAAAAAAAAAAAACCGGCTATATGGATCACCTTGTACTTGTTTTTGTATAAAGTTATCAGGAAGAATGGTACAAACCGATGACATTCTCGTATGTTAAGCATTTTGACTTTTGCTCACTGTGTGAATTAATGTAATCGTAAATCTAAGGCTGTCAATCAACGAAATTGGTTTTAAGAATGTTAGTTTGATGTTTTTTTTTATTTAATGAAGCGACGGGGCGAGCGGGACGTTCACTTGATCGTAAGTGATACGCGCGCCTATAATAATCTGGCGCTAGTTAAGGTGGCACACACTGCGCCATATTGAGCTTGTCGCCTTGATACTTACTTCAGTAATTTACTAGCTACTGCCACCTTCAACTGAAGCGTAGTAATGTTAGCTCTCTACTGTTTGACGGTTGAAATAGGAGCTGCGTTGATACCAACCGAGACGATCTCCGGCAACAGAGATCTACCACCACTACTAGATTACATCAAGTTAGAAGATCTATTTGCCGATCTTCGGTTTTTTATACGATTTTTTAGCTTTATTACACTCAGCTCCTGAATTTATATTAAGTACTTACGAACTTTTTCAACATAATAAGCTCTCACTTGAAGAGCAGAATATGTTAAGTTTCAACGAAAACGAACATTGCGAAGTATGCTTGCCTTAAAAAGTAAACCGATGACTGCACATCCGATCGACCTTTTTTTTTTTTTTTTTTTTTTTTTTTTTTTTTTTTTTTTTTTTTTTTTTTTTTTTTCGCGGGGGAAATCTTCGAAAAGATACTCTGCCTCCTGGGGGGAAGTCAGAGTTATGTGGAGATTTTTACCCACTAAAACTCCCTCGGTGGTCACCTTCGGCGTTTGGCGAGGTCACGGGATCTCCGTTCGGAACACAACCGCGGCCTCGCTAACGCTATGCTGGGATAGCTCGTCTCGGGGTCTGCTTATACAGACCCTACTAGACTCATGAGTATTATTTCAATGACCGGCGACCACGTCCAGCCATTGTCCTCCTCAGGGTCGTTTAGAAGGCGATGAGAACCCCCATCCTGATCGCCAACAACCCAAAAGGCCCCATTATGGTAGGGGAGCACCATTCACCGGTGCGACGTGTTGACGCACGGTAGTGCCACGACGGTTTCTTCTCCGAGCGGGATCTGTCCTCTCTCTAGCCCGCTCAGCAGCCTCCTTTTGTACCATTACAGTTTCGCAAAAGGAGGCTACGGCCCTCCATGCAACGTCTCCTCCCAGCATCGCCGACACGATTATTGGCAAGGAGAGGTTCTGTCCGATCTGGTTTATCAGGATCCGCCGCTCCGGTTCCCATGCCGGGCAAACCGCGAGCGTGTGCGATGCGGAATCCAGCTCTCTTCCTCCGCAGTGAAAGCAATTCGCCGTCGCTTCTCGTCCAATCTTGCACAGATAATCACCGAAACACCCGTGCCCAGTAAGTATCTGTGTAAGTCTGTAGGTGAGACTTCCTCCGCGTCGTTGCATCCAGGCATCGAAGACCGGCAAGATCGCCCCCACAACGCGTTTGCGCGCATACCTCTCTTCCGAGAGCTTATCGCGCCACGCTGCAAGAGCCCTGCGCCGCTCCTGCCGTCGAGCCGTCTTGAGTACTTCGTCTGGCTCACTCCCACCGCTCTGGCGGATGGCGCGGATACGGTCGTACATCCTCGCATCCATATCCGCCAGAATATCCATAGGTGGAAAGCGAGCTAAGACTGTCGCCGCCTCGAAGGATATTGTACGGTATCCTCGTACGATCCTTATGGCCATTCTTCGCTGAACGCTGTAGATTTTAGTTCTACAGCGTCGGATGGCTAGCCTCTTAGCCCATACTGGCGCGCCATATAAGGCTACGGATCGTATTACTCCCGCATAGAGGCGGCGAACTTCCTCTACTGGACCCCCGAGATTGGGTAGCAGTCTGTGCATTGCACCGGCTATCCTCTCGATCCGGGGTACTAGACGCTCGAAGTGTTCTTCGAAGCCCCAACGACTGTCCAATGTCAGGCCAAGGTACTTCATGTACCGGCCCACTTCCACATCGTGCCCACCTACTTGGACACACCAGTTAGGTGGTTCCCTAGACCTCGGCATTTTGTGGAACCATAGCGCCTCGGTTTTGTGTGGCGCTATTTGTAATCCTAACTCGTGTATTTTAGCGACGACAGCTTCCGCTCCAAGCTCGGCGAGCTCCCTGGCCCTTTCAAAGTTGTCTCCACTAGCAATCACCAAAGTGTCGTCTGCATAACATACAACATTTACTTCTGCGGGGAGACTAACTCGCAAAACTGCGTCATACGCCAGATTCCACAAGAGTGGCCCGAGGACCGATCCTTGTGGAACCCCTCGCAGAATTTCCTTTCGGATGCTATTTCCGTGTTGATCCACGTACGTAATGTACCTGTCACGTAAATAGTCCGCGATCACGTCTTGCAGGTAGAGAGGCACTTGATGATAGATTAGTGCCTCTTTAATCGCGTCCCATGGCAGAGAATTAAAGGCGTTGACGATGTCCAAGCTTATCGCCAACGCTACACCACCTTTGCCTACAGATTGTTCAGACAGGGAGCGGACGCGTAAAATGGCGTCTACGGTGGAACGCTCGCGTCGGAAGCCAAATTGGCTCTCGGCGAGATCCGGACCGACGCGCGACAGATGCCGATTGAGACGGACAGCAAGAATCCTTTCGAATAACTTGCCGACCTCGTCCAATAGACATATGGGACGGTACGCAGATGGAGATTCTGAGGCCTTGCCGTCTTTCTTTAAGAGGACCAATCGGGCTTCCTTCCAGGGTTTAGGAAATTTGGATTTACGAAGGCAGTTAGAAAATAACTGTCTCAACCTGTTCCCCAAAACAGCCAGACTTAAGACCCAGACCCGTCCGGGGATTCCGTCGGGTCCTGGTGCCGTGTTCCGCTGCTTCAAACGGTTCACAGCTAGGTCCAACTCTTGTTCAGTTACCTCCATTTCGCTCTCCCACTCCCACGAAGACGTAGAGATGTGAATGAAGCGATTTGTCCGGTTCTTTGGAAAAAGAGTACTAATTACTCTCTCCAAGAGAATCGGATCTAAAGTTTCCGTCACTGGGGGCATCCACGGGCGAAGCTTGCCCAGCACCATCCTGTACGGACGCCCCCACGGATCTCTATCAAGTCCCTTTAAGAGCTCATACCAGGACCGAGATCTTGCGCTAGAAATTTCAGTTTGTAGCGCCTTTGTAGCCGCTCGATATTCGCCGTAAAGTCTGGCTATCTGATCGTCTGGAGCTCGCCTATTTCTCCTTCGAGCTCTAGTGTATTGGCGTCGGCTCCGCAGGCAAATTGCGCGTAAACGCGCAATTTCCTCAGACCACCAGTACACAGCTCCGCGCTTTAAACAACTGGCCCTAGGCATTGAGGTATCGCAAATTTGCGTGACTGCGTGTTGGAACCATTTTGCTTCCACCTCCGGATCCGATGAGCCTTCTTCGGCATTAGGCCATGCCGCGATATAGGAGGCGGCCATAACCATATCCCGGTTAAGTCGCTTTAAGCACCAGCGTCGCGTTGGACTGCTTTTTCTGCGGCAGTAGTTACCTTCTGGCCCTCGCATTACAACATCAAAGACGATGTGGCGATGATCGGAAAGAGTAACCACCTCTTCTGCAACTCTCCAGCCCGATAACATGCGAATCGCAGCAGGAGTCGCCCATGTTAGGTCCACAACCGACTCCCCCTGCCATCGCACGCATGTGCTAACTGACCCCCTATTTACCAAACGGAGATCCAATCCAGCCGCCCATTCTAAAACCGTGTCTCCCCTTCGATCATCTCTGCGGTTCCCCCATGCTCTGTTGTGAGCGTTAAAGTCCCCCAGAACAATCACCGGACGAGGTAGGTAACTACGAACACAAACTGCCACCTCGTCTAGGTACTCCTCGTAGTCGGCGAGAGACCTGTTCGGAGACACGTAGCAACCCACTACAACTACGGCTCCCCATTGCACTGCAACGTAACCCCGTCCTCTGATTAAGGAGCAGGGTCGTGCACCATCTCCGCCGCCCCAGTAGATCGCTACAGAGCCTGTATCGTCACCAAACCAGCGAGGATGTTCGGGTATGATATAAGGCTCCGCTATCACTGCCAGGGCAACCTTCCACTCATTAACCGTTTGCAACAGCAAATGCTGTGCATTACGGCAATGATTAAGGTTGCCTTGAAGAACTCTGAGCGCCGTGAATTTTAGGCCGTATAAACCTCCATTCTCGAGCATGAGCTCGAGGTTGCAACTGTAGGTAATATCGCTGCCGCACTTGTACAAGCTAAAGGAGCTTTTTTAATCTTCCTACCGCTTTTGTCCGTCGACAGAACGCACCTCTTTCCAAATTTATGGTTAGAGGGACGCCCCAGATCCGAGCATAAAGGGCATTTGAGTGTAACTGCTTTACACTCTTTTGCTTTATGGCCAGATTCTCCACAACAGAAGCAACGTGTGCTCCGGTTGACCTGGTTCGGGCACTTATTACCAACGTGTCCCTTTTCCAGGCACCGGAAGCAGTACATAGGTCTGGGATCCAGTAGCTCCACCCGAATCAATCCCCAGCCTATGCGTACACGTCCAGTAGCCATCAATGTCCGAATCACATTAATTGGACACCGCAGCCAACACGTGCCCATGTTTGTGTTTGTTCGGTGTACCTCTCCGACTTTAATATCATCCACTGAGACATCCGATCGACCTAGTTTATCGGATTAAACCTGAAAAAGAGAACTTAAAGTTGGCATTTAAACTAAAATTACTCACATGGGAAATTAATCAATAAACATACAGATGTTAAAATATTTTTAATAAGTATTAAAAAGAGGTCACTTATTGACGTTTCCTGTTTATTATTTACGACTATGGAATGAAACTTAACGAAATAACCTTCTTTATTCATAACATCGTGAAAAATTTGATTTATTGAACGAGGCCATCATAGTCAATAATTTTTTTTTTTTTTTTTATATAGTCACGCCTTTTTCCCAGTAGGGGTAGGCAGAGGTGAATAAACCACCCACGTTTCGCCAGATGTGGTCAGATTAGGTCCCATGTAACAGGGCGCGAGCCTGTTGCCACTTTATTGGGACCAACACACACACACACAGAAAGATGATATCAGTGTGCAGGTTTCCTCACGATGTTATCCTTCACCGTTTTTGTATCTCGCTGTTGTAACTAAAGTTCACAAATGTACATAACTTAAATATTAAGTCATCGGTACATGCCGAGGTTTGAACCCGCGACCTTCGGAATGAAAGCCGCACGCTCTAGCCATTAGGCCAGCGAGCTACTGTCAATAATTACATATTAAAAAAATTTCAACATTCCTTACAAGTAACTTAATTTACTTGATGACTTTTCGATTGTGTAAAAAAAAGAAGCTGAGGTCTCTTACACCTCATATTCATTACCTTCCTTTAAGTTACTTTTTTTAATAACTTTGAATAATTAATAATAACTTTTTTAAATCAATGAAAAAAATTATTTAAAATATTAATAAAAATATGTTATTATCGCTGTTAAGTAATATATAAGTGCCGGTGTCGTATTTATCAATGTTTATATATCGAGATGTTATTTCTGTAATTGACATTTTAACAAAGTTAAGGACGAAACCTTGATGAACTAGTTTCATTTTTTAAGTGGTTTTAAGACCGCCCTTAATCGGTTTTACCGATTTTATATGTCAATGAGTATTGACAAACGAGAAATTGATCGAATCGATTATTTTTTTTTTTTATAAATTACATTTAATTTATTATTTAATTACATTGATGCGGTAACTTGAGATTGTTTGAAGTTTAACAATTACAAGTTTAGCAATTTACAAGTGTTGCCAGACTTACCGCCTTTTGCTTTCTTTATAAGTTAATTATTAATATTGACGTTATAATTATATACCTCATAATTAATGTTTAATTATTAAATTACTTAAAATTAAAATGTAAGCAATATACGGTAGTTTCGTATGCGTGTAAAAAGACTATAAGTTACTAGCATAGTATACGATGGATGTAGTTACCGTAACGATTTCTTTTAAACACAATCATTTACTTACCCAGCGTTAAGTAACAATAAGGACTACGAATGTTCAATAATTTTGTCTTATGAGTAATTTAATAATAATTTTCACTGATGAACGTTTATTAAAATCTTTAGTAGAAACTGATCATATAGAAATGTTGCTAAAATAAAAATCTGTTTATTACACAAGTTATTACTTAATTGTACACTGTGAAGTAATAAGAGGAATTTGTTACAAAATAATTGAAATTTACATCGAAATGAATAAAAAGTTTGCTCTCAATAGAATTAGTTTCCGATATAACCGAGAAAAATTTGATTTATTATTCCATTAACAGCATTATTCATTTCATTGCACTAGATCGTGATGGACCGTCGCCGCGATGAACAAACACTTACATGAGAGTGAATGCAATGCAATAATTAATCGTGTCGGCTGTCCCATCAATCATTATTTAATAGTTTTTATGCGTTCATTAAAAAAGTAAAAGCTTAATTACTAAAAAAATACTACACGAGATATTTATTCGTTAACTATCATAATTGAAATATGATGATTTAAGGTGTAAAATTTACCTAGAAATATAAGTTACTAATAATCATGTCAGGGGGGTCCTGCACAACAACCCACGAGACCTTAGTCAACATCCCCTGCTCGTGATGTACCCTGCTAAACAACAAACGAGGCTCTGGCTCCCGCCAACCCGCATTGGGTCAGCGTAGTGGGAAATGGCCCAAATCACCTCAAATGAACCCCTACAAACAATGGCTCCTGTTATCCGGCGTTAAGGGCAGTGTAGTACCGATTACTATAGGGATATTTGGAGGAGGTCAATGTTCACCAGTGGAAGTCTATACGCTGATGATGAATAATCATGTATTGAATACTAACTGAACTGTTTATGTGGGATTGAAAAAGTTGTTTATGACCAAATTTACCTTTGATATAGTTCAACAAGAACGAGTTGAGCGTGGATCGTGATATTTCTTAATAAGCGCTTCAAATCGATCACAGATATTGTTGACAATATAATTATTGCACAGTTTTTGAACGCAAAACACAGTCTGAACTTTGAAAGTATTCGAAGCGACAGTTGTAAGTTACGGACGAAGATCACAGACGATCCTATCGCCAGATAAGCCGTTACGTCATCAGAAGTGACTGGATTCGTACTATCACGTCCCGCCGGCACTTGTAGTTCCGTGATCTATGTGTCGGAGGCGTTACATTAGGATTATGTAATTATATTAAAAAATAAAATAAAATTTGCTTAGTTGCTTCCGCGCTCTAATGTTTCGTAAGTGTTAACCCGCGGCATTTCCTGTACGATTTTGTATGATGAATGGAGACTTTTGTTACATATAACTTCCTTTATAGCATCATAGTTTAAAAGAGTGTTTAAAGATATATTAACTTATTTACTTAATGATTGCGCTGTTACTATGTTTAATTATATTAAAATTTGATTGCTCTAATTGAGTTATTCGAAACCTATCAAATATTTAGTGCTATAAAATAGAATAGGTTTTTGACTCCTTAATAAATCTGGTCCTATACGAAGACCTAAGGCAGTAAAGGCGAAAAACGAAAAAAAAGTACAATATGTGTAAAAAAAATATTTCTTTTTGTATCGATATATTAAGATCGACTAATAAGTAAATTTATTTTAACACTAGTTATATATATTTCATAGTAATTGATTTAATATATATCGTGACTGTTGTATATCTACAACATCAATCGTGAGGAAAGTTTTGTAACATACAAATCATAAACTAGGGTTTTAATATAAATAATTTCATCCTCCTATTGAGAGAGAATATCTTTCGTGTCGTAATAACTTAAAAGCTTGGCTTGGTATTGTTTTGTAAAGTATTGGCTTTACAATAAACTTATCCATACTATATGCAATGAATCATTAATTAAATAACGAAATTATTATGTTTATGAAAGGGCAATTAGAATTGAAATGTTCACATGGTTCACAACAGATGAATTCTGGTACCTCTGAACGTCACAATGACGTTATAATATTTATTACCAAAGATGTATTAAATCGTTATTAGATAGAATCTATTATTACTGTTAACCAATAATTATTTAATAAGATATAAATAAAGCTATATATCTAGAAGGACAAAAGTAAAAGTATCATTAAAGCTATATAATTATTTATGTACTCTCATGTTTCTAGTCGGAAGTTAATAGTTTTGGTTCAGTTAGTTAGTAGTAAAATAAAATATACACTTTTACATAATTCGATTTCCTGATATAGAACTCATCTAACTTTTCAATAACATTATATCACTGTTTACTTTGTACAACTTGACATTGTTTATTCTGTCTCGATAGCTATAATGTTAAGTGGCTAAAATGTGAGCCAATCATTTTGATCGCGCTTGACATTTTCGCCAATCGAAAAGGAAAAACTTTGTGCCCAGTCACAGCCCAGTTTCGAAAATTAATAACTGGAGTTTTTACACAACTACTTACCGGTCCGCTGCGTACTTTGAACATTTGTCACACTTTTTAATCTAGTAATCTTAAGTGATAACACTATTATTTTAATCAAATTTCTTCTATCATATTCTCTATTAATTCAAATTGTTACTTTATTTCAACCTTTACAATAATTAAGTACTATATATGTAAAATAGTCGTGGTAGTTTAATTTGTATCATACATGCTGCATGTATGAGAAGGCTCTAAGTTATTGTGGGAACATTAAAAGATCTTTTTATTTATTTCCAAATGAAAACTATGTGTTATATTATACACTAAATGCTAAATTAAAAGTCAACATTATCATTATATTATCTGTATCAAATATCTGACGACTGTAACAGTATGTTGACTATTGTGCAATTTTGAACTTCTAACAACAATGTGTTATTGTCATCGGGCTGAATAAATATCTGCATATAAAAAGAAACACGGTCAAACAAAATGTCACGAATTAAAGACATCAACGCGTTCGAGCGGCGACTTGAAGGTTATGTTGTAAAGCTGCAAGCGACATTCGTAATAATAAGCAACATAATATGTCACAGGCAGTGCCTGTATTATTGTTGAATTCAATCATAAGATTAAATCTGAAA
The DNA here is from genome assembly GCA_033220335.2 of Troides aeacus. Taxonomy (NCBI): domain Eukaryota; kingdom Metazoa; phylum Arthropoda; class Insecta; order Lepidoptera; family Papilionidae; genus Troides; species Troides aeacus. The sequence goes on along the minus strand of CM067275.1, from coordinate 1,848,175 downwards.
ATATTACAATAGAAATACGATTTAATTTATTAAGGCATTAATAGTACTATTAGATTTAGATAACTGAAATAGAATTTTTTTCATTTAAAACATTACTAAAAACGATGTGGTTATTTTTTATTTGTAGTTTAATAAGTGTAAGCAGCAATGGGAAGAATACATTGGACATAAGCTTAACTGTCAATGGGGTAGTAAGTAATGTAGCTTATCCTCTTTGTGGAAAGACTTCCCACGACGTAGACCGACGGACTAGAGAAGGTTGTGATAAGCTGCTGGACACCGGTAATTCAGGATCGGTGGATATTAAGAGCTCTAGGTTAAGCCTATGTTCAGCAGTGAATATCTATCGGCTGACGATGATGATAACAACAATTTCTATTTTAGAAATGATAAACAAACTTTAAGATTCTATCGTTTTATGTAGTCTAGACTGTAGATGATTGTAATTTAGTACTTAAGTAAAATTGAAGTATAAGTACCAATTTCATGTAATGATACTCGATTACTTCAAACGATTATGTCGTTATGTGTCATAACAATGAATAACTCTTAAATCGGTCTGTGATGTTTCGTTAAATTACTTTAATTCGTATAGCTTTAAAATAATTTCTTGGAAACAGCTCAATCAATAATACAGTCTTCGGAATAGTCCTTGTAGCTTGTAGTGTCTTTATTTAGCGAAAACAAACAGATCGTTCAAATCGTGATAAAAAAGGTATGAAAGGCTTTACAAATAATAAACGTATCAATATTTTTAAATTTCAACCAATAAGGAGTTTATGTAACACATGATACAAAGTTTTATGTAATGTCACAAAAACACTTTATATTGAGGTCAAAAGATCTGCATGCACAAACTTTTATTTCTGAAGTTATGCTCCGAAGTAGCAGTTTGTTATTTGACTCTTAAGGAGTAACCTAAGAGGGGCTGAAGTATGTCTGAATGTCTGAAGTGGGCACTGAAGTAAGTTCAAAATATGTGATAAGTGAGTTTTATTTTGTAATGGTTATTTAATAATTTACTTGTGTTTTCTTCAGTCCAACCTTTTCTTAAAGCGATTATTAACATCATAGTTTACTTCTTCATCGATTACTGGATAAGTTATAAAATTTTCTTTGTTAGTATGTAAATTTTTTTTACTCTATTATGAATGATACAAATGTATAGGTAATAATAGAATTTGTGTTATAACCGAGAGTTATTGGTTCGTTAATTTTTTTGTTATTTTTCTACTACTCTAGATCTGGAGTCTGAAAGGAAGATTTTACATTTTTTAAAGTAATTGAAATACAATTATAAATAATATTTACAATATGAAACTCAGTATATTTAAGATATGTGAAAAACTGCTATGTAGTCGCCATAGACATAGACTTATACATCTTAAGCGATTGGATACTACAAGTATCATATAGCTATATTATTATTTGAAATATATACTGAAACTATTTTGTTTAACCTCTCGTACCCTCTCTCGCTTCCTCCACTTTCATATTACTGTACTCCGGTTTACAGGGTGATGTAATTAGTGATGTTATTGGGGGAACGAATCAGTATTAGTTTGAGTAATACTATCACGGTCGCTTGATAATGTCCATATATTTTTTAACTTTCTGATCCTCAACATCAATGAGTCACGCGTCCGTTTGTGTTATTTTAAAAGGAATACAATTATTTATTGCCGTGATTGCATTCCGATAAGGAGCATCGTGGGTGAACGTGATTTCTAAAGGTAGATAGAGGTCGCCAAGCTAGATAATTGTTTATTTTAAGTTACAACTTAATCAGAAATTGTTAAACTTAATCTTAAATTGTTTTTGAATTTATTTTTATATGCATGTGTATAATGAGCCTGGGTTGTAAGTATTAATAAACATAATCATATCTTTTTTGAATTCTCTCTGTGTATACATAACTTCTCTGTATGATATATTTTAATTTTTATATCAAACTTTCTAATCAAAGGTTTAAATGTTTTAATGGCTTATGAGTAAATCCGTTACTTCGGATACATTCGTTATTAAGTGATAATGAGGCTTAAGAGATTAAAGAACTCTCGCGCTGTATGGTTTAGATGATAGCCGTAACACAGCAATATTGCTATGGATTTATCTGTCACTCAAACTGAACATAGCGTTGCCTCGGAATCAAATCAGGGAACTCGCTGTTACATCTGTAATATAGGGTAATATAAGGCAATGCATCGTGGAGTGGAATGAAACTTAGCAGTTTGTATTATAAATCGAAGCTGATAATAAGATACAGATTATTTAAGAAAAATTTAATGTTTTTCAAGATTGGAAACCTGAAGAAGGTGACCCATCTTAATCGGAAATGTCAAGGATTCAGCAGGACTAAATGCGACTGCACTTAATTACCTGGCATTACCGTTGTTGAAATCCAACCTTTGCATTGGCCGCTCATATAAAGCTGTGCGCGTTGCGTCATTGCGTTTAAAATGGACGCGCGAACATTACGCTTTAATTATACCCAAAAGTGGGTACTTCCACTATGTTATTAACATATATAACAAAGCCATTATGAATATGTAATATAAGAATTTCGTTTTTAAAACATAATAAGAGCACTTTTCAAATATGATGAGTGAAATCAGATTGCAGTACAATTCAGTTTTATATTCAAATTTGTGTCTTGCTACAATTTCTCTTACAAATATGCACTTACTAAGAGAAGGATTTAGTAATAGTGAATTATAAAATATGTTAATGCATACGAATTTAAAAATGTATTGCTGGTAGTAGGTCTCTGTTGCTAGAGACTATCCCGCAAGGTACAACCTATTTCTGCCACCATACAATAGTGTTTAAACATTATTGTTTTCCGGTTTTATGAGTAGGTCGACCTAAACTCAATTATCGCAAGTCTTTGATAAACCTAATTATCAAATGAATCAGTTTAAAGTTTTGATTAAATTCATAGTTACTTAAGAGGCAACTAACAAGACGAGAATAATTTGATAGAATCAACAGGATTTGTCACAATTGTGGCGATAACATTAATCTGCCCTATTTCGTGATAACCTATTTTCAGTAGTAGACATCCATCATCATTATCAGCCGATAGACGTCCACTGCTGGATAAAGGCCTATCTCAAACGTCTCTACGTCGATCTGTCTTGCGTTGCTCTCATACAGTGGGTTGCCGCGATTCTCACCAGATCGTCGGTCCACCTTGTGGGTGGCCTCCCAACACTACGTCTCGAGGACCTCACTGCCCCATCGGCCCTCGGTCTTTCGAGCAATGTGCCCTGCTCGCTACTACTTAAGACTAGCAATATTTTGAGCTATGTCCGTGACCTTAATTCTTCGTTTTTAGTTCTTAGCAGTGGATATTTATAATCGTAAATGATAACAACATTGTCATCATACAACGTAGATTCACTAAAGTAACTACGTACATATGATTACTGTGTTAAAGTAATCATATGTATGTATAGGATAATGTATTCAAACCTTTTCATCAATAGTATATTAATTTCTATATACTCATATCTTCTATTTCGAAGCTGCTTGTACTCTGTATACCGAATAAGAATAACTTTCTAATCACAGCTTTGTTATTACTAATATCAAGAGCGAGATTAACTTAGATCCGTGATATAAGTTATATCATGTAATTCTAAGCTTGAGGAGATACAAACGGGTTGTGTTAGGTAACATGTCAGTTATAGGTCAACGTATTGTATATGCGCTAGGTTTACTTTATTTTTTATAAATATGAAACATTGTTTATACTGATTGCATAAAGTATAGCAATATATTGTGGAATATGTGTCCTGTATCAGTGTATTTCAAATAGATCTATCAAATAGATCTTTAGTCAGATTAAGGTATGGAAACTGTTTTCGGTTTTAAGAAGGGCAAATTGCAATAATTGTTGTGATTGCAGTTTTCTTCTTCTTTCGTCCTTTTATAGTAATGTGTCATTATATTACTCTGTTCTAGTTATAAAGTTACGGCACTAAATTTATTAAAATAACATAGAAATACCTACATATGTATGTATGTTGGTTTACTATATTTTTTATGTCATGAACTGTTCGTGCAGTTTATAGAAACCATTTCAGGCTAATGATTAAGATTTTCTAGTTAAACGAATAATTTAGGTCTCATCTATTTTCGGTTAAAATATTTTTTATGTATTGTGTTATGCTCTTCGACTTTCATTTAAGACTAGAATACATACCTTTCGTTCCGGTACAAAATTATTCACTTGCTTGTGTGCAATTTTAGTTTCACTAAGATGGTGATTTAGTGGTAATAAATAAAAACCTGTCATGGTGACATAAAAAAATCTAAATTTTTATTTAACATAATATATACCATATGTAGAAATATTTGTAAGCATCTGCAATAATAAAAATATGTAAATAAGGATGTATAACAAAGAAAGTAATGAAAATGAATGGATAGTTATAAGAGAAGGTGATAAGAAGAAGACCGAAGAAAGTGTGGATTATTTGTGTGAAAGATCACATGTGTAAGAAGAATGTGAAATCAGATATGACGGCTGATAGAGTGATATGCTAGAGAAGTACATACTGTGCCGACTCCATATAACTGGGAAAAAGGCAGGGGAAATGAAAATCTTTGTTTCAGAACAGAAAGTCCATATAAGATTAGTAAGGGTCACTAGCAATATATGTCAGTTAAAACACCAAAACACGTATGTATTCATATCTTCATCATCATCAGCCGATAGACGTCCACTGCTGGACATAGGTGTCATGAATATGTACATGTATATTCATATATACATGTACACTTTCATATGGAATCAGTCAACATTATTTTTAGAAGAATTTCCCTGTTAAGGTGTATTTATAAATACATATAGTAGATATTGTTAACCATATCTATAGAAAAAGGCTATTAATAAATCGTTAGCTTTTATTATTCAATTATATATATTATATCTACTATTAGTATTTGTTATATTAGAAGTATATTTATGTATCAATAGCTCACAACCTTATTCATATAAAAAAATACAGCTGTAAAAACGATACTGGTAGTAGGTATCTATTGCTGGAGACTTTTTAGATAGGTTGCCGATACTGTGCACTCATTACTATGTTCCGATATAGAGGGCGATGTAGCTAGTTAAATTACTGGTGCAGTGTTTAACATCCTAACTAGCGCCTCATTATTATGGGCGGCTGTATCATTTACCATCAGGTGAGCGTCCCGCTCGTCTCGTCGCTTCGTAACATAGAAAAAGTGACGAGACAAACACCATCTAGACGATCACTGACAAGAAAATAACCGAATTACCTATGAAGAGATTCAGTACATACTACAGATTGTTGTGTTAAATCTATATGGTCTTCCACCAATGAACGACCCTGGTCGTTTCATCTCAGTCGAATTTAATGTATATATACGCTGCTATAATATAATAACTGATTGTTATACAATGCTATATTATATGTAAATCGTAAATATAATTGAGTAGATTAAATAAAAAAAAATATGGAAATATATTGCGCATATAAGTGTATTGTTTATAATTTTTTTTTAATGTAATTAAGCGACGTGACGAGCGGCACGTTCACCTGATGGTAAGTGATACGTCTGCCTATAACAACGTTGCGCTAGTTAAGATTAGTACGCATTGCACCTCATTGCGCTCGTCGTAAGATATAAGTAGTTGAGTCTCGTTACACCAGTAATTACACTAGCTGCAGCGCCCTTCAAACTGGATTGTAATGTTTGCACTCTACTATTTGGCGTTAGACGGTCTCCGACAACAGAGGCCTGCCACCAGTGGTATTTCTAATTTTACTATTGCAATGTTTCTCTTAGTTGACTCTGCATTAGTAAAGTATGCCTCTTATGATATTACTAAGGTAATAGATATTTTCTTAAGTAGAAATACAAAGGCCTATCACGCAGTAAATACATAACTTGGTTTCTACAAAAAAAGCATCATGTAACTTGTAAAGGAAATGTTGATCAAAGAAACTGGTGTAGTAACAGAGGAAGTGGTTTAAACGCTCACAGATAATCAATTAACATTGTTATGTAAAATGATTAAATCTATGTCGATACTGAAAAACTTTTACATAGAACTTAGGTTACATATTTGTTATTACTAGTAATAATTACTTAAGTAGAAATGTTAATAGTATTGAAGTTTTGTTTGAAAGGCAAGCATACCTTAAAAGCTCTTTGTCTGTATTATATATATAAAGAAGTAGATGTTCCCCGCCCGGTGTGCTGGTTATAACAATCCCGCAAATCCTTTTGGGGTTAACATTTTACAGATGCTGCCTAACATATTAACAGAGTTGGTGAGGTTGGTTTGGATCCCGTGATTAGTAATGTGGGACCTCTGGACAAAACTGGACACTTGCGTAAAACTTCTAACACCGTTTTTTTGCGATGAGAGTTTATGAAATGTTCGTTTTGGATTCAATTGCATAATAATGAGTTTCGGAGAGTTTAAACATTAGCATAAGAATTGGTGTTCAAAATATGCACTAACGTAACTAGGACGATCTGTAACAAATCTGGTTTTTGTTTACAAGTCAAAAGTTGGCCAACGCGACTACATGCAATGCTGAGATATCCGAAGATCGAAACTGAAAGCTGCATACTAAGAATAATAACTAAGGATACTTGGAGCACACAGTATAAAGTTATTTTTTGCCTTTTAAAAACAGCTTAATACGTCATATATATAAAACGTACAAACAATTATTAAGACGTACCGGAAACCGTCTAGGTATGACTACCACAGCTTCTATTTCTACCTTCCAATTGTGCTATGGTGTTAGAAATGATAGTAATTCCGATTTCCATTCTTCCCACGGCCTCTTACCATCATCTGGGCAACGGATCCCCTCTGAATTCATCACCCAGAGGACATGGGAGCCAAGACAGAAATTTCTTCTAATTTCCTGTAGAAGATCTGATTTTGGGTTCCATCGCCAACTGTTATACGGCCGTGGAGGATAGTGAGACGGACGAAATGCGATACTGACATTCCTCTTCCCTCGCGGCCCCATCACAGCCGCATTAGGGGTGCGGCACCGCTTAGATGCAGAGGGTAAAGAGAGCTTTTTTTTATGATGAAGTTTTCGCCGCTAGTTAGACAACCATCGCATGGATCTGGTATCCGCGAGCTAAACGGTAAGGAGAGCGGCTAATCTCAGTGCCGATACCTCTTCCTCCGCGACTCCACCACGGCAGCAAAGGGCATTGCAAGCCAGCCCCCGGTGCCCACGGGTACACATCGGAGGTAACCTCATGAAGCCCACCTAGATCGGCCGGCTAGAATCCTTTTAGCTTCACCGTAAGCTTCGCCGCTACTACAAGATCAAGGAAATCTGTCCGGTAGTCCAGGTGTAAAGACCTACATGCATTACTTTATTACTTCAACAAAATGAAATGTTAGGTTATGATATCGTCATCATCATGGTGATGATGAAACCTTTACAATGGAGCTGATTCACAACGCCGTAAAGTTACGCCGTCGCATCAATGATCCACAACAGTTTCCAGAGTATTGGAATTATTGAAGACACTTTAGTTTAGCGATCTTAATTGCGACAGTGGTTACGGTCGGACGGTGAAAGCTTCGACTGGCAATTTGGCCACCGACCAGTCACAACAGCGTTTAACTTAACTCGAATATCTTTATCTTAGCAAATTACTTTCACTCAAAGCGTCTTATATACATATTTTAAAAATATAACTTATCAAAAGAATATCGCTTATATATTTGTAATCATTACTGAGTTCCAGTTTGAAGGATGTTGTAGCTAGTGATATTACTGGGGTATGAGACTTAAAATGTGTCAGGGCGATAAGCACAATTTTTCCTCCAGGCATTAGTGGGCCTAGGCTTCATTTCTTTAGTATTTCTTCCTATTTTTAGCCTTTCGTTCTCTTCTTCTATTATACCGTTACCATCTTTCATTCTTATTTATCTCATATATACTTTATCTTAATTCCTTCTTTCATCCTTCCCTTAAATGAATTGAGCCATACATTTTTATTTATTTACATACTTACTTCTACTACATTTCCTTGTCCATTTCCTTATTTCTATATATTGCTATCTTACATATCAGCATAATGATGTACAGTGTATACTAACCTAACAAGCGCCATGTTATGATCAAACGTATCCCTTACCATTAAGTGAACGTCTCGTTTGTCTTGTCGCTTCGTAAAAAAAAAGAGTTCAATGAAATATTTTTGGTAACTTCATCCGGGTTATTTGTTTTTCATGCCGCATAATATAGGCCGTACTGAACTCCTGTGTGGGTTCCTTTCCCATGTACTTAAAACATAATTTTTTTTTTATCTGCGTTGTATTTTGTTTGTTCTTGTAGGAATAAATGATTATTATAAGAAATGTTTATTGTAATGTCGCGACAAGGGAATAAGACTGTCAGCCATTTAATGACGTTAAGAAGCTAGTGACAGTAGATGGAGAGAGCGCATCGTAGACGGTGAATTGTTCAAAACACCCCAACGGCACAGCGATTACGATCAGCAGAGAACAATACCGGTGATTTCATTGTATTTAGTTTTATTTATATTCAATAAGCACTATACGTAACAAGAATAGAGTTTTACATAACCCGTAACTTACCATTAAAACAATAGTGATCATAAGTCACCGAATATCCTACTTTAGTGGTTGGAGGTGTGTTAAATTAGCTAAGTGGCGACTGTTTTATAAAAAACAGCTTGAAAGGAAAAGGACAAAAAATATATATCTTTTTTATGTTCCACTAAACGATGAGACGAGCGGAACGTTGCCTGATGGTAAACGATACGCTTGCCAATAATAACGTAACCCCAAAAACAAACCCCAACATTATAATGTTTTCCACACTACTGTTTGGCGGCTGCAATTGGGGCTGCGGTGGTGCCTACCTTTTTTTTTAAAGCGGGGGAAATTTTAAAAAATATCTGGCTTCTGGAGGAAAGACAAGGTTATGTAGGGCTTCTACCCACTAAAACCCCCTCGGTGGGCTCCCTCAGTGCATTAGGAGGGGCTCCGGGATTTCCTTCGAACGCACCGGTGCCCCCTGCACTCTGACTAAAATAAGCCACGGAAGGACAAAGCCCTCCTCAGCACCCACGCTGTGCTACGGCAAATACAAGACCATCATGCATTTGCCGTCCTCCTGAAGCTCCCTTATTGAGTTTTGAGGGCCACCACCTTCGAGGCTCACGAAGCCGAGAACCCTTTTAGTCACTTTGTACGACAGTCTGGGAATACCATAGTCTTATTCTTAATAGCCCGAGACTACAGTGCTAAGTGGTACCTACCTAGACAGTCTCCAGCAGCAGAGACCTACCACCAGTAAAAGTAAATAGAGTCATACTTTTATGAGTAGAGAACACCATTTGACTTCCAAATGCATTATTTGTTTAATCTTTATAAGTAATAAAATATATAATACATTGCTTAGTGAGGAAAGAAGTTAAAGTATCTGTTTTTGCCTATATTCATGATAATTAGAACACAATATTCAATTTTCGTATCCAGTTCAGATAATTTTACGATAAACATCATGAATATGTAACAAATAATAATCATCTACCGTTATTTAAAGGTTTTGTTTGAATGTTTTCCGATTTTAATACCAATAAAAACGTAGGAAAATTTTTACAGACACAAAAGTTGATGTCCATAGCGATTTAGATCAAACTTTGACATTAACCTTACAAGTGACTTATTAAGATTGATGATAAATCTATAAATGAGTCAAATTTGATATAATAAATTTAACCGCAAATCACGTCCTATACCAAACGTTACTATAGTAACAGCATAAATGACACGAAATGAAAATGTATATAAAAGTCAATTAGAAATAAAATGATAATGGATCTATGTAATTCGAAACACCTACAAATCATTCTGCGTCGAATGCTCATTTTTCCTTTTCAATACGTTCACTAGTTTTCACGTGTTTCGCGAACAGAACTTATTTTAATTTTATATATAGAATAGATTTGCCGAATACGTTACATATTAAAAAACGGTACTACACAAAATAAGTAAACAACTTGATTGTAAAAGGCTTGTCACTTTCACCTGCTTTCGGATTTTTAAAGCATGTTAATATAGCAAGTAAAAGTCAATATTTACTGAAATATATGTAAAGAGTATATAAACTTGTGAATATGAAAGATTGAGCTTGACTGCCACTGAAGTTATTACTTATTTACTTGTTTAATCTACGTTTACATAGACATGATTTATTAGTCCGTCTAAGTAGATACTACGATATTATCTATTCAACCTTCAAACAGTAGTGTGCTAACATTACTGTGTTCCGATTTGAAGTGTGTTGCCAGTGGAATTAATGGAGTAACGAGATTTATTGATAGTTTTTATGTGTTATTACCAGGTGAACGTTTTGCTCTCCTCGTCATTTCGTGGTATAAAAAAGTTAATGAAACTTTAATATGCGACAACAAAGATCTATATAACGTATAATATATACAGCTTAAGCGAAATTTTAAATAATTTGTATTCTTTGTTACACTACTATTATCTTCATTATATAAATGAAAACTAAATTGAGATGAATTCATATTTTTTGATTACTTTTATGTACCTTTACATATATTACTATGATTTGTTAAATAAATTATACATTAAAAATAGGAAACTTCGTATACAAATCCAACTAAGGATTACAGTATTAAAAGAGAAATATAAAGTTAAATACTATAATAGAATAGAATTAAATGTAAGTGAAGTAGGGAAAAAGTGGTAAAAAGAGGAATAAATAAAAGAAAATTAAATAAACTACCCCAGTCCCACGCAATCGGTGGAAAGTTTAAAAAAAGAAAAGAACAAGGAATAGTGGTTATAGTGCAATTAAAACATAACAGATGGCGTTAAGATAAATTTCCGTACGTTCCTTTTATTACTAGCTCTATCCTTGAGAAAAATTTTTCAGGATCAAATTATTGTATTAACGTTAATTTTTCCGTTTTTTCATTTAATTTTTTGTTTAATAACACTTAAAATGTAAGAAAAATAAGTCGGATTATTTTGATATTTTCCATTGCTTGAAGCGCAATATAAATATAGCGTGTATAAAGGGCCTATAAACATTTCAAGCTTTATTGCCTTAGATTCGGTGCGACCTTCTGACACGTGTCACTTAAGCAGTAAGAGTGGTAATTGCATTTATTACTAAAGCCTTTTAGTGTTATACACTTCAGTCGGTTTTAATGAAATAGATTTTTAAAGTCAATCTTTAGATTTATTTAAAAAAGTTACGTAATTTATAAAGTTATTGCATTTGTATTGAAACATTATATCTCCCACGCCCTTGACAAGTATTGTCAAGTGTAATTTTGGGTGCAGTTATTCAGGTTTGCTGGTGAAGGAAAACTTGTTTCTTGAATATTAATTTCAGGGCACAGTTGTGTTATTTTAATAAAATTCTCAATTTTAATAATAAAGCGACCAACGTTTAATTGATGATAAATATACTTTGTACTTGTTTACATGATCAAAGTGCGTTTGTCCTTTTGGGAAGAAAAGTTAATTCTAATTTGCTTTTTGGTTTACAAAGAAGCGAAGAGATGACAAGCATTGACTTGACAAATGTGTCTACCCGTAATAGTGTATAGGTTAGAATATTTCCACAATACTACTATGCTATTATCGGTTTGAAACAATGTGTTAAATGTTAGCTCTGCGATTTTAACAATGTAGTTCATGTATGCTTTATCCAGAATCTAATGAGAAGCGGAAAATCCGAAGCCACAATACACAGGATAACTACAATTTGAAAATCCTGAATTTCTGAAACGTTTAGTTCTACCAGAGCGGCGATATTAACAGCAAAGTCATGTTCACAATTGTTGCTGCTTGTCTAAATTGCGGTCGCGGATTCTTTTCATTGTTCAATTTAAAACACCTCCATTGTTTCCGTTTTCAGTTTAATAACCGTAACCGTTTCGTCACTGCTTACGTTTTCCATTTCACTTAAAGCTTGATTCAGAAACAATTTAGATATTTACTACGTATGACTGTTGTCTAGTACCAGCATGCTTCTATACATACAAATATAGCAGATATTATTACTACCTGAAATGGAGTTAAGGATATTATGCTACGTCATAAAGTCAATCTAGTCTGAAGGTGATAAGCTAACAGTCCAGCTGTTCTTCTTCATTCAACAGTCTTGACGGACTGGTCGTGGTTATCAAGTAGTTGTAATGAACCAGTCTATTAGGCGCCTCCACTACTGCCTAACTATTCGCACATTCGTGGAAATGGACGTCAACTGTTGCTCTGATCTAGTCGGTCTATTTTTATGGGTCCTCTAACTCACATCATTAAGCTTTTATCCTTTCGCTGTAAAATTAGCCTCCAGATAGACACAATTTCTTCCATATATATCACCGAAATACTTAAGGATGCAAGCTCGAATAATGGAGGGCCAACGCTGTTTGATTCCCAGTTTTTCAAGGATTGATTATTATTAATATTCCCAACAGTCTCCGTCATCATATTTCAAGCGTATCTATTCTCTATTTTTCACTCTCTTTCTCCAACCGTTACTTACCTTCAATCGAATGTGTTATTCTATTAATTTTGAAAATTAATATATTTGTACTCTCTCGTGATATTTCAAGTTTCTTAGTACCGTAAATTTCCTTTAATACCATATATATGTATTAAAGGTCACACCGATTATATGAATGAATAAATTATGAAAGAAATACTTAATATTAAATGAATATTTGTTTGTAAACATTACTAAATTGTATAAACCTAGTTGTTAATGAATTAAATTATATGACATAAGTTTTGGATGTTATGTTAAGTAGTTTGTTTAACAGCTTTCAAGTTGTGATTTAAATATTTAATGTATATTTGCATGTGTTCACAGTGTTGATTGATTAATGATAAATCAATTAATCTTATGCACACACTACAAAATATATTATTGGAGTCACGATATCATATAATGAAATACGGTCACGAAACGGAGCAGCGATTAAATCTTCATTCCAGTACACGATATGTCGACATGCATGCGTGTGTTGTTTTACTTATGTCCGTTTTAAAGTTAGATCTAAGTGATCTCAAGTTAAATCTGCGCTTTATAACCTAACGCATACTTTCTTATAACTCAAGGTGAGGTACGAGTTGCTATTGTTCATGTATTAACAGTTTGTTGTTTGCCTCGTTACCGGTCCGTATTTCGATTCCTGATTGGAAAGTTGTAGAGTTTAGTCGGCTGTAGGGTAGTTACCACCTTTGTATTTTGATTCTGCTGCTACTATACTGTTGTTTTGTTCCTCAAGATCCAAAGATTTCTTTGAGAGCGATCCGCTGTCAATATCTACGTATGATGGCTGAAGTATTTTAGGCGAGTATACTCGTCTATCCACTGTCATTTCATACTATATCACATTGTTGTCTTAGGTTAGCCCATTCGATAAAAATGAGGTATACCACTTAGACGGTAGATATTGTCGTCATCATCAGCCGATAGACGTCCACTGTTGGACATAGGCCTCTCCCAAAGATCTCCACATCAATCGATATTGTCAGAGAATTATTTTACTCACCGCATGAAAATTGTTTCTGACACTTGAAACATCTTTGCTAAGTATGAATAAGTTATATACTTTTATAATACTCTTAAAATCAAAGACTTATTTAATATATATATGTCGCTGGAAAGGATAGCAAACTGTGAAGATTTATTTAAGAAGAAAACTAAGAGAATCAGATGTCATTATAACTATATATAAATGTATGAATGATGAATGCAATTTTTTTCTCAGTATGTGCTTATATATTCTAGCTATTCTATTTTAGCCTTACAGGGTCTGTTTCGGGACATAAGTCTCTTCTCCAGTTTATTACTCCTGTCTATTCTTTCTCTATATTCGTCGTCTATCCACTTGTTGGCAGATAACCTCTTTCCACATCATCAGTGGTGTTCCCTTTCCGCTGGTGTTTGTTTGGGCTGTTCACTCCAAAGCCCGTCTCACCTAACGACTGTAGTCCATTCAAGCAGAGTGTCCAGCCTCCTTTGTTTCTTCCAACTCGCCTTGAAATTTCGTTTCTCTTCTGATCTACTTTTTTGAGTTTTTTTTTATATATTATAGAATGAGAAAGGAATGAAATAACGTCAATACTAAGAAATTTAATATTTTTTTTACTTGATTTAGATCGTAAAAGTTTTGCGATATATTATATGTTGGTAATGTATATAGTATAGTACGGTCAACGCCTCGACTAGACCGAGATATTACATAAAGCGCTGTCATGCTTTTCGTTTACTTTAGAGCCGTAGTGGTCCAAGTTAGGAGACAAGCGAGATTACTTATATGTAATTTATACAATGAAGAGACCAGACGTGGAAGAGGTTCACTCTTAAGTAATGCATCAGCTCATAATAGCAATGTATCAGTTAGGATCGCTGTATTGTGCTCGTCATAGGTAGATTTAAGATGTTACCATTGGTGCTATTGAAGAGGATTACCTTAGTAATTAATGTACCAGCGTGGTAGCTATGTCAAATAATGAATCGTACGATATATATATATATATATGGTACAGTGTGACATTGATATGGGTAGGAGTATATGCACTGGAGGTAGGTCTCTGTTGCCGGACACCGTTTAGGTTGGGTACAGCAGCGCCAATTTCTGGCGACAAACAGTAGTGTGCATACATTACTGTATTCCATTTTGAACGGCTGTAATCAGTAACATTACTGGGGTAACGAGACAACAGTCTATGTCTCAAGGCGGAAACCACAATGTTGTGTTGTGAATACCACCTTAACTAATGCCACATTGTTATGGACAAGCGTTTCACTTACCTTCAGATGAACGTCCTGATCGTTTTATCGCACCATTGAATAAAAAAATGGCTACTTTTTTTGATGAAAAGCATAAAAAATAATGTGGTGATATACAGCTTCGCAATATTGTAGATAGTAGTATATGTCTCTTATTATTAGGTAAACATTCTGTTTGTTTACCCGCTTAAATGACAAATCCTTACGAAAAAAATAAAAAAAATAAAAGTATACTATATGCTATTAATTTTTTTTACAAGTAAAGTACGCAAACGATTCATCAATGTACGTAATGTAAAGTAATAGTTGCTCATGGGTAGTCGTTTTTGTTTATATCGGATCAGTGACAAATACATCTCTTTTTTCTACCTAGTCGACTAAAATACATATCACTGTTTCTTATAAAATTAAACCTATTTTAACTAGTTGCATTAACGACATTACTCAACGCGAACTACTTGCTAATACCGCACACACACACACACACACGCTCACGGATCTCTGAAACTTGTAATTGCCCGCGTCAACAGAAACCTTACCTTCTCTTTTAAAATGCTGATTCATAAGGTCTTTATACTTGAACAGTTTTAAACGAGTCGATGGGGATATCGATAGCAAAAATACTGTAACAGTGTTAAGTTCATCACCATCATCATCAGCCACTACCGTCTACTGTATCATTTTTGTATAGCTCTGACTTTTGAAGTAACATCTTATACAGCTTATATACCAAATCAGATTTTTTTCAGGTTTATAAGTATTCATTTAAATAAATAAAATTTTCTATGTATTTTTTTATTTTATAAGGCTTTTATGCTATTGTTTTATAAGGCAAGGGTATTTTAGTATTGATAACGAGTGTATATTTCAGACCGCTTTACAAAAAACGCTTTCATCCCTTCATAAGGAATATGTATTAGTAATTTTGTTACTTGTTTGAAAACCTTTAAAGTTTTTGAATAATTCACAAATGTACAAAAATAAATTAAAATCAGTAATATCTAGATTCTAGATATTTATTTAATACGTTGAGTTACCTAATATCAGCGTAATCTATAGACAGAAGGTTTAGACGACTTTAACCTTGAATCTAATGAACTGTAATGATTTGGTACTATGGAAGTTTTTTTGTTAATTTTCATAACCTAATTAATTTTGTTTTTTCGTTCGTTTTCGTCACGCTTCTATTATAATAATAAATGACTTACGTAGCCCTCTCATGAAGATTCTATGTCATTATTTTTGTCATAGGCCATTAAAACTCTTGATTATATATATATGATAGATTTGAACAAAGATTTCTTTGAGAGCGATCGATCGCTTAGTGTACTGTGAAAGGTAAATTGTACAGGCGAGCGTTAACCAGTATACTGTTAGATAGGATTGACCTTACACATGTGAAAAACAAGTTAGTATTAAATCATAACCTAAATCATCTGAGTTTTGAAGAAAATCCGGAAAAAAATTGTAGGAACAATTACAGACCTAGATCGTTCACTAACATATCATTTAAACCTTCTTGAGATATAAACCGTAATGCATTTACCTTACTTAAATTAAGTGAATTTTTGGCGTTTAAATATATAATATTATATAGAGATTTATATTTATATAATTTGTATATATATATACATTTATATACAATAGAGAAATAATAATAATTTGACTGTCAGGAAATCCTTTCAGGCATTAAGTATACCCTCTTTACCTATTATAGCTTAGAGTGTTGTCAAAATAAATAAATAAATCAATAATAATATAGTAACTTAATAATTAACAATTTTACTTGGACATTGTTAAATTATTAGTATTGTCTTTTTTATGTATTACCTTTCGTTAATGTAAACGCGTTTAAGCAACGATATGAAGGTTTTTCAATGTACTTAAAATACATTTGATTTAAGCGTTTCCTAATAAAACAACGTTGTAAAGATTTCCTCAATAAATTATATGCTGTTAAAGGTAAAATCCAGATATAAATATATAATATATGTATTTTGCAATGCGCAAACAGAAGTATTTTGTTTTAAATATAACCTTACTTAAAGAACGCTCCGAAAGCTCTATATGGTTACATATACTTTACAATTTAAAGCCAGTAATCTTATAAATAAACCAATTAAATATACAAATTACTTTGTTTATGTATTGATATTTCTGTTTATTATTAAAATTCTCATGATGTTTATATTGTTTTCGTCTTTTCATACGCAATACAAAGCAAACTACAACTTCATACTTAAACCCAGTATTTTTGCTAAATAATGTTAAGAATGATAGTATTTACTAAGGTCTCTACTTCATACTAGGTTCTATAATAATTAAAAATATAATTCAATTCATATTACATACACCCCTATATGGATAAGTACTAGCATAGATACATTTGTAGTAATTGGTCCAACTGACAGTAATACAGGATATTGTTTTTTTTGCTGTTGAACGTATATAGAACATGCTTATAGAATGTATTAAACTTAGGAAAATATAAATTCACTCCTGAAATTATATATTTCTTTTATTTTATCTGTGTACGACAATTCTAGTACCGCAGAGACTATTTCAGCTGTCAAACAATAGTGCAAATGTTACTGTTCCAATATGAAGGGAGCTAGCACTATAGCTGGCGAAATTACTGGAGTAATGAGACTTATTACTATCTATCTTATATCTTAAAACAACAAGCACAATGTGATATACACTGTCATTATTTAAACTAGCGTGACGTGGTAGGGTTCACACGTTCGATGAGTAGATAGAAGTTACTCTATATTATTGTTGAATGGTAAATCTATAGTCTCTTTAATAATTAGTATTATTTATTTAATTATGAAATTTTTATTATAAAAATGAAGAACATTTTATACTTTAACTAACAAATAAAGGTTCTCGTATAGCTACTAATCGTTAAGAGACGGAGAGCGAACTTTGGGTAGTGTATGTACTATAGCACAGGCAACCTAAACAGGGCTGTAAGCTTTTTTAGTATGTAAATAGAAATATTGAAGAGTCAACGGAATGTTTAGCAAAATAACATCAACTCCTATAATGTATAGCAAGCACATAACCTACATGTCTGATATCTTCTTATAGGTTTCTACCAAAGAGAAGGAATCGTAAACTATAGCTGTATACAGTACACAGTGTTTTGTTACTTGGGGTAGAATCAAAATGTTCACAAAGATAAATTTTTAATTTATATAGGGGTAGTACTTTTTAATTTGTTATCAAATATCATACAAGTCTATTTTGATATGTCTTTAGACTAAGCTATTTAGAGAGATATAATCACTATCACAAATTATAGTATAGTACTACTGAAACATCATCATATTTCTGTTCCTATTTATTTAAACTTTTTTATAATTCGATCTAAATTAAGACAAACTTCGTGTTTTAACATAAAGACATAGGATATGGTTTAGATTATGGTTATATGTAATCCGGTATAATAGGAAGTCACCGGTAGAAAGTTTCAAATAACATAATCCGATTGTTTTCTGCAAATGTGCAGTACTCGTCACAAAACAATACACGTTCATTATATGACGAGTCAACTCTTTTATGTGACTGATACTCTCGATGTAATTTCTATTGTTTTATATAACAATTGCTTAGCTTATAATCATGATATTTTACTATATAATAATTTTTAATATTTGTTTTATTATTAACATTACAAGGAAAACATAGAAACAGCACTCATCAAAAAATTCTTATTGTTTCTTGCAAAATATTCTTATTGATGTAAGTAAGGGGATATTACCCCCTTATTACAAATATTGAATGCAAGCATTAATAGTTATCGGTTTGATACGCGTTGTACCAAAAGTAGTTAACGAGACAACAGAATATACCTTCATCTATTTAATTAAAAAAAGCTTAACATTGTGTTTTGAAAACAACCTGTAAGATATGGGCCAAAACTTTACACAGAACTAAGAATTGGAGTCATTTTAAGTAATAAAAAATAAAAATTCAACTTTATATAATATTTGACCAAATATCTACTTTAGCAAAATTATTTAATACGGTTTGGAATACATAGGTATGACAATGATTTATTTCCTTCACGACAAGCTTTTCGATATAGTATTTAATTTATTATGTTATCATTCCAGATGGAAAGTATGCGACATAGCAGGCGTCTTTCGTCAAGCTATGATTCAAGAGGGCCATCAAGTACAGAGAAAACTGAAGACGCAAAACCTACTTTCCGCTCAAGAAGTCCGAGACGACGAGAAGAACCGACATCATCAACGCCACGAGACGTCGTCCGATCGAGAACGCGAAGCAAGAAAACAGATGCATCTACTACTAACATTGTCACGGAACAGCCTTCTCAAACAAAATATGGCCGAAACGAGGGATTCGATTCTAGAAGAACTAGTCGAATACGTAGTAGACCAATTGAAAATGAATCAAACGCATCTACTTCATCCCCAAGCCGAGAAAATTCCGTAAGAAACAAAGTGCGACAGAGTAACAGAAGGGCACAATATACTACAGAAGCCTCTTTGTTAACGACAACCTCAATTATTGAGGACGTTAGAGTAAGAGATATAAATAGCCGTAGAATTCAAACTACTTCTACAGAATTGCCATTGAAACTGTCTTCACCAGGTTTAGATGACCTAAAAACTGAAGTTACTTCTTCAAATTTCGATGACTTTACAAGGATTGTTCCAAAGGAAGAAGATTTCGCTGCAGTTCAGTTTAAAAGAAGAAGTTCTACTGCACGTACTGTTGAAAGCGAAACTGTGGCTCCAAGTGCACCAAGATCACGTGGGCGCATCAACACGAGAACAAATATTAAGTTAGAAGACATGGCCAGTTCGGGGGCAACGAATACATTGACAATTCTTGAAAAAAAACCTACTAATGTGGAGGTATTCGATGATACAAGAAAATCACGGAAATTAAGACACCGAACACGTTTATCAGAATCGGAAGCAAATTTAACTGGAGAAGGTGTAACAAACTCAAACGAAATCATTAAATCTATTAAAAAGAAGCAAAAACTTACTAGTCCAGCTGAAAATCGTGCATCTTCTTTGGTCTCAACTGAAAATAGTGTTGAGAAAAGTACAACTCGAAGTGTTTCAAAAAGCTCCCCTGTTAAATCTATGAGAGTTGTGCGGCGACCATTATCAAGAAAAGAAAACGCGACGTCTTTATCAAAAGTAAAAACTTCAGATGAAATTGGAGATGACGATAACTACCCAGAAACATTTAAAGCCCTTATTCAAGCTAAAAACGCTTCGGTGAGTAGTTATTATTAAGGAAATGTAATTTTTGTTTTTGAATATTCAATGGAAATATAATGGACTTAAACATTAAATTTGTTTATTATCCTCATACCCCATAAACACGACTCAGACAAGGCTTTTGTAAGTTATTATCATTACTTTTGTTTATTTTATTTAGAATTTTATTGTTTTAGAAACCTGCTTTAAATTTTCAGACACAAGTGAGCTCTCCGCCCAGCGAGAGTTTGTCAGTGAAAGCTACACATAAAGTTATCAATACTTACACACAAACTACACCGCCACCCAACACGAGTCCTGAATCTAACGATAGTTCACGGGTAATTTACAAATAGGTTTAAAAAATGTTTCTTGTTACATACTTATCGTAAAATAACCACAATTACTTTTGTAACAGTATTTACTTTTGTACGTAATATCAACTCAATTTTTATTTACAAAATTCTTCTAGTGCTGATATATCTACGAAAATTATTTAAAGAGGGCGCCGTTGTACTATTTAAAAAAATGTTTTCTTAAAAAAATAAAATATTTCAGCTTCGCAGTAAATTAAATATAACTGAAAAGGATTCCAAGAAAGAAGACGTAAAATTGACATCTAATTTGGAACCCTCTAAGTCAAATTCTCAGGAATATCGGCTTCGCGGCAAGTATTCCCCAAGATCGCGTAAATTTAATACTATCAATTCAGCTAACGCGCAGAAAACAACAACTAATATACCAGTGACAGTTAAATCCTCATATAAATTTACTAGAAAGTTGAAAACAACAACGACAGAACCATCGTTATCTAATATTTCATCTAAGACTAAAAGATTTGAATTGGGACAAGCATCACAAAAGACCGCTGTGAGATCACTGTACTACTCGAGAAATAAAGTTGCAAAAAACAATTTGAATTCTTCGGAAGAATCTTCTATTAATGGAAGCATTAAAATTGATGAAGGCGCCAGCAATGTGAGCAATAGAGTAAAATTGCCAAGAACATCCTATTATTCACGCTTTAGAAAGAATTTGAAAAATGATAATACATCTACAACAGGTACACTAAAAACAGTGGCTAGCCAAACGCCGATTGCTGATAAAAAAATGGAAAACACTGCCGATGTACCGTTGATATATACCTTGTTAGGTAAAAAAAATAAAAACATAATCAGTAACAACGCTAATATTAATGATAAGGACAACGACAAGGATGAGTTTTTGATAGCTGTAAGTAGCAAGGAATCACAAGAAAACAATGTCGTAAATGAGATAGTTGCTAATGTTGAAGAGAGTGAAAATAAGCAAGTGGAAAATGTATTTTCGACCACACAAAAATATCATGCGAATTATAAAGATCAGGCTTCGATAAATGAATCACCAAAATTGGACTTCGTAGTGACCACTGCAACACCGTCCATAAGAAATATTCAAACTAGAAAGTACACACGTAAATTAGTTAAGTCCAAAGTTGAAACTACATCAGTATATCCTGTATTAAAATCTAAAGAAAGAAATTTACGGAAATATAGCGACACCTTCTCGAAGACCACAGAAGCGTCCACTAACGGAGTAAGTACTTTTTTTTATATTTTAAACGAAACATTTGTGTTCTGACTGTCTTTGTCATCAAACAACATTTACAGATAACATCTGATCCTGAAAAACCTAAAAGCAGGTTTAGTTCTAAGTACAGAGCATCACACCTTGATAAACCGTATTACAAACCCACTGTACCAACAGTAACACCAACGACTGTAAGTAACAACAAGACATAAAAACATATTTAATTCGTAGTTTTAAATCACGTGCGGTCATAAATCAAAATTCTTTAAATCCTTAGCAGATCTATTTACAGACTAGGAAACATTTCCAAAAGACAAAGCCCCTTTATGAAATTGGCAGTGAATTTTGAAAAAGAAAACAACTGTATGTATTGGCTTCATTAACACCACATTCATTTTTGTCCGACTTTCCATGTAATGAGTACATCACATATCATTCGCGATTTTTTTTTCAATTTATAGATCGGTATATAGTTGACCGAAAGTAATTAGTATGACATATTTAAGTACCATACTTTAAATAAGTATTATAAGCACCGTACATGTAAGCCACCAATATAGGTATACCTTTACTTATTATTGTCAATTTAACCTTTGCAGTAATTATTAATTGAATTACAAGATGATCATCGTTGACTTGATTGTAAATGATACGTTTAGTTATAACAATAGTGGCGTTTGTTAGGATGTTTACACTGCACCACATCATGCAAGTTGCTTTAGATACATTGTAAAATGTCTCAAGACCAGCTGTAAACTATAGTTCTAAGGTTTTTTATCAATTGTGTTCAGTACAATTTTATACCATATATTTGACATATAAAATGATGTGAGGATCCTTCATCATCATCAGCCGATAGACGTCCACTGCTGGACATAGGCCTCAACAAACATCGATCTCGCGCTCCTCGCATCCAGCGGCTTACCGCGACTCTCACCAGATCGTCGGTTTACCTTGTTGGGGGCCTCCTCACACTACGTCTACCGGTATGCGGCCACCACCCGATAAGCTTAATATGATAAAATCAGTCTTTTAAAGATAGATAATTAGATGTGGTCATTAATAAAGCGAAGTTTCTCATTACTAAAGGCATGGCTGAAATTCTTCGTGACCGAACATCACCTGACAAAATCTATAAAGGATCCAATGTGGTTCGAAGGCAATTTTAGTGATGTTACGACAGAATCAATTGCAAGGCAGCACATTACTACGACATCATTCATTCACGACTCATCATCGGAACTGGTTAATGGAATCATTTAGATTACATCAAAAAAATACTAATTAACATCAAAAAAATACTAATTTTCAACACATGCTATGTACAATTTTCTTTTGTATATCTCATAACCTCTTTCTAGTTTTAAAGAGATGATATCCAAATTATTTAGGAATGTTTAGTTATTATTGAATATTATAACAATATCAATATTAAATTGGCGTAATGTGTATTACATCTCTTTGGAACAATAAAATTGACATATTTCTTTGTCTTAAGCTTCATAAATTTCTTTCTACTTTTAGCGAAAGTCGCGAAATGAAAAAATAAAATAGAATGCATGTCTATATCTGTAAAATAGCATTTACTAACTATTAAATTATATTAAAATTTATTAAATTTGGATGTGTTTTAATATTTTATTATCTATGTAATCACGCAACATCATTTATTACATTATTCTTCTTAAAAGTTTGTGTAATTTTCGCTCCAAAAGTAATAAAGAGGCTTTGGTCTGTGCACGAGTTTTCACTTAAATACCTTGGGTGTATTTCTGACACTTCTTATTCACCTGTTATATTACACTTTTATAATTTCTTTTTTTATGGGTGAGATTACTTCTTATTTCAGGTAGAGGGTGAAGAAATTCAATTAGGTCCTGACATGAACGCTATTTCTTTCACTCAGACACGAAGTACACTGTCTTCTGCAGATTTAAAACTTTCTGAAAGTTTAGTTAAACCATCACACATTATGAACGTAGAGGCCTCAAATCATTCACCGTCTGTTACTGTGTCGATATTTGACGCTTTAGCTGAAATTCTTACGTCTACACCTAGAATACAGATTTCTTCAACAACAGAAGTACCTCAACAAATTTATACTGATAGTGTTACAGAACAAACACTTGATACCGTGAGTAGCAACAATAATGTAAATAGTGTCAGCGATTTGACAAGTCAGGGCACGTCTATGTCAACTGATAGCATAACTACAAATATTCCTGTACAAATCACTGATCAGTCTACACCAAATGTGCTTAACCGCTTGTCGGTAGGGGAAAACGTTTCACCGTCACTAAAAATTACAGAAGAGATGGCGATTTTGTCTACGAACACCCCTTCAACAACCTTTACTCCCACTCCAACCACTCCTATTTCCGCAAGAAGACCATTTGCCATTAAAGTTTTATATTCAGATACTGAACGGCCGACAGACATATTAACGACACCGTCTGAACCTACGACGAAATGGAGTACGACAGAAAACCCGAAAATGGTATATAACACTGTATCCGATCTTTTATTGTCGAATAACAAATTAGTATCATCGGAACTAACTAGCATGTTAACCAATAACATAAACAGTATAATGCGAAATTTAGATGAAGACAGTAGAGCTAAAATATCTGTAGATATGGTAAATCTGTTAAAGACGCTAATCCCTCAAGCTACGATCAAAATTCCCATTTCTGACGATAATATTGTGAATACCACGCCGTACAGTTTGGAGGATATTAAAGATACTGAAAATATCGATGTAGGTGATATAAGCATTGATAATAAAGCGAGTTCTAGTCCAAAAAATATTAATTTCCTCCAAAATGTAGTTGATAATAATGTAAATACAAAACAAGAGACGACTGATATTTCCCTCGGTGAAATTGTTACGGAACAGGTTGTAAATAGCACTAGTGATTCTCCGTCAATTTATAGCACCACAAATTCTGTATTAAAGAGTGAGGCAACAGTAGCTGATATCCTAACTACAACTGATTTTAATAGTATAACTACATCGCGTTCTTTTGAATTGACAACTACACCTCCAGAAACAACTCCGTTAATTACGTCACGTAAAAACATTGGAGAACTTGATACAGCTACTTTGTCTAACTTAGGATTGGGCACTACTAGTATAGACAGTACACAAGTTGAAACTTTTAGTATTCCTATAACTGAACCAACTAACATACCCTTACCTATCCCTATCTTCACAAAGGCAAATGTTGAAGATTTTACTCCAAACGGAAGTGGTAATTTCTCATCTTTTATAACTAAATCCGATAATATAGTGCAAGATATTGATAACATTGACATTGATGATCCAAGTCAAATATCACGCCTTCAATTGTGGGTTCTTTCGAAAAAAGCACGCATTTTAAAAATGATTGAACAACTTATTAGGGAACATAATGATGAAATAGCAAACGCTCCTTTGACTGACTTATTAGACAAATCAAGTGAAGTTACTCTTTCTAATCGTTTGACGGAAATAAATAGTACAATGAACTTTACTTCTGACGACAAAAATATCGACATTATTTTTGCCACTACCAACTCCGATTTTGATACTGTATCTACTAACGCTGGTTCAACGTCTGAACTTCCTGAATCATCTACTGTAGACATTCTTAACAATCGTTTTGGGACTGACATTACTACCCCGTTTACGACCATGCGAAATGACCTATCTACTCTTCCAATAACTACTGAAGTAGCTTCTACTACTGGTGCAGAAGAAATTGAAATCACTTCTCCGGTCACAAATAATATTGCTAAAGCTTTATTAAGTGCAAACGCTGAAGTTATAGATGAAAATATGGTGGAAAAGTCAACAGAAAATCAAGAAATTTTAGAACGTAAAGTTTTTACCACGGAAAATGCACAAATTTTAAATGATTTCAACACTGACACTACTCTGATGAATGATTTAGAAACCACCACAGAAACAAGCTTTACAACTGAGAGCATAATAGAAACAACAACGCAAGCAGGTACCGAAACTACGACTGTTACGCTTGTAAACGAAACTAAATCACAAGATGTAATAACCATTACAACTCGACTCAACATTGTCACTCAGCCAGCCATTCCGAAAAAAGATTATGTAATATTTGGAATACTGCCTAACAATACAGTGGTACGTAAAGATCCTAACGATAATGTACTGGAAACAATAACAGAGGCAAGTCCGTACATTATTTATGGTGTGCTACCTAATAACACAGTAATACGTAAATTTCCGAATGGAACTAGAGTACCACGAGTAATGCAAAAAATTGACATACTACCAATCAGTCCATGGAGTTTGAGAAATCCATACAGCCCCATCCATAATAATCCGGCCATTGTCAGACCGCAGTCTAACCCCATCCGAGTATCCACTAATATCGTGACATCCATAAATAACGGAAAGGAAAACAGATTAACCACCGACACTGTAAATAACCAACAAATGATGGTATTGTCTTTAAATTGTTTAGCTTTGAAGCTATGCTTGGTGCTTTGTTATTATTTAAGGGCCGAAGGTGGCGAAATTAAGCTTTTTATGTGACGGGAAATATGGTAAGGTCTGCATGAAATCTGCACCAAAAACGCTTTTGTCCATTAACAATGCAAGGTATAACATATATTTCATAATTGCAGATATCTTCATCGGCACCTAATTTAAAAGATAGCAGTTCCTTTGGTATAACTACTGCCACAATTAAGCCGACTGCTGAAAAAAGCACTGCCTCGCATGTTTTGAGTTTACGCACTACTACAATGCTACCTTCTATTCATGAGATTCTGCTTAATAGTTTATCTTCGGCCACTAAAGAGGAAATGGTTATATCATCAATGACAAGCTCCACTCGTGAACCAAGAATATTAACACTGGATATCGATCCGGAGGTATAATAAAGTTGACAGTTCTCACGTAATATTTCATGTTCTTGATACCTTTTCATTCGTTTCTAAGGCTTTGTTTTAAAACGGTAGAATATTTTTTATTATTTTATTAATATAGAATAAATTACATTAAGAAATATGCTTCATTAATATTATTTCATGCATGTTCAATCTCAATTTACATATAATATAATTTGTATTAGATTAGGCAGAGGTAAGTAGTGGTGATGGTATTAATATCTTTTATCTACATGATATTAATATCTTTCCTAGATAATTAAATAAATCTATTGCTATAAAGATTATTTTAAAACTGCTTTAGTGTTATCATGTAATAATATTTTGACACAATTACAGACTAAACAAATACGAACGGAAAAACCTGATGATGGCAAAGGCAACGCTGTTTTCAAGTTTATACCAATTGACCAAATTATGGTTCCACCGGAAGATACGAACGTTTTAAAATTAGCTTCAACGAAAACACCATTCAAAACTAACACTGTAAAAGAAATACAAATTGTAACGCCGATACCAGTAACAGAAATTAACTCACCAATACCACCAATTCAAACACGCTTGGAAGTTGTCGATGAACCAACAACTCTTAAATCTATTGTTGGGACTCTTAATGAAAAAGTGGGTGATGTTAATACTGAACCATTTTCATTGTCAACATTAACTACCAGTTCTATAACGACTAGTGAGCCTACTACGGAAAGTATGACTTCCACGATGAGAATGACGGAAGAATCTAAAAACATGTTAACAACAGTCAACGATGCAATAACCACTACAGCATCTACGACTAATTTTAATAAAGTAACATTTACAACATTGGTGCCTATAAGTACACCACTTATTACAACAACTGACTTCTTACAAATGCCTGAAACAATTTCCAGTACAACGAATTCTGCATTGGAACAATTATCAACATCCATAGTTACGAGTACCCCGAACGATATCAATGTTAATTTAGGCACTTCATCAACTTCGGACAATCTATTGCGTACTGTAGATAAAGAAAATCAATTGAACAAAAATCAAAAAAATATTGTTCTACTGCAAAATTTACTGGCGATATTGTCAACAACTGTAAAACCTACGACGTTCACAGAGAGTGATCAAATGAAGTTATTACAGGCATTGTTATTGGCTGCTGGGCAAAATCAACTCGAAAGTAATAAAGCAAGTACCACAATACAACCAACAACTTTGCGTTCTATTCAAGACGAACTTCGACAGTTTGAAGAAGATACTAAATTATTGAAAGCTCTTTTACAAGTTACCGGACAAAATCCTTCTGAACTTAAAATTCCGTCAATTGTTGATACCAAGTCGAAAATTCCTGTATCACTTTCAACAAATCTTTTAACTACTTCTATGCCTACAACTACTATGCCTACAACTACCACGTCTACAACTACTATGCCTACAACTACTATGTCTACAACTACTATGCCTACAACTACTATGCCAACAACTGTTATGCCTACAACTGCCATGCCTACAACTACTATGGCCCAAACAACTCTATTGCAAACGATAGTGATAACCACACCGTCAACAACTTCGGTGCCCGATAGAGCTGCTAAAATCAAAGAAGAAACTCAACTGTTACAAGCGCTGTTACAAGCTACTGATCAGAATTCCGATAGTCGCAACATGCCCATAATATCGGGGATTACTTCGAATGTCAGAATTGCATCAAATCCTTTAACAACTTCAGTTGAATCTAATCCTACAACACCAATAAGTGTTCGGCCTGTTTACACAACACTACAGCCAACGGAAACAACTTCAACACAAACCAATATACCGCAAACTATTGCTGCCTTAACAACTTTGCAGGGGCAAAGAAGTGCTGTAATGGAAGATGTTGGAATCTCTACCACATACAAACCCATAGATAACAGAACACCAAAAAGAATCATACCTTCGGAAATGTTATCAAGTTTAACTGCTCGTCGCGTCCCCGATTTGGCGCAAGTTTCTACTGAAGTACCAAGTACATCGACATTCTCTGTTGAAGAAGATTTAGTATTTCTTAATAACTTGGTAAGGAAATTAAACATAGATGATATTGTGTAACACACTTAATTTAATTATTACATACTTTATTTAAAATAAGATCATGTGATTTTATTGTCTATAATTTATTCTTTTTAGAAAACCGTTTTAAATACAAATAACAATAATGATGACCCTGAGGCTGTACTTGCAAATCGTGTTATTGCTCTTGCTGTAGAAAGAAGTTTGAATGAAATACAAACCGGAAAGCAACCAGATGGACAACAAATAAATGCTGGAGTAAATTCTATAAAACCAGTACCAACAACTACTAGAAGGCCCACAACAACGACTAGAATGACTACGACTACTGTAAAACCTCTCTCTGTTCGTACCCAAGTCACGCCATCTATAGAAGAAGATATTAAGCAATTCGAGGAAGATACTAAACTCTTACAAGCACTATTAAAAGCTACAGGGCAAGATCCATCAAAGTTTAATATACCAACATTACCAAACGTAAATGTAAGTTCAAAAACTACTCCAGTTATAAATGAAGATTTGAATATACTTTCAACTCTTCTTGCACAACCGTCACCTTTAAATGAACCCTTTGATTCTCTGACACAGAACTCAGTTAAAAATAATCAAGTAAAAGGTGTAACAGCATCCAACCCACCTACAACTAAGCCCTTCAGTGGAAAAATTGCTGTTAAAGATAATTTGAAAAATGTTCAAGACGATGCACAGCTCCTGCAAACTTTGATAAAATTGAAAGATGCACAAGAGACAACAACACAGAGGAACAAAATTGCTATTACAGGTATCTTATGATATTTATTCGTTCACAAAGACTTTAAGAAACAAGGTTTCGGAGATAGAATTGGTTTATAAAAGTAATTTTTAGTTTTATCTTATTTATGTTATACACGGTAGTCATCATATTTTTTCTAAATTAAAATGATGAACATTTCCATAATTAAGTTACTATTACTAGTATATTTATAATTGAAATGAACACCATTACTAGTAAATAAATTACATAAAATATTATAATCTATTTCAAAATGATTATTATTCACTAGTTAAAAACTCTAGATGACAACATATACTTTTAGGTCAATCTTCGGACGAAGCACTTCAGAAGCTAATTCAACAAGCGAAGCCTACTGCAATGGTATCGGAGGCCACAAAGCCCTCTATTTCTCTAAGTACTGAATATGGAAATAGTAATGATGCCCTACTCGCAGCATTACTTAAAGAACAAGGTTTCGGTCCAACCACGGCAAGTTCTTTGGATGAGCAAATTAGACTGGCTGTTAGTTCTTACTTTTCTTATCCTTTATTGTTTACACTAAAAGTTTTAATTCTCGTTAATATTCATTGGAGTTTGGCATCAGAAGGTAAAATGTGGCCACAGTCATAAATAACACCCCCATTCATTCAATTAAAATTTTCATTATCAATCATATTTTTCAAACATTCGTTTTTTCGTATCGTTCATATTTTCATATATTTCATTTTTTTATTTCATGCATTCATATAAAAATATTTTTGAAGCTATTAGGAAAATTTTAGACCTAACTATAACCTCGTAGGCTTTACTGAACCAAGTGGTAGTGACGCCGAAGGCTAGGCGGACGACAACCCTTCCTCCGCCGCCCCCGGCGCCACGTAGGCCAATATTGGATGGCCTGGCTTGGCTTTGGCAGCAGTGGAGAGACACAGCGCCAGGTACAGGCGGCAACGGCGACGGCACCAGGACTAGTAATAGGAGGCCAGCTCCTACTGCGCGACCCACAGTGCCGCCATCAGTGGCTGCTCCGTCAAGAGTCAACTGGTTTGGCTCTGGACCATTTGTCGGCAACGCTGATGACAGACCGTCCTCGAATCGAGTGGGTTTCTCATCACTTTTACTTAAGTTATGTGAATGGGGATGAGGTGATGGATGAAATTTAGATCAAAAAGCATTGTTGCATAATATTGTCCATCTTTTATTAATATTGAAATTATTATTTATGTTTATATCGATAAGGTTTTGTCTATAGTATTTTGTTTTAACAACGATCCGTAAAAATTTTAATAGTTATTTATTATTGTACATAAAATTCTTCGCAACGTGCTGCTTTAATTTTAACAGATTTTTTTTTATAAAGGCTTAATTCAAAAGTGAAAGAAGAAAGAAGATTATTTTTGTTTAATAAGTTATATGTAAATTTATTCAAGAAATTTCACTTTTGTAAATTTTATGCTTTTGTATAAACATTAGAGAAAAAATTAACTAGATAACGCAAACCTTCATGGTGTGTGTAGTTAATATATTTTGTATTTGTTATTCATTAATTTTATAATGTGGGGTATTTGTAAATAAAACATGTGTATATAGAACATGCACAATCTGCGAAATTATACCTGATTAACATTGTAAATAAAATGTATGTAAATATGAAGATTTCCTTATCCATTACTGACACGTCAAAATTCAATCCGAGCCCCCCTACCCTTTATAAAAAGTGAATTTTAAAAGGATTGTTAAGATATACTATATTCTGCACGAATTATTGCCTTAATAGAATATTTATATAAATTAAAAAAAAAGTGATCACATACTATTATAATTGAGATATTACGAATCTCAATTAAAGTATGAACTTTAAATTATAATTTAAGTAATTCTGATATTTCAACTAAGCTGTATGATAATATTTTGATTAATTAATAAAAACGTGCACAGAATATTTATTTTAAGTTATTATATCATTAACTTATTAATAAACTTGATAAATATATAAATGAAAAAGGTGCAAATGTTATAGTAACTTGAAACAATATATCTTTAACAAATAACTTGACACCATTAAAACATAAGTTCTAGTAAGGTTTTTGTTATTTCCTTATAAAAGTAATAGATCCTTATTAGTCCTGTAGCACCTGTTCCTTTAGTTTGAATATGGTAAAGAGGTGTCCTTTTTATATTTATATAAGTAGAATTAAGTGTTCAGTTGAAAGTGAGTGAAACTGGTGACATTTGTATTGGTGAGTAAATTGTTGCTATGTAGATATTATATATAACTTACCTATTAACAATTGTAGTATATAAAAACCTTTTTACAGTTAAATGAAACCTTTATAATATTTGTGGATATGAACTGTATGAAATTTAAAACATTCTATTATTGCTTTAGAATATTTTTTTCTTCTACATTTGTTATAGAAAGTTGTTAGATTATAGAAAAAAAACATTGATGAAGTTATTTTAACATGTAAATACATATTTCAAATATATTATATTTAAAGTCAGAGACATGTAATTATTAAAAGAGAAAAGGTGGCATGAAATAAATGATTTAAACCATAAGGTTATACTAAGGTCTACAAATTAGAAGCATCAATTAGAAACAAGTTAACCATTAACCTCATTCCTTTCTAACAATATTCATTACATATACAAACTTTGTGGTGGTTTGTGTATTTAAGCACTGTATCACGCTTACGCTTATGTTAACCTTAAAACGCTAGTGTTTAACTTGGAATAGAAATGACTAAACTTGCTTCACATATGACACAGAAAATACTTTGTATTATAAAAAAACTGTGTGCATCAAAGCCATGCGTACAATTCAAGCTTTAATTTGGAAATTTATTTATAATAACTTTTCGATATAACTAATGAAGTCACACCGCTTAACTGAACTCACTAGATACCATTGGAGCCCCCGCGGGTGGTGGCGGCCGAGCAGGCGCCGGGGAGAGGTCAGCTCGTGTCGGCCGCGATCAACGTCACGAGAGCTTTCTCTCAGTTCCTTGGAGCTGCGATACAGGTACATTGTGTAACGCTGCACGGCGAATGCCTGCGGCGTCGCCAGTGAAAGGATAAGCTCAGCTGATCTCATTACTGACCATTATTATAACATATATACGTAAACATTCCCAAATTCATATATCATTAAATGATCAACTCCTAATTAAATTTACTAAAAGTGTAATAATCATACATATAAGTTTACTAAACAATGGATGTTGTGTAGTAACAAAAAGATAATTCAAAATTTTTACTGTAGGAAATATAATAAAAAAAACTATTGATATAGTTCTTTAACAGTATATTTCAACTATAGAAAAACAGTGGTTCAGTGTAAAGTTCAAAACCTGCTTTAGGAGACTTATGTTTAATAAGCTGAAACGATGATGAAATGGAAACTTAATTCAGTTTGTTTTCGCAAAGTATTACTGGTACTAGACTGTCACTGGTCGTAGGTCTTTCTCACCGGATATAGTCTTGATAGGTACCACTACAGCTTACTCTGAAATATCGAGCTATTAAGAATAGGAGTAAAGTAAGCCCTACCTGCCGTAAAAGCGCCTAAAATGGCTTTCGGCTTTGAACTTTGAACGCCCTCATTGTCCACTAAGCGAGCCCGGGATGAACGACAAGTATGTAGTGGTCTAGTTGTTGTCGTACCAAAAGTGCGGATGTCGAGGAGAGCTACAGCCTTCTCTAGGAAGTGGACACATTTCGTAGGAGATCCTGGGGCATTTTACAATGCAATGACCACCTAGAGGGTTTTAGTGGGTAAAGATATCACATAATCTAGTCTTCTCCCTCACAAGCAGGGTATCTTTTTTAGAATATTTCAAACAGTAGTATGCAAACATTACCGTGCTCCAGGTTGAAAGGCGCTGTAGCTATTGAAATTACTGGGGTAAAGAAACTCAACATTTATGTACCAAGGTAACGAGCGCAATGTGTTTCTGTGTCATTTTAACAAGCGCCACGTTTTTATGAGCAGGCGTATCACTTACCATCAGATGAACGTCCTGTTCGTCTTGTTGCTTCCTAGAATAAAAAAAGGTTGATGATATGGAACCTCTAATCCAGTTGGCTTTTGCAAAGGATCAACGGGATTTGAAGGACTACTAGGAATTTTAAGTCGTCTGGATTACAATAAATTGAGAAATATACCACAGGCATTCCCTGTCCGTTCCGGAGGGTTGTTCGGAATTATTACTGCACACGATACAACGCCAAGTTCCATCCCCAAAATCTGGATTACTTGCTATTCTCCAGTGTGAAACTTTTCACCACGCACTACCAATTGGAGGAATCAGTTGTCGCCAGTGGTATTTCCAAAGCAATACCACATGGGTGGCTTTCAAGAAAAGAGCGTAATCTTACCCTTAAGTTCTCAACTGTTATTTTTACTTTCAGGGCGCCGCTCAGACGGTACAGAACGTCATAAGAGCGGGCCAGAAGGCCGCCACGGACGTCTACACCAACGGCTCCGGATGAAGTGGACATTTCACCATGGACTCGAAACTTTTCCGAAAGTGTCATAGTATACACTATGTGTTGCGTGTGCTCATATGTAAATAGCCAGTTGAACCATTGGGCCCGATATATAATATACGTGTATATATAAAATAAAAAAATATTAAATAAGAAATGGATCAATTTAGGTCAAAACTTTGTTCATAGATCAGCTATGTTATGATTATTAGTTTTCATATGTTCAAATTATTCGATTTGTAATCAATTTTAAATAAACAATACATGTAAATAACAACAAAAGGAAAACGATCACAGATTATCCAAAATTATAGGAACTGAACAAGAATGTGATGATAGATATATTTAAATTAAAGTATTTAATACGTTTTGTAAATAATTTTTTCATCTATTTGGTGTATGTTAAAAGGGTATATAGGTAGTAGCGTGTTATTTCGATAATTTTTTTTTATACTCTTATACCTACTTTTTCTTTCATAAAAAGGTTTCTAAGGTATTAGGTGTTTCTTCATGCGTCGAGCTTGAGCAGTTAACAGATAATTTTGTTTTTTCGTTTTCGACCGAAAGCTTCTCAGTCTTTTACTATAATTTCATTCGCTACGACTTTTACTCGACTTTTCCGAACGAACTTATAGGCGTCTGGTGTTGGTTATCAATGCTTGAAAACTTTACATCATTTTAATACATTATCTTATCCCATTTTGTAGTAATCAGTCCCATCTTTTGCCCTAAGCGTGTTTAGTTTTAAGTCCGTCATTAATCTTAAGTCTAAATCCATGTGCCATTTACGCACGTCCTTATTTTCATGGTCCTCCTGTCTTCCGCTTTTATTTATTTAGTTTTATGATATTTATAACAGTATATATATTTTTAAAAGATATTCCTAAACGTAATGTTTCGAAACTGACGTCTCAAATATTGTACGTTAGGGATTGATAATGTTTTGGATAAAACGGTACTCCATTTAAGATTATATTGTATCAATTGTATATTTGAAAATGATAAATATTTGATATAAATATATTTTATATTAATTACCTTAAAATCTAAATACTTTTTACTTGTCAATAAAAACGATTAAATTTAATTTTTATTATTAACTACAAACTGTTAGCTTTCACTGCCTTTAGTTTATAATTAATCATAACGAGGTAAGGATCGGATCACCTAGATCCAAGGGTTTTATTTTTAACTTTTGGTAACGTTTTTCTCTTAGAAAACAAAGCAAGTTACCTGTGTAGGAAACCGCTTTAAATTCTCAACGTTTAATAATTTTTTTAACTATGGATGACAAGTGTGTATATATTAATAAAATAAAATAATTTATAATAAATACTTATTGTTTTATTTGATTGTATCTTTTAATGCATTCTATTCGAATTGTTTAGTACAAATATTTTATTAAAAAAACATTGTTTTAAGATATATTCTTCTCGTTATATACTACCTATATGTATACATGTAATATAAAAAGATTAAAGCTTCTTTAAGTATAATATTCTTATCGCAATATGGACAGAACAGAAATCTGCTATTCTTTTTTACAAGGCGCTTACAAATATTTTTTATCAAAATGTTTTCATTGTTTCAATAGCTAAGTTTTTAGTTATTAAATAGCTAAGTAATTAAGTATATTCTCTAAAGTTACTGTTGTCGAAATTGACCATACAAATAAAATATTTACGGGTTTCTGTGATATTAAATTAACATTATTTAGTATAATAACGCAAGTATACAAGAAAATAAAGAAAATGTATAAATCTACGGATGTTTCATGAAGAATTTTTGTTTTGCAATCGAGTAATTTACTTGTCTTAAAAAGAGAACTTTTACTTGAAATCTCACATCGAGTTTTTAAAAAAGTGCCCAGACTGCCGATAATAGTTGTGATACAGTGTAAACTAGTTTAGATACGATCACGATATACCGGTCTTGTTACGAGGTTTGTTTTTCGTTGTTTAACTAATCGAAATGCTAAATTAATTTTACACACTGAACAAGAAACACGCTGTGTTGAGTTTTTTTGTCAATCGACCTTGGCGGCCGTGACAACAGTACCAAGAAACGAAAACAGTTTTTTGCTGATCTCTTTATTTGGAATTTGAACAGTTATTAATAGACCGTATTGAAATCCATTACACTCCTATTTTTTGCTTTGGGTTAATCCTTCATGGCTACCTTAAGATATCGTCGGGATTTTACCGGCATATCCTATATCATAGATCCTGACTCCTCGAGTAGAGGTTACAAGAACGCTTTGAAATCTTAGTTTCATTTAAAATAGCCTGTAGAGTGAATCCATAACAAACTGCTATATATAAGCTGCTACGTTTATAACGTATAGCTGTTAGATTTTAATTAACACCTTATCGATATCGTTAACCGATATACTTCCACTGTTGGACATAGGTTTTATTCAATTAAGTGGCGAGACGAGCGGAACGTTCACCTGATAGTAAGTGATACGCCTGCCCATATAAATGCGACGCTAGTTAGTTCCATCCTAACACACTGCACCATATTGCGCTCGTCGCCTGAAACAAGTTATTGTCTCGTTACCTCTGTAATTACACTAGTTACATCCCCTTTCAAAACATCCACGCCAATCTGTTCTTTGCCCTACATCCAGCTTCACCCAGATGAGATCCACCTTGAGGAAAGCTTTCCAGTACTGCGTCTACTGTTACTCCGCTGGTGATAGAGGAGCATGCTGTTCCATTGGCCGTCAATCTTTCGAGCAAAGTGTTTTATCCATTGCCCATGAACTCTAGCAATCTTTTAAGCTACCTGTATACTATCAATTGTAAAACTTCAGTTTAAATATAGAATTATATAAATAAAACATAAGTACTAGATTAGAAAAAAACCCTTTAAAATATCAAAGTTAACATGATAAAGCTTCAAAGTTTTC
Organism: Troides aeacus; assembly: GCA_033220335.2. Lineage (NCBI taxonomy): Eukaryota > Metazoa > Arthropoda > Insecta > Lepidoptera > Papilionidae > Troides > Troides aeacus. The sequence continues at coordinate 1,811,422 of CM067275.1, read as the reverse complement.
CACATCAACACGAATCAGTCTCATATGAAACAAGAACAATTATTATGTAAATAGGAGCAGGTACCAGCGCTCCAGTTTGGTCGCTATTATTACTAGCGATTGTAGATTTCTAGATTATTATTATATTTCTAGATTTTTCTAAAGCGTTTGTTTTGAATTTTGTGTTTTATTTAATTTTGTAGATATTATTAATACCAGCGTAAATACAGATGTAACGGATTTACCGTCAGTGTATATAGAATATGACCACATCATCAGCCTATAGACGTTCACTGCTGGATATAGGCTTCTCTTAAAGAACTACAGTTGACACGGCGTCTGGTACCAGGCAGTAGGAGCCGTCATTTGTAGGTGTTCATTTGAGAGGATTTGGGTCATTAATCAACACAGTGGCCCAATACGGCTTGGTAGAAGCCAAAGCATCGTTTGTTGTTTAGCGGGGTGCACAACGAGCAGGTGAGGTTGGCTAGGGTCCCGTGAGTTGTTGTGCGGAGCCCCTCACACCCTCAAGATATGAAGAGCGACTATGAGCTAAATATATTATAGTAATTTATACAATTAAACGACGGGACGAGCGGGGTGTTCACCTGATGGTAAGTGATATCCATAACAACGCAGCACTAGTTTGGATGCTACACTGCACCATATTGCGCTCGTCGCGTGAGACTTAAGTTGTTGTCTCATTACCCCAGTAATTTCACTAGCTACTTGCCCTTCAATTTAGACTACAGTAATGTTTGTACACTATCGCTTGTCAGCTGCAACAAGAGTTGCAGTGGTACTTAGACGGTCTTCAGCAACAGAGACTTACCTTACTTACCGTCTCAGTAACTATTTCTGCTGCCATATAGTACTGACAATCATTACTGTGTTCCGGTTTGAAGGGCGCTCTAGCTAGTGTAATTACTGACGTAATGAGAGTCAGCATGTTATGTCTCAAGCGACGAGCGCAATATGGTGCAATGCATTCCATCTTAAGTAGCGCCACGTTGTTATGGGCGGGCGTATCACTTACCATCAGGTGAACAAGTTGCTCACCTCGGCTCGTAGAATATTAAAAGTCATATATAACATCTTGACAAAATATTAAACGCACTTTATTGTAATATAATCATAGCTAATAATTTAGATATATATATGTGTATATATATTAATAATTCATTATATACATATTTTTAGATATCTGATAATAAAATTGTTTATTACTATTCTTTATCGTTTTGTGTTTTATTTAAATATTATTATAGTATGGGGTTGTAAAGAGTCCTCACAACAGCTCACGAGATCCAAGTCAACCTCGTCTGCTCGTGGTGCACCCTGCTAATCAACAAACGAGGCTCTGGCTCCCACCAACCCGCATTGTACCAGCGTGGTGGGAACGACGACCCCTGGTGCTTGGCGATGTAGGTAACACAGGACCTATCGATGTGAGGATCTTTGGGGGAAGCTTATGTCCAGCAGAGTACTTCTATCTGCTGGTGATGATGATGAATATTAGTGATGTTGGCGGTCTATTACTACCGTTGTCTATTGTTTTAATACTATTTATACTCTGAAGCATCACGGCGCAATGAAACCTCTATAATATTCTCACTTAGCGCATGCAGCGTATCTCGTAAAAGTAGTTAAGCGAGCTGCTGAATGTCAAGCACGACTTGAAGTGGTTCTAGATTAAGTTCACTGAACGATTTTTTTTTATATTAAACTCACACACGCGTTAATGACTTTTGTACACAAATGTTAAAGCTTTTTAAAGCTTAAAGTTTTATTAATTTTAGGGCTTACTATTTGCTCTCTTGTTACTGCTATATGAATGCAGTAGGAAGGCGGCCATCAGGGAAGAGTGGCGACGTGTTGTGACGCTTGCGACCAACACCTGAAGTGATGGCCACGATTACTCTGTCAAGAGTTATACTGATGAAGAAGAATAATTAGCTCTATATAAAAGACTAGCTGTTCACCGGCCGCTTTGCTGCTCGTAATATAAAATTATACTTGAAACTTGTCTGAAATAATACTCGAGAACAACTGCAACCTCACGTGATTCTCTAAAACAACCGTTACTATAGCAACCGCCTAAATAATACGAAAAGTAAATGTTTATAAAAGGTAATTAGAAACAAAATGATGAAGGATCTGTGAAATTCAAAAAATAAATAGCCTGTAACCATCTGTAGATTATTCCGCGTCGGATGATTTCCATGTCGATACTTTCACTGGTTTTCACGTGATTAGCGAACAAACAAAATCCAATTTCAATTTATGTATATAAGAGTTAAATAACTAAGTATTATAGAAATATTCTTTATCAAACTTTTTATAACAAATGTATTAATAGTTAATAAAGTAAGTTATTAGTTGTAGGGGGTGTAAAGAGTCCTACACAACAACTCACAGGACCTAAGCCAACCTCACCTGCTCGTGGCGCTGCTAATCAATAAACGAGGCTCTGGCTCCCACCAATCAGCATCAGGCCAATGGTGGAAAATGCTCGAAATCTCTCAATACGAATCCATACCAGATCGGTGTGGGAATCTTTGGGGGAGGCCTGTCCATTGGACGTCTATAGGCTGATGATGATTAGTAATCATCGAGTGGACAATAATAGTTGGAAACCAGAATATTTTTCTCGGTATGTCACTAACGTTCAGATAATTGTGTATGAATTACCCAAACAGATCCGTATGTGCGGTCACGGATTCGATTAAATCACTTTATGGTCCGTTAGAATCGATTAATATTTTATATACAGGATTAATATTCATATATTAGGACGAAGCCAACGCCTTCGTTATCGATAACTAGCCGCCTGTATTTTAATACCTGTCGGGCTTTTCCTAGGACGGATTTTTTATTGTCTATATATAGTACTGGATCGGAGCTAGCTTGTTGTTTGTTTGGAATTTTAATTACTTATGAAACTCGATTATTATTAGGTTTAATGATTACATTGCTTTTAATAGCTCCATGCTACTAGATTACAGCAGCGCCAGACTTTGGTTTTTAAAGAGCATACTGGTAGGTCTCTGTTACCCTCCTAGAAGCCTCACATAACATTGTCTTTCTCCCCAGAAGCAGGTTATCTCTTAAGAAGATAATAAGAAAAAAAATCTCTAGCCGGAGACCGTTTAAGTAGTTATCATCGCAGCTCGTATTTCTACTACCATATAGTAATATGCAAACACTACTTTGTTTCAATTTGAAGAATGTTGTAGTTAGTGAATTTACTGGAGTAAAACATACCACGTCTCAAGGCTAATATCACGATATGATGCTGTGTATCCCACCAACCTGCATTGGATCAGCGCAGAGAGAAATGGCTCAAATCCTTCCAATATGAATCCTTACAAACGCGGGGATTTTTAGGGGAGGCCTATGTCCAGCAGTATCATCATCAGACGGCTATCGGCTGATGATGATAATGCTGGGTATCCCATCCTAACAAACGCTGGTACGAAGATTGGTATGAACACAATCAGGTGAACGTCTCATCGCGTGATCAGATAAAAGTAAAAAAAATTGTTACACAAGTCCTATATCCAGCACAGGACCTTCACCAATTTTTGCAGCTGTTACACTTCCAAACTAGAAACATAATCGCTATCGTAAAATATTTTGTATGAGATATTCAATAGATTTAATGTCAACCCTCCATTAGGAGAAAGTCAATCTGAAATGAACAGTCTCTAATTTTACTTAGTGCCACAAACTTTGGAGACTTATTAATAACTTTTTATATAAATGAAACCATGGAAATGCTGTAAAGTTTTACAGTAACCTTACTGCTCCCACAGCTGGGATACGTAGTCCTCTATTATGTTAAGATAGAGCGAAAGAATTTACCAAGCTCCCATACATAAGTAATACAGTCCACCAAATTTATCTTTTAGACGGCTCGATTTCCTTACGACTTCTCCTTCCTCGATTTCTAAGTTATCATCATGCTATCACTTGAATACTTTGCAAGTATACAGTTTGTCAATTTATTAATACTTAAGCTGCATTTTATTTATTCCTCCTTCTGCCCTTTCCCCAGCTATGTGGGGTTGGCACAAGTGTGTACTTCTCTTACATATCCCTCTGTCAGCCGTGATATCTGAATTCACATTCTTCTTACACACAATCCATTTACACTTTCTTCGGTCTTCCTCTACCCTTGTAACTATCCGCATTTTTTTATTATGATTATTAACTGACTCTCAACATCGTAGAATTGTAACAAACCGTTAGTATTACTCATACGGTATCGAATCAAGTCAATGTTATTGGTAGAGGTTGCTTGTCAACTTTATCTGTCATCTCGATCAGATTGACGCACCGGCTCTTGGTGTACCGATATGCATTTAATTCGTCGAAAACAAAACAACCTTGGTATTTAAATATTTTTTTAATAGGAACAAGCAATGGAATAACATGTTAGTTTATGGTAATTGAAAGTTATTAGATGTAGTATTTATCTATACGTATCGGCTGGTAAGTTACTGCGCATTATAATGATGATAAGCAAAAGCAATACTATGTTACGTGGGGTAAGACAAGGTTGAAGATGTTGGCGCGTAGTAGCCCGGAGGACTGTTTATTATATAGTTGATTGGATATATAAAAGTTATAACTACTGAGTTCTATAAATACCACAATCCAATATTCATTAATTGTGGCTCCGGATTGAGTACATGGATCTCCGAAGAAACGGTTCAATAACACAATAAAATTAGTTTCACTATACCTCCGCTTCAAGTTTAGTGTAAATGTAAACACCTTCAAACAAGTTCAACGATTATTTAAAACTATTTGTATGCCGGAATCATATTAATAGTTTAACATGATTTATTACAATACTCATACCAATTATTTTTTTTTAATTATTTCATATATAAAATTTCCCCAATATTCTATAACTGGTACCTTGATCGAAAATAAAAAACGAAAATCACTATGCCTTTAATTTGCGGTTAAAACAGGAAAAGGTTGTAAAACATATATATATATAGATGATATATATAAAAAAAAAACATCTTTAGCGCCGAGTGTATTTCGAAGTTTACACTCTTGACTGTTTTTAGTTTTCCTTATAACGTCATCGGATTTGTTCGCATTGATGTATTGGACGTCATAACCATGGACATAGCACTTCGGCTGATACTGACATCATACTCCGTCATTAATGTATTGAGTAAACGAAAAAACCACTTTTTTCTTCGGGTTTATATTATTCTATATAAAGAAATAGAAAATAAAGGAATAAATTTAGAAACTTAATACGTCAATGTAACCACGTCAAGGACAACAGAATAGAATTTGGTTTGATATCCATCTCCACAATGATCTTTATATTGATACAAAAATATCATCGATGAACATGAAAAGGAAAGCTTTTCAAAGCAACTTATTTAAAAGAAAAACCTTTTAAATGATTATCTCTATTACAGCCTTGAGAAATATTTTCTGGAGTATTTGATATTAGAGATGATTAAGAAAGTTGCAAAAGGTTTAAAAATAACTTTTATTATACCAAAGAACATCATGAGGTACCTTCTTAGAACTTAATTTTGGCGATTGAGAATACTGTTCCCGTCTTCAGCTTATCTTTTATTTTTATCTCTTTAAACTATATTCTCCTTTATTAATCAAAAATTAATACATATACTAATGATATTGATTATATCCTACTTTTTAATGGAAACCTTAATAGTGAGTTAATAGGACTCAATGCCTACGTGGTGTTACTCTTCTAGTCAACTCAAGGTATGATGATAATTGGAAGTAGTCTGATAAATTAATTTTATATTAAACATATACGAAAAAACATATGATTTAGAAGAGATAGTATAAATAAACATACAATAGTAATCTATAGGCAAGAGATTTCTGCCCATGTGGAGACTCATCACCATATCTCTGGAACTATAATATAAGGCCTGGAGCCTTGAAATTTGGTAGGAATATTCCTTTTACCCATTATAGGTGAGAAGAGAATGGATTTTACTAAATTCCTTTCCCTAAAGTAGTTGCGGGGGTGTAATGTACAGCAAAGCACCTAGTAAATATATATATAAGTTTTATCTTATGGTAAATTTGGATTGTGATGAAAGTACCTAAAAACGTCACTACACAAGTCTTTTATAGGTCACTAGTGTCCATAAAAGGGGACTCCAGGGATATCGGATTTCCCGTTGGCTCCATTACGATTATACATTGGTCAATTATGAATCATTGATTTAGTAAAAACTTTAGTTATTCTTAAAGATGTCAAATTGTCAACATTATAAGCTATTTTTAAGTTGTTAAGTAATTCCCGCTTGTAATGAAGTAACTCAATGAATAATTAAACGACTGGGGGTAAGTAAACTTATCTGTTTAATTGCGTTATTACTACTAAATGTATCTATAGAAGGACTCGGTTACGTGGACATTAAAAGTTGTTGTTGTATACATTGATTATATTTTTTGATTTTTTTTATTACTGGATTAACGATAATTATGACGTTGTCTCAAAGCGGTGATAACAATGAGGTGCAGTGTATATCATTCTAACTAGCGCATCGTTGTTATCGGCAGATGTAGACATACATCAGACAACAGTCTTATAGACTAAAAAAAGCATAGAATACATAGAAAATATGAGCATTTACTAGTGGCACGATAGGTAACAGAGACAAAGAATAGCATGCAAATATTACTGATCCTGTTTCAAGGGCGTTGTAGTTAGTGAATTTATTGGTGTGATGATACTTAACATCTTAAATATCAAATGGACGAGTATAATGTGGTGCACTGTATACCATCCCAACTAAGGCGAAATTATTATGGTCCGATGTATCACTTACAATCAGGTGAACATCTCGCCCGCCTCGTTGTCTCATCAAATAAAAAAAAAAAAACATATACATTCGGGTCCAGGGTATATAATCATAATTAGCGCTGGGTTGTTATTGGTAGATGTATAACTTATTACACAATACAGACTCATAGATTAAAAGAAATACATAGAACATATAGATGGAGACCGTGGGGAATCCTGATCAGTTCCATTATTAAAGGATATAATATAGTATTGTGAAAGTAGAACTAGTGCGAAGGTGCTTCGTCCTTACCCTTTCTGTGAACAGCGATGCGATCTGATGGGACGGTACAGCTGCAGCGTCAGGGCCATAAAACGGACATCCTTGTTTGGACAAACGTAATTTATTGATAATATAATTCAAATGCGAAATCTATTTGTTAGATTTAACTCGAGATAGATTACCTGACCTAACAAGTCCTAGACTAAGCATTATAAGTGGAATAATAAAATTATATAACTTAAGATTTCTCGGTACACCTACTCCTTCGCTAGACTACATTTAGATACTAAGCTTCTGTTTCTAAGCTGAATATTTAGGTGGCAGCTTCGATGTGTCTTTTAAAGCTGTTATTAAGATAAACTTAAGTTCATATATCATATAGATTCAATTCTGTATAAGTATAAAGAAGCATCTGGAAATACGCTTTTGAGCCTTAAGTGTCCTTTAAAAAATATTTATTTAGCTGTTTATATATAGAGTTGTCAAATATCTCCCTTCCGCCTTTTTGTCTTTTGAATTTCGCGGCTATGTACAAAGCGCTACAGAGCTCGTATCTGGCAATACTATACATAATTTGAAAGGTCTTGACATAACCTACAAAACGACGCTATGCATAATTAGTTTGGATATTGCGTTCAACAGTTATAGACGTGTAAACATGGAGTTCACTAACGCCGAAATTCGCGGTATATTAAAGTTTTCCTTCGTTAAAGGCAAATCCGCTAGAGAAACGTTCCGTGAGATTAATGGTGTTTTGGGGGATGGTACTCTATCACTTCGAACCGTGGAGAAATGGTTTCGACGATTCAGAGCCGGTGAAAACAACACCATGGATAAGCCAGCCGGCGGAAGACCTGTGACGACAAATACCGATCAAATCATGGACTACATCGAGTTAGACCGGCATGTGGCATCTCGTGACATCGCCCAGGAGATGGGAGTTAGTCACCAAACCATTTTAAACCATCCGCAGAAGGCTGGATACAAAAAAAAACTTGATGTTTGGGTGCCGCATGATTTGACGCAAAAAAACCTTCTGGACCGAATCAACGGCTGCGATATGCTGCTGAAACGGAACAAACTCGACCCATTCTTGAAGCGGATGGTGACTGGCGACCAAAAATGGATCACATACGACAATATCAAGCGAAAACGGTCGTGGTCGAAGGCCGGTGAATCGTCCCAAACAGTGGCCAAGCCGGGATTGACGGCCAGTAAGGTTTTGCTGTGTGTTTGGTGGGATTGGAAGGGAATCATCCACTATGAGCTGCTCCCATATGGCCAGACGCTTAATTCTACCATCTACTGCGAACAACTGGACCGCTTGAAGCAGGCGATCGACCAGAAGCGTCCAGAATTGGCCAACAGGAAGGGTGTAGTGTTCCACCAGGACAACGCCAGACCACACACTTCGTTGATGACTCGTCAGAAGTTACGGGAGCTCGGATGGGAGGTTTTATCGCATCCACCATATAGCCCGGACATAGCGCCAAGTGATTACCACCTGTTCCTGTCCATGGTGAACGCCCTTGGTGGTGTAAAGTTGAACTCAAAAGAGGCTTGTGAAAAGTGGCTGTCCGAGTTCTTCGCAAATAAGGAGGGGGACTTCTACGAGGGAGGTATTATGAAGTTGCCGTCTAGATGGAAACAGATTATCGAACAAAACGGCGCATATTTGAACTAAATCCGATCACTGTAACACTTTTTATAAAGTATTGAATAAAGAGCAAAAAAGCGGAAGGGAGATATTTGACAACCTTATATATAAGGGTGTGTTTGCTAATCAAAAAACGAGGCTCTGTCTCTTATTAACCAACATTGGGCCAGCGTGGTGGGAAATGACTCAAATTAATCCATATGACAATCGGCTTCTAGTGTCTGGCTACCGTACGCTATGCTGACTGTCTGGTAAAGGTCGCGGGAAGCTGTTGAATGCAAGCAGGGCCATCTATGTGGAGATCTTTGGGGGATGCTTATGTCGAGTGGACGTTTATCGGCTGATGATTGATTTTATATATATAAAAGATATCCAGAGATTCATTGACTTATCGCGATATTTTCGAAACTATTAAACACAAACACTCAACATTTGGTAGAGATAGTGCTTTAGCCATTTACAGGGCAGTTGTGAATGGATTTTACAAAATCGCATCCCCAATGGAAGTTGTGGAGGTGTTACGGCTAGCAAAACGGTCGGAAAAGAGCTAGTTATTTATATATATAAGAAAATAATGTTTCTAAATCATTGTTTATAAATACAGGATAGAAATATTAATATCATCATCATCATCAGCCGATAGACGTCCACTGCTGGGAATATTAATATATCAATATTATATTATACTATCAAATTATTACTACGAAACGAAGTTCTTAAATAACCATTTATCTATAGTACTAGTTTATCAATACAAGAACAGAACAGAAGACTCTTTTGTTAGTTTTCTTTATTTATAATCTGTTTTCTTTTAAATATTCAATACTCGTATTTAAAAAAAAAATTAAAATTGATTTTATTATCTGCTTTTAAGATAAAATAATAATTCTGCTTCGTGGCTTGGATTTGCTTTGGACCTAAATAATCTGGTTACACCGTTTAGTAGGTTATTTAAATCAGAGAAGGAGCCGGTTTTCAATATGAATACGTAATATGTAACATTGATCTTATTTTTCTTTAGCTGGACCTGCATACATTAGTACAGATTTATCCGATTTTGATGGTAATGGATGAAGCTTAGACAAATCAGTCGGTAGATTGATTAATAAAATTTTCATTTTCAAAAATAGGTTAGTTGTTTTATTCATATCCTTGCAGCTTTCTTTTGAATACACTTGTAAATCTTTTTAGGTTTCAATTGATAAATAGTTTATTGCAGTTATCATTTACACAAATATAAGAAAAAAAAAATATATTGACGGAAGCAAAACTTAAACAGCAACAACTTAAGCAACAATAATTATAGAATATTTCCATTCCGTGTTTAATGCAGTACAGCTTTCACCCAATTTTGCTAAATTATTTAAGTATGATTATATGTGTAATATGTTTGCTGTGTTGTAATTTAGTAAATTATAGTCCTTATAGTTTTAATGAATAAAATCCAGTAGAAGATTAAAATAAACGATAAACCACTAAAGTAGAACTCAGCTGTCGTTGAGGGCTAGGAAAACTGTTTGAAGGTTTTTGTGACGACTGTTTGCTAAGACAGATAGTGTTTCATCGGAAAATTGTGGAAGAAAAAATATCGCCGCTCCACTCGTCCAGTGCTGGCGATTCGAAGTAGGGCGAAGTGGGTCGGCGCGCTCGGCCGGCTTCGGAAGCGGTCGGCCGGCTCCGCGGCGGCTCGGGGGCTCGCCGGCCTGCGCCCGCGCACACAGCCATCGGGCACCGCCACCGCAGCAGACGCGTCCGAATACAAGGGAACAGTTCCCATTCAAACTATAAACAAATATCACGGCATGCGAAATTGATCCCATTAGAGTAACGGCCCGCGGAAATGGACATATCTCTCGATACGATCACATTCAATTGATCATAAAAAAAAGTTTATAACCGAAGTGTTAAGTTGAACTGTTCGAAGTAATAAAATGTTGTGGGAGACCGGCCTTATTGAGGAGTCAGAGACGGTGAGACTTTCATTATTTTTCATATTTTATTTTTGTTTCATAAAATGCAGCCAATATCAGCTTCGACGTGTGTGTTGTGCGTGTGCGCGTGTGCGTCGCGCGTGTGTGAGTTAACTTTCTAGTTTTCGCTCCGCGCTACCGGTATTTGCATAAAACGTGAACAGTTTTTCATAATATAAACCTCATGGGGGCATTTAAAGAGACTCTTATAATGTAAATATTCAAGACGCATCACTTACTCTGTGACAACGCTGGTAATGGCTTTATTTAATGTAAATAAATGTTCAATTTGACATCGCCGCGTCGCGCCCGCGGCCCCCGGACGGAGGCTAAATACGAAATCGCAACTCATTACTATTTCAGTAGTTCCTTTATACTAACAAACTTCGTTTGACATTTCTATATAAATAACCAATAATTAAAGACCTGAATATATTTAGACAGTATCTATTTTAATGAACTACGTTTCAGTAAACAATCCGCCACCGTCTAACATTGCTTCCAGATTTAGAAATAATAAACAATACTAAAAGTGTTATTTTTACCAAAGACAGCTATTTAGTGTATAGTAAAAATCTTAAATATAATTTTAAGAACGTCATTATGTATAAGTTTATTTTTTTTATAACTTAAGCTTAATTTAAATATTGTTGAATTAAAACGTATAACATATGTAACGCGCGTATTATGCAGCGGAAAAATAACCTGCGTCAGTTTTGTAACAGAATATTTATTCGATCTCGTAAAGAAGCGTGAGAAAAAAAAATTGAACTACAAAGCACTAAGCTACTATTAAGTAACACAACTTTTTTTTCGACGCTTGTTATTAATAGCGATGATGTTGGACCGATTTACTATCGGTTCAACTGTATTGGTATAAACACTGATAGCTTATCTGTACCAATGACGAGCGGGACGGTTAATTTAGTTAATATTGAGAAGGAGAAGGAGAGCCAATGGGGTCGTGATTAGTGATTGTTTGTCGTTATGTATTAAAATTATTCATAATTTTTAAAGCAAAAATAATGTGTAGTTATCGTATTCGGCACTTTATCAAGATTATATCGTACGAAGCAATACTTTAATATAAATCGGACTATTGTTTGATAAAAGGACAACATTATGAAATTATTTTAAGTGTGAGGGTTATTCTTACTGAGTAGCACCTATATTGCGTTTCAATAAGGGTGCTAAAAAGGTTATTGACTTCCCTGAGACTTGATAAAGCATCGTTTAGTTAGAAACAAATGCGTTTCTTAAGGCATCGCAGAGCTTCTAATTTTGAGCAAAGCCACGACTACTGAAAGAATTTTGAAGAGTACTAGCTGTTTGAAAAAGTGAAGAATTCACTCAACTACCCCTTTACATTTAAATAAATTAATTATTATAAATTGAATTAGCTTGTAGATCGTAGATCACAATCATTATCATCACCTTGTTAGCTTTGTGTCGTAAAACAAAAATTAATACACACACGCTCATGTTGATACATTGTGCCACATTTAAGGCCCGTCGTTTACTCTAGATTCTAGATTATTCCATGAGAGTTGTGCAGAATGCGTGTTAATGCACTATTATAACGAAGCATAACGTCTAATTAGCGATTTCTTCACTAGTAATCAAAGCATCGTATTATCTGTCTGTAAACAATTTAATTTTCCTAAGTGCAATAGGGTAACATTTCATCACAATTTCACGTTATGTTAAGTGACAAAGTGATCGAAAATGGGGAAACGTTTAAAAGTATCTTTCTTTTAATAGTAAAAAAGACAACGATGAAATATCCAAAAATATCCCTCATGGGTCACTAACCTTTTGTATACTAATCACAATAATTATTAACTTAATCATAATTATACTTATCGATAGATCTATGCAATTCTTGATAGGAATTGTAGTTTCAACCAAATAAATACATGATAAGCTTTCTCGCTTATACTTGAGAAAAAGACTATAATTATGAAAAAAAGTTGAGGAATGTCAAAAACATCGTAAAGCTTGTTTTCTTTCTTTCAACTTTCTATTAAGCAAATGTGAAAGAAACATGAATTCAGCAATGAAATACTGAAAACTGTATCAATAGTGTGCAAGTGGGAAAAGTGATTGTTCGATATCATACTCTCTTACCGCATTACTTTATGTAAGACGATATTACATCAACTTGTGCTTAAGTATTCATTATTAGAACAAACAATTATTAACCCTAATTCGATACACTGTAAGTTTAAAATTGTATATCAATATAGATAATTATCCTTTGAATTTTAATGTATTTACTTTTACGGTAAGCGGCCGTAATCAAAAACACAAATCTAGATTGAAACATATGGTAATCTATTTCAGCCTAGTGTAAACATGACTAGTTGATAGGCCTAGGTAATAAGGAACAGTCTCAAGGGCTAGACACTCTCAAGTCCGGTCCTAAGTCTGGTTTCTACAAGCATTGCGAAGTAGTCTGTACATACATGCAAGTAGGAACTATTTTTAAACTGATTTAGAAATTTGTCTAGAACAAAATGTATATTCGTAAAAAAAATTGTTATATTGAATGCACTAGATATTAAACGATCATTAAAGGGTTACTTCATAGTGCTAAAGTATTCATCATCATCATCGTCGTCAGTCGATAGAAGTCCACTGTTGAACATTGGCCTCCCCTAAAGATCCCAACATCGATCAGTTTTGCTTTCTTCGCATCGTCAGGCTTTAGAGGCCGTTATTTTCAGGGATTCATTTGGGGGTCTTGAGCTATTTCCTACCACGCTGGTCCAGTGGGGGTTGGTGGGAGCTAGATCCTCGTTTGTTGATAAGCAGGGTACACCACAAAAAGGTGAGGTTAGCTTGAGTCCCGTGACACTAAAGTATTCCATAGTAGAAACCTTATAAATCCAACATACAAATTTATATCGGAATAAAGTAATGTATGTAGGTAAAAATTGTCATATATAGATGAAGACGTCGTGACAAAACAAAAGCTTGCAAATCTGAAGAATAATAATAAACAGACATCATGTTTTATGGCTGCTTATCATAGTATGTAAATCTGGTATTTTTAATATACTGCACACCTGGACTGAATTACAGTCGCTACCTGTTGTTAGACCAATCGCAGCGAGCATTAGCGTTACGTTCAAAGGAACCGGTTTCGAAACCAGATCGGTGTAATTTAGTTTTATTTAAAAACTTCTCGTTTTTGCATATATCAAAATTATCTTGAAAATTTGCATATTATAATATATGAAGAACGGAGGCTATATGTACCACAGCGCCGACTTCTGCTGCTAATCAATGATAAGCACAAACAACTGCTTTAGGAGCTTACGGGAAAGTTTATTATCTTAGAGAGAACTTAATGATTTAAGGTTGTAATTAAGTTATAGAGATAGATATCGACACTGGCATCCCAAAGCGGAATTAATGTTACAAAAAATTTACTGCTTATTATGACTCTTTCCGAAGGCTTTCTCATACCAATCAAGCGTGGCATTATTCTTAACTCTTACTTAGGAAAGTTGAACTAAGTTTATATAAGAAGCTTTGTTATGAAAGCTTCGTCTCTTTATTGTAGCAACCTCGGTTGGGAACTGAGCACTTAGATGTCAAAGACCTGTAATTGTCGGTACTAAGGCTAAAAGAACTCGGAAGTAGGTACTTTGAAGGACGTTCGAAAGATTATAATAGAAAAACCTGCTTTCGATAAGTTTCTGTGTAATGCAGAATTATCTTTATTTATATGATGTTAAGGAGTAATTTACCATAGTTATGAGAATTTCGTATAAATAGCTCAAGTTTTTCTGTATAATATTTACAGGCAATTTAATTTAATGTAAGACCCGTTGATTACAATTTCATTGCATTTATATTGTAATGTTTCAAGTTGTTTTTTTGTAGGCGCAATTAAGATTGGTTAATAAGTAAGAAGGCGGAGAAAATTTCCATATAAACATTTATTAATCTGAAGTTTTATGTGGTGTTAAGTGGCAATGAAGATGGTGAAGTGATTTCGCTTAAAATACGTTGACACTTTTATGTTGTCTGCTGGTGGTAGATCTCCGTTGCCGGAGACCGCAGCTGCTGTTTCTGCCGATAAACAGTAGTGTGTAAAAATTACTGTGTACCTGATTGTAGGGTGTTGTAGCTAGTAAAATCACAGGGGTAACGAGACTTACATCTTATGTCTCAAGGTGACGAGAACTATGTGACGCTGTCTGTCTGTGCTGTGTATATCATTCTAACTGTTGTTCAGTGTAGGCGTAGCACTTAGACGAACGTCCTCCTTGTATCGTCACTTCGTAGAATAAAAAACAGTATATTGACAACCGAATCATTATTTATTATATCTCCAGACTCCAGAATTACAGTATAAGGTTGGTAGGTAAGGTAAGTTTCAAGAAAACAGTATCATCGACTAAACTTTACAAAATGTAGCTACGAAAGCACTCCCTTAACCGCTTGTAAAAAGCTAAAGCTTTAACTAAGGATGCTGTTATATTTTTTTATTACACACTAATTTTACTTATTCGAAAACAGTTCAGCTTAATCTAAAGATATAACTTATACCAATGATAAAATTGTCTCCGTGGGTGTTTAACATGGTTATGGATGTTCTCAACGTTTTACTCGCTAGCGTTAATACTTCTCTTCCCATATATAACTCCTTATAACCGTATACACGATAATTATCGTGTAGCTGGTCGCTCAGGAGAATGTGTCCAGCTCTAGTCGGCCCACTGCGGTCCATTCTTGTCGCGTCGCACGGTTCTGCGCATAGGGTTGCCACTAACCGAACCCTCCCGGATATCTGTGGAGGCTCCATTAATAATGCTTAACCTTCAGAGATCTCGAAGCGTAATAATTTCTCCGGTGTTTTCTAAAATGTCCTGATCTAAGTAAATATAAATTTGTAAAATAAGAACCAAGTAATATTTAAGTTTCTCTATCAGCACAATCCAGCACATAAACTCACAGGATCCAAGCCAACCTCATCTGCTCGTGGTACTCCTTGCTATTCAACAGACGAGGCTCTGGCGCGATCCAACCTGCATTGGGCCAGTGTGGTGGGTAATGGTACAAAACCCATATGAAGCCCTACAAAGGTGGAGATCTTTGGAACTTTGGAAAGGCCTATGTCTAGCAATGGACGTCTATCAGCTGCTGATGAAGATCATGATCAGAATTTAGCGCTTTATACGAAACCTGATTTTATAAATCCTCCCTGGCTGAGTTTTTGAAGATTTGACAACCCTATATATGAACATTCCTATTTGCAACTGCCTTTCTTTCTCTTACAATCGGTTATTTAGTTAGGTGTTATTAATAATTTCTATAATTCCGGAACATAATCCTTATGTATATAACTTATCAGAAATATTCCCACCCGATAGTAACACGCTACCCTCAGACATCTTCCCGTTAATAACACCCTGAAACTCCCTCTCGTGAAAGAATTTTGTGATAACCATTCTTAGGTGACCTCTAAATGGTTGAAGTATTATCTTTACTAAATTTTAAAGTGCTTACGTACAATAGTTTCGGAGATCTCGTGCTGAGTCAACGAATCTCAGGACTAATATACATATTACATATATATACGCAAAATTTGGCCTTTAGTCAAACTCCTTAGGTATTATAGAACCGTCTAGACATTCATATTTTTCCTAAAAAACATAAATGCATTAATAACTTGTTTGTTATTAGTCGGTTAGGTCTCGACGACATTTGTCTTGACCTATTGGAAATATAGCTTTTTATGTAGCAGTTTAATTTTTTTTTTTAATACAATTTAATTTGACAACTATTAAGATGCAATAAGGAAATATTTTAGTAGTAATTATACGTAATAAAAATAACGTTTTTGTTATTTTGTTTACAAAGATCAAATTGAGAACCGATACATATTACCCGCAAGGTAATCGACGTCCATAGCATTTTTTTTATGTTATAAGTAACTTATTTGAATACAGATGTTTTGAATCACATCATTGTTATGAGTATATAACAGAAAATTAATGTCGACAAGTATTAAGTGTTAATTAAAACATTTAATATATTAAGTATCTTATTAAATTCACCATTGAAGCCGTTTAGACTAACTAACTACTAAGAGAATATCTACTTTTACAACATAACCTAAAATAATTATATTGCCTACTTGGCACAATTTGAGTGTTGAGAATTTAAACTAGCTTTTACTACCCTAATTTTGTTAATAAACCTCATATTAATAAAGTTTCTTGATATGTTATATTACATGATATAACGTACAAAATAATCTTTACATTAGTTCAGCACATGGTGATCTAATGAATCAAGTATGGTGGTGTTTCCGCAATTTACTAAGAAACAGATCTTCGTGAACTGTTTTTTTTATTCAACGAAATGACGAGACGAGCGAGACGTACCACATTGTGCTCGTCGCCTTGATATTAAAATTACTGGGGTAACAAAACTTAATATCTTATATGTACATATCCTCAAATAGCTACCCTTACACGTCTGTTTGTCGGCTGTTATAAGAGCCGCCGTGGTACCTATCTAGATGTTACCCGGCAACAGAGATCTACCAATAGTGATCAAAGAAAGCATTCTTCTAAAGATATAGTTGAAAATAAAATGAACTAATTTGCTGCAATAATTAATACTAGTATAGATAAATATCCTCTTGTATCAAGAGGCTTATCAACAGAGGAATTGTCTAGAAGTAATTTCATAACAGTATTCTATTATCGTGCGGCGAGAATGAGTTTGTTCGCGGACCGAATTTCACTTGCATCTAGGTCGAGGACGAACTTCGTGTGGTTACGTGATTCAGCGGAGCCGTCTGCTACCGTCACGTGTGGTCACCAGCGCAGGTGGCGTAGGTAGCACAACTGCTGTACTGTTTGGTGTATGCCATGAATCACAATTGATCGCTCCTAAAAATACACACACCCGATTTTTGTGGAAAGTTTCCACGAAGAAAAAAATATCGAATAAATACTGCTGTTTAAAGTATAATTTTTTAAATTAACGTCAAGAATAACATAGATTTTGATATATATATATAAAAACGCAATGAATTCATTGAGTATTAGGACACGTGTTTTCGGAGCAGGATGCTGGTTTCAGTGGTACTTACGTCTGACTTAAGATGACGTCTTGTAACGAATGTTTCGTAATATATTAATATCTTTTTTCTTTCAATACTACCTATTTTACCAAAGGAGCTATAGGAGTTAAGTTGTTTATGTTACTATTAATATTGACATTTCTATAATACATAATTGGCTCAATCGGCGATGCAGCTTTTGAAAGCGTTTATATGAAAACTAAGGGCACGCAGGTTTTACGTCAAACATGTAATATGATAAGAGAAGCTAAGAGTGGTTTGTGAATCCTAATCGTCACTTTAATCCATCTCCATGAAAATATGAAAGCTTTATGTGAGCTTAAACACGTGAATTTAAAAAGTATGAATACTAAATGGGTTTTCAAATATGTAGATATAAAATAAGAGATTTACATGTATGTAGAGACTAATCGCCATATCTCTAGAACCGTAATGCCTGGAGACTTGAAGAAATATTCCTTTTGCTGAGTACAGGTTAGCAAGAATAATAATTTTATGATATATCCAAAAGTAGTTCTGGGGGTGTTAATTATGAGCTGAAATGTGACAAATTTCGTGTCTGTACTGTAACCATTAAAGCAAGCGGGGAACAGCCACTATAGATATAAAATAATTGCCTATTAACGGAGATTACATATAAAAAAACTGCGTAGGTTTTAAGTAAAAAAACTTTTTAATTCACCAATAAGTTACGATGTATCTGAAGCTGTAAAATTAAAGCGTTGCGACACCCCTCTCAAGTTATTGTCAATGGCTGAGTCAGAACGGTCATTTCGCAACCGAGCCGAGCCGAAACTCTGCAATAGCGTTTCTTTAGAATTTTCCTGTTTAGGGTCTGGCCAATTTCATAATTGTGTGAATCAGCGTCTAAAATACGCTTTGTCTGTGAAACTCACTGAAACAGATTGTGTACACAGCCGTCCGCCATTCAAACGAGTTTCATTTCATTTACTTGTCATCACTTTCAATTATTATATGAACAATATTTGTTTGTTTTTAAATTTCATTATGCGATGAGACGAGCAAGACGTTCTCCTGATGGTAAGGGATACTTCCGCCGATAACAAAGTGGTGTTAGAATGGTATAAATTGCACCACATTGCGCTTGTTGCTATAAGATATTGAATCTCATCATCGTTATAAATAACAAAAATTTTTTTTTGACAATTACTAGTGGTATTGAAAACCGTTATCGTGAGTAAAAACGACCTTTTCGTTTCATATGCCAAATAATATTCGAAGGATACTGTAGTTAGGGAAATTACTGAGATAAAACTTTCCAGTCTTTTGCTGTGTACAGATCCTAACAGGGTCTACATTGTCATAGATAGGATGGGTCCGTATTTGAAGATAAACAGTCTGCTTGTCCTGACTTTTCGGAGGAACATGAGTAATAGAATTTGTATGAAAAAAAGTCCTTATATAAAACCTTATAACTTTTGCTTCACTTCAAGTTTATAATAATCAACAAATATGTCACAAGAAGAGACTTATATCAATCAATCCGGTAGTAACTTCAATGGTTGAGATGATGATGATGACGATTCAAAACAAACTGTATTGGCTATTGTTAAATTACAATATAAACAGCTATTGTTTCCGTCCAATGTGGTTTTGAACAAAAAAACATCTAGTATAAAATTCGTGGAAAATTTATAATAAATTGTCATACAATAAAAACTTAAGGCTTTCATGGAATAGAAAAAAAAATCTAGTCGATTTAGAACCATAAATGTTCACATAGCTGTTTTTATTAATGCTAATTCGTTTGATAGATAAGGATATTAAGTGTTAAATATGTCTCTACTGTCGTAGTATATCATAAATCATCATTATCAACAGCTGATAGGACCAATGTTGGACATAGGCGTCCGCATCTGCTTTATAGTCTCAAGAGAAGGACAACAGTAAGACCTTACTGTCGTCGAAAGAGACGAAAACTGTGATTGCCCACTATGTAAGTCAAGCGTGGACGAGAGATATTAAATGGTTTCGCGTTTATCATAGAATAAGGGATGCTGGGTTGGCTACGTCCCTCTCTAAGACATGTTTAGGGCAAGAAGGCACCAGTACATCCCGTAGATCTCGGTGCCCCTCGCAAAGCACTGAGGATGATAACCTATAGGATATTAGTGGGTATGGATCCCATGTAACCTTATCTTCCTCTCAGAAGTAATTTCCTCCCGAACAAAAATATGCCCTTTGCGAAGATATGTAAAAAATATATACGTAATTTTTGTATTGGCGTAAACATATACCGGTAGCTATTAGTTGCCATAGCAACATAACTCTTCAAATTTTCCAAACGACATCAAAAGATAAAACAAAAGCATGTATTATGTATAAAAAAAAACTTTACAACATTCAAAGGCGAAGCGATAAATTATATGTTCCAATCGTTTGTTTATACGGTCGTTTAGTTTAGACAACGTGACAAGTAGTTTTTTTTTTTTGGTTATACGGAATACCTATTTAGTGCGACTAGGTGCTAGCTCATAAATGTGGCAAGGCGATGCTAATTTATACTAAAAAAAAATCAGGGATTTACCGCAGTTTTAGTGTTCATGTTGTAACTCATTGTTACTTCTTAAAATTTGTCATATTCATACATTTCTAATGATTCTGTTATATCAGACAATAGACAATTTAAATAACATCAAAAACTTAAAAAAAAAACCTTCTGAACTTCATTATCATTATCATCATCAGCCGATAAACGTCCACTGCTGGACATAGGCCTCCCCCACAAATCTCTAAGTACAGTCAGCGTGGGCTCCGGTACCGCCGGGCACTAGGCGACGACAGTGGGAACAGTTCTTATGAGGAGATTTGGACCATTTTCCACGTTGGTCCAATCCGAATTGGTGAGATCCAGACCTTCTTTTTTTGATTAGAAGGATGCACCACTAGCAGGTGAGGTTAGCTTGGGTTCCGTGAGTTATGGTGCAGGACCCCATACACCCCCTTTCTATACTTGTTAAATTATAAGTATCGAGGTCGCTGTTGCCGGAGATAGCCTAGGTGGGTAATACTGCAACTCCTATTGCAGCCAACAAACAAATTATATGCAAACGTTACTGTGATCCGGTTTGAAGGATGCTGTAACTTGTGTTATGTCTCAAGGCGACGGGCATAAAGTGGTGCAGTGTATTTTTTTTTTTACTAGCGCCACGTTAGAGCAGACGTATCGCTTACCAGCAGATGAACGTCCCGCACACAGTATGACGATGACGATCATATTATAATATGTATGATTATGTTAAGTTATTATCTAAGTTCTGTTGGTATATTTTTATTTTATATATACGTCACATATGAATTGCATAAGTTGTAGTGCGTAATATTTAAACACTACAACTTGTAGCCACGTTTCAAAAAACAGGAAGTGATTGAAAAAAATAAGTGTTATATCTTTTTCTCAATACTGTTTGGATATATATATATATTCTCCTTATACGTTTCCTATAACCCAAATCTTTACAAATAAAAGCCCTACAAATGGAGATTTTTAAGGGAAGCCTTTGTCTAGCAGTGAAAATTTATCGGCTGATGATGATGATGATTGTGTGGTTGTTTTCGTACCTATGGTGATCATGGTTAATCAAACAGGTATAAAACTAAACGGTTTCATTTTAATCAGAATCAAAGAAACTGTTCAGTAATAATTCATGCCGTTTAGCATTTAGAGTTCCGTACTAAAATTCTAATTAGTTATGAGAGGTATTTAGGTCGCAGTGAATTAATGAGGCCTATGCGTGTAGGAAAACCCAGAATCCGCGTAATTCGAAGGTACCGATTGGTACTCGGGGCGGCGCGCAGTGCGGGCCGCGCGCCGACAGCGTCCGACGCACAGACAGACCAATCCGCTCGGTGAAAGGGAAACGGTGTACTTGCGTCACCAGGTGTTATTATGTTACCAATAGTTATATGGCGGCCTTGTTAAATGTCATAAGTATTGAATACATTAAGCCCGTTCATTGTTTCGTTTGAAACGCAACGACATTTATTGCTCGTGCGATGTAACGATTACAATGGTAAATAGACTCTTTGGGCGTCACCGTAATTAACATAAATCGAAGAGATTTATATGAAAATTAATTAAAGAGTATACATTTCACATATATTCTAAAATAATATTTCTATATTATTCACATAGCAACTTTAAATTTTACCTAAAGTTTATATAACAAGACTAAACTGACTGTGATCCTATCTAATGGTAAGCGATGATGTAGTCTGATAGCAAACTAGTCAAGAAGTAGCCTATATACACTTCTCAAAAAGACTTCCCATATCTGGACAAGAACACTGGAGTTGACAGACTTCAAGTCACTCCCTGACAGATGATACTGCCGATGGGTCAGTAAGGTCCTCGAATGGCGACCGCGTACCGATAGAAGTAGGGTTGGTAGGCACCCTACCAGGTGATCCGACGATGTAGTGAAGGTTGCGGGAAGCAGCTGGAGGCGGGCAGCGCTGGAGCGATCGATATGAAGATCTTTGGGGGACGGCTATGTCCAGCAGTAGACGTCTATCGGCTGATTATGGTGAAATCATTCCCTGTTCCCATGGTGATGGACGAAGCTGAACGTTTTTTTAAAGGACATCCGACAATGCAGGGTTGAATGTATATCAATACGACTGACAGTCAAAGAGTGATAGTGGTAATATTATTCTTTTCCGATTGTAATATTCAAAAAAAAAAATAGAAAATCCCTTGATTCGTTGATATTATGACTGTTGAAGAATTGATTGAGCCGATGCATTTAATAGAATCATTCTTGGCTAATGAACGTCTTGCTAAAAAATCTGGAAGGACGGTTACTCCTACCACAATCAATACTTTTCTTACAAGGACCCAACACTTGTAATTATCTTGGATATAACTTTTTTTTATCTTTTTCTCAGCAATAATATAATTAATCAAAGCGTTAATTAAATAATTATATTCTTATTTACTATTGGCAGATTATGTTTATTAATCACCTAACATTAAATCTACAAGGTTTAATATGATCCGGATTTTCCAGGACATTAGTAAAAATATTTATGGAATTGACAAAGAGTTGCCAATTAATTTTTTTTTTTCGTTAAGACTCAGTTTCGCAGATAAAAGTATGTAAATAAGTTGCTATAATTGATGGCAAGCGAGTGAAGAGCTATAAACGTAGCGACCATCGTACTCATGACAAATCGGACGTAGTTTTTAATAGAAATAATTTCACGATACAATGATACACAATAGTATATTGTTTATTTTAATCTATACCTTATATATATCACAGAAGGTTTAATTTTAATTACGTCATGCTTATTTTCAAATAACAGTCTTTTCTTACTCATCGTTCGGCATTAGTTACGCTATCGCTTAGAAACCATAACGTTTAACAATATATATATCTTACTGTTTATCCTTTTAGATTACCGAGCAATGTTAAAACGCTTTTCTATTTAAAACCCAAGAAAATACATATTTGTTGCCAGTAAACTAAAATAGTAGTCAATTTTATTAGCAGGTTTTCCTAAAAGGTTTTCCAATCGTCGCCATTTTACGAGCGTAGAGTAACATTTTCATTTACGACTACAAAAGTTATAATACTAAACATTTTTAAGTACTGTAACTAAATTTGTAATGAAACAAGCTTTTTAAAACTTGTTACATTATTATTAAAAAAAAGGTTCGTATGCACACAAAGATATTGTTTAATGGATGGTAATGTAAGCTTTGTGTCACGGGTAGGAGTATATAAAATTACTCGCGCAGTATATCAAAATGTGTACGTGTACGTGTGCACACAATCCGCCATTTTGTTTGACAGCGACGCTCAAGTGGGAAAACCGAAGGCCTTGGCGACCGGTTCCGATCTCGCGCGACTCGACTTGGCGCCTAAGAGCTGCAAAAGGAATCAAATAAAACTTGCTAAACTATTAATAATTGTATTAGACTAATTGCTGATGTTGACCTCAGGTCGCACGAACTCCTGTCATAGCCTCGCTTATACCAACGTTTGAGGATCTAAATAATATTTAAGGTTTTAGGCGAAAGCTTTTAACGAAAGCTGTCGTTTGTGACGTCAGGATGCATTACATTAATTTAAATGAAATACTCTGACGGTCTGATGAAGGTTTAGCTCAAGATCCAACAGTATAAGGATTTTTTGCGAACGTTTATGTTCACGTGTAGTCCATCACAAAGGTTTATGTCGTTCTAAAGTCACCTCTAAAATACGACAAAAGTTTTAAATGTCCTTTATATGATTATAGTTTAAAAAAGGATCATGAGTTAAGTCTTAAATTATTTCTATATAATTCAAAGTTATATACGATAGCGTTTAAATTTTGTATGTGCTTAAATTTTGTCATCTGTATACAAAGAGTTTCCAATAAGGAAGTAATGAAAAGAGTATGGGGGAAAGGGAGTGATATATTTACTAACTTCGTTGAGAATATTTAAAATGTTTAACGAAATCAAACATTTTAAAGGAAAATGAGCCATAACAACTCAAGTTAATATGATGTGTACTGCACTACATTTTTTTGATCTCTTTGATGAATAAGATGCTGAAGTCTCTTTACCGTAGTAATTCTTCCTTCCAGATAGAACAAGGTTATATTTATACAATGCTATTTGACAGTCTTCCGTGATACAGACTGATATGAGAGAATAGGTTACAATAATATAATGTATGTAAAATTCAATGTAAGAACGAATAAGGGATCCCGCAGTAAAACTCACGGGACCCAAGCCAGCATCACCTGTTCGTGGTGCAACCTGCTGATCAACAAACGAGGCTCTGGCTTCCACCAACTCGCGTTGGGACAGTGTTGTGGGAATTGACCCAATCCTCCCATATGAACCTCTACATACGACTATAGCCTCTAATGTCCAGCGGTGAATGGAAAGCATGCTGACCGTATGCGGAGGATCTTTGGGGCAAACTCTACCTCCAGCAGTGGACGTCTATTGGCTGATGATGAAAATACAATGTGTCTCATAATTTAATTCATTATTTCAACCTTATTGTTTAACAGATATGCTTTTAAAATGCGTATAATCTTATCGATAACTCATGAACTTTGTTCACGTTGATAACTTACAAGCAGTCACCGATAACGATTTGCTTTATTGTCATAAAAGTAAAATATCAACAACGTGGTGACATTAACAGTTTGTATTTTATAACTAGTACATCGTGTTACCGTACACAGTTAATTAATATTGTTAAAAGGTTTCAATTAATACAAATGGTTATGTATTCATACTACGAAGTGTGTTGTGAAATACTTTATCGGCGTAAAAGTTATAACCAGGTATTCTTTAACGTATTCCTTTAAACGAAGTATAATTTTGGTTTATTTAGGAACTTCATTCTATATTATACATATTATTTAACTTTCCTTTTTCAAGTTTACTAACAAACTTTGCCTTTGAATTCGATATAATATTGATATTTCTGTCGCTAGGTTAAGATATTTAGAAACTAGATCAAAATTAAAAAAAATGTCTAACATATAACCTAACCTAACTTTAATTTTTATTGTATAATTATTTATATGTACCTTAGAATAAAAAATGTGATAACCCCCAGATAAAGTTAGTAAAATTAAACAACTTTGTTTGTGAACATTAAGTGACGAAAACGTTTCGTAATAAAACAACGATGACAGAACTATAGGAAGGTGATAATATAAAACGATATGTATTGAAACGTTACAACTGAAAATATTTAATAATTGTATATATATGTCATTTAGATAACATTATTTTATGATTAGACAAGTGTGCTTTATTCTATTATCGGTGTATCTTAATAAGAGAATCAGAGAGTATAACTACAGGAAAAGATTAAACGCTCTTCCTGTCCTTTACCACAATACTGCTCTTGTTAAACCGCATATAAAGGATGGCTAGTACAGGAAATGCTTCACAAAATGGAGAAAGCTATATTCAGAAGTAGACATAACAAAGAATTATGTATTACTTTATAGATAATCGTAGCTAGAGAAATTTCATTTTTAATTGGTTTCATATAGAAATATAATTATAACATGAAATTCAATCATTAAGGGCGTAAGTTTGCGATATTAACTTTAAGTTAGTTTTGAAATTTACTCTAATTTCTGTGGACTTTTTGGTATATATATACTTAAATACTTAGAACAGATATAGATAAATAATGACGTAACAGATAGACGTACTAGTTAATAGTATAATATTGTCGTGTACAATTTTGAGTCAGTTCCGAATACCATTCAAAGATTATATCTATAGGTTATTATAAAGTAATGCACTGAGCTAAAAATAGGCTGTAGCTGAAAACCCCAAGGTCTTGATTTTTTTCTTGTCCACGCGAGGGGAGTGCGTTGGCGCTAGTTATGAATGGGGTCGCGGTATCGGTGTAGACAATGCGTTAGTCAGCCGGCATTCCCGCTTACATAAGTGTGCAGCGCAAGGCTACAGGCGACGTAATAGCTACTTATTATTCAGTGCGCGCGCGAGAACCTTATGGAGATATATAGTGATAACTACAGTCTCTACTGTAGTACTCTTATGAAAAAAAATATCTCCGACAGATTCAAAGATCTATAACAAGGACTACGGAAGAGTTGTTAAACAACAATCTGCTTAAACAACTTTTTGTTTTTAGCTCAAAAGTATGTAGTCCTTTGAGAATTCGTTTCATCACACTTTCACTTGAGTCAGTAAAAAGTGTATATAATAATTTTGTTTGCAAATATTATTGTTATACATATTTATATAAGCAATATAGTATGACAATAATATTAACCTGTGTCCGTAGTGCAGCGTTTAGTTACTGTCGGACGGAGATATAAAGACATACAAATTACATACAAACAAGTAGTTCATGGTATGGCCTATAAAATAACATTTCTGTTTTTCCCTGAAGAATTGGAGCATCATAAATGCATCATCATCAACCAACTATTCATCATACCATCAACCAACTATTTGTTATATATATTAATTGTAAAATTGAAGAAGTAATTTACTCCAATGCATTGATACAATGATTGAGATATAGAAAATAATAATTGATTTGGATAGAAGACATAAGTAACGAGACTCGTCGATGTCTAAAGTATGGGACAAACACTTCCTCCATTCCACTGAGCGTGTGGTGATAATCTGAATTAAACGTTGGTAATTGTCCGACAATATTGTAATACATACACGACCTTTTATCACACGACAAAAACGATTTAAACGTAAGCAGACCTCAGAATAGTTATATATTAAGTTTGTCTATATTTTATTAATCAGACTTGTTATTTAGCTTGTGGACTCTGGATCTTTGAGTTCTGAATCCGAAAAAAGTTATAAAAATCGTCAATAAGTCTAACAGCATTAACATCGAATTAAAAATTGTTAAATGTAGGAAATAGAGTTAAAAAAGCTTCATCCTCACCAGATGGTAAATGATACGACTGCTTTTTTTATACTACGCCTATAAGAAAATCGCAATAGTTAGGATGTTTATATTGTATCGTGTATTTTAGCCAGCCACAGAGCTTCTAATCATAACGCAGTCTTGTTTGTACGTCATATAGAAGTACGAGTAAGTGGGCACCCATCTAAATGATCTTCTTGTTCTTGTTAATACATATATCTTAAAATTAGTAAGAAAAAAAATTAAAGTAAATATTACAACCAGTTATATATAGCCTGTTAATAATTTATAATTCTCCTACCTTACGCACATAGTTATTTCTGAGAACAGATGTTTATATATGCTCATGACATACAAGTTGTACGTACATCAAGGAAACATGTAAGCGCATTTCGCTTTTATACGATCGCATTTAAGTCGTTTATGGTTTGCGGAATTGAACAGCCGTATGCTGAATCTTGTTGCCGACAGTGTATACAAACAATTACATCACGTACTGAAGTTTTTTCCCACGTGCTGGGCGTCACTTGTGTGTTAAAATGTACGCCAGCGGTTTAATTGTATTCCAGTTAAACGTTTCTTTATAATTAGACCATGAATGAAGTGAGGAAGTCGTGCCGGTTGCTATTGACGTCATAAGTCTATCGATAAATATAAACGTAGCATGTCTATATTATCTATGGTTAAAAATGAAATATCTGTTCAATTTATCCGTTAAACACTTTAAATAAGATGTTATGTTGATTAATCTTTATGTGGGTAGTATGAAGTAACTTTAAAGAGTAAGCAAAAGTAACAGCAGCTAAACTGTTTTCTTTTCCTTGATCAAATTCCTCGTAAAATATTTTCTAGTTTCCTATTTAATAGACTGTTTGTTTTAAGAGATGATCTAACATCTCAAAAATTACCTATTGCAAATTTTAAGATTCAATCCAATGTAATCATTTATACGATTTATTTTTATCAGCTTGTTAACTTAGTAACTTCCTTGACAATAATATAAACGAAAAATCCGTCGTTCCGTTTAATGATATATAACCATTTTTTTTTATTTTTTAACAAGAAAGAAAATTCGCTTGATCAATAGACAAGTTGATGATTTTACTTGTGAATAATTTATTGGTTAAATTTTAAAAACTTAACCACAATATTCTATGTGAAGATTTGTTTCCGGCTCGACACCCTACCGGCTGAAGGGAGTGAACAATGTCCGAGCGTAACAAGATATATAAATGTTCCATTTGCCGAGACGTCAATGAAACATAATTGAGCGGCGTGACGTGTACCGTAGCGTATTGTAGTGGATGCAGGCTCTATTAAGTTTTGATATTAGTTTCGTAGCGGCGTACTTCCCGATGTGACGCGGGCCTTCATTGAGTCAAAGTCACGGCACGCGGCCACGGAGCTCAGTGGCGGTGTGATCTACTCACGGCGCACACGCGCTAACATGGACCAAAAAACTTAACCCCTGTAGATTAAACGGATTCGGTGTATACCCTGCGCCGGCGCACGCATAACCTCCGCATCGGAACATGGACGCGACGTCAAAGCTGCACCGCCGCCGCCCCAGCTGACGTCGCAGCCAGCGTGTGAGTGCGGATTTATATTTGTATTGTGACATTCGAAATGGATTCAATTCGGCCGCTTCACGTGAGTTAACTGGTTAAAGTTAGTCAGCCATCACTTCTAACATCTAAACGACATATTGACAGACATTCACGTAAATAAAACCATATTTCCGGGTTTTTACATTCATTGTACCGTAATACATTTCACGTTTAATTTTTAGCAGTCTAATGGACTTAATAAATAATTTTATTTGTTGTTGATTTTAAGTTAAATAACTATGAAATTTTATACGTGTGAAAAAATACAAAAGAGTTTTTAATCTTGACCATGTTAGGTCCAAAATGTCATAGTGTAGCGATGAGAATTCTAAACACCTTCAAACGCTGCACACGATTATAATCTTTAAGACGTCTCGGTTAAAGATCCTATTGGATTGTGTTACGTGCTCGACATAAATTACTCTGAGGTACAGTGTACTCAGACCGGTAGGTAATTTAAGTTAATCTGCTTAGAGCATCTAGTTTGTAACGAGACGTCGAGTCGTTATTGTTGTATTATGCAAAAATTTAGTCGAAAATCTCAGCACTTGTCTGATGTTTTATTTGTTTAAACTTTAAGTAACACCTTAACTTGTAAATACAGGGGCGAACTTTCTTTCGTAAGTACTTAAACGTATGAGGACATTTTTTGTCAATAATTTAAAATAATATGATGACAATCAACTTTTATAACATTAAGTTTGATATATAGTAGATAATGGTAATTCGTCATTCAAGTTACAAATATATGTCTACTGTTTAATTTAATGTTGCATCATTAAACTTATTTAAAAACTACCCCCAATAAAAACGAATTACTATAGAAAAAACTAGACCAGTATTGTTAGATTCTAAATCGTTTTGTGGGATGATAAAAACGTAGTTATTTATAGACTGTGGCTATTGCAAAACGCAGACACTGTCTTGTCGGATACGTTGTGATCTAGGAGTACATTGATCTTGTATTTCGTACGACCGGGTCCATGGGCGTAGTCGATTGGTGAACAAATAAAAAAACCAAGGTCTTTCTGAAATGTAAATTGCCTGAAACGATCGCGCGGTGCACGCCGTTTTATCAAGAGTATACACAATCGTAATATATTAACATACAGATAAAATACTAATTTATTAATCTATAAGTAAAAGATAAATGATATTGATAATGTTTTAGGTTATATATTAGTTTATAAGGCGTTTATTCCTCAGTGATATACAGTTAACTGTTTAACTGTTTGAGTTAACTTTAAGTCGTATTTGTTGCCTTTAGTAAACAGGTAGTAAATTCTATGTTTATTAAGTACATGCATTTTTATATACTGGTATATGTAGTGGTAAGTTGTATAGTAACACAATAATATACGTTTATATCGCCTTGATAATATGAATGTTTAATTCCGAACATTAGTATTTATAAATCTATTTGGCTGTTAAAATAAGGTATTTACATTGATTGCGCCGCCGGTCACCCATTGACCTCTATGATAATTTCAAATGACCTAGTTTTGTTACAAAAATAAAATATAAGGAAGATTCTTTGAATTTAACATCGCTTTAACTGATATTTTAGTTAATTTTAACTACTGTCCGTTTGACCGATTATGAATGTTCCTTTTTATAAAACTCATTGTCTTATTGAATCTGGAAAGGAGGTTTTAATATAACTTGAATTGAATATTTTTTTTTAATTTCTAATTATAGTTTAAGCACTAAACTAGTATTAAACATGTGTGCGTATTCGTCATCGGAGTTATGACTTCATATCTCAATAGAGTAAAATATTCGGTGCAAGCTACATCCGTCAGCTGTAGTTTTCATGGGCCTCGATATATTTTAAAAACATTTCCGCATACTCCGAATAGCTGTGGAAATCTGAATAGATTTATTCATATATTCATACGCACGCGTCTTCTAACTTGGCCTGTCAAATAGCTTTAGCAAAAAAAAAAACAATATTATTACCAACTAATCCAAAATAAAACTGACCGGATTCTGTGTCTAACGTCTGAATTAGGACTTAGGATATCTATATTTTATAAAATTATTATAGATTCAGACCGCATTGATGACTAGGTGCAAATAATGTAGTGAAGAAAGGAGACTTCGGTTGTGATTAATGAATAGATATTACCTCGTGGTGCATTGGGTAATAAATTGCCTAGTAACACGGAAATGCCTTGTTCGATTCCGTAGTTACATTGCGAAGACTGGTTGTTAGTGAAACCCGCTAACTTAGCTACCACCCTCTTGTAAACCTGCCGCTGTAACATCAGCTCTGTTGTCATGCTGTCAATCTACAAGTGCTAGACTCATCTGTTTGAGTACACTTCAGTATCTTCTACTTTGTTACTTAATTTCAAGTAAAATGGAGGTCATGTCTTTAGTCTTTAACAGTTATATAAATAGATAAATGACATGCAGCGGAACTAAACTTCCCCATAAACAACTGATGCACTGTTACTAGCTACTATGTCTCAAGTGGAGCTTTGTACATCATCCCTACTAACGGTTTTGTCATTTTGGTACTGGGCCGGCAAAACACTTACCATCAGATGAAAGCTTTGTAAAAAAGTTTTTTTCTTTAACGAGCCCAAAGAAGTATAATTTGAAGTATAACAATAATTTCTACTCAATAACCGAAGCCATTATTTCCAGTACTATAGTTCTCATGAATCTAGTTCGAAATAATATGATTACTAGTAATTATTACTAGCGAGATGTTACGTGGGAAGCATTGTTTATAACTAAAAAAGAACTGTAACCGCTTTTTTTTTTACACAAGAAAATTCTTGTCTATTCTTGATTATCCTAACCAACCGGTTCAAAGTAACACTGATCTCTTCACGTCGCTAACTGCTGCCCCTCAGTAACGTGAAACGGCTCTCATGGGGCTTACGTTATTTAAAGTACGTATTAAATTAAATTAATAATAATAATAATAATAAAGAAACTAAATATCTTTTATGTGAGGGCGACGAACAAAATCTAATGCTTTGTATAACATTCTATCTAGTAACATGTTATGGGCAAGCGTCACGTACAATCAGGTGAACGTCTCGTCGCTTCGTTTAATAAAAAAAAGCTTTACGATTTCCTATTAATTTTTTACGCCTGTACACCAATTCGCACAGCGCTATAAAATCTAGCTTAGAAAAAAGTTTATAGTAGTAAATATTACTTCGCGCCTGTTCAGAGTTATTAAACGGTTTAATATTAGACATCAAGTCGATGTCGTTAGTCACGGTTAAATTTAGAGGTTCTTTTGACGTCCGGATAAATAAACAAATGATGAGATTGAAGAGTATGTTGTGTTTGGGACATCTGGTTAGTTGGTGCTCTGTGACGCAACACAGATCACTAATGTATTCGCTATTAATTCGCCAAATCTGCTCTGACGCGTAGTGAATTGATGTAAGGTCATTTATATTTGGACACGGTAACTAAGACAAGGGTTTCCGCACAGCAACTCACGGGACCCAAGCCAAGCTCACCAGCTCGTGGTGCACCCTGCTAATCAACAAACGAAGCTCTGGTTCCCACCTACCCGCATTGGGTCAGCGAGGTGGGAAATGGCTTAAATCCCCCATATGAACTACAAACATTGAGATCTTTCGGGGAGGCCAGCATCCAGCAAAGGATGTTTCTCAGTTGCTGATGATGATGATTATGAACTAGGACAGTCTTCAAGCTATTATGGTAGTGTTATAGTGCTTAGCTCAATTGTTAATGTGTTGTTATGTATTGTTCACAGATGCCACAGACGGTGCCACGGTCCGGGTGCAGCCCGCCGTCGGCCTCGCAGGACGAGAGGACAGTCCCAGCTTCACCAGCGGATCTGCACCATCTTCTGTGCATACTAGGCGCCGCCTCCCCACCAGAACCGATGTTGCATTCCCCTCCCAATCCTAACGTGAAGCCTCCTCCTCCATATCCAAAAGACAACGGCGCCTTTTTGGAGCGCCTGTACGATTTCGAAGGTTATCCCACGCCGTCTCCTTCGTCTGACGAAGGATCAATTCCCACAGTGGCTTTGCAACCGCCGTCTCCTTATAGTTCCCTCCAGTACTCTCCCCCAGTTTACGTTAAGGAAGAACCTAATAGGCTCTCCGTGCCCGAATTCGCGTCGCCTTACCCACTATCACCTTCCGGATCCTGTGTTTCCTACAGCAGTCATCATCAATATTCGTCGCCGGTTTCTCATCACGAGGAGTACATAGATATCGAGGAATTATTAAAAGAGAATCAAATATTACAAGATAGCGTCCAACAGACATACATCACGCCTAAAATCGAAGTCGAAGAGCATAGAGACCACATATTGTTAAGA
Source organism: Troides aeacus (assembly GCA_033220335.2). Classification (NCBI taxonomy): domain Eukaryota; kingdom Metazoa; phylum Arthropoda; class Insecta; order Lepidoptera; family Papilionidae; genus Troides; species Troides aeacus. The sequence goes on along the minus strand of CM067275.1, from coordinate 1,778,282 downwards.
TCCGCCCTAGAAGACACGTCATTCCAGAAACGACTTAATCTCAGACCTGTACCGTTGGAGCTGGGCACTGTCAAGATGGAGGAGAGCAGCGGCGGTGCTGGCGGTACGGGGGATGATGCACTGGTCGCACCGGATATAGACCGAGTGCTGTCGATGGCGATCGAGCAGTCGAAGCGAGACGTAGACAACACATGCACCGTGCTCGGAATCTCGCCGGGTGAGTCAGCCAGTCACCGCCACTGTGCACGCTTTAGTCATCATTTCACGTTACGGAACATAAAATACTCACGTTAGAAATATTGTAAATGTTGGAATATACACACAGCTAGTAGTACTGAGAGAGCAATTATTACTAATGTAATTTTTTTTTTATCAATCACGTGTTATAAAAAGATAATTTCCCAAGTACAGAGCCGCGTGTGCGCTTAACGACTCTAGGTATGATGACTCGGAACATCTCACACGGGCGATGGCGTAACGCACCTAACTTTAAAGCTGATCTTTGACGCTAATCACTATTTAATATTTAACATCGCATCTGTGTATGTTTACACATAGCTATTAAAGTTTTTTTTTTCCATACGTCATTATATTTAACATTATTAAATGCTCAAAGCTGCGCTGTACGAACAATGGCGAAGGATTGTAATGCTTGCATCTAAATGAAGATCACGATAGATGTTAGATATAATTAGTACTTCTATAATTTTAGTTTTCTTTTTTTAACTTTAATACTACAGTCTTGGGATAGTGCAGACGACAAATCAAAAATATTAAAACTATCCAACTTATATGAGTTAGTTTATAGACTTTTTGTAATTAGTATTTATCTCTGTATAGAATTTCATATATTATATGACTCTTCTGCAGTTAGAATGTATGAAGGTAACAGACATACATTTAGTATGAACCATTACAACATTGAAGCCTTTTGATATCCACTGTTGAAAATAGGCCTACCCAATTTTAGTGCGATTGCCGATAATATCAACATAGCGAGTATCTTGATAAGTATCACAGAAATAACTCCTTTAACATTTCCTGGTGTTGTTCCTTCTTATTCACTGAGAACAAGAATATTGTAACTACGATCTTACGGTAACAAGTAGTGAAGAGGTCTATTAAGGAGACAGTTAATAAAGATATTATTAATTTATATATTGTTACTATCACCCTTTAGATCCGATGCAATGGAGTACGGACGACGTTAAAGCTTGGGTGATGTTCACACTGCAACACTTCAACCTGCCGATGGTCCCCACAGATTACTTCGCGATGGACGGCTCCGCCCTGGTCGCGTTAACCGAAGAGGAATTCAATCGAAGAGCTCCACAAGTATGTATATGTTTATATATCCTATAATTTTTATATAGCCTCTTATTCTTTTTTAGTTAATATAGGTTTTAGAGGTTGATTAACTTCGCCTTAAAAAATAATTTGCTTTATAGATAAGAAATAAGTGTTACGAATGTAATAAAAATCTATCAACAAATATAAGATAATTGCCAGCGCACAATTTATTGTTCTAATGGAAGGACCGAGGGTCCTATTGGGGTCACGCAGTATCAAAACACAGTTGACTGTTGTCAACTTGCGTTGCCGATAAGCGGACAAAAACATACGTAAGATCAAAACAACTCAGAGAAAACATATTTATGTTAACAATGATATCTATTTTCCTTCGAAGGGTGTAAAGATCGTTTTTAATCAATACATTGAACACTCTCGAAATTACATTTGAGGAGGGACTATTGTAAAATCAATTCTGACCTGATGGCAGAAGCAATATCTCTACCAAATCTTCAATGTTTAAGTCCAATGGTTTCGGAGAGTTCGTGATGAGTCAATGAAACTCTGGATATCTCCTATATATATACTAAATACGATCAACTGTTACAAGAAAAGAGTCAATAAAGTTTAAACGATTAAATCGATTTTTTAATAATAATTACAACTCGCTTCACTCAGATCTTAAATAAAAAACGATTTGATCCGATTTGGTTTTGTTACTTAGGTACAACTCCGATAGGAGTTTAGGCTTCCTTTAGACTAGTATCCATTACATAGTAGATTTCTACATACACAGCCGTGATTGTGATATATATATCTATATATAGTATATAACAAATATTATAAAAATATATATATAAAACAGAATACATGATACAATAGTCAAAAATCAGAAATAATACATATTAAGCTCAATATACATAATGAATGTCGTCTTGCAACATAATTACTGGAACTTTACATATTTCAGTATAAATAACAAAAAAACCAGATGAACAATGTAAAATCTATTAGTGACTAACATAACCTAACCTTACTGGTTCTGAACAATGAAGTAAAGGTTAAACTACGTACGAATTGAAAGAATAATGTATTGTTGTAGTTTTCCTCTTATTAAACCTAATTATTATTGTTAAATAAGGCTTTATTTCCTTTCATATATATAATTATTTGAATCAGTGTTAAAACCAGATTTATAGGTTACATCATCATTAACATTATATATTTTAAAACCAGAAGTAAAAGCAATAGGTTAACTAATTAAATTAGAACTTACCGTTTCCACTTAGTCTCTATTACTGCGTTACGTATAACTTTAGGGCAAATCCGTTACGTTGCTTGCAACATTTGACCGAGAAGGGAAATCCGCTAAGGTAAACTTACGAAATAAGTTAGATAACTTGTTACAGGGGTACGAGCATTAACCGGATAGTAACGGTTAAGGATACTTCTAACAATTATTAGCTCAAAGAGTATTACAAAAATTTTAACTAAACTTTGGATTGATTTGAAATCCCTGATGGCGTGATTTTAGTGAAGAGTTAACTATACTTAAAATATATCTTTTTTGTCCAAACAATAGATTGGATCATCTTTAGCATATAGTACCTTCTCTATATGCAGTTTAGCCGCTCGCTGATTGCTGCATGGCATTCTTACCACCAGTTCTTTTATTAAACAGAGCATCTTATTTTTTTTTTTATATTGTCACGCCTTTTTCCCAGTAGGGGTAGGCAGAGGTGAATAAACCACCCAGACCCAGATGTGGTCAGATTAAGTCATCTTATTTATCAGCATCTTAATAAGATAAATAGGACAATTGACGTATAATGACGTCGATAAAGAGATACATTAGAAAACAATAGTACATAATGAATTGAACGCGACATAGTTCAGAGAAATGATGTATCTTTGTAAAATTATTACTGCAGTAATTAATCCTTCGTTCTTGACGACAAATGACTTTGATTATTAAAGTGCTAAAGATTATGTAGTCTAGAAACAACACTCATAATCTTCACACAACTGGGACTTAAGGCTTATTCTCACAGATAGAGATCTATGGCTGTTTATCCACCACGCTAAGTTACAGTTGGCAGTTGTAAGGTTAAAACAAAAATATGTTTATGTTGATCTCTTGGAAAAGTTAACGTTGATAACCACAAGTTGTATATGTGATATGTAGATTACGTTTTAGTGTTTGTATATCATAATACGAGTGTGTTGCCAGCCTAATCGGTCAAATGAGCAGCGGCCAATCGTTGTCATAGCACGCGCCGCTGCCTTGCGACTTTCACCGAGCGATGAAAGTCCACGGACACAAGCTCACAAACACTTGTTTGCATACAAATCGAACTATTTGTTCGCTTTTGAACAATACATTGTATGAATCGCTACTCGCACTTCAACATTTACCCAAAACAACATTAATGTAGAGCAAACTTCAGTCCCAACGTAGCCTTTTTTTTTCTATGACTACTAATATTACTGATGCATAAAATATAAGGACATATGCATCAATTGTATTTTTTGTTAAAGCTTATAACAGAGTCAAATATCCAGAAATGACCCTAAAAATTATGTTTATCATATCTGAAAATCCTTTGATTTTGCTTATTTTTTTTATTAGTTTGATAGTAGAAATAAGGAAGATTTAGGTCCGGGATAGGAACCAAAATAAACAACCATAAAATATAGTTTTAAAATTCCGTTTCTCTTGTCCTAGGCGGGAAGCACGCTATATGCTCAACTGGAGATTTGGAAGGCGGCGAGACATGAAAGCTGGAGACCAGCGTCGTGGTCAGAGCATGAACACACTTCTGCTAAACCTGTACAGGCCGGTTTACCTTCGGCTGATGATATGAGTGACGGTGAGTAATATTTCTATTAAAATATTCTATGACAGAAACCATATAAAAGAAAGAATATTAAGACGTTGATGGTTTTAGAGCATCTACTATGTTTTGGTTAGATCTAAAGTTATTGCAGAGTTCCTGGTTTTTAGTTTACTCCATCTATTATTATCATGTGTAATGACAGTTCTAGTCTGGATAAAGAAAAAGCTTTAATATAAGGTAATGAGATGTTCATTGATTAACATTTTTCTTATTAGTTTTCATTGTTTCTAAATATATCTGACTGTATACGTCAAAACGACCAGAAAACATTTACTTACATTATCTTCTATTTACATTTCTGGTTACTTATTGGAAATAACCCAGAACATTATCATTGTTAAATGTAGGTTCAGTTACCTGACCCTCTAGTAAGGTTAAGGTCTTATTACAAAACTTTGTAGCATTTTAAGGTTTCACGAGACATTAATCAAAATTATCTAATTCATACGTGGTTGGGCATTTTTGTAACGTGATAATATTCATGTTCAACCTTGAATCAACGTTATTCAATACCATTAATTTATAACATAAACGAATTCTTGAGCGTATACGGAATCGACTAGTTCGTTAATTCGAACATTTGACTAGTAATTTGTACTATAAATCGGTTGTTAATTACTTACACATCTTTTTATGCCTCCAACGTGTTAATAAATAAAAAAGGAAACGCGTCACTTCGCTAATTTATTCAGTGACTTTAATGTCTTAACGTTCATATATTTGGCTCGTTAAATTTATATGTTATAAAGCTCTAAAAGCTTTTATAATCATTTCTCTAATCACGATTCCTTCCAATGTGAGAAATCGAATAACGTTAATAACGTTTATGATATTTTATGAATTTATTATTAATTGTAATCATTATTGAATGTAGTAGTAATAGTTTATAAAACGATTGGATTCATTCCGCGATTTGCAATATAAATTGCCTTATTAATGAAATGATAACAAAAAGCTGTCGTCCAACGGTCTGCGCGGCGGCAGGCCGATGTGGCACGCCGATGCATTAGCTTCATGCATTTTGTGATCAACCGTTAGACGACGGTGCGGACCCACATACAGACGACGTTACAGACAAACAAGCTAATGATGTATGTCCGACTGTAGTGCAGGTCAGAGTTGTAAACATGCTTTACGAGGAAATCGAAAATGGACACGCAACGGGGACAACTATTATACACTTCAAACAAACAAATGCAACTATTAGGTAATTGCAATTAAAGGCTAAAATGTTTATTCGCACATCGAAACACTAATAAAATAACAAATAATCTAGAATCTATGAATTATAAACTTATGGTTAAAAAATTGATCTACAGGAATATCAATAACGCGAAAACTTAAACTAATTTCGACGAGTTTTTATATAGACACAACGCTGACTTCATACAATATAATAAAGTGTTCTTTGTTGAAAATATAAAACAAAATGAGGGTGTGTTAGATGAAGAATTTTATATCATCATCATCAGCCGATAGACTGCTGGATATAGGCCTACACTAAAGATATCCATATATAATCAGCATGGCCTCCGGTACCGCCGGGCACTATGGGCTGTCGTATGTAGGGGTTCAAATGGGACGATTTGAGAGCCAGAGCTTCCTTTTTTGATTAGCTGGGTGCACTAACAGCAGGTAAGGATGGCTTAGGTCCCGTGAGTTGTCGTACAGGGCCCTTACATCTGAAGAATGTTATAAAGGACTAATAATTTTACGCTGTACACTGAGTTGGTAATACATGAATATGATTGGTAGCTTTGGTTAGTTTTTCTTTGTTAATAGAAAAACTGTTATAAATAAAGTTTGCAGTGAGCAATTACTCATAGTTTTTAATTTTTTAAATAGAGATTGCTGCTCTTACAAAAAAAAAAAAGTGTAAGATAGTAGCACAGGAAACTGCTATCGGCAATTATCGCTTGGAACTGTCAGCATTCCGCGCGCATTGCGTACGCCATGGAGAGATTTATACTGACATGTAGCTAGAGGATAACGAGGTAGAGTTAACCAGCTGATGTAGATATGGTTTATAGAACATTGAACGTATCAACATTTTTCATAATTATCAACGGCTGGTAACGAAGAATTTATGGTAATCCGATGTTAATATTACCTAATTATGATAAGCAGTCGATAATAATGAACGCGATTGCATTACTAAGACTATACCATCATATTCAAGGAGAATACGTATTATTAAAAAAATATTATATATCACGTCGTGTAGCAAAGTCTTTATTTAATTTTTTCAGTCTACTTCATTAAAGACAATTTTATAAAAATCCAACAATTTACACGATGCTAATGCGTTCTCAAACCCTTGTTAGTCCATCTACTAGTCTCCTATAGATATATCTGCCGTTCCATTCGCGACGTTAACTTGGACCTAATGTAAGTTGAGTCAAGTTTTTGCTCCGTTTCCCGGTGACCTAGAAAATATCACTGGTACCGGTGGACTCGCAAGGTCACTTATGCATTGATCGAGGTAGATTTGTCGCTCTCTTGTCGCTTCTAATGAAAGAAATAAACATATTATTAGCTGTGTTAGAATTCAGTGATAAGAAAGTATCGGTGTTTGTGTTGCTAGATTACATTATAAGGTACAATAACATTTACTTAATAATTTCATTAAAAGCGTCAAATACTAGAAGTAAGTTGTAAAGTTGACGATAAGATTTTGTAAATATGAGATAAGTATTAAATTTTTACTATACCTGTTAATATAGAAATTGACAATGATTATCTTAGGTACTATTAACAGTGAAATCTTTATTATCTGTATCAATAATCATTAGTTAGATAGATTTTAATAGTAAAGGAATATTTGAATTATTTAGGTGTTCATTCTAAACGTGAACATAGGAGTTTCCTAAAATAGAATGCCTGGCAATAAACTCAAGAGTTGTGTTGGGTATAAACGTTTTAGTGTCTGTTTATACGTTCCGTGAAGGTCAGAGCTTTCAGTTTATATTGGAATTTAAAACCTATTTATAATGTATGTTTATTGCTGTTAAAATAAGTGAAAAGATGGAAAAGTTAAATAAGAACCTATTTACTTCTTAACTTTATTAATGAATGCCTATTGTTTTTTTTGAGGTAGCCACCAAACTATGTTAACTTAGTTTAGTACCGGAAAACGCAACAAAACATATGTTACTTCTATTAGTCAGTTCAACAGTGAGACGATCATCGCCTTGAATGTTACTAAAGTTTGATACTTCCGTACATACCTACAAGGTTAGCATCCTAGATGATCTCTGCCAAGATCATCAATAATCAATCAAATCTGAAAACCTTTTCACAGCAAGATTACACAAAACTCTAAATATTTCTCTATATAAACCATTTTTCGTGACCTGTTTTTTTATTATGCAGACGAGGACTCGGAACCGGTGGGCGTGAGTACAGCAGTGGCAGGAGGCAAGGCGAAGACTGGTAGCACACATATACATCTGTGGCAGTTTTTAAAGGAGCTTCTGGCGTCACCACAAATACACGGCTCAGCCATACGATGGTTAGACCGAAGTAAGTTGTTAATCTAACATTTACATATAACAAAATTATACATTGTTATTTATAGACGAACGAGTTACATATATATAGTCTTTTTATTATTCAGTTAGTTTGTTATCATACGGTGAAACTATTTTTAATAATGATAATAACAAGTACAACCCTCGAACTGATGTACCACACAATCGTTGCTGGTGATAGGTCTCTGTTGACGGGAACCGTCTCGGTAGGTACCGCCGCAGCACCTATTTCTGCCGCTAAATAAAAATGTGCAAACATTACTGTGTTCCGGTTTGAACGGCGCTGTGGCTAGTGAAATTACTAGAATAACGAGACTTACCTTATGTCTCAAGGGGACGAACACAATGTGGTGCTATGAATACCACCTTAGGCGTATCATTTGCTGCCAGATGAATGTTCCGTTCGTCTTCTCGTTTTATTCAATACAAAAAAATTATTACTAGTAATAGAAGTTATTATTTCAATCACTGTATAATCCAGTTAAATTCACATGTATGAAATAATTATAAAATTATGATGAGTCGACATACTGTTGCTGTGCGCAACTGTAGTGATAAGAAAATTTAATACTTGTTATATTCATTATCGGCTTTACCAAAATACCTTGTAACGTCACTTTACTGTAAAAGTACGATTAGATAGATAATTGTTTTGATTAATCATTATATGCTTCTCTCTTTTTTACTATCATAAAGTCTTGTTTATGGTTTCTCTCTTAAAAGCCAAGCTTCTCTCAAAAAGAGAGTAAATTTTTTTTTTAATTAACGATCGGGAAGTTCACGCTATGGTAAGTTATACGATTGACCATAACAACGTGGTACTTCTTGGATGATATACATAGCACCAGATTGCGGCCTTCGCCTAGAGATGTTAAGTCTCGTTACACCAGTAATTTCATTACCTATAGCTTCTTTAATCTGGAACCCAGTAATGTTTGCTAACTACTGTTTGTTGGCTGCAATAGGAGCTGTTATCTACCAGCAGTAAAAATCTACCAACGCCGGCCGATATTATTTAGTTGATACGTAGATTGTAATTATATCCGATACCGGTTCATCTTTAATACGAAATCTGCTATTACATCATTTAGGACCTAATTCATCAGAAGCTCTAACCACAGCGACAGAATTATTGTTCATTCTAATAATATCAATAATAGCTACAACATTATTTATAACTTATTTAATAGTCCACGATTATTCCACGTCGCATTCAAATGAGCACAGCAGCCGCTTCGGTTAGCATTTTATCTAACTAGGCAACAGGATAGCGGAGTCGTGAAGTAATTATATAATCCTAACGTTTGCCAAATATAAAATACAAACTACTAAGACAATCTCAATTCACTGATCCTTGATTACTATTGAAAACTTCAGTTTAAAGAACTCTATTTCTCATTAAGAGATATTTTGTCGCTGACGTGAGAACAACAAGTAGAGTAAACATTAAATGAAGTGTTGAGAGAAAAGTTCGCTGCATATTGTTGTTATGGTGGTCCAAATACAAAAAATAAGAGTTAATAAATATATATTTTTTTGCATTTATGTATATATAATCGAAGTTTCATTTTAAATATATTTAACGAAACTACTCTTACATTTATTCGCGATGTATGTAAACAAAGCCGTAAACAGGTTAATGACACTAGCGGTTGGCCCTTTTTCCGGAGACCGTCTAGGTAGCTACTACCGCGGCGACCGTCTCTACCACCGTACAGTAGTGTGCAATCATTACTGTGTACTTGAGTAACAAGATGAAAAACGTGAAGATGATAACAGGTGGATTTTACTGGTGGTAGGTCTTCGATGCCGGAGAGCATCTAGGTAACTAGGCACCTTCGTAGCTCCTATTTCTGCAGTCGAATAGTAGTGTGCAATTGTTCCTGTGTTCTGGTTTGAAAAGGGCTACAGCAAGTGTAAACACTGGGGTAACGAGACTTAATAACTTATGTCTGTTTATCCTAAGTAGCGCCACGTTGTTATGGACAAGGGTATAACTTATAAATAGGTACTCGTGTAGCTCATAGTAGAATAAAAGAGAAATGAGAAAAATCATGTTAACGGAAAAAAAAATGGATACATAAGATAGGTCACGAAATAATCTTTGTAAGTTTGTTTGTATATTAGTTTATGTGAATTTGGTAGTAGTAGCTGTAGTTGTACAGTCACTGAAACAATTACAACTAGAAGATTTCAAGGATCGATCGCATTTAACTGTGGCTAATACATCTAGCTCACAATCGATTGTTAGTGGGAAATTCATAACGACATTCTCAGACCAAGGTGAGCGAGCCGTTTACTTACCATCTGTTAGGTACTTTATAGCGTTGTGTGGTACAGCAAAGGTTACTTCTCGACGTCGTGACTAGCCCGTACCAATGGTACCACATTGCAACGATTTATAGGTTATTCTGCTACATTACCATTTAACTATTGATTTTTTATTTCGTCCGAAGAATCGCGAGCTGTTTTTTAGGCGATCTAATAATCCGAACTCAAATTTGTTTCTTTGGGAATCAAAACTAATTCACGGATAAACTAAATGGCTACACACGCGATTCTGTTAAAAATCGTACGGCCGTTACGAATCTTAAACGTTCGCGAAGGTCGTTTATTTTCAATTTGTATTTCCAAGAGCTTGAAGTTAATAGTCTAATTCTTATTTCGTATTCTATTCGGATGCTACTATACAAGAAATCCCGTAATATTAAACTAACGTTTGCGACGATTCGTTACTAAATAAATCTGCAATTGTTTCTAATGTCGCATGTCTGCCGAAAATAATCGCTTTATTTGCATTAGGAGTTGTATCGGGCGATGTTTAATGTATACCATGTTTCACAGGTAACGGTGTTTTTAAAATTGAAGATTCAGTCCGTGTCGCGAGGCTGTGGGGCAAGCGAAAGAACAGGCCCGCTATGAACTACGACAAACTGTCGCGGAGCATACGACAGTATTACAAGAAGGGTATCATGAAGAAGACGGAGAGGAGTCAAAGACTCGTCTATCAATTTTGTCATCCATACTGTCTGTAATGCTCCCTTGAGTTAATAGTAATTAATAGTAGGTTTAATGTAAATATTTATTGTAAATAAGGGTGTGCAAGAGCCGCGGTAATGCGGACTACGAGAAGGCTGGTTGCGCTTTACGAAGTTAACGTAAAACGGAACACAGTTTTAGGAGCTTGTCGACGCTTCCGGAAGTTCCTTGTAAGGGCGAGTACGCCTGGGAACGTCCGCAAGAAGTCGATCGTTAACCCTCCATAAAATTCGGGAAAGGTAATTTTCCCTAGAATTCTATAGGACGGGGGAAAATTTCGTTTGAGTTAGTCATTAAGTACTTTTTTTTTACCAGCGATTAGATGACAACGGTCGGTTTTATTAATCGATTGTAAATTAGAAAAAAAAAATTACAATTTCCGTTGTCGATCGAAAGTTGGTAATGTTTATCCCATATATCTATGATATATTTCTCGTACGTTCTGTGAACTTTTAGGTAAGCTTTGTGAATGTAAATATTAAGTTAAGTTGATTATAAGATTTTTTTTTGAATTATCAAAAAATATACTCATTTGTTTAGTTAATTAAACTTTTATGTGTTTAACTTTAATGTTAGGGTTTAAATATTAATTATAAAAAAAAACTAATCTCATGATTACTTGTGTACGTGTAAAAGATCTTCATTGGACCTGTGATTTAAGTGTAGTGTAATTATCTGAGCGTCGCCGCTCACTGTAAAGGGACACTTGCAATGTAGGTGTAATATTATTCGTGGGTCGCAACCTTTGTTGCGAACCGTACGTCACAGATTGGCTGTTAAAAATTTTGTGCCGAATAGACATTGAATTAATCGAATTTATTAGGGGCAAAATTTACTTAAAGTATTATAGGGACCGATGTATAAAGTTATTGTATAGTATTCTTTAATTTAACAATAAATTAATTACGTGTTAGTTAAGATTGGTGTCGGGTTTCACGGGACTAAGTTAAATTTATTTAGATTTAAGATAATTTTATTCGCGACGCAGTTAGTGTCGTTCGTAATGAATAAAAATAATTATTGGACCAAACTAATATAGATTATATAAATCAGTGTAACATCGTACAGATAATAAATGGCCATTTATAAGATATTCTGTTTTATTTCTATATTATGCAAATTAAATAATTTTAAAATTTAAATGTGACGAACCAAACAATTGAAGGTCAAACAATTGCAAAAAAAAAGCGGTTGCAGATGCATTTTATATTAATTTTCAAAGATAGATATTAAATACTGATCGTTAAGGTCACAGTCATAAGGAAGTGGGCAGGGCACATTGCTCGAAAGTCCGACAGCCGATGGTGCTGTCCTATATAGTAATCTTATTCTTAATAGCCCGAGACTACAGGCTGCTCGAAATAACCTAACCAACCATCTTCCAAATTTAATTACATATAATCTAAGATTCAAAGCAGCAACATAGATCTCAGTCAATACAATAACATATAACAAGTATATAATATATGCTGTCTTATTAAGTAGATTTAGTTCGATCCAAATACGATAATAATATTAGAATAAAATCGCACAAATCATATAATAATCTAGAAAAATTTGAAAAACAAATGAACGAAAAATAATATTTAACATTATACTAACCATCATTAAAGATTGATTTTGTTTATCAGAAGAGAACAACTTTGGTCCTATTGCATATATAAAAAAAAAATATCATTAAATTCAAATGAAAACATTAAAAAATCTAATATAGAAATAAAAAAAAGTTAAGATCCACTTCATCAATACGTTTTGAGATGTATTTTGTAAGCTTTTGATAATTTTATTCCTATCACGGTAAATGTCAAACTGGAATTGGTGAAAACCTGTCGGCGGTTAGAAGCGGACGACGCGCCTCGCATTTTTAATTAACGTATTGAAATATAATGCGAAGTGATAAAGTTTGAGATACTCCCTCAGTTTCTAGTGATCTCATATAGAGAATATATTATGTCTCGTCCCAACCTATCATATTAAGAATTATATGAAAAGGTTTGTTTAACGTAAAACTTTTAGGTTAAAACGGTTAGTATGATATGGTTTACAATTTATAGGTTGCGGAAATGTAAACAATTTGAGTTAATTCTAATTTTTTTTTATTCTACAAAACGAAGGGACGAGCTGGACGTTAACCATCAGGTTTACTGTTAGATACTGTTCTATACTATTGTACACCTTTAAATGATAGGCCATACTATGACAATGAGGTGTTAGTTAAAATGGTATGCAGAGCACCACATTGCGCTCGTCGCCTTGAGATATAAGTATTGAGTCTCGTTACGTTAGTAATTACACTAGCTACAGCGCCCTTCAAACCGGAATACAGTAATGTTTCCACTGTACTGTTTGTCGGCTGCAATAAGTGCTGCAGTGGTACCAAACAAGGCGGTGCCCGGCTACAAACATCTACCACCAGTAAAATATACATGTATGATTATAACAAACCACTTAGGACAACATTAACATATTCTTATTATAAGTTGTAGTAATATATGTTTGTTACAAATATAACGAAAAAAAAATGTTGCTACCCTCCTCAAAGACGTTGACACGATTGGGGTAAAAGTATAATATTTGAATTCGCAATTGCATCAGGTTGCGTAAAATTGACGTCAACAATCACCCACTACCGAAATTCTTCGAGTGAAAGTGGCTGCCTTTCGCCTCCTCTGGAGGGGAGAACGACCTCGCTCAAGGAGAGAGGGGAGACGTGGTATTGCCAATTGTTGTGTAAGATGACACTTGACGATCAGCACTCGTTTACGTCAAAAGCAAATTCTTCATCTTTCACTACTTGACAAATTATATTGCAACTTCAAATAGTACATCGGCTGTTTTACGTTAATCATTGATTATTATTAAATAAACATCATCATCATCGGCCATTAGACGTTCACTGCTGAACACACGGTCACTATGGTTACCATATTTATATGTAGATAAAAATTTCTCCCTCGCATCGCATTATAAAAACTGTGTCAAGGTTTTGGAATTATTTAAGATGAGTAACGTGTGAATCAGTTTAGTGATCTTTTTAACTGGGTTAAACTTTCAATTTGCATGAGTGTGTTACTCAATTTTTATAATTATTAACTATTAAAATAAATAAGTTATTTAATAGTTTTTTATAGCACTTTTTAAATAATAGTTCTTTAAAAGTTCTAATACACTTTGATTCACATGATTAAAAACAACAAGATAAAAACTACAATCTTCCCACTACTTCTTAATCTTTCAACGTATTGTTTTTAATTATGTTGTATTTAGATGTTTGTTGTAAATAATATGTGTATAAAATTGACATGTTAAATAGTACCATAATTTTTTTTTCTGTATTGTCTTTTGACTGATTCTTAATATATTTTTTGGTTATGATGAAACTACCAAAAGCGTCATGGTCTCATTACGACCCTGATCTTATAATAATATAAAAAATATCGATAAATTCATGGTATTCTAGAAATAAATAAAATATAATGAACCTTTGCGGAAATTTCGAAGAATACAAGATAAAAAATCTTAAGGTAAAATTCAAAATTGTAGTTTATCTGAAACCCTACCGGTTCAGTAAATGTGCGGTCACATGATACCGTGAAATTTAATAGCTACAAAAAAACAACAGAAAACAATTCCTCCAAGGCTAACAATTTTATAAAAATGTTGCACTTTTTAATATACTAGATCTTTTTTTTTATTGTAACTTTTAACATAGTGCTACATGAATCTGATAAAAAGCAGTTTTATTAGCGTGTTCGATGTGTTGGTGGTACATGGTAATCATTTAAAAAAAATTGTCTTCCATTTTTTACCCTTACTTTCCATTTGTTGTCTATTACTTAAGGCTTCTATAATAGGTTGTCAAATATCTCCCTTCCGCTTTTTTGCTCTTTATTCAATGCTTTATAAAAAGTGTTACAGTGATCGGATTTAGTTCAAATATGCGCCGTTTTGTTCGATAATCTGTTTCCATATTACATCTTTAACATGGGATTTCAGTTTAGTACTAGATTGAAAATTTTGTTAAATACAACCAAAAACAATGAAAATTTTTATATTCCTCTTATATAACATGCGAGGTAAATTAATAAATTTAATCAATAAGTACTGAACGTGGTTGTATATATTTAAGAAGATAACTTTGTAATTGTAAAGAAGTTTTGTCATAGGTTTACTTAATTAATATCTTGTGTTAATATGTTGCATAGCCAAAAATTATGTTCTCTTTTCTAGTCGTATAGACATAATACTTTAGTACATATGTTTGTATTATGAATAAGTTTCTAACATTTTGCTTGAATTGAATTTAGCGCGTGGTCCAAAACATTTTTATCAATTTTCAATTAGCAAAATAATATTTAAGAATATGTTCACTAGATTCTACGGGGCAAATATTGACAATACCTTACTGTTATCTAGGGGTTACGTTGAAAAGGACTACAAATACTGATGATAACTTGTAGTAAAAAAGTGATGTTTACGTAGTGAAATAGTATCTTCAGAAAGATGTTTGTACAACAGAACATTGCACTTGAGAATTAAAATTTTATGTGTTGATAGCAATTAATTTTAGAAATAATTTTGTGAAGAGTACCTACATTAAAATTTGCATACTATTTCTGCGCCAGTTGAAATGTGTGCTGCGGTGATATCTACCTTCGCCGCTAGCGGAGGAAACCTCCCATAAGTATATTCATGTAAATTATTTGTTTATTTTTCTAAGAACGGAGCTTTACAAACTTTAAACCGCGAATAAGAATAAACTTTTGTAAGCAACAGTGACATTGTATGTGACGTGTGCTTCTGGTTATTTCTCATAACTTTTCTAAGCTGTACTGATCAGCAGTCTTCCGCTATATCGTATAAATCGCGCCACTATAGGGCGTTGTCTAAAGGTCGGCTACATTCCAAAATTGTGAGTCCAGTCCAGTCGCCAGCTGGTACGAACCGCGCGGCGCCCATACCCAACTTAGAACTTATTATTATTATAACCACATATAATAATATGCAACTTCTCGTGTTCGTTGTGGTACTACAATAGTCTTGTTTCTATGGGAATCGTATTAGAAATTATTGCAATGAGAATTTTCAAACATTCAGTATTTTTTTTGGTTATAAAATCAATAAATATTTATTTATGATAGTTAAAATGCTATCCAGTACTTTAATATTGGATATTTTTAAAAATAAATATAATAAAATATATAAATTTTTTTGCATGTTTATAGATTATGAATGATATTGGCACTGTATGTAATAAATATCGTTTTTAATTTACACAAATCTTTTTAGTGTTCATACTAAAGAACTATGTTAATAAATTTTTGTAGCAATATATAAGATAATTCAATTAAAAGGTTTAAAGTGAATTAATGTATTTTTTTCTTCAAATTTAACACAATTTTGATTTTAATTAAAATAAAATATTTTTTTCCTTTTATTTAGGCAATACTATGACGGGTAAATTGTTTTGAAGTAAACAATATTCTGTACGAGTTTTTGCCGTAAAATGGAACGCAGTCTATCCATTTACCTATGACGTCACATTGACGTCATTCGCTGACATTTGACATTTCTTTAACACTCTTTTGTTATTAGTGCATTAAAATATTTATCTAAAATAATTACTCCACAAATGACAGTATAAAAGTAAAATAAAAGTATGAAACATACATTACATTCATGCAAAGATTCTAACTGCTTATTATTTAGTTTTAAAATAAAAAAAACTTTAATAGTTTTGTAATGCATATATATGAGTGATATTTGAATCCAAATTAAACAATGAAGCCGGGTAAGAGTGTAGAAGTTAGGGAAGAAATTGCCGAAGTGCATACTTCTGCTCGCTCGCCTTCGCCTAAACATAAAGAAGCTATCGTTAGAAGTAGATCAAGTTCAAGAAAACTCTCCAACGGACATGTGGCTAGCCATGGTGATCCGTCACCTGTCACTGAGGATAAACCTGACCTTTCTATTGAAAAGGTTAAAAATAAAGAAAACTGGATTAATTCAGAACAAGAGTCGCTTGATGTAGAAATACCTATTCATGATCAGATAAAAATGGGCATACTGGGATTTGTTGAGAAAGAAATTAAAAAATCTGATAAGAATCCTTCATTTGTATTTTATTCACATGACCCAAATGGTTTGGAGGAAAAATTTATGAAATCATTGTCTAGACCTTCTAGTGGACATAAAGAAAAGAAAAGTCCCTCTTATAGGAAAAAGAAGAGGCATTCATCTCGACACAGAGACAGGGATCTACATGATTTTGAAATTCCTGGTTCTAGTCTCAGTGCTTTGGAAAAGGTAAGTTTTATTTTACTCACTAATTTATTTGCCTGTTTAAAAATAACATGTAATATATCTAGTACTTGGATTTATGTATCAGTTGTATCATTTTAATATTTATATTTTTCACAATAATAACTTTGTAATGACATGTTAAAGTATAAGCTATTATACCCGAATACCTTTTCTGATTGACTTCAATTTCACATTTTGTTAATGATTTAGGTTGTGAAGCATGGTCATCCAGAATACTCTGACACTAATATGTTGTCAACTGGCAATATTATGGCAGTAACTTTTCAATGATTTGCATATAGCATTTTGTTGTGATTGTAAAGTTATAATTAATCATTATATTTGTTATAATAATTGCAGGTTGATGACTATTTAAAAGAGTACAACAAAGATGAAGTTGTTACCTTAAGTGGAGAGTTAGAAATTGAACCGAATGATTTTGAGAACAATAATGGTGTCTCTAAAGAAATAAGGCATAAGCCCCGGAAAACTAGACGAAAAACAAGAGAAGAGAGATATGAGGGTAACAGTAAAGAAGTCAGCCCAAAAGTTTTTAAGACAGCAAGTAAAAAGAGTGCAACCAAACCAGGCGAGTATAGAAAATATGTATTTTTCTGAAAATTTACTTTTATGGATTATAACAGATGATGAATGTGTCACTTTTTCTTATAGTTTCATGAAAAGAAAACACTGTAATTTTAGGGACAATAACTTTTTTTTCATATTTAGTACAATTCATTTATTTCTATTGTATTATTTATAGCTCTGTTGGAATGACTCCTTATATTTAAAAAAAAAGTTTATATATAATCGAAACTTCTTTAATAAATACTCCCCTAATGTGAATATAAAGATAGTTTATATAACTGAAGTTGGTTTTATTTAGTAAAATTTAGATAAAGTCTAAGTCCAATTTTATATGTCCAATATTACTTACATTGAACATTCTTTTATATAAGCTATTAATCTGTATCTTATTGTGTTTTCAGCGAGGCCAAGCGATTTAACATCTATGCTGGAGAGTCTGGAATCCAGTGTACCATATCATGAACAGTATATTGATAATCCGTTTTCATCACCCTCACCTCTGACATCACCGAACGATGAAAGGCTAGACCCATTCGCTTCTAGGAGAACTGATAAAATATATCTACAAGGTGGTGGCACATTCCGAGCAGTATCCAGAGATAGGATCTTACAGGGTCAACAGTCTAGAGATGAAGATAAATATTTGAGGTGATCATCTGTTATTAACACATTGTCATTATTACTTTTGTAATAATCTCAATACATTTCAGACTTTGTGCTCACCTTTTATTATGAAGTCGGTGTTGTGAATCTGCTAATCTTCTTCCTCTTGCCCTTTTTCCGGCTATGTGGTGTCGGCATAGTATGTACTTTTCTTCCATATCTCTCTGTCAGCCGAATTTATGCTCTTCTTGCACATGTCATCTTTGACACAATCCATCCACACTTTCTTCGGTCTTCCTCCAGCCTTATAACCATCCACATTCATACTCATTACTTTCCTTGTTATATGTCTATCATCTCTCCACACAGAGTGCCCATGCTAACCTCTTGCTCCTAAATTTCTCTGTCACTGGAGCAACTTTCAAACATCCTCTAATATCTGTTAATCTCCTAATATAAAATTGATAATTCTTTGTTTGTTGAAACAGAGAGGTAAAAGTAGAATCTGATTTTTTTTATAATTATAAAACCTATTCTTTAATCTATTAAATGGTGATCAGGATAGTTCTAATAAAATGGCAGGGTTAAGTTGTTTGTTTCTATTTCTTAGTTCTGTGATAATAGATAAGATTATAAACTAGCTTGTGTTTCCAGGTTGGGTGATCTGACACCTTTAGATGTGGCATTAACCTTACAAAAGGCGTGGCGGAGCTGTGCGCCGGCTTGCCACGGTGTATTAGGAGGCCTCTCGCTAATGCATCTTCTGCTGATCAGTTACTCCGACAGTCTAGATGGTGGTCACTTGTCCTTCCATGCCGTTGTCACCATGCCCTATGTTGCTACATACTATTTCTTTTGTGTGCTATGCTTACTCTCTGTATTAGACAGGTGAGATTTTTTAGGTCTTTGGAAATGTTATATATAACATAATTATTATGGCTAATAACACCCAGCAACTGGCTGGTCTACATTTGATCTCTATTTGAAGTATGGTTCACTTGATGATATAGACAATGATATATAAAGGTTCGTCCATAGATATAAAATATTTATTTGCTTGGTTAATTGTCTATGGATTTCCATTGTTTATATGCATGGTTTAATTTTAATACATAACATAGTTAAACAAATAGCAAAGACAGTGTTCCTACTTTGTCTATCCTCTGGATTTTGAACCTTCTATTACATGGAGAGAATCAAGGTTATATATAGACACTAAAAAAGTTCGAGGAGATGGATGACGCTTGACTAGAAATGCTGATGGTGTAAGTACATGTTAGCCTACTCACAATGTTTTTTGCAATGATAGATCAAATTATCGCGATGGTGTCTAAATTACTTTCTCCTATTCTTTACATCTCTTCTTTTTATCCGTATTTCATTTATCTAAACATTTATAATCAGTAGTTAATATTTGTCGTTCCGCACAGGCTTGACGTGACAAGTATAGATTTGTCCCGAGGCCTGCAACCGTGGTTCCAGCCCATAGTGCTCGTGATACTCTACACCGCTTGTCTGCTAGTTTGCACTGCGGCGAGGATGTATGACGAGCTGATGGTGTACCAATACGCTCCGCTGGTCGCCAACGCCACGGGGAATGTGACGACTGTTAGTATACTACATGTTGTTCTGTTTTTAATAGAAAGCGATGATCATAAAATTTTAAGCCGCCACTTGAAGCCTGCAAATTTTAACCCCCTACAAGTTTCCTACGACAAGCAAGGGTTGCTTTATTACAATTTTTAATAACCAGAGACTACAGAGCTGAAATTACGATTACTTTACAATTTATTTCCGCTTTCATTCCAGCCAACGATACCGTCTTTCTACCATACGTGGACGCATTTCTCAATATGGCGGGCGGTTCTCTCGATCCTCGGATTAGTTTACTTCGTGATATCGAACCCGCCAGACCTAGTGCACGCGAACCTGAACAAGTTGCTGCAGTTCAAACACTCGTTACAGAGTATTGGATGATTACTTTGCAAATGTCATACAGCTGGTATACTTTAATATTTTGTTTTACTTTCGCTTTTCCATGATTGTTTGTATCAAAAATATATTTGAATGATGATTAGCCGGATGCCGCTGGCGGATTGATCAGCGCGTTGATCTTTAGGGGAGGTTTATGTTCACCAGTGGGCAGCTACAAACTGGTGATGGCAATAGCTTATGACTTTTCCCCAAGTATAAGACTATTGTGAGCAATAATAATTTTACGGTCTAGTTATATCTAAAGATTAGCAAGTTCAAACAAACTCTTCAGCTTTATTATCTGTAACTTCACTTTTGGAGAATTATGTTAATCTAAGATAATCCTCCATGACTTATAACACAAGATAACGTTTACATAAATAATAACGATCTCATTGCATATTTTTCTAGTCTTACTTCCAAATGATAGTTATATGTATGATAAGATAAAGCAACAAATAATTATATTTTTACTTCACTCTCTAGTCATTGAGATAATTACGATTATATTTATTTTTTTATTGCACTAAATATTAATTATTTACACAAATAAAGTTACTGAAAAATATTTTTATTAAACAACAAAATATAAATTACACAAAGTTTATAGTATGTTATGTACAGTTACATATTTTTTAATATACAACGGGATAACAGTTGACTTAAGTTTTACATGGGTTTAAGTAACAATGAGGTTGTGGATGGTGAAGTGAGCTGGTCCAGAATACTCTGCCTTACACATAATCACAGCGGGAGCACAGTGATGTTGATGGATGTGGTTGAAAATGGTAGTAACTGAGGCAGGTTTGTACGTAACCTACTATCAATATGACTATCGGTGGTCCTGAAATTTAACGACTGTACAATTTTTATTTTTATTCCTAACTATGCACAAATTTTTTTTTTCATTAAAATTTCTAGTCCATTTAAATAATAGTCTATAAGTTCCTAGGTTATAATTGTGTAGTATAATACAGAAATAAATTTTAACTAGTGATTCTTAAACATTTTTCAATTTATCATCTGTTTTTGTTTGTTTGTTGAATTGTTTTTAACTTATATTTAGTTCACAGCTTTAACAATAACTATTTCATAATAACTGCACAAAGTCATGATTAAGTCTTGGAGCAAGTTACTGACAAAATGATGAGATATAGATAATTTTTAGTATTTAACATATCATAATGATATATCATGAAATGGATTATGATCATAACATTTTTGTTTATTGTACATCATATCGCCATTAAAATACTAATCCCTTCAAGAGATAGCGCATATACAAATGTAATATGTAGGTTATCATACTGAAAGAGATATGTTTAAGATATACCATCAGAAAAAAACAATTAATAATTAAAATAATCTTTACGTCATATCGTTGTATGTTAACTCATAGTCATGTGTCTATGTATGTAATTTTTTTGAAGATGCAACATACCGGAAACAATGTTTATCTGATGGCAAGTAATGCATTTGCCTATAATAATGTACGCGCTTGTTAGGATGATGTACACCGCATTGGCTCGACGCTTTGAGACAATATGTCAAATATTATTACCCAAGTAAGTTACACAAGCTCTAACGCCTTTCAAATCGGAACACAGTAAAATTTGCAAACTACTGTTGCCGTAGACCTAGTTACGGTGATACCTACCTAGATGGTCACCGGTAACAGATTTACCACCAGCAGTGGTTTATGGTGTATCTATTATTTAAATCTTGCCAAATATTTCTATGGTTAGCTTTGTATAATATTTAACTATAATAAACTTAATGTTAATGTAAGTGTTAAGGCGAAGCGATATATAACTAAAGTCTTAAATTCTAAATATTGTATTGAAAACATACTACTACTGTAATAAAGCTTCGGAATTGAAAATAACAAAATCGTTAGCTTAATTGAATGTTAATAATTATTACATATCTGTATTTATATATAAGATTGGGCGTATGTATTAATAATAAAATAGATAAATAATAATCAGTTGTTTGACTGAATAACTTAAAACATATTAATATATGTAATATTTTGAAGGGAGGAAGCATGACTTATAATATATATATATATAGAATAAATAAAGTGTTGTTTGTGATGGTCGTTCTTTATTTAATTCGAATATCTAAGAAGATAATTGAGTTAACTTTTTAATTTCAAATGATGATATAACAAGCGGCTGTAAATAGTAATGGATGCTCGCTCATAGAATGGTCTTTCATATGCTCACTACATGAAGTTATGACGGCAGATTTACAATATGAATATGGAAGCTAGTCTGACAGTTTAAAAAAAATTATATTACCAATCAAACTACATAACCAATCGGAGCGAGCCTACGTGACGTAATTGCTTAGCTCTTACCCTTTAACAAGGAAGTACCTGGTTTGATGCTGTGAAATAGGGTTGATAGTATGGTTTTTAGAGAGAAAATATTAGCTCCCTATTTACCAGTTATATTTTAAATCTGCCGCTAAAACAGCACCGCTGTGTTCCGGCTGTCAAAGTAAAGGAGCAGGAGTATTCTCGGCGAACAACGTCAACATTCTTGTCCAGATTGATACCTAACTACCTAATATTGCGGTGAGGAAACTCATTGCAGATAAAAAAAGGGTATATTTATAAAATTATTATTTCACAGTCACCTTCGATCTAAAGCTTAACTAATGTCAACCAGTTTTGTCTCGCAACGAAGAAAGAAGCGATTACGATGACGATACGAAGAGCGGTCAAACGATCATAGAAAGTTTTTTCATATCTAAGAACACTCGTAATTAATTACTATAAAAATATCAAAAACTACCCTGTTAAAGAAAAACGACGCCACAGACATTGTACGTGTGATATTTATTACTCCCTTTTGTACGTTCCGTATCAAATAAGAGAGATAAAGAACAGAAGTGAAGTATAGTACAAATATTGTAAGAAATACAGTCTAAAAATATGTTTGGCGCTGTTACTGATTCCTTGTTGCTCGTTCGTCAAGTACGAGTATATTAAGTATCAGCGTTAAGTTACAGACATAAACTAAACCTCAAATTCTACGTTGTTCTTTATTACAACGAGCCCGTTAAGTTGTTATGGACGATTAATTTAAGTGTGAGAGATTAAAAGTAACATAAAGTTTATATAAGCACTTAGCGGAACTCTTAATGAAGTATTTTATCACTTTTATATAACTAGTTTTCATAGTGAAGTTATTGGAGCGAGGTAGCTTAGAAATTAAAATTATTATTTTATCAGTCGTTGATAATATATATAACAGAAAAGGTTTTGTTTGTCGGTTGCAATAGGCTCTGCGGTGGTGTATACTCAGACAGTCTTTATAAAGAGAGACCTTTTATTATCACAGGTGACCTCTTCTTAAAAGATACCTTGCTTCTGGGGGAAGACAAGGTTATGTGGGGCTTCTATCCACTAAAACTCTCTCGGTGATCACCGTCAGTGCATTAGGACGGGCTCCGGGATCTCCCACGGAAAGCACCGGCATCCACCTGCACTTAGACTAAAACATCCCACGGAAGGACCAGCCCTCAGCACCCACGCTGTGCTACGGCAAATACAAGACCACCCACCATGCATTTGTCGATCGTCTAAGGCTCGCTTATTGAGCTCTGAGGGCCACCACCTTCAAAGCTCACGAATCCGAGGATCCTTTGTCACCTTGTACGACAGACAGGGAATAACTTAGTCCTATTCTTAATAGCCCGGACTAGAAAGGGCTTGGGAAAGAGAGACCCACTTGCCAAGGAACTGCGGTGATACCTACCTAGACGACTTATTATTATATACAGAAATACTACTATTTTTATTGTTACCAGCATTACAAACGTAAGTTAGCATTCAAACTGTAACAGCTGGCGAGTATGTCTTGTTTTACAAATGGGGTGCTTTGTATTAATATCAAGGAATAACCCGAGCCGAAGTATAACAGATGTTGTAGAAAACTTGTTCTTCGTATTAAAAAAAAATGCTAACAAATTACTAGATATTATTACACTTCTTTTGTTTTTATATAAGATACTAGCTGATTCCCATTCGCTTTGTTAGTCGTAACACCTCCGCAACTTCCTTTGGATAATTCATTCTTAGCTGATCTCTAAAAGGCATAATTTGGTAGAGACATTGCTTATGCCTATATATATATATATATATATATATAACAATATAGATACGACTAGTTTTGAGTCAATTACGAATAGGATTTTACTTTTCTTATATGTTTTTTGTAAAAGAGATGTCTTGAGATACATTCATGTAGATGTAGAAAGCTTTATTGGAAATGTCTTTATGTTTGAAAAGAGTGTCTCTCTTCTGTCGACATATTGGCTTACTTCTAACATCCTATTTATAATACGCCAATACGCAAATGTCTTTACAGTAATACTTGAAAACAAGACGCATACTCTTCTCTTTTATTTATAAAATAATTAAGTTAACAAAAAATTTTTTTATGTACATACGGTGTCTAATGGACATAGTAAAAGCTCTCTTTCAAAATGTACTAAGTAGTAGGTGTCTGTTGCCGGATATCGTCTAGATAGAAACCACCGCAGTTCTTATTGCAGCTGACAAACAATACCATGCAAACGTTATTTAGATCTAGTTTAAAGAACGTTGTAGTTAGTGATTATTACTGAGGTAACAAGAATTAACATATTATGGTTGAAGACGACGAGCACAACGTGGTGTAGTGTATCTCATCCCAAATAACATCGCGTTGTTATTAGAAGGCGTATGACTTATCATCAGGTGAAAATACATCAGAGTTTAATCGCTCTGTTTTATCACTTACAAAGAAGTAAATGTTAAAAAGGATTGTCCAGCAGTGGGCGTTCATCATTTTAGATGATGATAACAAAAGTGACTATTTAATTACAAATTACTAATAGAACTGATTTTTAAAAATTACAAAGTTATTTACACAATACAAAGTTAATTAATGTTGCAAAGTATGTGTTAAAGTGTTTAAACTATTTTAGTGACAGTGTGAATTGGACTTTATGAAACGAAAAAGTGTAACGAGAAATAGACATCTATAAATATATCTATCTACTCGTATAGGATTTACGCTATGACAATGATTTTATGTAGTCCTAATCCTTGTGTCCTCTGGGTGCTATAGTTCGTAACACGTAAGCGTCTATTACAGCACTGCCACATCCAAGTCCACAAACAAGCAAACTAATGTTGAACTACTATATATAAAAAAAATATATGTGGAATCGAACATATTAGGGGGACCGGAAAGTAATGTCGTTTTCTTATGCTAAATACAAACACATACATTTTTAACGAGTCTTTATTTTTAATCAATGATGTATTCCCCATCATTGTCAATAACCTTTTGCCATCTAGTGAGTAAATTTTCAATCCCTGATCGATAAAAATTAATTGGTTTTTCGGCAAAATATCTAGAGATGGCATTTTGGATATCATCCAAATTTGCAAATGTTTTGCCACTTAAAAAGTGTTGCAGCGCTCGGAATAAGTGGAAATCCGATGGTGCAACATCGGGCGAATATGGTGGATGAGGCAGCACCTCCCACCCCAATTCATTAATTTTTTCTAGAGTTCGCCTTGCGCAGTGCGGTCTTGCATTGTCATGTTGGAGAATGACGCCTTTTCGGTTGACAATCGCTGGCCACTTTTCAATTAAAGATTGATTGACTCGCTGCAATTGTTCGCTGTAGAGGTCTGCAGTAACAGTTTCTCCAGGTTTCAGTAATTCAAAATGAACAATGCCGCGAATACTCCACCAAACACACAAAAGCGCTTTTTTGGGGTGTAAACCTGGCTTAGCAGTACTCCGAGGGATTTCATTTGGAGAGAGCCACTGCCTTTTGCGTTTTGGGTTATCATACAGGACCCATTTCTCATCTCCTGTGATCAAGCGATCAAAAAACGCTTCTGTGTTGTGTCGTTGAAGCAATAAGTTGCATGTGATTGATCGGTTAGCCTTATTCTGTTCGGACAGATTATGCGGGACCCAAACACCTGCTCTGCTTACTTTTCCAATCTGCTTCAAATGTTCTTGGATGGTCGACCAAGGTTTGTTGAGACTGTTTGACAATTCCTCGATCGTCTGACACGGATTTGCTTCCACTTCCGCCCTTAACACGTCGTTGTCTAACGCTGATGGTCTTCCTGATCGATACGAGTCGGAAAGATCAAAATTACCCGATTTGAACTTGGAAAACCACCTTTGGCATTTACGAATGTCCAGTGCATTTGGATAAACATCGCAAATGTTTTTGGTAGCAACTGTTGCGTTATTTCCCTTGCGAAACTCAAAGAGCATGCAATGCCGGATGTGTACCTCTTCTGGTATTTGGCTGGCCATTTTACCCAAAATTACAAAAAAAAATTGTAATTCAATTGTCTATAAGTAAAGAAATCACTATAACCTCACAATGTCTTTGGTACGCCTCTGAACAAAACAATGAGCTGACAAATGACAATCAAGTATTGGCATGCGCAGAAACGACATTACTTTCCGGTCCCCCTATTATTTTGTTTTTACAAGAAAGTTGCTTGCAGTGCTTTTATTACTCTCTTTATTTCCCTTCCATTCTTTCTTTGCTCTTTGTATGTTTTATCCCGTCTTCGTACAAATTGACTACAAGATAAAGTTTCACTTCTACCTCGTGTGAACTCTCATACGTTTTTATTATTTTTATATTTTAGAAACGATTCGCATCATCATCGTTATCATAAATGTCATCTCCGCTCTTTCGACGTTCACATGAATAATGTATATAATACCAAAAAATTACTATTCACGTATTAATATATATGGTAATAAAAACTTAGATCGCGCTTACTGATTAAAGTTGTGTGTTTACTCTAGAATATATTGGACCCTTCTGATGATCCGGTTCACTTCCGGTCGGACCCGCGCATAATCAGGCAAGACCCTGCTATCTCTGGAGCTTCGTGATCTCTTATAAAATATTTATCCGTGCATTGAGTGTACGTGAAAAATTAATCAGAAAATTAAAGAGCCAGTTGAAAACATTTTACTTCCAACTTGGTGTTATAAGACAAGGGGTTTAACGGTCCGGTCCCAAGTTCGATACCAGAGCCACTATTACCAATCCGGCGACATAACAGCATTTGTCGTATTTTAGATATTTGCGCCACTAAACAACGTGTGAAAAAAATAAGTGAAAGGGAGCAGATACCTCTTCCCTCTCGTGACTGCAGTAATCAGGCTTATGTGGTAATCAGCGTGCAAATACAACAGTAAGATAACATCTGCCGCCCGTTTCAGTTACTGCGCCGCAAGTACTCCGACTACCGTCTATTGTGATATGTAAATAATATGAAACGGCACTTGCTGAGTGCTCGGATTAATACGTACTTATAAATAATATTTGGATTATTATAAACAATGAAGTCTGCAAGGTATTGTGCATCATTGTAATATTATTTACACTACTGCTACATTGTACTTTACACGCATAGGTTTTCACTTACGTGTAATCTTTGCTAGTTAAAATATATAATCATATATCAGTTATTAAAAATATATATTTTGCTGCTAATATATTTTTATCCATAATATCTAGTACAGATAATTTTTTTACGTAACGATCAAACGATCTTCATACTTGTATACATTTCTATTGTTATATACAATTGACATTAATAGTCCAAAACAGTGTTAACTCCAAACTAACTAAGCAGAAACTGTTCTTATCATTTGTATTAGCTGTTCCTCGTTTGTTTTGCTGGCCGTAATATTGAAATAGATTTGAAATTTACACTTGAAATTTGTCAGAAATAATTCCGCCCTGCTGCAACCCGCCGATCCCCGGGCCCCTTTCCGTTGTTAAAGCCCCCACAATGCCTTTCAGGGGTAACATTTCGTAAAAGCCGTTCATAGCCCATCATTCAGAAAAAGAAATAATTGTATCGAAAGATATCGTGATGAGTCTCTACATAGGTAGAAATTCCTTATATATATATATACAGTTAGATAATCAGTCTGCAAGAATGACATAATTTTATGCTTTCTTTAATTGATCACAAAAAATATTTACTTATATTAATACGGATTAAAAACGTATATACGAAAATCTTCATTAACCAATAAATAAATATACAGAAATATTTTATAACCGGACCTTAAACTAGACGTAACATATATAATATATTTGTATCATAAGGACAGGATCTAAATTATCGATACATCATATACATACTAAAGAAACATTTCTAATGATATTATTTGACAAAGAATACACACATATATATATATATATATATATATATATATACATATATATATTTGAAAAGAACGTTCGCTTGATGGTGGGTGATACGCCAGCCCATGACAACGTGGCGCTAGTTAAGATGATATAGACAGAACCACATTACTTTCGTCGCCTGATATGTAATCTCTCTTAGAGTCTCATTATTCCAGTAACTACTACCTACAGCGCCCTTAAAACCGGAACACATTAATGTCTTCCTACTACCTAGACGGCCTCCGGTAACAGAGACTAATCAACTTGAAAATAACTAAATTATTTCCCAGAATGAAATTAAGATACAAACTCCGAACAACACGTGTAAGATAGAAAAGGAAGCGTGGAAACGCGCGGTTTCTAAAGATAATATCGCTCGAACGTATATATAGGAAAGTTACTCGTAGAAACTTCAATGTTTAAATGAAAAACAATAGCTATTTACATTATTTCATTAAAGCGGTAGGAATGGAGAGTAAGTTATAAGGCGGAACCGATCCGCGAATCTCACCGAAGAACCACGGCATGAGCGCTCGAGAATATACATTTGTGTTATGAAAACGATCATAAATTGTTATCCGCGCTAGGTGAGACATTAGTTTGGAAATTACTAGCAATTTCACACACAATTCATTTTAATTTTAAAAGGCAGGATTTATTTTACAAATTCTTCAAAGGGTAAATAATGGTAGGGCAATGAAGAGCGCCACGCTCGGAGTTTCTCAGCGCGATCGATTCAGAAATGAGGAGATCCGCAGAAAAACTAATATGACCGACATAGCTCAAAAGATTGCTAGACTTAAGTGGCAGTGGGCAGGCATATTGCTCGAAGGACCGACGGCCTATGGGGCAGTAAGGTCCTCGTGTGGCGCCCGCGTACCGGTACACGTAGTGGTGGGAGGTCTCCCACAAGGTGGACCGACGCCTGGTGAGAATTGCGGGAACAATGATGAATGAAGTTTATGGGCCAATTGCTAAAAATTAATCTTTTCATAATTTTTCTACACAGATACCATCACCATGCCGTTACTATTAGGTTGAAATGTTAGTGAAATTAGTAAAAAACTTAAAAAAAAATTAAATATCTTTGAAACCTTAAACCTTTCGCAATGATTGTATATGTTAACCATATAGGAATCAGTTGTCTTCTGGATTTTAATTTTAGATTAAGTTAAGAAAATTTTAGTTAAAGAAAAGAGTACAAGTAGGTACAGTGGTGATATTTTGAAAAGGTTGTTGAAAGAGTAAGGAAAGGTTTATTTATAAATGGTTATTATATTATCCACGAAGAAGAGTTTAAGAAGCATTCGGTCCACTGCTTGCTTAATAACACAGGATTAGATTCCAGAGCCATTTGTGATGGACGAAAGTTCACAGGACATTTTAAAATGCTATGATACTTGAACTTATTTTTTCATAATTATAAATGGTAATGTTGCTGGGGTAAAAATTCACAATTCTTTGGATCTTATACGTTACTTCTTATATTCTTGATTGACAGTTGAGGTTGTCGATGGTGAACCTACACGCCCATAACAAACAGTAGGCTTTCATACGTTGACATTCGGAATGAAGCAACACCAACATAATTAAAATATTTTGGACCTAAGAATTGAATAAAGAACTTGCGCTCCATAAGATAAGAAGATAACTGCTGCGTCAGTGTAACTACATTTAGATACATCTTCAATCCTATTAGAGAATATGACTGTTAAAAGCTTTTCTTTTTAGTTTTAGAATTTAAATTTAGTAATATTTGAGATGCGTGTTATATGCGGCGTACATTAATATGGTAATAAATTCTATTTTTAACACTTCTAATGTCGATTTCGTGTAAAAAAAATGTAGAATGGGTCGTGAACGCTATAACTTAGAACCTCTGTGCGTGACAATATCAAATTGAAAATATTGTGACTGCAAACAACTGCCTTCCCGGTGATTGAGCAGTATGTTTGTTTCTGGAGATTTGATATATTTTTTATACGATTGATATATATTATTTTATATGATGTTTCGCATAATACGTTGACGTCTACGATGTCAGAGACTAGAATTCAAGGAATTGCTTACTTTTTCCACCCACATTTCTCCAACAAGGAGTATCCAAAATCGCCTCGCCTTAGAAATTATTCCTTTCTTAGTTGTCTTTCAAAACTTCTTACGGTAGATCTTCTATTCGAATGATGATTTCATGTATACTTATATCACTAAGGTCACGTTAAGAAGTAACTTTATTAATATGAAGTCAACTGTAAGTAGTTTACTTTTATGTTTGTGACTTTTGTGAAAAGGTGAAACACGTACATCACCTATTGATAGATTGTGTCTGGAACAAACCTCTGAGGAAACTGTTACTGGAGAATTTCGAAACTGGTCTCATACATATACTTATAGATATAATTCAAACAGTACATTCTCTCTGCATTAACATTTGTAGCAACAATAACTGTATATAAGCGTTATTTCTAATTACATTTGTAGTTATTTGTTTTAGGTTAAGTGATACGTAAATAGTACTTTAATTTATAGCAGTAAATACTAGTAATTATACATTACTATCAGTAGATAATAGTAGTTTAAGATACGTTGAGACTAGCACGACCATCAAATGTTCAAAAATATATACAGGCTAAAAAAAAAATATATTTTCAAAGATGTAATGGTAGTTCCGATACGAAAGCAGGTAAAGATGCACAACAAGCACTCGCTCCGCGATCTATTTAAAAACGACTTGCTTGTGTAAAATCTTTCAGAGAACGTTAAATATAAGGTTAAAAGGTATTTAAATAAGAATGATACTGTTAATAACAACGCAGTTGGTTTTCGGAAAGGTGAATCTAGCTTGAATAACAGATCAGAGTTAATAACAAGAATTTGAATTGGTTTCTTGGATCATTAGCCTAGTTTTGCTGCGTTTATTGATCTAGATAACGCTTACAACTATATAGACATTTCATCAATATTGATAATAATCGATCTTGGGTTAGGATCTAAAACATGTGATTATCTATGGAACTATCTAAGCCTTCGCAATTTTAAAATTGGAATAGAAAATGGATGTGTATATAGAACAGCGTGTGGCTTAACGCAAGATGATATTATCTCTGCTATTATTTAACTCAGGTACTGTTCATGTTTGTAAAGAAATAAATTATGTACATGTATCTTAATATGACGACGATTGTATTATGTACATATTAGGTTGTCAAATATCTCCCGTCCGCCTTTTTGTCTTTTGAATTTCGCGGCTATGTACAAAGCGCTACAGAGCTCGTATCTGGCAATACTATACATAATTTGAAAGGTCTTGACATAACCTACAAAACGACGCTATGCATAATTAGTTTGGATATTGCGTTCAACAGTTATAGACGTGTAAACATATAGTTCACTAACGCCGAAATTCGCGCTATTTTAAAGTTTTCCTTCGTTAAAGGCAAATCCGCTAGAGAAACGTTCCGTGAGATTAATGGTGTTTTGGGGGATGGTACTCTATCACTTCGAACCGCGGAGGAATGGTTTCGACGATTCAGAGCCGGTGAAAACGACACCATGGATAAGCCAGCCGGCGGAAGACCTGTGACGACAAATACCGATCAAATCATGGACTACATCGAGTTAGACCGGCATGTGGCATCTCGTGACATCGCCCAGGAGATGGGAGTTAGTCACCAAACCATTTTAAGCCATCTGCAGAAGGCTGGATACAAAAAAAGCTTGATGTTTGGGTGCCGCATGATTTGACGCAAAAAAACCTTCTGGACCGAATCAACGCCTGCGATATGCTGCTGAAACGGAACGAACTCGACCCATTCTTGAAGCGGATGGTAACTGGCAACCAAAAATGGATCACATACGACAATATCAAGCGAAAACGGTCGTAGTCGAAGGCCGGTGAATCGTCCCAAACAGTGGCCAAGCCGGGATTGACGGCTAGGAAGGTTTTGCTGTGTGTTTGGTGGGATTGGAAGGGAATCATCCACTATGAGCTGCTCCCATATGGCCAGACGCTTAATTCTACCATCTACTGCGAACAACTGGACCGCTTGAAGCAGGCGATCGGCCAGAAGCGTCCAGAATTGGCCAACAGGAAGGGTGTAGTGTTCCACCAGGACAACGCCAGACCACACACTTCGTTGATGACTCGTCAGAAGCTACGGGAGCTCGGATGGGAGGTTTTATCGCATCCACCATATAGCCCGGACATAGCGCCAAGTGATTACCACCTGTTCCTGTCCATGGTGAACGCCCTTGGTGGTGTAAAGTTGAACTCAAAAGAGGCTTGTGAAAAGTGGCTGTCCGAGTTCTTCGCAAATAAGGAGGGGGGCTTCTACGAGGGAGGTATTATGAAGTTGCCGTCTAGATGGAAACAGATTATCGAACAAAACGGCGCATATTTGAACTAAATCCGATCACTGTAACATTTTTTATAAAGCATTGAATAAAGAGCAAAAAAGCGGAAGGGAGATATTTGACAACCTTATATTATGGTATGAAGTTGGATCAGTCTTGCAACAGGCGCTTAACCCGTTTGATAAATTAGTTATGGTTAGATAAGGCACCTAAGCGGAAGAAATGTATAAAGGAGATAAAACGTAAAGTAAACAGATTTACTAACATTAATTTAAATTTTTAACTGGCCCTGAATGTGGAGTAGATCCTTGACTATTATAAGACACTTGTATATCCAGCAATATCTATAGCAGCATATATATAGCAATTATCCAGCGTAGTATTGAATATGCAGTAAATCTGTGTAATATGTGCCTGTTATATTAGTATAACCAATTTGAAAAAATCTTTTATTCTTCTTATTAATATTTACAAGATTTCATATCAGAAACATAAAATAAATTACTTACGGAGTACATATCAGAATAATATTTAGAGTTTTATACAATATTCTCAAATGGCTCAATTGTTGATAGACCTATATTTATAGGACTTGCTATTTTTGATCCGGAAAGAAATGATTCTAGTAAAATTTATGTATTTGATAACACCTCAATAGAAGCACAGATGATTTATAGTTATCTCTGAGGAAGTTTCATATATAACCATAGTAGTTAAAAAAAATGTATTATTAATTGATTCCCGAAGTAACTTACATCATTTGATTCATTGCTTTATTCCCAGCTTTAAGAGCTATTCTATAGCTTTTATCATAACCATTTTAAAGGTAGTGAAACGGAAGAAAAAAATATTTTTAATATGGGTTTCATCTCACATAAGGATGGGAGGCATTGATATGTTGACGGTTCAGCCAAAGAAGCTACTATTGAGTGATTGTTGCAGTGTTATACGACTATTTGCTTATGTATTTACTTAATACTTCGATCTTAAATCATTGTCTAAAGACAGTTGGCACAGAACAGTAAGAACAGTATGTTTAGTATTCGTTGGGGTGCAGTTTGAAATCAACAGGCGAGAGACTGTCGCATTCTTAAGGCACCGAGCGAGGCACATTCCATTACGTAAATTTACGTATTTAATGATGTAAACATCTTCAGCGAATCGTACAATTTGTGAAGTGGTGGAGGATGTCTATAACATCCTAGTAGAGTGAGTCCGGACTGAATTTATGAGGTAAACAGATCCACTTGTGTGAAACACATTCTGTAGGTTTTAGCCTTTCCTTCATCGATGAGATATCGATAAAGAAAAGGCTAAAATACTATTACAAAATTATCATCTATACACTATAGAGTTAGCTTAATGATGTTTGTAATGATAATGATTTACTTATAAACAAAATAGTAAATGCATAAGTAAAACTAGGACAATAATTTTACCATCCTAAATCAGATCTAAATTGGTTGGACCTTTAGCGGCGACGAAAATCTCGACGCATTAAACCTATAAACCTAAAACAGTAGTTTTACAGTTTCGCCAGAGTCTACATCTCCATTTCATAACTTTGGACTGGTCATCATATTAATATATACATAAGTATTTTGAATTACCAGTACCAGTTTACACATCACTACATCACGCATTTTCCTTTGAGATGTGAGATCTTAGAGAGTTTAATTCTGTTTACGGATTTCGCCGCGTTTATTTAGTTATTACGCTACATTCCGGATGCTGTACAGCAGCCATGATCAATAAGGGACTGAGATGACAGACGCCCTAATGTATTCTTATTTATCACAGACTACTTTAAGTCTTTAACTATTGTTTTTATTTCGATCCACGCAGAACTTGCTTGAAGCTTGCTGTTGAGTAAAAAAAAAAACGTATATACGATATAATTCGTAATTTTTTTTTTTATCTATAACATATATATTTAGATCTGTTTGCTCCTCAATAATTTTTCTATCTACCACACCGACAAATGGATAACATTGATACTTGCTCACTGCTGATTGGTGACAAAAGTAATAGCCTATAGAGACGGTATCCGATTATTACTAGTATAGGTGCTTCACTATCATCATTATCACCTCCACCGATGGACGTCCACTGCTGGATGTGAAGTTTAGTATATTGAAAGCACATACGTAATCGATATAGAAAAAAATACTTTCCCCGTTCAGCATACCGTCGAGGTAGACGTTTGAAGTTGAAACAGGTTTATTCACACAGTGTCTGTCAGTCAGTACGATCCAACGTTTTCTTATGTTTCCACTTTGTTTAGTATTGTAATAACTTATGTGTTGTGTGTCCGTGTGATCTTTTTGTCTCGTGTAAACGGTCATTCGTGGACTGTAACAATGATTCCAAAAACAAGGTAAGTCTATGTGAACACTTACAACTTTGTTTTAATCTTATTGTGTCTGTACTTAATATTTTGTACATACATATATTCGTTTATTCTTCATCCATAGATATATATACTAATTTAATATGTTTATAAATTTTCTATCCGAAAGTATTATAATCGTATTATTGTATAACAAAACGAACATTTACGTAGGCGATTAAAGTTTTACGAGAGTTTTATTATTACTTTTGAAAACGATGTTTGATATAACTGTAGTGTAATTTTTCAGTTCGTTAAAGGTAAATGTAAACAGGAAATGATATTATTATTCGCACTGTCTAACCAGTAAACGTTTGACAGGAAATGTGTAACGTGAGGGTAGAGTAAGTAGATTATTTTCTAAATAACGTTAACTCTTGTCTACGTTTGCAACATTCCAATCTATATGTAAATTTCATTCGCCGAAAAACAGAGGAAAAATTTTACTTTAATGATATACCTTATACAATTTTTAACATTACTATAAAAAAATTTGTTTTAAAATATTAGTCTATTTCGTATTCCCACAGTTGGGATTGTCTTTCCACACATATCGTGTATCATACTTCTCTAAGTTTTAGTTCGCGGTTGTCGAGTATCCGCTGTTTAGTTGGAATACGTCTCCTTCCTCTCGATTTATCTCTTGACCGGAAATAAAAGCTAAACGGGAATCGAACTTACACGTCTTCGAGATAGGTAGTACTAAATACCGTTTAAGTTATAATACTTTTATGAGTTTAACAATGTCATGTAGATTAAGGTTTATAATAAAATTAATGTAAGGACTACCTCAAAACAACTCACGGGACCCGATCCCATCTCACCTGCTCCTGCTGCATCCTACTAATCAGCAAACGAGGTTCTTTCTGCCATCAAACCGCATTGGGCCAGCGTGATGGGAAATAGCCCAAATCCCCCCTTACGAACCCTTACAAACGACTGCTCTTAGTGCCCGGCGATACGCCAGCGGGATCATTGAGAGAAGCCTATTTCCAGCAGTGGACGTCACAAACGTTGTTCTGTCTGAGAATATTCGTTTTAATTCTAAAAGAATGTAAGGAAACTTATAAGTTATGTATAGAAGAAGCGCGGGTTCGATCCCTACTGAGTTAAAGCTTCCGGAAACTTCGTGAGAAATGTGATAACAAAGCACACTCTCATGGACAAGTCACACCAGTATACCTGCTTTAAGCCTGATTAGTGACCAAATGACTGCTCTCGCTTTGTTGGAGACGACCTCCAGTCCCAGTAATGGGAATATTCAACGGTTTATTGTTGGTTAAACGACAATAGAGGTTCCTGTGGTTCTGCGTTATAAGTGGATAAAATAATTGCAATATTTTTTATGATGACAGTTGCAACTGTCTCTGAGATAAGACTCTTCGGAAAATTGTGTTCAATTTCTCAATACATCATCAGCCGATAGACGTCCACTGTTGGACATAAGCCTCCACCAAAGATCGTAACATCGATCGCTCCTGCGCTGCCTGCATCCAGTCAGGATTTGGGCCATTTTCCACCACGCTGGCCCAATGTGGACCAGCTAATTACTTTATACATTTGTATTGGTGTTATTTATAGCCCCGAGTTAATAGTTTATGACATTATTATACATCACACAGTTTATATTTTAAAAGTGAATGTAGACCTATTAGTTCTTCACGAGTAGATTTTTTGAATTTCACTCCTTGACATCCTTTCTCCAAAAACGAGACGTCTGCGCCGCAATGTCAACTTTATGCCATGAACAAGTTTGGAATATCACTTAGAGAGGTAAATTTATTTAGGAATATCTGCATACTTTACATCGGCAATGTGAAACCGGAAAAACCCAAACATCGCGTAGCCGCCACGCACAATAAAAAATAATAATTAATAGTCAACGTTTGATAGCTCAAGAATGAGATTTTAACATTGAAATAAATTTAAAATTCTAATGCTTCTTCATGCGTTCCCACTGCTGGGACAACGGCTATTCTCTCACGATGAGATCGTCGAGACCATTTATAATCAAACACTGCTCAATTGCGGATTGATAGATATATCATTTCCACGAAAGCTGTTGTTCTTGAAACACATTGATTTCCTCATTATGTTTTCCTTCGCCGAAAGCTCAAGGTTAGTGGGAATCGAACCCACGTCATTTCGAGACGCGTAGCGTGCGTGACCGCAATAACAAACTGAGCCATCGCCGCTCTTCAATCTTATGAAACATCAATAAAGGAACACATGTAATGTTAATTGTTTTATCAACGTAATACTGTTTTGTTTGATTGATTTAAAGTGATGCTTATCATAATCATAAATAATAGTAATCTACGTTTATGTGAACATACGTCGTGAATTGAATAATGTACATTGTATAGTTTTTTTTTCACGTGTAACTCATAAAAATATTCGGTTTCTTTGAATTAACCGATAAGACCGGCGGTAGGAAACATGGATTGGAATATTCTCATTACACTATGTTATCAAACTAAATCTTCTCTGAGAATTAAATAACATATACTTCTATCTATAAAGTTATACGAGTTACTTTTAACCGTAATTTATTATTCTCCTAATTATTCCTATAATTCAGTATATTAATTTATTATAGTAATGAATAAAGAAGACGTGCATAAGGTGGAAGTGTATAAACAACATATCCAGTTAGACATTGTTATGAGCGAGCATCACTAATATCCAATAGCAAAGTTATTAAATAATACTGATTGTTAGGTGATGTATAAACAGAGGAAGGAAGTAGCTATAGAACTTAATACGCTGTAAAAATAAATGTAGCTGAAAATCGAAATGTTACGGAGTTCAAGTTACGTCAGTGCTCAGCGCAACCTTTTGTGTACTTGCTGTAACATCCGCTATAAAATTATAATTATGTTCGCTTACAATTCTCTTATCAATTATAACACGTTTACTTTGAGATATTGTGATATAAATAGATATGTTCTTTAAGTCCTATAATCATAGGGCATATAAAAATATATATGATATAGT
This sequence comes from Troides aeacus, assembly GCA_033220335.2. Taxonomy (NCBI): domain Eukaryota; kingdom Metazoa; phylum Arthropoda; class Insecta; order Lepidoptera; family Papilionidae; genus Troides; species Troides aeacus. Next base: position 1,740,069 of record CM067275.1, on the reverse strand, counting down.
TTCGCCGCATTGTTTGAGGAATTGAGTTGGAGCGTTGCAATTGAACTAAGTTTTGTATTGATCATTACTTGTTCTTAAATAACGGTTATGACTTAACTTTATTATATATTAAAAATCAATTTAATAATGGTTTTTCTTATAGTAATGAGAGCTGCGATCCGTTGCCCATGCAGTCCACGGTAACCCTGAACGTCACGGAGAAGGAGCTCGTGGACGGCGCGGAGGTGTACAATCCATTCGAACATAGGAGCGTGCTACATCCCACTTCGTGAGTGTTGCATTTTTAACCTACAATAAAAAAAAGAAGTGTTGTATATTAGTAGGTTTTGAGAAATTATTTGGCTTTGGGATTTTGTTAAGATTACTTGAAAAGATATCTATGTCTAATAGCGCTTTTGTAAGCTGGTCTAGATCATTAAACGTCAGAAGAAACAGAGCAAACTAATGACTTCATATTATAGTATCTAGATGCTTGCCTTGTAATACGGAAGTCCCTGGTACGAGTCGAGAACCATAAATCGAGGAGTTTGGATGGTGGTATGATTTTATTGAATCCGTCTGATCAGCTACCGTCATAATATTGTAAATCTGACGCCATAGCAACAAATAAGGACCGCAATTATTTCTGATAGCAAGCTTTAACATCAACTGCCTCATTCTCAGTATATTACAATCTTGTCTTTGGTCTACAAAAATATAATTTAGATTATCAGCTCTTTTCCATGTTCGCCATCATATTGAGGGTAGGTCTGTGCCCCAACAGTGGGCACGTAAATTGGCTTTAAAGCTAACTAAAATTCCATGTTCACAAACACCTATTGAAATCTTTTTCAGTCAGTGTAGAGGCTGCAATATAAAATTACTGATTGTCTCCTTGTACGCAGGACCCTGGGTTCATTTTTCCACCTCCTCAAGTCGTCGCTGGGTTCGGGTCTACTGGCGATGCCGGCGGCTTTCAAACACACAGGAATAATACCAGGATGCCTCGGTACGGTCCTTGTCGGAGTTATTGCAACGCACTGCGTTCATATATTAGTAAGAACTTACCTCATGTATATTTTCATAAGTTATCTGTTATTTCTCGGCGACTGCGTTTTTTATAAGTGTTTGGTCTTTCACGATGGAAATCCTTAAGATAATGTGCAATTGAAGTGCCTGTCTATGGCGCCTTGTAGTGGTAAAGATATTTTGTTACAGTTTCAGAGTAGCTCTGTCTAGAGTAATTGCTGAAGTAATAAGATTTTAAATCTAATACCTAAAGAGAAATATAAAGATCTTAACTAGCACCTCATTGCTGCATCAGCTTTAAAACTTAATAAGTAAATGTATACGTTCCAACGAGGTATCAAGGTTGTAAGGGGTCCCGCACAACACTTGCTCGCGGCGAACCCTGCTAATCAACAAACGAGGCTCTGGCTTGCGCCAACCCGCCTTGGGTCAGCAAGGTGGGAACTGGCCCAAACCTCTCTGTATGAAACCCTACAAACGATGGCACTTGATGTGAGGATCTTTGGGGGAGACCGATGTCCAGCCGTGGACGTCTATCGGCTGATAGTCGTGGTACGCGATATCTAGAATAGAGCTGATAGTCTCAAAACAGCAATTTTTTTTTAATTTATATGAAAAAAATAAGATTCATTACTTTTGGATATTATAAACCTCTAGATAGTAAGCTGTAAACATCTGACACATTTAATGACAAATGTTCAAAAATTCGTATGCTTGATATAGTGAGCGATAGATCTGCGCTTGCGCATATTTCACTTCAATATCAACCACTTACATACCTGTTTATACGACCGGGTTAAGTGCCGGTTCTATCCAGTAGATCAAGTAGATCAAACAAAAACCTGTTCTCGTTTTATTTGGTGGTTTTTTTATGTTTTTCTTACACAAAATAAAATCTAATTATACAGGCGTACTCAAATTTTTTTTTCTCAAACACTTAACTGATGATCGCTTATATTTCCGTGAGTAATACACATTCAATGTAACAATGATCGCTACACTTAAGTGGCAATTAGTATGGCATATTATACGTATACTTTGATGGATAGCAAGGTTATGGAGTGATGAGGTAGATCGAGGATATGATAAAGGTCGCGAGAAACCGCTAGATGCGGCCAGGGCCGAACGGTGTGGTTATATTTAAGGAGAAACCTGTGCAGCAGTGGGCGTCTATCAGCTGATGATTGCGATAAATTAAATAAATCGTCTATTAAATCTGATTTTATAGTAAAGATCCAGAACATAGTCACAGATTGCAGACTTCCTAGAACGTGGACTCGTTTTTGTGTAGTTCCACATCGTGCTCACCGTCTTGAGACATTCCTCAAATATGTCTTACTATGGAATTTGAATATACACGACACTTGTTCTATATCACAGTAATGGACATTCTGTGTCGTACCTCCTGTAGTCTCTTTATAACATATCAAATACATTTACAATGAAACTGAGTTAATTTCCGTGTTTATGGAGCATACAATTAAAATGTACGCAATTAGGGATTGCAATACCGAATACGAGTAGATTGACCCATTTGTACAGTATAGAGGGATACCGAATATCAGTAGCTTGACCTATTTGCGCAATTTTGTTATAACTGTAGTCATAAGTTAAAATACCGTTTATAGGTAGTTGCTCTTCTTCTTTCTTCTGCCCTTTTCGCAGTATGTACTTCTCTTCCATATCCCTCTATCAGCTGTCATATCCAAATTCACACTCTTCTTGCACATATCGTCTTTCACACAATCCATCCACACTTTCTTAAGTCTTCCTCTAGCCTTATAACCGTCCACTTCGATTCTCATTACTTTCTTTGTTATATGTCCTTCATCCCTCCGCACAACATGCCCGCACCACGCTAACCTCTTGCTCCTCAATTTCTCTGTCACTGGAGCAACTTTCAGACTTCCTCTAATATACTCATAGTTAATTTTATCCATCCTTGTCACACCGCACATCCATCTTAACATTCGCTAATCTAAAAAAGAAAAATATTCCCACCACTATATGTTCAGGGGTCGTCAACTAAACAATATAGTATACGATCTTGTGGTTAAAATTAATATACTTTTATTATTTCAAATATGTTTGTACTGTTTTATATGATAATCGAAGCGATGAAGCTAAATTAAATTATAAGGGTGAATGTCTACTGTTTCAATAAAAGAGAGGAGAAAGATGAAAGAGTATTGGATAGAGGAAATGAGTTAAGGATAGGATAGTAATATAAGTGAATAGAAAGGTAGGTACGTAAATGAATAAATAAATAAATTAAATTCATACGCCCGATACACACGTTGACTAGCGGCGACTTCGCGGTCTACGGATGTGTACTCTCTCTTATACAACCGTCAAATAAAATAAAGAAACACCTGTATTTTCTATTTTTTTTTAAATTTCTGCTACCGATATTAAACCGGTTTTATGGCATTAAAGTCTTCCGGTTGGATATAGCAAACCGTGTTCGCTACAATTCCAATAATTCGTTAATAATTATTGCCCTCCACTCGTATTACTCGTGGAGGGTACGTTTGATTCAATGCGATCACGTGCAATAAAATAAATATGTTTCAGTTTCCGGCGGAATATGTTTGTATTAAAATGAATTCTGAATTTAAGTAAATTTTCAGATTATTAATGCATAATAAATTTATTTACATTTTACGCTATTTTAAATATTTATGTAATACTAGTTGTTCCACGTGTGCTTGCCTGGCCGTAACACCCCCGCAACTCGCTTTGGGGAAAAAATTTTGTAAAATTAATTCTTAGCTGACCTCTAAATGGCAGAATCAATATCTCTACCAAATTTTGAGTGTTTACGTTTAATAGTTTCGGAAGTATCTTGATGAGTCATAGACGATATCTACACATGTAAGAGTACCCAGACATCCATTGACTCATCACGAGATGTATCTTAACAACGTAGCGCTAGTTAGGATTATATACACAGCAGGTTTTGTTCATCGCTTTTAGATATAAAATATTAAGTCTCTATTTCACTACTACAGCGCCTTTCAAACTAGAACACAATAATATTTGCCGGATGTAATAGAAGCTGCGGTGGTACCTACCTAGACAGTATTTGGTCGTATAGACTTCATTCTGTAGTTACATTGAGTTATGTTAAAATAAAACAACTACCGCACAGATTCCAGCTCGCTCAGCAGTAAAAGTAAGAATACAGAAGTTCTCGGTTAAAATTATTGTATAATTCATAAGTTTATCTTTTCAGGTAACCACGTCCCGCGACATCTGCAGGCATTGCCACGTCAGCTCCTTAAGTTATACTGATACTTGCGAGAGGGTTTTCAAACACGGACCAAATAAATTGAAAAAATATTCGCAGTTTGTAAGGTCAGATATTAGTCACGTTGTAAACTATTGTTAATAATTATTAATAAAAATGTACAACAAGCGATTCATGGAAACTAAAAAAAGCGCTACGTTATATAGTTATTAACATATGCCGAAAAAGTCCCGTTTTCGTCACAGAGGGTTGGGTTTTTTTTATGTATTTGTATGAGGCCGTCTGCTAGGGTATAGTGAGTCCAACATAAAAGCGATGAACAAAGTCCTAACACTGCGAAAGTTATGCGTGATACTAAACATAAAACGAAAGAGTGTATTACGAAGATAATATGTGAAAATGGAAAAGTTTACGTACTGCTGAAACACTAATTTTTCAGTATCAAAATGTTTTCACTATTAAAGTTTTTCATCTTCTTTACTATGATAACAATTTTTATATTTCAACAGTTATGAATGAACGTTTGAAGTCTTGTTCTATGATACTTTAATACTCTGATTGTCTAGATAAGAGCTTTCTAGACTTTTTACTTCTTAAAATACTTACTTATAAATTTTTGCGGTTCTGTGGACTTCTTATAGCTACATTTCTGCTATATTCCCAAGAGATGTGAAGATTAGAGCCAACTTACACCCCTACGGTCAACTTGGACCACTTTGTTAACTAAGAATCTAGATCAATCAAATAGTTACAGGTGTTAGTCATTATACAAAGCATGTATAGTATGAGCAACACACCACATATTCCCAGCGCTGGGACCCTGGGATATTTCTCTAATGGAGAGAGGCGAGTTTATCATCCATCATGTGTGGAATGGCGGATCTAGCAATTTCTCAATAGCTATTTTGCTCTAGATACCGGTTACCTATAAATTTTTCTATCACCAAAGTATTGAGATGGATGGGAATCGAACCTCTGTATTTTCGTCTCATATAAATCCAAATTCCTCCGCTTTAACATCTCGTCTGATCAATTCGATTCAATTAGATTTTCTCTTTACAGGCACTTCGCGGATTACGCAATGGCGGGAGTCTGCTTAGGCGGCACCAGCGTCTACGTATCCTTTATAGCGAGTTCCCTCAAAGACGTGAGTAGCTGATTACATAAAAAAAAATAACTATATATCCATAAATATCTATAGCTATGGTTAACAGCGACGAAGTTTCAAACTACTTAATGAAATTTTATCAATTACAAAATTTCTATACAAATAAAATATGAAGGAGGGAAAGGTTTTACCGTTTCGAATACTTTCCACTGCAATACGAAGTAGAAAATAAGTTGAAAGGGGAATTAAGTTGAAATTAATGACTCTGATGAATACCTGACTCATTTCGTCGGAATTGCATTTGCATCTTTTGATCATTGCATTGCATCATTTGCACTCATTTAGTCGGACTTTCTACATAGAATTGCTTTAAAGGATGACCTTTCAACTTATAACATTCATTTCGTTTAGTTTCTTATAAATAAATGTGATCATACTCCTTAATTAATTAAAGAGATAATGGATGCTTTGTTGTTTTTGCTAATTAGTTCTAAGTACCTCAGCAATACCTAGCTGTTTCCAAACAGTAGATAAATGGCCGTTTTTTAACAATGTTAGGGTTCTTTGTATGCTTTTTATTTATTACACACATCGCGAGTCCATCCAAACATTCCTGTATTACGTTAATCATACATATGAGATCCAGAACATTAAAGGTGTCTTCTCAAAAAGTTATCTTCGATCTAAATGACTAAAGGGTAGATAAATAACGTATTGGTCTCGGCTCTCTCCTTGTAAAAGAAGGCTTCGAGCATTTAAAGAGGGCTGTGTTTAAGAATAATATTTATTATATATAAAAAACCAAAGGGGTAGTATAATTGAGAGCTTCATGGTTATTGTCTGATACAAAAGAAAATCATCCCTTTTTATTTAAAGCAGTGCTCTATGCTTATTGTTAAAAGTGAAAGATGGGACGATACAAAAGCTTTTATTTATTGTATCTGCCGCAAAGTCCTTGGAGAGGTTTCATGATATTGAGAACAATACAACTTTATATTGTTTTATGGATCCTCTGTACAGCATAACATAACGTCCTTATATAATACTACTTCATTATATATAGTAATAAAATAAATTTCCAGCTTCTTTAATTTTGTGTTTTAGGATGTTACTAATCATATGATTCTGTTACAGATCTGTGATCATTTCAATCCGTCACATAAATTTTCAGTGAAGGAATATTGTGGATTTTTATTATTACCCCTTATTATATTGACACAAGTGAGACATTTGAAATTCCTGGTGCCGTTCTCGTTCCTCGCAAACGTCTGTCTCCTGGTGACGTTCATTATAACCTGCGTCTACACTTTCAGCGACCTAAACGATTTCTCCGATGTGAAACTTTCGTCAGACATCGAAGGATGGCCGCTCTTTCTGAGGTTTGAATATATTTTATGAAACTACAATAAAACAGACTATTTAATTCAAACAATCGTATTTAAATCAATAAGAGTGGACTTTCAAGTACTCTTAGCTGGTCAGGCCAGGTCTTCAATTACTGAAACATTTCATCAGTGTTTTAATTGAATATCATATACAGTTTGAACTGGATATAAATTCAGATGAAATTTATCATTAGGGTTGGTGAGGAAGTAGTTACGAGGAAGACGATAAGGTTGAGAATTTTTAATGAGAAAAATTGAGGTTAAATATCTGTTATGAGATAGAGGAAAAGGAGAAATAAACACCATTATGTAAATACTCTTTTAGAGCAAAGAATATTTACTAGGCTCTTAAATGAGGAAGAGAATTTTATAAAATTTATATTGTGGAACTATGGTGAAGTCCTGAAAAAATTATGAAGTTCCACTTTAAGAAGAAGAGGAATACTCATCAATTCTATCATCACCTCTGCTGGACTCTAAGATTACTTGCCAATAATCGCAATCTTGTGTGTATAATAATCGTTGCTCCATCATTTGTGCAGGCTTTCTGTATCGTTACGTTCGTCAATTCGTTGTTTACTCTTAACATAAAGTAGATATCTACTGCTAATAAAGAACTACAAAATACGTAGAAAATACTTAATGAAATACACAATTGACTGATATCAAATAAAATCACTCCGTCAGATCTTTCATTAGCAAACACAAAAAAAATAGTCCTGTGAAGTCCGTATGTCTCGATTATCCGTAAAATTTATCTGACCATTGTTAAGTTGTTAGGGGTCCCGACAACCCACAGAACCCAAGTCAACCTCACCTGCTCGTAGTGCACCCTGTCAACCAACAAACGAGGCTCTGGCTCCAACCAACCCGAATTGGGTCAGCTTGATATTGGGTCATATGAATCCCGAATCCGATCAATATGGGCATCTTTGGTGGAGGCCTATATTTAGCAGTAGACATCTGTCGGCTGATGATGAAGAACTATTATTACTAAAGTCTGTCGGTATCTTTGGATGTTTTACGGCTCTATTGATTATTATATCAATTACAATAATTGAACTTGTTGTAGCACAGCAATATTTGCAATGGAGGGAATAAACGTGGTCATGCCGGTAGAGAATGAAATGAAGAAACCGGAACACTTCCTCGGCTGTCCAGGGGTGCTCAATGTTACAATGATCCTTGTGACTACGTTGTACGCTGTGGTCGGATTGTTTGGTTACTTAAAATATGGTAACGACATTAAGGGAAGCATCACACTCAACCTACCGCAGGGTGAAATGTGAGTATTATATTATAAAGATTTAATATTTAGCAGCTGAGGCAAAGGCATACAGTTGATTGACAATATCCTCATGATGTCCAGGGTAAAGAAAGTCTTTATCCAATTTTAAATATGAAATATTCAATCTCTTATTTTTTAATATTCCTTAAGCTTTAATATTAGGCCTCTGTGATAATACTTTAAAGCAATAGAAACAACAAAGCAAACAAATAAGGATATATATATATTTATCTGTTCCTTTCAACTTCAATACATCTTAAAACTAGAGACGCTGTAAAGATGAATATGAGAACAAAGAAGACTGTTACAATGTAAACATTTTGTTTAAAACTTTTCATGCGATTGGAATCACGAATGTGATCTAATACATTTCTGAAGAACTCACCGCGGACAGAATATATGAAAATAAATTTGATTCTTTCTTGAGGGTTGCGCACTTGAATACTGAACGGGCCGAGGTAGGAATATTGATTAGGCTAAATTGCTACCCAATAAATTTGTAAACCGAAAAAATACGATTTCGCATAATAACGATCCAGAACAATAATTTCTTATATTGTTTATTACAGATAATAAAAACAATTTGTTTTTTTTTATGCAATTAAACGATTAGATTAGCGGCACGTTAACTTGACGGTCAGTGATACGCCCGCCCATAACAACTTGGCGTTAAGATGCTACGTACTGCACCGGATTGCGTTCATCTCCTGAAAAATAAGACATTGAATATCATTCTCCAGTAATTACACTAGCTACAACTCCCTTCAAACCGGAACATAATAATGTTTGCACACTACTGTTTGCAGGAAGAAATAAGCGCTGCCAAACCTAGATCAGTATCGGACACGGAGACCGACCATCAGTAACTTAAATATAAAATAGTTGGAGATCAGAGGTCTCTTATAATATTATACTCTTATTGTAAATCGCAACTCATAATCAGTATTAGTACTTTAGTTTTAGATGACTAAAACGTACTTTATATAAACGTATTTTATACTGAAAAAAGACATATACCCTACGGATATCGTATTTGTTGGTAACTAGCAATAAGTTCTGAATGTTAAAGTTTACAACAGATTTAAGTTGGTGCACGGGTGGATATCTGATACGGCACTTAATACTTGTACGTCGGACGGAAGTGAGTGATTGTGGACCTTCCATTTTGCTACTTGATAACAAACCGTCCACTACCCATTTGTGTGATACATTATCTATAACAGTTTGCTTAGTCGACCTCTCTAACCGAATTTGGTTATTTATCAAACACTCTGTTACATGAAATGGTTGTTAAAGTTGTATATAACAACACTAATCTACGGGGACATTAGATCAAAGACTATAAATATTATATTTTAATATACCACCTCTCCAATTTCCTAACCTTCTATTATTTATGAATGTTTGTATAAAAGAGTATTCGTGCTTAAAAAATATGTTTGAGCCAGATCGTTGTAAATTGGCAATAGATAGAGTGATACATGTTATTCCCTAAGATGTTTTTTCTGTATATTACAACTACAAAATACAACTAATTTTAAGATGAGTTTGCTATCGATCGCCTTCAGAGTAAATTTGTATATCAATAAATTTAACCCCTTACCTGCCGAGAAAAACTTACGAAATGCGCTCCCCTACACCTCTTCTCAGAAATAAGAAAATCCCTTTCTAACAATGCCAAGTTTATATTATGGCATTCCAAGAAAAATTATAAAAAAAAGATATACTTGTGTTTGCTAAGTTGTTAATTAAAGGTTGTAATAAAATCTTTAGTATATAAATCTAAATTATTACAATGGGGTAGTTATGATTTGGTCTAATGGAACATTGCTTTGGAAACGTTTATTTCCTTACAACAACAGTCCAAATAAAATAAGTTCTTCAAAAACTCCAAAATCACTAGTCAAGTCGTACATCACTCGGATCCCCCGTATAGATAAATCTCAGCATCGTCTTGAACTTTAAAACTGGAATAAATCATCCCCTCTCTGAACTCCTACATATATATTACCATTTGCCAGTCTAGGAATTATCAGAGAACATCTTTTTCCAATACAATACCCATTAATTATTAGCGAAGTTAGGTGTAAGGGTTCTCCCGCAAAAAATCACGAAATCCAAGCCAACCTCATGTACTCATGGTGCACCCTGCTAATCAACAAACGAGACTCTGGATACCATCAAGCCGCATTGGGCCAGCGTGGTGGGAAGTGGTCCAAATCCCACCATATGAATCCCTATCCGATCGATGTGGAGATCTTTGTGGACGTTTATCAGCTGTAACCTAACCTAAACTGTTCTCGTGCTACATTCGATCGGTATATTAGATTGAATTGCTTTTTTTTCAGTTTAGCGTTGACGGCTAAAGTGATGGTCGCTACCGCCGTGTATTTCACGTATTGCCTTCAGATGTATGCACCTATGGAGATTATGTGGACGCGTATAAAGGGAGCCATGAAGCAGAAGTTTCACAACGCCGGCCAGATTGTACTTAGAACTTTGAGCGTAACCCTCACAGGTTTGCTATTATTCTACATATATATTTTTTTGGTTTATGAACATCTGATATTCAACACTAAATAGCAGATAGCCTATAGACTTTGTCATGATTGGAAAAGTCAAATGTTGAAATATAACTCTTTTCCCCTCCCTTTCATTTAATAATACGACGATGCGATCAGGACTTAATATTTATGTTTACAAGCTCTCCTAAACAAAAGATAAAAGATTCTTTAAATCAATCATTTACTGAGTATAGTGTAATTCAAACTGAAGTATATTAACTATTGTCTACTTACGAAATATTTGGCTACTGACTTATCACAAGTACAGCATCCAAAAATGACTTATATCAATGATACCAAAATAGTAATATTCAAACTGCCTGTCAATATCAAAGATATAAGAACTTTTTAATTGTTTATAATAAATTGTATAGATTGTTTACTTTCTTCTTTCTTACAATTCGAGTAGATGTGTCATTAAGAAGGTTGTCTCACAGATTAACTTTGTTTTCAGTTGTCCTAGCCGTCGTCGTTCCGGATCTAGAACTTTTAATAGGCCTCGTTGGCGCAATATTCTTTTCCACTTTGGGCCTGTTCATTCCGATAGTAGTCGAGACCGTACACAATTGGGAGCGAGGCTTAGGAAGATTCAAATATATACTCTGGAAGAACGCTTTACTACTCTTGTTCTATTTAATAGTTTTAATTTCTGGATGTTATTCTTCACTCAAAGAGATTGTAATAAAGTACAGTTGATTTTGTATAAATTTTTCTTTATCCTTCTTATCGCTAATTTTATAAATAGGGGGACTATCGGTTACGTTAGGATGATGTAGAACTAAAAACCTACTTTTCTATATAACATAGACATTCTCCTACGTTCCACTCTTAGTTTGAAAAGCTCTAGCTCTTAGAAAAGGAGTATTAAAAAATCGACACAACTCTCACTGTATAGCGTCAATAAGTAGTCCCCTACACGAGAAGCTAGGTCCATTCCTTGCACTTTAGAATCTGCCATTTTGCCCAAGTTATAAGCCTAATATGGAATTATTTTCTTGTTTATGTAGTAAGTAGAAATTGTTTACATTATAGCTATTATTTAATTATTTCATTGATCACTTGTTGGAATTTCTTATATGCTCATAGTGTACACATTCCCTCTTTCTGATTCCGCTGATCTTTCGACGTATAATTTAATTACCACGAAGTAGATCCTCTGTCAGTATGAGCACAAAGGAAATGTCCAAGAATTTGCCAAATTGATTTGTAACGTTTTCTTCGATTATTTGTGTAAATACGACCGTATATTGTGTAACAATATCCGCAAATGAATTCAGCAATAGCGGAGAGGAAATTCACATGGATAACTATTAATATATAAATTATTAGACAAGTATAGGGTACAATAGTAATAAAACAAATTACATCTGAACCTATCTATATCGCATAGTTAAACAAAAAAAATAATTGAAGGAATCAAAAGGAAAGGAAGAAAATCTTTAGGAAAAATAAAATGTACGATAGGTCGTAATGGTGTTAAATTTCGCATACAAAAAGTATGCAAAGTGAATAGAGGAAAGGGAATAAAAGAACTAGTGTAAATATATTAACTGCGGTGAGCGATACGGATGCTTCAGGTTTTTTTATTGTGTAATCATGTAAAACTGAAATTTGTGAAATGACGGTACGTCGCAAACCTTGCAAATCATTTCCTTGTTTGTGAGGGCGCCTGGCGAAAAAGTTAATCTTGGGGAAAGCTTTATTGCGTCTTTATAATTTTTTCACCCCTGACGAAAGCTCTGCGTAACGACTGTTTTTTTTTTATTCAAATTTGTATGTTAATTCTTACTACCTTATTTAAAATCCACGATATACTTCGTCGTGGAAAAATTCTCAATACTGGTATAAAATTTAAAAACGTGGAAGTGAAAAGTAAAATACAGATAAGCGTATTCATATGAAAAATATTACTTCGGTGTTAAGGGGAAGAAAAACTTAAAACAAATTATAAAGGTGAATAAACAGGAAATGCAAAAATAAGGAATATTCCATATAAAAGGCTTATGGCGGATGAAAATGATAATGGTTTTATCAATCGGGTGATGATTCTTTGGTCATTGGATACTGAAAGTTGCATTACATTACAATATTTATAAGATGCCCATACCTATGTCCAGCTATGGCCGTCTATCGGCTGATAATGATGATGATGACTTATAAGAAGTCCTAGGAAATTATGAATTGAGTATTTTAAAGAATCTTCTTAATACTATGTATTGACATTTGTATCAACATAATTAGCCGATATACGTCCACTGCTGGACAAAGACCTCCTCCAAAGTTCTCCAAGTCTATCAATCCTTCACTACTCGCATCCACCGGCTTTCCGAGATTTGCCGAGCACATAGGGTCGTCGTTTGTAACGACTCTTACAGTGGATTTGGATCATTTCCCACCACACTGGATCAATGCGGATTGATGAGAGTCAGAGCCTCGTTTGTTGAGTGCACCACGAACAGCTGAGGTTGACTTGGATCCCGTGAGTCGTTGTGCGGGGTCCCTAACACCCCAGACGTTTATATACTGATATACTATTTCTGCGTTGCATCATTATACTCTAGAATAATATAAATGATGTAAGAATCCGTACAGGTTAGCCTCGGAAGCTTTTAGTTAATTAAATGCAAGTATTTGTTGCCTGTTAAACACCTCGTGTGATGAATAATAGCTGATGGTAAACGGAGGAGTAAAGATATTCAAACTTTTCTCGAAGACTCCCACATCATAGGTGTATCTGTCGCTGACAGATTGTTTTAGGTACATTCAAGATATTCACAGATATATTGCTTATATTTTACCGAAATGCACTACTGTATTAATATACTAGAATTTTTTTTTATGTGGAAATTATTACGGGATATATCACTTAATTTTTAAAGTAATATGTATATATAACATGGAAGTCGTTTCGCTTATAAGTTAGCGAGTTAAAATGTTAAAGCGACATCATTCAGATCCCATCGTCTTAAAGGAAATCGCAGATCCTGTTTACCGTCAAATAGTAGTGTGCATACATTAGTGTTCCGGTTTGAATGGCGTTGCAGCTAGTGAGATTACTAAGGTAATGACACTCAATGTCTTATGTCTCAAAGCAACGAGCACAATGTGGTCTAGTATATATCATCATTCCTAACAGCACTTTGTTATGGGCGAGCGTATCACCATCAGGTGAATATGCAGCTCGTAAAATAAAAAAAAATGTTTTTATAACAACTTAAAAGTAACGTTTCCTTTTTATAACTTCATGGAGACTTCTATGATTTCACGAGGACATGTGATATCTGCCAACTCGCATTTGCGACATTGGCTATCATGGATGCCTTACCTTGTCGGAGAAGTCCCGAGGGTCCGTTGCGAAAATAAACTAGGCTGCTCGTATTAAGTTTCATCATATATAAGTTAGTTCAAGTTAGACATGTAATGATTTTACTTTAGACATTAGCTAGAACTTTTGAAAGGTTGCCACGGATACGGCGAGGTGTTCGCAATCCGTTGATGTTAAACTTAAGCGATATACAGGCGTTATTAAATATTAACCTATAGTTCATGCCTAAATTTTAATATAATAATAATATTAAATCAGTTATTTTAGATAACTATGCGTGATCCATATTAGGTTAGTTACAATTATACTTAAAATTAGTGGTAGTAATAATCGTATATTAAAATTATAATATATGTATTGACACACCGATGCCAGCATAACGCCTATTTACTTTTTTTCTTCAACAGCCAATTTACGTCCCCCCTTTTAGGGCACAGGGCTGGGTCATAGTCACCACGCTGGCCCAATGCGGATTGGTGACTTCACACACACATTAGAATAAATTCTAATTCATGTGCAGTTTTCCTCGCGATGTTTTCCTTCACCGTTTGTATTTCGCTGCTGTAACTAAAGTTCACAAATGTACATAACTTAAATATTAAAGTCATCGATACATGCCGAGATTCGAAGCCGCGACCTTCGGAATGAAGGCCGCACGCACTAACCATTAGGCCAGCGAGCTACTATTCGCTTGACAGCGTGTAATTGTATCCAGCCATCTAGCATCGCCGGGTATCCTACACGCGCGTTATACTCTCCGCATATAGTTATCCCATAGGCCGCATCCATAAAAAGATTGGCAATATGTTTTAAAAAGAGTCGACTTGTTTAGTACATTCGACGAATCTGCGGGTCAACATGTTGCAGCGAATAGACAGTGACTTATATAAGTTAAACGCTTAAAATAACTTGAAAGATTAAATGTAGCAAATGTAAACGATAAAATCGTAGAAGTATCGCTGCAAGGTTAAAAAGTAAAGGAGATAAAGTTTGTCGATCGCATTATTTTGTTTTAACTCTCCAAAATTAAAAGGAGGGAGAGGAGGGTGTAAGGAGGAGGAGTTATTGTTATATATATTATATTCTTTTGTATGATGTAATATTATTTGTTGTGCAATAAAGAATTTTCTATTCTAAGGAGTCCCCCACAACAACTCACGGACCCATGTCAACCTCACCTGCTCGTGGTGCACTTTATTAATCAAAAACCGACGCTCTGGATGAGTGGTGGGAAATGACCCAAATCCCCTCCATTGAACCACTACAAACAGCTGAGAGTCGCTGGATGCGTGCAGTTCAGGACCGATCGGTGTGGAGATCTTTGGGGCAGGGCTTTGTTCAGCTGTGGTCGTCTATCAGCTGATAATGATGAGATTAAAAGTAAAGCATTTCAATGTGTATGTGCGTGTGCTTTAGCGAATTCGTGTATGTGTTCTTGTACATGTGTGTGTGGACCAAAAAATATATAGCACATAAAAATTCAATGTCAAGCTTTACCTAGACAAATGGAATAGGTCACATGTTAATATACATAATTATATTGATACAGGTACATTGCTTTGTACAGAGTAATATTGTTTGATATCGATTTCAAAGAGCTTTAGGAGACAGTTCGTGATGGATGCCAAAAATACTCGTGTTGTATCCGAAATCTGGAGCGACAAAAATAGAACAACGTAACACTGTTTTCAAATAAACTTCATAGAGTACTTTCATGTCCCGATTTCACTGTATTTTAGAAACCGGATTATTTTTAGTTTCATATACGCCATTTAGAATCTAGTTGCAACATAGGAAATTACATTAAAATTTTATTCCATTATCCGCAAAAAAAGAATATCTTTGTATAAGTTATCATCATCATCATCATCAGCTGATAGAAGTCCACAGTTGGCCTCCGGTACCGCCAGGCACCAGAGGCCGTCGCTTGTACGTTTCATACGGGGGATATGAACCATTTCTCACCACGATGGCCATTCGGCCATGTTGGTGGGAGTCAGAGCCTCGTTTGTTGATTAGCAGGGTGCAACATGAGCAGGTGAGGTTGAACTTGTGAATGTTAAAATACATAATTTTTGTAAAAGAAGCAGGGCAAGAAGTAATGAAACGGACCGACATTTTATTATATACCGTTGGTCTTCTTCCTCCTGCGTTTTTCCCAGCTATGTGGGATCGGCACAGTAAGTACTTCTCTTCCATATCCTTCTATCAGCCGTCACATCTGAATTCACACTCTTCTCACACATGTCATCTTTCCCACGACCCATCCATACTTTATTCGGTCTTCCTCTAGCCATCCACGTTTATTCTAATCACTTTCTTTGTTATATGTCCTTCACCCCAATTTCTCTGCCACTGGAGTAATTTTCAGACTCCATTTAATATACTCATTATTAATTTTATCCATCCTCGTCACACCACACATCCAGGTAAAAAAACTGGTATTAATGTATAATGCGGCCACAATAATTAATATTTTTTTATTGGTACAGGTAATAATATATATCAAATTTTTATTTATTTTTTGGTACAAGAAAATCTTTAAACGATGGTAATATATATAATCTATCGTTCAAATCCATACTTCTTATATTATCTATAGCCACTGGTGGCATATTTCCGTTGCCGGAGAGCGTCTAGGTAGGCATCACTGCAGCGACCTTTGCAGCCGACAACAAGTAATGTGCATTACTCTGATAATAGTTCCGGTTTCAAGGGTGCAGCTAACGAAATTACAGCGGTAACGAGGTCTAATATCTTGTTTCCAAGCGACGTGCACAATGAGGTGCTGTGTATATCATCCTATTTAGCGCTACGTTATTACGGCCAGAGGTTTCATTTACGGTCAGGTGAACGTCGGTGGTCGCTTCGTTGAATAAAAAAAAGTTCATACAGAAATACTTTAGTCATAAATCTCTTAGTTTTTAATAAATGTGAAACAAGTATATTGCCGATAGATGTAAACTAATGCTTGAAACGATTACATATTGTATTAAAGCTTCTGGTTATCGGTATCACTCTTGAAAGAGTGGTCGCGGTCATCGCTTCAAGTGTTGGTCGTAAGCTTAACAAGTAAGAGGAGAATGGAACTAAGATCTTATCCTACCCTATTGGCAATCTCACCTGCACGCTCCGTATGGCGGTGGTGTGGTCTATGCCCTGTGGTACTCCCTGCTTAATAACAGACGAGGCTCTGGCGACCGAGCAAATGGTGGCATAACCATTCACCTGATGGGATTTGCATGCATTAAAGTCTTTTCTGTGATCATCGTCAGTGTGTTTCGGCAGCATCCGAGATCTGGAGAATGCACTGTTCTCTCGCTGGACTATACAAGCCATAGGGCGGGTCATAAACCTCTTCAGTACCCTCCCCTCAATTTGTTATGACAAATAAAAGATTACTTGAAACTTGTTGTCCACCTTCGGTTGCTTATGGAGCAATGAAAGCCCCCAACTTCAAAGCACGCTAACCTGATATCTCTTTTGGCTCTATCTTTGACAGGGCGTAGTTTTTTTAGTCCTTCTCTTGACTTCCCGAAACTACAAAGTAGACCACATTGATAAATATTAAGTCTTAATACCCCTTAAACTGGGATAACGAAAAGTTTACCCACTACTGTTTGGCAAAAAAAATATGTACAGCTGTAGTATTTTTTTTATATAGACTAGCGCTTGACTACGATCTCACCTGATGGTAAGCGGCTATGTAGTCTTAGGTGGTAAAGCGCACTAGTCTAGAAGTAGCCTATTCAATCTTCTCTTAAAGATACCCACGTCTTACCTGGACGGAAACATTGACGCAGGAAGACTGTTCCAATCCTTCGCTGTTCGCATTGAGAAGGTGGAACGGAAACGCTTCGACCTAATGCGTGGGATCTCGATAACGTAGGGATGAATGTCTGCGGTGTTTGTACGTCCGGTGGTAGAGAGGCGATAGGTGATAGGTGCTTTCAAAGTAAGTATCTGACTAAAGAGATCGATAACCAGTCAAAAATTGCGGTAATTTTACTTTAAACAAATATATATATATACATAGTATTCCAATGCTTTGTCGTCCACAACAATGAATGTTGGAAAGTCTACAATAAAGACACGATAACTATGTATTCGGAAACTCATTGTAAAGTTTTCTTGTAACTTTCAATGGGGCAGTGAATTAAGTTAATTACTTAAGTTGTACATTTAGTTTTTAAAGACGATAGCTTGTGATCAACTTCACTTCAGGTTTTAGGTGGTGCAGTACCAGTTTAGAATATTTTAACATTCATAATGTGACAATCAGAACACAGAAATATAGTATATTTAGAATAGCCAATAAACCAACCAAAGGAAACTTCATTACATGGCCTTAGAATCTAGCTAGGTGTAACAAAGCTTTCATGTTACAAGGCACTAGATTTTTTTATTTAAACCAATACTAATAAAACTATAATATTTAATAGAACTGGAATATTAATATTTGTTCTTTACGCAAAAAAAAAAGTGTTATCCTTCAGAAATTTGAATTCTACTACGATGAGTTAAAGTTCACTTTTGTATAGAAGTATAATCTATTTACATAATTATATACGTAATTTAACGTAACGTAATCGACTGCCGCTGGATGTTGATGATGATGATGATACGTAATATGTAATACTGGGAGAAAACTAAGTAAATAAGACGACACATCGGGTACCTTGAGACCAGCAGTGGAGGTTCATCAGCTGATGTGAGTGTATCTTACTCGAAATGTCTGTGCATGCCACGTACAATAGATGATGATGGTCGAAGGTTTTCTATTAACAACTTCGGTTTTTGTAAACAAAAAGTACTCCATTGGCTGTGTGAAATAGTTATTCATAATAATCAAAAACAAAGTACACGATTGCTATTAAAGTTGTGTATGTAGAACAGAAAAGTTATCTAGGCTAAAAGGGTTTAAATTTACTACCTAATCCCAGATTTGTTTGTACATGATTGACATGTAAATTAATAAATAATTGCTAAAATGTATTGTTTTATGAAATTTTACGTTTTCAATAACAAGTCACAACGGAATTAGACCCATTTCACTATTGTTTGACCCTATGGTATTGAAATAGTTTAATTAAATTAAAGTTCGTAACATTAGGGTTGAATAGTATTTACCGTAGTTCCGTCTTAAAGCGATGAGTGAGAAACCGTAGGGTTTTAGCCGGTAAGAGTCTAGAATAACTCCTCTCTCGCCCCTATAGCAGAAGAGTATCCGATCTAGGATTTCGCTATGAAAAAAAAATAATAAGAGCAAACAAGTGTCTACCCTGTAGTCTCAGAATATCGGTAATAGGATTAAGGTAAACCCTGCTAGTCGTAGACGGGTTTCCATGTTCGCGGGCTCTGAAGGCGAAGGCCCATGGTGACAATTAAAAAAGCCGGGGTGAGTGACAAATACGAGGTGGCCTCATGCTTGTCGTAGCAAAGAGTGGATGCTGGGGAGGGTTATAACACTCCCCGGGATATGCTTAGGCGTGGTGCAGTGGCATCAGTGTATTCCGTAAAACCCGTGGCCTCTTGCAAAGCACTAAGGATGGTGTTAGTCGATACAAATCTCACAGAACCGTCTTCATCCCCATAAGCAGGCTATCCTTTGAAGATTTTACTTTTTTCGAAAACTTTTCTTAACGCAAAGAGAAGTATCCAGGGTAATTAGATGCAGAGCTGTTCAAATTGTTTTGTAGTGTGTACTAGTCATCTAGAAATTATCCAGTATTTATAAGATCTTATGTAACGTTGTTGCTTTTAAACAAAAAATTCAATAGTTTTTAGAAATCAACCTCTTCGGGAAGTTGCAATAGAATATTGCTCTGAAATACTATAATAACATAGATTGTATCAATCTGATGATAAGTCAATACCATTTTTAAACGTCTTCACATATTTCCAGTTTTAAGATCTGACGATCACGTCATCATCTTCAATATTCTATGGACAAATAGAACATAGACATTAACGTAATTGAAGTGAAATACTTTCTTTGAATTTCTAGACATTTAAAATATTTCAATAAGAGAATTATTCATCAAAGGAATTGCTTCACAAGTTCCGGAAGCTGTTTACAGCGTTAAGATTGCTTTTTAATTTATAATTAATACTAAAAAAAACGCTTTAGAAAGTATTCAAAACGTTGAAAACTTAATAATCTCCGTAAAGTAGACAATTATAAGAATCTTGTAACAGATTCCTGATTAAGTTAGTAAGAGAAATAATAAAACGTAACGAATGAATTGTTACATTCGAGCAGAAATACGGCAGATGAAAAATGAAGACACCATCCTGATGACAAAGCGGAAAGCACTCTGGATGTGAAAAATTGAATGTGCTTTATCATAATGTGAACTTTAATAATTTCAAGAACAAAAGCTGAAAAAGAACTCGATGAAAGAAACTGTCCGTGATGAAATATGAACGGGAACAAGTATCAAGAATACCTTAAATGAAAAGAAGCGTATCATTGATTAAAGGAAATCTTTCATGGAATACTTAACACTTAATACACCTTTTTTTTTTTTTTTGATATCGGTGGTGGAAATGCTGTTAACGCATACCCAGCGTCCTTTTCAAGGGGGGGGACGCCGGGTTATGTGGGGCTCGGGGCCACTGAGATGTTGTGCGTGACCCCCATACCCACTAAAACCACCACCGCTTGTCCCGCCACACGCATACTGGAGACGCCCGGGTTTCAGCCAAGCAACTCTCCGGGCGCCTCCGCGTATAAAACTCCTCTTGGTGGGTGCCCGCGGGGAGCAAAGGCACCCACCTGCCGTCCCGTACCGGCCCCTCGCGGGACCGGCACGTTGGGGCCCCCTGACCCCACAGACGACCGCGCGCGCCCACGACGGAGCGCATGCCCGGCCGCCGCCCTCCCGTGAAGGGATTGGGCGGCGGCCTCCTCCCTCCAGACTCCCCCCCTCGTCGAAGTGGGAGGGGGGGACAAAAACCAAGACTCCCCCGGGGGACGCACCCCCAGGGGAAACACGACAAAAGGCCCAAAGGGCCACGCCCAACGGCCCGAACGCCCCCTCACACCGTGCCCGGCTAGGGGCCCATCGCTCACGGCGGGAGGAAGCGGACGGCGTGGTTCTGCCGCCGCGCTCTCCCGCCGGCCCGCCGCCGCCTGCAAGGTGCGGCAGCGGCGTCGGCCTCCCTCGTGCGCTCGGCGGCCTCCTTCTGACGCATCACTGCGCCGCAGAAGGAGGCTACCGCCCACCAAGACCTCTCGCTGCTCAACATACGATCGATTACAGTCGGCAGCGAGAGGTCAACACTTAATACACCTATAAGTACGACGTACATATAGGTTATACTAAGTATAACTTAGTTTCAATCATGTTTAGAACTTAAAGAGACACTAAAGCTTGAGGGAGAAGTATCGGGAAGAGTTAGGTGTTGTTTTATACCAAGAAGTTAAAGAAATAGTAATATGCTAATAGGATGTATTTGTAGATGATTACACTCCTTAGCACTTACAATACACTGTCCACTAAAAATTCCCACTGCTGGGCCACGTGACTCCATCTCATTAGGAGAGTATCAAGGTCCACCACGAACCAAGTACGGGTAGGCAGATATCGCGAGCTGGGATTTTTAAAACAGTTTCCTCATGATGTATTTCTTCAATGGAGCCCTTCGGAACGTATCTAACACCTCTCCAGTTTTACCGCTCATGTCTACTGCTCAACAGTAATGTATAAACATTACTGCGCTGCAATCATGAGGGCGCTAAAGTTTATCAGAAACGAATTTAGAGCATCGAGATGAGTCTAATGATACTATCCATCTAAAGGTTCATGGAGGAGAACGTGATGTGTTTACCATCTAGGTGGGTACCACCGCAGCGACTGTTTCTGCCGCCATACATTACTGTGTTACGGTTTAAAGGGCGCTGCAGCTATTGTATTAACTGGGATAACGAGACAACATCTTAGGTATCAGGCGACGAGCGCAATGCGGTGCTGTTTATATTATCTTAATTAGGGCCACATTGGTATGAGCGGGAGTGTCATTTACCATCAGGTGATGGTCTTGCTCATCTCGTCGCTTCGTCTGATGTAAAAAAAATTACATCCAAACGTTGTCTGGAAGAGATCGCCCTCACCGATGAGTCCTCTCATTTCGCGTTTTATAGTATATACTACGTATATATTTCTAGTACTTGTTTCATTCTAGTCTCTTGGCGTTTCTAATTTTTTATTTAACAATAGATAGTAAAAAAAAACGTATTGTGTATTATTCATTGTTATTTTCAAATGTCTATTGACTGTTTATGTAGTGCGAAGGCCACATAGCGACTGGGGATATGATTGAAAACAAATCTAGTGTATAGACAAACGGTACGACAGTCCGAATAGCTATCGGTCGCCATGAATCATACCTTACTATTTTAATCAATTAAATCATGATTAGTACAATATCTAGTATTTTATATATTAGTTTGATATTTGTTGTACTATGTGCGGATTACGGTATACACGATTGGTAAGTTTACTTCATCATTATCATTAGACGATAGTCGTCCAGTGCTGGACAGCCTCTCAAAGATCTCATCTGGTCTAACGATCTTCGCATCGTCGCGCATTAAGGCCTGTCGTTTTCAAGGGTTGATATGGGGGGTTTTGGGCCGTTTTCCACCACGCTGGCCCATTGCGGTTTTGTGGGAGCGTGACTCGTTTTTTGATTAGCAGGGTGCACCACGAGCAATTGAGTTTGGCTTGGGTCCTGTGTGTTGTTGTGCGGTACCCCTTACACCTTTCTAAGTATACTTATTGTATTTGTTTTTACTACTAGGTAATTGGTATTAGTTAGAAAGGTAGAATTAAGTTAATAGACCAAAGACGCTTTAAAAAAACGAAACAAAAAAAATTAAAAAAAAATATATCAATATTTTTTTTAGTCTCTTTGGTCTATTAAATATATGACGTAACAAAAAAACTCTGAAAGTCTATATTTCAATTGTTTTAGAGAAATATTCGCTTTTCGATCTGACCCTTTGGAATTATTGTTGTCGTATTGGTAAAGTATTAGTAAAATTAAGCGTTTTTTTTTATTTACGATCTTCTATCAGAGGAAGTTTAGTTTTTTTATAATCTATATATATAATATATGTGAACCATTTTCACTTAAGTAGGGATAAACCACGATTTTTCCAAAATTATTAGAAGTAAACATTAAACATTTGGTAGAGATATACAGTCTGATATTTAGAGATCAGCTGAGAACGGATTTTTCAAATTTCCTTTCCCAAACGTAGTTGGAAGGGTATAAGGTAGACAAAGCACAGTTAGTTGCTTATAAAAGTATATCATCATTTCAACAGATGGACGTCCACTGCTGGACATAGGTCTCCTATAATGTGTTCTACAAACCACAGTCTTGCGCTGTTTGCATCCTCTGCTCCAATCTACGAATAACTTAATAGACTTACCATTTTATATCAAAGCAATTTTATTTGTGTATATTTATATTTTATATAAAACAAATAGTTCTGATTGAACCTCACAATTTTCACATTAAGCTGTCGTTGAGTATGGTCTCTGTCTAATATAATCAAGTTTAAGGTTCTGTAAAAATAGACTTATTTTCACGTATAGTGTTTTTCAAAGCCTCTTCTATCATAACTTATTATAAGCAAAGTCTTATAGATTTTATGTTTAATATTATTTTGTTAATAATTTTGTTGCAAAATAGACTATCAACTCTTCGACGTCGTAATCTCTTAAGAAAGTAATTATTAAGTTGTAAATGCTTAAAATAAAATTGAACTGTATAGGAATTTTGCTGCAACGTAATATCGAATATAATCGCATTTAACTAAGAGCTATAAATCTCGTTAAATTCACATTAATGATAATAATTTATTAGCCGTTATCTCGCAGCATATTTTCAATGAACGATTATTTTCATCACTAGCGAACAATAACCTTAAAAGGTCATTTTTTTATGGGTTCGCTTAAGATACTTAAATTAATATAAACAATTAGCGGAAAAAATTATTAAAATGATTAGAAATCAATTGTAGTAGTTTTTCAATAGTTATATCATTTGTCACGATTTAAATAATGCTACAGTACCAATGTTAATCTGTACTTAATCGTGTGTAAATCTTACAAGAATATCTTACTCTTCAGATGAGGTCAAACTTAAATCTTGATCAGTCGGGAAGCATTTGTTATCACTAGCAGATAAAGATGTAGTCATATAGACGCATGTTGTCCATTAGCTGGACTCAGAGAGTGACCAATGCCAGTGTTCTAAAACAAATGGCCAAAAGTATAATCACATGCTTACGGTTAAGAAAAGTAAAATCTCCTTTATGTACTTCATCATCCGTCCGTCATATGATCTTTTATAGCTGACTATAATGAGTAAAGTTTCTGGAAAACGATAGGTGGGTAGAAGGGAAAAATCATGGTTGTGAAATATCAGGGAATGAACTGGCATATCTGGGGCGTCCGACTTGTTCCGAACCAAAGACTGAAAGGACTGTACCACTCTGATCGCCAACCTTCACTAGTTGTAGATGCACTTTAAGAAGAAGTAGATAAAGACTGATTGAGATGCTAACGCTTTTTTATAGACTGATAGAGATACAAATATTCATTATTCTTTGTTAAAAAAACTTTGTAGAATCAAAATGTATTGTTGACAGTAAAAAAGCGGAGGTTCAGTCGGGGTCATCAAGACATTACCACAGCAACAAAAACTGTACTGTTTTTGTTTTGTTTTCATTATTCTTTATGGCTCAATAGATATTAGAAAATGAAGTGTACTGGTGGTACGTGGCAGGTACCACCGTAACGCCTATTGCAGCTGACAAATGGTAGTATGCAAACATTACTGTTTCTCGCAATAGACGCTGTGGCTAGTAAAATTACTGAGGTAACGAGACGTAACCTCTTATGTCTTAAAGCAACGAGCACAATCTGAGGCAGTTAAATCATCCTAACCAGCGCCAAGATGTTATGGGCAGGCGTATTATATACTCTCGGATGAAGGTCCCGCTCGTTACGTCGCCATGTTGTATAAAAAAAAAGCCGAAAGATGCTATCTTTCTTTGTAAGTTTTTGCCTTATTCTTTAATTTTATTAGTACACAGTATTACTTAGAAAAAAAATATTATCTATTTATATAGCTTCATGGTATCAAGCCGAAAACTTCAATAAGATATATTTGAACTATGTTAGAGAAATTGAATACATAAATACTATATTATATAATGTCTAAAGTATAAAATAAGCTTTGTTAATAAATCGTGTATTAACAATGCTCGTACTATTTCCTGGACTGCATATATTTGAATGTAGCTAACTCTCGTCGTCCAATGCCATTGACCCCTCGTTATTGATAAAGCAGTATGACTAAGCAAAAGTCGACTCACATCAGTAGAGGAATCCCGCCCGCGTGCGTTTGTTTATCCAACAGATCGGTTTTAACGTTCAAAATCTTCCATTGCTATGCAAAAAATGGGAAAATCGTTTCGGTGAGTGTTAATATTACATTAAAAGCTTCCTTTCGAAGTCATTTAGATAATAAAAACATTATACGCAGAGGTTATTTCATATTCCATTCAATATAAGTTTGACAGATCGCGTGGTAGACGCGCGGTAACGGACCGTTTGAAATTAAATGACTCCGCAATTTAGTGTCATCATAATCTCTAACAATAGACTGTCATATCATTTGACGCATGGTTCATTATGTTTTGTTTGCGTGTTTCGTGACACCGTCGATCAAAGTGATAACGGAAATAGCATAGCTAATGAATTACAGTATGTGTACTGGCTTCTGCATGAATGCTTTTTATTCGATTAAGTGACGAGACGAGCGGCACGTTCACCTGATGGTAAGTGATACGCCTGCCTATAACAACGCGGCGCTATTTAAGTTGGTATTCATAACACCATATTGCACTCGACGCCCGAGACGTAAAATATTGAGTCTCGTTACCACAGTAATTACACTAGCTACAACGCGTTTCGGGCCGGAATATTAATGTTTAGACATTACTGTTTGACGGCAGAAATTGACGCTGCGGTGGTATCTACTTAGACGGTCTGTGGCAACAGAGACCTACCACCAGTAAAATTTGCTATATTACCACTCCGATTCTCTTTTGTTGGTATCAACACACTACATTAGTATATGTATGTATATATGTACATGTAGCTATTTTAAATTTTAAACAATTTTTCATATATGTAAGGTGTAAAGTATAAATACTATGTTAGTGCATCGCTGTGAGAAAAGGTTGAGAAGCACTGGTCTTCAACAGCGTGGCCTAGTATTGTGCGTGACCAGAGCGTCCTTAATCGATTCGCGTTCATAAGCAATTATCAAAATTTTCCTATGAATTTTCATAATAACGATTTTATATTAATTTTTATAATAACGTTTTTTACTACTGTTTTATTCAAAGGCGTTTCCTCCACTAGAATTATTATTTCATGCTTTTAACTAACAACCAGCCGTAACAAATTATACTGTAACTATAGTGTATATAATTAAACTATAGTGTTTTTGTTCCCGGATACAGTCTAGGTAGGTATCACCGCAGCTCCCATTTCTGCTGACATACAGCAGTGTGCAAATATTACTGTGTTCCGGTTTGAAGAGCGTAGTAACTAGTGAAATTACCGATGTTTTGAGACCTTATGTTTCACGGCTACATATTTTTTTTTATTGGGAAATCCTGCATTGATCTTCTGTGGAGACAAGAGAAGAGTTAGCCCGGACTCTTACCATCTAAAACTTTACTGCTTACCACTGAGCTGTTTTGGCCGGAACCACAGGAATTCTCACACAACCGTCGTTCCGATATCCAGAGGACTTGATGAGGCCGCAATTCGGGGTGGACCTGGACCGCTGTAACCCATTTAAGTGTGTTAAGCGGAAGTAGCGCCCTCTGCTATCTCTCACCCATGTCTCTGTCTGCGAATTGAGAGATAGATGCTACATAGTTATACCATACTAACAAGCGCCACGTTGTGATCAGGCGTATCATTCACCAGGTTAATATCTCGCTCCTTGCTTTTCCTCGAATAATTATATATATAAATAGAAAGATCCTTGTGTACGAAATAATAACACAATTATAACGAATAGGTCCAGCCTGTCGTTTAGATTCTAGATTAACGATATTCGTATTAACTGCCAACAAATTGAGATTTAATCTGGCAACCTTCGCTTTTATGATTGTAACCGAAACTCTGTTTTAGTTATTAAACATATTTTTGTATGAAACACTTGTTTACTGGTTATAAGTCTTTGGTGATAGGTCTCTGTTGCCGGAAACCGTCTAGGTACAACCGCAGCGCCTATTGCAGCGGACAAACTTATTGCGTAAACATTACTGTGTTCCGGATTGAAGGAAGCAGTAGCTAGTGGAATTACCGGGGTAACGAGAAACATGTCTCAAGCCGATGAGCGCAATGTGGTGCTATATATATTATTTTAATTAGTGCTACGGTGTTATTCCGAACCAATACGACATGGGTGCCTTCAAGAAACAAACGTGTTACTTCCTAAAGATCGACAAAGTGGTAGTGACCCCTCTGATGTTGCGACTGTCCATGGATGTCAGTGAGGACTTTCCAACAGGTGAACTATTCGCTCCTTTGCTTATCCTTCATATAAAAAAAAATACCCAGGTGTATCACTTCAAGTGATATGGAAGTGATAAGTCTAAGTTCGCTATTATCAGGCGAACATCGTGCTCGTTCCATCACTTGAATAAAGTAAAAAAAAAAATTTATGGTGCATTATATTTTGTACTGTTACAAACTTCATTGTAACAACTACCTTCCATATTTCAGAATTAGCTGTAACATTTCTGTGTAGAACTGCATTCACTTTATTTCCTGTAAACTGTATATTGTTACTCCCATGATAGGATTTTACTGATTTAATACATAGCAATATATTATTAGTAATATAATTAAAAAAAACATTTAAGTGTTAAGTTATTTTAGGTCAGCAGTTAGAACCCTACTCCTAGACATAGGCGTACTCCAAACATTTTAACTGAGTTAAGTTTGCTTATTTGTGTAACGAAAATTACACTAAAGGAATTTTAAGTAAAATTGTGCTTAAGTATTACTTAAACAGTATTGGATTATGTCATTTTAGATGTGTATAGATACATTTATTTGTTTATGTACATATGTATAACGTAATCTACATTATACTGTCGTGATTATTTTTTTTTATCTTGCACTCAATATTCCTCCTTACATATAACTGCATCTCTGTAAAGTTAAGTTAAACAAATATATTAATTTTACGTCTAAGTACTTATAGCTTTAGGATTATCACGGGCCTTAAAGGGGGTACTTATAGCTCAACAAGCGAACCTGCGTAGGACAGTGTATGGCACAGCGATGGTGTTTATGAGGGTTAGGCTCCTCCTCAGAGATAGGTAACACAAAGTGTAGAGGGGCACCGGTGCGTTCTTTAAGATATATCGGAGCCTCTCCTAATGCACTGACGCACACCACCGAGGGGGTTTTACTGACTTCCCCCCCGAAACAAAAAAAATGTACTGACAGCTTCACTGTATACTACATAAAATAAGTACCTGTTCCATTAAACTCGAATCTTTGTCCTTGAAGTTTTTAACTCATCACCTAATTAAGTTAACACTTGACACTGATTACTTACTTAAGTTAATATACTTCCATGTAATATTACTTGGACGTAATTGGTAATACTATGGAAATAGGCGATGAGTAGCTATGTAACATGTATTATTGGTTTTGGTAAAATTGCTTCAACGCAGATCGCGAAATGTCCGTCTTTATGTAGTAGTCCACGAATTTTCTTATATTTCTTATATACTTTAAATAAATAAGTAAAAAAAAAATAAACATTGAAAATCGCTCTGTGAAACAAAAACAAGTTTTGTTAAGATTAATCATCTATACAAATGGTTGCGTGCTCCTATGTATTTGTTATAACCTTTGCATGCGAATTGTTCAAGTGTGTTATTCTATACTCAAGGGTTATCGCAATTGTAACTTAAACTTATTCTACATATACATAAATATGTATACATATAGTATAAATTATTTAAACTTATTATGTATTGTTATCCCCGACGTTTGAAAAGTCAACTCCAAATCAGTATTAACTTATACCGCAAAAAAATCTGAAGGATAGCAATAGTAAATAATACCGTAAGACGCGGTTAAGTTATTCATTAACTAAGGTTTTTAATTTATAATTATTTACATCCAAAAATTTATACTAACTCTGAAATTTATTAATTAATGAATGTAATACAAATTATAGCTGAGCTGTGAAAGTTTTTTTTAAATTCTATACACGCCTGAAAGGTATTTGAAATGAAAGTGTCTACTTTGAAGTTTAACTGTCTCCAAGGTTTAGTTGCTAATCGTTTGCGTTGTTACACTGAAGTCTTTCGTTTGGATCATATGTCACACATTCCAGAGTTTGATAGAAGGTTGGCTTAGCTACCACCTTGATATATTAAAAAAACAAAAACTAACTTGAATTTCGTTCTTCTACATAACCCTTGATGTTTCTCATAGTATCGATCGTCAGGTTTTGAGGTGAGCTAATGATTCAACGAATCGCTGTAACATTAACATCGACCAGTGCTAGTAATGCTTGTGCTTGTGTACCACATAATATGTGAGTTATTAAAGCATTTTATTTACACTATATTTTATAAGGAATTTACATATGTATTACTTTACTTCATTGAGCAATATTAAAGCACTTATCACCCATAACACGTGCACTGTCTACAGACTTTACACTAACGCGTGGTTAAAGATGTAGTGACAAATATAGAGAAAGGGATGCTTAGATGTTTCGGCCATGTTGAAAGAAGGGATGAAAGATTAACGAAAGAGGTATTCAGGGTAAGAACGATTGGACAAATCGGTGCAGATCGACCTAGGCGGGCATATTCCGATCAAGTCGAGGATGTGATATCTTTAAGGCCGGGTCAAGAGTACTCACAACCGACTAGCATGCATGAAGACGCTCATGAAAGTGGAGGAAGCGAGAGAGGTGTGCCGGGATCTTAGCAAGTGGACAGAGGTGGTCTCTGCCGACCCCATTCCTCCTTCTAATCAAAATTTATATAGCTACAGAAAGATTAATTGTGATTGTAACTACTTGGATTATCTCTTGGAACAAAGATCTGTGATCTATACAGTTACAAGACTTTTAAATCTTATCGCACTAGCTCTTATTGAAACCTTACTAAACCCTCGGTTTCCTTTCATACCAATAAATAAAAATGAATTAGGATAACGAAGATATTATTACAGACTTATTATTGAATGCATTATTGGATAGTGTTTTACACCAACACAGGTTTCTGTATATTGAGAAGAAATCTCTCCTTATTTCAGGTCACTAATATCATGCTGGTCTATGAATAAGAAGAGTAAAACTGAAATTGCCGACACCCGAAACAGGAACATCAGGTTTGTTTATGCTTTAAACGTCATTGTACTTTTCGTGTTCGGGCATAAGATGAGTGGGTATACCATTAATCAATTATTTAACTACAACACTTTCCAAGCCACGTACTAATTCATAGTAATATTTCTATACTGCTGCTTGATAGTTAATGAATAGATAGGAAGGAGACAGATTTAACACTTACGATTTTAATTTGCTTCCTAAGACAGTCCTTATTCCATCAGATACAGATAAACTACTTTCAGTCTGTTATCACCATCAGCTGATAGACGTCCACTGCTGGTCATAGGCCTCACTCAAATATCCTCACATCGATTGGTCTTGCGCTGCCTGAATCCGACGGCTTTTTTTGTTACCGCTCTAGGGTCCGTCTATTTTAAGGGTTCATATGGGGGGATTTGGGGTGTTTCCCACCAAGCTGACTCAATCTGGGTTGGTAGAAACCGTAGCTTTATTTGTTGATTAACAAGGTGCATCACCAGCAAGTGATTTTCCTGATTGGACTTGGGCCACGTGAGTAGTTGTGCTTTCAGCCGAATATATGTTGTTCATAGAAGACCAGGAACAACTCTGATGTCTCTCATGTATTTTTTTGTTTAATAATAAATATATTAATAATATTACAGCGCTATTAGCATTGAAAAGTAAATGTTTATAAAGGGGCGGAAGTCGGTAGTCTTTGTTAAACTACTGCGGGTTGTATACTCACCTTGACTGCAAATGCATTTGTACGCATGTAACATGAACTTACATATAATATATAAACACGGCCATTACAATAAAATTTTTATTTTAATTACGATTTCTATGTATTTATTTATTCATTTGAGGACACGGTTGTGTTCCGAACGGAGGTCCCGTGACCTCACCAAATGATGAAGGTCAATACTGAGGGGGTTTTTGTGGGTAAAAATCTCCACATAACTCTGATTTCTCCCCAGAAAGCAGTGTCTTTTCGAAGATTTCCGGCACCGAACCAAAATAAAAAAGGTTCCGTTAGTTGTTTTGTGGGACCCCTTACACCCCTTTGTTTTAAACATGATAATATAATTGTTTTTTTACAGAATAAGTCCTCAAGTTTAGTCCAAAAAAGTTTTTCAAGTATTGTGCTTTGCAATGATAGGTTAGTTTAAACAAAGCATATAATTTCATCAAATTATTTATTAACAAGTGAATGACTTAACTCTTACTTACGCTCTGAGAAAGATACAAAAGCAAAATATAGTTTAAAGTATCATCATCATCCCATAGACCTCCACTGCTACACAAACAAACAACAAACAAACAAGCGACGAGATAAAGGGAACGTTCACCTGATGGTAAATGTCACACCTGCCTATAACAACGTGACACTAATTAGAATTGTATATATAGCACCGCATTGCGCTCATCGCCTCGAGACATAGAGACTTACGTTGTTTCATTACCCCAGTAATTTCACCAGCTACAACTCCCTTCAAACCGGAACACAGTAATGTTTGCACACTAAAATTTGCCAGCTGCCGGCGGTACTACCGAGACGGTCTCCGGCAACAGAAACCTACCACCAGTAAAATATTGCATAATGTTTAACGTTGTTTTATGATTGTATGAGCTAATTTTGATAATATTTCTATTAAAGTTATGAAGAGTTTTCAATTTGGAAACTTGAAATTACTAATACACCCTTTAAGTTATCTTAATTAACATGAGCAAAACTGTTGTTTCATACTTTAATTCAACTTAAGAAACTCGTTAAATTTCGCAGCCGATGATTGTAATTGAATTTATTATGAATAATCATAGATATTGATTACAAGTAAAGTAGGAATATTTCTGTCTTTACTGGTGGTAGGTCTCTGTTGCCGAAGACCGTCCGACCGAATTATGTACCAACGCAGTACTAATTGGAGCCGACAAAAAGTAGTATGCAATCGTTAATATTCCGGTTCAAAAGGCGTTGTAGCTAGTGGAACTACTGCAGTAACGAGACTGTGAAGAGCCCATTGTGATGCAGTGTATAGCATCCCATTTAACGCTACATCGTTATGAGCTGGTGAATGATTTTCCATCGGCTGAACCTCTCGCTCGTTAGATTTGTCAACATTCGATAACATCGATGTGGAAGTTGATCTTGAATATGTGCTTATTAAAAACATGATTCCATCATTTGCATGACAAATATCTGTTTACATTTCTCTGGTGTTACGTATTTTCGCGTGTCTCGCTTTAACTCGCGTGTCGAGAAGAAGAATCGTACATTCATACAACGAGGTGTGACAACAATCAGATGCGACATTATATTAAGACTATATAACAAGAATCCACGAGTTGATGCGGATTAGTGTATAGTATATCAGCGCGTTGTCACAGCTGCGCGCTTAGCAAGGTTACCATGGTGATGAATAAGATCTATCTACTTGTTCTGTTCTGTTACAGAGTTACCACCGCCGTCAATGATAGATATTACCCGCGCTATCATCTGGCACCGCCGCACGGATGGATGAACGACCCGAATGGATTTAGTGAGTACAAAAACGAGTATCACCTATTCTATCAGTACAACCCAAACAGCAGCCTCGAACCTGGGATAGCTCACTGGGGACACGCTAAGAGCAAAGATCTGTTTCACTGGGAGCACTTGCCCATCGCAATGTACCCCGACGAATGGTATGATAAAACTGGTGTATTTTCGGGTAGTGCCATTGTGGAAGATGATACCATGTACCTTTATTACACTGGGAATGTTAACTTTCCGGGAGAAAGTCCTGATCACAGACAACACCAAGCTCTTGCTATAAGTACAGATGGAGAAACTGTTGTGAAATTTGAGAATAATCCAGTAATAAATGGATCAGAATATCAGCCTGATTTCCGGGACCCGAAGGTGTGGAAGCACGGTAACACGTATTATATGGTTGTTGGAAATTCTTTTCATGACACTGAAAGCAATAGCGCCCGCGGACGAGCACTCTTGTTTACATCTGTAGATAGAAAAAATTGGAAATTCGCTTCAGTTTTAGACGAATCAGATGGATCGCTTGGATTTATGTGGGAATGTCCAGATTTCTTTGAATTAGATGGTCGTTTTATTCTCTTATTTTCACCGCAAGGAATAAAACCTTCTGGAGATAAATACAGAAATTTATATCAAACTGGGTACATCGTTGGAGATTTTGATTACAGTACTAATATCTTCACACCCAAGACCGAGTTCGTCGAGTTGGACAACGGTCACGACTATTACGCAACCCAAACTATTCAAGATAAATTGAATCGTAGAATAGTTATCGCTTGGCTTGATATGTGGGAGCAGAAATATCCAGAGGAACAGGATGGTTGGACTGGATTAATGACAGTTCCTAGAGTATTGTCACTTAACAAAGATAATCGAATTATACAAAAACCCATTAACGAAATCAAAACGGCACGGGGACGCTCCCTGTACTCTGGCAAAGCCCGTGGCGGTACAGCTGTTATACTAAAGAACAAAGCTGGAGAGATAAATATTAAATCACCGAAGGCTAAAGATCTAGATATATTTATCGAATCAACAAACGAATTAAGTAAAGTACAAATCAGTTATAATTACAGGAAAGGTCAGGTAACTCTTAACCGTGGCGGTAATGATGGTGTCCGCCGTACTAAATGGAGGCCGAAAGGAAAATTAGAATTGCGGGCTTACATTGACGCCAGTTCAATTGAATTATTCTTCGGCGAGGGAGAAGTGACGTTTTCGAGTAGATTTTTCCCTGAGGGTGCCGTGAAAATAAGATTGGGCAGAAACACTCCAGTGGAGTCCTTAGAAGTCTACGATATGAAACAAACAGTTTTCTTGAACCAAGATAAATAATACAACCCTGCAATAGTTCAAAATTAACTTTATGAGATATTCGTGTAATCTATTATAATTTAATCTTTATGAAATACAATAAAGTTCGAATTGCACTATGATTTTTTTTTTATATAATTAATTGACGAGACGAGCGGGACTTTCACCTGATGGTAAGTGATAAGTCAGGCGATAACAACGAAGCTCTAGTTAAGATGATATGTATTGTACTACATTGCGCTCGTCGCCTGAGACATGATACGTTGTCTTATTACCCCAGTAATTACACTAGCTATAACGCCCTTCAAACTGGGACACAGTAATTTTTTCTCGCAGTAGTATAGTACATACGATTTACAAACGATATTATTGTTATGTTAGAGGTGTAAAGGGTCCCGCACAACAACTCATGGGACCCAAACCAACCTCACTAGCTCGTGGTGCAGCCTGCTAATCAACAGACGAGGTTCTGGCTTCCACCAACCCACATTGGGCAAGCGTGGTGATATGAAGGGGATGATTCAGGCAGCGAAAGACCGATTAATGTGGGGATGCAGTGGACGCCTGTCGGCTGATGATGATTATTGTTATTTATCCAAGCATACTGCTGTATATATGAGAATAAAACTAACGTTACACTAATGCATTTTTAATGCAAGGGTTGTATAAACTATAGTCGTAGAAATAGTGATATTAAAAAGACATTATTGTGGACGGAAGTAATTTACTTAATCACAGTAACACTAAGTTGTTAAAATTAGCTCGACCTTAACAACTTTTGAACTGTCGTTAGAGTTCAAGTGAACGCTGGTTTAAGTGAAACTATTTGTTCATTGGACCCAAAATAGCTATTAAGGATGTTAGCTAGTCTTTTTTTTTGTTTCGGGGGATTAATCTTCGAAAGATACCTTGCTCGTAAGGGCTGACTTCCCCTTATGGTTGGATGGTTATGTGAGGTTTTTACTCACTAAAACCGCCTCGTTCTCTGCATCAGTGCATTCGGAGAGGATCCGAGATCTTTCACAGAACGCACCGGTGCCCTTCTACACTTGGTGTGAACAAGTCTCTGAGGAGGAGCATGACCTTCCTAGGCACCAACGCTTATTGAACGATATGGGCCCACAAGGCCCGCGAAACTCCTAGACACTTTTAATCGCCTTCTACGACAAGCATGGCTTACCTTAGTCCTATTCTTACTAGCCCGAGACGACGAGGGCTGAAAGCGCAGTAACCTAGTAACATTTTACCCGTCATAGACAGAACAGAGACATTGCCACCAGTAATAGCAATTGGTCCTTCAAACCGGATCACAGTAATGTTTGCACAGTACTGTTTATAGCCGCGGTGGTACCTACCTAAACGGTCTCTGGCAACAGAGAAACTACAACCAGTAAAGTCTTTTTGGAGCTTAATTAGTGCTGATACTAATAATAGACTTTGTAGCAATTACTGTACTAATTACCTAAGTTAGAAAGTTACCAAAGCCCGGCAGAAATATATTAAGCCTATTATAGGGATCGGAGTATTGAGCTGAAGTTGTATAGTTTCGAGTGGTGAAGAAAAACAGTTAACAAAAGTTTTTTTTATTCTCAACGGCCACTTTACGCCCCTTCTATTGAGTCACAGGCCTACCCTCAGTATGAGGGCGATGGGCCACAGTCACCACGCGGGCCCAATGCGGATTGGTGACTTCACATACACCTTAAAATGAATTCTAATTCACGTGCAGGTTTCCTCACGATGTTTTCCTTCACCGTTTGTACCTCGCTGTTGTAACTAAAGTTCACAAATGTACGTAGCTTAAATATTAAAGTCATCGGTACATGCCGAGATTAGAACCCGCGACCTTCGGAATGAAGGCCGCACGCTCTAACCATTAGACCAGCGAGCTACTTAACAAAAGGTTATTTACCTAATAATAATGTTTTGAAAAATTATAATGGTAGTCCTTATTTCTCATCAATCGTCAATTGATAAATATCCTGCAGGACATAAGCCTATTCCAAAGATGTCCACATCGATAGGTCCTGCGCTGACAGTCAATATAGCTCTCGGTACCGCCGAGCACTAAGGATCTTCGTTTGTAGGAGTTCATGTGGGTTGGTGGGAGCCAGAACCTTATTTGTTCATTAGCAGGATGAACCATGAACAGGTGAGGTTGGCTTGGATCCCGTGATTTGTTGTACAGGATCCCATGTTTCCAATGCGATTTCATTAGGATAAAGTTTCTCTTCAAGGAAAAAGAGGAATCTAGTTTTTATCTTTTTCGATAAGGATTCTGAGCTTGCTTACTTTGTCCGCTAGAAATTTCAATAATGCTTTCTTTAGGAGACTCATTTCTTTTTTTGTTCTGTTCCAATGATGGATGGAAGAAAGATTCTTGTTTTACACCTACAGTAATACCCCGCTTTACGCGGGGGATACGTTCCGAAAAAATCGCGTTAACTGAAATTCGCGTATATCGAGGTTTATGATTTAACATAGTCAAAATTTAATACAAACAAATACAAATCATTTGAATCAATCACTTTAATTCTAAGAACAGTTTATGCAATACATACTCTTAGTTTTTACGGAAAAATACATTTATTGTCTTTTGGGTAGCGTTTTGTTTACGTTCATAACACCCAACACTGTTTTTAATTGTTTGATACACGGTCAAGGCACGGTCATCATTATAGTCTATACTCTGCAATATGTCCAAACCTGAATACATTTTTGAAAGTTCATTTTGTATTTCCCCTGAAGATAAAACTTTCTCTTCCATTTGTTCTTCCTCATAGATAGGATTATTCTGTAACTCGATCAGATCTTCACTGCTGATAGGATCATCGTGCGTTGCTACAAGTTCTACGAGATCTTCTACCGTGACATCTTCAAGTTCATACCTCTCAATCATTGCAGCAATGTCTTCAAGCACTTGTCTCTGCATCAGGACAATTCTTCTAATCTAACCAAAGATTACGCCACACCCCATTCATACAACTAATTTTAATTTCCTTCCAAATCTCTTCTATGTTGTGAATAGACTTCATAATGTTGTATGACTTTCACCACTCTCGCACAGACTGTCTTCCTTCCCCGAAAGTTTGATGAATTAGTTGGCTAAAAGTGCGGCGATGGTAATTAGCTTTGAAGTTTGCTACTGCTCTCTGGTCCATAATTTGTAATATTGACGTAGTGTTTGGTGGAAGGAACTTTACGTACACTTTTATGTCTCTTGCGCGTAATGCGAGGCATTTGAGCGCGAAATTTAAAATTCGCATTATAGTGAAACCGCGCGTAACGGGGTCGCGCTAAGCGGGGTATTACTGTATTTGGTTATTCTGTAGAAATTTTGTATTTAAATAGGAATATTGGTAGTAGGTCTTTGTTGCCGCACATGGAAAGCGTTGGTCTCCTTCTGTGAAGCCGTAATGATACAAAAGAAGGCCGCCGAACGGAATCGACAGGGGATTGATTCCGTTTGTAGAAGAAGACGTCGGGGCGATGGTAATCGACGCACCAGCAGGTCAGCCCTGTAGTCTAGGGCTATTTAGAATAAGACTAAGGTAAGCCTTGCCTGTCATAAAAGACGACTAAAAGGGTCTAAGATTTTCGGGGGCCTTGAGGGCGAGGGCCCTTATCGCTCAACAAGCAATCGTGCGCGGGATAGCGTATGGCTCAGCGATGGTACTTAGGAGGGTTAGGCTCCTCCTCAGAGACGTGCTTACACAAAGTGGAGAGGGGCACCGGTGCGTTCTATAAGAGATCCCGGAGCCTCTCCAAATGCACTGATGCAGAGCACCGACGAGGTTTTAGTCAGTAAGAATCTCATATAACCCCGACTTACACCCAGAAGCAGGGTATCTTTCGAAGATTTCCCCCAAACCAAAAAAAAAGAGTTTGTTGTCGGAGATCGTTTAGGTAGGTCTACCGCTTCGTCCATTTCTACCGCAAAACAGTACTGTATTCCGGTTTGAGAGATGTTATAGCTAGTGAAGTTATTGGTGTAACGAGACTAAACATCCTATGTCTAAAAACATTTACTGACGTGTATACCATCGTAACTAGCGCCACGTTGTTATGAGGGGGCGTATCACTTACCATCAGGTGAACATCTGGCTAGTTTCGTATAGTTTTATTTTCATATTAACTAACGTTTAGATGCTACTCGTGACGGACGGACTATTCAGGACCGGAACACGTTGTATGGCTATAGATACAGCTATTTAGCTAAGCAGCTTTTGTATCTTACGCTTTGTTGTGATGATATTGTTCAACACAACCATGCACGAGGGAACTCAATTCAAGTCATGATGCAACGTGATCTTCCTTAGTAAACAAAATTTATAATATTGTTGTTAATTATAGCGACATATGACTTTCAAATTACTCTTAACCGCTGTAGTTCTTCCCGCTTTCTGATGGCAGTATACCTTCTAGGTAGGTACCACCGCGGCTCCTGTTTCTACCTCTGAATAGTAGTGTGTGGTGACGAGCGCAATGTGGTACAGTATATGTAACCCTAACCAGCGCTATGTTATGGGTAGGCGTATCAATAACCATCAGGTGAACGTACGACTCGTCGGTTAATTGAATAAAAAAAAACTTTTTTTATTCATAAAATTGTGGTTCTCATTCATAATTTCAGACCAATCAGCCTCTTATTTCACAGATGAACATTTGACATGGTCGAAATGTTTGATATACTGGTCATTGACACCAGTATCTTAGTAACAATTATAGTTGTCTCTCGTTGGAAATATTCACTTCTTAATTCTTTTTTATTAGACAAAGCGATTAGGCGAGTTTGACATTCATCTAGACCTTTAATTCCTAAAGGTGGACGCACAAGGTTCCACGCGAGATTCGACGTGTGTCTGCGTAGGCTCTAGCCGTCTGAACCAGATATCTTGAAAGTGGTACTACGAGATAACAGGTCCAGGAACCTCTGATGTGGCACTAGTTCAAACGATATCTACTACATCATATTGTGCTGATCGTCTATGAGACTAGATTCTAAGTCTCTTTACCTTAGTAATTTCACTAGCTTCAACACAACCGAAGACAGTAATGATTTCAAGCTTTTGCGAAGAGGCAAAAAAGGGCGCTGGGGTGGTCTACTTACTTTGACTGTCTCCGGCAACAGATCTGGACTTACCATTAATTATTGTAGTATAGTACACCTGATGGCATCTCAATGAAACAAATTTCACGTTTGTAACTGATATGAACTAATTGTTCATATTCAGAAGCCTAATCACGATATCTGATCTGATCACCAGACTGCAAGGACAACCGCAGCAGGAATCCATATTTCAGCTACTTTCAATTAAATATCGCCATCTTAATTTTTCAGTTAGGTAAATCTGAATTTCTGATGAACTGAAGTGGTGATTTGAATACTTAAAATGAATATCAAATTAATTAAAAGGGTAAATCAAATTTCAGTATTTTAATATGATTAATATTCCGAATCAAAAGTCTTTGGGTACCGATAAAAATATTTTATATCATAAAATTCAAAGTAGCACCTTAATATTATTTTCATTCAAAACGAATATCGTAGCGAATGATTTCATCCCCCTTTGCTAGTGCTTTCATACCTAATTCAGTTGGACAGGGGGGCTGTCTTCCGCTCAATGCTTAACATTTTTTTTTTCTTTTTATTGTATAGACTAGCGCTTAACTACGATCCCACCTGATGGTAAACGGCGATGTAGTCTTGGGTGGTAAAGCGCACTAATCTAGAAGTAGCCTATTCACTTGTAGCAAGGCGCGATCTCGTCAGCTGCACTTCCCGAAGGTAAGTGCTTGTTTCGAAACAAACAATTGTTTACATATTACCCGCGAATTTTATTTACCGGTATCGTGCTCCCCACATGGCTCCCCTCCAGAGACCGTCACTACGGGCGAGAATAGTCGCGGAACTTAACTACGCGTCCTGAACGTGTTCTAATAATTTTAATGTTTTCAGGTTCCCTGTTTACCGCGGTGTTCGTGACGAGTTCTCTGATGCCGTTGTCATCTTTCAGTATGTAAGCTGGTTTTAGGCGATCTATGGATACCTTAACGGGTTTGCCTTTTACCAAAAGCTTGAAGACCTTTTCGCCTTTTTCCAGTACTGCGTGTGGTCCGGTGTATGCTGGTTGCAGGGCTCTGCGCAGTGCGTCTTCTCTCAAGAATACATGACTGGCGGTAGCTAGGTCTTTGAAAATGAATATAGATGGATTGCTGTGACGAGACGCTGGCTTTGGTTGGAGTTTCTCGGTCAGGGATCGGAGACGAGCTATAAAGTCTGTCATATCTGTTGTTCCAGGTGTGCTAGGGTGAAAGAATTCACCTGGCAGTCTCAGCGTCTCTCCGTATACAATCTCGGCTGATGAAGCCTGTAAATCGTCTTTGAATGCGCTTCTAATCCCCAACAAGACGAGCGGAAGTGCTTCAGTCCAGTTTCCTGTTGAGTGGCAGGTAATAGCAGCTTTGAGTTGCCTATGGAAGCGTTCGACGAGTACGTTACAGGCTGGGTGGTATGCTGTGGTCTTTTTATGTTCGAAACCGGATATTTTTGCGAGATGTAGAAATAAGGCGGATTCGAACTGTCGTCCACGGTCCGTGACGATAGATGATGGACACCCGAATCTTGCTATCCAACCAGACAATAGGGCTTTTGCTACCGTTTCGGCTGTCGCGTCGGCGATTGGTATTGCCTCCGGCCATCTGGAAAAGCGGTCTACAGCAGTGAGGCAATAGCGGTTTCCATTAGATGGGGGAAGCGGCCCGATGAGATCGATGTGAACGCGAACGAATCTTGCGCGCGGCAGTGGGAAATTACCCACAGGTGCGGTTACGTGCCTCGTTATTTTGGCGCGTTGGCAAGATAAGCACGCGCGTGCCCAGTCCCGGCAGTCTTTTCGGATTCCGGGCCACACGTAACGTGTTGCTACTAATTGTGCTGACGCGTTTGCCCCAGGATGACTTAACATGTGTAAGCTGTCGAACACCTGCTTTCGTAATCTTTTTGTGACGTAGGGTCTAGGCGTCTCCTTGCTGATGTCGCAGTACAATTCTACATGTGTTCCCGGTAGCTTTACTTTTGTGAGGCGCAGCGAAGTGCTGTTATTTAAAAGCTCTCTTAACTCTAAGTCTTCGTGTTGGTCTTTAGCTAGCTGTTCAAAGTTTATAGCTGTATGAACTTCTTCTATACGTGACAGCGTATCTGCTACTACGTTATCTTTGCCAGCAATATGACGTATGTCTGTGGAAAACTGAGACACATAATCTAATGCCGAAATTGCCGAGGTGAGCATTTTTCCTTTCGCGTGTGGAATGCAAAACATAGTGGTTTGTGGTCCGTGTAAATGGTGAAGGTTCTAGCTTCAACCATATGTCGGAAGTATTAGGGGGACCGGAAAGTAATGTCGTTTTCTTACGCTAAATACAAACGCATACATTTTTAACGAGTCTTTATTTTTAATCAATGATGTATTCCC
The DNA here is from genome assembly GCA_033220335.2 of Troides aeacus. Classification (NCBI taxonomy): domain Eukaryota; kingdom Metazoa; phylum Arthropoda; class Insecta; order Lepidoptera; family Papilionidae; genus Troides; species Troides aeacus. Next base: position 1,698,385 of record CM067275.1, on the reverse strand, counting down.
CATCATTGTCAATAACCTTTTGCCATCTAGTGAGTAAATTTTCAATCCCTGATCGATAAAAATTAATTGGTTTTTCGGCAAAATATCTAGAGATGGCATTTTGGATATCATCCAAATTTGCAAATGTTTTGCCACTTAAAAAGTGTTGCAGCGCTCGGAATAAGTGGAAATCCGATGGTGCAACATCGGGCGAATATGGTGGATGAGGCAGCACCTCCCACCCCAATTCATTAATTTTTTCTAGAGTTCGCCTTGCGCAGTGCGGTCTTGCATTGTCATGTTGGAGAATGACGCCTTTTCGGTTGACAATCGCTGGCCACTTTTCAATTAAAGATTGATTGACTCGCTGCAATTGTTCGCTGTAGAGGTCTGCAGTAACAGTTTCTCCAGGTTTCAGTAATTCAAAATGAACAATGCCGCGAATACTCCACCAAACACACAAAAGCGCTTTTTTGGGGTGTAAACCTGGCTTAGCAGTACTCCGAGGGATTTCATTTGGAGAGAGCCACTGCCTTTTGCGTTTTGGGTTATCATACAGGACCCATTTCTCATCTCCTGTGATCAAGCGATCAAAAAACGCTTCTGTGTTGTGTCGTTGAAGCAATAAGTTGCATGTGATTGATCGGTTAGCCTTATTCTGTTCGGACAGATTATGCGGGACCCAAACACCTGCTCTGCTTACTTTTCCAATCTGCTTCAAATGTTCTTGGATGGTCGACCAAGGTTTGTTGAGACTGTTTGACAATTCCTCGATCGTCTGACACGGATTTGCTTCCACTTCCGCCCTTAACACGTCGTTGTCTAACGCTGATGGTCTTCCTGATCGATACGAGTCGGAAAGATCAAAATTACCCGATTTGAACTTGGAAAACCACCTTTGGCATTTACGAATGTCCAGTGCATTTGGATAAACATCGCAAATGTTTTTGGTAGCAACTGTTGCGTTATTTCCCTTGCGAAACTCAAAGAGCATGCAATGCCGGATGTGTACCTCTTCTGGTATTTGGCTGGCCATTTTACCCAAAATTACAAAAAAAAATTGTAATTCAATTGTCTATAAGTAAAGAAATCACTATAACCTCACAATGTCTTTGGTACGCCTCTGAACAAAACAATGAGCTGACAAATGACAATCAAGTATTGGCATGCGCAGAAACGACATTACTTTCCGGTCCCCCTATTATTTCACTGCTTCGTACACTGCGAGAAGCTCCCTGTCGTAAGGAGAATACTTCTGCTGGGCTGGGCTAAGTTTTCTTGAGAAGAATGCTAGGGGCTGCCAGGAATCATCCTTCCACTGTTGGTGGAGTGGAGTGGAGTGGAGTGTTTAGTGGGTACTCGCACGCGCGACGTCACCGAAGGAAGCCGGCCGTCGGCGCGCGCGCCTCCCCCCCGAGCCAGTGTTAATTTTGTAGCAAGGCGCGATCTCGTCAGCTGCACTTCCCGAAGGTAAGTGCTTGTTTCGAAACAAACAATTGTTTACATATTACCCGCGAATTTTATTTACCGGTATCGTGCTCCCCACACACTCTTCTCTCAAAGATCCCCACGTTATATCTGGACGGAAACACTGGCGCCGGCAGACTATTCCTATTCTTCCCTGTTCGCATTGAGCAGGTCGAAGAGAAACGCTTCATCCGTGGGATCTCGACAACGTAGGGATGAATGCTTCAGGTGGTAGAAGGATGATATTTTTATTAAAATTTATGCAAACGACCTAAAGGTTTCCTGTTATTGTTGTTGTTTATTCTAGTGTGAGTATTTTCCGAACATGTGAGTACACGTGAGTATTCATAGGGGAAGCTAAAGGGCACAGACTTCGCTGTATGGGCCACTTGCTTTGGATAGGAGACGATCTTTGGAAAGATGCTGTAGAGTAAGACCTAAGTGAGCTTCAAACAGTGAACTGGCAAGAGGCAGTGCAGGAGAGATAACGCTGGCGTCAGAGCTCACTTTGGTTCGCTGCGCTAGAGGAGTAGTGGTATTAGTACTAGTAGTTTTTTAGGAATTAAATTAACATACTTGATGTTCAATGAAGGTTAAATACTAGCCTTTTTGAATGATGAAAATCTTACATAAAATATTAATAATGTTGTTTCGATAGAGACTTCTCATAAGCGATTCAGGCAACCTTCCGGTATATTCTTAAAATCTTGTGCAAATGTTTCAACATGTTAACTAATGCTTAGATTTAAGTGTACAACTTAAAAAGTCAATTAATGAAGAAATTATGTTGTTAGTGATATTGATGATAATAACAATTTCATCAGATTCATCTATTAATTATTAATAAGTTTTGTATTTATAATGCTGTTTCATGTTTTCCTTCTGTTTTAGTTTTTAAAGACATTGAGACTTGACATGGAAAAATTTAACAGTATTTAGAATTAATAAAATCTTCATAAGATTCAACAGGTGCGAGAAATGAGAGATTAAACAGAAATGTGCTTTAAATAAAGATAAGTATGAAGTAAGTAAGGCAACAAATTAATAAAGTATAATTAACACTACAAAACCATAACACGATTGATCATGATTATGTTGTTCTAAAACTTCAGTTTCATTATCACACTTACAATGTACTTGAATGTCATTGAATTTTTTTTTATATTTTTTAAAAAGTACCTTAACGAGACGTATATAAACTTTCTGAATTTTATTCTGAAAGTACGTGAAAATATATGAATACTTAATGTAACTTTTGTTTGCTAATATATATTGGGTGTAAGGGTCCCGTACATCAACTTACAGGACCCAAGCCAACCTCGTCTGCCAGTGGTGAACACTGCTAATCAACAAACGAGATCCTTGTCCTCACCAACCCGCATTGGGCCAGCGTGGTGAGAAGTGGCCCAAATCTGTACATAAGGAAACCTATAAACTACCTGGTGTCCGGTTGTGCGAGTAGCACAGGACGGATCGACGTGGGGATCTTTGAGTGAGACCTATCTCCAGCAGTGGGATTCTATCGGCTGATGATGGTGAACTGTCAGTATGTTATATTAGATTTATTTCACAATGTCTGCATCGAGCATCGAAGTGGAAATTCTCATCGAATCATCGTTTCTCTCAAAGTAATGTTATACTATATCTTTACGGTAGTTAAGTAAATAAAAACTTGTTTAAAACGTTTGTTTAGTTACACTTATAAATTTAAGTTCTTTATTAAGTTTTCAATCACATCGGAAGATGTCTTATTTAATATCATATTCGCATACGTGAATAAACTGAAAAAAAAAATTAAACATGAAATACTAAGTTGTTGTATGACAACAACTTAGATGTTAAGTCTCGTTACATCAACAATTGCACGTAACGATTTCCGGAAGAAGGACGTTAATGTTAAAAAGCTCAATCTATTTAAATAGCGCAACTCTTCGTCGGTTAACTTTTGAATTTGATGCGCATGCGTAGAACTGTTACTGAATTCAGTGTACAGCGATGCCAGAGTCCGCTGAAAGCTCTCCAGCTCGCGACGCTTTCACCGAAGGCCGTTACTGTCGCAAGAGTTTTAACCACGCGAAAGTTCTACAAACGAAATTATTAAAAGCTTTTATTGATGAGAACAAATTAAAAAAAAAAAACGTACTTATAAATCATTTGATATGTTCAATAGTTACGTTTCCGTATTTTATTAGAACTAAGTTTCACTTAAGTCTTATTAGTGCTGTTGTGTATGTGTGCAGTGTAAATATAACAATTATTGTGTAAATATTGACTGGAAGTGTATATGTAAATATGACGTTAATTGCGCATATGTGTGTAGTTTAAACAGTTTTTTTTATATAGACTAGTGGGTAAGTTTCAATTTAAGTATATTTATTGTTAATGTTTAAAAAGTACTCTTATTAAATGGTTCATAAAATCGCTAAATACTTTGTGTGTGGGTATAGATCATTATAAAATTGATTTTACAATACTCTTATATAGTTCTAATTCCGTTAGTTATTTGTAGGGAAAAATCATTATAAATATTAGTAGAAACATCAGTAAAAGTTATGAAAATATTTTACTTAAAACAACACGAAAAAAAGTTTTTAAGTTATAGCTTAAATACAGGAAAAACTGATATCATATTCATACTTAAAGAAGCTTAATTTATATAAAATGGGAAATTGGTTATAATTATGTATGCAATAACATCATCATCATAATTAGCTGACAGACGTCCACTGCTGGACATAGGCCTTACCAAAGATATCCACATCGATCGGTCGAGTTGCCCGCATCCAGTGGGTTCCGGCGATCCTCACCAAATCATCGGTCCAGCTTGTGGGAAGCCTCCCGACACCACGACTACCGGTATAGATATAAATTAGGATCTAGGTAATAAACCTACCATTACCATTACCTTCATCTACTAGATATATCCGTCAATAAAAACGTGGCGTTAGTTAGGAAACACTGGACCACATTACGCTTGTCGCCTTGGGACATAAGATATTGAGTCTCGTTACCCCAGTAATATCACTAAGTACATCGCCTTATAAACCGGACCACAGTAATATTTGCACAGTACTGTTTGTCGGCTTCAATAGGCGCTGCTGTGGTACCTATCTAGACAGTCGATAGCAACAGAGACCTACCAACAGTCTAAACTAACATTTGCTTAACTGTTTTATTTATTATCTGTGGCAATTATTTATAACATACGAAAAGGAAAACCTTAATATGGGAAAACTTAAAAGCAATGGTTAGGATTTAAAGTTATTTACATAACCTTTGAATTATATAGACTCCTGCCAATCCTTTTGACTTTGTAATATTATTATTTATTGTATTTTTTAATAAAAAAAAATCACTTTTCATTAAGTTAACTGAAAAAAAAAATTAAACTTATTTAAAAAATAATTCCAGTCATAGTCCTTTCCAAAACGTAAGGATGATCGTTAGAAATTAATCCTGCAATGCTCTTCTAGTTTATATATATATTTCATCATTCATCATCATCTCAATCGTCCACTGCTGGGCATCGGCTGCAGTATATATATATATATATATTGAATAATTTATATATAACCATTGAAATAACGAAAACGGATGGAGATAATTTTGATATAAAACTTCACCTCTTGTTACTCATTGAACTCGCTATGTAACTCTTTGTGGAGTTTAGAGTTAAAATGAATATTACATTTCCCTTAAACGAAGATTTTCCTTGAAAACAAATCAAAGTATCCGTTTCCGTATATTTACTTTTGAACGGAAACAGTGGTATCGATTGTTATACTTGAAGATTTCTTCTTATTTCTCTATCTATGCCTCTCAGAACTCTCAGAACTAAATATATATAACGTGGTGAAAATTAGGTTGATATATAATCCACTACATTAGGACGATGGCTGGACGTGATCGCCAGTCATTGAAGTACTCAAGAGGCTGATAGTCTGCATAAATTAGACCCCGGGACGGGCTGTCCTAGCATAGAGTTAGCGAGGGGGTTGTATTCCGAACGCAGATCCCCTGATCTCTCCAAACGCTGAAGTTGATCACTGAGGGACCCCCGGAAAACGAAGTATTTTTTTAAGATTTTACCCACGCAACAAAAAAAAACAATGCTCCACATTACGCTCATCGCCTGAGATGTAAGTGTTGAGTCTCGTTACCCTAGCTGCAGCCCCCAATAATTACACTAGCTGCATCCCCCTTATAAAATATTTCAAATTCAATCGTACGGCTACTTTTTAAATAACTGTGCAAACATTACTGTGATCTGATTTGAAGGGCGCTGCAGCTAGTAAAATTACAGGGGTAACGAGGCAGGATCTTATGTCTCAAGGAGACAAGAATAATGTGATGCAGTGTATATACTTAGCGCCACGTTGTTATGGGCAAGCGTATCACTTACCATCAGGTGAATGCCTTGTTCGTATCATCGCTTCGGTGTTACTTTACTGCCACCCCTTATCTATACATCCCTATACAGATCGTTTGCTCGTTAAGGTGGTGCTATAGTAATAAATTCCTAATTAACTCGTAAAAGACTCCGTCTTTAGTATTAGAACAAATTAGTGACTAAAACGACGTGATGAGATTATTAGGGGGTATATAGGGGGATACGTAGCGTTAGTGTGCTGGTAGTACAATGAAGGGGCGGCAACAGTTTCCATTACCTACGTCAAGACATACGTCCCCTTGCTACTATAATTGGAACAGTCGACAAAATAGATAGTAAATGGACCTCTAGTGGCCACCTTAAATATTACGCTGGTCTTCATAAAAATGAGGAAAAGCTAATCACGTTAAGCTTTATGATGCCTTAAAACCTAATTGTTTATTTTATTGTGGTTCATTAACAAAGCTTTCATAATTTGGTTACAATTAATACTTTCATTTCATTAACTACTTTTGTTTTATTTGTTCTTCATCATCATCATCATCAGTCGACAGATGTCCACTGCTGGACATGGGTCTACCCTAAAGATCTTCAAATCGTTGGGGTTGTTTGTGGGGTACCGAGCGGTAATTCACCACGTTGGTCAGTGGGTGGTTAGAGCCTCGTCTGTAATTCAGCAGGGTGCACCACGTGCTAGTGAGGTTAACTTGGGCAATGTTGGGCGGAACCTCTTACTCCCCCTTTTGGTTTTCGATCACACTTTTATGTTATATATTTAACACTTTACTGTTTTTTATTAGCGACAAGACGAGCGAGACGATCATTTGATGGTAAGTGCCTGCCCATAACAACTCGGAGCTAGTTATGATGATAAATACTACTTACTCCACACTTTGCTCGTAACAGTCACTAGCTACAGCGCCGTTCAAACCAGAACACAGTAATATTTGCATAGTACTATTTGGTGCCAGAAACGCTGCGGTGGTACCTATCTAGACTAACCAATCACCAGTTAAATATTCTATTTGTTTTCGACGTGGTTTAAATTATAAATTTACTGGTCCATGAAGTTAAAAAATTTGGCGAGCGCTAAATTAAAACACCTTCAAACCGGAACGGATTTAAATCCGGTGTTTATCATCCGATCAGTCTGCGCGGTTTATTTAATTAAACGAATTTAAGCGAGAAAGTCTATGAATTCGGATGATTATGAAATACTGCTTGATTTGAATACAAGGAAGGGTTTTGATGTAATAGCAGTATTTATCAGTTTAAATTGAATTGTGTAATTATGTTTGAGAACCAGGAAGAGGAAGATTATCAGGAAGTTAAAGCTTCGAGTTACAAGTAATACGAACATTATCCTATGAAATATTACCGTACACTTTTTTCGTAGCCGCTCATTTGAAATCTATTATAAGATGAAATGGATTATAACTAAAAATAGAAAGAAAATGGAGGTAAACTTGGCAGCAACTGATAAGTTATATTTTTCTATGTAAGTTATAGAAATTTAGTTTGATAGGTACTATTGTTTGAGGTGAAGGTAAAACATTTGTTGCGCGGACACTACCATTTTGTGAAATCGACTGCCGCTAGCAATATTCCCAAACCAGACAAAAGGTCTTTTGCGAGGGTCAGGAACAAAGCACTGACTCCCCAGCTGTTGCGTCAACCTACAGCCGATGGTTATTACAAATAATACAATCGAGCATTTTATAAAAAAAAAAACAATAAGTTGTGAAACGAAAAATCAAAACATCTTCATAAAGCGCCTCTCCAACTAGTGAAGGTCGGCGATCAGAGTGGTACAGTCCTTTCTGTCTTTGGTTCGGACAATTCGTACGCTCAAAACATCGGATATATTTAAATAAATAATGAATATAATGTTACTATTGATACTATTCTGATAATCTTCAAACAGCTGAACCGGTTCTTTTTAATTATGGCGGATAAATCGATTCGAAGATAAATATAGATCAACATTCAACTTAGAACTGATCTCAATAGACGCGACAAGTAATTTTCACCGCTGATACGCCGGCGTATAAACGAAGCAGTATTTATAATTTCATCATCATCATCATTACAGCTTATTGTTGTGTGAAAACAAAAAAATCTCTGTAAATATAACAACAATTTCCGTTTCCCAGTTTAAATGAAATTCGCGAGTCGAAGATTGTAAGCTATATATTTAGCTGTTTATGATAATTTCCGCTGCTATTTCCCTAAGGCACGACTTATACTTGTTTCTTTTTGAGGGATGTTTTTTTATTAAATTTCTTCGATGCTTTCTCATCAGTAAAACATAGTTTCTCCCTCATTATAAGCGTAATTAAGTTATAATAAAAATATCAGATAGGAAAAAGTTTTTGAACTTTTATCAGAGTATAAGTAAGAGCCTACTTATGTCTGGAGAAGCGATAAATGTTTTGATAACTAAAATGGTACTAAAGTGTACTATATTTAATCCAACAGACACAGTTTAATGTTATTATGAAAAAAGCTATTTAATCAACTATTGAGTGCCGCCCAACTATTTCGCCTCGCAAGAGACAGAGTTAAATTTGGAGAACTGACCGCCAACCTTCGCTAGTCGGAGAGGCACCTTAAGAAGAAGAATCAACTATTATTCTCTCGTCCCGTTCTTATCATTATCACTTCAGCTTCAATAGAAACCAGACGCTCACTTTCATCATCCCTGAAAGGACCTTTTCCGGTCGCCTTTGCTTTTTGAACGAACGATTTTGTCTACATCGATTATGTTAATTTCGGTTTGAATATCTTTCAGTTCGCTTCAGTAATCAAATGTGTTAGACTCTTTTTATAGTAAACGGTAAACTTCAGCGTTTTCAGCATTAAGTTATGGATGAGCGTTTCAGTGAAATAGAAACATAATAAATTATTATTTTTTCTTATAAATCACTTGAATGAAAAATTTGCTGTTAATTTTCCCTCCTTCTGTTAATGAATGATGATGATAATGAATCCCCAGTTAATTTTATTTAGACGTAAGATTAAATAACTTAAAAATAACTTGTTAGTAATATAATATAATGATAATAGTGGAGTTTGAGTTGTGTAACTTTTTACTAACTCCTGTCTGATTTAGCTCTCCAAAGTTTAATCAGACAGACTTATCTTACGGGAGATAGTTTCGATAAATACATATGTAAAGCCTTGGTAACTTAAGTGATAGGGTTTTGGATTGGGGTGGAAGTAGACGCTGTATTTATAAATGATGTGGGATCGATATTAATTTAGTTTGATATTCCGGTGCATATAAATATTGAGTGCAAAGTAACTACTTTCAAGAAAAGCTTTCCAGGTTCCGACACATCCGGAAACTATACTTTTTCCAGTAGGTTATATTTAAGTCTCTACTTTGTGACGGAAGATAAGCTCCAGTAGTAGGACCATTAAGCATTGTATTTTAACGTTTACTTAATTACAAATAAATGAAACATTTATTACAGCAAGTATTGATTATTTATTTGCAGAAAGGACTAAGTTATTCAGTATCTGTCCAGGAGTTACAAGGTACTTTCTCTCCAGGTATTTTAAAGTTAAACATGGACGAAGCGGATTTGACGTTAACATACAACGTCAGCTCGCCGCTGCTGACTAGGAACCCGTCAAGTGTAACTGCGATGGTGGCTGTGAAGAACACCAGTATCACCAGCAACGCGTACGAGTGGCGATTCGTTCTGCCGCCGTACTTCATCATCTTCCTATTATCGATAACTGGGAACTGCCTCGTGATCACAACATTAGCAAGCAACCGTCGCATGAGGACGGTGACCAACGTATACCTTTTAAACTTGGTAAGTTATAATTTAACATAGTAATCCTTTAAAGTTTCTATTGCTTTAGGAGTAGAATTTAATATTTCTCTGTTCGCGGTAATTGTTTTCTGAATATTCAACTTAAAAGGTTCTTAGATCAAAATGCATTCACAATGTTAATTAAGTTGTTTTTCTCATGTTACTTAAGTTCTAAATTTCCAGATTTTATATAGATATAACTTTCTAAAGAAAGCTTTTATAATATAAACTAAACACCTTCAGAAGGTGCAGACATCTTAGTGTTATAAATATACATATATGAACATATACTACTATAGTTTAAGTGAATAAGTTATCACCTACCGCAACATCTCACCTTACCGAAGGTCGGCTGATAGAGAATGCCAACAGGCAGTAAGCCCGCCATTTGTACACCTCGCTGAAAGCTTTTACAATAAAGAGAAAATAATATCTTTGTTTGTTTAATATTCCATTAAAGCATTTTATTGAATTCTTAAAAGCTTCAACTTCTTAATACTTTCAAAAATTCAATATGAAAATTTTATACAAAGACAAACTCATGAAGTTATTATGTTGATATATTGTATCTATATCAACTGCATATATAAATATATATACAGATAAAATAACATGTGTATATTAAATTACATGTACTTATTTCTTCTTTATGTTTTAGGCTATATCAGATTTTCTACTGGGGGTATTCTGTCTACCTTTTACACTTGTCGGACAAATCTATAGGCGATTTCTATTCGGAGCTCTCCTATGCAAGTTGATACCGTATTTGCAAGGTGAGTTGTAACAGTATCAAGATTATGATCGAAATGTAAAAAAAAATTATCAAATTGCTAAAATGATGTATGGCGTATTCAATTGATAAAAAATTTATAAAGCCTACGTTTGCGACGAAAGAAATAAATAAACCGTGTCATGTTAATTCTGCCAGTGTAGAGGTGTTTGCGGATTACCTTAATACCACCCTTTTTATACTGAAAATCTGCGTTGGACAGGTGAATAGAATAGTCCAGAATAAAATGTGCTAAATCTGTGTGACCTACATAGCCTAACCATTGGAATGATCGTTGGCAGTAACGGTTTTAATCTCACATTCTCTCTTTGGCTCAACTCTCTAATTGTTAGAAGTTTTATTTAATCTTTTTTTATATAAAGACGTTAATAAATAAACAAAGTGAATATTACTTCTTCTATCTTCTTCATCTGCTAACCTGAGTGATAAGTGATTCGGATTGAGTGGGTGAAAGTATATAAGTAGAAACTCTACTGTACTAGCTGTTCCCCGATTTGCTGGCCGTAACACCCCGGCAACCCTTTTTGAGGGGTAATATTTCATAAAATCCATTCTTAACTGACCTATACTTGCTAAAAGGAATGTACTTACTAAATTTCAAGTCTCCAGGAGGTCCTGGATATCTCTGGAAGTATAGGCATACTTCCAGAGATATCGAGATGATACTACATAGATGGAGATCTTTTGTATGTATGTAGTGTACTTTGTTCCGGATTGAATGGCGTTGAAGTTGATATATTATGTTATTGAAGTAACGAGGTTTAACATAACATATCTTAACTCTTCTCTCCCAAGATAAATATGTTATATAATAACTAACTCACAATCTCTAATCTTTGCTTTCTTCTCTCAGCCGTGTCTGTATCGGTGGACGTATGGACACTGGTGGCTATATCCCTGGAGAGATACTTCGCAATCTGCAGACCCTTGAAGTCTAGAAAGTGGCAGACACAGTGCCACGCGTACAAAATGATTGCAATGGTATGGATGCTGTCGCTGATGTTGAATGCACCTATCTTGATTGTATCCACTCTGCAACCAATGAGAGGCGATGGTAAGAATTTTATGCTCATTATTTCGTTAATAGGTGGGGAGAAGGAAAAAGTCATGGTTGAGGAATATCAGGGAATGAGTCACCAGTTGGAGAGGCACTTTAAGATGAAGAAAATTAATTCGTTTACATTTTCATCTAGTATTAATGTGCATCTGGGCTTAAACAAGATAATAGCTTGTTTTTTGAATTATATTACAAGAGACCTAAATCCAGCAGTGAATTTCTATACGTTGAGATGATGATTGTGATCAATGTAAATTAGTTTAGGCTGACGTATCCCTCAGGAGTAAAATACATGTAAAATTAATTACCTATATGAAACTATTATAGAAGGATAATTCAAGCTATTGGTAGTTACGTTAAAAAGGCTAAAATGAGGTGTTTGGTGCCCCGCACAAAAACTTACGAAACCCAAGCTAACCTCACCTGCTTGTGGTGCAGCTTGCTAATCAACAGACGAGGTTCTGGCTGCCACAAACCCGCATTGGGCGAGGGTGGTCGTGAATGGCCCAAATTCATCCATATGAATACCTACCCGATCGATTTGGGAATCTTTGAGGGAGGCCTATATCCAGCTCTGGATCAATCAGCCGATGATGATGATGATAAAAGTAATAACAGCTTCAAAATTACCACAACTTGCTTTTTGTATTTATATCGGTGTAGTATCTTTAAGTAATATTTATTTTCGAAAAGGCGATAAAAGATATTGACGTTGACGTTTGACTTCATAAGAAAGGGGTGGTGGTAATGTTTTGAAAGCTTACGACGGGAGAGCGACATGCGGTTTAATGCCGACCCACGTTTTACTATTTTATGCTGAGAAAATATAATAATTTTACCCTTACAATTTATGGTGATATTAATAAAATCATCCTCAAACAAAATCCACTAAAACTAACGTATGTAATTATTTTCACGATGGTAGTTAAATGTTGAAGTCGTGGATACCAAACACCTCTAAAGTCTTTGTTGAAAATGATGATCCAGGTGGATCGATGACAACATCAGAGTGGTCAGAAGTGGGTGGATGCGAGAAGCTGCGGATCACATTTGGTGGAAGATATTGGGGAAGGCTTATATCCAGCAGTGGATAAACAAAGACTGATAATGGTTATGATGAAAGTGATGAGCTACGTAGATTGCAGAACAATTCTTCTACTACTCTAGTCTCTATTCTACGTTTTTTTTTATTCAACGAATCAAGCGAGACGTTCACCTGATGGTACTTTGTACATCATCAGCCGATAGACATCCAGTGCAGGACATAGGCCTCCCCCGAAGATTCCCGTACTATGTGGTATGGATTAATTTGGTTGGAATTTGAGATATTTCCCAACACGCTAGCCCAATGCGGATTGGTGCGACCCAGAGCCTCGTTTGTTGATTAGCAGGCTGCACCATGAGCTGATGAGGTTGGCTTGAATCCCGTGAGTAGTAGTGCGGGAACCCTTGCACCCCTTGTACCTGTACGTTGTACGTTCACTGATAATAATGTGGCGTTAATCAGGATGATCACGGTATTGAGCTCGTCCCTTTGAGATATAAGATGTTGTGTTTGGTAACTCTTTTCACTAGCTACACCTCCTTTCAGACCAGAATACAGTCATGTTTGCACACTACTGTTTGGCGGCTGTAATAAATGCTGCAGTAGTACCTAGACGGTTTCCAACAACAGAGAAATACCAACACTACTCAGAACTGCAGAACAGTTCATATCCTGTCGAGCTTCTTACATGAAAGTTCCTCTAGTCTCATGTACTTGTTGCATAAGAACAAAATAATACTTTAAGTATATATAATTTTCGTATATATATACCTATATATCAAACGTTTAGACACATTCGTGGATGTATCACTTTCCACCTGTCAGTTCCATATTAAGGTTCGCACCCTCGTAGCCATTAAGATAATTTACAATAAAATGTCCTGTATTTCAGTGACTCACAAATGTACAAATGTATGAAATGGTAGAAAGAAATTCGAAATATATTTTTGTGAACCTAACTTTAACTTTAGGTTGCTCGTTATATGTATTTTCAACGATTATAAGTTAATAGGGACTAACATCTGCAGTTATAACTTGAACCTACTTTAATATTGTACATATATTTTCATTACGCATTTTAGCTATAAACCTATTTGAAGAGATTTGTGTGAAAATTAGCTATCCCAGTCAAACAACTTAGTTATACTGGAGTGATATAAAAGTTAAATACTTTACTTATACTCTTAAGAAAACAGTAATACTAATCGATTATATTTACATACTTTAACTGTTACCAGAAAAACGTACCACCATAACGTTTTGTTAAGATTCTTTGTATAATATAATTAAACTTGAACTACATACTCTTAAGCACATGTAGACTAGATTACAGGGATGAGGTCTATATCTTGCTAGGGCGGGCTTTATAATAAGATCATCTTAGATTTAACCTCATTATCCTTGATGGTTATCATTGGAGAAACTTATTACTCTGGTCATCCATCCGCGCATACGGTAGAAAAACTTGAGCCATGAACCCATTTTTGAAGTTAATAAAAGGTTAATTCGTGTCTCCATAACTGTGTGTATAAGGTCTACAAATGTGACAGTAATATTACAGTATAATTATATATTATTACAATATGATTTTTATCTTATATAACTTGTGTCTAAATGACGATAATTTCTTTAAGGTAAGATACCTTTTAATACTCGACGTTTCCGCACGAGAGCTATCAGCAGAAATTGGTCTGATGTAGCTCTATGACTTCATAAAGTAGAAGATTTATTTACTACCTTCACTTAGTCTTTTATTTCCTTATATTATCTACATCCTTATTTGTACAAATATTCTCTATGTCTATATTTGTTCTCATTAAAATATAAATATTTGTTTAAGCATACAAATGCCGAGAGGTGTGGCCTAGCTTGGAGTTGGAACGAGCTTTCAACTTGGGTCTGGATGCGGCCTTGCTATTGGTACCATTTTTCATAATGTCCTTCGCCTATTGCCTTATCGTAACCAAACTGTGGCGGGGAATGCGTCACGAGATTCAGCACAACTTCAACTGGCAAAGGAACTGTAAGTACGATCAAACATTTATGATTAACATTGATGGTGTTTGTTGGTGTATCATATTCATCAGACGATTAAATTACTGAGGTAATGAGAGAATAAATAGATGAAACGAATAAGTGAATGTCTTGCTCGCCGCCTTTATTCATTGTATAAAAATTAACAAAATTAAGAAACCTTAGAATTTGCTTTGCTTGTGGTCTAAAGGATCCCTTAGATCAAAAAAGAGATTGAGTATATTAATTTTATTGTGGAATAGTACTAAAAAATTTCTATGATTTGTTCATATACAAGTATTTTCATACAATGTTGATAGTCGCGTATTTATTTAGTGACAAGCGAGGACTCTTGCAAAAGCAATCATTTACTGCAAAGGACATCAACTTTGAAAGGCAAGGACAGAGATGTATGTTGCAGGGACTCTTGGAGCACTAAGAATACAACTAAGGTAAGTTTCCTGAGCACTTAATTATCAGCTAAAGTAAAGCTTTTCGTTCCACGTACCAACATCAATTATAACTGTGTAGTATTTGGATGCTTACTAAGAGTTTTCAACAAAATTTATTGCATAGAATCATTATCAGCATCAGCCGATAGACGTCCACTGCTGGACATAAGCCTCCCACAAATATCTCCACATACAGTCAGCATGGCGACATGATACCGCTTGGCACTAGGGGCTGTCGTATGTGGGGAAAGGCCCAAAAGAGGTTGGCGGAAGCCAGAGCCTTGTTTGTTGATTAGAAGGGTGTACCACGAGCACATGGGGTTGGCTTGGATTCCGTGAGTTATTGTGAGAACATTGACAGCATTCTTCGATGACTATTTATATATATAGCAAAAATTGGGTAAACGCTTCTTTGATCGCTTGATCGATTGAAACGCTGATTTGATCTCATATCCTTCCCATTTTTTATATTCATCGTAATCATCAGCCGATATAGCTTCACTGTTGTACATAAGCCTTCTCTGATGATCTCCAAAACTTTTACCAATTTTGTCTTGGTGTAAGAAGATAATAGGAATCGTATAAAAATTCTCGTGTCCTCCGCCAATCTGGAATGATGCAACCCAGTAATAAACAAACGATGCTCTGGTGTCCCATCAACAAGGAATTGGCTAGTGAGGGATGGCCCAAATTATTCCTTATGGTATTTTATATACCACAGTCACAAATTATTAGCTGTACCGGAAACCATGCTAATTTGATCGACGTTTCTATATCAGTTGTATTAATTCTACTTGATTTGTCCTGTCAGGAAAATAATCACACGTTAGATGCAGGAAAGAAAGAACAGACGTACTGTATGCATGCGGAAATGGAATTCAGACACGTTGTCCGGTCAACACACATAGACAAGAGTATAGAAGCAAAACGTAAGGTATGTATTATCATGTATCTACGTTTCGTTCAGAGTTAAAATGGTTACCCATTCGTCAGCGGCGAAGCCTGCGTGCCCTTAACAACCTATTTTCTCTTTTGATTTTTCCTAAACCACCTCCTGATCTTATTTCCTGTTACTAACCACGACAAAGATCTTCGCTCCTCTAACAACCCGCTTCGTTTGTGCCTTACTCACACCGCTGATATTGTCAACTCTTCTTTTTCTATCCATTCTATTCTACTCTGGAATGCATTCCCTCTACATATCAGAATAGTAACTAATTGGTGTAATTTTAAAGCAAAAAGTACGGGATATTTACCTCAATGAAATCAGGACTGAGTCCTCCTTGAAATATTTTTTAATATCTAGTTAATATCATATTATGTACATATATATTGTATTGTATTTATTGACATTGACAATGACCGGGGCATTAAGTCTACCTTTACACGATGTGTTTAAAGTAAAAAAAAAGTCAAGTCGTTTAAAATATCGTTATGTTATACAAATAACGAATCCAATCGAAACGATTTCACCGAAAACTGTTAGTCACTTTGATTCATAAATAACATTCCAAAGGACGAATAAATTTGATTTCGCAGGAATTGCGAATGTAAAAGGACTAATATTGAATACTTTAGGATTCTATGCAGAACTCATAACATTAAAATTTTTTAGAAGTATTGATAGATTTGAAAATATTCTTTTTGAAAACAGTTGCTGTATTTGATTCAAATTGTATTGCAGGTCATTAGAATGCTGTTTGTTATAATCTTAGAATTCTTCATCTGTTGGACACCGTTGCATGTTATTAATACGGTAAGTAAAATAAAAACTAAGTTTTTATTGGGAAAGTTGTACCCTTAAATATATTGCTGATTAAAAATAGTTACTACTATCTAATACCTAAATCTTAACGTGAGGGGTGAACGGAAACAACATCTTATACGACCCAACTGTCAACCTCCTTTACACACGTCGGTTGTTCTCATTGAATAACTGATAGCGGCGATTCTTTAATTGACCTCTGTGGTACCTCCTGCTAGACAACAGACGAGGCTTTGGCAACCGATAAATGGCGGTATAACCTCCTGGTCTCCCTTAAAGCGTAGCATCAGGGAGTGGACAGTAGACAAGGCGAAATATGGTGAACTGACCTCCAACCCCTGCTAGTCGGAGAGGCACCTTAAGAAGAAGAAATCTTAATCTACTTTTCCTAATCTATAAATAAGTTTACTTTAATCTTAGTGCTTAAATATGGTTAAACAAAACATTGCACAACAAAGGTTTTCCACTTTTGGAGATAATTGTCGTACTTATCACGTTAGTATGGGGGTTGGTTGAGGGATAAAATTTACAGAAAAAACCTGGCCGTCACTTGAATATGCTCTCTTTGAGTGTTTAACGATGTAGATATCCTAACTCGTATTCCACATAAGAAGTGTCTCTAGAATAATCTATCTTATATGTTTATATAGATACATTATTAATCTTAAATTTTTAAAAGTTCAAAGTAACTGTACTAGTCATAGCAAGAAACCCTCAGCAATTCTTGAGCTATAGTTATGTTTTAGTTCTAAAAGCATCTCACAACAGGAATCCATTAACGTTGCTTGTTACAGATCTATTTATTCTATCCGGACGAGTTGTACCAAAGCATCGGTTCGAAGGGCGTGGTCTTGCTGCAACTCCTCGCTTACTGCTCCTCATGCTGCAACCCAATAACCTATTGCTTCATGAACAGAAAATTTAGACAGGCTTTCCTTAATCTGTTGAAGTCTTGCAAGGTATTCAAGTAAGTTAGCTGTCACGCGTAAGTTTGTATACTTTAAGTGACCAAAGCTTTAGATTAATAGAAAATGGTGTGCTCTTGATATTAATAATGGATTTATCTGTTGTATAAAATAATATCGAAATTTCTAGAAGTAAGTAAATTAAGTTTCTTAATAACGATCAAGTCTTCTAGATAAGTTGGAGTACTAGCGATATTCTCATAACATCACATCGCACTCTTCATTTTGATGATTCGATGATAATCATGATTAGTCATTACACTTGCAGTTAACACGGCGCCATATTTACACTGTATTATTTTGTTTTTTTTATTTCGTTTCTTCAAGTCTATACTTCGAGAACACAGCATCAAGCAGCGTTTATCATCTTTGGTACAGTATCGTGTCCACGTATGCCGATGAGGAGAGGTAGCTATTGAGCTATTTGTGGTCTAGGTAAAGGTTGAGAGTACCAGGCCAAGAGGAGGAATGCCTTTTAGATGGACTGACCAGATAAAGGCAGCAGTGAATAGCTCATCATCGTAACTACTAAATTACACTACGAAGGCGGCCATCAGAGGAGAATGGCAACGTGTTATTAAGCTTGCGACCAACACCTGAAGTGGTGACCATGACCACTCTGTAAAGAGTGATACCAACGAAGAAGAAGAATTGTTTTGTGACTGGATTAGAAAATTAAAACAAGAAATATCTACTTCTGGTCGTTGGCCTTCACTACTGTTGTTACTATTGTATCAATATATTAGCTGTGACTCGATTATGTAAATATTTCATTTACGTGAATATCACATTTTTTGTACGAATTACTATTCATCTGTTATTTTATCTATTCCAAGTTGTATAAACATACAAAACATGGCAACATTGTTATATAATGTATATAAGACATACAGGATTATTCAATTATGTTATATAGGTCGACTATTCCTCAAACATAATGAATATTCATAATAATATCTCTTGCACGTGTGACTCATTTACATGAGTTATTTTTTTTTTAAATAAAAGCACGCTGAGTTCTCGCTTCCGTTCAATTGAAACAATCAGTATTGCAGGCGTTGCTTCCCGGAGAAGTTCGAGTCTGGTAAGCAGGCTACCCCGCCGCCGTCGAGTCAGGATGCCACTGCTTGCATCGTAAGGGGCAGCCACACTGGTCGCACAGGTAACCCCATCTCCACAAGCTTTTCAAAGTTATCTCCATTTTTCCTGGTAATGTGTCTGAAGTTCTCTAAGATTCGCTTGAGGCAGATGGTAAAAAGCTTATTTTTTTATTTTCTACTTGGCTCTTAAACAATGTAAAATTAAATGATTCTTGACTACAAAGACTTCAACTTATTCGTGATATTCTTAACTTATTTTCTGCGGCTGCTTTCGTTCGTTGGTTTAGAGCTGGACGGACTGGAAGGAGAGGAGTGTGTTTAGCAGCGGCTCACAAAGCACAGGTCTTGGAAGCGGCAGCCACCCGGCGCTGCCGGCACCGCTCGTCACCCGACCTGTCACTCAGGTAACTATGCTCTTTCTCTTCTTTATTTTTATCCTGTTACATTCAGCAGCTTATTTCGCTACTAATTTTTACTACCTTCATCAGATCTTCTGGAGACTGCACTCCCTAACGACCATCACTCTTAATGGTTGATGGCATCCATACACAAACAAATATACATATTACCGTGATAAATTTATTTTGCTCTCTTTTTCTTCTACTTTTTCTCATCGCCTGCAGGTCATAGAGACAGGGGAAGAAGGCAGCCAGTTCCTGTACCGCATCACGTGGCCAAGAAACGCACAAACAAAAGGCAGTACACCGGCACAGCCACTTTATGAATAGTTATGTGTGGTACCGTTGTGACGAACTGCTTCGTTAGCGAACGTCGAGCCCTCCGCTTTGTGATAGGTTGTTAGACAACGAAAACTGTGGACATTTGTGAATTGATCATGGAAGAAAGAAACCATTATAATCTATGTATATTTTAACTACTAGATAGTATTAAAAAAAAAATTAAATGCTCAAATGTTAAGTCATTTCTATAAAATATTAATGTTAGTATTGCCATGTCGTTGTAAATATGAAATCGATGTTTCTAACGATATTTCACCTGTAAAACTACTAAAGACATGGTATATGTGTATTTTATGAGATAGAAGCTATTTTATAGATATGAGATGTACCTATTATGTGATGAAGTGTAGCGCTTGGTACTCTTACAGCTCATCTGATACTGGGCTCGTGAACCCAGGCCCACGGCCTGGTCAATCCAGTGTACACTAGCATACTATTGGAAGTGTAGAGGATTTTCTATGTGTCTGGATTTCTGGCGAAACTACTCGGTTGTAGGAAACGGGTTCGGGCCAGATCTTCCACCACCTTCATCTGTATAGGAAACTGAGTGATAATGACCTCCGATGGCAGGTATACTGCATGTTGCTATAGCGCTGCGTTCTATATGATATCTATAAACCATTGTAAGATAAGCGAAAAAAGATTTCATGTATAGATGTTTATGAAAATAGTCTTTGTTTGTTTTTAAATCAAATATATCTAAAATACATTTATCGCTTGAATTTTATACTAAAATTGATAATTCGAGCAATTTTCTACTTGTTACTTTCTTACAAGCGAAAGTTTGTTCAAGTTTTACACGATAATGTATACGTGAAACGTGAGATGTGCTCTTTGTTCACTAAGATAAATCAAAGTGATGAATTTATAGTTATAATAATAATGGTTGTATTCCCAGTTACTGCTTGTCTATTTGCTTACTATGAGTGGAAAGTACAGCAACCCCCTTCCACCTCCACTTGTTTTTGGGGGATAGATATGTTTAGCGGTGGACATCACCAAGCTTGAACAATCACGATATTGAAAAGGTTATCGGTATAACATAAGGTATGGAAGAAAAGGGCAAAACAGATGTTGATTTTTGGCTGTAAAGTTTATTTAGTCTATGGAAAACAGAAGTGACGTTTGTTATTTTCTCGTTTTACTATTGTTCAATGTCATATTCTCTCTATGGCCTATATAGAGCTTTTACTTCACTTAAATTTTATATGAGGACGAAGGTGGAAGCCGGCTCGGTCTAAATACGCTGACACCACATATGTGATCACTGAAACATTGATAACGAAGGCAAATAATGAGATTGGTCAAAGATTCGAATAAACCTTACAACCATCTTATCAAACTAAAGCTTCCGTGTATTAAGATAAGCGGAAGTAATAGAAGACAGCAGTTTTTTTTTCCTAAAAAAGTTATTCTTGGTACAGTCGTCTTTGTGTCGACTCTCTCGTTTGGAGTGCTCTATAAATATTAAATTGTACAAGTAAATTATTATTTTACTTTTATAACTATAGGTAAAATATAGTTTAAAATAAATAAAATATTTAAGATGAATAAATGTACATAGGTTATTAAATAACTTAACTTAAAACTCCGTAACTAAAAATCATTAAAGTGACACATTAAGTATATTTAAACGGGTTTGTCAAAGTTTCTTATAATACTATACTATATATATAAAAATTTAATTATAAGTCTTAATTATTTACTAGCTTAGCAACATTAAAAATAGAAATTTAAATATTTACTTAATTCATATGAATATTTGAACTAAACTTCTATCTCTTTCGTATAGTGTCCGTCTACTACTGCTTTAAAGATTCTTGTGTCTTAAGACCCTTCATAGATTTTTTTACTTTTATCTTTGGTTCCCTAAAAATAGACCAGGCTACATATTTATATAGAAATTCAGTTAGATCTTTCTCAGTAGCAAGTGATATGATTTTTTACCGAAACTCGTCAAGTAAACTGGAATACTACAGCTGAATTCAATCCCGATAGTGACAGGTTAAAAACACAAACTTTATTGAAATCGATTCCATTCGTTTGACAGACAGACAAATGTTAGACAGAAATGTATATATTCAGGTTAGAATTTTTAAATCACTTTTGTCGTTTCGCTAAGTCTAACTTGCACTGGTACATTCTGTAGGAGATCCCGAAGTCCCTTCTAATGTACTGATGGACGCCACCCACGAGGTTTTAGAGGGTAGAAGCCCCACATACCCTTGTCTTCCCCCAGAAGCAGAGTATCTTCTAAAAAGATTTCCACCGCGTTAAAAAGAAACGTGTAACTTATGTATTAAGAGAGCTTAATTGGTGGTACCTGACAATATTTCTAATATACTTAATACTTCGGAAACTATCAAACAGGTTTTTTAAATGAAAAAAGAGATATGTATACATAAATTTATATAAATATATGCATGTATATATATACTTATAAGTAAAAGTTTTCGTATGACTATTTGCTTTGTATAAATTGATACATATGTAAGATCTATATTTGGAAATATCTGTGTGCGTGTACATTAAAATTTTATGTATTGATAGTAATTTGTTATAACAAATTGATAATAAAGTAAATATTATAAAGTATACGAAAATGTATTAATTAAACGCGTGTTCTTTATTTCTTTTTTTATTTATAATATTATTAAATACCACAGAGTATGATATACAGAATATATATATAAGTAAAACGTATTCCGCCGAATAAAGCCGAAGCCGCTGAATGACAGCAGCGCAGGGTCGATCGGTATAGAGATCTTTAGGTTAGACCTATAACCACTGATGATGATGATGAAAATATATTCATTAATCGATCGGAATGACATTAAGGTTATTTATATAATATATTTTTCTCCATACTTCTAAACTGAGGAGCTGCGGTCTCTAACATAGAGACGTACCACCATTTATATGTAGCGCCTGTTATTATTGCATAGCAGTATTGTGTAAACGTTACTGTGAACTAGTATAAAAAGCCAAGGAATAATAAAAAAATAGCTAACACTGAAGAGATTAATGCAACCGACAAACAGTACTGTGCAAACTTTATTGTGTTCTGGTTTGAAGGACGTTGTAGCTAGTTTAATTACTGGAATAATTAGATCTAACATCTTAAAGCGTTAAGTATAATATGGTGCTGTGTATATCATTTTAACCGGCGCCATGATTAACCATTGTTATGATCGTGACAATTATCATCAAGCGAAGGTTATTTTCATCTATTAATTTCGAAGAAAGAAGAAAAATACGCCATATAAAGAACATTCATCAGTCCGTTCGATTAAAAATTATTGATTATATTTTCATCATCATCATCATCACTGGACAGACATCCGCTGCTGGACATAGGTTTCTCCCAAAGAACTCTACACTGGTCGATTCTACGGTGCCGTCATCTAGTCTATTGACCGTTAAGTTAGGCACTACTGCAGCTCCTACTGCTGCCGACTAACAGTACTTTGCAAATATTACTGTTCCGGTTTGAATGACGCTGGAGTAGTGTAATTACTGGAGTAACGAGACTCAACGTCTTATGTCTGAGGCGATCAGTTCAGGTGAAAGTTCAGGTATTTAACTGGATTTATTGAGCAGATGGCAACCTCTTGTCTTGTATAAAAGGGTTTCCATTCCGGATCATATGTGGACGAGTTTGAATGGTGTTAAGTATTTTAAGTAAACCTCATACTGTATGAAATTGTCATTACAGCATCGCTGTGTTGTCTATCAACATTTGAGACCCAATGTATACTGGAAGAGCACGATTAACCATCTATGATCTTATTATTATTAAATAATGGACGTTCGAAAAGTTTCGTCGGAAGCTGTGTAAAAACTAAAGAAAATATTTTTCTAAGTTTCATCACTATTAATCTATATATAGGAAATATTCATTAATGCATTGACTCATCTATTCTCTGAAATTATTAGACGTAAACATTTTAATTGGTAGAGATATTACTTCTGTCATTTACACGTAAAAATTCTGATCGTAAATTGAGTAAACTCGTACTCTGATGATGTCCGTTGCCGGAGACCGTCTAAGTAAATCAACGTCTATTTCTGCCGCCAAACAGTACTGTGTTTCTGTTTGAAGGGCGCTGTAGGTAGTGAAATTATTGAGGTAAGGAGACTCAACATCTTATGTTTCAAGGTGACGAGCACAAGTATATAACATCCAAACCAATAACATCAGGTGAACGTCCTCTCGCGTAGCTTCGTGAATAAAATAAAAACAGTTGACTGACTTGAGTGGACTTGAATCGAATATAAATGTTTATATACAAAAGAGCAGATTGGTATCAAAACAGGAATAATTGATGAGGTTGTAAAAAAATGAAAAAAAAAATTACATTCCTCGGCGAGGACATTAAATAACACAGCTTCTCGTCAAAAATAATTGCTATCAATCTCCCGTAAGCTTATTGCGGCCTTTATTAAAAGGGAGGCACAAATGTTAACGAATCGTTTCATACGAAGGTCTCTACGGACAAAACAAGTACAAAATTCATCAAAGCAAACCAACAAACCGCTGGATGTAACTGATAATTAACAGTAATTTATTTATCACATCACAGTAAATTTTCATAATTGTATACCATATAACGGGAGAGGTAAAATTTTTACATATATATTCTGTTGCCATGGTATTCTCATTCAATACTCGTCTTAAGCTTATTTAATAAAGCTTTTTGTCCATTTTATCTTGGTCCCTATCGAATTTATAAGAGGCCTTTATAATTTGTTTATTAGATTTATCGAAGAGGTCTCGGTGAAATTAATTTGGAGTACACTGGAGTGTGACAAGGCACAAAGCGCTCAACTTTAAAACATATTTAATAACCAAAAGTTCCTCTGAACCCTCATTGTATATGTTATTTATTGTATTCAACGAAGCGATGAGACAGTGGAGTCGTTCACCTGATGGTAAGCCTGCCTTCTCGTTGTTATGGGCAGGTAGGCTAGTTAGTTTAAAACATAAGATGCTAAGTCTCTTTACCTCAGTAATATGACAGCTACAGCTAGCTACAGCGCCCTTCAAACCAAAACACAGTAATGTTTGTACAGTACTCTTTGTCAGCTGCAATAGGAGCTGCGGTGGACCAGCTTAGACAAAACTTCTCTCCTATATTTTAACCGTAAAATTATATTACTGTGATATAGTATAGACCGGCGCGATGCATACTGTAAGAAGATGTAAGTACGTAAAAAACGTAAAATTAATATTAGATCATCAGCCTTTAGACGTCCACTGCTGGACATGGACCTCCACCAAAGGTCTCCAAATCGATCGTTCCTGCGCTGCCTGCAGCGTCTTTCCGCGATGTTCACCACAGCCACTATGTCCTTCGGTACCGCCGGTCTCTAGGAGCCATCGTTTGTAGAAATCCGTTTTGAAAGATTTGGACCACTTCCCACGATGCTGGCCCGACGCGTCATTGGTGAGAGTCAGAGCCTCGTTTGTTGATTAGGTGGGTGCACCATTAGCAGAAGAGATTGGCTTGGGTCACGTGGGTTGTTGTGCGGGACCCCTTACACCCCCAATATTAGATTGTATAAAAGACTAAACACAATGTTTCTCTTCTTTGTAAACATACGAAGTGTTTATTCTAAAAAAAATACTAAGACGCCTGCTCATATCTTGTAGCAAAGTGAAACGAACGAACAGATAATTTATTATATTAATTTAACATAATAGTACAGTTTCGCCCCGGGATCCGACAACATCTCCAACAGAGTTGTGAAAAGTCTCCCGCCCCCGATCGTCGGTCTGCTAGTGGCCATATTCAACGCCCTGCTAGCCGACTGCTCCTTCCCAGACGCCTGGAAAGAGGCCGTAGTGATAGGTATTCCGAAGCCCGGAAAGCCGAGGAACCTACCCAACAGCTACCGTCCGATCAGTCTACTGAACACCTTGGGCAAACTTTACGAGCGCATCATTCTAGAGCGTCTGCGCCATTTCACCGCAGAGAACAATCTCCTCCCCGACGAACAGTTCGGATTCAGGAGCAACCACTCTTGCGTCCATCAAGTGCACCGACTGACCGAGCACATTTTGGCCGGTCTCGAGCACAGACAAACGATCGACACCTGCGCCGTCCTATTCGACGTCGCGAAGGCGTTCGACAAAGTCTGGCACGAAGGCTTGATATTCAAGCTTTACTCTCACAAAGTGCCAGACCGTCTAGTCACCGTCATTCGAGACTACCTCTCGAATCGCTCCTTCCGCTTTCGCGTCGAGCACGCTCTCTCCTCGCCCCGGCAGATTAAAGCCGGCGTCCCTCAAGGCTCTTGCCTCTCTCCGCTACTCTTCTCGCTCTACACGAGCGACATACCCAGAGATCCCTTTGTCAAGATGGCCCTTTTCGCGGACGACACCGCTCTTTATCACTCCGGCAGAGCCCCGGGTCTTATAACGATGCGCCTGCAGAACGCGACCACCCGCCTAGGCGAGTGGTTCCGGAAGTGGCGAATCGACGTAAACCCGGAGAAAAGTGAAGCCATTCACTTCACCCACCGAAAGTCATCTACCCTTCTCAAGAAGGCGACAAAAAGCGGCCATAAACTCGGCCAGATCTCCCTTTTCGGCCAGTCCATCCCATGGAGGAACTCGGTCAAATATCTCGGCGTCACGCTCGACGCCAGACTCAATTTTATCGCCCACATTCGCGAGGCGAGAAAGAAAGCGGCCCAAGTACTGGGCAAGCTATACCCCCTGCTGTGTAAGAAGAGCAAGCTCTCTCTCAGACACAAGCTCCACCTTTACAAGGTATGCGTAAGACCTGTAATGTCTTACGCAAGCGTTGTCTTCGCCCATTCGTCCGAAGACCGTCTCAAACCTCTCCAGACTCTCCAGAACCGTTTCACCCGCATCGCGACTGGTGCCGAATGGTACCAGCGCAACGTGGACATCCACAGCGACCTTAAACTCCCAACAATCAAGGAGCACTTCAGAGAGTGCTCCGTGACCTACTTCGCCAAGGCGGCAACTCATCCCAACCCTCTGGTGGCCAGCGCGGCCAACTACGAGCTACCTCCGAATCCCAGGACGAGAAAGCGCAGACCGCGGCACGCGCTTATTCCGACATCCCAAGGGGTCCCGCAAACCACACACACGCCCACAGTCACCGACAACACCGACGTCACCACACACACTTCGGACACTACCAACACGCTCCGAATATCATCATCACGCCGCCCTCGCTTCAGAACGCGGCGCCGCAGCTACTCACACACCGCGTACACTAAGTACACCCGCGATCGTGGGCGGTCCTCACCGCCCAGAAATTCCGATACAGGCGAAGGTAGTCAGGGAACGGGCCCGCGCCCGGCCTCGACGACCGAGTAGAATCGCCAGATAAAGCACTACAAGAACCAGACACATACAATCATCCGCCAGACGGCTACATCCCGCGTAGCGCATTTTAGTTTTTAAGAAACTTCAGGCCGTGGATCCGGGTCCACGAGCCCAGTGTCAGATGAGCTGTAAGAGCCGCTGTGGCTTCCAGCCCGCTCAAAACAAGAATATAGTACAGTTTCCCACTGCTGGACCCGATCTTGAACAGTTAATAATTTAAGACAGTAACTGACACGTGTCGGATGGCGGGTGTCATTGAGAACTAGATCAACACGATTTACCTACAAAGTTTTAAGTTGATCAATTTTTTTTTTACTTATCTACTTGTCAATGAATATGTTATTGATAAGATACTTGATATTCTCATGTATTTGACGGCCAGAATCTTAACATCTCGCCTTAATCAGATTCAATAGATATCAAGCAGTAAATACTCAAAAAGCAATATATTTCGTAATCAATTTGAAACAACTATGATGCAAGGGAAATTATCGTCTCCACTCTTAATCCTCTTTAAAGACACAAAATAATTTACGTACATATATAACTACATATGTATGTATGTGTGGTGATAATATTTCCAGGATATGATAAACTCATAATTTCCCTCAATGCCTTCAGATTTTAAATCTTATTACTACAGTATATTCAAGCAAAGGCGTAAGGGCTCTCGCACAACTCACGGGACCCCAGCCAGCCTCACCTGCTCGTGGTGCTGCTAATCAACGGACGAGGCTCTGGCTCCAGCCAACTCGCATTGGGCCAGCATGATGGGAAATGACCCAAATCCTCCCCTGAACCTATCCGAAGGAAATGCGGGCAGCGCAGACTTAATCGATGTGAAGATCTTTGGGAGAGGTCTAGGTCCAGCAGTTGACGTCTATCGGCTGATGATGATGATGAAATCAATAATTGCACATTACCGTGCCACTCTACAACTTACCATCAATAAAATATAATAATATGTATGAATGCAGTAATACAACTGCAGTAAGATAATTACATAAATCAACCCTTATAAATATTCATTATTAAAAATAGTTTGGCAAATATCTCCTTTCCGCCTTTTTGTCTTTTGAATTTCGCGGCTATGTACAAAGCGCTACAGAGCTCGTATCTGGCAATACTATACATAATTTGAAAGGTCTTGACATAACCTACAAAACGACGCTATGCATAATTAGTTTGGATATTGCGTTCAACAGTTACAGACGTGTAAACATGCGAGTTCACTAACGCCGAAATTCGCGCTATTTTAAAGTTTTCCTTCGTTAAAGGCAAATCCGCTAGAGAAACGTTCCGTGAGATTAATGGTGTTTTGGGGGATGGTACTCTATCACTTCGAACCGCGGAGGAATGGTTTCGACGATTCAGAGCCGGTGAAAACGACACCATGGATAAGCCAGCCGGCGGAAGACCTGTGACGACAAATACCGATCAAATCATGGACTACATCGAGTTAGACCGGCATGTGGCATCTCGTGACATCGCCCAGGAGATGGGAGTTAGTCACCAAACCATTTTAAACCATCCGCAGAAGGCTGGATACAAAAAAAAGCTTGATGTTTGGGTGCCGCATGATTTGACGCAAAAAAACCTTCTGGACCGAATCAACGCCTGCGATATGCTGCTGAAACGGAACGAACTCGACCCATTCTTGAAGCGGATGGTAACTGGCGACCAAAAATGGATCACATACGACAATATCAAGCGAAAACGGTCGTGGTCGAAGGCCGGTGAATCGTCCCAAATAGTGGCCAAGCCGGGATTGACGGCCAGGAAGGTTTTGCTGTGTGTTTGGTGGGATTGGAAGGGAATCATCCACTATGAGCTGCTCCCATATGGCCAGACGCTTAATTCTACCATCTACTGCGAACAACTGGACCGCTTGAAGCAGGCGATCGACCAGAAGCGTCCAGAATTGGCCAACAGGAAGGGTGTAGTGTTCCACCAGGACAACGCCAGACCACACACTTCGTTGATGACTCGTCAGAAGCTATGGGAGCTCGGATGGGAGGTTTTATCGCATCCACCATATAGCCCGGACATAGCGCCAAGTGATTACCACCTGTTCCTGTCCATGGTGAACGCCCTTGGTGGTGTAAAGTTGAACTCAAAAGAGGCTTGTGAAAAGTGGCTGTCCGAGTTCTTCGCAAATAAGGAGGGGGGCTTCTACGAGGGAGGTATTATGAAGTTGCCGTCTAGATGGAAACAGATTATATATACAAAACGGCGCATATTTGAACTAAATCCGATCACTGTAACACTTTTTATAAAGCATTGAATAAAGAGCAAAAAAGCGGAAGGGAGATATTTGCCAAACTTATATAACACATTCAAATGGTTATATATCTTTTATTACGTTTTTATAGTGTTAAAGGAATATAGTATATACAAACGAATATTATTGTTATATATCTTTATACATAGTAAAGTTATATACTGAAGTATTATCTATGTATATAGAAAATACTTTAGTGAAGTAATTTAAATGAATCTATGTGAAGTGTAAAGCTTTTGTAACTATTTTATATAAAGGATAACGACAAAGGATATCCTTAGGTTTTGTTATAAATTTGTGAAATGAAAATTCATAAAGCTATGACATCTGCTCGTAGAAACTATTTGTAATCTTTTTGCCGGATGGTTACCAGCAAAGTGTGATTTCCGAGAGAATTAACAGTATCTCCGACGAGTTGGAACTTTCTCTCATGAGGAGCATGTTCCGGTGCTAGTAAAGCTTTGTATGAAAATGGTTCGCGATAAATGTTTACAATACATTGAAATGTCGTTTACTAACATTTACAAATAGAAACATACGGAATCATTACAGTTACAGTTAGTGCTTTTTTCTTCAAAAGCCAATATACGTCCCCACTGTTTGGGGCACAGGCCTACCCTCAATGTGAGGGCGATGGGCAATAGTCACCACGCAGGCCCAATGTGAATTGGTGACCTTAGAACAATTTCTAATTCACGTGCAGGTTTCCTCACGATGTTTTCCTTCACCGTTTGTATCTCGCTGTTGTAACTAAAGTTCACAAATGTACATAACTTAAATATTAAAGTCATCGGTACATGCCGAGATTCGAACCCGCGACCTTCGGAATGAACACCGCACGCTCTGACCATTAGGCCAGCGAGCTACCAAGCCTAGGCCGTTATTGTTCACGATCAAGTATATTAGTTAATAATAGATAATAATTAAATGGATTTTATCAACATTTATAACTGCAATTAAATAAACCGAAATTTTCCCCACTTCTGAAATTCAGAGATATCCATCTAAAAGAGAGTTACTCGTCAGGTGTAGGACGAACGTCATCATCTTCATCATCAGCCGATAGACGTCCACTGCTGGACATAGGCCTCCACCAAAGATCTCCACATCGATTGGCCACACTTCGCTCGCATTCAGTGGGTTCCTGCGACTAATACCAGATCATCGGTCCACCTTTTGGGAAGCCGCCAAACACTACTAAACAGTTATTAATTTTTTTCTTCACCGGAAGTTCAATTATAATGAGAGTAGAATTAGCGACCTCACAAGAAGTTTAATGAATACGACTTTCTTACAATTTGAGCTATCAAGGATTCTAAATAGATCTAAGGATGACTGTGACGAAGATCTACCAGTATATACCGTATATATAATAGATATGCCTAGATCACAGTTTAATTGTTATTTTACTTCTAAGGAAGTTTATCTTATTCCACTTCATAGTATTAATGGCGTTTACTTTCTGATTGACTTTAATAAAATAGCTGTCTCTCCGTTGTCTATAATAAATGTTTCTACAAACACTCTTTGTACTCAATTGTTAGATATTTATTAATTACTTAGAAACTTAACAAGTACATGAGTTGAACAACTTGTTATCAAAATTGTTTTTCTATATTTCCGTGTGAATTTCTTCAAAACAGCTTCACTATCAAACAATACACGAACGCTCAATATCATGTAATGAATAAACACATTATTTTAAAACATTATCGAGGTTTTGGTTGTCGGCAAACCATAATGTCACTTGACTGGTTCATTAAAATATGTTTATGGATGAGGTTGGTAGTGTTTGAATATTTAATGAGACGAAAAACAATTAATTCATTGCATACATATTTACCGCCATGATAATGTTTAAGTATAATACTAGAACATTTCCTTACAATTTCCAATATAACTTTACTATGAATATAAATAAAGGATTTGTTTCATGTTATTGCATTTACTATATTTAGTCGTTCTCCATTTTATTGAGTACATGATAATAAATTTTATATCTATCTTCATCTTCAACTGTCATCAGATGCTGTACGGCCTATCTTGTACTTGCCTTGACGATGTTTAACGTGGCGTTGCAATTTGTATCCTGTGCGCCGTTGTGATAAGAATTAGTTTGTATCAGCAAGGTTCAATCTTAACCGGTGAAGGTGCGATCAACTCGTGAGCATGGTCGCGTTTATTTGGCCAGGTCAGTTCGTTCGCAAGTGTCGCGACACCCGCGCCGCCGAGCCGGCTACTCATTCGGCGCTCCGATAATAATGTACGCGAGTTCACATTTTTTATTACCACACTGACTGTATATCCGGATTCAGGTAATAGTCGACTTTTTGCTTTAATGTTTACATATCCTCTACTTTATTTATACACATATATAAACTATTAAATTAGTAAACAATTACCAATGAAATATACTAAAATATTTTGTTACATATATATGTTTTAAATAAAACAAATTATATATATATAGTCCCTTTCACTTTAAGTTAGTGGTGAAGTGCAAACGGTACAGGTTTTAAGAACATTTAAACCCTCATATTTCCTTTAAAAAAATTTTTTTTAAATCAAAGTTAATCTGTATAGCTAACAAGTTGATATTAAGCATTAAGCCCAGTGCAGCCTCTATTGAGCGGATTTGTAATTATTTTCTAAACTCAAAGAGATCAGGTTTAAATGTAAACTTTGTAGTTTAATCTGTTGGGTTGTATAAAAAATTATTGTTTATGATTAAACTAGATGAGGGTGCTTTTGTAATAAGTCCTATAAGCTTAGCTTTACGGTTTTGTTTAGACTCACGACGGCTAGAATACTACCGTCAGGTTTTTCATCAGATCTAAATCATCAGTTCATTGGCGTTTACGATGGTTTCAATTGTATTGTGTATTGTTCGTGGATAATGTTTATGTTCTTTCGACTGCAGTTCATTTTCAAATTAATATGAACATTGTTGTTGTATTACATAATTCGGTATAACAACATTTCCTCTTAAATATATTAATTGATATATATCTATGTATATATAATAATTAATATGTATTGAAATAAGTAAAGGTATAAAACGATAAAACCACTCGAAAAATCATCTCTCCAAATTGACCCCAAAGAGGACACTACCGTGACAGTGGCCGCAAAATTTCGCATGGACATTTTTTTTATGTAACTGAAAGATGAGACCTGTGAGACCTTCACCTGATAGTAAGTGATACTCGCGCCCGTAACAACGTGACGCTAGCTAAGCTGCTATGCATTGCACCTTATTATGCTCGTGGCCTTAAACAGGAAGTTGAGTTACCACAGTAATTACACTAGCAACAGCGCCCTTCAAACCGGAACACAGATTGCGGGTAATTGATAATTTTTATATAAAGAGATGATGGGAACAAAATGTAAAGAAGAATTTTAATTAATAGTTAAAGTATGTATGATTCTAATTAAGGTATATTGAATGTATGATTTGCTTCGTCGCACAAAACACGAAGGTCTCTGGTTCGATTATGGGACATCATCACTATCATCATCAGCCCAGACGTCCACTGTTGGACATAGTCTTCCACTAAAAATCTCCTCATCGATCGGTCCTACGCTGCCATCATCCAGTGGCCTTCCACGACCTTCGTTTGTAGGGGGATTGATGATATTAGAAGACTATGATTGACTATCCTCAGTCCGATTGTCACTTAATATTCTGTGAGAGCAGATTGCAGTCGACAAACAGTAGTGTGAAAACATTACTGCGTTCCAGTTAGAACGGTGTAGTTAGTGTAATTACTGGCATAATGGATGTATCATCCATATCATCCTAACTAATGCCACGTTGTTATCGGCAGACGTCTCACTTATCATCACGTGAGTGACCCGCTCATCTCGATTAATTGAATAAAAAAAAATGATAATGCAACAATATACAAAAGATGACCGTCGTATTGCAACAATATACAAAAGATTAAAGTCGTTAGATGACCTAGGACAGGATTATATCTAGGTCCATGATCACAACATTTTCCTTTTGATACAAAGGACAATATGAAGGCAACGTTGTAACAACGAGCACAGTTTATAAACAGGAAATTTTATTAATTGTTACAATATATAAACAGTTGTTTAATCATTTATTTATATCGGACATTGAAGATCATCATTATCATCATTTCAACTGATGGACGTCCATAGCTGGACAAAAGTCCAACAGTGGAGCTTTGCTCTGCTGTGTTCCATTACAGGAGACATCGATGATACTTTGTTAGTAATAATATAGATGGAGAAGTGCCTGTGTCTTTGAGGTCCAAACCGGAAGAAAGAATCCGACGAGGTATTAGTTTAAATTATGGGACTCGTGAACTATTTTTTGGACATTAAAAGAAGGCTTATATCCAGCAGTGGATAGACAAAATCTGATAATGAATAAATCAATGAATGGACTGTATAGTCGCTGATAAGACTTCAACGCAGCATCTAGTTCTATATGTGATAGCCTAAATGGTTTTTTATGTAATAGATTTATTTATTAAGACGTATAGACCACGAATTATCTATATATGTAATGAAAATAGGTTTCCTTTGTTCATTAAACACATAAAAACTAGTGAATCTATCGACACTGGGACATTCGACGAGGAATGACATGCAGATGGTTACAGGCTATTTATTTTTTGAATTCCATAGATCCTTTCATTATTTTATTTTCACTTAACCTTTATGAACATTTTCATTTCGTATTATTTATGCGGTTGCTATAGTAACGGTTAGTATAGAGAGTCATTTGCGGTCGTGGTTGCGGTTGCTCTCAAATAATATTTCCGACAAATTTCAAATCTAAGTTTGTATTACGGTCATAAGCAGCTGGGGAACAGCTAGTATGTATATACTACCTGTTCCCCGGCCTGCTAGTTATAGTGGTGGTAGGTCTCTCTAGCCGGAGATCATCTAGGATCATCAGTAGTGTGCGAACATAACTGTGTTACGGTTTGAAGGGCGCAGTACCTAGTTTAATTACTAGGGTAACGAAAGCGCTACTACTATATGGTGCTGTGCATACTATCTTAACTAGCGCCACGTTGTTGTGGGCGAGTGTGTCACTTACCATCATCATAGTAAGAAGCTTTCACGACAGTCAAATTTCAAAGGATGGTACGAATTAAAGTATGATGGTAGTAACAAAATTTTACTTAAGTAAGGATGTTCACAAAACAGGATATTGCTCCCGTGACACTTAGACCACTAACTTGAAACTACGTACAACATAAATATAAACAAATAAATATTATTGTTTTCATGTCGACGATAAGTACAGCAATGAATAATGAATTTGTTTCACTTTAGCGATGAATTTATTCACGCTTTGAATGAATGTTACAAGTGAAGTATTTTTCTGCGTTTAGCTTATATAGGATATAGAATAGAGAGAGCCATACTTGGCATTCCTTTAAGGCACAAAGTCAGGAACGAAGAAATTCCACGGAGAATTAAAGTTGTCGACGTAGCTCTCAAAATCTGCAAGCCGAAGAGACAGAGGCCACGTCTGTCGTGGCAGTGACGGCCGATGGGGGAAGAAAGCCTTGGAGTAGAGGGGACGTACAAATCGCCAAAGTATAGGACGCTCTCACTCCAGATGGACCGACGACATCATCAGAGCTGTCGGAAATAGGTGAATGCGAAAAGCTAAGGGTCGCATTTGGTGGAAGACATTGGGGAAGACCTATATCCAGCAGTGGATAAACAGGCTGGTAATGATGATGATTAGCTGATAGTAAACAGACTTACTTATATCAAGGCTCTTGTATTAGTCATAAAACTTAGTGGAGCACATTTTGTGACCTTTAGACAGGACGACTTTGAGACCGGATGTAAGACTATCAATAACAACACTCGGTTGTCTAGGATTATAAATATAAAAACGTGAGTCTGTCATATTAGAAATATGTACAAATGGTGCGTTTTCACTTCCGGTACAAGGTCGCTGAATAATAGCTTTAATGGAGTTTGATAAACGTTTCTACATTTTGTCATGTTTTTATTGAACCAATGAACAAAAGCAATCAAGTAAACAATTGTATTGAAACAAATTGCAAAATGCAATAGAAGATAACTACGGTTACAATATCATCATCGTCCACTCACTGATGTCCACAGCTGGACTAAACCTTCCTTCCAGACATCGAGAAATCTTTCAAACATATATATCAACTCGCTGTTCCTCACCCGCTTTGTTGACTGTAACACCCCCTAACTCTCTTTAGGGAAGCAATTTTATAAAGTCCATTCCTAGCTGACCTCTAAATGGCAGAATCTGTAGCTATACCAAATTTTGAGTGTTTACGTCTAATAGTTTCGGATATCTTGTGATGAGTCTACGAATCTCTGGGTATCTCCTCTATATATAGATACAAGTTGTTCCTCTTCGGGTTTGTTGGCTAACACCCCCGCAACCCCTTTTGAGAATAACATTTCATAAAATCCGTTCTTAGATGACTTATAGTGGTCAAAAGGAATACTACCAAAGATAAACTCTCCAGGTCATATGGTTGTAGAGGTTTCGTGATCAATCTCTAGATAGGTGGAAATCTCTTTTATATATGAATGGTAATACGATTACTCGTTTATAACTTTACTGTAGTTAATGTACTTATTCATATTCAAGTTATGTGCTTAAACTGCTACGGCACAGAGACTGAGCGTTGACCTTGTAACACGGAGGTCTCCGGTTCGATTCCAGAAGCATACAAGCGGCTGGATACGTAACCGTCTACTTTACCACGCCTCTCACATTTCAACGCGTTATCAGCTAAAACAGCCTGTAGTTGCGATAAAATAGGTATCGCCATTTTGTTTGATCTTTTGTATTTTATTCTTCTTTTACCGGCTATATAATCTTAAGCAGATCCTCTTCTGCTGTCTATTTCTGTTGCTGATGATGAGCAGTGGTTCAGTCATCAGAGGTCCTTTATTTCTTTAGTCCGTTTTCCATAACCTTTGGATATTAATTTTTTAAAATCACCTAAAGTGTCTTGCAAAGTTCTTAATTAATACTGTTAATTATATATATACAAATGTTCCAATATTACTCATTATAACAGAATTTAATATTTATAACGTTTGTTGTTTGAACAAGTGTTGCCCTCGAAAATGATGAGTCGAAATGTACTAACATTTAGAACTCACTGAGACTAAGTAACTTTTTGACTACTTATTAGTTACTGTTTACTGGTGGTAGGTCTGTATCGTCAGTGATCATCTATGAAGGTACCATTGCAGCGCTTATTTCTGCCGCCATATATTACTGTGTTCCGATTTAAAGGGCTTTAGAACTACTGTAGTAAGTGTGGTGCTCGTCTTGTCGCTTCATTGAATTATAAATACGATAAGTATATTTGATTGGAAAATAAATATATGTAAGTTTTTTTTTTTTTTTTGATGAAGCGACGAAACAGAAGCAAGAGCAGAGAATATGGCGCTGGTTAGAATGATATACACTTCATCACATTGCGCTCGTCGCCTTGAGACATAAGATGTTGTCTCATTACCACAATAATTCTACTAACTACATAGTAGTATACCTTTTGAGAGACTTGAACGGTTATTTGATAGGTTTAAAGAGCTAGTGTATGCAGTGATTACCTATAAGTAGTTCAGGTCCTTTATTCAGGGGCCGACTACACGGCGCCGTGTAAATACAAGTAAATAGCTATCTTTTCCTATGTGTACTGGTAGGTGGATATTACATAAAACTATATTTATTACATATACATTTTTATAAGATAACCATAAAACTACTGCAAAATAATCGATACATTGCCTTTATAGGGCAAAGCTGTCTGGGCTACCTTTCATCAACGCAGGCGCTAGCTTCAGCCTTGGTTCACATAGAAACAGGCTTTTCGCTCCAAGTGTCCTGACATTTAAACTTTAAAATACAATTTTATTCACTATTAGCACTTAAAAACTTAATGGTCTTAAAACTTAAGGAAAATGCATATCAAAACAACAAAGTCAACGATGTTTTATTTCTCCAACATAATACTGTGGCATCGTTAAGGAGATCGTATGACATACTCCTGATTTCTAATTTTGTTTAATAAAATAGCGTTTCTTAACAAAATTAAGGATAAAAGGTAAGGTCACCCTTTTGTACAACAATATGCGAAACTTCAATCCCGATATAGATACGAATATTGGCAAACAAAGCTTCAGAGCATTCCTTGTCCTCGTACATTGTCTTTGTTTACATCAAACAAATTGACATGATATAAAACATCAGGATATCCTTATTCTTATATAAGGATAGCCGGAAAATAATATTATTATGATAGCGGATTATGAATATAACTGTGACCATTAGTCAGGTGGGTCCAAAAAAACTCTATCTCCTTCCAAATTCCAATTCATGAGGCAAAGGAATATAATCTGGAACATGCAGGATATGAAAGACGTACTAACGCAATAGTAACAAGTAATTTTATCCTATATATAGGATCTTATATATACTTGATATCAATGGGGGTCATTGACTGATCAAGAGATATCCGAAAGTATCAGACGTACACTCAAAATTTGGTAGAGATATTGCTTCTGCTATTTAGAAGTCATATAATAATGGATTACAAAAATTTCTACCCCAAAGGTAGTTGCGGGGGTGTTACTACTAGCAAAGCGAGCACGGAACAGCTAGTATTAGTATGTACATGCAAAAAATATTCATTCATATAACTTTTGTAAAAAGGTTAAAATGTTCTACTTCAGCCATTATTGCATGTTGACTCGTGGAGAATACCTATTGGAATCTATATTTAGGTCTAATGTAAGGTGATTTCAGGTTTTGAATACGAATATTTGATAATCAACGTATGTAACATGATCTTGTCCACATTGACATTTATGGAGAAGTCTGTGTATGATCTTTTCTGGAAATATTAAGATGTTAAGTACAAATTAACAAAAAATAACAAATTACTGTACAGGAAAGCCTGGAAGACTTCAGGCAATTCTTACAGTACTCGAATCTGCAAATTAAATTGGCGCGCGAAGGAAGCACGCCATCTTAGATATCAAGGTGATAAAAACATTACGGTGCAGTA
Organism: Troides aeacus; assembly: GCA_033220335.2. Lineage (NCBI taxonomy): Eukaryota > Metazoa > Arthropoda > Insecta > Lepidoptera > Papilionidae > Troides > Troides aeacus. The sequence continues at coordinate 1,660,083 of CM067275.1, read as the reverse complement.
AAGTGGATTAAATACTTTTTAACTACTTTGATTAGTTCACAATCGTTCTTTAGTAATGTTATGTCCAGCAGTGGACGGCGATAAGATGGGACGATGAAGTAATATTTATCACAATTTATATATGGGAGTTGAATACCAATATATTGCGCGGATTTGAGCGGAAGTAAGGTTTTTTTTTCATACAATATAACAATAAGACAAGCGAGACGTTCACGTAATGGTAATTAATACTTTTTTTTTTTTTTTTTTTTAATTTTTTTTTTTTTTTATATTGTCACGCCTTTTTCCCAGTAGGGGTAGGCAGAGGTGAATAAACTACCCACATTTCGCCAGATGTGGTCAGATTAGGTCCCATGTAACAGGGGGCGAGCCTGTTGCCACTTTTATTGGGATCACCACACGCACACACACAAAGATGATATCAGTGTGTGGGTTTCCTCACGATGTTTTCCTTCACCGTTTTTGTATCTCGCTGTTGTAACTAAAGTTCACAAATGTACATAACTTAAATATTAAGTCATTGGTACATGCCGAGGTTTGAACCCGCGACCTTCGGAATGAAAGCCGCACGCTCTAACCATTAGGCCAGCGAGCTAATTAATACACCTCCTCATAACCTACCGACTCTACGTGGTGCTAATTAGGATAGATGTACTGCACCATATTACGCTTGTCGCCTGACACAACAAGTAATTAGATTAGCTACAGCGCTCTTTAAACCGGAACAAAATGTTTACACTTTACTGTTTGGCAGTATATACCCTAGGGTAGTACCTACCTAGACGGTGTCCGGAGACAGAGACCTACTACAAGCAAATGCTCTTATCCACATTGACATTTATGGAGAAGTCGTGCGTCTATGTTTTCGGGATACATTAAGAGATTAAATCAGACTTCGCTCTGTGTACCTTCTCTATAGTAGAAAATTGATTTTTTTTTATCCACTACGTATTGTTTAGTAAAAGTATGTCAAGATATTATCGTAATTAAACGTGTCCAGATAAACGCTGCCACTGTGCAGCGGTGAATAATAACCAACATTGAATGGAGGAAAAAAACCATTTAATTACAAAATGACTGATCGTCTAGATAGTGTCTATAATAAATACATTTAATTTGCGATCTTTTCCATCTATATCTATCTGGAATAATTAACCTGTTTATTGTATATTAAAGCTATATAGATATAGAAACTTATTCTGTTTAGAAAAAGAGAAGTGAGGCGAAAGACAACTTTTCATTCCCTTCATATGAACCATTACAAATATGGATTTCTTTGAGAGAAGCTTATGTCCAGCAGTGGACGTCTATCGGCTGATGATGATGATGAAGAGTAATTGTATAGAATGTGGAATATAGGCTATTTCTATTTATTTTAATTTTTTGGGTATGTTGCTTATAAATGTTATTGTGGTTGCTCAAAGTGTACGACATTGCCATCGATGCCTTCAATCACTCCATTCAATCATCGCCTACTTAAAGATAAGTGATGTCTCCATATGACAAGTAGGCAACAGATTTTCGTAATATCTCTAAACCTTTGTATCTTATCTATACTTTAAACAAGTAATATGGTAGAGTAGTAGCAATGGGCAGGACACATCGCTAGAAGGACTGACGGATGATGAGGCAGCAAGGTCCTTGAATGCCAACCGCGGACCAAAAGACGCAGTGTTGGCAGACGTCCCACTAGTACACAGTGGACTCTGTTGGCTGATGATGAATACAGTAGAGTTGAATTAATTTTTTTTTTATACAATGACGCGATGAGACAAGGAAGACGTTCACGTGATGGTAAGTGATACGCTTGAATCTAACAACGTAGCGATAGATCTGATGGTATTACCTGATACCACCACTTTGCATTCGTCGCCTTGAGACATAATACGTTAAGTCTCATTATTCCAGTAATTTCACCAGCTACAGCACCCTTCGCTTAACAGTAATATTTGCAAACTAGTCTTTGTCGGCAGGAGTAAGACCTAACCGGACGGTTTCCGGTAACAGAGACCTAAAAACCTTAATTTACGTATTGGATACATATCAATTCAAACACGTTACGATTGAACAGCAAATATTTTTGTTATCATTGCCATCCATTACTTTTCTCGATACAACGTCGTTGACGTTGGAGTCAAAAAAAGGAAGTACTGAATAAAATTTCCTAGTATTTCAAGTAAAAAAAAAATCCGATGTAAAGTTTAAAAATACATTGTATTATTATACCTTTACAAGGTCTCTCAATTTATCCGCTGTAGTTAACAGGAAAAATAGGTTAGGTCAATTGTTGTGCTAGTTAACAAAGTTGTTTATCTTGTATTCAATTTTATCAATGGAAGTAATTTGTCGAGGTCTATAGAGGGTTTGTGGAATCGGCACAAAGGTTTAATAAGTACAGAAGTAGACGTTAGCATGATCGTTTTAGGTATACTCTTGGAGTACGAACTCGTTCAAATATACAATGCAGATAGTAGACGCGCCAACAGTATAATAATTCTCTTTATCGAGGCCGAGGTGAAATAGTAATGGAATAGGAGTCGAAGAGTTAGACTGGAACAAGAGGAGAGCTCTAAATCTCCTACAGAAGGCACCAATATCTCTTTGTACTTTGGCTTACGATGAGGCCCTAAAATTTACTGTCCCCTTCAGTGATAAAGACTCACATCTTCAAGACCCGTGAACAGGACGTCTTCTGCGATTTGCAAAGCTTACTTTATTCCTATTCTTAATAGCCCGAGACTAGAAACCTATGGTGACAGAAAATTATAAACAAAAGTGATGTATAGAAATAGTTAGTGTAGTATAAGGCAAGAAATTTATTAAATTTCTGATCTATTAACAATGTAAAAACAAATAAGGAACGACTGTCCCTCTCACTTAAGCGCGAAGTATGGGAGAAAAGAATCGGAATGGAGAATGGATAAGGCACAAACCCTGAAAGTAAGATAGAAAGTATGAAAGAATAGAATGAAGCCAATAGAGCAAATAAAAGATTTTGACGAAATAAGATTAGAGGTCCACAAAAGCAAGAGGATCGCAAGTAAAAAGCAGAAACCTATGTATAGATGTGTAGTTGTTGATAGTTTCAATTAAAATCTTAATTTTGTTACAGAACAAGCAAGATGACTCAAGAGAAAAGCAAAACGGACAACTTTAATTCGACGTAAGTTTTTCCTTATCCTACATATTAATGACTTTTATGCGAAACTTTCCATCTAACATTAAGTTAACGGGATGCATCATTATCACGGAATTATGTTTCATCAAATACACTTTAACCTTAAGGTTTATACACAAGGAAGCCGAGAAGGTTCTCTTTTGTTGGTTGGTGCAATACAATACTAATTGTAGCGTGCGAAACATTGAATAGTAAGTTGTCAGTTCATAATATTAAAGCGATTGCACAGAAACTAGTTATTCATCGCAATAAGACATCATCTAGTAGAAGTGATTTTTTTTTTATATAGGCTGGGTAGATAAACTAGTGAACAGTTCACCGAGTGGAAAATGATCATTCACGCCCATTGACAATTGCAACACCAGAGGGATCGTGGCTGTGTTGCCGACTTTTAAGGGAATATACTCTCTTTTATTGAAGGTCCTCATGTCGTATTGGTTCAGGAATACCTCTGGCAAAAACTGATTCCACAAATTGGTAGAGTATAGTAGAAAGTTGCGCTTGAAACGTACAGTCGAGGATCACCACTAAGCACGGTAACTCTTGCAAACTCTTTGCTCACAGTAGAAATGGATCCTTCTTTAGTATCGACACAGTTGGTACTGGTGCCAGCAGTGCGAACATTACTTTTTTTTATTTCATGAAGCGTTGAGACGAGCGAGACCTTGGTCTGATGCTTAAGTGACAGCCTTAACTACGTGGCGCTAGTTAGGACGTTATGTAGTGCACCATATTGCAGTGGTCGCCATGACAGATAGGATGTTAAGTCTCATTACCCCAGTAATTTCACTAGCTACAACTCCCTTTAATCCGGATCACGGTAATGTTTCCACACAACTGTTTGGCGGTAGAAATAGGTGTTTGATACCTACCTAGACTGTCTCCGCTAGCAAAACCTAACACTATTGAATTGGGCTAATAAAGTCTTATACCCGATCTTTTCCATAGATTAGAACTCGATAAAACGTCCATAAACAAATTAGTGTTAATGTTACAACATTAAAAAATAATTAAATTTATTACAACGACATATTTATATATATAAGGATTACTTTGTATATACTATAATACAAGATAGATTTGCGCTCGTGACCTAGATAATGGTATAACACCAATAAAAATTATAATTATATCAAATTAGTTAAAAAAAAATTATATATTTTTGACTTTAGAGTCTAGGTCTAGGTCAAGAATTGATATCGACTAAACATGATCTTAATCCAGAGGTGGTGTAAGTAGTATACCTAAAATACTTTAGTTCTTATGTATGAAAGTTTCCTATATATAGTGATAGCAAACAAAACTTTTTAAATAACCCGGAACCGAACCAGGATCCTCAATGTTACTGAAGTGCTCATCGCTCGATTATTGAATTTGGACATGCTCTTAACGATACTAAGTCCAATTGAGATGATAAAATCGTTTATACAAAGCGTGCTGTTCCCGTCCAGAGACAGATTTGCCTCATTCAGGATGTGGAAGTGAAAACTCTTCAGGGCATATTACAGGTGATACAAATTAGCTCTATGGAAATAACAAAAATAACACAGTTAAACTCGTGTGTGATAAGCAATCGATAAGTGATAAAGACATAATCCATCTTAGTTTTTAGACACGTAGATCTTGATAACTTATCCTTAAAAAATTACGAATAATTCGCGATAAAGCCTTTGTTGGTGGTAACCGGATGATGACAATTTTCTCGCAACGCTTATTAATTTTGAGAACAGGCAGTAAAGGTGGCATCGGACCGCTGGCGCTGGTAATTTATTGGGAGACTTTAGAACTCTAGTGAAGGACGGGTATAAATGATGATGAAATGTGTATTTAACATTCTCAATGTGAATTTCATTATCATGTCGATAGACGTCCACTGCTAGACATAAGCCTCCAAAGGTCTCCAAATCGATCGGTCCTGTTCTGCTTCTATTCTGCGATCAGCAGAACATTAGGGGTCTTCGTTTCTAAGGGTTCGTATTGGGGGTTTAAGCCATTTCCCACCACCCTAGCCTAATGCGGTTAGGTGGGAGCCCAGAGCCTTGCATGTTGATTAACAGGCTGCACCACGAGCAGTTGAGGTTGGCTCAGGTCCAGTGAGTTGTCGTGCGGAACCCTTACACGAGTCTTACATATAAAACTATAAATATATTATTCTACTGTTAAGGTTAAAGAAATATGAAAATGGTTCTTATGTATGGAATAAGTAAAAAGTATCAGCGACCAATTGAAAACTACATTATTATTATAATGATATGATGTCTACGTTTTTAAGTATAATAATAGTGAAGAGAGAAATCTATTTTCATCTTTTGCTGTACGCGAAGTTTTCCATTCGAATCTCCTAGCTATTGACAAAATATATTATGTCTATGTAAGTTTCCCAATTTCATTTTAGACGAAAAATATTATCAAATGAGCTGCAAAGTAACTATTGGTAAAAGAAAAGATTTTCAATCTATTGGATCTAACGAAATACACTTGTGGAGAGGGTGGCTTTATCAATTTACAAAGGCCCCGTCAATAGATGCCGTGACACACGAAACGTAAGGGGGAAGAAAATAAATAAATTCCTTCAATTCATATTCCTTTCTCCGCTTCTTTATCTAAAACAGATCATTCCTTTCGATATATTCAATAAATCAGCGGAAACGCTGTATCTTTGCAATTCAAATATTTGCAAAAGCAAGATTATTGAGGTTTTTACACAAATACATTGATTGTTGTTGAGGAAAAATTATATTGAAAATCGTTTCGATGCCGGCGGCGTTTCCAGTTGAACGCTTAGTTTTCTTTTTCTTTATCTTCTATTAATACTATATACCTCTTACCGTCTTAGTATCAACGTCGTACTTATTACCGGAAAACAGGTATACGAAACGATTACTATGTGATACTACAAAAATATGAACGCAATATAGTTTTGTATAAATTAATGAAAACATTGTCTTGGATGTTATGTATACAGCAGGGCTTTTCAAATTGGTACAGATCGTGGACCTTGGATCTGTTACTCCGATCTTTGAACCAGATAGATTAAGGTGAAGAATGTGTATGTTATACGAGCTATTATATTAGTGCATCTTTTTATACTAGGTGAACAGCGGATATAATAATAATCGCTGAGAGCCACTGGATTCAAAGAGCGCAAGACCGTGCCTTGTGGAAAATATTAAACGCGTATGCCCAGCTGTGGACGTCCAAGCATGTGAATCGTTTTATTTAACCGCCGCTCGATCTGTGAATATCTTTTTTACTATTTGTAATCGTGAATAAATAAAAAGCGAATTTCAGCTTATCTGCTCACCTTGAAATTCTCTATGGTGTGACGCCATCGCAGCGGTTCGGCCGGAACGTATCTCTGTAAAAACTGTCAATGAGAAACATTGAACAGTTCACAATGATCATCATGTCATCATCACAGTTGTAAACATGTAATATTTATTGTTAAACACAGAAAGAACATTTTACATATATTTATGTTTTTTACTACTTATTGTAACGTAATCTATATGTCGCGATATCTCCGAAACTGTTATTGAGACGTGAAGACATTTGGTAAAGATATTGCTTCTGTCATTTAGACGTCAGTTAAGAACGGATTTTACGCAATTCTTACCCCTAAATAGAGTTACAGGGATGTTAACGGAAATGGATTCGGAGGGTAATAAGTTGCCGCTGAGAGGGAATATTTATAATAAATAACCAATATTTAACATTTTTTTATACAATTAAGCGACGAGTTCACCTGATGACTAGTTGGGATGGTATACACAGCACTACATTGCGCTCCTCGTCTCAGACATAAGATGTTGAATCTCGTTACGCTCGTAAATACACTAGCTACAGCGACCTTCAAACCGGAACGAAGTAATGTTATCACGCTACCGTTTGGCAGCAGAAATAACAGCTGCGGTGATACCTGTTACTCTTTCTGCGGACTTTGATTGATGAGTACTTCATGTAAATCTGTCAATATGACAGTTACATTATTCTGAATAGAAATGGTCTTTTGGTTAAAGAATGACCATTGCGGATAAAAAAAAATACATGTGTTATATTAAACTATAATAATTCATATTGATGCAAACGTCAGTGTTTACGATGACGCCATTTTGTTCCCTCTCCCCTCCCCGGCCCGTTACACGTGCCTCTGTAGGTAATCTGAGAAATGTAAACGCAACATGTGGAAAGTTTATGTTTGATGATGGATGCTAAAAATGCACACCGTCTCCGTTACTACAAACCTTCTAAGTAGGTATCACGGCAGCGCCTATTGTAGTCCACAAACAATACTGCGTTCCGGTTTGAAGGAAGTTGTAGGTAGTGTAGTTACTGGGGTAAAGATACTCAACGTCATATGTCTCAAGGCGATGAGCGCAGTATGGTCCAATGTATAACATCCTAGCTAGCGCTGCGGTGTTATGGGTGGGCGTATCATTTATCATCAGGTGAGAACGTCCAGGTCGTCGCTTAGTAGAAAAAAACACACACACATACACGCGGACACACACACAAACTCACAATACTCATACATATATAACTCAATCAATATCCATTAAACGAGTAAACAAAAGGACGAACTTTTAAAGGGAAGAGGTGGCACCCACCCTTGTATAATATATAAACTTGATGGTTTATTATTATTAAGTATTCTTTTTTAAATACAAACTAATAAAAACATTACCAATAAATATAATGTGCCTACAGTATAAAGTAAAAATAGATAATAAAGTTGGAGAAACAACTTAGATATTCATTGGCCACGGCGGTGCTCCCAATTATTCCGTTTCAAGTGTCGGGAGACCACCTCGTGCATATATGATGACGCCGTGGAGGAAACGGTTCCTCATTTGCTGACGGAGTGTCCTATACGTAGATGCTTGGAGTAAGACCTTGAGCAGGAGACAGGCTTAAGAATAGACACAGCTAGACTACCCGAGACAGTAAAAAATAAATCAGTTAGAAGCAAGTTCATAAATTATTACTTAAAAATATGTAAGATAGTAAACAATAGGAATTTGCCACGAGCAATTGGCGCAGGATCGATCGATGTTAAATCTTTGGGAGAGGCCTATGTCCAGCAGTGGACGTCTGTCGGCTGATGATGATGATGATATTGTAAATATAATATATGTTGTAAATAATAGGATAAAGTAAAGCTCTGAATAATAATAATAATACAAACACTTGGAGGTAGTAAAGCTTACTCGTGCCTATGTCCTGGCCCTCACAGGTAACTGTAACTGAAATAAATTATATGGATCCCAAAAAAACATATTTTTTTTCAATCAACGAAGCCACGAGACGAGCAGGACGTTCACCTGATGGCAAGTGACGCGCCTATCCATAACAAAGTGCCTTTCGTTACGGTAATATACATTGCATTACATTATGCTCGTCGCTTTGACACAAAGTTTTAACTCTCAGTATCAGTAATTTCATTAACTACAGCTACCATCAAACCGGAACACTGTAAGGTTTTCATAATGATGTTTGTCAGCAATAGGAGCTGTGGTTGTACCTACCTACCTTTGAACGGAGGTGTAGCTAGTATAATTATTATAGTTTAAATTCCACGAGACAACCAGCAAAATTGTAAATAGTGTAAATATCCTGTCTAGAATATTTTTTAAGGACATGTTATCACATACCATAAGACGAAGATATGCTCTCTTCATCTCTTCATTTAAAAAGTGAAAGAGGTGTCAAAAGTTTCTTCACAGTATGGAATATATGTCTAGTTGTGTATCACTCCAGCGCGTATTTCAGCTGCCAAACAGTAGTGTGCTACCATTACTGTGTTCCGGTTTGAAGGGCGCTGTAGCTAGTGTAATTACTGGGGTAACGAGAGTCAACATTTTAAGTTCCAGGCGACGACCGGGGTGGTGCAGTACCATCTTAATTAGCGCCACGTCGTTATGAGCGGGCGTATCATTTACCATCATGTGAATGTCCTGCCCGTCGCTGAATTACATATAATAAAAAAGTAGTAGCTAATTATAATTCCTTTCCAGAATTTTATAAAGAGCTTCAAATTAATAGCTTTCCTTCTGTTTCAGGGCAAACTTAACAACCAATGGTGAATTCCCATCGACTTTCAGTATATCATCTAAAGACACCAAGGATGAAAAACCTTACAACCCATTTGAGAACCGCAATCTTGAACACCCGAACTCGTAAGTGATAATGTTTACGCTTTTTTGTACTTCAGAAATATAATTCATAGTAAGATACTCCAATTGTAGAATTCTTACTCTAATTGTGGATCATGTCTTTCTTCCTTTCTTCTACTTTCTTTTTTGTGTACTTCATGACTGAAGGTCGTGCTTGTCCTGAAATGTTCTTAATGACGCTTCACTCAGTTGCCTCAGCACCGCTTTGTTCTCGGCACGTCTCCTTTTCACCCATTCAAAGACTAGCAAAAGGACTTAAGTAACGTTCTTAAAATAGGACATTTAGTTTTAAACCTGCTTCATATTTTACCTTTTATAAAAACTATTTTGATCAATCATTCTCAAGTTATATATAAAATCCAAAACTTAAAAAGCTTATAAAAATGTACTCTATGCAAACAAATTAAAGCAATTTCAAAGGATCAAAAAATAGATAGGAACAACAGAGTATCATACTTCAAAATAAAACCTTGACTTCTCCGTATGAAAGGAGATACGTTTCAACGGCTTTGTCTATTATTGTACGAGTCGTTTGTTAAAAGCTAGATTTTATTTCAACTAGAATACCAACTTCAACAAACCGCTTTGTTGACTTCTCTCATGATTTTATGTAGTGATGATGATGATGTGATTTCGAGACTTAATACATTCCCTTTCTTAATCCTACAATCTTAGCATAGCAGTAGTGGCAGCAAATTTCCAAGATTGACGGAAATTGATGTATTAGTTGCAGATTTCTAAGAGTTAATTTAAGCACTTAAGGTATCCCAGCAGGTGTTTTATTAGTACATTTAGTTGCTTACTAGCTTCATATGAAAGGTTAGAGATACACAGAGAGCAATGGAGTGGATGAGGCTCCAGTATATCATATCCGAAATCCACAAAAAACCAGTCGCGAGGCTGGAGTGACAATGGGCAGGGCACATAACTCTTAGAATGGATGTACTTTAGGTATTTGAATTGCTGGAATGGAGACTCCGCACAGAAAGTGCAGCCTAGTTGGGCAGATGATATAAAAAACTTTGGTAGTCACTGGACCCAAACCATCAATAATCTCCAACAGTGGACATCCATCGGTTGCAATAATGATAATGACAATCATTAGTAGTTAGTATTCAATGCACGTTATGTTTCCATTTGAAGTATTTATTACATTGTAAAGCAAAAAAATTATTACCGTCATCGCCTTTTTGCGAAACAAAGCGTTTTTAACCTTTTAAGGTTCATATTTCATTTGTACTTCGCAAAAGGTGTGTTTTATTATCACATCAGGCACTTGACTTTGTTTCTTTCTCATGTTAGGAAATAAGTAAGTTTGGACCTAGTAGTACCTGTTTATAGAAAATCTAGACATAGAGATGATATTTTTAATGCCTTTTATTTTATATAAAATATGTATAGCTACTTTAGCATAGGAGTATTTGCTTAAAGAGACACAATTCAATTCAAATGTTACTTACTGTGTTACTAACATTTGTCAATTTACACATAACTTACTTTGACCTTCATGCTTAGCAATGCGTAATAACTTTAAAAATATTTAAAACCGGATTAGGTATTATTTATCGCAAAGTTTATAATAATTATGTCTCTAGAGTACAACGAAATTCTGTGTATAATAACAGTAATAACTAAATTCTCTATTGGAAGCCAAAAGTAATAAGAAAAATATATGAGATTTCTAGTCTTGGCCTTAGGAAGATCCAGACAGATCCACTTGATCTTTGTATAGATTTTTTGACGAAAGGCAATACACATAAAGATGTATGATCGTTATTAGGATTTGCGCTATGATAAACGATAGCCTGATCTATTATTCACGGTGGCGCCATCTGTTGAGTTGTTTGAAAACTAGTTGTCACAATATGTATTTTCACAGGACTATCGGCTCCTTGTTGCATTTGCTTAAAGCATGCCTGGGTACGGGGATACTTGCGATGCCCGCTGCCTTCAAGAATTCGGGCCTGGTCGCTGGCGTTATAGGTACATTGTTAGCCGGATTCATCTGTACTCATACTGTTCATGTTCTGGTAAGTTTAATACATTCATATTTTTTTTTAATAACATTTATCTGGAAGGTAGGTTTCTGTTGTCAGAGAACGTCTAGGTAGGTATGATTGTAGTTCCTATTACTGATACCAAACATTAATATTCAAACATTCATATGTTCTTGTTTGAAGAGCGATGTAGCTAGTGAAGTTACTGAAGTAACGAGACTTAATTCTCTTGTCTTATGACTCGATTGAGAAAGGTTAAGAATTTTTATCAACCAACTATATTTCAGGTGAGAGCGTCGCAGGAGCTATGCGTGATTGCGAAGAAACCGTCCATGGGATTTGCCGACACTTGCGGCGCTGCATTCACTCACGGACCGAAATCACTTCGCAGTTGGGGTGGCACAGCGAAGTAAATCCATATTTATACGCACTGCAATATAACACAAAATAGCCCAATATTCCCACTGCTGGGACTCACAAGGAAAGAGCAATTCATCTACTACGCTGGTCACGTAAATGTTTTCGAAAACTGTAGTTTTAATACGTGGATTTTTTTTCCTGACATTATGCATTATCAGAAATTCAAGCTCAGTAATTGAACTTAAACCCTTAAAGTTATACAAAGCATACTTCTAATGAACTTACTAACTTAATTATTATTTCCCATACTCGATCCACTTAAGGTCGCGGTGCAATCCCCGTCTTACCATTACAGTTTACTAAACCACTACGCTGTATCTACGACTTTTATCGTAGTACACTTTATGAATACCATTAATACTGAAAAGAATGTATCTCTCTACAATGGGCTAGTATATTCACATGATTACTGTAGTTTTTTCGATGCTAGTCGTTGTATTCTTGATGTTCAGCCTAACGCCTAAGATTGGAAATCGCAGGTATGTAACCTACATACCTGCGATTTCCAATCATCTTCCTATTATATAGATTTTAAATTATTTTTCTCTATTTCAATCTTTTTTACATCTTTATCAGTTTCATGTAATTCTTATGTTTCATTTTCAGAACCATAATCGATTATTCAATGGCTGTGACTTACTTCAGTGTACTCTGCGTTTACGTTGTCTTCATCGGTTCGTCGTTCAAGGAGGTAGTGTTTACTTCTCTAATCAATTCGATGTTAATAATTCAGTTGAGCGATAAAACCTTCTCACTGGATATAGATCTCTCTTCCTGAAGACTGTATAGATAGGTATCACCGCAGCTATTATTTCTGTCAAATAGTACCGAGTAGATATTGAAGAGTGTTAAATTAACATGTCTGAAAGCGTCGAGCGTAATATCGTGCAATGTATATCAATCAACCCGACTAGTGTCACAGGTTATTAACATACTTAGAATATAAAATTTAACTGTAATTAGTTTACTTATGGAAACGTTAACTCGATGTTTTAAAAGAAACAAAAACAATATATTTTAGTTAAAATTTTACAACTAACATCATACGAATTTTTGAGTTACTTTTCTTGACGATTTTTACGGCTCCATTAGATTTAAGGCTGTAAAAATAATAAGTCTAGAATTACTAAGTAATCTAAAAGAGATTATGCTTAGCTAGATGTATGCATTAAAGATCTTCGTCCTTGTCTGTTAAAAGAATCAACTACATTTAAAAAGAAAAACAAGGAATAATTAAGACTTAGTATCTAATGTCTAGATTATGATAATTATCTAATTTGTTGTAGGCCTCAAACAATATTTGCATTACATTTATTATCACTACCTTGAAAAAATCCAAATATGTCTTATTTAATCTGTGAAATCGTTTTAATTTACATTGTGACTTATCAATTATTATCAAGCGTACAAACTTTGTTCGAGAGACACCTTTATTTGTTAAAGATTATGTGGTCACTGCCTTTTCTTTGGGGCTAGATGTAACCGGAAACCTACGAGTAGGCCTTAGGCAAAATAAGGATATCAATCAATCAATCAATCAGCCGGAAGACGTCCACTGCTGGACAAAGGTCTCCCCCAAAGATTTCCACTCAGACCGGTCCTGGGCCATCCGCATCCAATGGTTGCCAGCGACCTTGACCTGGTCGTCGGTCCACCTTGTGGAGGGTCTGCCCACGCTACGTCTTCCGGTACGTGGCCGCCACTCGAGAACTTTTCTGCCCCAACGGCCGTCGGTTCTGCGAGCTATGTGCCCTGCCCATTGCCACTTTGCGACGGCGACCCTTCGAGCTATGTCGGTGACCTTGGTTCTCCTGCGGATCTCCTCATTTCTGATTCGATCTCGCAGGGAAACTCCGAGCATAGCTCGCTCCATCGCCCTCTCGGCAATCTTAAGCTTGCGGACAAGGCCCATAGTAAGCGGCCACGTCTCTGCTCCGTATGTCATCACTGGCAACACATACTGGTCAAAGACTTTTGTCTTGAGACACTGCCATATTTTGGACGAGAAGATATGTCTTAGCTTCCCGAATGCTGCCCATCCGAGTTGGATTCGACGAGAGATCTCTTTCTTGAAGTTGGACCTACCTAGTTGGATTGTATGTCCGAGGTAGACATATCTGTCAACAACTTCAAGAAGAATGGTTTACTAAACAATTGATTCATGTTAATAATGTTCTCTTTACATCACTAAACAATAATGTATATTATATATCGTTATGTTCCTCTCTGAAGGAAACAAAGCAATGTTTACAGCGATTCTGTAATTTTTTTTAATAGATCTCAAAATGTATGGTAAAAATATACATAAGGATCATACTACATGATTTGATTCCACCATCACCCTTCTACCAACGGATGTACAGACACACCTCAGGCATTCATCCCTACGGTGTCGAGATCCCACACATTAGGACGAAGCGTTTTCTTTCGGCCTTCTCAATGCGAACAGCGAAGGATTGGAACAGTCTACCGGTGTCAGTGTTTCCGTCCAGTTATGACGTGGGGATCTTTTGGAGAAGAGTAAATAGGCTACTTTTATTCTAGTGCGTTTTACCCTCAAAGTAGTCAAGCGTTAGACTATACAATAATAAAAAGTATATTCACTTCCGTGTCATATTAATAATGAAATTATCATAAAACATCTCAGGTTTTGGACGTTTACATGCCGGAGCTGCAGATCTCCATCCAGACGTACTGCGCGCTGACGCTGGTGCCGCTAGTTGTGATCTGCCAGATAAGGAATTTGAAGTATCTGGTCCCGTTCTCGGCGATCGCCAACGTGCTGATCGTTGTCGTGTTCGCGATTACATTGTACTACGTGTTCGTCGACTTGCCGCCGATCAGCGAGAGGGAAATGGTTGCCAAAGTTTCCCAATGGCCACTGTTCTTGAGGTAATATTACATAATTTAAATACCTTATAGCATATACATATAAAAAAAATTATTAGTTCTGTGTTGTATGAGACCGTTTAAATAGGTTCCATTGCAGCTCCTACTTCTGCCGAGGTACAGTAGTATGCAAAACTTACTGTGTTCGAGAACAGTATGATCTTGTATATGTCATCATGTAACTAGGATCACGTTGTTATGGGCAGGAGTATCATTTATCTTAGAAAAATGTTGTATACAAAATAAACATGAAGTAATCCTCTTGGTAGTAAGTGAAGAAGACGTCTAAGCAGTAAAGGGTATTAGTCTATCTTTTAAATGTATAGAACGTTTATCATATGGTAAGAGATATATATTTATACTACATATAAAAAATTATTCCGTGTTATTATTGTTACCTCAGTTATTTTATTTACTAGGATAAAACATATTTAATAACACTAAAACATGATCATCATCATGAGCTGAAAGACGTCCATAGGCGGACATAGATCGCACTATAGCATAGATATTGGAAAAGGTTCTATAGTGTTACGTACTTAGACAACCTTGGTTATGAAGATAGATCTAGAGAGAGCATATAAAAAAACAGTTTACGCAAATCTTAAGTTAACACCGTCTTGTCGTAGTAAATTAATAAAAGATCGTATTATATTATTAATTTAGTATTGTTTTAATTAATTTACGACTATATAACACTTGACACAAATTTTCGTTATCTCTGAATAGCATCATAACGGAATCACGGAAGACAAACAGCTCACTCATGCTGTTTGAACATTGAATAAATAGGCGTGAAGCAGATAACGATGTTGTTGTGTGAATTGTTGAATTTTTAAGCTGAATATTTACTAGTTGTTTACGCAAAAGAGATAGAATTAATCATAAAAGATGATCTAAATATTTATGTAAACATGGCGGTGAGTCTCGTTTTCCGGATGCTGTTTACAAACCCACAAAGATTATTACTGTTGCTGAATAATAGTTAATAAATACCAAATCTAATAATATACTACCTCCCTTGCTACTTAGAGTAGACAACCGAAATACTATTTCGATATTCTACTGAACTAATATCAGATAATAGGTACATGGATAGCGTGATTACCTTAGATGAGGCGGAGAGACGAGCGAGCGTTCACCAGATGACCTGACGGCTGCTCATTATAACATGGAGCGAGTTAGGATGATACACACAACACCATATTTGTTAAGTCTCGTTACTTTAGTAATTTCACTGCACAGCTATAAAATCCTCAAACCGGGAGTCAGTAATATTAACACACTACTTTGTGCCAGCTGCAATAGACGCTGCAATACCTACCCAGGTGGTGTTCGGTAACAAAGACCTTTTTTATGGTTTCGAGGGGGAAATCTTAAATACCCTGCTTCTGGGGGGAAGTCAGATTTTTACTCACTGAAACCCCCTCAGTGCTCTGCATCAGTGCATTCAAAGAGGCTCCGGAATCTCTTATAGAACGCACCGGTGCCCTTCTACACTTTGTGTTGCCTGTCTCTGAGGAGAAGCCTAACCCTCCTAGACCCCAATGCTAAGTCATATGCTATTCCATGTAGATTCGTTTATTGAGCGATAAGGGCCCCAACCCTCAAGGCAAACTCCTAGATCAGGCAGGGCTTGCCTTAGCCCTATTCTTACTAGCTCGAGACTACTTGGCTGTCGGTAACAGAGACGTACCAGCACTTAATATTTCCTTTCACTTATTGTTAGGTGAAATCGTTGTCATGATAACGTATCTATCGCGGCGCCAACAAAGCTCTGTAGATAGTAACATCCTGGAGTAGATTCAGGTTCTCTGCTCCAGGCGCTGAAGGATATATGATACTCTGTAATCCATCCTAATCGATTAGTCTCATAGCTTTTTTAAATAAAAAAAAAAATACAATATTCTACGAAGTGGTTCTGCTAAGTATTAAAGTTTTCCTTCAAATGAAATCTCCGCAGATCAGGGCTTTCCATTTCAGTTATTTTAGATCTTTGATGTAAGAAGATTCGGGACAATTTAACCTTATCTTTAGAAACGATTGAGCTTTTCAAAGAGGTTTGTTATAACTTTTGAAGTTTTGTTTCTATACATTATTATTATAAAGTTTCATATTGTTCTCCTTTAATTAGTTCCTGGACCAATTAGATGTATTTCACGCTTCAGGCAGGAGTTTGTAATCTGAGAACAAACATTGTATTCAGTTGATGCTGATATCAGATCGTTGTGCTTGTTTTTAGTACTGTAATATTCGCAATGGAAGGCATAGGCGTCGTCATGCCAGTTGAGAACGAAATGGCGAGGCCGCAGAAGTTCCTCGGTTGTCCAGGAGTGCTGAACACCGCAATGATAATCGTCATCTCCCTGTACGGAATCGTCGGCTTCTTCGGATACGTACAGTATGGGAACGAGGTCAAAGGCAGCGTCACTCTAAACCTGCCTCAAGACGAAATGTAAGTAACAGCAAAATTTAAAGTTTAATATTATAGACCCGATGTGGAGGTGTTTGGGGGAGGCCTATGTCCAGCAGTGGAAGTCTATCGCCTGATGATGATGATGATATGGAACTAGTATTCTTTATCAGCCGACAGACGTCCACTTGTCGACATAGGCCTTCCCCAAAGATCTCCACATCGATCGGTCATGCGCTGCCCGCATCCAGTTTCTTCCCGCAACCTTCACCAGATCGTGGGACTACCTGGTGTTGGGCCTGCCAACACTACGTCTTCTGTATACGGTCTTCTTCTGGGACAAGTATCAATGTATTAAAAAGTAAGATAATGAATAACGGAAGCTCACAAATGTTACCACGTGTACACAAAAAATGTTGTACACTGCTGGTGGTTTCGTCTAGGTAGCTACCACCGCAGATCCTATTCCTGCCTCCAAACAGAAATATGCAAACATTACTAACTTCAAGTTTGAAGGGCGCTGCAGCTACGGAAATTACTGTGATAACGAGATGTAACATTTTAGGTCTTAAGACGACGAGTACTATGTACCGTATTGTATGGTCAGGAGTTTGACTTATGATCAGCTAAGGGTCTCACTGCTTCGTCGAATTAACAACCAAGAAACCTTACAAGCATTTTATGAAACTGAAAACTTTGCCATTTATTTCAGCGTGGCGCAGAGCGCGAAGTTGATAATGGCCATAGTAATATATTTCTCATACGCCCTCCAATTCTACGTGCCAATGGAGATGATCAATAGGCTGCTGCAAAATAGAAGTTCCAGCAAATACGAGAACGTTATACAAATCGGTATCAGGACTGCTGTAGTTACGTTAAGCGGTGAGTAAAATCTCATAATATATACACATATATTTATATATATATATATAGATCTCTAGGCCAGGGTCATGAGTAGAGATTTCTAGCAGAATATCCAAATCACATCGGAAGACTCCTTGGTTATCTATACTTAATAATAAAATTAACAATTTAGCTATAGGCAAATTGTTAATATAAAATTAACAATTTAGCATAGTTGCATATCTTTTAAGTGGAGTAAAGTGAGAGGGGAGATAAGAGGAGAACGGAACGAAGACTTAATCCAACTCAATTGTCAACTTCCTTGAATAACTTGTGATTAATATTTATATAGGCTTAAGTAGCCAGGATATGAAGTGCTTATTTGCCTACATGGACCGCCTATGATTTAAACCATTAAAGCCTTAAACTTAAGACATTATTCTTTTTGTATTTACCAAGGAGGAGTTTTTTATCAACACTGTTAAGTAACAACAGCTGAAGGTGGGTTAACGTATTTATCCAGAATAGGTCTGCCTGCCGGAGACCGCCTAGGTAGGTATCACCGCAGCTTATTGCAATCGATAAACAGTATTGTGATCCTGTTTGAAGGGAGATATAGCGTGCAAAATTACTGTGGTAACGAGACTCAACGTCTTATATATAAAGGCGACGAGCGCAATGTGGTGCAGCATCATCGCAACCAGCGCCACGTTGTTATGGGCAAGCGTATCACTTACTATCAGGTGAACGTCGTGCTCGTTCCGTCGCTTCGTCGTATTTAAAAAACAATTTAGCTATTGTGACGACAGCAGGAGCAAAGCTATGTTATAGAGGAGATTTGCCACACGACCATCAGATCAGATTTCTACGGCCAGGGGAATGGTTGTACTTTTAAACATATTTCTCGTTTACCTCAAATGAAATAATAATATTCGGTGAGAGGTTAAATTAGATGAAAAAAAAAAACAGTGCTCACCCTTATTACATCCAGCTCGTTTGGTTTTATGGTACCCCCTAACGCAATCACATCTTTACCGTATCTACAGACATTTCTTTGTCTATTTATGTTTTGTTGTTATGAGAAAACTGAAATAAACAACAGGATAGTCACATATGTTTTCATTAAATACTTTATTAATTTTTTTTCATACATTTTTCATAATTTCTTCATCATCATCATCAGACGATAGACGTCCGCTGCTGGACATAGGCCTCCCCCAAAGATCCCCACATCAATCGGTTACGCGCTGCTCGTACCGCCGGGCACTAGGCTGTGTGTAGGGGTACAAATGGGGGAATTACACCTTTCCCACCACCTTGAACCAATGCGGGTTGGTGGGAGTCAGAGCCTCGTTTGTTGATTAGCAGGATACACCACGAGCAGGTAGGTTGCCTTAGGTCCCGTGAATTGTAGTGAGAATCATCTGTCAGTCATCAAAACCATTTTCATTACACAAGTGAGACATAAGCAAAAACTTCATCATTAACAAAATAAAAATATTTGATGTAACAATAAACATCTCGTTTGATGTTCCCACTGCTGGGACTTATTATATTCTCTTACAAAGAGATTCAAAGCCATTTCCCAACGACCCTGGCTGAATGCGTTGTTCTTAGACTATGTCGGGTTTCCACAAATTTTTTTTACTCAATGAAGCGACGAGACGAGCTGAACGATCACCTACTCATAACAATGTGACGTTAGGATGATATACACTGCACCATATTGCGCTCATCGCCTTGAGACATAAAGTCGTGTTACTCCAGTTATTGCACTAGCTACAACGCTCTTCAAACCGGAATACAGTAATATTTGCGCATTATTATATGTCGGCTGCAGTTCTTGCAGTGGTATCTACCTAGACAGTCTCCGACAAAAAATGGTTTCCATCACCGGAAATTCAAATTGGGAATCAAATCCCACTATTCATGTGCACCTCATGAAAGTCACAACTTCAGCTATATCAACTTCTATACAATTTTATGTTCTTCTTAAACCGCCTGTCGTAATAGTGAAGGTTGGTGATGAGCGTGGTACAGTCCTTTCTGTCTTTGGTTCGGCGGAACAATTCGGACGCTCCAGATTCTCTTCTTCGTCCCTCCCTCACTGCTGAGGATCGTGATCATGCTGTCTTTATTGAGTGCGGCCATATGCAGAGTGGACCTCACGGTGTATACCGCCCACCGCCTTTTTAACATCTTCCATCCATGTGGTAGGGGCTCTTCCTTGATCACTTCTGCCTTCAGGTCTCTGCAAAATGACTTGCCAGTCCATTCCCTGATATTCCTCCACCATTACTTTTATCTCCTCCTCCACCTTACGTTTAAATGTAATTATTGTTGTATTGGGACTTCGTTTCATCTTTTTGTTTTTACCTCCGTCTTCACAGTCTGAACGTTTTAATTTGAGACCTCATTTCCTTTTACTCTGTGACCTGATGTCTTTATTAAAATCTTAATAAATTGAAATGAGAAAGTGAATCTGCAATATTATCTGTCGCAATCTAAATATCTAATGATGAAAATCCTAGTTTATAAGTACGACATTAACTTAACGAGTGATCCTTAAAACTGTTGAAATTGGTTCTTTTTGAAAAGTATTATTTAAGATAAATCTATTAGAACGATATAAACACTCTTTCTCTCTCTCTCTTTCTAAATATTATCCAATATAGAGATAGGGTCAGCTTTATTTATTTATTTATCTTCTCCATTTAGTACTCACACACGTCTCACACTACATTTCTCCACATTATTTTGGATCTGCCTGTAAGTATTCGACCAGGGAGGAGGAACTGCAGTGCCAAGTTGCCAACCCAGTCATGTGACCTTCTTACGTGACCATACCATCGCAGTCTACTTTCTTGCATATTCTCACTCTCGTTCTAGTTGCGGATTTCTATCTCAGCATTTTCAGCTACTTGGATTGTATTCACGTTCTCTTGAGTAATGGATCAGGTCTCGCTAGAGTAAAAAAGGATAGGTCTTACTATAGTCTTATAGGTTAAACCCTAATTTAAATTAATACCTAATTTCTATAATTTAAGTACTAACATAAACACGGAACGTTTTATTTAATTATAAATGTTAAGTTTCTGGACTTCTGTTTCATAACCTTAAATTATCCCGAGGGTCCAATTTGCTTAATAAGGAATACAAATTATACATTTACGTATAAAAATAAATAGGTTTAATTAAGTTTTGGGTCAAATGACTTTAATGCAAAGCATACTCAACTTGAACATTTACATAAGCATAAATTGAACAACTGTAATGTCTGACTAAAATTTTCACTGGTAATAGGCCTCTGTTGCCGAAGACCGTCTAAGTACCACCGCAGCTTCTTTTTCAGCTGATCAACAGCAGTGTGTAAACATTGCTGTGTTCCTGTTTGAAGGGAGTTATAGCTTGTAAAATAAATGTGGTAATGAGAATATCTTACGTCTCAAAGTGACGAGGATAATGTGCTTCAGTGTATTATATATCATCTCAACTAGCGCCACTTTATTATAGGCAGCTGTATCACTTACTATCAGGTGCAAGTCCCGATCGTCTCTTCGCTTAGTTGAATAAAAAAAAACACTAGTTCACAAATAAAGAAAACCTGATATATTAATATTTACTAATGACTTTTCTCAAACTGATTTGATGTTCTTTTACACAGTTGCAATAGCAGCGGCCTTTCCCAACCTCGAGCTGGTCATCAGCTTCGTCGGCGCTATCTTCTTCTCGACCCTCGGCCTCCTCATCCCGGCTATAGTTGACACCGTCTTCCTGTGGGACAGGGGCCTCGGCAGGTTCAACTACGTCCTAATCAAGAACGTCATCATCGGGATCATTTCCCTCATTGCGCTCGTATCAGGATCGTACGTTTCAGTGATTGGTATGATTGAAGATTTCTCCGGGCATAGTAATCATCAGAATATAACTGTGTAGTCGCACCGATATTTGAGTGATATATCATTCGATTGTCAATGACGTGTATTCCCGTCATAGACTTGCCTTTATGTCTTTACACAAAGGCACCAGTCACGATTAGTGATAATTTTTTGATTATCTTTATAAATAACTTACTCTTACATAGTATATTTTGGCGGTTGGCTGGGATTCTCCTCGATCCTCTAAGTCTATGTAATACAAATTCGAAGTACGAAGATGATTTGTTAATTATAGAATTAGAATTAGACAGACCAAGAGGCAGAATAACAGTGAGTCACTCAGTGACAGGCATTGTTTATACCTTAGGTGTACTATCGATCGATAATATGACTATTTTCAATATCAATACAAATATAAATATAATTCATTCTATATAATTACAAGGACAATACAAAATTACAATTTATTTATACTAAAACGAATGCCTTCGATTATTAATTTAGTCCTTAATCGTATTGAATTTAAACGGAAATAAGTGTCAATATAACGGAACTGTTAATTACAAGCCTTTTATATTTTATTTCGATGTAAATACATAAAAACGCAAGAAAATATTGTTACATTAATATTACGGTAGATGGCAGCACCACGGAGCAGACTCCGTTTTAGTATGTATGACTTGTTTACATATTTACTAGATCAGTGTTTACATTAACATTTTGATTATTTAATCTGTATTTACATAATATCAGTTGTGATATAAACAAAACTCTGTAATGGATAACTTTAGCAATTAATATTAATAATAAAACTAATATTACGAACAGTACAACCTAATACTAGTGGATAGAATAATAACAAACATAATAATATTGTTTTGTTGTGACTAGAATCAATAATTTGTTTCTTATATATTTACTTTTCAGTTAAACCTTTCAGCCTATCTATAAAAACGTCAACCAAATCACAAAATGTGAAAAAGGAAGCATTTTAATGTATTAATTATATTACTTCAACATATTCACCAAGGTAATAAACAAGAAGTATTATTTTTTTATCTGAAACCACAGATGTTATAAAAAAACTAGTATTTAAATAAATATTTATTTGTTATTTTGGCTTGGTTAGGAGACGTTGACACTTTACTTGTACGTGTGTAAATAAATTAAAAAAGGTATAATGAGTTTTAAAACGGTAACTTATTACTAATAATTATTACCCAAATTTCTCATTTGAACAGTAAGCAAAAAAACTCAGTAATTACATTCATTGTCGTTTATTTCTTGTCGATTAAGCTCTTACTTAAATGATATAAACTTTAAACCGTAAAGATATATATCGTTTAAGTTGTTAACAACACAGTTAAACATCAAAAGTTTACTTTTTTAAAACTAAAAGTTACGGTTACTTTCAAACGATAAAGTAGTGGTAAACAGTCTCTAAAAGTTAACAAATTATATATCTTTTGTAGGAGATTATCCAAAGATTCTTTGAGTCTTCACGAGAACTATAACACGTGAACACTTAAAATTTAGTAGAGATTTTTTCTGCCGCTTTGAGCAGATTTTACAAAATTCTTTCCCCTTAATGATTTGCAGGTGTGTTATGACCGCCAAGCGGGTAGGAAACAGCTGATTAGAAATAAAACTAATAACTATTCTTTGTTTATATATCCTTGAGAACTTTATATCCCAGACTCTTAGTGTCTATGTTATAATATTTCTTGTATAGGAATTTATTTACCATTACTTATACATTAATATGTATACACAAACCAATGAGAATTTTAAACTCATATTCGCATTATATACCCTATCATGTGTTATAGGTTAGCTCTTATTTTATACACTAGTTAAGCATACTGTATGATGCTCTATTTGTAATGTAGTTATTATAGATAATAAATAAATGTTTACGTTGTATCTAGTGCTTTTAATTTGGATGCGTAAACGACTTCGTGTTCACACTGCAGGGATTCGAGATTATCTCTTACACACAGTACAGATATAGTAAATTATTTGAAATCGCTGCATAAATTCTCGAATGTCACATTTACTTACAATATTTTGATTCAGCGAAACCCACTGGTTTTAAACTTCGCACCTTTGTGTGTAATATTGAAAAATTCCATCACACACAGTATTAAGCTATTACCACTTCATTTTCAGTCTTTAATTTTAACATAACAACACGCACGAGATGTTTGTACAGTACGTACTGTTATAAGATTGTCCCATTATTAAAGATTTTTTATTTCCCCTATAAAAACTTTTATGGGTTAGTATTTCTGTAGTTGTATATTAAGGGTGAAGTTGTATTGTATATGAAGCGACACGAATAAATGACTGAGGCTTCATAACAATGTTTTTTTAAATATGAACACGCATATGTATTCTTTTTATTCTTTAGAATAATTTTAATATATAATAAAAAGTTGTCTAATATGAAATGTAAAAAACCGGAGATGATCTCTTTTTATTTCTTCAAATGTACTGGATCTACAAGAGAATGCAATGTCCTCCCTTGTATAAATCCTAACTCATTACCACAAACTGAAATTTTACTATACTCTCCATAACGTTTTATATAATTACTCTATATAAATCCTTTTTAAATTCACTATATAAAGTTCTATTACAAAATAAATACTTTGACGGTACTAGTAAACGTACACTTTAATAATATTAAAACATCATTTTACTTTTCCACAATTGTTGCCTTCATTTTATTGCAGGCGCTTTTAACGTCTTCAAAGGAATATGTCCGTATTTACTCTTTCATTTCGATAACAGGTAAGCTTAAAACAACCTTGAAATGTTTTAGATTTTACATTAAACTTTAATTAATAATTTATATGTTATACTTAGCAATTTCGTATCAGTCTTACAAGATACTATATGGTTAGGCCAAAATTAATAAACTTGTTACTACATCTTGTGCAATTTACTTATTTTAATATTTTTCGTTCTCAAACTATTACTTTAGTCTAATCTACCCCTCTAAAACTAACCGTTACTTGTGCAATTCTCTTAAAATACGATAAATTTCGGTAAAAAAAAGCACATATTCCATTCAATAAGCCGACGTGAATGAAAATTCGCTCTCGATGAATACGATGAAAGCTTGACGCTGGAGCTCGTTACGGGTAAACATCGTTAAGTTGAATATTCAAATAATATATATATATATAAGATCTCATATTGATTGTTGGAAAAATATTTATGCAGTTTTATAGAGATTTTTTTTATTTACTGTTTATTTCAGGAACCTGCATTGAGATTTCGATTAGGGTATCCAAACCACACCCGAAATCTCTGTCCTTATCTATACTTAAATATAAACTTCCCCATGTAGCAATTTAGTCAATATAGGCCCAATTTAGCGAAAGCATAGTTGTGCACCTTTTGAGTAACAGATTATTATTTAGATAGGTTTAAGGGTTCAGAGTAAGCAATGCTAGTTTGCCTGTATGGAGCGAACTTCTCTGGTTTGTTTACATACAAATTTTTAACTACTACTATTTAATGTCTCCAGTGTTTAGACTATTATCATTAAAAGCAATTTTGACGATATACGAAAACTGGAACGTCTGTTTATAAACTACAAATTATCCAATCAGTAATCGTAATAATAATTAACAACAGCACTCCATACTTACTCGCAGTAACAATTTATCATAACAACTCGAAGGACTTTCCCTTTCTTAATCTTGACACACTTCGGTTACGTGAAACTTGTAACGTGAAATTACCAAGTGCTCTCCGACGAGATTCTTGAGTAGATTACATAAACGACGTCCGTCAACAAAGCGAACCTTTTTCAACATTTTTGCCGGAATGAAACACTCCATTTTGCGGAAGCGACGGCATTGTGAAATCATTTGAAACACCGAACGTAAACGATGTCAAAATATTTCGTCTCAACTTAAGAAATCGCAAAGAAATGACAACGATATCTAATTGTATTGATTGTGCTCTAGATTATCTAGATATAAGTTTTAATATATTTAAAATTCAATATTAACATGGATACTATTAGCAAATTAACTAAATTTAAACATTACTAATCGATATAGATTGATTGTTTCATTAACTAAATAACATTGAGATATAGGAAATGATTTATGTTATAGTAAGAAGATCCACGATTTCCGTTGCTATACAATTTTTATAATATTTCACTTAAAAAGCATTGTAAAGCTTTTGAGCTTTCTATTCAAAGCCATCGGTGGAAGACATTAAGGAAGGCCTGTATCCAGCAGTTGATAAATAAAGGCTGATAATGATGATGATGATTCAAAGCCAGTGCTTTTTCTCAATTTTTGGATGATATATGTCAATAGCGATTACAATAAACTTTCACTATTTACATATTACTTATGACTGTGATGTTATTAAGAAGGCAATCAAAGATTTTTATTTTGATCTACAGCTGCTGTTATTGTTAATTATAATTAGACAATAGTCTGCTTTACTGATTTTAATAACCCTTTAATTAACGAATCTACTGAGCCTTTCATTTGAACCATTTGTCGTTAAGATCGACCTGATTGACACTGCTGTTCATAATATCACTGTAGTATTATATTATTGATACCAGGTTCAATAATTTGTATCACGAAATCACAATTTCGTCTGTCAGCTGGTTTGAAATTTATTAATATTACCGAGTACTTGATTATGGATTTCGTCGTGTTATTAGATTGTTTCAATTTAATTCATCAGGCTTGATAGACGACTGATCGTTTTAATTGATAACGATTTTTATAAATGATTCGCGAGGTTATTGAAATTAAACATATTAACAATAGTATCCTACCAACATACAGTTTGATAGGATCCTAGTTAATAAAAAAAATTAAATAGCAAGCTTACCATAAGAAGACTAACATGAAGTAAACTTTCATTCTGTGAAGATCACACTGTATGCAAGAATTAAGAGGTTGAAGGTACTCTTTGATTACTTGTTTTTTATTCAACGAAGCAAGTAGACGAGCGCGACATTCACCTGATGGTGATACACCAGCTTATAAAAACGTGGCACCAGTTAGGTTGATATACACTCCACCATATCGTGTTCGCCTTGACGCACAGAATATTAAAACTCGTTATGGCAGTAATTTTACTAGCTCATCACTTCAATCCGAAACACAGTAATGTCTGCACAGTACTGTTTCTCAGCTGCAATAGATGCCTCGGTGGTAACTACGTAGAAAGTCTTCGGTAACAGAGATCTACCACCAGTACTAATTAATACGAAATCTGTCAGCTCAATCCTCGTGAGATCAGGGCTGCAGTAAACTTAAAAGTTATAAATAAACAAATGACCAGTTGTATTAATATATCTACTATTGACATAAACAATAACATTGTAACATTTTGTGGGTGTAATTTTTTTTTATTGTAAGGACAAAGCCGTCACTCGCGCGTCTTGCATAACCGTACGGCCGACAGTCAAACGCCATAATTGAAAAGATTTCCTCTCATTACTCCAGCAGCCGCAGCGGCCGCGAAATTAGAAAGCCGGTGCCAACCGGAACTAACTTCATATTATATAAACAACGCAATTATAACTATAAAAAAGGTTTGAAGATATCAATGATACAATCATTATCTATATATATATATATATATATATATATATATATACATGTGATAAATAAGTCTACTGCGAACATATATCCTATAGGTCGTAGGAAGCTTTCGGCTTTCTAGTTAATGTATAGATTTTTTATTAATATTGCTTATATCAATAATGAATATTGTAGAAATTTTGAACGGAGTGAGAGGATTAGGGGCTGATACTTTAACTACCACCGCAAGTTTAGCGCCAGTAGGTGGATTTACTTTCATCATATTTATTATAACATACGTCTACAGCCTTTAGCTAGTTCTTGTATACAAAATAAGGTTTATATTAAAACGAGCTTTAAGGTTCACTTAATATTTTTTCCAACCCCTTTCCGCCTCGTATTTTATTAGTTGCATCGGCGGTGGTAATAAATAACTTATCGCTATAACATACGAGTTTGATTTATACGAGCGCTTATATTAAACTTAAGTTAACCTAAAGTATCTTTCTCATAACACTTCACTGAGATCACTTAAAGCTTTTCCATTTCCCATACTATATCTATATCATGAAGACTAGTATGCCGTGAAAGTCAGATAAATGTTATCAATAGGAAGACCTCGTTATCAGTTGAAGATAGTACATGGAAATATATGGTAAATTTATTTCATATACTCTCTACATATATGAATAAGCGGAAACGGATTTCTTTGCAAATAGTTTTTATATTAAAAGTTACATTAGATATCGATTTCTGTAAGGTAGCTTATTAGTTTTGTCGCTGTACCCTCCTTCAAACCCCATAACTGAGGCTAAGTGGCGGAAAAAGAGGGACGATTCGTCGTCTATATTATGGCCTCAAGATGGTGTAGTTGGTGAAATTTGTTGAGGGGTACATTTTCTACCCTTATTCCGAGAAGAGCATCTACGGACGTACTAAAAGATGTAAAGAAAAAACAATGCACATGTATTGAAGACAAAATAATTTTTACTCTTAAAACTTCCTATACATAACAAAGTTTTTTTTTTATTTTTAGCTACTTATAATTAACGTAAAGAAGATAGCAACCTTGACCTGAAATAAAATTCAAATTAAGCTTTTATATCTGTTCTTAAAAGCTTTTTTGCGAGTGAAGGTAGAACGATGTGGGCAGTATTTACATGTTTCCGGTTGAAGTGTTTAAAATTATGGTGTAAGCTTTCAATATTAATTTCAACAGCAGATTAAATGCACAGCTTGACATAAACATAGGATCCTTCTGATCATCAGATCGGATTAAGCGTTAGATTTCTCATGCAAAAGTGTAGTTACGTAAGGGGTTAGAAATAATTTTTAGTCAGTTGTGTAGTCTTAGCTATTAAGTATATAAGTAAATGGTATTAGTTGTAACTTTAAATTGGTCATAAATAAGTACAATACAATAATAAATAATATTAAACTTTAAATAACTTAAAAATATAGTAGAATCCTGTAGATTTAACTTTTGATATCTTATGTCTAATATGTACATAAAAAACATTGACTGCAGGTAATAGAAAGTACAAATCCAAAAAAAGCTTGATATATATATGTATATGTATAAAGCACTTGTATATTGCTTATAATAGGTAATAAATTACTTTACTATTTCTTACATTGATGTGAAGTTTTTATAACAAATCTGTTAATTGTTCGCAGAGACGCGTTTGATGCCATCATCACACGAGTGACGAAAGCTTGAAGAATTTTTCTTCGACCCCGATACAAACATGTCGTTCGTTAAAGCACTCTATCACGTTGAAGTATTTGCTATTATGTTCAATATTTATGTGAGGTTTTAGGGTCAAAATGGGGTGTACTCTTTGGAGGTAACGATCGAACGGAACAGGTAATGGTTTCGGGTAATCCTTTGCAAGCGGTGAAAGGTGAACGCCACATGCTTTCGACTCTCGAAATATTACAAAATGTAAACCTGTATTTATCGAGTCGCGGTTGGCGATGTAATTAATGTCCAGCACGAGATCTGCCGACTCGGAGATCGATTTCCGAGTAATGATTTTTTTTTTGTTTCACCTCCGTAATTGTTTTCTTTTCGAACAAAAAACATATGAATTGCTAACGACTGTAATCATTAAAGCAGTGAGCATATTAAATTTCGTGTTTCACTTGACAATGGATTTTAGATATTTTTAGCTAAACTTAGGTCAACGAATGATAATGGGGAACCTAGGTCACTTTGATGGGAGTAGTAATGTACCATTTAAAGAAATTTATATAATATTTAAATGGTACTGTTTATTATTTTATCGCTTACTACATACACACCAGGCAGCAATCAAATAAAGCAATGTGGCCCATATTTGAATTACACATCACATTAGAAACCTCTAAAATTGTCAGTATTTCTCTACTATATTATATAGTATTATATATATTATCCTACCTCTTGAATCACTCTATCTATTAAAAAAAACTACATCAAAATCCAATGCTTAGTTTTAAATATATATAGGGACAGATATATGCACACATAAGGACAGACTGACAGCGTGAAGCGACTTTGTTTTATACTATGTAGTGACTTATCTACAAACCAACGATAGGAAATTTTATTTTACTTCATCTAATAGAACGCTGGTCAGGATTTTTCCTTTTTGTCCTTACGGTGAGTAATATTTCTCTAATGTTTGTTTTGTTCGCGCTGTCAAGTACATACGCTGAACATTAGTCGGAGTAACGCCGCGAATTATTGTCATTAATCTTTCCCTTTCAATGTACCGCGCGCACATATGAGAAGTAATATATTTTTCAGGATATTCGCAAGGTAAAATTAAAAATATCTAAGAGTATGTCTTATCAAGTAACGTAAAAAATAAATAATAAATTAATAATAAAAGTAAAGTTTAATAACACACTTTTAAATGCTGTAAAGGTCTTCGAATCGGAAGACGCTGGCAGGCCTCCTATTAGGTGATCCCATGATCAGATGAAGCTGGCAGGAAGCAACAGAAGCGATCGATGTGGGAGTCCTATCTCCAACAGTGGACGTCTGTCGGTTGACACTGATAATGAAATGCTGTGAAAATTTTCAAACTGACAGGATTACTTAATGATAGTAAAAACTGTTGTAGTTGTAATTTTTATGGAGAACTCTCGTAACCTGAAATCTCTTGAGAAGCAGCTACTGCTTCACATCCCTGATTAAAATCGGAGGTCACGTGTTTTTAATATACAATTATTTTAAAACTCCGTTACTGTTACAGTTGTTGGCTAGATGCCTGGTAGAGACGCTCTATTAAGAATAGAACTAAGGTAAGCCCGGCATGTCGTATACAGCTAATCTGTTTCAGGTTTCGTGGGCTTTGGAAGTCGAGGCCCTGAATCCTTAATAAGCGAGCCCATGATGTACAAGTACTATGTTGTCTCGTATAAGATGCAGCATAACGATAGTGCTGGAGAGATTATTGGTGAGGAGGTTAGCCAATACCTGGGACATCCTTAGACATAGTTCCGTAGAAAATCTCAGAGCCTTCCCCAGCGCACCGGAGGGACCGCCAATGAGAGGAGTGGATTTAAATAATAATTGTCTTCCTCTTAAAAAAACGATATCTTTAAAAGATTTCGCCTGTGATAAAAAGGTTTGTTAGTTATAAAAACAGAAAAGCCAGAATATTCTAAGTTACTATACTCTATCATCTTCGGCTTGATGTCAGTTAACCGCATGTAAAACTGAGGTTAGCGTTTTAGTCTATTGTCAAAATAAAACTGATGAAAGGAGAAAGTGGGGCAATTTGGAAATAGATGTCGGAATTCTCGAAGTCAAATGATTGTCGATTACATGGAAAGAGATATGATGAACTCTTTCTTCAGGAAGCGGCAGCATCGGAAATTGACCTGGAAGAGCCCCGACGGTGAGATGAAGAACGAGATTGACTTCATTTCGACAAAGCTTCATATATTCAATGATGTCTCGGTGATCAATTCGTTCATTACGGGGAGCGATCACCGAATGGTTAGGAGCATCAAATTGGAGAGTTGTCAAATGATGAGGTCTACGCTCAGTCCGAAAACCGCCCAGATCCATAACCCTGAACACTTTCAGGTCCAACTTCGAAATCGTTTCGAATGTCTGGAGGACTGCACTGATGAGTACATGTGCAACGACAGGGTCGTAGAAATGCTGCTGATAGCTGATGATGAGTAAAAGCTTTAGCAGGATAACGTCTTCCTGTTTCACCTAATAATATGAAAATGTAAGTAACGCCTTTGGCTCGTCGAATTCATAACCAGAATCTTAAATGTTTTACCGTAATCTTACATCTTTAGAGCTGGTACCTATTTAAGTTTCCGGCAGGAACGGAGAAGCTCTTAGAAACCTAGTAACTTAAATATTTGTTCAGCAAAGAGACAACTTGAAGGTTGCCGGAAATCTGTGTTTGTTTGGTGTAAACATCGGAGCGTCGCTTAACTCGCACCAAGTATATTACTTAGTCAAGTTTCAGGTATACAACATAGTTTAATTTTTACTTTTAATAATTTTAAAAATAATTAAATATAAACCTATATTAGTTTTTTTTTCATCATCATCATCATCAGCCGATAGACTTCCACTGCTCGACATAGACCTCCATCAAAGATCTCCACATCGATCAGTCCAGCGCTGCCAATTCTCTTCTCAATTGGGCCATTTCTCAGCACGCTGGCCCAGTGAGGTTTGGTGGGAGGCAGAGCTTAGTTTATTGATCAGCAGGATGCACAACGAGATGGTGAGGTTGGCTTGGGTTTCGTGAGTTGTTGTACGAGACCCCTTACACCCCTATCTATACCTATCTTGGTACACTTTAATGTAATTCATGGCTGGAGATAAATATGAGAATACATCAAGTCTAAAGTACGAAAAAACCTGAATTTAAATGAATTATTCAAACATTCATTATTCAAATATTCATTCACAAGTAAAAGACGAGAAGCCGTTAACGAATTCAAATAAGTTATTTCGAGTGTTTGTTCATACAAGTGAAAGTTTTGTAACGTAATGTTACAATGTAACAATTTGTATTTATCGTCGGATCTAATAAGCGAAGCGATTTGTATGAGAATTGTACTTAGAAGGATTGTTTTAATGTATTAAAAAAAAGTATCATTGTTTACTTTATAAGAGAATAAAGAATATACGTATTTTAACTTTTTTACGTCATTATCATCATCATCATCCGATAGACGTACACATCTGGACATGAATAAGAGTCTAGTGAAAAGGTCATATGTTTTTTTCACATTTCGTGTAATTGAGTGACGAGACGAGTGGTATGTTCACCTGATGGTAAGTGATACGACTATTCATAACAACGTGGTGATAGGATTGTACGCACTGCGCCACATTGCGCTGGTCGCCTGAAACATAACATGTTGATTTTTGTTACACCAGTAATCATACATAGCTACAGCGCCCTTCAAACCGTAATATAGTAATGTTCGCACTGTTTGGCGGCAGAATTAAGAGCTGCAGTACCTAATTAGACGGTCTCCGGAAACAGAGACATACCATCAGTACCACTATTTTGATTTAGATTCAGTATTCAGTATTTAGATTCAGTATTTAGATTTAGAAAGACTAGAATTTTCTTGCGCTAACATAGTCGTATAATTATCATCAGTCGATAGACGTCCACTGCTGGACGTACTGCCTCCTCCAAAAATCTTCACCTCGATCGGTCCTGTGCTGCAGTTAGCAAGGACTCCGGCACCGCCGGGCATTACGTCTCGTCGACTGTAGGGGTTCATATGGGGGTGTTTGGGCTATTTCTCACGACGCTGGCTTAATGCGGGTCGGTGGGAGCCAGAACCTCATCCGTTCAATAGTAGGGTGCGCCACGAGCACAACTCACAGGATCCAAGCCAACCTCACCAGCTCGAGGTGAACCCTGCTTATCAAGAAACGAAGTTCTGGCTCCCAAGAACCCGCAATGGGTCAGCGTGCTGAGAAATGGTGGAAATCCCTCCATATAAATCCCTAAAAAACGTGCAGATCTATGGATGAGGTCTTTGTCCAGCAGTGGACTCCCATCCGCTGATAATGATGATGATGACTATATGTATATTCTCATGATATATACTGGATATCGTCACACCAGTATAGATACTCTATCGTTCAAACTATCATCATAAAGATTAGTGTATAATTTATCACTAAATGATAAGTGTACTTAAATTTACTTTCACTTATTTTTAGGTAATTTGTTTGATTTATTTATTTATCATATATTATATACAACCATTAATTATTTATTACTTAATTTAAAATCGTTATTAAACATTCGTTTTTGTAATGTAGTTAATAAATGTGGGCTAAATTTTCATAGGCATTTCCTAAGAGTCAATCTTGAACCAGAGAGATGCTGTGGAAGTTACTGATTAAAAGAAAATTAAAAGAAGGAGAATATTATTTATGTACAAATGTATATATACATACAATAATTTAATGCTAAGACAAAGTTTACACGGTTCAGTTAATGCTGTGCGCCATACGTTCCGCACCAAACAGATTTCAAAGTTTTCACTGTAAACAAACAGTGAGCCTACGCATCGTTTGCGGACGTGGTGGTAAATAAGCGGAGACCTTTAGACATTTCGAAACGTTCGGGTATCAGCTGGTTAGGTTGTGCACACCACACCACTTGCGGAGGTGTGGAGGTGAGACGCTGCAGTCGCCGTCCGAGAGCCGCCTGCGCACCGCGCGCCCTCGCGATCCAAACTTACCGTTGATGTGTTTAAATGTGAATACCTCTTTAGAATACAGTAAGTAATTTTTTTTTATTTATATTACTCGATAATATACTTGTATGTAGTCACATTAATTAAGCCTATAAAATTATTACTTTAACGTAATGTATTTTTTGCACAAATAAAATTTTAAGGGTTAGTAATACTTTTTTCTTCATTCATCGCATAAGCTTTCAAGTGTTAGTCGTTGAAGAGCTTTTTTTTTAATTTCTCATAGTTTAAAAACCTTAATAAATATATTGGTTAATTGAGTACCAAAATTTAACTTTTTAAAATTATTCTATTTCTAATTTAAAATTATTAATCTATACTTTATATATACGTAAGAAATTTATTAAATATTATAAACTGTCAAACCTATAGAGAGCTAAATCTAGCTAGCTATAAAATTCTAGGTATATATAGTGTTTTTTTATAATACCCACAATAGTAACTATATATTCATACTAATGAGTTTTTATTAAGTAATCATAACTAAGAGAATTTTTAATTTTCATTTCCGGCCTATCACAGTAACTTAACCGACTTGGACAAGTATTACCCTTATAATGAACCGAAGATGAATATCATGTTACTATTATTTTATAAAAAAAAATTAAGGTAAATACTGCAAAACAGTTTTTTTCAATATTTCTTATTTTTAGGCGAATATTATATATTTAATAAAATAAAATTTTACGTAACCGTTATATTAAGTTACCTATATTACTTCCGACTGTCTCCTTCCTGTCATCTTTAATAATAATATAGTTAAAAGGCAACGTAAATGGAGTTTGACTAGATGTAAAATATTAAATTAATATATGTATTAATATAACTATGTTAAATACATATATTTATTATTATTGTATGTCTATATAAATAATAATATTAATATGAGTTAATACGAAACAACGAATTGGTCATATAGGTCGGCGATTAGTTAGGCGAGTAGGTGCGGTGAAACTGTGTGTGCTGTTCAAACATCCTCGGGTTCGATTTCCACTGAGCTTGAGCTTTAAGTGTTGGAGAACATTGTGAAGAAGCCAACATGATTTAAGATCGACAGGTGTTAAGGACATCCGCCAATAGACATTTGTCTGGAGTTTCAACTTGCTCTTTCTACTTGAGAGAGCTCTTGAATACGATCATCGCTATGTATATAACTGTAATTAAAATATATTTATATACATATATATATATATATTATATTGTTGTGTATTTAATAAGCTAAATACAAACCGGTGCTGATGTAAATAGGAATAATGACACTATATTATGTTACCGTAGCGATCGTTAATAACAGGTCATTTACTTTATGTTTTATTTACTATGACGTCTACTGATCGATATATAAACCTCCTTCAAAGATCTCCACAGCGATAGATCTTTCGTTATCTACTTCCAGCTGGTTTCCAGTGAACTTCACCAGATCATCGGTCCACCTTAAGGGCCTTTTTTCACTAACTCCATTCCGAGACTTTACTTCCCATCGATGGTCAGTCTTCGTCCTGTCCATAGCTATATAAATCTAGTTTTCTTGTAGGCTATCTCGGTGACTTTATTCTAGAATATCTTATATAGAATATAGCAGTATTGAAGGGTGTTGTAGCTAGTGAATTTAATAGGAAAATAGGAAGTATAGTCACCACTACTGACAAGTTGATTCGTATTAAACCATCGGCTGCAGCTCTTCACTTCCTCCATGACGCAGCTGTTATCTTTGCACCTTGTAACACGGATATCATTTGATCGACTCCGCAATCACATGATGATTATGATAGGTTTTCCATCTCACCTGGTGAATCATCATCATCCGATATCAGCTTATATCAGCCGATAAACGCCCATTGCTAGAAATAAGGCTCCACCAAAGATTCCCACATCGATCGGGTAGAGATTTGGACCAATTCCTACCACGCTATCCCAACGCGGGTTGGTGGGAGCCAGAGCCTCGTTTGTTGAATAGCAGGGTGCACCACGAGCAGCTGAGGTTGGCTTGGGTCCGGTGGGTTGTTGTGCGGGAACCTTTACACCTGGTAATAGCTTAGTGAAATTGCTATGTTGTGTATAGGCGAAGATCGGTCTAAATGACTTCATCGTGAGAGGAGTTTCATTCAATCAGTGAACAATCTCCAGCTGTTGGTGATGATGATTGGTATGATTCGGCTGTTAACTTATATATAAGCTGTTAACTTATATTACACGGCTTAATCGAGCTGCACCATCTCTGACTTCATTGTTGCTTATTACACATTACTACTGTGTACTGTGTACTACTACGTAGTGTGAGCTATTTACCTTTAGGTTTAGATTTTTTACTATAATGTTGCTTTATATGTTTTTATTGTTTCAATAAGCGACCAGACGAGCGAGACGTTCACCTGATGGTAAGTGATACGTGGCGTTAGTTAAGATGGTATACACTCTACCGCATTGCGCTCGTCGCCTTGAGACATAAGATGTTGAGTGTCGTTGCCTCAGTAATTACATTAACTACAGCGCCCTTTAAACCGGAACACGATAATGTTTGCACAGTACTGTTTGTCGGCTGCAATAATAGCTGCTATGGTAACTACCTAGACGGTCTCCGGCAACAGAGACCACCAGTAAATTATAATCAGATAGATTCAATTCAATAGTTGCTTATTTAAATACTTGACTTACACTTTAAGTAACGATTTGTCGTAAAGCTATTGGCAAATGGGAATGGAATAGGGTTTCTTTTCTATTTAATATGCATGAAAATTTAAAATAAGTTAGCAAAGTACCTTTTAAGTTCTTTCAACGCAATCAAACACTAAAGCGGGGCAGAGACTAAGCTTTGAAATCTTGAAACTTACCTTTAAGTGAGCACGTAAACGAAAGAAGCGAATTAGAAACTTCTGAAGAAAATCTTTCTTTAAGAAGCAATGTAATTTTTTTTTCGTAAATTAAATACACTAACTATATCTAATATTACTTTAAACTTTAGTACTTAGCACTTAAGTAGCAATTAGTATATAAAATTTAAAATGAAATTATTTGTTTGTCATGAAAGCTCTAACTCGTATAATTTTGTGATATCGAAAGCTTCTAGAAAGAAATAGAAGAATCCAGAACTTTAATCTTGAATGACGTATATTTTATTATTAAAGGCTTTTCTATTTGTGCGAATTATATTCAGGGTTATTCTGTTATTTGTCTAGGCAATGCATCATTCCTTATCAGAGATGGATGTTAAGAGAATATTCACTCTTTTTGGGGTATCAGGAAATATATTATTGGACCTGAAAATAATCTCATGCTGAATTATACTACAGTGTATATTTTTCTGTAGTAAAATTTCGTCTAGACTAGATCGTAGCTAGCACGGGTCCAGCGCAGGTATTGAGAATATATGATCTCTTTGGAGGTCTTCCTACTTTATCGAACATTTGGTCTCCTATCTTTGTGATCCATCCAGGTTGAGACTAAAATAATAATAGCATTGGTTTTTTATAACATTTATGCTTAATATTTAAAAATACCGTCAGAAAAATTCTGAACACTGTCTACCCTTTTTATATGTTCATAACTTAAGTGAACTATTTTAAGCTATAGTAAAAAAAATATTAACTACTTTAAAATATTAGCTTGTTAGCATGTTCAATACATGATTTAATTATTTTCATGGCTACATTCCCATTATTTATTTAGTTTACCTCATGTTCAAGTTATATCATGATTAGATTGCCTTAGTCGTTTAATGTATAACACATGAGAGTATCCAAGCATCCACTTTGGGTTCGTCGTAAATTTGATTACAACTTAATTAAATTTCAAGTAGAAACTAGTGCTCTTAAATAGTTGAATTATATCAAAGATTTAATGGACTAATAAATTTCTAACATGCTAACCAAAATAATATGAAACTATCTTGTTATCTATATATAGGAGATATCCGGAATTTTATTGTCTGATCGCAATATCTCTGAAACTATTACACGTAAACACTCAAAATTTGGTTAAAATATTGCTTCTGTCATCTGGTAATCAGCTAAGAATGGATTTTACGAAATCCTTTTCCCAAAGAGAGTTGTGGAAGTGTTACCACCAGCAAAGCACCCAGGGAACAGCTAGTTTAAATTCATGTAAAAACACGCCTTTCCAAACATTTGTATTGTATTATTTTGAATTAATTTTCATTGCTTGATTAAAAATTTCCACAAATTTTTCACCTCTTACAATGAGATGTCGAAAAGTCGTTAGACTAAAGTCCCTTGGCAAATAGCTAATTAGTAATTTCTTATTCTAGACTTCGTAACCTTCAACAGTACATTGTTGATTAAAACATTTCGCTTTAGATTTTATTACAAATCTCCTTTCTTAAAAGCTTAATTACTAAAGTATAATAATACCTTTGAATATTCGTATAATAAAATATACCATTTTCAAATATAATATTGAAGGGGTAGATAAGTAGAATCACTAGTGTGCAAACATTACCTTTTTATGTTATTGAAGCCATATCTACTATAAGTAATTGAATTAAGCCATAGTATCTGAAAAAACATTTTTTTAACAGCAAGTACAGTAATTAAACAAAGTTCTTGAATTCTAATTAACTTATGGTAGTAATGAAAGCCATACTTATCTGATAAGAACTCTTCTTGAATCTCCATAAATATATCTTCTCTTTTGTGTACTTCATGACTGAAGGTCGTGCTTGTCCTGAAATGCTCTTCCTGTCACGTCAACCAGCTCTACACCGGTCTATTCTTGGCAGGTCTCAGGCCATTCGGAATGTTGGTGCCCTAGATTGTCTGTATCTGGTCGGACCATCGGGTAGACGATCGACTTCATGATCTTTTGCCCTAGATCTCGCCATCTATAACCAGCTTATCCAGATTATCTAGTTATCTCCGGGCAATATGAAAGTAACTTAGGACTGGTTTGTTGCAGCAAATGGTGGACAATCTGGTGGTGATTTTGAGCTGCTCATGAATGGATTTTTTGGTTCTTTGCTGTCGACGGTGTCGTGGCATTTTCCTCCAACACCACATCACACAAACACTATATATATATATAATATAAATAGGATTGAGATACGAATGTATTTTATTACTTTCGTTTATTTCATTACGCCATTGTAAAGGTTGATGAAATGCCGTTTTTCTTGTATTTAATGTTAGGTCTCTTGAGAATATTTACTACTTTAGAAAGCGAACTGTTAGGAGAAAAAAAAAACCTGATTGCTCATTCAAAATATTTTTATTAAATAAAAGAAACCTCAACCTAGTTAAACAGTGATTGTTG
Organism: Troides aeacus; assembly: GCA_033220335.2. Taxonomy (NCBI): domain Eukaryota; kingdom Metazoa; phylum Arthropoda; class Insecta; order Lepidoptera; family Papilionidae; genus Troides; species Troides aeacus. The sequence continues at coordinate 1,620,701 of CM067275.1, read as the reverse complement.
CTAAGAAAAAAGATTTCTACTACAAAATTAAACTTCTGTTATAACTTTATAGGAAAGAAAGATTAAACAGTCACAGATTGGTATTTAAATCATTAATTACATATATTTTACAAAATCATCAAAATTTTTTAGAGAACTAAGTTATATATCTAGCTCTGTGTATATGTACACAGCGATTACAACCATTTGTCATTAGATCAGTTCACATTAGCTCCGGCTCTGACTATTACATTTGTATTTCAAGCAAGTTTTAAATACTTTGTTTAAATAAAAGTTATGTTAATATATGTTATTGATTGATAATTAAACTTAACATCAGTATCAGTAAAGAATCACCGTTTCAATAACTTATCGACTCTGCAAACAATATCTAAGTGCCATTGCGAAAACGCTTTGCGCTAGCATAACGACGGTATGCATGGAGGGCCTCTGCACTGTCCCCCTCTTCGCCCACTCGCCCTCCTTATACCTTCACTTTCTCTTTATTGAATGACCATTGATGTGCTAACTACACAAAAGAACCTCTATCTCTTTGTTAGAGAGTGCACTCAATACATTTGACAGACAACAATGAAATTCATTTCGAAATAGACTCGCCGAGAGAAATCGGCACCTATTAATCATCACCACGCCGTATATTTAACGTCACATCCAGCGCGAAGGTAAATCGGAGAGCTCTTCAGCAAACAGAATTTTAATGAAAGTTGATTTTTTTTCAGTCTTTAATTATTGAATTTTGATAAATGAACGTTAAAAGTTCGGTTAAAATCAGATTTACTTCGAAAGGTTATGTTCATTTAAGTCTCTTTAGGAAGTTAACCTTTCTGAAGTCCAGTCTTGCAGACAATGTGTTTATCTTAATAGTAATAGAGATATATACTAATGTAGCACTTAAAATGAATACTTAAATTTAGGGAATATACATAGTATTGTCGATTGATTATACCTGATAAATAAAATCAAAAGCTTGAGCAATAAAATACAAGGCAACAAAACCTTGTAATAATTCTGTCAATACATTTGAAGGTAAGGTAAATATTATAAAATAACACAATATAACATAAAATAAGTTATAAACACTCACAATGGTTTCAAAGTTGACAAAGTGCTGGGACATTGCCGCAATAAGCATTGTATTTTCGTCCTTGCAGGATTAGATAAGGTTAAAATTAATTTGAGACCTCTGTTTACCTTAATGACTTCACGTACTTTAATATATTTCAGTAAAAAATCTTCTAAACATTGTCCTCACTTGCAAAAAATATTTCCCTTTCACCTCCTCCTTAAGTAAAAGAAAATATTTGTGAGGACTCGATTTCTGTGTTGATGCGAAATACTTTGAGTATAAAAAAAGTTTAAGCGATGTACTTACAAGGTACTTTGTCTTTATTAGATAAGACTTTCTTTACTCGGATAACATTTATCACCGAAAGCTGTACACACATAAACTATCAAAACAAAAACATTAATTTTGTTTGTAAAACAAAAAGGTCTGAACATTGACGGCAAAGGTCTACGTCCTTATTATCATCATCATCAGCCGCTATACGTCCACTGCTGGGCATAGGACTCTCCCAAAGATCTCCACATCGTTTGATCCTGTGCTGCCAGCAAAACCGCCAGGCACTAGGGGTCGTCGATTGTAGAGATTCAGATGGGGGGATTTGGGCCTTTTCCCACCACGCTGATCTAATGTGGGTTGGTGGAATCCAGAGTCTTGTTGATTAGCAGAGTGCACCACGAGCAGGTGAGCATGGCTTGGGTTCCTTGAGTTGTCTCGAGATACTCCTCTTATAACATACAACGTCAAAGTTATAATTGTAGAGATAATACATATATTACTTTTACACAAATAGTTTATCACATCATGATCATCATCAGCCGATAGACGTCCGCTGTTGGACATAGGGCTCGCCCAAAAACACATATATATATATATATATATATATATAAACCTAAACCAGATGACAATTTCTGATGCGTACATTCGACTACCTGAATGACTCCTGCCCTGTGTGCTTCAAACCTAAATATGTCATTGATGCAACTTTAAAGTATCAAACTTTCCATTCATGAATATGTCCACCGATCCGGGTTAACTGTTGTTCGGCAAATTCATCGTATATTTTACTGCTACGTTTTAGCAAATGGTTAAAACATAACGTGACCGTACATTCGTTAACATCCATACATTTGCTAGGTTCATTCCTGTCAGCACAGCCTCTACCGGACGCGGTATTACACACCTAGCGGAGGAGAATATTATACAGGTGGTGGATTTTAGGAAAAAATATGGGGATGAATCGAAAATGAATTTCTACATTTATATTAGTTGAGTACATGAAGAGATCTTCAATAAAACTATATTCAAAGCTTTTGCGACAGCTTTTCACGCACACTTAATTCTGTTATAGACATTTCTCACTTTAGGAGGAAAGCTTTTGAAATGTTATATAGTAGACTTTTATACGAAGAAAGCTTTATTAAACTTTTCATCTGGTCTTTAGGTAGATAATTTCATGTTCTCATTTTTAGCTGTTATAAAATGATACTTTCTTTGACCTAAATATACTTATTGAATTTTATTTATTATATCATTGAACGATACGGAAAATAATAACATAACAACAAATATGTAGAGCGGCCGAAGCGGAAAACGATCAGAAGTTTAAGAGATGTAGTTTGTATTGTTTAATAGATTTTCTGCATACATTTATTTTAATCACACTTTATTTGTATTTGTAGAGACATTACACTTAAAAGCATTAAGCTTGTTATAAGTTCACGGTGTTACGATGAAAATTTAAACTATATTTTTCATATCACGTCCAGTAAGTATCTCTTGCCGGAAACCATGTTTGTAGATAATAGAAAGCAGCTAACAGCCTACATGTCTGGTTAGAGGGGCACTGTAGATAATGTGGTGTAACGAGACGTACAGTCCTACGTCCTAACGCTTTTGATCTAATCGCTTATTTACCTACAAAAAAGTTATGAATTATTTACATATTTTTTTTATTTTACGAAACTATTATACAAGGACTTTCACCTAACAGAAAGTAATACGCCTGCCCATAACAACGAGGTGTTAGTTATAATGATATACACAGCACTGCATTGCGCTCCTCGCCTTGAGACGTATGATGTTAACTCTCGTTACTTCAGTAATTCACTAGCTACGACGCCTTCAAACCGGAATACAGTAACATTTGCCCACTACGTTTGTCGGCAGACATATGAGCTGCTGTGGTACCTAGACGGTCTCCGGCAACGGAGCCCTACCACCAGTATTTCGAATGTGGTTACTTTACTCCTAATAGCTGGAGTAGCTCTTGAAAAGCTGCTGCTTTATTGTTTAGAGCCTAAATTGTTTTCATAAAACATTCTCTTATTGTTTCAGATAAATAATGGCGAAAATAATAGTGAATTCAACGCAAAGTGTTTTGAAAGAGACCTATGACTATTATCTATGGACACTATCACTTTCCGGTAAGCAAATGAGAAATATTAACAACGATATATTATGATTATAGATGTAGTTATTGAAGATATAATTTATATATTATATGCAATGAATCAACGGGATATATAGATCATTCAACTGATGGTAAGTGATTTAGCCTGTTCACAATAATTTGACTTAATGGTAAGCTTTAGAAAAGCATGAAAGCAATAAGTGTTAGGAGAGGTGCATGAAAAGTTATTCTTTTTAAATATATAACCTAGCGGTTTCTAGATTGATCTCCACAATCCGATCATTAGTAAAATGTATTCTTCATCTAATTCATAAGGTTCTTATACTAATAATGTCATAATAATCTCTTTAATCTTCGCAGACGACCGAACCAAAGGATGGCCACTAGTGGACTCACCGGCGCCGACAGTATTCTACACTTTATTGTACCTGTTCATAGTATGGATCGGACCTAAGTTGATGAAGAACCGTCGGCCGTTCAAGTTGACGTGGTTGCTGGTACCTTACAACTTGGCGATGGCGGCACTCAACGCGTACATAGCACTGAGGCTTCTCACAGCATCTTTCAGATTGAGATACAGTTACATATGCGAACCGTGTAGGCAGAAGTACGATCCGGATGAATTACAAGTAAGTGTTTATTTATCTGCTATTTAACTTTCTAAAAAAATTAAAATAATAGTATTTACACACCGTTGTAATAGTTTTAAGAAAAAAGCTTGAAATCTAATCATAAAGAAAAGATCTACCACCAGAAAAAAATGATGAAGCGGAATGAAATCTAGCTATAAAACTATAAGCTGTTCTGCGATCGCTTTGCTGACATTAATATAAAATTAGACTTGATATTTGTCTGAAATATTCATTGAGAGCAACCACAACAGCAAATGACTTTCTATAGCAACCGTTATCATAGCAACTGCATAAATAATAAAAAATGAAAAAGCTTCTTAAAGTTAAGTACATATAAAACGAATCTATTTAATTCAAAAAGTGAATATCCTATCACCATCTACAAACCGTTGATACGTTCACCAGTTTTTACGTGATTAGCGAACAAACGACACCCATTTTCATTATATACATACATTAATGTTGCTAAACTTATAAATAATATATTACTGAGTGAGTATAATAATATTACTGAGTGTATTTCACGTGATGTTTATCATCAGCTGATAGACGTCCACTGCTGGACCTAAGCCTCCCCCAAAGATCTCCATATCGATCGGTCACGCACTGCCTGTTTCCTACAGCTTCCGCGACCTTCGTTTGTAGGGAGATTTGGGCCATTTCCCACCAAGCTGGCCCAATGCGGGTTGATGGGAGCCAGAGCCTCGTCTGTTGATTAGCAGGGTGTACCACGATTCGGTGCGGTTGAATTGAATCCCGTGAGTTATTGTGGGACCCTTATACCCCTTGTGGACGTAGTAGATTATAATTAGGAGAAACTTAAAGGATATATATTACTTGTTAAACAACAGAATATGAATGTGGGAAAAATAAATTATTTTAAAAAGGTTCTAGATGAGTCCATCAACCCTTGACCTTCGCGATTTGTATAGAAAATCAAGATAGAAATGATAATTACTATAACGACTTTTAAATACTAACAATTAGTTATGATTCGACTCCATTATCATAACTTAAAGGAAAGTTTATCTTGAAGTGATATACGGTAGTAGAAAGAAATTTAATATTATCGCTATCCCTAATAATTTAATTAAGAACAAAATACATGTTTATTCACCATCATTATCAGCCCACTGCTGGACATGTTTTCTATTAAGTTATACCGTTGTAGAAGTCCTTGTGTTATAACAAAGATTAAAACTACCCTGTCTAAGTAAACGCATAACGAATTTTGTCAACAACAAGAACTCACGTAAATCAAAGTGTAATATCCTTTCTTTCGATATTGTGAAAGTTATTATAAAAACAGTGTAAGTGGGGGTGAGTTCGTCGACATTTTCCTTGAACAAATAACGCTTACAAGTTTCTCTGAAAAGACGCTTTTAAATATAAGACGCTTACTCCTGTCAATGCACTTGTCAGTTTGTATATAACAAATAACATTTGAAATAGTCACCTCCGGTGCAAGTATTGAAGTAGATCGCTTCTGAATAGAGGATCGCAGATTCGAATCTACTGTACGTCTAAAATTCGGTGGCCTCACGCAAAAGGGATCGATGAACTGGTGAGAATTGTGGGAACCCACTGGATGCGAGCAACGCGTAACCGATCTATGTGGAAATCTTTGGGGTAGGCCTATGTCCAGCAGTGGATGTTTATCGGCTGATGATGATGATGAACCTTAATGGTGTATTTGTATAATTATGTTCATCATCATCCGATAGACGTCCACTGCTGGACATAGCCCGCCTCCTGTTTAGTTATACATAAACTAGTTCTTGCTATGAATCTTTTTACTTATAATCAAACGTTGTGGGGAGGCCTATATCCAGCAGTGGACTAGCGGCTGGTGATAATGATGACCATGATTCGTGTATAATTACCTTCTAATTTTTAATCGCATGGTTTAATACCACCATCGACCTTATACCATCGCACGTATAGACACGACACAATTTCATCCCTTTATTGACGATATTCGGCGCTTTAGGTCAAAATGTTTCACTTCCTCCTTCATAGTGCGAAGAGCAAGGATTGGAACAGCCAGTGATGGTGTTCTGATCCAGCTGTAACGAAGGAGTCTTCAATATAATAGGCTTCTTCTAGATTAGTGCATTATACCACCTAGATTACTTTCACACTTACCATTAGGTGGGATCGCAATCAAGTACTAGGAAATGAAGAAAAATATGAGGGTAGAATTTAGAAGGTTTTATTTTCTTCTAAAATATTTATTGGACAAAGTCAAATGAATGTACCGCCAGAAAAAAAATTATTGACGTATTTCCAAACATTAAGGTTTTTTTTTTAGTTTTCTTCTTTTTCTGATTAAATATATATGAAAGTGTACTAATGAAAAGTCTAGTTTTCTGAATATCATATTGTGTTCCAGATAGCAGACGCAGTGTGGTGGTACTACTTCTCGAAGCTCTTGGAGTTCTGCGATACATTCTTCTTTATTTTAAGAAAGAAAGATGAACAGCTGACGTTCCTGCACGTGTATCACCATTCGACGATGTTCGGTTTCTGGTGGATCGGGATTAAATGGGTGCCGAGCGGATCGAGTGAGTGAATATAACAGTATTAGCATGATACATCTAGATAACCAAGAGACCTGGTGGCGAGTAATATAGCCTACCACAAATATTATCGATATTTAATATGTGTATATTACTTAACGTTACCAGAAATAGCATTACAAGTTACTGCAGTAATTTCGCTAGATGTATGACTGACATCAACATCATCATTTCAACCGGTGGACAAACTAGGAGTAGTACCACTGGTAGTAGTGGTTGTGTCTCTGTTGCTGGAGACCGTCTAGGTGGATACCACCGCAGTGCCTATTGCAGAGTGTACAAACATTACAGTGTTCCGGTTTGAAGGGCGCTGTTGCTATTGTAATTACTGGGGTAACGAGACTACATCTTATGTCTCAACTCTACGTTGTTATGAGTAGGCGTATCACTTGCCATTAGGTGAATGTCTCGCTCGTTTAGTCGCTTAATGATATAAAAAAAATTTTTTTTTCTTCGTTTGTGTTTACGGCGGAATATGGCACAGCTGGTAAAAAGCCCTAAACTAGTCCAGCTATGGAAATCAAGATATACTTCCTTTTTACAATATTTCACATTAACCATATATATTTCTAAAAAATATATAAGTAAAATATTTTTTTTATATTATCACGCCTTTTTCCCAGTAGGGGTAGGCAGAGGTGAATAAACACCCACATTTCGCCAGATGTGGTCAGATTAGGTCCCATGTAACAGGGGGCGAGCCTGTTGCCACTTTATTGGGGTCACCACACACGCACACACACACACAAAGATGATTTCAGTGTGCGGGTTTCCTCACGATGTTTTCCTTCACCGTTTTCTTTTGTCTTTAAAATATTTTATTAATATAGTATATTTAAATCTTTTTCCATTTATACTTGTTTAATTGCTGTAACAGTTAATAAAGCGAGCACAGTATTGGGTACAGCGTTCGTCTAAAACTGTCCCGCAGCTCCGTGCTTCAATAAGTTACTGCACATGTTAAAGTTAACTAACCACTTTAAGTATTTGCATAGTTAAACCTATCCTTCTAGTAATCAACTATGCAGTGTTCTATGCAGTGGTCACTTTTAGTAACAGCAGAAATTTTTGATTTTAATTACTGCTTAGTTATTATAAAAGGTTACCCTTTCTTGAGCTATGGTACATTTTCATATGAATTTTTAAATTAGCATTACTTTAGACATTAATACACAATATATATGTATAAACTTGTAAAAAAAAACATTTATATCATATAAAACATTAAGTAAATATGAATAAAAAATTAATAACTTGCATGCTATTTAACAAACATTTGACCAGAGTTTCTGTTATGTAGGTAATCTAATATAAATATATGTAGGTAGTCTGTGAGACATAGATCAAAAGATTGCTAGAATAAACCTGCTAGAACATGCTAGTGAGCAGGGCACATTGCTCGAAGAACCGACGGTCGATGGGGCAGTAAGGTTCTGGCGTGGCGCCTACGTAACGGTAGACTTAGTGGTGGGAGGCTTCTTACAAAATGGACCTAAGATCTGGTGAGAATCGCGGGACGCCACTGGATGCAAGCAACGCGGGACAGATCTATGTGGAGATCTTTGGTGGAGACCTATTTTTACTTCAATTAAGCGACGAGAGGAGTGGGACGCTCACCTGATGGTAAGTGATACGCCAGCCCATAACAACGAGCCACTAATCACTGTCTTTTATCTTCATGATGTTTCGCCATCTCATCCTACCTCTGGCTATTCGGAGAGCACTGTGGAGTCGAGTGTGTAGCGGATCTTGTCAGATCAACGCATTGGATTGCGGCCCCAACGCCTTTGCCCTTCCACTTTAGCCAGTAACCACAAGTATCACTCATGTTAAAACAAAATTAAGAATAGTATGGAAATGCATGAAATATCTGATGTTATAATCTTCTAATTACAGCCTTCTTGCCTGCGATGGTGAACAGTGGTATCCACGTTCTGATGTACACTTACTACGGACTCTCCGTCTTCGGTCCCACCGTCAGCAGATACCTTTGGTGGAAGAAGTACCTCACTATTTTACAACTCGTGAGTTAATTCATCACATACTCCAAATAAATAATTTATCTAAATCTAATCATTATCAAAGTAGTGAAGTTACGAGTAGTAGGTCACTGTCAAATATTATTTCATTGAAGAGTGTTACAGCTAGTTAAATTACTGGAGTCAGGAAACTTAAAATATTAGATCTCAAGGCGGCAAACAAAATTTAAGGCCGTGTGCTATCCTAACTAGTGACAGGTTGTGTCGTTTGAAAAACTCCCTGGTCTTAAAAACAGTTGGAATTATTATTACTTTTTTGGAAAATATCCTTTTAAGGTTATAGTTTTGTATATAACATATTGCTGATCTTACTACAGTATAAAGCAATGTCAGTGTCTTTATTATTTACTTCACCAATATATATTCTACAGTTAATCATTACTCTTCTTCCGTAGTAAACAATCGATATCTTTTCTTTCTTTAAATAAATCTCATTTGCAGCTTTCCAACGTCTTTATGATGATTGCGACTGAAAATAACCGTTCGTCCTTTTTAGATCAGCGGGATATCTCTCTCTCATCTTAGCGTTAAGACTACCAAGCTCCATTTCCGTGAGTGGCACGAATTTAATGGCACTTAGAAAATTGAAAATAAAAAACTCACCTCACATATCTAAAAGACATTTACATCCCAATCTAGTGTTTTCTATTTCTATAATAATAAATTTAATAGAACGGGTTGTTATTTATATTGAACTAAAGTCCTTTTTGGTTTTAATTGACAACCTGTGCATTTACCTGATTAGTGGCGATAATAAGGATGATATACACAGCACCACATAGTACTCGACCCCTTTAACATATAACGTTAACTCTAATTACCCTAGTAATTTCACCAGCTACAACACCCTTAAAATCGGAACACAGTAATATCTAGGTACCACTATTCGACCGCAAAAAATAGGAACTGCGGAACCTAGATTGTCTCTGGCAACACAGACCTACAAACTTTATCTAACTACTATTAGGTAGAAAGTAAGATCTGAAATCTATAAAACGTTCTTAATTTTTTTTTTTTTTAATACAAAACCAAGGGACTTGTGAGATGTATATTTTGGTGGTAAATAACATAATTATCTGAAACTGTTAAGATACTGTTATAACTTCGTTCACAATTATTTGTTACATGTAATTTTAAATCTCATTCTCGGAATTGCTTTTATTAGCCGCAATGCCATTCGAACCAGATCATAGTAATATTAACTCTCTATTACGGTTGAAATAAATACTGCATGGAGATAAATATCGAGATTATTTAACAGTTTAAACTAGAAGAAATGCTGATCTACTGATATCTTATTTTGATCCTAGACAGAGGAACCAGGTCGGAGATGTTATTATAAAAAACTTTATCCAGCAGTTCAATATTATTTTTTGGATTCAATTTCGTAGGTCTTGTTATATTTCTTTGGCCTATTTACATTTATCAAATGATAATGTTCATTTTGTAATACTAATTACAGATTCAATTTACTTGCGCTCTCATCCTCGGTGTCAACGGGATAAGGACTGGCTGCGAGTTCCCTCTGTGGATGCATTATGTGCTCATCATTTACATGATCTCTTTCATCGTACTCTTCGGCAACTTCTACATGAAGGCCTATATTGCCAAGGTAAATACTTTTGATGTAATGCTTTATATTCACAATGGCCGTGACAATCTTAGTTTACTACAGGATGTTATTAAATTTTACAACAAATAAAAGACTTTACATTCGTTACGTTTAGTTGTTCATTAAAATAAAGAAAAATAGTAAAACATTTAAACCTAAGTTCATTTTCACTTGATGTTATTAAATTCCTCCCCGTCTCGTTATTTCGACAACTGTGCGATATTAAAAAGATAACAGCGTTGATTTAAATAATTCCATTAAAAGTAAAAGACGCCCTTAAAACCTTTGTCTAGTTAATTATGCTTCAAAATTATCCAAATTTTAACTACACTTTGAATGATTACAGTAAAGTAAATTTTATTAATGAAATTAGTAGAATTTCGTTTAAAGCGCATGCAATATATTTTAGATGGCAATCAAGTTGCGCAAGATGTAAAACGAGTAATGAGAAAAGCGTTCGACTGAACATAAGTATCGGTTACGAGCGATCTTATGCAACCTTAAGTTCCGAGTGAAAGCAACTTGACGATGTAACTTGTAACAAGTGCCGTTGCGTCACGAGATCTCTTTACTTTCATACACAATGTCCGCAAATATACTAAGAAGCGTGTGCAAAAATGAGGTGTGCCCAAGGTACCGCTTTTAGGACCCATACTCTTCTTCCTAACATTAATGCGATAGTTGCATAGTTGTTTTTTGAATATTTACGCTCTTTTAAGTTTAAGTTATTTTAAGATTAAGTTTATTATGCAACTTATAGTTAAATAATAACATATCAATGTATTAGTTTTAACGTTTTTAACGACATCGAATTATTATTTTAATCAGTCATATTGTTAAAAATATTTATATAAGAAGTCATGATTATATTTTCAGATACACTATAAAATATAAATTTATACATTAGCCCAGTAAAAGTCTGTTGAGTGAAAAGAAAAGAGTAGCTGTAGATCGGAAGTATATTCTAACTTCTGTTGGAAGAAAGCTATATAAGCTAACGGAAATATAACAAAAAATCTAATTTATGTAACAATATAAAAATTTTTAGGCACAGAAAATACTTTAATTCCATTCCACAATTTGGTTCATATCATTATTAATCTATTTTATATTGTTTCAGGGAAGCAAATGCATGGAAGTAAGGTACGGACAAAGTTTATATGACGACGATATAAGTTTGTACAAGAAATTGAAACAGAACTAATAGTGGACTACGTACATTAGTGATAGATTAATTTATTTAAACCATTAGTAAATAATAATAGAAATATCAGTATCGCATAGATATACTCATTAATAATAATAAACTAATTAATCTTTTTAAAGTGCTTTTTAATTATTATCGCAACTCAGGTTACATCTGAGCAGGAGAAAATTATGTACTAGGTATCACTAATATAGTCTAGTATGAGAATTTTCCGTGGGATTGACAATATATAAACAAATTTAATTTAGTTATTATTGCATTAATATCAACTCAGTTTAGTACCACTTACTAGTAATAAGCTATGTTGCCTCTGTTGCTTACCACCGCAGCCCCTATTTTGGCTCCTAAACAACAGTGTCAAAATATTACTGGTTTTTGGTTTAAAAAAGTAGGGTAGTGACCTAATTGTGACCAGTAATTACATCTAAGTACCGGAATTACGAAACAACATCTTATGTCCCAAAGCGAGCACAAGATGCAGTAACTAGTATAAACCACTCTAACTAGCGCCACGTTGTTATGGGTTGGCGTATCACTTACCATCATGTGAATGTTCCATTTGTATCATCGTTTCGTGGAATAAAAAAAAGCAAGTATAATATCTAATAGAACTCAATGATAATTGATTACAACTAAGAATCTTTTATTGACAAGGCCTTTTCTAAAAAAAAAATCTCTGTTTCTATTGTATATGGGGACCCATAGTACTGGTTATTATTTAAGTATCATTTATTTCTGTACGTTAATACTTTACCGACAGAATAAAAGAAAACCATACAATTTTTATGGTACTCATTTATTTATGTATTCCAACAAACATTTAAGTAGAACGAATCAAACAAAACAAGCAGATAAACTAGATGAATGAACTTAACAAGGAATAACATCTTCAAACATAAATGATAATTAGAGGATAAGTTGTGAACTTCTTTGTCTCTGTATTAAACCTGCTGGCATTGGGCGCGTGCCATGTAAGCGACCTTCTGGGCTCTCTGCACCACTTCCGGACAGCGCTTGCGGCGCACCATTTTGCAGTCCTGGAAGAAGCCTTCGTTTCTTGGAAATCCATTGCTGCCGTCGCTGAAGGTCACCAATCCTTAAATTTTTTAATTGATCCGGATCATATTATAGTGAAGGATGAAGACTTATCTCTAATAGGGGACGTTGTTGGGATGATGATGATAATAGTGATTTTTCTAAGTATTACTAGGGGTGAATAAAAATAATATATAATGTCAGCATATTTAATAGTCTTTTAGTCTATTGAGAACATCTTGTTTAGTTTAGATTAGTGGTTAGTCAGAAAAAAAAGCATATCATTGTTAAGTGAATAACTAGGTAGTTAAATCGCATCCCTTGGATTATAGGTTAAAATAAATTTCGACATAGATCATAAATATTGGACGCTTTGCCTGATTTAATTGAGATAACTTCAAAACTACCTGACGTAGTCTGATCTTTACCCTAAAGTCGCTTGTTAACCTAGTCCGATATAAGTAACTTTTATATAATAAACAGTACCTTGGATATACCCACTGCTGGAATCTGAGGTCTATAAAGAAACAGTCGAGACTATTTATCAACTAAAATTGTTATAATGTCCCAATAAATATTTCCCCTCTTCATATTGTTCCCCGTTTTATTAATATGAAACAATTTATATTCTACATATCATACACCCGTGAGACAATATTCTGCTAATGAGGAAACAAATCTTTAATCACTCTCTTTCACGTAATAAATTTCGCCATTTCCGTAATCATGGCTGAAATTTATCTAATCACCATCATTTAGTTCGCGGCCTATTAAACACAGTATCTTGATCTATATTCCTATATATTATCTAGATGTGTTAGTTATGATATAATTCTAAGAGTGAAATTAAACGAGAATACCGTAGAGTTATATCTCTTATCTATTTAGGTTTAAGTTTCTGAATTATTTACTTTGACATAAGAAACGGAAGTTGTAATGTAATATTCCAAGATGATATTCGGAGTTTCTCGTTGAATCTTAGTCATGCTTTCGATGCGCTTGATATTATATTCTACGATATGTTTATACAAAATGTAACTTTACTTTCTATATTACAGTTAACTATATGTTATCTCTGTTAAATCTCGAATATATTTTATAATCGACTTGACGTCGTTCTGATGAAAGTAAAACAAACTTTTGGTTCAACGGCCAAGTTCAACCGCCTGTGTATTGTTTGTGAAGCTTCTTCAAAAGATTTTTCAATTTGTTTAAATTGTCAAACAACATAAAGAAATTAATTTCTCAAAGCTTAAACTTTACAATGTATAAAACAACCTAACGAAATAAGACTTTATTAGAAAAAAAAAGCTTTTTTTTCAATAAATTGTTAAATAGTCAAATCTTTGTAATCTCATTGATATGTCTTCTATGAAAATGATTTCTAACCACAGTTAAAATTATGTTTGGGGTTGCATAGACAGTTTTACAAACCTAATCCCCAAACGCGACCACCGCGAAATTCACCCTCAAACTTCATGCCGTCTGCTCGCCAGAACACACCGTGGCCGTGGAACCAGCCCTGCATAAACTCTCCTTCATATCTGGAAGTGTTGATAAAAGAGAGAGTAAGAGTTGTTTGATTGATCTATAAATATAAATGCCCAAAAAGATAACTGTGGTCACAACGTGCTTTATAGGCATTAGAGATACAGTTGCCTGTGACGAGAGAGATCTACTCTTAAAAGTCGATCATTTGTTTATGATCATTGATCTACTATAGACCAAAATATACATAAAGTTGATATTAGTCTATATCAAGCTCAATATGACCAGAGATACGTATATTAATCAATTATAACTTACGCCGATATTTAGGAAGTTTAAGTGATTTACGAAATCCATCAATTAGGTCAGGATATATGGCTTTTCGAAGTTGTAATGCGCTTTAATGGTATCAATTGAACAGATGTTTGCTTTAGAAACTATTCAGCTTCTAGTTGTATACAAATGCCTTTCGATGTACTGGAATTCACTATTACGAAGGTATTTGAATGAAATCCGATCTCTACTCGTATATCCCGTTCAAATCAAAAGACCAATAGTTTCCTTCGATTCGGAATGAATCTTGAATGTTTTTCCTTAGTTATTAATGTTACTATCAGATCAATAAGAGAACAGTTAATAAAGTACTTCACTATTTTATGTGAATTATCTATATTTACGTGGGTAATTCCAGTCTATTGAAGTTGTTCGTCCATAAAACTCAACTTTGGTCAAAGTCAAACACAAAATTTCTTCATTCAATTAAAACTTGTTAAACAACTTTTGCTAATATTCAGACGGAGGCTACTTCAGGATATACACGATTATACAAACCGTATTCCTGGTTCCGTCGGACAATTTCGATTTGTTATAACATAATCTTCGGGTGACTTTCAGCTTTTTTATAAGGCCGATAGTAAGGGGCCACGTCTCGGATCCGTACGTGTACGTACACTGCTCATACGAACTAAGGTCACCGAGGTAGCCCAAAAAGTATGCTAGGTTTAAGTGGTTGTGGGCAGGGCACATTGCTCGAGGGACCGATGGCCGAAGGGGCAGTAAGCTCCTCGAGTGGTGCGCGCGTACCGGTAGACGTAGTGGTGGGAGACCTTCCACAAGGTGGACCGACGATCTGATGAGAATCACGAGAACCTACAGGATGCGTGCAACGTGGGACCGATCGATGTGAGATCTTTGGAGAAGGCCAGCAGTGGACGTCTCTCGGCTGATGATAATGATGATGATGATAACAATTTTGTCATACAAAATAATTAACAAATATATAGAGATATATTATATTTGTATATGAATGTTGAAGATATAATTATAGATCCGAAATAGAAACCCAATTTAATCTGAAAGTATATTCACAGCTAGTAGGTCTCTATTGGTGGAGACCGTCTAGGTTAGTACCACCGCAACTCCTATTGCAGCCGACAAACAGTAATGTGCAAACATCACTATGTGACCTTATTGAAGGGGGTTGTAGTTAGTAAATATCTGGGGTAAGGAGACTTAACGTCTTATATCTCGAAGCGGCGAGCGCAAAGTGGTGCTATGAATACCATTCTAACGAACGATACGTTGTTATGGGCAAGTTTATCACTTCACCATCTGCTGAACTTCCTGCTAATCTCATCGTTTCGTTCAATACATAAAAATCTATGATAAAATTTATATTAAATACAAAAGAGTTTTCTTACTTGGCGCCGTCTGGAAACGCCATAACCCCTAAACCGGAACACATGCCGCCAGCCAGGCTGCCGTCGTAGCGCGTCCCGTCCGGCAGCAGCAGGTGACCCATCCCGTGTTTCTGACCTTTGGAATTCCAGTCGCCCACGTACCGGGTGCCATCTTCATACTTGTAAGCTCCTGACTTCACAACACTCGGATCCACAACTGGAAAAAAAAATTTAAACTTCAATGAAATTGATACTATCAAAACAGCTTAGCTTATAAAGAAAGTTCCAGTTATCATATAGTATCTAATAGAAAGAGTGAGACGATCTTCTGATGGTAATCGATACGCCTGCCCATAACAACTTAGTGTTAGTTAGGACGATATATACGGGATGTAGAGGGTCCCGCACAACAACTAACGCAACCCAAAACAACCTCACTAGATCGTGGTGCAACCTGCTAATCATTAAACGTGGCTCTGGCCAACCCGCATTGGCCCAGCGTGGTGGGAAATGGCTCAAATCCTGTCATATAAACTCCTACAAACGTGCAGATCTTTGGGTGAGGCTTATGTCCAGTAGTGGACATCAATCGGCTGATAATGATGATGATAATACAGCACTACATTGTTCTCATCGCTTTGAGAAGTCATGTCTCGATACCCCAATGATTTAACTGCGGCGCCCTTCCAATCAGGATACAATAATATTCGCACACCAGTAACGATTGGTTTGTCAGCGGAAATAAAAGCTACAGTGGTATCTGCTCAGACAGTTTCCTTGGATAAAATATGAGAAAACTGCCTGAGCTATTATTGTTAATATAACTCTAGCTTTGTGGGGTAGGCTAGAATTTTGCAATTACAGTCTACTAAAAGCCCTTGCTGAACATAAAACAGATGCTGAAACGGAAGACGTAAAGCAGATATGTCGCGTATGGAGTGAAGAAATTGATAAAGATAAGTCAAAGGACATAAAATGCAAATAGTGAATCAGATAATTGTGTGTTAACGGTTAACGCAACTGTAAAGTCTAGATTAATAGACCTTATAGACTAGAATTTAGATCTAAAAGTATGATATGAATCGGGATTGCTTAAATTTTGAACAGACACGTTTTGATCAGGAAGTACGTGGTGTGGAAAAGGTTTTTGATGAAATGGAATAATCACGGGCACAATTCGCGAGATGCTTTCGTTGATTTTTCTTTCTTTTTTAATATTACAGAGATATTTCTTATCTTATTATGGTCTTAGATTCTAATCTGTAAATAAAGGGTTTTATTGCCAAACAACATTATATTATTATTGTATCAGTTACACTAAAAATTGTACATGAGTACAGTATGTAAGGGTATGTAAGGGTCCAACTCACCAGATGCAAGTTAATGTCACCAGCTCGTGGTCCACTCTGCTAATCAACTAATGAGGCTCTAATTCCCACCAACCCTCATCAGGCCTGCGTGGTGGGAAATAGCTCAAACCCCCGACATGAATCTCAACCCGATCGTGAGGAAATTTTTGGGAGAGACCTGTGTCCAGCTGTAGACGTATACCGACCGGTGATGATGACAAAAGTAATTTAGAATAATCTAAGAATTGATATTCTTGAAAAATTAAAAAAAAACAACAATATATTCAAATCGCTATAGAAGAAAATATTTTTAACAAAGAAATAATTTTTTTTATTCTTTTAGCAATAAAACTACTCTTTGTCCTTTTTTTTCTTCGGATCTTTTGTCCTTTATACACTTGTCAGTTCTATTAACAACGCTACTTTACGGGGGTCACATATGATATGTTAAGTTTCATGTGGAATACATATAAAAAGTTAAATTTTAACTATAATGTAACTTTTACCGATGTTATAGCAAATTTAAATTGTTTAGTAGATATTAGATTAAAAAAAAAATAACATCCTCACCGTCCACCATATCCGCGCCGTTCACAAAGGGTGACTGCAATGAAAGGTTTCCCCCCCGGAGCCGAACCTGAGCCTCCTCGGTGTTAATTTAATTATTAGTCTTTACACTGTAATAGAATAGGCTTAGGCATTGTGAAGGCTAAACTATTTTTTTTTTATTTCCGCTACAGATTTTAATTTCCTCATCGATATATAAATATATATAAGTGTTTAAAGAGTATCTACAGCTAGCAGCTATGGACCGATTATTCCAGGAAGTCATCGGCATCTGTGTTGAACAAGTTTGGACACCTGTTGGGGCTAAACAGGTACTGCAGTGCTTCTAAAATGTATTTTAAAGATGGAGTGGACTCCTTCGACGGCGTACAGGGGCGACGCACCGCCTCATTCATCACCAGGCAGGTGTGGTAACTTGACAGTCCAGGAATTGGCGATCAGGTTGCACTACTAATAAACTGTGATTGAACATTGCTGCCTGGCCCGAGTGAGATTTTTTTTGTTTATTTATTAGTATAGTTTTGTTTTTTTTTTCTGTGTTATATAAATCTAGAGTCTGAAATAAAAAATTGGTTTTTTTTTTATAAAAAGAATGAAATCATTATTTTTTTATTCGAAGAATCGACGAGACGATCGAGATCTACACCTGATGGTATTTGATACGCTTGCCCATAACAACGTAGCGCTAGTTAGGATTACACATCACCGCATTGAGCTCGTCCCTTTGAGACATAAAATTTTAAGTCTCGATAC
This sequence comes from Troides aeacus, assembly GCA_033220335.2. Lineage (NCBI taxonomy): Eukaryota > Metazoa > Arthropoda > Insecta > Lepidoptera > Papilionidae > Troides > Troides aeacus. Next base: position 1,602,285 of record CM067275.1, on the reverse strand, counting down.
CCTAGTAATTTCACTAGCTACAGCGCCCTCCAAACTAGAAAACAGTGAAATGTATGTATGTATACTCCTGTTTTGGGGCTGGACCTGGCATTACATTTCCCTCATTGTCTGAGACAAGACATATTTAGTCTCGTTACCTCTGTAATTTCACTAGCTACAACGCCCTTCAAACCGGAACACAGTAATGACATCTAGACGGTCTCCAGCAACAGTAAAAGATATTTAACAATGAAACGTATTCGTTCTATGGAGATAAAGAAATTGAACAACAAAAGATCTATCAGCATCCCCACTCCGCGTGCACCACGTTACGTAGGAGCACCAATTAGCCGTTACCGTAATTGCGAGTTAATAACCTGGTCCGCTGGCATATCCTTATTAGAGCGGCGCCAGCGTGCGTCCAGGCCAGCCACTGGCTCAGAGACAGCACATTCCGGATGTACTTTTACTGGTGCTAGGTCTCTGCAGCCGGACACCGTCTGCTTACATACCGCCGCAGTGTACATTGTAGCCGACAAACAGTATTGTGCAAAATTTGGTAGCTAGTAATATTGCTGGGGTGACGACATCTTTCACCATCAGCAGCCGATAGACGTCCACTGCTGGACATAAGCCTCATTCAAGGATCTGCACGTTTGTAGGGGTTCATATGGGGAAGATTTGAGCCATTTCCCACCACGCTGGCCCAATGCGAGTTGGTGGGAACCAGAGCCTCGTTTGTTGATTAGCAGCACCACGAGCAGGTGAGGTTGGCTGGGGTCCCGTGAGTTATTGAGATCCCTTACCATGAGCACAACGTGGTGAAATGTATACCATTAAAACTAGCGCCACGTTTTTTGAGTGAAGGTATCACTTACAATCAAGTGAACGTCCTACATGTCTCATCGCTTTGTAGAAGACTAATCTTAGGTCTCAAGGTGACGGTCACAAATCGGTGTAGTGTATAACATCTTAATGATCACTTAACATCAGGTGAACGTTTAATTCATCTCGCCGTTTTAATAACAATGTAAGAATATGTTAAATTTTTTTAAGTTACGATATATATTTGCTGATGTTGTAGTAACATGTATACATTCAACGCTCGAAATATATAATAGTTACTGAATGGTGACAGGTTAATGTATATATATATACTGTGTGTACGTATGTGTGTGTGTGCACAGTGTTTGATTAACGACGTACCTTGACGTAAGCATCATCACCTTTTGAATAACGGCCGCGAGCAATCTAGCGCTTCCCGTCGCGTCCACCGCTGCTAATAACGGAACGCAGCCAACAGAACCGAACCAAGTTCAGGGACGCGGCCGAGGAGTTAGAAGATATCTCCTAACTCCTTGATTCCTCCTTCTGTAACGTATACATTAAACTTTTTTTTTTTTAATGGCGAAGCGATAAAACGAGACGCTCATCTGATGACTGAACGCGGTGCTAGCTAGGATTACACTTAGCACAGTATTGTATTTGTCGCCTTGAGTCATATGATGTTGTCTCACTCCGCCATTGATTTCACCAGCTGCAGTCCTTCAAACCGTAACACAATAATTCTTGCACACTACTGCTTGGTCGCAGAAATAGGTGCTGCGATGTATCTAGATGCTCTCCGGCATGAAGACCTATCACCAGCAAACTTGTGATATTAATTCTCATTACCTCATTAATTTCATCTTCTACAACGTTCTTTAAACCGTAACGAAATAATGTTGATAAATATGTAGATAATTTTAAAGTATGGGAGAGGTGGATGAAGAGTGCTTTGAATGAGAGGTGAGAGATGGAAAATAATTTAAGTGGGGTGAAAGGAGAAACAAGGAATATATGAGAAGTTACTTGATACTTTAAGTATTGTCAATGAGTCTACACTGTGCTCAAAGTATTTTTTATTTGGTGATTGGTATTTATTTGGCGGATACTTATAAAGGTAGAGGAAGACCTAAGAAAGTGTGGATGGATTGCGTGAAAGATGACATGTGTAAGAAGAGAGTGAATTCAGATATGACGGCTGATAGAGGGATGTGGAAGAGAAGTACTGTGTCGACCCCACATAGCTGGGAAAAGAGCAGGAGGAGGAAGATTTATTTATTTATTTGTGGTACAAACAGTCATTACAAATAAACATATGACAAGTACAGCTTATGATAATAGATAGACAAATAGTGCCCAACATTACATAATATGTCACAGAGCTGAGAAACAAATAAAGACAATAGACAACACTGAAACAGGAAAAGTGCACAACACTGAAGTAAATAATATAGAGATAGTCACTATTACATCTTTAACATCAGATTACTTAGTCTATCTTAACATTCAAGTTTTATCTATAAAGACATTCAAAGCAATCCTTATTGTATTTAAGACATGGCGTAAAGTTATTATATGCATAGTTTTTGCGATATATCCGGTGACGAAAATAAACTAACGATGCGAGAGGAACGGACGGGAAACCGGACTTTAAAGACAGGATGTATAAGTAATAACTTAACATAATATGCTCATACATATTTCATAATTGAAATTTACAGTTACGAGATAGATTCAAAGCTAATTTTTCTTTGAATCAGTGCGTACACATCGACAAAAGCTCGACAAAAACTCAGTTCATCTCGTTTTAGCTTTTTTAATAAATATTAATATTAGGTAGGGGAAAAAGTTTCTTCGCATTTTTTAAGAAAATTAAAAACATATATAATATAGATTATTTATATTTAACTACAGTATACTTAGGCATTTTGTTTGATAACTTTTTGCCGTCTTATAGGTAGGGACATGATCCCATTGCTATAGAAATTTTGGGACTTCGAATCAAAATACCGCGACAAGTGTTTTTGGCAGTCCTCCCGTGATGTTAACCTGACACTGCCTAAAGAATTCTGAAGAGACCGAAACAGGTGGAAATCTGAAGGTGCAAGATCAGGACTATACGGCGGATGCATTAACACCTCCCAGCCAAACTCTCTTAATTTTTGCTGAGTGGCTAAAGATGGGCGAGGTTTAGCTTAATCATGATGAAAAACCACACCCCTCCTGTTGATTAATTCCGGCCGCTTTCACTCAACTTCTTGCTTTAATCTCATCAGTTGTTCGCAGTAAAGTTCAGAATCGATGATCCTGCCTGGTGGTAACAGTTCACAATGAATAATGCCCTACTAATTCCACTACACCCACACACACAGCATCACCTTGTTGCGAGTTAACCCTGGTTTCGCCACAGTCTGATCGGCAGAAGCCTGACCGGCCTTTGACCTTTTGTTCTTGTCGTGACCACGTATGTGATCCACTTTTCATCACCAGTTATCATCTTCTTCAAAAATGGTTCGGTTTCATTACGTCGTAATAAAGAATCACAAACGAGTACACAGTTTATTATTAGGTTTTTATCAGTGAGCTTGTGAGGTACCCGAATATCGAGCTTCTTTGTGTACCCAGTTTATTTTTAAATGCGCCAAAACTGTTTTGTGGTCAATTTCCACTTCTTTAGCTACATCGTAATTACTGATAGGCTGATCTTGCTCCACTTTTTCAAAAATGGCATCCATTTTATACGTAATAGGGCGACCAAAGAGACGTGCATCTTTGACATCAAAACTTCCGGATTGAAAGCGCTTAAACCGAATTTGTGTTACTCTCACAGACACTGCACACTGCACTAGCTCCATAAACATCGCAATGTTTTTTCGCAGCTGGCGTTGAATATTTACTTTTTTTGTAATAAAATTTTAAAATTTAAACTTTCAATAATACCAAAACCAGCAGCAGATACAAATAGTATAGCCAAAGTGATTTTATTACAAGTTCATACACATACTATAATGCGAAAAGACTTTTTCCCCAACCTAATATATAACATTGAAATATAATTTATATCGCTTGTTGTAAATGGATTAAAAAACAAGGTTAGCCAGCTGAAGATGTTCTGGTGGCGGGAGGTGACGGGTGGTGGCGATCGATGTAAACGCCAAGGTCTAACCGCAGCGGGGTCATTAAGGTATAGACTTCACAATATATAGATTGGATCATAATTTAACCAGTATATGAAAAGAAAACTGTATCCATTTTATGTGAAATATGCTCACGATGAACTCGTATCCTTTTTATAAGATCATATGTTTTCTATATACAATAATCTTTTATCCTTATCCAATATTAACTGATGATCATTGTTATCTGTCAATAAATCATCTATGTGTAAAAAAAGCTTTATTTTTAACATTTTGAATGTTATTATTTATATTTAAACGCATTTTACTGCAAATAGAGACAAAGCCTTGTTCTTAATTTCTTGTTACTCTATTCATTTTCTATTCCATTTCCCTTTTTATTCTTCGCAATTTTTATCATTCTCTCCTTTCTTCCATCAAATTTTCTTCTATATTCATTTCTATCCTTTACCTTTTTTCTCTCTCGCATCGCCTCTCCTTCATCGCTGCATTTCTTATCCTATCACAATTCCTTATTTTTATCTCACTTTATACATTTTCCTTCCTTAAAACTTTATATCTTTTTATAATTCTATCATTTGTAATTGGTCACTTCTTTCATTTCTTATCTACTATCTGGATTTTAATATTTAAAATAAAGATTAATACCTTGATTTACATATTTAAAATAACATGCATACAAATCTAAGTAAAGTTTATCGTCTGTTTGCCTTGCACAAGTTCTTATAACAATAGAAAATTATTGATTGAAGTCTGTAGAGAAGAATTATAGAAATTTCCTTAGTCAATAATCGTTGAGGTCCATTTAACATGAAAATTATAATCTTGACCATGCTAATTTAAGAGTTGTTAGTACTTTAAAACAGAACATTTTATCGTGTCTCAAACAAAAGAAAACGAATTCAAGACCTTAAATTTAAAAAAGGAAATTATTACCTTGAAGAAGAAAAGAATATTAAACTGACTTACAATGATCTATACACCGCATATTCTGTACTAGTATACTGTGGCAATTCTTTAATAATAATGAAGGGAACAAAGAAAGTATTTCAGACACTTGTATATATTTTTATATGGAATATATATTCTGAAGAATCTTCATTCTCTTCAACTCCTTTACAGCAATACTAGTGGTAGCTCGCTGTTCGGTCTTGTAGTATCGGACTTATTAAAAATAGGACTAGAGTAAGCTCTGCCTAGCAGCTGGGTGTGGGCCGCGAAGGATCGATCGATGTGGAGATCTGTAGAAGAGGACTATATCCAGCAGTGGACGTCTGTCGGCTGATAACGAATGAGTAAAGCTCTGCATGTCGTAGAAGGTGATTTAAAAGCTATACGGATTCGTGAGTTTAGTGTGTCTCCCGTTTGCAAGCGCATTGTAGCCAGTGAAATTACCGAGGTAACGAGACTCTACATCTTATGTCTCAATGAACACAAGGTGAAATAGTGTATGTCATCCTAACTAGCGCCACATTGTTATAAGCAGGCGTAACACTTACTATAAGGTGAATGTATCACTCGTTATTCGCAGCGTACAATTATCCAGGTACAAATATACAGGAAATAAAATATCTTTCCGACAAGTTGAACCGACGATATATAGAAAATTTTAAATATGATAAAATGTTAAATTAAAATAAAGTACCACACTTACAGATTTTTTTCGGTACTGTTATAAAAAACTAAAATACAAGGATATCACTAAATGAAAATTCCCGAGTGTACTGACCCTACTCTTCAGTTGTCCTAGACTGTAGGCTCGAGCAAATAAAGCAAACGGTTTCAATCCTCTCCCCAATTTCTTTTTTATTATTCTATACCCGGGTTAATCAAATAAAACAATTGCTCGGGTCTTTTATACCCCTGTTATAGGGTCGAAAGGGGATAACCTTAACAAATATCCAAAATGACCCTCACGTAATTTTTTTACACTATTTTTCTATCACGCCTTGTTACAGTATTCTATTTTCATCATCATCAGTTACGTCTTTATCAAAGTTCTCTATACCGATTAGTCCTGCGAATTCCGTCGACTTTCATCAGATCATTGATCCGCCTTGAAAGTATTCGTCACAACTTAAAAAAAACAGTGTAGTAGTTGTCTTGTGGTGGGGTGCGGGGTCTCTGGTGAATGACAACGCGCGCAGCAAAATCAGCACTATATTGATAATGACAGAGCGATAAAAGTACAAAAAAAAAAAACTAAATCTGTATTACGAAGATCCAGAGAGATCCAGTTGATGGATACAGTTGTATATTTCGTTTCTTTTTTTCTATTTATTGACCAAAGGCAATATACACAAAGATATACGATCCTTATTAGGATTTCCGCTTTGATAAACGATAGCGTGATGTATTGTTCATGGTGGCGCCATCTGTTAGGTTGTTTTAAATTTTTTTGTTATAGTATGCACTTATGTATTTTTATTAATTTAAAACTATTTATTTGCACACACAGAAATGTACAACAAGGCGGACTTAATGCCAAATGGCGTTCTCTTCCAGTCTATCATAGGATTGAGCAAACAGCAAAAGTGTGAGTGCAGCATCGTAAAAGTGTAACTTGACACGTAGTATAAAACATATTATAAATTTGTTATTAGATTTAAATTAAATATATCATAATAAGTATTTTATATGCTGACGTGAGACAAAGGAATGAAAGAGAAAAAAAAAAATTCCATATAGACATGTAGTGTTCCCACAACATTCCCTTAAAGGAGGCTTTACTGCGAGCTGCTCGTATATTAGGTGGAAGTTCATTCCAAAGTCTTATTGATCGAGAACTGAAGGAATTGTAGAGAAAATTAGTTTTGCAGAGAATAATGTGAAGAGTGAGGCTAGCAATAGACCGAACACAGCGTTCATAGGAATGATCTTCAATTTGAAAAGTGATTTAATACTACCTATTATTAAACGGCTTAAACTCGATTGATAATTGTAAACAGTAAACACTGTAAATAATATTATTTAAGGAATCGACTGAAAATAAAGAACCTAACTTTTCATTATGGATTTATTGTAAACGGCACAGATGGAAATAAATTGAACTATAACTTAAAAAAATTAATATATTTTTAGCTCAAGGGATCAGTTACACAGGAACCAAGGTGCTGCATAACAAACCGCAGCCGTCAGTGGTGGGACTCAATAATAGTAACTGAAACAGAGAAATATAAATAACGACCGCATGGTAAACATCCTGACGTTTCATTTGTCTCGTATATATCTAAAACTACAACTCCAAACGTCATTCCTTAAGCCGTGTGTTCGTGTAACGCTGGTTCTCTTTCATCACTTCGTTCAATTATTCCTCGCTTTAATCACATAACATCCTGTTTAATTCATTAGCTTCCTGCTGCGCATTTCTCATGGATACGCCGAAATCGTCTGCCGTGTTAATTAATCGCTTCATTACTTCACAGATTAGATGCTTTAAGATCTTAAGCAAATTATCTGTGTACAGATTATGTCCTAATTAAAATTGTTCTGGGTCTCTAAATCTTTAATTACTAACTTGTGGCGTATGACAAATAATTATGACTTTAAACACATCGTAGACTCCGCAATCTACGATGCTCTCCGAGTAGCCGGAGATAGATGAGATGGCGAAACATCATGAGGAGAAGAGTGATGGGTGAAGGTAGTCACAACCCTCATGAACAATACGATTTGAGGAGAAAGATGATTTTAAAACTAATGTTATGCCCTTGATTTCAATTTCAACGAATAAAACGATATTCAGAGATGAAAACGTTTCTGATAACAAATTAGTTCTTGACAAGTCCAAACTTACCAGCCAAGTCGTATAACGCTCGTTACGCTTGGAAGTTCAAAACAAGAATGAATCATCAGTTCGCCGAACGCCTATATACATCATCCCTCTATCATTCTAAAAATTATAGAGATCACCACTCTAGAAGTTTCCAAAGAACTCCTTTTTCTGATGCAATAGCAATTAATTATTAGAATTGACCCATGGTTTATCCTAAATTCCTGGACGCCTGATCCACCACACGTCGCTCTAGAATATTCTAGTACTACATTCGTTTGGGATAATTTATGTAAAAAATGGACCAACGACCTAGACGATGACGACTGAGTGGAATCTCCAAAATGCAAGCGATCCTTGAGGCAGTTCTGATAAATGATGATAATTATGAGGGACTAATTATACAGCCAAGGGTATGAGCCCCATAACTCTGTAGTCTCGGGCTAGTAAGGATAGGATTAAGGTAAGCCCTGCTCGTCGTAGAAGGTGACTAAAAGGGTGTACGAGTTTCACGGAGCTTGTGGCCGGAGGTCCTTGTCGCTTAACAAGGAAAGCTGCATGGGACAACGTATGGCTCAGCGATAATGGGGGGCACCGGTGCGTTCTATATGAGACCCGGAGGCTCTCCGAATGCACTGATGCAGATCTCCGACGGGGTTTTAGTTAGTAAGAATCTCACATAACCATGATTTCCTTCCAGAAGCAGAGTTATTATTTTTCAACGATTTCCCCAATGAAACAAAAAAAAGGATAGATAATTATGATACCTATAGTTCATATGAGTTGATCATAATCAATGATAAATGTATGGCCACTTTTCTGCTGACGAAGGTTTTTTTCTTCTCTCATTTTCCCGGATATTATTATACAAGTTTTTTTTCCTTATCCTATTATTTACCATATTTACTTACAACATATTCACTACTTATTTGTATACATTATTTGTATTTGTTTATTTTGTTTACATTACTTATACTTATGCTATCTAATTATCCAATATTCACAGAAACACAAAGAATATTATCGTGGCCATAGGTATAAAGTAATATTTACTTATCCTGTTTGTTTACTATTTCATATATTATTAGGCAATAATTTATGAACTTACTTCCAACTGCTGACGAAGGTTGTAACTGTTTTCTCACATCGAAAACTTTAATCCTATTGCGTCATAACTTTGTTATTGTTTATTATTTAAACGATGAGCGCAATGTGATTATAAATAAAAATCACATTGCGCTCATTGACAGCTCTGTTATTCGACTAGCTACAACTCCCTTTGAAACGAAAGCCACTAACGTTGTGTGTTAACTTTATAAACGTTCTGCGGTATATATAAAACGATATAATGAAAACTCTAATTTCTATCAGTTTATAGGCTATAAGGCTTTAAATATAATACAACTATCTTTTGATATTTAATAATAATAAATATATCTATTTCGCAAAAGATATATTTGTATATTAAGATCTCTAGGAATTCTCCGACTCTAGAATATTAACTTGCCACCAACACGTAAAGTGATGATCACGACAATTCTGTCAATAGTGATACCGACGAAGAAGAAGAAACACTTTTAGATTGGAAACCATTTTCATTTAACAAAGATATGCTTGTCGGAGTCTACCGGATATTAATTGTAGATTACAAACAAGTAATGTACACAAGTAATTAATCAAAGGGTAAATTTATGCAGTAGTTCGCTTTCGGAGGAAGTAAGTAAATATATAAAGCTCGTAGTAATACAGTAAGGAAGACATAAGACATTTGTTTGGGGAACGATAAATGTCTTTCAAACCGCGATGACTGAGTGAAATCCTTTCAGCTTATGCCACTCAGCACAACGCTTCACGAACGACAACAATTTGAACGTAATGAAGGTGTTAGAGCCGAGGGAATTCTCTATGATAGATATAATTTTCGCAACTGAAGTAAAACAAAAGATTAATTAAAGTCTACTCCACAAACAATCATGAATAAATGATACAGTGTTCCACCTTAAAAGCTTTAACTTATTAAATCTCCGATCTATCATAAAATTAACAAAATTAATTTACAGTTACACTTAAAATTAACAGCACACTTACGTTCCCATTACTGGGATTCGTGTTACTTTCGCACAGTAAGAAAGACACTACTATAATCTATGTACTGTAAATACATATAAGTAGGTAGGATAAATAGGATAAGTAATATATGTCACCATTGTGAGAGCAGAGTAATGGGCAGGACACATCACTCGAAGGACTGACAGCCGATGGGGCACCAAGGTCCTCGAATAGGGACCACGAACCGGAAAACGTAGGTTTGACAGGCCCCCCACCAGGTGGTCCGACGATCTGGCGAAGATTGAGGGAAGAAAGTGAATGCATGCAGCGCAGGTACGATCGATGAGGAGATCTTTGGGGAAGGCCTATCTCCATCAGTGGACGTCTATCGTCTGGTGAAGAAGCTGGTCAAGTAGGTTCCAAAAACATTTCGCCATCGAAACTAGTGAAAGTTGCGAGAAGCAGCTGGATGCGGGCAGCGCAGGATCGATTGTGTGATCATTGTTAAGGGCCACAGGCCATCATGTCACCGTCTTGACCATCTTATCACTTAAAGTGCTTGTGTATCATAACTGTCTTCGTGGCGAACTGGCTAACCCATTGACTTCTAAGCCGAAGCTCTCTGGTTCTATTCCGAAATCTCGTGTTAGAGTTTCGATGGTCGTAATGTTTTTCGAAACTACTTGACCAGCTTCTTCATCAGCTGATAGACGTCCACAGGACATAGGCCTCCCTCAAAGACTCTCATATCGGTCGGGTAGGGAATCATATGGGAGGATTTGAGCATTTCCCACCACGCTGGCCCAATGCGGGTTGGTGGGAGCCAGAGCTTCGTTTGTTGATTAGCAGGGTGCACCGCGAGTAGGTGAGGTTGGCTTGGGTTCTGTGAGTTGTTGTGCGGGAACACTTACACCTCTAGCTATCGGTTTTATTATATAAATCCTTCGCCATAAATGTTGATGTGTCACAGCTGTGATATCGAAGTGTCGAAGTATTCGTAGGGACTTTAATATGTAATTTAGAGGAAACTCTTAAAGAAATTAGTAACGACTGAAAAACGTAAAAAGGCAACTAAAAACTGATCAAATGTCAATATTGTCTGTTTTCCTCACACCCAGAAATGATGCTAAAATAACAAACAATAAGTTTCGTTTTATACAAACTATAAAATTTACAACCCCTATTTACTCTCGCTTAGATAGTAATTATTTAGATGTTAGTGTTATATCTTTACAATCTAGGTAATTAATTTTTTATTGATAATTAAATAAGCCAACAGTCAAACAACAATGCGGTATAATCATCGTGTTTGAAGCGGTTTATTTACGCTGAATTAAGTAACACGAATATTAAAGTGAGGCGTAATTTAGGCATGTGACTATTTCGTCATATGGACAGTCATCGTACCTCGTCTTTTATAACCCTGATTATGGTTGAGTTTACACGGAGTCTTATCGAGAGCAAAGAGCGATAGAGATCAAATGCTAACCAAACAAAAACATCACGCGATTACGACAAAGGATTGTGAATTAAAAAAAAAAAGTAAAATTAACAATATACCTTTAAAGAGAAAACGAAGCTTTCTACTTGTCTCCCAGACACAATGCCTAGTTATTTACCTAATAAAATAGTGTTGAGATGTGAGAAACCATCAAGGTAGATATCACTGCAAGTCCTCTCTTTACCACCAAGATGTACTGTGCAAATATTATTCCCGGTTTGAAGGGTGTTGTAGCTAGCGACACTACTGCAATAACTAAACTAAATCTCTTAAGGTGATGAGATAATTGCAGTGCAGTATATCATCCTATCATCCTAACTAGCTCCTCGTTGTTATGTATATCATTTCCCATCTGGTGTACGTACTCGTCTCGTCACATTGTTAAAAAAAAATATGGTAAGGTTGTGTGTTGTTGAAGATATGATAACCAGAACATTCGTGGTGTAAACTCTTCGTCACGTACAGCCAAACTGACAACACCATTTCAAATAGTAAATGCTAACCTGTTGTAGATAAAAAAGCTGCTTGCTTTGTTGACGATGGTCCCTTGTTCAAGCCATAGTATTAGAGTAAGGTCCATTAAAAACTGATTCTCAAGTTTCCACGCTGAAGCTCGAAGTGTTACCACAATAATATATCTACAGGAGCAAAACGATTCTGGGTAATGTTTCATTGTCATAATAGTTAACAAAGAAAACATCCAAAATACTCGTTTCATCAAATAGTTTAGTTAATTAATGAAACCGGAGACATTTTTACTTAATATTTTTAATCATTAACCTAAACTTGTTTCTTGTAAAACGAGCGATATTTGATTTCGTTATATTAAAGAGATAAGTCTACTTATAAGATCTCCGCGAGGAGGACCTATTAAGTAATATCACACTGAATCTTTTCCATAGAGAAAATATAAACTAAAAGAACAAAAGAGAATATAACAATGTTAGACTTAATAAGTTTCTCATCACGAGCCTATTGTTACATTTTCATACGGTTCTTTGTGGGCAAGATATTAGCGTCTCATTGTTTTCTTCCAGAGCATCTGTGGGGAACTTCGATACTATACCTTTGAATATAAAAGTTTTGGGAATTAGTATTATATCTATAGATCCTCATATAACTTTTTTGATTTATTAATGGTGCACTTTCCATGTCGAATATCATCAATATAGACACAAACAGAGATGCAATTTTCAAGCTTAATTCAAGAGTGATGTGATATTTAAACATTGATGTCTAGTTGTGATTATAAGCTTGCGGCAGTCCATAGCTGGACATAGAATCCTCTTTTAGAATTTTACTAGATTTGATTTTAAACTATATACAGCTGATGTCAACTATCTAGAATTTACCATAAAATTGCCGGCAGTGGAATATTCCGCTAACCTTGTCGATGTTATTATATATATATATCCAAAATTTATTAAACATATAAATCCCACGCCACGTTTCAATACGGAAAGTGATGAAGCAAAATGTAAGAAACTTCTCCGAACAATCGTTAATAAACGCTAAATATAATATAACAAGATCAACCTGATAACTTTGTTAATAAACACTCCGTGAGTCATCCATAATTGTTATTATTACCTCAGGAGTACTAACTGGCGCGTCGTTTAAGCGCTAACAAACGGACAAAGTAACGAATTGAGTGAGTTCTATTCCAATTTACGCATCCTTGTAACCATCAAAGGAATCGTGCGAGGATTGCGCGCTGTTCCTGCCGTGCTCACCAGCACTAGTCGGATTCACCTGTACACTAGAATAGTATAGAACATCATAGATAAATACAAAAATACACGATGATTCACCTACACAAGTGAATACATAAATATATATGAATTCTTATATTTTACTGTATGTATTATAATAGGTTATAGTTAACGAAGAGCGGTATCTGCTGGCAAAAGCTTTTGTTTGCTTAAAAGGAGACATCTAAAAAAATTTATTAATATTAGTCATGTAAAAAAAGGTTTGTTTATTAATCACTAGCTCTTCCCCGTCTACTTTGCTGGCCGTGATATATAATTTGAGTTGAAATTTGTCAGAAACATTCCCGCTCGGCGACAAGCCATCATCCTTCAGATCTCTTCTCGTTATTAACAGCTGCAATTCCTTTTTAGACTAACATTTTGTAAAATCCGTTCTTAGCTGATCTACTCTCAGTAAAAGGGACATTCCTACCAAGTTTCAAGTCTCCAGGCCTTATAGATTCATCGATATGATAGAAAATAATACAGAACATTGATGGTGTCCAAAGGTATAACTTGATGATGATACAAAAGAAATTACTGTGGTACCAGTGCCACGCTATTGGTAAATTTAAGTCAAAGAATACTTAAACTTTACGAATGTAAATAATGTATATAGGTTAAAGTTGCTTCCGTGAAATTTACAACCATTTTGTATATAAGCTAACGATAAATTAAGTTTATTATCAGTGGGGACACGCACGGTGCCTTCTGCCGCGGGAATAGCGCTCGAGTTTCCACCGACAGGCACGCCAACATCATGTTATAATTGATATACGTTAAAAAAATATTCTAAATATTAGACCTATAAATAGTACTTTTAACAAAGCTATAGAACCCTCACCAAATGATAAGCGACAGCACAGAACAATGAAATAATAGTAAGGATGTTTAGACAGAAAGACATTGTAGACATCTTTAAAAATTATTTTATGCTAGCTGTTCCCCGATCCTTTCGCTGATTGTATCACGGGGTTGTTACACCCGGAGAACGGCCAACAGCCTTTTGGGGATGAAATTTTGTAAAATCCATCCTTAGCTGACCTCTAAATGGTAGAAGCAATATGACTACCCAATGTTTGGTATCTACGTCTAATATCTTCAGAGATCTCGTGAGTCAAAGAATCTCTAGATATCTTTTGTATATATATTATAGATGTTTGTAAGGCATTAGTATCTCTTGATTTCTGGATCTTCATCATCTCAACCGATGGACTTTCACTGCTGGATAAATGTTTCTTATATTCTAAGAAACAGATTTTCAAATAGGATGGCTAATAAAGGCTGCAATGATAGATCAGAGACATTATCAAAATTTTTTTTTTTTTTTATTTAAATTGATTTCGATATTAGTAAATATTCTACTGATCAAACTTTTAATAAATGATTCAATATTTCCTCAAACGGAAGTAAGTGACGTCGTCCACTTGAAGACAGCAGTTAGGACTTTGTTTATATGCCGTTATTAGATTATCCAATATTGGGGGCAATGGCTTCTAAACTATTACATCGGTTAAATTTAACGAGATAAAGCTCCCAACGGATCGTCTGGTTAATTGTTGTAATTTAATATTGCCATGACTTAACGCTGTTAATTAAAAAGTACTTGGTAAAAATCTAAAAAATGCAAACCTTTGAAGCATTTTCCAAATTTAATTACTTTTGGATAGATACTAAAAAATATTCTTTTTTTTTCTGTTTTAAAAAATCTTAGATATTTTTTATAAGAAAATAATTAAGCTATCACTCAATCAAAAATATATACAAATCTATATTTTTACATCCTCAGAAACACAAAGAATCTAATTAAAATACTCCAGTGGGAACTGAGAGAATGAAATTCAGTTTAAACATATTACGACCACCTTCTCTGGTCTCTTAGTGAAGTCTCTTTTAAAACATAAAAAAAAATATTGGCCTTATGTATATGTAAGTCGAAGGTCGAAGAAAATGGAACAAAGCTATACAAAAATTCGAGTAGTTAATAAGGTAATGGCTAAACCTAAAGCCTAGACGGACAGGGCGAAGCGATCCCAATCAGACAAGGTTGCCGCTCCGTGGTCAATGTCGGCTGGTGGCCGGATCCGTCACGTAACGGTCCCGGCCCGCTTACGTCGCGAGTGCCGCAGTCAAATGTCATATTAACAGTCAGCGGTTGGTAAGGTACGGGGTCGCAAACATTTTTTCACACGAAAACATTTCAAAGCTTTTATTTGAAGAATGGCTAATAGATACAGGTAGCATATTGGATGAGAATATTGTATATATATATGGCTGCATCTCTCATACATACATATATTGTGGTTTTTATGAACCATGTATATGTTATGTATTTACTTGTTTTTCTTCTTACCCTTCGATGAACTCTGAGGACATTTTTGGGAGAGGCCTATATTCAGCTGTGGACGTCTACGACTGATGATGATGATAATTTAAGTGATAAGGTATTCCGTATTAAGGAAAACAGTTACCAATAATCGGTAACTTTTTTTTTAAGTGGGAATATAAATAGTAGTGATCACTCTGACTCATTAGTTCCATTGTGAATCTTAACTAATAAATTCTCTTTACTTGGATAATAATTGTTTCGATTTACCCCCTTTCACAGAAATGCTGTTAACGTGGTTTACAAATCTTCTCGAAGATTCTCATACAAATAATTTTTTTTCTAGTTAAAGACAAAACTTAATTCGATGAGATCTTTCTATTTAACACATAGAACGTTTTTTTTTGCGCTGCAACTGCTATCCAGTTATAGCTGAAAATAATGACTAAGTTACAAGTTGATGTCAACTGTATAATCCTGCTAATTTCAGACGTCTTAAATAGAATAGCAATTACAGTAGCTTTTAAAGCACCGTCTTTATTCAATCACTAAGCCAATTTGAACTATTTAAAATTGGTCTAAAAAGTAAGTCTAGTTCGCAAATATATGTTCTCTTTGAAAGGCGCTGTAGCTAGTGTAATTACCGGGGTAACTAGATGCAACATCTTATATGTCAAAGCGATGAGCGCAATGTTCTGGAGTGTATATCATTCTATCTAACGCCGTGTTGTTATGGACAGCCGTATCACTTACTATCAAGTGAACGTCCTGCTCGTAACGTATAAGCTTTAAACAACCAGCGTAAGTTCTTTAAGCTATGATGTTTTTTAACGAAATTTGCTTAAACATGATCGATTACCCTCTACGTATTTACACACAGACGAACTGTAATCAACATTAAGCATCATCAGGGGAAATGATTTTAAAAGTTTCCTCTGTACCAATGGTCATTGGTTATGGAAAAAAAAGGTTTCTAACAAGTGGCAAGGCGGCGGGTGTATAGAGCCAAGCGAACACGCAACCCGCGCTCGCCGGCGACTTTTCAGTTAAACCTACCGCGGGGAGCGACCCAATCGCGCACACCACTCCCGATATAATAACAAATAACAAAAAATTAGTGATACACGATACTCCCATTGTGTGAACTATCATACGAACACTTATTGAAAAGTTGTTGTGTATCCGTGCTTTGGGATTGCGTCAAACATGTCTCAAAGGTAGGTAGTTCAAACCGTTTGCTTAAAACCTGGATTTCATTGTCAGTTAAAATGAAAATTTTCTAAATTAACAATATATTCAAATTACATAGTTTATAAATAAATAAATAATAATATATACAAGTAAACAAATGTTCTTTAAGTATTATTGTAAGCATTCAATGTTTATAGCAACTTTATTGTTACTGGTAGGTCTCTGCCGGAGACCGTCTAGGTACTACCGCTGCGCCTGTTGCAACCGAAGAACAGCAATGTGAAAGCATTGCTCTGTTCCGGTTTGAACGGCGCTGTAGCTAGTGAAATTACTGAAGTAATGAGATTTACTATCTAATGTCTCAAGGCGAAGAGCGCAATTTGGTGTAGCGTATATCATCCTAAATAACGTCATAATATAGGCAAGCGTATCAGTTACTATCGATTGAATGCGTCGATCGTCTCACCGCTGCGTTAATTAAAATAAATCCTTTTACTTCTGTACTGAGAATATATTGTGTGTTAATAAAAAAAAACAATGAGGTCATTATTATTAATATAGTTTCCTTACTTTCGTGTCGATCATGATAGTGAGAAGTTAACTTTGAACCAGTGTACACGAAGCGAGAATCGCGCGCCGCGGTTACAAATAAACAATGTTCTACTGTGTACTTGGTACTGCGTCTTACCGATCGATTTTTTTTTATTTAATACCAGTTTTTAATATCACAATGTTATTGTGTAAACATCTTAAGTATTACCTCACTATTATTAAAATTGGTTGTTAATATTGGTGAGTCTCTATTGCCGGAGACCAATTAGGTAGGTACTAGCGCAGTGACTATCTTTGCGGCCAAAAAGTACTGTATAAACATTGTTGTGTTCCGGTTTTAAAGACTTTGTTGTTTGTTGGCGGTGAGCACAATGTGGTAATGTACATACTAGGCATTGCATTATAATAAAGATGATTAATTAATACCACTGACTTGGGATCTTGTTACCAATAGAATTAAAACAAACCCCAAGCATATCACTAGAAGACTTCAAGACACAATGAACTCATTCCGCGTAGATTATACTGTAAACAATAATTAAAAGCCTGAAAGTATTACTTATTATATAAAGTTATTAAATGTTCAATATCCAAGTTAATATTTTTACACTGTATAGTAGTTTGTTATGTTTGTTCGTTAAGAAAATGCAGTGTCGGTATTACACAATTCCTATGGGGCCGTCTAGTTACACGGAATGGGTGCCGCGGCGATCATTTGCTCGTAACAATGGTGTGCAAACATTACTGTGTACCAATTCTAAGTAAACTGTAGCTAGTGTAAATACTGTGCGATGTTTCCAAGGGCATTTATCAGAGCATCGATTGATTATCTTAAGGGGAACCTAATTATATGTAAATACCAACAGATGGTTGTGTATCGCTGGAGACAGCATTGCAGGTACACTCGTAGTTTGTAAATATTATTTGGTTCAAAATGAAAGGATGGGAATAAATCGTTATAACTTGAACATATCTAATAGTTTCCTCATTTTATTTATAAATCAGTTAACAATAACTACTAATTGTTAACTCTTCTTCCACCTCCCCATTTTCCCAGCTATGTGGGGTCAGCACAGTATGTACTTCTCTTCCACATCCCTCTATCAGCCGTCATATCTGAATTCATACTCTTTTAACCCAATTCTTCCTATTGTTAACTATTTGTAGTAATTATTTGAAAGAAGGGTTGCATTTTTAATACCTTCAAAAAGGATCCCTTTATGAGTTCCCAAGGTTAATCCTGGAGGGTAAAATTTCTGGAAAACGTACACCTGGTGGACAGCGCTAGAATGCATGATATAAAGGAAGAGACCGGATTTGAATACCATCAGTAAAAATAATAGCTGAGGATCGATATGGTTTTCTCAATCTGATCTCCAAACTTCGGTTTGAAGAAGGCACCTAATGATGATGATGATGACACATTATTTATTAATAAGAAGAAACGATTATTTTATGAAGAGTTGAATATTAATATTCTTCAAGCTGACATTGCACATTACTTTCGCTTCATCACCAATCACTATTAGACTGAATTGATTTCACTCTATATATATAATATAAATATATATATACGTGTGTGTGTGTGTATGTGTGTATGTCAAGTTTATAAATGATTCCTTTGATGCGGTTTCTGGCACATATTTACACAAGCTAATACTATATTGACTTAAACGAATTCACTGACAGTAAGTGTGTAGCGTTGTAGCATATCGTGTGAGTCATGAAATAGAATATCATATAGTTTATCTTATTTATCTACACCTACCTTAAAAGCCTGCAGTGTTATACAATTTACATAAATCAATTTAAGTCATATTAAAATATTCTATTTTAGTAATTAATGTACGTAACTAACTTCAACATAACTTTATTAATTGTATGGTATGGATTGAACAGTTATATATTATATATGTTTCTGCTGCGAAACATATATATTCGCTTCTATGATAACGTAATTTCTCTGGAACTACAAGGCCCTGGAGACTAGATTTTTGTTAAGAATATTCCTTTCATATAATATAGATCATTTAAGATCCGTTGTTAAATTCATTCTCCAAAGAGACTTTCGGGGTTATCACGGCAAACAAAACGGAGTGTGAACAGCTAGTCGAAATATATCTCAAGACAATAACAATAATCCTGCAACAGTGTAAATATCCTGATTTTTATGAATATATTCCTTATCATCAACGTGGAAGTCCTAGTCATCTCCTTGATTATTTTAATAATAAACACCATCTATGAATTAAACCTTAGAAGGAATCAAAATGGAAGATAATAATCGAAACTAAACTCAGTACGTTTGTAAAAAAAAAGTCACCAAATTCTACTGATTTTAATTAACTACCGTCTGCGCTGGATCTAGGTGGAATAGCCGGTTATAAGTCTATTCGTCTGACGAATTATAACCGGAAGGATATACGGGTCGTTACAAGTAAAGTGGCTTCAAGTGGATGTGATGAATTACTGTCATGCGCATGATTGAATCAGTTGTTTTGCGGTAAAGAACTCGTTTCCCATCATCGCTACTTAAATGATTTTTTATTATTTATTCTATTAAACTAACAATTGACCTTGAACTCATGTAATAATTGATAACAATGAAGCTGGAGGATACGCCTGGTAATACCAATTACCAGGAGTATTAAATTGTGATCGTCGCCTTTAGATATAAATGTTAAGTGTCTATCCCTGTATTTACATTAGCTACTACACCCTGCAATCTGGAACATAATGTTTGCACACTGCTGTGTCAGTAGACTTGTGAATGTAGAAGATATTCCATATATATACATATATGTAGCTCACTGGCCTAATGGTTAGAACGTGCGGCTTTCATTCCGAAGGTCGCGGGTTTAAACCTCGGCATGTACCGATGACTTAATATTTAAGTTATGTACATTTGTGAACTTTAGTTACAACAGCGAGATACAAAAACGGTGAAGGAAAACATCGTGAGTAAACCCGCACACTGATATCATCTTTGTGTGTGTGTGCGTGTGGTGGTCCCAATAAAGTGGCAACAGGCTCGCCCCCTGTTACATGGGACCTAATCTGACCACATCTGGCGAAACGTGGGTGGTTTATTCACCTCTGCCTACCCCTACTGGGACAAAAGCCGTGACTATATAAAAAAAATACATATATGTATGTATATATATCACACTAAATACATATGTGTATATATATCACGTAGATTCCAATGTGATTTAATAAAACCTGTAACATATGCTCTTATCATTAAGTGAAAATTCTTTTGGACTTTTACTTACAAAAAAGGAATGTAATGAAAAAGTTAGATAACTTCCTTTCTTATATAATTCATCCATGTTGAAAGCTAATAATATTACTAAATTTAGTATGTCTTAATATATTCCAATTTACCGTTACTTTGAAAGAGGTAGAAATCCGAGCAAGCGCCTTGGGAGTAGACGCAGCGTGTAATTGGTATGTTATATCAACCGTTTGCCCAAGATGCTGCATACTAGCTTTAGTATATATGTATAAAGTATATCTATATTAATCTAAAATAAAAAAAAGTAAAAAGATAAATCTAACAGTGGTTAAATGAGCAATTTTTAAAAGGTCTGACGAGCTCTATAAATACGTATTATAACTAAATTGAATTGCGGTCAAAATGACTTCCTGTCTTGTATGAAAAAATAAAGCTCTTTGTCCTCAGCAAATAAAACGTAATTAACTCCCCTTGGGCACAGTACGATTTTCTAAATTTGTTACTCAGTCTATTTTTTACGGTTTTCTAATAAGATTATCAATTGAAACGGTGGAAAAGTATCTCAAGTTCAATCTAAGCTTTTAGACAGCGAAAAGCTACTACTATTTTTTCTAGTTATTTTTAATTAACTTCGCTGATAGTGACAACTTTGCTCATATAACTATACTAACAGCGTAGTATCTATTATTTTTTAGAGAATGTTTCTGTGAAAAAAAAGATAATTTTTTTTTTCAATAAACACTGCTGATATCATTAAAGTCCAGTTTGAAGAGTGATGTAGCTAGTGAAAGCTGGAGTAATTAGTAGTATTCTTCTTCGTCGATATCACTCATGCTCATGACAGATGACAGAGTGGTCATGGTCATCACTTTAGGAGTTGATCGCAACCTTAAGGACACTTCGCCATTCCGGATGATGGTAGCCTGCATATAGTAGCAACGATGATGAGTCATTTTCAGCCTTTATCTGGTCAGAAGTAAATATACTAACTACCAGGTACAAAGATATCTTTATTTACCCGCATTCTTTCAAAACTGTAGTTTAATTAATTGGTTTCATTAATCAAATAAAGAAAGAGATTTCAAATGAAATATTAGAAAAGGAAAACTATGCAGATAATATATATAGTCTTGCTCTCCTAATGGTTGGAGCATGCTGCATTCATTCCGAAAGTCGCCGGTTCGAATGTTGTCATGTACCTATGACTTTAATATTTAAGTTATGTACATTTGTGAAATTTAGTAACAACAGCGAAATACAAACGGTGAAGGAAAACATCGTGGGAAAACCTGCACATGACTTAGAATTTATGCTAAGGTGTGTGTGAAGTCACCAACCCGCATTGGGCCAGCGTGGTGCGTATGGTACAATCGCCCTCATATTGAGGATGGGCCTGTGCGCAACAATAGGGAAATTGGCGGTTGAGAAAAAAAAAATTATATCTAGGTTTTGTTGAATATAAATATATAGAGTAAAGCTATCGTCTTCCAACATTACTACTATAAACTTCACCAAAACTAATTCGCGTCATTGACAAAAGTTAGAGTTATAGCAAAGCGCCGCCGGCTCTTACACTCCAAGCTCTAACCTAGACCTTCAGACGTACCCTAACCATCAAACACAGTTGTACTTCGTAACTTCAAATTAATTGTACATTGTCTATTTTATTGTAACTTCTACTGCTTGCTTGATACTCCTAGTATGTAACTTTAATACATAAATTTTACCTCAAAAATAAACAAGTTAGCTATATTGTCAGTTATAAAATATATCGCCTTGTCGTAAACCGTTCTGTATACTATAACGTTGTCAATATTATTTAAATTCTAGACAAGTGTTTACCCACTTTGTATACTATAAAGTTGTCAAATATCTCCCTTCCGCTTTTTTGCTCTTTATTCAATACTTTATAAAAAGTGTTACAGTGATCGGATTTAGTTCAAATATGCGCCGTTTTGTTCGATAATCTGTTTCCATCTAGACGGCAACTTCATAATACCTCCCTCGTAGAAGCCCCCCTCCTTATTTGCGAAGAACTCGGACAGCCACTTTTCACAAGCCTCTTTTGAGTTCAACTTTACACCACCAAGGGCGTTCACCATGGACAGGAACAGGTGGTAATCACTTGGCGCTATGTCCGGGCTATATGGTGGATGCGATAAAACCTCCCATCCGAGCTCCCGTAGCTTCTGACGAGTCATTAACGAAGTGTGTGGTCTGGCGTTGTCCTGGTGGAACACTACACCCTTCCTGTTGGCAAATTCTGGACGCTTCTGGTCGATCGCCTGCTTCAAGCGGTCCAGTTGTTCGCAGTAGATGGTAGAATTAAGCGTCTGGCCATATGGGAGCAGCTCATAGTGGATGATTCCCTTCCAATCCCACCAAACACACAGCAAAACCTTCCTGGCCGTCAATCCCGGCTTGGCCACTGTTTGGGACGATTCACCGGCCTTCGACCACGACCGTTTTCGCTTGAAATTGTCGTATGTGATCCATTTTTCGTCGCCAGTCACCATCCGCTTCAAGAATGGGTCGAGTTCGTTCCGTTTCAGCAGCATATCGCAGGCGTTGATTCGGTCCAGAAGGTTTTTTTGCGTCAAATCATGCGGCACCCAAACATCAAGCTTTTTTTTGTATCCAGCCTTCTGCAGATGGTTTAAAATGGTTTGGTGACTAACTCCCATCTCCTGGGCGAAGTCACGAGATGCCACATGCCGGTCTAACTCGATGTAGTCCATGATTTGATCGGTATTTGTCGTCACAGGTCTTCCGCCGGCTGGCTTATCCATGGTGTCGTTTTCACCGGCTCTGAATCGTCGAAACCATTCCTCCGCGGTTCGAAGTGATAGAGTACCATCCCCCAAAACACCATTAATCTCACGGAACGTTTCTCTAGCGGATTTGCCTTTAACGAAGGAAAACTTTAAAATAGCGCAAATTTCGGCGTTAGTGAACTCCATGTTTACACGTCTATAACTGTTGAACGCTATATCCAAACTAATTATGCATAGCGTCGTTTTGTAGGTTATGTCAAGACCTTTCAAATTATGTATAGTATTGCCAGATACGAGCTCTGTAGCGCTTTGTACATAGCCGCGAAATTCAAAAGACAAAAGGGCGGAAGGGAGATATTTGACAACCTATTATAAAGTATCAATCAGTATCTACGAATATTTACATTTATTTAACACATTTATAATAGTAGGGTTTTATTATTAACTATCATCTGCTACTACAACTTTTTTTTCATTCCTTTTTTTTGCAGCGGTCTTCCTAGTTGTGAGGCTGGGACCTGAAATCTCATGATTATATTCCTTAGTTAATTATTTTCGCATTCTTTTCCCCATTCCTCATACTCTTCTTCCTTTCCTCATTTGTTTTATACCTTTCCTCTTACACACTTCAGTTCTTTTCTCACATTCTCCATCCCATTTTCGTCTTTCATCCCTCTCTCATAAATAAGAACAACCCACACTATCTTTTTCAAAATTCACTTTACAATTTTCTTAATGCTAGTACAGTTCTTATTCTATTTTAATTTTAATTCTTCTCTACTACTACTACTACTACATCAACCGATAAATATCCACTGCTAGACATAGGCCTCCCGAAAGATTTCCACGTTGGTACGGCTTCATATGGGGGGATTATGTCATTTTCCACCACCCTGGCCCAATGCGGGTTGGCGGGAGCTAGAACCACATTTGTTGTTTAGCAGGGTGCACAACGAGCAGGTGAGGTTGACTTAAGACCAGTGAATTATTGTGCAGGTCTCCTTACACCCCTACTACCATCTAGTTATCATATATTGGAGTTAGAACATTTTGGAAGAGCACGCTTGCCTATTAACGGTAGCATTGTCAATTAACATGGAATTTGGGCTAAAAGTTAGTCCATTTTCCGTAAAACAGTAGTTTTCTATTATATACAAAAGGAGTACATACAAATCTAAACTTTTTTTAGCTGCGACTCTTTTAGCAGACGCATATAATATATTTACATAAAAAACACAAAATTGTCAGCTATTTAACAGCGAAGGTTTTTCTTAAAATGAGAAAAGGATTTTCATAGAATTTCAAACAAAAAAAAGGCCTTTAGTGATATGCTTTAAGCTTTTGTTTGTAAAACACAGTAATTGTTTTATAGCCCCACTCTCTTTATCAGTTTACACGAAAACCGCATCAGACAGTTCTGATCATCTGTCATCAGTATGACATCAAACATTGGTTGTCATGCTTTCATTGAGATGGGTTTTTTAATCAAAGCCTTTCTATCTGCTGCAGCATAATAACTCACATATTAGATATACTGGTTAATATATACATACCAACGAGTAATATATATGAATAAAGCCTAGAGACTTGAAATTTGATAGGAATATTCCTTTTCCTGTAATGTACTAACAATTGTTACGAAATTTTTCATATCGCAATTAGTTTCCATATATTGTATTACGTCAAATCACACTTTTATTAAATATGATCTATATAATAAATAAAAAATTATACAGTGTGTAATATTAAAATAACTTTTTTCTGGAATCATGAAATTTTTATATGATAGATATATGTACCAGAAGTCTACAGATCTGTAGTAAACGATGAAAGGCTGAAGTAATTTTCACAGAAGCTTCACCGGCATATTATAGGGATCTTATAAAGGATTACTTAATGTATCTAAAATAAAAACAATCCGTTATATATATAAATATGTATAGCTTAAATAAGGGGCAATGATTTTAAGTTCCTTCTTTATTCTGTAGTTAACCATTAGATGGTACTGCTGTATTAGCTTTTATATAAAATATCTCTTTACAGATTAACTCAATCTATAGAGCCTATGCTAGGGTACCCACCCTAGCATAGGCTCGTTAAATAATGAAATTAAAGTATCCACTTTCATTTCATTATTTAACGCCTACTAATAATTAATAGCAATGTTACTAAAAAACGTCAATTTATAAAATTATATGCAACGGCACATAAACAGTCTAAGCGATGTACTAAAGGTCCGGAACTGTGGAAATAATTGTACTATACTATCGTTGTGTTGATAGGATATCAAATGCTTCTTTAAGAAAAATATAAACTGGAAATTAAATGTTACTTTTACTAGTTTCCTTTTCATTAATTGCTGTAGAATTTCCATCGCTTAGTCAGCACCAGTGAAAGTATTCTACGAAGGCATTCGCGGTACGAGTCCGAGGCGTAGCTAATTTAATATTGAATGAGACGATCGATTCCAATTGAATCGATGTGAAGTCGACCGACCTACTGACCGATAGGAATTTACGTAAGTGCATAAAACTACCCCCAGATTGACTAGAGCATCTATACAAACTCTCTCGTCATCATCGTTGATTGCCATCTTCAAATTGAAGTTGAGTTGATAGTTTAAGAAAAGTTTTTTCTCTGTAGTAACGTAACAGTCGTCTAAGGATAATCATCCCGTGTTCATTATCAACCGGTATATCAAACGTGGTCATCAGGACCTAGCAAAAAGGTCTACTTTAGAAATTTTGAAGGTATGAAATTATATTAATTAAACATGTGCTTAAAATTCTTCGCTTTCTTGGTGTTATTAAAGTTATTAATAAATCAAATTATATTAACAAGATTTCATCATTAAAAATATAATATGAGGTTTGAAGTGTGTAAGGATTCTCGCACAAGAACTAAAGAGTTCCAAGCCAACCTCACCTGCTCATCAACAAACGAGGTTCTGGCTCCCACCAACCTGCTTGTGCGAGCGTGGTGGAAATTGGTTCAAATCCTCCTATATGAATCCCTATCCGATCGAAGTCGGAATCATTGGAGTAGGTCTATATCTAGCTGTAGATGATGATGATGATTATGATGATAATGAGATTTAATTTATTTATTTATGTTACGTATATTACAACGAAACTTTTTTATAAATTTACTTCACCAAGAGAGAATAATGGGTCGGAAACGATTTCATCAATATAGAAACTTGTTTAAATTACATTAATTACTTTACAATAAAAAGTTACCTCGAATTCAAATTTTAACTGAGACTTGGAAGTTTCGACATCGAGAATTTGGAGAAGCCGTTGAATCTACACCATCAGACACATTTACCTAATAAAAGCAAAGTTTAAAGAGCAATTCACTTAAACTCCAAACATCGCGAGATCCATTAATATCGGAAATTTAGGCCGATTTTCGTTTTGTTTTAGTTTAAATTGTTACGCCCGTTGTTGATAATTTTCATATTTAATGATTAAGTTCGCTCAACATTTACAAATTTAAACGTTATTATCCATAGCATTACTGAAATTGTATTATGAGGAAATACACCTCAAACTCCAAACAATAACGGAGCACTTTAGAGAGTCGAAATCTACTTCCACAAGGCGTCATCACAACCCAACCCTCTGGTTGCAATGCGACAGACTACGAGCGGTCGCCGAATCCCAAGACCAATAAACCTAGACCACGGAATGCACTAATACCAATATCCCCAGGGGTCCCGCCCACCACGTACAATCAAACTGTCACCAATAACACCCACGTCACCACACACACTTCGGACACAACCAACACGCTCTGAATCTCGACATCACGCCGCCCTCGCTTCAGAATGCGGCGCCACAGCTACACACCGCGCACAAGAAGTCGCGATCAGGGACGGTGCTTACCACCCAGATATTCTGATACAGTCGAAAGTGCTCAGACAACAGTTCCGAGCCTGTCTTCGACGACCGAGTAGATTCGCCCAAAAGCAAGAATCCAGTCACAATACGAAAATCCGCCGTAGAATAACTACACTCCAATAACAGGTAGTCCAACTCAGGTCCATGAGCCCAGTATCAGATGAGCTGTAAGAGTCATTATAACTTTTAAGCGCTCAACATCTTCAGATAACTTATGTATTGTTTAACTTTACAGATAAATTCTCTAGTACTGGAATGATTCCCTATCAACTGCTCGCTCTGGTCTCCATACTTGAAGATGATTCCCTGCACTTGGCCCACCACGCTATTCTTCTTAATTTGGTAAGAATTTTTTTTTATTTCACAATTTGATCTTTTTAGATTATTTTTATACTTATACAAAATACTTGTATTAACTAAATAGTATAAAAATATTTAAAGTTATACTTAGATATCAAGACATGAGGTCATTTATTGACGTTTGAGCTAAAATGAAGATATATATCCATATAATATAATTCTTGATACATTCTGTATATAACTTTGTAGAGAAAACAAAACAATGAAGGTTTTATATAACGTATATTTAGTAAGATATTAATCATTAAATTTCATCACCGCTTGGAACGAGCTTAATCTAAATATTTCTCTGGATTTTTGTTATGGAATGATGGAGAGCATTTTATGTTAATGTGGCCGTGGGCAGCCTCGCGTGACAGTGAAGTTTTTTTTTATGAAACGCTTTTTAATTAGTAGCGTTAGTTAGTTAGTTGTCCGATGTCTACTAAATTTCAGTGTTAACTTCCAAGAAAACGTCTAGCGATTACACGATTAACACTATTCAGATGTTATTACTCACAGTTGTGTATAATACTGATATTGTAATACTAGGCGATAAATAGGAGATACTATGTTCAATATGACATGATAATTTTGACAGGTCACAGTAAGGATAGGGTGAATAATTGTTAATAAACGTTATCGATTATCGATTAATATATTCAAGTTGTTATCGATAGTGGCAGAATAATTCTGTTGTTTAAACTGTAATAACTAATTTTTTGTATCGCTTTGTTCAAGTAGATTGTTTAATTGTTACGTTTAGCATTTAGTATTAATAGAGTATTCTCTTAATGATACCTTAATTTTTGCAAGAATAAACAAACAGCATATGTTTTTCATAAAAATTACAATTAATTATTTACAAATAATAATACATCTTTACCCTAATATTGTTTTTATATTATCTATAATATTTCCAAATCGGTTTTAGATAGTCTGTGGTTGTTCTTTATGCGCATGACTTCAAGAAGTCAGTAATTTCAAACATTATATATAACCGAAAAAAAAAACGAAACTTCAAGCGCGAGCCGAAATTATCATGTTATATTTTACAAGGTATGAGTCTCAGTAAATATCAAGTTATAACAATAGTTGTATAATGTGTAAATACATGAATTTTATAACTATGAAATATTTATTGATATGTACCAATACGCGGGACCGATCGATGGGGAGATTTTGGAGTAAGCTTATATCTAATAGCATCTATCAGCTGATGATGATAATGTACGAATATACCTGTATACATAAATATATTTATAATCTATGCTAAAATCATCTATCTTAAACCGGTGGATAGAGGCCACTTATATTTTATAATAATCGCCTTCACTTAACAGAATAATATAGCAGTCAGTACTGTGATTTAAACCACAAGGAACGATGCTGTCCACTAGTGGACATTGAACCATTATTACAGCACGATTAGAGACAGAGAGAGAGAGAGAGAAAGAATTAATTTTTAATTTGTGATTATTAATAGACATCTATACAAAATAGATACAGTTAATTCAGTTCAAAGGGATATGAGCAACGCGACGTCAAGTTATACACTAGCACCACCGTAGTGTTATCAACATGCACAAATTTACTTAAGCCTTATCAACTATTTTATATATTTTGGCAAAAACTATTTTTTATTCAATTAAGCGACGGCACGAAAGGGAACTTCGCCTAATGGTGAGATGGGGAGTGATACGCCCGTCCATAACAACATGGCGCTAATTAACATGATATACTGCACCATATTACGCTTCTCAACTGAGACATAATATGTTGAATCTCATTACCACAAGGTTTCACTAGCTACAGCGCCCTTCAAATCGGAACAAAGTAACGTTTGCACAGTTCAGCTCGGGGGTAGAAATAGGTGCTGCTGTGACCCCTACCTAGCCGGTCTCCGGCAACAGAGGCCTCACATATGTATACATGACTACTTATTATTGAAAATTGTCGATAAATTATAATATATTGTTAAATTAATTCAAACTAATATATCATTTGTTAGTATCTATTAAATATTTCTGCCACCAAAATTGTATTGAAAATATTAGTGTTCCAGTTCAAAACCTAAATAGACTAATATTAACGATTGTGAAGCTTTAAGACAAACCTGTGGTACACAAAATAATGAATTCATTAAAAAAATCGAATAAAGACTAAAATAGTAATAACAAGGTATATTAAGGAGCAACAAAGTTTTTCATCAACAATTTACTAAAATATCAATTATATTGAAGATCCGAAGTGATCCTTTTATATGAATAACGTAGTAGCAAAATACAGGATCTTGAATAACGGATATCCTAAACTACTAGACTATAAGCTGTTGTTTTTAAGCAATATTGAAAACGTAAAGTAGTGATTACAAAATATCCAAACATTTAAACTCTGCTAAATTTCTAGTAAATTTGCCACCTGAAGTGATGACCACGACCACTCCGTCAAAAGTGATACAGACGAAAAAGAAGAAGAAGAAATTTCTAGACCCTTTGCTAAACAAACATTCTTAAAATGAAGTCGCATATGTATCACCGATTAAAAGTCATACAAACTTTTCTTTATTTATATCACAACACTAATAATCGATTCTTTCTGATTATATATTCATAAAGCTGCATTCGATGTTGACATTGTTCGCAGATAATCGATATTTAAAATTTCGAAATGAAAAATTAATTTTGTTTTGAAACAACAACCACAAAGGTCACAAAGTCTGTTTAAGGTCAGGGCCAGGGTTGAAGACAAATGAATTGCCCCGATAAGGTGAAAATTAATGGTATCGGCTATCCAGTACACCGCGACTGAAAAAAAACATTATTAAATGGCCTCTAACCCTTTTTATATTAGGTTGCTTTTTTATTTAATTGACCGTATAAGGTTAATTATATGCATGAATATGTAAAGCACAATGATCATTATAAATATTGAAAAAGCAAGTGACGAATAAAATTGGTCTTGGTCTTATTTTTTCTCAAGACTAATTTTACGCTAGTAAGACCAAAAGCAAGACCGACCTAGCATGCAAGACTAAGAAGATTCAGAAAGACCAAAATCAAGACCAAAGCTAATAGTAAGATTATACAATTGTTGGTCCTTAAGTTCCAATGTAGTGTGAAAGGTATTTTTTTATGAAATCATATAATGAAACTATAAACACTATATTTCCACAAGATGGTCGACGAGGTTATTACGATAATTAAAAATCGCTGGATAGAGGCAGTTTAGAACCGATCGGTGTGAAAGTCTCTGGAGAAAGCCTATCTTCAGCAGTGGGCGTCTATGGGCGACTGCGATGGTAAACATTGTCTTAAGAGTAATTTAAATCTGCAATGCTCTTTGTAAACTTAATTTATATGTAATAAACAACGTGTATGTGTGAAGTATACTAACATTTACCTGACTCGTACGGGAGCGTGATCATGTTCCATTAGAGCTGAAGTAGCGGCGACCTTGAGGATAGCATCGGCTCGTCGCTGTTTATCAGTTAAGGTCAGGCCAGCTGTTC
Source organism: Troides aeacus (assembly GCA_033220335.2). Classification (NCBI taxonomy): domain Eukaryota; kingdom Metazoa; phylum Arthropoda; class Insecta; order Lepidoptera; family Papilionidae; genus Troides; species Troides aeacus. The sequence goes on along the minus strand of CM067275.1, from coordinate 1,571,438 downwards.
AGATAAGAACTGAGCCACCATAGCATGCTCGCTTCAACAATTTATCGACTACATTAAATCTAGTACAATCAGCTATCGCTGATGTTGCCCTCACGTTTAGAATTTGTGAACTAATTGGTGTGAATTTTCGTATTTGCGCGACCTCGGTACTACTTCCGTTTTAATTTGATAGCTCATGTAAATAAAAGGAAACTACTGCTCCTACAATATTTGAATTAAGTATTTTTTTATCTACAACGGGTTAATAGTTTAATGTAAAGTGAAATTAAGTCGAGGAAGGTGAAGAGTTCTCACTCAGAATATTCTGGATAATATCTGTCGACACCTACTAAATTTTGGTATAGAACCAGAGATCTCCATGTTATTAAGCATGCATTTACCGACTGTGTCATGGAGGCAGTTAAATCGTCAAAAGATTCATTTTTTTTACAAAACTTATTGAAATAGATGAAAATATATTTCAGCAGTATTTGTTTAACCTCTACATAAATATTAAATTTTGTTGAACAGTATAGAAGTGCGCTATATGTTATGACAGAGTACTAAAATTAATTTATGAAGAGCTTTCGTTCACATTGTGGAAAGGTCGCCGCTGTATCGCTATATTAATATTCAAATTTGTATTACTACATTGCTTTTATAAGGAAAAATTTAAAATGAATCCTACGGGCACAACTACTAACTACTAAGAAAAGCAATATTATAATGTATATCTTAATCTTTTAATAAACTTAGAAAGCTTCTATAATAGAAGATCGTATTACGAGATCGTATCACGAGGCGAGTGGTACAAAATTAAATGTAAAATTTCCTCCATGCTCCACCTACACCTACACGCTTTGTACTTTATAGAATTTCATAGAACTATAAATTTGTAGAAGACTTTAGAACAACAGAAATGTTTAACAAATAGAAAATAATAGGTCATATAATTTAGACATGAACATTAGTATGGGGTCAATACGCTACAGTATACAAATGAAAAATATTACTCAATGCTTAAAGACAGGTCTTCGAACAAAAGGGACAAAATAAAACTAACAAAGAAAATGATGAATGGGCGATATGATAGCACAATTGGACTCGTGACTCAAAATTTACTATTGTGCCGATTTTTAACTGAGCCCAGGTTACAAACAGTTACTCTTGTTCATCGTCATCATCCGATAGACGTCCGTCCGTTGGACATAGGTCTCCTATGGAAGCAGTTAATATTTAATTTAACAACAGAAAACTGGTTTAAGTAATCAAACGATAAACAACTATCGAGTTCAATCAGCATTAATCAAAAGCCATTATTAACTACACCTAAGCCTTGTTTCATCATCACCCGATAGACGTCCACTACTGGACCTAGACCTCTCCCATAGATCTGCACAAGCCTCGTTTGTTGATTAACAGAGTGCACCACAAACAGGTGAAGTTGGCTTGGAGTCCGTGAGTTGTTGTGCGAGAACCCTCACACCCTTACTTTTATGCAATAGTAAAACCAAATATGTAAGACTAAAAGGGAAAAATATATTATTAGCTGAAAGATATGTCTTTCTTTTGGAAACAAAATATTTTAATATGTAATAAGACTGAACATGCAATAACAAAAATCAGAACTATATTAGACGTATTCAAGAATGACCAATGTCAAGACCGAACGGACAAGATCAAGAACAACACCAAGATTGTCCAAGTTACTCTGGATACTATATCTTATATTATAGAATCAGTTTATATAGCTCTAAAGTCATCTATTTGGGAAATCGTCTCACCGTGAAATTTCATCACAATATTTTTTTATTTGATGTAATTTATTCTAAACAGCCACAGTATAAACCTATAGGTCGCAATTGCACACTTTAAACACTATGTAGCGGTTTATTATCCAGTAAAAAAATAGGAACGGCGATGTGAAGTCTAAATATAGCATTGCGTGCCAGTAGTATAGTAATCGATGACGTTGCCTTGGCCTGGTCAGTTCTTACGTCATTGTAAATATAATCATATTACAATGTGTCCGCGTGTGTGGACATGTTTGCTGCATCGAATGCAGTAAATGCTGAAACTGCAACTGAAGATCAGTAAAGACCGGAATCAAAACAATTAACGACACCTGGATCTGCCTTTGGTAATAGCTTCATTTCACTGATACCAGCTGAAGAAATATCGAGTCCAAGTGTTAAGGCAATACAGAAATAATCAAATTGTTCCTGTAAACTTTATAATGAATTTGAATAAAAAACATCAGCAATTTGTACTGTAGACAAATATAACCGGAAGTCTGTACATCGTAAGCACGCCACAGTATTTATACAAATGAAAAGTGCACGCTACACTAGCAGTTCCTATTGACGTCATAGATTGTGCCATAAGACCTAAATATCACAAATGCCCTAAAATTTAAAAGCAACCGTTTTAATTGCTATATACACATTAACAGCGTTAGTAAATAAACTTAAACGGGTAATATAAATCCTCCAAACAAATTTATTAGTCGTTTGCCGCAATTAGTGTAAAGAAGTAATAAAGAATTTAGCTCTGGAGACAATTTTGCATACATTACAGAAGAAGAATAATGCTTACGAATTAACAAATACTTGTTTGTGAGCTGTAAAAAAATCTCTTTATAAGTAAAAAAAAATTAAAACAAATCTCGTCTTGTAGACATAACAATTGATGATGATTATGTTGTGTCATGACTGTTTGTATTTGTCTAGTTTGGGTGACAGGGAGACTAATGTTAGTAAATACATAAAAATATGTATTTAGCTTATATAAAAATAAAAAAATTAAAGTGATATTTATTACTGTGAGTATATGTTCGTAAGTTTTAAATATGTATCGATGAAAGTTAAATCATTATACTGATGGCAGGTCTCAGTAACCGGAGACCGTCTAGGTAGGCCGCCGCAGCTCTAACTTCATCCGATAAACAGTGCTGTGCAAACATTACTGTGTTCCGGTTCGAAGAGTGCTGTAGCTAGTGTAATTACTGCGTAAATGAGACTTAACATCTTAAGTGTCAGGCGACGTGCTTAATGTAGTGCAGTATATATCATCCTAACTAGCGTCACGTTGTTATATGTAGGCGTATCACTTACTATCAGTTGAACGTCTTGCTCGTCTCGACAATTAATAAAATAAAAAAAATATTTTAATGAATTATTCTGAACATGTCTAAGGAGATGATATAGTATATAAAACGTACAAGTATTTAGTTTGAATAAATGCTAATAAAAAAGTTTGAATAAATGTAATTCTTTTTACCGTATTTGAACTTCCGGCTCGTGCAATAACTTAAAGTTATAGACTTTTCGGTTTTCAGAACGTACATTGCAATAAAACCGAATTAAAGGGTCCTCATCATCATCGGCTGATAGACGTCCACTACTGAACAAAGGCCTCCTCCAAAGATCTCCACGTCTTTAGGCATCCATATGGGTGGATTTGGGCTGTTTCCCACCGCGCTGGTCCAATGTGGACTGGTGGGACCCAGAGCCTCGTTTGTTGATTAGCAGGGTGAATCACGAGCAAGTGAGGTTAGCTTGGGTACCGTATGTCTCCGCCGGATCAGGCGCGTTGCCCATGACGCCCTGATCCGGCGGTGGGAGACGAAGTTAGGTAACCCTGCCGCCGGCCGGGACACGGTGGAGGCCATCAGGCCCCACCTGTCCCGGTGGATGAGCCGGCGGTACGGGGCCTTGACGTTCCACCTGGTGCAGGTGCTGACAGGCCATGGATGTTTCGGCAAGTACCTGCACCAGGTGGCTCGTAGAGAGATGACGCAAGAATGCGTCGAGTGTGGTGCGCCGATTGACACGGCGCACCACACTCTGTCGGAGTGCCCGGCATGGGGGCCGCAACGCCACTCCCTCGTCGTGCAAGTCGGCAGTGACCTCTCGCTGCCGACTGTAATCGATCGTATGTTGAGCAGCGAGAGGTCTTGGAAGGCGGTGGCCTCCTTCTGCGGCGCAGTGATGCGTCAGAAGGAGGCCGCCGAGCGCACGAGGGAGGCCGACGCCGCTGCCGCACCTTGCAGGCGGCGGCGGGCCGGCGGGAGAGCGCGGCGGCAGAACCACGCAGTCCGCTTCCTCCCGCCGTGAGCGACGGGCCCCTAGCCGGGCACGGTGTGATGGGGCCTTCGGGCCGTTGGGCGTGGCCCTTTGGGCCTTTTGTCGTGTTTCCCCTGGGGGTGCGTCCCCCGGGGGAGTCTTGGTTTTTGTCCCCCCTCCCTCGTCGAAGTGGGTGGGGTAGTCTGGAGGGAAGAGGCCGCCGCCCAATTCCTTCACGGGAGGGCGGCGGCCGGGCGTGCGCTCCGTCTTGGGCGCGCGCGGTCGTCTGTGGGGTCGGGGGGCCCCAACGTGCCGGTCCCGCGAGGGGCCGGTACGGGACGGCAGGTGAGTGCCTTTGCTCCCCGCGGGGACCCACCAGGAGGAGTTTTATACGCGGAGGCGCCCGGAGAGTTGCTTGACTGAAACCCGGGCGTCTCCAGTATGCGTATGGCGGGACAAGCGGTGGTGGTTTTAGTGGGTATGGGGGTCACGCACAACATCTCAGTGGCCCCGAGCCCCACATAACCCGGCGTCCCCCCCCTGCAAAGGACGCTGGGTATGCGGTAACAGCATTTCCACCACCGATATCAAAAAAAAAAGGGTACCGTATGTTGTCCCGCGAGGGGCCGGTACGGGACGGCAGGTGGGTGCCTTTGCTCCCCGCGGGCACCCACCAGGAGGAGTTTTATACGCGGAGGCGCCCGGAGAGTTGCTTGACTGAAACCCGGGCGTCTCCAGTATGCGTATGGCGGGACAAGCGGTGGTGGTTTTAGTGGGTATGGGGGTCACGCACAACATCTCAGTGGCCCCGAGCCCCACATAACCCGGCGTCCCCCCCCTGAAAAGGACGCTGAGTATGCGGTAACAGCATTTCCACCACCTATATCAAAAAAAAAAAAAAAAAAAAGGTTACCGTATGTTGTTGTGCGGGACCCGTTACACCCCTCAAATTAAATGGTAACAAACTAATAAGAAATTACTTAAGGTTCTAAATATCTTCTGGTCGATGACACCAGTAAAATTTACAGATCTCACAAATTTAGTTTACATAATACAACTGTCTAACTGCTTCGTGTTTCAGGCTATGCAACGATGTCGTGTCTAAAAGGAATCATACTCTGAAGCCGAGGGTGGTGCTCCCTGAAAATTATGTTAAAGGTATTTAGTTTCTCTTTTATTTTTTTTATTCAATTAAGCGACGAGACGATCTAGACGTTCACCAGATGATAACGTAAAGGGAATGATGGTGACGCCAGTTATAATGATATACACTACACCACATTATGCTCGTCGCTTGAGACGTTAGATATTGAGTCATTACTCCAGTGATTACACTAGCTACAAAGCTTTTCAAACCGGAACATGGTAAGATTACACAGTACTGTTTGTCGGTGGCAACAGGCACTGCTTTGGTATATAACTAGACGGTCTTCCGCAACAGAGACCCACCACCAGGGAGTAGTGTCAGATCTAAAGTCGTCTGTTTCTTGTTTTGGTTCTTGCGTCTCAATTGCCGGAAACGAGTTCATATCACAAATCTCCAGCAACAGAAACCTATGACCAGTACCATAGTAGTAATTTGTATATTTGCAAAGTCTAATTTAGACATATGAACAATAGCGTAGGATGAAGATTCCAAATAAGAGCACGTGGACTGTTTTAAGCTAATGACAATTAGTAGTAATGAAACACGAAACAGAATAGATACAAGTTTATCATGAACCATTGAAGCAAAATATGACAACTCGACAACCTTGGAAATATAATATTAAACTAGTCTTTATTAGTTTATACTCAAGTAAGTTTGTACGAAGTAATGTAGAGGGTATTGTTTGATACGAACAAGTTATTTGGCAAAATTATGTAGAAAATGAAATAAGTTATCATATTCACGGTACAGATGATTTAAAAGGAACAATCCTTGACGAAGATCGATTTCTGTGTAAGAATTGTTAAGGATATTGATTGTAACCAATTAAAGTAGATTCGTATGGATTTGAATATACTAGAAGTATAGAAGAGGGAATGAAATTTATAGAAGTTTCCTAATTATAATTTGATTCCCGAAAGGACATAAAAGATTTTGAATTTACTATATCATTGTCTTTATGGTAAAATGTGTCAGTAGTAAATTATAATAGACCGATACATCAAATTTCATAGTAAGTTAAGATTTAAACAAATCAAAAGTAAATGGTGATAAGACTTTAGATAGAGTTTATTTATAGTGTCTATAGGCTTAATCGATCGATAATTGGGCCAGCCTGGTGACTATGGCCCAAACGCCCTCATATTGAGGGTAGGCCTGTGCCTCAGCTATGGGGACGTGAATTGGCTGTTATAGATAGATTTAATCTAGATTAGGATTAGTTTAGTACTTTTTACAAGTTTCTTATTATCATCATAGTTAGCTCATAGACGGCCATCCACTGCTGGACATAGGCCTCCCCCAAAGATTCCCACACGTTCGTGTAGGAACTCATATCACTTGGGTCATTTCTCTACACGCTGGCCCAATGCAAGTTAGTAGGAAGCAAAGCCTGGTTTATTGATTAGCAGGGTGCATCACAAGCAGATGAGGCTGGCTTGGATCCCGTGAGTTGTTGTGCGGGAACCCTTATACTCCTTATTATCTACTGTTTTCATTTATTTATGATTAAGTCGATAATGATTTGTTTCTTTTTGATTTTTTTATTTATTAATCGTTTTTTCGTACATATCAATACATATGTAATTGAATCAAAAAATCTATGCATTTCAGAGATGAGGCCGCCATCACGCAAAGGTCAGCCAGTTAACGTGGAATTTAGTATTTACGTTGTGGACGTCAACTCAATTAATGTAGAAGACATGGATTTCAGGTAATAGTATCTCAAATCATAATAGTCTATATACATAGCAATATTAATATGAAGAGGCTTCAATTTATTGTTAGTCTAGAATTTCACTAAAGATGTTGAATCTATAATACAGTTCAAACAAGAATGGTACTGAAGTAAAACTAGAACTTGTTTACGAGAAAGAATCCTCTAGAAAGCTTGTTTAGAAAAGCATTTACAATTAATTAATTTTAAATATATTATAAGTAAGTTTAAATTTTGTCATTATTGTAATTAATTTAACAATGCGTTAAAAGTATATGGGGTACAAATTAGGGCTGGGTCACTTGGTCTCTGACGTCAAAACAACCGGCGTGGGCGGTACGAGTTAATTGATTCATAGAACAATTAAAACGAACTTGCATAGAATGTTTGTTATTCTTTTATATGATGTAGGTCATAGTTGTTTAAAAAAATCTGTCACATATAAATCGGTGACTTTCTTGACAACTGAAAGTTGATAAGAATAACACAGTTTGATGAATATAATACAAGGCTAAGTCCGTGTACTACATCAATGAAAAAGATAACTATTACACTACTCTGCGTCTCATCTCGCCGTCTAAAATCGATCGCAAAATATGCGTAGTATTTATAGGCAATAGAAATATTAAAGTAGACGAAATTATAATATATACTATATATAAATAAATGTCTAGCATTCTAGGACTCGAAGTCTTCTCTGACAAAGAGTGACTATGATTAGTCGTTTATCAAAAACACTGGCCTATTGCAAAATGACAGTGATATATACCTTATAATGTTATTAATTAACTATTAGATAATTATTATATTAGTATTTTTTCTCGGTACTTTTAAGTTTTTCTAATATAATACAAAGTATTGGTGTTAAATTACATCTCAGGAGAATCAATTTTTCTGAATATCTCTAAGATTGAACCATTTTATTTATGCCTTACAATACAATCATTTGTTAATGTATTTGTTGTTGCATATAAAATATTGTTTACAATAATATTAGGTAGTCGAAAACTGTTTAGGTAAACAATCTACAATTATTTATAAGAGATTATCATGAGTACAACACAAAGCTTGCTTAGCAACATCACTGTAAACTTCTAGAGAAAACTTCAACACTTACATGTTTGAATTTAAATCAATATGCCATAAAGCTAAAGAAATAGGTTGCGTGAAGTTAAAATATCAGATTTAACTAAAAGTGTTTTTTTTAAATAAAAAACACGCATTCCTTTCAAAATATTGACCTAAATCTGAAATAAGACCGCTACTGTACACTGTACCAATCGCTCAGTAGTTTTCCACGTCGTCTGCAATTAATACACGAACAATAACGATACTTACCAGTGTTATGTACATGTTCTGTTAACGTCAGTGTATCATGGTAGAAATATTTTAATATCACAGAGACTGATAGAAAAACATTCACAATGAACATTTAAAATTCTAGCCATTGTATAATTTTACAAACGGAAATCAAAATCTTGACGGACTTATCTCATTGCTAGAAGAAACGAATCGATAAAAAGTAGTTGACAACATTATTTATACGAATTTTTGTAATAATGTTCATATTAAATTAGTGATGGTCCCAGACCCGTCAAAGGTAAAGTCCCCAATGGTTGTGAAACAGCATGATCAAAGTCAACATGTATTAAACTTCTTAAAACTATGAAATAATTATAAATCAAAAGTGATCTTATGCTTGGATATAACACTAACAGTTTTATAGGATTTTTCATTTAAATACTGTAATAGTATTTTTATTTGCCTAAACTACTCATTAACGATAAGCTCAGCCACCATCCAAACTACATCACATGTGGCCCGGGAATTTGACCAGGGATAAATAAAAAGATAAACTGTTAGCAGCTGAGCCATACAGGTAGTTTAAATATTGTCTAAGAATTTTACATTTATCTTTATATTAAATTTCGTTATTTCCAGAGTCGACATGTTTATCAGGCAAACGTGGAGTGAAAGTAGGCTGCAGCTCCCTGACGACATTTTCGAGGAAGGCGACGACCATGTCACTCTGCCACCGGAATTTTTCGACAACCTTTGGCACCCGGACCCTTATTTTTTAAACTCCAAAGTTACAGGTAAAATTATAAATTCAAATACTGTCTCTCTACAAACCTATCTATAACATTAAAGCAAAGCAGATAGAAACAGGATAAAGAAGATTTTGTTATTAGTTTTGTAAATAAACAATGTTGAATTCGAAAGAAATTAAGAGTTTTGTCAGACAAAGTGTGAAATAACTAAAATAATGTATAAAGAAGCATTTATAGATATTGAAACAAATTTCAATGGACATTAAACAAGCAATTAATACTAATATCATTTGTTCTCTAACTGAAATCAACAATGTTTTAACAAAATCTATTAATAAAAGTAATGACGGGCTTTGTACTATAGAATTAGGGATAACCGTTAGTAATACCTTCGGTAGTGTAATCGTTACGACATTCACCTTTAAATTTCATCAGCGATAGAATTGGCAAGGTCGGACCGCAGTTATGCACCATAGTTCAACATTTGGAAGCGTGCCCGTTAAAACTTCAAATGGTTTCATTTCCGCTGGTTCTATTTTCAGTAACGAACCCAATTAACTATAACCTTGACCTGAAAAATTGTTTTATAAGATTTTAATCAAATGTCGCCAACTTATCTAATTTGAAAACATCACACGGAGTTTCAAATTATGTTTTCGTGAATCAGCGTCTTCTAGTTAAGCAATGTCATAAGAAGGACTAATTATTTACATTAACAGACAAGTTATTTTGTATACTAACTTTAAGGTTATATTCTAAACTGTTAAAAGTATTATATCTCTAACGCTCATAACAGAGTTCTTCTGCCATTAGCGTTCTCCTCTTTTCGGTCTTATAATAGGATCCTGTTATGAGACCGAAATGACTTTTTCTTATATAAAATTTTATTATAACTTTAAAACAACCATTACTTTGTATATTTTCTTAGCAACATTAAAGTTACTTTAATCTTAAATTTCGTTAACTAAATCCAGTACTAGGCGTCAAGTCACATCAAAGTCGACTATTCCAATTTGGAAAGTTCGTGCGAAGGTCCAAACAAAGTAGTTTATATTAAGGACCGAAGCTCTAAAAATAGACTTCTCATCCGTTGTTTTTAATTTTAGGAGGAGCGTGCCACTTTTGTCATCAATCGGCTGGTAGGATTAATAGTGCTCCTTTTAGCCTTTCTTTTTTATTCACGAAAATTCGCACTTTCACTTTTTCATGTTCACTGATAATGTATTTAAAAATTTATCCACACTTTTAATATTAGTGTGCCATCGTTGAGCATATTATATTATCAATCATATGTTCACTGCTTGATGTCGACAAGTGCTCCTTCAAAAGAAGTTTAATACGTTTAAGTATATGTAAAATATATAACGATCACATACACATTATATATAAGGTTGCCAAATATCTCCCTTCCGCTTTTTTGCTCTTTCGTCAATGCTTTATAAAAAGTGTTACAGTGATCGGATTTAGTTCAAATATGCGCCGTTTTGTTCGATAATCTGTTTCCATCTAGACGGCAACTTCATAATACGTCCCTCGTAGAAGCCCCCCTTCTTATTTGCGAAGAACTCGGACAGCCACTTTTCACAAGCCTCTTTTGAGTTCAACTTTACACCACCAAGGGCGTTCACCATGGACAGGAACAGGTGGTAATCACTTGGCGCTATGTCCGGGCTATATGGTGGATGCGATAAAACCTCCCATCCGAGCTCCCGTAGCTTCTGACGAGTCATCAACGAAGTGTGTGGTCTGGCGTTGTCCTGGTGGAACACTACACCCTTCCTGTTGGCCAATTCTGGACGCTTCTGGTCGATCGCCTGCTTCAAGCGGTCCAGTTGTTCGCAGTAGATGGTAGAATTAAGCGTCTGGCCATATGGGAGCAGCTCATAGTGGATGATTCCCTTCCAATCCCACCAAACACACAGCAAAACCTTCCTGGCCGTCAATCCCGGCTTGGCCACTGTTTGGGACGATTCACCGGCCTTCGACCACGACCGTTTTCGCTTGATATTGTCGTATGTGATCCATTTTTCGTCGACAGTCACCATCCGCTTCAAGAATGGGTCGAATTCGTTCCGTTTCAGCAGCATATCGCAGGCGTTGATTCGGTCCAGAAGGTTTTTTTGCGTCAAATCATGCGGCACCCAAACATCAAGCTTTTTTTTGTATCCAGCCTTCTGCAGATGGTTTAAAATGGTTTGGTGACTAACTCCCATCTCCTAGGCGATGTCACGAGATGCCACATGCCGGTCTAACTCGATGTAGTCCATGATTTGATCGGTATTTGTCGTCACAGGTCTTCCGCCGGCTGGCTTATCCATGGTGTCGTTTTCACCGGCTCTGAATCGTCGAAACCATTCCTCCGCGGTTCGAAGTGATAGAGTACCATCCCCCAAAACACCATTAATCTCACGGAACGTTTCTCTAGCGGATTTGCCTTTAACGAAGGAAAACTTTAAAATAGCGCAAATTCGGCGTTAGTGAACTCGCATGTTTACACGTCTATAACTGTTGAACGCAATATCCAAACTAATTATGCATAGCGTCGTTTTGTAGGTTATGTCAAGACCTTTCAAATTATGTATAGTATTGCCAGATACGAGCTCTGTAGCGCTTTGTACATAGCCGCGAAATTCAAAAGACAAAAAGGCGGAAGGGAGATATTTGCTAACCTATTATTAAAGTTAAATTTGAACCGCACTGTTTCTGTCGGTGACTCTTCAAGCACAAGTTAATTCGGCACTTGTCGTATTTTACTTATATCATACAGTAACTTGTTAATTTTAGGGTTTGCTTATTCCGAAGTATCTAAAGGTGTTTTTTTTTTTTTAAATAATAAATAATTTGTGAAGATATTTTATATGAATATTAATTTATTGACAATTTAAGATATGTACTATATTACCAGTTAACTATTAACTATTAAATTTCAACCTTTAACTATAATAATGTTTAAGTTATTACTATATACTTTAGGCTCGTTAGTTACTATTTACAATTATTAAAAAAAATTAGTCAAGTATTTCTTTTTTTGTACAGACACTATTATGAGGATACATTTTAAACAGTAATTTTTACATATATTTATATTGATATAAACACATATATATATATAATTGCAGAGATAGCGGAGTTGACTCACAAGTTCTCTTCGGTGACGTTGTACAGAAACCGCACTGTGAGGTATGCAGCGAGGATGCATGCAATTATTGCATGCCAAATGGAGTTCCAGCTCTACCCCATGGATATACAATCCTGTCCCATTTATATTGAGAGCTGTGAGTATGAATTTTATTAATAAACAAGTTACATACAACAGTTGTATACAACTAGGGATATAAACAGAAATTATGGAATATCTGACAACCTTTCATTCAATAATTCTACTCGACCGTCGTTCGTTCATTCCTGTACCTAGGTTCCAGCTGATGATCATCAATGAATTCTCAATAAATTTAATATTGTACAGTAAGTAAATAATAGGTGGACCGGAAAGTAATGTCGTTTCTGCGCATGCCAATACTTGATTGTCATTTGTCAGCTCATTGTTTTGTTCAGAGGCGTACCAAAGACATTGTGAGGTTATAGTGATTTCTTTACTTATAGACAATTGAATTACAATTTTTTTTTGTAATTTTGGGTAAAATGGCCAGCCAAATACCAGAAGAGGTACACATCCGGCATTGCATGCTCTTTGAGTTTCGCAAGGGAAATAACGCAACAGTTGCTACCAAAAACATTTGCGATGTTTATCCAAATGCACTGGACATTCGTAAATGCCAAAGGTGGTTTTCCAAGTTCAAATCGGGTAATTTTGATCTTTCCGACTCGTATCGATCAGGAAGACCATCAGCGTTAGACAACGACGTGTTAAGGGCGGAAGTGGAAGCAAATCCGTGTCAGACGATCGAGGAATTGTCAAACAGTCTCAACAAACCTTGGTCGACCATCCAAGAACATTTGAAGCAGATTGGAAAAGTAAGCAGAGCAGGTGTTTGGGTCCCGCATAATCTGTCCGAACAGAATAAGGCTCACCGATCAATCACATGCAACTTATTGCTTCAACGACACAACACAGAAGCGTTTTTTGATCGCTTGATCACAGGAGATGAGAAATGGGTCCTGTATGATAACCCAAAACGCAAAAGGCAGTGGCTCTCTCCAAATGAAATCCCTCGGAGTACTGCTAAGCCAGGTTTACACCCCAAAAAAGCGCTTTTGTGTGTTTGGTGGAGTATTCGCGGCATTGTTCATTTTGAATTACTGAAACCTGGAGAAACTGTTACTGCAGACCTCTACAGCGAACAATTGCAGCGAGTCAATCAATCTTTAATTGAAAAGTGGCCAGCGATTGTCAACCGAAAAGGCGTCATTCTCCAACATGACAATGCAAGACCGCACTGCGCAAGGCGAACTCTAGAAAAAATTAATGAATTGGGGTGGGAGGTGCTGCCTCATCCACCATATTCGCCCGATGTTGCACCATCGGATTTCCACTTATTCCGAGCGCTGCAACACTTTTTAAGTGGCAAAACATTTGCAAATTTGGATGATATCCAAAATGCCATCTCTAGATATTTTGCCGAAAAACCAATTAATTTTTATCGATCAGGGATTGAAAATTTACTCACTAGATGGCAAAAGGTTATTGACAATGATGGGGAATACATCATTGATTAAAAATAAAGACTCGTTAAAAATGTATGTGTTTGTATTTAGCGTAAGAAAACGACATTACTTTCCGGTCCTAATAATATAAAGTTGGAAAATATCTCCCTTCCGCTTTTTTGCTCTTTATTCAATTCTTTATAAAAAGTGTTACAGTAATCGGATTAAGTTCAAATATGCGCCGTTTTGTTCGATAATCTGTATCCATCTAGACGGCAACTTCATAATACCTCCCTCGTAGAAGCCCCCCTCCTTATTTGCGAAGAACTCGGACAGCCACTTTTCATAAGCCTCTTTTGAGTTCAACTTTACACCACCAAGGGCGTTCACCATGGACAGGAACAGGTGGTAATCACTTGGCGCTATGTCCGGGCTATATGGTGGATGCGATAAAACTTCCCATCCAAGCTCCCGTAGCTTCTGACGAGTCATCAACGAAGTGTGTGGTCTGGCGTTGTCCTGGTGGAACACTACACCCTTCCTGTTGGCCAATTCTGGACGCTTCTGGTCGATCGCCTGCTTCAAGCGGTCCAGTTGTTCGCAGTAGATGGTAGAATTAAGCGTCTGGCCATATGGGGGCAGCTCATAGTGGATGATTCCCTTCCAATTCCACCAAACACACAGCAAAACCTTCCTGGCCGACAATCCCGGCTTGGCCACTGTTTGGGACGATTCACCGGCCTTCCACCACGACCGTTTTCGCTTGATATTGTCGTATGTGATCCATTTTTGGTCGCCGGTCACCATCCGCTTCAAGAATGGGTCGAGTTCGTTCCATTTCAGCAGCATATCGCAGGCGTTGATTCGGTCCAGAAGGTTTTTTTGCGTCAAATCATGCGGCACCCAAACATCAAGCTTTTTTTTGTATCCAGCCTTCTGCAGATGGTTTAAAATGGTTTGGTGACTAACTCCCATCTCCTGGGCGATGTCACGAGATGCCACATGCCGGTCTAACTCGATGTAGTCCATGACTTGATCGGTATTTGTCGTCACAGGTCTTCCGCCGGCTGACTTATCCATGGTGTCGTTTTCACCGGTTCTGAATCGTCGAAACCATTCCTCCGCGGTTCGAAGTGATAGAATACCATCCCTCAAAACACCATTAATCTCACGGAACGTTTCTCTAGCGGATTTGCCTTTAACGAAGGAAAACTTTAAAATAGCGCAAATTCGGCGTTAGTGAACTCGCATGTTTACACGTCTGTAACTGTTGAACGCAATATCCAAACTAATTATGCATAGCGTCGTTTAGTAGGTTATGTCAAGACCTTTCAAATTATGTATAGTATTGCCAGATACGAGCTCTGTAGCGCTTTGTACATAGCCGCGAAATTCAAAAGACAAAAAGGCGGAAGGGAGATATTTTCCAACCTATTATATAAAATCCTTTTCAATTGATTTCACAATACTCCCTATATAAAACGTCGACGCGGGAATGAAAAGGACAATGTGATAAATTCACATCGACGCGTGAGAAATGTTTTCCTGAAACCGTAATGACTTTATATTTTTACTTTGGATTACTGAAAGCCCAGTGGAGTTGATTATCTCAGAATAACATTTAAGGAGAGGATATTTTTATACAACAGTTAAATGTACGTAAATTACGTATATTTTTCCGTTTGATTCCAGTGGAATTATTACTTTAAAAGGCATTCAGCAATATTCGCACAATCAGATCGAAGTAAAAAAAAAGTGCTCTTACATTATTACTTAGTAGCTGAAGTTAACGAAATAAAACGGCTGTTTTATATTACTAGCTTACTAGTAATCATAGTTTCATATATATTATACATAATAATCATTTTATTGTTAGATTTTTTCACTTTTTCATACATAACTCATCTCAGGTTATGGAGTCAAAGAATACTGTTTTGAAAGATTTTATCACGGTTTTCCACAATAACACTAAAGAATATTTTCTTTTATTAATATATTAAAAAGACTTTTCTGTACTAGGAACGAATACTTTATTATTTAAAAGTATTTTGGTTGATATCATAGTATTATCAAAAACATGTTTCCTTTACCAAAGCCCTTAATAATCACCGCAGTTCCAATTTCCGCCGTGAACTTTCAATGTGTAAACTGTTTCCGGTTTGAAGAAAGCTCCACCCCCCACCTTGTAAAATAATAAGGTTTAATATCTGGCTCTTCTAGATCTTTCTAACATCGTGTTATTAGTAGAAATCACCAGCATATGATTCTTTCCCTATATTAGTCGCTTCGTCATATAAAGTAATTTGTAGGTACTTTGAAAATATTTCTTTTTCCCCAAAATTTTTTTTTTCCAATTAAGCTTTGTGCCTCGTTAACTTAAATATAAATCTTAAGTAAATATATTCAGAACACGTCTACCTTTGTGGGTTCACTGTGAGTTGTTTGTAAGCGGATAACACTGCAAGGGAAAGCGTAGATCTGAAAATCCTTTTGGTACGCACGTTGAATACTAACAAACTAAATTATATACGGCAACTATTCAAACGGATGCGCTAACTAAAATGTTTTTGATTTAGCTTAATCTTATACTTTTAAATTTTATTATAATAACAACGATTAAGATACTAGAAGTTCAGAAGAACTTTCTGTTTCGTTTCCGGGACCATGTAAATACTGACATACGTCTATAATATAGATGATATTTAACCTTGTCATATGAAATGAGAGTAAAATTTCGGCCCACTGTAAACATAAGAGAAATCTCTGTTTTTCTCTAATATAACTACACACTACATTTTTTTAACGATTTCTGATAATTTATAATATGCTACATATAATATGTTCATTTCAAAACTACATAATGAGCGGTAGTCGTAAACAAACTGAAGATATATTATACGATCAGTAGAAAAATGTAGTGGTTTAATAACCCATTTGAGATTTATGTGCATATATAAGTAATAACAAGTAAAAAAAAATACGGATCAAAAGTTAACGGAAAATGGCGATAGTACGGTTCAAAGCGAGCCTGTTCAAACTATCAGCAAATGGACATGGCTGAATAACGCACCGACGGTGTACCGGAAGTGTAACGAGCTTTCCACTATAAATAGAAAATATGATTACAGTTTCCTACAGCAATCAAAAAGTGAGGTTCCGGTGGAGTGAAGCGGGTGTCACCATCAATCCGGAACTGAAGCTCCTGCAGTACCACATCGGGGAGCCGCTGCGCCTTGAAGAAACTAACGGATACATGATCGACAAAGATGGTACGCAAACTATTTATATATTTAATATAAATATTGGATAGAAACTTATTTACTGGTAGGTCTTGCCACTGACGGTCTACGTAATCAGCGTCAGCCCTGTAGTCTCGGGCTAGTAATGATAGGACTAAGGAAAGCCAGCCTGTCGTAGAAGGCGACTGAAACCGTCTAGGAGTTTCGCGGGTCGAGACAGGGGGGCCCTTATCGCTCAACATGTGACCAGCGTGGGACAGCGTATGGCTCAGCGATAGTGCCTAGGAGGGTTAGGCTTCTCCTCAGGGATGTGTTCAAACTAAGTGTAGAGGGGCACCGGTGCCTTCTGTAAAAGATCCCGGAGCCTCTCTGAATGCACTAATGCAGAGCACCGAGGGGGTTTTAGTGAGTAAAAATCTCACATAATCCTGACTTCCGACTGAAAGTAAAAAAAAGTAGTTACCAGTGCAGCTCCTACATCAGCCGATAAACAGTAGTGTACAAACGTTATTATGTTCCGGATATAAAGGCGTTGGCTGCTGAAATTATTGGAGTAATGAGCGAATGACAACGAGCACCATGTGATGTTCTGTATACCATGCGAGCAGATGTACTTATCAAAAGAAGAACATCCCGCTTGTCTCATCTCTTTGCGGACTAAAAAAAGCTAAAGAGACTTAGTACATTTTGTAAGAAAGATTTTTTTTTATTTCCTCATGCGACATGATAAGTAAAACTTTTTTATAATAGTGATACACTTGTCTGTTCTCTTCATATTTAAGGATAAGATTACAATATACTGATTAACAATGAAAAGTATTTACATAATCATCAACAGTCTGTGGCAGTCCACTGCTGGACATAAGCCTCCCTCAAAGATCTCTATATTTGCGTAAGTTCATATAAGGAGATTTGACCCATTCCTCACCGTGGTACCGCAATGAGGGTCGGTGCAAACCAGAACCCGTTTGTTGATTAGCAGGATGCACCCCGAGCAAGTGAAGTCGGCTTGTTATACGGGACCACTTAATATATATACTCTTTATATACATGAAAATTATATTTAATCAACTATCATTGTTTCAGGAAACTATTCCAGATTAGTAGTTTACTTCAGATTCGAACGACAGATCGGTCACCATTTAATACAGACCTTCGCGCCGTCGTCGCTCGTGGTCATGCTGTCGTGGTTCAGCTTCTGGTTGGACCTGGACGCCATACCCGGCCGTGTGACGTTGCTGGTCACTTGCATGTTGACACTGGTGACCATGTTCACTGGACTTAGGGCGGACATACCGCCAGTGGCTTACGTCAAGGTATGTCACATATATTACTAGTTTATTTTTGATGGTGGGATGAAGTAAGGTTTAAGGGTGCCATGATGAAAGCAGTGAAAGGAACAAAAGGCTGCAATTTTTTCACCAATATGGCAATGCAGGTTATGCCATTCGTTGACATGAAAGACAGAAGGATCCCTGGTCCCCACCTGTTGCAACAGCCGGATCCACTCTGGTTTCGTTTTCTGGCACAAACTATTACTACAGAAATTATTCGTGAAGTTGGAAGGTCAGCCTCCCAAGGCGGAGATTAGGTCACTCTTGGGTCCGGGATCCCGTTTAGCTTACGAGCGGCTAAATTTTAAATTATAAAACAATAACAACGAAAAGAACACTGTATACTTTCAAATTTTGTTTTATGTTAGGTGTGTCTACTTCTTCATCAGGCGACAGACACGTCCACTGCTGGACAAAGACCTCTACCAAAGATCTCCACATATAGTCAATGACCTCCGATACAGCCGGGCACTAAAGGCTGTCGTCCGCAACAGTTTAAATGGGGGGATTTAGGCCATTTCCCTCCACGCTCGCCCAATGCGTGTTGGTGGGAGTAGATCCGCCTATTATAGTAAATTGTAAGTAGGAATCCAGCCCTCTGACATTTCAGCTGGAAATCAAAGCTGGACGCCATTTTGTTGCTAATTATCAAGATCAAACGTTTATACATAACTAATCTTCTTAAAAGTTGTTTTTTAATTCAAGTACAGGTTAATTCTTTTTACTTTGCTTATTTAAACTCAGTTAATTTTATCCTCTATGTTATTTCGCATTATTATTATTTGTGTCAAAGTAGGGGAGTGTAAAGGGTCCCGCATAACAACTCACCGGCCCTAAGCCAACCTCACCTGCTCGTGATGCACCCTGCTAATCAATAAGCGAGGCTCTGACCCCCACCAACCTGATTTGAGCCATAGTAGTGTGGAATGGCCTAAATCCCCTCCATATTAACTTCTACAAACGTAGAGATCTTTGGAACGGCCAATATCCATCAGTGGACGTCTACGGGCTGATGGTGATGATGGTGTCAAAGTAAACTTAAAACATGGAGTCGTTTACAGTTTTATTATTATTTTTTTTTGTATGGAACCCTAAATCTTACTTCCTATGCCGCTTGCTATCTTCCGATTAAATTCCCGTGAAAAAAACCTTCCACCCTTTGCGGAAATTAGCAGGAACAAACAGATACACCGGAAGCTATTTTTATAACACACATTTCCGACCGGAAAGTATCAAATGATACCTAAATGTTTGTTTGATGTGCTCAATAAAAATGTTAAATTGAATACAATGGGGATTCTTTGGAAATACAACTTCATATTAAGTACATCATAGGCATATTTTCCTTTATCTCGGGGGTAAAAAGACTTCCTGCTTTTACGGAAGGCCCCAGGACGCCTTTCTGCACTATGCCTAAAAACGCCTTAGGGAAGGCTGCAACCTTCCCCTATACCTTCGCTATGCTATGACAAATTCAACCTCGTTCTTATAATCCACCTTGAATTTCTTAGTGAACAACAACAATCCCTACTTTCAAAGCGCACAAACCTGAAAACCCTAATCGACTTCAACGATAGGCAGGACTGACCTTCATATTCTGAACAGTTTTAGTCTACAGAACAGTAGACAAGCATATTATTGGACTCGTAGATATGTATGATCCGAAATTTTCAGGCCCTGGACTTGTGGATGGCTGGCTGCATGATGTTCGTGTTCGCAGCCCTCGGCGAGTTTGTGGTGGTCAAAGTACTGGACAAACAGTACCAAATGAACAAAACAAAGGCACAGGAGTCCATGCCTAGAATTATACCAGTGGTAGTATATCTTTCTTTCTTCCTCCTGCCCTTATCCCAGCTATGTATGGTCGGCACAGTTTGTACTTCCCTTCCACATCCCTCTATCAGCCGTCATATCTGAATTCTCGCTTTTCTCTCACATGTCATCTTTCACACAATTCATCCACACTTTCTTCGGTCTTCCTCTACCCATATAACCATTCACGTTCATTTTCATTACATTCTTTGTTGTATGTCCTTCATCTCTGAAATGGTATTATATATTAAAATAAAATACTGTAAACAAGACGTAAGGGTGTGTAAGGATTCCCGCACAACAGCCCACGTGTGGTGCACCCTGTTAAACAACGAACGAGGCTCTGGCTCCCACCAACAGGCTATAGGCCAGCGTGGTGGGAAATGACCCAAATTTCGCCATATAAATCTCTACATGCGGGAGGTGGGAATCTTTAGGAGTGATGTCCAGCAGTGGACGTCTATCTAATGGTGAAATAAGGCTTAGGTGTCATATTTAATCCTAGCTCTTGGTCAATGCTGTTTGAAGTCGATAGTTCTTTATGGTTTGATTACTTTAACCACTTTCTGTTGTTCAATTAAATATTATCTACCCCGATAGTTTATCCATAAGTGTATTCAAATACTCCAATTCACTAAAGTCTCTTAACTGATACTATTAAAAAATCTTTATCGCGTTTCCTGTAACCGTTACGAGTAACGTCCAGGAACAACTTCAAGACATTTTTCCTGGATTTACTTGAAGTGTCTATAACTTGATACGTATAAGAACTCTTCAGTCATTCAGATCAAATAACTCCCAACGTTAGTCGAAGTGTAGATTTGTTATTGTAAGTACTTTTAAATATTCTAAGCTAATTAATTAATGGTATTTAAATGTAATCAAAAATCCTATAATGATTTTAAGAGAAAATCCTGGTAACAGGAAGTTCAATTTTTTACCGAGTCCTTGATGTATGAAAGCGACTAAAATAAGGTAAACATTTTCCTTACGTGCTTCTAATTTCAGAGATTAAACGGGGAGAAAGGTTCTTGCGGTACGGTCGCGGCTTGGGAGGGTAGCGGGGTGCGGTGCCGGAAAGTCGACATAACATCCCCCACTTCACCACCCGCCACCACTCCCGTAGTCCACGCCGCGCCCACTGCGCCCACTGCTCACCTAGTTGGCGTCGAGCGTCGTCAGAGTATAATACAAGTAGGAGTTTATTTGTAATACAAAGTAACTGACGATCAGGACTGTTATCGTCATGAGGATATCACAATGGATTTTGGATGTGGCATTAATAAAAAACATTTAGAGCAAAAGGACGAGAGACAAATTCTGTAAAACTATCATATGGACCAAGTGATGAAGAAAGTTAACGTTGTCTTAACTAACTTGATCGGTGAATATCTACTTTTGGATATAGATATTTGTAATGAATTTCACAACACACGGACTTATCCTGACGATGTCCTGTCAGTTCTCTCAAATTGAAATAATGGACTATTTTATAACTCCTTGGTTTTATAATAAACATAAATATTATTTTCATTCTCAGGTTGCCTGGGTAGATGCTGATACGGGACAAGAGCGCGTCCTATGGCGGGAGATAGATAAACTCTCAAGGGTAGTGTTCCCGGCGCTGTTCCTTCTGTTCCTGACGATGTACTGGCCCGTCCTATTGCTGAAAACGAAATCGTCTTCATAACAATCGCTGTTGAGTTGTATAATATTCACGGGAACGCTCAAATAGAAAAAAGGATCGCTTTCATATCAACAAGCGATGGAAACTTAAACGTCCAACTGTATTATTAAGGTACTCGTTGTATATAACATAATTTGGTATATATACACGAAGCTACAATGAAAACACACGCACAAACATAAACTTAATACATTATTTTCAAGTTCATTGATCTTATAACTGAAAACATTGAATACATCCCGTTTGATAAGGATCGCACAAAAATATTATCGATTCCTTTGGGACGGTATTTGATTTTACGAAACGATAAAGCGTAACGAAATAAATAACTATAAATGTATATAAAGGGTTTAGGCTGTGAGAGAATGAGATAAAACGTATTTCTGTATAGTTTCTCTACCCTCCTTCTCCTCTTCTTGATACACGAGACCGCAAACGGACTCTGTATTCAATGAAGTCCGGCCTCAGTACTATGTACCACGCTTTAAATATATAAAGAGCCAGAGAAAGAGACGTTGTAATATATAATATATTTTCACTGTTCCTCCCTCTTTTTCGTTCTTTTCTACTTAATTAAAAAATTATCTTTATATCTCGTTCTACCACCCCCATTGAATAATCATCACCTTCTCTTACAGTTTCAATACTAACGCGTCTGAATTCTCACTCAGTTTTCTTAATCTTTACTTAACAGCAAGTTAAAGATCTACTCTTCAGACTGCATCTATATCTTGACTTATCTTAACCGACAAAATCGAAGAGGTCCTCATTGCGTCGCATATATTTCTTTATACTTCCTTTTTGTTGGAAAATATATACCTTCAAGTTAGTGCCATAAAGTGTGAATGAAACAACTATTATATATAGATCTCGCTCTGGTTATTTTCTAAAGTTTTTTTTCATATTTCTATACTTAAAGAAAATTCTTATATATTTACATAGTTCGCACTAAATGTATAAGATTCTTACAAAGATGTTAGATTATATTTGCGGGGTGTTATAATATAAAGTTATATATATAAATGAATAAATTAAACTTTAAAAATTTCAATGGCGTCTCAATACTGATA
Source organism: Troides aeacus (assembly GCA_033220335.2). Lineage (NCBI taxonomy): Eukaryota > Metazoa > Arthropoda > Insecta > Lepidoptera > Papilionidae > Troides > Troides aeacus. The sequence continues at coordinate 1,548,733 of CM067275.1, read as the reverse complement.
AGTTAAACTTTACTCAATGAGATGCGAAACAATTATAGTAAGTCTAAACATATCCTCTTGTACTTTCAAGTATAACTTGCGAAGCCACAATCTCATTAATAAAACTAACTACCTAAATACTGTGTAAATGTGCTAACACGTGAAAATAGGTGTAAAGTATAAACTACAGTTAAAGTTTTCAAAACATAACCTATAAATATAACATCACTGTTATAAACCAAATAATATTCACTCCAAAGTTTTAACTTAACTAGGTTAGATTTAGAAGTAATATCATTTATATGTTCATAAAGAAAATGTTATTTGTTTTATATTAAAAAAAAAGTATATAAATATTAATAAATTATTATTTACATCATTATATCATATTTACAATACATAATGAATAGATTAGTTTACTTTATTATGCAGTTGTTTGTTGTTATATGAGATTAATTGTCGGTTATAAACAAAAATGTTCGTGTTATGGTTTATTAAGAAGTGGTCTCCTACATTAATGAGTTCAAGGAATCTGGTAATCAACACGTGGACCCATTACAATAATAATACGAAATACTAAAGATATTTATACAAGAGATCTACCTCTATTAAATGTTATCTATATTAAAACATTGAAAGTATCTGCAAAATTGTCTAACAAGAGTTTGCTGTATAACAAAGCTGCCTACCCAATACAAAAGGTCTAGGAAGTATCATTTAGGATGTTTACACAAGGTATCTACTGCTATTCAATTCTAGAAATATCAATGCATTCAGAACAGAATAAATATCTATTGTCTGTTGTATATAGTAAAGATAATGACTCGGATATGTTGAGTTTTAATATCTCATTCAAAGATGTTTAGATTCTAAATCCACTAGACTTGAGCAATTGGTTGAAGAGGAATCCTAAGTAAACCAATCTTCTCATCATGGATAAGAGTTCAGTTATTACAAAGACAGCAATATCTTCTTCTAATTTCAATGGTAAACAAAAACTACTGTATTCCCGTTAAAGAGCTACACTATACGATAGCAATGAGCCTAACCTAGGTCGATAAAGATTACCTCTCATCTGTTTTGTGTAATACTTGATCATACATTGCTTGAATTTTTTTTATCAAACAAATGATAGATAAACTATTAATAAATATACATCAAAAGAACCATATAAATAAACTGTTATATATATATATATATATATATATAGTTATTAATATAGGAATACAGTTAACTTCTATAAAGATCATATGTTTACGATTAACTTTGCTTATTCACCTAGCTTTAAACGAATGTGATACGTTTTAACTTATCGTAGTTAAGTGATTAAGTGACGAGGCGCAACATGGCGACCGTAAAGTCTAGACCAATGCCTCGCGGTGCTGGATTCGTTGTATGAAAGTTTTATTATGAATTGTTATGTAGCTAATTAATTTACATATCATGCCGGTGTAGTTTTGCTATGGACTGTACGTTTAAGATATAGATTAAATATTATTTATTAGCGCGCTGTTTTATTTTGGCTTCATACTAATATACAAAACACGACAAATGTCCAATTTCAATACAAAAAAAAAAAAAAAAACTTTCCTGTTAATGCTGATAAAAAGTTTGCCTTTGCTCATTACTATGCTTCTCTTTAATTGTTCAGTCTTCAGAACTGCACCCACAGGTACTTTCTAGAATACTAAAAAAAACGATTTCAGAAAAACTTAGATGATGCAGAACTACTTTTTCCTTTCTCTTATCCTCGATAAAGATTTCATTTTTGTGTAAAAACTCATTTATTCTAAACCGAAGACCTTATCACCTAAAGCGGTCCTGGATATAAAGTTGTGTGGACTATGAAAGAAATGGTTTGCTTTCATTTATGAACATATTTTTTTTTTAATTTCACTAAAATACACGTTTTTTCTATACAAACATGAAACTGCTACGAAGACAGGTTTTCATACAACCTGCTCCATCTTAAATATTGTCTTTTTAAACATAAATTCCAAAACTGTCAAGATGATGGATCGGCACTTCGCGGCTCCTAAAGTCATATTCGGATAAATAGTGAAAAAACTTTTACACCAGCAAATGGATTAAAGTACTAACATACATATATATATTACCTGTTCTCCATCCGCTTTGCTGACTATAACATCCCCTCCCCCCTCAGTTCCCGTTTGAGAAAGAATTTAGTAAAATCCATTCTTAACTGAACTCTAAATGGAAGAAGTTCTACTAAATTTTGAATGTTTATATCGTCAAAGAATCTCTTGATACCTCTTATATTTCATTTAGATATTTAAATATCTTATTTTTTTCTACTGCTGAGTTTCCGGTCCTTCTTTTATTATTTATTCAACTCTATTGCACAGCTATAACCCTAACCTAAGCTATAATATAGAATTAAACTTTACCCTAATCAATTTTTTTTACTTCAACCTGTCTGTCACATTTACATTATAGGATTTTACGTCGAAATTTACTTACAGTTTGACCTACATTCTTCCGAATTATTCATGAAGGGTGGATCCATGCGGTGATTTATCATTCACTTTTGATAGGTTACCCTCATAGGTTCAATCCTTTCATACGTAAAAATATGAATTATGGATCATTATAAGATAGATATAAATTAAAAACGGTTACGAGGATACTTCTGTTATAGTACATTTTATTATTGCTGTAACTATTTCAACTAACATACACTGGTGCTTTGTTTAATGTTTCATCATTACATCTTGTGATGGATTTGCTACTAACCGTTACTGTAGCGTTAATTAACATCGAGTCATATAACAATAAAAATCACAGTTCGTATGAAAAACATAATTGTACTAAATTCGATAAAATTTTTAAATTAATTACAATTTGAAAAAAAAAAGCTATTGCAAATATTTAATTTATTTATCAATTACAACGGATTCAAAAGATGAGCGCCTGGCAGAAATAAATAGTGAATATTTGTTTTCGTAATTACCAAATTAAAATGACAGGCGCTGTTTACACGTGTATGTAAATATACATGGGCGCTTCATTGTGCTGTCATCTACTGTAGAATTCATGTAAAATAATTTCATTATGTTTTTTTGTATTTACCTCTATTTATGACGTGAAATTTAAAATGTGGCCTAATGGTTAGAGCGTGCGGCTTTCATTCCGAACGTTGCGGGTTCGAATCTCGGCATGTATCGATGACTTAATATTTAAGTTATGTACATTTGTGAGCTTTAATTACAACAGCGAATTACAAACGGTAAAGGAAAACATCGTGAGGAAACCCGCACACTGACATCATTTCTGTATGCGTATGTGGTGACCCCAATAAAGTGGCAACAGGCTTGCCCCCTGTTACATTGGACCTAATCTGACCACATCTGGCGAAAAGTGGATTTTTATTCTGCCTATATATGCCTCTGCCTACCCCTATTGAGAAAAAGGCATGATACTATAAAAAAAAAAATCCTTGTAATTAATAGTTCCGTTATGTTGACACTGGTGGTTTCGTCTGAATAATTTGGTTCTCATCTCATAGTTCGTTTATTATAAACTACTACAGTACTACGAATTATTTCCGTACTTCGAGTTTATTTTTAATATAGATTTTGAGGACAATCCCGGTCACCTGCAGACAAATATATTCAGATGTGATTTACGAATAGATCTATCTTTTTGTTTAACCTATTATGCGACAATACGATTAGTATTTTTGTAGTTTACTTAAAGAAAAAAAAACATCAGTTACAGAGAGAACCTATTTAGATTTAGCTTCTTTTTGTCAGAAAGAATACTGTTGCCGTTGTTTAAAACTTCTGTAGTTATGAGCATTTTTGTTTAGAAAGCTTTTCGCTTACCATCATATGAGATCGTAGGCAAGAACTACTCTACACAATCATAAAATTAGTTAAAAGCTTCATAAAAGTTGGAATACAGGGAAAAATTTATTTGAATTTTTCGCTATAGTAAAATGGTGATTTTTTTTTGAAGATATTTTTATGCTTTAAAATTTTGCTATAAAGGCTCATTCATAATTTTATTCCGACTCAGCATTCACTGGCTTAAAGTAACTATTTCATTAACTGGAAACTTTTATACGTTGTAGCAATATTTATTACGTGAACTTTCCTTGTGCAAGTTACGACATGTTTTAATACGGTAAAGAAAAATGGAATTTTCAGCAACAAAGTGCTTTATGAGTTGAAAGGTGAACCAAAATTACACACTTCCTGTTTCGATACGGTGCGAAAGTTTTATTTCCGCATAGACAATTATGACGTAAAAAAATATTGTGTTAATTTTTTATCATACCTACGACTGGCTAGGATGCTATTACATATTCTCTGATGATGAAGACTGTACTAACAAAAGCTTTCCCCGGCTTTGACAAGCTATAGAATGGGGTGTCACATGGCATTTAGGATATATATTAACATACAATCTTTGTGACAAAGCAGCGGAAGGATATCCGATGTTTAGTTTGCACGGCGCCGTATTAGCCTCGCAGCCCCAGTAAAGTATGATACATCTCGTTTCATCAGTAATTCTACTAGCAGCACATTCTTTAATCATGAGATATAATGGACACACCACTGGTTTGTGATTGAGACTGATGTGGATGTCCTCTCAAAATGGTGGAGATGTTGCTTACTGAGAGAGCTACCCTCCCGGCTCCTTGTCTTCTGGGCAACAGATTCAAGAAGATACGTTCGTTGGTTGAAGATATTATTAACTATCAAAACGATCTACAACCATACACCTTTCTTACATAATTATTACATATTTATATTCTTTCGTCCATAGCTTACTTCAATACATTATATTACTTTTTAAGAAACAATTGAAAGGAATAAAGTAAGTTATTATAATCAACATAACCTGTTATGTTTACAAGATTAAGCAAGTTTATTATGATACTAACTTATAGATATAAGATTAGATAAAACAGGTTTTACCTAACACCATAAATAATGTACCATAACGAGTTTAAAGACCTATAACTGTGTCATGGTTGAACCCAGTAACACCTTCACAGTTCACTCGATGACAGATTATAAACATTATAAATACAGGCGATCGCAAGAGAATAGATGCGTTTGATATGTGGTGCTGGAGACGGATGCTGAAGGTATCCTGAACAGCGCATAGAACCAAAATCTCCATTTTAACACAGCTCCAAATCCAAATGGACCTGTCTACGTCGGACAGTTGAGTTTTTCGCTCATATCACCAAAAAAAGTGGTAATGACTTGGAGAAACTTGTCGGTACTTGCAAGATTGATGGTAAGAGGCCGCGTGGACGGAATCCTAAACGCTGGATTGACCAGGTGAAGGTGAAGACCATTGAAACACCTGCACACGACCCTATACACAAAGCATCAAATAGAAATAATTGGCGGAACATAATTAATAACAGGTTATCAATAAGGAGTCACGACTCTCAGCATTGAGGAACCGGCTTAGAGGGAAATATACTAGGTACTTCAACACTTGTCACAGATTAAAAACATATTGGTTAATGTTGAATGTTAGTTATGCAGCGGTTGTGCAGTTAACAGATATTTAGAAGAGAAGATAAACAGTTCACAGCATCCAAACGGTTTATGTAGAAAGCCTCTTGGAAATTAACTAAACCTGTTATTTAGCGAACGTTTTCCCCTTAATTATTGCTTCTCTTTCTACCCTTTGTTTAGAGTAGAGAGTAGTAGAGTTTATTTAGTGTACGTTTTGTTCTTAATTATTGCTTCTCTTTCTACCCTTTGTTTAGAGTTGACAGTAGTAGAGTTTATTTAGTGTACGTTTTGTTCTTAATTATTGCTTCTCTTTCTACCCTTTGTTTAGAGTAGACAGTAGTAGATTTTATTTAGTGTACGTTTTGTTCTTAATTATTGCTTCTCTTTCTACCCTTTGTTTAGAGTTGACAGTAGTAGATTTTATTTAGTGTACGTTTTGTTCTTAATTATTGCTTCTCTTTCTACCCTTTGTTTAGAGTAGAGAGTAGTAGAGTTTATTTAGTGTACGTTTTGTTCTTAATTATTGCTTCTCTTTCTACCCTTTGTTTAGAGTTGACAGTAGTAGATTTTATTTAGTGTACGTTTTGTTCTTAATTATTGCTTCTCTTTCTACCCTTTGTTTAGAGTAGACAGTAGTAGATTTTATTTAGTGTACGTTTTGTTCTTAATTATTGCTTCTCTTTCTACCCTTTGTTTAGAGTAGACAGTAGTAGATTTTATTTAGTGTACGTTTTGTTCTTAATTATTGCTTCTCTTTCTACCCTTTGTTTAGAGTTGACAGTAGTAGATTTTATTTAGTGTACGTTTTGTTCTTAATTATTGCTTCTCTTTCTACCCTTTGTTTAGAGTTGACAGTAGTAGATTTTATTTAGTGTACGTTTTGTTCTTAATTATTGCTTCTCTTTCTACCCTTTGTTTAGAGTAGACAGTAGTAGATTTTATTTAGTATACGTTTTGTTCTTAATTATTGCTTCTCTTTCTACCCTTTGTTTAGAGTAGACAGTAGAAGATTTTATTTAGTGTACGTTTTGTTCTTAATTATTGCTTCTCTTTCTACCCTTTGTTTAGAGTAGAGAGTAGTAGAGTTTATTTAGTGTACGTTTTGTTCTTAATTATTGCTTCTCTTTCTACCCTTTGTTTAGAGTTGACAGTAGTAGATTTTATTTAGTGTACGTTTTGTTCTTAATTATTGCTTCTCTTTCTACCCTTTGTTTAGAGTAGAGAGTAGTAGAGTTTATTTAGTGTACGTTTTGTTCTTAATTATTGCTTCTCTTTCTACCCTTTGTTTAGAGTAGAGAGTAGTAGAGTTTATTTAGTGTACGTTTTGTTCTTAATTATTGCTTCTCTTTCTACCCTTTGTTTAGAGTAGAGAGTAGTAGAGTTTATTTAGTGTACGTTTTGTTCTTAATTATTGCTTCTCTTTCTACCCTTTCTTTAGAGTAGAGAGTAGTAGAGTTTATTTAGTGTACGTTTTGTTCTTAATTATTGCTTCTCTTTCTACCCTTTGTTTAGAGTAGAGAGTAGTAGAGTTTATTTAGTGTACGTTTTGTTCTTAATTATTGCTTCTCTTTCTACCCTTTGTTTAGAGTAGAGAGTAGTAGAGTTTATTTAGTGTACGTTTTGTTCTTAATTATTGCTTCTCTTTCTACCCTTTGTTTAGAGTAGAGAGTAGTAGAGTTTATTTAGTGTACGTTTTGTTCTTAATTATTGCTTCTCTTTCTACCCTTTGTTTAGAGTAGAGAGTAGTAGAGTTTATTTAGTGTACGTTTTGTTCTTAATTATTGCTTCTCTTTCTACCCTTTGTTTAGAGTAGAGAGTAGTAGAGTTTATTTAGTGTACGTTTTGTTCTTAATTATTGCTTCTCTTTCTACCCTTTGTTTAGAGTAGAGAGTAGTAGAGTTTATTTAGTGTACGTTTTGTTCTTAATTATTGCTTCTCTTTCTACCCTTTGTTTAGAGTAGAGAGTAGTAGAGTTTATATAGTGGACGTTTTGTTCTTAATTATTGCTTCTCTTTCTACCCTTTGTTTAGAGTAGAGAGTAGTAGAGTTTATTTAGTGTACGTTTTGTTCTTAATTATTGCTTCTCTTTCTACCCTTTGTTTAGAGTAGACAGTAGTAGAGTTTATTTAGTGTACGTTTTGTTCTTAATTATTGCTTCTCTTTCTACCCTTTGTTTAGAGTAGACAGTAGTAGAGTTTATTTAGTGTACGTTTTGTTCTTAATTATTGCTTCTCTTTCTACCCTTTGTTTAGAGTAGACAGTAGTAGAGTTTATTTAGTGTACGTTTTGTTCTTAATTATTGCTTCTCTTTCTACCCTTTGTTTAGAGTAGACAGTAGTAGAGTTTATTTAGTGTACGTTTTGTTCTTAATTATTGCTTCTCTTTCTACCCTTTGTTTAGAGTAGACAGTAGTAGAGTTTATTTAGCGAACGTTTTGTGGTTAATTATTGCTTTTTTTTTGTATATTAATTAAACTACCTGCAAACTTTTAATAGTGAGACGTATTTTTAAACTATTAGCTATATAGGGAAGTTCTCCGGAAACATTTGAATACCGACAGTGCACGACCGATGGACGTGAATATCTTTAAGTAAAATCTATTTCCTTCTATGGTCATCCATCGGCTGATGATGATTTTATTTTTCATTCGAAGAAACGAGCGAGTTTATCTCCTGATAAGGATATGTCTGCCGACAACAACCTGGCATTAGTTAGGACGATACACAATACACAGTTCGTCGCTCTCATTAATGATTAGTAAAATTGGTCTTAGCCTTGCAGTCTGTTTTCCTTACAAAAAGGAAGGCCAAGACCAAGACCATTTTTATACGAATAAGACTAAGACCAACTGTGCAACACTGAATATGCAATATCGAGATCAAGACCACACAGACAAGATCAAGACCACTACCCAGTTTATCCAAATCTTGGCTTCGTTCTTGCTTAGCCAATCACTAGCTCTGATACATAAGATGTTAAGACTCTTTACCCCACCTCACTAGCTGCAACCCAAACTCATTCGGGTTCTGCCCGCCGTACCGATCGGACGTCCCATGCGTCCGCTGCCAGTGCGCGATACCGCTACGCCCGCTCAGTGCAACTCGCCCGTGCTCGTGCGCGTCACAACGCCGCTTAGGCGGCCGCCATTTGCGCTTGCGCGCGTCAGTGCAGTGCAGTGATAGTGCTGTGATTTAGTGTATCAGAACGCGAAAACTCTGCCGGAGCCTGGTTCCGGCACTGTAAGTAGCTTTTTTTTTTTAATCGCCTCAGAGGCGAGGTTATTAGATAGAGTCTGTCGCATTAGGCGACGGCTAGGTCCCCTGCTTGAATAGCCACACAACCCCCCGCCGCACGGCGGGGCGGCTACACACAAAATGGCGTCCGTGCAAACGGACGCCTTAATGGCACAATTTGCGTGCTTTGCACGCAGACAGTTCCCAGAAGTCTGGGAACAATTCACCAACACGGCCTCTGCCCTTCCCGCGCGCTTTGACACGGACAGCCCGGCCTCTCCGGACCCGACCCCCGCGACTCGAGCGCACAACAAGGCGAGGGCCCCCATGGCGGGGCCTTCCAAGCCCGAGCTGCCCGCCTCCTCCGAATCCGACTCGGAGGGCTCCGCAAGCGGCAGCGATATGGAGGTGGACCGTCCACTCTCCAAGACCACCGACGAAGAGGGCTTCACCCTCTACGTCAAGAAGCGCAAACGCGCTTCTAAGCGGCCCTCCGAGTCAAACTCGGACCGCTCCTCGCCGACCAGCACGCCGGCAAAAAAGGTTGCGCCTCTCGCGCACCCTCCCAACACCTCGGCCCCGCCCGAGAAACGCGGCCCGAAGCCGCCTCCCCCGATTGTCCTCCAGGACAAGTCCAAGTGGAACGATGTTTCCAGGTGGTTCGCGGACCACAAAATCACATGCCCCAAAGCGCAGAACACCGCGCAGGGCATCCGCATCAACCTCCAAACGGTTGACGACTTCCGGGCTGCCACCAGGCACCTGCGGAACGCCGGACTCGGCTTCCACACCTTTGCTCTCCCCGAGGAGAAGCACCTCCGCGTTGTCATACGCGGAATCCCAACGGAGATCGACATCTCCGAGGTCGTCGACGACCTGAAAAAACAAAATTTCCCAGTGCTGGAAGCCCGTCGCATGACTAGCATGCGAACAAAGGCCGCACTCCCACTGATAATGACAAGTCTCGAACTCTCTCCGGAGGGTAAAGAGATTTTCAGCATCACCCGCCTGTGCAACCTCACCAGCGTGAGGGTAGAGGTCCCGCACAAAAAAGGCATCATCGGCCAATGCCACCGATGCCAACTTTACGGGCACTCAGCCCGTAATTGCTTCGCCCGCCCGAGGTGCGTCAAATGCACCGGGGACCACGGGACGAAAGAGTGCTCCCGCACCGCGGAAGCGACAAACCCACCGAGCTGCGTCCTTTGCAAAACCGAGGGACACCCCGCGAATTATCGCGGGTGCACCAAAGCCCCGCGTAGGCAACCCGGGGCCGCACAACGGCGCACCACCGCCCCCACAAAGGCTGCACCGCAGCCATCTGCCTCGTCCAGGCCACCGCCCGCACAGCCGGCCGTTCCGCCGGCGGTGTCGGCGGGGAGCAAACCGCTCCTTAAGCCAAAAGCCGCCGAGGCTCCAAAAGCCGCCCCTTTGTCGGTGCCGCCGAAACCACAGGCTGCTCCCAGCCAAACAGCTCCGCCTTCGGAGCTACAGAACATTCTCGCCTACATATCAAAGGTGAGTATCAAAGATATTCTTCTCTTAGGAGAAAAATTGCGAGCCGCGAAAAGCTCGCATGATAGGTTGAAGGCCTGCATCGAGCACGCCGACACTCTCGCCGCACTCGAAGAACCCTTCGTTTAGCCACAGCCCAGGATTCTGTCCGAGACCTTTGGTGTTCCATCTCACTCAACCGTTATGGAAATACACCGGATCTTAGGAAGAGTTAAACCCCGCTCGCTGACTGTCGCGTACTTCAACGCGAACGGCATCCGCTCTCAAAAGGAGGAAATAAGCCTTTTCCTTAGGAACCATGACGTCGACGTCATGCTCATTCAGGAAACATTCCTCAAACCGTCTCATCGCGATCCGAAAATCGCGAACTACCACATTATCCGCCACGACAGGCTGACCGCCCCAGGAGGCGGCACTCTCATCTACTTCAAGCGGGCCCTGCATTGCATACCGCTTGTTAGTCCAACCCTCGCCAAAATAGAAGTCTCGACGTGTAAAATCTCCCTCACCGGTCATCAACCGATCGTCCTAGCATCCGTCTATCTGTCCCCGACAAAAGAAATGCGGGAAACAGACATAAGAACCCTTCTCGACCTAGGGCCGGCTGTCGTCGTCGCCGGCGATCTAAACAGCAGGCATAGCACCTGGGACCCGATCATGTCAAACCGAAATGGTATAATCCTCTCCAAGCTCGCGGATAAGCTCAAGTTTAACATTGTAGCTCCGCAAACCCCGACTCGATACCCTACCGTCGCGTTTCACAACCCATCCACACTAGACATTGCGTTATTCAATAACGTAACCGTCCCACTGCATTCGATCGAGACCATAGACGATCTCAGATCCGACCACCGCCCGGTTCTTATGAAGCTGGGCCGGCCCGCTGGTGAGGTCCCTCTGACCAAAACCATCGTCAACTGGCGCAGCCTCGAGGTCAAACTCAAGGCCGCGAACCCCCAGCACCTAGACGGAATCCCTGATACGATCGAATCGCTCGGCGCTGTAAACCGAGCGATCGACTCGTTAACGCATCATATCGCCACAGCCGTCGAGGAATCGTCGCGAACGGTGCCCGAGTCGGACTACCTTCTCGGGTCCTTCCCGGCGGACATTCGTCGGTTGATAAGAGCGAAAAACGCCACAATGAGACTCTATACACGATACAGATCCGAGGAGCTCAGGATAAAACTGCGCCGCCTCCAAAGGCTGGTAAAAGAGCGCATATCCGAACTCAGATCCGACAGATGGGACAATCTGCTTTGCGACTTGGAGCCTTCGAGCGCCAACTTTTGGCGTCTGGCCCGCAGTCTCAAAGCGGAGAACATGGCCCGCATGCCTCCCCTCGTAATGAGCGATGGTTCCTCCCTTGCGTTGGAGGATGCCGAAAAAGCAGATTGTCTCGCCGACAGTCTAGAGAGCCAATGCACTCCCTCTACCGCACCAGTGGACCCCGATCACCTCAAGTTGGTCGAGGACGAGGTGCGTCGCAGGGCAGCCCTCCCACCAGAAGGTCCCCCTCTAAAACCGGTTTCCCCCGGTGAGGTCGTTGACATCATAAAGAGGCTGAAAACCAGATCAGCCCCGGGATCCGACAACATCTCCAACAGAGTTGTGAAAAGTCTCCCGCCCCCGATCGTCGGTCTGCTAGTGGCCATATTCAACGCCCTGCTAGCCGACTGCTCCTTCCCAGACGCCTGGAAAGAGGCCGTAGTGATAGGTATTCCGAAGCCCGGAAAGCCGAGGAACCTACCCAACAGCTACCGCCCGATCAGCCTACTGAACACCTTGGGCAAACTTTACGAGCGCATCATTCTAGAGCGTCTGCGCCATTTCACCGCAGAGAACAATCTCCTCCCCGACGAACAGTTCGGATTCAGGAGCAACCACTCTTGTGTCCATCAAGTGCACCGACTGACCGAGCACATTTTGGCCGGTCTCGAGCACAGACAAACGATCGACACCTGCGCCGTCCTATTCGACGTCGCGAAGGCGTTCGACAAAGTCTGGCACGAAGGCTTGATATTCAAGCTTTACTCTCACAAAGTGCCAGACCGTCTAGTCACCGTCATTCGAGACTACCTCTCGAATCGCTCCTTCCGCTTTCGCGTCGAGCACGCTCTCTCCTCGCCCCGGCAGATTAAAGCCGGCGTCCCTCAAGGCTCTTGCCTCTCTCCGCTACTCTTCTCGCTCTACACGAGCGACATACCCAGAGATCCCTTTGTCAAGATGGCCCTTTTCGCGGACGACACCGCTCTTTATCACTCCGGCAGAGCCCCGGGTCTTATAACGATGCGCCTGCAGAACGCGACCACCCGCCTAGGCGAGTGGTTCCGGACGTGGCGAATCGACGTAAACCCGGAGAAAAGTGAAGCCATTCACTTCACCCACCGAAAGTCATCTACCCTTCTCAAGAAGGCGACAAAAAGCGGCCATAAACTCGGCCAGATCTCCCTTTTCGGCCAGTCCATCCCATGGAGGAACTCGGTCAAATATCTCGGCGTCACGCTCGACGCCAGACTCAATTTTATCGCCCACATTCGCGAGGTGAAAAAGAAAGCGGCCCAAGTACTGGGCAAGCTATACCCCCTGCTGTGTAAGAAGAGCAAGCTCTCTCTCAGACACAAGCTCCACCTTTACAAGGTATGCGTAAGACCTGTAATGTCTTACGCAAGCGTTGTCTTCGCCCATTCGTCCGAAGACCGTCTCAAACCTCTCCAGACTCTCCAGAACCGTTTCACCCGCATCGCGACTGGTGCCGAATGGTACCAGCGCGACGTGGACATCCACAGCGACCTTAAACTCCCAACAATCAAGGAGCACTTCAGAGAGTGCTCCGTGACCTACTTCGCCAAGGCGGCAACTCATCCCAACCCTCTGGTGGCCAGCGCGGCCAACTACGAGCTACCTCCGAATCCCAGGACGAGAAAGCGCAGACCGCGGCACGCGCTTATTCCGACATCCCAAGGGGTCCCGCAAACCACACACACGCCCACAGTCACCGACAACACCGACGTCACCACACACACTTCGGACACTATCAACACGCTCCGAATATCATCATCACGCCGCCCTCGCCTCAGAACGCGGCGCCGCAGCTACTCACACACCGCGTACACTAAGTACACCCGCGATCGTGGGCGGTCCTCACCGCCCAGAAATTCCGATACAGGCGAAGGTAGTCAGGGAACGGGCCCGCGCCCGGCCTCGACGACCGAGTAGAATCGCCAGATAAAGCACTACAAGAACCAGACACATACAATCATCCGCCAGACGGCTACATCCCGCGTAGCGCATTTTAGTTTTTAAGAAACTTCAGGCCGTGGATCCGGGTCCACGAGCCCAGTGTCAGATGAGCTGTAAGAGCCGCTGTGGCTTCCAGCCCGCTCAAAACAAGAATATAGCTGCAACCCCTTTCGAACCGGTACCCAGTAATATTTGCACACTGTTTTTAGTCAGCTACAACAGGCGGTGGTGCCTACCTAGACGGTCTCCAGCAATAGACACTTATTAAAGTGTGGTACGTGCAGTTTATTAAATCAGATATTAAAATAGTGTCCTTTCATATCTATATCTTTCTTTTCCTTTTAAAGTAATATATTCCAGCGTCTACTGGCGATGCTTTTGACTATAGACAGGAATTTCCTGACCCGGACGTTTTTATTTTATTAACATTTAACAGCTATATTCGTAAGTCGTTTTACAATTTAAAGGATTTTTGACTTATCAGGAATCTCTTGTGGTTCATTAATTATAGTACTAATTCTTTTTTATATTGAAAAAAGACTTCCTCAAGAGTTTCTTTGTAAAAGGCTGTTATCAATTATAAATGAAAAATTTTAATCCTCTGTAATAAAGTAAAGGAAAAAGGAGGTAAATTGCCTTTAATCCTTACGTCTAGAGAAAGTATTTCCTCTCGATAAGGTATAATGAAGTTAGCCCCATTTGCTAACGCGTTGGGATTATAATTAATGTACGTAATCAGGACATTTGACTGTTTTGATAATTAATCATCTCTTCCTTTAATACCTCGGGTATTTCAACGAACAATTCATTGTGAAATGTCCTTAAAAAGCGATAACCTGATAAATAGATGAATGAACGAGAAAATTCTTTCTACATAAAATAAACCGCTGTCCCAATTTTCCTACAAGGTGCGACTCGAAGGTTTTTTTTCATAAGAAGAGAATAAGGATTTATCTATGACGCAAGCCAAGTGTTTCGGTGGTAATTTAAATTCTTGGATCCTGTCCTTCATTGGAAACTGGAACTCAACCCGAGCCTCTTCGAGTACCACAAACTAAGCTATAGGCTTTATGACTAAACGACTATAATGTTTTACATCATCGAATCTGAGACTGTCTAGGTATTACTGCAGCTCCTACTTCTGCCGACAAACAGTAGTGTTCAAACCTTACTGTGGTCGGATTAGAAGGGCGCTGTAGCTAGTGAAATTACTGGGGTAAAGTCGGTGGTGCGATTCAAAATCGATCACTTAAGTGAAGAGATCAATCGTATATGATCCGATAAGTTCAAAATATCAATAACCTAAGTTAAGCTCGGATAACAATCTGGCACATTCCGTCCGTGTCCCCGTGGGCCCTGATGTAATGGAATTGTTTACCAAACTATTCTGTGACAGTTTTCTCGAAATACCGTCATCACAAAGTCATTCACACAGGATCCACCTTGACCTACCCAATGCGTCAAACTTGACGTTTCATTTGGTAACATTAACAGAAGACATGTTATGGATAGTTAAGTTCCATAAGTTTTTTTTTTTTTGACCTGATGTATCAGCAATATAGCCAGCATGGCCGAGACCGCTGGGAATTAGGGACTGTTGTATGTCGGGGTTCGTGTGGGGGAGATTTGGGCCATATCCGACTACGCTGACCCAATAGGGGTCGACGGGAGCCAGAGCCTCGTTTATTGCTTAGCAGGCTGCACCACGAGCAGGGAAGTTGACTTGGGTCCCGTGAGTTGTTGTGTAGGTCCCCTTAAATCCCTTTGTGTATATACACAAACATATTTTTTTTTATTTAGCAAATTTGTCTTTAAACATGTATTTATAGAGTCAATAACTTGAACTTAATCGCAGCGAGAGCAAATAACAAGTTACATTCCGTAACCGAAACGGACGAGAGAAATCGGAAGTGATGACATTTAGCGCCAACGATTTATCGCAGCGTTTGTTCACTTTCATTTTCACAGCGCGACAGCCTTCTAACAGTTAAAATACACTATGGAGTTAAGTTAAATAAACTGTACTTAAGTCGTCGCTCTCACACTTACGAATTTCCAAGTCATAACGACATGAAGAAAGGAATGAAATGATGACCACAACACCACGTTATCCTCGTCGCCTTGAAACATAAAGAGTTAAATATCGTTACCCCAGTGCACTTGTTACAACGCCCTCCAAACCGGAATATAATAATATTTGTAAAGTACTGTTGGCTGCGGTGGTACTTAGATGGTCTTCGGTAAGCCCTACAGTCTCGGGCTGGTAAGAATGGGACTGAGGCAAGCCCTGTCTGTCGTAGAAAGCGACTAAAGGGTTTAGGAGTTTCGCGGATCTTGAGAGTAGAAGCCCTTCTCCCTCAACCAGTGAATATAATGGAGGAACAGCGTATGGTTCAGCAATGGTTCCCAAGAGGATGATGGATGCCCTTCCTCAGAGAGGTGTAACACAAAGTGTAAAGGAGCACCGCTGCGTTTCATTAGAGATTCTGGATCCTCTCCGGATGCACTGATGCAAACCACAGACGTGGTTTCAGTGAGTAAGAATCTCACATAACCCTGACTGTCCCCCAGAAGCAGAGTATCTAATTTCACCCCCGAAACCAAAAAATAAGATGGTTTTCAGCACGAGACTTACCCTTAAACTTAATTAAACTTTTAGTGAAATATAAGTAAATTAGCCAAAGTATATTAAAGACTAATGAAATATGTTTAATGAACTAAGTATATAACTTAAGACGTAAGTTATTTATAAGGGTTGTAATTCTATTTTCTGTTAATAATACTTAAATACTTAACATGTGTGAGATGGGGTCGGGTCGAAGATTCTCTTTACCACCCACTACATGAAAATTCATTCAATCAATGTTAACGTCAACACCAACGCATTCACCCCCAAGGTATATAGCTAAATAACCTTCTATTCAGTATTAAAATATAAATTTAATAATGGCTTAAGGTAAGTTCTATGTAGGGTAGGTCTCTGTTGCTACAGACCGTCTAGGTACCACAGCAGCGCCTGTTGCAGCCGACAAACCGTACTATGCGAATAGGTGTTCTGGTTTAATAGGGGCTGTAGTTAGTGAATTTACTAAGTAAGCTTCTACATCTCGTCTCAAGCAGACGAGAACAATGTGGTGTTGTGTTTACCATCCTAACTAGCCCCACACTGTTATGGGAATGCTTATTATCATCAGATAAACATCCCCCGTGTCATCGTTTCGTAGAAAAAAAATTGCATGTTACTACCCGCTGATCTATTAAGTTATGAGTAAGGAATAAACCGTCTAGGTAGGTACCACCGCAACGCCTGTTACAGCCAACAAACAGTACTGTGCAAACTCTACTATGATCCTGTTTAAAGGACGTTGTAGCTAGTGTAATTACTTAGGTAACGAGACTCAACCTCTTATGTCTCAGACAACAAACGCAATATGGTACTGTACATTCATTCTAACTAGCGTCACGTTATTATGTGCGGACGTATCACTTAGCTTCAAGTGAACGACCTGCTCATCTTGTCACTTAATTATATAAAAAAAAATCATCGGTTTAATTAATAACCGGTTTTTTTACCTCGGAACTAACACCAAACACACAATAGAAGCAGTCCTGTAGATCTAAGTAAGTACAATATCAGCTCTTGTTCCTACAGCAAAACAATAGTTATGAAACCTTACTGTGTTCCAGTTATATTATACGACATACAGTAAGTAAAGATAAGTTTAGTCACTGTTAATACGTTTAAATTAACCTAGAAAGTTAAATATATAACTTAACATAAACTTTATTTCAGTCTCTGAAGCCGTAGCGTTAGTAAATCAGTAACAATATTTACTTAGACTAAGTAAAAGGCTAGTATTTTTAAAATTAAAATATTATTAATATCTAATTACATATTAAGTCTCAAAGTTATATATCCGATTCCAGCGGCTTTCCGCCACCTTCGACATTCAGCATATCCTCCAGTATATATGTTATCTTAAAAGGTAAACTTCAAGTGAGATTTTTGTTAACAACTTATATATGTTTTCTAGTTAATTTTAACTGACTTCCATTATTATATTTAGTTATATAATTAGTAAATATTTTAGTAAGTTTACTGTACATTGTAACTTAAGTATGTAATAAGTTATATGACTGTATTCCAACTCATAATTGAACCAGTAAAGTGCAGTGGGTTAACTTGACCTCGATTTCATATGAAGACGTATCTCTATAAAATACGTGCTAACTTTAACTACCCGGTTATATAAAAGCATTACATTGAAACAAGGAACTGTTATTTATACCAGTGATTTATGTATACTTATAATATCATACTGCTTACTGCATATAAAACTTTAGTCCTCAAACTTTAGTGGCGTGCCCTTTAAACTGCTGATCGGCTACTTTAATGAATTAATGGACTGCTCTTCATATTGGATAAATTAATAATTAACATAATGGTTTATAATCATTTATAACACTTATTAACTGTGTATTAATTAACATATTAACTTACCGATGACGTCACGAAACTAAGTATCCACTTGGGGATGAAAGCAGAATAAAAATTTAATATTAATAACATAGAGAACTCTGGTAGTACGTCTTTGTTGCTGGATACCGTCTAAGTATAATAAGTACCACTGCAGCCGACTGACTGTAGAGGACAGACTTAATAGTGGTCCGGTTTGAAGGGCGCCGTAGACAGTGTAACAACAGGGGTAACGCGAACTATCTTATGTCTTAAGGCGACGAGCGCAATGTGATGCTGATTATCATCCTGACTAGCACTCGTACTAGTCCCGTTCGTCTTATCACTTCGTCGAATAACAAATAAAAAAAAAAACTGATACCTGTCCTTTTCGGACGGGGTTCCTGGTTCGATTCAGGAGCCCACTGTTTTGGATACCACTGTGCACACTATCATAGCTATTGAAAAACCGCTTCCATAACAGTATCGTGGTGTTCTGACTGGTACACACATGAGAGCCGCAGTGACCTGGACCAGATCCCTTCACCATCAAGAGTCTAATATATATTAGAAATTTCCACCTGCATAGAGACTCATCACGATATCTCTGGAACCACAAGGCCTGGAGACTTGAAATTTGGAAGGAATATTCCTATTGCTGGATATAGGTCAGCTGAGAATGGATTTTATTAAATGTTACCCCTATTAGGGTTTGGGGGTGTTATAGACGGGCAGGTCGGGAACAACTAGTTGTTAAGTCTAAGTGTTAGTCAATAAATATTTTACCTACTTATAAAGTTATATACAGGAGTAGATAAAATTATCAACCCACTCTAGTATCCTGATATATGTTCAGGGTATCATGTGGAATTGCAGCATTAGTAAGATTAGTCCACTAATGTCAGCAGATTATCGGCTCAGTGTGATAAAACCTTTTTTATTGCATAATGCATTTCATTAAACTGAAGCACCACGCGTATATATGGCGAGCTTTTAGATAACCACTAGTGGTTGGTCTCTATACCAATGGTAGGTCTATATCGGTGGTAGGTCTCTATTGCTAGACACTGTCAAGGTAGGTTCGACCGCAGCGGATACAAAATAGTATGCAGACGTTAAGAGGTTCCGGTGTGAAGGGCCCCGTAGCTAGTGAAATTACTGCGATTACGAGACTTAATATCTTATTTCAAGGTGACGAGCTGGTGTTATGTATACCATTCTAACTAGCGCCACATTGTCATGGGTGGGCATATCATTTACCATCAAGTGAACGTCTCGCTCATCTCGTCGTTTCGAATAATAATAAAAAAAACAACGAGTTAAGTCTAATCATTGCAGTAATTTGATTTAGCACCTTTCAAGCCAGAACATTGTAATATTAGGTTGGAGAAAAAGAAATCCATTATTTTTTCGGTAGATGGCTGTAGTGATAAATTTCTCGTAAAGTATCGATCAAACAGTTTCAGATTTATGCTCGTTGGAAAGGTGACATTTCGCAGTAAAAAAAATCTTTTGCTGTTTTTAGTTTGGTGCATTCAATTGTGAGTTACAGGGTGTTAAAATGGAAGTGAACAAAGAGAAAATTCGGTACATTTTACAGTTTTTCTTTGACAAAGGCGAAAATGCAAGCCAGGCGGCTAAAATTGTGAATGGTGTTTATGGACCCGATACTGTAACAGCCAATTGTGTGCAATTTTGGTTTCGTAGATTCCGTTCAGGAATTTTTGATGTTAAAGATGCACCTCGCACAGGTAGGCCGGTCGCCGAAAATGTCGATAAAATCGGAGAAATGATCGAAGTTAACCGGCATGTTAGCAGTCGTAACATCGCCCAGGAGCTAAAAATGGACCACAAAACAGTTTTAAACCATTTACACAAAGCTGGATTCAAAAAGAAGCTCGATGTTTGGGTGCCACACCAATTAACAGAAAAAAACATGATGGATCGAATTTCCATCTGCGAAGCCTTGGCCAAACGGAATGAGATAGACCCATTTCTTAAACGGATGGTGACTGGAGATGAGAAAGGGATCACATACGATAACCCTGTGCGAAAACGATCATGGTCACAGAGCGGTGAAGCACCTCAAACGGTGGCCAAACCAGGACTAACGGCCAGGAAGGTTCTGCTGTGCATTTGGTGGGAATGGAAGGGGATTATTTATTATGAGTTGTTTCCATATGGCCAAGCACTAAATTCTGATCTCTACTGTCAACAACTGAACCGTTTGAAGATAGCAATTGACCAGAAACGTCCAGAATTGGCCAACAGGAGAGGTGTCGTGTTCCACCAGGATAACGCTAGGCCACACACGTCTACAGTGACTCGCCAGAAACTTCGGGAGCTTGGTTGGGAAGTTTTAATGCATCCGCCATACAGTCCGGACTTGGCACCAAGCGATTACCATCTTTTTCTTGCATTACAAAATTTCTTTAGTGATAAAAAATTGGCATCTAGAGAAGATTATGAAAATCGGCTACTAGAGTTTTATGCAAATAGAGACCAGGACTTTTACGAGAGAGGCATTATGAATTTACGTTTAAAATGGCAACAAATCATAGAACAAAACGGTGCATATTTGACCCAAATCGGACAATCCGAAGCATGTTAAATAAAGTCCTGAAGTTCATATAAAAATAATGAATTTCTTTTTCCCCAACCTATTATTTATACATTACTCTTTGTAGGCAGAGATAGTATGCAGTAAGTATTTCTTATCTTACTGTTTACTAACACATGATGGTAGGTCTCTATTGCCGGGGTAACGTGCCTGTTGAGGTGGGATCGGTAATGAAATATCTCGGTCTCACTCTAGACAGTCGATGGAGATTCGAGGAACACTTCAACCGCCTGATCCCTAGGGTTGAGAAGGTAGTAGGTGCTCTGCATAGACTACTGCCCAATCTTGGAGGTCCCGGAGAAGGAGTCCGCCGCCTCTATTCGGGTGTTGTGCGATCGATGGCTCTCTATGGCGCTCCGGTTTGGTCAGATCGGTTGACGGGCTGCCGACGTTGCCGGGCTAAAGTCAACAGTCTGCAACGGAAGATAGCCATTCGTATCGCACGGGGATATCGGACGATATCGTTTGAGGCGGCCACTATCCTGGCCCGGTTCCCACCTCTGGACATTCTGGCGGAAAGGGACGCGCGGATTTATACGCGTCTACGTTCTCATCGAGAAGAAGCCGAACCCCTGGATGTGGTGGAAGTGCACAGGCAAGAGCGCCGCCGCGCTTTGGAGGTGTGGAGAGAGAGGCAAGCTGAGCCGCGGAACTCACGGCAGCGTATAGTAAGCGCATTTCTGCCGAACCTCGAAGCCTGGCTTAGATCGGGCGGAGTGGCGCATGTCACGTTCAGGCTGACTCAGGTACTCACAGGACACGGGTGTTTTGGTGAGTATCTGAATAGGATTGGACGTGAACCAACCACGCAATGCCACCATTGTGGTGGAGAGCTGGATTCCGTTCAGCATACGCTCGCAGAATGCCCTACGTGGGAGCCTGAACGGAGAATTCTCATCCACAAAATCGGGCATGACCTTTCTTTGCCAGTAGCGATATCAACTGTACTGGCAAAGAAAAATGGGTGGATAGCGTTGGTTTCTTTCTGTGAAAGCGTTATGATGCAGAAGGAGTCCGCCGAGCGAAGTCGGGAGAGGGCCGACTCCGTCCATAGACGAGGACGTCGGGGCGTTGGCAACGGACGCCCCAACCCATCAGCCCTGTAGTGCCGGGCCATTAAGAATAGGACTAAGGTATTCTCTGCCTAGGGTGCTGGGTCGGATAACCTCCTCGTGTGCCCGGGAGATGCAGTTGCCTTCGGACCTCGGTCCGGGGGTAAGGGCATCTCCTGGGACTGGTGTACCCTGGGCAACGGCAGCTGCTTTATGCTCTCGGGCATAGGGCAGCTGACGGCTAATAATCCGACAGCCGGATAACCCGGCGGGAGGGGTCTCTCCGCGTGTCCCTCTGACTATCAGAAGGCACAGTGGAGGGGCGACGGCGGGCTCGGTGTGCACTTACCCTGCCCCGGGCAGGCGGTGGGTCTTTCCTGCCGCCACCGTCGGTCGTAATCCCGTGTGATGTCGTGGTCATGTCTCGCGGTCACACGGGACCGAGGCCCTTGGCTTAACCGCCCGGGGCGCGAGGAGGAAAACCTCTATAAAAAACTACCCCAACTCAAGCGGCGACGCAGCGTGAGGAGTGCATGGCTGGAGGGGAGTCCAGTCTCTACTGCGGACCCCGACAGGGGACCGGCCGACCCCCTGGACGCGATATCTAGGCTTACCGGAGGCAACACGGGCTCTGTCGATGGTGGACCTCAATAACCCGTGACTCGTGGGATTCATATGAATTTGGAAAACAAAAAAATTTTAAGGGTCGAACTTCAAGGTTTGCCCCTTGAGGTCGGCGGTGATGTCGGGCCCGATATGGGCGGAGGTGTGGTGCCTGCGACGGGCGGAGTGGACGCGGTGCCCGTGAAGGGCGGAGCAAAGAGGCGGAGGGCCTCCCGATCGGGAGAGGGGGCGAGGTCGGTGGCCGCGGTCGCGAGGACCGACTGCGGGATGGCGCTGAGGTCGACGTCCCGCAGGGGGAGGAGCGCGGGATCGTCGCGAGGCGTGGACTCCTCTGGGGGAGCTTCGCCTGCCCCGGAGAGTGGGGTGAGCGGTGCGACGAGCAGGGACCGGTCGCCTGTGGAGGTAGCCACCTTCCGGGCGATCGTGGGCACCGATCGGTTCCGCAAGCCGGGGCCGCCTGCATCGGAGGGCGACGGCGGGACCGGAAAACGGAGGAGGACCGCCAGAGATATGACCACCGTGGAGCTGGTCAGCGAAGTGGAGGGAGCCGCCGACGACATCTCGCTCGTCAGTAAGACGAGCAAATCGCTGTCCGGCGGCTTCCAGAAGAAGCTGAACCAGGCCGTCCTCTGCATCCAAGAGGCGGTGGTAGCCCTGGCGGCGCGACTCGAGCCGGAGGAGAACCTCCGTCTCCGCAGCGACAATCGTCGCCTGGAGACGGAGGTGGAGTACATAAGGCGTGAGCTCCTCGCCTTTAAAAAATACAACGAGGAGCTCAGCCAGCAGGTGGCGGCACTGCGCACTGGGGCGGGGCCCGTGCCAGTAGAGGCTCCGGCTCGTCCTCCTCCTCCTGAGCCGGCGGATTTTGCGGCCCTCATCAACGCGGCCGTGGAGCGGGCATCCGAACAGATGCTCGGTGCCACGGCGCGGATGATCGAGGGTCGCTTCGCCGGGCTGGAAGACCGCCTACTTCCAGCCCCCATCATCCGTCCGCCTCTGGCGGCGGATGGAAGGAAGGCGCGGGGTGGCAATCCCGTTTCGCAGGCCCCCGCGCCTGCAGACGCGGCCACCTCGGCTAGGACCCGGCCGGCGGCGCCCTCGGCGCCCCGACAGGCGCTTGCGCCGGCACCACTACCTCGCCGGGCGCCGATGAAGGCCTCGACCTCCCGCCCTCAGCCAACAACAACATCCTCGGCTGAGGGAGAGATGGAGGTGGAAAACGTGCCGCTGCCCGGGCCCTCCACGGAGGAGGGCTCGTGGGTGAAGGTGGTCGGCCGGAAGGCGCGGCCCAAGGCCGCCAAGAAGGCGGCCCCCGCCATGAAGGCGGCCCCCGCCGAGAAAGCGGCCCCCGCCAAGAAGGGGCCCAAGCTTGCGCCGCCCAAGACGGCCGCAGTGATAGTCAAGCTGCGGCCCGAGGCGGTGGCCGAGGGGACGTCTTACCGGGAGATCATGAGCTCCCTGGTGAAGACGTCCGCCCTCGAGGACTTGGGCCTCGTGGGCCAAGTGCGGGTGCGGCCCACTATGGCGGGGGCCCGCCTGTTCGAGCTGGGTGTCAGCCACGGCCACGACGTTGCAGACCAGCTAGCGAAGAAGATGAAGACTTCGCTGGCTGGGGTGGCCGACGTCGTCCGGCCGGTCAAAACCGCGGATCTGCGGGTGACCGAGCTGGACGACTCGGCCACCAAAGAGACGGTCGAGGCTGCGGTCGTCGCAGCAACGGGCTGCCCAGCCGGGCAGGTGAAGGCCCTGTCCGTAAGGGACGGGCCCGGGGGGATGGGCACCACCATCGTAACGTGTCCGGTCGCCGCCGCGAAGCTGCTGGCGGAGAAGGGCCGCGTCCTGGTCGGGTGGACCTCGGCCAGGATCGTGGCTCTGGAGCAGCGCCCCTTGCGCTGCTTCAACTGCATGGCGATCGGGCACACCTCCGCTAAGTGCCCATCCCCCAAATGCCGGAAGGATCAGTGCTTCCGATGCGGGAAGGTGGGTCACAGGGCCGGCGAGTGCCAGTCGGAGTTCCGATGCTCCGTCTGCGCCGACTCTGGTCGGAAGTCCAACCACTTGATGGGGGGGAGAACTTGTCTCCCCCCCAGGGTCAAGGGAAAGGCTGCGGCCGGGACACCTTCCCGCGTCGCGGAGAAGAATAGGGCGCCTGCAGGAGGTGAGAACATGGTCATCAATTAATTGATGGCCCACATCTCACTCCTGCAGGCGAATCTCAACCACTCCGCCAGCGCTCAGGACTTGTTCCTGCAGTCGTTGGCGGAGTGGGGATGCCACATTGGCGTGGCATCAGAGCCGTACAGGATTCCCGCCCAATCATCCTGGGTTGGGGACCTGGGCGGCACGGTGGCGGTGCTGGCGAGAGCGGGCGCCTGCCCCCTCTTCAAGTCACTAGAGAGGGGGCACGGCTACGCGGCGGCAGGTTGAGGGAGGTACGCTGTCATCGGGGTGTACTTCTCCCCCAACCGATCCCTGGCAGAGTTCGAGGTGTTTCTCGACTCTGTCAGGGCCGCCGCGGGCAGGTTGTCACCGAGGGAGATCTTGGTCCTCGGCGACTTCAACGCCAAGTCTCGCTCTTGGGGCGGCACCGCCACCGACGCGAGAGGGAGAGCAGTTGAGGCATGGGCACTGCTCTCCGGTCTGAGCCTCCTCAACGAGGGTAACGCGCTCACGTGCGTGCGAGGGTCGGGGGGGTCCATCGTGGACCTCTCCTTTGCCTCACCGGCGCTCGCGCGCCGTGTGGCAAACTGGCGGGTGGAAGAGGAGGTGGAGACCTTATCGGATCACCGATATATCAGGTTCGAGGTCTCCCCTCCTCAGGGGCGCGGCACAACATCATCGCGCCCCGGGTTCCACTTCCCTCGTTGGGTCCTCGGCAAGTTCGACAAGGAGCTCGCCGAGGAGGCGGCGCTGTTCCAGAGATGGAACATGCCCCGAGGCTCAGACTACGTCGGCGTCGACGAGCTGGAAGGTCGCATCCACAGCGCTCTTCAGGAGGTGTGCGATGCGGCCATGCCTAGGATGCGGCGACGTCCTGCGGACCGCCGCCAGCTGTACTGGTGGTCGGAGGAGCTCTCCGGCCTCCGGGCGGCGGCCCAGGCTCGTCGCCGGGCACTGCAGCGTTGTCGGCGTCGGCGCACGCAGGTGACGGGGGAGGAGGAGCGGCTGCAGGTTCAGTATGCCGAAGCCCGCAAGACCCTGCGGCTCGCCATAGTCCGGGCGAAGACCCTTGCCTGGGAGGAACTACTGGCAGGGGTCGACAGGGATCCATGGGGGCGCCCGTTCAAGACGGCACGGAAGAAGCTCTGTGCCGCAGGCGCCCCCTTAACGGAGGCCCTGGACCCGGACTTCCTCCAAGGGGTGGTGGACCGGTTGTTCCCGGGGGCTGACGCGTCATTCCAGCCCCCGGTTATGTCCGCCCCCGCGGCGGCCACAGAGGAGGGCCCTCCTCTGACGGAAGAGGAGCTGGACGTGGCCCTGGGTCGTCTCCGGGGTCGACGTACGGCTCCGGGGCCTGACGGGGTCCCATCGAGGGCCCTCTGGGTGGCCGCGAGTCACCTGCGCGAGGAGCTCCGGGGACTGTACGATGCCTGCATTCGGCACGTGCAGTTCCCGGAGCGCTGGAAGACGGGCAGGCTTTGCCTGCTGCGGAAGGGGGACCGTCACCCCGACTCCCCTTCCGCGTACAGACCGATCGTCCTTCTGGACGAGGCGGGTAAGGTCTTCGAGAAGATCTTGGCCGGCCGTCTCGTTCGGCACCTCGCCGAGGTGGGACCGGGCCTCCATGAGGCCCAGTACGGATTTCGGGCAGGGCGATCCACGTTGGACGCCCTGCTCGACCTGAAGGGCCTCTGTCTGGAGGCCTTCGGTGACGGCGAGGTGGTCCTGGGGGTGTCCTTAGATATCGAGAACGCCTTCAACAGCCTGCCATTCGCGACGATCAGGGGGGCGCTGGAGTTTTTCCGGCTCCCCCCCTACATGGTCGGGCTGTTGGGGGCGTACCTCAAGGACAGGACGATCGTCTGGGTTGATGGCAGCGGCGAATTACATCGGCGGCGCGTGGAGAGCGGGGTTCCACAGGGGTCGGTCTTGGGCCCCTTGCTGTGGAACCTCGCGTACGACTGGCTGCTGCGGCAGCCGGTCCTCCCCGGGACGAGGGTACTATGCTACGCGGACGACACCCTCGTCTCGGCCCGGGGGAGGAGTTACGACGAGGCTGCTCGTCTGGCCGCCACTAGCACGTCGCTGGTGGTGGACCGGATCGAGCAGCTGGGTCTGAGGGTCTCCGTCACGAAGACGGAGGCCCTCCTCTTCCACGGACCCCGCAGGGGTCCACCCCGGGGCGCGATCATCCCCGTCCGGGGCGAGAGGGTCCCAGTGCGGGGAGCCCTCAAGTATTTAGGGCTCACTCTGGATGGGCGATGGAGCTTCGGGGAGCACTTCGAACGGCTTCTCCCGAAGCTCACCGCCACCGCCGCTGCGCTGGGCAGATTGCTGCCCAATGTCGGGGGGCCGGGTCATTTGTGTCGGCGCCTATACTCTGGCATCCTGCGGAGTATGGCACTGTACGGAGCGCCCGTATGGGTGGATAGGTGCGAGACCGCCAGGAACGGGCCCGTGTTGAAGAGGGCCCAACGTATCCTGGCGAACCGAGCCTGTCGGGCGTACCGTACGGTGTCCTGGACGGCGGGTACGCTTCTCGCGGGCGATGCGCCTTGGCATCTACAGGCGCAGTCGCTCGCGGAAGTGTACCTCTTCCTGCGGGATGCCGGAGAGCGTCGGCCGGACCCGGCCACGGTCCGCCGGATCAGGCGCGTTGCCCATGACGCCCTGATCCGGCGGTGGGAGACGGAGTTAGGTAACCCTGCCGCCGGCCGGGACACGATGGAGGCCATCAGGCCCCACCTGTCCCGGTGGATGAGCCGGCGGTACGGGGCCTTGACGTTCCACCTGGTGCAGGTGCTGACAGGCCATGGATGTTTCGGCAAGTACCTGCACCAGGTGGCTCGTAGAGAGATGACGCAGGAATGCGTCGAGTGTGGTGCGCCGATTGACACGGCGCACCACACTCTGGCGGAGTGCCCGGCATGGGGGCCGCAACGCCACGCCCTCGTCGCGCAAGTCGGCAGTGACCTCTCGCTGCCGACTGTAATCGATCGTATGTTGAGCAGCGAGAGGTCTTGGAGGGCGGTAGCCTCCTTCTGCGGCGCAGTGATGCGTCAGAAGGAGGCCGCCGAGCGCACGAGGGAGGCCGACGCCGCTGCCGCACCTTGCAGGCGGCGGCGGGCCGGCGGGAGAGCGCGGCGGCAGAACCACGCCGTCCGCTTCCTCCCGCCGTGAGCGATGGGCCCCTAGCCGGGCACGGTGTGATGGGGCGTTCGGGCCGTTGGGCGTGGCCCTTTGGGCCTTTTGTCGTGTTTCCCCTGGGGGTGCGTCCCCCGGGGGAGTCTTGGTTTTTGTCCCCCCCCTCCCACTTCGACGAGGGGGGGAGTCTGGAGGGAGGAGGCCGCCGCCCAATTCCTTCACGGGAGGGCGGCGGCCGAGCATGCGCTCCGTCGTGGGCGCGCGCGGTCGTCTGTGGGGTCGGGGGGCCCCAACGTGCCGGTCCCGCGAGGGGCCGGTACGGGACGGCAGGTGGGTGCCTTTGCTCCCCGCGGGTACCCACCAAGAGGAGTTTTATACGCGGAGGCGCCCGGAGAGTTGCTTGGCTGAAACCCGGGCGTCTCCAGTATGCGTGTGGCGGGACAAGCGGTGGTGGTTTTAGTGGGTATGGGGGTCACGCACAACATCTCAGTGGCCCCGAGCCCCACATAACCCGGCGTCCCCCCCCTCGAAAAGGACGCTGGGTATGCGTTAACAGCATTTCCACCACCGATATCAAAGAAAAAAAAAAAAAAAAAAGGTATTCTCTGCCTGTCGTACAAGGCGACTAAAAGGGTCCTCGGTTTCGTAGGCTTTGAGGGTGGGGGCCCTCAGAGCTTAATAAGCGAGCCTTAGGAGGACGGCAAATACATTGTGGTCTTGTATTTGCCGTAGCAAAGCGTGAGGTCTAGTAGGGCTTTGGCCCTTCCGTGGAATGTTAATCGAGAGTGCAGGGGGGCGCCGGTGCGTTCCGTAGGAGATCCCGGAGCTCCTCCTAATGCACTGAGGGAGACCACCGAGGGGGTTTTAGTGGGTACAAGCCCCACATAACCTTGTCTTCCCCCAGAAGCAAGGTATCTTTTAAGAAGATTTCACCCGCGAGAAAAAAAAAAAAAAAAAAAAAAAAAAAAAAAAAAAAAAAAAAAAGGTCTCTATTGCCGGAGATCGCTTAGGTAAGCACAAACGCAGTGCCTATTTCTGCCGCCAAAGATTAGTTTGCAAGCATTACCCTGTTCCGGTTTAAATGGCGCTGTAACAAGTGTTGTTATTGGGGTAACGAAAATCAACATCTTATGTCTCAAGGCGACGGGCGTAATTTGGTGCAATGTATACCGTTCTAATGTGTGGTAAAATAGTGCCACATTGTCATGGGTAGGCGCATCACTTACCATCAGGTGAACGTTCCGCTCGTCGTTTATGAAATAAAAAAAAATATCAATGATTTCCTTTATCTATATAACGTGATTCTAGCATCCGAAGTTTTTATAGACCATATACATATTTATAAACTGCTTCATTTATACTAGAAAACGGTAAAATAAGAAATACCTATTGCTAAAGCTGGCGTAGCAACACAAGGGCCAAGTCATCCTCGAGTCATGACCCTCAGCATCAAGATAATTAATCAAAGAGACAGTGAGATCAAATACAAACTGACCTGGACAGCCTCCATATTCAGATGTACAAAGAAAATTATTTATTTGCTGATGTTAGGTCACTTAGCCAGAGACCGCCAAAGTACGAGGTGAGCCTATTGCAGCCGACAAACTGTACTGTGCAAACATTACTTTGTTCCGGTTATAGGGACGTTGTAGCTAGTGAAATTACTGGAGTAACGAGACTTAACATATTACGTCTCAAGATGAGGTCATAATGTGATTAAGTTTATAACACCCTATCAAGTTATGTACAAGAGTATCACTTATCATCAGGTGAATACCTTGTCCGTCTCGTCAAGTATATTAAAACCATAGTTAAGATGTTCCACCAGCACTTTTTGCATTGAAAGGTTAAGAGAAGTTAACTCACTTCATTGGGTGTTAGGGATCCCGCACATCTCATAGGATCCAAGCCAACCTAACGAGCTCGTGGTGCTGCTGATCAACAGACGAGGTTCTGGCTCCCACCAACCCGCATTGGCTCAGCGTGGTGGTCAAATTCACCCATATGAATCGCTACCCGATCGACGTGGAAATCTCTGGGGTAGGTCTATGTCCAGCTGTGGACGTCTATCGATTGATGATGATGATGAACTCAGTTCAATTATTCATATAATTTTATCTAGTATAAGGGTTACGTATATAAATAATATAGTATAAGTAATTTACACTCGAAAGCCCTCGACACTGCCGCAGCAAACTCAATTACCATCAGTATTACTTAGAATAAATGTCGTATTACTTCAGGAAAACCAATCCCAATTCAGGGTTCAGTAGAGAAATCATTCGGATATTTCCTCGACAGATCGACTGTTGATATCGATTACTCGAAATTACATCATCATCATCAGCCAATAGACGTCCACTGCTGGACAGCTTCCACAAAAATCTTCACATCGGTCCTGTGTTGCCAGCATCCAGCGGCTTCCCGCGACCTTAGTCAGCATGGCCTCCGTTATCATCAGGAACCAGGTGCCGTCTATTGTAGGTTTTCGTGTCGGGATTTGGGTTATTTCTCACCAATGGCCCAATGCGGGTTGATGAGAACCAGAGCCTCGTTTGTTGATTATCAGGGTGCACCACGAGTTGGTAAAATTATCTTGGGTCTCGTGAGTAGACCCCTTACACTCCCCTACACCTACCCTTACACTCGGGACCCCTTACACCCCGAAATTTAATTGTATTGATTAACATAATCTTTTTTTTTTTCATGATAAGAAGCGACAAGACGAGCGGCACGTTCACTTGATGATAAGTGATACGCTCGGCCACCACAATGTAGCGCCAATTAGCATGTTATACACAGCACCACATTGCTCTCGTCGCCTGAGATATAATATGGTGAGTCTAGTTAGCCCAGTAACTACAACGCCTTTGGAACCGGAACACTTTAATGTTTGCTACGATAGTACCTACCCAGACGGTCTGCGGCAGAGACCTACCACCAGTCCTATATATTATATGGAACATGATACCGTATATTATTTTTAGCTACTGATGGTTAGGTCTCTGATACCGGAGATAGTCTAGCTAGGTACCACAGCAGCTGTTATTTGTACAGACAAACAGCATTATGTGAACTTAACTGTATTCCAGTAAGAAAGGCGTTGTAGTTATTGAAATAACCCGAGTAACGACTCTAACGTCTTTAGGTGATGAGCGCAATATCACCATATCACTGCACCCAGTGTACGTCATCTTGTACGGGACTGATCGACGTAGAAATCTTTGGGAGAGGTCTTTGTCCAGCAGTAGACGTCTAAAGGCTGATGATGATGATGTACATCATCTTAACTAGCGCCACGTCTCGATCGTCTCGCTTTGTGGTATAAAATTTTATCGTTGAGTATTATACTGTATTATATCTGGATTCAAATATAGGTTATTAAAACGGCAAAGGGACTAGCCGATTTGAATGCTAATGTAGCTTATTCAAGCTGCTGGAGAAAAACATGATGCAACGGAACATCTAAGATCGAGTGATAATCATTTAACTACTTGGGAAACCCCCAGTGGTGTTGCAAAGGGGAGTACCTTTTTTACAAAGAAGACTGCGGCAAGTAAAAGTATGTATAATGGGTAAAGATAAAAACCCATCAGTTGCGTTACCTGTTGTTTCTGTATTTTTTTTTTATTTATTTAAACAATACGCTGACATTTTATAACTTAGGAACAACCCCTAAAGTTGTATGCAATAATTAGAATTGTTAATAGATAGTAAAGCAACAACATCTTGAGAGATTTGTTCTTCATTGCAGCTAGTTTATGTGTACTGCTGAAGTAGACTAGATTGGTGAAGTAGACCTGCTGGATAGGATATTGAACATCTGTCTGAATGCTTGACTTGTTTGTTAGCGAGTCACAGAGATGCTGCAAGATCCCTGATATTATTCCTTCCTTACTCACCTTACACCGACGGTAGACTGGCGAAGAGTGAATTACCATTAGTCTTTCACACTATGTAACGAACGGAAACTTACATTAGAGCTTTATACAGAAGTTTTAAACTTTGCCTTTTAAAGTAGATATAAGCTGCATTAAAATAATGTTCTTGCGAGGTAAATATTTTTCTTCGACGAGACATTATTATTTGTTTTTTTCTTATTACTACTACTAATAGTACTGGATTTCGTCATTGTAGATTTAACGATACTCGCAGTTAGCATACGGTTGTGATTAAACATTAACTCATATCTTTTCATATTTACCTTCGTTATAAGAACTACAGTTAATAAAATATTCAACAACTATCTATCTTTTATACTTTAGAATTCGGAATAGGTTAATAAAAAAGATACAATCATATAAAATGACTTCTTCTAATAAAACAGTAATAGAGTTAACTCTACATAACAGATCAATACTCTGTAGACTTACTGAGTTAAAAAATATATTATATTAATAAATGAGCTAGCTGTTTAATTAATATTATAAACGTTTAACTATTTATCTCTATTAATAAAATGTAAGAGTAGCTCGCTGGCCTAATGGTTAGAGCGTGCGGCTTTCATTCTGAAGGTCGCGGGTTCAAACCTCGGCATGTACCAATGACTTAATATTTAAGTTATGTACATTTGTGAACTTTAGTTACAACAGCGAGATACAAAAAACGGTGAAGGAAAACATCGTGAGGAAACCCGCACACTGATATCATCTTTGTGTGTGTGTGTGTGGGGTGGTCCCAATAAAGTGGCAACAGGCTCGCCCCCTGTTACACTGGACCTGATCTGATCTGACCACATCTGGCGAAATGTGGGTGTTTATTCACCTCTGCCTACCCCTATTGGGAAAAAGGCGTGACTATATAAAAAAATAAAAAAAAATAAAATGTACATCATCTCAAAAGTCTATATAGAAGTCGGGATAAATGTCAAGGCGTTCTCTACTAGCCAAACTATAAGGAGGTGATACAACAAGATATAAATGAATAGAAAATACATATACTTTATATAAAAAACACTCAATTTAAAGGAAAATGATTTATGAGTTACTTTTGAAAAAAAAAATATATGAAATCTCTCTCGCTTTCACTTTCAATTTCCGCAAATGTACAGTAGCATTTAGACCGCGGGCCGTGTCGGCATTTTTCCTTTGAACTACATCTTCATACAAAACACGAGCAGCGGAATACCGAACCGTCGGGCCCGTGTTTCTTGTCGGCGACGGATAGAATAAATTTTCGACAACTACCTCAGGTATGCAAGGACACTTACGGATCCTGTAGATAAAAGGTCTTGTATAAACAAAACAATTTGTAATACGACTTATATTTGCTTTATGTAGAGAAGAAATCTTTATCTTCTTCCTACTCAGCGACGTATAAATATGTTCATTCTTCGTTGTTCTAGGGCAAAACTATATTGGCGATGGTAATGGACGCAGCTACCCATCAGCCTTGTAGTCTCGGGATAGTAAGAATGAGACTAAGGTAAGCCCTGCATATCGTAGAAAGCGATTGAAAGGGTCTAGGAGTTTCGCGACCAGACTCCATACTTGCGGAACGAGATACATAAGTTAAATTCACACGATTGAATATAATTTATGTTATAACTTATTCGGAACTCCTTGAAAAGTAATAGGGGGACCTGAAAGTAATGTCGTTTCTGCGCATGCCTATACTTGATTGTCATTTGTCAGCTCATTGTTTTGTTCAGAGGCGTACCAAAGACATTGTGAGGTTATAGTGATTTCTTTACTTATAGACAATTGAATTACAATTTTTTTTTGTAATTTTGGGTAAAATGGCCAGCCAAATACCAGAAGAGGTACACATCCGACATTGCATGCTCTTTGAGTTTCGCAAGGGAAATAACGCAACAGTTGCTACCAAAAACATTTGCGATGTTTATCCAAATGCACTGGACATTCGTAAATGCCAAAGGTGGTTTTCCAAGTTCAAATCGGGTAATTTTGATCTTTCCGACTCGTATCGATCAGGAAGACCATCAGCGTTAGACAACGACGTGTTAAGGGCGGAAGTGGAAGCAAATCCGTGTCAGACGATCGAGGAATTGTCAAACAGTCTCAACAAACCTTGGTCGACCATCCAAGAACATTTGAAGCAGATTGGAAAAGTAAGCAGAGCAGGTGTTTGGGTCCCGCATAATCTGTCCGAACAAAATAAGGCTAACCGATCAATCACATGCAACTTATTGCTTCAACGACACAACACAGAAGCGTTTTTTGATCGCTTGATCACAGGAGATGAGAAATGGGTCCTGTATGATAACCCAAAACGCAAAAGGCAGTGGCTCTCTCCAAATGAAATCCCTCGGAGTACTGCTAAGCCAGGTTTACACCCCAAAAAAGCGCTTTTGTGTGTTTGGTGGAGTATTCGCGGCATTGTTCATTTTGAATTACTGAAACCTGGAGAAACTGTTACTGCAGACCTCTACAGCGAACAATTGCAGCGAGTCAATCAATCTTTAATTGAAAAGTGGCCAGCGATTGTCAACCGAAAAGGCGTCATTCTCCAACATGACAATGCAAGACCGCACTGCGCAAGGCGAACTCTAGAAAAAATTAATGAATTGGGGTGGGAGGTGCTGCCTCATCCACCATATTCGCCCGATGTTGCACCATCGGATTTCCACTTATTCCGAGCGCTGCAACACTTTTTAAGTGGCAAAACATTTGCAAATTTGGATGATATCCAAAATGCCATCTCTAGATATTTTGCCGAAAAACCAATTATTTTTTATCGATCAGGGATTGAAAATTTACTCACTAGATGGCAAAAGGTTATTGACAATGATGGGGAATACATCATTGATTAAAAATAAAGACTCGTTAAAAATGTATGTGTTTGTATTTAGCGTAAGAAAACGACATTACTTTCCGGTCCCCCTAATACAGTAATAAATACATTCTGTTGTTGAATATTATTAATTGCAACTTGTTTAATGATTGTTTACACTACATAAAGTTAAAGGATATACTGGTGGTAAGTCATACGTTGCTGAAGAAGTCTAGTACTACCGCAGCGCCATTTGCATCCGCCGGACATAACTGTGTTCCAATTGAAGGACGCTTTAGCTAGTGATATTAGGGGCGTAAGGAGACCTATTATGTATCAAGGTACCCTTAACCAACTTAACTGTTATGGTCGGGCGTATCACTTACCATCACCAAATCCTATTCACATTTTACACACTGAAAGCAATTTACATGTCTTTGACGTTAATAACACAGGATGTAAAATGAGAAGTATGATAAACCACCATTTCTAACTATATCATGTGTTACTTTGCATATTATAAAGTCAGATTGTATATATCAATCTGTATATATATATATACATAAAGTTATAACTGCATTTAAAACTACCTACTGTCCATGACATGATTATACTACTTTGCAGCGTAAAGGACTACTATTGCCAGTCACCATAAAAAGTATTACTTTTTTTTCTACCTAAGCCATGTACTAATATAACCTTGTCAGTATAAAAAGATAACTATAACTAGGTCTTAAGGCGATGATGTATTATATTCTGCTGTGTATACATCCTAACTACAGTCCCATTGTTAACGCCAGGCATACTTAGATCATGCATCATACTTCTGTCGACAATTAGATGTATTGAAAAAAACTTTTACTTACAACATGAACACAATCTATATCTAGACGTTCATTGACTCATCACGAGATGTTTTTTTTTTATTCAACCATGCAATGAGACATTCACTTATTGGTAAGTGATACCAACCCATAACAACGTGACTCTAGATAGGATGTTATACACAACACTAAATTGCGCCTTGAGACCTAAGATGTTAAGCGTCGATACCTCTGTAATCTGACTAACTAAAGCACCCTTCAAACCGGAACACGGTAATGTTTGCATACTACTGTTTGCCGGCAGAAGTAGGTGCTCTTGTGATGATTAGACGGTCTCCGGCAAAAGATAACTACCATCAGTTCCTGAGCTCCGAAACTATGGGACGTAGACTCAAAAATTGGTATATATTGCTTCTGCCATTTAAAGGTTAGCTAAGGATGGATTTTACAGAACTCCTACCCCAAGGAAACTTGCGGGGTGTTAGTAAATGAAAGCAGCCCAGGGGGTAGAGAGCCGCCGGATGGGAATATTTCTGACAAATTTCATATGTAATTCTATATTACGGCGAGCAAAGCTGGAGAGGAACAGCTAGTATTTAATACTGAACGATTGCATAATTGCAATATATTGCTTAAAAGGAGTACAGTTTATCAATTTCAATTATAATGTAATACTAATTAAGTTTTTTTTTCTAAGATAAAGCAGCGATGAGTCAGTACGTTCACCTGTTATGTTAATACAGTACGACGTTCTCATTTCTTCTGATATAAGTTGATATATATTTTTTTCAAAGAGGCCACAAATTTAACCGATATTTTTATTGGACTATATACTTGAAAGACTCGTTTATATATCAGCTGGTATATATACATACACTAGTTGAAACGACTTGAAAATTTTCTGAAATATTCCTGCCCGACGGCAAACCGCCACCCCATAGGCCTCTTCTAGTTATCAACCCTATCGCAACTCCCTTTGGGGAAGGAATTTTGTAAAATCCATTCTTAGTTGACCTCTATGGCAGAAGCAATGTCTCTACCGAATTTTGAGTGTTTACGTCTGATGGTTTCGGAGATCTTGTGAAGAGTCAATGAATCTTAGAATATATACATGATGAACAGCATTTTACATTATCATTCCAGCCTATTGTAGTCTGTCTAGCCTGTTGATGGTGGAGATTTGACATGCCGATGGTTGATTGGTGATGTGGATATTGGAACCCGTCTCCATCCCGCTCCTCGCATGAGATGGTTATTCATCGTCTATGTTATTTCTTCAGATACCCTATTAGAATCGAAACCAGAACAAATGCGCTGAGGTGTAAATAAAGCATTGTTTTCAAGTAAAACCTAATACATGATGAATCGTCTATGGCTGCAAGCTAGACTCTGATAGGTGGTTACCAGCATAAGAAAAGCTGTTCCTGTATACAGTCGCTGATACGGAAAAGCCGTGGAAATCCTAAGCAGCACTTTATCAGTAAATGCGTGCACCAGAATGAAGTCATCAAGTAATTAAATGAAAAATATCCGCCGTGAATGCAAAAATTATCAAGCATTTTACCTTATAGCCTAACAGACTAAAAGATCTATTTAAGTTGATATAAGTACCTAGATTTTTGCCGCGCATATTAAAAAGGTTAAAAAATGTATATTTATTACTTATTTGCGTAGTAGTTTGTTTATAGTGATAGGGGATTACCCGCCGCGTAAATATATGAAACTGAAATCTGACGGTGCATCTCTCTTGCCGAGGACCGCTTATCTGCAGTGTGTTAGCTTACTATGTTCCGGTTTGAAGGGCGTTGTAGCCAGTGAAGATACTGCAGTAAACATCATCATCATTTCAACCGATGGACGTTCACTTCTGAACATGGGTGTATTGTAATGTTTTCCATCATGCACAGTCTTGTGCTGTTTGACTCCAATGGGAGTGGGGGTCTGCAAACGCTGCTCTGTCTGTTGCAGACTCGCCATTCCAGCACTTTAAGTCCCCAACGTCCATCGGTTCAACGAGATGTGCCGGCCATTGCCACATCAGTCTCGCGACTGGTATGGCTATGGCGATGAGTACCTTGTAATATTCATCATGTTGATCAGCACCACGTTGTTATGGGCGACGGCACTTCTTACTATCAAGTGATAGACCTGTTCGTCTCATCCCTTCGTTGATTATATAATAACTACAATATAACACGTACACAGTTGTTACAAAATATTCTTAAACAACGACTATGCTTTAGCTCCTGTTTTTACCCTTCTCCAGTTTTTAATATATGTAAAAAAATCTCAAGACCGAAGAGTTTAAATTTACCAGCTTGCAGTTAACTATTATGCTCAAGATATAGGTTAGGATAAATATGACACCCCGTATTTCCCGTAAACGTTTTAGCTGTGGCAAGTGCTTACTTAGGGTTTGAAGTAAACTAATTCTCAGTAAAGTTTATAAGTGAACGAAGTAAATCCGAAATGGCGGATTTAGGGCGCGAATGCGGACCACCTTGGCGACGACCAGCGCTGCACCGTCGAAGCCGGCAGCCCCGGCGACGGGCTGCGCCGGCGCAGTTTCGCGGACCGTCAGTGCAGCGGCGCGCGCGCGACCGGATGGTACGCGCTGTAGTGTCACCTTCCGATACTAACTTAGAACGTTACAAAAGTGATGTACACATAGTTGTTTCGCTTGAAGATTTTAAATTTCAAACGTAAGTCGTATTTTTCTATACATTATAATAAACTTATATTTATTTTAATTAAAATTACATATGAATATAATTAGTTAGTATTTCTTCAATTGAAATAATCTAGATTTTATTACGGAGATACCTAAAATATAATTTTTATATGTAGTTTGTGAGGATGTCGTATAGTACGGAGTCGGTGGGTATAATTAAATTGCGTGTTGTATTAAATCAAAGGTGCCGAGAGTTTTCAACCGGTTGCGCTGGGAAAGGTTGTGCATGGTGGCCATTTATTTGATCTCGTGTGATAGATTCGAGTTTGCGTCCGCGTGCGTCGCTTCACAAAAGTTAACTTTAACTCGACGCGATAGAACTTTAAGTTATACTTGCGCATTTTAACCGCAGAAAGTGCAACATTGCGCATGCTCATTACAAACGTAGGAAATTAAAGTTTAATGCGATTAGTTATACAGCAATTAGCTTCTTTATTAGTGCGATGGTTAATTAAAATTTGCATTTGTAAACAGCATACACCCACGAGCAAACATCGGAATGTTTATAAACAATATTAATCCCATATAAAGTATAACTCATCTTATTCGACATCAAAAATAAAATAAAATTAGTCCTTTACCACGATCCCACCTGGTGATTAGCAATGAGAACTGTAGTAGGAAATTGAAATGTTCTAGCAGAAACCTATTCTCCCTTTTCTTGAAGACACCCTCGTCGTATTCGGACGGCAACAATGACGTCGGCAAATTATTCCACTGCTTTGCTGATCTTATCAAAAAGGTGTAGCTGAACCTTTTTGTACCCACAATAATTTTGACCTTCATCATCATCAGCCGATAGATGACTACTGCTGGACATAAGCTTCCCCTTAAGATTCCCACACAAATAGATCCCTATCTGAATCCTCATGTGAGGGGATTTGGGCCTTTTCCCACAACGCTACCCCAATTCGGATTGGTGGGATCCAGAGCCTCGTTTGTTGATTAGCAGGGTGCACTACGAGCAGGTGAGGTTGGCTTGAACTCCGTGAGTTATTATGCGGGATATCATGACCCCTCACCTCATTTTGACCTTAGAATTATTAATAATGTTTCCAAATGAAACAGCTGCTTGTACTTGTTCATTTAAGAAATTATACTCGCCAGTTAAGCGCGGCGAGTAAGGAAATCTTCCCTCTTCTCTTGAGAATGCCCATGCCCAACTCTGGCTGAAATTATGAAAGCATGTTATAAGCCGTATATAAATATACTAATTATACAAACCTGTTGTGCTAAATAGATAATTTAGTTACTGGTTAAATACATAAAAAATATTAAATAACACTCTGACGAAGACTATAAATACTAGGAAATTATATTTCCTAGTATTTATAGAAAATGGTTTGACACTGACAAACATTTTAATAGGACTTTTGTTAATTTTCCAAATAATAATCTATCTAGACCTTTTAAATAAATAAACCAGTTTAAAATTGGTTCAAACTTTCCACACAGACGTAGCATAGTAATATTCGTATACATCTCTCTCTACGGAGACTGACTGGACTAGTGGAGCAGGTATTATAACTGTCCTGCAGTATAATGAAACAGTAATGTAATGAATGGGTGTAAGGGATCCCGCACAATATTTTACGAGACCCGAGGCAACCTCACCTGCTCCTGCTGCACCCTGCTAATCAACAAACGAGACTGTGACTCCCACCGATCCGCATTGGGCTAGCGTGGTGGGAAAAGGCCCAAATCCCTACAAACATGGAGATCTTTAAGAGAGGCTATGTTCAGCAGTGGAAGTCTATCGGCTGATGATGATGATGACTGTAATAAATAAGTATACGGTTAAAGGTAAAGCAAATAACAGGTACGACTTATATGTATATTATAAATGATTAACGATAACGAAAATCACGCGATAATCGCTGTTAACTGGCTCGTAATATGTGGATAATTGGAGTAGAGCAGTTTTAGTTATTATTACTGAGAAAATATTATTATGTGATTATTTACCTAACACTGTTTTTCTTTATGTAAACCCACGGTTAAAGTTAGTTCTACTTATTATTGAAGTGCATCATCAACTAGTGAAGGTCGGCGATCAGCGTGATACAGCCCTTTCTGTCTGTGGTTCGGCGGTACAATTCGGACGCCCCAGATATGCTAGCTCATTCCCTGATATTCCTCAACAATGACTTTCCTTCTCCCCACTTTTCGTTTGAGTTAATTAATAGCAATTAATATGCGATATTCACTACAGCCAATCGTTCACAAAATACATAGAAAAACACTTTGATAGCTCAATCGTTATGATGTTTTTATTTGCAAATGTATGTATTACATAATGTAATGTAATTGATATTCAATGTAGAAATTATGTTTATTAAACGAATTCGTGTATTATCTATGTGTATACATAAAATTACTACACAACATTTATTTTTTTAAAACTTTATTTGCACACACAAAATGAATGTACGAAAAGGCGGACTTAAGGCCTCGTGGCATTGTCTACCCTAGGATTGAGCAGAGAGTAAAGGAACAGGTGCAGTATTGTGTGAGTATAAATACCTAGATATACAATATAAATGTAGTATTAAGTTATAATTAAATTCTGTATTATTAAGTATTTTATATGCTGTCATGAGATCAAGAAAAGAAAGAGAAAAAGAACGTTTTATATAGGCATGTAGTGTTCCCACAACATTCGCTTAAAGGAGGCTTTACTGCGAGCTGCTCGTATATTAGGTGGAAGCTCATGCCAAAGTCTTACTTATTGAGGACTGAAGGAATTGTAAAGAAAATTACTTTGGCAGAGAAGAATGTGAAGAGTGAGGCTAGCTATAGACCGAAGACAGCGTTCGTGGGTTTTCCCTGGAATTCACATAGAACTACATACTTTGTACATAAAATCACTTAAATAGCAAACACCTCTCATTCGAATACGTCTCAATATTTCAAGGCTTATAACAAACTGCTTTTTTTTAACAAGAATCTAATTTAAAATTTAACGCTAATCAAGAAATGGTTTACGATAGTATCGCAGATTTGAACCTGTTACCTTGAAAATTGATTATACACGCTATTTTTTATAACGCTCAATATAATGGTGCGAGAAACGTACAGTAAACAATGTAGTAATCAGAATTATATGCGTAAGTACCATAGGGTCTATTACTGATAAATGGGGTGGAGAGCTACAACTCCACACCGAGATGCGGCCTCATTAAGGTCTCTAGACATGAGATATTATATTAAATTTAGTTATCATAGTAATTTCTATAGATGCAACTCCATTAAAAACGGAAACACAGGAACATGACCATCTTATATTTATTTATCTATTTTATAATATAACTAGCTGTTCCCCTTTCGCTTTACTTGCTGTAACAGTTCCGCACCGCCCTTTTGAAAATTTTTTTTTTTATGTTATCACGCCTTTTTCCCAGTAGGGGTAGGCAGAGATGAATAAACACCCACTATTCGCCAGATGTGGTCAGATTAGGTCCAGTGTAACAGGGGGCGTTACTGTTGCCACTTTATTGGGACCACCCCACACACACACACAAAGATGATATCAGTGTGCGGGTTTCCTCACGATGTTTTCCTTCACCGTTTGTATCTCGCTGTTGTAACTAAAGTTCACAAATGTACATAACTTAAATATTAAAGTCATTGATACATGCTGAGATTAGAACCCGCGACCTTCCGATTGAAAGCCGCACGCTCTAACCATTAGGCCAGCGAGCTACTTTGTAAGAAATTTTTTTAAAATCCATTGTTAGCTGACCTCTAAATGGCTGAAGCAATATCTCTACCAAATTTTGAGTGTTTGAGTTTAATAGTTTTGGAGATGAGGCAACAAATCTCTGAATACCTTCCATATAAAACATATATATTGATTTAGCGTGATTCTGCGATCTAGGAGTTTGATAAAGTTATCCTAAACAAGTAGGAAATAAGTATTTAACCATTTTGATGGTTCTCAGAAGAAGACCAGGTGTCCATATAATACTTATATATTTATATTTAAAAAAAATGGCCACACCTTGCAAATACCTGAATGTTTTATAACATTGTTTATCAAGAAAAGGCTTTTTCGGTTGAAATACATTAGAGCGGGTTAGAAACTGGTTGAAATCTGCGTCTAGCCTTCAAAGATCTCTAAGTTTATAATGACCTTAAGTTTTTTTCTCTTATCTGAATATTAATAATAATAAAAGCATACTTAGCTGTCGCCTCCGCTCGTTTTTCAGATTTAATACGGAATCGGGTTTTCATAGACTACTGACTGTTCATTTAACCTTTTCATATTATAAGCCTTATGGAAGGATAATTCATTTACCGGTTTAATAAGTTTTTTTTAACTGTCCCCACAGCATATCGATTAATCGATTCCTACATCAAATAACTGTTGAAGTTTGAATAGTGATACTTTCGCAATGTCGCACTGTCACCATTCTAAACGATCACGCTTCAGTCTCATCTCAATTTAACTTGAGGTCAAGTTAACATTATGGACAAAGTAAATAAGGACAGCAAGTTACAGCAATACATCATTAAGATGTACTGCAGTCCAGCATCTTAATGATGGTAAACAATTTAAGGCGAGCCGATCACAAACGCACTTATTAATATTAATATCAAGCTGATGTTACAGTTGAGGATATGTTGTAACGGTGACCGCTCCGAATGCGTCGTTCGGACTAATTAGAAATTGCCTAGTTCTTAGACCAGTTTTGAACATAATTTAAGACTTCTTTATATTTAAATTATCTATGGTTTCGTAGCACATCAATGACTGAACCGAAACGGAATACTAATGGCAGATATCGCTGGAGATCATCTGCTATTTCTGCCGACCATCAGTAGTGTGAAAACATTACTGCATTTCAGATGTGTGAAGGCTGTTGTAGATTACTGGGGTAACGAGTCTTAATATCTGTCTGAAGACGACGATCACAATATGGTGGTGTGTATATCATTCTATCACCACGTTGTTCCATAACAACATGGTGCTAGTTGTGCTTCCCTTCCGTATCATCGAATTAGAAAAAGAATCAGTCATATATAATATAATAAGATACATTCTGTTCATTTCCTATTTATAAGGATATTAAATGTACAAAGATATTAGATATTTATTAACTTTTATATACCATGAATCTTCTTCTTCACTTCATCTTCTTCTTTACTTCATTTTGATCAAAGAAAG
This sequence comes from Troides aeacus, assembly GCA_033220335.2. Classification (NCBI taxonomy): domain Eukaryota; kingdom Metazoa; phylum Arthropoda; class Insecta; order Lepidoptera; family Papilionidae; genus Troides; species Troides aeacus. The sequence continues at coordinate 1,505,752 of CM067275.1, read as the reverse complement.
AAAATCATGTAGCCTAGTGTGAATAGAAAGTGCTTGATGTTTGTAAACAAAAACTTCTTTTTTTTTTACTCGTACGCTGCCAAAAGAAATACACTTATACTCCGAGTCTGATGTAACTAGTTAACCTTGAGTTTATAAACCAGTTATAAAAACGCTAACAATATGAAAGACTTTTATTTAACAATTATCTAAAGAATGCCTCTTTCAATACACGAACACACGATTATATTAAGAACAGGCTTTTATTTCGCATAAATATATCATTTATAAATAACTTCTTCGATAAGATATACACTACATTTATATGATTTATAACAAGCTTATGATAAACTAGTGATGTCCATGATGTGTAGTATAAAACCACTTTTATACTTGCAAAATCCAAAGGTTAAATAAAACCTATCATCTTTGTCTTCTTTGTCGGTATCACTCTTGACAGAGCGGCCGTGGTCATCACTTTAGGTATTAGTCGCAAACTTACACATCGCCATTCCATACAGCAGCTATAGCAACGATCATGAGCCATTTACTGCCGCCTGTACCTGGTCAGTCCATCTCATAAATGTTCTTACTCGTGACCTGGTACCCTCCAATTTTCACTGTACAACAAGCCGCTTAATAGCTACTTCCCGTCGGCGGCATACGTGGCCAAAACAGGCGAGGATACGAGACTGTACCATCGATGATAAACGCTGCTTGATGCATTATCTAAACTTCATTAAATGTAAACCAGGAGGCAGTTGAGCTTATCTTTTTAACCTGATAACCTTTTTATATTACGGTAAGACGAAAGCAATCTCAATACAGACCATCCTTCATGCATGACCTCCGAGAAAAAAGCTTATCAACATATCAATATTAATACTAGTTCTTCCCCATCCCCGTTGCTGGATGTCATATAGAATTAGATTCGAAGTGTAGACTGGAAGTTTTTCAAAATTATACCCACACGGTGATCCGCCGCATTCTGGACCACATCCCCAAGTAACACCCGCTCAACCTGTTTTGATGGTAACATTTAGAAAAATCCGTTCTTAGCTGACGTACATATAGCAAAAGGAATATTCCTACCAAATTTCAAGTCTACAGGTCTTACGGTGTCTACTGGTGGTAGGTCTTTGTTTTCCGAAGACCCTCTAGGTACCACCGCCCTGTGGACTAATGTAACCCTGCCTGCCGTAGAATGCGACTAAAAAGGTCTAGGAGTTTCGCGGGCCTTGAGGATGGGGTCCCTTATCACTCAACAAGCGAACCTGTGTGGGACAGCGTACGGCTCAGCGATGATGTCTAGGAGAGTTAGGCTCCTCCTCGGAGACGTATAACCTAAAGTGTGGAGGGGACCGGTGCGATCTATAAGAGACCCCGGAGCCTCTCCGGATGCACTGATACAGAGAGGTTTCAGTAAGTAAAAATCTCACATAACCCCAATTTTCCCCCAGAAGCAGGGTATCTTTCGAAGATTTCCTCTCCGATACCAAAATAAAAGTACCACCACAGCGCTTATGTCTGCCGCCATATTGGTATGGGTGGACGTATCACTTACCATCAGGTGGAACGTCCTGCTCGTCTCCTCGCATAATTGTATACCAGATAAAGAGAAAATATGTGATGAGTCTCTATATGGATGGAAATGTCTTATATACATTACATTGATATATAATAGTAATACAAAATACATATATATATATATATATTTATATTCACATATGTATACATTTCACAAATAATGTTTTAGATTAGTATTCATATGACACAAAAACTTGCAGTATTTTTTACTTCTATCACCAAAAATTAATTCATGGTAATAAATTATAAGCCAACCTCTGAAACAAGTTACTAATGTATGGTAAAATGTGTATTGTAGCATACTTAAATTTATAAGATGGTCAAAGTAATAAAAAAGGACTATAATTTTTTTTTTTTTAGATTGTAAAATTTTAGTTTCCATAAAGACAACTGGAGTCAGGTGTCAATTAATATACTGTCGACGATAAAGACTATATATTAGAAATTCAAATCAACTGTTTTATGATTACTACAATGTAGCTCGCTGGCCTAATGGTTAGAGCGTGCTGCCTTCATTCCGAAGGTCGCGGGTTCGAATCTCGGCATGTACCGATGACTTTAATATTTTAGTTTAGTTTAGAATTAGAATTTATTCTAAGGCGTATGTGAGGTCACTAATCCGCAATGGCTATGGCCTATGACTCTGGCGCAATCGCCTTCATATTGAGGGTAGGCCTGTGCCCCAACAGTGGGGTTAATTGGCTGTTATGGATGATTACTGCTACATAATATTATAAGTTTGAGAGGTTTTATGGATTAGTTTAGTATGATGGGAAGCATGAGGGTTTTATTAGTCGCGACTATGGAGCTAAAATATTATTTCATACCAAAACCTGCCCAAAGCAAAGCTCACCGGTATGCGTTGGACTCCGGACTCCAATCCGTATTTCGCCAGCGTGGTGGGAAATGGCTCAAATCCCCCCATATGAACCCCTTCATACGACAGTTTAGTTCTCAATGATACCGGAGATCAGGCTGACTGTATGTGTATGATGATGATGTTCCCATCACTTCAAGACGGACAGAGTGGACAATGAAGGCACCACCTTTAATACCCGCGAACCTGAACTCTTTTAGGGATTTCTACGATAGGTAGGACTTCCCTTAGTCCTATTATTAATAGCCTGAGCCTACCAGTAAATATAATGTATGGTGGAGTCATTATCATCATCCAACATCCACTACTGGACAAAGGCCTCCCCAAAGATTCCCACATCTATCGAATAAATATTTATATGGGGGGATTTGGGACATTACCCACCACGCTGGTCTAATGTGGGTTGGTGCAATTCAGAGCCTCGTTTATTGTTTAGCCGGGTGCACCACGAGCTGGTGAGGTTTTCTTAGGTCCCGTGAGTTATTGTGCGGAAACCATGGAGCAAGTTCGTGGAATGGAAAATTCTTAAAATCGAACATACACTAAATGCAAATTTCATTTCAAATCTCAACCCTTAACTATAAATAAAAAATTATTAGAATATTTTCACAACAGTTTAACCCCTTCCCACTGAATGTTTGCTTAGTTATACTTAAGTAAATATGGCGTTTATAGAATGGTGATATATATTAGTACTGTGTAAGTTAGATCAATCGGTTAACCGCTAACCGGAACACAGATCGAATAACACATCACAATGAAAAGAAATAATGTTACAACATGATGTAAATGTAGGTTATTTTCATCACCACTACATTTCCTTCCTGTTTATACTGTATTTTATTAATTTCTATATAAAACAGCAAATATATACAAAAGTTAATTATAATGCTCGAAATCGTTCCAACTTATATATACAGATATAGCGTAAGATTAACTCAGGTTATTTCTATATAATTACTAGCTGTGTACTTTGCTGTGCTGGCCTTTGCCTAAAATATTCCTTGAAAGCAAGCGCAAATGACTTTCTATAGCAACCGTTACTATAGCAACCGCATAAATATTACGAAACGGAAATGGTTATAAAAGTTAATTAGAAGTAAAATGATGAAGGGTGTATGTATAAACAGTAATGTTCTTACTTGAAGAACGATGTAACTAAAGTAATGGCTTAGATAAGCTTACTGTGAGATATCAAAGCAATTGAACATTATACAAATATATTATTTTCATTGGATGAAGTGATAGTATATATACCATTAATAATGTTTACCATCACATATACATGCCATTTCATATGTTTTGTTCAGTAGTGTAAAAAAAAGTGGTAGTAGTTGAAAGGTCTGCCCAACCGGAGCACCTTGAAATAGGTTTCTACCTCCGGGTTGTAATTTACAAAGGTTGCTATGAAACAACTTCGGTTAACATTCGATGAAACGAGCGAGACGTTCACTTGATGACAAGTGATACTCATAACAACGAGGATATAGTTAGGATGCACACACCGCATATTCAAAGGTTGAGGCAATGATCATGATAAAATCACTAGCTAAAACCCTTCGCATCGGAATTCAGTAATGTTTGCATAGTGCTGTTTATCTTTACCTAGATAGTCTCTGGTAATTGCGACCAATCTTCTTCTTAAAGTGCCTCTCCATCTAGTGAAGGTTGGCGATCAGCGTGATACAGTCAACAATTCCAACCCATTCCCTGATATTCCTCAACCATGAATTTTTCCTTCTTCCCGCCTTTCGTTTTCCAGAAACTTTACCTATTATAATCAACATAGCAGAATATCATGTTATATCATCAGTGTTTAAATATTTTTTTTACAAAATATCTGTATAAAATGTACATCATTATAATGCAGAAGAATATTTTGAAGTGATAAGTATAATCTAAGTTTAACGAAGAACTTGGTCGTGGTCGGAGCCAAGTAATCGCGAAGTTACGCTCTAGATGGCGGATATAAAACGCTTCTTGGATTTATGTGGTTTACGTACACACCGAGCACAGTTATATTATTATGGGTCAATGGATAGCTCCGTAGAGACCGGTTATAATATCCTCACTGCTACTCTACCATCGGATTATCCTAAATGTCTTAGGACGAACAGGATACAGATTTTTCAAGTAATGTTATTAGACTTACCAACTATTGAACCGGGAAAGGAATTAATGACGAGTTAGTTATATCTAACTATAAACATCGAAAATATGATATAGTGATGCTGATGAATATATAGTCTCTAAACTTGACCTAAATTTCAGGTCGTATTTACGTTGGAGTGCGAAACTAGGTCTTAAACATCATGTCTCGATTACAGTGCGAGTAAGAAAAGCATAGACTTCTCTGTAATACGAAGAGCATAACTTTAATAAATGTTACAGGGTTTAATAAGCCCTGTACCGCCACAAATATGGTATTACGACCAGGCGTAAAACACCTTGGATTTAAGGAGGAGACAAATCAGGACATGGATGGTGTAGCTTAGTCAGTCCAGGTCTCATATGTTACCAGCTGTCCACCTGACTTTATAACGGCATCGCTAGTAGTAACAACCTGCCAACAACTAAACTCCTCAACGAAATCCTTGGAATCAAACGCAGATCCTTGGTATTAGACGACAAGCAATTAACCACAAAGGTGTAAGGGGAACGAAAACTAATCTTAACATTATTTTAACTTATATGGCATTTTAACTGCATAAAGCTTTTGCCATTTTTTTTTTAAAGTATGCAGTAGGGCTTTAGCCGGTTAAAGTTCTGTCCTATATAGAATAGGTCTTCACCAAAAAAATTAAGGTTGTTTTGTTTCTTACTCGTCATTACAGTCTGTCCTCTGAATAAGGCCAATGGATAAGTAATTCCTTAAAATAAAGACTTGCTTTAGAACGCTCTAGGTTATAAAGAGATAACACATATCTCGCGACATTTTAAGTCTCAAGGACATTTTCACTATATCAAATTGTAAATTTAAGTATATGAACAGCACGCATATCCTTACTTTAATTTAACTGAGAAAAGTATCGTTTAAATTGTATTTGGCTGATGCGTAGGGGTGTAATGAGTCCCGCACAATAACTGACAGGAGCCAAGCCAACCTCACCGTTTCGTGGTGCACCACGCTAAACTACAAACCAGGCTCTGGCTCTCACCAACCTGCATTAGGCCAGCGTAGTGGGAAATGACCCAAATGCTCCACATGAACCCTTACAATCGACAGACCCTAGTTCCCAGCGATGCGAGCAGCGCAAGACCGATCTGCAGGAGGACAGGTCTACATGCAGGACCAAATCCATCCATATGGATCTTTATCCGATCTATGTGGGAATCTTTGAGGAAGCTTATACCCAACAGTGTAGTTCTATCGGCTGATGATGATGATACATAATATTGGAGCGGTAACTTTGTTGGTATGATTACACAACACAGCGACGAGATGAGGTTGACATTCACTATTTAACGACAAACTAGTGAGAATGTTTACTCAGCATCAGCAACAGCAGCTACATGTATCACTTCACTGCTGGTAAAATTATCTGAGTACAGCTTCTACTACAGCCATCAAACACAAGTATACTGCTACTGTGTACCACCATAGAATATATTGTAATATATAATATATTCCTCCACTTTCATAGACGCTTATGAAAGTGAAGGAAGCAAGAAAGGTGTGCCAGGATCGTAGCAGGTGGAGAGAAGTGGTCTCTGCCTACCCCACTGGGAACGAGGCGTGATATATATGTATGTATGTATGTATGTGTACCACCAGTTCAAAAGGTACTAGATAGTGATTAGATTAGTAGAAGTAGATACTGCATTTAGGATTATTCATCACACACCTCATATTGTCTAACCTTTTAATACGTACCTAAATAATCTAGTCAAACCTTGGCTCTAAGGTTACTCCTACGTTATATCTTGAAATAATAATATGACAATACGAAGACCACGTTCGAGGATAAACTTAACCATAACAAGCATCATATTGATTCTAAGAGCATACGTGTTTGTTTTAATGAATAAATAATATAATCGAAGAGTTAGAGTAGACCTTAACGGTGGTCAATGAAGACTTACATATATGGGGTAATAATGGCGATAAAGTGAAGATGACCAGTGATGATGAGCAAATACGATGTTCTTAGGAGATTATGGAGATGTTATCTACGCGGTAAACAGTACTAGTCTAGAAGAAGCCTATTCATTCCCGCGACATACCTAGAAGGAAACGTTGACGCCGGCAGGATCTTTCAATCCTCCGCTGTTCGCATTATGAAGGACGAAGCGAAACTCTTTATCCTGTAGTGCGATGGCAAAAGGACGATGGCGATATTACACCATGTAATTCCTGAGCATACTCCGAGAAATCCCAATAATGTTAATAATACCTCATTCAGTTGATCAGATAGAACATATTATTATATCTGATGCTGCTAATTATATATTCCCTGAACAGTTTTGATAATTATCAATCTAGTAATAATTGTCTCCATTAATACTTATTTCATTCTCATGTATTATTAATCAGTTAATAGTTAATTGTAATTATAAGCAGTAATGTTTTTATAAACATTCTTAAGGGTATGTTAATTATGTTTACTAATTATGTCATATCGTCAATATTTCTTCGGGGAACTCTAAAATAGTGTTCTATTAACACATGGGATTTAAAGCTTTCCGCAGAAAAACTTAAGGTCCCAAGCCAAGCTAACCAGCTCGTGGTGCACCCTGCTAATCGACAAACGAGGTTCTGGTTCCCACCAAGCTGTATTCGGCCAGCGCGGTGGGATATGATCCAAATCTCCGATATGAATCCCTATTCGAGCATGTAGGAATCTTTAAAGGAGTCCTATGTCCCCTACGTCGTACGTCTATCGGCTGATGATGATGATAAATGATAACATTAACATATCTTCTCTTTAGTGTACTTCATGATCGAAGGTCGTACTTGTCCTGAAATGCTCTTCCTGACGCGTCAAACAGCTGCCTCCACACCGCTCTGTTCTCAACACGTCTCAGAGCATTCGGAATGTTAGTTCCTAAGATTACCTGTTTATAATAATGTACCTATTTATAATAATGACAATTATAAAAATATCTTTAATTCTAGAAGCTTCTACTGTATAAATCATAAACGTAATTTCAAACTTCTGTATACCTCTATCGAAAATGGAAGTGTTATAACTTTAACACCTGCTTACAGATCATCTATCAGTACAGACTCCCTAACGATTAGATTATGGTCTAGATTAACACACCAGCGCGGAGTAAGTTCATTATGAATGTAAATTGTGACGTCATAGTTCAAATCTATGAGTCATGAGCGGTGTAAATCCGCGTGCTCATAATTTATAAGCAGTACGCTGTTTAGTACTGGCTCCTTCGTGACTTCTGCATTCCAAGCCCGATGAAGCTGTAAAGATCATCGATAAGACTAACAATTCACTTAACTTCAACCAAAAAAGAGGTTATCTTCAGAGTAAACATTCACTCGCTGAACCTCTCATAACTGTGACAAAGGTTAACTTTATCGTTACAAGCTACTAGTTTTTGTTGTCTTTATTATCTTTGATTTAAACTTTCATTATATCCATTTACAATGGACGGAAATCTTCTAAGATATCTTCATTTCCTCGTTTTTTTTTGTTATGACATAATCAACCATAACCATATCAAAGAAATCAAAAACTCCAGGCTCTTTAGAAACTAAAGCGCACCTCAGTTCATTAACGACATATCACGCGTCTCCTGTGTTTGTTCTTTGATTGCTTAACTGTTACGAAACATAGACTCTAGTGAATGTAACTTATTATTCTAAACTTATACATTTTTCTTATCAAATTATGGATACAAATTAAAATTCTTTAATTGCGCAATCCAGTTTTTTCTGTTAGCTATTCTAACAGTGGACAATGGGGTCAAAGATTCAATGTGAGGCATGCATGTCAAGAATATTCCGGAAATAATATTTGTTAGCAACAAATCAATTTATATGGGTTAGAATCTAACTAAAACTGCCTCCAAAAACAGTCTAGGGAATATATGAAGCCTTACTACTCGAATAATATTATTTCCGATTAAAATCTTCATCATCATCATCAGCCGATAGACGTCCACTGCTGGACATATGCCTCCAAAGATACACGCGTTGCTCACATCCAGTAGATTCCGCGATTCTCACCAGATCGTCGGTCCACCTTATGATAGGCCTCTCAACGCTACGTAACATCTTAACTTCTGGCAATTATTTACATCAAGTTATATACATAATCGGAATAAGTTTAAGTTGTGCATTCAGCACATTGATTGTACCGAAAGAAGTACTAAAGTAAGGCTCACAAAAATTCACAAGAAGTATTCAACTGATCAAACATTTAACGTCTTTCTGATTTCCTGCCTTCAAAATGATAAATATATTGAATTGTTCTTTAATGTTGGTACACATAAAAATACGTGTAAACATTCAAACGATATGTAAACAGTTACAAATGTATACAGCCTACTTTTTATTCATTCAACGACATCGTAATTAAATCCCGTGCAAGCGTAAAAAGTGTTTTGTTACGATCGCTGATTTTGCACTATACATTGAAATTCATCGGAGGCGGTGTACTCTATGAGTAGACGCGAATGACTCATGCGCATGCGCATTACATCACGAATTCACCGGCCTGCTGCTGTAGGTTTGTAGGTGAAATGAACCGGTTCCCCCCATCAGAGAAGCAAGAACCAAAACAAGAAACAGACGCTTTTAGGCCCGTTGCCTCTGATCGACTAGGTCACCACCGCAGCTCCTATTGCAACCGCCAAACAAATATTAACGTGTTCGGGATTAAAGGGCGCTGTTACTCGTATAATTACTGGGATAACGAGGCTTAACATCTTATGTCTCAAGACGACGAGCGCTATGTGGTGTTATGAATACAATCCTAACGTCGCGTTGATATGGGTAGGGGTATGCTTACCATCAGGTGATCGTTCCGCTCGTCCCTTCGTAGAATTAAAAAAAATACAATCGCTTCAATTAACACTTTTACTACTTTAATTCTGTATTTTTAATTAATTGATATAAAAACGATTAATTATCAAGCTCAATGCTTTATCACGATCCCACCTAATGTTAAGTGGTGATGTGATCTATGGTGGTAAAGCACGCTAAGTTGCAGCCTCACTCTTATACTAATAATGTATATATACTTGGAAATAATAGTAAATTGTCTTTAAACAATAGACTTTCTAGCAGATTAGTTTCCATTCATTCGTTACGAAATAAATGCTCACTCAATTTGCAGTGAAGTAGCAAAATACCACAAGTTTGTTCAACTCCATACGTATTACAACGCTCGCAAAACCTGAAATGGTGATCCATAACAAACAATGAGCAATAACAGCTCAAATGACACCGTCAATCCTTTTTCATCACTTGTCTATGATTGAATGAGACGACAAATTGCTTCCGAATAATGTGAATGTCCGGTTCGCAGTTAATTTTTTTTTTATTCTTTGAAATCATGAGACGTAGAGGACGTTCACCTGATGTTAAATACTCCAGCACATAACAACATATTGGGTTCCGCCCAACATCTTACGGAGCCCAAGTCTACCTCATCTGAACGCGGTGCATACTGATGAAAAACACGAGGCTCTGACCCATCAACCCCCATAACATGGTACTTCTTTGGATGTTATACTCTATACACATATATTGTTGAGTCTCGATACCTCAGTAATCACATTAGCTACAGCGTCCTTCAAACCGGAACAATGTAATATTTGCACAATACTGTTTAATGGCTAGAACAGGTGTTGCGGTGGTAGTTACCTAGACGGTCTCCGGCATCGTTGTCTTATCCCAGTAATATCCTTCTAAAATTATTTTTCTGGAGAACACTGTTATAAAAATATCTCAGTTAACTTTTCACGAATCGATATCCTTTCATCCTTTTCGCTGAAGGAAGCCAAATACATTTAACAAAGATTTGAAAACTTGACCGGCTCCTTACCGAGAAATTTACAATATCCTGTTCTTTTATACAACGAGGAAATTTCTAGGAACCTATAGACCGTGTTTTTGTTACCAACTGGATCAAGGATCTCCACCACGATCCTGCGCTGCCTGTTACCTGTGACTTTCGGCGACCTACATGAGATCGTCGGTACACCTGGTGACCGACGTGATCCAGTACGCGGTCGCCATTTGACAACCTTACTACCTCATCGGCAGTCAGTCCTTCGAGCGATATGTCCTGGTCCTGGTGACAAAAAACGTCAATTTAATTTATATATAAAGTTAGTCCGTTTTAGTATTAAACATAATTTTTTTTTATTTATTCAAAAAGCATTTACTATTTACTCGAAACCCAGTAAGGTTTATCTGGATAATACAGTCGTCGTGGCCTAGCTGGAGCACAGCACATCCGAGCTGGTTTGCAATGAGCCATCTTTTTAGCCCCGCTTGGTGTGATGGTAGGTCTCTGTTGCCGGAGACTGTTTAACTACTGTGCAAACATTATTCTGTTCTGGTTTAAAGGATGCTGTAGCTAGTGTAATTACAGGAGTAACGAAATTTAACATCTTATATGCCAATGCAACGAGCACAATATGATGCAGTATGTAACAGCTTAATAGCGCCACGTTGTTATAGATAAGCGTATCACTTATTATCAGGTGAAGGTCTCGCTGGTCTCGTTGTTAGTCGAATAAAATAAATATGAATGTAATATACACATGTACATTTATCATCATCATCATTTTAAAATATTTACTGTACTACAGTAATTTGTTTGCTTCATTGAACCGCTTAACTACATACATATATATATTAGCTATTCCCCGCCAGCTTTGCTCCCTGTAACACCCTCGCAACTCCCTTTGGGGGGTGGAATTTTGTAAAATCCATTCTTAGCTGATCTCTAAATGGTAGAAGCAATATCTCAAACTAATTTTGAGTGTTTACTTCTAATAAGTTTGGAGATTTCGCGATGAGTCAATGAACCTCTGGATATATACATGAATGAGAAGTATATTAAAGAACTAGAGACGAGACCGTCTAGGTACCGCCCCAGTTACTATTTCCGCCGCTTAACAGTACTGTGCAAATATTACTGTGTTCCGGTTTGAAGGCAATTCATCTAAATAAAATTTCTATGGCTATGTTGTGTCTCAAAGCGACGAGCGCAATGTGGTGCAGTACGTATTCACCATCAGACGATCAGCAGTTTCCCTGCGTAATCTAATCAGAAATGAGAAGGTCCGCAGGAGAACTAATGTCACCGATATAGTCCAAAAGATTGCTAACCCCAAGTGGCAATGGGCAGGACACATCGCGCGAAGGACTCACAGTCCATGGGGCACCAAGGTCTCCGGATGGCGACCGCGTACCGGTTGATGCAGTCTTGGTAGACCGTCACTAGATGGTCCGACGATGTGGTGAAAGTTGCAGAAAGTAGCTGGATACGGGCAGCGCAGGAACGATCGATGTGGATATCTTTGGGGAAGACCAGAAAAGAAGATCAGAAGATGTCGGCTGATGATGGTGTATTCACCATCTTGTGAAGACCTTGGTTGGTCACATCTTCGAATAAAAATAAATATATAAATATATTAAGATTGTACTACAAATAGTGCTTAGTATAGTAGAGGAGTGTTACGAGTGTGTATGAGTAATTGTATGCACAGACTTGACGGAAAGTTTTTTTAAAGTGTACCAAAACACATAAAAACTTTAACTGAATCATCTATACAAAAACTGCGAAGGTCACCGACATGACTGCCGAGTTCCGTTTAGTTTACTACTTAACTGTTTAATCAAATATTTAAGCAATTGTTCAATATCACGCTAACAACCCGCCGCCCCTGTTTAACAATCCACTTAGACGTAAGTATGCACGCAGACGGTCTCTAGCAGAAAAACTATATATTTTTATCATAGTAATGACAATTTTAATACATCCATTGGTATATCAGTCAGTGTCGCAGATGTCCTTGGTTCGATTCCTAGATATCGTACTGTGGATTTTTTTTATTCCACGAAACAAGACGAACAAGATGTTGACCGTATCGTGTTCGCTGTCCGAGACGTAAGATGCTGAGTGTCGTTACTCGAGTAATTACACTATATACAACGCCCTTCAATCCGGAATTAGTATAAGGCAAACGAATAGAACAGAAATAAAAGATTTTAGTATGTATCTCTCTTTTTTGCTTTTTATTCAATTAAGCGATGAGATAGACGTTCTCCTGATAATAAGTGATACTTCTTATCGATCGGGTAACGTCCACTACTGGGCATAACACTCACGCTCGCCCAGTGCGGGTTGGTGGGTGGTCAGAGCCTCGTCTGTTGTTAAGCAGGGTTTTTCGGGACCCCTTACACCCCTCGCAGATATCATGATGCCTGAAATTTTCTTATAATTGAATATTTTGTAGTCCTACTCTTGAATTAATTAAAAATCCTTAACATTGTCCAATTGTACCGCGTAATTTTTGTTCCGCATTCCAATCAGATCCTTGGCATCCCTTGAATTTGTATCACTTGAAACGGCTCACTTATTAATTATTTTTTTTTATATTGTCACGCCTTTTTCCCAGTAGGGGTAGGCAGAGGTGAATAAACCACCCACGTTTCGCCAGATGTGGTCAGATTAGTTCCCATGTAACAGGGGGCGAGCCTGTTGCCACTTTATTGGGACCACCACACGCACACACACAAAGATGATATCAGTGTGCGGGTTTCCTCACGATGTTTTCCTTCACCGTTTTTGTATCTCGCTGTTGTAACTAAAGTTCACAAATGTACATAACTTAAATATTAAGTCATTGGTACATGCCGAGGTTCGAACCCGCGACCTTCGGAATGAAAGCCGCACGCTCTAACCATTAGGCCAGCGAGCTACCTTACACTTATTAAACTTCGTTGAAATATATCATTAACGTCTTAATTTCTGTGCTCCGGTTTGAAAGGTGCTGTAGCTTGTATAACGAGAATTAACATAAAGATGTATTGAAGGATGTTGTAGCTGGCGAAATTACTAGGTTACGCTTAGGTATTGTAAGTGTAAGTATAATGACGGTAGGTCTCTGTCGTCGGAGACCGTCTAGGTAGGTACAAATGCAGCGCCTCTTGCAGCCGAAAAACTGTATTGTGCAAACATTGCTGTGTTCCGGTTTGAAGGGCGCTGCAATTAGTGTAATTACTGGAATAAAAAGACTCAATATCTTAAGTCTCAGACGACGAGCGCTACTACTATATGGTCCTGTGTATACCATCCTAACTAGCGTCAAGTTGTTATGGGCGTATCACTTGCCATCAAGTGAACATCGTGCTCGTCTCGTCGCATCATGGAATAAAAAAACAGCGTTCCGGTTTGAAGGGAGCTGTAGCTATGGTAACGAGATTTATCAAGATAACAAGTACATTGTGTTGCAATGTGTATCGTCCTAACTAGCGGCACTTTGTTACGGACAAACGTATCACTTACTATCAGGTGAAGGCCTTGCTATTGTAGTCATAAAAAATAAAAATGTGGTCCATAATCTGTTATAATGATAACGATGAAGATAATGATACATATCACAGTATAAATATAGCTCACATACCTGTGGAATTCTTCCGAGTGTTGATTGATGGATGCTGTGGTACACAAGTATATCTTATTGCGCTTGTATAACATTTATATTAAAAAAAAATATTTCTTGGAATAAATAACTTCCATTTAAATAATGTATAGTAATTTAATGATAATTATAGATTAGTTTCATCATCATCAGCTGGTAGAAATCCACTGCTGGACATAAGCCTTCCCTAAAGATTACTACATCGATCGAGTGGGAATTCATATGGAGAGATTTGGGCCATTGTCCACCACGCTGGCCCAACGCGGGTTAGCGGGAACCAGAGCCTTGTTTGTTCATTAGCAGGGTGTACGGGACCCCTTACACCATTCATTGTGATCATTCATCTCTTCATTGTGAGAGCTACAGTTATAGGAGCGCCTTTCAAATTTTACACCATCATTGTCACTTAAAATCAAGTGAAGCTATATATTAGGGGGACCGGAAAGTAATGTCGTTTTCTTACGCTAAATACAAACACATGCATTTTTAACGAGTCTTTATTTTTAATCAATGATGTATTCCCCATCATTGTCAATAACCTTTTGCCATCTAGTGAGTAAATTTTCAATCCCTGATCGATAAAAATTAATTGGTTTTTCGGCAAAATATCTAGAGATAGCATTTTGGATATCATCCAAATTTGCAAATGTTTTGCCACTTAAAAAGTGTTGCAGCGCTCGGAATAAGTGGAAATCCGATGGTGCAACATCGGGCGAATATGGTGGATGAGGCAGCACCTCCCACCCCAATTCATTAATTTTTTCTAGAGTTCGCCTTGCGCAGTGCGGTCTTGCATTGTCATGTTGGAGAATGACGCCTTTTCGGTTGACAATCGCTGGCCACTTTCAATTAAAGATTGATTGACTCGCTGCAATTGTTCGCTGTAGAGGTCTGCAGTAACAGTTTCTCCAGGTTTCAGTAATTCAAAATGAACAATGCCGCGAATACTCCACCAAACACACAAAAGCGCTTTTTTGGGGTGTAAACCTGGCTTAGCAGTACTCCGAGGGATTTCATTTGGAGAGAGCCACTGCCTTTTGCGTTTTGGGTTATCATACAGGACCCATTTCTCATCTCCTGTGATCAAGCGATCAAAAAACGCTTCTGTGTTGTGTCGTTGAAGCAATAAGTTGCATGTGATTGATCGGTTAGCCTTATTCTGTTCGGACAGATTATGCGGGACCCAAACACCTGCTCTGCTTACTTTTCCAATCTGCTTCAAATGTTCTTGGATGGTCGACCAAGGTTTATTGAGACTGTTTGACAATTCCTCGATCGTCTGACACGGATTTGCTTCCACTTCCGCCCTTAACACGTCGTTGTCTAACGCTGATGGTCTTCCTGATCGATACGAGTCGGAAAGATCAAAATTACCCGATTTGAACTTGGAAAACCACCTTTGGCATTTACGAATGTCCAGTGCATTTGGATAAACATCGCAAATGTTTTTGGTAGCAACTGTTGCGTTATTTCCCTTGCGAAACTCAAAGAGCATGCAATGCCGGATGTGTACCTCTTCTGGTATTTGGCTGGCCATTTTACCCAAAATTACAAAAAAAAATTGTAATTCAATTGTCTATAAGTAAAGAAATCACTATAACCTCACAATGTCTTTGGTACGCCTCTGAACAAAACAATGAGCTGACAAATGACAATCAAGTATTGGCATGCGCAGAAACGACATTACTTTCCGGTCCCCTATTAGTTAAGTGACTGTCCAATGCTTAACTTACAATGGAATCATTCGCGATACAGTTCTTCTCATCCACTTAGTCCTTAGCATTAATTTTTTTTATTCTACGAAGCGATGAGACGAGAGGAACGTTCACCTGATGGTAAGATATATGCCTGCCCATAACAACGTGGCGCTATTTAAGATGATTAGTGGGTAAAAATCTCCACATAACTCTGACTTGACTCCCCCCAGGAGATACAGTATCTTTTCGAAGATAACCCCGAAGGTTAGAACCTTTTTTTTGGCTCTAACCTCGTTTTCTCTTTCTAATGTCTGGGGCTGCACTAGCCGCTTCGTATGAACCAATCTAGATGGTCTCTTGCACCAGAGACCTACCACCAGCACTTGGTGTTGTTAATAATTAAGGGTAAGGCTCGAGGCTATCATTATCATCATCATTATCACCCGATAGACGTCCACTGCTGGACATAGGCCTCCCCTAAAGATCTCCACAGCGATCGATCCTACGCTGCTCGCATGAAGCTGCTTCCCGCAGCCTTCACAGAATCCTCGGACCACCTAGTGGGGGGCCTACCATTTAATATTATATTTAGCCTCGAGGCTAGATAGCCTTACAAAATATAGTATTGAAAGAATATTCTTTCAATACTATATTTTGTAAACATAACAAGTTTATTATTTCGATCCCATTGTCAAACAACACAATAAGCATTGCGCACTAATGTTTAAATTTTATCATAAACATTAGAATAATCAATATTGCTAAGAATGAAAGATATTATATATGTCAATATATACAATCAAATTATTTGTAAACATTGTATCGATGCCGATGTTTACATTCTTCTATATTCATGTAAGTATTTACAGGCATTTAGCAAAGTGCTAACGTGTAGCGGGAAAACGCTCGATGAACGCAGCGCAATATCAATCGGTACGAAGATCTTTGTGGGAAGCCTATGTCCAGCAGTGGACGTCTGTGGGCTAATTATGATGCTAATGTATATCTCATATTTATTTCTTTCACTTAAATACTTTACTTCTACTTTAATACAAAATAATTTACTTTAAAGCGTATACAAATATTTGTGAGGTACCATTTGTTTTAAGGGGGTCTTAGACCCCATCTGCTAAGAATTATTTAATTAAAAGACAATTTCATGATATCTTTGAGGGGTGTAATGCGTTCCGCACAACAAGTCACGGGACCCAAGCCACCCTCTCCAGCTCGTGCACCAAACGAGGCTCTGGCTCCCACCAACACACCTTGGGCTAGCATGGTGGGCAATGATGATATACTAGTCCGTACATAAATACAAAAGCGTAGTTAATTTTTTGTAGAGTCAATTGTCCACCGGTGGGCAGATTGGTGTGTTGACCTGGATTTACCCTTATCACAAGTGCGACGCCTTATCATCGCAATCACCGCAGTGTAAACAAATATTTTATAAGTCAACAAACAGCACTTGTGAAACAGTGTCAATGGTATTTCGTTAAACAAGATATTCATTTTGTATATTTACACTGCGATAACTAACAGATTATTCAGTTCTAACCAAAGAAAGCGATATTTTTTAATTAAAGATGATTGTTTAAGTAAACTCATTTCATAATATCTAGAAAGATATAAATCATTATAGACTTTATCTAGATATTGATGTAGTATGATGGTAGGTCTGCCTATGTACGTACTACCGCTGCTCCTGTTCCTCCCGTCAAACAGCAGTGTGCAAACATTGCTATGTTCTGGTTTGTAGGGCGCTGTAGCTCGTGAATTTACTGTGGTAACGAGACTACATCACCAGATTGTTCATCTGAACGTTCACCTTAACGTGTCACTGGTCTCGTCACTTCGGAGAAATAAAAAAAAGATGCCTGTAAAAACTTTATTCGTAACATTAATATACACTGCACTA
The DNA here is from genome assembly GCA_033220335.2 of Troides aeacus. Lineage (NCBI taxonomy): Eukaryota > Metazoa > Arthropoda > Insecta > Lepidoptera > Papilionidae > Troides > Troides aeacus. The sequence continues at coordinate 1,488,075 of CM067275.1, read as the reverse complement.
TATGCTCGACACCTTAGACATATGATGTCAGATCTCATTACCCCAGTAATTTCATTAGCTACAGCGCCCTTTAAACCTGAACACAGTAACTGAACTGAAGTATATTAGAAGCGGCGGGGATACCTACCTAGACGGTCTCTGGCAACAGAGAGGTAGTTTAAATCAATTGTTCAATAATTTGTTTATAAAAAATCCCTTTATATATATATTTACATATGTATATGTATAGATATACTGTTTATATAATATATTATATATATAGAAATATCCTGAGATTAAATGAATCATCACGAGAAACCTGAAACTTTTAGATATATGAAACTGAACTTAGAACTGAAACTTATAGACTTAGAGATATGTACCTTCCAAATTTGGTAGAAATATTGCTTCTGCCTTTTAGAGGTCAGCTAAGGGTGGATATTACATAAATGTTTCTAACGAGGGAGTCGCGGGGGTGTTATAACCCAGTGAAATAGACGGGGAACGGCTAATATGAGAAATAAGATAATAGATTATAACAACTTGATATATTAGTTAATAAAAACGTTATCCAAAATTAACTGATACGTCCGCTTATAAAAATGAAGCTATAGTTAAGAATTTTACACAGCGTCTAATTGTACTTAAGATGACATGTAGTCCATGATCACAGTAACTATAACATACGACGATATTTCTACTAGAACACAGTAATGAATCCTTACTACAGTGCAGTCGCAGATATTTACAAGCCAGATAGTCTCCGGCCACTGCTGATGAATTGATACGTCACACGCGCACTGTTAACGAAAAATAGCTTTTTAGGTTAATTGTTTCTTTAATTTGTTAATTTGCTAGTTATTTTGATGCACGTTAATATAAATAACGTTATTTGTACAAAAAAAACAGTTTTATTTTTATTAATAACTGCTGATGAACATTCTAGTAATCACTGATAGTAAGTCCCTGTTGTCGGAGACCGTCTAGGTAGTTACCACCGCAGTGCCTATTTCTGCCGCCAAACAGTAATGTACTGTCATCCGGTTTGAAAGACGCTGTAGCTAGTAAAATTACTGGGGTAACGAAACTCAGCATCTTATGTCTCAAGGCGACGAGATCAATGTGGTAATGTGTATAACAACTTAACTAGCGCCACGTTGTTATGGGCGGCCGTATCACTTACCATCAGGTTAACTTCTAGCTCGTCTCTTAAAAAAAATGTCAGTAAAGTAACTGTAGAAGCTATTGAGGTAACAAAACATAACATTATGTCTCATGGCCATGAACACAAAGAGGTCCAATGTCCACATCATATATATTATCATGAGACATAACATTTTGAGTCCTATCCTAACTGGCGCCACTTACCATCAGGTGATCTTCGCTAAAATGATGAACCTCATTACCCCTAATTACACTACCCACATCGTCCTTCACATGGAAACACGGTTCCTTTCCGATAATTGATGCTTTACTCTAAATTATCTATCAGTCGTATTATTTCAAGTGATCCTTTAGATTCTAAGAGATCGGTCACAGAAACAAGGCATGGCTGGACGACATCAAGGAGTGCACCAAGATGAAGAGCACCGTGAAGCTGATCCACTTAGCGCGGGACAGGAATAGATACGCAGAACTGGTATCCAATCTTCATTAATTGGAGGGGAACAAGAAGAAGATAGATCCTTATATCTATAGTTATATATAATATATAGCGAAAATTGGTTATGTTTGTTCGACAATCACGTGAAAACTGGTGAATGTGTCGGCAGAGGAACGTGAGCATTCGAAGCGGAACGATTTCAAGGGTTATAGGCTATTTAAATGCACTAGGAAGACAGCCATCAGATCAGAGAAGAGTGACGACGTGTTGCGAAGCTTGTCATCAACGCCTGAAGTGACGACCACGACGCAAGAAGAAGAAGAAGAAAGTCTACTTAGTTTTTGAATTCAATGCATTTTTCATAATTTTTATAAATATTTTCATTTCGTTATATTTATGCGGTTGCTATAGAAAGTCATCTGCGGTTGCGGTCGTTCTCAAGGATTGTTTCAGACAGATTTCAAGCCTAATTCTATGTTACGGCTAGAAAAGCCGCCGGGCTACAGCTAGCTATATATATATATATATATATATATATATGTATATATGCGTGTGTGAACAAAGTTATATATATATATATGAACAAAGTTGAGAATTCTGTCGTTTTTTCTGTTGATAAGAAATTAGAACAACAATCGATAAACTAAACGTTTTTATACGGAACGTCATTTCTACACAAACGACCCCATTCGTAGCCTCCCCGTTATCATTAATTATGGGAAATTTCTATGTACTAGTAGTAGATAAAGAAAAATTTTAATACGTGTTATTCTACATAAAATAATTTATTTAATCATTCACAATGGCTATCTACTTACTAAGTAATTTCCATTGGGATCCTGTCATCCACGTCCACTACTGAACATAGGCTTCTTCCAAAGATCCCTACATCGGGTAGGAATACATATGGACGGATTTGGGCCATTTCCCACCATGTTAGCCCAATGCCGGTTGGTAGGAGCCAGAGCCTTGTTTGTTAATCTTCAGGATACACCACGAGCAGGTGAGGTTGCTTTGGATCCCGCGAGTTGTTGTGCGGGAACCCTTAAACCCATATATACCCCTAAAATCCCTTGCAAACTACAAAATATAACAAGCTCAAGAGTATGCAACTAAAACAAACCAAGCACTTCATTGCCACATCCAGAGTTAGAGAAACTTAAATATTTTCTATATTGAACTTCTCTTGGCTTCTCTTTGAATGAAACGGAAAAGTGTAACGAATAGTAGACACTGTAGTACATCGCATTCGTCGCCTTGAGACATACGATATTAAGTCTCTTTACCCCTGTAATTTCACAAACTACAACTCCTTTCTCACCGGAACATAGTAAAGTTTGCACAGTAGTATTTGTCGGCGGCAATAGGCCCTGCGGTGGTACCTAGACAGTCACTGGCAAAAGAGATCTAGCAGAAGCCGCTACGTATGCAGTAGTTAAAATGGTACCTCATTGTTATGAGCGAGGATATCACTTATCATAAACGTACTCGTGTGATCGCTTCTTTATAATTAAAACGGCATCAAGCAGTAGAATACAAACGCAGCAGTAGAGTACAAACTAACTGTTAAGTTTAAACGCAAACAGTAAAACATTGATAAATACATAGCATTATATTAATTGCAGGTAATAACATATAATTACAAAACAGTCGTTTGTTACGAAATTCGGAGTGTGGAAGGTGATCTCCGAGATCCTCGAGTGATTACGAGCATACAATAGATAAAAAAAATCAATTTTCACATCGTTGTGTTAGCAAATGTATGCAGTTCTATTATCTATATATATCCACGATGATTTCAATGACCTTAAGAGTAATCAAATTTAAGAGAATACCATTAAACTAATGATGAATTATTGGACTGTCATTTTAAAGCTTTGTTACTGAAGGGTTTGTTTTTGGTAATCATATCTATATAAAAAAAAAAAACACTTTCGCAAAGGGCTTCGGTAGTTCACCTTCATAGGTTCATCTGGTCTTAAGGAAGATAGTGGCTGCAGTAAGAATATAGAGTCCGTTGATAACATCCTTTGTACATTCCGAAGTATCATACCTGAATGAGAATAAACAAGATTCCTTCTCATGAACGATGTGGTGACCAACCAACGTTGATGGATCGAGGAGTAGATGGAAGATACAGTCTAAATTTGTTGATACTATTCACATTTGGACTTTAAAGATAAGCAAAGGAATTTTCTTCAGGTAAAGCATAGATCGATATTGTGATCTTTGGGGGATGCTGATGAAGATGATGATATTCTACTATAACTAGAACACTTTATACCAAAGTGATCTTCATTTGAAATCTCTTTCTTCCTTACTAGCTATTATCCAATTTGGTGATGACGTCAGCGTTCTTCTTCTTCCTCCTCCACTTAGCACTATGTTCGACAACGAAGTTTGGTCACTCGGTTACATTTTTCCACCTTGTCTTTGTTCAGCCTGTGGGTCTTGGACTGGGGAGATAAAACTGTCGTACCAGGATGCTAAGTATCTACAATAAACTAATAATAATAATGAGTACCATCTTCGGCTTGAGGGGATAAGTATTTGGGATTGTGAAAATAAATACCAAGTAGTTATTATAAATATGATTATGGTATGATCATTTACCATTTAAATGTCCTTTTGTGTGTACACGATAATACAAAATAAAGACGAGCAATGTATTCATAGGAGTAGACCGCTAATGATACCGAGACAAGGTAATATATAAATTAGCATTGTCCCTAGGTTTAATTTATTCAGTGTTTATAATCGTTTTTTTTTTAACGGCAAATGCTCAAGGAAACTGCTTCCCTGTAACAAAATCGTGACTCGGTACTAAACGTCCACTTCAAGGATTTTGCGAGTTCCGTGTTATAATGTAACACAACAATTGTAACCTATTTAATAACGATCAAATAATCTGCTCCACTATATAAAAGGGATGATATTCTAATATTGATAACTTCAGAAATATTTTATCATCATCATCAGCCTACTGCTGGACATAGGCCTCCCACAAAGATCTAATCATCTAACGACCACACGCTGCTCGCATCCAGCTGCTTCCCGCACAATTATTATATAAGTAACAGTAAACCCTACTCCCATTTTTGGAGTACCAGAAACAGCTATTTGCGTCTTTATAATAGTATTTACTTTAGACCTATATTTATATATAGATCTAATGGAAACCCCTTAAATTATAACCTGGTAATATAAGCGATCTAACTCCTGAGGGACATAGGGATCAATACGGTTTCCGAAAAAGCACACAATTCAGTTTAGTTATCCACTGCTGGATGTAGGCCTTCCTCAATGTCTCCCACCAAATGCGATCCTCAGCTTCTCGCATCCACCCACTTCCTGATGATGTCGTCGGTCCATCTGAATGGAGGGCGTCCTACACTTCTGCGACCTGTACGCGGATAAACATAAGCTGATGATGATGACACAATTCAGTTTAGTTATTTGACGACGCCAGGTGCGTGTTGGAATAACTTTTTTTAACCAACTCGCACTTGACCTTCAGTAGATAAATAGCCCACACTTTCTTCATAACAGAAGCTCCTAAGATCTAGTGAATGCTGTTTACTATTACTTCTATTTGAGGAAGCAGATCTTCTTATTTTTTATTTGCACATAAAAACTCTCAGCAACTTTTTTCAGTATGTCCTTTAATGGAATTCATTAATTTTCCTTTTTTTGTTTCTAGTGTTTTACATAAACGTAGGATTTAATTAAGATTTATCTAGAGAAGGCCACTAGTATTTCTCTTCTATCCGTGTCATGTTACACGAGATATTACGTAAACGTGTTCGCAATATAACTATGCATTGCAATAAGGGTGTGTTCACAGCGATATCGAGTCTTTCGTCTGTATTACCTTTGATTAGTAATATATTGAAACTAGCAATTTTTTAGACCATATCGGTGACCTTAGTTCTTCTGCGGATCTCCTTATTTTTAGACTATCACCCTTCAATTATGTTTGCTTCTTATAAACAAACCTCTGATGAGACATACATCCGGCATAACTCTTTTCGTTATCATCTAAAGATTTCCCTGCTGATCTTCACCAGGGCGATAAGTGAAGCTTGAGTTCAGCTGTTGATAGAGACATGTTGAAATTATAATTAAGACTTGCATATGTGTAAAAGGTGGTACTCTTCTTTTACTTTCATATGTCTGACTTGCCTGCAGGAGTAATGTTCATACGAAAAAATTAGGGCAATACTTTTAATAGATATAAAAATGATACTCGTATCGGCAAGCTAGGTCAATGTGAATACGCCTTAATAACTTAGTTATTAGTATTTTGTTGGCTACAAAAAGTCACGGACTACAAGTTAGATGCCTTGGTGCGCGACTATAGCTGTTAATTCAGTATGCACTTTATGTAAAACAGAAGTGTACAAGGCGAAACTTGTGCCGCCCGTCATGATGACTTCGTCGTGTCGTTGCACAACCAGAACTCAAAAAAAAAACTCTTTAAGGTCACATATTAATTGCCCTTTTCATGGTGAACACATATTTTGCATAATAACGCAGTACAGTTCATGGACTTTTAATGTCTTTTCATTGTGTATGAACGCGAAGACCAACAACGCATGTGGTTAGGGTATCATTAGATTTCGAAATTAAAAAGACAGGCTCTGGGACAACTCTAACTACTTGGTTCATGATGATCAATAAACTAAAGAATAACTGAAGAAGAGAGAAGAATATATGCTCTATTTATAAATGCTATATAAATAAAGATAGATTTAGAAGAATGACCAGGAGGGCCGACCCCAATTGAAGATGGGACAAGGTCTAATAAGAAGAAGAATTTCAATAGCTACATTGTCCTTCAAATATATGAATAATCATATGATGAGTACAGTATCGTAGTAGAAATAGATAGCGATAGCGCATACGTTTGAAACAGTATTCTACTGTCTTGCAGTAAATTGCAGTCATTAACACAATGTAATGTGTAGACATTTTAATTAGTAATTCTGGTGGTAGCTACCTTTATCAGGAGACAGTCAAGATAGGTATCACCTCACCTTCGATGTAGCTAGTGAAATTGCTGAGGTAATGAGACTTAGCCTATGACGAGCACAATGTGCTGCTGTGTATATTATCCTAACCAGCGCCACCTTTTTAAAGACAGGGGCATTTACAATCAGGTGAACGTCAATCTCGTCTCGTCGCTTCGACTATTAAAGAAGCAATAAGACCTCATGGTCCTAGGTCAGCCTTTACCGTGAGAAACTCTTGTTCTTTACTTCCCATCTTAAAACTTGTTTTCAACCAGTGCATCTAGTAAACGCGGATCTCGGAGTTAACCTTTACTGCCGTCGCATTAATTCAAGCGTCCTCCTTACTATATCGCATCCACTCGACGCGAATATTAATCGCTGGCAACACAGTAAGCACCTTTACGGGATATACCTGTTCATACTTTTTTTTACAAAACATTCATTTATATTAACAAATCAAATATTAACAGGACGTATAATACACATTATTTTTTTGGGTTAGTCCAGCCACAGACTATGTACACAGTGTATGTAGACTACTACTTAACAGTAACTCAGTATTGATATATTCTATTGCAATGTAACTGCCAAACTTCATGAAGAAGGAATCTCACGATGATGATGATACTGTACAAAAATATTATTTTTAAAGATCTTCTGCTGGTGACCGTCAACTGAACAGCTGGTGAAATTGGAGTGGTAAAGAAATTTAATATGAAGAGAACAATGCTGTGCAGTGTTCGTGATCTTAACTAGAGATATTTAGCACCAGTAGACCTATTTCCATTCTTCGCTTAGGTAAATATATAGGAAAAATTACTTTCATTAAATTCGTCTAATGCTCTTTAATGGTGACAGACGAAGCACAGGAAGTCATCAACCCTCACTCACTCAACAATATGGCGATGGTAGTGGGAAACCGGTGGGTGGGAGCAGAGTAGGACTGATTGCTGTGGAGATTATGAAGAGCCTGTGGGGATAACAATTGATGATTTATGTCAGCATTAATTTCAAATAAGTTATAGATAAGACCTGACGGTTTCCGGCTATCCAGCATCACGTAAATCTATGAAACGCGGTAGTCAGCGTAAACAATCGCTGCGTTTCGTTCGCTCGGAAACCGCTCGTCACGTAACGCGACGAATTCTCTCACGTTCCGCATTAACTCGAGCAAAGAGACGGTCTTCATACGCACCGATTGGATAGTTATCATGCTTACCACACCTGGAACCTACTCCAGACTAGCTGTTACAACACCACGACAACTGTGAATCACTTTCATTAATCTACTTTAACAAAACATATGCAGTCGGCTTAATGTTCACACTGAACCCGATACAAGGAATGTGTCCTGAGGATTTTATCGTCATCATCATTATCAGCTGAATAATCCCTCGCTAAAGATCTCCACATCGATCGCAACCTTCACTAGAGCGTTGGACCACCTGGTAGGAGCCTAGTAACACTAAGTCTTCCGGTACGCGGTCGCCATTCGAGGACCCTGGTGCCCTATCGGCTGTAACCTCTTCGACTGATGTGTTCTGCCCATAGCCACTTGAGACTAGCAATCTTTTGGATTATGTCGGTGACCTTAGTTCTCCTCCGGATCTCCACATTTCTTGAAATATTGGAAACTGAAGCTGAACTGAACAGTAATTAGGTAATCCATACCTCTTCGAATCCTACAATGAAATCAGTTAACTAGTAGCCTTGTACATTATTAAATCAACGCCCATTTCTCCAACAAATGAATTCTGATAACATTGCTATACTCCGTATTGAACGGTCCTACAGCTAGTGAAATTACTATGTTAAAGGAATTTTTCATTATCTCGAGACGACAACACTCAATTAGGCGTATGGTACTGTAACCTTGTAATTAAAGATTTATGTGTTATGGTTATGAATACAAATATCATTTAATTTCTGGTAGTTAAAAATATACATCATCATCATCAGCTGATATACGTCCACTAGTCCACATACATCTCCACATCGATCGATCCTCCAATACTTTGGTTCCAGCGCCTTGCCAACGTCCGTCACAATCAAGCATGGCCATGGGTTATTTGCCACCACACTGGCTCAATGCGGGTTGGGGTAGTTAATAATGAACATATCAAACCCAAGAAAATATATAACCCAGTAATGTAAGTTATCTATCAAGTTAAATAATATTAAGAAGTAATTTCACTAACTACAGCGCCCTTCAAACTAGAACACTTGATAGCCTCCGGCAACAGAGAGCTTTTTTTATCGCGGGGGAAATTTTCTTAAAAGATACCTACTTTCTGGGGGAATACAAGGTTATGTGGGGCTTCCACCTGCTAAAATTCCCTCGGTGGTGTCCATCAGTACATTAGGAGGGACTTGGGAATCTCCTACGGAAAGCACCGGTACCTCCCAGCACTCTGGCTAAAATGTAGCCCTCCTTAGCACCCACGTTATGCTGCGGCAAATAACACCATGCATTTGCCTTCCTCATAAGGCTCGCTTATTGAACTCTGAGGGCCCCCACCCTCAAAGCCCACGAACCCGAGGACCCTTTTAGTCACCTTGTACGACAGACAGGGCTTCTCTTAGACCTATCCTTATTAGCCCGAGACTACAGGACTGCTGTCAACAGAGATCTAGATATCATTCTTTATATACATTTGAAGCCTTCAACAATTTAACTGTGAAGTGAGAGACTACTTAACATTAATTAAAATTTATAATACTAACATATAATTTAGTGTATATATAAACGTCTGCGTAAACAATAACTCGAATTAATGATACGATGGCAATGAATTATACGCCCGCTGAGTAAATGATGAAGCTATTTGCCTTCACGATTTACTCAGAAGCTGTTTCACATTCAGTACACCTGTTCCAACGTGTCCGACGAACAGCCATTGGATCATAAAAGAAAACACTTTTGCTGATGACTGTTTTAGGTAATAAATATAATAGAGATTATATTATAGTCATTCAGCAATACTAATAATCGTTCAAGGTTTATATATGGTTATGAGCTTCTTCAGTTCTTCTGGTCGAGGTTGATTTTCACCCTAAGATAATCACTATATATATAACATAAGATTATATAACTTGACATCACTAGTAATTTAAAATACGTATATAAAGATAGGTGCACCCTGCTAATCAAAAAAGAAGGCTCTAGCTCCCGCCAACGCGCACTGGGCCTCCGTGGTGGGAAATGGCCCAAATCTTCTCATATAATTCATACATACGACAGCCCCTAGTGCCTGGCGGTACCGGAGGCCGTGTTGACTGTATGTGAAGATTTTAGGAGGAGGCCTATGTTCAACAGTAGATGTCTATCGGCTGATGATGATTATATAAAGATAGAAAAAATCTTTTGTTCACGTAAGTGCTTCATCATCATCAGCCGATAGATATCCACTGTTGAACATAGGCCTCCCCCAAATATCTCCACATCGATCGGTCCCGCGTTGCTCGCATCAGTGGGTTCCTGCGATTCTCACCAAATCGTCGGTTCACCTTGTGGAAGGCCTCCCTCCCAAAGTAACTGCTTACCCAAATACATAGCTAGGTATAAAAAGATCTATATAAAGCATCTATATTCGAATCAAAATTAAAGTAAATACTAGAACTAAAGAACTTGTTTGAAAGATATTTTAACTTATAACACATTTTACTATAAAATAAAAAATTATATACCTTTTCTAACATATCGTATAGATAATCGAATGTGTAATATATAGTTAATATATACAAAAGTAGATAGTGAAAAAAAGATATGCTTTGTATAAAACAACCACAAACATAGAAGAGTTCATTCTGTAGCTTCGTCGAATTATGAAGAGTTTATATACCTAACGCCATCTATTAACAAAAAATTCAAGCATTAACTATTTTACTTCATTATATCTACACTAGGAATATGCGAGCTATTAAACCATATGTTACCACATATATAAATAATGTAAATTCTTCCAGAGGCTATCATTCGCTTCCGCATAACAAACGATACTAACCTAACAAGGAAAAATAAATAAAATAATAAACGTTAACAATACATATTTTTCCCACGACGGAGAAAATGTAAACCAAGTTAAGTTATTCGCTCGCCCCTGACAAGTTAGCGCGTGTTAGAATAATAAATACGATATATAACAAGATATACAAAGATTAAGAGGTCCCGAACAACAACTCACGATACCCAAGCCAACCTCACCTGCTCGTGGTGCAGCCTGCTGATCATCAAACGAAGAACTGGCTCCCGCCAACCCGCGTTGGAACGAAACGGTAGGAATGGCCGAAACCCACCCACATTTATCTTTACCTGATCGTGTGAGAATATTTGGAAAAGATCTATGTCTAGCAGTAGACGTCTATGGGCTGATGATGATGCCCAAATCAAAACACAATACTGTTTAGAGGCAATAATAAGCGCTGCGGTGGTACCTAACTAGACGGTCTCTGAAAAAGGAAACCATCGCATATTAAATGGTGAAGTAATTAGTAATAAGTTAATTAATAAAGTTAAGTAAGTATAAGGTTGTATATTTAATTTAAGCTTGATTAAAATAAATAAAGAGTACAGCAAGTTTTAAACCGCTTTTCACTAAATAGTCTGAATTTAATATATTTTTGTTTATCTACAACCGATAAAAAAGTGACCTCAATGTCACGTGGGGTTAAGTGACAATGAGATCGTGGACGTTGGAGCGTGCTAGCCTAGAAAACAACAATAACCGTCTTACCATTACTATCGCAATAATTGTGCGACCGCGCGTCGACAACAATGTTGAGTAGAATTAAATACTTAAAAATACAAAGTAAGATTAATTTAATTATAATCAATATCTTTGCATTGTTGGTATAACAATAGTAGTTTATGTTTATTTCATTGTGAATTATTAATTAGTCTAGGATTTAAAAATATGATTGTAAAACATCATCATCTATAGGTGCCCTCTACAAACTGAAGTTTGCCGATAGTAAAACGTTTACCTCAGAATATAGTTATAGTAAAGATACTTGACTTGTTGATAAAAACTTACTAATTTTCACAAACCTCTAAAACGATTTAACTGTAGCCTTACGTCCAAGTTTCTAACAAACAAACAATAAGTTCAGGCCGCAGGTGCAATATTTGATGTGTATAACAAATACAGACGCTTGCGAAATCTCTTCAGCTCGCCGACAGTAAGTGGGCCTTGAAAAGTGACGGTTTTCACAAATCACCCGGTGGACGTTGACCCGGGACTTCGAAATTTACAAGTAAGCAGACATTGGGACCGGTTCTCCAAAAATTGCAGCGATTATACCTCTGAGAGGTTTCGCTGCCAAAAAAAGGGTAGCCTTCATTATTTCTTACTTAAGTATCTCGAATTCGCATTCAACCCACGTCAAAGATGAAAGTTCATTGGATATGTCTGAACAGGTTTATTTTATCAATTCGGCAGCATAAGTAAACGATTTAAAAAGTTATTATTCTATTAGTTATCCATCGCATAATTTACAAACATCATCATCATCATCATCTGCTGATTTACGAACATAGTAGCTAATATAGAATAAGATTTGAAATGCAGACTTTTCCCTCAATACTTTTTGGACGTAACATTTCATATGACCTGAAAACTGTTCTTAGCTGATCTATACTCAGCAATAGGAATAGGTCTACTAAATACCAAGTCTCCAAGCTTTATGTTTCCAAAGATGTCGTAATGAAAGAGACATAGGAGAAAATCCTTTACATATATTTTTGCTTAACCTTTTTCTATGACATGGTAGAATGAAATCTTAGATCTATAACAATTATAAATTTTCTAACCTATAACTCGCTCTGAAATAAATTACCTATAGTGGTGGCAAAATATAGCTAGAACTGATCCCTTCTTAGTTTCTGCATTAAGAAGTAACTTGTAATGTACTGACACTGTTGTTTGACAGTAGAAACTGCCGCGGTAGCTAGACGGTCTCCAGCAATGGAGAACCAACACTGTGAATTATCATTTTCAAAGGTTAAGGGTATACCAGCTAATTTACATTTTTAAAGGCAATCTAGATCTTCTTATCTATTGTTTATCTTGATTATAGAGATTTGAATGCAAGAAATACTCTTTTTTTCAATTCCTTTTAATCTTTAAATTTACATTTTCCTTTGTTTACAGAAAATCCATTCAAAATGAGACTCGAAGAAAAAAAGGGCTCTATAGTCCTGGACAATTTCAATTCGACGTAAGTAAAACTTTTTATGAAACATTTTTTTAATGTTAATGGTATTTAATTATTTAGACCTCCTAATAGTAAATTAATTAGATCTACTAATAGCATGTCTCTGTTTTAGTGGTTTGGTGATAGGTCTCTGTTGCCAGACACTGTCTAATTTTGTTTCACAGCAGCTCCTGTTTTTACTCCGAATCATAGTGTAACTAGTGAAATTAGTGTAGTACGGACATTTAACACCCTACGTCTTAAACGAACCGGCATAACTCGGTGCAAGGTATATCATTATAGCTAGCGGCACGTTGTTATAGGTAGGCGTATACCAGCAGATGAACTTCTCCACGCTGTGAAGAATAAAAACGCGTCAGAATTTGAACAGCATAATACTGCATACATTACAGTTCATAAAATAATACAAGGAAAAGTCAACATCAGTAGGGGGCAGAACTTATGACTCAGGGTTTTTCGGATATTGTTCATTCAAGGAATTAGAATTACGAATTCGAAGCTGCAACCTCGTTCGGCCATAACTCCACGGAACATTTAAATAAATCTATCAACATTGGTACCAGCTCTGAACTATGTGTTTTAAGGTTACTTTCAATTGCACGGATGCAATTTTGTAATCAAATTATTACAAATGGTTTGTTCCACGAAGGTTGCTTAATAATTATGATAGAGCAGTGCAGCAACCGCCCTTCTAAAATAATGATGTGAACAAAAATTAATGAATCATTGGTAGTTCTAGATGCAACCATTAAGAAAAAAATGACAAATTCTTTCATTTTCTAACTAGAATCTACTTTTTAACGGCGTAATGAAAAATAATATGGTCTGACGACACAAAGAAATGGACTGGGATCAAATACCACCAGTTAAAAAGAATAGCTGAGGATCGAACAGGTTTCCTCAATCTGATCGTCATAGTTCAGTTTGAACACCATATATATCATATCATAGTTCACCACGAGCAGGTGAGGTTGGCTTTGGTCCCGTGAGTTGATGTGTGGGACCCCTTACATCCCCTTTCACAATATCGCATATAATAAGTATTCACTTATACAAAATAATGTATATTATGCAGGTTTGTATCTAATAATCGAAGGCAAACAGCATTAAACTGATTACCCGCAAAGGATTATTATTTGTGATCTATTAGTTATGTATTTAGAGCCAATAATAATAGGTTGGAAAATATCTCCCTTCCGCCTTTTTGTCTTTTGAATTTCGCGGCTATGTACAAAGCGCTACAGAGCTCGTATCTGCCAATACTATACATAATTTGAAAGGTCTTGACATAACCTACAAAACGACGCTATACATAATTAGTTTGGATATTGCGTTCAACAGTTATAGACGTGAAAACATGCGAGTTCACTAACGCCGAATTTGCGCTATTTTAAAGTTTTCCTTCGTTAAAGGCAAATCCGCTAGAGAAACGTTCCGTGAGATTAATGGTGTTTTGGGGGATGGTACTCTATCACTTCGAACCGCGGAGGAATGGTTTCGACGATTCAGAGCCGGTGAAAACGACACCATGGATAAGCCAGCCGGCGGAAGACCTGTGACGACAAATACCGATCAAATCATGGACTACATCGAGTTAGACCGGCATGTGGCATCTCGTGACATCGCCCAGGAGATGGGAGTTAGTCACCAAACCATTTTAAACCATCTGCAGAAGGCTGGATACAAAAAAAAGCTTGATGTTTGGGTGCCGCATGATTTGACGCAAAAAAACCTTCTGGACCGAATCAACGCCTGCGATATGCTGCTGAAACGGAACGAACTCGACCCATTCTTGAAGCGGATGGTGACCGGCGACCAAAAATGGATCACATACGACAATATCAAGCGAAAACGGTCGTGGTCGAAGGCCGGTGAATCGTCCCAAACAGTAGCCAAGCCGGGATTGACGGCCAGGAAGGTTTTGCTGTGTGTTTGGTGGGATTGGAAGGGAATCATCCACTATGAGCTGCTTCCATATGGCCAGACGCTTAATTCTACCATCTACTGCGAACAACTGGACCGCTTGAAGCAGGCGATCGACCAGAAGCGTCCAGAATTGGCCAACAGGAAGGGTGTAGTGTTCCACCAGGACAACGCCAGACCACACACTTCGTTGATGACTCGTCAGAAGCTACGGGAGCTTGGATGGGAAGTTTTATCGCATCCACCATATAGCCCGGACATAGCGCCAAGTGATTACCACCTGTTCCTGTCCATGGTGAACGCCCTTGGTGGTGTAAAGTTGAACTCAAAAGAGGCTTATGAAAAGTGGCTGTCCGAGTTCTTCGCAAATAAGGAGGGGGGCTTCTACGAGGGAGGTATTATGAAGTTGCCGTCTAGATGGAAACAGATTATCGAACAAAACGGCGCATATTTGAACTAAATCCGATTACTGTAACACTTTTTATAAAGCATTGAATAAAGAGCAAAAAAGCGGAAGGGAGATATTTTCCAACCTTATATATATATTAACGATTTATTCAGATTTGCAGACGGTAGATCGTCAATCAGTACCTAATCACCTGCTATTAAGGATATGAAATAGATCACCCCAAACTACGGCAGAACACTAAAAAGATTCGAGTTATCGGATGTTTGAAGTCTGGAGTCTCGAGCTAGTAAGAATAGTACTAAGGTAAACCCTGCTTATCGTAGAAGGCGACTTAAAGACTAGGATTTTCGCAGGCCTTGGCCCTTCTAGATGTGCTAACACAAAGTGTAGATGGGTACCGGTGCGTTCTATAAGAGATTCCGGGACCTCTTCGAATGATCTGATGCAGACCACCGAGGTCGTTGAGTGAGTAAGAATCTCACAGAACTATGACTTCTCCCAAAAAGCAAGGCGTCTTTCGAAGATTTCTCCCACGAAAAAAAAGACAATGCAAGAGATCTCGTGATTGTAGTTGACTAATTAAGGTAGTTGGAATAGTCTAATGCTACTTAGAACGACACAATCGCGTGCCTAGATGAACTCTCGGTAATAATGATCACTGAGTAAGTTTTAGTCCCAATTAGCCGGAACAAATGAGGATCATGTTATATCAACAACCAGCCAACAGAGGTCCACTACTAAACATAGGACCTCCCCCTTAGATCACCACATTGTTTGTTGGAGTTCATTAAGAGGAATTGGGCATTAACCCACCACCCTGGCTCAGTTCGGGTTGGTGGGTGGTCGGAGCCTCGTCTATTATTCAGTAAGGTGCACCGCGTGTAGTAGAGGTTTACTTGGGCTCCATAAGATTTTGGGCAGAACCCTTTTCACCTATAATGTATATACTTAATCATGTATGTATAGAGATTCTAAGGAGTTTGAACTTTTTTCTTTTACAGGGCGAACTTAGCGACAAATCCCGGTTTCCAATCTACTCTGAGTCTCGGCTCAAAGGAAGTCATCAATGAGAAGGCGTACAACCCATTCGAACATAGAAAGGTCGAGCATCCAAATTCGTAAGTATTGGTTACGTTATTATACTTCCTCAGACATGGTAATGGATTCCGTTCAAACTACTTCCGTCGGAAACTCGAACTAGAATCTATATTATAGTTCATTTACGTACAAACGAACAAAAATACTTAGAGTGGTCTTTATTTTTATAGTTCGAAGATATTTAAGTATAACGCTAGAAGTATACAGAAATATTTTACATTTCAATACCAACAAAGACAGTGGGATGTTTTCTTGCACAAAGCAAAAGCTAATTACCATCATAGAGCATATTTCTACCGTAAAGTGGTATTGTGCAAACATTATTGTGTTCCAGTTTGAAGGGCGCTGTAGTTAATACAATGACTGGGCTGTTGTAACGAGTCATTTTATCTCAAGGTGAGGCACAAAAAATGTGTGATAAGGTGCTTTAGTAATGGTCGCAGTACGTTGCATAAAATTATGGCAAGTAGATTAAATATTATTGAAATCTTCATTATTGTTACCCTGGGATACAGTGTGCACACAGTACTTTGTTCCGGTTTAAAGGATGCTGTAGCCAGTGTAATTACTGGGGTACCGATACTCAATATCTTACGTCCTAGGCGACAAATACAATGTAGTACAGTATATGATGACATATACTAGGATGACCTAATTATGGTTATGTTTTTATGGGCAGGTATATCACTTATTATCAGGTGAACGTCCCGTTTATATAGTCGATTAATTGAATAAAGCGCTGAAGTCCAGCGAAATCGGTGTAGTTTGTGATTGTAAAAAATTAAGCTAGTTATCGAAGAGATTAGAACTTACATTTTAACTTACAGATTTCGACTATGGAACTTATAATAAAAGGCGGTTTATTTATTAAATAGCGATATTAATCGTGAAATGAAAACATTTATATGCTCCTCCCCCTATGAAACCATAGAGGACTATTTTACTGCTTATCCTTTGTATGTTCAGTATGTTGAAATCAGCTCCAGCGACGCGTTTCAGTTAAAAAAGGACGAAAAAGTTTTAAATAGGCCCCTATTGAAATTCGTCCTTTATAAACATTTTTATATAATGAAGAATATCCTTTTAAAGGTTAAATGTTGCCAGTAATTTATTAAATTTAATTAAAACGTCGAAATATTGTTGAAAGATTAATAGAAATATCGGGAGAGCAGTCTGATGTCGCGGGTATTAAAATTTTTTGAATTAATCTCGTCAAACAGTGAACGAATGAAATTTCCTTGAAGAATTAATATATTTTTGATGCTTAAAGTTTAGTTCACTTGATGGTAATAGGCCTGCCACAATGGTGGAGCACTAGTGAAGATGATATACACTGCATCACACTGTGTTCATCTCTTTGAGACATAAACTGTTGTTTCGTTACCCCAGTAAATACTAGCTGCAGCGCACTTCAAGAAGACACCGATTTATTTCTAAAAAATAGTCAATAACAGGAAAACCTTGCAGTGTATTATTTAAGCTATACAGCGTCATAAGTGTTCTCAAGTGGCTCACCACAGTATATGTTGAATACGTGATTTTTTTTTTATCAAATCAAATATACGTGTTTTGTTTTGTAAATATAGTAGAACAATGTATATATTTAAACCACTTGCCATGTTCTGATGAGGTTTACTACACAGACTGAGAGGTAATAGGTGCAAAAGAACTGTCAGGGCTAAAGTATAGCTCGTATCCTATATATATTTGTATGTAATACTCTATCCAGAAACAACGATTCTGCAGTTATTAATATTTTAAATATTTTTAAAAAAAATCGATGATTTTATTTCTTACTCATTTATATACAAACTTTAATGTAATAATTATTGTTTAATCATTGTTTTATTAAATTAAATTAATAATCATTACTTATGTGATAAAACTTTTAAGACAGGTTCTTCGAAAGTCGTGACAGTAACAAATAAGGCGTCATACTTACATTTTTATTTAATCTTAAAATAATATTTTATTACTAAAAAATACGTATAAATCATATAACAAAGAACCTGACTTCAATACCTATCCGACAAGATATAAGAAAGTACATAAAGTTTCTAAAATTTAGAAAAAAAAAACACTTGTAATAAATCCAAGTACCATGAAATATCAAACTGTAGAGACTCATAAAAGCAGAATGCAATTTGACCCTTTTGTTGTGTGTTTGTAACACGTGTTGTTGTAACACGTGCGAGCTTGTTGTTGTCGTTTTAGATATTGAGTTCAGAGTAAAAGTTTAAGGTAAAAATTAATTTAAATGTTGATCAAACTGAGAGCCTCGGTTCCCAAGCACGAAGCCTTTTTCTTAAGTCAGATCGAGTGATTCGCCCTGTGAGCTGATCTCTTATTTTGATAGCAGCGACATTGAAGCGCGACTAAATCTTCTAACGAGTAAATTGGTGTTGTGTACACTAAAGATTTCATGTGACCCCCATAAGGAATACGCAAGGTACGAGCAAGAAACAAAATCAAGAAACGAGCTATACTTTATTTTTACCCTTCGTCTTCCCTTGATCTTTTACATCTATTACCTTTCACCCTGTACATTACTTACCATCCGGTAAATGAAATATATATAGACTATTCACACAAGTATTGCATTATGTTCTATGAAAACGTTTACAACAGTACAGTTTACAATAGACTTTTCCTAAAAATAGGCTTTTCTACAATATAATAAACTTTTCCTCGCAGTAAACTTTTCCTTGCAGTAGACTTTTCCTCACAGTAAACTTTTCCTCGCAGTGAACTTTTCCTAACAGTAAACTTTTCATCGCAGTAAACTTTTCCTCGCAGTAAACTTTTCCTTGCAGTAGACTTTTCCTCGCAGTAAACTTTTCCTTGCAGTAGACTTTTCCTCACAGTAAACTTTTCCTCGCAGTAAACTTTTCCTAACAGTAAACTTTTCCTAACAGTAAACTTTTCTCGCAGTAGTCTTTTCCTCGCGGTAAAATTTTCTTTGGAGTAGCCTTTTCCTCGCAGTAAAGTTTTCTTCTTAGTAAACTTTTCTTCTTAGTAAACTTTTCCTCGCAGTAGACTTTTCTTCACAGTAAAATTTTCCTCGCAGTTAACTTTTCCTAACGGTAAACTTTTCTTGGCAGTAAACTTTTCCTAACAGTATACTTTTCTTGGCAGTAAACATTTCCTCACAGTAATGTTTTCCCCGCAGTAAACTTTTCCTAACAGTAAACTTTTTTTGGCAGTAACGTTTTCTTGCGGTAAACTCTTCTTGGCAGTAAACTTTTCCTCGCAGTTAACTTTCTCTTGCAGTATTTTTTTCCTCGCAGTAAACTTTTCTTCGTAGTAGACATTTTCTCGCAGTACACTTTTCGCTGCAGTAGACTTTTGAACCTTGTAAGTTGATTTCTTCTTCTGTCAGCAGGGACGGTGGTGTGCGACTTTAAATCCTCTAACGAGTTATTTAGTGTTGTGTACACTAAAGATTCCATGTGATCCCCCATAAGTAATACGCCTCCCGTAAGTAAATCAGGACACCTTGCGGTCGATGGTGTTGTTCCGCCTCGGGCAATCCATCGCTGAGGGGAAGTAGTGTCTAATATTGTCTTACGCCGAGACGAAAATGTACGGGACAACCGTCATGCTGGAACACCATTTCTCTTCTGGTTTCCAACGGTACATCCTACAGATAATTAAAAAAATGATTTCTAAGAAAATCGTAATGTCTCCTCATTTAAACTGTTGGGCAAGAAGACTGAGCCTATGAAGTAAGCATGAATTATGCCCATACGTTTACGGAGAATCTTCGCTGATGAGCTCCTGCTCCAATCACGTGGGTAGTTCCACCTCGCGGAGCCCAATAATGACTATTATTAAAAATCGTTAAGCCGTCTCTGTCAAACTTCGATTCATCGGTCCGCAATAATTTAGTGAGAAAATTAATATTATCTTTAATAAAATTATTTAATTACCTTAATTTAATAAAACAACGATTTAATAATAATTATTACATTAAAATTTGATTAGAAATAAAATCATCGAAAAGTTCCTAGAAATCCTAAAAATTCTATCCCTTACATAGATAGGATACGAGCTATACTTTAGCCCTGTCAGATTTGTGCCCTATTACCAATCACCCTGTATAGCTTCCTAAAGATTTGTATTGCCGTGATGTTAAATCAAATTATCCTCTTGTAAATTTGTTGAACTGTATATTAGTTTATAAGCAGCTTAATCTAGTGAGTAGTTATATTATATTACTGGTGGTAGGTTTCTGTTGTTGGGAATCGTCTAGGTATTAGCTAGTCTAATTACTGGGATAACGAGACTGGACATCTTATGACGACGAGCGCAATGGGGTGCAATAAATATCATGGTATTATATTTAGCGCCGCGTTGTTATAAGCAGACGTATATATCACTTACCATCAGGTGAACATCCTGCTCGTCTCGTCGCTTCATTGAATAAAAAAAAAAAAAATTTTTCACTAAGTGTATAGCGTGAATTTATCATGTGCGAAATTATACCAATATTCATTGGGATTACCTGAATGATATGGAAAAGATGCAGCAGTGCGCCATTAAGTATCAAACTGATATATAATAGTAGTATTTTCTATAAAGATACTAGTACAGATACTTTATGACTGAAGTTTCGAGATAAAATGATTAATGATTTAGTAGTACAGATACTTTATGATTAAAAAATATAATTAATCTCATAACCAACAATTTGTGACCTTTAATCCAGAAGTATATACCATATATATGATATGGTGGAGAAATGTGTGGGGTGTAGCTCGCTGGCCTAATGGTTAGAGCGTGCGGCTTTCATTCCGAAGGTCGCGGGTTCAAACCTCGGCATGTACCAATGACTTAATATTTAAGTTATGTACATTTGTGAACTTTAGTTACAACAGTGAGATACAAAAACGGTGAAGGAAAACATCGTGAGGAAACCCGCACACTGATATCATCTTTGTGTGTGTGTGTGTGGTGGTCCCAATAAAGTGGCAACAGGCTCGCCCCCTGTTACATGGGACCTAATCTGACCACATCTGGCGAAATGTGGGTAGTTTTATTCACCTCTGCCTACCCCTACTGGGAAAAAGGCGTGACAATATAAAAAATGGTGGAGAAATATATTAAGAGTACCTGATACCATATATCTATATATATCTGTTGTAGCATAACTTATACATATATCTAATATTATATTTCAAACTCATTCCTGTCTCTGGTTCCATGATTAATAGCACTTACTGACGATAATAAGATTAAATCCATAATTTCGACAGTAATATTACAGAAGCTTTTATATCACTTCCGCTTCCTTGGTTCGAGGAAGATTAATGTGATATTTATTTATTATTCAATATTGAATGGCATTCTTTGTGTATCGTCCGACTGTGTTATTAGTGTTGTTTTATTTCCACTTTGTTAACAAGATACTATGTACTACTTTATTATGTATACTTAGAGTATTATTGAAGTTTTGGTTCAGTATGTTGTATAGGAATAATTATCTATTTTTTATATTACTTGTATAGAACTACTACTAATCTTTAACAAGTTCATAGTTTGGCAATTATAAAATTTCAAATTGTGTTATGAAAATATAAGAAAACAGTATTATCGATCTAAGATATATTATTCCAAGTATAGAAGTGGCATTAAAAATTTAATTGCCGAAGAGTAAGATACTAACAGTAAAGTTCAAAGGATATTTATATAGATATGATAAGAGTGAAATAAATCTTACAAATACACGTAACTGGTGATGCAGTAAATATTTGTACGTCAATATAGGTTTAATCTGTTTGTGAATGTATATAATTTTGTCTGCTAACAGAAGCTGTTTATGATAATAATTAATAATTTAATCACCACTCAATCCGAGATAAATGATTAGAGCCATTAGTAATGGTCTTCAATGTTTCCTGTATAGATATCCTATAGTTAAATGTATATTTCTCACAAAATTACAGGACTATTCTCTTAATATATTAAGAAAATTTTACTTTATATATGTTTGTAGTGTGTAGTTCTATTATTCGAATACTAATAGTAATAATTATGAGCCTATTTATTTAATTCACACTCGCATTAACAGTCTATACCCAGCCAAGCTTTAAATTTTAATTGAAATCATTTGAAGCGAGAAAAGTTTCTGACTTGTTATCTTTACGCCCTTTGAGTGTCTAAATACTAATATTTATATGCAAATACATATTGTAGAGGTCTTGTGGTGGGGGTGCGGGGTCTTTAGTATGTGACAAGGCACGCAGCAATATCATCATTATATTGATAATGTTAAAACGATTTAAAGGACAGAACAAGTTAATTAATACAACAGTATAACGAAGATCCAGAGCGATCCATCTGATGGATACAGTTGTATTCTTCGTGATAGACTACTATCTCGATCGTTGGTATTACGATGATCCATAGAGATCCAGTTAAATGTATATAATAGCATAGTCCATAATGACTCGATCGCCGAAGGCAATGTACACAAAGATGTGCGGTCCTTATCAAGATTTGCGCTTTGACAAATGATAGCGTAATCTATTATTTGTGATGGCGCCATCTGTTAGGTTGTTTGAAAACTTCTTGTTACAATATTAATTAATATTGAAAGATGAACATTTTTGTCTGTTCATAAACATCCGCTGTTGGACATACGCTTCCCCAAAGGCACTTATTGCAGTCACCAACCAGCGGTTGTCTTATCTTCGTCACTATTTTTTTTTTTTTTTTTTTTTTTTTTTTTGATATCGGTGGTGGAAATGCTGTTAACGCATACCCAGCGTCCTTTTCGAGGGGGGGGACGCCGGGTTATGTGGGGCTCGGGGCCACTGAGATGTTGTGCGTGACCCCCATACCCACTAAAACCACCACCGCTTGTCCCGCCACACGCATACTGGAGACGCCCGGGTTTCAGCCAAGCAACTCTCCGGGCGCCTCCGCGTATAAAACTCCTCTTGGTGGGTACCCGCGGGGAGCAAAGGCACCCACCTGCCGTCCCGTACCGGCCCCTCGCGGGACCGGCACGTTGGGGCCCCCCGACCCCTCTTCGTCACTATTTGGACTCACTACTGACTACTGACTCGGACTCACACTCACTACCTTATTGCGCGCTCGTTAGTCCTTAGAGCAAAGTCTGACCATTACCACATAAGTCTAGCAATCCTTTAGGATTTACTAGTGACCTAACTTATACGATTATCCGATATACTTAAATGATCACGTACTAAAAACCTTCTACAGTCGTACAACGGAACAATATAAAGAAATATTAATCATGCTAAATATCGCCTTTGTACAATAATTATAAATATATTTGTCATCTAGTTTACTATTTATTAATTACTGTTACTGTGGTAATTTTATTAATTAATAGCTTATATCGTGGTGAAAGCCAGCCACGACTGCGGTCATCATTGACCGGCTACTGAATGAATTTAAACGTAATAAACTAATACAGTATATATAACATGAATTTACAGTGTATATACTCATATATTAGGGGGACCGGAAAGTAATGTCGTTTTCTTACGCTAAATACAAACACATACATTTTTAACGAGTCTTTATTTTTAATCAATGATGTATTCCCCATCATTGTAAATAACCTTTTGCCATCTAGTGAGTAAATTTTCAATCCCTGATCGATAAAAATTAATTGGTTTTTCGGCAAAATATCTAGAGATGGCATTTTGGATATCATCCAAATTTGCAAATGTTTTGCCACTTAAAAAGTGTTGCAGCGCTCGGAATAAGTGGAAATCCGATGGTGCAACATCGGGCGAATATGGTGGATGAGGCAGCACCTCCCACCCCAATTCATTAATTTTTTCTAGAGTTCGCCTTGCGCAGTGCGGTCTTGCATTGTCATGTTGGAGAATGACGCCTTTTCGGTTGACAATCGCTGGCCACTTTTCAATTAAAGATTGATTGACTCGCTGCAATTGTTCGCTGTAGAGGTCTGCAGTAACAGTTTCTCCAGGTTTCAGTAATTCAAAATGAACAATGCCGCGAATACTCCACCAAACACACAAAAGCGCTTTTTTGGGGTGTAAACCTGGCTTAGCAGTACTCCGAGGGATTTCATTTGGAGAGAGCCACTGCCTTTTGCGTTTTGGGTTATCATACAGGACCCATTTCTCATCTCCTGTGATCAAGCGATCAAAAAACGCTTCTGTGTTGTGTCGTTGAAGCAATAAGTTGCATGTGATTGATCGGTTAGCCTTATTCTGTTCGGACAGATTATGCGGGACCCAAACACCTGCTCTGCTTACTTTTCCAATCTGCTTCAAATGTTCTTGGATGGTCGACCAAGGTTTGTTGAGACTGTTTGACAATTCCTCGATCGTCTGACACGGATTTGCTTCCACTTCCGCCCTTAACACGTCGTTGTCTAACGCTGATGGTCTTCCTGATCGATACGAGTCGGAAAGATCAAAATTACCCGATTTGAACTTGGAAAACCACCTTTGGCATTTACGAATGTCCAGTGCATTTGGATAAACATCGCAAATGTTTTTGGTAGCAACTGTTGCGTTATTTCCCTTGCGAAACTCAAAGAGCATGCAATGCCGGATGTGTACCTCTTCTGGTATTTGGCTGGCCATTTTACCCAAAATTACAAAAAAAAATTGTAATTCAATTGTCTATAAGTAAAGAAATCACTATAACCTCACAATGTCTTTGGTACGCCTCTGAACAAAACAATGAGCTGACAAATGACAATCAAGTATTGGCATGCGCAGAAATGACATTACTTTTCGGTCCCCCTATTATATGAATAATGAATCACCGTCATCAGCCTATAGATCTCCACTGCTGGACATAGGCCTCTTCCGAAGATATCCACATCGTTTAAGGGGATTTGGGCTGTTTCCCACCACGCTGGCCCAGAGCCAGGGCCTTGTTTGTTGATTAGTAGAGTGGACCATGAGCTGATGAGGTTGGCTTGGGTCATGTGAGTTCCAAACGAAGATCCCGTGGCCTTTTCAAACGCCATAGGGAACCACCGAGAGGGTTTGAATTGGGTAAAAATGCCCACATAACTGTGACTTCCTCATCGAAAACAAAACAAAAAAAAGGTCTCGTGTTGTGCAGGACTCCTTACAATAATGAATGATGTGATTAATTTTCAGAACAATTGGGTCTCTGGTGCACCTTCTGAAGTCATCGCTGGGGTCCGGTATACTGGCTATGCCGGCGGCCTTCAAAAACGCTGGTCTCGTTGTCGGTGGCATCGGGACTTTCGTAGTCGGATTCATTTGCACGCATTGCGTTTATATACTAGTAAGTATTTTATAATATTACCAACATAACAACACATTTGTTGCAAACATTACTGTTCCGGATTGAAAGGAGTTGGAACCAGTGGAAGTACTAGGGTAACGACACAACGTCTGATGTCTAAAAGCGACGAGTGTATTATGGTGCATTGTATAACATCCTAATATATATACACATATATCAGATCTTATAGATATTTTACCATTAGTCTAATAATTAGTACTAGTATCTTAAAGATATATTACCATTTTATAAATGGCGATTCCTAATATGCGCATACATAATTTATTTAAGTACTAATCATTCAGATTATTAACATGTAAATATCAACTGAAAAATGTACGATTTTGTCGTTGAAAAAAAAACAATTTGTCTAACTTCCGCTAAGTAATTTAGGGGATTTTCTTTTGATATTTTCCCTTGTGGAAATTTACGATGCAAATTTTCTCATGGAGGTGGCTAATTAAAAAAGTTTGGGACCGTATAAAACGTAACACAGGACACATTTTAATAATTTCATTTGTATGTAAAAGGAAAATTACTTCCGTAACAAGATGGAGGTCAGGTAAAATGGAAGACATATTTTAATTTCCGGTTGACATTTGAATAGTTTTATCAGCTTTTTATTATTACTATGAAAAAGATATACATATAAAGATATTTTAATGGTGGTATGTCCATGTTGCCGGAGACCGTCTGGGTAAGTACCACCGCAGCGGCTATTGCAGCCGACAAACAGTACTGTATATATTACTGTGTTCCGGTTGGAAGGGCGTAGTAGATAGTGAAATTACTGGAGTAACGAGACTTAATATCTATGTCTCAAGGCGACGAGAACAATGTGATGCATTGTATATTATTCTAATTAGCGTTGTTATGAGTGAGCGTTTCATTTACCATCAGTTGAACGACCTGCTCGTCGCTTCGCTTCGTAGAGTAAAAAAAAGATAACCTTTTTGCATCGACGAATACGGTGTCAAGGGAAAGAAGGCTTTTACGGTATTGTTTTTATAAGGGAACCGGAAAGGAGGACGTGCGACTGTATAGCATTGAATATAATCAAACCCAAGAAGGTTAAAGGTAAAATAAATTTTGAATGACACGCATACTTCGACACAGTGGTTAGAGTGGTTCATATTTAACTGACAAGGACGAGGGTCTCAATTCGAATTCGACTTTTTTAACTGCGTACAGGGAAGCAGTACTTATTCGTTTCCCACGTAACAAGGATGTCCCGCATTTGAATCTAAAGTCTACATTAGATTTTAGATCTTTGCTGGAGCTTTTTTGAACCCTCCTGCTTAGCTACCAATCTCATTTTGTCAACCCGGCGCCATAACAAATGCTGTGTTTCGCTTGTAATATATGAGAATCAGAGTATTGTCTATTTTTTTTTATTTATCGAAACGAAGACATATCGAGACGTTCACCTCATAATAGCTGACATCAGTTAACTTGATATGCATTTCACCAAATCCTGGTTGTTGCCATAAATGATAAGATGTTAAGTCCCGTTACCTCAGTAATTTGACTAGCTAACACTACTGTTTGTTGATAGAATAAGATCTGCGTTGACACCTATTTAGATGATCTCCGGTATAATACTGACAGTAAGGAGGTTGCCGGAGACCGTCTAAGTAACCACTGCAGCCGACAGATAGTACTGTGCATACATTACTGTGATCAAGTTCTATGTAACATCTTAACTAGACTCACATTTTTATGGGCAGGCGTATCAATTACCATTAGGTGAACGTCTCGCCGCTTCCTTTATATAAGAAGCAAACGTCTAGATGAAAAATATAAAAAAATATTGGCCATGTCTATACCTTAAATATATATTTTATACTTGATGAATATAACTATAACATAACTAATGATGTGTACTGCACAATAACTCTCGAGACCCAAACCAACCTCGCCTGCTCGTAGGGCAGCCTGCTAATCAACAAACGAGGCTCTGCCTCCCACCAATCCGCATTAAGCCAGTGTGGTGGGGAGTGGCTCAAGTTCCTCTATCTGAAACCATACAGACGAGCGGCCATAATGTCCAGCTGTTCGTGCTGATTGTACGTTAGGATCATTGGAGCAGGCCTATGTCCAGCTGTGGAAGTCTATCGGCTGATGACAGTGATGGTGACGAAATATAAATATATTTAAGAGATAGTAATTTTACTAGAGCAATAATTATATATTATGGATGGTCCTTAAAGAAATTTATCAATATAATTAATTTCAGGTAAAAACGTCGCAGGAGGTATGCGTGGACGCCAAAAAGCCCTCGATGGGTTTCGCAGAGACTTGCGGTGCTGCCTTTGAATTTGGACCGAAACCGCTAAGGCCTTGGGCCAATTTTGCTAGGTAGGTTAAACATCGTTTAACATAACACCAATCAATGTAGTTTGTATATCCTACAAATATTCTGTATACCTAAATCATAAAAGTAACCTAAAGTTGAATGTTCAGAGTACTACTAACGCCATCTTGTGATGATTTTTAGTAATTATTTTATTTTTTTTCTACATTTTTTCTTATAAAGTTATAAAAAAGCTCTTTTCATTATACGAAATTTTAAAAGGATCGTGTTAGTGGTGCGAATGACCCAGTTGATGGAAAAAGTTCTATGCTTGGCTACCCGTCTCCATTTTTGGATCCATATAGATCTTATTAATGGTCCAATTGTATACTACATACTGACTTAGTGACCTAAGTCATGGCGGCATTACAGAGATTCAGAGAGAACCGGTAAATGGATATAATTGTATACTCCGTAATGATTAGTTGTCCAAAGGCAATGTACAAAAAGATGTACGATCCTTATAAGGAATTGCGCTATGATAAACGATAGCGTGATCTATTGTTCACGGTAGCGCCATCTTTTGGGTTGTTTGAAAACTACTTCTTACAAAATATAAAAAAACAATTCCTTTTGGTACATGGGCCATAAGTAATATAAAACTTAAATCACATATTAAAAGCAATTTACTATGTGTACTTTCTTTTGTAGAATATGATTTTGTTGTTATAATTTATGTCTAGACTAGTTCAAAATAATTTAGCCAACCTTTAAATTAAACTTTTCTTTGATATTAGTTACTTTTATAGTGGAAAATTTTATATTTATCGTAGCACTTGTTTGTTTAGTAATAAGTTTCTTTCTGTTGCAGGACCTTCGTGGACTACGCTCTCACTTGTACCTATTTGGCCGCTCTTTGTGTGTACATAGTTTTTATCGCTGAGAACTTTAAAGAGGTACATTTTTCTTCTTTCTTTTTATCCACCAGATCTTTTACTTTAGTTCGTTTTATTTTAAATAAATCTTCTGAACATAAAACAAATCGAAGAACATAGTTCAAAGATCAATAAAGCAACTGCGGATGTACTATCAACTGTTATCTGTTACCGGATGCTGGAGAATTTTTAAGTACCATCGCAGTTCCTATATCTGCCGATGAACAGTATTGCGAATACATTATTGTATTCCGGTCTGAAAAGCGCTGTAGCTAGTGAAGTTACAAGAGAAGAGTGATTTAACATCTTATGTCTCAAGCGACGAGCACAATATAGTATTGTCTGTCATCCTAACTATCTCGATTGTTTATGGGCATATCTCTTACCATTAGCTGAAAGTGTTTCCCGTCCCATAGCTTTGTCAACTGAAAGCGGAAATCTCTTATAAAAATCTCAGTGCATATTATGCTTTTTAAATTCATAACTGATGTAGTAGGGAGAACAGGAAGTGATTGGTTGTGCTTGTATGTTTTTACTATCTTTATACGTCTTTAAATACCTTTTAAAAGTAAATTATAAAAAGAAAGTAACAATATATTACTTTTAATTATTTAAATTAATTTAAGAATTATTAAAGAAATGTCTTTTCTTTTAAAAGTACAATCAATTCTTATTTATTTACACATACAAAAATTAATTTCACGATTTTCTTTATTTTGTGATATCCAGTCATCATCATCTGTATTAGATGTCTATCTGATCTTCATAAAAATACTACTATTTCCGTTTCCTTTAATTACTTACTGGATGACTCAGACTATACTTAATAGAAGAATAATAATTAAATGTATTAGTAATTATTTTATTTCTTCTACAGGTCTTAGATGAATACGCGCCCAATTACAAGCTGTCAGTGGAGACGTACTGTGCACTGACGCTGGTGCCTCTGGTGCTGATATGTCAGATACGGAACTTGAAGTGGCTGGTGCCGTTCTCAGCGATAGCTAATGTGATGCTCGTTATCTGCTTCGCCATCACCATGTACTACATCTTCGGTGATCTCCCCAACCCGGCCGAGAGGGAAATGGTGGCGAGCGTTACACAATGGCCTCTCTTTATGAGGTAACCTTTACTGGTTTATGTAAACCGGAAGTTAAATTTTACTTTTTTTTTTTATTTCCTGTTCGTCCTCTCCTTTATATTGTTTAGGATTTTATTTTTCTCTTTATTTATAATTAATCTTATTTAACTCTACTTTATTTTTGATTCTCTACTTGTAACTACTGTACTCTTGATTTCTATCAGCTGATTATGATGATGATGTACTGTATTGTATCCTCTAATGTAATTTAGTATTTTTTGAAACTGATTTATTGTCACTAAGTTTAGTCATTATCATCATCAGCCGATAGACTTCCACTGCGGGACATAGGCCTCCACAGGGATCTTCAACGATCGATGTCGCATTGCTTGTATCCAATTTAAACGGATGTTAAATTTATAAACAAAATCATGTGACTAACATGACAATGATTACACTTTATTTTGTGTGAAGTAAAACAGCGAAATTTAAGTGTAAATAAGTTATTTTCACTTAAATGTTGTAAAGACCACGTTCCCATTTGTCTAGCTTAGTCATGATTTAAAGGAATATAATAAGTTCTGATACTTCTAAGGAGCATTTGAATTGAGATATTGAAAATTAAATAATTTGATAGTCTAACTTTAAATGCTCATAAAAAAAAAAAAAAAAATCATCATTATCGTCATTATCAGCCTTTGTTCATCCACTGGATGTCTGGATGATAAGTCTTCCCCAATATCTTACTGTCCAATGGGGAATATTGCCTATAAGTCACCACGCTGGGCATGGGGGTTGCCGACTGGTAGACAAAAATAGGTACAAGAAAAATAAATATTTTTAACTAAATTTTTATGTATTGGTATATTAAAGTAATCCACCCCTATGCTCTTCCCCAAATCTTTTATACCCAACCCTTATTCATCTGATGGGAACTTTAATTTTAATTAACAAGTAGATAATATATTTCGTTATTTAATACTCTCTCTTTAAATCGTTCCTCAATCATGAGGGTCGTGACTCCTCTGTTTAATATTAGATGATTGAAATAGATTACTTGGTTAATCATCATCATCAGCGATGGACGTTCGTCTTGGGTAATATTTAAACAAAATTTCAGTACTTAATTAAATGTTGAGAGAGAGACGTTGAGAGAGAATTTATAAGTTGAACCTATGACATTTAGTTTGATACTTCTCAAGGGTCAGATAAAATATGATAAGTACAAACAACTTAAACCCCTGTTTAGATAGTAATCCTTTTCAGCAAGACTTAGGTCTTCGTAGGTAATGTACTCATCTAGAATTAGTCATTTCCCAAAATTTCAAAATTCTAAATTAATTTTTATATTTATCATTTCAGTACCGTTATATTCGCGATGGAAGGCATCGGTGTGGTGATGCCCGTCGAGAACGAAATGGCCAAGCCGGAGCAGTTCCTCGGCTGCCCGGGAGTGCTCAACGTTGCCATGACCATAGTAATCGGACTATACGGCATCGTGGGCTTCTTCGGCTACATCAGATTCGGCGATGACGTCCGCGGGAGCGTTACCCTCAATCTTCCACAAGATGAACTGTAAGTACTGAAATAAGACTAGAGACTAGATAGATACCCCAGCAGCCCTTACTTCGGCCGTCTAACAGCAGTGCATAAACAATAGTGTGTTCCGGTATGAAGGGCGCTGTAAATAATGATATCTTAAGACGACGAGCACAATGTGGTGCTGTCCTGTGTACATCATCCTAACTATCGCCATGTTGTTAGTGTCATTTACCAACAGATAACCATCACGTCTCGTTTCCATAAATCTAGGACCAGTTGTCAGAACCTGTTGTCGGAACATCTTTTCACATTAACCAACTAGTTTTTAATATTGATGGTTGCTTTAATATGTATATACTATTTGTATGTGACAGGTTAGCGCAAAGTGCGAAGATACTCATGGCGCTCGCGATCCTGTTCACCTACAGCCTTCAATTCTACGTGCCGATGGAAATGATCTGGCGTCAGATTCACCACAAGATATCCGTGAAGTATCACAACATCACGCAGATATCAATACGGACAACCGCTGTCGTTGGTTCAGGTACATCTAATATGCTCCATGGTAAACTGAGATATCTTTGGGAGAGACAGAATTATCCTCACAGTCATACTACCCTCAGCGTTTAGTAAAAGACTAGTGACAGGAAACAATCCTTACCCTCATCTTTACGATCATATAACCTGCTTTCCCAAGTCGCCGCATAATCTTAGGATATTGTAAGGAAGTAATTGAGGATATAAGAAAAAGTAGGAAAAGTAACAAGATAGAAATATGTATAAATCTTTCGGGGAGATCTATTTCCAGCAGTGGACGGACGTCTATCGGCTGATGATGATGATATATATAAATAACAGAAATGCAAAACAGCATAATGTTAATAAGTAAAAATGTAGGAAAATGAAATGTATAATTTATGTGATAATGGCCCAAAATCCCCTCAAATGATGATCCTATATGCCCGACGGCACCAAAGTCCATGTTGACCGTAAGGTCTGGATGCGGTGGATCGTAAAGTCAAGGCAGATTGATGTGGAGATGTGTGGGGGAGGCCTGTGTCCAGCAGTAGACGTCTATCGGCTGATGATGATGATGAAGAAAAAAGAGTAGCTCCTTTAAAAAATAAAAAAAAAATGGCGAATACGATAATAACCCTATTCCATTAAAGACAATGAAGATAATTGTAATAAGCTATTACCGAAGTAAGACCCCTTCTGATGGGGTTAGGGTTAACAGTTCCTATGTTCATGTTAACAGTTGCACTTGCCGCCGCGTTCCCCGACTTGGAGCTGTTCATCAGCCTCTGCGGGGCCATCTTCCTATCCAGCCTCGGTCTCCTCATACCGGCCATCGTCGAGACCGTCCACAAGTGGGACCGCGGGCTCGGTTACCTCAACTGGATATTGTGGAAGAACTGCATCATAGCTGTGATATCGCTCGTCGCCTTGTTCGCCGGCTCGTACGTTTCCATCACCGGCATAATAGATAAGTTCAATGAACCAGTCCTAGAAAAACTATTGAACGGTACTTTGAACAGGATCAACGATACTTTAGCGCTTTAAACATATTATTTATTAAACAAATAGAAACTTCGAAATGTTTATTAGTCGATTAAAGTACAAGTTAGGGTTACTAATAACGTTTCAACTGAGTGCCCAATCAGACGTATTATATAATTGACTTAATAATTTATGTAACTTATAACTTAATACATAAGTATTATATCTAATCAGACTGTGACACTTTCTTATGTAACAAATTAACTTAAACATCGTCAAAAAAAAATCATTCTGATTTTAACTCGTGAAAGCGAACGTTAGTTAAATACGAAAGTTACAAATATTCCAATTAAGTTATACTTATATATAAAATCGTGAAATGAAATTTAATATTTTTGAACTTAATTATTTCTATGTAACTTATTATTGAAATGTTTAACTTCATAGGATTATAAAGGAACGTAAACGTATAAGTTGATTTCAAAAGGGATTCACTGTACTTAATGTAATATACATTTGATATAAACTTAAATTTGTAACTTAATATTAAAAACAGTTAAGAAGTGATTTCTTTGGTATTTGGTTTAAATAGGGTTTATTTTATTTGTTTGAAGATTTTAATCTATGTAAAATTAACTTAACTATTGTAAAAGAAAATCCAATCCTACTTCACTTCACAGTAACTGTTTTTTCTTCATCTATAAATAGTAGAGGCAAAACATGACATCAACTTATTAATAAAAACAAACAATGTAAATTATTACCACCTTAGGTTTTAAGTAACAACGTATTATTGCTATGTGTTTTGATAAGTTTAAACTCAAAGTATTTATGTGATTTTAACCTTTCGACTTACTGTGACTTCGACGTTTGAAACTAAAGTTAACTAACGTTTATTATCGCTGTTAAAATTGACTAAACTATTATATTAACTGCCATTAACAAATTTTAGTTTAGTATTTAGCTTTAACGTTTTATTATCAAGTACTCGCTGTTAATTGTATGTTTTAAATACGTACGACAGACTAACACAATTATATATATATAATGTATGGTTCAGAAAAAATAATTCCGTATAAATTAAAGAGTTATAAATCATACAGACCCGTTATGGCTTAGCCGTTATTTTGATTACCGAATTTACCATAGTATATCGTACTGTGTACGGTAAAGTCCTAAATATCCGACTATAACAAGAATCGAGTACAACAGATATCACTTAACTAGTTTTATGCGGAAACGTAAAAATGTGATAATTATTAATAATATCGTAGTATTATAAACTGCATAATAATAAAGTTTTAAAATTGTCCAAAAGCTTTAATTTTCAAAATCTTTAATATAGATATATATAATTTATTATTGCTTAATTAACCCCTCAACTGTAGATATTTTTATCTTTATTGTATCGCCTACAGAGATGCGACAGTTAAATATTAATACCGTCAATCAATATTTTTCAAACGACCTTATCTTCACACTATATTGAGTGACAATGAGCATGTGGATGGTGACGCGTGCTATACACAGACTGGGCGGAGGTAGACTGACATTATGAAGGTGATATTCCCCAACATGTTGACGCAAAATCAAATGGAGACCTCCGCATTACAAACCAGTGCGACAAAGAGGCAGTTATAAATAACATTGATTGATATACAAAAATATAATTAAATGACTCATTTAATGTTCCCACTTGTGGGACTCGAATTCTTCCCAATTCAAAGATCACTTCTATATTGCAGTTAGCAAAGCGGGAGAGGAATACCTAGTGTTCTATATAAGAACAACATCCACACATCTACTGTCATCTTAAGATCTAGAAAGGTATACAAAAGACAATAATTTTATCATTCAATCTTCCAAACTGATATATAGTAATAATTATATACTATCCAACAGTTGGTTTACTAGATGAACTCCGTATAATACGTTTCATTACTTCCCCTGATATTTTTAAATAGTAAATTATTCTTTACTATTACTTGCCGCTAAAAATATTGTAGGCGCTTTGCAAAATCTTTAAAAATATTTTCAATTATTTTTTGATAAAAATGTCTAATTTCTTTTTTTAAATTAAAAAAAATATTATGATTACATCATATAGGTTAGCCCAATCAGATTCTGTGTAAAAATCCTTAATTATTCTCTCATCAGGCACATATCTCTCGTGCTTGTTCTCTGTTTTAAAAATATGAAACATCACTGTGAAAGCTTTTACGAAAGCATCGTAAAGCTGTATTCGTTATAATTTAACACCTACATAAACGTACGAAACTTTCGGTGTATAAAAAAAAACCGTAACAGTAACGGGACCGGCCATACAAAATTTTAAGCTTTTGTTTTCATTTTATTGCCGCTTGGAATTCTGTTTGCGATGACAGAAAAAGAAAACAATATAAATTGTAGACTGGAAAAACCAAATAAAATGTTTTAAAGGTTAAATACACACATACATATAAGCTACTATATCTTCTCAATGTTATATGTGAAAAGTAGTTTTTGTGCTTGAAATACGGTTTTTAATTTATACGGGTAATAAATATGGTTTTAGATATTACTTCAAACAAAATTACTGTTGGAATTTTCCTTAAAATAATATCTAAAACCATATTTTTGAACTATGTTAGTTAGACCTTTTGAGGGCCTTTTATTACAACTTATTTACCAATATACTACTGGTGATAGATGTCTGATATCAGCCCTGTAGTCTCGGGCTATTGAGAATAAGACTAAGGTATTCTCTGCCTGAAGTACAAGGCGACTAAAAGGGTCCTCGGGTTCGTGAGTCTTGAGGGTGGGATAGGAGGCTCAGAGCTTAATAAGCATGCCTTAGGAGGACGGCAAATCCATTGTCTTGCCGTAGTATAGCGTTTGTGCTAAGAAGAGGACAAAACGCAGAGTTTCTCTGTACAATCAAAACAGTTATAGAAACATGCAAAGAAGCAAAGCTGACCAACGTATCACTAAGCATTGCTGCCGCTATGTAGCAATGGTCGGATACATAGTAATATGTTTACTTGGCTACATTTCTGGTGTGTACAAATAGGCCATAGAAATCTTGATGACCGTCTGATCAAGGTCATTACATGAGAGCAATGCAGTACCGAACTGTATAGAACACATTAAGTTTTTTGTAGTATACACTTATTATTACATAAAAGAAACTTAATTTGAAAGTACGTATGTGCAGTGCTGCTACTATGTATAGTCAGGTGCTACCAATTACCAACTATCAGTTTTGGACTCGATGATAAGACACAGCATGAGTATAGCCCATGAGCAGGAGTAGTTACGTTCATAGCTAGATAGTCTGGGTCAACAGCGTAAGGTAACTAGTCTTTCTTTGTTCTACCGAATTCATTTCGGAGTGTGCTTAGGGGTGTAAGGGTTCCCATACAACAACCCACGGGATCCAAGCCAACCTCACCTTGTCGTAGTGGAGCCTGCTAATCAATAAACGAGGCTCTGGCTGCCACCAACCTGTATTGGGGCAGCGTGGTGAGAAATGCCGAAATCCCCTAATAAAACTCCCTACCCGGTCGAGGTGGTTATCTTTTGAGGAGGCCTATGTCCATCAGTGGACGTCTATCGGATGATAATGATGATGATGATGTGTGCTTAGGAATAAGACATATGACGGAACATATTCATCCATTCGTTGTGGATATTCTGCGTCACAGGACTAATCGTTTCGCTTCGTCCTTCATAGAGCTAACAGCGAAGGATTGGAACAGTCTGCTAGTGTCAGCGTTCCCTTCCAGCTATGATATGGGAGTCTACAAGAGAAGATTTTGCAGGCTCCTTTTGGAGTAGTGCGCTTTACTACCTAGATTATATCTCATCTTTCCATCACGTGGGAATGTCTGTACTTAATAAACCCACCAGCCTTATAAATATAATGCAGACCTTGTTTGTAATTCCATCTGACGCGAGTAAGTACAACCCGTCACCTTATCTTGAGACTTAATGTAATCAGCTGATTAAGCGATGGGAGATCTAAGACCGTGTAAATCTTTAAGAGGTCGGTAATCTTAATATTATCATTTATAACTAAGTAAAATAAGATATTTTGTACAATTTGGAGGAGAAGAACAAGCATTCGGTTTATTTAATAGTAACCAATTATGTTAATCCATTTTCCTGTAATACCGGAAGTTTTTCGAAAGCGTTGGTAAAGGTTCCAGCGAATGATTAAATATAATCCCAATTAAACTAAGTACTATAAGTTATAAAACGTATTTCTTTGTATATTATTAATATATATTGTTATCAGTGGATAATTATTATTAGATATGTGGACAGGACAATAAGTTACTAAGATAGCCGCCGCTTATCGTAATGATAGTAGGCCATGAAAATCTCAACCAAAAAAAATTAGTCTTTTTTACTGGTGGTAGGTCTCTTTTGAAACCGTCTAGGTAGATACCATTACAGTAGGGTGCAGAGGGATTCCGGTTCGGCCCGTAGGAGATCCCGGAGCCTCTCCTAATGCACTGAGGGAGACGAACCGAGGGGTTTTAGAGGCTAGAAGCCTCACATAACCTTGTCTTCCCTCGAGAAACAAGGTATATTTTAAGAAGATTTCTCCCGCGATAAAAAAATCACTGCTGTGCCTATTGCAGTTGACCAACAGTACTATGTAAACGTTTCTGTGTTCCAGTTTGCAGGACCCTAAAGCTAGTAAAATTACTAGAGTAACAAAACCATCTTATCACTAGGCAAGGAGTACAATGTTGTATATGGGAGACATATCACTCAGGAGTAGGTAAACTTTTGTTCTGGTTAATTTGTAAGTGACAGGAATACACCGCGATGTGGTTTACCATCTGTATATATAGATCTCCATAGATCCATCTCTTTATAGAGAGAGAAAGAGAGAGAGATCAACAATTTGTTTATAGTTTGAAGTAAGGTTAAAGAGAGACAGAAATATATTGAAGTAAAGTAATATAATTCGTTTGGATATAAAAAAAGATTATTTATTTTCAAGATCCGGGTTCACATGTTCGTGTGAGCATCCGGATATGGCGGTAGAATAGTAGGCATGCTAGTAAACTCAAAGAAGATGAAGGAAGGAGGAACTACATGGAAACGTTTTAGCTCATTTACTCACATCAAAAAGCATACATTTATGGTTTTTTTTTATTATTTTCTTCTATTATGACAAGCAACTTCCTTCATCACCTCT
Source organism: Troides aeacus (assembly GCA_033220335.2). Classification (NCBI taxonomy): domain Eukaryota; kingdom Metazoa; phylum Arthropoda; class Insecta; order Lepidoptera; family Papilionidae; genus Troides; species Troides aeacus. The sequence continues at coordinate 1,450,026 of CM067275.1, read as the reverse complement.
CTGCCTAACATGACTAAGGGCACTTTTGCATTAACTCTGACTTAATAACAAATAAATTATTATTCAGTAATACATAAACAAATAAATATGTTGAAGGGTCATAAGTAATGACAATATATCCAAGTCACTTGTCTCGGGCCAAGCACGATCATTGAATATTTATGGATAATTCATCCTCATGAACTTCAAAGTCGATATTTGATAGGATTGAGAAAACTGTTCTGATTTTCTGCTTTTTTGGATGCATTATCATCATCATTTCTTTCGATGGATGTCCACTGTTGGACATAGATCTCTTGTTCTACAAAGCACAGTCTTACGCTCGTTTGAATCCATTGGCTCCCAGCGATTCTTTTAGATAATTACCAAAAAGTTAATATAATTTGAATCATAATATTTATAATATATTTATATGTTTGCTTTATTAAATATTACATATTTATTACTGTAGAGGAAGTATTGGGAGGCCTCCCACAAGATGGATCGATGATCTGGTGAGGATCGCGGGAACCCACTGGATGCGAGCAACGCGGGACCGATCGATGTGGAGATCTCTGGGTATAGCCTATGTCCAGCAGTGAACGTCTATCGGTTAATGATGATGATATTTATTAAGGCTATACTTTTATCACAAACCAGTATTGCGCCAGAGTGGTAGGATATGGCCCAAATCCCACCATATGAAACCCTTAAATCGACAGCTTCATCTACTCGGCGATGCGAACAGCGCAGGACCGGTCGGCGTAGGGATCTTTGGGGAAGACCTATATCCAACAGTGGACGTCTATTGGCTGACGATGATGATGACGATGAGACTTTTACGGCTTTTATAATATTTACTTAATTATTATATTACCCAGTCTTCTTGACCGGTTTGTAGCAACCATAGTTCAAGAGGACCGACTAAAATAATTTAGTTTTATTATATATTAATACAACTGTTTGATTTTATTCAGCCTGCCTCCAAGTGTTTAAATCCAAGGTTGGCAAACAGAGGAATGCCAGGTAAACAATGCCGTCGGCAGATAATGCTAGATTCAGATCCATAGTTTGTTGCCATTGTTTAACATAAGGTAGATAAAGAATACATAAATGAATACGAGTTCCACTCAAAACATAAAATGGACGAATAAGGAAAAATACTTCTTGAGGAACATTTAAAGATTTCACGGGTTGCCATTTGGTATAATTGGCATTTAAATGCCCAGACTTAGTGCTAGAGGAGATGTGAGGGGTCCCGCACAATAACTCACGGGACAAGCCAACATCATCTGCTCGCAGTGCACCCTGTTAAGAAACGAGCACCAGCCGACATTGGGCCAACGTGTTGATAAATGGCGCAAATGCCCTCATCACGAATCCTGCAACAACGGCCCCTAGTGCTCTGCGATACCGGAGGCCATGATGGTTGTTGAAGGTCGCAGGAAGTCCTGGGTGCAGGCAGCGTAGTCCAGCAGTGGACGTTAATCTCCTGATGATATTGATGATACTTAATAAATAATTATGTAATTTTAAATCAATTACCTTTGCGCCTCCGTCTACTAAAATGCTATATCTGGCCCATCCTTCTATACGGATGCGAGGCCTGGACAATAAAAGAAGACCTCAGAAAACGTATAGAAGCGTTCGAGATGTGGGCATATAGGCGCATGTTGGCCATAAGCTGGACTCAGAGAGTGACAAACGAGGAGGTTCTACGACGAGTCCACCAAAAAAGGGAACTTTTGCAGACCATCAAGGTGAAAAAAGTATCGTATCTCGGCCACGTGCTCAGGCATGACAGATATGATCTCCTCCAACTCATCTTGATGGGAAAAGTTGCCGGTAAAAGGAGTGTTGGTCGTAGAAAGAAATCATGGTTACGCAACATCCGAGAGTGGACGGGAACTGCGAGTGCCGCCCAACTATTTCGCCTCGCAAGAGACAGAGTTAAATTTGGAGAACTGACCGCCAACCTTCGCTAGTCGGAGAGGCACCTTAAGAAGAAGAAGAAATCAATGCTGGGGCCATAGTATTCTGGACTAGGTTACTTCACCGTCAACAGTCCCATGACTCATCACGATACCTCTGGAATCACAGGGCCTAGAGGATTGCAATTTGATAGGAATATTCCTATTGCCGAGTAGAAGTCAACTAGGAATAGATTTTTTTTATTTAACGAAGCGACGGGAGAAGAGGGACGTTCATCTGATGATAAGTAATACTCCTGCCCGTAACAAAGTGGCGTTAGTTACAATGATGCACACTGCACCACATAACGCTATTCGCTTTGGGACATAAGATGTTAAGTCTTGTAACTCCTATAATTACACTAGCAACAGCACCCTTCACACCAGGACACAATAATGTTTGCACACTACTGTTTACCAACAGAAATAGGTGTTGCGATAGTGCTTACCTAGACAGTCTCCGGCAACAGAGACCTACCACCAGTAACAATTAATCAAATATATAACCAACTTAAAATGATCTCAGAGCAGTTATAGTATTCCTTCAATTATGCTCCATAAGACTACTAAATTGTACATATAATTGATAGTAAAAAAAATAATAATTACTCTGAGCACTAAATTGACTATGAAGCAGTAAATGCTGCATCGATAAATGTTTTAAAGAATGCTAGTGTACGGTATAGCACGAGCACTATTGTAAAGCAAGGTCGTCAGTCGTTGGTTGGCTGCGAAGGCCAATGAAAGGGAATCGAGCATAGCAATATACAATCTACGTACCGACGAACAAACAGACAAACGTTCATTGTAAAGTTTGTATTACACCTAAGCTATATATTACAAAGTTTATTGAATTCTCAATTTATCGGAGCATGTATTGCACAAACCGTCACTATATTTCATCACTTAGTCACTAACTTAGATTACTTAGATACTTCGTCGTAGTTTATTAGTGATAAGAATCTTTATCATCGCAGAATCTATTTTTTTAAATCTTCTTGAATTATGGCTAAATTGTTACTGCTTTTATTGAAGGAAGCGAGGAGACGAGTAGTTTGTTCACCTGATGGTAAGTGATAAGTGATAGCTTGCCCACAGCATCGTAGCGTTAGTTAGGATGATAAGTCGTCGCCTTGAGACAAGATGTTAAATCTCATCTCGTTAACTCAGTAATGTACACTGCTGTTCAGCAGCGGATACAGGCGCTAAGGAACTACCTATATGATTTCCGGTAATACAGACCTACCACCAGTAAGCTGCTCAAATTACTGCGGTAACATAACGTCTAACGAACATAATATGGTGATGTATATCATCCTTTCTCACGCCACATTGATATGAACGGGCGTATCAATTACCATTGTAAACTTACTGCTTTTTCTCCTTCTGTAAGATTTTTATCCTACTGAAGAAGAAGAAGAAGAAGCTGATACAGTATACAATATTCTTCTAAGGTATAAAATAACTGTCACATAGCACAGAGGTAGTTATATAAGATTCTTTCTCCTTTCTTGTTCTATCACACAGATTCCCTGAGCATACAACTCTTCATAGACCTCGTTAGAGAGAGAGAGAGAGGCTTTATTTATGCTTTAATTCTCTATTAAAATTAACTTAACCCAAAGTATGTTATTTTGTACTTAACACAAATAACCATAACCGCTTCTGGTGTACGTAACAAGTGACGTAAGATCAGCTCATTGTGATGAATATTTGACCTAAACGGAAAGTGACTCAGTGGGATAAGTCATTGTGAAAGTGCGAACATGGCTCGCGTTATCTAACCGCGTCGTAATCATTTCACCGCCGGAAGTAAAATTCAGTAACAATTGTAACACATCCGCAGCTAACTGTTAAAAGTAACGTAACATTTATATTATTGTTTATAATGGATAATGTATATTTAATTGGTTTGTAACACGCGACACAGGTTGTTGTTACATTTAGTAATGACGGCAACTGTCTCGGTTCGAAGAAAAGTAGTGTATAAATACTGCGACCTGTCCTCGTGCGCTGGGTTAGTAAGAATTTTTAACGTACTATAGTAATCAGCAAAATGCGCAGTCTTCACATTTTAACTATTGTTAGTTCGGTGGACTGTTTCCACAATTTGGTGTTTGTGAATAAATATATTTATTCCTGTCAATCAGACAATGAGCGAAATTCTAGCAAACCCCTTCTCTTTTCCATTTTACCGGAAATAGCCGAGGAAAAGTAAACATATTCCACGAGTAAGGGGTTATACCTTGAACACGAAAGATCATTACTACTACATTAATATCACATCGCGCTTCATGGTCGTAACACCTTCGCGCAACACCATAAAAAAAAATTCCACACCATCCGTCATCATCGGCTTTCATTAATACAATGCTGGATCTATATTCAGACCTTTCCCAATGTCTTCCTGACACGGTCCACAGCTTTTCGTATTCACCCACTTCTGACAGCTCTTAAGACGTCCTCGGTCCTTCTGGAAGGAGAGCGTTCGATACCAGTGCCTCCTGCCCGCGTCTTGCACTCCAAGTCCACCCTCATAAACCATCACTGCCATGAAAAACATAGCCGATTCATTTGCATTTAGCGTGGTGGGAAATAGCCCAGATCCCCCAAATGAACTCCTACTAACGACGGTTGCTAGTGCCCGGCTGTGCCGGAAGTCATACTGACTGCAGCGTAGACCGATCGATGTGGAGATTTTTGGAGGATTCCTATGTTCAGCAGTGGAGGTCTATCGTCTGGTGTCAACAAGATTACTTCTCCATCGTATGTCTTCTTTTCATATCTAATGTCCGTTTAAAGATATGTCAAGCACAGCCGTCTCCATAGACTTTGAAGCAATGGACCAGCTCGATGGTCGGTTTCCAAGTCCACAGTATACGCATTGTAAATAAATATTTTTATATCAATAATCATATCGACATGGAGATTTTTGGGAAAATCCTATGTCCAGCAGTGGACGTCTATCGGCTGATGATGATTATGATGATATCCACAATCATCCCCTCGATATAATATTCCCATGAAACTAACTACCAAGCCACTGCATTCCTCGGCTTCTATTTGCATGTATAACTTAAGCCTAGATTCACTATCTTGGAATTTTCTAGAATACCTGAATCTACAAGATAAACTAATTAGCAATTGCGGCAACCCGGTCAATTGAAATCTTACCGGATGTACTTAAATAGGCTAAGTACTAACTCGTTTGCTAGTCTTATGTGCTGTAAATATACTGCAATCATTTTATTTTAATCATAGTTAACTCTGTTACCGACCAGTTCCAATTTCCACCACCAAACATTACTGTGTTCATTTGAAGAGATATTACCGAGGTAACAATACTTAACGTCTTATGTGTAAATGTGAGGAGGATAACACAGTGCAGTGTGCGTCATCCTAACTATCGCCATTGACGGGTGAAGGTCTCATCGCTCCGTCGTATAAAAAAAAAATAGCTTTTCCTTTCTTTCTGTGAAAACTTTAATAAATCATTTAGTAATGATGGTGACCGTTTGGTTAAATACCATCACGCCGTTTTCTTTATAACACTATGGATGGTAAATCTCATTTTCTTATGTATTCAAGCGACGAGACGAACGGGACGTTCAACGCTAGTTTAGATGGTAAGCACTGCACCACATTGCGCACCACACCTTTAAGACATGTGTCTCGTTACCCTAGTAATCACCCCAGCTACCGACCCTTCAAACCGAAACCAGTAGTATATCTAATTGTTTGTAGAGCGCTGTAGCAAGTAAAGTAGCCTGTAGCCTGATGATAAGCGCAATGTGATGATGTCTTAGCGTCTCTCTGCAATGCCAAGAACCTAAATGTTATTTACTTTTGTTTATCGTGTAGAATGGAGGAATGATTTCAATATAAGCTTAATGAATTGCCCACATAATCTTCCCACAACTGGAACTCAAGTCATTCTCTTAGTAGAGAAATATGACAATTTTTACTTAAACCATCCACCACTAATACCACAAATTATTGCCTCAAGGAATTTTGTATAAACCATTCTTAGCTGACCTCTAAATGGCAGAAGCAATGTCTCTACTAAATTTTGAGTCCTTACGTTTAATAATTTCTGAGATCTCATTACGAGCTGATCAAATTTCACTGAAAAACAAAGAAAATAATTTAAGTTAAAAATTAACCTTTCACTTTAACAGGTATAACTGATACCTTGAGATATGTTATAATCATAACTAATATTTATATGTTTTAGATTTGCATTAAACTTAAACTCAGTGCTTGAATGAGATTTAAAGTAAAATCAGTTACAAGAATGATGAGTCTTTTACTACCGCCTTCATCTGGTTAGTCTACCTCCTTCCTCGTGGCCTGATACCCTCAACCTTTCTCTGGACCACAGGTCGCTCAATAGCTACGCCAAATTACGGAACCTAAATCAACCTCGCCTGCTATGTACCCTGCTAAACAACAAACGGGGATCTGACCATTCACTGGGCCAAAAACATATAAAATAAAAACAACAGGTAAAGAGAAATGTAAATAGATAAATCTTATACAATAAAGAAGAAAGAAAATTAAAGATGTGTATTGTTATTGTTTAAGAACGACAGATGAAAGAAGGAAATAGAATAGAGTAAGATGGGGGGAATAAAGTTATCGTAAAGAAAGGTATGATAGAAAGAGGAGAGAAAGTAGAGAACGAGGTATGGGATAAGGAAAATGATAAACAAATAAAAGAGAGAAAAAGAAGAGAATAGACGGGGCCCCAACCTCACATAACGAAAGATAAAACAAAGAAAATACTTAGACTGGGCCCGCGTGGTAAAGCTAAGAACTGAGTCCTTCCCAATAAGAAGTCTTGAGGGAGGCTTATGCCTATCTGTGGGCGTTATTCAGCTATCACTTATCGTACGAAAAATAGTGATTTACTTATTAATTTCTCTTATGTGAATTCAGATATAACGGTTCATAGAGAGATATGAAGGAGAAGTACATACTGTGCCGACCGCACACAGCTGGGAAAAAGAAGACATTAATTTCTCTTCTATTTGCCTTATACTTGTATCCTTTTGCAGGGACAAAGTCTATTTACATGGATATTAATAGTGCACGCTTCAAGTTTATTTTCATACGTGCAAATGTATGTTCGGAGAAATCTCAAGGCTTCCAACATATATATACACACACACACACATACATACATACATATATATAAATAAATATATATATACATATAAATCTTATATTCGTTCTGCAAATGTCACGTTATGCATACCGCAGCCTCGTTATCTAAAACGAAGACAATTCGGGACGAAATTTACACATACTACACCAGCGGTCGGCAACCTGCGGCTCGCGAGCCACGTGCCGCTCTTTGGGTGAGAAGCTGCTCTTTAATTCCATACTCGAATATTAATTTATAAAAAAAAAAACTTAAACATCATTAACGAGGATCAGGCGCCATATCTATCTAAAGTAGTTATAGTATCTCTTCACGGTAACCCTTCGCTGTGACTCTAATCGTCACTGTCAATATATACTGTATGTAATATATATGTAAATATATATTGATTATATATGATATGTGTTTATATAATAGGTTGGAAAATATCTCCCTTCCGCCTTTTTGTCTTTTGAATTTCGCGGCTATGCACAAAGCGCTACAGAGCTCGTATCTGACAATACTATACATAATTTTAAAGGTCTTGACATAACCTACAAAACGACGCTATGCATAATTAGTTTGGATATTGCGTTCAACAGTTACAGATGTGTAAACATATAGTTCACTAACGCCGAAATTCGCGCTATTTTAAAGTTTTCCTTCGTTAAAGGCAAATCCGCTAGAGAAACGTTCCGTGAGATTAATGGTGTTTTGGGGGATGGTACTCTATCACTTCGAACCGCGGAGGAATGGTTTCGACGATTCAGAGCCAGTGAAAACGACACCATGGATAAGCCAGCCGGCGGAAGACCTGTGACGACAAATACCGATGAAATCATGGACTACATCGAGTTAGACCGGCATGTGGCATCTCGTCACATCGCCCAGGAGATGGGAGTTAGTCACCAAACCATTTTAAACCATCTGCAGAAGGCTGGATACAAAAAAAAGCTTGATGTTTGGGTGCCGCATGATTTGACGCAAAAAAACCTTCTGGACCGAATCAACGCCTGCCATATGCTGCTGAAACGGAACGAACTCGACCCATTCTTGAAGCGGATGGTGACTGGCGACGAAAAATGGATCACATACGACAATATCAAGCGAAAACGGTCGTGGTCGAAGGCCGGTGAATCGTCCCAAACAGTGGCCAAGCCGGGATTGACGGCCAGGAAGGTTTTGCTGTGTGTTTGGTGGGATTGGAAGGGAATCATCCACTATGAGCTGCTCCCATATGACCAAACGCTTAATTCCACCATCTACTGCGAACAACTGGACCGCTTGAAGCAGGCGATCGACCAGAAGCGTCCAGAATTAGCCAACAGGAAGGGTGTAGTGTTCCACCAGGACAACGCCAGACCACACACTTCGTTGATGACTTGTCAGAAGCTACGGGAGCTCGGATGGGAAGTTTTATCGCATCCACCATATAGCCCGGACATAGCGCCAAGTGATTACCACCTGTTCCTGTCCATGGTGAACGCCCTTGGTGGTGTAAAGTTGAACTCAAAAGAGGCTTATGAAAAGTGGCTGTTCGAGTTCTTCGCAAATAAGGAGGGGCGCTTCTACGAGGGAGGTATTATGAAGTTGCCGTCTAGATGGAAACAGATTATCGAACAAAACGGCGCATATTTGAACTAAATCCGATCACTGTAACACTTTTTATAAAGCATTGAATAAAGAGCAAAAAAGCGGAAGGGAGATATTTTCCAACCTTATATATTTATGTGTTGTATGTATGTATATACACGGATAGTTATTTTAATCTTCCGACATAAAAAGGTTGCCGACCTCTGAATAAGACTGATGGAAGCAATGTCATAACGTACAGCCTGATTTAGTTTTCGTTTAAATGATTTAGTTTTTTTTTTTATTATTATAAGAAGCGATGATATGGATCAGTCCTTCACCGGTTTTTAAGTGATACGCCTGTCCATAACAACACGACGCTAATTCAGATGGTATACACTGCACCACATTGCGCTCAAGACATAAGATGATGAGTCTCGTTACCCCAGTAATTACACTTGCTACAGCGCCCTTCAAACCGGATCACGGTAATGTTAGCACAATGCTGTGTGTCGGCTGCAATAGGCATTACGGTGGTATAATGGATTCGAATAAACATCGTTGTGCAAATCGTCTAGGTAAGTATACAAACATAATAGTGTTCCGGTTTGAAGGGCGCTGTAGTCAGTGAATTTACTGAAGTAACCTAGCTAGACATCTCCACCGCGTCGAGCATGTAAGTGGATGCAAGTATCACTGGCACCGTAGCATTTATTTCTGCCGCCAGACAGTGAAGTACAAACATTATTAAGCTCCGGGTCGAAGGGCGCTATAGCTAATATAATTACTGCTGTAATGAGACTCTATATTTTACCATCAGGTGAACTTCCTGTTTGTCTCGTCGCTTCGTTGAATAAAACTAAACCGGACCTCTCAGTAATGACTAATAAGGTAAGGGTTTAAGGAAATGTTTGCATATCAACAGGGAGTAAGTAGAGGCGTAAGGGGTCTCGCAGAACAGATCAAGGGATCCAAACTAACTTCACCAGCTCGTGGTGCTGCTAATCAACAGAGGTTATGGCTCCCACCAACCCGCATTGGGCCAGCGTGGTGGGAAATGGCCCAAATAACCTCATATGAATCGCGATCGATATGGGAATCTTTGAAGGACGTCTATACAGTGGAAGTCTATCAGCTGATGATGAAACAATATTTAAATATAATACGGATAAAAAAAAAAGTCCGCTGATGCAGGCCGCACGCCGGCGCCGGGTGGGACTGGTAGTCCCTCGAGTCAATTCGGCGATTGAGGTCTGAACAGTATTGTTGTTTGTTGTCTTTTCGCAGTTCAACGTTCGCCGTAAGGTAGCGCGGAGTGCGTTCGCGTCGCTCATACTAAACTTGCCGCGATCTTTTAAATATATATACATACACACAAACATATATACATTATATATTAATTAAGTGAATTTAATACAATCAGTGCAGTGAATATTAACCATCACGTAAATTTCAGTGTAAGTTTTTATAACTACTATTATTTATTATTTTACTCGTACTGCATCATTAATGCAACTACTAAATTTTTTTTTCTCAAATCTTCTAAACTCTTTGAGCTATCTTTCAAGTACTTAATTATATATATACATACATATGAACATATATATATATAACATAATTTAGAGAGCTATGATACAATAGAGATATAGACAAAGGTACACTAGGTATATAATATCTAAGTCAGGGTTAAAACAATACTGATTTGAAATCATGTTTGAATTTATTTAATCACACAAAGCGAGGAGACGTGTCTGACGTTCACTTAATTTTAAGTGAACGTCTGATCCGTCTATAACAATACGCCGCTAGTTAGAATAGTACATTATACAATGTGTTTCACTCACTGCAGCAAAGTATTTAAATGAATGCAGCCATTTTTTTTTAATAAAACGAATCGGTTAGTTCCATTAACTCATATAGTTATACTTATATAACTTAACTAAAACAATATAACTATGTAGTTAAATATAAAAATAAATCATGATGTACTGTAATTGTTATTTTAACGTTCCTTCGTAAAGACATGCAAGTAAATACTTCTCCAAAATGATGATGATGATGATATTTTAACTAAACTTTTCAGTCATATCAACTAAGCTCAAAAGTTATTTAATAAAATGGTTATCTTTACTAATTTAATAGATAGATTTTTCAACTTGAAATCAAAGAAGAAGATTAGTTCTACTTCTGTAATGTAACTAGCTGTCCCCCAGTTTCTTTGCTGGTTGTGATACCCCTGCAACATGCTTTGAGCGTAACATATGTAAACCTTTCTTAGCTGACCTATAGGAATATACCCATCAAATTTCAAGTCTCCAAGTCTTAAGGTTCCGGAGATATCATGATGAGTTACTACATAGGCGAAAACCTCTTATGTATGTACACATTACTTTCAATCAATACAAATTAATTCCACCATCTAATTCCTGAAAACATATAAGCTAAAGAATAATCTGTTTGTACTTAATACAGGCAAAACTTATTTTTAAGTAAAATGTACTTTACATATTGAGTTAAATAAAAGTAGTACTTTGAAGGTAACGGTACAAATGTGAACAGTCCGCTTTCTCATTTAGTACTAAGTGAACGTACTGTTTCGTTAAAAAAAATATCTTTTCGTCATAAACTTCAACTTTGAATAAAAAAACCATTGCGGATTGGTGAGAGTCAGAGCCTCGTTTGTTGATTAGCAGGGTGCAGGGTTCACAACGAGCAGATAAGGGTTGGCTTGAATCCTATGAGTTGTTGTGCGGGACCCCTTACACTCCTATTACATGTGCAGTGCATTTATTAACTAGTGTATATCAAAACTCTAGCTTAACATATTCGCTGCTGTGCCATTCTCAGCTAGTTGGAGACCAATTAGATCTCGTAACCGTTCTAATCGCAGTGCGTTTGAGACCAGAACGAACAATTTTTTTTTTACTTAACTATTACATCCAACTGAAAGCAGGAAGCATACATTTGTCTCTGACAGACACATATAGGTAAATAATAAAAGCTTTGCGCTGAGTGACTAGTAGGAGATCCATTAAATCTCATAAAATACTGTACTTGTTACGTGAGATAAATTAATATATTTTGCATTTATGAAACCATATTTTTGTTTATTTTTATGAAAAGGTTATATTTTCTTACATGTCACGCATTAGGCGCCTACCGGCTGATGATGATGAAATGTCATAGACTAATTATGCACTAGATATAAGATGAATCGGCTTATTAACGTTAATATTCGCACCGGCTACAACTAGTTCGGATTTGCATACAACCGCATGATGTCAGATGTAGCCTGTGCCTTTAATCATCCACTTCTCTCATGGAATAATAATCACATCATCACTACAGTACATGGAAATACTTTCATTACTAAATCAATTGTATACTTTAATACTACTTTCTATTCGCGTAGCTTTATACGAAGTTATAGCAACGTTATTAATATTGTCACAGTTGGCAACATTATTCAACTTAACTATAGCAGGTTGCAGTAACCTTACTGCCAATTGCCATGGCCGGATGCAGCAATAAACCTTGGTATATATAAAGCTTCAACCTTTCCTTCTCGCGTCTCGCAAGAAACGAATTATACAATGACTATATAAGTATCTTGTATAAACTTGAAGTTATATTATACTTATGTCCAGTGATAAGAAATGAGATGAGCAAGACATTCACGTGATTGTAAGTGATACACCTGCCTATAATAACGTGGCTAGTTAGAATGGTACACACTGGAGCATATTGTACTCGTCGCATTAAGACGTAAGATATTGTATCGTTACCTTAGTAACTTCACTAGCTATAACGCCCTTCAAACTGGAACACAGTAATGCTTGCACACTACTGTTTGTCAGCTGCAATAGACGCAGCTGGTAATACAAAAGAATAAAACAAGCAATATCAAGTGCTTTCTTTTTATCTGAAAGAGGATATAAATAAGAATCAGAGCCTAAGTCCAGGTAGGTACCTCCGCAGCTCCTATTTCCGCAGTATAACATTAATGTGCAGACATTACTGCGTTGAAGGAATATATAACTAGTGAAATTACTGAGGTGACGAGACTTAACATCTTAAGACTCGAGGCGACGGGGGTACCACTTACGTTTAAGTGATCGTCCTGCTCATCTGATTGTTCAGTTGAGCATAGTACGGTTTATGTCAAATTCCATCGGCACTTTACTTCATAACAAATCAATGAATGTTACATGTCAGATTGCTAGTGTTTCTAATAATTAGCTAACACTTAACGTAATCGCTCAGTGAATAACGCGTTGACCTTAAAGAAATGGGGACGAGGTTCAAAGCCAAGCGCGACCGATTGCGAATCGACTGCAGACATACGATTTCATGCAAATTTTTTATGTGGTTTTATCGTTGTTTTATTAGATAAATATTCTGCGCCCGAATAGCACAGTGTAGATAATAGTATTCCGGATTGAAGGGCGATGAAGCTAGTGTAATTATTGGTGTAACAAGACCTATATCTCTAGGCAACGAGCGCAATATGGCGCTGTTTATATCAACCTAACTAGCGCCACGTTACAGGCAATCATATAAGTTATCATCAGGTTATAATCGGGCTCGTTAAAAAAAAACTTCCAACTTAAAACCTTCATAATTTCATTCACACGTTAATGTGTACGTATTGTATTCAAATTACCATGAAGTTCTTATACCACAATCCTTCAAACATTATATCAATTCATTATATCGGTTACGCTTACAATTATATATAAGTAAACGATCCTATAACTTAGTAATTGATCTTTAATCTAGTTCTAATTAAGTTCAGCCCTGTAGTCTTCGTCTAATAACAATACGACTAAAATAAGCCTTTTCTATCGTAGAAGTCGACTAAAACTGTTCACTGGTTCAGGGGCTTAAGTATGGGATTCCGTTGATAAGCGAGACCAAAGCAGGCTGCTTTATATAGCCACCGCATATCTATAAAGTGGAGGCCATGATTAGTCGCAGGATACACAGGCATGAGTACATCATAGTACTGTACTCATCGATGTAGATAGAGGTACACCATATCCCATGAGAAAGGATGTTGAACTACGGCAGATAGTGATGATGAACCGATATAGTCCAGGACACTGTTATGGTACTTTTACGGCAGAAACAGTGAAATCCCTTTTTTTTTTGTTCTTAAAAGCAATGAGTCCAGCAATACGTTCAGCTGATGGTAAGTAATACGCTTGCTCATAACAATGCCGCTCTAGTTAGAATACATTGCACCACATTGCGCTCGCCTTAAGACATAGAGATGTTAAATCTCGTTACCCCAGTAATTAAACCAGCTAAAGCGACCTTTAAACCGGACCACAGTATTGTTTGTACACCACTGTTTGACGGCAGAAATACGCGTTGGGGTACTACTTACCCAGGTGGTCTTCAGCAACGAAGACCTACCACAGGTAATAGTAGTAGTCGCAGGATATACAGGCCCCTGACCAAGCGATAATAAGCTTAGCTAATAGTAACAGGATCAATGAAGTCCTATATCAGGCTACGGCGTATTCCTTGAGAAAATATGTCCTCGGACCACCGCAGATGATGATGATGAGGAACCGATACAGTCCAGTAAACTGCAATGGTTCAGAGGCTACGGTATACTTTTAACAGCAATTTCCACTTTAACGGCAGAGATAGGAACTGAAGTGGAAAGTGGAATCCGCTTACACATCCTTCAGATCAGATCCATTTTGATTTACCAGCGTCCATTACCAATTTCTACATCAATGAGATATCTATTACTATCAGATAATGGAGTTTTGTAAACGATAAACTCTATATTTGTAAACATATCGCAGATCAATTTTATTTTATAACAATACATTAGTACAAACATTAGAATGTTTATATTTGTTGATTGTTGTTTATGTTAAACTTATGTATCGCACGGGTACAACATAATGGAGTGTTTACTTTTGTATTATTTGTCTAATTATTTTAATTGTTGTTTATGTGAGAAGACAAACAATAGTGTAAACAAACATATTCACAAACATTTGTGTATTATTACTTTATTAATGATTGTAGTTTCATTGTTTCGTTGATGTTTAAAAGTAAATCACCGCCATCTTGTTTATTATCGTTATATGAAGTATTACGACGTAGAAAACTAGACGAGGCGAGCGGGACGATCACCTGATGGGAAGTATTACGCCCATCCATAGTAATGCTCGTCGCCTAGTTATAAGTTATAAGATGCTGAGTCTCGTTACCCTAGTAATTTCACTAGCTACAGCACCTTCAAACTGAAAACCAGTAAAATTTACACACTAATGATCATCGGCGCTGCGGTACCATTCACCAAGACAGTCTCCGGCAAACAGTCACAAATAGTAAATATAATATAATTTATATGTATATGAAAAACAAAAAAAAAGGTTAAAACATGTTAATAATTTAACTATATTTACATATAGAAATGTTTAAATACCCACAGTTGTTAAATAAACAAGTTAAACTATTTAAATACCAACCACGACGCGACTCGTGTGACATTTTAATGCAATGCACTTGCCTTAATATCAAGATAGGACTATTTATAATCCGACCGCTAAAAGGAGTACACCATACGGGCTTGCGGTTAATAAAACGCAGGTTAATAACCTGTTCACGTACTCATTCCATTAGTGAGATTACACTACGCACTTATCTCGCACATGCCCTGTGATTTTACTTCCTGTTTTCGTCTCATTACTAATATTTTTCCGTCGAAACATATTAACAGAAATCAACATTCATTTCCGCCTTTTACAGTTGGTTGCTTGTCTTCAAATTTAATACTACGTGTACAAATTGTTATTAAATTCATTGTTATTATCATCGGCAAGAGGACATCCGCTGCTGAACATGCGCCTCCTCCAAACATCCTCCAGATCATGATGACAATCATATTGACGATTATGATTATGACGATGATCGTCATGATAAACTTGTGAAAGCTAATCATAACGATGATAATATTGATGATAAGCACCATGACGATGATAATGTCGATGATGATAAGCACCATGATGATGATAATAATGATTACCATAATAACGTTAATAATAATTTGACCATAACAAAAATTGATTTCTTTATAATTTTTCAATTAGACCAACATTCATTGATTTCTAGTATAATTACTTTAAAATTCGTAAAATAATAATCAATGTTTACATAAATCAATGGATAAACATTTATTTCATGCGTATCTCTAATTCGTACTGAACGCTATACGCTGAACCTGGACGTTCTTGCTAATGTTCATTTTTAATAGGGGAAACCCCGTTGATATTTATACAAGGGGAATACCCACAGGAAAATTACTTTATATCGACACGTGACCATAAGAGCCAATTTACGTCCCCACTGTTGGGGCACAGGCCCATCTTCAATATGAGGGCGATTGGGCCATAGTCACCACGCGGGCCCAATGCGGGTTTGTGACTACACACACACATAATAAATTTAAGTCACGTGCAGGTTTCCTCGCGATGCTTTCCTTCACCGTTTGTATCTCGTTGTTGTAACTAAAGTTCACAAATGTACATAACTTAACTACTAAAGTCATCGGTACATGCCGAGATTCGAATCCGTGACCTTCGGAATGAAAGCCGCACGCTCTAACCATTAGGCCAGCGAGCTAGTCGACACGTGGTACTTTATTTAAAATATGTTTAGGTGGTAGTGTCTTTATTGCTGATGACCGGCTAGGTGGGTACCACCGCAGCGGCTATTGCCGACAAATATCAGTGTGCAGACGTTACTGTGTTCCAGTTTGAAAGGCGCTGTAACTTGTGTAATTTTTGGGGGAACGAGAGTCAACATTTTATGTGTCAGGCGACGAGCGCAGTGTGGTGTAGTGTACATCATCCTATTTACCGTCAAGTTATTATTGGCACTTACCATCAGGTGAACGTCCCGCCCGACTCTCCGATTAATTGAATAAACTTGTTTCAAATCTGTTTTAACCATGCTAACCCTGGAGCATAACGATGAAGATGATGAACGTAATTACTATGGTGATGGCCGCGATGGTAATGACGTCAATGACGAAGACAATACTGATGATTATTGCGATGATGATGATGACGATGAGCGTGAGAACTCCGACGACCAAGATGACACATTTTGTTCTTTTCACCCTCTTTCAATTATCGGACCTCAATTAACTTCCAGCTTGCAGCCACTACTCTAGGACCTTACTATCCATCACTTCTAACAGCATAACCTGCATATTTTTTAATTAAAAAGCTATAACTCAAATAAAATTAATTAGACGACGAAACGAGCAGAAGCTTCACCTGATAGTAAGTGATACGCTCACCCATAACAAAATGGCGCTAGTTACGGTGATATACACCACATTGCGCTCGTCGCCCGAGACATAAGATGTTCACTGTCACCGCAGTAATTACACTTGCTACGCGCCCTTCAAACCGGAAAACAGTAATTGCGCTGTTTATCAGCTGCTACGGGCTCTGCGGTGGTACCTACCTAAACAGTCTCCGGCATGAGACCTACCACCAGTAAATACAGCCTAACAGTTAATATACCTTTAAATGTTTCATATCCTTTTACAACCTTAAACGAGTTTTTGAAATAAATTAACTAAAAAAAACGTCATTCGTGTCGCTGACATATCCAAACTTTTGATGATGATCACACATTGCTGAGGAATAAGCGCCTCTGTGGAGTACTGCTCTGGTACTTCAAATAAGAAAATTCCCTTGATAGTACTAATAAGTAAAAGGTTATTGTATACAACGAGGTGATCAGGACGTTGACCTTTTGGTAAGTGGTGTTGAGTCCGATAACTGAAGCACCACATGACGTTTGCTGCTTTGTGAAATAAGTGGATACTTTTTTTTATCTTCAAAGCGACGGTATGAGCGAGAGGTTCAGCGGATGGTATCAAGCATCTTAAAAAAAATGTGGCGCAGGTTACGATGATGTACCCTACACCACATCCTGCGCCTCTGTTGCCGGAGACGTTCTAGATGGGAATCACCCCAGCTTCTATCGTGGCCGACAAACAGTAATGTACTCTAGCCAGGCGTATCACTTACCATCAGGTGATTGTACGGCTCCCCATGTTTTCTTCGAATAAAAAAATTAGTACTCGCTGCTTCGATATATGAGATAAGAGTAAAATGGTTAGTGTCATCACCTTAGTAATTTCACTAACTATTATACAACGCCCTTCGAACAGGAAAATAGTAAAATTTACACAGTACTGTTTGTCGGCTGCAATAGGAGCTGCGGTGGTACCTATCTAGAGGGTCTCCAGCAACAGAAACTTACTATCAGAGAGTAATGTATCCAAACTATACGACGATTGATTTAAACATTTCGGTAGTTAACCCCCTTTTTCTGTGATGAAATTTTCTTCTCTTGATCTTCATTATGTAGCTCAATATGACTAGGGGAAGTAAGGGGTTGATTTAGTAATCCTACTAAACTACTTTTTTATTCAGTTTTGAATGAGGTGTTATTCAAACGGTTACACCATTAAATATATTTATTCAAGGAGAAGGCTTCAACAAATCCTTTAAGATAACTAAAACACTTTAACGGTTAAGGTAAAGTAAGTTTATCAAGACTTGATCCTGGTAAAGAGGGTTTTCGCAAGGATCAAGTCCCGATAAACTTTCGCGTAGTTAATTCAATCTGAACTGAACATTTCTCATTTTGCTATATCTTTTTGTTTTTTTTTTATACAATGATGTGACAAGGACGACGTTCACCTGATGGTAAGTGATGCACTCGTCTCCTTGAGACATAAGAACTTGTGCCGTTACCCCACTAATTTCACTAGCTACAGCGCCTTTCAAACCGGAACACAGTAATGTTTGCACATTACTGTCTGACGGTCTCCGGTAACAGAGACCTGCAACCAGAAAAAATGATTTAATGGGTCCATACTTTACTTACATCTGACTGATGCCTCTCATCGGAGGTTCTCTTGGGATATATACCTTCATGTTTAGTGTCCTTAGGTTCACTAAGGGATAAAGCTAAACCTTTAAAGCCTGTTAACCTTTTAAAGGTAATATTACTATGACAGTAGTCCCAGTAAGGAAGATCTATCACTAAGTAGTAAACTGATACAGCGATTATGTCAGTAATATCGTATTTATTCTTACGACGTGGACGTGGGAACGTTTCAGGATATAACTTCGATCAGCAGCAGGAAATCCTTCTCCACTTTTCCTATTCCCATAAAGAGCATATATCAGCTCTGTTATCGTCACCCTGAACACGTCACAAGACACATACCATCACTTAGGTCTTACTAAGTAAGACGCTTTACGATTAGGTTTTACGTGATAAGAATAATGATCCATATAAATTAATTAATTCAACTTTACATACTGCAGCAATCATATAAAGCATGCTTCATCATCAGCCGATAGACGTCCACTGCTGGGCATAGCCTCCCCCAAGGACTCCCACATCGATCGGGGTGGGGATACGTGTTGAGCCTGCCTGGCTCCTACTCTGGCCCAATGCTGGTTGATGGGACACAGAGTACAGAATGATAAACAGGGTGCTTTCTAAATCTCAACCCCTTTCTAGTATTCAAAATTAAACCTATACTGTTTGCTTTTTTAAAATATCCTTAGAAAAAGGTTCAAAGGAGAAACAGTATTTACTTTATTAGCATTTATCTAATTCCTACTTACTATTGATCAATCAACAGTAACAGATATTTAGACAAGTTAACTGCATCATAACTAGATCCAAAAGGTATAATTCTCTGGAATAAACTATAGTTATTTTCTTAAATTATGGTTACTTTTCATCGTCAAAAATAAGTTAACTGCTTATTAACTAATACAGTTGACTTTTAACCCGTGATGAGTAGTGAGAGTTAACTGGTTTTACACTTCAAAACAATTTAACCGTGTTTGTATTGACCACTTTCCGTACTTTGCCATTTCGAAAGGTTTAAATTTTAACTAATAAAATAATGGAAAGTTAAAGTACGACTAACTGTTTCAATTTACTTTGATGGATAGAATATAGTCTTTTCGCCGTTTTGAAGGTGAGTCATAAGTAACTTTTTTTTATGGTTATAGAATTTCTAACTACAAGGTACAACTACAATAATTTTTGAAAAAAAAAATACTATCATCGAAATCAGTTTCTATGGCAACAGATACAAAATAAATTTATCATACATTTCTGTCAAAGTATAGTTATATATATAATTATATTTTATATGATATATTTTTTTTTAATACAACACAGCGCGAAGATGAGAGAAGAGACGGAAGTTCACCTGATGGTAATCTATACGCCCGCTCATAACAACGTGGAGCTAGTTAGAATGGTATTCATAGCGACAAGATTGCCCGTCGCCGAGACAAAAGAAGTTAAGTCTTAATACCCCAGTAATTATACTAGCTACAGCGCCCTTCAAACCGTAACACATTAACATTTGCACAGTACTGTCGGCTGCAATAGGAGCTGCTGTGGTACCTATCTAGATGATCTCCGGCATTAGAGAGTGGTTGGGTTCAATACTACATACTTGAAAGTTGGATCACTATAATTTAGGGGTTAAATTAAGAGGGAGGGATAAAAGGCATCCCCCTTTTTCCATTGCTACAAAGAGTTGAAACATTTTCGCAACGGCTATTAATGGTTAGGTACTGCATACCGCGGTGACCAGCAAGCGAAGTATGACATCATACCATTCTCGAGTATACAAAAAAAAAAAAGCGTCACAGCATTCGATTGTTGGATTTCGCAACACGCTGTATATGACGTGAGTGCTCTCGAGGAATGGTGATTACGAGCCGATGCTTATTTGCGGCCCGACGCTGCCGACAAGAACACGAATCGACAGATAGCAGTGATAACAGATGTCACCCTGATAACGGCATACAGTTGTATCAACAACACGCATAATTACGGTGAGTGACACTCGTTTTTGAGTATTACATTCAGTTGATCACTTATCGATTGTCCGACGCCTTTCGCTAATAAACATCGTCGAAGTTTTACATTTGAATATCTTAGATTTTCTCTAACTTTTACTCTAAAGGCTCTTAATTAAATCAAACAGTTATATTGCTCTTTAATTAATAATTAATATAAATAAAAAACTTTATCACAACATGAGGGATAACTATAAATAGTTTTCATTCGGTAACTTACTTCTTAAAATAATAACTACTTGAAATCTTAACTTAATCATGATCTTATAAACACTCTTGAAGGATAAATAATTAGTTTGTAATTCGTATACAGTTAAAATGTAAGAACAAACCTTGTTTTAAGTTTTACTGATATGTATGATAAATAAACGGATTCATTAAATTCATATTTCTATTAAGAGATTTTTTTTAAAAAAAAAAAACCGTTTTCAATGAATTTCTTTGAAGTAATTAAAGTTAACCACTTAAATCAATTAAACATTATCCTCGGTATTGTTCTTGTAATGCTGGCGTAGATTTAAAATATAACTATTGTTCTCACAATGACGGTAAATGTGATTATTTAAAGGACTAAAAGGGATGATATATTAACCTTTATTCCCTCTAACCGCTATCTCTCTATCGGCAAGGGATGACCGCCGACAGCTATACATTCCCATTCCGACGATATCTGATATTATAATCGTTACGCAACGCAAATGCACTTGTGAAGTGATATGTTTATTGCTTAACTGGTAGTGTACAAATCAACACTGCAGACTATGAGATCACTGGTGTAACAATGTGAACATCTTAACATTAACCACCAGGTGAACGACATGCTTGTCTAATCGCTTTGTTTCACAATACAAAGTATACGAGTATATAGTATGTGTTCAAACAATGAGCCTAATAGCTGTAATCATTCAGACCGTAATATATTTAAAAATTCTACTTACTATTAAATTGATGATTCTTAAGATTAATATAAGGTTGCCAAATATCTCCCTTCCGCTTTTTTGCTCTTTATTCAATGCTTTATAAAAAGTGTTACAGTGATCGGATTTACTTCAAATATGCGCCGTTTTGTTCGATAATCTGTTTCCATCTAGACGGCAACTTCATAATACCTCTCTCGTAGAAGCCCCCCTCCTTATTTGCGAAGAACTCGGACAGCCACTTTTCACAAGCCTCTTTTGAGTTCAACTTTACACCACCAAGGGCGTTCACCATGGACAGGAACAGGTGGTAATCACTTGGCGCTATGTCCGGGCTATATGGTGGATGCGATAAAACCTCCCATCCGAGCTCCCGTAGCTTCTGACGAGTCATCAACGAAGTGTGTGGTCTGGCGTTGTCCTGGTGGAACACTACACCCTTCCTCTTGGCCAATTCTGGACGCTTCTGGTCGATCGCCTGCTTCAAGCGGTCCAGTTGTTCGCAGTAGATGGTAGAATTAAGCGTCTGGCCATATGGGAGCAGCTCATAGTGGATGATTCCCTTCCAATCCCACCAAACACACAGCAAAACCTTCCTGGCCGTCAATCCCGGCTTGGCCACTGTTTGGGACGATTCACCGGCCTTCGACCACGACCGTTTTCGCTTGATATTGTCGTATGTGATCCATTTTTCGTCGCCAGTCACCATCCGCTTCAAGAATGGGTCGAGTTCGTTCCGTTTCAGCAGCATATCGCAGGCGTTGATTCGGTCCAGAAGGTTTTTTTGCGTCAAATCATGCGGCACCCAAACTTCAAGCTTTTTTTTGTATCCAGCCTTCTGCAGATGGTTTACAATGGTTTGGTGACTAACTCCCATCTCCTGGGCGATGTCACGAGATGCCACATGCCGGTCTAACTCGATGTAGTCCATGATTTGATCGGTATTTGTCGTCACAGGTCTTCCGCCGGCTGGCTTATCCATGGTGTCGTTTTCACCGGCTCTGAATCGTCGAAATCATTCCTCCGCGGTTCGAAGTGATAGAGTACCATCCCCCAAAACACCATTAATCTCACGGAACGTTTCTCTAGCGGATTTGCCTTTAACGAAGGAAAACTTTAAAATAGCGCAAATTCGGCGTTAGTGAACTCGCATGTTTACACGTCTATAACTGTTGAACGCAATACCCAAACTAATTATGCATAGCGTCGTTTTGTAGGTTATGTCAAGACCTTTCAAATTATGTATAGTATTGCCCGATACGAGCACTACATATAATGAAAAGGCATTTTCTTTATACCCTTCAATAGTACCTCGTTTGCACGTTATGTATTTACTTATATATTTATCTATCTATATATTATGAAGTATATGTATGTGTGTCTATAAAAACTAATTGGTAATTTCTGTTAAAGTGTGATACTATCACGTCTATCACTATATCTCTCACGTCATAAATTGTTAGTGAATGCCTATATTAAGTCCGCCTGTTATATTACGTTAAAATAAACATCAACATAAATAAACAAATAAATAAATATATTCATAATAAACTCGTATGTATGTATATCATGTTTTTATATTATTATAATTTTTTTTGTATGATATTAGTTTTTAACATTTTCCTTCAGTTGATTGCTAAGAGAATGCCTTTTAACATTAAGTCTGTCCGTAACACCTTGGCTTATACAATAAAGGTTTCAAAAGTAATTAAATATACAATTATCATTTCGCGTCAAGTACAAATAGTGTTTATTGAAAAAAGAGTGACAGAATCGGCGATTGATTAAGGTAAAACACCTATAATTATATTAAATTAATATAGGAAACATTGAAAGAAACAAACGTTAATACACCTCCGATGAAATCACTAACTTGTCTGAAATTGTCACCTAATGCATTAGACAAATGCGTCAATTAACAAGTGCATAAATTATCTCGTCACTCATTTACGTGTGAATAATCCGTTTACATCAATCTAATGTATTCTTGAAGGAATCCTAATCGTCCATTGTTATAACGTATGTACGGACCAGTTGTAACTGCTGAAACGTTATACTGCTCCTATATATTGTTGAGGATTACCCTACAACAACTCATAGGATCCAAGCCAATCTCACCTGCTCCTCGTGGTAGGAAATAGTTCAAATCCCACCATATGAACCCCTACATACGAGCACCTTTAATGCCCAGCGGTACCTAAGGCTATGCTAACTGTGTATGTATATCTTTGGTGGAGGCCTATTTCCAGCAGTGGACATCTGCCGGCTGATCATGATATGTTATTGATACTAATAGTGCCGAAGAACATCTAGTGTTTATCGAATTTTCACTGGTGATAGGTCTCTGTTGCAGGAGAACGACTACTTAGATACTGACGCAGCTCCTATTGCAGCCGATGAACAGCAGTGTGCAAACATTACTGTGTTCCTGTTCGAAGGACGCTGTTTCTAGCGTAATAACGGGGGTAACGAGGCTCAATATTTTATGTCTCATGCGACTATCGTCTACCATCCTAACTAGTGCAAATTTGTTATGGCCAGGCGTATCACTTACCATCAGGTGAATGTTCTACTCGTCTCATAACTTTATTGCATTAAAAAAAATTTGATAAAAAATACTTATGAAGCCTCTGAAGAGACGTTATCTAATGTAGGATTTATCTCAGAGGATTCATGATCTTTAAAGTTTTATTTAACTACATAAAAGATATGTGCGAATTCGTTCTTATCAAAGTTAAACAAAAAATAATGAGGCCATATCACTCTTAGAATAAAGAATTCTATAAAAAAAAATTATAGTAGAAACAATTTTATTCATATTGATGAGGTGCTGTATAAACATCCTGATATATATACACAACCTGACGAACTCAACGGCCTCTGTAGATGTAATTTACAATCATCAGACCGCTATAGATACTGCTTGAGTTTTTTTTTTTATTTTCTTTTATAATACGAGGCGATGAGATGTGCTGGACGTTCACCTGATGGTTGTACGCCCGCCCATGACAACAGCGCTAGTTAGGATGTTATATACAACCATCCCTTCCGCTCGGCGCCTTAAGATATGAAATATTGAGTCTCGTCACCCTAGTAATTACAGTAGCATCACAACCATTCAATACACAGTAGTATTTGCACACTACTGTTTGTTAGAGGACAGGAGCTGCGGTAGTACCTAGATGGTCTCCGGCAATATAGACCTACCAGCAGTAAAGGATATCCGGTAACTGCCTTTGTATTGTTTAAGAACTGTATGTATATACGCTTTAAGAGCAATAGCCTTTGTGAAGAGTCTACACGAATTAACTGATGGTAGACCCCTATTGCCGGAAACGGTCTAGGTACCAGCGCAGCTCCTATTTCTGCTAACAAACACTGTGCAAATATATAAACTACTGTTCTGTGTTCGGTTTAGGACGACGCTGTAGCTAGTGTAATTGTAGTTACGTTTGGGGTGACGAGACTCAATATCTGGTCTCAAGCGTAAGCTCGATGTAGTGCAGTATATATCATCCTAACTAGTACCACGTTGTTGTGGGCAGGCGTATTACTTATAATCAGGTGAACTTCCCGTTAGTGTCGTCGCTGCGTTGAATAAAAACAACCGGGCCTCTCAACCATAGTTAACAATGTAAGGATTTAAGGAAATGTTTGCATATAAACAGGGGGTAAACAGGGGGCGTAAGGGGTCTCGCAGAACAACTCATGGGTCCCAAGCTAACCTCACCAGCTCGTGGTGCTGCTAATCAACAAGGCTCTGGCTCCCACTAACCCGCATTGAGCCACGCTCATCTAATCTTTAACATGTGATGCTGTTCCTATATATATTTATTTTTGTTTTCATCGTTCCCTCAGGCATTTTTGGGCCTGGGCTTGTAATGCTATTCTTTTACATTCCTTTGTTACCTTCATTATCTTCTTTCTTTCTTTTATTCTTCTTTCTTTCTATTCTTATCTTTCATTCTGCTCTTATTCCTCTTTCTTTCCCCATTCTATTTCCTTACAAACATCGCGCTCAAAAAAAGAGACAGCCAGCCATTCTTTATATATATGTAATACATTGTTTTCTTTTTATTTTTACATTCTTTTTTTTTATTATTTATTTATTTATAGTTATAGTCTTTTATTTGGTTTTTTCTACTACATTTCTTCTTTTGTTCCTTAATTTATTACATTTTTTACTCCTCTACTCTACGTTTTTTTATTTTTTTTTACGTCTTATTATCTTTCATTGTTTTTCCTATGACCTTTTTGCAGTTCTGCAAAAAGATCGTACGGCTGTGGTCCTCGCTCATCAGAGAGGCGACAGTACTACTATTAACTCTTTCTTTTGATGCCATCTGTAACTCCGCACGCTGCGCTGCATATAAGGGGCAGTCAGTGACTAGGTGCTGCACGGTCTATATATATTTTTTAATGTAATCATTAATTATTATTTGTTTCTGTATGCGCTAATATTTTGCCATTATTACAGCTAGCAGGTGGCGATGCTGGATAGGGGGAAACAGATTTGAATTGTACATCAAAGCGAAGACATAGAGAAGAGAAATGAAGAAGGAACCCGAAACGCCGCAAATCCGAACCGTTCAGGATGCATACAGTTCAAAGTGAGTCAATGAAAATTTGTTCCTCACTTCCTCGTGGTGTACTCTGCTAATCAACAAACGAGCCTCTAGCTCAGTGGTGAGAAATGGCCCAAATCCCCCCACATGATTTTTTTTATTGTATAGACTAGCTTTTGACGACGATCCCTCTGATCATAAGCGGCGATGTAGTCTTTGGTTATAAATCGGACCAGTCTAGAGGTAGCCTATTAACTCTCTTCTTAAAGATCCTCACGTCATACCTAGACGGAAACACTGACAAACAATTCATAGAAATGAAGACTCTCGTGCCAGGCGGTACCGGAAACCATGCTGACTGTGAGACGTTGACAACGCGCCGTAACCAGGGCAACGTAAGACAGATCGCTTTGGAAATCTTTGGGGGAAGCCTGTATCCAGCAATGGACGTCTATCGGCTGATGATGATGGTGATGAAATGAAAATTATTCAAATGATACTTTTCCAAGTGCGCAATAGCTAATCATTATTAATATATAAGGTTGTCAAATATCTCCCTTCCGCTTTTTTGCTCTTTATTCAATGCTTTATAAAAAGTGTTACAGTGATCGGATTTACTTCAAATATGCGCCGTTTTGTTCGATAATCTGTTTCCATCTAGACGGCAACTTCATAATACCTCCCTCGTAGAAGCCCCCCTCCTTATTTGCGAAGAACTCGGACAGCCACTTTTCACAAGCCTCTTTTGAGTTCAACTTTACACCACCAAGGGCGTTCACCATGGACAGGAACAGGTGGTAATCACTTGGCGCTATGTCCGGGCTATATGGTGGATGCGATAAAACCTCCCATCCGAGCTCCCGTAGCTTCTGACGAGTCATCAACGAAGTGTGTGGTCTGGCGTTGTCCTGGTGGAACACTACACCCTTCCTGTTGGCCAATTCTGGACGCTTCTGGTCGATCGCCTGCTTCAAGCGGTCCAGTTGTTCGCAGTAGATGGTAGAATTAAGCGTCTGGCCATATGGGAGCAGCTCATAGTGGATGATTCCCTTCCAATCCCACCAAACACACAGCAAAACCTTCCTGGCCGTCAATCCCGGCTTGGCCACTGTTTGGGACGATTCACCGGCCTTCGACCACGACCGTTTTCGCTTGATATTGTCGTATGTGATCCATTTTTGGTCGCCAGTCACCATCCGCTTCAAGAATGGGTCGAGTTCGTTCCGTTTCAGCAGCATATCGCAGGCGTTGATTCGGTCCAGAAGGTTTTTTTGCGTCAAATCATGCGGCACCCAAACATCAAGCTTTTTTTTGTATCCAGCCTTCTGCAGATGGTTTAAAATGGTTTGGTGACTAACTCCCATCTCCTGGGCGATGTGACGAGATGCCACATGCCGGTCTAACTCGATGTAGTCCATGATTTCATCGGTATTTGTCGTCACAGGTCTTCCGCCGGCTGGCTTATCCATGGTGTCGTTTTCACTGGCTCTGAATCGTCGAAACCATTCCTCCGCGGTTCGAAGTGATAGAGTACCATCCCCCACAACACCATTAATCTCACGGAACGTTTCTCTAGCGGATTTGCCTTTAACGAAGGAAAACTTTAAAATAGCGCGAATTTCGGCGTTAGTGAACTCCATGTTTACACGTCTATAACTGTTGAACGCAATATGCAAACTAATTATGCATAGCGTCGTTTTGTAGGTTATGTCAAGACCTTTCAAATTATGTATAGTATTGCCAGATACGAGCTCTGTAGCGCTTTGTACATAGCCGCGAAATTCAAAAGACAAAAAGGCGGAAGGGAGATATTTGACAATCTTATATTAGTTTCTTTATAACGAATAACAAACAATGAATATTTCGCTTGTAATGTTTAAATTTATTGCACTGATTTATTTCCACATGCATTCGCTTTTAAAATTCGTCGTTACCGGTAACAAAGACGAATGGAGATAACTCATGAATATTCTGGAGAATAATAGCATTATTCGTAGTTATTTATTATAAAAAAAATGATTATTCTCGTCTTAACACAAATATGTTAAAATCATCATCAGTCGTTAGACGTCCACTGCTAGATGTAAACCTCCCCCAAAGACCTTTACATTTGTAGGGGTTAATATAGGGGATTTGGGGATTACATTGGTCAAATGCGGGTTGGTGGAAGCCAGAGCCGCGTTTGTTGATTAGCATGCTGCACCACGAGCAAGTGAGGGTAGCTTGGGGTTCCGTGAGTTTTCCTACGGGACCCTTTACACCCCTGTTAATATAAGTAACATTTAAAGCCTATCTAAGCTCTTATCATAATTACAATGTAGTATGAATTTTACTAGTGGTAGGTCTCTGTTGCTAAATAGGTCACTCCCTTCACCCGCGATAGTCCTCATGAACATCCCTTCTCAAGGAATACCATGTAGCTGAATAAAAGACTACTCATGCTGTTACTACAAGCTTAGCTTATCATCGC
This sequence comes from Troides aeacus, assembly GCA_033220335.2. Classification (NCBI taxonomy): domain Eukaryota; kingdom Metazoa; phylum Arthropoda; class Insecta; order Lepidoptera; family Papilionidae; genus Troides; species Troides aeacus. The sequence goes on along the minus strand of CM067275.1, from coordinate 1,421,462 downwards.
TTAGTCAGGAGCCTGTGTATAGTGAGACTACTACTATTACTGGTGGTAGGTCTCATTTGTCGGATTCCTTCTAGGTAGGTACTACCGCAGCGCCTATTTCTGCGACCAAACAGTATTGTGTTCCGGTTTGAAGGGCGTTGTAGCCCGTGTAATTATTGAGAAAACGAGACTCAACATCTTGTCTCAGATGACGAGTGCAATGTGGTACTGTGTTTACCACTCTAATTAGCGCCACGTTGTTATAGGCAGGCGTATCACTTACCATCAGGTGAATGTTCCTCTCGTCTCGTCGCTGAATTAAATACAAAAAAACATACTTTAGATACCGGAAATAAACAGTTATTTTTGGTAATGGTATAGTTTTTTTAGTATTGTACGTCACACTATTATTATTAAGACTACAATAATATTGTATATATAAGTTATACGCACATATATAAATAGGGTTAGGTGTATATGGGGTGTGAGGGTTCTAGCATAACAGCTCACGAGATCAAAGCCAACCTCACCTGCTCGTGGTGGACCCTGCTGACCAACAAACGAGGCTCTGGCTTCCACCAACCCGCATCGGACTAGCATGCTGAGAAATGGCCCAAATCCACCCTTATGAATTCCTACCCAATCGATGTGAGAATCTTAGGGGATGGCCTATGTCCAGCTGTGGACGTCTATTGGCTGATGATGACATATACAGAATAGAATTCCTCGCAGTAACAATTATTTATGTTATTTTATCTCTATCATGGTATATAGTTAATTGGTATGAAACGATTTGTAATACACTACACATAGCTTTCTTATGAGAATACTTCTTATAAAACTGTTACTCATATTCGAGTAAAACTATCAAAAAATAGAACAGTTAATGACGTATTTCGAGTAGTACTAGATTTAGTAAAAATTTTAAGCTACTAATTAATAGGAAGACTAATAACTTAACATTAAGGCTAGCCCTAACTAGCACTTAGTGTAGAGGATAAAAAACCTTGACTCTGAATGAAGGTCCTGAAACTCATTAAATGGGAAAATTTTGGGATTGTTGATTTAACCACCACCCTGGCGTCCGTTGAACCGAACATCAGCTGTTTTTGATTTTGTGTTTCATTGCTGGTTTTTTTTTAATAGTTTAAAAGGTAACACAAAGTATGATAAGGTTTGTTAATAAAACAAATTTCCGTCAGTATTTTGATAGTTTTTCTCTGCTAGAAGAGCATGGTGTAAATAATAAATGATTGACGAATAAGTTTTTTTACAAAATCAACTTAATAAAGAAAGTTTTAAGTTCAACTTTAACGCGAAACAGTATATCAAAAAAGTATCTCATTTAAGCATCTCATTAAAGGCCAACGCGCGGTAACGAGGCCGTTAACCACAGCTCGGCCCTGCAATCGCTTTTAATTAATAATTATAACTAAAGTCGTTTTTTCTGATTAAACAGATTATAAAGAATATGTTATACTAGACCTTACAATGTTCCCACTGTTGGGACTCGTGACTTTCACAAGAAGAATTCATTCATTACGCTTGCCGAGCTCTTATGAGGGAACTCATGAACAATAAACGATTTTATTGTATTCAATGAGTTTTTTATCTGCTTTATTTTGCTTAACTTAAAATAGTAAAGGTTCTAAGTTACGACGTAAACGTAACACATGACATTACTTGAACTTGATTTCTCATGAAAGTTGCTGTTTCCCAGCTAACTTATTATCATTGAAATGTTTTGTTGTACAGCATTGTTTATATCATAATTGTTAATGTCTTACGATGCAGTTTACGGTATATTGAAAGTTTTCATATCGTTTCATTTCGCTTACTTTGTGTGTAAATTTTTTTTTTTGCTATTTTATTAGTACTGAATATATTAAATAAAATCAAACTGTTATCTACTCAGTACTTACAACGAGATTAAGGTTTAGATGTGTTATATAAATCAGTTAAACCGACCAGATTGCGTATCAATTGTATATATTTACGTTATATATACCCCACTGGGAACGAGGCGTGATATATATGTATGTATGTATGTATTTATATTTTAGTTAAAGTAAACCATGAAGTGATGAGTGATCAATGAAGTGATGACCACGACCACTCTATCAAGAGTGATACTTTTGTTTTATTGTTTACTTACAATAAAACAACTTACCAGTGATATTGATTAAAGCGAATTGTTACTTTTTATATAACAATACCAGTTTTAATTTATTTACTATATGTGGATCTACGTGAAAATAGGTCTAACTTCCGATAACAGAAGTAATCAACAGATTGACAATATTTTAAAAACTTAATGAAATATACTATTTATTTACCTTAGTACAAAGAAAAGGAGTGCTTGAGGCCTAATTGAGAAACTTTACAATGTTTAGTCATAAATTAAGTTATAGCTAACTTATTAATTGTATAAGAGTATACCTAAGTTGTGGCGATATATTATCTATTCAATAGTTTTATTAATTATAGCAAAATTCAAAACTATAAATAGTAAAACTTGATTACCGTCGAATACATATAACATATCTCACTTTGTGAACGGTACAGCGGTAATACCAGTGTATTATGAATAACTGTTGAGATATCAGAATTACTTGCGGTTACACAAACACGAGAATTTAATATCTATTCTTACTGTATTTTAAAAAATATATTTACTAGTCTTATCAATAGGTTTCATTCTACTATATTCGGATCCGTAAATCGTCTATTTCGTTATTATTTAGTTATTAACTTACTGTAGATAGAAAAATATGTCAAACAGTTCTCCATAGTTATTGCTCACTTTTTCATTTTGGGCAAAAAAGCAATAATGCCTCTTTTTTAACATAATGAACGTTTATATTATGAAAATTTAATCATTCCTACCTCTATTACAATCCTATAAAGTCCTATTTCACGTACATAAATCATCTTGTGACTTAAACAATTCCACATGGTGTTACGGTATTGGATGGAGAACCGTACTCGTCTGGAACAGTCTGGCTCTCATATGTAGACAGCCGTAATATAGATACGTATCTATAGCACCAGATTTACAATAAAACGGTGGTAGCTAGCTAGTCTAGATCACAACATCTTACTACTATCAAAACCAAAAATCTATCTTCAAATCGAATCCTCAGACTCCAGCGATTTACTTGTTACGAAGCAATCACTTAGACTTTGTCTCACGGTACCAGTTATAAATACTATGAAAATGAAAAAATCTTTATTTCAGACAATTTTACAGATATTACAAATAGATCTCAATGTAGTTGTAATTAGTTAGTTTTAACCTCTGGATTCCTCACTAGGCGATGCCTGTATCGAGGAAACTCAAGACACAAAACTTCCTGTACCATTGTTAATTTTTTTGACAGCAACTGTTACTTCACTAGTCTGAAGTCTTGTACATACATACATATTAATTTGTTTATATATATATATATATTATATATACAATTTACTTATATTAATGATATATTTCTTTCTCTCAGCGAACAGTATTTGGTAACTTAAATCCTGTAGCTAATTAAAGTGATCCGTTATAACGCTCCCTACAAATAACTTGGAACTTGCTTCGAGGCACAGAGGGATTAGGTTTTGAACGATTTTTTTTGTTACGTCACAACAAAGTTTCTATCTGGGAGCTTAATTTGAGTGATAAGTCTGCATAAGTAATTTTAAGTTTCCAAAAATCTTATTTATATTCCTACAGCCGGGCTTTGAGGCCACTCGAGGAAGTTCAAGGTCTTTTATCCAGTATCCTGATTAAATACCAGCTAGTTTCAAAATAATGAGCAGATAATTCAAATAATTAACTATACAAATATTTCTAACTAGTGATAAGCAAATCAAGGAAATCAATGAACAATCTTAGCATTGATCTAAGTATTGTCTGTTCGGTCTTGATCTTGGTATTGCTTATTCAGTGTTATAATATTTTAAATATTTTGTTTCCAGAAGAGAAGTATATGTTCAAGTTATGATAATATTTTAACTCATCATTACAACGGAATTTTAATTATTTCGTTTAGTCTTGCATTTTTAGCCTTGATCTTGCATAACAGGTCTGTCTTAGCTCTGCTAAAAAAAAGCAAAACCAAGACCAATTTTGCTCATCACTATTTATAACGTTTACAGTATTAAAAATCGGTTTTACCTTTGTAATGTCTACCTTAAGCAGGAATGTATGGAAAGAAATATCTAAAATATTATTGCAAGTTTGTTGAACAGTACAATGAAATGATAGAATTCTATATATCATCATCATCAACCAATACATATTCGCTCTTGGACTTAACCCTCAAAGATCTGTCCGATCGATCCGGTGCTGTCCGAATCCAGCGGCTCCACTGACCTTCGCCAGATCGTTAGTTTACCTTATGGGAGGAATGTCAGCACTAAGTCTAGCGCTCTATATATTTTAAAAATAATATAATATATGCAAAGGGCTCGTTCGTGAACACAAACCGTCACTTCCCACACCGAGCATCTAGTCCGTTCAATGCCAGGCGGCACAATGGATTTCTCACGGGATTTGTTTTTACTTTTTTTGTAAAATATAAAATTTTCAAACAACCGTTGAGAAATGCAACTACTGTAGCTGTTCCATAACATAGCATATTATCGTTTCTAGAAAATACTTAGATATTTCTTTTACGTAATATAGTGAACATTATAACATATTGCAAAAGATTAGACAATGACGGTGACATCCATAAATACGTCAAGTCTCTTTTTGCAAGAACCGCCTCGATTCCCATCAGTGGGAATATTACGATCACTTCTTATGTATGTTAAAAAAATTCATAAACAACCATTTGATCAGATGATAAGTAATAACGTAGTGCCGGTTAGGAAGTTAACACTGCGTCATGAGGTGTTTACCTCAGTGACTTTCTTAGCTCTAGTATTTATGCTGAGACAAACCAATAACTATACTACAGCTTGGCTACAGAAACAGTTCCTTTTTATGTGCTGGAGAGAAACCTTCTCAAGATACCCTTCCTCTGGGTGAAAGTCAAGGTCTTCTGTGGTCTTTGGCAGTAGCCCAGGGATAGTCTACTACTGATGTGGTACGACAAAGACCACAAGATGAAGAGCTTTTCGTCATAACAGATTTATATGACTACTAGAACATACCCCTATAGAGACAATAAACCAACAACGGTGGATACCAGCAAAGTGAATTCCAAAAACCATATCAATATTCAAACTATGGCGCAATTGTACCCAGAATCTAGGGACATCCAAAAAAAACCAACAGCTTCTGAAAGCTATTAAATAAACGATTATCATATCTAAATTTAATAGAGTTAAACAGTTAAGTTGTTTTACTTATGAAGGGTCACGAACAACGCCCACTTCAACCATTTAAAGGAGGCCTGGACCAACATTGGTAGGCAATAACGAGGGCCAATTTGCGGGGTTGGTGACAAGTTAACCCCAATCTTCGTGATCGTTCAGTTATCTGATGAAATAGTTATTTTTCATTGCATCATCCACACCAGTACACGTGTAATTCAATATACAATCGGTATACATTCAATATTCAGGACTGGAACTGATTTATCACATCTTCATTATACTGCGATAGGCATTTGCGTCATGTCCGCGCGAACAGGGTACTGCACAGTTTAACCGTTTAGTTCATCATCTTGTTAACATGTCATTTTTATCATTTAATCATCAATCATCATTGACGATCTTATACAACAGATTCATCTAAATTTAACTTACAACCCAACGTTCAAAGACATTGTATCACAGTCTATTGTCTTTAACAACACACAATTCGACTATTGTCCTTTTCGTCTCCTTGTGTTTTTGCTCAGAATTATATTCATTTAAGCATATTTACTAATGTTAGTTAATAACTTCAGTCTATTATTTATGATATATATAAATCAGTTTTATTAATAACTACCTTTTAGAGTTTCCGATAATTCATAGTTCCAATATTGTAGCTAAGGCACTAAGTTGATTATTCTTCTTTTCTTATATATATAAAGTTATAGCTTAGTGCACTTAAACTGTTGGAGTATTGTTTAAACTTTTATTTTTGTGAGACTCCTTGAATTAATCGTTATTTTTTTAAACGTTATCTATGCTATTAAGCTTATTGACGACTTTTACTCCATCAAGTCCACGAGCTAGTTGATCATAGTATATATGCTGCTGTGTTTTTAGCTTGTATTCAGATTTATTGTGCTGAATAATTACAATTCAATTCGTATCTACTTCTCTATGGTTCGACTTATTTAATATTTCAATGTTAAATCTGTTGTTATTAAACTTCCGTTTTTTTCTATACAGAATCGAACTCGCGTACAATGGATCGAGAGAGGACTTGGAGCCGTACGTGCCCGCAGACAACAGACCAACGGAATCTAATACATCGTAAGTTAACATTGCATTACATAATACACACTGTTTTGATATTCAAGTAATGAAAAATATGCAATAAAAGTTAATGACATAGTTGTTCAATCAACTAAGTAACGGGCAACTTGCAAAACTGTTTACTATATGGCATTTGATATGTTAAGTTATTTACACTATATCGCACTGTAATCTTCGCTTTCATACTTAACGTCATCTTCTTTATTTTATTCGACAAAGTGACGAGATGAGCGAGACGTTTACGTCATGGTAAGTGATAACGTGGTGCTAAGTTAGGATGATATTGTGCTCATCGCCTTGAGACACAAGTCTCATTATCTCTGTAATCTCAGTAGATACAACCTTCTTCCGCCGGATTACAGTAATGATGGAACAGTACTATTTGTTGGCTGCAATAGGAGCTGCTGTGGTATCTATCTACACGGTCTCTGAAAACAGAGACCTTCTTCTTCTACTTCTTCTTCTGCGTCCGCATCACTCTTGACAGAGTGATCGTGGTCTTCACTTCAGTTGTTGGCCATTCCTCTCTGATGGCCGCCGTCCTAGTGCATTCATACAATGGTGACGATGATTAGCCATTTACAGCATTTATCTAGTCAGTCAATCTCATAGTCGTTCTTCCTGGTGGCCTGCTACACTCAACCTTCCCCTGGACCATCAGTCGCTTAATATCTACCTTCCTTCAGCGGCATACGTGACCAAAAAAAGGAAAGATACGAGACTGAAAAAAAGATAATAATCGCTTTTTGATGGCGAGTTCTTCCTTAACCCTGTCATATAACCACAGACTATTGACTTCGTTGCTACATATTCCAGTACTACCTGATACCTAATTTCCTCATCTTGTAGTTCACAGCTCTTTGGTATACTCATACAAACGCCTGAGAAGCGATAGAATCCTATAAGAAATTCTTCCATAAGAAATACATGTTCCAGTTCCAATATCAAAACCAAAAGTCTTAAGTTAATTAATATCATTTAGATAACCTAGACGTTATTCAAACTATATTTCGAAGTAACGATATCTTCAGACCTTGGATATAAATCTATATTTTATACTTATAAAGTAGAAACCAATTTGAAATCTATTAACGCAACAATAGTCACCATTTCAAGTCAACCTCCAAACAACAGGCGAATGGAGGTTTGTTATGCAAAGTTTTCCAAATATTGTGACCTCAAACACGCATAAGTGATTGTAATGTCCCGCCTCGCTTAATGACCTAAGAAACAGTGTTTCCTATTTTAGAATATTCATAACGAAAACGAAGAGAACGATGAATAATATTAGCTTCCGGTTGATATTATAAGAACTTTATTATATGTGCACAACGGAAGGAGGATAATATCGGACAATCCGAAGCATGTTAAATAAAGTCCTGAAGTTCATATAAAAAAAATGGATTTCTTTTTCCCCAACAAACAAACAAAAAAAACAAACTATATGGAATTGAGAAGTCGTACGATGGGCCATACATAAGATCTCAGTCACCAAAGAAAACGTAAAGAGATGAAGCTTCAGCAACGAACAGATCTGTAGGAGAACTGTACTGACCAACATAGCACAAAGGATAATTGGACTGTTATACTAGCTAGTTACAATAATTTTCCTTTACTAAATTTACTAATGATTCCAGGAGCTTCGGTGCGTTAGCCCATCTGCTGAAGGCTTCCCTTGGCTCTGGAGTACTGGCTATGCCGCTTGCCTTCAAAAGCGCCGGCATGTTGGTAGGAGCTATTGGCACAATCCTGATAGGATTCATTTGCGGGCACGTTATACACGTACTGGTAGGTAAACGATCGAAATAATTGATCATGTATATGATTATGTATTTATTGCAATACCTGTATATGTACATTATGTATTTAGGTATGAATTTTCCATATTCTTAATACAGATATCGTATGTTTTTTTTTCGTAATTTTAATTCCGTCTTCTGTCTTTATTCAGCCACGAAGCAGTAGCTGCAAACACATTCTACTCCTTGTTATAGTTTGAATGAAACTTTAATTATACAGAGTCTATCGTTTTATCTTGTATATATAAGATACTGTGTAAACACTCTATATACAAAGCATGAAAGTAGCGTCTGATTGCAATTAACAAACACCAAAGATATTACTTACTACATAGCAGTAATCAAAGAAAGCTCAGTTTGATAGAGGCACTTCATTATAATGTTTATAAAATGATAACTCACAATTTTTTTTATCATTACATATTATTGTAAATACAACATTATAAATACAATAATACTTATTAAGAATACTACAAAGGGTCTAAGTTATAGGTCTAATTACATCTTACAGTATTCTTGCAATAAGAACAACGTACTCATCAATCGCCTGACAAAACCATTACTGTGTAGTATAATTTACTCGCAATTAACTGGTTATACAACTAGTTACACGCAGTAATAAATTACGACATGCAGTAGTTATTATATTCCACTAAACAAAGTACAGTAGTGATACATTGCGAGAACATAATAGCTACTAAAATTAGTAAATTCATGTAACCAAATATTTTCGTAAACTTGTTTGTTACGACACTTTCTATTTGTCGGTGAAAAACAAACTCACGCCTCCGTCCACTATCTTCTGGCTCGTCATGATCTTTTTCAAGTTTATTTGCTTACGTTGCTTACTTAACTGGAGAAAGAAAAAAAGAAAATACTTTAGAAATTCGTCTGTGAGTATTTTCTCTTGACATTAAACTCGCACAAACATGTAAACAAATAGTTATTAAACGTAATTACTCAAGTCTTATAACATGTTATACAAAAGCGTATGATGATGATAAGTAACAGTATCAACGATGTTTATAAGTAATTATTATAAACTTTTGTTAATTACTTTAATTTCTTATTGGTCTGTCGAAAATGTAATGCAATAGAAATTACTTAGAAACAAAGATAATATTTTTTGTAGGTCATATCGCACGTTTAGTATCAAACTGACCGAATCCAAAACCGTCGTGAGTTAGACACACTATAAACCTAAATACAACAATTCTTTTCAAATTGTACGGTTCCTAATGCAATCGTTAAAAAAAAATACTTTCCAGCTCACATCGTGAGACTTTTATGTCCAAGTAAAGAGATAAAGACCTAAATGCAAAACTTTTTTAGCCTTTTGCCAAAAAACGATGTTTCTTTATTCGGTCACTTTAGTACTGAGCGTGCGATATCGCGGAATCGAAAATTGCTTAAGAACTTTTTTTTATAAAACTCTCAGAAAATTAGAAAGGTTTATACCATAGACTATAAGATCCGTTGATCAATTCATAATTTCAAATGACTTTCAAAGACAAAGCAAACTATAGAAAAGAGTTTATACTAGAAATATCTCGAACTCAAACATGTTAATAATTTCATTTTAGCTAATTGTAACTTCCAATGAAAATATGTTGCTGATCCCTTCAGTATAGCTCAGTATAGTAGTATATCCCTTCAGTATAGTAGTATACTTACTATTCTTCAGAAGATCACGAAAAAAATTTATTTTTCTTAGTGATGATTTGTCGAACATTTGTTCAAGGTGAAAACATCGCAGCAGCTGTGCGTGCAAATCAAGAAACCATCTTTGGGATACGCGGAGACTTGCGACCTAGTATTTCAAAACGGACCTAAGCCTATGAGGAGATTTGCAACATTTGCAAGGTATAATTTTTTTTTTAATTACTAATCTTATTAAGACATAATTCAGGGCATCTACATACTGTAGCTGTTCAGCGACAGCCTCGCTGTAACTGGGAAAGACGTTGATTTTAGAAGATTGTTAATAAAAATGTTGTATCTGTTACTAATTTCTGTATAAACTGGTTTTTTAGATATTTAATTAAAATATTGTCTAAATGATACTCCTGTCCATAACAACGCGGCGCTAGTTAGGATGATATACGATGATAACATTGCGCTCATCGCCAGAGACAAGAGGTATCAGACGATATAGTCTTAATAAACTACACTAGTCTAGAAGTAGCCTATTCATTCTTCTCATAAAGATTCCCACATCATACCTGGACGGAAATACGCCGGCAGAATCTTCCAATCCTTCACGGTTCTCGTCGTGAAAGGAGAAGAGAATTCGTCCTTATACCTGCCGTATGCGTATGCCGTATATACGAAATTTAACTTTTTTACCATCTGACGTATGGAAGATGGTAAAAAAGTTAAATTTCGTATACCTCAAATGAATCTTTAATGTATTTATTTCTAACTCCATATTACAAACGTACATAAAATTAATATTACTTTAGGATTTATCCGGCTTAAATGTCGCTGGAACAAACTGAAATATATTATCTATTTCAGGGAGCTGGCGGACTGGGCGCTGGCGGTCACGCACTTAGGGGCTTGTTGCGTTTATACTGTGATTATAGCCGAATCCTTCAAACAGGTAAGGCTTTTTTATTAAACAAGACATCCTTTCGCTGCTGAGAACAGCTCTACTCATTGACATTTAACTATTTGTTACATTGTTTATTACCAACTAAATATTGTTAGTTATGAAAGTAAAGCGACCCGCATTTGGTCAGCGGGGTGAGAAATATCCTAAATTCCATTATGAATTCCTATCCGATTGATGTGGGAAACTTGGACCAGCAGTGGACGTCAAAGTCCCAAGCTGTGACGAATTAAAGTTTTTTTTCAAGTGGAACATCCCTTCTAAGGGGTTCCACCCAACATCTTACAGAGCCCAAATCAATCCCACTTGCACGCAGTGCAACCTACTAAATAACAGACGAATCTCTGACCACCCACCAACCCTCACTAATCCAGCGTGATGGGCCAAAGCTTAATTCCCTCAATGAACTCTAACAAAAGACTGGACGACTATCAGCTGATGATGATGATGATAATGATCTTGTAATTTTTTTTTTATAAACCATTCTTCTTCTTAAGGTGCCTCTCCGACTAGCGAAGGTTGGCGGTCAGTTCTCCAAATTTAACTCTGTCTCTTGCGAGGCGAAATAGTTGGGCGGCACTCGCAGTTCCCGTCCACTCTCGGATGTTGCGTAACCATGATTTCTTTCTACGACCAACACTCCTTTTACCGGCAACTTTTCCCATCAAGATGAGTTGGAGGAGATCATATCTGTCATGCCTGTAAATGTATTTACAAGGTTAAGACTACGAGTAAATAAAAACCCCCTTTGTTATGGATCTTTAAGTAACTTTCCAATTGAATTAAGGATAACTTAATTACTCTTAAGTTACATGAATGAGTGTGAAGTAATACGATTTATATTTTATATTACTACATAAGTTATAGTAATGATTTTGCATATATATGACAAACAATAATTATTAGTAGAAACTCACTTGTAAATATGTTCGGAGATTACTTAATAATTAAGTTGTTAATAAGTAAATACACTCGAGGCTCTGCGTGAAGGCTGATATACTTACACTGAGTCTAAGTCCTTTGCAGTACAGCACTACACAGATTGAAAGTATTTTATTTTTCTTTCTGTCATGATTTGTCGTTTTTTTTCGTTTATTACTCTACGTGATTACTGCAATTAACTATCTATTTATCTTAAACATGTGAGGTAAATTAAGCTCCTCTAGTCCAAAGTATGCGATGAGTGGCAACACTAAATTCGCAATTAACCTACCCTTCAGCCGAAAAAGTACCCGCAGAAAAAGTCTGAGTAGACGTCTATACAATGAGTAAATACGGTTCATTAGTGCTGTCTGATCCTTTACGTGGATAAATGGAGAAAATATCATGAAAGGGGATAAATTAAGTATAATAATAGAGAATAACATTTTTTTCGTTAATATTTAGTGTTTCATTGTTATAAATATGCACTGTAGCTAAGAGAATTACTGAAGTAAAGAGACCTAACATTTTATTACTAAAATTAACCAACAAATTAATGGAGCTTCAAGTATTGTGTATATTTAACACGAATGAGTTGTATTAGACCTTGTTTTTATTCGTTGGGAGAAATATTGGAAAGATATCCTGCTTCTGGAAGGAATAACAGGATTATGTGAGATTTTTAATCACTAAAACCCTGTCTGTGGTCTCCATCAGTGCATTCGCAGAGGCTCCAGGATATCTTACAGAACGCACCGATGCCCCTTTATACTTAGTGTTACACGTGTCTAAGGAGTAACCTAACCCTTCTAGGCACTATTCCTGAGCCATATGCTGTCCCATGCAAGTTTCCTTGTTAAGCGATAAGGACCCCACCTCAAGGCCCGTGAAACTCGTGGAACCTTTTAGTAGCCTTCTCCGACTGACAGGGCTTACCTTAGTCCTATTCTTACTATCTGGAGACTACAGAGCTGAAGTTGTATTAGATCTACCCGCACCATTTCTCGTTGTTTAGTTGAATAAAGAAATCGCTGCTTTGCTATTATTTATTTTATTAACATGTAGCGAAATAATAATAATGGAATCCCTAGACTTACATAACATAGTAATTTTGATATCATTAATAGAATTACATTTGAAATGTAGATTTGAAGTTTGTCAGAAATATTCCCGCCGGCGACAACACGCCGTTCCCTAAGCCCATTCCTGATAACACCTACGAAACACCTTGGAAACTCGCCTCGGGGAAATTAAATTTTTGAAATCTGTTCTGAGCTGATCTCTAAACGGTATACGCAACATCTCTACCATATTTTAATTGTTTACGTCCAATAGTTTCGGAGATCTCGCGATGATTTAATGAATCTCTGGATACCTCTTATATTTATAGATATACTAATTAGGAGCATAAAATATCTTAATTGTCTTACGGATCTCAATATTAAAGTTCTTAAGCTATATAAATTTATCATCATTTATACATAAATACTTCAATTTGAAGACGAAACTTTTTAACCAGTGCGTCCTCCCTACCCTTACTCACGGCGCAGATACATGGCACCTGACCATCGGGCTGGTCCACCGATTTAAAGTAGCGCAGCGAGCGTTGGAGAGAGCTGTGCTTGGCATTTCTCTAAGGGACTAAACCCGGCACGAAGAAATTCGACAGAGAACTAAAGTTCATCAAGATCATTATTATCAATATTTCAAGGAGTTAAAAGAAATATCTTTAATCTCCTTCATCAAGTTAAAGTTAATCCTAGACCAAATTAAACTTATCTTAACAAGAACTTAATAAAGCATGTCGTTTCAGGTTTCAAATGTGTACGGAGGCCCCGATTGGTCCCTGACCAGCTACTGTATGATGACCCTCGTAGTACTAATCCCCCTCACGCAAATCACAAAACTGAAGTACTTAGTGCCGTTCTCGACCCTCGCGAACTGCGTCTGGCTGGCCTCCATCTGCGTGTCCATCTATTACTGCCTGCGCGATCCGCCGAAGGTCAGCGACAGGAACCTGGCCACCGGCATAACCGGACTACCGAACTTCATTAGGTAAGATTTATACCAATATAATATTTAATCAATGTCTTTACTTAACGGACAGCATCATCATCCGCCGATAGACATCCACTGCTGGACATAGGCCTCGTCCAAAGTTCACCATATCAATTGGTCCTGCGCTACCCGCATCCAGCGGCCTCTCTTACTTTACATTCAGCTCACAACAACTGAAGGGATCCAAGCCAACCCCAACTGCTCGTGATGCACCCTGCTAATCATCAAACGAAGCTCTGACTCCTACCGACCCACATTGGGGCAAAGTGGTTCGAAATGGCGCAAATCTCCACACATGAATCACTTCCTGGTTGATGTGGGAATCTTTGGCGGTTGCTTATGTTCAGCAATGGACCTATATCGGCTGATGATAATAATGATGTACCACTTACCATCACGTGAACTTCTTGCAAATCTCATCGCTCAATTTAAAAAAAAATTAAGTACATTCATATTGCAAACCATTCCACGCTCATACAAGGAAACGTCTGTCAGTCGTTACAGTACGATAGAGCCTTAATAAGATAAAATGTTACAACCCTCAATAAATTTGTCATTTAAAAATGTGTCTTATTACCACTGCAGCACGAGTCTCTTTGCAATGGAGGGTATCGGTGTGGTAATGCCGGTGGAGAATGAGATGACGAAGCCGCAGCACTTCCTCGGTTGCCCCGGCGTGCTGAACGTCGCGATGTCCACTGTAGCTGTGCTGTACGGCTTCGTGGGGTTCGCCGGTTACCTCAACTACGGGGACGAAGTGAGGGGTAGTCTCACTTTAAACTTACCCCAGGACGAAATGTAAGCTTCTGATCCTCTGTTCATATCTAACCATTTATAAACAAGGGTATATCTGTCTACTGTTAGAAGAAACAGGTAAATGAAGTAATCGAAAGATGATAATAAATTCAGACTAAACTAGAAAAAAAATGCTACAGTCTTACTACTTGTTTGTAATAGAGAATGTTGATAGGTCCTAGTTGTCAACATTACTGCGTTCTAGTTCAAAGGGTGCTGTAGCTAATGTAATTTTCGTGGTAACGAGGCTTGAAGTCTTATGTGTCTTACAATCAGATGATATTCTTACTAATCTTATTGCTTCTTTGTATCTTTTTACCTTCATGTCCAGTTCCTGGGTATAGTCAAACTTAAAACAAATTGGTGTAATGAAGAGGTAATTTCCAGCTTGGCGCAGACGGCTAAGTTGCTGGTGGCGTGCGTGATGCTGCTGTCATTTGCGCTCGTCTACTACGTACCGGTGGATGTGATATGGAGGCGGCTGCAGGACAAGATACCAGCCCGTAGCCATAGATGGGGCCTGGCAGCTGTCAGACTTGTAGGAACACTTCTTATAGGTGAGCCGCAGTATATAAATACTGATTTGATTCAGACGTTGGAATGTCATCAGGTCTTCTTTTCCAAAGGTCATTCGAAAATTTGTTGTAGCTAAACATCTTGAAAAACGCTGTAGCTATTAAAATTGTCTTAGTAATTTAAAGTATTTATGCAATGTGGTAAAATAATTAGTTAATGTTGCTATGTTAGATATCCTAAGTAGTGCATTAGGACATATATTTCAACACTATTCCCAATTAGGTCATAACTAATTTTTTATATCAATTTAGACTACTGTGTGTACTGTGATAGTACTAAAATGGTCGTTCGTAAAAAGTAACGATAACTTTTTTTACAGTGAGTGTCGCCAGCGCGATCCCTAAGCTGGAACTGTTCATGGAGCTCATTGGTGCGGTCTGTCTATCGATACTGGGCCTCCTGCTGCCTGTGGTCGTCGAGACTGTTTGGCGCTGGGGCCGGGACCTTGGACCCTACAAATGGGTGCTGTGGAAGAACGCGCTCGTCAGCGTCTTCGCTATAATCGCAATGGTGTCAGGAGTCGCATATTCTTTTATATCTCTGTTGGAGAAACTGTGATAATGTTAACTGCTAATTAACGAAAACTAGACCAGTGTTAGTTTAATTTTTTTTTGTTAATTTTTAAAATATATTTATATAGTTTTAATATACCTAAAATGAAAGTTAACGAACGCGTAAAAAATCTCTCGTAGATATAACTCAGATAGACTATTTTATATTTTAAGAGTAATAGTGTTATATTTCATATATTTGCAAGTAACAAAAACTATATTCTTTATAAGGTAAGTTAATAATGCTGGATGAGCTTTCAGCTATAACACTGCAGCTTCAGCTTTGCAGATATTCAAATTGTTTGCTTGTTATTTATGCATGCGCTGCATACATAAAGTCCGCCTAAAAATTGTACGTGCAGTGCTTATTTCTTCCATTTATTATATTATTTTATATTACGTAGTATGTATCTATATCTGTCGTATAAGATATACACTTTTCTATATTGGAACTACGCACATATATTACATCCTGTATAAATAAAATGAATCTTCCACTTTGAATAGGAATTTATTGATAACTGTTCATAACGCGCCATAATTTAAGTATTAAGACAATTCGACAGCTCTAGGCAAAGACAACCTACTACCATCCATTGAAAATAATTTAACTACTTTCGACTTAAATTTACTAAATGCTGTAAGATTTAAAGGTGATACTTAAACGAATTTAAAGTTATGATTAGAAATAAGATTTTAAAGAAATGTTTTTTAATAATTCAACTTGCAATGTTCTTAGCTAGATAAAATGATCGCTGTAAGATATACTCAAGACTAATAATAAATTATTGAAGCGCCTGTTATTTTAACACCGCAACAATTCGTAAAAAGTGAAATTTGTTTTTATTTTTCAATTGTTTTTACTCTAATCTCAAATATTTTAATAAAAACGCTATAAGCTTATGTTTCTCCTAAAAAACATATGTATACGTACAATATATAATAAATCGCATATAGCCTATTATACTAGTTAAATACAGCAGACGCAGTCCTCTTATAACATATGTACCATTGGTTGTACATATATCTCTATATAATCGGTATAATACAGGTTTACATAGCCTGGTAAATAATGAATAAGTATATGATGTAATAGAAACTTCTCTACATGAAATATTACATACACGTACTTGTCCCTTTCATTACGATCGATTTTACGTTCATCTATTCATATATATTATAGTTGACTATAAACCATATAAAGTAGCTACTTAAACAAATAATACGAACATAGTATATAAACAGTATATGAATATTTATTGGTCGGTAATAATTTTAATAATACTTGTCATGATCCTAAACATCAAATATTTTAATCCTACCAAAACATTGCGTGCTTGCTATTGTATTACTACAGGCGCTTTTAAATTTCTTAAAGTTTACCAATAATGGATAATCATAAATATTATTGTGATATTATTACATCTAATTTAGATTTTAAGCAAAAACAGGTTTGCTTGTCAAACTATATTTAAGTAATAGTTATTATAAAACTGCATTAATATTAAATAAACTTATATACCGATTTGTTCGTATTTCATGTCTGCATTATAAACGTTTCTTATTGTTTTTGTCACCGTTTTATGCACAGTTTTATATAGTGTCTATGATATATTTATAGTTTAAACATATTATCATACAATGCACAACTTAAGTCTTATCTTTTGCATTGGACTTCTCTGCCGGAAACAATCATGTTAAGTACCACCACAGCTTATATTTCAATGTGTATACATATTCCATGTGGTTCTGTTAAGGGCGTTGTAGATAATGAAATTACTAGAGTAATGAGATTTAACGTCTTCTAACTCAAACAGCCGAACAAAATATTGTGCAGTGTATCATTCTTATTTCACATTTACTATCGGGTTAACTTGTAACTCTTCTCACAAATATAATCAGTTATTGTCTTATATAATCTGTTGATTGATACATCATGGTATATAATAAGTAACCTCGACGGGAAGTGGCCGGATTCGCGTGCGGAAGTGACTGTTATATTCGATCACGATTGTATGCGGTAATAAAGTAATAATACGGGATATTGCTACTTATTGAGGACTTAAATTACAGTGCTATTTTGTCACTTAATAAGCTACTCTTAATATAACTCGCCGCGTTGGAAAATAAAGAATCATCGTAATCAATGTCGTTACGGTCAATAGTTGTCAAACGTTGAACATAGATACGAATTGCCATAAGGGCCATTTGTCATATTTGCTGCGCTTGGCACTCAAATTAACGACTCAGTATGCTGGTAACCGTCACATGAGAAGCTATCGACTTCTTCATAAAGTTATTATTTTTTTAAATGGCCTTCATAAAAAACGTCTTTTCCTAGATGTTACGACTTACGACTAGTTGATCTCATTAAAAAAGAAATATAATTAAACGAAATTTGACGTCAATCCAAGATAATGAACCAATGTGAACACCTATGTCTGAGCTTATTTTTGCCCGATAGTCTCGGGCTATTAAAAATAGGATTATAAGCCCTGCCTGTCAAAAGATGCGTGTCAAGGACACGGCTCCTGGGCCCGACGGTATACCCGGCTGTGTGTGGGCTCTAGTTATGGGTCCTCTAAAGCCCTGGACGCGGACGCTGTTCACGGCGTTGCTGAAGCAGGGTCGGTTTCCACGCCTGTGGAAGGCGGGGAAACTGGTCCGCGCTGAAACGCGACCGACAAGAGCCGTCGGGCCGGTGCTCTCCTTGGAGATGGTTCCTGGGGTGCATGCATATGGTGATGCGTCTCGTATTCCAACGCGTCGCCACGTAGGGATTTTTTAACGGGAGGGGTGCTTCACACCCCTACCCGAGGTGGGGCCGGTCATTCCGGCGCCGTTCGGAGGGCTTTTTAGTCGGTTGGAGCCCAACACTACCACCGACGCCGGCCCAATTTGGCGACGGGGTGTGCATGTCCGTTAGCATTTTATTACACACGTTGATAAAAAAAAAATGCTAAGGTGATGGCGGTTACAGAAAGAAGTAATGACTATGACAAAATCTAACTGTGATTTAAAATCAACTATTCTAAATCACAGTTTCTTATTATATATATCTTTACTATATTATAGATATGATTATAACGGCGGTATAAACTTAAAAAACATATTTATTACGATCTTTAGTTATATGGTTGATTCGATACTTAGTACAAATTTTAAGTTTAAAGTACGTATGTGTCTAGTACTAGTCTAATAGTCCAGAATATTATTTATTAATACTTTTCTGTTTTACTAGTAGAAAGTAATTAAAATACGAGGGAGGCAACATATTTACACCATGACAAGAAAATGTTGCAATTTAGACAGCCTGACGTCTTATTATCAAAAGCATACAGTTGTTTGTAATAGTATACATTCTAATAGTCCCTTAGTTTCTATATGAAAATATTTATAATTAGTATTATGAGAAAGAAAAGACGTAGACATTCCTCTAAAATTCAATATTAATGCAGTTCAATTACTTTTGTCTAACTCTCATTTTTATTTACACAGACCTCTGACTCTAGGGATTCTTTCAAAGCAGATTCCCCGAACTTTCAATTATATGGTGAAACTTCCTTTGATCTATCTTCAAAGCTACTTTTATATACAAAAAAAGTGAACAGTCATCTCTCAATTTAAATGTAGTGAAACTACCTTTTTCACGATTCGAAAAAGCAAAGATTAAATCCCTATTGGAATTGAGCTTTCTCGAAACGATCTGTTCTAATAAACTGTAATTGACCAGTTTGTTACACGATTGGTCTTTTTAACTATTTTTTATTATGGTCAAAATAAGGTAATAATAAAAAATAACACGTTATATAAAGAGTTATGAATATCACATAAAAGATAGAAACATATAAATAGTTATCTACCCTTACTGTGAAGATTAAAGCTTAGTAGGATTAAAGATAGTAAAGTTTTATTAAAACGCGTGCTCTTTCGTGAACTGGGAAATTATTCAGTACATAAAAGGCTTTGTAACTAATTTACATTTTAATGCAAGGAATTCAACTTGCTAACTAACAAGTTCATTAAGAGAATAACTTTTTTTTTTATGGTTTTAAAAAAGAAAGTGATCGTAGGAAATTTATACTTCCAAAAATAACCGTGTCTAGGTTTAACTACTATCCTATGTATGAGTATATATCCGAAGGAGTCGTCTCTTCCACAAACAATGTCTAAAATTATAAAGGACTGTATTGTTTTTTTTTTAATTCTATAAAGCAACAAGAAAAGCATGATGTTTACATGATGGTTAGTAATACGCCCGCCCATAACAACAATACAGCACGACATTACGCTCGTCGCCTTGAGGCAAAATATTATGTCTCGTTACCCCAGTAATTGCACTAGCTACAGTGCCCTTTCCCGGGGAAAGAGTCCGCCGCTTCTATTCGGGGGTTGTGCGATCGATGGCTCTCTATGGCGCTCCAGTTTGGTCAGATCGGTTGACGGGCAGCCGACGTTGCCGGGCTAAAGTTAACAGCTTGCAGCGAGAGATAACCATTCGTAACCCGCCGGGATATCGAAAAATATCTTTTGAGGCGGCTACTATCCTGGTCCGGTTCCCACCTCTGGACATTCTGGCGGAAAAAAACGCACGGATTTATACGTTCTCATCGAGAAGACATCGAACTCGCTTTTGAGGTGTGGAGAGAGAGGCTTGCCGAGCCACGAAACTCACGGCAGCGTATAATAAGCGCTTTTCTGCCAAACCTCGAAGCCTGGTTTAGATCGGGCAGAGTGGCGAATCTCACCTTCAGGCTGACTCAGGTACTCACAAGACACGGATGTTTTGGTGAGCGAAGTCGGGAGAGGGCCGACTCCGTCCATAGACGAGGACGTCGGGGCGATGGCAACGGACGCCCCAACCCGTCAGCCCTGTAGTCCCGGGCCATTAAGAATAGGACTAAGGTATTCCCTGGCTGTCGTAGAAGGCGACTAAAAGGGTCCTCGGTTTCGTAGGCTTTGAGGGTGGGGGCCCTCGGACCTTAATAAGCGAGCATTAGGAGGACGGAAAATATATTGTGGTCTTGTATTTTCCGTAGCACAGCGTGGGTGTTAAGTAGGGCTTAGCTCTTCTGTGGAATGTTTTAGCCAGAGTGCAGGAGGGCCTCGGTGCATAGGAGATCCCGGAGCCTCTCCTAATGCACTGAGGGAGACCATGGAGGGGGTTTTAGTGGATAGAAGACCCACATAACCTCGTATTCCCTCCAGAAGTAAGGTATCTTTTAAGAAGATTGCCCCGCGAAAGAAAAAAAAAAGCTACAGTGTCCTTCAAACTTGAACACAGTAATTGCATATTACAGAGGCAGATAATGACACTACACCACGGATATAAATGATCATGATGATGACTGGTGAACGAAGTGGCACAACAAATAACTCGGATATATCGATTGTTTATTTATCAAGTCTGTACATATCATCATCAGCGAATAGACATCCACTGCTAGATGTAGGCAGACATGGCCACAAAAGATTTCCACATCAATCGGCCCAGCGCTGCCCGCATCCATCGCCTTCCCACGACCTTCATGCAGTCAGCGTGGCCTCCGATACCGACGGGCACTAGGGGTCGTCGTTTGTATAGTTTAATATGAGAAGATTAGGGTCATTCCCCACCATTCTGGCCTAATGCGTATTGGTGAGAACCAGAGCCTCGTCGCTTGATTAGCAGGATGCACCACAAATAGGTGAGGTTACCTTGGGTCCCGTCAGTTGTTGAGCCGGAACACTTACGCCCCGTAATATTTTCGACAGCGATGAAAGTCCGCCGCTGAACATATTGTACTTCTACGACTTTTTTGTGGTCTGGCTATATAATGGGCGATCTCTTCAATCTGAGCTTTCCGGTGTTGAGTTGCCTGCCATTCCAGCACTTTAAGTATCCAGCATCTACCGGTTCTATGAACTATATACTCCATCCATTGCCACTTTTTTTTTCGAAACTGTGGTTTGTTGCAGATCGCCTCATTTTTTATATGATCGCGATGAGGTAATCCGTGCGTTGTTTTCTCCATCGCTGTGATGAATCACTGACATATTTTGGGGAGAGAGACCTCAGAAAGTTTCCCGAAATAATCTTATTTGAGTCAAGATTCTCTTTATCGAAGCTGTGTCTGCTTAATTAGACAATATGCTCGAAGTTAAATGAGCATTTAGATACCGCAAATATCAGGTGAGCACGATTGGGACATTATTGCATTATATATTACCAATACTAGTGATGTCTAGTTAATTCATATATCGATAATCGATTTTTTTTTCCGTTAAACTTTTTATCTTCAATTTATCATCATCAGCCGAAAGATACTGCTGGACATAGGCATCCACCAAAGATCAAATTATACGGCCTTACGCTGCCTGCGTCCATCATTTTCGTGGCTTCAGCACCTTGCCAACGTCTGTTACGGTCAGCATAGCCTCCCGCACCGCCGAACACTAGAAGTCATCATTTATAGAAGCTTATCAGGGAGGATTTGGGCAATACACCACACTGGCCCAATGCAGGTTGGTGCGAGTCCGAGCCTCGCTTGTTCTATCTTCAATTCGCTTGAACTTTATTTCACGTATTAAGAAACAACGAGGTCGAGAATGGTGCTCACGAAGAATACTGTGTCTATCACATGTAGAGAGCAGAAATACAGCAATACTGTTACTGTGGCAAATTTACTATTTAAGAAGTGTATATAAACACCAGCTAAATATCAACAATGCATATAATTACTAATATAATATTAGGTTGGGGAAAAAGAAATCCATTATTTTTTCGGTAGATGGCTGTTGTGATAAATTTCTCGTAAAGTATCGATCAAACAGTTTCAGATTTATGCTCGTTGGAAAGGTGACATTTCGCAGTAAAAAAATTCTTTTGCTGTTTTTTGTTTGGTGCATTCAATTGTGAGTTACAGGGTGTTAAAAATGGAAGTGAACAAAGAGAAAATTCGGTACATTTTACAATTTTTCTTTGACAAAGGCGAAAATGCAAGCCAGGCGGCTAAAATTGTGAATGGTGTTTATGGACCCGATACTGTAACAGCCAATTATGTGCAATTTTGGTTTCGTAGATTCCGTTCAGGAATTTTTGATGTTAAAGATGCACCTCGCACAGGTAGCCCGGTCGCCGAAAATGTCGATAAAATCGGAGAAATGATAGAAGTTGACCGGCATGTTAGCAGTCGCAACATCGCCCAGGAGCTAAAAATGGACCACAAAACAGTTTTAAACCATTTACACAAAGCTGGATTCAAAAAGAAGCTCGATGTTTGGGTGCCACACCAATTAACAGAAAAAAACATGATGGATCGAATTTCCATCTGCGAAGCCTTGGCCAAACGGAATGAGATAGACCCATTTCTTAAACGGATGGTGACTGGAGATGAGAAATGGATCACATACGATAACCCTGTGCGAAAACGATCATGGTCAAAGAGCGGTGAAGCACCTCAAACGGTGGCCAAACCAGGACTAACGGCCAGGAAGGTTCTGCTGTGCATTTGGTGGGACTGGAAGGGGATTATTTATTATGAGTTGTTTCCATATGGCCAAGCACTAAATTCTGATCTCTACTGTCAACAACTGGACCGTTTGAAGACAGCAATTGACCAGAAACGGCCAGAATTGGCCAACAGGTGGGGTGTAGTGTTCCACCAGGACAACGCTAGGCCACACACGTCTACAGTGACTCGTCAGAAACTTCGGGAGCTTGGTTGGGAAGTTTTAATGCATCCGCCATACAGTCCGGACTTGGCACCAAGCGATTACCATCTTTTTCTTGCTTTACAAAATTTCTTTAGTGATAAAAAATTGGCATCTAGGGAAGATTGTGAAAATCGGCTACTAGAGTTTTTTGCAAATAGAGACCAGGACTTCTACGAGAGAGGCATTATGAAGTTACCTTTAAAATGGCAACAAATCATAGAACAAAACGGTGCATATTTGACCCAAATCGGACAATCCGAAGCATGTTAAATAAAGTCCTGAAGTTCATATAAAAATAATGGATTTCTTTTTCCCCAACCTATTATATAAAAAGGGATATAAGGGGTCCCGAACAACAACTCACGGGACACAAACCAATCTCACCAGCTCGTGGTGCATCCTGCTAATCAACGAACGAGGCTCTGGCTCTCACCGACCCGCATTGGGCCAGCGTGGTGGGAAACGGCCCAAATCTCTTCGTATAAAACCCTACAAACGACGGATCCTACTGCTCGCTGGTACCGGAGGCCTTGCTGATGCTCGCAAAAAGCCACTCGATGCAAGCAACACAGGATCGATCGATTTGGAGATCTTTTGGGGAGCCCATATCCAGCGGTGATCTATCGGCTGATGATGATGATGGTGATAAATATTCTACCATATAAGAAATGAATGTGTCCTAACAAACTAAGTCTAATAATATGTTAACGCCACTTTTAAATTTTTGTTCGTTCAATAATAGACCTTACGGTAAATTCTCCTGAAAAAAGTATACTCCGAATTAAGCATCCAGCGTTCCACCAATTACAGCACCTTTTTTATGAACATCCTGCCCCGTTTATATTGAAATTGAATGTCAATAGCATTGAACTGAACTTGAACATCAAAAATCAAAGCACATAAAGTATGCAGCCTACGTATAAGAATACATTACCTCCTATAAATATTTAATGGCGCGTATAGAAAGTATCGAATCAAACTCACTTTCATCCATTATAAATATTATCCATGTTTTCCTTGTACCAATAATAAAACATCAGTTCCTTTTGTAACGCACTTGTCCTTCCGGACTAACAGGCGTCCATAGACAACAGTAAAATAAAGAAATTTGTTAAGAACAAGAAATGAAAAGATGCTATATATATATTTCAGATTTTTTACAGGATGTAAAAGAAAAAAAAAGGCGACAGTCTTCACTTGCCATAGATATGAAAGAAAGAAATAAGATACAGAATGATAGAAAAAAGAAGTGTGAATGAAGAACGGTGTATGAAAGATAAGATGGGAGTAATATGAGAATGAGTTGGAAATAAGTAAACAAAAATCTAATGGTAAATGTAAACGTTCTGAAGGTTCTGACCCATCACCACCACACGCAGAAGGATTAGTTATAAAAAAACTTACCATCTATCTCATGTCCTAGCTTCGTTGCCTGAGACTATTCAAAAAGGTCTTATTTCTACCACAAAACGGTAGTGTGGGTGCTCACCCACTTTATTAGCTACCACCATATTGTTAATCTATTACCATTCCAATATTACTGTCACCACATGAGAACCGGAGTAATCTAGATGTGTACACTTCACCATGACCTCATTGTCTCTTAACACCACGTTAAATTGAGATTAACCATTAAGACCGTTATACAAAATAAAGAAAAGTTAATCATTCGTTATTACAACCAAGTAAATGAAAGTATTAATACAATAACAAAGGATAACATCTCGCAGACCATGCGTAAAGGATTATAAGGATATCTACTTTCTGTACAAATGTATACCGTGAACAATCAATCTGTCGGGATTACAGCCCTTTGGGGAGGAAATCGAGTAAAGGCAGCTAACTGTGTTTGGATGAACATCAGAAGTTATCTTCACGAAGTTTTGTTTGGAAACAAGTTTGTAGTAACTTCAAGGAACAATTACACGAAATTTCTGAAAAACAAAATACTTTAAAAAAACCTAATAACAATCGTTTTACATATCAACAAGGACATATAAAATCTGTTTTAATATATGAAGTGATCATAACAGTTTAATAGGTATTAAATATTATACTAATATAGTATATATGGAAAGTCCGCTAAGTATCAGCTGTCTCCCAGTCCTGTAGTATTGGGCTATTAAGAGTAGCACTAGGGTACTCCCTGCCCGTTATACAGGGCGACTAAAAGGGTCCTCGGGTTCGAGGGCTTCGAGGGTGAGGGCCCTCAGAGCTCAATAAGCGAGCCTTAAGAGGACCACAAATGAATGGTGGTCTTGTATTTGCCGTAGCATCGCGTGGGTGTTAAGGAAGGCTTTGCCCTTCTGTGGGATGTTTTAGCCAGAGTGCAGGGGGGCTCCAGTACGTTCCTAGGAGATCCTGGAGCCTCTCCTAATGTACTGAGGGAGACCACTGAGGAGGTTTTAGTGGATAGAAGACCCACATAACCTTATCTTCCTCGAAGAAGCAAGGTATCTTTTAAGATTTCCTTCGCGATAGAAAAAAGGTATCAACTGTCTCTGGGCGCGGTAGTTGTAAAACCGAGATCCCTTATTCTATTCAAGGTTACCGTAATTGTGGAGTTTTGTTAATAGGAAGGCTTTATCAAATGTATTTAATAAGCCTCATATTATATATCTGCTTCGATGATTTCCGGTTATTAACTCATCAAAGCTAAAGTATTCTGAGTGAGCACAATTCGATAATGCTCAATGAAAGTGAGCCGCTTAATATGCCTATGCTTAGCAGTGACCGTCTTCCGGCTGATGTATGATTGACTTAAGAAAAATAATGTTTTTAATTAACATAGGGAGATCTCGACAATTATTGTTAAGGAATAAAAATAATTAATATATATGTTTTTACAGTTTTTGTTCTTGTAAAACGTCTTTTCCGGTATTTGTTATGTTTTTCTGTTATTATCGTTATTTATTAAAGTATTAATTCTCATGATGTACACATACACATTAATATATATATTCTGTGTGTGTCATATATATATATATATATATATATATATATATATATATACATCTTTGTATAAATATACACGTGTATATGTGTAGTACTTTTGTAACAAAACGTCATTGTTGCCTTTGGGAATTTCTTCCCAAAGGCAACAATGTCGTATCACGCGTATCACATCTTCAAAGATCGACAACGTATGCTGCTGGTGCGATCTCTCTGCTGTTAAGACTGTCCATGGGCATCAGTGATCACTTTCAATCAGGTGAACTGATCATCAGTACATATATTTTAAATCTGTTTAAAATGTATGTATTTCGGCACCAGGAGTTCCTTATGTTATGTATTATATAGGTTCAATATGTATTAAGTTACCGTATATTATGAATCTCCTCGCTCCGGTGCAAATAGATTAATGACTTTAATCATATTTTCGAAATAATTAGAATATCTTAAGAATTATTAAATGTCAATATATGTAGATCAGATATAGTTGGTAAAACTGCTTCAAGTTTCAACCTTTCCTTTGAACTATTTACTTTAGTAACGTTTAGTACTGAATGTATAGAGACACGAAGCGCTGTCCTGCTGCTGGATAAGTAATTTTAGTCATGTCTGCAAGTGAATATTTAACTGGGGGCCCGATAAATAGCTGTGTTGTGTTGGACTTTTACTCATTTCTCTTACGATTTAACTTAGTAGCTTAAAATTGTACAATGCTGCCTTTAATATTCATCTGTTTGTCCATTCTGAAGTTCAACGCAGGCTCTGGTAAGTTTACATTTGATTCTAACATGTGCTAAATCCAGTACGTTACTGGAGATCTATGTCTAGCAATAGACCTCAAGCAATTGAGATGATGATGATTTCTTTATTTATTTTTGTAGATTTCAGTTCCATATAACAAATTCTTATTATTGTCTTGTTTAGTAACAGTATTGCGAGTATTGTACACACCTTTAACAAGCAGGTGCATCAGAATTTTTAATAACATATTACTGTTAATATTCTAATGCATGTACTACTGGTACATGTTTGTAAACAAATAAATAAATAAAATAATACACCGATAAGTCCGTTTCTTGGCGGCATTTAACCGGAAGTTTCGTTATAGTTTAGTAGCGGTAGGTGGCTGTACTTGGAGAGTGTCTGTGTCTAAACTGTTTTTAACGTCCAACTTTCCTATGAAAATGTATCTATTTTTCTACTCCGCCATTCCTAATTAATTAGAATTTTGTTTAAATTAATTTTATTAGTACATTAAAACTTATAGACATGAAATTTGCGTATGAGAACAATCAAACAAAAATATTATGTTTTGTTAATAATAGAAGCTACTGTACATTATATGAATAATGAACGAAAAGAGCATGAGAAATATTTGATTAATTTCATTGTAGAATATCATTAACTAAAATTGTTTGTATTTAAATGTAATTACTGTTAATAAAGATTATATTTAATCATAGTAACAGAGTCAACTTTTAAAGTTCATTTGATTATAAAGGAACAGTTACACTTGAGTAGAAAATTATGTTCTTTATCTAAAACGAGCCCACTTGTTTACTAATGCTGTAACATAGAATTGCTATTAAAGCTAGTGAGACAGGTTAAATAAAAAACTTCACAGTTATCCTACTATTAGCTGTGCGATGCTGGAATCACAGGAGTTTCCACAGTTAGTACACAACAACAAATATATAATACAAGACGTACATCCATCTGTATTTGATTAGATACACAAATATACTCATCACTTTAAGAAGTTGAATCAGCTTCATTACTTCAGCAGCAGTACTGGATTAGTTTAACATTTATACTGTACCTGATGGTAGAAATATGCTGGAGTTGTTAAGAACATAACCATTATTAAGCTAGAGAAAGATTTTATGTAAGAAATAAGCTATTCTAGTGAAAGAAGAACAATTATATATTAGATCTGCCCTAGTATAACAGATAAGGGATGTTCTCATTACATCTATAATACTCCTGTGGATTCTTAGAATCAATGTCAACAGAATAAAATTGTCATAATTAGTAAAAACACTTAGTTGGTAATATTACTCAATAATAAATTTCAGATATAATACTATCAGAAATGGTTCCTGTAAACGGTAAAGGAAATGATGTAGCAAAGGAAGGCGACCCTCTTCAAGAGCGCATAGTTGGTGGCAGGAACGCAACGTGCGAGGAGTTCCCACACCAGGTCAGCTTTGTCGTGAACAATTCGTTCTTCTGCGGTGGATTCATCATCAGCGACCAGTACATTATGACCGCTGCCCATTGCGCAAGGAAGTATGTCATATTAATATAACACTTATTATGTTTACCTTAGCCAGAGAACATTTAATTGTCTTCTAACACCCCAGCACCATTCGGGGTATTAATTTTGAAAGATCCATTGTTAGCTGACCTCTATATGGTATAAACAATATTTCTACCAAATTTTGAATGTTTACCTCCAATAGTTTTGAAGATCTCCTGATAAGTTAATTAATCTCATGGATACAGAACCTCGCAAAGAACCGAATAACATTTATATCTTGAAAAGAGATGGCATAATTTCTTTCACAATCATTTACAATGAAATCACTAAACAGAGAACATTATTAGACACAACTGTGAAAAATAACAAAAACCTTATAATTTTTTCATATCATTTATTGTTTTGTTTAAACAGAAGTCTCAGATTCAAGCAGGAGTTTCCCTTTGTGTAAATCTCCTAGCCACAACATGACAACAAATATTTTACAACAATGGGAATATATTACACATGGCAATCAAATATACTGACACGTCGTGTTGTCATTCATCATTTAACCACTAAATATGCTCTCTGTCATGGTTCTGTACATCTGAATATTTTACAGCATTACCAATACATCTTCTACTTATCTCGAATGGTCTCGTTTCTGGATTACACTGCATTAAAATAGTTGACAAGTGACGTCAATGTGACTACATTGTACTGCAAATGAATGTACAATAAATACCATTAAACGCATAGTGTACTTAAAAATATTATCTGTACTGTAAGGGGGTGTAAAGGTTCCCGCCCAACAATTCACAGGACGCCAGTCAACCTCACCTTATCGTGGAGCAGCCTGCTAATCAACAAACGAGGCTCTGGCTCCCACCAACCCGCACTGGGCCAGCATGGTGGGGAATAGCTCATATCCCCTGGAAGATCTTCGGTAAAGGTCTATATCCAGCAGTGGACGTCTATCGGCTGATGATAATGATGGTCTGTACTGTAACTTTTCTCTGTGAGAGTTGCTACAGGATCATCTAAAGATGATTAAGCTAAAGATATTGTCCGACCTCCTTACTCCTGTACCAAGTCTAGGAAAATCTACATTTTCTATGTATGTGTATCACTTTATACCAAGATAAGCGATTCACGTTATGCAAATTTATGTAGATAGGGGCTTTAATGTCTTAACGACGCCTCAGCAACATACCTACTGAAAAATACTCAAGTCATTAACAGCAGCTGAGATATTAACATGACGACTGTAATCATCTTTTGCAGAGTCGACCCTTCGACGGTGGCGATGAGAATAGGAAGCACATGGCGAAAGAACGGGACAAAAGTAACAGTGACGGAAGTAATACCTTACCCGGAGTACGACAGTCCACCATATGACAAGGATATCGCCGTTATGAAGCTCCAGGAACCTTTGCAGTTCGACGCCTGCACTCAGCCTATAATCCTGCCACCGAAGGGTCTATCTGCTAAACATGGCGATGTTATGACAGTGAGCGGATGGGGTCGCACAAAGGTCTATATCCAACAATAAATACTCCATTATCTGATCTACACCAATCTATCATGATGTTCATGACATAGATAATATCATACATTTATCATATGTTAAAGAAAAGTCCAGCAATGTACTTTAAACAATTTAAGACTATATATAACTTAAAATTTTTACAGCAAGGAGTGACCATGATCCCTGACCGACTCATGGCAGTTAATTTGACTGTTGTCAACCACACCTTGTGCGGTGCTGCATACTTTCCACTGACCATCACAGAGAACATGTTGTGCGCCGGCAACTTCTTTTTAGGAGGACAAAGCACTTGTCAGGTACAGTCTTAGTTTAAAATTGATGAATTATATTTAATATGAGCTTCAGGTATAAATCTTATTAGCTTTTACTTACAATTGGCCTTCTCTTCATTGGCTCTTGTATCAGCAGTAAAACTTACTATTATGTAAAAAATAGATGACGAAAGGTACACCTTTTCGGAATGTAAAATATCAGCATATTATAGTAAAGATAATTCATTAATAATAAAGTATATTTCATCCTACGGAGACTACAACTAATCAATTAACAGTCATATCAATATTAGAATCTTGCCACGTTGTCACTGATAGTATAACAAATCTAAAAAAAAAACTCATTGGAATTAATTAGTTCGCTATCGGAACTGCATCCACAATGAAACTAAAAAAATGTGATAAATAGTATCATTATAAGAATAAACAAAAGTAGATGAGTTTTGAGCGAGAGGAAGAAAAAGAAGTTTTAGTATAACAGAGAAAAGAAGTGTGTGAGTAGAATTAAGAGAAAAGTAAATAAGGATAATAAAGTTAAGATATTAAAGGAAAAATAAAGTAAAAGGCACTGTTCCCAAAATTAAAGGAAACATTTGATAAAAAAGACTAAAAGAGTTATCATTAGTGGAGAAATATGAGCATTTCTTTTTAAGGTGTTCATATTTAGCAGTAAAAACGAATAATAGTAATGAGAATGAACGTCAATGGTTATAATGGTAGAGGAAGACCGATGAAATTGTGGATGAATTGTGTGAAAGATGACTTGTATAAAAGGAGTGTGAATTCAGATATTCAGAAAAGTGCATGTATGATACCAACCACACATTAGTTGGAAAAGGGTAGGAAGAAGAAGATATCTAGCAGTAAAAAGCTTAGGGAATAGTCAACAAAACTTGTAATAACAATCGCTCCTTATTGTAAACGTAAACTAACATTTAATTTCAATTTCACAACTGCTTAAATTAATCTTCCATTCAGGGTGACTCTGGAGGAATCGGTTCTATAGAAAACGTTGCAAGGGGCATCGTGTCGTTCGGACGGGGCTGCGGGCAGCCTTTAGCACCGAGCGTCTTCACCGACATCTCATCGCCTAAAATGAGGGATTTCATCTCAAAGCATACGGGATTATAGGACTTTGGGCGCTGTGAAATAACTTGATCTAATTTATAATAAATAAGTTTATAAAACATGAAATCTTTTATTTTAGTAACTCTTGTTAGAGTCAATAGATATTTTGGTATGAATTCCATAACATTGAAAAGCACATTAGTACTCTGCCTTCAGTAACGTGTGAACATTGTTATTTCAGTGTAAATAGCACAGCAGTTCTTTTAAGTTATCATAGTCATCATCTTAAGTCCCCAATCTTCTTTTGAACAATCGTAACAGTTTTGACAGATTAGTCTTGATTATCAAGTAGTGAACGTCCCACTAAACGCTTCCACTCCCGCTATTCCCTTTTTCGCTCATTCCTGCAAATTCGTCTACTTCTGCTCTCATCTAATTAGTACATCTCATAAGTACCTATAGTTGTTAGTACGCTAAAATATTGATATATAGCCATTTCCTGTATAATAACTTTTTATTATAGAATGTTCCACACCATCGAACTTTCTTTTCATGTCGTAGTCTTATTAAAAGAAAGTAGGGGTTTTATGTAGTCTCGAAGGATTATTAAAATCAAAAAGAATTATATTCTAATATCATCATCATCATCATCAGCCGATAGATGCCCATTGCTCCCCTAAAGATCTTCACATTGATCGATCCCGCGTTGCAACCAGTGGATTCCCGCGATTCTCACCAGATCGTCTAATCGACTTCCGCTAATCGGAGACGCATCTTAAAAAGAAGATACTAGCAGCTAGTCTAGGTTGAATTTTCATAAACAAATAATATATTTTTACATATATAACACTAACACGAAAACTATTTCTCTGTTTTCAGTACAAGGGCAATGGCGATGTAACCACATGACATTGTACCTTGGAATGTATATAAATATGCATTTATCAAAATTGATATACTGAGGTCGGGATGAAACAACAGCATTGGAATAATGTGGGTGGTACAAACGTATATAAAACGATCTCGATAAATGGAAAATCATGTTGTGCTTACTTATATGTTCGTATCCATTCGTTAAGGATTAATGCGTAAATCTTGTCAAAATGTGGCGCTTAATCTTTGTGTGTTCAGTCTGCTATGAAATCTCTCAAGCTTCGAGTGAGTGTCAATCATTTATTTGGTTAAGTACATTGGTTAACTCGGTTAAATTTATATTTAAAGTTGTTTCACATATCATTAGCGAATGCTTAAAATCTTATGTAGATGATGAAGACAGAATTTTTCATTATTAAGAAACCAAAGGCGTTATTATTTAACAATGTTTTACAAGTATTTACAGTTTATGTATAAAGGTTTCTTTGTACATCAATTTAGTACGTTAGTATGAGCAGATAGATAGTTACAATAAAAGGAAAACATGCGATCAGTTGGGAATTAAGTTGATCAAGGCTACAACAGTGAATATGGAAAATTAGTGCCAGTAAAAATATCTAGATAAAGAAAAGTAACAATACACAAACATATCTTAATTAATAGGATAGTAAGGTTAAATACATAACATAAATAATACAAGATTTTAGTCTTAGCTTCTGGAAATTAAGTCCAAAAGTAAAGTAAAAGTATCTGGCTACACCGGGGGAAAACAACATATCGTATTAAGACTGCTTAATTGTATATATTTGTATAATATAGTTTTTAATAAATAATAGGAATTACTACTTATCTCTATGTATATTGATATCGTCACCAACATTCTGCAAATTCCATACACGATCAGTGTGAAAAAGCCCTCACAACGAAAGACCTATATTTGGTGGTATCATCTATGGAAAGGAAAATGAAGAAGTAAATACATTATATCTTACAAATTTATATTTTTACTGATAATTAGTAAGAGTAGATTTTTCTAGTCTGACGTTGTCTACTATAGAGTAGTTTTCCAATGAGTAGGGCACTGTAACTGGAATGATTTTACTTGGATAACGAGAGGTATTACCTTATGCTTCACACCGATAAATTCAATGTGGTTCTGTCGTTCATAGCGTCTTATTACCATTAATAAGCATATATCCCATATCTTCGTGTAACCTCAAATGATCCAAAAAAGCAAGATTGAATAAAGCATATATTTTCAGAAGAACTGTACGGAAACAATGCATTAAACGAAATAGATACCCAAGAAAGCGATACGATAGATACATTTGAGAATCAGTTGAAAATCGTTGGTGGTCAACCTGCCACTTGTGAGGAGTTCCCGCATCAAGTCAACTTCATAGTAAACAATTCGTACTTCTGCGGTGGATTCATCGTCCATGAACGTTTCATACTAACCGCCGCTCATTGTGCTCAAAAGTGGGTATAATTTTCCTATCATCTAAGCAACAAGGAAAGCTGAAAGTTCACCTGTTGGTACGTGATACGTGTACCTTTAATAATATATTACTAACTACTATATTAAAAGAGCGATATTATGCTAATTGCCTTAAGATATAACATATGTCTCGTTACCGCAATAATCACCTTCGTCAACAAGTCACTCCCTTATCACTTCGTTTAATTGGCAGAATACTCAATAAGTTTGTTTTATTTTAAAAATATATTCAATTATAACACTATTCAATTAAAATGAAGATTCCTTTAGCAAAAAAATGACAATAATCCAATCCAATCCAATCAGCCGGAAGACGTCCACTGCTGGACAAAGGCCTCCTCCAAAGATTTCCACTCAAACCGGTCCTGGGCCACCCGCATCCAATGGTTGCCAGCGACCTTGACCAGGTCGTCGGTCCACCTTGTGGAGGGTCTGCCCACGCTACGTCTAACAATAACACAATAACCACAGCACAACAAAAATTTTATGTTACCCAGCGTCGATCCGTCTTCTGTGGTGTTAAGATCGGGGAGCACATACAGAAATAACGGGACCATAGTACCGATAGCAGAAGTGATACCATACCCTGAGTACAATGACCCTCCATTCGACAAAGACATAGCAATCTTTAAGACCGCAGAGCCGATACAGTTCAATTCCTGTACTCAACCAATAGAATTACCAAAAAGAGGATTCTCACCTCTACCGGAATCGGACATGACTGTCAGCGGCTGGGGACGAACGAGGGTAAGGAGTATTATGCGAATATTTAATAATTAACCACATAAATATGTATACTAAATGCAAATAAATAGTGTTTATAAAAAAAAAGGAAAACATCATTAATTTTTTTAAAACAGACACGACATTATGTACTTTGTTATACTTTATAGAATTTGTTTTTATTACGTTAATGTAGTTGTAATATTACAACTGCATGGAAACCGAAAGTAGTATAAAAACCATCTCATCTAAAATTTTAAAACGTAGATATAGAAATCTCAAATAAATACTTACGCAAGATTTTTAAAATACTCGCGTTAGTAACGAGTAAACTCTAAGGACAAATGAAAATACTAACATTAAACCTAAAACGTAACATTTTACGGCTGAAGGTTAATAAATCAGGACACCTATAAAGTTTCCGTTTAAAATAGGGTCTGATGTTTGTTTCCGCTGCTGAGGCCGTTTAAATTGGATTAGAGTTAGGGATAACAGGGTTTACTTTCATCTTACAGTTTTACGTAAGTACTTTCTATACAGAATTATTGTGTTATAGCAGAATTTCGTATCTTTATTTATTTATCGCAGGTTGGTCAATGTTCGTAACAGCTACTTCATAGAGATAATTATTCTAATATTATTACAACGATTTATTCAAGCTTCTTCACCTTATTTGGACATAAAACGATCATTAACTATGGCAGTCTTTAGAGAAGTTCATCATCATCATTAGGTGCCCTCTTCAAACTGAAGTTTGACGAACAGATTGAGAAAACCAATTCGATCATCAGCTATTCTTTTTAACTGATGGTATTTAAACCCGGTCCATTCCTTAATGTCATCAAACTATTTCTTGCGCTGTCTACCAGGTGTACGTTTTCCAGAATTTTTTCCCTCCAGGATCAACCTTTGTAACTCATAAAGGGGTCTTCTTGCAAGGTGTCGGGAAAATGCAACCTTTCTTTGCATGTCAGTTGTCATCAGCCTGCGTTTGCAATTAGCTCTCTTAAGGACTTTACCGTTGGAGATAAACTGCTTCCACGTGATCATAAGCATTCAACAAAGTCGAATACAAGCATTTGAGATGTTGCTTCCTTACAATCATTTCTTTTCACTGATTAATATCTGGCTTATATAATTATTGTATAATATAAGAAATGAAATAATCTTTATTTTTATTACAGCAAGGTGCGTCTACTATTCCCGAAAGACTGATGTATACCAAATTAAATATTGTTAAACCCAACTTATGCAGTTTCGCGTACCCGATGACGATCACAAGCAACATGTTTTGCGCCGGCAACTTTTTCTTCGGTGGAAAAAGCGCTTGTCAGGTATTCACATAGCCTAGGGTAAAGAAATTTATTTAGTGTCTACATTTAATAATACTCTTACAAAAAATGTAACTAACTATACGATTCATGAGATTAACAGACGGTAAATAGAATTTGTAACATTACTGTGTAGATGAAGACCAAGAAGTACAACTTCTAAGAAGAATTAGACTTATGTTCGACAAATAATGACACCTATTAATGGAGTAATATTATTAACTAAAGCGCAAGTGAAAGAGGAATACATCATTACTTATACTCGACTGTAAATTACCCTCCTGTACGCCACTCGCAGATATACCAACCGTTATAGTTACCGACAACATCAGCCGGCAATAAGCCAATGTTTGTCTCCAATTTTGCCCAACGTATGACAAATCTGTTGTCCTCTCCCTTAGACATAACGTGGCATATACTCTTAAATATTTGTTTTCCAGGGTGACTCAGGTGGAGTAGGTGCTGTGGACGGCGTTGCTCGAGGCATCGTATCGTTCGGTCGTCTCTGTGGCCAGCCGCTAGCGCCGAGCGTTTTCACTGACATATCCTCTCCGCTCTTAAGAGATTTCATCACAAAATACACAGGCTTATAAAAAAACATAACACCCAATAATTTTTTTGGTTATAATTGTATAAATCGAATTTATTAGTTACAAATATCTTTAGTATAAACCTTGAAACTACAATTTAAACCTTAACCATAAATTAAACTTTAACCTCTTTCATAAAAATCAAACCTTGTTGTAATCTTTTTAGATTTATATAGAAATTCAAGTTAAAGTTACTTTAATACAAGGTGAAAACTGTTTCTATTTCAAAGATATCGCCTGTCCTTATTGATACATTTTAAAAGCTTACATGTACATATTTTTAAAATAACGAGAACAAGAACATATCAAGAACGAAACTGTGCTAATAGTCATAGATAATAAGCTACATGTTATTGAAATTCATTACAAATGATAAAACGCTTAATGAAAATAGTAAGAAATGATGTCATTAACGGTTTATATGGAAAGCAAATAAAAAAACAAATAAAAAAAAACCCGTTTCTCTTTCCTGTTCCTTGCTTACTAACCTTATAGGAACAGAATTTAATTAAAAGTAGTTAAAATGTAGGCCTTCATTTCTAATCATGAGGGTGAGCAATTAGCTACTAATGTATAAAATGTTATCAGTATATATAGCATTGTAAAACGCTATTTAAAGCATTTCTCTGTTCAACGTTGTACTTGTAAAAGTCGGCAGAAACATGCTGTATTGGATTTTTATATCACTGTGTCTCGTTTCCATAGACGGATCAAGTGAGTTATCTCCAACAAACAAAACTTTCAAACTATTTGGATTATCAGTTACATTGCTTCAAATAAACACACGCAGAGTAAACAGTCCTCAAGCTAATAAGAGATACGGTGTACGCAGTGGCTGGTGATATCTGAATGTGAGAGGCCGAAGATCTTGCTTAGTAGGTTGAAAAGGGAAACGATTTACAATGCAGCAATGATCTGATATCTAGAGATAATGGTGATGGCGTGTTATTAGAAGAGAAATTTATTCTCATCCGTTCCACCGTCATATAATTCAATATAAGCAAGAAATATTGTAGAGACAATATAAATAAACATTATGACTATAATAACATTGCAGCAGATAGGCAAAATGTTCATTAAAGATAGAACTAGAAGAATTTTCTAACAAAAAAACTTTATCCGCTTCAGATATCTTTAAGAGATTATCAAACCAAGTAACGGAAGATGCACAAAACAGGGAATCAGATGAATCAGAAGGAAGAATAGTTGGCGGTCGTAACGCCACATGCGGGGAGTTTCCACACCAAGTCAGCTTCATAGTGAACAACACGTACTTTTGTGGGGGGTTCATCGTGAGCGAGCGTTTCATCATTACAGCGGGGCACTGTGCACAAAAGTTTGTAAAATAAACAGCAACTTCACGAAAGTTATCATTTTAACTTAATAATATTCATAAAGTAGCTAATTGTTCTCAAAGCTTCCAGAAAAAGTATGACATCATAACCTAAAAGCCACTGAACAAATTTCCATATTGTTTTTTTTCTTTTGGTAGAAAGACAGCGACGCAGAAAGACAATATTGGAAAAATTACTTACATAGTTCATTATTTTTTTAATGTTCCGGAGATTTCTGCTGCTATTCGTTTTCTTGTCTATTTTATAAAAGTCGTAGAACTATTAATATTGTGTCAATTGTCACAACTGTATTATAATGAAATTAATAGAATTCTGCCGAAGATAAAGTTGCTGCAAAATATTCAAATTATCTTCGGATATCTGAAACCGCTAGTAATTTAAAATTTAAGTTAACAACATTACGTTAATTTTCTTCTCATTTTAGTGTAGACCCATCAACTGTTGTACTAAGATCAGGGAGTACGTACCGTAATAACGGCACAATCGTACCCATAATAGAAGTCACCCCGCACCCTGAGTACAATAATCCACCATTCGACAAGGATGTTGCTGTTATGAAAACAGCGGAACCAATCAAATTCAACCTTTGCACGGAGCCAATAGATTTGCCACCCAAAGGCCTGACTGCGAAGGCTGGAACAATTATGACCGTAAGCGGATGGGGTCGAACTGAGGTATTACAAAAATTGACAATAGTATTAAATTTTACACCAGAAGCAATCCGGACTCTTTGACTTTCGTCAACTGTTGAAGATCTCTTCGGCTAATAATATTAAAATTAATAGTCGAATCTAGAATCGCCTGAAAGAGTTCTCGTTGATCTTTTATTAAATCTGTATCCATCTGAACTCTTCGGTAAGATGATCTCTTTCGCTCAGTTAAAATCTAATAATTAAAAACAAAAAAACTTACGACAATGACGCTAAACTTATATTGATATTTTATTTATTATGATGTCGCATCACTATTCTTCGCGGCATAGTAATTACCACCATCACCTCCATCACCATCATCATCAGCCGATAGACCTCAATTGCTGAACATAGCCCTGCCCCAAAGTTTGCATATCCTAACACGCTGGCCCAATGCGGGTTGATTGAAGCCTGAGCCTCGCTTGGTGATCAATAATTTGCAACATAAGCAGGTGAGGTGGGCTTGGATCCCGTGAGTTGTTGTGCGGTAATCATTACACCTATCACCTTAATATCCGAGATAATATGAATGTTAGTAATTCATTTAGATCAGAACTTCCAAAAACAAGTAATGAAACATCACAATTTCAGCAAGGTGCATCGACAATACCCCAACAGCTGATGGCAGTGAACTTAACAATAGTGAATCAGCTGTTGTGCCAAGTTGCATACTTCTCGCTGCGATTCACGGAGAATATGATGTGTGCCGGTAACTTCTTCTTAGGCGGGAAGAGCACGTGCCAGGTATTCAATATTGTTTATGTTACTTGGATTTTATCCCATGTAGGGGACCATTTAAAATATCACCACCGCCACAACCCAGGGTGTGGCGTAAAAGGTGACTAAAAGGGTACAACACCACAAAGAGAATGGCTACTTTTATTATCGATATTACTACCTCTGCACTGTTTATGTATGCACACTGCACGCATTTTTATATGTGCCATATAAGCTAGTAAATATATATATATATATATATATATGCTGAATAGTGGAATTTTAATAAGGGCTTCAATTAATAAAGTCAAGTAAACACGGATTACTCAAGCATTTTGTGACAGAACATATTCTTCAGTGACCCTGATTCCCCCAATTGTGGTAGGCTCTTAATAGATTGTATCAGAAATTTGTGTCATTCCTCTTTAAAGTTCAATTTCGTTTTC
This sequence comes from Troides aeacus, assembly GCA_033220335.2. Taxonomy (NCBI): domain Eukaryota; kingdom Metazoa; phylum Arthropoda; class Insecta; order Lepidoptera; family Papilionidae; genus Troides; species Troides aeacus. The sequence goes on along the minus strand of CM067275.1, from coordinate 1,381,764 downwards.
CAGGGTGATTCTGGGGGTGTTGGAACTATTGACGGAGTCGCCAGAGGCATTGTCTCCTTTGGCCGTGGATGCGGGCAACCATTATCGCCGAGCGTATTCGCGAACCTCGCGGCGCCGAGTGTAAGAGATTTCATCACAAAACTAACGGGACTATAGAGTCATAAAAGTAAATAATGTGTTTAATTAACCGTCAAATAAATTAATTTACATTATTAGGTGTGGTATTATGAATATATATACCTGTACCGATAATTTATTTGCATAAAACATAGATTTGAAGTTCGATCATAGAATATATCAACTCCTGGACCATTGTTTCTCAACTTGAGCCATAATCCCATTTGTGAGCAAGATATTTACAGAAGAGCTTTTGAAGACCATAATAAATTGGGAATGGAGCATGTACTTAAATTATTAAATAATACTGAAAATGTGATTGTTAAACGTGAACTATTTAAGGAAGAAAATAGATTGACTAAACTGTCAGTGGACAAATTAATTTTGAAAATCTAGTTCTAGATTTCTAATATTTCTTCGTCGTGCGATAAAGATAATAAACAACTATACCTAAGCAAACAGACAGACAGTAAGATGTGATATATCTAATTGCGGTACTTTTATTTTACAATCTTACGGTACTTTTATTACATCCACAGAATTTCTATAACCTATAGGCTATATATTGTATAGAATCGAGGACGCATGTATTTTCAATAAAATGTATACTTTACTGTTATAACGAAATGTACATATTTGATGTCTTTATTGACGCTAAATAAAATATACAAACAAGAAAGAAAATATTTACCATTTCCTAGACTAGAATATTGTTATTCCAGAGCCGGAACTCAAAATATAATGCAGATAGAACTTAGTATTTTAAAACTTGAATTGTGATATTTTATCGTCGAATTATATTAAAATAGCTAGAAAGCTGACATAAAATAGAGTTTCCTCATAATTTTTATAAAATAGCAAATCAACATAAGTTTCTATTAAATATAATAATAGTCTGGTACAAGTCTGGACTTATTAGTTTATATATTGAGACTTACATATAATAATATAGTAAAATAACAAGAATGAGATCCAATAAGTTATGTAAACAGAATATATCCTATTTTTGTACATGTAAATAAAGTTTTGATAAAAACAAATAGCATGATGAGCATTTAAATAATGTAAACCATGTGGGTTATTTGAATGATTGTGTCGAGCTAAATACCTCGCTCCTTTTGTACTTGGACGCGTTTTCCCATTCGGGTTAAGTACGTCTATCGAGTCTATGGAAATGTGGCGTTCGGTCTTCTTTCCTATTGTTATCTGCACGGCTTCCCGCGCAGTAGGTGAGAGCAACTACATTTATAATAATGTCATCTTCTTCAGATATTATTTTTCGCATAATTAACGGATAACTGCTGCTTTTTATATTGTCACGCCTTTTTCCCAGTAGGGGTAGGCAGAGGTGAATGAACACCCACATTTCGTCAGATGTGGTCAGATTAGGTCCCATGTAACAGGGGGCGAGCCTGTTGCCACTTTATTGGGACCACCACATGCACACAAAGATGATGTCAGTGTGCGGGTTTCCTCACGATGTTTTCCTTCACCGTTTGTATCTCGCTGTTGTAACTAAAGCTCACAAATGTACATAACTTAAATATTAAGTCATTGGTACATGCCGAGATTCGAACCCGCGACCTTCGGAATAAAAGCCGCACGCTCTAACCATTAGGCCAGCGAGCTATTTGCATACATACACATTTAAAGAAAGCAATCATTTTGTGATTTACTGATGGTAGGTCTCTTATTGGATCTATTAACTGTTTAGGAAGATACCACCGCAGCTCCAGTTTCTGCCGACAAACAGAAGTGTGATAAGTTAGAAATAAAAAGTATCTAAATAAATCTTTAAGTAAATGTTTATTTTCACCAGGAACATCAGAATGGTATTTAAGTGACACTATTCGAAGTAGAACCAACATAGAAAGAATTGTGGGTGGTCATGAGACAACATGTGAACAGTTTCCACACCAAGTCCACTTCACCGTAAAAGACTCTTACTTCTGCGGCGGGTTCATTATCAGCGAACGCTACATTTTAACAGCAGCACATTGCGCACAGAGGTATACATCATCATCATCATCAGTCGATAAACGTCCACTGCTGGACATAAGCTTCCTTCAAAGATTCACACATCGATCGAGTAGGGATTCATATGGAGAGATTTGAGTGATTTCTTTTTCACTACTTCTAATCTAATCTCAAAAATACAATTTATACACTCAAAGTAAGTAGTTGGTTTCACATCAAAATTTACCAGATAACATATTAAATTTGAGAATCAGGTAATTTTTATTGAAAATCCTTCGGGGCTGTAAATTTAAAATTTTTCCATACTTTGCTAACTTCAAAATTGTTCCTAGAGTCTATTCCACCAGTATAAAACTTTGATATTGACAATTTAAAAAATGTTACTTGAATTTATTTCAGCGTCGATCCTTCATCGGTGTTACTAAGGGTAGGAAGTACCTTCCGGAGTAATGGTACAGTAGTACCTATTGCCAAGGTGATACCGCATCCGTATTATAACAATCCTTCTTTCGATAATGATGTAGCGGTGATGAAGACTGCAAATGCTATCCAATTTAACTCTTGCACAAAACCAATATCTCTACCTCCTAGAAAGTTACCGCTGAGAGCGGGCACCGTTATAAATGTTAGTGGATGGGGTCGCACTAGGGTAGGTAATTGGTTTTGCTTCTTTCTGGTAATATTAACCAACATTATGAGAAGAATATTTATATTGTCATAATCTATATCCATAACAATACACATAAACACAAAATAAACACACTAAAAAATCTGCTACAAAACCACCATAAAATATGTGAGGATGCTTTTTTAGAGTCCATACTGCCACCTCGAAAACCCTATCACTAGTAGATATTTAAATAATATTTCAAATTAACTGCATTCCTTTACATGAACGCTCTATAAATTTTCTAGTTAGACTTATTTAAGAACTAACTCATTTTAGTCAAACTTTGGCAGTCAATACAGATTACGACTAATTTGGAGATTCAAATTAAAATTAGTCATTTGATAGTCAAATGGTTGATAGCAAATCTGACTCAGCTTTAAAATCTATTCACAAATTCCACAAACACCAAAAAGAGGGTAGTTAAAATAAATGAACATAGAGATTTATCACGGACAATAACTTTCACGATTACTCCATTTCAGCAAGGCGCTTCCACAATACCAGAGAGAATGATGGCCGTTAATTTAAAGTTAGTGAGCCATTCGCAATGTCGGTTTGCCTATCGTCCGTTGACAATTACCGGAAACATGATTTGCGCAGGCGACTTCTTTATGGGAGGGAAGAGCACGTGCCAGGTAATAATCATGTAATGGTCCAAATGTTATAACCATATCATTATAATCCAATTATCATAAGGTAAAGCTAAGAAATTAGCCAAGAGGGAGCCGACAATTGAGTGCTACCATTGTGGGTACAACGAGGACACCGCGCAGCATTCGCTAGAACAGTGCTCACTGTGAATTCACACAGTGGAATATCCAGCGTCGGGATCTAACCGCTATTATGGAGGACGATCCGTCACCACCAGGCTTTTTTAAAACATGGTTGACAGTGAAACGTCATAGAGCGCCGTTATTTACTTTTGCGAACAAATTTTTTTTTCTTTTTACATTGTCACGCATTTTTCCCAGTAGGGGTAGGCAGAGGTGAATAAACCACTCACGTTTCGCCAGATGTGGTCAGATTAGGTCCCATGTAACAGGGGGCGAGCCTGTTGCCACTTTATTGGGACCACCACACACACACACACAAAGATGATATCAGTGTGCGGGTTTCCTCACGATGTTTTCCTTCACCGTTTTTGTATCTCGCTGTTGTAACTAAAGTTCACAAATGTACATAACTTAAATATTAAGTCATTGGTACATGCCGAGGTTTGAACCCGGGACCTTCGGAATGAAAGCCGCACGCTCTAACCATTAGGCCAGCGAGCTACTTACTTTAGCGACATTACTTGTTCGCAAGTAATGTCGCTAATGGAGAATGCCACCAAACCGGACATCGTAAGAAGGTATATTGTCCTCTGCTTCGTCTCTCATAACCGAAGATAGCAGCAGATACGAGAGAGGAACCGTCGTCTATGTCATTTATTTCAAGACAGTGTGCACCGTTATTTCCTATCCCTCGATAAGAATTAAGGGATTCATAAAAATCCACGCAATCGGGATTACGGTAATGTGCAAAAGAGCCGGCATAACTCTTTTGCTGTTCCCGAAGCAGATAATTGTCCGATTCAGGATTTCCCCACAAAAACGCTAAGAAAATAATAAATAGATCACTTAGGAGTAAACTACTTAATGATAAATCTCTAATTTGACTTGTTACTTTGATGTTATTCGAACCGGTGGATAACAAATTCACACACTACTTGACAACGGATATAAGCGCTACGGTAATACAAAGAGGATCGTTACACCGGATTATTTGTGATTCATTAAAAAATAAAAAGAAATTATAGACCTTGGGAAAAGTTTAGTAAACATTAAAAATCTTCTCGTTCACTGATACAGCACCATCATTTGTTTTCATAAATACCTTTCTTTTTATCTCTATTCCATATCTTCTATCATAACTACAGTTATACACTCATATACACTGCAGGATATGAGCAATAACAGTACGCTGTGTACTGATAGCGGTCACAGAGAGACGGTGATAGTTATTTATAGAGCAAATAATATCATCCCTAGGGTGATTCGGGAGGAGTTGGAATTATCAATGGAGTAGCCATCGGCATCGTATCGTTCGGTCGCGGCTGCGGCATGCGTTACTCGCCGAGCGTGTTCGCCAACGTCGCCGCGCCTGCCATCAGGGACTTCATCAGGAGACACACCGGGATCTAATCAAGGTTATTATTTAATCGCTTCTTATATTTACAATAATATAACACATTTAATAAAACATAATTTAACAGATTTCATCGCGTTTATTTTACCTCTTACCCTGAACTTTTGTTACTTTATAGCAATCGTGGTCAACGAGGTGACAGATGTTATAGTTATGGGTGATAAAGCATTAATTTATATTTTTATTACCGTCTGACCTACGCAGTAGAAACCGCAGGGGTTGACTTCACTCACAAACTACAGATTAATTTGTTATTTTTAATTACCTGAGAATTAACAACAAAAGATTTTATTAACTTTATTATATTATATTAACTGAACATACTACTGTTGTTTCCCATAATAAAGTTCACATAAATCAGCGGAGTTTAAGACAAATGTTCTCATTTGAGTAATCAAAAAGGTTAAATTTAAATTGTATAAACTTCTGTGGCACTGTTAAAATTTACAAATATTTAAATGAAACATTCGTTGGCAAAGGCTCTACGTTAGACATCATTTATATAAAAGGTTTTTGTTCAATACATGTTGCCAGACAAAAGCGTGGTGATAACATAAAAGGTCAATTAGCTCGGGCGGCGACACGGCAATTATTTGAGTAAAAAAAAAAATACTTTAACAATGTTCAATGGTCCCGAAACTCTTTTTATTAACAACTGAAACTCGTAACAATGGCTATATAGTTAATTTGAAAAAGTTAATTTAAACAGTTTACAACATTACATTATCAATGATAGAAAATTTATAGAAGAAAACCAAAACAATGTAGAGGACCTTAAGGTTTGAGATCACAAAGAAATAACTAATATTAACGCTTTAATCTAACTAATCCTTTATATTTACGTTTTCAATGTATTCTATGTTTAGAGAGTATTTATTACATAAGAAAATTTGAAATAGGATATCAAATAGGAAGTAGGGTCGGATTGTGTATCAAGAAATTTACATTTACATGTTCACAGCTTACACAAAGGGAAAGGTCCTAAACAAAAGGTTTAACGAGATTCAAATAGCGATCAAGTGAAGTAGTATTCATTACTTTATGTAGATTTTGCGTACAAGAAATTATTTGCTTTGGAAATTATTTTGTTAACGCACGAGGTCAAATGGAATCAGCTAATCAACAAATTTTCTAAAGATGTTACTAATGAATAATAAAGAAAAATATGATTATAGCAATATATATTCATCATACACATGATCATTAAAGTTTCCGTGATTGTTTTTTATGTTGGTTTTGCAATAATTTCCCAGTTCCAGTGAATATTGTATAGGAAATGAATTAACATTTACATTGCTAATGGACTTGTGTAATTTTTCATTGTCGTTAATTGAATCTAATATGCGTGATTTTCAAGGAGTACTCGTAAAAACAAGTTATTTATTAGTTAATGTATTTGTATAATAAATACATTTCTTTGATTTGTTTAATTCTGTATCGAAAAATAAAAAAATAGTAACGAACGTACCAATTTTAAAAACATAATAATCATCGTTTCCGTTACAACGATCTATATGATCGGTCGTAATTTTATCATTACAGTAATTGCGGGTATTTATATGAAATTACAGATCATTACTGTTCCCAGTAATATTTTTTTAATAACTGTTGACTCGGCAATAACATTATATCGCGCAATGATCAATTTGTTCAATTTCTTTATAGGAAAATAGGACTCAACCTCATATTAACTACAATTGCTAACAGAGATAGAAATGTCGATAAACAGTAATTCAAATACACTTACTATCAATGGACAGGTAAAAAATTAATAATTTTCTAAATTCTTCTTCACTATTCATATTAATATTTACTACTTTATTTTCACTCTCAAGGATAGATTTATTTAACATTTATGCAATTACTTCTACCTGCGATCCATTATTATCATCATCACAGCTGTAATATATAAGATTTGTCTATAGTGTATAAAGCTCATCACGTTAAGAAGCCGGTGCCGGACAAGAAACAAAGCTCACGAATTTAACAATTAAAAAATGCATATTTCCAGTTTCTTAAACCGCATTTAAGCTTAACAGTGTACCGATGTATATATATAAGAGAAATTCAGTGATTCATTGACACACCACGAGATCTCCGAAATGATTAGTCGTGAACATTCAGTTTACTTCTGCCGTGTAGAGCTAAGAATGGATTTTACAATTTTCCATCCTCGAAGGGATTTGTGGGGATGTTACAGCCAATAAAGCGGACGGTAACAGCTAGCAGTATACATTATTGTAAAGAAGATTATGAGCAATAACGAATTACCTCAAAAACAAACCTCAAACCTCAAAGTTTGTTGTCAATATACAAAGAACTCGTTGCGGTTTGCTTTAATTATATATATTAAAGATGACTTCACCTATTCAAGTTGATAATTAAATATTAATTTCAGTTTTGCGTGCTTGTATTTTAAATATAATACTTAACGTCTTTGTCCCTAAAGTCAAACTAAGCTCATCTAAAATGCAACATGCAAATTTCCATCTGACGCAAGTTTGTCCTTCTAGTAAACTTATTTAATAAACTTTACATTTTACGGAAAACATCTGTGAGTTTATGTTGCTTTATCATATAATATAGAACAATTTCAACATAATTATTCATTGCAATAAGTGTTCAATTTTAATTGACCATACGCTTATCTAAATTTCGTACCACTTCAAGGAATCATCCGTCGGAATAATCCGGCTCTCGTATGTTCACAATCGGATAACAGTAATAGTGTGATGGCATAGAGGCGTGTTGATCCCCACACTGATGAATGGTAGTGAATGTTGGGTGTGGCAGAAGAAACATGAAAATAGGATTAATGCTGTGGAGATGAGAAGCCTGAGAATTATAACTTGATTGAAGCTGATGGACAAAGTGAGGAACAGTGTGATAAGGGAGCGATGCGCCGTGGTTGAAGATGTAGTGACAAAGATAGAGAAAGGGATGCTTAGATGGTTCGGTCATGTAGAAAGAATGGATGAAAGAAGATTAACGAAAGAGGTATACAAGGTAAGAATGATTGGACAAATCGGTGCAGATCGATCTAGGCGGACATATTCCGATCAAATCGGAGATGTCCTAAAGAAAGGCCAGGTCAAGAGTACTCGCAACCGACGAGCATGAATGAAGCCGCTCAAGAAAGTGGAGGAAGCGAGAGAGGTGTGTCAGGATCGTAGCAAGTGGAGAGAGGTGGTCTCTGCCTACCCCACTGGGAACAAGGCGTGATATATATGTATGTGATGGCGTCATATTTATTCCTTCCCCAGTTGATATCAAAAAGACTCCTCCTACATCTCTCCACCACTGGCGGACCATGAATCGAATCAAAGATCTCCGTATTACAAGGCAATCCTATACCAAATTAGCAACTTTTGTTTACGTCAATTTTATGAATTAATACGGACAAAGCAAATAAACAAGGGCATTAGACGTCCTCGACAGGTACACAATTATATTTTGTATTCCTCAAGGTCTCGTGAGATCAAAGAACAGGTTTAATTGTACGTTTACGGCACCCAGTAATTGTCCTTCGCAATTCTAGACTTCATCTATTATATAATTATATTTAGTTTATAAGTGGTTTTTCCTCACCTCTATTCTTTATTATTACATCTGCTGGTAGTAGGTCTCTGTTACCGGAGACTGTCCAATTACCACCGCAAATCCTATTGCAGCCGATAGACAGTAGTGTGAATATTACTGTGATCCAGTTTAAAAGGCGTTGGAACTAAAGTTACAATGATACCTAGACTTATCTTATGCCTCAAAGTGACAAGCACAATGTACTGCTATGTATTCTAAGTTAACAATCGCTACGTTATTATAATAAGGCGTATCACTTACTATCGGGTGAACGTCTTGACTCTTCGTTGTATAAAAAGTAAAGAGATCTTTATACCGAAGTTGGGCAACATTTCAAGAGAATATACAAAGACAAATAATATATTTTAAGCATACTCGCCAACTGGAGCCGCTTTCTTATCTATGACAGATATTACGAAATGAAAAACGTCATACTTTTACATAAAGATGTTATAAATAGACGAGCTGGTAGCCACTTACGCTCCATCTCCAGCAATGGCTGAAATTAAACTATCAGACATGACAGAGTGGACAGATATTACATTTGACTGTACTTATAACACAATAAAAAACAGCCTTTATGTTAATGTGTTTACTATGAAACGAGGTACACCATCATAATTTCAAGACATCGCTGTCCACTGCTGAACATGCACCAAGAAGATCAAGTACATAATTTTGTTTACTTCCTAAGCTGCCGAAGGTAACATTGAACTACTTTCATTGTAATCCCACCACCACCACCAGCCGATAGATGTCCACGTAGGCCTCCCTCAAATATCCTCACAATCGATTGGTCCTGCGTTGTCCGCATTCAGCGGCTTTTTTTGTTGCCGGTATTTGAGTTATTTCCCACCATGCTGGTCCAATGCGGGTTGGAAACGAAATAGAATCAGGTACACCATCATAATTTCAAGACATCGTTGTCCACTGCTGAACATGCACCAAGAAGATCAAATACATAATTTTCTTTAGTTCCCAAGCTGCCAAACGTAGCTATGAACCACTTTCATTGTAATCACTGATACAAAAAGCTTTATAGTAACTTTGCAAACCAAAATCGATTTCCTTTGTCGATTTTTGTTTCCGAACAATAATAAATATTCATATAAAAATGTTTATAGTTTAGTAAACGTTTTAATATTCGGTCTTCGACAGATTTGAATCAACTTCCGGGACACAGACCTCTTGTTAGAATTGGCAGCAACAGGTTTATAACTGTATTCACCCAAACGTTGTTAAGTTTAAGTCTCAGTCATATGTTCCGCGGGGCCCGTGTGCGACAACTTACTAACTTTTTAAATAAGCCGATACTAAGTTATCTTAAACTTAAACTGTTGTGATTTTGATCAAGAGTGTTACACGTGATAGTGACGTCAATTAAAATATGTAGTTTGTTACTTAGATTGTGTTTAATTAATGTGCATACTTGAGAGTTTATATTTTGCGTTTCCGTGAGAATTATTTTTTTATGACAAAATTTACTTATATCATTAACAAGTTAACTTACTTACGCAGTGCGGTCACCTATGTTGATGTTAGTTTTTATTTGAACTTAACACCAATCGTACAAACAGTGTTTCTAGGCCGATAAACTGTTTTGGTTTGTCTTTGCGCTAACTTCGAATGACCGAGTAACAAATTTTTTAATTTTTTTTTTTTTTTTTTTTTTTTTATTATTGTCACGCCTTTTTCCCAGTAGGGGTAGGCAGAGGTGAATAAACTACCCACATTTCGCCAGATGTGGTCAGATTAGGTCCCATGTAACAGGGGGCGAGCCTGTTGCCACTTTATTGGGACCACCACACACACACACACAAAGATGATATCAGTGTGCGGGTTTCCTCACGATGTTTCCTTCACCGTTTTTGTATCTCACTGTTGTAACTAAAGTTCACAAATGTACATAACTTAAATATTAAGTCATTGGTACATGCCGAGGTTTGAACCCGCGACCTTCGGAATGAAAGCCGCACGCTCTAACCATTAGGCCAGCGAGCTACAATTTTTTACTACTACTCTTATAATCGAATAGGTTTTTTCCTTTAAAAAAAATGTAAACGGGTCATTAACACGAATCAAATTATATTTTTATCAGTACAATAGCAGTGGAATGATTTACTTTCGCATGTTAACTACTTTATTTGATCTGAATACTTTAGGACTTGTAAAGTCTATAATTTGGTGTAAAACAAAGGGATACAATTTAAAAATCAGGATCTAACTTAAGAACTACTTAAGAAGTTATATTAAGAGCTTGTAAATAAAATCATTAGGCTATCGAGTACGATTTTATTTCATCATATAAATGAAAACTGATAGTCTAAACGCTATTATCGGGTTTTGATGACTGTCCGATGATACATATTTTGCCCTAGTCATCTAAAGTAAATTTATACGTTTTCCTGTTTAAAACATTCCAGAGAAAATAAAAATGGATAATACAATCGGTATACGTCGTAAAGATGTAAAAAGTATCGATTTTCCTTTTATTAGCTCCTCGGGATATGTTGCCGAGAGGCCGTAAAGACAAAAATACCTTTACGTGTTTATTACTGAAGGTACTTTCCTCGATATCTCATCCTTAACTTATTATTAACATAATAGGTCAATGCAAAAGAAAAATAGATCTTACTAACAAAGGTTATATCAAAAGCAAGTATTTCTAATGAATATTTAGAGTGGAGCTGGAATTTACCTGATGATAAATGTTATTCGTTCTCATAACTAGGATGAGTTCGTATGTTTATACAACATTATGCTTGTCGCATCGACAGATATATGATGTGTGTCAATCCTTGTATGTTACCATTCAAACATGGACATATTACTTTTGGTCTAATGGTGGAATAAGATCTACGGTAATACAGGCCTTGGGGTCGTTACATGTTTACCATCATTTGAATACCCCAGTCGTCGCCTTGTTATTTCCTCACATAGTCTTCCAAAAATGGGTTACTATTCCTACCAGGACTATGCTGTGAAGCATAGCATGATGTAAATGAGTAGAATAGATGCAATTATTATTTCCATGCGACATTAAATGTTTGTTCATGAAAAGGCTTTTATGACTACAGCGCACGCTAGTTTTATCTCGCATAATTGCAGTTGTATTGTGAATATAATGTTCTTGTATTAACTTTATCTAGAAAATATTTTATTATAATCTCGTGTAATAGACAACAATAGTTGTATTGTTGTGTAATATCCGCTTATAATAATAATCGCCTTGCAGAGTAGCACGGCCCGCTCAGAACATTGAGCTACTGGAGATCATCCCACTCGAGTGAGTGCAGTATCTATACCGCTACCTACGAGTCGCGGCCGCTAATCCTTGACACAGAAGTTCCTGCTTCAACTCTGTATTGATGATTAACTAATTTTAAATATAAAAAAAGGATACGTTTTTCATTTACCCCAACGTACATTTCAAATTCCAAAACCATATATACTTCTATTCAAAGTAACTCTTCATTAAATTTAATATCTAGAAATTGCGATACAAGCATAAAAGGTTCTCTTCTTTATCAACATCATTATCAGCTGATAGACGTCCACTACTGGACATAGGCCTGCGCCAAAGGTCTCCACATCGATAGGTCCTGCACTGACCGAATTGCCGGCAACTAGGGTTTTTTATAGGAGCGGATTTGGGCTATTTTCCACCAATCCGCGGGTTGGTGGGTTATGAACATGTTTTAATGAAATGAAGAAGGGATGTAACCCTCAAGTGCAAGGTAATAGAAGTCACAATTGTTTAAGCTTGAAATAAAATAGTCATCATTTACTCTTATTTAGTATACATATAATAGTATAGAATAACTTGAAGTACTTTCGTAATATAAAGAAAACAGTTTTTAATTCACTTAAAAGTATATATTATATATATATTTACTTAGTTAATATTGACTATTCGTAGTCAATATTTTGTCCATAAAATATGGGGGATGCAAGGAGTTCCGCACAATAACTTGCCTTAGCCAACCTCACCTGCTCGTGGTACACCCTGCTAGTAACGAGGGTCGAGCTCCCACCAACCTGCATTGGGCCAGTGTGGTAGAATATGGTACAAATCCCTCCTCATGGACCCCTAGAAACGATGGCCCCTAGAGCTCGGCGGTACCGGAGGTCATGCTGACTGCATGTGGAGATCTTTAGAGAAGACCTATGTCCAGCAGTGGACGTCTATCGACTGATAATGATTGTCTATTCGCATTAACATTACCTTAATAAAATTACAGCTTTGAATCTATCCGAGGAACAAGGCCGAGTAAGTCATGCAGGCTATTATTATACTTAAGATCTAATTAGATGCGTAACTTGAGTAACATTAAAACGATGTTTTTCTTACACGCGAAGTGTTTTTTTTTTCATTGAATATTATATATGAAAATGCATAGACAAAATATATTTTCCGAACAATCGAAACTATAAGAGGTGATCGTGATCAAGTCCTCCGGAAAAGAGTAGTATGCTAACATTACTGTATTCCAGTTTCGATGGTGTCGTAGCTAATTACTGAGGTAACGAGATAAAGCATCTTACGTCTTATGCGACGAGCACAATACGGTGCTGTGTATACCGTGCTACACTAGCGCAACGTTATGAGCAACCGTATCACTTACCATCAGGTGAACGTGTCGATAAAAAAAACTATTTATCAAAGGCTCCACTCTAACAAATAAATTTCATCTATATATCCTAAGATAGTAAAATCTTAGGTAGCTAGCTCAACGTAGTTTTGCAAAAGGAAATATCTTCTCTGTATTATATATATACTAACAAAGAAATCAAAAGGTGACCGCATTTCCCGTCCGTAGAAAACGCTGTATTTTCATTGTAAAACTATTTTTCTCCGTGTTTAACTACAACGACACTTGTGTAAACATTTACAACATATTTACCTGCTACTGTTACATTTTAACTCATATTTCGATAATATAGAGCAGTATTATTACAGTTTTGTTTGTATCTGTGGCACAAAATGTTCGCAATGTATTTAAATTTAACGCTTTAATATCTGTGACGTGCTTTAAGGTTATGTAGTTTTTCATTATATAAACGTAAACCTTGTGTAAGCTCGTATAAGGTTCTAATGGAGAAATTATTTAAAGTGCTGAGAGCAAACCTTCAGGTCCGGTTCACAGCAGTCGTTCGCTTCGTTTGAAAAAAAAAAAAAATTACAAGGAAAACAACACGCGTGTAGAACTATCCGCGCCGTTATAATTGTTTATTACATGTCGAGGAAGACGGTCCACTCCGTTTCCGTCCTGAAATTAATATTATAATGAATCTTTAGACAGTAAAAACTTCGTTATTTTAATGAAACGTTACAAAGAAAATACATAATTTTAAACTGTTAGAACAGTAGTGATCAATTCGCGAGTTTATACATTTTAGTGAGTTTCAAACGTATTTCAGTGAAGATGATAGGAAAACGAGCGAAGTTATTTTTCACGATTTCATTATGTGCTCTCATAGTAGCCATTGTTTTGGCAACTTGGGGTTTTCCGAAAATCGTTAAGCAGCAAGTGCAAAACGTAAGTATCTATACTTTTATCACAATCAGCATCAACAGCCACTGCTAGACGTGAGTCTCTTTAAAGAACTCAACTTAGCCCTGTATTTTAATATTCCGAATTAAGTTCAATAAGCCTAACATAAATTAACCTAATTTATTATCCGTATACAAATTTTTGGGTTAAACTTTTAATGTACCAAATGTGTTCAAACGTTAAATTCCAATAAACAAGGGAAACTTTCAGACTTTAAAGTATTTAATCATCATATTAATAAGGGAAAATTGGGGTCGTGATTTGTTTTTAGTATAACATAAACGTATAAAGTATAAAGTTATCTAACTTCAGACACTTGTTCAGAATCGTGATAACCAAAACAACTGTTTGTTGAATACTGGTTATTTAAAGACCATCCGCCATCAATGTATTTGCTATATATATTTGTGTAAGACATTTCCACCTGATGTAGATACTCATCATGATATATCTGGAACCATGCTGCCTGGATACTTGGAATTTGGTTGTGATATTCCTTTCGCTAGAGGTCAGCTAAGATTGGATTTTACAAAATTCCTTCCCCAAAGGTGGTTGCAGAGGCATTACGGCCAGCTAAGAGAGCGGAGAACAGCTAGTATATATAGAATAAAACTATTCTTTTGTGAATGTTACTTCCGCTAAGTAATGCGGATGCGGCCTTTGATAATTTCTTCCTGTATCTATATATTAAAGTTATTAAAGCTTAGTTTTTATTGAATTAGACTATATATAGTACAAACTGTATTTTTTAATTCGACGAGCTTATGAATCTGACAAGATATTGACCTGATACGTGATACGCCGCTCCTTAACAATTCGGTTCCTTTTAGGATAATATACAGATAATATATTACAGACGTCGATGAGATATAAAATATTAAGTCTTGTCACATCAATATATCACTAGCTACAATGTCTTTCAAACTGGAATACAGTAATGTCTATGTACTACGGTTAGGCGACAGAAATAGGAGTTGCTATGGTATTTACTTAGTCGTATTGATATACAAGCAATATTCTAAACTGTATATGAAATATAAATCTTGTATTAAAGTTTATTACTATTATATTTAAAAGTTAAAGAATAAGAAATGTTAATGAAGAAGAAGTTAACAGTGATCACAAAGATTCCTCATGATGCTGTGAAGTCGGCGGTTATAAAACTTAACAGTGATGTTCCACTGAGAAGTGAAATTAATAACTTTTGCAAATGTATATATATATGTTCATGTTAATACATGTCCTCTGTTCTATTGTTTCAATTTTCAAATTACTAAGTCCTCATATACAAAAAATGTATTAGAATATATTAGAATTTTACAGTTTACAAGTAAAGGTTTCCAGGTAAAGGAATCTTTAAATATTCTATATGCTACTATTTCTTTTATTACCAACAGTACCTTAATGAGTTTAAATTCTGTATCATCAACCTTAACAAATGGTACAATACCAGAATAATCATTATTGATTCAGAGAAGTTGTTTTTTATAATTGTGATAATTTTTCCAGCGTTGTCGGTGTATAGTTACTACATTCGTTTGTAAATCCACATATACGTTTACCTTGTAGCACATCATCGCTACAGCTACTTCCCATACTACGTAAACACAAAGTGCTCACTATACTATATCTTCGAATTAATTCGATACATTTGCATTGAAAAGAAACGCAAGTTAATGTTATGCATGTTTTTATTATCGCCGTTTTTACTCCAACTATTATGTTTCGTAAATGTCTCACGATGTAATATCATGAAAAAAAAAAAAAGATAAGATATACACAATCGCTGATGGATTCTAGAAATTATCTCCGACATAGGAAGTATCGTTTGTTGTTTTTATATATAAGTAATATTTTTTGTTTCTTCTCTATATACGTCTTGATCGAGATGTTAGATATCCTATAAGCATTAAAGCAAGGACTTAGTGCATTAAAATTGCTTTCTATAGATATAAATTTCTCCAACTCAAGGTCTTTTATGAAACTTTACTACTGTAGTACAGCATCTGTTGCTACTCATTAATATTATTTAAACATTACTGTGCCCCGTTTTAAAAGCAGATTAGATATTGTAAGTGTATCACGCCATATCCGGAGGTGATGAGCAACGAGTTGGTATGTGTGAACATCCTAACTAGCTCATTGTAATAGCTCAATAATACATTGTAGTGACGCATAATACTCTTCCTGTTTTATCTTTTCCTTATTATTAAGTTATAGCTCAACTCTTTAGTTTTAAACATTACATACTATTGATAATGCTGTGGTATTTTATATAAATAAAAAAATGGGAGTAAAGGGAGAACAAAAAATAAGATCTATCCGGCCCAATATTCAACCTCACATATCCGCGGTACCCCCTGCTGTATAACGGACGAGGCTCAAACTACCGAGCAATGGCAGTATAACCATAAACCCGGTCAGACAACTGCCTGTATGAGGCTTCAGCAGCCTTGACGTATAAGTAACCTCTAAAAGGCCTGGTGCAGAAAGCAACCAGAAACCACTGCACTATATTCCCTAGTATTCAGTATGGAAAAGTCCAATGATAACAAGGCCTCGAGTTCCCGGCGTCTCATAGATGAGACGGGTGCGCAGAATCTTCGAGAAGGTAATTAGAATATGAACCTGGAATGTGAGAAGTCTTAAGAGCCCAGAGAAGACTTTCAATTTATATAAGAAGAAGATAATGGATAAATTTAGGTTCGAATCAACATTGTCACTTAACACCATGAAGTTGAAGTCAAGGTTTAAGCTAGCAAAAGAATCTTAGACTAAGGATGTAAAGTTTTTTTACTAACTCCACCATAAATATTTCTATTCATGCATTAAAATTTAATTGAACTTCCAAGGAATCTACAAGTTAAATGCATATGATTGAACACAACGATGTACGCCAGTACAGTGGAAAGCAAATCTAGATTCAGGCCGAGGTTGACACTCCAACACGACACTAGGTTTAAACAAACGGGCTAAGACTCGTTTACACGTAATTGTTTGTTTAGTTGTTTACTCAAATCTTATAAAACAACTAAGCTGTGAAGATATTTGCTTCACAGTAAGTGTTTTGAATTACAGTGAAGTCTTTTTTTATCTAGAATAGGCTAACGTTTGAACTCAATGTCATTTGGTTCTAAATAACAATGAGACCGAATATGCAGTAGTATGCTTGATTTGCTTAGACTGATCTCTTATACTTCAATAGAATATAATTAATACAACAACAATCTAGTAGTTAGCTAGTTAAAAAGAAACATAACAATAATCTATACTTCTTAACATTTAGCTTCGTGTTACAAAGTCAGTTGTTACGTGCAGCGCCAACACTCCAGATCAAATATATTTATAGATTATATACATCGCAGTCTTACTTTAAAAATAGACAAATAAACTACCAGGACATTAACCTGATGATAAGGCTGTCCATAACAAGTAGATTAAGTTGTTTAAATATCCCAACAAAGCTATGTGTGTTATAAAACTAAAGACTTTTCATCTCCCGAAGCGATCAAACGAACGCATCGGTCACTTGATGGTAAGTGATACACCTGCCGAAAACGATGTGTCGCAGTTATGATGATACTACACCACATTGTGCTCTTCGCTTTGTGGCATAGGTAGTTGTCTCGTTACTTCAGTAATTTCATTGGTACAACGCCATTCAAAGCGGAACACAGTAATGTTTCCAGAGTAGTGTTTATCGGCTGCCATAGGAACTGCGGTGGTACGTACCTAGACGGTACCAGAGACCTACCACCGATAAACTGTATAATCTTCAGAAACCTATTATTAGTTCTAGTAAAGAAATCTTCACTCATAAAATAGTTTGCTCAGCAATAGTAACAACTTTGTGTCGCAACGGTCAACCTCATACATTTAAAGATAGTAGTCTCCACTTCGACTCCGGAGCTCATAGCTCAGAGCTTATATCCAATAGTTTAGATGTTGTTCAGATTTTTATTCGGCTACAGCCTTCAAGGTACATACGTCACATCTGAGGAATCGGGAGAAATCTGGGCGGGCACACTTCACCATCTTCAACACTCTAACAATCTCTCTGTTATCACGAAATTGATGTCAAGTATGAAATTGAGGTCCTAACAATTATATTCTTGGAGAGGCCAATTAAATGAAAAAATTAAGTTGCTTCTTCACGAAAACATTGAAAATTTTGTTTTACTCATTATCTTGTTTTCTTTACACGTACAAACAGCAGCATCCGTTATCTCTTATCGATAATCACAAACATATCGTGATTAAACTAATATGTATATCATACTGTGAAGCAAAATGTCAGTATCTTTAGTACTCATACAAAACATTACTTTAAAAGAAATTATATTTATATCATCAAGCTATTTTTTTTCTTCTTCTTCTTCGTCGGTATCACTCTTTACAGAGTGGTCGTGGTCATCACTTCAGGTGTTGGTCGCAAGCTTCACAACACGTCGCCGTTGCTCTCTGATGGCCGCCTTACTTATGTATTTATATAATGGTGACGATGATGAGCCATTTACTGCCGTTTTTATCTGGTCAATCCATCTCATAGGCGTTTTACCTCCTGGCCTGGTACCCTCAACCTTTCCCTGGACTACCATGCTCAATAGCCACCTCCAAAACTATTATTATAAAGTAATTAATATCCATCATCAGCCGATAGACGTCCATTGCTGGACATAGGCCTCCACCACATATCTCCATTTACCGCTAGGCACTAGGGGCTGTCGTATGTAGGGATTTATATCCAGCAGATCCGATTACTAGGGTGCACCACTAGCAGGTGAGGTTGGCTTGAATCCCGTGAGTTGTTGTACGAGACCACTTACACCCTTTAATTAATATTGCCTAATAAAAGAAAAACCTCAAATCATTCCCGTACAGAAGAGTATTAGTAATATTACTTACATTCCAAGCAAATTATTTTAAAAACCGGAAGCAACCAAATGTAAATATCAGTTTTATTTAAAATTCTACTGCATATTTCTATAAATATAACAAATTGTGTGATGCAACTGTTTGTTTGCTTGCATTCAAATAATGACTCAACGTATGGGTACAGGTTAGTTGTTAATTGTATGAAAATTAATTCGGTCAGACTGATATTAATATCGTAACATAATAATGAACATATCGGCGAAGGAAAGAATTGTAAGGAATGGGACATGTACAAAAATAAATCTTTTAAAGGACAACCCTAGAAACCTTAAACGGACTGTTTATTCATATTTACCTCATTTATCTCTTTTTGAAGAGATTACAAGACATTAATGCCTTGTAAAATAAATCCATCAGCTCAGATGATGATGATTGGTCAGCTATGTAAAACAAATACATCCGTTTTATATATATATATATTTCTTATGTATATATACATAAACTGTTTATTTATTTTTTTTCATTTAACTTAAGATAGATCGCTGCCTTATAGGAGACCTTAGGCTAAACAATGTATACAACAATACTTCACTAATCAACAACAATTATCAATTCTCCTTTTGCAACGTTATAGTTATTTTCTCACAACTGGTATGTTATTAGTTTTATATAACTTTATTCTAGTCTAGAAGATTCAAGTTATAGTAGTTATTATATACATTTAATTGCTATACAAATACACCTACAATTTTAATTAATATACCCTAAGCTCGGTGCTGTAGATCATTCCTAAAAGGAAAAGCTTTCGTTTTACAATCTGGGAGGAATTATGCAAATTTTATACCCTATATAAACCCCAAATGACACCCTCAGATTCTAATGGAATGTCGTTTGGGATCTCTTCATATATCTAATAATGAAAACTGTTACAGAGCGTTCAAATCGATAGTTCTTCAGTCATGTTCGAGAAGTGGCGGAAAATGCCGATGGCGATGACCTTCAAAGTGTACGTGTTCAACATCACGAACCCGGAGGATGTGATGAACGGAGAGAAGCCATCACTTGCCGAGATCGGACCCTATGTGTACAAGTAAGTCTTAATTTTAATACCTAAAACGTATAACGAAACGATAGTTATAGCCGATTGCATATATGATAACGATACTTATATTTTAACATTCGGTAGTAACAATATATGCTACAATCATAACTTCTACCACCGACTGTATCTACAAAAATAAAGGTTTTAATAATAAGAAGGCAAATACCTGAAGATAGCAGACCAAGATCAAGACTATATATCTGAAAGACTATCCTAAGGTCTTACATGCTTTTGAGACTACATTATAAAAAACGTTGGTTACCCTAACAGTCAATATCGTCTAGAAACGAACAGTGTACGGGAAGTCTGTATGACGTCATGAGGGATTTTGAGCTGGTAATTACTGGAGGAACATTAGGGAAAAGTATCAACGTTGGATTTACCCAAGCTGAGTAAACAGTATCAAATAATGTTTATAACGGAATGTTTAATTAAATATGTTTAAACAATTGCAAGCATACGAATGTTATATCTCATTGTGGGTAGTTCTCCGCATATTGTATTCTAGGATAGTTCATTGATAAACAGTTTTTAACAAAAAAAAACTATATGTTTACCATTAAAATTAATATGTCTTTATGTCTACGTTGACTAAGTTACATTTGTTATTATATTTAATATAATGTAACAACTTCTGAACCTTTCAAAGAAATGATATAACAGACTAAAGAGATATACAGTAATCCCTCTCATAACACGGTAGATTGATTCCGCGTTATAGTAAAACGCGTTGTAGGAGTATTCCCGTATAACGCGTTACATATAGATTATTCTCTTTTAACTTTTCTCGCTAAAGGAGGTTTAAATCGAATATAGAGAAAAAAAAATTATGAACAAAATTTGTACGTTTTAAAATCAAACTAAACTAAGAAAAATATAAAAAAAAAAAATTATCCATATGAACTAAAAACAGCTGATTTCAATTAATTATGATATGTACAATTTATAAATATCACAATACAGAAATATAATATGGGAAAGTCCCGCATTTTATAGGGGAATGCCCGAGTTATAAGGGGGATTACTGTATATAGTGATTATATAAACGTACAATATAAGCATAACAGCTGAATTCAATGACTGGTACAGATTATTATTAGTTATATTATTATAATAATACCCCAGTGAAAACGATAAACATAATAAAAATATTTAATAACTGAATGTGATGTCAATTTGGGGCAGCAAGTAATGTTCTCCTTTGATCAGATGCCTATCAAACAATGGGCAATTACGTTACACTAGTTATTTCTCGTATCACGATCTAACATCAAATATCGATTATTAAAAGCGAAAAGGGTAATTTAAAGTACTTCAATAAATTACACTACTTCTCTATAAATATATCTAGATCATCTATAGTTTCATTTTAAGTATTCATTTATTTAATATAAGAGATATTCAGAGATTCATTGACTCATCACGCTGTCTCCGAAATCATTAGAGGTAAAATCTCAAAATGTAAGGGGTGTGAGGGTTCCCGTACAACAACTCACAGGACCCAAGCCAACCTCACTTGCTCGTAGTGCACCATGGTAATCAACAATCAAGGCTCTGGCTCCCACCAACCCGAATTGTGCCAATGTGGTGGGAAGTGGCCTAAATTCTCCATATGAAACCCTACAAACGACGACCCCTGGTGCCAGGTGATACGGGTGGCAAGGGACTGATTGATGTGGGGAACTTTTGGGGGTGGTCTATGTTCAGCAGGGGACGTCTATCGGCTGATGATGGTACTCAAAATTTTAGTAGAGATATTGCTTCTGCTATTTAGCGGTCAACTAAGAATAGATTTTACAAAATTTCTTCCCCAAACGGAGTTGCTAGGGTGTTAATGACGGGAAGGGACGTGGGTGGTGATTAATTGGAATCAGGTTGAAATATTTCTGACAAATTTCAAGTTTAAATATTTTTTTTTATTCAACGAAGAGGCGAGTCGAGACGGACGCTTATCCGGTTTTAAGTGATTCGCCTGCCCATAACAACATAGCGCTAGTTACCGAGGTATACCCTTCACCACATTACGACCGTCGCCTTAAGACATAAGTTGTTGAGTCTCATTGCAACAGTAATTACCCTAGCTACAGCACCCCTCAAACCGGAACACAGTAATGTTTGCATACTGTTTGCCAACTGCAATAAAAGGTGCGGTGGTACCTACCTATACAGCTACCAGTAGAGTTATAATTTAATATTACCCCCAGCAAAGCGGACGGAGAACAACTAGTATATATTCATTAGTTATAAACGAAGATTAATCGTTTATGTTAGTTAAAAATTACAAATACGGAAGATTTGTTTTTTAACAGTTTTATTAATTATACTACTTTGATCTTCATCATATTTGAAGTTGTAACCGCGTCGTATATTTGTCATAATATACGATGCGGTTAACAGCTATTATACCCGGCTCAACAAAGTAGCAATAATAACTATAACGAACGTTCACAAACTATAATAAAAATGAAGTGTAGTTCTAATAATAAACCTAGGTTAAACTTTAGGTATAAACAAACATTTAATACCATTTAGTCGTATGATGAAAATCTCTCAAAATTGACCTGAGCGATACTTCTTTATCTTCTCTTTCATTAATAATTGAAGTTAATCGCATTTACTGACGAAATGTATGTATATAGGAGATATCTAAAGATTCATTGACTCATCACGAGATCTCCAAAAGTATTACACAACATTGCTTTTGGTATTCAGATGTCAGTTCAGACCGATTTAACAAAACTACATCCTCCAAGGCAAAGGGGACGATAAACAGCTAGTGTTACTACAAACCATAATATTCATGGTATGGTATATCAATGTTTTAAAGCCTTTAGATTATCCTGGACAGGGTGGTAACTGCACAGTTCTGTTTGCTGCATACGTTATGTTATCTATATGTTTTTCTTTATACTTCTATTTATTATAATAAATACCGGATATAGAGTAAGAGAATCCAACAATCATAATAGTATAACTGTCTTTCGATAATAATACTTAACTTAATAAATAAATACTTAACGCACCTCTAACTACTAAAAAAAATTTCAGTGAATACCGAGAGAAGACTATATTGGGATATGGTGATAACGACACGATTAAATATACGCTGAAGAAGACGTTCTTCTTCGATGAGAAGGCTTCAGGGACCCTCACAGAGCAGGACGAACTCACCGTCATCAATCTGACTTATATGGTTAGTACTTCTGCTATATTTAGAGACTTGCGTAAGCGGAAAACAAATTTCGTCCCGTCAATTATCACTAGACTTGTAATGTTACCTACTTAGACAAAGGTACCAAAGACCATCTAAGCAGAGACCTGACAACATCAACGTGTTCCTATATGAAGCTAAAATTACTGAAGTAACCAGGATTTACATTTTATGTCTCAGCGACATTAATTTCTTCGTGCTCTGTAAAAATCCAAAATACCGCGGAACCTCCAGGTGTTTATAAATAAAGGTTAGGATACACCGCACAACAACTCACGGTATTGAACCCAACCTCACTTGCTCGTAGTGCACCCTGCTAATGAACAAACGAGTCTCTGGCTACCATCAACCCGCATTGGGCCTGCGTGGTGGCCCCCGATCGTCGGTCTGCTAGTGGCCATATTCAACGCCCTGCTAGCCGACTGCTCCTTCCCAGACGCCTGGAAAGAGGCCGTAGTGATAGGTATTCCGAAGCCCGGAAAGCCGAGGAACCTACCCAACAGCTACCGTCCGATCAGCCTACTGAACACCTTGGGCAAACTTTACGAGCGCATCATTCTAGAGCGTCTGCGCCATTTCACCGCAGAGAACAATCTCCTCCCCGACGAACAGTTCGGATTCAGGAGCAACCACTCTTGCGTCCATCAAGTGCACCGACTGACCGAGCACATTTTGGCCGGTCTCGAGCACAGACAAACGATCGACACCTGCGCCGTCCTATTCGACGTCGCGAAGGCGTTCGACAAAGTCTGGCACGAAGGCTTGATATTCAAGCTTTACTCTCACAAAGTGCCAGACCGTTTAGTCACCGTCATTCGAGACTACCTCTCGAATCGCTCCTTCCGCTTTCGCGTCGAGCACGCTCTCTCCTCGCCCCGGCAGATTAAAGCCGGCGTCCCTCAAGGCTCTTGCCTCTCTCCGCTACTCTTCTCGCTCTACACGAGCGACATACCCAGAGACCCCTTTGTCAAGATGGCCCTTTTCGCGGACGACACCGCTCTTTATCACTCCGGCAGAGCCCCGGGTCTTATAACGATGCGCCTACAGAACGCGACCACCCGCTTAGGCGATTGGTTCCGGACGTGGCGAATCGACGTAAACCCGGAGAAAAGTGAAGCCATTCACTTCACCCACCGAAAGTCATCTACCCTTCTCAAGAAGGCGACAAAAAGCGGCCATAAACTCGGCCAGATCTCCCTTTTCGGCCAGTCCATCCCATGGAGGAACTCGGTCAAATATCTCGGCGTCACGCTCGACGCCAGACTCAATTTTATCGCACACATTCGCGAGGCGAGAAAGAAAGCGGCCCAAGTACTGGGCAAGCTATACCCCCTGCTGTGTAAGAAGAGCAAGCTCTCTCTCAGACACAAGCTTCACCTTTACAAGGTATGCGTAAGACCTGTAATGTCTTACGCAAGCGTTGTCTTCGCCCATTCGTCCGAATACCGTCTCAAACCTCTCCAGACTCTCCAGAACCGATTCACCCGCATCGCGACTGGCGCCGAATGGTACCAGCGCAACGTGGACATCCACAGCGACCTTAAACTCCCAACGATCAAGGAGCACTTCAGAGAGTGCTCCGCGACCTACTTCGCCAAGGCGGCAACTCATCCCAACCCTCTGGTGGCCAGCGCGGCCAACTACGAGCTACCTCTGAATCCCAGGACGAAAAAGCGCAGACCGCGGCATGCGCTTATTCCGACATCCCAAGGGGTCCCGCAAACCACACACACGCCCACAGTCACCGACAACACCGACGTCACCACACACACTTCGGACACTACCAACACGCTCCGAATATCATCATCACGCCGCCCTCGCTTCAGAACGCGGCGCCGCAGCTACTCACACACCGCGTACACTAAGTACACCCGCGATCGTGGGCGGTCCTCACCGCCCAGAAATTCCGATACAGGCGAAGGTAGTCAGGGAACGGGCCCGCGCCCGGCCTCGACGACCGAGTAGAATCGCCAGATAAAGCACTACAAGAACCAGACACATACAATCATCCGCCAGACGGCTACATCCCGCGTAGCGCATTTTAGTTTTTAAGAAACTTCAGGCCGTGGATCCGGGTCCACGAGCCCAGTGTCAGATGAGCTGTAAGAGCCGCTGTGGCTTCCAGCCCGCTCAAAACAAGAATATAGCCTGCGTGGTGGGAAATGGCCCAAATCCGTCATATGAATCCCTACTCGATCGATGTGGGAATCTTTAGGGGAGGCCTATGTCCAACAGTGGACGTCTATCGTTTGACGATGATGATGGTGATGACCTGATTTAATATTAATTGTGGGTTCGACTAACCTTATAGGAAGAGAGCAAGGTAGATAATACACAAATTAATTTTCACTTGTGATTAACCGGAAATAGATAAGAGAAGAAGCATCCAAGTACTTATAAACAGCTGAACCGATTTATACGTGACATCCTAATACTATTAGTAATTAAATAAGCTACGGTGACTTTAGCATCGGAGGAAGTTTAGCCATCATTATGTGCAGCTGTGATAGCTCAGTTTATATGGCAAGGTTGTACACGCCATTAGTTCCAACGCACGGGTTCAATTCCTACTTTGTTTTAATTTCCGGTAGAGGAAGACGTTGTGAAGAAACCGGCGTTGAAAAAGCGACATCTTTCATAGACACGTGACATCCGCCTCGATTTTCTCGTCGCTAGAGAAGGCCCTTAGTCCCAATTGTGGGAGAATTAAATGGGCTATTTGTTTCTATATAACGACGTAAACATCAAAAAATATATGAGAAGATAATAGGTAGAGCATGACTTCTAGCTATCGGTCAGAAGGCTGAGTTGTTCAGACTTTGGTCTTAAGGAAAAATAAAACAAAATAGATTACCTCATTAAATAGGTCCGCAAGAGAGATGTTTAAAACTTCGTGTCTCTTACGTAAAGAAAAAAAAAACATTAATTTGAATAATGAGTAAAACTTTACTGTGTCTAACTGACTTACCGCTCGCTTTGAAGCAGGATCCCAGGTTCTATTCCAAAGCTACATACAGTTTGGTTGATGACCTAACTGTTTCGGCAGTCGAAGTAAGAGTATGAGTACTGTACCATCCACGTCCTCATTATCACTTGAAATCAAGTGAAATTGATATAAAGTTAGCCTATATCGTATAATGTGATTATTAACTAAACGAACTGAGACGAGCGCGACATTCACCTGTATAGCGCAAGTTAATGACGTACGCACCACAGTTTGCTGATTGTTTTTAGACACGAATAGCCAGGATGGATACGATAGTAATTTCACTAGATACCAAATCCTTCAAACCAGAACATACTAATGTTTGCTTATTGTTATTTGTCGGAAGAAATATAAGCTGTGTTACCGAGACGGTCTGTAGCAACAGTGTTATTTCCTTTAATTTATTACGTTCTCACTTACTCTTATCATTGTCTAATGCATAACCTTTTTAACCTCACTCTTTATTACGTATGCGCAAGGTCAATATTAAAAAAAAAAAACATTACCCGCTACATTTGCGACAGACTGTGTACATTATAAATATTATTTAATTCGTTACAGGCGTCATTTGTACATACGTTACGTGAATTTCTTTATCTGTATAACTTTACAGCGGGAAATAAATTTGCATTGTAAAAATTATTGCTACCCTTGACATTGCGTGATCACTAAACCTATTATCGTATAATAATACTCATTGTTATTAGTTAATAAATAATCGATTTTATTTTAAATGAAACAAAACAACACAAGGAAAGTAAACTAAGAACTGAGATTATGCAATAATAATTACCCCTATTAAAAACAACCACTAACTAGCTCTTGGATGGAGTGAATATATGTTTTTTTTTTATTCACTGAAGGGACGAGACAAGTGATACCTTCACCTGATGGTAAGTGTTACCCATGTTCATAACAAAGCAGCGCTAGTTAAGGTGATATATACTGCACCACAATGCGCTCGTCGCCTGAGACATAAGATGTTGTCTCTCGTTACTCCATTAATTACACTAACTACAACGCCTTTCAAACCGGAACGCAGTAATGTTTGCACAGTACTGTTTGTCGGCTGCAATATACGCTGTGGTATCTACATAGAGAGTCTCCGGCAACAATGTACTACCACCAGTAAAAGTGACTTCTTTTGGACTCTCTCCTTGTGAGAGAAGGCCATAAACCTCAGCAGCGGGATTAATAAGAGGGTTGTTTATATATTTTTTAATAACATACAAGGATGACATTAAAAAACTAATTAGAAGTAATAAGAAATTTACTTTCAGGGAGTAATTTTAACAGTGGATAATATGATGCCGGCCATATTGCGTCCAGTGAATAAAGCTCTCGAAGTATTCTTCGGCAACCTGACGGATCCGTTTTTGAGGATAAAGGTTAAGGATTTACTATTCGACGGAATCTATTTAAACTGCGACGCGAACAACTCTGCTTTAGGTGAGTATATACAAACCTATTAACCGAGACAAAAAGGAGAGTGTCAATCTATTTTACTGATGAATTATGTTTTATTTATGTCCTTCCAAATACAAAGTTACATGTTCCTATATACACTTATAACTTGGAGAACTGATTAGGAATATCATTTGAGCGTCGAAGGATATCTCACTATTTTAATGTAATCATCATCACCATGTTTTATATTTCCAGGCCTGATCTGCGGAACCCTGAGAGCGAAGCGGCCCTCCACCATGCGACCTTCAGAAGACGGGAAAGGATTTTATTTCTCTATGTTCTCTCATGTAAGATATTTCCCTTGAGTTTTATCTCATCAGTCGCTCCTTATGAGGGCATTCAGGAGTTGGTTCTAACATTATCAATTTTAGATTAAGGATTTTCTATGCATGTAAGATTATTATCTAAATAATTAATAGTACAGCAATGTAAGCAATAAAAGAAACATCAGAATATTTGCACAGGCTGTCAATCCGGTATTGTTTAAATATCAACGAAGTTTCAACCATCTATCAAGTCTGGATAATTCCTTCAATAAAGCTACAGTAACAAATGATTTGATAATACCATTGGTTAACTATTACCATCTTCTCTTTTCATCATACATCACAATTGAATGAATCAATTGAAATGAACATACATTTTTATATCTATATACACAGGAATTAAATCACTTTATGCTTACATAGAAAAAGAGACTTTATGAAGAAAAAGCTTATCCCTCTAGTCGTTCCCTCATATCTGAGGATTGTGGTCAACGCTAGGGTTGCTTTATGTAGCTGATGATTTGCCTCCACCTCCTAATTGTAATGTGCACACCATAGCTAACTACAAAATTAAACCCTGTAGCTTTAACTGTCTAAAACGTCTCTCAAAAATTATAATTTTTGATTTTGGTATTGAGAGAGAAATATTGAAAAGGCAACCAGTCTACCCGAGAAGGCAGATTCAAAGAAGACCTTTTATTAGCAATACGCACTTCTTAAATTAGATAAAATTAATGATGAGTAAAACCAGGGGTCCGTCTGTATATCTTCCTGTTGATATCTAGGAAATGTTGTCAAAGCAAATGTTTCACTTCCGCCGCTGAGCTCCGATGCCGCAGGAAATTATATTTTTCATTGAAACGTCTTCCAACGGCTTCATTTTTCATCGTTATTCTTTCCTCAAAAGAAATACATATATATATTCTACACACTATATATTCTACACACTATATATATGTTCTTTACAGCACCTTGCGGCATACAATATATAGCAACGGCATACTGTAAAAGAAAATTTTAGTTCTATTTACGTAAAATATATGTGAAAGATGATAATTATATTAACAATATGTTTTAAAACTGCTAGTACAAATATCGAAATGAAATCTTTCATATCTATATACATATATAAGAGATTTCCACCTATGTAGATACTCATCACGGTATCTCTGGACCTTTCTCTCTGGTATCTAGAGACTTGAAATTGGGTAGGAATATTCCTTTTGCCGAGTACAGGTGACCTAAGATGGATTTTACAAAATTTCGTCCCCAAAATACTAACTTCCACAACTTCATCCACAATATTGAAGATACATACACATATATAGTACATTATAAGCAAAAATATTCTTTAATATGTTGTAACCACAGAATTAGCACTCTGTTTTTTTTTGTGTTGTGTCTTATTTTTGAGCCAATGGGGCTGACATATTCCTAATGGATAAAGGCTCTCCCCCACTCTAAAAAAAAAAAAAATCTGTATTTCCTACCTACACATTTCAGTTACCGAAATCTACAGGTGAAAAATCCATCGCACGAATCTCTGATGCAATCCTGAACCAAATGCAATGGAATTTTGAAAAAGGATGCTCCTTCACTATTTATCATCAATCAACCTGTAAAAGCACTTGCTGACTCACACACTGCAACAGCCAGAGCATCCTGTGTATGCTTCGCCATCATCGATCCCAAAATCATCAATCGTCACTGATAGCCTCTTGTCTAGAAAAATAATACTGTGCTTGTCTGTTCCAGTGGAATGCAACAGACATTGGTCCTTTCGAGATGGTCCGCGGCACTCAGGATATTAACGAGCTGGGACACATCGTGTCGTACCAGGGCAATCATGAAATGAAGGCGTGGCGGGACCCCTACTGCGGGAAGATCAACGGCTCCGACTCCACTATCTTCCCGCCGATAGACGAGAGCAACGTGCCCCAGAGGCTGTACACATTCGAGCCGGAAATATGCAGGTAAAGGTTATATACAATAGACTTGTTTTACATTATTTACACGTCTTAATATACATTGTATATATACATATACGTATTACCTTCAAGAAACACTATATAATTCTATAATATCGACAGATTTAGCTCAAAGCATATGATATAATTTATTTCATAGCAGCTGTTCCCCGATCGCTGCTAGCTGGCCTAATGGTTAGAGCATGCGGCTTTCATTCCGTAGGTCGCGGGTTCAAACCTCGGCATGTACCAATGACTTAATATTTAAGTTATGTACATTTGTGAACTTTAGTTACAACAGCGAGATACAAAAACGGTGAAGGAAAACATCGTGAGGAAACCCGCACACTGATATCATCTTTGTGTGTGTGTGTGTGGTGGTCCCAATAAAGTGGCAACAGGCTCGCCCCCTGTTACATGGGACCTAATCTGACCACATCTGGCGAAACGTGGGTGGTTTATTCACCTCTGCCTACCCCTACTGGGAAAAAGGCGTGACAATATAAAAAATATAAAAAAAAATATGTTCCCCGATCGCGTTGCTGGCCGCACCACCCCTCAACTCCCTTTGGGGAATGAATTTTGTAAAGTCCATTCTTAGCTGACCTCTTCATAGCAAAAGCAATATCTCTACCAAATTTTGGGTCTTTTCGTCAATTAGTTTCGGAGATCTTGTGATGAGTCAATGAATCCTTCATCATTATAAAAGGAAATATTTGTGGATGGATGGACGGATGGATGAAGAAGAAGAATAAGTATAGATGGGTGTCGGTAGATTTGAGTGGATCCGTTAGAGAAAAATTGAACATATTCCGTTTTCATGAATGTTGTTAAAAAAAATTATTGAAGAAAAATGCGTGCCTTTGTTTCTATTGTTGAGAGAAATACTTCAGCTTAAACTTTACATTCAATATAATTTAGATATTTATGTAGAGAGAGAGAGATAAAGATACAATGGGATTTTATGAGGTATCATAGCTGAAAATAATTTGAATAATCTCATGCTTTTCTTATTAATATTAAAAGAAAGAGTACTGGTGGTAGGTCTCTGAGGATAATACAACTCCGAAGGTATGACGCACCTCTTATTTCTCCCGCCAAACAGTTTTGTACAAACGTTTTTTTTTTTTTTTTTTTTTTTATTTACGTGTGTAACAAAATGCTAACGGAAATGCACACCCCGTCGCCAAATTGGGCCGGCGACGGTGGTAGTGTCGGACTCCAACCGACTAAAAAGCTTCACACGGTATTCCACTCTCATCCACGTGTTCGTGGGGTCGCGGGATAAAGTATTGCAGTTCATCCACGACCCCCCGAACGGCGCCCGAATGACCGGGCCCACCTCAAGGAGGGGTGTGAAGCACCCCTCCTGTTAAAAAAAATCCCTACGTGGCGACGCGTCGGAATACGAGACGCATCACCATATCCACCCCAGGAACCCTCTCCAAAGGGGGCACCGGCCCGACGGCCCTTGTCGGTCGCGGCGCCAGGTTCCTGCCGAGAAGCCATTCGGCGGTCGTGCGCTCGGTCCCGCCTTGCGCCGGTGAGCTGTCATCGCGCTCCGACCGCGTCCTGTCCCCTCGGCGCCCGCTCTCGGATACGTTCGGTCTCCCGCTTCTGCGTCATAACAGAGTCGCAGAATCGGGATACCGCATTCCATGACGCCTCGCCACTGACCATGGTCCGGACCACGGACGGTAGCGAGAGGTCACTCCCTATCGCCGCTACGAGCGCGGCCCTTGTACAAACGTTACTGTTTCGTTGAAATTACTGGGATAACTAGATTTAATATCTTATATCTAGCTAACTTCATCGAATAACTATAATATAATTACTAATGTTTTATTTATCAGGTCCTTATTTGTTAACTTCATCGAGAAGCGGGACATTTTCGACGTGACGTCGTACTACTACGAGCTGACAAGGGAAGCGCTCGCCTCCAAGAGCGCCAACCCCAACCACAAATGCTTCTGTAGAAAGTAAGTTCTTTCACATATCATAACTTAACTAGACCGAAGTTTGGGTCAATAACAGTATAGTTTTTACTGCCATAGAGATATATAAACATTATTGTGTTCACTGGTGGAAAATAAAGCTAGGTAATTATTGAAGTAACGAGATACTTTGTCTCTAAAGAATTATCGCAGTGTTGCTATATATATTTTTACATTGTTATGGGCAGGCGTATTATTTACCACTGAATAAAAGGGGAGTTCGATATTGCTTCAAGTTCCCAATTCAAACGATAATCAAATGGAGTAAGCGAAGATGATTGATCATACCACCAAACAGTAGAACCGATAGGTTAACCTTAAATAAGCTAATGAGGTGATAGTCGAAGCCGTGATAAGTTATTAAGGCAATCTTACGCGTAATTGAATCTCGAAGGGTCGCAGGTTCGATCCCTGCTAAAATTGAGCTTCACGTAAAGAAAAACATCGTCGAGGAAATTGACAACTTAACATGATATACCCACTGCACCTCGCTTAGTTGTCTTGATGGTTAAATATTTCTTTTTCTTCGATATATTAAGATGTCTCTTTATTTACTTAAGCTAATTATTAACAAAGTTATAAATAAACCATTTGAAATGTTACTTAACATATTAATCCTTTAAGTTATTCTTGGTTAAGTCGAGCCATCGTTTGTTAGATGCTTATTTACCAAGTAGATTAACTCGTTAATCACCTGCCGACATCCTTTGAATCTAATTGATAGCGTAATGTTAAAAGCGACTTCGAGCTAGTAACGAGAGGAGCTCTACTCCAAATGAAATTTAAACTTTATCAGAAAGTTTAGAGACGCTTGAGACCTGCTTGATTTATAGCCAGCATTGTCAAAAGTTTAAATACAGTAAAGATTTCATTTCAAAGTAGAACACAACGAATTTAACTTATAATTACATTTTAATAGATCTTTGTCTACATATTTCATCATCATCAGGCCTATCTCAGTGATATCCATATCGATCGGTCCCGCGTTGATCGCATCCAGTGGATTCTCGCGGTTCTCACCAGATCGTCGGTCCACCTTGTGTGAGGCCTCCCAACACTACGTGTACCGGTACGCGGGCGACACTCGAGGACCTTACTGCCCCATCGACCGTCGGTGCTTCAAGCAATGTACCCTTCCCACTGACACTTAAGTCTAGCAACCTTTTAGGCTAAGTCGGTTACCTTACTTCTTCTGCGGATCTACACATTTCCGATTCGATCGCGCAGAGAAACTCCTAGCATAGCCCTCTCCTTTGCCCTTAGGGTGACTTTATAAGACGTATAGTAAATGGGCCATGTCTAGGTACCGTATGTCAACACTGGCAACACGTACGAGTCGAAGGCTTTTGTCTTCAAACACTGCGGTATCTGAGACAAAAAGATGCTGCGTAGCGTGCCGAATGCTGCCCACCCGAGTTGGATTCGTCGATTGACTTCTTTATGGAAGTTGGACTTAGCTATCTGGATAGATCTACATATTTAGATATTATAATAAGCAAGGTCGTGTCATTTCTAAATATAACGACGCTATAGCATATCAAAAAACTCTGGTAGGTTGAAGATGAGCTCATGATACTCTCATTAAACAAAGACGAAGATAAAATTATTTCACAGCGATGAAATCTATGTAAAAATTTAAGTTCTCAAAGCATTGTTACAGTGTCATTGATGAGAAAAAATAACAAAAAGCGAAACGATAAAATGTTTCAACGCAAGCCCGACCAGCGATTAAACTTAACTGCTCCTGTGTTTTTATGAAAGCTGGTAGTTGGTGTGGTATAAAAAAAAACTGAATTGTACAAAGTAAACTAAATATTCGTTTATTTGTACTAACTTTTACGATGTTGTACGTGGAAAGACCATTCAATGATTTTATATTAAAGTACCTATTGTAATTTAGAATACAGTGGTAATCGTAGATTAGGTACATCATAGCTTCCTTGTTTATACAAAACGTTAGATTTACTTCTGTTATTTTAATAATAGTAATCAGGTATATTAATGCTCCCATTGCTGGAACTGTCTCTCCCTCAAGCAGAGTGTTGAAACCATTTATCCACATTGGACAATTGTGGATTGGCTGAACACATATGTCCAAGAAAGCTATATTGCTCTTGGACCTATTGGTTTTCTTATGATATTTTCATTTGCTGAAAACTCAAGCTCAATAACAATCGTAACTTAGACTTTTCCAGACTTATAGCGCGAATCATTATCTCACATCTTCATACTCCTATTCCCTTTTATTGAATGTTAATTCATCGATTTATACGAGATGCATTTACTTTACTTATAACCATAAATTTTATCAAATTTCGCCTTACTTTAATGTTTCAGCATAATGCTACATGATCTCGACATTAAGTCCTTCAGTTTTAAGTTAAATGCAATTCACAAGCGGTATCGATCGTAAGCCATTTAGATAGAACGTCGCATGGAATCATGCCAAATGGGGCACCTCTTGGAGTCCATCCACCGAGGCTGTATCCAATTAAAAAAAAACCTTTATGTAACAACTCTAAGATCCCTTTAGTTTACGATACAAATATTCCATTGACATATAGAGTCTGTAGGAATATTTTTCCAAGTAGAATATGCTTACCGACATGTAGTTTTCAAACAGAGGAGTAAAAGCAAAAAATTGCTTTGATGTATTATTGGTAAGAAAAAAATAGATGAATATTAAGTAAAAGATAGAGATAAGCAACAAAAGTGGCGCCTGAGAGAAATTTCATGTCATAAAAATCCAAAGAGCTCTTGTAAGCGACGAGAGCAAACATCTTTAAGTAAACTGTTCGTCGATGGTATCACCAGTGATTGGGATTTCAATCATCTTCAAGACGGCAGTCTGCCAGAAATTGCTGTTTTTGTATACTTTTGAGGCATCTTTACATTACTCATATTTGATAGATCTTTCTTGATACATATTCAGATTAACCTATACGTTCATTATTAAGCTATACGTAATCTTAAGAATAAAGGAAATATTACGCGAAGATTGGTTTGAAAGTTTCCTTCTTAAGCTTTGCACTTATTTCTATGTATGATATATTTTCTGTAGCTTATATAGAAGAAATACTAACACACTCAGTTACATAAACTTGATACAAATATTATGGGAATAAAACGAAGGAAACATGAAGTCAATTTTTTTTCAAATTGCTTTCCGGTCATAAAAAAAAAAACAAGTTTTAACTGACAATAAAAACTCACTTTAACAAAGACCATAAAACCTTCATGCGAAAAAAGCTCGCCAGAAAGAAACCGTGCTATATATTATATATTACTGAATTTTTTTATTCCATAAACTACGACACGAGCTGGACGTTGACTTGAAGTTAAGTGACACGCTTGCCCTTAACAACGTGGCGCTAGTTAGAATGTTATACACTGCATTACATTGTGCTCGTCGCCTTCAGTCAAGATTTTGAGTCTCGTTACCCCAGTAATTACACTAACTACAGCGCCCTCCAATTGGAACATAGTAATGTTTGCACACTACTATTTGGCGGCAGAAATATAGTAATAAATACCTATATTTTTTAACGCTAGACAAATCTTCTGTAAACATACCTTGCTTCGGGGGGTAAGACAAGGTTTTGTGGGGCTTCTACCCACTAAAACAATCTCGGAGGTCTCCTTCGGTGTATTAGGAGGGCCTCCATATTCTCCTATGGAATGCTCCGGTGCTCCCCTGCACTCTGACTAACATCCCATGGACAGGCAAAGCCCTCGTTACCACTCACGCTTTGAAACGGCAAATACAAGACTATGTATTTGGCGTCCTCTTAAAGCTCGCGTATTGATCTCTGAGGGCCCCCAACCACAAAGCCCAAAAATCCGAGGACAGGCAAGGAATACCTTAGTATTATTCTTAATAGCCAGAGACTACAGGACTGGTCGTGGTACCCACCTAGATGGTCTCCAGCAACAAAGATACCACCTAATATACTATTATACAGTAAACCAGATACCATACATTTTGAATAATGTACTAATAGATTATTTTTTAGTTAAAGTTGTTCTTTTGCTGAAGGCTTTAGGTGTATACTGCAATACTTCCACTGAACGTTGAGCAACTATAACCATGAAAGGCGATGTGGCTAGTGAAATTACTAGAACCCTTAAATGTCTAACGCAATATGAACCCAATATCTTTTTATGTGAACATCTCATTGTACTGTGAAAAAAAACTTTTTTTTTGTCAGGAACTGGAGCGGAAGTCACGATGGCTGCTTACTAATGGGCGTCCTGAACCTGATGCCGTGCCAGGGAGCGCCCGCAATCCTGTCATTGCCTCACTTCTACCTCGCCTCCGAAGAACTCCTCGAATATGTCTACTACGGGCTGTCTCCCAGTCAGGAGAAGCACAATAGTTTCGCCTATCTGGATCCGGTATGTTATTTTTTCCATCAGAAGACGTTATAGATTGGATGGTTCATTAATAGAAATATAGAAGCATATTTGAAAATAAAAATCGTTCTAAATCATAATTATCTCTTAACAAAAAACCGTACGTTGGACTCTTTCGCTCTTTTACAAACTCTAGTACCATTAGAGAAAGTCCGATCATGGCCTGATCCAAAAATTCTTTATCAGCATCAGCCGATAGAGGTCCACTGCTAGACATAGGCCTCCCTCAAAGATTCCCATCTCGCGTAGGATGAATGGGAAACGAATTTGGGTACTTTCCCACCACCCTGCCCGAATGCGAGTTGGTGAAAACCAGAGCTTCAATTATTGCTCAACATGCACCACGAACAAGTGAGGTTGGCTTGGATTCCGTGAGTTGTTGTGCGGGAACCCTTACACCCCCTAGGTTTATCCCTGACAGTGTTCCCCGTGTATTTATTTTTATCAGAATTCAATTTCCACATATTCATCACTAATCATCATGTGTATAAATGATAACGATTATGGCCTGTGCTCTGAACTATTTTGGGAGTAATTGTCTTATTTGGCTACATACATGCAATACCATAATGAAAATAGTCATAAATGGATTTTGTTCCATCCATGACCGATTTAAAGTGCCTCTGAATATTCTGCCACTGGCGCTTTACACTTGGCAGCACGCCACGAAGAGGAAAATGTGTTCTCCGACTACCAGACTAGGTTCAATAAATGTTGAACGAGTAATTACATCATGGTAACGAGACATGAGCGAAGCACGCCGCTGTCGTCTTCATTCTTCGTCTAAATTGAGCTCATTACCAACAAGACTAAGGATGACGTAATTAACGATTTTAACACATCCATTGCAAAGATGAATATTACAATTTCGTATGGCAGCCATATTTTTCATTACTTCTTAGTTATTATAATTCATGAGCGTAAACAGTTTCATTGTGGTATTACACGCGGCAGTGTGTGCGTCAGCAAAACAAGTATTTATGCCGCTAAACAGTAGTGTGCAAACATAACTGTGTACTGTTTGAAGAGCTTAGTACTAGTGAAAACTTAACATCTTATGTCTCAAAGCGACGAGCAGAATGTGGTGGAGTATATACTATTTTAACTAGCACTATGTTGTTATGAGCAGGCATATCGCTAACCATCAGGTAAACTTCCTGTTCATACAAATCGACGCGTCGAATAAAAAAAAAGTATTTTTATTCAATAAAGTTTAATTTTAGAACCATACCTCTGCCGATCTATACATTTTTGTAAATATTAGAAACTTAAAATATCATCTTCATAGACGCCCACTACTTGTCTTTCTCCACCCCACTCCCTTTAAATAATATCAGCATGGATATCTAGGAGGGTGTAAGGCTTAGTTTAATTGCCATAATTATTTCCGCATGTCAATGCTTTATTCTTGATCCATTAAAAATACTTGTTCCGCTCACTCACACGGTGACACCGACATCCAGCATTTTCCTTGCATACAGCAGATCGTAAAGCTACAAAAAATAATCTACAAGCAAAAACATTTAATTTAATTATATTGTAATTTAATAATAAATCATCATCATCAACTGATAGACGTCCACTGCTGGAAATAGGCCTCGCCCAAAGATCTCCAAATCCATCCGTTCTGCGCCACCCGAATCCAGCGACTTCCCGCGACCTTCGTTTGTAGGCGTTCATATAAGGCGATAATTAATAATAAATCAATCTATAAATTATTTTGGTTCTTTTATCTAATGCGCTGACCGTACATCGTTCAATTCGTCATACACACACACTGACACATAACGTGTACACACGTCCAACCTCAAACGAATATCTTCCGCGCTTAAATTCCAAGAACTATCACCATACACAATGATATATTTTAAAACTAAAATAATCATATTTCTATAGATTTTCTAATAATATTTGGACTGGTGGTAGACCTCTACTACTATACCACTACCCACCACCACAGTGTTTATTTCTGTCGCCAAATAGTATTATGCAAACATTATCATATTCAAGTTTGGACGGCATTGAAGCTAATGTATATGGTGTGTCTCAAGATGAGGACAATACGATGCAGTGTATGTCATCTTAACTATCTCTGCATTGTCATTAGCGAACGTACCACTAACCATCAAGTAAACTTTGTACTCTGTCTCGTTTAACAAAAAAAAACAGCAACTTACTGCTACGAGAATCCACATTTTACATCTCATGCGACGAGCGCAATGTAAGATCCTAACTAGCATAAGCGTAGTTATGGGCAAGAGTATCTTTTACCATCAGTTGAGTGACCTGCTCGTTCCATCGCTTCGTCGTATAAAAAAAAACTAATCATCATCATCATTTAAGCCTATTGTTATCCAATGCTAAACGTACTTAATGGATTGTTTAACAACTATTTATATTATATTAGGGGGACCGGAAAGTAATGTCGTTTTCTTACGCTAAATACAAACACATACATTTTTAACGAGTCTTTATTTTTAATCAATGATGTATTCCCCATCATTGTCAATAACCTTTTGCCATCTAGTGAGTAAATTTTCAATCCCTGATCGATAAAAATTAATTGGTTTTTCGGCAAAATATCTAGAGATGGCATTTTGGATATCATCCAAATTTGCAAATGTTTTGCCACTTAAAAAGTGTTGCAGCGCTCGGAATAAGTGGAAATCCGATGGTGCAACATCGGGCGAATATGGTGGATGAGGCAGCACCTCCCACCCCAATTCATTAATTTTTTCTAGAGTTCGCCTTGCGCAGTGCGGTCTTGCATTGTCATGTTGGAGAATGACGCCTTTTCGGTTGACAATCGCTGGCCACTTTTCAATTAAAGATTGATTGACTCGCTGCAATTGTTCGCTGTAGAGGTCTGCAGTAACAGTTTCTCCAGGTTTCAGTAATTCAAAATGAACAATGCCGCGAATACTCCACCAAACACACAAAAGCGCTTTTTTGGGGTGTAAACCTGGCTTAGCAGTACTCCGAGGGATTTCATTTGGAGAGAGCCACTGCCTTTTGCGTTTTGGGTTATCATACAGGACCCATTTCTCATCTCCTGTGATCAAGCGATCAAAAAACGCTTCTGTGTTGTGTCGTTGAAGCAATAAGTTGCATGTGATTGATCGGTTAGCCTTATTCTGTTCGGACAGATTATGCGGGACCCAAACACCTGCTCTGCTTACTTTTCCAATCTGCTTCAAATGTTCTTGGATGGTCGACCAAGGTTTGTTGAGACTGTTTGACAATTCCTCGATCGTCTGACACGGATTTGCTTCCACTTCCGCCCTTAACACGTCGTTGTCTAACGCTGATGGTCTTCCTGATCGATACGAGTCGGAAAGATCAAAATTACCCGATTTGAACTTGGAAAACCACCTTTGGTATTTACGAATGTCCAGTGCATTTGGATAAACATCGCAAATGTTTTTGGTAGCAACTGTTGCGTTATTTCCCTTGCGAAACTCAAAGAGCATGCAATGCCGGATGTGTACCTCTTCTGGTATTTGGCTGGCCATTTTACCCAAAATTACAAAAAAAAATTGTAATTCAATTGTCTATAAGTAAAGAAATCACTATAACCTCACAATGTCTTTGGTACGCCTCTGAACAAAACAATGAGCTGACAAATGACAATCAAGTATTGGCATGCGCAGAAACGACATTACTTTCCGGTCCCCCTATTACTACTATTTATATATACTATATATATTACTATAGATAAACATAGTTAACATTTAATTACAGGTAACAGGTGTCGTGATGAAAGGTGCGCAGCGCATCCAATTCAACATAGAACTGCGCAACATGCCCAACCTTACGCAACTAGCGAACGTCCGGACCGGAGTATTCCCGATGTTATGGTTTGATGAGGTAAAGCCTACTTCAGTTAGTACATAAATGAAAATACTTATTGAATGAGAAATTTATAACAACACGGAAGTCCTTGTTTGATTCTATTGGTGGCAACTCTTCAGGTACTACTGTAGCTCTTTAATGCAGCTGCTAGTACTGTGCAGATACTACTGTGTTCCGGATTGAAGAGCGCTACACCAGTGTAATTACTGGAGTAACGAGACTTAATTTATCACAAGGTGACGAGAATTACTAGTATGTGGTGCTGTGTACATCATCCAAGCTAACGTCACCTTGTCATAGACAGGCGCATCACTTACCACTAGGTTTTCACCTAGTGAACTTTCGTCCCATTGTCTCATCGCTTCTTACATTTCGTGGTGCAGCTAGCTAATCAACAAACGAGGCTTTGGATCCCACCAACCTGCATTGGCCAACGTTGTGAGAAATGGCCACAATCCATGTATATTAACTGCTACAAATGATGGTTAGAGGAAGCCCTTGGATGAGAACAATGCAAGGCCGATAGATCTGGAAATTTTAGGAGGAGACCTGTGTCCAGCTGTGGATATTATGATGATATTTATTTTCTATAACAAATTACTTGTTCAAGCATTCCTAGCTATAATTATAAAAGGTCTGTAGATTTCATTTCCAATATCTGATGTCGTTTGATGCTTCAATTTTAAAATTATTCACAAATTTCGTCATTTGACAAATTGGATCCGGCGTTTGTTTGTTCAAAGGCGGCATCATTTACACTTAAGAAATATAATGAATTAAATAGACAGCTGTGCCAACGATCTGTCGTCTACCAAACAATTAATTTGAACGGATGTCGTGTAAATATTATATTTACAAATAGTCCGATATAATTCTCTCTGTCTTCACTTGCGTGCTCCTCTAGAATTGTTTATGGTTCGCTATTAATAATTAAAGATACA
Source organism: Troides aeacus (assembly GCA_033220335.2). Classification (NCBI taxonomy): domain Eukaryota; kingdom Metazoa; phylum Arthropoda; class Insecta; order Lepidoptera; family Papilionidae; genus Troides; species Troides aeacus. The sequence goes on along the minus strand of CM067275.1, from coordinate 1,340,605 downwards.
TTTTATTATAGATCTTGTGTTGTAAAAGTACTTTGTTTAAATTTTTAACAAGAGAAAACGCACAGAGTAGTTAAGTGATTGGATCCAAAGGGATTATACTGCGTGCGATTGCAAGAGACTGAAACAATGTAATGTCTTTGTTTTAAATGTATGATAAGCATTTTGTCTAATTATTTATACAGCAGCTGTTCCCCGCCCACTGTGTGGGCAGGAACACCCCCGCAAACCCCTTTAGGGACGAATTTTATAAAATCTATTCTTAGCCACCTCTAAATGGCAGAAGCGATATCTGTACCATCTTGTGATGAGTTAATAAATCTCTGGATGTCTCCTATACTAGCTGTTACTCATCCGCTTTGATGGTCATAATATCTATGTTACTATAGCAACCACATATATAATACAAAATGAAAATATTATAAAGGATCTATGAATTATTAAAAATCAATAGACAGATCACATTCCGCGTCGAATGTTCGTTTCAATGTCTACACGTTCACTAATTTTCACGTGATTGGCGAAGAAACAAAACTCATTTTGATTATATTTATATAGATAACCAACTCTGTTAAAAAGGGTAGCTCGCTGGCCTAATGGTTAGAGCGTGCGGCCTTCATTCCAAAGGTCGCGGGTTCGAGTCTCGGCGTGTACCAATGACTTTAATATTTAAGTTATGTACATTTGTAAAGTTTAGTTACAACAGCGCGATACAAACGGTGAAGCAAAACATCGCGAGGAAACCTGCACGTGAATTACAAATTATTTTAAGGTATGTGTGAAGTCACCAACCCGCATTGGGCCAGCGTAGTGACTATGGCCCAATCGCCTTCATATTGAGGGTAGGCCTGTGCCCCAGCAGTGGGGACGTAAATTGGCTGTTATGGATGGATAACTAACATTTGTTACTAATATTTTTCAGGGTGCAGAAATACCGGAATCGTTGCAGGATGAATTGAAGCATTCCCACACGTTACTGGGCTACGTGGAGACAATCAGATGGGCGCTGCTGGGTTTAGCAATAGCGGCGGTGGTGGCCAGCGCCGTCGCGGTGGCGCGGTCGGGTGCAGTTCCCGCTTTGAGCAAAAACAACGCCATTAGCTTCATAACGCGCTCCTCGAACTCCGCGACTATGGAAGTGAATAAACGTTGATACCGCCACACACGTTTGTATACACCTTATGGACAGATGTTGTTGCGAGTGAGCAATAGACAAATCAAACCATAACCAATTAAATAACATAACAGATACAGCGAACATTGAAGTCTTCAATATTGTGGTAATAGTTGGACTAAACTTATAGATATCTACTTTTTATTTAAGGTAACACACACAAGAACAAATTGCTGACAAAAGAAAACTCCAAGTTTCTTAGTGTCTAAGTATTATAATGGTTATTGTATAATTTGAGTATTACATATTTTTTTTTAATTATTTCTTAAATTTTTTTTTTAATTTTCATTGATATTGTTATTCGGTGCTCTACCTTATTATTTATACAACATTTACTTACAACTTTTTAAGTACTATTGAATATTTACATTTTTCTTAACAATATTTGTATTTTTTTTACATTATATCTATACTATATAACATATATTTAATTATCTAATATGCACAGAAACATAAAGAATATTATTTTGTACATATGTATAAAGTAATATTTACTTATCCTTATTCCTATTGTTTACTATCTTACATATTTTTAAGCAATAATTTATGAACTTGCTTCTAACTGATTTATTTTTTACTGTCTCGGGTAGTCTAGCTGTGTCTATTCTTAAGCCTGTCTCCTGCTCAAGGTCTTACTTCAAGCATCTATGTATAGGACACTCCGTCAGCAAAGGAGGAACCGTTTCCTCCACAGCGTCATTACATTTGCACGACGTGGTCTCCCAACACTTGGAACGGTTCAAGTGTTGAGGGAATTTGCCGTGGCCTGTGTGAGTATTACATTAGAATCTCAACAAATAAATCTTTCCTGAATATCAGCTGTCTCAAAATTCATCACCTCCTAAGAATAGACATGACGATAATAAAATCATTATATCTTATATTTTATCAGTAACAAATCTATCTTTTTTTAATATATTCAGTAACCCATAAAATTCAATAAAAACTTTTTGTTTGATCACTTTCAGATGTTTTTCTTGTTATTCAGTACGAAACAATATTGTGTTTTTTCTGTGATAATTAACATTTGTAATTATCGATGTATACATATATATGAATGTATATGTCTTAATTTAAGATTAGATGATATATCATCATCTATTTTCAATTTAAATGTTATACATGTCATTTCATCATAACTCGCGTTGGCTGAAGAGAACACATAACCATTATGTTGTAATGTCGACGCTTTCATTGAAAGTATTCAATTAAGATTCATTCAACTTCGTCACTGCTTTGAAAATATTAATGAATAATTTCGCGTCCTCTTGTATAAACAAACAGACGGGCACTCAAACTTCAAAGGTTTAAATGGATATATGGAAATAGTTTAATTAATTAATAACCAATGGACCCGGGAACAAAATGCTTTGGTTTCAGTTTCCATTGAACGGAATAATGTATTGTTGAACAGTTTGTTAATAAAATTTATTTTATTAAACTTGCATTATTATTAACTACCCGCGTGATTTAACAAACGACTTTTACAGGAATGAAATGTGAAATTGTAAAAAGTTACATATAACAGATGGACGGGGGAGGAAAGTCTTGAAGTGAAGTTTTGGACGCCCTCCCTACAGATGGACCGACGACATAATCGTGATCGGAAGTGAGTAGATGCTAGAACCTTACACCTATTGTGGTACGGTAAGGCATATCTAAAGTAAACCGGAAATGACCACCTACTTTTATTTATAAATACTGCTATCATTTTAATATTTACTTTTAAAGATTGGGGAGAGAAATAAATAAAAAATAATACCTTCATGCTAAAGCACTGCTATTTCTGCTACCAAACAGTACTGTGCAAACATTACCGTGTTCCGGTTTCGAGGACGCTGTAGTTAATTACTAGGGTAACAAGACTCAACATATTATGTGTCAGGCAACGACCGCAATGTGGTGCAGTCCATACCATCTTAACTAGCGCGACGTTGTTATGGACGGGCCTTCACTCAAATAAAAAACATATACATGAGAACTTACATAAAAAAGATATACATGAGAAGTGCATAAACTGTTAGTAAGAATAGAACAAATATTACTTGAAGGGTGCAAACATAAATATTAATAATAGTTGACAAGGGCTTAAGAAGAAAAATGTGTGGAGAATAAACAAACATGGGAAACTTGCCAAGCTTTTGATGTTATTATTTGTTTTTATATTCGGTCAAGTGATGGGACGAGTGGGGATATTCACTTGGTGATAAGTGATACATCTACCTATTACAATATCCGCACACTGCTAGCAGTGGTACCTACCTAGACGGTCTCCGGCAACAGAGATCTAGCACTAAGAACGTACACAGAGATTTCAGGTAGTGTATGCAAATCAAGAAGATCGCGTTTAGTGGAAGACATTGGGTGGGCCTACGTCCAGCAGTGGATGTCTAACGGCTGATGATGATGATGCAAATCATACCCAAAATCTGTGCTTATCTTATTAAAAATTTTGCAACTTAGTCAATTCATCAATAGTAAAAGCATAGTTGTGTATCTTTTGAGTCATTGAGAGATTATTATTTTGATAGGTTTAGGGAGCCAGGGAATGCAGTAGCTATTTGCGTACATGAAACGTCTCTGCCCCGCCTCTAGGAATATCAAGGCATGAGCTAACATATCTGGGGCGTCTGAATTGTTCCGCCGACCCAGAGACAGAAAGGAATGTACCACTCTGATCGCCAACCTTCACTAGTTGGAGAGGCACTTTAAGAAGAACGCCTCTGCCGGACCCCAGTACAAATGAGAAGAAAATATAATTTTATATTACCATATATTATTTGTGTACAAATTACATCAAAAGTATTGCTTTGCTAGCAGTAAAAATTTTCATCAGATTTCCATCCAGAAACGTTGCTGAACATTTACTACATTAATCTAAAATTATTCAACGAAATAATTTTGCTTTATCTTTAACCCGCATTTGGACTCCTTTTTAAATGTACACAAAAGCTTTTGATGATTCTTCTTTACGTTTCTTTCATACAAAAGCTATTATGCCTTTAATCTCTTCAGTCGATTTTATCTTCACTTCAGCTTTTTTGTACTTTTCACAATTTTCATCTATCAACAATCATGATAACGAGGAATATGTAAATGAATAATGAATATATATGTAGATGGACGTAAGAGTATGGAAAGAGCTATGAAAATGATGTAAGGATTATATGGAAGGATATTAGTGTAAAAGTTGATAGAAGGAAGCGGAAAGATATTTAATGCGGAACCTGTACTCTGTACTGGTGGTATGTTGGTGACTAATTACCTCCTGAAAGGAAACATCTTAAAACAAGTAAATTTCTTATTCCTTCTAGTTCCTTAAATGTTATCTTTATATGTAATTAAAAATAAATAGCCTTTTTACTTATCCCACTGTTGGGGTTCATAGCCTTCTCACACAGAGAGTGAGTCAAGAGAAGTCAAGTTTACTGGGGGTAGGACACTGTTACCGGAGATCGTATAGGTAAATACCACCGCAAAGCCTATGGGAGCCGACAAACATTACTGTTCCGGTTTAAACGACGTTGTAGCTAATGTATGTAATGGAGTAACGCGACTCAACATTTTATGTCTCAAGGCTACAAACACAATGTATCATCATCATCCTAACTAGCGCCACGTTATGGGCGGGCCTATTACTTACCATCAGGTAATTATTCCGCTTGACTCGTCGCTTCATTGAATTAAAAAAAATCGTCGCTTTTAAATAAAACTAATGATATCAGACAATGAAAATAAAACCGGAAGTATTTCTCACTTTGATTTGTAGAGGCGCTTTGTTAGGAAACTAATCGTTAACCGGGGATTTCCCTTTTTAATTGCGTAACATATAACGGCTGCGAGCTCTTTAACTAGGACATGTTAGTACGTCACGCCCGGAGGACGTAATTTCATATTTCCACCCTCCCGTTTTAGGGCCAAACATATATTTCTTTATACCTTTTAGGTGATAGGTCTTGCGGCCCACCCGATGTTGAGCGGTAATCGCAGCCCATAACCGCCAGTAACACCAGAGGTATCACTGGGTGAGTTGCCGATCCTGCAGGAACCTTTTCACGCCGCTATATTTCAAGAACGTAGTCCTACCCATACTCGCTATTGTTTCCGTTTGTAGTATTTATACGTACCGCGCGGTTAACAGTTTCAAATAATTAAATCGTTTTTTTATGGCTACTTTTATTTATTCTCTAATCAGTGTCGGAGAAGGTGCCCCTGCCGCTGGAGTCGTTGTCGCTCTCCATGTCCGCGTCTTCGTGCTTCGGCTCCATGTCCGCCACTGACTTTATACATCGTATCGTGTACTTGTTGAAATCGCATCTGCGGAAGATATATTATCTTTTTTATTTACCATACAAACATCACTATATTAATACATTACAACATATTTTATCTATATATATATTATAGAATTATGCTCGGTATTTCTCTGCTGTTCGAATCAAATATGTGGAGATCCGCAGAAGAACTAAGGTCACCGACATAGCCCAAAAGATTGCTAGACTTAAGTGGCAGTAGGCAGGCATTGCTCGAAGGACCGACGGCTGATGGGGCAGTAAGGTCTTCGAGTGGCGCCCGCGTACCGGTACACGTTGTGGCGGAGAGGCCTTCCACAAGGTGGACCGACGATCTGGTGAAGTTCGCGGTAACCCACTGGATGAGAACAACGCGTGACCGATCGATATATAAGAGATCTATATATTAATATAAGAAATTTCCACCGATGTAATGACTCATCACGATATCTCTGTAACCATAAGGCCTTGAGACTTGAAATTTGGTAGGAATAATACTTTTCTCCAGTATAGTTCAGCTAAAAACGGATTTCATGAAATGTTACCCCAAAAGAGGTTCTGAAAGGATTACAACCAGGGAACTGGGCAGGGAACATCGGGTAGGCAGCCTATGTGTCATATTTTATTTAAAAAAAAGGACTAAAAAGAGGAAAAATATTAAGAGTAGGACATTCCTCTGATAGTAAGAAATACGATAGACCGACGACATCATAAGGGCGGTCGGAATTGGGTGGATGCGAGAAGCTGAGAATCCCATTCGGTGGAAGAAATTGGAGAAGGCCTATATTAAGCAGTAGATAAACAAAGGCTGGTGATAATGATGATGATGATGATGAAGATGAAGAATCCGCCTATAATATGTCACTAGTAAGGATGCTATACACTGCACCACATTGTAATCGTCGCCTAGAGACAAGCCGTTGAGTTCGTTACAGAACCCTTCAAACTGGTACACAGTAATGTCTATATATATAAATAAATAAAATGTTGTGTTTCTCTTTATATTTATTAAATATTTAAATAACTTTTTACTTAATTCAAATGAATGTTACTACATTTATAATCAAAATGAACAATAAAAAAAATACTTGTCTGTGGTTTTGTTTGTCGATTTAGATGGATTTTTCAGAAGATAAGATTTTTGTAATGATATCTTAAGATTCCTCTTAGGATATATTAGAACTCTAACCAGGTTGTCTAATGTTTGAAGTGAAATTCTTCAAGTTCAGTTTACTTTTTTTATTTAAATAAGTAAACTTGGGCAGTACCACGGCTGCCGATTTGATCAGCTCGGTATATAATCGACAAGGTTATAACGATAGGAAATCTCCGGCAGAGCTGGCTGCGGGTTTGCTGGGTTATGTAAACGGGCATCGATCAAGCGGCGGTGACGTAGCCTCGATAAGGTCAAGTGTGTGATAATGTGCGACAAACGCGATAACGCGAGCTGAGGCGGAGCCGGGATCCGAAAACGAGACGTTACGCACAACCTTCAGTATCTAAAAGAATTACTTTTGGAACCATCTTATTCATCAGCCTTAGTTAATCCACTGCTGGATGTAAGCCTTTCCCAATGTCTTCAACCAGATAGAGTATTCAACTTTTTGCATCTACCCACCTCCGACCGCTCTTACATAGTCTACGTTATAATAACAAACTACCCTCTCGTTACTTAGTACGGGAACTCGAACCAAGATCGATATAGACGTCGTGGATAATATACATCATCATTATCACCAGCCGATAAACGTTCATTGAGCATAGGGGACTTCGGGCCATTTCCCACCATGCTGGCCCAATGCGGATTGATCAAAGCCAGAGCCTTGTTTATTGATTAGCAGACTGCACCACGAGCAGGTCCGGTTCGGTTTAGTCCCGTGCATTATTGTGGTGGACCCGTTACACCCCATAAACACCAACGTACAAATTGTTACAAAAAAAAAAAAATCATAACTCGCTCAACATGACGGCTATATACGTCAGCTGTTATGAGGAGTCATTAAAAGATTTAATTAGCAAAACATGTTTATATCTCTCACAAATTATAAACTTTGTTTAATTTTTTCAATACACTGAAAGATTATTTACTATCGACTTTGTTTTGTGATCAATTTGTTCACTGCACAAGGCCGTATCGGTCCGAGTAAAATAAATCTATATCTATGTCTCTTTAAGTCCTCGATAGCGAAATTTACTACAAACAACTAACATCTGACCTTGAATTCATATTGTGTTGATTATAAAGAGGCTGGAAAAGGTTGACTCCTGCTCGCTCGGAATACTGTAGCTGTTGAATGTCCTAATGAAGCTGATGTGGCTACAGGATAAGGTAACCATCCAAACATTGAACCGGCTATCTCCATATTACAAGACAAACATTTAACCACAGTGCAATTCGTATAGACTCCACAGTATCATTAACTCGATCAACAAATTGATCATATAGAAGTAAATAAGATTTATACCCTAATAGCCTAATTTCCTATGTCGTGTAGTAGTGCACGAGTTAGCAATTTTTGTTATAATAATTCAATATCGAAACCTATAGGTTCAGGACACATCGCTCGAAGGACTGACAGACCATGGGGCACTAAAGTCCTCGAATGGTGACCGCGTATTGGAAGACGTAGTGTTGGCAGGCCCTCCACCAGGAGATCCGATGATATTGTGAGGTTACGGGAAGCAGACGCCTGTGTCCAGCAGAGGACGTCGGTCTGCTGATGAGAATGATATAATATAGGTTCAACAAAAAAAAATTCACGGATCGAGTAGGTGAGTCACAGGTGCCTTTAAAATGCGACGTTTACATACAATAGAAATATACACGATGAAGTGTGTGACTGTCGTGACTCAAAAACAGCTGATTTCACAGATATTGGTCTTCTTAAAAGAAGGTCTTAGTAGTGGGAATAATAGGTTTTTTTTATTATACACGTTCAGTTCAACAACTATCGGTTTTTACGAGTACGAAACAGAAACGATCCAATGCACTCGTTCACAAGGTCGGCGCAACAGAGGCATTGGGACGTTGTGACCTTGACGGTACACGAAACCAAACAGTTACACAACACCGGACGCGAGAACCGATCCGTTGAGATTATCTGCACTATAAACATGTAGAAAAAACCTGTTCTTTGAATCAATGTTTTAAAAAAAAGCAACTTCTTTGAAATGTGAGATAGAGCAACGGCCTCATTGAAAGGAAGAGAAGCAGTACGTCCCGCATCATTCACAAGTCTAGCCGGATGTGTGTCAGTGGCGCAGTGGATAGATGCTTATAATAAAGACATCCCTGGTTCTATTCTGGGCCACATGTTACAGTTTGCTTGATTGTAAATTCTTTCGCACCCGCCTGGTTAGCTATCAACCTCATACTGCAAATCTACCAGGACAAAGACTATAAAAATCTGAACATAAACAAACAGTTTAAAATATTTAAAATTTTGTCTGTAAAAAAAAAAAGTTATATTAAAGATTTTAGTATATTATTTTAGGGAAGAATATAAAACCAAATTAAAACATTATATAAATACTAAATAGGTTAAACAGTAGTAATATAAAACTTGGAAAGGCTTGGAAGTGTAGTGATTTCTGGTAGGGTATGCAAACTAATGCAATGCATAGATCTTGACTCGGCTCCGAATAAAAGCTCCTTTGTGCACCATATGCAAGGAACACAGCCTCGTGTATTTCGGCCACACCATGTACAGAAAAATGGCAAGACAAAAGCAAATGCAAACGTGTCCTTGAGATAAAAAGCGGTATCGGGATGACAAAAGATGCTATGAACAGAGAGAACAAGAAGAGAGGAATCAGCATAAATTACCTAGATCAAACTAGTACGAGCCCTGATAAATACCTTATCATAGTATATGATTTGGAAACGTCGACAATCCCTGCCAAGAGAGACAAAGCACTGATACATACGAGATGTGGTGCTTAAGACTTATGCTAAGGATACCTTGAAGAATCTGACTAGGCTTCGAATAAAAACTTCTTTGTCCACACTATGCCAGCAACGCACCCTTATGTATTTCGGCCATTTCATGCAAGAGGCGACGGTTGCCTGAAAAAACTGATACACCGGACACACAACCGGACCGATCAGGTTAAAGACTCGAAGTCCTTTAAATTTTACACAGTCGTAAGAGATGCGCTGAACGGAAACCGTTGGAAGGATCTTCCGCACCAGACAGCAAACCTAGCACTCGACCACGACCCTCAGACATGAGGAAACGACCCTAGGGAAAGATGCAAACCTTACCCAATTGAGCAATTTAGTAAAAGTTTTGACTATTGCTAAATTGGTGCTTGTCTACCTTTTTAGTAACTGGAAAGATTATTATTTAGATAGGTTTAGGGAGCCAGGGTGTGTAGTGCTTTTTTGTCTACATGGAGCACACGCTCTGGCTATTAGAGGGATAAATGAACTAATTTAGTTCCTAAAATTTTAAATCTTATCAAATAGCTAAGAACCAATTGTAGTGTTTATTTACAAAACTTAATAAAATATATGTTAACAAAAACGCTCCCTGAAACATTAACTAGTAAGTAAGCAAAGCATTACTTTACTGATGGTAGATCTTTATTACAGGAGACCGTCTAGATAGCGATCACCGCAGCTCCTACTGCTGACAAACAGCATTGTAGAAACTTTACTATGTTCCAATTTGAAGGGTGCTGTAGCTAGAGTAATTACAGGAGTAACGAGACTCAACATCTTATGTCTCAGGCGACGAGCGCAATGTGTCATTTTAAGTAGATCCACTGTTGTATCGGCGGGTGAATCACGTACCATCAGGTAAACGTCGCCCTCGTGTCGATGCTTAATTGAATAAAAAATACATCATATTATAATTAATAGATATGTATACATTGTATCATCATCATCATCATCATCATTAGCCGATAGACGATCACTGCTGGACATGCCTCCCCCAAAGATCTTCACATATCACAGCCTCCGGTACCGCTGGGCTGTCGTGTATAGGTTTATATGGGGAGGTTTGGGCCATGTCTAACCACGCTGTCCCAATGCGGGTTGACGGGAGCCAGAGCCTCGTTTGTATATGATTGTGAGTTATATTAAACCTTTATTTAAAATAAATTAAAAAAATAAAATAACAGTAGTGTATTTCGTTATTAAAATAAAGACCGGCGAAGACTAAGAGAACATCTTTTATAATCCATGGTCTCTTTGTCACTTTACACTCTGTTAAAAATTAGATAATAGACTAAGCACTTTACAATCACAGACCACATACTGAGGTTTGTCAGTTGATATTACATACAAACACTGACTACTATATATGCTATTAAAAATATACATCATCATCATCTTTATCTACCGACAGACGTCCACTGCTGTATATAGACCTCTCCCAAGGATCTCCACATAGATCGGTCCTGCGCTGCCCGCAACCAGCTGCTTCTCGCAACCTTCACCAGATCGTTGGACCACCTAGTGGTGGACTTGCATAAATTTACATATAGGAAAACTTTTCTGTTATATTCTTTAGGTAGTGCGAAAAACTTTTATTCGACAAACTGACGAGACAAGCAGGAAGCTCATAAAGAGCTAAGTGATACGGCTGCCCTCAGCGCTTTTTCCTGCCGCCATACAGAATCCATGTGGTTCAGAGTAAACATCTTAACTATCACCACATTGTTATAAACAGATTCTATTTCGTAATTAAAAACATATCCCTAACCGCTTCACTAAATAATTAAGTCTATACTTACATTTTACTTAACTGCGAATATTTAACTGTCAGCACCTTCTCCAGAGCCAGCAGCACGCTGGGTGGAAACTTCCTCTTCAGTGTGACCAGTGCCCTAACCCAGAGCAGCAGGTGCTCCAAGTGCCTACTTTCTTCCAAGAGACGAGCTACGGAGCTCACCAGACGATGCGCGTAGTCCTCTTCCAAACCCATCACCGTTAACTCGACTAAGAAAAGAAAAAAAAATCTATAGTTTACAACTGACTTAATAGCAAAAAAAACCAGACTGAATTGAAAACAAAACATTAAACCTAGACAGGACTGTAAGAATCATTAAACAGCTGAATTGATTTTTTTTTAATTGTAGTTACTTCTTTACTATATTTTCAGGTAATCTTTAAAAATGAAGATTTAATTACATAAAAAAATATATATAAGATTTATTAATGTAAATAATGATTTATTTTTATAGAAACTCCATCTCACTATCAGAGGGCGGTACGGACTCGACGCACTCCCGTATGACCTCATGCTCGTTGAGTTGCAGCGCACCCAGCAGCGCCAGGCCCCACGAGCCTTCCTCTAACAGCTTCTTCACAGCTATGGGTGTGGAACTCGTCTCCAAACGGTAAGGCCTGTGAAATTAAAAACTCATATATATCTGTTAAAGTTCCACGTGTTGTTCACTTAATGGTATCACTAGTCCTAATACCTTTTTTCGGATTAAAGGTAGAGAATGCAATAAAACTATAGTAAAAAAAATGGGACATGTTAAACCTGAAAGTTCCGTCGATTCCAGCATTCTGACTGTACAATAACAGGCCCTCAGTAGCTGCCACCGCGAAACTCTCACCCGTCGGGGAGAACCGGATGCAATGAACACGAACCTACAATAATAATTAACGTTCACCTGATGTTAAAATATTATTGCAAAATAAAATAATAGAAGTGTAAAAAATCACCTCCGGTTTCACGTTCCTCTCGGCCATGTCCCCGGCCAACACTCCCGGCAGCCGTATGCTGACGTTACCGCCCTCAAGGTCCGTCCTCTCCTCCACAAGCGCCATGTTGCCGAATTCGGTCAGCATGCGGCGGTTCACCACATCCTACGAATATCAATTATTCATCATTGATTCAATATAATACAATCTCTTCAAATTTGGTTAAGAGATGTTCAAGCTCACACTGATGGCGTCGAGAGAACGGTTCTGAGTTATGACGAACTTCTTAATGAGCACAGCGTCGCTGACGCTGTAGAGGCACACATGCTTGGAGTTCCCCGCGCCCAGTATGCAGCCGCCGTCAGCCGAATAGCAGATCGTTGTGAAAGCCCTGTAAATTAACAAAACAATTGAAAGATATCAATTGTCTTCATGAAATAGTAACCAAGACACTTGCCTTATAACACAAGTCTCTAGTTCGGTGCCGTAGACAAATGATATGGAGTTTTGTTCATGGTAGAACCACTCCGCGTAGTATATTGTAAATCTACCACCATGAAAGCATTGCTGTTCCATTTGTAAAAATATGAATAGAGAAATCGTTAATCCATGGCATAAAAAAGCAAATGTTTTTATTGTTCACTCACTTTGTCTTCAGCATCTTCTCGGCGGTGATGAGATCGGTATCTGACCTGCCCGCGCCAAGATCGTTGCGACCTTCTATACTGCCGGTCTGATCGCAAGTGCTAGTACTGAAGAACGAAATGTTACCGTCCAATGTAGACACGGCGATCTGGATACAATGGTGAAAAATATAGCAATAGATTGACATTTGGTAGTTTGTTTATAGTGTGTCCATGCTGCTAAACATCTTTTTGACTTTATTTTATTCTACGAAATAACGAGACGAGCGAAATGTTCACTTGATAATAAGTGATATGCCTTCCCATAACAAGGTGCCGCTTTATATAATGTTATACAATGGACCATATTATGCTTGTCACTTTAAGACATAAGATGTCAAGCTTTGTTAACCCAGTAATATCACTAGCTACAATGATCTTCAAACCGGAACACAGTAATGTTTGCCATCAAAAATTTAAGCTGCTGTGGTACCTATCTAGAGGGCCTCTGGTGTCTCTGTTACCACACTACTGCGACTAGTAAACTTGGCTAAGTCCGATGAAGCTATCAAGATTGTCAATAAAACTAATACCACTAACTCTATACATACAGCAAGAAGACTAAATAATGTGTCCCTAACTACTTTCTTTTTAGGTAGAACCTGGATGGTGCACAGTATTAATGATTCATACCTCTTCTCCGTCAGGTCTGAAGGCAACCTGCAGGCCGTCAGAAGTTAGATGCACGATCTCACACTCAGAACTTGTTTCTATGCAGTTCCATAGCCTCAAAGTCTTATCCCAACTAACCGAAGCCAAGCGTGAGCTGGACAAGGTTGGACTGAACGCGAGACTGGCCACTGGTGCCTCATGCCCTCCTAATACCTGTCATAGTGGAGAGAAGAGAATAATGTTTTAAAGATAAATGAAATAGTTTAAATAAATTACAAACTTGTGAATATAAAATAAATATATATATAACCTCTCTACATTGTAAATTATAACGTCATCAAAACATTGATAGGAAAAGACCATATATAAATGCTGAAATGGAAATGTACCCACTTGACGAGCAACAGAGATGAATAAAAAAAATTCTTGTTCTGCCATTTAGTGAAGAAACAAGCAAAAAGTAGAAGGTAAAAAGAACTTACATCCAAAAGCTTTCCAAATTTGATTGACCATATAAATATCTCGAACACGTCCTGCCCACCTGCCGCGCACAGCTCGCTGCTGGAGTCGAGAGCTACACAGCTGAACTGCACCAGACTGGGTGAGGTCAGGGTTCGAAAGTTGCGATACCTGAAAAAATAGGTTTTATTATAATATCAACCTGTTCTTCTTGTAGCGTAACAACTAGTAGAATGACTGACGTAACGAATTTCATTTTTAATATCTCAAAGTAGTGCAGTGTTTATCATCATAACTATAACTACTTCATTATGGAAAGAAGTATCACTAACCATCATGTGAACCATCTTGCTAATCTCATCAATATATCAAATAAAAATTACACAGTATAGTATTCGGCGATGTCTATGTTCGAGTTTTGCGTAGTTAGTTTAAAATATATTTTAAACTAACTACGCAAAACGAGCTTTAGAGCTTAGCTCACCTGGTAAGATCATAACACCTGACCGTCCCATCAAGAGACGAGGACACGAAGAATTTCTTGTTAGCACTAAAAACTATATTAGTGACCGTCGACTTGTGTTCGCTGAAGGTAACGAAGCAGAAACTCGTTGTTGTATTCCACACCTTGACCTTCCCATCGTACCCGCCCGTCACTATGTATAGGCCGTCGGGCGAGTACGCGAGGCACGTCATCTCGAGCGAATGCCCCTGTTGTTTCATCACATACTGTTCACCTGAAAAGTAACAATAATTTTTTATTAAAACTAATCAATCTGTCATTATAGAAATTAAAAAACAACAAAGATCACATATAGAAATCAATGTGTTTTACTGCCTCGTAACATTGCATTTCTTTTTTCAGCAATGGATAAATATTTTAATTTATAAGATTATACAACTCTTTGATAAATAGATATATTTTTTTTTATTTTTATAATATTTTTTTTATTTGAAAGGTTTCCATTAATTATATTCGCAAAATAAAAACAAAAATCATTAAGCATCATCACAACCAATGGACATCCACTACTTTTCTTTACTTACTCTGCCATTCCCACACAAGCAGTTGTCCGATCTGTGGACAACCAAACGCTATCCAGTCACCCTGCGGCGACACCGCAACACTGCTAATGCGGTGCTCCGAAATGCTCAGAGTGTGCACAAGATTCACATCAGGCATCTCGTGCAAGAAGAACACGCCATTGGAGAAACCTATAGAGTACATTGATAAAACACACTATAGTTATTCTTTGTTCTACCTAGATAATTACCATCAGCAAAGTAGTATTAGTATGGAGTAAAAAATAATCTTGCATTTTAGATTTACTAACTTGTACCTAGGTTAACTACAGGACTAAACATCTTATAGGAATATGTGGTTTTGAGTAAGGATCAGAAGTAACACCACATTGCAATAGACAAGTGTATCCCTTACCACTAGATATAATAATAACAGCCCATTTACGTCCCCACTGCTGGGGCACGGGCCTACCCTCAATATGAGGGCGATTGGGCCATAGTCACCACGCTGGCCCAATGCGGGTTGGTGACTTCACACATACCTTAGCGGGTTTCCTCACGATGTTTTTCCTTCACCGTTTGTATCTCACTGTTGTAACTAAAGTTTACAAATGTACATAACTTAAATATTAAGTCATTGGTACATGCCGAGGTTCGAACCCGCGACCTTCGGAATGAAAGCCGCACGCTATAACCATTAGGCCAGCGAGCTACTACCACTAGCTAAATGCCTTAATTTAAAGTGTTTTCTGTAATAGGAATAATATAAAAAATTCTATGTTCGCAAATATCACCTGTTATTAACATTTTAGTGTCCTTATGATATTGTGCGGCAGATAATTTTACTTTATGATGAGCATTTCTAATAGCGTCTCCAATGTAATGTCTGCCCAGCTTCTTATATAACAACCTGTTCTCTTCTTCGACTTTTGTTTCTTTTAAAATCTTTTCTTCATTATCACTCTCCTAAACAGAAAAAATATCAAACCATACATTGTAATTTTTTTAAAGCTAAAATATTATAATTATATTATACATAACACAATTTAAATTTATTTAGTTTTTCTTCTGCTGAGTATATGCAAGGAACAAGCTAAAAATTCCCACAAGTAGTTTAATCTTTGCATATGAAATAAAGCGACATATAGTAACTTTAGCAACCTGCATGCCAATTGAGAATATGTCAATTTTTCTTGAGGTATCTCCAAATATGTAGCAATGGATATTGATAGACTGGCATGACAAATTTTGTTGTCAAATCCGAAAACTACGAACCTTCTTTTATGTAAAAATTTAATTACTATAATCTGTAAGCAAAATCACACATACATATTCTTTATCCTTTTCAATAACATCCTTTTCATTAATGTCGTCTTCACTTTCAGCTTCTTTCTGCAGTTTCCTTCTCTTCTTATGCGATATCTGTACAGCAGATGTAACCAAATCATCTGAATCTATACTCGCCTCCCATAAACAAACCTGTCCATTCCTGCTAACTGTTATGAGATCTAAACTTTTCTTTTCAAAGAACACTCCAACAATTTTGTCGGTGTGTCCACTTAACGAAAACATGTTCAAATTGTCTAGATATTCAACAGTGTATATTTTAGTTGTTGTGTCCTTGGAGCCAACAGCAAGCAATTTGGAGCAAGAAGACCAGTCTAAGCATGTGACGTCATCATACGCTTTCTTAAAAACTCGCTTCATGATAAATGAACGAAACTCTCCAGTAAAGCTACTGGGTGCTGTCATAATGAACACTGCAATATTGGAGAAACAATTGAGTTATTAATTTTAAAAACATATGAGTGAGTGTACATACAATTTAGCTATTTAAATAAGAATTAATTAGTTCAAAAAAAATGTGATGTCTATACTCAAAAAATGCCTAGGCTGGCTCTCTGTTAAACCTGGACTTACAGTGAACATAGAGTAGTATTTTATATGTCTCAAGAACAACATATTTCATGACCATACAACATCCTTTCTGACTCACTTGGCCAATATAATGTTTTGTAGAGAAAATCCCTAGCATCAGAGGAAGGACACATATGGAAAAAAAGTTTCATATCTCTCGAATGTAACAAAAGTCACCTGTATCATCACAGCAAGCTGCAAAGTATTTTCCATCTGGACTAAATTTAACTGCATTTACTTGCTGTTTAAATTTGTATCTGTGTATAACCGTACAAGTCAGTAGACTAATCATTTGCGCTTCACCCTCTGAAAACAATTTTAAACATATTTTAGATTTAATTTACATTAAATATATTAAAAACCAATTTATTGTAGTACAATTTACAAAGATAATAATCGTGTAGAAAAACAGTTCTGTTAAATTTGTCTTTTTGGCTTAACCAGGAAATACATAACACTAATTAACTTCTGTTATTTAATTACCATTGACAATAATTACATAGCATATACTAGCACACTATCCCCAGACAATTTTTTTTTTGTTTTATTAATCTTTAATTAACATACAAACATTAACTATACAAATTACTTACTTTCATTAACAGCCATGAGAACAGATCCATTTGGAGACACATCAACAGCAGTGTAATTATAATGGCTCTCCACCGACAATGTGTTACTTTTATTTCTAAAACATTAAAACAAAATATATGTTCTTAAAATATTACTTTAATTAATGAACAAAATTTGTTATTCATAAGAGTCCCTTACTGTTTCAAGTTATAAATAGTAATCCTGTTGCCCACCGGGCTAATAACGCAGTTTCCATCATGAGTAAAAAGTACATCACCTTTTCTATACACAGTCCCAAGTAAATTTTGAAACTAAAATTTAGAAAATAATAAAATTATGTAGTTTATAATGTTTCTCAAGCAAAGAATATTAAATTAAAGATTTAAAGACAATACTAGAAGTCTTAAAGTAATTTTGAAGTTCTAACTTATTTAATAGGTTAAATAAAATAACTAGAAAATAACTACAGACAATTTGGAAACAGACTTTTTTACCTTATAATTAAACTTCATGTTTATATTTAGTCTTTAAAGAGAAAGTTTTAATTTATTATTAAATTAACAACATAAATTTGTTACAGTACTAGAAGCGTAATCAAAACAACGTGAACACACATGATATTTGACAGATGACACTTCAGCTACAGCAACATTAGGATTTATATTTAATATTATACAAATCTCAAAGATAAATTAATTATTTTCAAATATTTATTTGTAAATGTATAAAATACAAGCACTTAACTTATTTTTGTAGATTTAGAAAAATTAAACTAGTATACAAAATAGATCCAATTTGAAATAAATATATAATTTATTATATTGGCAATAACCAGGAATTAGCGAAAAAAACTTTTTAATCACATTTATTTTAAAAAGTTATTTTAAATCATTTCAAAGTATAAAATGTTTATGATTAATAATAAGTTATTTTCTAACGTAATATATTTTTGGATAGTTTTGAGTAATAATTTAATTTAATTTAATAAAAGTTCTAAACTGATCGAATTGTACATGCGCAGAACGAATTTGCTGGCCAGCGATCCACATCAATGTTGTACGTCACGTCGCTGCGAAATTTCTAGCTCGTGATTGGACGCGCATTTCGGAAATAACGTAACAAAGCCAATCAGATCTTAGGGCATATCGAGCTCTGCCTTGAACATCCATCGTCATATGACCCATTCTATCGAGTCTGCAAAGCTGGGGCCATATTTGTCTGGGGTGAAATAGTTCCGTGGAGTGAGTGTGTGCAGATAGTCATCACAGCTTTTGGGACCTGTAAATACTCCCACACTACACATTCAAGATGTCTTCAGCCGGTGGCGCATCATCTGAAAGTCCCATCTATGGACCCTTCTTCGGAGTTATGGGGGCGGCGTCTGCTATTATCTTTAGCGGTAAGCACTTATTTGGCACTTTATTATAATGGCTGTCGTGGATCGTTATCGATCTTCAAAATCTGGAACGGCAGCATGTATCATGTATTGACTTTTTGTTTTTAATGCTTAACTGAATAAGTAGCAGTTTTTAAAGTCGGAAACTAGTTATTTTGAGAATCCTAATAATAGTAACAGCTTCACCTTGTTTGAGACCAGCGCATGTGTAGATAATTAGTTTGGATAGAGTATTGATGTTTTAAGACACGCCAGGATAAAATTTTTCATTGTGGGAGCGTTATTTTATCGCCAAATATGAATCATTTGTCATGTGACTGATAAAAATGTTGGTAGTATTGATTTTGATACAAGGAAGAAAAAAACCCATTGTAGTGGAATTTCACTACACTGACGCTCCGATTTGCGTTTTAATAACTGTCATTAGTATTTTAGAACGTATGTCTAAAGAGAGAAAGTATAAAATTCATTATTTTCTTTTAGCTTTGAATGGCTCAACCCGTGACCGATCGAAGGCGTATACAATGAAAGTAAAGTTATTACAAAATCGTTAAACACCAACAATGGCGGGCAATCGAAGGCAAAAATGACTAGACACTCAAAATTTAGCTATTCCATGTGGGCATATCTTTACGAATACTTAAAGATGTGACCTATATTACTATTGTGACCCATTTTCAGCTTACATTTTAAATACTGGGCGTTTCATAGCACCATAGCGAAAAATCAATAAGTTAATCACATGATAACTTATCATGTGATCCAGTCAGCTGCTCATCTTGTAACTTAACCTATTTCTCTATGGTTTACTTAACATCAAGTATGTTTAAATTGGAAACACTAGGATATATTAAACATATCAATAATTTTAAATTGTTTATTGCAACTAGTTTTTATTTTGATTATAAATTAGCTAATTCTCTAATATTACATAATTTTACTGTTTTACTCATGGCACACCCCTTTTTAGCCATGCCTATTTGAATTAGCGAAATTCGTAATTTATTTACAAAATTTTAATAGAAACTCTAAAATAAAAAAGCTTTTGCCTTTTGGTAAAAATTGTTAATAATTTTTGTCTTTATGTTGAAAATAGAGACAAGGGAGTGTTTTAAAGTAATATGGGTGGCAAGAATATGTAATATTCATGCAAAAATCACTTCTTCATTTTCTCTAAATGGTCTCACTCAAATTTACAAAAGTTAAGGAAAAAATTATAGATAATTATAGTTATTTTAAAAATAGTAGATTCACAAGTACTATGATGATAATATATAAAAATATCATTAAAATATATGCATTTCCTTTCATAAAGTCTGTCCAATTTTATTATACTTTTTAGTAAAAACTAAGTTCATAAGTTTTTGAGAAATTGCTCACTGATCATAAACAATTTTAATTTATATCCAAGATTATTCATTTCTTTCAATATTAATATAAAAGATAACAATTATGTCATTTGAATCACACAGCCATAGCCAACATAACTGAAAATCGAATCAGTTTTCTCAATCTGATTGCCAAACTTCAGTTTAAAGAGTGCACCTAATGATGATAGTGAAAACATTTATAATCTAACAAGTATATATAAAGTATGACTATCATGTATGCAGATTTCTTAAACATTTTTATTAATTCCTTCTCGACTGGATAGCTGAAGATTGGGCTAAGTAGATTTCCTTGAAAGACATGTGCAGCTGTGGACATCTACAGGGTATACACTGCTGTATGTTTTCTTCTCAAGATTGTGTGCTTTTCAAGATTATTAGGCAAATAAAGCATCTACGAACATGTATAATAAACAGGCATGGTTGTTTTATTAGGTGAAACAGATTGTTGATCCAAGCATTTATAACATCTACACCAAATTATTACTTTAAAGTATAACCTGTCAATGGTTTATTCCAGCGCTGGGAGCCGCTTATGGTACCGCCAAGTCAGGTACCGGTATCGCCGCCATGTCGGTGATGCGGCCTGAGCTCATCATGAAGTCCATCATTCCTGTTGTCATGGCGGGTATTATTGCTATCTACGGACTGGTGGTGGCTGTACTGATTGCTGGCTCCCTCGAGAGCCCACCCACTTACACCCTCTTCAGGTAAATTATTAATTAATTACTTCCATCTAATATTTGAGGTTTTATTTTTTAAAAAAGACTAGAAATATTAACAATTACTTGGTACTAGCAGGAGGTTTCTGGTAAGTCTTTGTGTTCATCATGGTAGTTTATATATATATATATATATATATATGTACTTATATTTTTACATAATTTCATTAACAATCTTTCAATTAAAAAATGGGGAATTTGTTATAAATATTTGACATGATTTAGAATGTCTAAACAGTTAATCATAATCCATCAGGAAAATATTGTAACTGAAGTGATAAACATGCTACAAACAATTCATTCTTTTTAATTTCTTTGGAGGTGAATGTTAGTCTTGTTGAAAGTATTTAACCCTATTTCCTTTTAGTGAGACACCTTGAACTGATCAATTATTACAATGACATAAAGCAAGGTTAAACTTGTCATGGTTTTTCAACTCGTTTTATATATGGTGAATAAAAACAGTATGTTATTATTTATGTAGTTCATGGATTTTTATTTTTTATTGATTAGAGGTAATTGACCCAACACACAAAATAAACTTGGTCCCAGTAGTGTAAGTGAGGGAACAAATAATTTTATCGCATCAGCTTACTACATCTATAACACTAAATTTTTTTTAAATACATTTTACCAGCCCAATAATGGCACTAAAATATATATTTATATGTGAAACTTAATCTTTCTTATTATTGTTGTTTAATACCCACAATATAGTTGAAAACAAGTTAAGGAAATTTTTTTACATTTATACAAAAAAGATACTATGAATTACTAACACTTTTGTCATCATAATGAAAATTTATTGAATATTTCAGTCAAAAAAATTAATACCGTGTTTTATTATAAATTTAGAACACCACTTAGCTGTTAAATTAATAGTTATTATTTGTAAATATAAAAGACAGGATTAAAGAACATTATTTTTAAACTAGTAACTACTCCCCATCATTTGATAAAATTCATAGTTTTACATACATATGAACAGAAATCATTTTATTAGGTCATTGGTATATATGGTTTTGGATTATGGATTCAAAACAACTATTTGAGACATAGTTAAAAGTACAAGTTAATGATATACATTAATGTTGACTTAAACATGTGTAAAATGCTTAAATCTTCTTTTCAGAGGTTTCATCCATCTTGGTGCCGGTCTCGCTGTAGGATTCTCTGGTCTCGCCGCTGGTTTCGCCATAGGCATCGTGGGTGATGCCGGTGTACGCGGCACTGCTCAGCAGCCCAGGCTATTCGTCGGAATGATTCTTATCCTCATTTTCGCCGAAGTGTTGGGTCTATACGGTCTCATCGTCGCCATCTACCTGTACACGAAACAGTAAATCTGAACACACCGTCTCCCCGTGCCGTGGAGTTCTATGTGCAGCAGGAGTTGTATCCTCTGGACGCGCGCACAGGGACGTTATCGCCGGTAGCGGGGCATAGAGTTTCACGGCACATCACCATCCCCTGTATATTATACTTCGATTAAATTATCCCAAAGTCTGTTCGCTCACCTCCGGCACAGCGCCGCCATGATGCTGCGGCAGCGCCTTGCCCCGAGACGCGAACCCTCTGTATAAATGATTTTTCTATAAAAAAATTTTTACTGTCCCGCTTTTCAGTCCCAATCATGGATTTTAACGCTACCGTGCGATAACGGAGTAATAAAGTAAAATTAATTTATTTAAAAATATATAATAATAATAAGGATGGGTAATCCAGCCAAGTTACTTGTTTAGTGAATGTTTCACCTCCTCCCCAACCCCCTCCGACACATGTTTGCGCGTTTCCTCTTAAAACGAATCCGTTACGTCTGACGATATCAATTTTAGATTATTTTAGCGATAAGGCGAAACTAATGTACAGTTAGAGTAGAAAATTAAGTTGAAACGAGTTATCTTTAATAATTTATGAACCGTTGAGCCCCCCGGCGCCTTGTGCGCCGACGTCTCCGATAACCGAAGGTTGCGGTCGGACCTGGCTTGGTATTGCATGCTTTCAGTGTAGTAGTGGGCGGATTGTACCCTTGCGCCGGCGCCTGCGCGTTGCCGCGTTACCGCGACACCGCAGCGGGCCGTCACAAACGATGTATTGCCAGGAATCAGTTAATAAACATGATTTGTACATTCCAGATTATTTTGTTTCTACTTATTTGTTTTGTGTTTTATTTTCCTCTACAACTTAAGCTAACTTGCTTCATGACATACCGCATCTTATATCTATAACGTTACATACATTTAAAACTATATTATATACTATATCGTAATCTTTCTGACGACTTACTATGTGAAGTATATTTCAAAGTATTTTTATTATGTATACCTCATAGTCGAAATGTTTGAATGATTATAAATTGGTAAGTAACAATGAATAGATGAAATTGTATTTTATTTTAAGTTTCATGTTAGAGAATGTTATATAATAATCTTTGGTGTTATTGAATGAATTGTGTTAATAAAATATTTTAAAAATTACTGTAAATTGTGCCTCTCGTGTCTTAGTTTTTCTTAGGTTTTTTGGAACAGTTGTTTTGTGACCCTCCATCTTACAATTTATCGAGATTTGCCGCCAAAGAAATTGTAACTACTCATTATTTAGCTGAAAGCTATTAAATGTGTTGATGAGTAAAATAATTGAGAATTTACGCAAGTAAGGTAAAGCTTATCTAATCAGATTGCAGTACCTTATGGTTCCTGACATTTAGACAGTATGTAGTATGAACTTTTCACACTGTTGGTTTGCTGATACGCTCGTTGTCCATTTTTGTTACTTATGGAGAAATCTTGCATCTACGCTTTGATGAAGGCAAAATCGCTCTGCAAACAACAGTCCTCGATGCCTTAATTTAAACAAAATCGAAAAGATTTCTATCTTCCTGTTCAACTTAATTTCACTTCATACCTACCTGCGATTTTTCAAGTTTACATTGAAAACTATCCTCTTCGAGAGCTAAATATATTTTGATTTGTAGTTTGCCAAGAATTCCATAATTGTTAAAACTAAAACTTACTATTTTACGTGTGAGACACGAGAACGCTTTTGTACACCGCGACTGCCAGCGCCGGTTACACCGCATTGATCCATCTCTGGAAGGTAAACCCCTCTTTTCCATCTTTATAAGCGTGTCAACAACACTGCCACTTATTGTGAACAGGAGTAACTAATCCCCACGCATACGCTATCTAAAAACTATAAAAGCCAAGAAAGGAAACTTGGGACAGATCTGGTCTTGCGCTCCGCCGCTAACCGTTATAAAACCGCGGAGGATAGAGATAGTAGCGAAACAATACTGATAATCGCCGCCGCATCAAGGGTGCGGCATCATTTAGCCGCGAAACGTAAGGAAAGCGCCGAACCGCAATATCGACACTCATTTCTCTCCACCACGGTTGCGAAGGGCAGTCCAAGCGTGCTTCCTCGGCCCGCCGGCACATCTCCGATGTGAGCTAACCTAGAGCGGCCACCTCGGACCGGCACTACTCCTCAGGCCGGCCGGTTAGGTTCCTCTTGGCTTCACTGTGGGTGACCAAGCCACGGCCACTGAGCCCTACCGCCACAGCAAAATGGGAGCCTGATCGGGATGTGGTATATGATATACCGACTTCAATTCTTTAGTCATGCAATAGTTCATTGTATTTTTAAACTGTTCCGACCTAAAACACTATCAATCATTTTATTTTTTTCGTGTAAAAACCTCCGATTTGTGATTAATGTGTTTTATTGATTCGAGCAATTGGATAATGCAACTAATTACATATGTAATTCTTCGTAGCTATAATAAAAACACGAGCTAACTAATCGGCACGAAAGTAGTTCTACTTTAAACAATATCTGTAATAGAATTGTTGATTATAATTAAATCGCACGCTATGCCTATTACCATAGTAAAACTTGAAAATACAGTGACCATTTTAAAACTTAAATCATATAATATGCACAATTGTTTTAAAAATGATTGACGGCGGAAAAGATACGAACTAGTAAAATAAAATCAAATAAATTTGCAGATTTTAAAAAAACGATATTTAAGGGGAAAGAGGGCTTATGTCCAACTGTAGAGGTCTATCCACTCATGATGATAAAACAGTGATTAGACACTTGCTTATTACAACATAACTTTAACTGGAAAGTTTAGTTCTTTCAATAAAGTAGGCGATCGTGAGACTGTAAGCTTACAAATATTAATATCGGCTAGCCTTGACACAAATTAAATTTAAATTTCTTGTTTCATTGGAGTTGTAGTCTTTACTAGAATTCTAGAAGTAACCATCAATAGATACATAATTTTGTATACGTTTGGAAACAGTATATTATGACAAAATAGGTTCGAAAGTAAAATAATTCTAACTCCAACGTGTAGACAAGAAGTCAAAGGTAAAGTGCAAAATAAAAAAAAACAGTTACATGTAAAAAAGAAAACACCAATGGCCCAGAAAAATATTTGTATAAGAATACACTACAGGACATTATATTTATCAAAATATAACCAGTAAAATTTTTACAAGTACAAATCATCTGAATCGATTGTAGATTGTTGCTTTTGCATCTTGTAATTGTTGGTTCAGTTTTTGTATAAGATGGCACGTTTTAGATGAGATCCTCCTAACGCGAAAAGATCTCCAAAGCGAATTCAGTGAGTGGATATCACAAAGAATAAAGGTACTGGCGATGATGATTAATGACCAATACTTACTAATATAGTTTTAGATTGTTCTTCTTCGTAAAGCAAAAACAATAAGCCATTTTGTTAAATAGATATATATGTTGCTTATTTTTCAATGTTTGATCAAAATATTTTGTCTTTATAAAATATTGTGTTTAAAAACATCAGCGTGTTGTAGGTCAAAAGCCAGTAAACTTTACTATTCATATAATACAGTTATATTCTAAATAATTTCCACTAAAATAGTACGCTTATTGTTTTCCTAACGTACAATGACTTTCAACAAATCTGTTTGTAGTTTTTGGATATTTTTACCATTGTAAGACAATGTATAGTTAACTCCGACACCCTCGAAAACTACTAGTAATCTCTATATTATCCGTTAATAAAAATCTGACATAAACATTACATTTATATGTACATTAATGTATCAAAGATTGAAAACATCTTATCGAGAATTTAAATATGGGCTGCGAATTTTATTCAATGGGTCCAAAATACTTATTCATTGATATGTTGTATTTACATTTTATTAATTTTTATTTTATTAATCTTATTTCTTTTAATATTGACTCCCAATATTTATAAATACTAAATTGAAAATATTGCTTGTTTCAACGGATAAAAAAATTATGAAATCACATAAAATCAAATGTAACTTCTTTACACATTTAAACTTGTGTGATTGTACCTATTTATGAACGTACCCTTATCATACTACATTGGTTGACTGTCAAATTATTGATTTGATAGCTTTCGTAAATGATGCATAGAAGTCTCAATACGTTTTTAAAATACTAGTTTCAAATACTAGCTTCAAAAATTTAGTTTATAAATACTTCAAAGTAATTTTAATATTCATATAAGTTTTAAAATTAGGCTTTACAAGATCTAATAAAAACGAAAATGAACCGCACAAAACGAAAATATTTCTTATGTCTTGAAGTTTAACTTTTTCTATCCTTATTTCGTAATAAAATTTAAAAAAAAAGAATAGCAAAAATTAAGCATTGTGTAGCATATCTAAATAAATAAGTGTAGTCAAACTGGATGTGTTTTATTTAAATAGTTGAAAGTTTTTAGCTATAACATTTTTGTGACGTACTTGGTAGCAAATATTCGGTTTTAAAACATGATCGCATAGGTACAGCTCATCCCTATTTTACAACACAGAGCATAGAAATCATTACGTTTACCTGGCATTTGATTATTGGCCTAGTTGGAAGTTTTGTAGTTTTTCTTGAACTTTATATAAAATGAAGTACAAAATATTACTAATATTTACAGTTCTTTTAACATATTACAATAGTGAAGCACAAAATCGCCCAAAGGGTGTAAGTTGCACTCAAAGTCTACACCATCCGGTGAATGTATCAACATATATTCTAAAATTTTTCATGATTTCAGCTTGAAGAAAAAGTTCAGCAATTGACAGATATAACCATAAAGAAATCGATTATACCACTAAATTTTAACAAATTTAAAGAGTATGTCAAGTCTCAGCCAAAGGACTATTCTTTTATAGTGATGTTTACCGCGATGGCACCATCACGGCGGTGTGCTATTTGCCAACACGTATACGATGAGTATCTGATCGTCGTAAACTCGTTTCGGATCTCACAGATGAATAACAACAAGCTTTTCTTTGGTATGGTAGATTTTGATGAGGGTTCTGACATTTTCCAAATGGTAAGGATAAATTAAAAATTTTGATTGTAAGCATGCTGATTGGTACACTCATCAAGACTGATTCTAGTTGTATTTGTAAACTAGTAAATTGTTTCCTTCACATTGGTAATGCAATACAAATACTTTTTTTCCTATCTAATTTCTAATTTGCTTTGCTGACAGGTATTTATCTTCTAATTAATTTGCATTCTTCAACAATAGAAGACTTAAACAAAATAGGAATCGTCGAAAATAACACAACTTAGCTATATATGTTCACATATAAATAATTCATATTTTGTAGTATCAATTCTGGGATACATACATTACATAGCTTTTGTATTTCTGTTATATTTATATATAATTAAAACTTGTTATAGATATGAACATTGGTATTTCTTCTCTGAATAGATTTTTAATAATATTAAACTAACATTATAGAACATTATATCTCAGGCACATATTTTATTTTCTTTACTCTTTTTTAAATTAGACTAAAGAAAATATAGTACTCTTAATACTTTTTATGAATTGTAATTTTTACCACTTTTACAGCTAAGATTAAACACTGCTCCAGTTATTATGCATTTCCCAGCAAAGGGCAAGCCCAAACCAGCTGATTCTATGGATTTTGAGAGGGCTGGTATACATGCAGAAGCCATTGCCAAATGGATTCAAGATAGGACAGATGTCCAGGTCATTATTTTACATTAAACAAAACTTTTTCCTTAATCCTTACAGGTAAACAAATCCTCAAGTATATAGATATGATTATGAAAATTTCTACATTCTTAATTTTTTGGTCTTAATGAAGAGTTAATATTTATCTGATAGTATTAACTATGGTCAAAGAGTTTAATAATGACCATTAACTTTACTCTTATACAGTTCAGAGTGTTCCGACCACCTAACTACACAAGTGCAGTGGTTTTGGTTGCGCTGTTCTCGGTGGTACTTGGATTCATCTATCTTCGCCGGGCCTACCTTACGTTTCTCTACAACAAGCAGATGTGGGCATGTGCAGCGCTGTGCTTTTGCTTCACCATGGTCTCTGGACAGATGTGGAATCAGATCCGTGGGCCTCCTTTCTATCACCGCTCAAAGAATGGGCCCGTTTATATTAATGGCGGTTCTCATGGACAGTTTGTTTTGGAGAGCTATATTGTTGCAGCTCTGAGTATCCTTTTATAACTCATCATGATATCTGATTATTTAAGCTTAAGTTTACAATATTTGTTTCTAAGCAGTATCTGAATGGTGAAGATTTTTTTTTCACTATAACAGCTTTGCTTTGTTTTGGTTGTGAAAATATGATAGCCTGAATGTTTTACATGACTAAGATTATGGAGCTGGGGAAGGTGAACAACAGCCTCTTTGTCACTTTACACTATGCAAAATTGAGATTAAGGTGTTCGCCGATTATAAATGAATAATTCAATGTCGTATCTATGATTGAAATAGTAGACAAAATGAGATAGTAACATTCCATTGAATAAACCTTAACTCAACGAATAGATGGTGCTGTTGTAATTGGCATAATTCTCTTGATAGAATCGGCTGGCAGTGTGAAAAATGCTGAAATAGCGCGATCTCTACAGGAAAGCAAGAAGAGGAGGTTCCAATCTATTGTTGGACTCGTTTTAGTCTGTGTCTTCTTCTCTTTGCTCCTTTCTGTTTTCCGAGCTAAGACACAAGGCTACCCTTACAGGTGAGGAGAATATTGATGACATTTTGTTCAATCTTAATTTTTTTTAGAAAGCCTTTCAAAGTGGAATACAGTAAAGTTTGCACACTAGTATTTCGTGGCAGTAAAAAGAGCTGCGGTGGTACTTACAAAAAGACCTACCGGTCTCAGTTGCCAGAGACTAGATGGTAGATGGTAATCTATATCACTTGCC
Source organism: Troides aeacus (assembly GCA_033220335.2). Classification (NCBI taxonomy): domain Eukaryota; kingdom Metazoa; phylum Arthropoda; class Insecta; order Lepidoptera; family Papilionidae; genus Troides; species Troides aeacus. The sequence continues at coordinate 1,311,479 of CM067275.1, read as the reverse complement.
ATTAGGTGAAGTTTTCGGTCTTCACGACATTTCGTCTATTAATAATGGAACTCAGGGGATCCATGCCAACCTCACCTAGTCCTGGTGTACCTTGCAAATGAACATGACGCACTGGCTCCCACCAACCCACATTGATTCAGCGTGGTGGGAAATGGACCTGATCTCCCATATGAATCTTTAACCGATCATATGGGAATCATTGGGGGGAGGCCTATGTCCAGCAGTGGATGTCTATGGGCTTGCGATGATGATAATGACTGTATTTTTTTTTTGTTTCAGTTTCCTATTCAAATAATGTGGATAGATGGAAGTATTGTTACTTCAGGATAGTTGTTATTTATCGTGGGTGCAATCATTTGTGTGTTGAAATAAATATAAGTTTTATTTTAAGGCAATGTTGTTTTATTTATTTTAATATTAGGGGTGTAAGTGATCCCGCACAATGACTCACGGGACCCAAGCCAACCTCACCTGCTACTAGTGCACCCTGCTAATCAATTAACGAGGCTCTGGCTCCTACCAACCCGCATTTGGTAAGTGTGGTCGGAAATGGCCCAAGTACCACTCTATGAACCCCTACAAATGACTAAAGATTGTGGGAAGCATTTGAAGTCCGATCAGCCTACTGAACACCTTGGGCAAACTTTACGAGCGCATCATTCTAGAGTGTCTGCGCCATTTCACCGCAGAGAACAACCTCCTCCCCGACGAACAGTTCGGATTCAGGAGCAACCACTCTTGCGTTCATCAAGTGCACCGACTGACCGAGCACATTCTGCTCGGTCTCGAGCACAAACGACCGATCGGCACCTGCGCCGTCCTATTCGACGTCGCCAAGGCGTTCGACAAAGTCTGGCACGAAGGCTTGGTATACAAGCTTTACACCGTCACTCGAGACTACCTTTCGAATCGCTCCTTCCGCTTTCGCGTCGAGCACGCTCTCTCCTTGCCCCGGCCGATTAAAGCCGGCGTCCCTCAAGGCTCTTGCCTCTCCCCGCTACTCTTCTCGCTCTACACGAGCGACATACCCAGAGACCCCTTCGTCAAGATGGCCCTTTTCGCGGACGACACCGCTCTTTATCATTTCGGCAGAGCTCCGGGTATTATAACGATGCGCCTACAGAACGCGACCACTCGCCTAGGCGAGTGGTTCCATTCAACAAGTGAAGCCATTCGCTTCACCCACTGAAAGTCATCAACACTTCTCAAGAAGGCGAAAAAACGCGGCCATAAACTCGGCCAGATCTCTCTCTTCGGCCAGTCCGTCCCATGGAGGAACTTGGTCAAATACCTCGGCGTCACACCCGACGCCGGAAAAAGAAAGCGGCCCAAGTACTAGGCAAGCTATACCCTCTGCTGTGTAAGAAGAGCAAGCTCTCTCTCAGACACAAGCTTCACCTTTACAAGGTATACAAGACCTATAATATCTTACGCAAGCGTTGTCTTCGCCCATTCGTCCGAAGACCGTCTCAAACCTCTGCAGACTCTCCAAAACCGTTTCACCCGCACCGCGACTGGTGCCGAATGGTACCAGCGCAACGTGGACACCCACAGCGACCTTAAACTCGCAACGATCAAGAAGCACTTTAGAGAGTGCTCCGTGACCTACTTCGCCAAGGCGGCAACTCATCCCAACTCTCTGGTGGCCAGCGCGGCCAACTACGCGCCACCTCTGAATCCCAGGACGAAAAAGCGCAGACCGCGGCACGCGCTTATTCCGTGATCCCAAGGGGCAAACCACACACATACCCTCAGTCACCGACAGCACCGACGTCACTACCACACACACTTCGGACACTACCAACACGCTCCGAATCTCAACATCACGCCGCCCTCGCTTCAGAACGCGGCGCCGCAGCTACTCACACACCGCGTACACCAAGTACACCCGCGATTGTGGGCGGTCCTCGCCGCCCAGAGATTCCGATACAGGCGAAGGTAGTCGGGTAACCGGCCCGCGCCCGGCCTTGACAACCGAGTAGAATCGCCAGATAAAGTACAACAAGAACCAGACACACACAATAAACAGAATCATCCGCCAGATAGCTACATCCCGCGTAGCACATTTTGGTTTCTAAAACCACAGACCGTGGATCCGGGTCCACGAGCCCAGTGTCAGATGAGCTGTAAGAGCCGCTGTGGCTTCCAGCCCGATCTACATCAAGAATATAGGAAGCATTTGAATGGGTGAAGCGCAGGACCGATCCATGTGGGAGTCTTTGAAGGATACCTATGTAAAACAATGGTCTTCTTATAGACTGAAGATGGTTTTAATAATAGGTTGTCAAATATCTCCCTTCCGCCTTTTTGTCTTTTGAATTTCGCGGCTATGTACAAAGCGCTACAGAGCTCGTATCTGGCAATACTATACATAATTTGAAAGGTCTTGACATAACCTACAAAACGACGCTATGCATAATTAGTTTGGATATTGCGTTCAACAGTTATAGACGTGTAAACATGGAGTTCACTAACGCCGAAATTCGCGCTATTTTAAAGTTTTCCTTCGTTAAAGGCAAATCCGCTAGAGAAACGTTCCGTGAGATTAATGGTGTTTTGGGGGATGGTACTCTATCACTTCGAACCGCGGAGGAATGGTTTCGACGATTCAGAGCCGGTGAAAACGACACCATGGATAAGCCAGACGGCGGAAGACCTGTGACGACAAATACCGATCAAATCATGGACTACATCGAGTTAGACCGGCATGTGGCATCTCGTGACATCGCCCAGGAGATGGGAGTTAGTCACCAAACCATTTTAAACCATCTGCAGAAGGCTGGATACAAAAAAAAGCTTGATGTTTGGGTGCCGCATGATTTGACGCAAAAAAACCTTCTGGACCGAATCAACGCCTGCGATATGCTGCTGAAACGGAACGAACTCGACCCATTCTTGAAGCGGATGGTGACTGGCGACGAAAAATGGATCACATACGACAATATCAAGCGAAAACGGTCGTGGTCGAAGGCCGGTGAATCGTCCCAAACAGTGGCCAAGCCGGGATTGACGGCCAGGAAGGTTTTGCTGTGTGTTTGGTGGGATTGGAAGGGAATCATTCACTATGAGCTGCTCCCATATGGCCAGACGCTTAATTCTACCATCTACTGCGAACAACTGGACCGCTTGAAGCAGGCGATCGACCAGAAGCGTCCAGAATTGGCCAACAGGAAGGGTGTAGTGTTCCACCAGGACAACGCCAGACCACACACTTCGTTGATGACTCGTCAGAAGCTACGGGAGCTCGGATGGGAGGTTTTATCGCATCCACCATATAGCCCGGACATAGCGCCAAGTGATTACCACCTGTTCCTGTCCATGGTGAACGCCCTTGGTGGTGTAAAGTTGAACTCAAAAGAGGCTTGTGAAAAGTGGCTGTCCGAGTTCTTCGCAAATAAGGAGGGGGGCTTCCACGAGGGAGGTATTATGAAGTTGCCGTCTAGATGGAAACAGATTATCGAACAAAACGGCGCGTATTTGAATTAAATCCGATCACTGTAACACTTTTTATAAAGCATTGAATAAAGAGCAAAAAAGCGGAAGGGAGATATTTGACAACCTTAAATATAAGTTTTTTTTTATACAAGACACGAGCGGGACATTCACCGGATGATAAGTGATACACCCTCCCATAACCACGTTGCGCTATTTAGGATGATATATTCTACACCACATTGCGTTTGTCCCTGAGACAAAATAAGTTCATTACCCCTTTGATTACACTAGGTACAATGTCCTTCAAATCGTAACACAGTAATGTTTGTACAGTTTGTCGGCTGCAATAGACCGTACCTACACGGTCTCCGGCAACAGAGACACTAGCAGCAGTAAGAGAACCATTTGATAACATTACAAGGAAATATGGAGTTATTTAAAACATGGATGAGATTTTGAATATGTAATACCAAAAACCCAGTGAATTTCATTAACACCATAATAATTACAGTAAAATTGTCAAGTCAGTTTGAACTCGGTATGGAGATAGTTTATGGAGATCTGCGTCCAGTTGTAGACGTCTTCCGGTTGATAAGGATGATGACAAAGCTGCACTTAATATATCTTATAATATATATGGGAAAATCGCATATCTGTTTTTGGGATAATCCTTGAAAGTTCTCTTGTACCATTGATGAGCATGGATGGCGCTATGGATCTGTAATAAAATTATCTTTAAACAATAGCAATAGTAAAATGTTTATTTATCATTCAACTACTTTTACTGGTGGTAGGTTTTTGTTGCTGGACACCGTCTAGCTACCACAGCAGCGTCTATTGGAGGCGACAAGCAGTATTGTACATTATTTTGTTCCGGTTTGAAGGGCGCTGTAGCTAGTGGTATTAACACCACGTGTCGAAGTGATGAGCACAATCTATTGCGGTGTGTATCATGCTAACCAGTAACACATCGCTATGGGTAAACGTATGACTTACCACAGGCTAACGTTGCGCCAGACTCGTCACTTCGTCTAATAAAAAAAAAATTGCTTAAAGAGATGACGCGTCGACACTAGCATTATGACGAATGATCATCATTAATGTCACTTATTGTTTTATGTAATAGGGGGACCGGAAAGTAATGTCGTTTCTGCGCATGCCAATACTTGATTGTCATTTGTCAGCTCATTGTTTTGTTCAGAGGCGTACCAAAGACATTGTGAGGTTATAGTGATTTCTTTACTTATAGACAATTGAATTACAATTTTTTTTTGTAATTTTGGGTAAAATGGCCAGCCAAATACCAGAAGAGGTACACATCCGGCATTGCATGCTCTTTGAGTTTCGCAAGGGAAATAACGCAACAGTTGCTACCAAAAACATTTGCGATGTTTATCCAAATGCACTGGACATTCGTAAATGCCAAAGGTGGTTTTCCAAGTTCAAATCGGGTAATTTTGATCTTTCCGACTCGTATCGATCAGGAAGACCATCAGCGTTAGACAACGACGTGTTAAGGGCGGAAGTGGAAGCAAATCCGTGTCAGACGATCGAGGAATTGTCAAACAGTCTCAACAAACCTTGGTCGACCATCCAAGAACATTTGAAGCAGATTGGAAAAGTAAGCAGAGCAGGTGTTTGGGTCCCGCATAATCTGTCCGAACAGAATAAGGCTAACCGATCAATCACATGCAACTTATTGCTTCAACGACACAACACAGAAGCGTTTTTTGATCGCTTGATCACAGGAGATGAGAAATGGGTCCTGTATGATAACCCAAAACGCAAAAGGCAGTGGCTCTCTCCAAATGAAATCCCTCGGAGTACTGCTAAGCCAGGTTTACACCCCAAAAAAGCGCTTTTGTGTGTTTGGTGGAGTATTCGCGGCATTGTTCATTTTGAATTACTGAAACCTGGAGAAACTGTTACTGCAGACCTCTACAGCGAACAATTGCAGCGAGTCAATCAATCTTTAATTGAAAAGTGGCCAGCGATTGTCAACCGAAAAGGCGTCATTCTCCAACATGACAATGCAAGACCGCACTGCGCAAGGCGAACTCTAGAAAAAATTAATGAATTGGGGTGGGAGGTGCTGCCTCATCCACCATATTCGCCCGATGTTGCACCATCGGATTTCCACTTATTCCGAGCGCTGCAACACTTTTTAAGTGGCAAAACATTTGCAAATTTGGATGATATCCAAAATGCCATCTCTAGATATTTTGCCGAAAAACCAATTAATTTTTATCGATCAGGGATTGAAAATTTACTCACTAGATGGCAAAAGGTTATTGACAATGATGGGGAATACATCATTGATTAAAAATAAAGACTCGTTAAAAATGTATGTGTTTGTATTTAGCGTAAGAAAACGACATTACTTTCCGGTCCACCTAATAAAAATACATCACCTGATTAGAGAAAACCCAAAGACAGATAATCGACATCGTTGTGGTCGGTATCAGTGTTGCCATAACAATGTACAGAACAATTTCGGTCAGCCTGTGCGGACTGGAGATATTCTCGAACATTCTGCCGTAAGGTATCCTGTGCGCCTCCGTGATGACAGTTCCGTTGTGCTTGTGCTTCCGTAACTTAGCCAGTATGACGTTGCTTTTGTGCTGCTCGTAGCAAGCCAGGAGGAACAAAACGACACATGAAACGTATAATATTTTGGGTCGGGTATCCACCCATGTATGGTCTCTGTTCTCATTACCTGAAATAGTTTGAAAATTTAATACTTAGAATAGTCTTACTAGTTATTAAATGAAAGTTGGCCGAAGTAGACTATCGTCATAGGTAACAGCTTTTATGTTCACGAAGAGCTGGACGATACATGATTAGACGGGGTCACGATCTGCCTTGAAACTTAGCACACGAATAACCGGTACAGTTCAATTGAGACATAACTAGTCCAATTATAGACAGTGTTATGAGTATTTTTACAGGATGTAAAAGCGTTTGTCTTACCGCAAAACAGAGGCGCCTGCCCCACCAGCGCCAGAACGACTATGGTGTAATGTAAATACGCGACGCCGTAGTACAACACGTTTATTTTACTCGCGCTTGCGAATACTTGCAAAGAATGCGTCTCCCAGCAACGCCTTGCGATGTGCAATGTAAACAACGTTAGCGCTATCACGGCTGCATTTCGGGATACTGCAAAAAAAAAACCGTAAAAAAGGTTAAAAACTGCAGGCGACACGGATACGGCTACCTTCTGCTGCCCAACCATGTTAAAGTTAGAGAATGTGATAAGTGAAGTTAAAAAAAAATAATTCTCTCCGTGCTTGTCTGCTAGCCTTGTAACGGGATGATCTGTACTTCTATTCTAGAGCCTACAGAATTGAGAACTGTGAAAGTTTCTTCTGTCTACCTACCACTCACATTACCTATTGTCAACATACAGAAATCCGGGTATTCTGAACGAGTACACTTTGCCTGCGATTACATTTGTTGCCTGTCAGTTAACACCATGTGAAATTAAGATCAAATGTCAACCCATTGTTAACATAGAAAATTATAGACATTTTTAAAGAAACTATGTAAATTGTTTATTCCAACTATAATAAAAAAAAACTACTTCAACCGTCGACAAGACGAGGGGGAAAAATACAACGTATTGTTTAAAGGTCGCTGATACAAAATTATTAAACACAGTCATTTATAGAAATGATCATCAATTTGTAACTTGTAACAGCTTTGTGAGAGCGGATCAAAAACGTATTTAATTGACATATTCTTATTGCATATTTACATTATATTCATTATATTCTTTTTGCATTAAATAAACAGTAATTTTTGATAGTTATTCTTTAGATTTTCAACCTGCAGACATTGATTTTTAGCAACTGAAATGACTAACCCTTATATCTATACAAAGTAATACAATTGTCTGTTTTTTACACGTAGTATAAAAGTATCTAATTCGTATTAACGTTTAGTTGGAGATAAAACATAACTTAGGTTACTTTTATTAAACATTATCTGTTTCCCTTCTGCTTTGCTGACTGTAATATAGAATTACACTTGAAATTTCTCTGAAATATTCTTTAAGAGCAACCGCAACCGCAAATGACTCTGTAGCAACCGTCACTAAAGCAACCGCATAAATAATATGAAATGAAAATGTTTGTAAAGGTTAAATGGGAATAAAACGATCAAGGATCACCAAAAGTCAAAACATAAATAGCCTAATATCAAATATTTTTTCCTATCATTGTTCCCTTGTCAATACGTTCACTAGTTTTCACGTGATTGGATAAGTAAACACATTTTTATTATATGTTTATAGAATATATAAATTAGGACTATATACATTAGTAGAGTTGACCGAATTCATCGTTGATTCATTTAAATTAAAAGTAGTTTTCTGTGGGGTGTTTTAACAATCAGTTTTTGTTACATTCATGTTCACAATAGTACCTTAACTTTAACCACGTTTTTTTTTGCTTGCGGACGGAAATATTCGAAAGATACTGTGCTTCTGGAGTGAAGTCGGGATTATGTGAGATTCTTACTAACTAAAACCTCTTCTGTGGTATGCGTCAGTACATTCAGAGAGGCTCCGGGATCTCTTACAGAACGCACCGGCGCCCCTCTATACTGTGTGGCACATCTCTAAGGAAGACCCAACCCTGCTAGGCACCATGGCTGAGCCATACGCTGTCACACGCAAGTTCGCGTGTTGAGCGATAAGGGCTCCCACACTAAAGGCGCGCAAAAATCCTAGACACTTTTAGTAGCATTCTACGACATGCGGGGCTCACCTTAGTATTACATTTATTAGTCCAAAATTGCAGGGCTGAATCTTAATCATCTAGATTACATCTTCGCTTACCATCAGCAGTGCCGCTTGCGTTCGCTGTGTGAGAGCGCTTGGCGTTTGCTGTTCTTAGGTTATCGGTTTTACGACGTTTTACTTCACCGGAAGCTTAGCATCATACAGAGCGGAATTTCAATATAATACATTACTATATTTCGCATTTTAAGATTTAGACATATAACGAATTGCAAATACAACATATAGAAGATCGAAAAAAAAATTGTGAAACAATTAAATGATTGAATTGATAATATTATACACAAGTTTTAAACAAACAAATATCGCTTTTTATCATACAAAAAATAACAATAACAAAGATTTAACACAGTTAAAATATTTTTTTGGATGATATAGGTCATAGCTCTTGCTATAGGAATAATCTTTCTAGTCTTTTTATTAAACTATTTTTTTGATTGTTTTACTAATTTTATACCAACGTCAAAAATTTAAAGGAATTATGAACTTGATCCATTATAACACAGTGTAATAAATAATCTTAGTGGATACAAGGGATTTAATTAATTGTTATCAAATGAACCTTTTAGCGAAATCGATAATTGAAGTAAATTGGTATTCTTACCTGCTGGTTCGTTTTGCCCGAATATTCCTTCCAACGAAGCCTTCAAGTTTTTATTCATTTGGAATATGTGCAAGTAGACCATGAGCATATAAAGTAGAGTAGCTGAACTGAAAGTTACGGCGAATATGTAGAAATGTCGGAAGTAATTTTTCGGCAATTCGGTCCATTGAGAAAGTGTATTCCCAGGAACGTCGCTCCCGTGGCAACCGTATCTATACAATTTCACCAAAAGAATCGGCAAGTGTTTCTCGTAATTTGTTATCAAACTGCCAAGGAAGACGATCATAAACATCAAGCAGAAAAGTATAATATCGAGTATATTCAACATTGTTCGTGCGCGAGCGATCTCCTCGGACGAAGTTCAGCGGACGAATGTATTGAACATACATGAAAGCGGGTGAAGTCGCGATCCTGCGCCTGCCTACCTTTTGATCCTTGACGCGATCGAAAAAGCGGATTTTTAGAGATTGAGTTGAATATTTAATTTTGTACAGCGTATTCTCTTACTGATGTGGTATTAGGTTCTAGAAATCCAAAATATTGGTGTTTGATCATCCTTCGACGATTTCTTTCTCGGTATCAAAAAAAAAGCATATTACTTGAAATATTAAAATATAACTCAAATGGAAACAGGCCATCCACAGATGATCTGGAGTTTGTAGGACTAGTTTTAATGTAGGCACAGGACTAGTCGGTAAAAAGATCCAAATTAGGGTTAAATGTTTTGCACGAGGCGCATTCTAGTTTATGATTAGGATAAAGGAACATTCATGAATAAACCTCAACCATGACTCAGTGTCGCCGTGGTATTTAAAGGAAATCTTAACATTTTTTCACGTGGTGATGAAAAAAAGATTTGCATTTTTCGTACATTGTTTGTTGCAATTTAAGACCCACGTTAAGGTCATTGGCCAATGCATTTCGAAATAAAACTCACTTGACCAGTGCACAAGTGTCCCGTTTCAATTTACAGTTACGTTGCATAATTTTTAAAGCCTTATCCTCAGGTGAGCCGATAACAATACTTCGGGGGCAGAATATAGTTCCAATCCACCACACATTATTGACGCTCCTATTCGGCTGTGTTATAAATTCTCCACAAATACTATGTTATATTAAATAAAAGGTTTAGTTCATGAGGGTCGACCGATGAGAAAACAAGAATATCTGTTAGTCCAGTTCTGCCCTCATCCACAGCTTCTAGCAAGCTTCATCCCATCCTCCTCGGTAAGGATGAGGGATAGTATTATCCCTCGAAAACAAGGATTTATGTGTTATTGCGTAATTTCACATGTTGAAACTATGTGAGTCCTACCGTATACTCCCGATCAAGGTTTGAATTTGCCGGACCTGCTCCAACGTAGAAAATGTTTTTTTATTATCGACAAAAAGATCTTAAGTCTCTAAATACTGTGTAGAAAAATTTCTATAAAAAATTATAGACTAAGGATTTGTATGCAGCGAGTTAAAAATTATACTAAAAACTTTTTATGACGTAATAATCATATTCATTGTGATTCCTTGTTTTATCGATACAAAAGCTTTAAACTTTTCATTATTACTACTTTGTTATTTCACTGAAATTTTGAAATAAACATATTAATTAACAATATCGACTTTCGACTTACTTATTATGTAATTGTTACGTTTTAGTTGGAAAAGTACATATAGTAACATGCAGTAATCTTTTTATCAAATTTATAAACTTTACTGTAATCATTATCAGCCGATAGACATCTACTCCTGGAAATAGGGCTCACCTGATGGTATCCACATTGATTGGTCTTATGCTGCTCGCCAACAGCGGCTTCTCGTGACCTTCGTTTGTAGGGATCCATATCGGGGGATTTAGGCCGATTCCCACCACGCTGATGCTATGCGGGTTGGTGAGAGCGACAGCCTCGTTTGTTGATAAGCAGAGTGCACCACGAGCAGGTGAGAGTCCCGTGACTTGTTGTACAGGATCCCTTACTATAATGGTCTTATATATACAGTACTTACAATTTTAAGGTTTTAGAATGTACTCCACATCGTTTATATCATCGTATATTAATCATTCATTGAACCTTCTACGCTTCTCTCGCCGATGATTCTGTAAAATTTACATCCTTTTATACTATTTCCTATCATTACTTCTCTGTACAAGCAGTTTATGTAGATATCAGTCAATGGGATTCAGCGTTATTATACGCGGCATTGTAAACATAAGTCTACTTTTTATATTACAAAACGTTTTTTGTAACCTTATTTTTTTTTTATTCGAACTCCATACTCTATATATTAATATAACTTAATGCAGCAAAGTACAGGGTTTGTGTCATAAGCTTAGGTTAGGTTCCATTATTACATATACGTGTATCTTCTGTACATGTAATGTATGTGCATCAAAATAACATTGCATTAATATTTTTCCAACAGCGCCTGATATTTCGTTATCCATTTTCCTCTAGAAGAATTGACTACAAACTAGTATACTTTTATATACATACAAAAAGTATACTTTTTATAAAGAGTAAATCATTTCCTAAGACATCTTTTCTAATATTAATGTGCTTTTTTCAAATAATTAACAATAATTTCATTCGGCGACAGAATCTTTAACTGGTCACGTTATAATGATTGGTTATTAAAAAAATAATCTTTCCATCCATCCATCCAATCAGCCGGAAGACGTCCACTGCTGGACAAAGGCCTCCCCCAAAGATTTCCACTCAGACCGGTCCTTTATTATTAAAAAAATAATCTTTACACAAATAGAATAAATAACCTTATTCATTGTTGCTAAAGAAACTAAGTCATTACAATTTATTGACCACGCTGGTCAAACACTGACCGCACTTGACCAGCGTGGCAGTAGAAAAGAAACCAGGTCAACATTAGTAAAAAACTGAAAGATTTTTTTTAAATTTATTACAAGTTTTAATAAATAATTTCTTTTATAAATAAAACAATTTCCGTCCACAAACGCTACACGTGCAGATAACAAATAAATAAAATATTTTCAGCTCTTGCTGTTCATATCAATTGTTAACTCATTATGTTATTACAAAAATACAGTTGTATTTATTGTAAAAACATAATATACACTTAGCATACAAAATAACAAAAAAATATATATTTATAGCTTTATCGTCGATAGGTTGATTTATGACAACAATTAAGAATTACGCACAAAAAACATTAACACTAACAACAATTGTATGATTCACTGCGATAAATATTTATAAAAAATATAAGAAATTTTCTTTGCGATATCATTTTATTAAATTACAATAAAGCTGGTATTATGGCAACCCTGTTGGTGGGGTAGTCTTTGAATGATTTCCTGTACCACTCGTGTGCCTGGATTGCGGTCTGTATCTGAAAAAACAATAATTTTAATAATTTATTCATCGTCATCAATTGATAGACGTCCACGGCTCGACATAGGTCTCCGCCAAAGATCACCACATCGGTTGGTTCTGCGATATCCGCATCCACCGGCTTCCCATGACCTTTGCAGTTACCATGTCCTCCGGTACTGCAGAGCACTAGTAGCCGTCGTTTGTAGGGGTCCATATGAGAGAATTTGCGTCATTTCCCACCACGCTGGCCCCATGCGGGTTGGTGGGAGCAGTAATCCATTTAATATAATTAGATTCATGTTTTATATTTAATTTTAACTTTTAGAATTTTAAAATTCCAAATAGTAGAGATAATTGTATATTTATATATTAGCTATGTATTTTTTGATATCCAATAAAACAAAAATACTTGAATGAGAACCTGCAAACGAATGTGAAAGAAATATTTTATATGAGAAAAAAAAACCTACCTGGTTACTCAGTACCCAGAGATAGATACAAAAGAATGTCTTAGTCGGTATCAGAAGTAGCAGGACCGTGTACAGTACTATCTCGCACAACCTGTGCGGACTGGACACCCTCTCAAACAGTCTGCCGCGAGGGATGAGATGCTCCTCCGTCACCACTTCACCGGTCTTCTTGTCTCTGCGCAGACTCGCGAATATAACGTTACTCTGGTACTGTTCGTACCACGCCCAGAGGAACACTAGGACGCATGGAACAGACAATAAAGTCGTGCGGGCATCCATCCAAGTTACCTTATTCCGGTCTTGGTTACCTAAAAACAAATACAGTTACATAAAATTAATAAATTTTGTTTTAACAGTTCGTAGTGTTCTCATCTCTCGGGATGACACTTCCCCAGTGTCTCCATTTAACTATATAGATATATAGTTAAATGGAGACATTTCTATGTATTAATATGTCCTAGATAGGACATATTAATACATACAAATACACAGCATCATCTTATAAAATTTATATTGAATAACCATCCAGGGGAGAGTTGTAATAAAAGAGTATAGAAAAATCTTCATCAATAAGATGTTCTTCTCCATATCAAATTTCATGATGATCAGTAAAACAGATTTGGAGGTCAATGATTTCAAACATTTTACACTGCAAATTGTTATTTATCAAAATTTAAAGATTGATAATGAAATATGAAGAGGCATCCCCAAAAGATCTTCGGAATAGTCCTGCACTGCCTGCATCAAGCGGTTTCCTACACACTTTACTAAATCACAACATTATTGGTTTACTATAAAATTTACATCTAATCTATAGATGTATCAAACATACATATATAAATATATACAATACTCAATCCACTACTAAAACACTATTTAATTCCGTTTGTTCATTTCATTTGTATGCACATACAAACAAAGCTTAAGGAAAAACATTATTAATTCTTAGGATTGTCACTGTTGTATCAGACACAGTACTTATTCATTATTATAATATGGGACCACAGGACCTTCACCTGAATGTAATAAGCATCATTACGAAAGAAACATCCACTGATGGGCATTTTTTCATCATTTTCCCACCCCATTCAATCTTGAACTGACAATTTTCAAATCAAATAAATATCAAATTAATGATGTTCCTATGGTTTTGATGAACAAAATATTATGTAGTATTTTATTTGCATGTAGGTCTCGAAATATTTTCATTTACTCAAGTAATTCTACAAGGTGTTCTATTTCAAGGCGGCCCTAATCTAATTTGTACTGATTCCCACAATAAATTATCAAACAAAATAGGGTTACTACTGAACAATGGAAAATGGAGACAAGTGGATGGGACATGACCAATGATCCCATGATAGCCAAGTGAGGATGACTGGTGGGGTTATATGGAGTCCCTCTAACACTTCATCAATTAGGTTGTTATTAAAAATACCATATTTCTTATAGTTCATTTTGAAGATTTACCGTCCATAAAATTAGTCTATTTTCTCAATAGATCTCTTTGTAACACATCAATTGACCAAACAAATAATTTAAAACAAAAATGTGTGAGTGTTACATAAAGTTAGAGACATATTTGTGGTATTACTTAATACACAAAAATCCATGTGATTTTCTTAATGACAAATAAACTTACCACAAAACAGAGGTGCCTGTCCAATAGCAGCTATGACACAAGCAAAGTAGTGCCCTATGCCGACAAGGTAATGACTAAGGTTTATTTTACTAGACTTGGCGAAAACCTGAAGGCAGTAGGTCTCATAACACCGCCTGATACATTGAACTGTTAGTAGACTCAAAGCTATAATAGCAGCTCCGGCAGTCACTGGAAAAAGTACACAATTAAATATTAGAAAACAAGTTTTGTGATAGAAGTCTAGAAAATCCTATGATATGCAGAAAATTGATAGAATGTTAACAAGCATCAAAAAATTTAAGAAATAGAAAAATTATGAGTTAATGAAATTCTACATTTGATAAACTAGTCAGTAAAGTTAAAGTAATAAAACTGATATTTTCTTATAGAATGGCATTCAGTTTTGCAAAACAAAAATTATTTCTTAAATAAATACAAAATAAATGATTTTGTTTTATAAACATTTATTATAATAAGTAAAAATAAACAATATAATAAAAATAACGTAACAAAGTTCATAAAATTTAATTTTATTAAATGTCTAGTATATCCATAAATATAGGAAATAATTAAAATAAAAGTGCGTAAATTATGTGTCGAAAAAATTTAAATACTCTGGGTGTTGTCTTTAGTCAATGACTTAGTTTTTTTTGCTTGCATAAAGAAAAAAAAACAATAACAAACTCACCGGCCGACTCATCTTGCTCCAGAAGTAGTCTGAGTATTATAACAATATACGAATACACATTGTAATTAAAGAAATAAACTGAAACAGAGTAAATTAAAGTAGCGGCGCTAAACACAGATGAGAATGAATAAAAATGCCGGTAGAACGCCTTAGGGATCTCTATCATTTGTAAATAATTCGCACCAGAGCCCTGATAAGCGAAACTACCGTATTTGTAACTTTTAATGATAAATACTGGGACATGTTTTTCAAAGTTATTTATTAAAAAGCCCGTAAAAGTCACCATAAATGCTAAACTAAGGAAACCTATATCTAATATGTTTAACATTGTAGATCACTACGTTAACTCTTGATGAAAATGCTTAGCAAAATATTTGAAAGTAACCAAAGGAGAAAACATAACGGTTATTGAACTAGTGGTAAATAGTTGACCGTTTGTTCTACTTTCATTAGATTACTTTAGATTCTAAGAAGCAAGCAAACTGATTTGCACCTTAACAAGCATTTACTAGGTTTGTATTTATTTCACGTAATCTTTGATTGCTTTTATGTGGAAGCGGTTTTGACAAATACGTTACGAATGACTTATAGACGTTACTACACCATAAAACCTAGTATTTCTTAACAAGTACATGTACCAGGTTTTCTAGAAAAAAAAGTAAAAAGTGTGGAGTATTAAATGTTTTACTTTTTGAATTCTATTTTACAAGACATGCCCATTCCTGGAATATTATTAAAATTTGTTATTTTTTTCACTGCCGTAAATATAACTTTTAACGTAAAACACATAACGTAAATTAAAAAAAAGTAAAATTTACATAATACTTCAATGAAAATCTAAAGGATCAGTCACAAGAAGTATTTTTGTTTTGTTCCATTGAATTTGTTCATGTTATTTAAGTAAGATTTTATTTTTAGTTTCAGATTGTATGTATTGCAAATACTTTAAAGTATTTGAAACCTAGTTCTAAGCTCTGATATTTAAAAAAAAACTTGTTTCAGAGCATACGGTTGCTAAGATTTGCGAGTATAACTGCCTAAAGGTTTAAATTATAGGTATTTAATGTGGGAACTTTTTTTACGTTTTATTAATGAATGAAAATTTATTATGAATTTTGTAATATTTTTGAAAAAATCAGTAATAATTATAACATATTTGTCGTAAAAGTAACTTATAATGTCCCTAGATGTCACTAAAACAAGATTATTATCTTTATCCTAGAAAAAGAATATTAACTTTAAAGTATTCGAGAAGAAGAATATAACATTTTGTAAAGTAAAAATTAAATTTATTATGTTTACTTCTATGAACACGAGTCGACATTAAAAATCTCTGGTACATACCACATTTAAAAAAGGGCAGTCAAACGCATCTTGGGTTGCTGGAAAATGTTAATCGAGATATTCAACTTTAATCGCCATAAATCATTATTGACTTATCCGTAACTTCTGAAATTAATTGCTCTACGCTGTGACTATCTGTCTAAATTCCAAAATGTAATGTGAATGGTATAACAATAGTGCAGCTTTGTGCAAAATGCGATAATACTAACTGCTATAATTCTGTTAATAATATCGATTGGATATTTGAATACCTTTTTATGAGTGTCTTAGATTGTGTCTTAGCGATCTTAAACATAAGCAAATATTTTCCTGGTTCTTTTGTATTGTATATGTAGCTCGCTGGACTAATGGTTAAGGCGTGCGGCTTTCATTCCGAAGGTCGCGGGTTCGAATCTCGGCGTGTACCGATGACTTAATATTTAAGTTATGTACATTTGTGAAGTTACAACAGCGAGATACAAACGGTGAAGGAAAACATCGTGAGGAAACCCGCACACTGAAATCATCTTTGTGTGTGCGTGTGGTGGCCCAAATAAAGTAGCAATAGGCTCGCCCCCTGTTACATGGGAACTAATCTAACCACATCTGTCGAAATGTGGGTGTTATTCACCTCTGCCTACCCCTACTGGGAAAAAGGCGTGATAATATATATATATATATATATTGTATATATATATTTATATCGTGCACTGAATTCTTTTCGTAAAAGGAGACCGCGTAGTATTTACACCAAACTTTTATCACTAGGAACCCAATGGGGTATTTTTTAACTTGCAGTACTTTGGTTAGCACGCTTCAGTAGCATGAAGTTTTCTCATGCCCATCTAGGCTAGAAGCTAGACACCTATCATATTGAAAAAATAGTCTACGTCAGTGGCTAGAGATCTTTCCTTATGACTTGTAGCTTCTAAACGTAAAAGGAAATTTCAAGGAAAGTTCAATGGGTAGGGTAAGTGGATATCGTTCCTGTCTAACTTGTTTGTCAATCCCACGAAATATGTTTCGAAGACTATCGTTATGTAATCTTATGTAAGAAATTCTAATTTAATACATATATTAGATGTATATTAAAACACATCATACCAATTTTGGTTTTGTAGCTTATAAAACATATTGTCACACCGGCCTTTGTCATCGAGCACGAATAACGGCAGCACCGTTGGACAAACGATCCTGCAAAGCTGTACAACATGAAATACTGTAGATCCACTATTGTTACAAATAGTTTCTCTATCCTTACATGCGGTAAATCACACGCGTCCCACATTCACGGAGCTTCGGTAAACAGCGTGCGGTATCACGACTGCTTTAGTTTACATACACCGATCATATTTCACGTAACTATGAAAAATATGAGAGCCTTTGCTGTTGCTACCAGTGCATCTTTGCTATGCGGAATTTGAACGTAATTTGTTATACTTTTCAGTATTGATAAACAAACCTCAGCATATTCCCTCTTCTAGGAATCGACGCTTTATTCCTCACCATGTTAGACAAGCACGGGTTTTCTTATAATTTCCAAAGCTGTTGTCCCTGGATTTTTCGCACGATATTTTCTTTAACTTGAAGTTCAAGTTTATAGTCCACCATTCTTCACACCGCTGTAAAAACTGAGCTATTAACGCTACATATGTTTGTAACTAGTTATTCCCCACCGT
The DNA here is from genome assembly GCA_033220335.2 of Troides aeacus. NCBI lineage: Eukaryota > Metazoa > Arthropoda > Insecta > Lepidoptera > Papilionidae > Troides > Troides aeacus. The sequence continues at coordinate 1,293,493 of CM067275.1, read as the reverse complement.
AGCACTTAGTTTGTCGTAACATCCCTGCAACTCGATTTGGAGAAAAAATTTCGTAAAATCCGTTCTTAGCTGACCTCTAAACCGCAGAAGCAATCATCATCATCCATAAAATTAGCGCTAGTTAAGATGGTATACACTGCACCACATTGCGCTCGTCGCCTTAAGACATAAGATGTTACGTCTCGTTATCCCGGTACTTTCATTACTACACCACATTACTACAGCTCCCTTCTAGCCGGAACACAGTAATATTTGCAAATTACTGTTAGTCGGCTGCAATACGAGCTGCGGTAGTATCTAGATGATATTATAATCTCTCTTGAGATAACTCTTTTCTTTCCACAGACCTTGATCCATCAATTTCTCTTATGTTTATAATTCTTCTTGTAGTACATTTCTACCACTGAGGTAATTCATTATATTTTTAATTGACAATATTTTACTCTGCAACCAATTTATCATAATCACCCCTACGTTTGTATCAGGGTTTCTTATGTACTATATATTTTTTTATAAATAGCTGCAACTTTTAATATCATCAGTTTAAGTTACGTATGCTTAAAAACTATAATTCAAATATACTTCACCTTAAGCGTGTGTCAATGTTTTTACTTCTCGTGTAATGTGGATGTTAATTTATAATGATGTGTTGAATATTTACTCTCTGTGGTGGTGTTTTCTAATCTCCCCTAAGCGTCCGCCGGGGCGGAATGAGGCCACAAATGAAGTGTCAGGTCGGATGTAATGCTTCGCTTCATTTTATTTGACGGCTTAAGTGTCGCCGAGATTGAGTCCGCGACGCCGACGCCGCTGAATATAAATATGACAGGTTGTTTACCGTAAACAGAATCGGACAGGTTATAATGTTTCCATTGTCTTACGTAAAACTCTTTTAGAGGATGGAAATTGGATTCACTTAATTTTACAGGATGTAGCTCTGAAACATTTCTGTCGTACAAACGGTAATGTGTTCCGGTTTTGAGTGCGCTTTAATTAACGATATTACCGGGATTATGTGACATACATGATGGTGTCTCTGTTTACTGATGGAAGGTCTCTATTACTGAAGGCCGTCTAGATAGGTACAACATTAAGTAGGTGCAAACATTACTCTGGCACGGTTTGAAGGGTTGTAGCTAGTGTAACTGGGGTAACGAGACTCAACATATTATGTCTCAGGCGATGAGCGCAACGAGGTGCAGTTTATATCATCCTAACTAGCATCATGTTAGTGGCAGGTGTATCACTTACAATCAGGTCCGCGTCCCACTCGTCGCTTAATTATATATAAAAAAAATTGCGTCGCTAAATTAAATCATGTTATTAAAATTACTTACATAAACTCCTACATTTATGCTTACTGGAGGAAAGAAAAAAAAAAAACTATGTATATATTGGTGGTCGATTTCTGTTGCCGGACCATCTAGAAAGGTACCCTTGCAACTCCTATTGCTGCCGTCAGAGTAGTGGTCTATACTGTATTCCGCTTTGAAGGTCGTTGTAGGTAGTAAAATTCTGGGGTAATTAGATTTACCTATTATGTTCCAAAGGGATGGCCACACTTTGGCGCTGGATATATCATTTTAAGTAGCACCATCTTGTTAGGGGCGAGGGTATTACTTACAATCGTGAACATTTCTCTCTCCTAGTGGAATAAAAAAAAAACAACAATGCGTAGAATGTGGATCTGATTGTGGAATCCTAAGAAGCTCTCATGGTTATATGCGTATGATCATCATCCTAACACCGGCTCGCTCGATAGATTTATTGTATAAAAAGAGTGAAAAGTTAATTTATAGTAAAATTAATTAAACATTTCTCTTACTTAAGTCTATCATAAGACCATGAGACCAAGAGAATAAGCACTCAAAAGCATGAGTTTTCTCGGCCCCTTGCCAGGGATTAGAATTTAATGATAACATTAGATATAGTTTATCATCATCATCATTATTATTAGCCGATAGACGTCTATAGTTGGACATAGGCCTCCCCCGAAGATCTCCACATCAATTGATCGTGTGCTGCCCGCATCCAGCTGCTTCCCGCAGCTATCACCAGATCGTCGGACCACCTGGTGGGGGGCCTGCCAACACTACGTCTACCGGTACGCGGTCGCCGTTCTAGGACCTTAGTGCCCCATCGGCTGTCAGTCATTCGAGCGATGTGTCCTGCCCATATATAGATATAGTTACGAAATTTATTTCCATTCTTCTTCTCTTGCAGCTCCTACTATCATTTCATCCCTGATGCAATACCACTCATTCGCGAGGGGTAATCTAAACGGAGCTACGTAACCTCTTCTTTCCAATTGCACTTTTATTAGGGTTGTGGTCAGTAGACCATTTGCACACAGGCGTGATATGGTTAATTGCGGTCACTGAGAGTGGTCACCACAGAACTACTGAGCTAGCAGACCAGTTCGGAGACATATAGCACTCGTGATTCAATGATGTGGTAAAAGGTTTTAACGCTTATAATATTTGCTGTTTTATGTTACTTAGCATTATGTCAAAGAAGCATTGACTGAAATAATTTATTCATTTTCCGAGCAAACATGGGGGGGATGTCTCATGTTTCATTTAACAATTACTTAAACCCTTTCTTGACATGGTATTTAATATTAATAAGTGTTCGCACGGCGAGTATATAATGGTAAACATCACCCCTTTCAACTCATTCGAATCAGCTGAGCCAAAGGGGATCCACTAACGTTCACAAGGTGAGTTGCGAGCTCAAGTATTTAAATGAATTATCTTTGCGATTATTGTAAAGTTATCTTCGATATTTAACATTATCAGATAAAAAAAACAGAAGGTAAGTCATTACTATTGATTAAGAACGAAAATCAATGTTAACCCTTATTAAAGAAAAGGTTGTACTGAATGAAGAATGAGAGTTGGTACCTTTGAAAATTATTGATCTTCATTTTTTATTTGTTTCCGGTAGCTCCTAACTTGAAAAAGAAAGTACTATACAAAATATTAGAATAAAAAATCCAAGAAAGGACACGTTATTTAGTAATAAATATATAGAAGTAGATCGCTAGTGAAATTACTGAGATAATGAGACTTATCATCTTATGACGATAGTTGTAGATGTAGGGCTCCAAGTTCGATGAGACGTAGAAGCCGAAGACCAGGGCTAACACTACCGAATAGAATCTAGTAATTCAAATCTTCCTCCTGCCCTATCCCCAGCTATGTGGGGTCGGCAAAGTATGCACTTCTCTTCCATATCCCTCTCAGTCGTGATATTTGAATTCATACTCTTGTTACACGTCTCATCTTTCACACAATCCATCCACACTTTCTTTGGTCTTTCTCTACCATTATAATTATTCCCCTTCCCCCATAAGTAATTCCAATAAACAAGAAAATGATTTTCAGATGAAATTCCAACAAATCGTTGCCTTCGTTACGATCGGAACAATGATCACGTCCACCTATGGGCACATCTCTGGCGGGAGCCCTCTCCAGAGCGTCAATCCGCAGGTGTACTGCGGCAGATCACTAGCCAGGGCTCTAGCCCTTCTTTGTTTCGACGATGTGTATGAGAAGCGATCCGAAAGCGGCACCATGTATGGTAAGTAAGGATTCAATAGTTTTATGTTGATGCTTGTAGACATTTAACAACATGAAATGATGAAGAGAACAGGAAGATAACTTAAGCTCCAACTCTAAGAATATGATAATGGTTAGACACATTGCTTAATTGTTATATTGAAACTATAGAACTTAAAAGTCGATTAGTAGTAATTTTTAACTGAAAGCATAAAATAAATACAAGACCTAAATTTACTGGTATTCTCGCTTGATAGAGATAGTCTAGGCTATAGATTTCCAGCGGGGTGGTACCGTTCCCTAGTGTGTCATCATCATGAGCCAATAGACGTCCACTGCTGGACATAGGCCACATACAGTCACTTGTACCGTTGGGTACAGCTGGGCATTAAAGGCTGTCGTATGTAGGGGTTCAAACGGGGCATTTGGGCTATTTCCCACTGCTGGCACAATGCGGGTTTGCGCGAGCCAGAGCCTTGTTTGTTGATTAGCAGGGTGCACCACCAGCACGTGAGGTTAGCATTGGTCTCGTGAGTTGTTGTGCAGTGTATGCCGAAGCTTTATAATAGCACGATTAGAGAGAGGGGTTTAAATTTAAATTTGTGATTATGACTGGACAGGTGTACAAAATTGTTAGAATTAAATATTATGTCAAACGGGATAACGAAAATTTTATTCTTGTAAAGGGGCAGTCAATCATTAAAGGTTGGGAACCAAGGATCTAGATTAATGCGGTTACAAAAAAGTTAAAATTTACTTTTCTACTCTTAAGATAACGAGAGATGTATCTTCTATTACCTTATAATGTTTTAGATGCGTCTAGTTTTATAACATGCTGCATTGTTTTTTAGGTTCCATGCTGTTGCCGTATTATAAGGAGCAAGAGCTTCACCAGGCCTTCCCCTGGGCTTCCACCGGCCGGGCGCGCAGCATGTCGCTTCCGTCTCGCGGCAAACGTTACCCCGGCGTGGTCAACGAGTGCTGCGACAAGCCTTGCAGCGTTAGCGAGCTCATCTCCTACTGTTGAATATTGAAGACTAGTCATTGAAGGAGTTTTGACATCTTTTTCGACGATTATTATTATTTAAGATATAATGTTGTAAAAAAATAAAGTGTTATCCTCGTTAATTTTGTTGCGTGCTCTTTGTATATATCTAACTATTTTTGTTAACCAATTTAGTTTCCTCAATACTTGTAACAGTTCATTGTATATACATTTGCTTCAATTTAAATTTATTACTGCTCGTTTTGAAAATAAACATCCTTAAAAAATACATTTAAATGGGATTATCATTATTCCCCAAACCTTTGTTGTGATTCAGGTGGTAAAATACAATCCGGATATAAAAAAGATTAATCGAAACCTAAAACCTTTAACCAGCTAAACGATTGTTCCAATTATAGTCAAGTCAAATCGATGCGTTGATTTCAAAGACAACTTTATCAGGTAGGTTGTTACTAAAGAAAAATCTAATTTTGCTACATAGCTTTCCAAATTCGATGCAACTTGATAAAGCATCCAAGAAATTCACAACAAAATCTGTTTTAGTATAGAAGATGTGAATGTGTGAACCTCACGTGCTCTGTATTCTCGCGACGCGTCAGTACGAAAGTGTGACAAAATATCAAACTACTCCGCGCTCAGTTCGCGGAGAGCTTGCAACAACAATTTACTTTAAATCCCACAAAGTCTCTGTTAACATCAGTGCTTTGACGTTAATTAAAGCATCAACACGTAAGAATATTCTCCTTGTTTACGTCAATTACGCTGAAGGAATGCGTAATGAGATCGCGCCCCTACCCAGACCCTCCGCGAAACATTACCCACTCTAAACTATTTAACATCCATTGCTGTTTTAGTTAGAGGCTCGTCAAACGCTCGCGCGGCGGGAGGGCAACGGATGCGATGGTGCTGGTGAATTTGTGTTGTTGGTAGTGTAATTGTTGCGATTTTCAAGTAAGGCCCGTGGTGTCTGTTGTTAGCATCCGAGTTACGATGCACCGTAGACGTACGCCGTAAATAGCGGGCACGGATTTAGCATAAAGTTTGCGCTCCGGAGTCGCGTTAGCACAAACGAGCTTCTGGAGCGAGTTTTTACTTTAAATGTATTCAAGAGGGCAGCCCCGGTGCAGTGCTGTGCTGTTACTTAAACAGTTCCAAATATTTATTTCGTTATTCTGAAGAGAAACTTCCTTTGGTACGGTGGCAATTAGATTTTATGAAACGAAAAAGTGTAACGAAAAGAAAGAACTATGCCTATATTCATATTGGTGATAGATCTCTGTTGCCGGAGACCATCTAGTTAGGTACCACCGTAGCTCCTGTCGCAGTCGACAAACAGTACTGTGCAATTATTGCTGTGTTTCAGGGTTTGAAGGGCGCTATAGCTAGTGAAATTACTGGAGTAACAAGACATCTTATGTCTCAAAGCGACGAGCACAATGTGATGAAGTGTACATCATCCTAACAAGAGCATGGTTGTTATGTACATGCGTATCATTTACCATCGGGTGAATGTCAGCTTGTCTGTCGCTTCGTAGAATAAGAAAGAAAGGGTTTAGGTTGTGAGTGATAGAACGTATAGACAAAATGTGTTTCTCTATAGTTTTCCCATCTTTCGTCTCTTCTTCATGGTTCAGTCCGCAACATGCCAATTAGTCTACCGCCATATCCGAGGCTGGGCAGACACAAACCCAGATATTAGAAATATGTATTTTATCATAAAAATAATATTTACAACTTTTCGTTATTTCTTACCTCAATCAATAAAAGAATTGCCGATTAATCGCTCTCTCTCTCTCTCTTTCTCCCTCTCTCTTTCTCTGTTTATCGCCTCCACAATGTGTTTATCACATTATCTTACAAATTAACTAGAATATAAAGTTTCAATTCTACATCCTTCCTGTGAATTTTCCTTGTAAAATGGATTCGTCCATTAGAAAATCTTAAAAAAAGTTCTGCTCTCACCAATCCACATTGGGCTAGCGTGGTGGGAATTAGCTCAAATCATCTCCATATGATTCCCTACCCGATCGATGTGGGAATCTTTAGGGAGGTCTATGTCCAGCAGTGGACGTCTATCGGCTGATGATGATGACCAATGAAAAGGAATATTCTAAGTTTGTCTAGTATTTCTGCGCTCACGTCCATACTAGTGTAATTAGAAAATAGTTAAGCCGAATTTGATTTAGTTTATTATGTTTAAAATGAAGATCTATCAGTTATACCTATGTGAAATAAAAATATCAGCCATTTTAAACTCAAGTGAGAATTTTTTAAGTACGGGTAAGTTAAAGTATACTTGATTTTAGGACATTTTAGTTGAACAGAATTATTGAGAATTGCCTGAAATTATGCATTTTTATCTTATATATTATATCTTTATCTTAAAGAAATAGAAATGGATTGTAATCAAAACTGTTGTTGTTGTTGGTGTTATTAGATAAATGTTTAATCTTTTGCAATACCGGATGTGCTTCAGAAATTGTATAAGATAAGGATTTTGCCTTGGTTTTTGTAAGATAGGTCGTGTGGCGTTTCCTGTGTTCGGCCGTTGGTTATCTGAAGTAATAGCGTCCTCTGCATGAGACTATCCTTTACAACGTGCACAGCAAAGGACTTGTCAAGCTTAAAAGCTTTCTGAATTCTAAGCCGTGTATCGCTGTGAGCGGCTTATAATTATCAATAATAATAAAATCCCACTTCTTAATGTTTGAGCTCCGACTATTCTTTCACAGGGGTTTAAAGTTGGTGAATAATTTCATTTACTTTCATCTTTATTTCAATTACTTTTCATGTCTGTGTAGTAGTTTTTTTTAATTGTTTCATATATATAGGAGATATCCATAGATCCATTGATTCATTACGAGATCTACGGAACTATTAGACGTAAACACTCAAAATTTGGAAGAGGTATTTATTCTGCCATTTAGAGGTTAGTTAAGAATGGATTTTATAAAATTCCTTCCCCAAAGGCAGTGGAGGAAGACTTTGCTCGTTGCAAAATGTGCAACAGCGAGGGTGCAGCTTTCAAGTTTCCATGTGAGCGGTAATCGCGAGCGACCGCTGACTCGGCGCACTCTATTGGCAACGCCGAGCCGGAAGTCGCGTATTGCGCTCACGTCCGTGCACCGCGGCCATATTTACTTCCTACTACGGCATCATTTTAGTTGCTGATCGTACATTACCGCTATATGTATATACATATGCTATATATATATATTTACTTTTCAACAGCTCCGCGATTGGGCTGCACTTAAACAGCTCCAGTATTTTAATATAATACTTTACAAGAAACCTATGTCTAGCTGTTAGGATTATGGAGATGCTGATGACTCAAGTAGTAGTTTATCGCCCACTTTTGCGGGCGAGGATTTTACTGCAAACTGATTGATTTTGAGTATTGGACGCCTTTCAAATCGTTAAAGATATTAGCTAGTTAAAATCACTTATAGTTATAATACGTTCTGTGTAGCCTTTGTGTCGTTTAATAATTTTTTTCCTCATCATTAAGTTAAGGGGGTTAATCTATACACTTTTTACTATTGAAAAGTTACGTTGAGTTTATGATCTATGTATTCCAATTACCTAATTGTTGTGGCAAAGTGAGCATCAAAGCTAAAAAAAGCTTTTCCCCCATTGTCCAGGTGAGGTAAAATTCCGCGCACACATTTTAAGCTTTCACCATTTTTGCAATGGAATTTCTCGAGGGAGTCTTCCGTTTTGATGCACGAATATTTCCGGCCGACTCGCCGGAATGTAACAGTTAAAAAAAAATATGCTATTTCGTCAAACCCGCGTGAATATTTGCGAGAATGTTTTTCAAACGCAAAAGCTCTGTGCGGATAAAATTTTAAATGCGCGGAGAAGGGAAAATTTAACCCCAAAGCGTTTGCCGTCGATAAATACGTTTTAAAAAAGTTTTCATTGACTTCTAACAGAGATGGTGTTGAGGATTTTCAGGGTGCTGTATCTACATGTTGAATCCAAGCAATGAAATAGTTTTTTAGTTTCTAAAAATAGACTATCTGTACTCATGAAACTATGATGATAGGATGTTATTGATTGCTCTAGTATGTGCGTGTAGAGACATTTGTTTATACAACGAAGCGACTCTAGACAAGCGGGACGTTCACCTGATGGTAAATGACTCACTTATCCATAACAATGTGGCGCTGGTTATGGTATAATAAGCACCGCACTGTATTAAAATATTAAATCTCGTTACCCCAGTAATTTCACTAGCTACAACGCCCTTCATAACAGGAACAAAGTAATGTTGGGCGGTTTTAGTAGGCGCTGCGGTGGTCCTATCTAAACAGTCGTCGTCTACAAAGACCTTTTTTTTATTTGGTTTCGGGAGGAAAATCTTCTAAAAATACCTTGCTTCTGGGGGAAAGTCTCTGATACTCACTAAAACCCCCTCGGTGGTCTGCATCAGTGCATTCGGAGAGGGTCCGCGATCTATTATAGCACCGGAGCGCCTGAACACGTCTCTGAGGAGGAGCCTTATCCTCCTAGGCACCATCGTTGAACCATGCGATGTCCCACACAGGTTCGCTTGTTGAGCGATAAGGGCCAGCGAAACTCCTATACTCTTTTAGTCACCTACAACAGGCAGGGCTTATTTAGTCCTATTATTACTAGCCCGAGACTACAGGGCTAGCGGTGGTACCTTCTTAAACAGTCTTCGGCAGAGACCTACTACCAGTAGAAAATGTCTATATCACATGTAAAATAAATACAGGGACGGATACGATTTTTATCTATCTACTTATATCGAAATGTTAATTACAGTTTCTATTTATTTTCATCTAATTGTCTCGTTCAAAAGTAATTATTCAATACACAGACTGAACGTTAATTTTTTTACGTATATAACCAATTAATCCAATCGTCACGCAAATTTATGTAAAAACTTCGGACAGAACAAATTGTTTTATATATTCAATAATCCTTAGTACGGCGCGGACGCGGCTCCAATCAAACAACTGATTGAAATACAAATTAGAGTGCGATAAATTGGTGAATTGGTGAAGCTGACCCTCAATCAGTGTAATAACTTTCATTTAGAAATTTGCAGTTACGAAATACACTTAGTAACTTTTGTCATCGTCCATCGGTCCACCAGATCGCCGGTCTACGATCGGAGGCCTCTCAAAACTACGTCTACCGTGGCTGGTATTTACACTACATAAAAAGGCGAATGATTATGCATTTGGATATAGATATTATAGTCAGTTAATAAATCATGACTAAAGATAAACAGATGACGTCTAAAGAATCACCGGGAACCACCGGATTCAAACAGCTCATGATCGTGTTTTCCAGAACTTATTAAAAAAGACCAGCAGTCCATCAGTTGTAATGATGATTATAACAAATCATGTAGTAAGTAAATATCACAAATCATTCTACTAATGTTAGTGTGGTACTAAAACTGTTTAGGTTGGTAACACTTTAGACAGGTGGCAGCACAGTTTTACTAGTGATGCTTCCTGGCCTGTCTTCCTCTGACTGTCGACGATAGCACGACTCGTGGAGAAAGTATTGGAGTACAGCTTAAGTGTTTAATATGCTCGATTATTATTAACTCTATTATTTTCCCTTACCGCCTCTGATAGACTCTGATCACCCATCAACCCGTTTTGGGCCAGCGTAGCAGGCTAAGGCCCAATTCCTCCCAATAAACTCTTTGATGTGGAGATCTATGAGGGAGGCCTATGTCCAGCAGTGAACGATGATGATATTATTATTTTCTCTTAATATAACCTTTTGACTGACGACTGAGTGAAAAAAAAATATAACAAGTATTACGTTTTCTTACCATTCTTGATCTTACTTTGTCTAACCGGCGGTTAATATAATTATTAAACCTAACAGTTAAGTATTTTTCTTTCCATAAATCTTCTGCATTCACAGACAACAGAGGTTAATTTTAATACTATTGTGATATATTTGTTTTATCCCTAATAATAAATTGGATGCTTGCTTTAAGTTGTGTTGCCTTTTATAAGTACGTAGTGTGTACTTAAATGTAAACATTATGTATTATTTATATGTTACTAACCTGTTTAATATAAGCCTTATTTCAGTGCTTCTTATGCTTGATATTATCCTATAATGCACCTTTCGTGTGTTTGTCTATTTTGAATGTATGTTTCAATGTTTTATAATATCAAAAAGAGTTTTACATTTTTCTTTCGTTTTCGAGTCGGTCGCGTGTGTTCGTGTATCACCTTTATCGTTGCTGTCATGTATTTAAATGTAATGCGGGTATAAGTAACTTATGCTGATGTTAAGGTACTTAAGTTTTGTTTAAAATATTAATACCATTAAGGAATGAATCGAAACTTATGAAAGATGATTAATAATTTATTCCAAAGGAAAATGCTTTGCTCTTTTTCTGGACTCGTTTCCTTTTAGAATTTTACGTCTCGACGGGGACAGTTACGCGGTGAGGGATTTTTTTCTTTTAGATTTGAGGGGGAAATCTTAGAAAGATGCCCTGCTTCTGGGGAGAAGTCTGGGTTATGTGAGATTCTTACTCACTAAAAGCCTTTCGGCGGTCTGCATCAGTGAATTCGGAGAGTCTTCGGGATCTCTTATAGAACGCATCGGTGCCCCTTTACACTTTCTCGCATACGTCTCTGAGGAGGAGCCTATCCCTCCTAGGCACCATCGTTGAGCCAGCTGCCTCACACAAGTTCGCTTGTTGAGCGATAAGGACCCCCACCCACTTTTAGTCGCAGTCTACGACAGATAGGGCTTACCTTAGTCCTATTCTCATTAGCCCAAAACTACAGGGCTGTGCGGTGGGGTACATCAACCCGTTTTCAAATGGGATCTTCAAACAGTATAGGGGGTTAAAAAGACAAAATATATAACTTATATTGTACTTTACGGTGCTTAATTTGCAATTGTAATATGCTAATGGATTGCAAACAATTGATTTGCATAGCGTTTACTAAATAAATTAAATTTTGCAAATCAACTGCATTTGTTTGCGTAAATTGTTAATGGGATTTGTCTATAAATATGTAATTTGATGAACGCAACGAACAGACAGGTATTTTGGTATATACTCAATTATGTTACTACCAATAACTCTAGTGCAGTGCCGAAGTACGATTTTCAGAATTATTTGTATAATATACTATAATTGGTTATAATCAAATTAATCTAAATATTGATACAGAATCGTTGCTTTGATTATTAACGTTTGTCGGCTACATTAACTAAAAGCTGCTGTAGCTGGAGCTGATGTAGAGAGAGCCGTAGCACAAAAGACCTCCTCAAACACATGTATCGTTGCAATAGCTCCTTCCTCAAACACATGTATCGTTGCAATAGCTCCTTCCTCAAACACATGTATCGTTGCAATAGCTCCTTCCTTAAACACATGTATCGTTGCAATAGCCTGAACTAGTTATTATCTGGGCACTGATAGTAAAGTTTTTTTTATTCAACGAAGTAATGAGACATCCGGTACGTTCATCTGAAGATAAGTGTCGCTAGTTAGGATAGTGTACACAGCACCACATTGCGCCTATCGCCTTTACAAAGACTGTTATGTGAAGCATCATTCCAATTGGAACAGAGTAACGTTTGTAGGTTATGAATTGCGGTAATACCTATCTAGACTATCTCCAGCAATACAGACCTGCCACCTGTAACATAAACAGGAGGGAAAAGAAAGCTAGAAATAGAGGTCGCATACGATAAATAAGAATACTAGATGTTTTCCTTCAAAATAGAGCGACCAAGATTGCAAGATTTGCTGTAAGTTTTTGGTGAAGTACATTTAGTGAAATCATTCGGAAGAAGTTTGTAATCATCAGTGAGATGGTAATGATGAAGCTCTATACTATATAACAGTATCGCCATTATAACCAGCACGATTAAAGTGATCGTATAGTTAATGTCCGCGTGAAACCAAAACATTCAGTTCCCGCCCTGGCCGGGGATGCTGTAGAAAGTGTTGGAACGAAAGGCTTTTAAAAGATTAAAACTCTGTTAAAACCTCACACCGCAGTTTCCTTTATGTCGCGAATCGTTGTATTTAAGCCGTGGGAAATATTTTTTTAAGCCGTGTAAGCCTTCCGGCATTTTGCTGGCGTATGCATTTTAAGTTATAGTCTACTTTTACCTGTATCCTCTATTCTCAGTAACTTCTCTTTATCTTTTACTGCTGGTAGGTCTAGGTCGAAATAGACCTACTTGTGAGAGTACTATTTGAACATTGCAATGTGATCATTATCATCCGAGTAATCTGAATTATTTTTGATATTAGATCCTAATAATGAAAATGTTGATCCGATAGGTCAGTGGTGGTAGGCCTCTGTTGCTGAAAATCGTCTAGGTAAGTACCACCGCAGCTCCTGTTTCTACCGCCAAATAGTATTGTTTGAACATCACTTTGTTCTGGATTGAACGGCGCTGTGGGTAGTGTACTGGGCTAATGACATTTAACATCTTGGATCAAACGACGAGCGTAATATAGTGCGCTACGAAATAGAGCCACGTTGTTATAAGCGGGCTTATCACTTAACGTCACGATCATCTGGTTCATGGATTGAAAAAAAAAAGATAATTTATTTGGTGATTGGTTTTTGGAATGGACTGATGGATGGATTTGGAAGATCTTTAGTTTCATTGAAACATTCAATTATCATCAAGTAGCTCGCTGGCTTAATGGTTAGAGTATGCGGCCTTCATTCCGAACGTCGCTGGTTCGAATCTCGGTATGTACCGATGACTTATTTAAGTTATGTACATTTGTGAACTTTAGTTACAGCAGCGAGATACAAACGGTGAAGGAAAACATCGCGAAGAAACCTGCACATGAATTAGAATTTGTACTAAGGTGTGTGTGAAGTCAACAATCCGCTTTGGGCCCGGGTGGTGACTATGGCCCATCGCCCTCATATTGAGGGTAGCCCTGTGCCCTAGCAGTGGGGACGTAAATTAGCTGTCATGGTATTCGACTATCACAACAATATGATTGGGACAGTAGCGCTCGAGGCCTTGACGCGAACGCAGCAAAATTATTAGCTCCGCGCTCGAAAAATTCGTTACGTTTGACAAAGTGCCGGAAAATTATTGTTCAGCACATCAAGAGAAGCGCGCTGATCTCGCGAGTTCAACTGTATTAAAATCGCGAAAATCGGCTCAGCGGTTAAGCCGGAAACGGCAAAAAACCGCTGCGAAAAACTTTAGTGCCGAACGCTGCGGAAAAGCGATCTGCAACATAATATTTTTAAAGTGCGGTTTAGTTCCTCATCCCGTTGAGAGTCAGTGGAGGAAGACTCAGAATTTTCCGCCTGCTCTCCTTGATCTCCTGAGAGAAACTAACCATCTCCTCCGGAAGTGAGTGTTCCTGGAAAGTGGTGTTCGATTTGGTGCCATCAGTGTGTAGGTCGCCAAAAGAGGACAAGAACGACACATCGCACGAGAGAATCGGGCCAGGGGGTACGGAGATAGGGGAAAAACTATTTTCCCTGTCAACAAATGTTCTAAAAGTACCCCGCAAACAAAGGATTTTCTCGTCAACCAAGGCGACGAACCACCACGCCTTGGTGTAAACGAACCAGGACACAACGGAGTAAGTAGCGGAGCCAACGGACCTGGTTCCTAAGGAGGCCGGCGACAGGCGGAGGGAGCTCGACGGAATTGGAACGAAAAGTTCTGACACCCCCGGAGGTCCCGGGGGACGCAGGTGGGCCCTAATTAGCTGCGCAACACTGGAACCATAAAGTATAGGACGGGGACAACCATTTGGCATAAAAAATTCGGAAATCAAACACAAAAAAATTCAAAATCGTAAAATTGCAGGGGGGGGAAAAATTTTATAAAAAGCCCAGAGGGCTGTCCAGTGTTGGGCAGGGGGTAAACCACAGATACAAACTGCCCCTCCGGGACCGAGATCTGTTCCGGGGGTCTCAGAAATAGTAGAAACAGCCAAAAAAGCGGAACCGTCTTTTCTATCCGAAAACGACGGTATCCGTAAAAACCGACCGCGCGTCAGGTCGACGACGCAAAGCACTCAGACTCTGACCCCGGGGCAATAGTGGGACAGCTGGGGGAGTTAGGTATAAAATAGTAAGTAACCAAAGAGTAATTTTAAGTTAGTTAAGTTTTAGTAAGTAGACAGATACCAACTCCCCTGGCAAAAATAAATAGCAAGGTGTATTGTTGCACTATTGCCGCGGAGTCAGAGTAGGAGTTTAGTATATAAGTAAAATTGTAAGATCGTGGGTTTTTTGACCCACGATATTAGATTAAGCCCTTTTGCACTAGATTTAAGTATACTGTTGCTATTGCAATTAGATTAAGTTTTTAAATATTGACATCGGCCCTATTGCCTTAGTTTATAAGTTTTAAAATTGATTATTGCCCTATTGCATTAGGATTAAGATTTTAGACAAGTGACGAGTTCCCCTGCGTCTCTCCCCCTCGACATGATCCGCACTCCCCCGAGGAAGTCGGACGCGGGCGACGCGACCCTGCCTAGTGAGGCAGGAGACACAATGCGGAGGAGTGCGTCGCCCATAGCGGACGCCCCTAGAGGAGGCAGCGTCCGTAGGAGTGTAGGGGAGTGGGAGAAGGTCGAGGGAAGGAAGAAGACCTCTCCCCGAGCAGCCGCCCCCGCAACCAAGCCCAAGGTACGTGTCCCCTGTCCTGGAACCCCCGAAGAAGGCGGAGGAGGGGCGGGGGACAGAGGGTCGACGGGAGGACCCCGCCCCCCCCTCGCTGGATCGGGGGACAGCAGACCTCCTCCTCAAGAAGTTGGAGGACCATGGGCGGCTCCTTGAGAGCAGTAGCCAAGAGATTGGGAGGCTCAAGGAGTCGCTCAAGGCATGGGAGGAGGAGGGCGCCCGGCAGCGGGGCACGTATGCGGCGGCAGCGGCAGCAGCGGCCGCCCCGGCAAAAAGACCCCCACCGGGGAGCGAGGTGGTGCACTCGGTGGCGATCTCGTCGGAGGTGGCCGCGACAGGGGAGCAGGTGGTAGGGAGGATCCGTGAGGCCCTCAATGCGAAGGAGGAGGGCCTCCGGATCAACAAAATTCGGAAAATAAGGGATGGGAGAGTTATACTAGGATGTGGCACAGAGAGCGAGCTGGCGAAGGTGCGCGAGCGTCTGGCAAAGGCGGGCAAGGGCCTGAAGCTGGAGGAGGTGCAGAGCCGAGACCCGCTGGTCGTGCTGCGGGATGTGATGTCATATAACAAAGATGAGGACATCATTAAAGCGTTAAAAACCCAGAACGCTCATCTGCTGGGTGACATCCCGGAGCGGGACCGGCGGGCCGAGGTGCGCTTCAGGAGGAGGGCGCGGAACGCGCATACCACCCACGTGGTCTTGCGGGTGTCTCCAAAACTCTGGGGCCGCCTCATCGACGCGGGCATGATCCACGTGGATCTCCAACGGGTCCGGGTGCAGGACCAATCCCCCCTGGTGCAGTGCACTCGCTGCTTGGGATACGGCCACAGTAAGCGGTTGTGCACCGAGAGTGAGGATCGGTGTACCCACTGCAGTGGACCGCACCTAAGAGGCGAGTGCCCGGAATGGCAAGCCGGGAAACCTCCCGCCTGCCGGAACTGCCGGAAAGCAAAGGCGGACCGGTGGGACCACGGGGCGTTCGACGAAGAATGCCCGGTCCGGAGACGGTGGGACGCCATAGCTCGGGCGTCGGTGGCATATTGCTAACGGCGTCCCGGGGGCCGACCGCAATATCCGGACTGGACTACGCCAGTATCGCGCTGTGCAGTTAAACCTGCAAAGGTCCAAGCTTGCCACAGCCGAGCTGATATGCGAAGCGCCGAAGAGAGGGTGGGCGTTCGCGATGGTCCAGGAGCCGTATATCGGCGCGATTGGCGAGATGCGGCACTACCCAGGGACAAGGATAGTACAATGCGTGAGCCGAGGCGACGAGGAAGTCGTCAAAGCCGCCATTGTGCTGTTCGACGACACCATCGATATCACTCAGTATCCCGACCTCACGTCTGGAAACATTACCGTTGCCAGACTGAGAACCGGGGCCTGGGAGATAGGGGTGGTGTCCGTCTACCTGGAGCCAAATAAGCCCGTCGGACCATACCTGGACCGGATCGGCTCGGTCGTGGGAAGGTTGGGGACTGCCAACGTGATACTGGGCGGTGATGTCAACGCCCACAACACCTGGTGGGGCAGCCAGTCCGGAGACCAGAGGGGAATTGATGTTGCAGCCGCACTCGACACACTGGAGCTGCACGTGATGAACCGGGGGTCTGAGCCCACGTTCGACACCTATCGGGGCGGAAAGCGATATTCCAGTTGCGTCGACGTTACTGCTTGCTCGACCACTCTGCTCGATCGAGTGGAGGGCTGGCGAGTCGCGGACGGGTTATCCTCGTCGGACCACAGGGCGATCCTGTTCGAGTTGAATCTCGTGAGGTCCGTCGGTACGGACATCAGGCGAACCACACGGAAGTACAGTACCTACAGAGCAGACTGGGACGAGTTCAAAGGAACTTTCGCCCAGCTGCTCTCGGACCGCTGTCTGACGCCAGCCGAGGTGACCGAGGTCACCGATAAGGGGGCGTTAGACAGCATCGTCGGAAGGTACTTGGAAACCGTGGGGGACGCCTGCGATTCGGTCCTGCCGAAGGCCTCCGGGAGGAAGAGGACAGAGTTGCCCTGGTGGTCCGAACAGCTCTCTCTCCTCAAGGCGGACGTCTTGAGGAAGAAGAGGCGGATCCCGAACGCGCGGCCGGCCCGTAAGGAGATGGTCCTGCGCGAGTACGTCGACGCGAAGGAAGCTTACCGCCTCGAGGTGAGGCGTGCTCAGACCTCAAGTTGGAAGCGGTTCTGCGAGAGGCAGGAGCGCGAGACCATGTGGGACGGCATCTATCGAGTGATGCGTCGCACGGAGGTTAGGCGTGAAGACGTCCCCCTCGTCCAGGGAGGGAAGGTGCTGGACGCAGCGGGATCGGCCAGGTTGCTTGCGGAGGTTTTCTTCCCGGGGGATGACCCCGGGGAGGACAATGCGGACCACTGTACTGTAAGAGCCCAGTCCGATGAAGTCAACGAGGGGGGACATGGTGATCCATGTGAACCCCCCTTCACGATGGAGGAGCTCCGATGGTCCGTGTCAACCTTTAACGCGAAAAAGGCACCTGGCTTCGACGGATTCACTGCCGATATCTGCCGGGCGGCCATCGCCGTGGATGCCGAACTATTTCTCGCGCTCTCCAACCGGTGTCTCGCTCTTGCCCACTTCCCCACGAGATGGAAGGAGGCAGCGGTTGTGGTGTTGCGGAAGCCCGGTAAGGACAACTACACGCACCCGAAATCTTACCGGCCCATCGGACTCTTGCCCGTCATGGGCAAGGTCCTAGAAAAGATGATGGTCCGGAGGATACGGTGGTACACTGCACCGTATATCAGTAGCCACCAATACGGCTTCATGCCGCAAAGGTGTACCGAAGACTCCCTGTATGACCTGATCCAGCACATACGCTCTCGCTTGAAGGAGAAGGAGATCGTTGTGCTGGTATCATTGGACATAGAGGGAGCCTTCGATAACGCCTGGTGGCCTGCTATACGGTGCAGACTGGCCGAGACTCGCTGCCCCGTCGACCTGCGGCGCCTTGTCGATAGCTATTTTAGCGATCGCAAGGTGTCCGTCAGGTACGCGGGGGCGGAGTGTGCCAGGGATACCACCAAGGGGTGCGTGCAGGGGTCCGTGGGCGGCCCAACATTCTGGACCCTACTCCTAAATCCACTCCTGGAGATGGTGGTCAAGAGCGGAACACACTGCCAGGCGTTCGCAGACGACGTCGTGCTGATCTTCTCCGGGCAAGAGACCGGGGACATCACGAGGAAGGCAAATGCGGTGCTCGCCGATATTCACGATTGGGGGGTCCGAAATAAGTTGAGGTTTGCACCACACAAAACCAATGTGATGGTGCTCACCAATAAACTTAAGTACGACAACCCAATATTGATTATGGGCGGAGAGCCACTTTGTCGAACTCGTGAAGTTCGGATACTCGGCCTGACAATTGACGATAGGCTCACGTTCAACACGCACGTGAAGAACGTGAGCAGCAAGGCCCAAGGCCTCTATCGTCAATTGTGCAGGGCCGCGAAAGTATCATGGGGGTTGAACTCGGAGGTGATCAGAGCGATGTATCTGGCGGTGTTGGAGCCGATCATTTTGTATGCAGCGAGTGCATGGGCGCCGGCGGCTAAGAAGCTGCTGGTCCGAAGGCAGCTCGATGCGGTTCAGCGTGGTTTCGCGCAGAAAATTGCGCGAACTCACCGAACCGCGTCGCTGCATTCGGCCCTAGTACTTGCCGGGCTGCTTCCTCTGGACCTTCGGGTCCAAGAAGCGGCCACTTTATTTGAGGTAAAGCGCGGCCACACCCGGCAAGTACTGGGTGACCGAGAGCTGGAGGTTCCGGTCAGCTACTTGAGACTCCCACACCCGTCTGTGCAGCTTGGTGTGGAATTCTCCTGTCTGGGCGAAAGTGCGGAAGAGGTCCAACTTGCCACCTCGGCTGCCGACTCGGTGATTTACACCGACGGCAGCCGCATCGACGACAAGGTGGGTGCGGCGTTCTGCGTTCTGCGGGACGCCGCAGAGGTTTCCAACAAAAAACTCAAGTTGGGCAACTTCTGCACCGTATACCAGGCAGAGCTGCTGGCTTTAGCGAAAGCGACAGGGTACGCGGCCAGCGGGTCGGCGCATTCGTGCGCCGTATTCAGCGATTCGAGGTCCGCCCTGGAGACCGTCGCAAAACCTGACACCCTCCATCCCCTGGCGATCGCAGTAAAAGAGAATATAACGAAAGCGCGTGAGAAAGGGACGAATGTAAGGTTGTATTGGGTGAAGGCGCATGTGGGGCTGGAGGGGAATGAAAGGGCGGACCAACTGGCCAAGGAAGCGGCCCTGAAGAGCAAAAGAAGACCTGAATACGAGGATTGCCCCGTTTCATTCGTCAAGCGTCAGCTAAGGCTGGAGACGCTCGACGAATGGAACAGGAGGTATGTGCAAGGTACGACGGCTTCAACAACGAGGATGTTCTTCCCGAGCGTCAAGTCAGCGTATCGCGTAATTCGCCAGATCGAGCTCGACACGGTCTTGGCCCAGATGTTCACCGGGCACGGGGGATTCTCCGAGTACCTCCACAGGTTCAAACTCAAGGAGAGTCCCGCGTGCCCCTGTGATCCGGAGGTGGACCAGACCGTGGCGCACATCCTGCTCTCCTGTCCCTTATTCGGGCGGGAGAGGGTGGATTTTGAAATTAGGACAAAGAGAAAATTAGATATAGGAGCGGTTGCCTCTCTGATGAGTGAGGACGAAAGTCGCCATAAGTTCTTGGACTACTGCAAAGCAGTAGTCCAAAAGGTACTAAGAATAAATATAAGTTAAAATTGTAATAGCCAAAAATTTAGAAATTAAAAATTTGTAAAATAAATTAAATTGTAAATAGAAAATAACAATAAAAATAGCAAAATTAAAACAGATGTTGAAAAAATGTAAAATAAAAAGGAAGGACTTTATTACAGGCTATTGGCATGAAAATGACGCGGCGACCAAAATCCACACACATCTTGCGAGAGGTATGGAAGAAGGAATGGAATGGAGAGCGAAAGAAAAGAGGTGGAGAACAAAACAGGAAGAAAGATAAGTTTTGAGTGAAAGATGAAAGAATGAAAGAAGGGAAAGAGGAAAAATGTAACAAATTAAAAGATGTTAAGTGACAAGAAATAAAAGGCCCTGACCCGCCATACGCAGGGGAATGACGATAAAAAAAAAAAAAAAAAAAAAAAAAAAAAAAAAAAAAAAAAAAAAAAAATATGATTGGGACGCCTAGCATAAAAAATTTAATGCAGCAAACTTAAAGATATAAATAAGTTAAAAATATTTGATAATAAGTAGAAGTTATAGTAAGAAATATTTAAGTTGCTGACTTAATTGTAAAATAATGTACGATATAATCCTTATAGCAATATCTTAAAGAGTTCAATAAACCAATTTCTAAAATCCAAAGTGTACCCGAAATAACTTTTGTAACTTAAATTAGTTTCACATGAAAACAATTTTCGTCTTTTGAAGTTAGCGATAATTTAATAGACATATTCAACCGTCTCACCGCTAAACGGGGTGAGGGTTTCCGCACAGCAACCCACGAGACAAAGCCAACCCCACCAGCTCGTGATCCACCTTGTAATCAACAAAGGAGGCTCTGGCTCCCATCGACTCGCATTGGCCCAGCGTGGGCAATAGCCCACATCCCCCATATGGACCTCCTATAAGTGTAGAGATCTTTGAGGCTGATGATGAACACTAAACATCAAAATGTATAGTAACTAATCAGCTCCAGTTGTATGAAATCCGTTAAAGATGATTTTACACGAGTGCAATTGATCCGAGTAAACGGACGTCCGGAAGTCTGACAGACGTGATGGGAATACCCGTCAGGCCCTAAGCTCCTCGACCTATCGTTCTGATCATCAACGAACTACTTCCGATCACAACCCGACATATAATTTGTTATGAGAGACTGAATTACTTCCAGAAATAACGATAATGATATTAGGAGAGTTTTGTGCTGATGAACCTGATAAGAAGGGTGGACCTTTGTCATTTTTCAAGCAACTCCGCGAATAACCACCCTTGAGATTAAAGTTACATAAAGAAAATCACAATTTCAGTTTCAATATAACAGACTAACGTATTCATCAAAAATTAACTAACTTCTACAACTAACGTTGCGAAGAAATAACCTTATTCGCATGTCAACACTTAAATATAAAATATTTTTTTTTCTTTAATTAAAATTGATTTAAACTTGATCACAACTTCACATGGTATTAAGTGATAATACTACCATGGATGGTCAAGCGTGTTCCCTCAAAATTCTCTGACATATGGCAGTCGGAATACTGTTATTGCAACAGATCTACAATATGATGGCGGTGGTAAGGATCTGAAAACTCTTACACCATCCAAACGCAGTGTCAGAATCGAACATGGGACATCTGTGTCCTAAGTCAGTTAAGCACTGCTCATTGGAGTCTCATGTTTTAGTACAGCAATGGAATTTTTATGAAAATTTAAAACCTCTTTGAAAATAATTTGGGCGTGTTTCAAAAATTAGTCTATCGTGAAGTAAAGGGTAGTTCACATTTAATACTATATGTATACATATTATATATATATGTTATAGAGAGTTACAATACAGAAAATTGATGCTGTACGTAGTGTAGACCCGATCAGAAAGAAACCAAATGGAACAAAGATAATTGGGACGCGTACTCGAGAAAAAGAAAAGTTAACATCGGTACGCTCGCTGGACGTCCGACAGCCACCTGATTGGGTATCTGTATTCGTTACGGCTAGGAAATTGCTATACGATTATGTGCCGGATCACCATTTGACACCTGATTCTACATGTCATACGTTACACTCACTTGTACTGTAACAGAAACTTAAAAGTAATTTTCGCGATATCAAGTCGTCTTAATAAATTTAAAGTACGTACAATGAAGAAAAAATCTAGTTAGTCTGCATCAATGTTCCAATCTGATGAGGAAGTTACAATATTAAGCTCTAGTGACGTAAGTTAAAGTACTTTTTTTTTAAAAAAAAGGCGCTTAAGATGGAGATTAATAAAGGAACATAGCGATCGATAGCTTTGATAGGTCCAACAATACACGTGTCTGTGTTAGGAAAAAGTCATCAGCAAACCTATTTAGAGTTCTCCCCATTGCAAAAACTCTCTTTTTCTCTCTTTTTTTATTCTACGAAGCGATGAGAAGAACGGGACGTTCACCTGATAGTAAGTGATACATCTACCCATAAGAGGCGCTAGTTAGAATGAAATACACTGCTCCACATTGTGCTCGACGCCGTGGGAAATAAGATTTTAAATTTCATTACTCTAGTAATTACACTAGCTATAGCACACTACTGTTCATCAGTTGCAATAGGCTGCGGTGGTACCTACCTAGACGGTTTCCGGCAATAGAGACCTATTATTAGCAAAAACTCGCTAATGAAATGTAGCCACTTGGTGCAATAAGGTTCAGGTTTAAATAGTGCTCTATATAATGGTTACTAGGTTAAAAGGGATTCGATTTAACCTGTCATGGTTACAATCTAATTGTTGCGTACACTAATGGTTAGAAACCTTATTGTTATATGAATTGTGTATAAAAATTATAGATGATCTTTCTTTATGTTCTGTTTTACGATAAACAAAAGAAATCCTTATTCTATTTGTAAGTTGATTGTAAATAGAACATCACCATGCTGGATATAGGCCACCCTTAAAGATCTCCACGTTTGTAGGGGTTCATATGGAGGGATTTGAAAGATTTCTCACTGCGTTGGCTCAGTGCGGGTTGGTGGGAGTTCCAGTCTTGAGTTTGTTGATTAGCAGCATGCATCATGAACAGGACAGGTTATCTTGGTTCCTGTGAGTCGTTGTGCGGGATCCTTTACACCCATATAAATTCGAATCAAATTCGGATGATCGCGCTGTGTGAACTACCCCTTAGTGCGACAAACTGATTCAATATCGGCGCGTTCCCGATTGGGACCGGAATCAAACGTGACGCGAATACCTCGCGCCCACACACCAGCGCGGCCGCTTCCGGCGCGGATTGCTCTCATTACCGCCGGCTGCGGTCGGGGGCTCTCGTACTACAAGTGGCCACGCGTCTCCCCATGATTGAAAGATACGAGATTAGATTGGGGATTGCGGATCTGATGAAACAATCCATCTATTATATCAATGATTTATAAAACACTGCGATTAGGACTTTCAATTCATCACAACAATGTTGTAGTTACTGCTGGTAGGTCTCTGTTGCGACAAATAGCAGTGTGCAAACATTACTGTATTCTGGATTGAAGGGCGTTATAGCTAATGTAGTTGAAGTAACGAGATTCAACAACTTACTTCTTAAGCGACAAGCGTCATGTGGTGCTGTGTATATCATCCTTGCTGGCGTGAGGTTGCTATGAGACGGCGTATCACTTACCATCTAGTGATCATTCCATTGGTCGCGTTTTTTAATTGAATAAAAAAATTTAAGTTCAACTCAACGTTTGCTCTGCTGTAGTTAGATAATTAGACACGATAAGGGGCTTTGACCTTGCCATTAAGTCTGATGGTTGGTAAGAAGTATTACGGAAGAACTTAGTATAATAGTATAAGAAGGAAGAACTAAGTATTGAATACGTTGTGTTTATTAAAAGTTGAAAGGTAGGAAGAAATAATTTTTATTTATATATTGCTAACACAGTAATTTTATCAGATGCAATACCCTGGATCACTAATGATTACACACCCCAGCTCAGCGGCAGATGGAGGCGCTGCGATGGTGCCCACTTGAACGGTCGTCGATAAGGTGATGTTACTACTAGTGAACTGATTAATTATATATTATAGAAGACTAAATCCATTTGGTTCAGGAGCTGCGATTATTCCATTCAAGTCCAGCTCGACGTTTGCTCTGCTGTAGACTTGCGGAGTTTCCCCGGGCGCGGTGTTTGCGCCGCAACTTTTCTCATAACGCGTAGAGATGCTCTTCATTGCGCTCTTGATGACTTTAGCATCGCCAGTGCTAATGGAGTTAGTCAAGTTGTGCAACAAATTTAAAGCAATTAATCATTAGATTAATTATTTCTTATACTCTTACTAAAAACAGTCTAAGTAATTACAAATACAGCGGTTACATCTACCGACAAACAGTGCTGTGGGAAATTTGGTTTTTTAACAACAGTAAGGATATTTTCACTGCATTACAATACGAATAAAACTTCTTGATTTAGTTACTTTAATAAAAAAATTGATACCTACCTTTTTATAAGACATTTTACACGGAACATCCACAAATCTTAGATGATTATAAAAGAACAAGTTCCTCTGAAAATTTTTACTTAAAAACGAATTATAGAAGTAAATTGTGAGAAATTATCCTCCTGCCTTCTATACACAAGTTTGACGGGCTTAGGTTTCTTTAGTCGGCGACTATCTAGGTAGGTACCTACGCAGAGTATCTTACTACAGACTGATAATTCTGTGAAGACATCCATAACAGTCTGAGCTAGTACCACAGCGGTTATATCTACCGACAAGCGATAGAGTTCTTTCTCGGAACTTCCTGTATATTTAATCAGAAAGGTTTAACGTCAGTACATATTCTGCTGAAGCTCTCTTTTCTCCGTCTCTATTTATATTGAGTTTTCATGAAATAGTTTTATAATCTTGATGTATTTTATCTAACGTATATGCAGATAATTGAGGTCCTTAATTCAATGTCTAATGGCCAATGCAATTAGAAGCGCTCCGTTTAACCGTAGAATTTTAATGTTAGCTATTAGTTTGAAAGAGGGAATTAAATTTGCAATAGGAATGTTTGAATTATCATACGTATTCATTAATTCATATATATAAGTATGAATAAAGGTTTAGTCATATATAGAGACATATTACAATACTACACTACTTTTACTTGTTTTACGAGTTGCTCTGTCTAATATATAATAATAATAATAAACAGCCCGTTTAATATTCCCACAGCTGGGGCCTAGGGTCTTCTCTCACGGAAAGAGTAAAGGCTTTTTATCCACTACTCTATGCCCAAGAGAGATGTCCAATTTCTTAAGATGTTTTCTTTCACCGGAAGCTCAAACTTAGTAGGATTTGAACCCGTGGGCTCTCCGAGACTTATAGTATGAACGACGGCATTATAAATTGAGCGATTACGGCTTCCGACCTATGTTGTCATCATCATCAATTTAATCGATGGATGTGCACTGCTGGACATAGGTTTTGTAACGTCCCACTAAGCACGGTCTTGGCTTATTTGAGTCATAGATCATATTTACTGAAAATTAGATTTTTTTTTTTTTATTCAATGAAGCAACAAAACGAGCGGGACATTCATCTGATGGTACGTCGTAGTATACATAGTGATACGCCTACTCATAAAAGTATGACGCTAGTTAGAATATCCTACACAACCACATTGTACACGTCGCCTTGAGACTTGAAATGTTGAGTCTCGTTACTCCATTAAATAAGCTACAGCGCTCTTTAAACCGGATCACAATAATTTCTGCATATTACTATTGGTCGATAGGAATAGGTACCTACTCAGATAGTCTCCGGCGACAGAGACCTGTCCACCAGTAGCTTTTGACTGACCCATTTTATACTAGAGAAGATATTATAACTAATCTCACTTGGTATTTAACCTTGGTTCAAACCGGAAGTTCTGAGTAAATCCATTAAAAGATAAAAATCATGTATTAATGTAACTCTTAACTTTCGCAGTCTCACAACTTCCGTTTCGAGGAAGTTGGTTAATGCGAACACAAATTCGTACTTCGAAAATCTCGGTATTATATAGGAGATTACTTTTGTTTAGGGCCTAACCTCCCCTAACATGCGAAGGGGTGATATTTTATAACAACATTTAAGGGGAATGCTTTTGTAATTTGTGGATTACGAGTTGCTTAATCGCAGGCAGTATTTTGTCTGTTACAACTTACACATTATTCAATATATAATATATAAGTGCTTTCCATCTATGAGATACTCATCACGATATCTCTAAAATTAAAAGGCGTGGAAAATTGAAATTTAATAGGAATATTCCTTTTGCCCAGTATAGGTCTGCTCTGATATTTTCTGGGGTGTAAAGGGGTGAAAGAGATCCCTTTTTTTGGTTTCGGAGGTGAAATCTTCGAAAAGATACTCTGCCTTCTGGAGGAAAATCAGAGTTATGTAGAAATTTTTACCCACTAAAACCCTCTCCATGGTCAGCTTCGGTGTTTGGAGAGGTCGCGGGAAAGTCACGGGACTCAAGCCAACCTCACCTGCTTGTGGTGCGCCCTGCTAATCAACAAACCAGTATCTGGATCTCCACCAACACACATTGGGCCAGCGTGGTGGAAAATAGTCCAAATCCACTCATTCATATGAACCTCTACAGACGCCGAGCCCTAATGCCCAACGGTCCTGGAAGCTATAGTGTTTGCACTGCAGGACCGATCGATGTGGAGATTTTAAGGGGAGGCGTATGTCTAGCTGTGGACGTCTATCGACTCAGGATGATGATAATAAAGAATTTATCACGGATTGTACATAATCCCTACTGCAAAGGGAATTGAAGGGTGTTACGGCTAGGAAATTAGCTAGCTAGCTAGGCTATGTAACTACATATTTATTCATATCTCTAAAACATTATATTAAAAATTATACTTATATATATATATAAGCATACTTTCATGTGTAAGCCTCATTGGAGCAAGAAGGTTTTAAAGTTGAAACAGCAGTAAAATGTTTTTATTTTTTGGTTACTGTGGTTCCGAAAAATGTTTAATATTTCATATATAAGAACATAAATATTAATATTCGATAGGAGGCTTGTATATGTTATGAACAGTTTGTATTTTCACTGAAGCTTCTAAAAGTTCTATTGCAACATTCCTTTTGCTCTACTTTTTCGCCTGTGCTAATGGACGCGTTGATTTTGTATAAATTATGCGCATTTTTAACTACAAGCCTGCTGCTGGCGGTCTCTTCTTATTGTTGATACCTAAAAGTTTTTTTTTTGTTACAGTTCTTTCATAACAATACCGCTGTTATAGTTAAAATTATCTTAAAATGTAAAATCTTTCTCCGGTTACCAATTACAAGTTAACATACGGACTTGACGGCTTCGTATTGTGTGTATTGTTATAAATATGTACTCTATACATGTCGCATAATAAAAAAGGTGCAATGGTCTTCTAAAATGGGTTAATATTAATTTAACCCATTGTAGAAGAAAAATAATCATCTTAGTTTCATATAATTTCATATATACTGTTGAATGAGTTGGTGAAAACTGCTCGTTCAGAATACTCAGGCTGATATGTACTAACGGACTGCCGGAACAAATTATTTAATAGGTACAGAAGTTTCTATCAAATATTTCTATTATTGGAGTAGTTTTTTTTTCATACTCTTATCAATAATTTGAAAAATTTGAATCTGGCAATGTTTTATTGTTATTGTCATATCTGGAAATTAATGACGACGTGGTATGCATATTCATACGTACATGAAGAAGGGGAAAATGTAAGAAACTGTTTAATCGTCCTATACGATAAAGCAGAGTTACAATAATTAATAAAAAAAACATTTTCAGCATAGGTGATATCGTCATGTCCGTAAATATTACCATATTTATTGTAATAAAAAAAATTGGGTTACTACTAAACAATGTTGATAAGTTTTTGAAACATTATTTTTCCAATATTTCTGACTACAGTAATAAAATGAGTTTACAAACGTCTCCAACTACATTGAGTTATGCCACCGTCGCTCAAAATATAATGTTTCCGAAAAAAGACCAGGCTGTTGTTATCGATGCACTGGAAAACATTCAAATTAAAGACTATGCTCTAGAACTAGGAAAAATAATCGATCCACCACAAATACGATTCCTATCCAGAATATCTAACAACCGCATTTGTGTATATTACTGATAGCGGACGACATTATAGATGACAAAAAGTTTATTACTATTCAAGGACATAAACTTAGTGTTCGCTCACTCATTAATAGAAACAAACGTATTATTCTCTCGAACGTATGTCCGATTGCTCCACATATGGAAATAGAGAAAAAATTACAAGAAATAGGAATTAAACCAATGTCGTCAATATCATTTCTGCGTGCGGGGCTAAACGATTCAGGATATAGCCATTAATTAAGTTTCCGTCGGCACGTTTATGTAACCCCTGAAGATTTTAGTCGCCTACCTGATAGGATGTCTATGGAATATGATGAGACCAATTATTGGATCTATTTATCTTCAGATACTATGACGTGCTTTGTGTGCAAAAAAGAGGGTCACATAGCCTCTAAATGTACTAAAAACATTGTTTTAAACATCTCTGACGTAATAGAAGAAAAGACACTGCTCAATACTGAAGCGTGTACTTTTAAACGTCCTCATCCGCCATCCGCCAACTGATTCATCTACATCGGAACTTACGCAGGAACCAATGGAACCACCGGTGAAATCCCTAGCGACGAGGACAGTGATACATTATCGCAAAGTTGATCACAGACAAATTTAATAACTGATAAAAAGCGAAAGAAAACGACTAAAAGTGATTTTGATTCTATTAATTGGAAAGAAATAGACAGTTTCATATCCACGTCAATTAAACCATACCCTTTAAACGGAAAACAAGTTAAAGAATACCTTGATTCTACCCACGGAATCAAAAATATCCAAGATATTACTTATAGTTACACAGACCAAATTGACGACCTAATTGAAATGCTAAAAGGTATAATTCCCAAGATATCATGTCGAAGTGTTAAAAATAGGGTGACTCGCATGATAAGTAAACTAAAGTTACAAGTAAAAAAATAAATAATATGCTAAAAACAAGGAATATTAATCTAAAAATTGTGCAATGGAATTGTAGAAGTCTTATTTCTAAACTAAACGAATTAGAGTCGTATTTAAATCAAGAAAAAATCATATTTGTGTTTGTTCGGAGACATGGCTGTCACCGGGGGTAAATGTAAATATACCTGGCTTTTATTGCTTAAGGGTGGATAGGCAGGATAACTACGGAGGGTGGTGCGCTCCATGGCGCTATACGGTGCGCCCATATGGGCGCAACACCTGTCGACCCGTGGCGTGACGCTGCTGGCCATACGGGTCGTACGAGGTTACCGTACCATCTCCTTCCAGGCGGCGTGGGTCCTCGCCGGGACACCGCCGTGGGAACTCGAAGCGGAGTAGCTGGCGCGTCTCTACTGACGCAGAAGAGGGCCCTCGAGTGGGACGGTTCGCTTCCGTCGCCAGACGAGGTGAGTAGTGATCATCGCCTGGCTTTAATCCAAATTCAGGACAGTTGTCAATATGTTTACGTAAATAAAAACGAAATATTAAAAAAGCTAATTGGGCCATGTTCAAATAGGAGATAAGTAAGAATTGCGTAGATTTTACTCTAAATAAAGATTTACAAGACTGTTATGATAGACTTCTCCTAACCATAAATAAGGCAGCCGATAAAGCTATACCTTATTCTAGATTCTCAGAAAATCAACATCCTAAATTCATTCCAAAAAGTTGGTGAAACCAAGATTTATCCCAAATTTTAGCAGAAAGGAGGTTGGCCCTTAAAAACTTTCGCAAAAATCGTACAAGTGAAAATTTTATTATTTTGCATAAGAAAATCAGAGAAGCCAGGCGAATGATCAAATCAGCTAAAAGAGAATCATGGCAACAGTTTTATAATAATATAGATTCAAACACGTCCAATACAGTTCTATGGAATGAAATGAGATCAAAGGTCAAAAAGGTTTAAAGAAGCAGGATTTTTTGCAGTACGTAGATGCAGAAAGTTTCCTTTCCTACCTAGCCCCGGACTGTGTTAGTATTCAGCCCTGTTAAGACAATAAGTCAGATATAGAAATGCCTCAATTCACATTATCCGAGCTCAACGCAGTTCTTAAAGAAAAAGACACATCCGCAGGCTTAGATACTATAGTATACTCTATGATTTTTAACTTACCAACAGAAGCTAAAATTATACTGTTGCATGTGTACAATCTCACATATATTATATGTACGGGTCAGTTCCACATCAGTGGCATAAAATAAAGATCATTGCTATCCCTAAACAAAATAACATTCGTAAATTTCGCTCAATATCTCTTTTAAATTGTATTTGCAAAGTTTTTATCTCATGGTTACAAAACGACTCGAGTTCTTTTTTGTAAGTAAAGGATTATTTAATGATTACGCTTTGGGTTTCCGTCGCGGCTTCTCGAGTGTTGATAACTTGTCACGCTTCGTAATTGACGCTGAAATAGCTCTAACTAATAAAGAATACTTGCTCTGTAGTTTTTGTGATATAACTAATATCTATAACAATATTTCTATTGTATGTGTTTACGACTGTTTAATTAAATTCAGTTTTGACTCATATTTGTGTGTATATATTTATAAATTTCTGAGAGAGCGGCACCTGTTATTATTCCTCCAATCAGGTGAGTGTTTATCAAGAGTATGTAGGCAAGGTCTTTGTCAGGGGACCCCATATTGTTGGCCTCCGATATTTTTTAATATTATAACAATAAATATAACCAATAGATTACCTTTATTCAGAATATCGCAATATGCTGATGACTTGACTTTCTATTGCACAAATAAAGATATTAGTTATTGTGTAAATGTTATGGAAAAAGCACTTAACGAGTTCTATATACTTTTACGACAAATTGGTTTAGTCCTGTCTTATAATAAAAGTAAGGTATGCATTATTACTCGTAAATATCGGATCCCATATCCCATATGTATTAAGATAAATAATATAACATTAGATATTGCTATGTATAAAACTTCTTCGAATGTGGACATATAGTCGATTTAATTGGTCTAAACACATTAATGAATTAAATAGCAAGTGTGTATCATATATAAGTATATTATATTCAGATATTTAAGCAATTCTGGCATTCATCCTATTCAATTGAGACTATTATATAATGCTTTGATCCAAAATAAGTTAGAGTACGGCCGTTTTCTTTATGGAAATGCAAATGCAGGTCTATTTAGAAAGATGGATCTTATTCAAAATCAAGGATTACGTATTTTTGGTGGGTTTATAAGATCTCCTCCTGTACATGTGATGCAATCAGAATAGAATATTATAACATTACAATTAAGAAGACAATACTTATGCCATAAATACAAGTTAAAAGTTTGGTCGAGGTCGAAGGATTATTTACTGGAACGTTTGTGGAATTGTTATCCCAGGAAAGACAATATTGGCGAAGAAATAGTAAAGTGATTATGATCAATACATATGATTGTACTAAGAAATATAATATATCTCAGTCACAGATGTCAACATTATATCAATTACCTTTTCTTGTAACAGAACTGTCACTTGCAGATATAATATCTACTAAAGTAAAAACCATAACCACCACAAAAAAAATTACCGGTCCAAATGAGTATCACAACGCTGTTAAATCAATACTTTCATTTGAATATCAGGAGTTTGTTCAAATTTCTACCGACGCCTCTAAGGATAGTGTTAATCAGAAGACCTCTTTTAAAGCCAAATTCAACATAGATAATAAGCTGATTCCTATAATGGGCTTAGAGTTACTTGCAATACTAGAAGCTCTTTGTTACGCCGAATCCTGCGGATATAATCGAATAATTATACTTACCGACTCTGTATCATCATTACAGCACCTGTTAAAATGCAATAAGGGTTACTTTGGTAGACGTGAAGCTTTCACCATTATTAAATGTATTTGGAATTTAATACGTAACGGTGTTCAAGTTAGAATACAATGGCTTCTTTCACATAGGAATAGAAGGTAACGAGGTGGCTGATACAATGGCAAAACAAGCCTTAAGTGAAGGTGTAGAATTAAGGGTACCTCCTCATCACACTTACTGTCTGTGACAAGTTGGAAAAACTATTATTGATATTTGGAATACGTGGTTTAAAAAAAATTCTAAAGAAAAACGGATATGGTACAAGACGCTTAAGTCTGAGCCACTTAAAATCCCGTGGTTCTACAAAAGTAATCTTAACCGTAGAGAACTTATTATCTGTATGAGAGTGCGGTCTGTGTACAGTCCCACTGAATGTGTTCAAATTTGTAATAGGCAAAGGAAATAATCCTTATTGTGTATACATGTCAAAATGTTAAAGAAGATTTATATCATACTTTAATGGAGTGCGAGCGGAACGGACCAGAGAGAGCAAATGTTATTAGTGATATTGGATGTAGTAGACATGATTTATTTTTTCTTTTTCACAGAGTATGTAGTTCACAGTTTACATGTAATGATAGTAAAAGAATCTTAAGTTTTCTTGTTAATAGTTTCTTTAAGGTTAATGATTAATTATATAGTAGCCGGCTTAAGCTTAAAGGTGTACGGCTTAAAATAGATTAAAAAAGGCGGAGATCGTAAAAAGTACGTCATTGCGCAAAGTTGTTATTAACATCTAAATGTAAAAAAAAAGCAAAAATTTGTTAGTTGCTGTACAACATCGGTGTACATAATTACTGGGCAGGGACAACGGGGGTCTGAAACGACTGCAAGCTAATTAAAATTAGTTAGCTGCCTTCCCGCAGCACCTGAGTCCAGCGCATTACGGCGAAATAAGCAAAACGAAAGAAAATATAAAGTCTAACCTTACACCGCTTCTTATTATACTCTTAAGATAGCACAGAGATTTTATTTTTAATTTCATTAAGCGACGAGACGAGCAGAACGTTCACCTGATGGTAAGTGATACACCTGTCCACAACAATATGCCGCTGGTCAGGGTAATACATACTGCACCAAATCTCAACAGTTCTTATATAAATATATAATTTTCACCAATTTTCTGCTGGTGATCATAGACATCCCCTAAAGATTTTCATTCCTGATGGACCTGTGCTGACTGCGTCCAGCAGTTTCCAACACCCTTTACTAGATCGCAACATTTTTTTTTATGTAATTAAGCGATGAGACGAGCGCTATGTCCACCTGATGGTAAGTGATTCCAATCCAAATCCAATCCAATCAGCCGGAAGACGTCCACTGCTGGACAAAGGCCTCCCCCAAAGATTACCACTCAGACCGGTTCTGGGCCACCCGCATCCAATGGTTGCCAGCGACCTTGACCAGGTCGTCGGTCCACTTTGTGGGGGGTCTGCCCACGCTACGTCTTCCGGTACGTGGCCGCCACTCGAGAACCTTTCTGCCCCAACGGCCGTCGGTTCTGCGAGCTATGTGCCCTGCCCATTGCCACTTTGCGACGGCGACCCTTCGAGCTATGTCGGTGACCTTGGTAAGTGATTCGCCTGCCCTTAACAACGTGGCGCTAGTTAAGATTCAGTTAGTATTCACAGAACCAAATTGGACTCGTTGTCTGAGACATAAAATGTTGTCTCGTTACCACAGTAATTACACTAATTACAGCGCCTTTTAAACGGAACACAGTAATGTTTGCACATAGCATTGTTTCTGCCTTCAAACTGTAGTTCGGGAATAGAAATGGACGCTGAGGTGAAACCTACCTAGACGATCTCCGTGTACATAAAAATTATTTTAATGCAGTCTAAAATCTAGATTTTTGAATAACGAATTTCATAATATTTTTACTCAACAACAACCGACAAGAGACAGGATGTGCTCTATAACTCATTAACAAGTCATCATAACTTTACTAATCCCGAATTTCCGGTACTCCAGCTGCATCTCTATTCTGGTCGAATATATTCCATGTTCTTGGCGACAAATATGTTAGCAGAGGTACGTAACGGCCACAGCGAAGTTATTGTATTTTCTATGTCGGTATTTATTTAATATTATAGATGTTTCAATGCTATGACACTAAGGCGACCGTGAGCTGCAGGAAGACTTGAAACAATTCATTTGAATTCCATTTCGTATTAACATTTTCTTTATACCGTATTCAATTTGCAATGCATTAGACTCCCGGCTCGCATAGGTTTTGCATTTAATTCAGATGAATTTTATTTAAGAAAAAAAATGTCCGTACGGATCTATCTTATCAGATAAAAAAAGAAATGCGTGGATGTGACTGCAAAGTGCTTTTGAACTCCACTAACTATCCAGTGGATCATCGAAAGAAGTTTTTAATACAATGCTTGAGTTTAACTAGTAATATCTTTCAAACGACATATGTCGGGCAGCGAGCGTAACAGCTGACTGCCAGATGATGTGTGGCTCGGATAACAATCACTGATGGAACAGACAGACGGACAACGAACAGAAACAGGACCACACACGGACAATGAACAGAAACAGGAACACACACGGACATCAAACAGAAACAGGAACACTCACGGACAATGAACAGAAACAGGAACACACACGGACATCAAACAGAAACAGGAACACACACGGACAACGAACAGAAATAGGAACACACACGGACAATGAACAGAAACAGGAACACACACGGACATCAAACAGAAACAGGAACACACACGGACAACGAACAGAAATAGGAACACACACGGACAATGAACAGAAACAGGAACACACACGGATATCAAACAGAAACAGGAACACACACGGACAACGAACAGAAATAGGAACACACACGGACAATGAACAGAAACAGGAACACACACGGACATCAAACAGAAACAGGAACACACACGGACAACGAACAGAAATAGGAACACACACGGACAATGAACAGAAACAGGAACACACACGGATATCAAACAGAAACAGGAACACACACGGACAATGAACAGAAACAGGAACACACACGGACATCAAACAGAAACAGGAACACTCACGGACAATGAACAGAAACAGGAACACACACGGACATCAAACAGGAACAGGAACACACACGGATAACGAACAGAAATAGGAACACACACGGACAATGAACAGAAACAGGAACACACACGGATATCAAACAGAAACAGGAACACACACGGACAACGAACAGAAATAGGAACACACACGGACAACGAACAGAAACAGGAATACACATGGACAACGAACAGAAATAGGAACACACACGGACAACGAACAGACACAGGAGTACACATGGACAATAAACAGAAACAGACACACGGACAACCAACAGAAATAGACACACGGACAACAAACAAAAACAGGAACAGACACACAGATAACGAACAGAAACGATAACTGATATACGGACAACAAACAGAAACAGGAACAGAAACACGGACAACGAACAGAAACAGGAATACACATGGACAATAAACAGAAACAGACACACGGACAACAAACAGAAATAGACACACGGACAACAAACAAAAACAGGAACAGACACACAGATAACGATCAGAAACGATAACTGATATACGGACAACAAACAGAAACAGGAACAGAAACACGGACAACGAACAGAAACAGGAATACACATGGACAATAAACAGAAACAGACACACGGACAACAAACAGAAATAGACACACGGACAACAAACAAAAACAGGAACAGACACACAGATAACGATCAGAAACGATAACTGATATACGGACAACAAACAGAAACAATAACTGACACACAGACAACAAACAGAAACAGACACAAGGACAACAAACAGAAATAGACACACAGACAACAAATAAAAACAGGAACAGACACACAGATAACGAACAGAAACAAGAATGTACCTTATAAAAGTTTAAGCATGGTCATATATAGAAAATAATATAAGCACGTGTTGAGTATTCGCCTTTAATTGTCGGTTAAAAGTGCAATGCGCCTTTAATAGGATACTTTGTAATGTGTAGCCGGAAGGAGTTGAGTTGGTGCGTTGGGAATTCAATATCGGGGCAATTCCTGGTGGAGACTGGGGGAGTACGTGACCGGGGTGCGCTCGGTTATGACCGCCCCGGGGGCACCCCCGCTCGTTTTCATTACAGCAGTCGGCAAACATGCTCGATTATTTTAGATCTTGCTTTTTTATCGATGATTATACGGAAGGATACGTGAACCACAAATTATTTTTTTATATATGAACTCTCGTCAGGACAACGACCTTTAACCAAATCGTACAGACACTGGCTATGTTAATGTGGCTAGTCAGAATGATGTACACTGCACCATCGCATGATATAAGATGTTAAGTTTCAGTACTATAGTTATGTCATTACCTACAGCACCCTTCAAACCGTAACACAGTAATATTTGCACAGTACTTGTCGGCTGCAATAGGCGCTGCGGTGGTACCTACCTGGACGGTCTGCAGAGACTTACCAACAGTACAGTCCTAGAAATATCGATTTAAACATTTATAGGTATATGATAGGTACGAACTTTATATTGAAGTAGTTAATGGGTGGATGTGGAGATCTTTGGGGGAGGCTTATGTCCAGCAGTGGACGTTTATCGACTGATGATGATGGTGACGATAATATTTAATTAATTACTAATATAATAATTATACAAATAACATAATACAGACGACAGTACAGCGCAGGATTGAAGTAGTAACCATTAAAGTAATTGTAGCTGCACCGGTATGGAGTAACGGATATGACGCAGTAACATTTTAATTTAAATGAAAGCCCCTTTGTGAGCTACAACCCCATTCATTGGACCCGGTCCGCATTGTTTTCGAAAATAAACGTGGGAACGAATATTTTAAGACGTTTTCCCTCAAGAAAATTCTATTGTACACCCCAACGAAAGTGACTGAGTGAAATTGTTAGCACAAAGTTTGTTTGTGTATAAATATTACATGCATTACTATATATCTCGATGGTGATGACTAAGAGACTACATACATAGATATATATGTATATATATTTTAATAAGTTAATTAGAAAGGAAATGGTAAAGGATCTATGAGATTCAACAAAAAAATACTACATATCTACAAATCATTCAGAATCGAATGCTCATGTTCCCGAGTGGATACGTTCACTAATTTTCACGTAATTAACGAACTAACAAAACCCTATTGTATTATATATAATATATATATATAGATAGCTCGCCGGCCTAATGGTTAGAGCGTGCGGCCTTCATTCTGAAGGTCGCGGGTTCGAATCTCAGCATGTACCGATGACTTCAAAATTTAAGTTATGTACATTTGTGAACTTTAGCAACAACAGCGGAATACAAACGGTGAAGGAAAACATCGCGAGGAAACGTGCACATGAATTAGAATTTATTCTAATGTGTGCGTGAAGTCAACAATCCGCATTGGGCCCGCGCGGTGACTGTGGAACATCGCCCTCATATTAAGGGTAGGTCTGTGCCCCGACAGTGGGGACGTAAATTGGTTGTTATGGAGAGTTTCATTATTTATACATACTTAACCCATTTACTTGTAAGAAAATTTAAAGCTGTTTGACCAAAAAATATTTTAATTCTAGTACCTATGTCTCGTAACTCTTGATACATTTTCTAATGTTGTCACTTTCTTGTGTAAGTAATATAAGTGTAATGTTAGGGAATAAAAATATAAGTAAATGTAAGTACAGTTTTCGTTAGTGGAAGTTTTTCTAGTTTTCTTGGCAGCTCATGTAATTGTCTGGGGATAAGGAAATGCCATTTTGTTTCTCCGTATCGGACACCGCACAGCGCTGGGTCGCACGACGATAATGCTGGGATAGGGCCCACTCCGGAAGGATTCGGTGGCCGTCCGACATGAGCTCGCAATCCAATTTTCGATACACACTTATCGGGGCTCGTGTAGGGGTTGCCAATTAAGGAACACGTTTTTTCCAGATAACACGGATTGATTCCCGGGATCAAGAATTTGTTCCAACATATTCGCCGCTTGCACGGAAAATAAAGATATGACTCGCCATTTTAGTTATCGATGAAGCATTCTAGGGTCTTTGATTTTGTTTACTTTGTCTAATTAAACATTAACTTTAACCCGTATCAGACAAATCTCAATTATTCCTCGTCATGTCTGTCACATGGAGAAAGTCATTACCATCTACCTCACAGGTAAATAAGAACAGACTGACTTTCTATAGACCCTATAAATAATCACCGTCTTTTTTTATTAACTTTCAATGGCCCTAAGATGGGGTAAAGGGCGTCCACAATGACTCTCCAACGCGTTCGGTCTTGGGCTTCACCTTTAATATTATTTCACGTCTTCTAGATCTTCTTCGTTCCTTTGCTACTGTGCGGCGCCACGTCTGTCTGGTGCGATCGCGCTGGTGTTTTTCTTGCAGATTCCAATCAAGCGCCTGCTTGGGAATATGGTTGAGATTTCTTCGTAGAGTGTGGCCAATCCACACCCATTTGCGACGCCTGATTTGTAAATCGATTGGAGATTAGCGGCAAAACTCCAAGAGATTTTCATTGGACATTTTCTCCGCTTAGTGAATACCGAGAATTCGACGAAGACAACGGTTGTCGAAGATCTGGGGCACTGGCGAGATGATCTTGGTGACTTTACACGTCACACAGCCATATACTAGTACGGATATAACGTTAAGCTAGGATATTTTAACCTTAACACGACGTGATAATTTTCGTGACTGTCACACGGGTCGGAGTCGTGCTAAGGGCGCTCGAGCCTTGGCTGTACATGAAGCGATGTCTTCTTCAGTACCCCTAGTTTCTGACATGATATTTCCAAGGTACGTGAATTGGGCGACTCCTGCACGTCCTCAGTACCAAACCGCAATACTGTGCGATTCTTACCTCCAGATCGCATCACTGTCTTAAGTTTTAATTAATCGATTATTTGGATACTGTCCACGTTAAAGAAAGAGATCACTTTAAGTAATAACGATGGAGAAATTAATTTTCTCTTTGTATTTCTATTAGCTTTTGATATTTTATTTATATATTATATTATATTCATTCTGGGTTTGTCCTGAAAGCGGTGGACGACCCAGGGCCCATAGGTTAATGATTGAAGATGGGGATATATCGGTACATGATGATGGTAGTATCAGTGGTGCGTATCTCTTATCGTCTTTCTATCATATTTTTGGTGTGTTAGTCGTATTAAACAAACGTAGCAAATGTTACGGAGATCTTTAGAAATTCCAAAGAGTACTCTGTCATAGTCAAATTAATTATCCAACTATTCTAGCCACTTACGAACTAGTCAATCGTCGAGAAAACCACCTTTTGTTTGAATACGTTATTTGTGTAACTAGTCTTTATTTCTCTTATTCCATTTGAAGAGCTCTCGGCTTTGTTTGTTTTCATGCATACATTTTAATTGACATAAAGGAGTCTATTGTAAGAGTTCGTGCAATAATAACTATACGAATGCGTTTTGTTTTTTTTTTGTTACTGGAATATGGAGCACTGTTTTAAAGAGGTTTGTATCCCTGGTAACAATAGGTGATCATGCTGTAGTTGTACCTCCAGCGCTGCAGAGAGCGAGCGGGAGATTGCGATGAATAAACCTAAAACATTTCATACACGAGCCCAGTGTACTGAAATGAAGAAGTAGCATTTGATAATTGTTCCCTATGGAGACTGAATTTGACTTTGATATTAATCCAAAGTAAAAAAAAATTCAATTGCTATTAGTCGCATAGGTTGTCAAAGTTATTTTATTCCTCACCTCCCTTCTAATTTTTATTACATTATCATTTCAACGTAGACATGAGCTAACCGCTCTGATGCCATCTATAGATGGCTTTGGAACTCTGGCACTCTGGGTAGACCCAGAGACTGACTACGAGATGTATCTCTGCGATCTTCATCAGATCGTCGGTACACTTTCAGATGATCGCTTCCCGATGCGTACTTGGTTTTCCTGATCTAATGGCCGTCCGTTCTTCGAGGTAACTGACCCACTGATTTTCCCTTCAATT
The DNA here is from genome assembly GCA_033220335.2 of Troides aeacus. Taxonomy (NCBI): domain Eukaryota; kingdom Metazoa; phylum Arthropoda; class Insecta; order Lepidoptera; family Papilionidae; genus Troides; species Troides aeacus. The sequence continues at coordinate 1,253,575 of CM067275.1, read as the reverse complement.
TATTATTCTATATACATTAAATAAATTATAATTATCTTCTTCAAGCCACCTGTCTAATTTTTTTGGAATTTTCAACTTTTTTTGCTTTCTGTGAAAGACAATTATTTTACGAATCACTGAATGGCAGATTCCAAAATGCGAATCATAGATGTAAGAATTAAATAGCTTTTCAACTGTTGTTTTGAAAATATTTTTTATCATAACAAATCGAATCGATGATAAAGAAACTGATAGACATACAAAGTTTCAAATGCAATTATTAGTAGGTTCAGCATTAATGTTGCCTACTTAAGAGATAAAATTTTATGTGACTCTTTTTACTGGACCAATTTTGTACCAAAAAAGGAATTGCCAAAATTAGAAAAAGGCATATGTCCAGTAGGGAGAATCTATCGGATGATGATTGTTAAAGAATCCTTTGAATTCAACGCCGCCTTCAAGTGAAAAAACTGCTTGTACGCTTTGAAACGTTAGTGGGAGTAGTTTCAGTTTTTTCATTATTAGAAAACAATGTAACGTGATAGACTTGCTCTATGGCTGGCTGCGTAAATAACAAAAACAGTGTAAAGTTTGGCAAAAATCCGCGCCGGCAGCTGTTGCGGCTATAAATTTAGATTAAAACTCGTACAGCGGCGATGGACGAAAATTGCATTTCCCGCAGCGAGCGCACCAGCGCCGTGTTACACAATGCCAAGCAAACGCGCTTATTGGCACCAGATTAATCACCGGAAACTTTTTGCTGTACATCCTATCGGTTCGTCTGTTACCCTTGTCGACGACTGAAGAGGCCTTAATATGATAGTAATAAGTATCTGTGGGTAAGAAGTGCCGCAAAAAACTCACAAGATTCAAGCCTTCCTCATCTACTCGTGGTGCATCTTGCTAATCAACAAGGTAGACTCTAGCTCTCACCAACTCGCATTGGACCATCATGGTGGGAAATGGTTCAAATTTTCTCATATGGAATCCCTACCCGATCGACGTGGGACGTCTATCGGCTGATGACGAGACGAATTATCAAAAAGGCAAATAAGAACTGCTTACTCTTGGACCCTAGATCTAAATATAGTAAGCTCGCAAATGACCGAAAAGGTAAACTAGTAAGTTTGTTTTTAACTACAGATAAACAACAGATATTATATATAGGATCCAAGGCAGACCCCTGACTGAGGGTGATCAATGACAGGATTTTAGACGGTATACATCTAACAAACCCCCTCTACTCTCAAACGTATAATATAATTTATCTCTCTACTTTTTTATTAAACTGAAATAAATTATTCTGTTGCAGACGATTCTGTAGGTCACAAGAGAATACAGTTTTTTTGAATTACAGATTTAATGCATTTTCAGCAAAATATTAACCACTTCTATTGTTTTTCAACAAAAACTCTACTGTATAATATATTACTTCGGATTACTCTGTAGGGTCTAGAATGTGTTATTTTGCACACTAAAAGTTTTTGCTTCGAGTTTTCATTTGTTTGGTTTATTTTTAACAATGTTAAACCTAGATTTAAATGAAACGTGTACATAGATAATTAGTTTCTTAACTCCTACTGTTGGGACTCTGACACTCAAGGGTACTGCAACCACCAAATTCGGGTTGGTGAAAGACGTATGTCTATAGCATTTGCATCATGCTCATTTCCTCACCATCTTTTTTTTAACGGAAGCTCAAGATTGCTGCTGTTTTTGTAGCTTAGCTGTAGTGTTCAAACATTACTATTATATATAGTGTATTTCAACCAGTGAAAATATTGGAGTAATCAGAACTAGCTAATTTCTCATGATGGTTAGGATCAGTTTTAGTGAGAGTCATTTGTATGAAAAATATTCCAGGTTTATAGTATAATTATAGAAAAGCCAAAGGGTGTAAGGTGTGCCGCACAACTCACGAGACCCAAACCAACCTCACACGCTGATGGTGCATCCTGATAAATAACAAACGAGGCTCTGGCTACCGATAACCCACACTGAGCTAGTGTGATGGGAAATGGCCAAAATTCTCTCCATATAAACCCATACATACTGCAGCTCCTAGCGCTCAGCGATACTGGACGCTATGCTGACTGTATGTGGAGATCTTTACGAGAGGCCAATGACCAGCAGTGGACGTCTATACATTGATGATGATACAGACAAGCTAATATATTCCTCACCCTAAAGTTTCTACCGTCAGTTTTAATATAATCTATTTGTTATCTGGGTCCTTACATTGAATTACAAATTGACCATATTGTTTAAGGAAATATCGATATCGGGCAGCATCTGGTAATGAACCGTCCCTTCCTTTATTTAAATATAACTTTCATTAAATTTTCAATAAACGATATTGTAACATAACATGGTATATATCATTCAAGATAGATATCTAAGTGAAAAACAAATGGAGTTCTTTACATATATTAAACTTAATAAAAGAAAAAGTTCGCATACTTTGTAAAATGAAAGAGAAATATGTACAGACTAAAAATTATTCAAAATATTTTCCATTAATATATTTTAATACATTGCTATTGTTGTTTTAGTTATTTTTAACTGTAACATTAACTTAAATTCAAAACCTTTTTAATTGCATATAATGTGTATGTTTATGCTATGCGAAGTGACAAGTCGTTCACATGACGCTAGTTAGTGTGATATACACTCCATCATATTATGCATGTCGCTTTAAGGCTTAAGATGTTAGGTTTTGTTACCCTTATAATTTTACTACCCATAACACCCTCCAAACAGGAACACAGTACTTTTCGTACAGTAATATCTGTCGGCTGCAAGAGGAGCAGCGTAACATCCCTAAATTATAAATAAGTGAGATTATAGGCTCTTAGGAGCCTGGATAAGATTACAGATGGTGAGGTAGTCTTTTTTTATCCTATGTGTAATGGATTAATTGATGTACTAGAAAATGCTCAGTCAGGTCGGAAAGTTTTCGCAAGGCGCAGGTAGACTCCTCTACAAAGTTTTCTCATAATGAACTCTGCCGCCCTCTCACCCAACTTAAATGACTAGAAACCTACTTACAGCAGTTTATTTAAACCAACACAGTTACTGTTTATACTAATTATTTTTTTAATAATTGATATTATTAGTAATTAAAATAGTAATTTCAAACCTATGGTCGATATTTAAAGGCTTTGTTTTTAGACTTTCGTCTGTAAACTCCTATATATTCATTCAATTAATGTAGTGTGCAAGCTTCATATTCACCAATCTTTGTCTTGTGCAATGGTCCCGACTATATTCGGAATTAACAACCGACTTCTAGACATGAACAAGAATACTAGAAGTATCATCATCATCATCATGAGCCGATAGACGTCCACAGCTAGACATAGGCCTCCCTCAAAGATCTTCATATCCAACGGTCCAACGTTGCTCGCATCTAGTAGGTTCCCGCGATTTTCACCAGTTCGTTGCTTCACGTTGTGGGAAGCCTCCCACCACTACGTCCACCGGTCTACAGTTAAATTACTAAAGGTTAGTACTAAAGGTTATCTTACGTCCAAAGAGGTTGACGCTGTGTATTCATATTAGGTGGACCGGAAAGTAATGTCGTTTCTGCGCATGCCAATACTTGATTGTCATTTGTCAGCTCATTGTTTTGTTCAGAGGCGTACCAAAGACATTGTGAGGTTATAGTGATTTCTTTACTTATAGACAATTGAATTACAATTTTTTTTTGTAATTTTGGGTAAAATGGCCAGCCAAATACCAGAAGAGGTACACATCCGGCATTGCATGCTCTTTGAGTTTCGCAAGGGAAATAACGCAACAGTTGCTACCAAAAACATTTGCGATGTTTATCCAAATGCACTGGACATTCGTAAATGCCAAAGGTGGTTTTCCAAGTTCAAATCGGGTAATTTTGATCTTTCCGACTCGTATCGATCAGGAAGACCATCAGCGTTAGACAACGACGTGTTAAGGGCGGAAGTGGAAGCAAATCCGTGTCAGACGATCGAGGAATTGTCAAACAGTCTCAACAAACCTTGGTCGACCATCCAAGAACATTTGAAGCAGATTGGAAAAGTAAGCAGAGCAGGTGTTTGGGTCCCGCATAATCTGTCCGAACAGAATAAGGCTAACCGATCAATCACATGCAACTTATTGCTTCAACGACACAACACAGAAGCGTTTTTTGATCGCTTGATCACAGGAGATGAGAAATGGGTCCTGTATGATAACCCAAAACGCAAAAGGCAGTGGCTCTCTCCAAATGAAATCCCTCGGAGTACTGCTAAGCCAGGTTTACACCCCAAAAAAGCGCTTTTGTGTGTTTGGTGGAGTATTCGCGGCATTGTTCATTTTGAATTACTGAAACCTGGAGAAACTGTTACTGCAGACCTCTACAGCGAACAATTGCAGCGAGTCAATCAATCTTTAATTGAAAAGTGGCCAGCGATTGTCAACCGAAAAGGCGTCATTCTCCAACATGACAATGCAAGACCGCACTGCGCAAGGCGAACTCTAGAAAAAATTAATGAATTGGGGTGGGAGGTGCTGCCTCATCCACCATATTCGCCCGATGTTGCACCATCGGATTTCCACTTATTCCGAGCGCTGCAACACTTTTTAAGTGGCAAAACATTTGCAAATTTGGATGATATCCAAAATGCCATCTCTAGATATTTTGCCGAAAAACCAATTAATTTTTATCGATCAGGGATTGAAAATTTACTCACTAGATGGCAAAAGGTTATTGACAATGATGGGGAATACATCATTGATTAAAAATAAAGACTCGTTAAAAATGTATGTGTTTGTATTTAGCGTAAGAAAATTTACTTTACGACATTACTTTCCGTTATTTTTTTATTACTAAGCGTTATTATACACAGTATTGTGCTCGTCCTCTAAGGACGAGCACAGCATCATTATTTAATTAGATCACACAGGGAAACCCCGAAAATAGCCCTTTCCATTGCTCTCTGTGCGACTTGAAGCCTTATGGGGTTTCTCTGCGTGATCGAATCAGAAATGAGGATATCCGCAGCAGAACTAAGGTCACCGACATAGTCCAAAAGATTGTTAGTAACTAGTGGCAATGGACAGGATATATCGCTCGAAGGACTAACAGCTGACGTGGTACCAATGTCCTCGAATGGCGACTGCGTACCGGTAAACGTAGTATTAGGCAGACCTTCAAACAGGTGGTCCGAGGATGTAGTGAAGGTTGCGGGAAGCAGACAGCACAGGATCGATTGATATGGAGAACTTTGGAGAAGGCCTGTGTCCAGCAGTTGATGTCTATCGGCTGATAATGATTATAATGATAATGCTTTAATTTCACTAGCTGTATATATATATTATGTTCATAATGATATCGCCATTACCTGTTTAATTTGCGGGCCATTGTGATATTTTTTCAAGCTCTCAAACTGGGGGGTATCAAAGGCATTCCCGTTCTATCGGCGCCTTAATGACCGTTTTTATTAAGGTCCTTTGAGCAGCGTCCGTCTGCCGCCGTAAAACTGACGTCGTTACGTTAAAAATAAAAGTACCATCGATCCTCGCTCCCTTTTGTGCAATCAAATGCTTTGAATTCCAACGGAGTATCGGGAGCGATGCTGTAACCTAACCTACTAGTATTTTTAGTGCCAACCAGACGCAAATTTCTGGACAGATGTGTATAACTAGACGGTCTAGAGTACACACGTGGTTCTGGAATTAAGCCAAAGTGATCCCTGCATCATATTATCAGAGAATCATTTAAACATTGACACAGAAGTATCTTGAAATCCATATACTCATACTGGTGGCAAGAAAATAGTAGAGTGCGTACATTACTGTGTCCCGGTTTGAAGGGTGCGGTAGCTAGTGAAATTATTGAGGTAATAGGGATTGACATCTTATGTCTTATGGTGAGGAGAAAAATGTGTATCACCCTAACTAGCGCCTCGTTGCAGGCATTTACCATTAGGTGAACATCTCGCTCGTTAGTTTGCTTGGTCTGAACGAGGAAACAATGTGAACGACTAAATTGTCAGGTTGCTCGCCGGTAATGGTAATAGTCTTTTCAATTGGTCCTACGAATCAGATGACTGGAAAGTTTGTTTGATTGGATTTGGTGGGAACAGCAAGTGGAATGGGTAAGGCAAGAGAGACTGACAGAAGTTATTCAGTCGGGTCTCAAATTTAACTGAAAGCCGTCGTGTATTGTGAATAACCATTGTGTATACATATTGTAACTTGAGGTCACTTAACTGTCACGTGAGTGTACCGCGATATTTTCCTTTGTCCTCTATTCCAATAAGCTCCAGCTCCGGCGGAACCCTGGCCGCATGCCAGGTTCCTAATTTCTGCAACTGTTCGTTTTACAGTGTAAAGTTTAAGGAACCTATCGTCTAATTTCCTCCTTTCTGTTTTAAAGCATTCAAATGGAATTTTCTAAAATCTCGCTGTTTTTTTTTTCTTTGTGAACAGGATATTGTTTACTTTATTATTACTTTAATATTCGCAAATTGTGTTCAGCAAATCTGACCTAAGCTCTAGGTGGAATTAATACTTTACTTAAGATATTTTTTTAATACTAGCTGTTATCCGCTCGTTTTGCTGATCGTAATATTAAATTAGACTTGAAATTTGTCTGAAATGACTTTCTATAGCAACCGTTATTATAGCAACCGCATCATCATCATCAGCCGATAGACGTTCACTGCTGGGCATAGCCTTCCCCTAAAGATCTTTACGTCGATCGGTCCCGCAATCGCATTAGTAATACGAATTGAAAATGTTCATAAGACTTAACTAGAAATCTACAAACATAGGATATGAAATTGGTCTATATTATAGGAATAGAATATAATCTACAAATCATTCTGCGACGAATGGTCATGTCCCCATGTCTATTTCTACACTAATTATTAAGTGATTGGCGAACAAATAAAACTCATTTTATTTATAAATATGATAGATATATAGATAGATATATAGACTATAAATGGATAGTGAATATCAAATTTGTAAGTTTGCTGAAACGTTTGAAACAGTTCAGTATTATGTTTGGTTTAAAATCACATCATACAATTAATCTTCTTTATAATATATCCTAGAAGATTGCCATCGGTACCTCTGCACCACTGTTTGAGTTAGGTGCGAGGGGCAATCAGTACTTGGAACTTTTCCCATAATGAACTCGGCCGCTCTCTTGAGCTGCAAGTTTAATTGCAGACTGAATATTACTTGTTTTAGTGTTTGCTGTAATCTAAACATCTAACGAACGGATTCATATTAATTTACTTTGAGATTTTTCTTACAATAACATACTAATGAGGCAGAGTTCAGACCTGATGAGACGGAGGAATTTTTTACTCCAAAATTTCGTACGACGGAAATGAAATTGATGAAGTTAGTTAATAAAGATCCTGATAATTATGAAAGCATTCCTTATTTTTCACAGTTTTCCATTTTCTTTTTTCCTTTCTTTATTTTTATTAACAAGTTCTGTCTATCTCTATCTAATTAGTAACATCACCTTACCGGAGATTGTCCTAGTGGGTACCATCGCCGAGCTGGAGTGTGTAATGAGATGTTCAAGGGAAATGTATGTAATGAAATTACAGTATTAATAACATATAAATATATTTTTTTTATCTTTTAATAATCACAACGTATTCAATTCAAAGACAATTACTTCTTACTAAACCATCAGAGTTAAAGGTCATCTTCATCAAAGGTCAGACATCAGTCAAAGCCGCTGTTATTGCGGCTAATTATTTCATCATCAGCCACTAGACGTCCACTGCTGGACATAGGGCTCCTCCAAAGATTCCCACATGGGGTATGAATTCATATGTAGGGATTTGGGTCATAGGGTTGGTGGGAGTGAGACTCGTTTGTTGATTAGCAGGAAGTACGACGAGCAGGAAGATGGCTTGGATCCCGGGAGTATTTGTGTACCCATCTATTCCAGTCTACGTTTTGTTTGAAATATGTCCCTCTGTCTTTTCTTGTACCTTCTTTGCTCTTTTTTATTTCCTCTCGGTAACCATTCGGTTGTCTTCTTTGCCCCCCTGTTGTTGCTTCCTTAGCCATGACCATTTCAGTGGACGCTTTTTCTTGACCACATCGGGAAGATTTGTTATTCGCCTTATAGTAATGTTGTTTATTTTCACTTCTTTCCATATAAATAAATAAATTTCATGTATAACGCCCTTGTAAACATCATGTAGACATAAATTAATTAAATAGTTTACAGTTCATGTCAATTATTTAGAACACGCGCCCGTTTAATGAACGTGGTAAATTCCAACAGCAATTTGCGTGAAGCAGTAAATTTTGTTTGTGTTAAGTTATGAGCGAGATATACTTGATCCGTACCATTACTTAAACCCCTTAACATTGTAAGTTTTATAATAATTCTGTCATGAAGAAGGCAAGTTATACGGTGTCTCAGAATGATTTTCGTTTTTGAATTGACCAATACGCGCCAATCGCAGGTAGCAGGGGGCAGAGCAGTGGACTCAAACGCTTGGCCGGCTTGTTAAGTTTAGTAGCCATGAATCGTTTCACGGGATTGCAGCGTGCGTTTTGCGTGAGAGCGTTTTATAAAAACAACGATTTCTACACTGTCGTTCCTCGTCTCTAAAGGACACATTTTAATTTAAAAAAAGTTTAAAAGCTTAAGAATTGTGCCAAGTGCCAATTTATTATGCATTGGGTGTGCAAGTTTGAAGAGACTGGGAATACAATGCCGGACAAATCGCCTGGGCGTAAAAGGACATCAAGAACGAGCATGAACGTCGATCGCGTTCGAGAGTCTATTATGGACGACCCACGACAGTCATCGAGATTGCGCGCAGCTTCTCTTAATTTGAACAAATCTACGGTTCAACGCATTATTTCGAAAGATTTACATTTTCACCCCTATAAAATTGTTATTGTTCAAGAAATGAAGCTTGATGATCCTGATAAACGAGTCGAATTCTGCAGGATAATGAAAAACCGTTTTAGGAGTTTCAATAACATCTGGTCCCCTGACAAATCGAATTTTCACGTCGATGGTCAAGTGAATAGACAAAATTGCAGATACTGGCCTTCGAGAATCTGTTAGAACTGCATCAGAAGCGCTTGCACTCGCCAAAAGTTGTTGTTTGGGCTGCCATATCAAGTCAAAGAATTATTGGTTCTTATTTTTTTGAGGATGATCTAGGTCGAATTCTGACCGTTAATTCTGACCGATATTGCCATATGATCCGGACTTTTTTGGCTACAGAAATGCAAAATAAGAAGGGCTACAACCGCAACACCTTTTTCCAGCAAGCTGGAGCCACTTCTTATGTTACAAATGACTCATTAACTGGTCTTCACGATTTATTCCCTGGAAGAGTGATAAGTCGCCGAGGAAACATCAATTGGCCACCGAGGAGCCTTGATTTATCCTGCTGATTTCTTCCTATGGGGCTACGTAAAAAGCAAAGTTTACAATCTATTGCCACCCTACCTGAATGTTTTGAAGCAAAGAATTACTGAAGAAATCAGCGCTATTCCAAGAGCGATGCTCCAGCGAGTTATTGAAAATTTAACTCTAGGTTAAATGAGTGTGAACAAATAAATGTTTTTTTTTTTTTTTAACGTTTGTAACAAAATGCTAACGGAACGCACACCCCGTCGCCAAATTGGGCCGGCGTCGGCGGTATTGTCGGGCTCCAACCGACTAAAAAGCTTCACACGGTATTCCACTCTCATCCACGTGCTCGTGGGGTCGCAGGATAATGTATTTCAGTTCCTCCGCGACCCCCCGAACGGCTCCCGAATGACCGGGCCCACCTCGGGGAGGAGTGTGAAGCATCCCTCCGTTAAAAATCCCTACGTGGCGACGCGTCGGATTACGAGACGCATCACCATATGCACCCCAGGAACCTTCCCCAAGGGAGGCGCCGGCCTGACGGCCCTTGTCGGTCGCGGCGAACAAATAAATGGTGCGCATTTGGAAACGGTTGTTTTTCATAAATAAACTTCAAGAATTGCTCATTAAATTAAATGAGATTTAATTGATATTTTGTGTTTTATTTAAAATCTAAAAAAAACAACATTATGAGACATCTTTACATATTCAATAACAAAGAAATCATAGAAACAGGATCATATTATTAAAAATTACTATATGATTCAGAAACTTCTTCATGCTTTTTTTAAATATTTAAAATGTCATAGATATTCTATAGACAACAATATGGTAGAGATAAAATGAATCATTATGTAAACTTACAAACAAGTAAACTCTTCTGTGGGTAGTTATCTCAATAGCATTAATTTGTTGGGTAAACAAATAAATTCTCTCTCATCCAGGCACTATTAGCATAATTATAGTAAAAATACAGCACGTTAAATTTTAACCCTAATAGGTTTTATGTATGTAGGTACGATGTAAACCTGTAACACTTTACAATAGGTGTTTTACACAAATTCGCGCGGAGTCTACGGAACGAGCCGTCGCTGTAACGAACGGCCGGCGGGGATTATTCCTTGTTGTTTCTTTTCCGGACAATGAGGCCCTGATTGCAATTCCAATTTTGGAATCCCGCCAAATTACTTTCAAAGGTATTCACATTAAAATAAAAAAAAAAATTGCATAGAGACTAAAGGATTGCGGACTTGTGTATTCTGCAATCTGTGACTATATTCTGGATCATCGCAATCATTATATTAGATTTGATTATCCACAAATTTTGCCAGCGAACACTACATCCTATCTAGTGTACGGTAAAGCAGTTCATATCCTAATTTTTACAGAGAAAGTAGTTGGGTAATACCACCAGCTTGAGATAATATTATCAATAAGTTTGAATCAAACGCCAAGCATACCACTAGAAGACTAAAAGCCACAGTAAACTCATTCTGCGAAGATTGGACTGTGAATAAAAAGATGAAGGTACTTCAATTATGACATCAGATCCTGTGACCACAACTACTGCAAAACTACTTCGCATAAGAAATAGTTTAATGATCACGATAAAATTTGTAAAATTTTCTCTTACCAAGAGTTCCGGAACATAGAAGAGGCAAAGAGAATTTTGTTTTTTTAAATTGTTTTAACATATTTGAACTAGTTGTTTGTTTTTTTCGTGTCATGGGATGTTTTAGTCAGTGCAGGGGGGCACCGGTGCGTTCCGTAGGAGAATCCGGAGCCACTTCTGATGCAAAGAGGGAGACCACCGTGGTGGTTTTTGTGGGTAGAAGCCCACATAACTTTCCCTTCCTCCCAGGAGCAAGGTGTTTTTCAAGAAGATTTTCCTCGCGATAAATAAAAAGTAGAAGGTCGGTAGAGGATTCGAGACAGTGGTTATCATTAGATTTGTGTTTATTGCCCACAGGATCTAAAACCACTCCGATATCACAAAAATTGTAAACAATATTCCAAGAAGGTAATATTCACTATTTGTATTACCTTCTCTTGCAATGTTTATTTACTATGTATATGCAATGTAATAGACTATAATCATTATTTATAGATGGCGAGTAATATGCATTGTTGATATTGGTGAGATCGTATTTGTCGTCCTCTCATGATTCGCATTAATATGTGGAAATAAAGTATCATGAACAACCCCGACCCTTTCAAGTGTTCTCCGTTCAGTCAATACGTCCATTGTGAGAACAGGAAAACGGATCGAGTGTTATGGAAATAATTACAGGCTTGCATTCGAGTGTTGCTCTTCAGCTCGTAACGATGTTGAATGGGCGGAAGTTCTGAGGTTCTGAGATTTCCTGAAGCAACGTTAAAGAATATACCTATTTAGGTTTTAATACGATATAGCAATAAAATCGTCGCTACATATACCTAATAGTGATCCCATTCATCAGAGTAGATGATTGGTTCACTGCAGTAGAACCTAGTATAATAGTATCTAAAGGCCTAATAGTATGTGGAAGCATTTTTGCAGTTTCGAATAAATCTAAATTGAGGAACATTGCAGGTGTTTTTCTGATAAGAGTCCAGCATAAAACGACTTATGCTTTAGATGAGTACAGGCATTCCCAAAGGAGGGGCGATAGGAACATTGCTACAAATCTTTCTACTCAAAAGCAATAGTGTGCTAGGGGTCAGTTTTATATGAAATTGTCTGTAAATGCTGTATTCACTTAGACCTTCACGTACAACAATGCAATTCATGAATTATACATAGTTCCTTAATGCTTAGTGCTCGATACAACGAAGCTGTAAATTTTTTACGATTTAACATAAAGTGAAGCTCAAATAGAGTGCTTTATCAGTCCATTTCGTTCTTTTGTATATTGATGCTCGCCTTGACTTTAGTGTGCGACTGTACATAGTTTTCCGACGCCCCCATTGCCCGTGTAACACAGTTTAAAAATAGCTTTATGGGTGATAAAGTTTTGAAAGGCTGTGCAGGTGTTTTTAATATTAACAGAGTTTAAGTCAATTTTATAATTTCAATGTATAGTGGATCAGGGGCTAAGTAGGAAAGCGGTGCTGCTTCCTACTAGCTCTTACTTTGAAGAGAGGAGGAATATTTGTAATAAAAAGAGACCATACATTGCTTTCAGCGTCGACATGATCGAGAATGCTTATGAATCATTTCCGGTGGAGTCGAAGATGTCCAAGTTATAAACTGCTACAGCTTATAGAGACGTGCACAAGAGTTTTCAATTCGCATTCTTTTGTATATCCATCACAAAGATGAGGAAATAAGATGATGCACAGATAATAAATGGAGGAAAGAGATTTAAGTTCCTGACGTGACTTTTTTAAAATTCAATAAACATTTTTATTTTTTTTACTTGCAAGAATTTCATTGGTATGAAAAGAAAATCAAAACAATAGTACGTATCTCATACGGCTTTATAAGCTGTATCAAATTCGTTTAAAGGAATTTTAACAGAATCGGAACAATTCGACGCCGGAGTTAATGAAATTTTTGCAATAGTGAAAAGTTTAAAGCGCGAAAAAGTATCAAAAAAAAAAAAATTCAGCGCTTATCTCGTCCCTTGTTAATTAAAAATTCTAATCCGCTGAAGTTCCCTTTCAAAGTTTTTCCTGGTGGCCGCGACGTTTCAACTAAAAGCTGCAGCTAAGTTCGTTAAGCAATCGCCGTAGCATCAGTTGGTAATATTGTTGGATGGAGTGACCACTATTTTAAAAAAACAAAATTATTGAAGTCTTTATGGTTTATATGACAACCTATATAATAATTGTAATTTATTACTCTTTTGGTAAGTTAATACTTTATTACCCTTTAACAGCCTAAAGTTTTTTTGATAGTTTATATTTGAGTTCGTACGGACGAGCTTTACCACCTTCTTCGTCCTGCCTTTTTATCAACATCTGAGAGTCATTTGATTGACAAACTTTTATCTCAGTGACACTAGAGCTACGACTTTGACACGAGCATATAAATAATTAGGCACTGGTTACTGGTGGCTGAGGGTGTGTGTGTACAGAGGCATCAAAAGTAGATACGATCAAAGGCATGTTTATGGGAGAAGATCAATGAAATAAATAGTAAATAATAAAAGTTGACATTAAACAATGTTATAATATTGCAATCTTAACAATTGTTTCAATATGTACTAATCTATTATAGATTTATAAGTTTTACTTCAAGTCAATGCTTATTGGTAGTCGATTTTTGTTGTCTAAGACCGTCTAGGTACCACCACTGGGCCTCTTTTTGACATCGAACACCAGTGTACAAACATTTTGAAAGGCGCTGTAGCTAGTGAAATTACTAGGGTAATACCACTACATCTTATATCTTAATACGACGAGGACGTTGTAGTGCAGTGTGTTATAGTAACTAACACCACGTTGTTATAGGCAAGCGTATGCTTTAACATCGCATGAACGCTCATCATATCGCTTTGTATTATAAAAAAATGCTTTAGCAATGTAAGCCGATGACATCGGATCGCATAGCGATACAGCAGGATACTATAAATATTTTAAACATAAATAAATCACTAAAGTTCCCGGTGATACGGGCACATTAAAAGTAACAAAATAACTGTACGGCACCGACACAATAAATTTACATTAAAGCGTATGGCTGTAGCAGATGCATATCGAGTTTTTGGAATAAACCGCAACAGAGCCGTACCGAAATAATATCCTATTATACAAATGTGCTCGCAAGTGGTGAATTTCAATGATTTATTATGCATTTTAATGGTTGGAAATGCACCGGTCACGAGCAATGTGACGAACGGACATATCATATATACTGATAGCGCACGTTCTGTCATAGGTAATAAAGAGACGCGCTCTGTTATAGTTGATTATGCGATGTTTTTTTTGTACTACGAACCGATAAGACAAATAGGGCGTTCACCTGATGGTAACGGCGCGAGCCCAAACAACCCGAAAAATATATTCGTTGCATTTTAGAAAAGCTTACATCAGGAATTAAAGGCTCTTTCCTTCATTTTATATCAGTTCAGTTTAATTGCTCGTTTTCTTAATGGATATCCATATGTGAATTGGAAACTCTTTTGCGCATCTTCTCCAGTCTCCAGAAGTTTACGTTCGTCTTGGACATTTTCGACTCCATCAGAAATGATTCACAAGCATTCTCGATACCGGTAACGCTGTAAGCAAAGTATGATCTCTATTTATTACCATATTCCCCATAGTGTAACGAGGTCCGCCCAATGGAATTGGATTCCAAGTCAACCTCACCTGCACGCGGTATATACTGCTGAATGACAGACGATGCTCTGACCACCCGTCGACCAGCACTGGGCCAGCGTTGTGGGACTAAGACCCAATTCACCTCAATGTACTCTGTGGAGATCTTTTGAGGAGACCTATGTCCAGCAGTGGACATCTATCAACTGATGATGAAGTTTTTGTTTTCATTGAAATTACAACTTACAAATTTTGAGTATTTAATGATCGCTTTTCATATACAATTCGTCTGATTATTCGGTGAATGCTTAAAACACTGAGTTATTCGGAGCTCGCGATCTATCAATAAGTTTTTGAAATTCCGATCCAGGCGGAATGTAAGGCGGTGGTAATTTTATTTAATTAAAACTGCGAAATACTAAGGGTTGGCCGAGGCTGCGACGCATCCGGGGAATTTCATACACTTCCAGCGACGCGTTCTTAAAAATCTTGCAGGATTCCAAGGTACATACAAACCGACTAGATGTTCCCTGCTCGCTGCGCTAGCCGTAATACAGTATTACACTTGAAATTTTTCTGAAACATTCCTTGAGAGCAACCGCAACCGCAACTGACATTCAATAGAAACCGTTACTATAGCAACCGCTTAAATAATACCAAATTAAAATGATTATAAAAGGAAATGAAATAAAAAAAATAAAATAGCCCATAACCATCTACAAATTATTCCGCGTTGAATGCTCATGTTCCCGAGTTTGAGAGAATTCACTTGTTTTCACGTGATTGGCGAACAAACGAACCTATTTTCATTATACATGTAAATATATAGCTCAAAAGAATGCTAAACTTAAGTGGCAGTGGGCAGGGCACATTGCTTGATGCACCTATGGCCGATAGGGCAGTAAGGTCCTCGACTGGGGCCGCGTACCGGTAGATGTGGTGATGCCCGATGATCTGGCGAGACTCGCCATAAGTCACTGGATGCCAGCAACGCGGGACCGATCGATGTGGAGATCTTTTGGAGGAGGCCTAGGTCCAGCAGTGGACGTCTATCGGTTGATGATGATGAAATATAAATATTTATACAATTTACGGATGTTGTTTTTGTTTCATGCATTTAGCAAATATGATGAAGAATAATTAAAGTGAACAGATCTAATTTTCTTGACATATGTGTTATGTTTTGGACATAGTATATTTTCTGTTATAGCGAACGCTTCCTGGTCTCTGGAGACTGTCTAGGGAACCATCGCAGATTCTATTGCAGTCGACAAACAGTACTGTGCAAACATAACTGTGTTCCGGTTTGATCAGAATCTTAAGTCTCAAAGCGACTAGCGCATTTTAGTGCTGTGAATACAAAGTTAGGCGTAAATTTGTCATCAGTTGAAATTTATAAAATCTTATCGTTTATCATTGATATATAGGTTCATTGGTATATACATTGTAGAGATTATGAATTTTTTTTTGGCCATAAAAACGGAGGCAACTGTTTGAAATTGTGGTCGTAAATTGTGGCCCGACTGTTGCATGCAGTTTTCACAGCCGAAAATCTGAATAAAAACCGTCATCCGTTATCGCCGGTCGCCGGCCGCCGTGCGCCGTGCGCCGTGCGCCGGACGTATACTGCCGCGCCGACTTACCCGTGCTTCGTGCGGACGTTGCACGCGAGTTATGAACCGGAAACAATTTTTAACTAATCTCTTCAAAAAACGTTCATCTATCTGTATATATAGGACATAGACAGAGATATGCAGGAGAACTAAGATTACCGACATAGTCCAATAGATTGCTAAACGTAAGTAGTAATGTGCATGACGCATCGTTTAAATGACAGACGGCTGATGGGGCAGTAAGGTCCTCGAGTGGCAGATGTAGTGCTAAAGAAGTATTGAAGATATCCAGAGATTCATTGACTTATCGCGAAATCTCAACTGTTAGACGTAAACACACAAAATTTGGTAGAGACATTGCTTCTAACGTTTACAGGACAGCTGAGAACAGATTTCACAAAGTTTCTTCCCCAAAGGGTGTTGCGGTGATGTTCAGGATTGCAAGGCGGGCGAGAAACAACTAATATAGTTATATTTGAAACAAGAGTGAAAAGACCTTCGTGCACTAATTTGCTCCATCTTTACATCTTATGTGGGATCGAGGCTTTAATTACGACATGTACTAGAGATTTTTTATACCTGTGTAAGCTAAACAGATTCCCTGATAGTTCAATTCGTTAAGCGGCTTTGCTAAACGATTCAAGAAGGTACGTTCACCATATTGATTGAGCTTCTGGTGAAGGACATCATATGGAAAATAACATGTTCTAAGAAGAACAGCGTTCGTAGACATGGGACATACGTCTCGCATTTGGAGGTTTCGTTAATACATAGCCTCAACTGTCTTTTTGCGAGAAAAGGCTCTGAATACTAGTAATGGAATATTAATAGGACAATTTTTTTTATTACACAAAGGATCCGTAATAACATTGATATTTTTGGCACCACATTCTAGTGTCTATAGATTACTGCGTTATAATCTGAACTATAGATTTCGGTTAAAAAACTTCTGTTACGGGATTTGTTTACCGTATAGACAGGTAGTAATAAAGTCTTTCCGTAGTATAGCAGTTAACCCCTTAGTAACATAGAGAGTTCAGTGGTCTTTTTCAAATCCATATGATTATTTTTAATCTGCCGCTACTAGAACTTTACCCTGTTTCGACAATTGCTGTATGAAAACTAGAGTTTTCTGGACAAGAATACTTTACCATCTGCGGTACTAATTTCACTCAATAAATAAAAAAAAATACTTGTATTAAAAACTTTTAATAGCATCATGATAATAGGGACAAGTTTTTATTAACATTTGTAACAAAATGCTGACGGACCGCACACCCCGTCGCTGAAAGGGCCGCGGCGACGAGGTAGTATCGGACTCCAACCGACTAAAAAGCTTCACATGGTGTTCCAACTCGGCCAATAGAGACGAGGGGAGGCGGTAAAGAAGCAGTACTCTTCCGCCGCCCTCGCTTTGGAGCCCTAATGAACGGGTCCACCACGGGGAGGGATGTGAAGCACCCCTCCCATCGAACAAAACCCTACGTGACGATGCATCTGAACACAGAGATGCGCCGTCGAAGCCATCTCGGGAATCTTTTCCAAGGGGGGCGCCGGACCGACGACCCGTGTCGGTCGCGACGCCAGGTTTCTCAGCCGGATGAGGCGGTCGTAGGTAGCGCGCTCGAGTCTCGCCCGGTGGCGGTGAACCGTCATCAGGCGACTACCCCGTCTCGCGCCACGGCAACCGCAGTCTAGTTCGAGCGGTCTCCCGTCCCCGCGACGCAACAGAGTCGCGAAATCGAGATACCGCCGCTAGTGACCTATCGCTTGCGACCAAAACCGGCAAGCTAGCGTCCACTCCCTAGTACCGCCACGAGCGTGGTCCTACACGGCTCTCCGGTGAGGGCTGGCGGCCGCGGTGTGGGACGATGGATCATCGCACGCCTCGTCCGCCTCCGTTCTTACTCAGGCGTGGACGGGTCCCGGAGCACAAGAGCGCCTCGTGACACATCCACGCCCTATGGGGACAAGTTAAGATAGCTCAGTGTAGATAAACAGAAATCGGTATATCGTTAACTATTGCAAGAATTGTTTCTGCTTCCGTTGCTAATTCCACAGATATAAAGAATAAGACAAATTAGATTCTTCGTTACAATGACCATAAAGTTCTCATGAAGCAATTATGCGCAAGATCAATTCACAGTTAATGTTGATGCTGTGGTTACAGCAGTGAGACATCGATAAACAACCGTTTATCGATGTCTCACAAGGTGAAGCTGAAATATCTGACTTTAATAGTTCATTCGCGCCTTTTGTGTAGCGTTTGCTTTGTTCGCTTTGAAATTCATCGTTTCACAATTGATATTTCGCTGAGAATAAATTGCGTTAATATTTCAGCATGAACTTCGAAATAAAGATACTTGTGAGGATATTATTTTAATAATGCAGTGTGACTATCATCATTATTGTCATCATCAGTATAATCTGCATGCTTTTCGTAAACACTTCCTAATAATGAAAAGGAATAGATACAATGATTCACTTGGTAGGTCTATAATACCGAACATCATCCAGGTGCAACTGTTGTGCCTATAGCAGCAGATAAACTGTAGTGTGCAAACTTTACTTTGCTGCGGTTGGAAGGGCGCTGTAGCTAATGTTATAATTACTTAGGTATCGAGATTCAACATCTTATGTATTAAGGTGACGAGCACAAACTAGTACAGTATATATTTTCCTAACTAGCGCCACGTTACTGGCAGGCGTATCACTTACTATCAGGTGAACGTACTGGTCGTCTTGTCCCTTCGTTGAATAAAAAATATTCTCTAGTGGGATTAATTTCGGAGAAGTAATCAAAGTTCAGTATCTTATTGTCAAAGACAACTAATTCCTTGATTTAAAATTAATATTAACGGTGCGGATAATGAATGAACTGAGAGTTTTATTTATTTGTTTGTTTATTTATTTATGCCAGTGCAATGACAACATAACATGTATAGATAATAGCTGCAAATATCCTACTTATTACAATATTTAATTTCTTGCAGCAGGCCTTTTTTTTTTTTTTTTTATCGTGGGGAAATCCTACATTGGATACCCTTCTGCTGTGGGGGCAACAGAGGGGTTATGGACTCGTACCGGCTAAAACCCCACGGTGTACGTCTCAACGCTTTAGCCAAAACCACAGGAACGCTTTCGCACACAACTGTGGTCTAGACGGCGAAAGGCCACAATGAAGCCGCATCTCGGGGTGAAACTGGAACTCTCCACCCCATTTACCAGTAATAGGCGTAAGTACCGCGCGCTCCATCTCGAGGCCTAACGTACTTGGTAACGGGTTCCCCGAATCCGCCACCATGGCCTCCGTTATGGAGGTTGTAAGGCGTGGAACATCCTCCTACGACGCCCAGGTACCCTCCTACGGATTGAGAGATGGGTGTTTTTCTCTCGCTCCCTCTCTGCAATCTCCTTCTGCGACATTACTTTCTCGCAGAAGGTCTCTTCCAGCAGGCCTATGGTTGGAAGATTTGATAATAAGGACAGTAAATCCGGTGCACTCTGACAATATAATAAAAAAAACAAAGGGAAGAGGAAATAAACCCAAATTCAATTTTCCATCCATCCATCCATCAATGTGACATGGAAGGAAAAAAATTGTATGGTATACTGAAATTCGGATTTAAAGGGATGTGTAGTTGCGTAAATTATAGGAAATTACTGTTTTGCCTGTTAAGCCTTACTGGATTTATCTATTGTTATCTACAGTCCAGTTTACTGTCATCATAGATTGCTTCGTGATAATAAAAGAACATGCTATATATATATACATTATGGTACATAATAAAAAAACAGTAGCTCGCTGGCCTAATGGTTAGAGCGTGCGGCTTTCATTCCGAAGGTCGCGGGTTCAAACCTCGGCATGTACCAATGACTTAATATTTAAGTTATGTACATTTGTGAACTTTAGTTACAACAGCGAGATACAAAAACGGTGAAGGAAAACATCGTGAGGAAACCCGCACACTGATATCATCTTTGTGTGTGTGTGTGTGGTGGTCCCAATAAAGTGGCAACAGGCTCGCCCCCTGTTACACTGGACCTAATCTGACCACATCTGGCGAAATGTGGGTGTTTATTCACCTCTGCCTACCCCTACTGGGAAAAAGGCGTGACTATATAAAAAAAAAAAAAAAAAAAAAAAAAAAACAAGACTTTCTTCTATCTGTCCTAAGCGAATTTTAAAGTACTTCGAATATATTGCCAAAAAAACTGGAGACAAAATTGAAAAACTTATGGTTACTGGTAATGTGGAAGGGAAAAAGGCGCGGGGCCGTAGCCTGATGCGTTGGTCTGACCAGATCCGCAACACACTCGACTCCACAGTCTGCGATGTTCTCCGAGTACCTGGAGATTGAACGACATGGTGACACACCATGAAGTATAAATGAGGTTGTTAACAACGACATACATGAGCAATACGATTTGAAGAGGATATCTATGAATGTATTTCATATTACCAATCGTGAAAAGACTTTGTACTGAATCGTATTTATTTTCATTTAAATTCGTTTTCAATTAAATTTTGACTCAATCGAGGTCCGCAAATTGCTTTCTTTTGAAATTCAACAGCACTACGCAATCCGTACTGTGTTCCGGTTCCGAAATTATTTTATTTGCCCGTTTGCAATCGTTATTTGGATAAGATTTTCGTTTTATAATATTTCAAAGTCAATCAATGAGATTTCGTTTATTAATTTGTTGTTGTATGAAATAATAAATTATATTTGTAACAAGTTTTTATAGACCTCAACAGATGGCACTACTATAAATAATAAATCGCGCTATCGTGTACCTTAACACAGATACATATAAAATTCATACATTTTTGCGTATATGGACTTGGGTCACAAGTCGTATCCATTAACTGGATCTCTGTGGATCTTCGTAATACTAAAAAATGAGGCAGTAGCCTATCACGAAGTATACAACTGTGTCCATCAACTGGATCTAGAACTATCTATGTACTTTAAATCGCTTTGTCATTATCAATATAGTGCTGACATTTCTACTGCATGCGTTGTCATTCACCAGAGACACCACACCTCGACACAACCTTTTCTACATATTACGTTGACCAAAAAAGTGTAAGGAATCCCACGCTACAGCTCCCGACATCACCTGCTCGTGGTGCACCCTGCTAATTAACAAACGAGGCTTTAGCACCCATCAACCAGCATTGGGCCAGCATGGTTTGAAATAGCACAAAGCTCCCCATATGAAACCCCATACAAACGAAAGTTGCGGAAAGCTGCTGGATGCGGTCAGTGCAGAACCAATCGATGTAGAGAGATCTTTGTGATGATCGTTCAGCTGACGATGATAAGAACTTTGGTGTCGGTTTAGACAAAGCTGTATTGTAAAGGGATTTTTTATTTACTTCATAAAAGCTATGATTATAACGTGGTGCTAATAAGATATATAATACTTTAAATTTAGACTCCAGGTTACCACGTCACCAAAAATCGTAACTGAAGCTTATGGACTTATTACTTGTCATTTCCTGAATGCCATTCTTTTGTAGTCTATTCGCTGACAATGCTTCTTTTTACTATTATAAAATTACTTTCTAATATTAAATATCCGGTTGTTAACGGTTAAAATTCCGGTTGGGAAATCAAAGACCTTATTAGTGAATCAGCGAGAAGGAAACCCGTTTCCATTTTACTTTACAATTATTGAATTTTCATTACGCACGAACTTAAGCGACTCGCTCCCGTTAACTCGTAATGTCTTTATTAACGATATTGAGTGATAATTTTTTATTTCATTTAGCGACGAGACGAGCGGGACGTTCACCTGATGGTAAGTGATGCGCCTGTCCATAATAACGTGGCGCTAGTTAGAATGGTATACACTGCACCACACTGCGCTCGTCGCCTTGATGTATAAGATGTTGAGTCTCGTTGTCCCCGTAATTACACTAATTAAAGTGGCCTTCAAACCAGAACACACTAATGTTTGCACATTACTGTTGCTGCAGAATTAGGCGCTGCGGTTGTACTTACCTATACGGTCTGCGGCAACAGAGACCTACCACCGATAGCATTTAAAAGTAAATTGCTTGTATGTATCCTTATTTATATGTAATTTTAGTTATTAATACATCACCATCAGCCGATAGACATCCGTTCCTGAACATATGCCTCTCCCAAAGATTCTCACATCGATCGGGTCCCCACCCGGCCCAAATCCTCCTTATGAATCCCCATTCATAAGGAGGATTTGGGCCATTTTCTCATCACGCTTGCCCAATGCGGGTTGGTAGGAGCCAGAGCCTCGTTTGTTGATTAGTAGGGTGCACCCCCAGCACGTGAGGTTGGCTTGTGTCCTATGAGTTGCTATGCAGAACCTCTTACTCTTAATACATATAATAACTTCAGCGATCCAAAGTGAGTCTTGGCCTGTGACACAAGAGAGCGCCAGTGTTGTCTGCCTCGCTCTGCCTCTTGCCCGTCCATTGCTTGGAGCACGCGTAGGTCGTGCTCTACAACATCCTTCCAGCGATGTCTGAGCCGGTCGATAGGTCGGCAGCTAATCAGGGATGCAAGAAACGCTTTTTTGACGCAGAGTAGTCTGTTTGCTTTTGCTTGATTAATAAACTTTACATTAATACCTTCAGTCTTCGAATGTTAGGTATTCACAAATTAAAGAGACCGTGAACATAAAAGACAAGCAAACGAGATCAAATGTATGTAATTAATATATAAAAAATGGCACTTCTCTAATAATTGAAATGGTTTTGACAGCGAAACTACCACTTGAATACCCGTTAAATACATGTATTAAGATTAGATGTTTCGTAATCATACTCGTCATGTTCATAGACCTTGGAAGTATACCATTTATCCGGTCTATTGGGACCCGTATGATGGTAATTTGAGATTATACGTGTACCCGGCGGATTTTGAACGACTTCTGTTAATTTGGGATACGTTTGTAATCAAAGTTCGGTATATATCTGAAATTATAACTGATCAATGATTGGCAAGAAACTTTTCCAAATAAACGCAATATTCGATGTGATTGTGATTTAATGTGATGATTAAATTATTAATAATTAACTTAGAAAAACTTATAGTGTCATGTTTAATATCAATTACTAGACTTACTTAATTAATTTCTACATCATATCTTTATTTAATGTTATATGTTTTAATACAATCAATCATGCATTTTTAAGATAGACTTCCAAAATTACTTAACATAAAAGTAAGGTAACCTTACTTAGTATAATAAAGGCAATGTTGAGTAAGTATACGCAGGCGATAAAATTTTTTGAATGAAAGAAAAGCGATTGGTCTCAAAACTTGTCCTTGTGGAATACCAGTACTAATGATTTTTTTTTATTTTATGCTCGTCGCTTTATTATCCAAGATGTTCACTATTGCTAGGTCTCTGTTGCCGGAGCCCATCCACATGGTATCGCCGCAAGTCGGGCGCAGATAAAAACATAGGCTTAGTGGAAAAAATCTTTAGTACTGGTATTCCACAAGGATATGTTTTGTGACCAATCGCTATACTTTCATACATAAAGTCTGATCGCTTGCATATGCTTACTCATCATTGCTTTTATTATGAATTACACAGCAAGTTCAATAAAGTTAACATATTTATGTATAAATTAAGTTGTATGTAATTTCCAAAACAGCATGCTCGTGTTGATGAAATTAATTGTAATAACTGGGCGTCATATTCGCGGTTGAGTTTTGGCGTCGTTATGGCACGTGCCGCCCCATTTAAAATTCAAACCGTTTCATTTGCGACTCCATTATTTATTTAAACTTTAATTTAGGAAATTTGCCTGACTCAGTGGGGGGTAGCTTGTTTTGAAATTTTTTGTCCTTCCGTACAAATGACAAGTTATAAATGAGATCTCACTTCCTATACATTTAATACAAATACTATATATCAATATAAAAAAAAATCTTATTGATTAAATATACAAGGGAGGATGCCACTTGTGAGGTGGTAGGTCTCTGTTGCCGGAGATCGTCTATGTAGGTACCACCGCAGATCCTATTGCAGCCAACACACAGTACTGTATGAACGTTACTGTGTTCCGGATTGAACGGCCCTGTAGCTAGTGTAATTACTGGGGTAACTAAACTGAACATGATATGTCTCAGGCGACGGACGTAATATGGTGCACTGTATACCATTCTAACTTGCGCCACATTCTTATTGGCAGGTGTATTACTATCAGGCGACCGTCTCAGTCGTCTGGTCGCTTAAATATATAAAAGAAAAATCTCCGGAACCATAAGACCTGGAGATTTGAAATCAGGTAGGAATATTTCCTTTTGCCGTATATAGGGCAGTTAAGAACAGATTTTACGAAATGTTACCCCCCATAAGGAGTTGCGGAGTGTTACGGCCTGCAAAGCAGGAGGGGAACAGTTACTTAATTATAAAAGAATATATACTATGTTTTAGATAGGTACAGGAATTTTAAATAAGTATAGTAATGAAGGAAAATTTGATTATATAGTAAATAAATAAATTATTAGTACTTCAAAAAAAAATAATGAACTGTAGGAAATTAAATAATGAAGTTAATTATGAACAAGGCTACAAGGTAGTATTAGATAGAAGAGTTGATTTTATAAAAAGTGAGTAGAGCTTATAAATAATATACGATAGAAATGTAAACGTAAACGATGAAAAAGAGCTCGGGTTAAGTCCGAGAAATGATGAAAAGAGTTTTTATTAAAAAAAAGGAAAACTTCTAATTGGGGTGATGATACAATTAGAATAGGACGAACCAAGAGGTTTAGTAGAAATACATTTTGAAGAAGAGTTAATCTTCTTATTTCCAATGGACTACCAGTTCTTAGTACGGCTAATAAAAGTTCCATTAAAGTCAGTAGAATAGTTATAGATATTTTTGAAATTCGAAGACATTTTGAGTTGTTACCGAAAGGCCAAAATTCTTAATAGATACTATAGTAAAACTGAACAACCAAATAAATGATGAAGAAGATGAGCTTTTTGTTTAAAATAGTGATGTAAATTTTCCTGTACGCCGTAATAGTATAGGAAATAATCAAAATGGCGTGGTATGGCGCAGGTATGCATTATGTATTTGTAACTATGTGGGATGATAAAGGACTGCGGTTTTTAATTAAAATTTATTGCGGCGACAGCAGGGAAACCCAATGCGATTATATGCTGGAGTAATCATAACATCCGGCGTGTTATTACGCATTTTATACTGGTCGTAGGTAGCTAGTGTAGTTACTAGGGTCATGAGACTCAACGTTTTATGTCTTAAGACGAAACTGTGTATAACATCCTAACTAGCGCCACGTTGTTATGGGTTGGCGTATCATTTACCATCAGGTGAACGTCCCGCTCATCTCGTCGCTTCGTAGAATAAAAAATAAAAAATCTTGTGGAGGATTAGGTGTTGCAACAATCATACAATTATTGCTTTCAATTAACGAGCTGGTTTTCTCGCAGGATTATTTTCCTCGTCACTCCCGATGTCCTTCATTCATAGTGATTATCCAAAAACAATCAAAAGATGAACAATGTTTTATTGTACTCTTGTTTATTAGATTCAGTGTATATCTACTATAGTACATACAGTATATGTTAACTGATATATTCTCTATCGTAGAGTTGGCAGGCCTCGCACAAGGTGGACCGACCTGGTGAGAATCGCGAGAACCCAATGGATGCGAACAAAGCGGGACCGGTCGATGTGATCTTTGGTGTAGGCTAATGTTTAGCAGTAGATGATGTTCTCTATTTTTAAGAAGTTTCTTTGATTCTAAAGATTGACTCCTCAATTATAATCTCCGTCACTATGTTACGCCAGCTCCTTCTATTCACCTATAACTGCAGTAATTTTTTTATCTACCCCTGTTTTATATTACGATGATAGGGTTAAACTTAAAGTCACAGCCTATATTGAAGTAAGATTTTAAAAATGTATCATCATCATCCTCTATGATTGCGTTACTGAGTTTTATTTGACTTCACCGTAGAACAACATACAGAACCCGTGCCCACACAAAACAGTTTGACGTCGTGTAATCTGCTTTATCCCCGAAATTGCATTCGGAACGGGAACGAGTCGGCCGCTCTTATTTTTGCTACGCGAATAAAAAAGGATTCTGTATTGGAAATAAAATTGCTGTCCAGCCCCATCCAGCCTATACAGTATTTGATCAATCCGAATTTCGTTCAAGTAATTCAGTTTTCTAGTTTCGTTTTCCTCAACCTCACCGATTGATCGCAGTATTCCTTCAAGTGCTGGACATCTTCGAAAGGTTTCTTTTTACTCCTAAGTATTTTTTAGACAAAAAAGTTTTCGCCGTGACACTCACCAGCATAATAGTCTGCAAAGCAGCTGTGAGCTGTCCCTGATGATAACGAAGCAGTTGTTAGACTTGAATAGCGATATTATTGCTATAAGCAAATTCTAGTTGTTAAGTAACTTGTTTCTTTTAACGCTTTTCGTTATGTAAAGAAAAACAGGTTCCATTTCCGATTTCTTACGTAATTTCCCGGTTTTTTTTTGCTCGTGATAAAAAAATATGTTGCCTGCGGTACCGCAAACAATCGCTTTGATCGTGTTGGATATTTACTCATGCATATGTAAAACAAAGATTTGAAATTCAATTTCACTTGGGCCGTGTTAACATCTGACGGCAACGCCCGCGCTGCTTACTGCGTTGTGAGGGGAGAAAATATTTATTAAACCCTCCCAGTTCATTGGGCAATAATATCTATACCATACATTAGAATGTGTTCTACGTAAGTTACTTATGTGTGTGTGTGTGTGTGTGTGTTGGTAAAGTTACGCTCTTCGTATCAATATATAATAACTCATTGGTGGTATGTCTCCGTTACCGGAGACCGTCTGGGTGCCACAGCAGCCGTCAAACAATAGTGTGAAGGACACTGTAACTAGTAAAATTACTAAGGTAACAAGAACTAACATGCGAGCATGCAACAAGCAACAATCGAGCGTCTCCTCGCTTCAGTGTTAAAAAAAATACAAAATGATAAATTGCATCAGTAATGGAACGTATTCGTTCGACAAAGGTTTCATAACCTGGTACGCTCGCGTTCGCTATGCGCGTACTTGCTAGTATTTTTCTCGCTAATATAAATACCTGCACCACGTATCCGAGTGAAAGACTTTGGATACTTTAAAGTTTTTAAAGACAAATAATACACACTGTTAAACATATTTACAACATAAATTATTATAATAATTTTAAGTATATAGTTTATATGACTACATGAAAATGTAAGGAAATTTAAAAGATAGTATTTAAAGTTAGTTTTTCTCACTTTTCTTTATGCAATTTTAATTTAAAGGTCAAATAGTTCAGAAATACTTATCAATGAAAGACAATAATGAAAATCAGTTTAAAAAACTATACTCATCCAGTTGAGAGTTCTCGTCTTTTCGCCGATAGACAATTAACATTTTCATAGTCGATATTTATTAGTTAACCACGAAAATTATTTCCGGTATCCGATGAAACTTGCAAAAATTCATTGCATTTTCGTTAAGGACACTTTGAGGACGAAATTAAATATTCAGGAAGCGTTCCCTCCTTATCCTTCCTCAAGACGCGGATTACTTAAATCTGTAGATTATCTTTTCCACCTCATTTATTACCAGATCACCATCTCGCCCTAGTGATGGAGATTTAGCGTTCATTGTTATACTGTCTTCGTGTAGTTCACTCAATTCGCACTTCATTTTCGATAAAATTATTCTGCTTTCAAATAAAGTTATATTCAAAGTAAAGTTAAATTTTTGCAATAAAAATTAACCTGATAGTAAGTGATATGACTGTTAACCACGAAATAGTAGTAATATGATAAAGTACGAGTTACAATGATATATACTGAACTGAACAAGAGTCTGTTGTTACATCGCCCTTCAATCCGGTACATAGTAATGTTTGCACGCTACTTACCGAAATGGTCAATTTACATATTACTCCAGCCATCAGTAAAACCTTGACTTCCGGTGCAATTTAAATGTTAAAAACGAAAGGGTTCTATGTGGAGATCTTCGCACAACAACTCAGAGGATCCAAGCCAACCTCACCAGCTCGTGGTGCCCTCTGTTAATCAACAATCGAGGCTCTGGCTTCCACCAATCCGCAGTTGGACAGTGTGGTGGGAAATGGCACAATTCCCCTTATATGAACCCCTACAAACCCCATGTCAGCAGTGGACGTCTATCGGCTGATGATGATATATATTATAACTTAGACATATATCTCTAAGTATGTGAAAGATATATTAAAATATAACATCGAACCTGTAGGATGAAAACTAGGTAATAATATTGTTTAGGTAATAGTTTCTAACCGTCAGTTTAATTTTGTGGTTAAACATTAAATAACTTTAACATTTAGTTTTAGCTTAAACGTCTTAATATTAGTTTATGACTGTATTGTTTGGCGATAAAAAAAAAGCTCAGCGGAAGTGCCTACACAATTTTTTTTTAATTATCATATACTGATTTCCGGAATAAATGACCCTGTTTTCTGAAGATGATAAGCGCCTGAAAGTAATATTGACTCTTACTACTCATCCGATATTGGGCTCGTAGATCTAATCGGCGGCCTGATGCATGAATGATCTATAACGAGTTTATTATTTAGAGTATTTATAAAGATCATATAAGATGCTGGGACGTCTTAACAAGTTATATTCACTGATACTAGCTTTCTGTTGCCCAATACTGTCTAAGTAGGTTCTCAAGTTAAACAGTAGTCTGCATTACTGTGTTACAGTTTGAACGGCCTTGTGGTTAGTGGAATTACTGGGGTAATGATCTTTAATGTCTTATGTCTTAAAGCGACGAGCGCAATGTGGTGCTGCGTTATGACCCTTACCATCAGGCGACCGTCTCCTTGGTATTATGAATGAACAATAATATATCACAAGGTTGCTTGTGAAACGCAAAGTGGCAAGTGAAGTAAACATTGGCGCGATATATTTTGATGTCTTTGCCATCTGGTGAATTGTCTTTCTTTTAACTTGAGCACCATATTGGCGGAACGGGAGTCACGTCGCACTGAACTTGTCGCCGGCCAACTTTCTTGATTATCCCCACGTGACGCGAATGTCGATGTGTAGGCTCCGACCCTTGCTCGTGTGAGGATCTTATGCTATACGGTCATTGGAATAAATGAACAAATCTTATGTCTTTACATAAACCGATGTAGGGAGGAGAGTGCTCAATATTTAGTATTTGTCTACTTAGTACTATGCTGACATCGCCCAGTGATGTAATACTTGTTTTTATTCAACTAAGCTACGATACGAGGATCATGACTGATGGTAATCGATAAGCGTTCCCATAAAAACGTGCACTATGTCATTTTAACTATCGCGATAAGCAAAACATTGTGCTTATCGCCTTAGACATAAGTCTCGTTACCCCAATAATTACATTAGCTTCAGCGCCTTTAAAACAGGAACAGTAATATTTACACATTCAACAGCCTTGACCCACTGCCCTTACGAATAGACATCTCTTGTCTTTGCATTCCATATTATATCACGGGGAGGGTTCCGAATAGTTGTTCTGAGTTATCTTTGCTACATTCCACCAGAGAAATAACGCCAGGTTCCATCCTTTTAACCAGGCACCACCACTTTGTGGAATCAGTTGTCGCCAGCGACATTTCAGAACGATTACGACATGGGGGTCTTCAAGGAGGGAGTGTATTATTCCCTTAAACGCGACCACTGTGGTGTTGCGATTGTCCATGGGTGTCAGTGATCACTTTCCACCAGGTAAACTGTTCACTCGTTTACCCACCCTTCCTATATTAAGAAAACTCTACTATCTGTAGGCTGTAATCAGTGTTTCGGTAATACTTATCTAGACACTCTCAATACATAGAGACTTGTAAAAACTGCGTCATCCAGATGTTAAAGTTAATGATCCAATTTCAAAGGAGTCCAATATGTAAAGTAAGTATGATGTTAAGTAAAACAATGTTAATATATTCCAGAAATAATTAATAACAAAGCAAACAGTAAGTTCGTTATAATTAATATAAATATTTAACCTGAACAAAGAAGTTGTCACGCTTTAATTCGATGATAAACGTGTGATAAGATTCAAAGTAAGTCAGTATGCGTTGTCAAAGTCAAATGTCAAGTTCACACTTGATAACAAACTTACTGCCGCCACAGATAAGTTAATTAGAGCATTTTAACTTAAATTTGCAAATATTACATATAAACTATATAACAAATATAACAACTATAAATGCAAAATGCGGATATAATTGTTTGACAAAGAGTAGTTTTCATCATAAGCTGATAGACGTCTACTGCTGGACATAGGCCTCCACCAAAGATCTTCACATACAGTCGGTATGACCTCCGGTCCTGTGGAACACTAGGAACTGTCGAATGAAGAGGTTCATATGGGGAGATTTAGGCCATTTCCCACCACGCTGACCCAATGCGGATTGGCGGGAGTCAGAGCTTCGTTTGTTGATTATCAGGTTGCATCGCGAGCAGATGGAGTTGGTTTGGGTCCCGTGAGTTATAGAGCGGAACTCCTTACACCAACAGTAGTTTTAGTAATAGTACAACGCTTTTTTTATTGAATGAAGCGACGAGACGGGTAAGATGTTCAATTGATAAGTGTTACGCTAATACATAACAATGTGGACCTAGTTATTATTCAGTTTCAGCAAAAAAGTCCTGAACCTTGTATTACAAATAGTTTATTAAGAAATACATAAGTAACCTCACGTTGTTATAGGCAGGCCTATCACTTATACTCAAGTGAACGTCCCGCTCGACTCGTCACTTAAAAGAATAAAAAAAAATACTTAATAAACATAGTGAATTTACGAATCATTCCTTTACATAAAGATCTGTTTTTAACACAAGTATAATTACTACAAACACTTAAATTAGGTATTGATTATGTCGAATATTAATGGTGTATGTTTACATTAAGATATTAAGTTTAAACATTCATCATCACTATCAGCTGATAGACAGACACAGGTCTCACCCAAAGATCTCCACATTGATCTGTCCTGCGCTGCCAGCGACATCCAGCAGGCTTCGTGCAACCTTCGTTTGTAGAGGTTCATATGGCAAGCCATTTTCCACCTCGCTG
This sequence comes from Troides aeacus, assembly GCA_033220335.2. Classification (NCBI taxonomy): domain Eukaryota; kingdom Metazoa; phylum Arthropoda; class Insecta; order Lepidoptera; family Papilionidae; genus Troides; species Troides aeacus. The sequence continues at coordinate 1,222,233 of CM067275.1, read as the reverse complement.
GCCCAATAAGGGTTGGTGGGAGCCAGAGCCTCATTTGATGATTAGCAGCACCACGAGCAGGGGAGGTTAGTTTAGGTTCCGTGACTTGTTATGCGGGGCCTCTTATACATTAAACTATAGTAATTATAATTTAGAACCTCACGTCCACCAGTGGAATTCAATCAGATGGCATGATTGAAAAGTATAATACAGAATCCATTATTTTTCTGATCTGTTATACTTAAGAATAATATAGATTATCCACGAAACTTATCAGTCTTAGATTCAATATGAAATTACAATCTAATTATTTTGAATTAGAAGTGATGATTAAGATTCCTCTAATGTAAGATCTAAGATGCTGCTTTTCACAATGTGGCTCCTAGTCTCTCTACCTTAGTATCTTCACACCACAACGTAATAACGTTTGTGCACTTCAGTTCGACGGTTGAACTAGTAGCCAGTAAACACAGTCTTTTATCAATTACTTTAGTACTTAATTAGTTAACGTCTTTAAAAAAATAAATATTAACACATTTTACTCACAGACTAGTAAACTTATTGAACACGATTTATGTTAAAATGTAACATTGTTACAGTTGTTGCACTCAGTATTGATCGTCTTGATTTTTTTCGGTTTACCTATTTCTTCGGCCTCGCTGACCGTGTCCGGTAGAGAGTCGTCTGATATATCCGGCACCAAGAATGTGACCAGGCCTCCGATAAGAGAAGCCAATCCAAAAATCAGAGATGGTAATCCAAACCAGTATTTCATCTGTAATTAAATATTTACTTTTGTTTTTAACATAGACTGGTTCTGGTCGTTCAGTTTATAATATAACTATATGAATATATAGTTTACTTATGAACGTAGTCTCTTCTTTACAAACTAGCCATATTTGGTCTAGGACTTATATAGTTAAAAAGATCACAGGAAAAGCAGCTCCAAGTTTCTTTACTTCATAATATATGACACACCGAGAGTAAATTTGTGTTATGACAATCCATAACAGGTTCTCTACGATCAAATACCACTATCGTAGTAGGAGTTAGTGATACTTCTATAGCTTTATTGTTTAGTATAGAGAAAGAAAATGGCAAGTCCTATTATTTCCTCTAATCTCTAAACCACAAAATAGCTACTGATAGATATAGCATGGTACCAAGTAATAAGGCCTCTGGTATGAAATACTTTAAAACAGTTCGAAAATTTTGATCATAAATCTAGTAGAAAGGCAAACGTTGCATTAGTATTATTATATAACAAAAGGTAGTAAATAAATATGTCCATCAATATTTACCAATAATGGGGTCTGCGGCGATAAAATGGATCCTATCCGACCCAAAGAGGAACACAGTGCGTGCAACGAGTTCCTAGTATATGTTGGAAACAGTTCCGATGTATACAGATAAGTAATGTTGAAATAGAAAGATCCCATCAGTTTTCCCGCCATGAAGAACACTATTGACAACCCTGGCAAATCTAAAAGTTGCAAAATTATAAATTGAATCTCAAAAACATCGTAGATCTTATAGATAACAGGAAAAGAGAGAAAAACGTGAGAAATGAAGACTATAACATCAAATATATACACACAATCATGACGTAGCAATTAATTAATATAGATGACGACAAGTCTAGACAGAAATACATTAAATAAACTACAATATTATTTTACGTAATAGACTTGTTATAGGTTATCTATTGTTTAAGTAGCCTATTGATCCCTAGGATTTGAACAGGCGCTTATATCTGCCGTCAAACTATATTTTAAAATTGTATTGTTTTCCGGTTTGAATCCCACTGTACCTGTAGAGAAAGACATAATATTTGATATAGCATGACGAACAGCGCAATGTGATACTGTATAAACATCCTAACCAGCGCCACGTTATTATGGAAAAGCGTATTTTTAAAACATCAACCGAATGTCATGCTAACGGACAAACTTCAGCCTTTATGAAATGTTTAAATTCATCTTAAAATTTAATTATACTTGAAGTAGATTGACAAGTAACTTACCCAAAGGCAGGAATGGTTGAGCGACACACAACACTGCAGCAGCGAAAAAGCAAAACATCAATGGCAGTTTTCTCTTACAATATATTAAAATCAGCGTGATGATGAAGAGGCCCGGTAAGTCAACGACTGATATCAAAGCGTAGTTTAAATATTTATTGCCTTGCAACGACACAGAGTTTATAGTTAAGCCGTAGTTAACGAAAGTGGAAGTCGTCCACCACACCAAGCAGACTAAAAACCTTACAAATAATACTCTGGATTTGAACGTAATTTTAACTATTTCCAAAAAGTTAGTGCTTTCGTTATTTTCGCATGAAAGCTTCTCGATAACACTTTTGTCGAGTATCACATTATTCTGCTTGGCCGCTTTCTCTAGTATCCTTACAGCTTCATCCTTGTGTCCCTTAATCAATAGCCATCGAGGGCTTTCGTCGAGGAGGTATTTGTAAAAACAAAAAAGTAAAGCGGGCGTATAAAGTACTTGTAACAATGTCCTCCAATAAGGTACCAGCCATGCGGCAATGGCAATGGTAAAGCCGCCGAATGTATAGCCAATGGTACACATCAGAAGATATTTCAATCTCTGTTTCGTCGAAACGATCTCCATGACTGAAATTAAGTAAAGCTTTGTTAACGTGGTTACCGTACAGGCTTCCTGTGATAATCCTTCGATTATTAGGGTAAAAGTCATAGATAATAAAAAACAGTTTTTAGTATTTACAATGGTATCTTATTGTTTTCCAGACAACATAAATAAAATTGTTGAAAACTTGTACCTTTTCAAATATGACGTCAAGACTACTCTACTTTGCATAAGTCAGGGGTTATAGTAAACAATGTACGAGTATAATTAGAGAAAATTATTTACAAAATTATTTGCTACTGTGTAATAATATAGTTCATGAAATACATTGGAATTCACATTTTGGAAGTTATTAAATTATGTCTCATATGTAATTATTACGAATTTGGTTGAAATTGAAACATTTGATTATTTCTGGTTAAGGAATCGAACCCAAACGAGTGCGCGTTTGGGTTCGATTCCTTTTCATTTTCTTTTTTTTCCTTTTCATTCCTTCCAATTATAGATTTTATGAATGCATTATTTTATATCAACGTAGGCATAATAATAAAATAACTCACTCAAAATGTAAGCAGGAGAGCACGAATCGCCGATGGAGGCCTCGAGGAATTCGAGGACAATGTACAACCAGTAGGAATGTGAGAAGCTTCTAGCCAGCCCGAAAATACCGCCCAACACTCCCGTCATAATGAAGGCATTCTTTCTACCGAACCTTGAGAACGAATTATTTACAATAATTAAACTATTGTAAACATTAAATATAACGTTTGGAGTTAACTATTCATAAGTTAATAGATTTAAAGATTAATAAGGGATAGAAAATATTTGATTAGTAAAAATATAGAGATCTCTAACTGATCTAGCCTTACTTAAGCTTGTGGAAGAATAGTAATTACTATAATAAAAAAATATTAAGATAAAGATTTAGATCTGGGTTAATGTATTTTAAAGTAAATCTTATAATAGTTAAAATAGGACTTGGTATAATTAAAGCAATACACCCTGATTTGTTAGCGTTCGATCGAAGAGTATAAGTAATTAGAAAAATCGTTTAAATTGATGAACAGGAGTAACTAAAGGATAAGCTGGAGTGAAATTATCTGGACCTCCTATGATATAAGGATTGGGGAGAACTAAAACAAAAGAGAAAAAATATAAATCCAGTTATACTAATAAAATTCATATAAGGATGAAAAGGAATTTTATTACAAATTTCCATTTGAACCAAAGGGTTCATTAAAATCTGTTTGATGTAAATAGAAATTTTGTTTTAGTCATTTGAAATTACTGTTCATGATAATACATACTTTGTGTATTTAAATGAAACTCCACCAAACGTAAACGAAGAAAGATATATCAAGTGTCTCATCAGTACGTATTAAATCATACGTCACGTTGCAAGGCGACAAGTACTTCTGCATAATACTCCGCAAAGAGAAGGAGGTCGTTCACTCTGTCATGAATGTGATGTCTGATGATAACGATGAGGTTAAATCTTTACACGTCAACAAAGTGTGAAATATCTAAAGTGAAAATTTTAGATATTAGGTTGTACGTCTACTTTCCCTGCTCGATTCATCAGTCACACCATCTTTTAAAGTTGAATACGATTGAAATTTGAACACTAATGCTACATAACTAAAATAAAGGTAGTCGTCGTGCTGTTAAAAATGTTCAATTTGCATACTAAGTAATCTATTTAAATGAAGTATAATTTGTAACTTATGAATACTAACGTAGCACTTGTTACTTGTAATGTATTATAAGTAATATTCAGTGACTTCACATCAATCAATTTCCATTGAAAAAATGTATATATTAATATTTCTAAATATGTTTTCCAGTTTAACCACTAAAAACAGGTATTTGTTTCCAAGTACGCCCTCCTAGTGCCGGTGAGAAAAACTTCAACAAATATTCAACACTTGTAAAAGTCTATCAGGTGTGTAGTCTTAGCGCCACGTTGGGCGTCACTGTGAAGTCTTCAAGTGGGGAAATCAGGAACTAATATTTATAATTATAGTAGTCCCTCTTCATCTTAGTGTTATGAAGAACCAGAGAAATCTAGTTAATTCATACAATTGTATACTCCCGTAATGCCTTGTTGGCCGAAGGTCTAGCATTACAGAGATCCAGTTGATGGATACACTTTGTATTCTCTGTAGCGACTCGTTAAGCAAACGCAAAGGTGTATGATCCTTATAAGGATTTACGATAAAACGATAGCGTGATCTATTTTTCACGATGGTGCCATCTGTTGGGTTGTTTAAAAACTTCTTGTTACACACTTCAATTTTTTATACTAGTTTAAAGACGTACAAAACCCTACTGTTTTAACCGCTTTCCTTTTTAAATAGTTTACCAAATGATGAATCAGAGCAGAAACTTGATACACATCTTAATCTGTGTTTTAGAAATATTTGTTATTTGAACATTTGTCTATGTGATACCAGGGAAGAATATTTACCTATCTGATAAGGGTCCAACTAATAGCAATCCTATCATATAACCCAAGCTGTGGACCGTTCCGACAAGAGTCCTCTTCCATTCTTGATTCGCGAGCTGAAACTAAAGAGTTTATTTTGTTATCAATGTATCACATAAGTTATTTATAACAAAAACTTAAGAATTGAATGATAATGAAGTGACATCAATATCATTTGCTTGAATAAATCACAATGAATGATATTTTCATTTCCGAATACTTCGCCCGGATTGAAATATGATGTATAGCTGAATGAATTAAGTTTATTAAATAACTTAATTCACATGTCAGTTATTTGTTTTCCTTCACCGGAAGCTTGAATGACTTTAGATCAAAATTATTGTATTTGCTTGGCACTTTAATGTACTTGGCGATTTCTTATAAACGTTTCACTGGGTTCATGAAATCCGAGCGTTTATTAAAGAAATCTATAAAGTATTTTAAATAAGAAGAAGCCATTTATTAACTTGATTGTGATTGTCATTTAAGTATAGTATTTTTGTGGACTTTAATAGCGCCATTGTTCTCTTTACGGAACAGTGATATTGATTGTATGTAGGCTGATAATTAAGAATTCTCTAAAGTTGTTATAGCGATCGAGTATTATTATGTAAATACTATTCTTCCGGTTTAAAAGGTGTATTTAGTTCATTTATTGATTAATAAACTTTCTGCAGGGCACCGTTATATCCATTATTGATATGTGTGTTTCGTTATATGTGCTCTAAACCTAAATATCTATATATTTCTAAGACGCTTTTATTTTAATAAAGTCAGAGAGTCCATTTAGATAATTCTTAGTTTCATAAAAGAAAAGTTAATGCTTACTTCAGCAACGAAGGAGGTTGGATCATCGTACACCCATTCTTCGCATTTCTCGCTGGAGTTATCGGAACTGTATATGCAGCTGAGAACAACAAAAGAAACACTCTAATTAGGCCTGCTTTGCACTGCTATTATTAGCTATTGTACTTAGTGGCGCGTATTACGTTAATTTGTAAGGTCATGAGATACCAAAAAAGTGACTGACAACGATGTCATTAGAAGAGGATAGACATTAGTTCCGATGAGGAGAAATTCGTCAAGGTGAAAATCAGGATTACAATAAAAGTTTATAGCGGGCGTACAGTTAAAAATTCTGCAGCAAAATATGAGAAGTGGTGACTGAGAGCCTCTAAAATGAGGTGCAGGATACAGCTGATTAAAACTATCAGGTTAATGCAATCGTTAGAGAGTAGATTTTTTAAATTCGATATCATTTAACGGCGCTCATGAATCCGACGGAGCGGCGAGAGAGAGAGAGATAGAGATACTTTATGAATAATTAGCGATAGCGAAAGTCGCATAATCATTGCTGTTAATTGAGTACTTTTAGTAAAAATGTATTCAAGATTAGTTGTCGCATCAGAAATGAGGAACAGTAGAAGAATTCAAGTCATTGACGGGGCATAAAGGTTTGCTGATCATCATAATTCATTGGTGGTAGGTATCTGTTATTAAAGACCTAGGTAGGTCCACCGCGGCTCTTATTTCTTAAGGTGAAGTACACAATGCGGTGCTGTGTAAATAATCCTAACCAGCACCACGTTCTTATCATAGCATATCTTGCTTTGCCAAATAAATACAATTTGTTTTATCCTGTCCACATCCATCGCTGAATATAAACGTCTTAACAGATTTCCCGTGCGATAAGTTTTCGTTTGATATATAATAAGAATTAAATGCATCAGCTCCTCCGATACCAAGATCGAAAGAATTGCGGGCAACTTACTTTCAGCATTTGAAACACACAAACACACAGCACCGTTGAACAAACAATAACTCCTCTAGTGGTGACCTAGACAGCCGCATCCACTGTGTTTGTTTACAAACACCGATAGTGAAATCAAAGCAAACGAACACACACAAAGTGTTTTTAGCATTTGTTAAAATATATCAAAATACTGTAGATAAGAATAACAATATTATTATATTTCCTTAAGAAGGAAGACGCCGTCTCTTCCGTGCCTTCTCTTCCTTAGATATCTTTAAGAAGAGAGTTAAAGACAATTATCTTTATCTCTAGTTTTAAGGTTATATTATTATCTATGTAATTATATTAGGGGGACCGGAAAGTAATGTCGTTTTCTTACGCTAAATACAAACACATACATTTTTAACGAGTCTTTATTTTTAATCAATGATGTATTCCCCATCATTGTCAATAACCTTTTGCCATCTAGTGAGTAAATTTTCAATCCCTGATCGATAAAAATTAATTGGTTTTTCGGCAAAATATCTAGAGATGGCATTTTGGATATCATCCAAATTTGCAAATGTTTTGCCACTTAAAAAGTGTTGCAGCGCTCGGAATAAGTGGAAATCCGATGGTGCAACATCGGGCGAATATGGTGGATGAGGCAGCACCTCCCACCCCAATTCATTAATTTTTTCTAGAGTTCGCCTTGCGCAGTGCGGTCTTGCATTGTCATGTTGGAGAATGACGCCTTTTCGGTTGACAATCGCTGGCCACTTTTCAATTAAAGATTGATTGACTCGCTGCAATTGTTCGCTGTAGAGGTCTGCAGTAACAGTTTCTCCAGGTTTCAGTAATTCAAAATGAACAATGCCGCGAATACTCCACCAAACACACAAAAGCGCTTTTTTGGGGTGTAAACCTGGCTTAGCAGTACTCCGAGGGATTTCATTTGGAGAGAGCCACTGCCTTTTGCGTTTTGGGTTATCATACAGGACCCATTTCTCATCTCCTGTGATCAAGCGATCAAAAAACGCTTCTGTGTTGTGTCGTTGAAGCAATAAGTTGCATGTGATTGATCGGTTAGCCTTATTCTGTTCGGACAGATTATGCGGGACCCAAACACCTGCTCTGCTTACTTTTCCAATCTGCTTCAAATGTTCTTGGATGGTCGACCAAGGTTTGTTGAGACTGTTTGACAATTCCTCGATCGTCTGACACGGATTTGCTTCCACTTCCGCCCTTAACACGTCGTTGTCTAACGCTGATGGTCTTCCTGATCGATACGAGTCGGAAAGATCAAAATTACCCGATTTGAACTTGGAAAACCACCTTTGGCATTTACGAATGTCCAGTGCATTTGGATAAACATCGCAAATGTTTTTGGTAGCAACTGTTGCGTTATTTCCCTTGCGAAACTCAAAGAGCATGCAATGCCGGATGTGTACCTCTTCTGGTATTTGGCTGGCCATTTTACCCAAAATTACAAAAAAAAATTGTAATTCAATTGTCTATAAGTAAAGAAATCACTATAACCTCACAATGTCTTTGGTACGCCTATGAACAAAACAATGAGCTGACAAATGACAATCAAGTATTGGCATGCGCAGAAACGACATAACTTTCCGGTCCCCCTATTATATGTATTGTATAGTTTTATATATTTTTCCTTGTTGTATTGTACAACGATATTCGTTATTATGATTATTTATCTTTTACCAGGGTTTGAGAACAGATAACTCTTTTTAGGGTTAAACTCGATTACGATCTTGAAGAGAGACATCAGAGAAATATTTTAGTCAACATGATAAGAGATATGAGTATAATTATATGCCTTTAATCAAGTAAGTCATACATACTGTGCCGACTCCACATAGGTGGGAAAAGGACAGGAGGAAGAAGAAGAATCTAGTAAGTCGTACTAAGTATTGTATGTTTTTAACACAGACGTAATAATTTAAATAAGTTAGATAAAGAAAATATATTTTTTTTATCTCAACTTCGCTGCAAGTGCGATATAAAATGGTCATGCGTGTCCGGAATGATCGTGAGGTTGCACGATACTGACATTTCGAAAATACTTTGCCACAATATGTATCTCTATGACCCCGAAATTAGAGACTTTCGTTTACAAAAGCAATGTGTTTATCGCCGAGGTCTACTTTGCAAATTTGTTAAATGAGTAAAGTATAATACAGTTAAGAATACTCACGTGTAATTGACTTCTTCGGCGACGAAGATGAAGTTGGAGCTGTATACTGTGTTCGTCGCGAAACCAATGAACACCAACGCAGCGATCTTCAAATGGAAACCTCTGTATATACTGAATTCATTAAAAATTTCTTCCAAGTCACTTGCTTTACCGTCCACCGTTTTAACCGTCGTCATCTTTCTATTGTATCTGAATGCATAATATTCAGGCCTTAGTTTCAATAATTAACACTGTATATATATATTAAAAATATCTTTAATGGCACTGTGAAAAAAAAAATAACCGTACACCGCGTAAACGTGTTAAAGTTGTATGATGTGAGACGTGAATAAAAACAAGTCGGCCGATGTCAGCTGAGTATGGAAGCGGCTTGTTACGCAAATTGATTCTTATTCACTTGTAATTGAGTGTAAAGTGATATGTATGTGTGATTTGTTAATACTTCAGTTTGTTATGTTGTGAATGGATTTGATAGGCCACTTGTACAGACTGAGTCGGGGCCTTTAAACCTTTTACAATACGAATAAACATTTAGCTGTTCAGCTTATTGTTAGCGCTCCGTAACCAAATAACACTGAACTGGAACATTTGTCATCCAATTACATTTGAACTGTTTAAGTCTGACGATTATTCACTGGTGGCAGGCATCCGATGCTGGAGACCGTATAGGTAGGTAGTACTGTGTAAACATTACCGCGTTCCAGTTTGGAGGGCGCTCTAGCTAAAATTACTAGAATAAGACTCAGCTGACAATGAGCCTGATGTTCAGGTAGAGTACTCTCTCTGGATAATCCGTCTCTCCAATGTTTAGCGGTGGCAACGCTTCCACAATATGAGGGTAGTACTTGAACATAGTTATTACTGGTGCTAGATCTCTGTTCCTGGAGACCGTCTAAGTAGGCAGTATTATACAAGCATTGCTGTGGTGAACATTGAAGAGCGCTGTAGCTAGTGTAATTACCGGTGTAAAGAGACTCAACATCCTATGTCTCAGGCGACGAGCACAATGTGGTGCTGTATATATTAATTTTAACTAACGCCAAGTTGTTATGGACATCGTATCATCACCTATAACCACGTGAACATCTCGTCCGTCTCGTCGCTTAATTGTATAAAAAAAAGCCTAACATTTACTTACACTCCATTACACGTGGCTCTGACGTAGACCCAAGGATTGATGATATTAAATGTTAACCAGTTTGTAGCATCTATCCTACGTTTCATACATATTCATGAATTTCTTTATCGGGTTTTAAAATTCGCTTTTTATGTTAATTTCTTCAAATAATACATTTAAAATATACGCAGTTACATGACTGTTTTTTTTTTTAAATCGGCTAGAGGAAGATGTGGCGGGGAGAGAAATCTGCGAACGATAACCTGCTTCTTGAAGTCATGGACATAAGTTTATGAAGTTTATGATCCCACTCAGTATTGTCGAAACATTTTATTTTATCCTACGAAGCGATGAGATAAGCGACACTCACCTGATGGTAAGTGATACGCCTGTTCATAAGAACGTGGCGCCAGTTAGGATGATATACACAGAACCATATTACACTCGTTACCCCAGTAATATGACTACCTACAACGTCTTTAAAACGGAACACTGTTTGCACACTACTGTTTGGCGGAAGAAATAGGAGCTGTTGCGGTACCTATCTAGACTGTCTCCGGCAACAAAGACCTACCGCCAGTGAATATAAATTGATTGAGGACAGTATCAGGTATAATTAGACATTAGCGCTGCAATTATTTTCGCAATTATCAAGGACTAGTGAGGTGGAACTAAAGTATAACCGAAGAGATATAGGATATCAATACGCGAGTCTGATGTCTTGAGGCAACGTGGTGTTGTGTATACATAACCTTCATTACTACTTTGACCGAGGTGAGGATCTGACCTTCATCGTTAAAATAGTTTAATTAAAGACATACATTTTTAACTAATTAACAGTAATACATATACAAACCCACTAACCCGCATTGGACCAGCGTGGTGGGCAATGGCCAAAATCTCCTGGTGTCCTGGTGCCCGATAGATCGTAAGACGCCGCTGGATGCGGACAGCGAAAGACCGATCGATGTAGGGATCTTTGGGGGAGGCTTCGCCTGATGCTGATGATGGGGACATACACAAGAAGCCGCCTTGATATCAGGTACCAACGGCAAGATTAATTAACTTGTCATTTAATACCAATATTGATATGAAAATAAGTATTTAGAGAAAATCCAAATTGTTATACTTTAACTGAATTATTTTGTACGTATTGATAATATGAATCTCAAATATGAGATGCAGAGGAAAGAACATGATAAGGAAACGACGAATCTAGTCCTCAAGGATAACAATGTATTAGTTTCCTTCCTCGTTGTTTTAGGCATCATGACCTCGTTACCTCTGTATATTTAAGAATAAGGAAGAAATCCTATTCGTATAGCATCATAACTATGTCTACCTGTATCAATATTATTAGTTCCTTTACGACTTTAACCTTTATCCTTATCTCTTATCAGGCTGATGTACTTCGGAAACAAATTATTGGAACATGATACAACTGAGTAAATGTTAACTGAACGTAAACCTCCTCATAAGAATTCCAACGCAAATAGTCCAATGATAACTGCATTCAAATATATCATACGATCTTGGTTAGAGATCATCTTAATCATCATCATTATCAGCCGGTAGACCTCCACTGCTGGACATAAGCCTCCCCCAAACATCTTTACATCGATCGGTACTGTGCTGCAGTCAGCAAGGCCTCTGGTAACTTCGGACACTAGAGGTCGTTTGTAAGGGTTCATATGGAGATATTTGGGCCATTTCTCACCACGCTGCCCCAATGCGGGTTGGTGGAAGCCAGAGCCTCGTTTGTTGATTAGCAGGGTGCACCACGCCAGGGTTAGACGTAGGCTTCATCATTTGGAGAGATCGCGTTAGGAGCAAAGCCACGGTCTTTCTAACATTACGACACCTCATATCTAGAAGCCGGCGTATAAAACCGTGACAGCGTTCCACCACGTTCACCAATCCTCCCCCTCAAAGGGGGTGAAGACGTTAGTCATACTTTTATAACTCCAAAAGCTTCATTTATACGTAGTATACTTTAAAGATCTTCCACGACGTACGTTAGCGTCATGACGGCATTGTGCCCACCTTTTAAGATTTAATTTACGTCGGTTTCCAAAATGATGGTTACGGTCCTTTAAACCAGATACTATTACAGCATCGAAGTCGTTACTGAGGAGAAGCTCTGTTTATCCAATTTATCATATTCCAATACTCTGGATCCCACACTGGACAAATTATTGGCCCTTTCCTTCACAAACTTGCTCCTTTACTTCATAAACTAAGGAACTTAACAGGTTTCTGAATCAAATAACTATTTGAGGGAACCATGCACAACATAGGTTTCCTTAGTCATTGCTTGTTAAATACTAGATCCATGTTTAGCAAACGTTTACTGTTTGAGTTAAACATTCATCATCATAGACGTCTACAGCTGTAAATAAACCTACCCCAAAGATCTCCACATGTTGGAGTTAATTGAGAGTAATTGGGCCTTAATCCACCACGCTGGTCGGTGGGTGGTTAGACCCTCGTCTGTTATTCAGCAGGGTGCACCGCGTGCAGGTGAGGTAAGGTTAGGGCTCCATAAGATGTTGAGTGGAACCCCTTACACTCCTTATGCGAAATATTACTCGTAATATATTACTCTGTCGGTATGACATTAGCTCTGAATTTTTTAATCTATATATAACCATTTTATTACTTAGGGTTATGACACTTTAATTTAAGTATCAATATCTTTATATAAAACTTAACCTCAATTTAACATGACTCTTAACGATAACGAGGTGATCACTTATTACAACGTGATCACTTGGTCCGCTTGCCCACTACGAGTTTATGAGTTTTTAATTGAGACAATCTTATTATTAAAACAATGAATGACAATGAAAGGAGGACACAGCATCTTCTCATCTCAGATACCATAGTATCTGAAGACAAAAATCTTCAGCTGGTGCGCTTTACCAAGGTGGCTTCTTACTATGGGCCTTGTATAAAGGCCAATGTAACCTAAAGGGTGATGGAGAGGGCTATGCTCGGAATGCTTTGAGCGATCGAATCAGAAATGTGAAGATCCGCAGAAGGACTAAGGTCACCGACATAGCCCACATGATTGCTGGATTTAAGTGGCAGTGGGCAAGGCACATTGCTCGAGGGACCGACGGCCGATGAGGCAGTAAGGTCCTCGAATGGTGCCTGCGTACCTGTAGAGGTAGAGCTGTCAGGTCCTCCACAAGGTGGACCGACGACCCCTTGAAGATCGCAAGAAGCCGCTGGATGTGGGCAGCACAGAACCTATCATTTTGAAGATCTTGGGAGAAGCTTATGTATAGCTGTAGACGTCAATAGGCTGATGATGATGATGAATGATATTAACAAACGTTAAATATAGAGGGAAACGGAGACTGTTGGAATTTTTATTAATTCATTTCTATAGAATATCCGCGGACTTGTCACGAGCTATACTCCGTATAAATTCGGTAAAAGTAATCCCTTTAAAAGCGGTATTAATCGAAGTATCCCGGCAATTTATTGGAAAGTCATAAAAGTCCCCCTTGGATTCAGAGAGATCTGCATATTTCCCACTTTCTGACAACTTATTAAAATTATTTCTATGAAAGTTTGAAGCGCTGGGGGTGAGTTAGGGGCGCTTTGCGTTGTAAGTACAAATTGACTCCATTCAATTTATACAGGACATTATGGGAAGGTTTTATTTGTTCAAAGTCTGCTTTTTATATATATACATATATATATATTACGGCAGTGAATAGCTTTAACACGAGTTGTGCATATGTCTAGAAATTAGACTGTATCATTTATATTAGAAGGCCTCAATTATACCGTACTGTTATAATATGAGATCTTTTGGGGGAGGCCGATGTCTAGCAGTGAACATCTATCGGGTGATGATAATGATAGTTCTTTTTGGATTAATTTTCATTAGTTAAAATCTTCGAATGACCAAACTGAAACTGTTAACTTCAGAATAATAATACACCACTCTCGCAGAAGACAAAGGTAACTGTGTAAACTGACAACCTCAGCAGCCAAATCTGCCTGATGTTCAACATATGATCTGCAATGAGCTAACCTTGAACCTCAATTTCTCAGTGTCTCTCATATGTAGGTAGCCATACTAACTGGAATAGTGCTTGGCGGGAATTCAGAATATAAGACCTTTTAAATTCTATGGTCTTGGTCATGGTCATATCAAGTATAATATGCTACCTTTGGATATTTTATATAGAGGTTGTACATCCATGGAAACTGAAAAAAAACCGCATCCTCTACTTAAGAAATGTAATAACCTTGGTACACATTTATGTTTACAATGTAAGAGTTTATTTAAGGCGGGTACTGTTATAACAACTTTCCAGTTTAAATATAAAGAAAATATATATAAATCTTAAAGAGTAAAGTAGTGTTCTTCTAAGTTTGTACTCTTAACCAGATAAACTCACACCAGGTAAGATTGTGGTTAACAATTAATCTGTAAAGAAATCACATCGTCATCACTTACATAAATGCTATGGATTATTCAATTAACACGGTAAAAATAAACACGGTTAATTACACGTTATTAAGGTTAAACAAACCGGTCGTGGGTGATAAAAAAAAAAGACGTCTTAATATTGTTAACTTAGTTGCATATCGTCTGAAGAGTTTACAACATTTAATTTCACTTCACACTGTAAGCCATTTGACATCATCTCCTTCCTGCTAGTCGGACGTATTTCTATTATGTCTTAGTGTTACATGGTGGTGGTGACTTTTCCGTTACATCTATAGGTACCACCGCTCCCCATAACGTTAGCCTGGAATGGGTTCGAATGGGAACAGCGGTGGGAGAGTGGGTGGTGAGTGTAGTCTGGAGGAAGTGTTGGCCAAGTTCGGTATATTCAAACGTTACCATTTACAAATCGCCGCGCTGCTGTTCGTGGGTTTCGCTTGTAACACGATATACTCAACGAATTTCGTGTTCATCACTGCACCAGTGGGGTACAGGTGAGTGTTATTACTTACTGTTACATAAACTTAACAACGAATTTATGTTATATAGTAGTTTTCACGTGATGTGCGAACAAAGTAAACCCATTTGCATTATTTCAACAAGATACTGTGCTGTGTTTTCAGGTACACAAAATATATAAATAAGTACATAAATAAATCAAAGTTATTAAGTTCACCGTTGTACATATACCCCTTGGTCCAAGTCAAAGGGTTGGTCGTCTGTTAATACTTAGATTTGAGATTATATTACTAATTACTACAATTTTTAGTTAAAAATTATTATTTACTTTAAACCACGGAACTGTTACTATGTGATGATTATGGAGGTGTTCATGTAGATCTAGATATTGTTTTCCATTAGACACAACAGATATAAGTGATAGTTTTGGATGTATTACTTAAGTAATAGTTTATGATTACCTTAAATAAGTAAGGTAGTATTAACCTTATAAACTTAATCTTGCTTTATTCAAATGGTTAAAAAACAATGCGGTTAAGATAATAATTTAGTTAGATATTGCCCATTGTACATAACGTTACAGTGACCGCAACACCACTGATGTATATATATATATATATATATATATATATATATAAAATGCTTAGTTAATATTGTTAAAGTACTAAAGCAACATCTATTCCTGATCAGTTTACTCGCCTTAGTAGATGGTTGGGTTATTTTAATCTGTACGCAAAAGAAACCCTAGGACTAAATAAGGTTTTCTCTATTTTTAAAGTATGTTCTAGTATTTATATTAAATACTAGCTGTTCCCTTCCGGCACTGCTAGTTGTAACACTCCTGTAACCCGTTTGAGGAAGGAATTTAGTAAAATCTGTTTTTAGCCGACCCCTAATTGGTAAAAAGAATATTCTTACCAGAATTTCCAGTGTTCACGCCTTAAGGTTCCAGAGATATCGTGATGAGTCTGTACATATATAGAAATCTTTTATTTATGTAAATATGAATGTGAAGAGTTTGTTTTTTAGATGCAGAGACAACGTAAGCACTTTAAGTGATTGCACAGAATGGGAGTACGACGAACCGAACAGCTTCGTAGCTGAGGTGAGATGTTTTCTTAAATAAATACATCCGTTCTTGTGATTTACAATGTATCGGATACTATAAAATATCTAGTTTTGATATTAGCCTATTTCATTAAAGAAGAATCGATCTAATTAGCAAATAATCATATTGACACATAACTATATTTGTGGTAGGAGAACATTTCACTTCTCGGTGGCTGTTATTACAAAAATAAAATCGATTGATATCGAAAATGTTATTCTGATGTACGCTAGCCAAAATATAATCATCATCTCCATCATCATCATCTAACACAAAATAAAGTCTTGATTTGTTTCAGTCGTAAACCAAGTATATTAGAAAGTATAAATATAGAGTCTATAACGCATTATACTTGCTTTGTATAAATATAGTCATAGAAGAGTTTTGGTAAGCGAGGAGTCATAGCAGACCTGGCGAAGATCACAGAAAGGTGTTTGCAGAGGCATAGTTCAGCAGTAGAAATCAATAGATTGAAATTATGATAGTGATTAAGATTTAGTTAACCTATATAATTTAGAACTAAAAACTATTTATATGTTTTCAGTTTGATCTTGCTAATGAAGAATGGAAACGGACACTGGTGGGGTCTGTGCATAGTATAGGTACTATGGCCGGTCTTCTATTAGTGGGACCTTTATCTGACAGGTAACACCATAAGAAACAGAAAATCTGTAAGGAGTTAGGACCCTCAGCAGGAATAAACTAACAGACTAGACTAACAGCTCAGGAGGAATAGACTAACAGACTAGACTAACAGCTCAGCAGGAATAGACTAACAGATTAGACTAACAGCTCAGCAGGAATAGACTAACAGACTAGACTAACAGCTCAGCAGGAATAGACTAACAGACTAGACTAACAGCTCAGCAGGAATAGACTAACAGATTAGACTAACAGCTCAGCAGGAATAGACTAACAGCTCAGCAGGAATAGACTAACAGCTCAGCAGGAATAGACTAACAGCTCAGCAGGAATAGACTAACAGCTCAGCAGGAATAGACTAACAGCTCAGGAGGAATAGACTAACAGATTAGACTAACAGCTCAGCAGGAATAGACTAACAGCTCAGCAGGAATAGACTAACAGCTCAGCAGGAATAGACTAACAGCTCAGCAGGAATAGACTAACAGCGCAGCGGGAATAGACTAACAGTTTAGGATGAATAGACTAACAGAGAGACTATTACAAATGTTTGATATCATATGTACTTTAGTCTGCTAAAGCATACCAGCTGCTCCGATTAAAGCTACTGGGAGAAACGTTATGGATGTAGCTTGTAAAACACCACACACACATCCGGTGTATTCTAACTCAAATTCTACTGTAAGCCTTACTATCAAAAGAAGAGATTTAACCACTGCAACCTATACAAATTCCGGTTATTAGTGGGATTAGTTGGTGTATTTTGAATCCCAATAATAACTAACACCTGTAATTTTTTTTTATTTAACGAAGTGCCAGAATAAGCTTTTAAAAATGTAGATTTAGTTGCAATGTTTACAATGCATGTTGACTGGTTACACTTATAATATTTAGATCGAGATATGATCATAATAGATCACGGAGTTTACTACTATTGAAATGATTCTGTTCGTCAATCTAAATTCTTACTAGAAAGATCTAGTAAATGGTCCTAATTAAGTATATTGTTATTAGCTTTAATCTTTAGTTCATAAAGATTACATACTAAGAGAGTGTTCAAAGATAGGACAATATTATTTTTACTAACGACTTATGTTTCATATGACTTAAGAGACGGTGGAAGGGATGTAAGTGGTTCCGCAGAACAACTCACAAGACCCAAGCTAAACTCACCTGCTCGTGGTAACCCTGATAATCAACAAACGAAGCTCTCGAGGGAAAGTGGTGGGAAATAGCCCATAGCCTTCCTTGTTAATCCCTACTCGATCGATTTGGGAACTTTTGGGAGAGGCTTATTTCTAGCAGCGGACGTCTATCGGCTTATGGTGAAGTGACGGTGGGACCAGTTAAAAAGACCCAAACATACCCTCTTATTTTCTACCGAAATGGAACCTGATCATAGACGACCTTGAGACAGACATCCACTGCTCTACATAGATCATAGGTTTTCCCTAAAAACTCCACATCGATTAGTTCCGCGTTGGGCGCATCGAGTATTCCGTGATCCTCACCTTGAACCATGGAACCTAGTAATACTATCTAAAGTTCCGTTTCTTGTATATTATAAACACGCTAAATGTGATATTTGCTTTAAGGTTCGGCAGGAAGAGAGCTATCGCTGTGACTGGTACATTAGGAGGACTGATAGGTGTAGCTAAGAGTTTCTCCCCGTGGTACTGGTTGTACTGTGCGTTTGAGTTCCTGGAAGCGGCCATCGGCGATTGCTGTTCACCATGCTTCATCCTAAGTACGGACTTTATAGTATTAACTGGTTTTTATGACTCTATTTTTTTGTCTTTCCCTTCGGCTTTGTTGGGCCGGAGATCTCTTCTCCTTTTTCATTTTTATATACTATTCTTTTCCCTATTTTCTACATTTTCTTTTCTCCTTTCATTCTCTCTATCTTTCACTCATACCTTATCGTCTTTATATATTTACTGTTTCTTCTCTCACGGATCGCCTGTTCGACTTCGATCGCCGCTTGCTTTTATTGTCTTATCTTAATTTTTTTTTAATATTTGCTTATTTATTTGTTACACTTCTTTATTTATTTCCATAACCTACATTACTACTTTTTCCTTTTGTACTATTTTACAATTAGTCTTTCTTTCTTTTTTATTTTATTTCTTTTACATTTCTCTCTATTGCTTTTATACTCTAGGTCTTATTTCTAACAATAGTTTCTTTTATTACTTTTTCTTTTATGTCTCTGTTATGAAATCATAAAACATCTTAGAGTTTAATAATAATTGGTAGTGTTTACGTAGTTCGAACATTAGATAGATTTATGTATTTGGGTCAAAATTTTCATAACATTAATATGAAGGTTTCGTTTCAGTGATAGAAATGCTTTCGGCTAAGCAAAAACTTAAGTTCACCTTACTGTGCGTCCTTGGACATCCGTTCGGCACATTCATTACATCTTTAGCGGCATGGCTGCTCCCATTTTGGAGAACGTTTCTACGAGTCCTCTATGCACCTGCTATACTATTTATTTTCTACATATACTTATTAGACGAAAGCCCACGATGGCTGCTGACCAAAGATAAAAAAGAGGAAGCTGTGACTATCCTTGAGAAAGCGGCGAAGAGGAACAAATTACAGATTGAAAGAAAAAGCCTTGAAAACATTTCCAATGTAGACAACGTTCCGAAAGAATTATTTAATGTTTTAAAAATAACATTTAAATCGAGGATGTTGCTCAAGAGGTTCTTCGTTTGTCTAGTCTGGTGGATAACGTCTACTTTTGTTAATTACGGCATGACCATCAACACGGTGTCGTTAGCTGGCAACAAATATGTTAATTATGCATTCTTGGGGATCGTGGAGGTCGTGGGATCTTGTACGTTGGTGTTAGCACTTACACACTTTAAGAGAAAACTTCCGCTGACCCTGTGCTTCTTCACAGCAGCGGTTTTATGCATCGCCCAGCCATTCACACCTCAAAGTGAGTAAAAACTCGATAAGTAATGTAATTAAAAACTTATTAACGAACTTGACAAATACTTGTAACTACACATTATGTAATGGTTAATAATAATAATATTGTTCTATGACTAGAAAGTTGAATGATATATTGAAAGATTTCCTGGATTTTTAAAATTTAAATAAAGGATCATAGAGATGAACTGATGGATAATCATGTTCTGCCCCGACGGTAGTAGTATTCTAGTAGGAGGAAAGTAAAATGTAGTAAAGATGCCATCTGTCAGAGATTCATTAAACAGTTTTACTAAAGCAGGTTGTTAGTTATAATTGGAAATAATGTAAAAGTAAAGATGCAGGGGTTTAAGGAATGTTGAACAACAACTCACAGGACCTAAACCAATCTCACCTGCTCGTGGTGCACTCGGCTAATCAACAAAGGAGGCTCTGGCTCCCACCAATCCGCATTCAGCCAGCGTGGTGGGAAATGGCCAAAATCCCAATATAAATCCCTACGAATGTAGGTTATGCTACTGGATCTGGGAAACGTAGGACCAGTCGATGTGGAGATCTCTAAGAAAGACCTGTGCCAGCTGTGGACGTGTATTGGTTGATGATGACGATGATGATGATGAAAGATGCAAGAAAGAAACTGTTACCGTTTTATGTCAGATATATAAACTAACTGTTCCCTGTCCGCTTTGCTGCCCGTGTCATAGATTTGAAATTTAGACTTGACCTTGTCAGTAATTGAGACCTTCTCCATTTCTAAAACTGTTTGGGAAAGTAATTTTAAATAATCTATTCTCGATGATCTTTAAATGGCAGAATTAATACCGTTACTATATTCTGAAAATTTACGTCTAACACTTTCTGCGATTTTGAGATGAGTCTGATGAGGAATGAATGATATATATAATTTCATAAAATATTGAAACTCTTCAGATGTAAATCTTTGATAACGTTAGCATTTATTAACTTGTGATAAAACTTATTATGTCTGTACATATTATAAAATGATAAGAATATAATACCACTTGCATAGTGATATGAACTTTCTTTTGATGTATATATGTAATACAACATGTCATCATCATCAGC
The DNA here is from genome assembly GCA_033220335.2 of Troides aeacus. Taxonomy (NCBI): domain Eukaryota; kingdom Metazoa; phylum Arthropoda; class Insecta; order Lepidoptera; family Papilionidae; genus Troides; species Troides aeacus. Next base: position 1,201,396 of record CM067275.1, on the reverse strand, counting down.
ATCACCACACAATAGACGTTCATTGCTAGACATAGGACTACACCAAAGATCCCCACATCGATCGGTCCTGTGTTGCCTGCATCGCTGGGCACCAGGGGCCGTCGTTTGTAGGGGTCAACATAGACTTGGACCATTTTACCTTGGAGGTATGTCCGAGTTGGACAGGGCTGCGTCGAGACCTCGTCGCTATTGTTGGTAACGACCTTTCTCTTCCCGCATTCGTGAGGGCAATGATGGAAAGCAAAGAGGCATGGAACACCTTCTTTGCCTTTTCTGAAAAAGTCATGTCGCAGAAGAAGGCTGCGGAGCGGGTGAGGGAAAGTGCCTCGAATCTCGCCATCCGAAGACAGAGACCCGGGCGTCGGAGGAGAAGGGATCATGCCCTTCTTCAACCCCCCTAACAAAGGCTTAAGTGGCGGATACGGGGAAATCCGCCACCCAGTAATGTAAACCTCAAGAAGACGCATGTATTTTCCGCGTAGAATTACTGTGTCTTGGGTTTCCACAAGAAACTCTATAGTATGTTGGGGCTATTACTAGGCCGATGTTATCGGAACTGCGGTAGTGTGCGAATGCGTTCCCGCAGTTTCGGCCAAAGGCGCAGCGAGGAATCCGTGGGGTTTTGGCCAGTAAGAGTCTGGCATAACTTTTTCGTTGCCCCCGCAACGAGAAAGTATCCATGTAGGGTTTCCCCACATAAAAAAAATTAATAAAATAAAAAAAAAACACACTTGGACCATTTCTCACCACAGTGGCCCAGTACAGATTGATGAGAACCAGAGCCTCGTTTGTTGATTAGCAAGGTGCACCGCGGGCAGGAGAGGTTGGCTTGGGTCCCGTGAGTTGTTGTGCTTTTATTTCAATCAATTCCTTGTTTCAGATTTGGCGTGGCTGTCAATATTGTTGTACATGCTTGGGAGGCTGATGGGTTCCCTTTATTTTGGGATAACTTATGTCTATACTTCGGAATTGTTTCCAACTTACTCTAGAAACTCGATGCATGCACTTTGCTCATCCTTGGGAAGAGTGGGATCGATTGTTGCTCCGCAGACACCTTTACTGGTAACTAATTTCTCTTATATCTAGCAATAAAACGAATAGGTTGTTCACTCGTTGATGAGGACACCATTTTCTTCATTGTCTTATCTTAAAATATTAAGTCGGTGATCTCAGCTAGTTGTAGCACCTTTCGAACTGTAACAGAGTAGAGTTTCCAGGTTATTGCTTGCCGGATGAAATAGGCGCCACTATTTTGTCTAATGACTTATAACGGGTCACCTATAACATTATCCAATAAATTACAGATGAACGTTTGGCCCGGATTACCGGCGTTTGTTTTCGGCTTGGTGTCCACATTCGCCGGGTTGCTGACTCTGATCGTACCGGATATATCTAACCAAGCATTACCAGATACGGTACTGCAGGCGGAACAACTGGAAAAGACAAAGGATTGTAAGAGTTCTTTACCTACCATCAGTAAATGTCTCGACAATAGTAGATTGTGAATTAAATGAAGATCTTGTTTAATTTAATTAAAAACTACCACAAAATATATATATTTAGTTAAAAAAAAAATCTCATAATATCCTGTCTTAAAACGGGGTTGATCCAGGTTAGATGTTCTGTAGTTAGGACCATAGTAAGATTTTTTAAATCCGCCTGACTAGTTACTACAATCTTGTAAATTTTCCAAAATAATAGCATTGCTGTTTTCTTTCTAGCAACTTCTATGAGCCATAGATTTCTAGACTAATCATCATCATCATCCGATACACGTCCACTAATAACATGCTTCACTATTTTCGGTCTGATTAACATGAAATAGACGTCCACAGTAAAGTTTATTAAGTTATTGACTTTTATTATAAGCTTTTTAAAAAAATTATAGTTTTTTTTTTTTTATTGCGTTGAGATCGCAGGAGAAGCTTCCGTTGAGTGACACTTCCGGTCAGATGTAGCCGGCGGCATCAGCTTGTAACCGGTTCGGGTATTTGTCGTTTGATATATATTGAGGTTATGAAAGAGTTTAAGTTCCTAAATAATTTTTCTCGAAGAATATCAATAGTATATATTTTAACTTTGATCATCATCATCATCATCATCATCATCAGCCAGTAGACGTCCACTGCTGGACAATGGACTTTCCCAAAGATTCCCACATCAATCGGTTAGGGACTGTAATAGAGGGATTAGAGCCTTTTTGCACCACGCTGGCCCAATGCGAATTGGTGGGAGCCAGAGCCTAGTTTGTTGATTAGCAGGGTGCACCACGAGCTGGTGAGGTTGACATGGGTCTTGTGAGTTGTTGTGCGGGAAACTTTACACCCTTTAAGTTTAAAATTAATGTATATTTACTTAATATACATAAGTTCCTCTTTAATACTTGTTCTATATATTTATCGGGAAGAAATTAAGTATTCCGCCGGGCTGCCCTCTCGGCCATCTTTCACGAAGAGGCTCAGTTAAATCTGAAGATTATCGCCCTACGCTCATTTATAACCAGATCCTAACTTAGCGGGGATCAACTTTAGACCTTAAGAGCCGAAATCGATAACGAATCGGACGACGGGAATACAAAATAAGATCAATCAAACGTTGAGATAAATTACACCCCTATTAAGTTAAATGTAAGCAACAACGATGTTTTTATACAAAGCAGATAGGTTAATACAGGTATTGAGATTACTCCTCTCAATGTTTCTTAATTAAATCAATTAACTCTCATCTCGAAGAAATATTAGAAATTGAATACAAAATGATCGGTGTAAAGGATCCCGTACAAGAGTGCACCCTTTTAATCAACAAACTAGGCTTTGACTCCTACCAACTCGCATTGGGCCAGCGTGGTGGGAAACGGCCCAAATCTCCTCAAAGAACCCTGATCGAATGGGAATCTTTGGGGGAGACCTTTGTCCAATGGATGTCTATCGGCTGATTGATTGATGTTAAGCAATTATACTTGAACATTTTCTCTACTATTCTAGAGACAGTTATAATTTTTGTTGTTAGTAATAATAAATAAAATAACATAAGGCCCTATAATAGTATTATTACTTATAACAGTTTTCCTTCCGGTTACAGGAAGATCACAATCCTGTAGACGTTCACTGCTGAACATTGGCCTTCCCAAAGATCTCTTTCTTAGAAATCATTGAGGAGAATTGGGCATTACCCCACCAAGCTAGACGAGCGCGGGTTGGTGGGTGATTAGAACCTCGTCTGCTATTCAGCAGGCTGCACCGCGTGCTGGTGAGGTTGACTCGAGCTCAGCATAGCCTTACCTTATAAAGGTAGGTAGTAAATGAAAAAGAAACAATATCCTGTTTGTTATTTTCCTATAGACACATCGTCTGTACGGAAGCAGACGCCAAATGTTTCTTTAAAGTAGCTCGATTTTTTTTCTAACTCAGCGTCAGAGTAACATGGAGTTGTCGAACTTCCGCTGAGTGACATCCCCGTCCGATTGTAAGCAAGACCGGTTTCATTTCCGGATCGGAAATGCCGCGCGAAAGCACTTTTGAACGTAAAAATGAAAATACGCGAAACTATAACATTTGAGCGCTAAGTTGTGGGGGATGAGAATTTTTTTTTTGTGAGGGATAATTTAAAAGAAAAGCTTTTATTATACACTTAATCTTAGCAACAATACTTTAATTAAATATCACAATTTTAATAAAATACTATTCCATGTATTTGTGATGAAACTTTGATGATTGTAGAATGTGACACCGAAGCTGATTTCTTCATCATTTATTATTCTTCTTCTTAAAGTGCCTCCCCAACTAGTCAAGGTTGATAGGCGTGATTCATTCCTCTCTGTCTCTGGTACGGCGGAACAATTCCAGTCCATTCCCTGATATTCCTCAACCATGCGTTTCTACAAACATTACCAATTATATTCGGCTGCAGAAGATCATACCGCTGATAACGGAGTACTAATAATAACTAAGGTAAAAAGTTCAGAAACTAAATATGTAGTACATATATATATGTATATATACATAATTTTAAATGTATATACATACATATATAGAAGTTATATATTGTAAAAGCTAATGTTCCAAACTTTTTAACCCTATTTTTGTTTTTATGCTACTAAGCGACGGGTAAAGCGGCACGTTCACCTAATGGTAAGTGATACGCCTGCTCATAACACAGTAGCGCTAGTTAGAATGTTATATACTGCATCGCAATGCGCGTCGCCTTGAGACAAGATGTTGAGTCTCGTTACTTCCGTAATTTCAGCAGTTACAGCGTCCTTCGTACCGGAGCGCAGTAGAGTTTATATACTACTGTTTGACGCCAGAAATAGGCTTTTGCGTACCTCTGAGGCGGACAACGGCTACGTTGTGTAGCTTCATCTCGGGTGGAGAGATCTCTCCCTTTCTGTAACACCGTCTCGGAACATATAGCGCGTCCTACTCTTGGCCTCTCACCGTCTCCTGGGCAACGGGTTCCCGCATCCGTCACCCAGAGACCATAGGAGCTAAGAGAGACAATTTTCCCGACTTTCTGCGACGGATCTGGTCTTGGGCTTCGCCGCAAACTGTTATACGGCCGCGGAGGACAGGGACAGCGGCGAAATGCTATACCGACCACCGCCGCAGCAGCATCAGCAACAGGGAAATCACCCCATGGTTTTTAATATAATGTATATAAGTATATTTAACGGTGTAAGGGTTCTCGAACAACAACTAATGATCCATACCAACCTCACCTGCTTGTGATGCACCCTGCTAATCAACAAACGAGGCTCTGGCTCTCACCAATTCACATTAAGCCAGAGTGGTGGGAAATAGCACGAATCCCCCATTTGAACCCCTATATACTACAGCACCTATTGCCCAGCGGTACTGGAAATTCTGGCTCTCCTCAACACGCATTGGACTAGCGTGAGGGGAAATTACTTAAATTCGCTTATGTAAATTCCTACCCAACCGAGGTGGAAATCTTTGAAGGAGACCTATGTCTAGCTTTGAACGTCTATCGGCCGATGATGATGATATTTAATGGCATGGGATCTTTATTCGTATTATGAATTTAAGTTATTTTCTTCTTGATGTACATGCGAGGAAATTTTTATATTTTCTGAATGAGCTTTTTGGATATAACTCATATATTGCAGAAGGTAGTCTATGCTATCATTTTGTATTATAAAGCGATATTCACTGTTAGGGGAAAGTCTCCAAACCGCGACAGATAATGAAATATTATTAAAAAGTCTGGAATAAATTTTTCATCTCCGGCATATTAATTATTTCACTGAAACACTTTAAACTAACGAAGTGTTTCCCGAGGGGCGATGTGGTGAGTAATTTCGATTTAATTAAACTCACTCAAATATTTGCGCAGCACTCCTGCCGCCGGGGCCGCCGCCCGCCCGCAATCATCGCTCACCACGACAAATGGTAATTGTTTAACGCCACCACGACACCAACAATAATACCTAACATCCGCTATAAAATAGAGCGATTACTACTCATTCCATTTAAATGATGACGAGATAACTGACTTCCTTTCACTTGCTGTTAAGTGAGAATGGCGCCGTGTGAATAAGAGCGCGGTCCCCCACAATGCTCTAGCTCGCACATGTTAACCGTTGAGAGGACAAAAATTAATTATTGACGCGTGTTTATATTACGAGAGTAGATCTAGAAAAGCAGATTACAAAAAAATTCTCACTATCCAAATTCTGGTTATAGAATCAGACCAGGGATTTCCGTATGCGAGGGGTTGACCGTTGTAGCACGTAGGCTGCTAAGTAATAAATATCGTTTAGATATAGTTTACTTCGAATAATTGATATGACCTTCCTAAATATTAGGAACCGAAGAACCCGATCGTTGATATGATAGTATACCTCTTACCGTAGTATACCAGGATAATGAAAGTAAATGTCTTCTCTATTAAGGCGACGAGCGCAATTTGAATGTTCACCATCACTAGCGCCTATGACGCTAAAAGAATACTAGGTTTCTATTGCTTTAGTACTTACAGTACTGTTGTAGGCCTGTTCATCGTTTTATTTATTATATTACTTAATCCGTTCATTCACCCATCACCTGATAGACATCCACAGCTGGACATAAGTCTCTTCCAAAGATCTCCATATCGATCGGTACTGCGCTGCCCGCATCGAGCAGCTTTTCGCGAGCTTACAGTCAGCATGGCTTTCGGTACTGTCGTACACTAGGAGCCGTTGTTTGTAGGGGTTCATATGGGGGGATTTGGGTCGTTTTCCACCACTCTGGCCCAATGTGGGTTAATGCAAGCCAGAGCTTCGTTTGTTGATTAGCAGGGTGCACCACTAGCAGGTTAGGTTGGCATAGCTCCTGTGAGTTATTGAGCAGGAACCCTTACACCCCATTGCTTAATTACTAAATTCAAAATAGAGAATAATGCGAAAGAAATGTCTGTTCTCAAAGTATGAATAACTTATTTCCATATAACTTTATTATTATTTTATGCAAATACAGTTTGTAGCTAAAGTTTCATTCAGAGAAGATAATGGTGCACAAACAGTGGTCACCAGCTCGTGCATCAGTAGTTTGCATAGTTTCCTCAACGTTTGCATGCGTCGGTATTTGTAATGGCGGGCTGCGTATTGAGGTCACGAATATTTTGAACCAATATCAATACGGCTATAAACAATTTCTAACGTATACTTAAATGATATAAAAAATTGTGATGAATAAAGAAGAAAATACGTAAAGATATATTTTAAGTTCATAAGTATGTTAGTATATCTAAACTTTCGTTTCTTTTTTCTTTATTTAAACCTTTATGAATTTACCGATGATTCTCATTCCTGCGCGATAATTTCATCACAAATCTCGACTTGTATTTGGAGTTCAGTGGTACTCTGATTTTGAATATCTCCTCCTCTCTAAATGTCCTATTACGTCGGCGATATTACCTGTTCCAAAATGCCAGAATCAAGTTCAGCGAAGTTCCCGCTGCTGGAATTAAATAAAGTTTTTCAATAAATGTCACCCGGCCCTCAGAGCGGATTGTTTACGTTGCGCTTTGACAGCCCCAGTTGGTAACTTGTTGTTGGTCGCTTAATTAATCGTCGATTTCGAAACGCGTGGATCAGTATTTGTTGATCGTGCTTATTTCATCATCATCATCGGTTCAGCCTGTTTCCATCGCTGAACGCAGGCTTCGCTTTACGATTCATTGATCAGTTGTAATCTATCGTCGTCTCAAGCTGTGCTTATCTTTACGCTGGTTCCAATCAAGGGTCTTCCTACCATAGCTTAGTTTATAAACTCGGTTGTTAGCTCATCAACCCCTACATCAGCTCATCAACAAGTGGTGTGCACAAACATTACTTTCTTCCAGTTATATATACTTTTTAGGTAATGATTATACAAGCGTAGAGACTGCTAATAGTGATGACTCCACAAATGGTTATTTATTAAGTCATCCTAAGTCGCAGTCAGAGGTGGAGGAAGAGGTGTGAGGGATTCCTTACAACAACTCACGGGCATGAGGCTCTGGCGAGAGGTGGTAAAAACCAACCCGCATTGGCCCAACATGGTCGGAGATAGCCCAAATTCTCTCATACGAATCCCTACCAACGACGCCTCAAGTGTCCGGCGGTACCGGATGTCATACTGAATGTTGAAGCTCTCAGGTCGTTGGATGCAGGATCGATTGATGTGATCTTTGGATGAGGTCTATGTCCAGCAGTTGACGTCTATCGGCTGATGATGATGATATTGTCTCCCGACATCTACAGACACCTTACCATTACCTTACATACACACGTGTTAAATGAGCACCGTAAGGTTCACGGTCTTCCTTAATCTAATATTTAGGATCCAGCATCATGCGACTACTGAATGCTGGAACAGCTGCTGTATTATACAGATGGATTCTTTCTTTATCATTTAGCGTTACAATTACACGATCTACAGCGGCGAGGAAACCTTTCTCATTTTCCACTCGGTCTGCCATTTTCAGCAGTGCAATTGCAGCTATTAGTCTTAGAGGGTATTATTATAACGACACGGGGTACGTTGCCTTCCGGTCAAAGGCATTCTTCTTTATTATTACGACAAACCAGGTTGTATCAAATAATAGCCTCCAGGGTTTACTTCATGTTGAAAACTATGAAGCAATGAATATACTTGATGTTAAAGCTGAAGAATTTATAGGTCTACTTAACATCAACCCTGTAGTCTCGGACTAGTAAGAGTAGGACTAAGGTAAGCCCTGCCTGTCGTAGAAGGAGACTAAAAGGGTCTAGGATTTTCTCGGATTTTGATGGTTGGGACCCTTATCGCTCATTAAGCGTACCTGCGTGGGACAGTGTATCTCAGCGATGGTGCCTAGGAAGGTTAGGTTCCTGAGACGTACTTACACAAAGTGAAGAGGGGCATCGATGCGTTCTATAAGAGATTTCGGAGCCTCTCCGAATGCACTGATGCAGAACACCGAGAGGGTATAGTAAGTAAGAGAAACTTTCCAAAAAAAATTTCTACTTTACATACTTTTTACTTAGCCGGAGTAACCCGCCTCCAACTGCTACCTTCACTTGATTGCCTGGGCTTGCTAACAATGCATCTTCTGGTTCGCGGTCGCCATTCAAGGACCTTGGTGCCCCATCGGCTGTCAGTCCTTTGTGCGATGTGTCCTACCCATTGCCACTTGAGGCTAGCTAGATCTTTTGGTCTATGTCGGTGATCTTAGTTCTCATGCGGATCTCTTCGTTTTTCCTTCGCTTGTCGTTTTCGTCACTAGGAGCCGTCGGTTGTAAGAGTTCATTTGGGGGGATTTGGGCTTGTTTCCCACCACGCAGATCCGAAGGGGATTGGTGAGCGCCAGAGACTTGTATGTGGATTAGCAGGGGGCACCAGGAGCTGGTGAGGCTGGCTTGGATCGCGTGAGTCGTTGTGCGGGACCCCTTACATCCACCGATGTTTGCCTTCACAGAAAGATTTAGGTGTGGGGATGGATGGAACCTGTTCCTCTTTGTGATGTACAGCACCACCGTCTTACAAACAATCGAGTATTATACGAGCTTCAAGAAGATGGAATCTGCGAAATATTTATATCCTAACTTCACTGATCTCCTATGACCTTAGGTTTAGTTATACATTGTTTTTATTGCTCCGCTTCTCATTTCAACATTGTTATCCACTTAGAAATGAGTGCTTCGTTTGTTTTTTTTTAAATTTACTTAAGTGCCGCCATCGGGCCGTCGTTACACAATGAAGTTAAATTAGATCCACTCAACTCAAACAAGCTGCTGTAGCAGTCGGATGTTTGTTTCGGTTTTATCTCCCGCGGACTAAACCTCTTCATGTCGATAAATGTTTACTTTACATGGGGTATGAGCTTTTTTTAATTGCCTCCGTAGCGCAGTGGTTAGCCGCTTGCCGTGTAACACCGATGTCTTTGGTACTATTCCAAGGATTCGTGATGGGGATACAGGCGGTTGTATAGATCGCTCCTTATATTTGTTACCATACCAGCTTAATAGTAGAAATATAAGAAAAAGTAAAAACCTTTGTAAAACTCGACTTATGTTTGTGATATAAAACATATTTGTTACAATATACGTTAGTCTATTGAGTAGTGGTCAGGGAGTACTCAGCCGTCTGTCCGGCACTATTTTGAGTAACGGGTACGTGATCCTGGCTTCCCGAGCTACTACTGACTTCTTTCTGCTCTTTCCGGGTCAGTAGTATCCCCTCTTATTGTTAACCCCTTCCCAAAGTCCACATTCCCTTACTTTACACATCTCCCTACCTAATCCTTCTCATTTCCCCTCCGCCAAGCCAGTGGTAGGCCGTGCCCAAGTGCTGCGTGCCCAGAGGCGAGTCTGGGATTAGCGTGCCATTGCCCTGGGACCGGGTGACCCCAGAATAAGGCTAACCTTGCCCAAACATGCGGGGCTCTGTTTGGGTCGACGAATTTTTCCCTTGCTGCTCGTGGGAACGCTGATGAGGAAACACCTTACGTACCAGAATGGCGGCGACGAGGTTCGCAACCCGTCACGTCTCGTCTCCCGGGGGAGCGAAAAGTGGGCTGCCGATAGCCACTTTGCTACTTTGAATGTCAGAGGAGGAATGAAAGATAAAATTGATGATGTATGTGAGATGATGAAGGAAAGAAGAATTGATATTCTATGTGTGAATGAAACTAAGCGGAAAGGATGCGACACCACCATACATGGACCTTACACAGCTTACTGGTCAGGAGTCCCTGAAACCAGCAGAGGCTGTCAAGGAATTGGTGTGCTGCTTTCTGCTAGAATGAACGAATGTATGACTGATTTTGGGTGTGTGAGTCCTCGACTCATGTGGGTGAGGTTGAAGGTTGGTCTTACCCGCATCTTCATTCTAGGGGTATATGCTCCACAAGATGCGGGATGGAACCGGTCTTCGAGAGCCCAAACCGAAAGGGAAGAATTTTGGCATAGTCTGAAAGATGTTCTGAATGAATGTAAGCGTAATGAAAGAATTGTAATGCTTGGAGATTTTAATGGATGGGTTGGAGTGCAGCGTGATGGATATGAAACTGTGTTAGGGAAATTCGGTGATGAAAGAGTGAATGAAAATGGAAAGAATCTGCTTGAGGTCTGCTTGGAGTGGAATCTTGTGGTAACAAACACAATGTTTGAGCACAAGAAGATCCACAGGTATACAAGAAAAGAAGGAAACCAGGAAAGTATGATTGATTTTTTAATGGTCGATAAGAGATTGAGAAAGAAAGTGCTAGACACCAGGGTGTACCGTGGCACTGCCATCGACACTGATCACTTCCTGGTGTTATGTCGATTAAGGGGGATCTTTAGGCGATGGCGGCATTATGTTCGAGAACCCATTAGTGTCCTAGAAAGAGTGAAAGTCGAGGTTTTGCAAGATGATGAAATGAGAGAGAAGTATAAGAGTAAATTGACTGATAAGTTTGACAGATTAGAAGGAATGTGTGAGGTTGAAGAGTTATGGAAGTCGCTCAAGGATGGAGTTGTGAATGTGGCCACTGATGTATGTGGTGTGAGCAAGAGAAGAAAAGGAAGTATGTTGAAGACTGTAAGTGCAAAACTTCGGAAGGCGGTATCTGAAAAGAGGAAAGCATGGCAGGATTGGTTGGCAGCAAAAGCCAATCATAGAATGGACAAGGCAACGATAGAGGATGTACAAAATGCGAAGAATGAGTATAAAAGACGTAAGACCGTAACAAAGGAAGTGGTGGAAAGAAAGAAAATGAATGATAGAGATGAATTTGAAAGAAGGTTATCTGAGGACTTCCGGACGAACATTAAGTTTTTCTGGAAGGCCATAAGAACAGCCAGAGCTAATAAAACAAGCTCACATGGCGAAATCAGGAACCAGAATGGAAGCTTTGTGACAGGTGAAGAATGTATCCTAAAGAGGTGGAGGAAATATTTTGAAAGTTTATTCGAGAAAGAGGATATACATGTGCCAAACCCCGGTAGGGGTCAAACTGAGAGTGGGGATGAAAGTAATATTAGTATGAAAGAGATCTTAGATGCAATGAATAGTATGAAGTTGGGTAAGGCTGCAGGATATGATAGGATTACGGTCGAGATGCTGAGAGCTGGACAGGGCGTGGTAGCTAGTCAGCTGTACTACCTTTTCAATCTTTGTTGGAAGAGCGGCAAAGTGCCAGATGACTGGTGCAAAGCCGTAATCGTTCCGGTATATAAAGGAAAAGGGTCACAGCAAGACTGTAAAAACTATCGTGGCATTAGCTTACTGAGCGTCGTCGGCAAACTGTATGCAAAGATACTGATTAAAAGAGTGATGAATGAAACTGAAGAGAAAATTTGGGATGTACAAGCAGGATTTAGAAGTGGAATTGGATGCATGGACCAGGTCTTTTCCTTACGTAGCATAACCGAAAAATGTTTGGCACATAGCCAAAAGGTCTATTGCGCTTTCGTAGATTTGGAAAAAGCCTATGACAGAGTGGTGAGGAATGAATTGTGGTCCATATTGTCTGCTTATGGGGTGAACAGCACGCTGATACGAGCATTGAAATCACTTTATGAGGGTTCTAGTGCTTCTGTCAGGATAAACGGAGCTTACTCAGACTGGTTTAGCATCCAGAAGGGTGTTAGACAGGGATGTGTGGCCTCGCCGTGGCTGTTTAACCTATTTTTAGACAATTGCTTGAAAGATTTGAAAGATAGTGAGTATGGACTAAGAATGAATGAGTTGACCGTCAAGTGCCTCCTATACGCGGATGATCAAGTTTTATTGTCATCATCGGAGAGGGAGTTGCAAGCGATGGTCGACATGGTGCATGGAGCTTTAACAAGCAAAGGAATGAAAGTGAATGTAAGCAAGACGAAAGTAATGGTTTTTGAAAGAGAAGAATGTATGACAAACTGTGACATTATGATTGAGGGACAAAAAGTGAAACAAGTGAAAGAATTTGTATATCTGGGTTCACAGTTTACGAGAGATGGCAAGTGTGATGGTGATATTGAAAGAAGAGTTTTAAAAGGGAATCAAGTCAATGGGGCACTTCATAACTTTATGAGTAGCCGGAACGTTTCACAAAGTGCACGACTGGCTGTGCATAGAGGCGTGTTGGTCCCCACACTGATGTATGGTAGTGAATGTTGGGTATGGCAGAAGAAACATGAAAGTAGGATTAATGCTGTGGAGATGAGAAGCCTGAGAAGTATAACTGGAGTGAAACGGATGGACAAAGTGAGGAACAGTGTGATAAGGAAGCGGTGCGGCGTGGTTGAAGATGTAGTGACAAGGATAGAGAAAGGGATGCTTAGATGGTTCGGCCATGTCGAAAGAATGGATGAAAGAAGATTAACGAAAGAAATATACAAGGTAAGAATGATTGGAAAAATCGGTGCAGGCCGACCTAGACGGACATACTCCGATCAAATCGGAGATGTCCTAAAGAAAGGCCGGATCAAAAGCACACGCAACCGACGAGCGTGCATGAAGACGCTTATGAAAGTGGAGGAAGCGAGAGAGGTGTGCCAGGATCGTAGCAGGTGGAGAGAGGTGGTCTCTGCCTACCCCGCTGGGAACGAGGCGTGATATATATGTATGTATGTATGTACCAGCTTAATTTTTTTTCTGCTATTTAAAGCTATTTTTGTAAAAGTATTGGAGATAGATTTAATATCTTTAGCCTCATTATATTTTTTACTAATGAGGTGATATCTTCAAAAGATATTTGTGGACAAAAGACATTCCTAGCTAACCATCTCGTACTTACCGTCCGCCTCCTTAGGCTCGCTTAGTGAACAATTTAGCGCCTTCGAACCCGAAAAGCCTTTTAATCGCCTTTTATTTCAGGCAGGTCTTAACTTGTTCTTATTCTTAACAACTCGAGGGTACAGGGCAGATTTTGATTGTCACTTAATATCACGTGAAATTATGATACAGTTTTATTCCATTGAAGACCAAATAAAACGTAGAGACCGACAAAAGGAGAAGTTTAGTTTTTGCACTGTGACATTTTAATAGAATAATAGTGTACAGAGAAAAGTATAAAAATTTCCAAAAAAAGAAAAAAATATAAACTCGGCAATGCTAAAGCGGCAACGAACGTCACGAGAGAGCAGAGAGGCCAAACTTCCGGTGAGTGACGCCACCGGCCCGGCGTAGCGGACAGCGTCCCCTCGGTCATTTCCGGCTCGGAAATTCGGGTATGGAGCCATTTTCAGAGTTAAAACCCTTTGAGGTCTCGCTTAAATTTTAATTTTTTTTTAACTTTTTCGCCAACTCAAGCAACTAGCTAAGAGTGGAAGCTACTTGTTAGTGGTTAGACGCTACTTCCGCTTATATTTACCCCCGACTCTAACAAGCACTTGAAAAATATTCCATTATGCATAGTGAACGGACTTTTTAAGTGTTATTAAAAATACTATGTAAAACCCATTACTTTCATTAACTATAACCCCCTTCAAACCGGAACACAGCGATGTTTGTCGGCTGAAATAGACGCTCCGGTCGTACTTACGTAGACCGTCTCCAGCGACATAGACCTGCCACCAGTAAATGCCTCAACATTTTTACTCATCTTAATGCAATGCCTGAATAGTACGGAGACGGTATTGTAAATATTCGAAGGCTGTTGGAGCGGTGAGGTAGTCCTCTCCATCATCAGACACAGCCAATTGGATATCGTGTAGTATGTTAAGACGATCACACGCTTGTGGCAGCAGACCTATATCAAACGTCTCCAGGGATATCAATCAATAGAGATAGATCATTAATATTTAGTATACATCACAGGATGATTAGGGTACATATATAATATTAATATTTAAATACTAGGTTTATCATGAGATAAAGCCTTCATTTATTAACCATGAAATGACTCCTCATCATCATCTACTGGCAGATGTTCATTGCTGAACTCAGGTCTCACCCAGAGATCTCCACAACTAGTGTTCATTTAAGGGCCGTAACTCACCACGCTGGCCCACTGAGGGTTGGTGCGTTGTCTGAGCTTAGCCTGTTATTCAGCAGGGTGCACCGCGTGCAGGTGAGGTTGACTTGGGCTCCGTAAGATGTTTGGCTGAACGCCTTACATCCCTTGCCACGACTACTTTCAGTATAGTTTGGATAATATAAAGCTATAATACAATTTGATTTATAAGTCATCGTCGTTAGCCCAGGTCCACTGTTGGACACAGACCTCCAAAGATCTCGGTTTTTCCTGCGCCACTCGCATCTATCGGCTTCATTCTTTTTGTAGGGGTTTATATAGGAGGATTTGGCCATTTCCCACCACGCTGATCCAATGCGAGTTGGCGGAAGCAAGAGCCTCGTTTGTTGATTAGCAGCACCACGAGCAGGTGAGGTTGGCTAGGGTCCTATGAGTTCTTGTGCAAATATAAGAGCAAGTTAAATTTCTTTTAGCTCTTAGCGTTTATCTGAAGGCTATGATTGGTGTTTACCTACTTGATTGAATCAGAAATGAGGAGATCTGCATGACAATTAGTCATCGACATAGTCCAAAAGATTGCTAATATCAAATGGCAATGGGCTGGACAATCGCTCGAAGGACTGACGGCGAATGGGGCAGCAAGATCCTAGAACGGCGAACGCGTACTGGAACGCAGCGTGAGCAGGCCAATCACTAGGTGGTCCGACGATCAGGTGAAGGTCGCAGGAAGCAGCAGGATGCGAGCAGCGCAGGACCTATTAATCGAAGATCTTTGAAGGAGACTGATGATGAAAATTCATCTATATAAGAAATCATTACGAAGAGAAATATTGTATACAAAATATAAAATGAATATTTCCTCTTTCGTATCAACTTATAAATATAAGTTATTGTTGCATTTCAAACTGTTTTCCTTGAGGTTTTACTATAATAATGAAACGCTACAAAACGCGGTATAAAACGTTAGCGGTAGCGTATTATTATATTCTTTAAGACCATTAAAGGAAATAATAAATGTGATAGCTGCCCTTTTCCACTCTGCTTTCCTAGGGTACCAAGTAAGATCAAATCCCGACCCAGCACAACTCGCTGCGTCAGCAGAGATAAAAGATCTCTTTCCGGTTGCTATCGACATATGCTATCGAGCTGTGAGAACCCTTCTACAATAGGCATGGTTACCATAGACTTATTCTTAATAGCTCGAAATTAGACGGCAATCAGCACTAAGTCTACCGATTTTAGTATTTTCCATACATCTGCAGCTTATGCTGTGAACCGTAGAAGTGATTTCAATAGCAACCGATACTGAAGCGTCTGTAAATGATAACTAAAGAAATCAGTTACGACGCAGCCCGCCTGCTGCAGGTCAGCTTGCATTACAAAGGCGAACCTTGCAACTATGAACTATTCAGAAATTAAAATAAGATATAGATAATAAAGGTTTCCAATTATTAAGTAAATTGAGATAAATAATAACAATTTCTTCTATTACATCTCAGTCCAGCTATTATTTTACAAGTAGAAGCGATGGGATAAGGATGTCTTTAACTTGATAGTAAGTTACGCCTGCCCATAACAATGTAGCGCTATAGGATGATATAAGAACACTGTGCTCATCTCGTTAGTCTAGTACTGAAACTAGCTATATTGTACTTCAAACCGGAACACAGCGATGTTCGCACACTACTGTTTGGCGACAGAAATAGGAGCTGCTGTGGTATTTACTTTGACAGTCGCCATCAACAGAGATCTCTTCAGCCGCATAGACGACAAGGTGGGTGCGGCGTTATGCGTCTTGCGAGACGCCGCAGAGGTTTCTAACAAAAAAACTCAAGTTGGGCAACTTCTGCACCGTATACCAGGCAGAGCTGCTGGCTTTGGCGAGAGCGACAGGGTACGCGGCCAGCGAGTCGGCGCATTCGTGCGCCGTATTCAGCGACTCGAGGCCCGCCCTGGAGACCGTCGCAAAACCTGACACCCTCCATCCCCTGGCGATCGCAGTAAAAGAGAACACAATGAAAGCGCGCGAGAAAGGGACGAATGTAAGGCTATATTGGGTGAAGGCGCATATGGGGTTGGAGGGGAACGAAAGGGCGGACCACCTGGCCAAGGAAGCGGCCCTGAAGAGCATAAGAAGACTAGAATACGAGGACTGCCCCGTTTCATTCGTCAAGCGTCAGCTAAGGCTGTAGACGCTTGACGAATGGAACAGGAGGTATGTGCAAGGTACGACGGCTTCAACAACGAGGATGTTCTTCCCGAACGTCAAGTCAGCGTATCGCGTGCTTCGCCGGATCGAGCTCGACACGGTTCTGGTACAGATGTTCACCGGGCACGGGGGATTCTCCGAGTACCTCCACAGGTTCAAGCTCAAGGAGAGACCCGCGTGCCCCTGTGACCCGGAGGTGGACCAGACCGTGGTGCACATCCTGCTTTCCTGTCCCTTATTCGGGCGGGAGAGAGTGGATTTGGAAATCCAAATCGGGAAAAGTTTAGACACAGGAGCGGTTGCCTCTCTGATGAGTGAGGACGAAAGTCGCCAAAAGTTTTTGGACTACTGCTTTGCAGTAGTCCAAAAAGTAATAAAAATGAATAAAATTTAGCGAGCAAAAATGGCCAAAATTCAAAATTAAAAAATGTGAAATAAATAGACATAAAACTAAAAATGACATAACAAAAATGGATAAAAGCAAATAAACAAATAAAAATGGAAAAACACAAGAAGGAGGAAGACGAAGCACGAGGAGAGGACCTGGCGACAAAAATCTTCACACATCTTGCGAGAGGTATGAAAGAAGGAAATGGAATGGAGAGCGATAGAAAAGAGGAGGAGATTACTTAAGGAAGAAAGATAAGTTTAGAGCGAAAGATGACAGTATGAAAGAAAGGAAAGAGGAAAAATTGTAAAAAATTAAATAGATGTTTAAGTGATATGAAATAAAGGCCCTGACTCGCCATACGCAGGAGAATGAGAAAAAAGAGAAAAAAAAAAAAAAAAAAGAGATCTCTTAATAAACCTATATGTACTACATTGTGCTTATCTACTAATGATTTTACATGTTGTTACCCCAGTAATTTTATTAGTTATTAGCTATTCCCTCTCGAGTTTGCTGGCTGTAACACCTCCACAACTCTCGATATTATTCCTATAATATTCCTACCAACTTTCAAGTCTCCAGGCCTTGTGGTTCCAGAGATGTCGTGACGAGTCACTACATAGGTGGAAATCTCCTATATATATATATAAAGGAAAGATAACGCCCTTCTAGCTAGACCACAGTAATGTTTTCTTACTATTATTACAGTATTACAACTGCAATTGAAACGCCGTAAATATTTTTGTCCGTTTGATTTTTTTTTAAATGTAGACCATTTTTATCTTTTACCTTCTACCTTTAACGTTAAAGCTTTATCAACAATTCTTGTTTCCTTGATCCATCAGCTACACCCTAGAGGATAAGTTAGTTTATTTATTGCAATTAATTTAATTAAAAACGAATCTCTAAAGTTAAGGATCGTAATAATAAATATATAAATAAACAGCCTTCTTAATGATCCTACTATTGGGACTGTGGCCTTCTCTCACAAGGATAAAGACAAAGCTTTTTATCTACGAAGTTATAAATGTTATATGTTTACGAAAACTGTTTCTACAGTGTTTTGCTTAACCGGAAGTCAGCCCAGTGGTAATTGAATCCGAGCCTTTTAGAAATGTGTAGCATCTTACTGAGCTTTAGTGGAATAAATATAAGGCGTTTGTAAATTCGTGCTTGATTATAAACGCTTAAAAGCAAACTTTTATAAAAGGAAGCTTTTTTAATTTTTGGGTTGAAATTTACAAATTTTCCTAGTTAAAAGAATTTTGTAAATAGAAAAAAAAACTGTATTAATGGCAGTAATAATTAAGCAATTTAGAACTACGGCGGTGTATAAATCAGCTTGGTGGAAAAAAAATTTGCAGCCATTTATTGAAGTTGAGCTTTTAAAATAGTATAATTAAAAGTCAAGGGTCTCGTGCTTTGAGATTGATTGAAAAGATTACGTATCGGGGACGAACAAAAAGTCGCATCTGCGTTATTTATTATAAGGGATGATTTAACAGTGAAAAATTTTCTTATTTTATCACAATGACTCCTTCAACTGCCTGTGCGGCGCAGCAGCCTTATCACAAGGATGTCACTGGTACAATTCTGTCAGCACCTAAGTAGAGAA
Organism: Troides aeacus; assembly: GCA_033220335.2. Taxonomy (NCBI): domain Eukaryota; kingdom Metazoa; phylum Arthropoda; class Insecta; order Lepidoptera; family Papilionidae; genus Troides; species Troides aeacus. Next base: position 1,182,778 of record CM067275.1, on the reverse strand, counting down.
GTTTGAATGTTATAAAGGTTCTTAAATAATTATTATCCAGTGAAGAGTTTGTCAGTTACAAACTCACTAATTGATCACACGATATCACTCAAAAATGAGTGAGTTCGATCCCCATTCATCCAAGCTTTCGTTCAGTGTGTATATCACGAGGAAATGGTCTTCGCTCTCTCTATAGAAGAGGATTATGAGTCTAAGGATTGAAGACTGTATTCAAGTTAATTGTTAAAAGTTACGTTTAGGAACGCATAAAAAAAGACATGGTAGGAAGTAGGTTCACCATCAGGAGATGATACACATCTTCTAATAGAGAACCTTCGTTTTTTGGTCGGTTAAAAATGAGAATTTATTCCAGCTACTATTTCAAGCTCCTCAGACGCAGTTAAAGAGAAAAATTATGTTAATTAATTACTAATAAAGTACGATGTCTACCACTCAGGAATCCGACCGGATCCGGGCATCAGAGATTCTTTCGTAATCCCGGAAACAATGCAGATTTGGTTATAAATGAGTGATTAATGATAATCTCCAGATTTAAGTATCCTCCCCGGGCACGACGGCGGAAGGGAAACATCTTTGGAATATTTAATTTTCTCTCTGGGGCATAAATAAAGAGGTTGTGAATTTGCTGAAGCTGTAAAGCAGGATAAGTCAGTAAATTAACATAATTTCGAATTTTTTATGGTATTTGTGAATTAAGTAGAGTATAATGGCGAATTATATGAAATTGAATATTTTATAATGTAACCAGTTTCAAAGTTACGCTGTCAAATAATATAATGTTGATATTACTTGAAAGATATAGGGGATGGGTAGTATAAAAAATCTGAAAAGTTGTAAGGGGTTCCGCACAACTCACGGGACTCAAGCAAACCTCACCAGCTCGTGGTGAACCCAGGTAATCAACAAACGAGGCTCTGGCTCCCACCAACTCACATTAAGTCAGCGTGGTAGGAAATAGCACGAATCCCACATTTGAACCCCTATATACTACGACCCCTAGTACCCGGCGGTACTGGAAGCTATGCTTACTGTATGTGAAGATTATTGGGGGAGACCTATGTCCAGCTGTGGACGTCTATCGGCTAATGATGATTCTGAAAAGAACAGATTGTGTTAAAGATAATAATTAGCTTACTCCACATATTTTCTTCGGTCTTCATCTATAATTATATCCGTCCACTTTCATATCAAAACACACCCAATACGGAGATTCCCAATCTGATTTTGAACCTGATGGTGGGGTTTAGTTGCTGGTAGCTACTACCCTCATATTGAAAACCTGCCACCATAGCATCCTTATTTTTCGATTGTAAACTATGAGGGCTGAAGTGATGAATTTGTTATGCAGTGGTTTCCATTTACCTTTTCATCATCATTAGGCGATAGACGTCCACTGCTGGACATATGAGGTGAGATTCACAATAGAGTAGGATAAGATCTTAGTTCCATTCTCCCTTTAGGCGGCCATCAGATCAGAAAGACGACGTGTTGTTAAGCTTGCGACCAACACCTGAAGTGATGACCACGTCCACTGTCAAGAGTGGTAGCGACGAAAAAGAAGAAGAATCTGATTGTTACTTAACACAATTTTAAATTGGGTTTAAGTGAAAAAAAAATATTAATATGAAATTTTTTCTCCCTTTATGAGTTTAGGCGAAAAATAAACGTTTCACGTTGGTTTGAGTACGTGAGCGGACTCGCGGACGGGCGCCTGATCCCGTATAATGCTTGTCAATACCCTACAGTTGGTTGCGAGCGGTGGTTTCACAAACTTTTATCCTGTCAACAACTGTATACGTCAACATTGAGGGGTAGTACAATAAACGACCTCAAATTTATATATTTATTTAATAACGTTTAATGAAAACAGGACACCTTCGGCAGGAACAATATACAGCAACAACAGAATACAATAAAAGATATATAACCTTTATCGGTTGTATTTTAGTCGGTCCGTCTTAGGAGTCGCTTTATTATAGATGTATATGTAAACTTGTTAAACATAAATAATTTTAAGCTACATATATATAAAGTTAAGGCTGAACAATCATAGAGCACGGTTCTAAAACTCTTCAGCCTTTACTTTATAGATATCTAGATAAAGAACCAAAATTAAACTCTTCCCTTGTAATAATTACATTTATAATGTAACGTAACAACTCACCGGACCTAAATCAACCTCCTTCTTGTCTTGCATCCTGCTAATCAACAGACAAAGCTCTGGCTCCCATCAACCTGCATGGGGTCACCGTGTTGGGAAATGGCCCAAATACTCTCAAATGAACCCCTACAAACGACACTTGCGAGTAAGGCTTCACAGATCATTACGGAGATCTTTCGGGGAGGTCAATGGCCAGTATATAAGGTTGCCAAATATCTCCCTTCCGCTTTTTTGCTCTTTATTCAATGCTTTATAAAAAGTGTTACAGTGATCGGATTTAGTTCAAATACGCGCCGTTTTGTTCGATAATCTGTTTCCATCTAGACGGCAACTTCATAATACCTCCCTCGTAGAAGCCCCCCTCCTTATTTGCGAAGAACTCGGACAGCCACTTTTCACAAGCCTCTTTTGAGTTCAACTTTACACCACCAAGGGCGTTAACCATGGACAGGAACAGGTGGTAATCACTTGGCGCTATGTCCGGGCTATATGGTGGATGCGATAAAACCTCCCATCCGAGCTCCCGTAGCTTCTGACGAGTCATCAACGAAGTGTGTGGTCTGGCGTTGTCCTGGTGGAACACTACACCCTTCCTGTTGGCCAATTCTGGTCGCTTCTGGTCGATCGCCTGCTTCAAGCGGTCCAGTTGTTCGCAGTAGATGGTAGAATTAAGCGTCTGGCCATATGGGAGCAGCTCATAGTGGATGATTCCCTTCCAATCCCACCAAACACACAGCAAAACCTTCCTGGCCGTCAATCCCGGCTTGGCCACTGTTTGGGACGATTCACCGGCCTTCGACCACGACCGTTTTCGCTTGATATTGTCGTATGTGATCCATTTTTCGTCGCCAGTCACCATCCGCTTCAAGAATGGGTCGAGTTCGTTCCGTTTCAGCAGCATATCGCAGGCGTTGATTCGGTCCAGAAGGTTTTTTTGCGTCAAATCATGCGGCACCCAAACATCAAGCTTTTTTTTGTATCCAGCCTTCTGCGGATGGTTTAAAATGGTTTGGTGACTAACTCCCACCTCCTGGGCGATGTCACGAGATGCCATATGCCGGTCTAACTCGATTTAGTCCATGATTTGATCGGTATTTGTCGTCACAGGTCTTCCGCCGGCTGGCTTATCCATGGTGTCGTTTTCACCGGCTCTGAATCGTCGAAACCATTCCTCCGCGGTTCGAAGTGATAGAGTACCATCCCCCAAAACACCATTAATCTCACGGAACGTTTCTCTAGCGGATTTGCCTTTAACGAAGGAAAACTTTAAAATAGCGCAAATTCGGCCTTAGTGAACTCGCATGTTTACACGTCTATAACTGTTGAACGCAATATCCAAACTAATTATGCATAGCGTCGTTTTGTAGGTTATGTCAAGACCTTTCAAATTATGTATAGTATTGCGAGATACGAGCTCTGTAGCGCTTTGTACATAGCCGCGAAATTCAAAAGACAAAAAGGCGGAAGGGAGATATTTGCCAACCTAATATGACGTTTATCGGCTGATGATGATGTAACGTATTGCTTACATTGACATACTATCTATTTACCTGTTTATGTTAGTCACATCATCATAACTGCCGTTATCAACGATAAGCGGAAATAACTGTAGTAAGAACTTATAGTTAAAGAGGTCATTGATTGATAATTAATGTAAACATAGATATAACAAATTACTTCCTTTTATATATTCTGTCTGATCGTTCTACTTAACTCCCCTCGATTCGGTTTATTTTTTATGTAATCAAGCGATGAGTCAAACGGGACGTTCACCTGATGGTTAGTGATACGCCCGCCCATAACACATTAAATCACATTGTGCTCGTCGCCTGAGACATGAGATGTTGAGTTTCGTTACCCAAGTAATAACACTAGCTACATCATCCTTTAAACCGGAACACGGTAATGTTTGTAACCTGTTTGTCGGCTTCAAAAGGCGCTGCGGCGGTACCGTAGGCTACCATCAGTATTATAAGTTTATAGTGGGCATAAGATATGGTATATATAAAGAACATATAAATATGATTTTTTTCTCTTCTTCAACTTTACTGTATTTCTCGTTTTAATAGTAAATAAACGCTGACCGCACTAATGTATTTGTTTAACATAAGTTGAAGCGAGTGTTTGACATTAACTCGGCGACGTCCACGCGGTTAGTTTGCGGAGCTGTCCGTTGAACTGCAACGTTAATAGTTCACAAAGAGCAATCGCATTCTCTGTGAATATCAAATGGGAAACAGTTCCGGCGTGATTAAATGTATAATTAGGTGGTGGGGGTGTTAATCCTTCCGCTTTGTGCTATCAATCTTGTAAACTGTGTAGTCAATATCTATGAAGGCATCAACTGAATATTTCAATCATATTTATGAGCTATAAAGCCGTTGGCCTCTGACGATATATTTATATATGTTCATATATTTTTTACATCCAGTCTATCAAGTTGAGGAGGGTATTACAATTAACATGAGAAAAGCTAAAAAAAAATCTTATTCTTAAGCTTTTTTATAAGGAATTGTAGCTTAAAAGACTTGGTAAACGCATCACAACATTTCGTAGTTTTTCCGGACTCACGTCAGTAGCTACCGCTGTAATTGTTGTTCTTGCTTAATAGCATTACAGTATCAGTCGTATAAAACATGCGCTCTTCTTTGTCTAATATCACTTATAATCACGTGGAATTTAAATCTAGTGATATACAAAAAAAATTAATACTTTGCTCGAGTAGTAAAAACTCCTTTTAACATTCAACAATGATGAATATGTACAGGGTAGGAAAGCTGTATTATAAATACACTTAACTTACTTAACAGCGCTTTCGAAGTATTCAATGTTGCATGTAGAGTACTTGAACGGTTCACTAGAATCTTCCGAATTATCTCCGTAAGGTAAATTTAATATTTAACAAGGCAACACTGGCATTATTCTTGAGACCGGCCGTACCCTCCCGCCGTGAACGGGACTGCGACGGCGGCCATGTGTCGTAAGTTGAATAATAAAAACGGAAACCTTTGTAGGGTTATAATAAAATATTTACACCGGAAATAGGAGCATTTCAGTGTCTTGTAATTTTTACGTTATATTCAGAAGACTTTATTTACATTAGTTTAAATAAATCTTAAATAATTAAAGCACATTAATCAGCTATTGTCTGTCGCAAGAAATGGTTAAGAAAATTTGTGAGTTAAGAATCTGAGGTTTTTCGATGCTTTAATATATTAGGGGTGCAAAGGTAAGTTCCTTTTCGGGAGCTACTCTGGAGTACATAGTGCAGGTGCAGTGCAGTGCGGTGAATTTGACAAGAAATGCCAATGTGAGCGACAATCAAACGGATGTTCGAGAGTTGAAAACAGACTTCTGTATGACTTTAGAAGGAGGTATCTTTAAAGCCGGGTGTAAAGGGTCCTGCACAATAAATGACGGGACCCAAGCCAACCTCACCTGCTCGTGATGCACTCTGCTAATAAACAAACGAGGCTCTGGTTCCCACCAACCCGCATAGGGTCAGCGTGATGAGAAGTGACCCTAATCCCCACCATTTGAGCTCCTACAGACAACGGTCTCTAGTATCCGACGACGTAGGCAGCACAGAATCTATCGATGTGGGTTCTTTGGGTGGTAGCCTGTCTAGCAATAGACGTCTATCCGCTGAAAAGACTTAATATATATATACAACTCACGAGATCCAAGCCAACCTCATCTGTTCGTGGTGCACCCTGATAAATAACAGACGAGGCTCTAGCTCCCACCAACACGCATTAGTCTAGTGTGGTGGGAAATGGCCCTATTCCTCTCATATGTGAACCTCTACAAACGTGTAGATCTTTGGGGGAGGCCTATATCCAGCAGTAAACGCCGTGTATAACCACAATGTAGCAGCTATGTGAATTAGAAGCACGTTGGCGTCACTTCGTAAAGGATCGATGCTCGCATGCGATTATTACATAACAGCTCTACAGCTGTACGCCGTGGTGATGTGCTGTAGCAGACGGCTCGAGAGCTGTTAAAATATTAACAGCATTTTCGCTGAACAGCCATATCATACTCGTAATAAAGAGAATTTTTGATGGCAGACACTGCATAATTTGCTTGTGGTGCAATTCAAAAGCGATCATGGTTTTTTTTTGCTTTCTACTCCTTTAGTATTAATAAACTAGTCGAAGGTCTCTGTTGCTATAGACCGTCTAGGTACCACCGCAGCGCTTAATGCAGCCGAAAGAAAGTACTGTGAAAACATCACTGTGTTCCGGTTTAAAAGGTGCTATAACTAGTGTAATTACTGGGGTGACGAGAATCAATATTTTATGTTTCAAGGCAACGAGCGCATTGTGATGCTGGTATGCGCATTGTGATGCGTATACCATTCTAACTAGAGCTACCTTGTTATTGGCGGGCGTATCACTTACCATCAGGTAAATTTCCTGCTCTTCCGTCGCTTAATGAAGTAAAAAAAAAATAATGTTTGAAGATAATTTTGTTCTAATTATCTTCTTATGTAAGTAAATTGCAGAACAGGCTTACGAATATGTCTTGCTGAATTCCTGTCGGTTGATGATGATGATAAATCATAGTAAAGTCTCGGTTAATACTTCATCAATTGTACATTAGACGGGTGTAAGGGCTTCCTCAGAACAACTCACGGGATCCAAACGAGGATTTGTCTCCCCCAACCTGCATTGCGCGAACATGGCGGGACTTGGCCCAAATCCCTTCATAATAATCTCGAATCAATCCTATCTCCTACTATCGAGGCCTATGTCCCGCAGTGTCTATCGGCTGATGATGATGATGTTCATTAGATATGTTTAAGAAATCCTTGTTCTGATAACACGAGCGGGACGTTCACCTGATGGTAAGTGATACGCCCATAACAATATGGCGTTAGTAGGGTTGTAGTGCACTGCACTACATTGGGCTTGTCGCTTGACCACAGCGCCCTTCAATATGAAGTAGGAACTGAGATGGTACGTACCTAGACGGTCTCCGGCAACAGAGATCTACCACCAGAGATAGAGTGACTATGTGAGAATGATGCTGTGAATACGGTGACCATTGATAACTTGGGCCGGGTGGACGCGACAGCTGATACGCCGCGGCCCGGCGGGAACGTTTACCTACGTCGATGACATTTATAGCGGCACTGTATCGGACCGCACTCGAATATATTTTACAACCCCCGGCGGCACTATGCGACGGGAGGACCGGTTATTTTAAAATACATTGCACCGACAGCTTTTCAGCCTAGCCTTAGAGTTATCGCAGCTGTATTTTGACTACAGTTACATAAGGGTTGAAATCTGTTATCAAACTACATTATAAACCCGCCACATTCCTATTTCATGTAGTATCGATACAAGATGTCTTTATTCGCCATTTTATATGAAAAATTCTCCGACTGCCTGAAGTCATCTATGTGAATGTTGTTGTCATAACAATTAATTACAGTTCTATGGGGTTTGACCTAATCCTGAGTACTTCAACGCTTCATTCATTTCTTGCGACACCTAAAAGACCAGAGTGAAAAGCACTATTCGAAATCTACAAAGAAATATAATTAAAAGGGTATAATTAATCTGTCTCAGTCTCAGTTTCTAGAAAACGAAAGGTGAGGAGAAGGAAAAAACTAAGTTGAGAAACATCAGGGAATGGATTGGTATATTTGCAGCGTCCGAATTGTGAGGCAAAGACAGAAGGGAATGTACCGCGCTGATCGTCAACCTTCACTAGTTGGAGAGGCGCTTTAAGAAGAAAAAGTCTGTCTCAGATTCCATAATACAGACGTTCAAAAGAAAAATTCGTGTACGGGCAAAGCCTTGCCCTTACACGTTAAACTTAAATGTAATTTGCTGGAGGTACAGTTCTTCAACCGCAATTTACTAAATAAGATTGACCACCCTGTATACACGCGGGCTATCGCTAGTGAACGTCTGTATACGACTCGAACTAAAAACATATACGGTGAACGGACTGCTCAGTATTTTATACCTCGGCTTATAAACCAACTACCCTCTACAGTAAAAAACACTAACCCTTCCAAACATTAAGTACATGTTAAAATCGTATTTTCATCAAACCTATCCTGAAACATAGTGTATTACTCTTACCTAGCTCTTGTCTGTTATAGATTCTTACATGATGATATTCTATATGGTGTATGCTCAACGTCAGTTAAGGGTTTCGGTGACTGATTGTAACTATAGCATTGTTGACCTTCGTGAATTTTTCAATGCTAACTATATTATTTTTTGTTGTACTGATCGATAATTGAAACGATAAATAAATAAAAAAAATATATCTTACTATAATTTTCTCTGAAATAATGATCAAACTTTAAGATACACGTCTTGAATTGAAATCTTCATTCCAGTCTAATCATTGCTTATCAAATAATGGTAATATAATAAGAAAAAAAAACCTAAGAACAAGGACAGATGTCTGTTGGAGACGTCAGGTTTCCGTAATGGGGTTATTTACATAATTCAATTGCTATTAAGCGTGTAATAATGTTACAAAAGCTTTGCAAAGGGACCGCTCCGGCGAACTCCAAGCGCTCAAGTAATTTGCGTCTCGCGAACGGGTTTATTAAATTTATTTCGCATTCATTACCCTGGACAAATGCAACAATTTATTTACACAACGGATTAATACCACCCTCCGTTATATACGGGGTTAATTGACAATGAGGCTGAAGATGGAGCATTGTTACTTTTACCATTACTATCATGGCGAAAGATTGACAATATAAGACTTACACTTGTACTTACAAAATTTTTTTGTCTTCTCGATATAATGTTTTTGTGTTGAAATGTTAAAAAATCCTACCACTATCCAAACTACAAACAGCCCTATAATCGATCCAGTAACTCTTTTGTTATAAAGCAAGCGATCTACCGGAAGCAGTTGCTAATAGACTATTAGATCTGTTACTGAACTAAAATGAGTTCTTTTTTAAATAAATAAGTATCATATTAAATATCTGATGAGAAATAAAGAAACAGGAACATGTAAAATAAGCACACGAGACAAAAATACTTAAAAGTTTGATATATAGATGCCGAACATAATCATTACGCAAAAGACATAATGGAAACCAGAATATTGGAAAAGGAAAGGAAGATGGAAAGAAGTCTGTTAGGAATAAGACAAATGACTAAACATCCGGACGTACTTCTAAAAATGGGGTCTCCTGAAGTGGTAATGGGCACGCCACGTCTATAGATCAAGGGAAGACAAGTGGACAAACAAAGCAACCGGATGGTTACCGATTGAGAATAAAAGTGAGCAAGGAAGGTAGAAGAAAAGGTGGAGAGACATATTCATAAAAAGAAATGGACCGGAATGGATGAGAAAGGTGAGACTGAGACCAATGGAGAGATCTAGAGAATGCTAGATTTTGAAAAATTTGATTGAATGGAGAAAAATGCAGAAGGAGTAGACATGTTGGAGAGTTGTCTTAAATTAGAAAATAATCATGATTGTATAACTTTTGAAAATGATCAAGGTGGATCTTTCCAATGATGTCGGAGATAAGCGCTCTTGTATAATTAAAACCTCTCATTTTTATTTACATAGATTAACCGATTAATTTAAAAGGGAGGATCCCTTTGATTCAAGTTAACCGGCTCCGTGTTAAAACTTTACCGATTTGGTTAATTATCGGAGAGTAATCAATCAAGTTGAGCCCGGCTCCGGTTAACTGAAATTAATAATAATTGTGGATGAATTTTCATTAAAGTAATATAATATTTGAACGGTGGTAACTTAACTGTACTAACTAGTTGAAGTCAAAAGTGTTCGACTTGTGAGTGTTGCCAGTGTCGACTTATGGAACCAAGACGGAACTACACGAAGACTAAAAAGAATCAATAGGTAATGGAGAGAGCAACGTTCGGAATTCCTCTACGCGATCGTATCAGTGATGAGGAGATTTGTAGAAGTAAGGTCACCGACATTGCCAAAATGATTGCTAGGCTTAAGTGGCAGTAGGCAGGGCATGAAGCTCGAAGTACTAACAGCTGATGCAGCAGTAAGGTTCTCGAGTGTTGGCCGCGTACCGGTAGACGTAGTGCTAGCTAGGATGCCACAAACAAGGTGACCGACCATCTGGTGAAAGTCGCGAGAAGCAATTGGGATTCAGCATAGAACCGATCGGTATGGAGAAATTTGAGAGAGGCGTATGTCAAGCAGTGGACTTCTATTGGCAGATGATGAAGACTATGACTTACCCGTCGCTCTAATGACCAATGTTCGTAAGTTACAGTGCCTGCTAAAAATATCATTGGTTTTTTAATCATAACTAGAATATGTTTTCAAGGTGCCCTATAATTGTATCCCTTCTATATGATTCCAGTTTCCTCACCACATTTTAATTCGTTATCATCCATGCTCTCCATCCAATGGTTGCGTGGAAGAGATCCCTCTGAGGGACGAGACCTCTGATTGATAATTTTATATTCTTCTTCTTAAAGTGCCTCTCCAACTAGTGAAGGTTGGCGATCAGCTTAATACAGTCCTTTTTTTTTGGACTTTTCCATGCTGAATACTAGGGAATATAGTGCAGTGGTTTCCCGTTGCCTTCTGCACCAGGCATTTTAAAGGTTATTTATACCTCAAGGCTGCTGAAGCCTCATCCAGCCAGTTGTCTGACCGGGTTTATGGTTATACCGCCATTGCTCAGTCGCACACACAAAGATGATTTCAGTGTGCCGGTTCCTCACGATGTTTTCCTTCACCGTTTGTATCTCGCTGTTTGAACTAAAGTTCACAAATGTACATAACTTAAATATTAATGTTATCGGTACATGCCGAGATTCCAACCCGCGACCTTCTGAATGGAAGCCGCACGCCCTAGCCCACTAGGCCAGCGAGCTACTACATTTTATATTGTGTAATGTCATTTATTCGTTGTAATAATATTTGGTGTGCCTTGCCCTGCCTTGCTCTCATCTCACATTTTCTCTTCTATTCTGCTCTGTTTTCTTCTATTGTCTGTGTATAACATCCTAACTTGCACCACGTTGTTATAAACAGGCTTCTTACCGTCAGAACCGTCTCGCTCGTAGCCGTGATTAGTTCCCATAAGAACCACTTCCTCTCTGTAATTTCGTATACAGCGTACGTACTGAAACCGTTGTTGGCATAATCGGGTTTATAGGCGTTCATTACCACTGCACGACTCCAGTTACGGAGGACGATTAGGGCCGGTATCGCTTGACAAGTGGCCATTTCATTACCGGCTAATGGGTAATTACTTAGCAAATACTGCTTGTTTAATTTGCGGCCGGCGCTTCCCCGCCGAGGAGGGTACGTTTAAATAAATAATACGATAATCTGCTATGTGTAATGCGATTATCGCATTTAACAATTGATGTGGGTAGTAGTGAATAAACTAAAATATTGTAGTCAAAGTCAGTCAATCACGGCGAGCGGACGCGTTGGTTGTAACTTTTTTTATTTTATTTTCATTAATTATTATTCGATGGGTGTAAGGCGTCTCGAACAACAACTAATGAGACCATAGCCAACCTCACCTGTGGTGCACCCTTTTATTCAACAAACGAGTCTTGGCTCCCACCGACCCGCAGTGGGCCAGCGTGACGGAAAATGGCCCAGTTCCACCCATACGAGCTATTATAAACGACAGCGTCTCGTTCCAAGCGGTACCGGAGGCCATGCTGACTGTGACGGACGTTTACAAGGCTCCTGACGAACGAGGTGTTCAACTGATGATGCGTCTGCCCATAATATTGTAACACTAGTTTTGACTACTCCGCGGACACATATGATGGTAAGTCTAATTACCACCAGTAATTTTATTGGTTACAACGCTTTTCGGATTGGAATACAGCAACTTTTGCATATCCTCTTGTTGCAGACCTTCCAGCAGTGAATTATGGAGAGATTTTTTCTACTGTAACTACAATAACGGTCAGTAGTAACATTCGTAATTATCTGTTAATATCTCCCTCCCAAAGATCTCCTTATCGATCTGTCTGGAGTCATCTAATCCGTGACCTTGACTAGGTAGTCAGTCTAAACCACACAAACCAGTCGCCTAGTTCTGCTCATTCGGCATCCCATCAGTGAATAGTGAAACATTCAAGGATAAGTGCCTTTCTTACTAATAAAAGCCGGACTGTACTGGTCTTCTTTACTTATAGAAGTCCACAGAAACAATAAAGATCAATGTTTTGGTTAGATACCTCTCTTACCTCATAATTGTATGCAAACATTACCGTGTTCCGGTTTGAAAAGCTGTAGCTGGCGTAATTACTGTGGTGACGCAATTCAACATCTTAAGTCTCAGGCGACGAGTGCAATGTGGTGCAGTGCATACCATTGTAACTAGCGTCATGTTATGGAAGGGCGTATCACTTAACATCGGGTGAACGTGCGGCTCGTCTCGTCGCTTAATTGCATGAGAAGGAATCAAAACACGTCTAGCATAACGCGATGCTATAAACAACCTAACTAGCACCATTTAAACAAACGTATCACTTACTAACGCACATGTAAAGTAAACAAAATGTTCCAGAACACTTTAAACAAAGTGTTATAGGTAAACTTTTCCAATTAAATCCGAGACGTAATGAAAGCAGAACGAGGAGATTTCTTCGTCGAGAGCAAGTGGAACAGAAGTTTAATCTTTAAGCGGCGCGTGTGCCGCCTGGTGCCACGTAACCAGTTTGCATACATTACTGAACACCGGCTCGGCGGTGACGCAGCCGCCGCTGCGAAGCTTTAGAATTAAGCAAAACGTCGCTCATTAACCACCAATGGAAAATGAGGGTTCTTACAAGTGTAACAAAGTCGATCGAACCATCTGATGGAAGCCGGAAGCAGCTCAATCTGTACAACGCAGGATCCATCTTTCAAAGAGATCGTTATTCTGCAATGAGCATCGATAATAATTAAAGTAGCAACGAAAGTATTAATAATGATGATAATACTTTAACATGACATTACTGTGTTCCGGTTTGAAGGTCGATGTAGTTAGTGTAATATTAATATTTCACTGTTGGTAGGTCTCTGTTGCCGGAGACCGTCTAGATAGGTATCATCGCTTATTACCGCTTATTTTTACCCACATGTAGTACTGTGCAGACATTAGTTTGTTCCGGTTTGATGGGCGCTGTAGGTCACGTAATGAGGTAACGAGATCCAACGCCTTATGTATTAAAGCGATGAGTACAATGTGGTGCTGTGTATATCATTCTAGCTTCACGTATCACAATCAGGTCGAGTGTGTCGTCCGCCACCTTGTTTAGTTAAATAAAAAAAAGCAACATGAAGCTATCCATCATCATCATCAGCCGATAGACGTCTACTGCTGGACATAGGTCTCCACAAAAATGTCCGCATCAATCGGTCCTGCGCTGTTGTCATCATGGCCTCCGGCACCGCAGGACATTAGGTCTTTGGACTATATCCTACCACACTGGCTCAATTCTGGTTAGTAGGAGCCAGAGCCTCGTTTGTTGATCAGCAGGCAGCACCACGAGCAGGTGAGGTTGGCTTGGGTCCCGTGAGTTTTTCTACGTGACCCTTTACACCCTTTGTACACCTGAAGTGATGACCACGATTACTTATTCAAGAGTGATACCGACGAGGAATTGTCGAAACAATGACGGGGTACGTATGTCAAAACAATATGGCAACCCCAATCATAGGCCAAAGCTTTCTAATTAGAGCTGGTTGAAGCCTAACAATACTCTTCTACGTTCAGCTATTCTTTTTCGGCTCCATATTGTTAAGCTCTGAACAGGGCGGTAGACCACAATACGAATGTATGGAATGAATATCTATTTAGATCTAGATCATTACTATAGTATTTCCATTATAATTTATCTATTATATAAAAACTTTTTAATTATCTATCTCTTGTCTGTGAACATAACCTATATTGTAATTATTGCTCGTGTGATGTGTTATGATGATCAGACGCCATTTGCTGGACTTAGATCTCGTATGAAGATTCACATATTACTTAGTGGTTACTCGCGACCAGTTTATCTGATGCAGAGCTTTTAGCCGTTAGACTTTCGATCAGTTCAGCGATCATTTGAGCCAGGCTGGTGACTTTAATTCGTCTAGAGAATTTTTAATTTCCTGTATATATATATATATATATATATATTTATTAACAGGACGCCATCCCTCTAGATTGACTGACGACATTATCAAGGGGGTCGGAAGTGGTTGAACGCGAGAAGCTAAGGATCGCATTTGGTGGAAGACATTGGGTAATGTTATATCCAACAGTGGATAAACAAGGGCTGATAATGTATATAGCTATTATTTCAAGCATCCCTAATTCCTTATTTTTTTAATTAGTTAAGTGAAGAGACGAGTTGGGCCTTCATCTAATATTGAAATGCCCATACAACGTGGCGCTACTTAGCATGGTATGTACAGCACTACTTTGCGCTCGTCGCCTGAGATGTAAGATATTGAGTCTCATTACTCCGATAATTACACTAACTATAGCACCCTTCAAACTGGAACATAGTACTATTTACACACTACTCTACGACGGCTGAAATAGAACCTGACCCAGTTCTGGAGATTTGATTTTGCGCCTTCTGTCTTCAGCCATCCAGCTATGTTAGTCAAATTAAAATGTGATTCCTCCAACCTCTACTTACAACTCCACGAAAGGCTCAAAGTTAGTCATCATCTTTATGCTGTATCTCTATTTTGCGAATCAAAAGGTTTAGCTCCTCGTTCACGAAGAGAACAGCAGATAAGTAGAACTGCTAGTCAACGTTCATCTTCATGTCCAAGTGTAACGTCTTCCAAAGAACAAGGATTATACTGTGGTTAAGTTAGTGCGGTTTACCACTGCAGACCACATCACCACATAAAACCAGGTTAGATTATAGTCTAGCCTTCCAGAGCCTACTCCAAATAGACAGACAACAACAACTATAGTTGTTGTTATGCTCTTATTGATTTTCTCCGTACGTCTGTTAAAAATATTGAAATGTACTCGAATTCCAATTTGTTTCAATTCCAAACTGCTGCTGGTGCTGGTGCTTCAAATTAATCAGATTCCGGTCACCGATACTATTGGAGTACCACACTCAGGTGTCAATGGTGACGGCCGAGTGACCACTAGAGGTGTCGCCGCAATTTAACCTTTTTCCATGATCTCGATGTATTTTAGATTGCTTCGTTCGAAGAGTCTACGAGATGAGGTCTACATTCACATCGTATCAAGTTTATACGCACATAACAGTAAGCTGGTGAGTCTGAACACTATACTACATTACGAGGAGGACATATTATGAATCGTTACCCAAGTAATTTTGTAGTTACAGCGGCCTTCAATCGGGTATACATTAATGCTTGACTGATGAACTTTTATCTGTCTGTATGTAGTTTCACAGATTCCCAATTACTGAACTGGTTCTTGATCATCATAGTTATAATGCCGATAGACGACTACTGCTGCACACAGGTCTCCTCGAAAGTTCCCTATATTGGTAGGGACGGGATTCCTATAGGGGGATTTAGGCCATCCCTCACTATTCTGGCTCAATGCTGGTGAGAGCCAGAGCCTCGTTTATTTGATTAGGAGGGTGCGGTTGGCTTGGATCCCGTAAGGTTTTGTACGGGAATTCTTACTTCATCTACCCCACTTAGTAGCTAATTAAGCGAGTACGATCTGGTGAAGGTTGCGGGAAATAGCTGGATGCGGGCAGCGGAGGACCGATTGATGTGGAGATTTTTGGGGGATGCCTGTATCCAGCAGTGGACGTCTGTCGCCTGATAATAATGATGATGAAGAAAATCCTCACAACTAACACGTGACCCAGGAATTGAACCAGGTACCTCCATGTTACAAAAATATTAAACGGTTAATCTAGAGACTCGATTATTAGTTCCTTTGACAGACCTAATTCGGCTTATCAGGTCAGATACGTAAATAAAAGTGATGCATCAGTCGATATGGTTCAACGTAAACATGTTAACGTAAACATTTAACGGCGGAAGTGAAACGTTGCGAAATATTTGTTTGTTTACATTTCGATTCCATTCGCAAGCTACGTCCGGAAATGTAGTATATTGAAATCATTCCATACAGGAAATCAATGTTACAGTATATACTTTATGAAACTGTAATGTTCTGGTAATCAATATATAGAAATTCGAGAAGACAATGAGATACAATTCTCATTCATTTTTTCTCGTGACGTCTCCTTTATATATATTTCAAGGAAATTAAGTAATATCAACATCAGCTGATAGACGTCCACTGGTGGGGAATTGGGCTGTAACCCACCACCCTGACCCAATGCGGGTTGATGGCCAAGTTTGATTAATTCTTACTACTATTGTTATATTGAAAATGAATGCAGTTGTCTAAGTAATATTTGATGCATGAACCTGCCACTCAATACTCTGGATGGATTCTGAAGAGTGATGTTAAAAATTCAAGAACCTCGTCTTCATTCAATGATTCATCAGAATGAATTAATGATGAATGATTATTTTGAAAGCTTGGTTTACTTTCAGTAATTTACTATTGAATCATTAAGTGATTATATTTGTTAATATCGTCAATTTTACTGTACAGCGGTAATCTTCAGGTTTTGATCTTGTTCATCATCATCATCAGCCGGTAGACGTCCACTGCTGGACATAGGCCTCACTCAAAGATCTCCACATCGATCGTTGCAAACTGAAGTCTCTACAAATTTAAATATAATAAAGGGATGATAATGATGACTTATTCCATAAGGTCATATCATCTTGTTTTCGTTCATATTCAATCATTAGATAGAGAGGAGTTAAGTTAAATTCATAACTGTCTATTGACTTAGAACTAGAGAAAGCCAAATATTTTCTTTATATCGTGATGGCTATGACAGAGTATATAACAGCACTGATCTCCTAATCTTCACTGTGTTGCCATGGTAACACACTCATGGTGAAGTAAGTAAAATATAAAGGATGTTAATATGGGAGGGGCACAGCTTGTAGAAGTGATGGAGGTTGGGCTCTTCAAGTATTGGAAAGGCGGCCCCCACTAAGTGGACAGAGGACATAAATCTCTGGGAACCACTGGATTCAAACAGCGTAAGACCGCGGTCTGTGGAATACATTACAAGAGACCTATGTCCAGCAGTGGACGTCCATCGGTTACAATGATGATGATGATGTTAATTGTGAAGCTCGAATGAATTGTTAATCGCAACTCGTCTCTTACTCGGTGTAAATTTCAGCTGGATTTGAATGATAATTGTAGCGGAAATGTTTCAAATCGACGTTGGATTTTATGATGTTGACTCCGGGAGGCACTTACTGCTTACATCATAAATGAGCCTTCGTTATAATGAGGGTGGAATATTTCCAAGGTTCCTTATCTTGAGATTTTTAGGAATTGTATTTAAGGTGCCTTTTTAAAAATTTACCGCTGAAGCTTCATTTGATACCTTAGAAATGACTTAAACAGTTATTGCTGATAGGTCTTTGTAGCTGGCGACTGTGTTGGTACCACCGCATTGTCTATCTCTGCAAACTAACAATAGTTTAAAAAGATTATTGTGTTCCGGTTTGAAGGTAGCTGTAGCTAATTACTGAAGTAAGGAGACAATATCAAATGTCAAGGCGACGAGTGCAATATAGCGCTGTATTTATTATTCTTACTATCGCCACGTTGTTATGGGTGGGAGTATCACTTACTATCAGGTGAACGTTCCGATCATTCGCCACTTCGTTGAATAAAAAAAAAATGTTTACTTCATTCCCTGCTGCTTTAGTACTAAGAATTAGGTTGAGGTCTTCTTGTAAGCAAAAAATTAAAAAAGACTACCAGTAATGTGTATGCTTTGTTCCGATTTGAATGGTGTTGTAGCTGGTGACAGTTAATGGCTGCGAGTATAATACATTGCAGTGTACATCATCCTAACTAACATCATTGTTAAAAACGAGCATATAACATAACCATCCGGTTAAAGTTCCGCTCCTCTTATTTCTTCATAAGAACAGGTTAAATAGAGGAATGGTCAGTATAAAACTCCTTTATAACTGTTATGTTACATAGGCACGACAGATAACTTACTTGTCTCGTAACTTAGGAGTTTAAATTCAACGGTGTTTCCGTATCCATTTGCGTAGCTACCGGATTTATAATACCTATATGTGGCTATAACAGAATTGCATTATAACATACATGAGAGACAATGTATTCCGCTCGCGAACGCTTCACCATCGCTACATATTACGAGAGTATGGGGCAAGTGAATAACTTAACCAGGTGTTTAAAAGCTTCGCATTTGGCATGTCTCCTCACCACACTCGACACTTAATAGACATCTCATTACATATTACAGCCGCGTTTCCTATTGGCAACTCGGACTGGGAGACTGCAACGAATCAACGCGCTTATTCTATACACGTACCGCCTTTGGAGACGGCGCCGTGGAAATTTTGAAAACTATGTTTCAGTTCATTTCTCGAAAAGCGAATTGAAAGCGTCGCTTCGTGATTTAAAAATTACTTACAGAGAAATCAGGAATAACGAGCTTATCCACAATCATCATCATAACCAGGTATTTGTCATTAAAATCTAGTCTAAGAATTTTCTATACCGATCTATGCTCAATGGTTTGATCGTTCAACTTCGAAATATTCATCTTAAAGGAATTTTACTTAAACATCTCTTTATATATTTTTGTGTAATTAAAATGCTATTATAAGTGTCTGTTAAAGTTTATTCTATGTTCTACTTCACTTTAAAGTTTAACCTTAACCCTATTCTCGTACGTATTCAGCGATGAAGTGAAAAGGGTCAAGGGCCGTCGTGGTTCGGGTAAAGAACACTACAGTCTCGGCCCTCGACAGTTTTTTTCTTTGCATTTTCAAATAAAGTAAGTTTTTAATTTTTTCATAATTACTACATCTCGGAAATAAGTGAAATGCCTTTTTTTGTTTACACTATGCTATCGTATCACAACGGGAACACAGCGTTACTGTTACGTCAGTAGATTATAATATGAGGATCCAAGACAAGGGTTAGATAAAATCCACCAGCTTCAAACTGTACCAAATGTAGTTCAGCAATTGAATCTGAGATTTCTAGGTCACACAGCCACCGCACCATGTGCACAGTAAACGTAATTGAACACTATTTAAAATAGTTTTCCCGATTTTGATATTGCGATTACTAAATTTGTCCACTCCTCCACTACTGGACATGAGTCTAATTTAAAGATCTCCACACCGATCGGAGCCGCGCTGCTCGCATCCAGCGGCTCGCTTCTTTCATCTTTGCAGGCGGAAGTTTGCTCTTCTTCTCTCTACACATCATGTCTTGATAATTGGCTGACATTTTTTGGAAATGTGAAATGATCAACATGATAATCATTAAAAGCAAGGGGTGTGTGTGTGTCTATAGGTAGGTTGTTATCTGTCGGACGAACTGCTTGAATTACCTATACTTACTAGTGATATTCACGACCACTCTGTTAAGAACGACATCAATGAAGATGATGATGAAGAAGAAGAAGAATATCTACACTTACTGAGATGTTAAAAATTTTTTATTCATACAACAATTAATACCAATGAACGAAACAGTTATGATGGAAACAATCAAAGTATTTTTTCAGATTGGAGCCACTATGATTAAAAATCGTTTATAACCTTGAACTGTCAAGAGTAGGACATCTTTAAATATTTATCTTCTCGGTAATAAGAAAAAATTTGTTTCACAATATTAATAAGCGAGATACTTTTCAGTAGTTTCTGAGTAACAGCTTATTTTGATTAACAAAATTTAACCTGAAGCACAGGGCTCATTGATTGAAGGACACTGGATGCGAGCAACGTGGGAACGATCGATGTGAAGATCTTTAGAAGAGGCCCAAGTGCAGCAGTAGACGTCTATCGGCTGATGATGAACTAAAGAGATACCTTCAATATTTTTTATTTTAATCATGTAGATGTATGAGGGAATTTATTGAGGAATTCACGGAAGGAAGAGGCAACCCGTGAATTGTTATTGCCTCGCTGGAAGTTTTATAAATATATATTGGTAGTTCCAAGCGGAATGCTGCTGGATGCATTAATAATACATGAGTCCGCTTTCCAGGTTCCTCGAGGGCACCGTGTAATACTTCGCTACTATCAATTTTTTACTTCGATGCATGCTTGGTACTTGGCTAATTTATCATTATAATATAATACATGTTATCAATGCCTTAGAATTTTATTTATTTAATGTATGCATAAGTTTCTAAAATAAGTAATTTTTAAATTTGTTTACTTTTTATTGTAATGAATGGCGCTATCAGTTGACCAATCAGAATACGAGCTCGGTTTTAGGAGGGGGAAATAAAATGGTGGGAGAAATACTGCCTGGTACGATGATCGCTCCATTCCTGTCAGTCTGTCGGCGGCGATTGAACTGGAAGGATATCCTATAAAAAAGTTTTTTCGTAATACAAGTGAGGGTTATTTTGTGCAATATAATATGAATACTACCCAACAATTCTTTTATTTCATTTATTAATATATATTAGACACACAAACGTGTGATCCAGAGTTCGAAGGAATATTAAGGTTTGTTCCATATAAGGTTGTTCCATAAGCTATAGAGGTGCTGCTATTATAATTCGTAACTAAGTTGTGTTTCTTAGAATCTTTACACAGAAACTAGAAAGAGCTAATCGCCTTGAAATGTACGATGCTTTAAGACTACTCCAGGAATTCTATTTCATTAACCTGAACTCTGTTTTTCCACAGATGAAGTAGCTATGATGATACTAAAGACAGTCTCCACTAACAAAGATTTTCAACCAGTAAAGTAACTTAGAATGGTACTTACTAATTTTAAATGAAAGGTTACTGACGTTTTACAATTATACTATTAATATATAAACTTTTTTAAGGACAAGAAAGAGGGATGACTATAGGGGTAATATATTAATAATATATGAGTATGTAGTTCTTCATAACGTTTAGTAGTAGTAATTAAATAATACAACGATGACGTTATATTTCATAGAATGGGTGACCGGACACTCCAAACTATGTTAAGAAAGAAAAACATAGATTCAGCTATTTGTATTTAATTTTTTTTCTTATATAGAAGAAAAGTTTAATTTTCAATGTAATAAACGTTCAAAGTAGACATTTGATTAGTCCCTTTGAAGTCACCGATTCAATTTTACAATTAGAAATAAATCTTTTACGACGCTTTAGAAAAATATAAAAGGCAATAATGATTACAGGAGTTTTGTTTTTACAGCTTTTTTTTTATTATTAGAATGTTATTGAGTTGTGCTTAATTGGAAAAATACGTTTAATTTGGGCATCTCCTCTCTGTTTTCTAACAACCTTATAAAAAAGCGGTTTCTAGAAACTGAGATAATTAATATATAACTAGGAGTAGATCAATTGAAAAATTACTCACTTTAATACTAGATCAATTTGAGCGGTGTTTTCATTAGTTACTGTGCGAAGTTTATTAAATTTCGGTCTTGAAAAAAAAAATTTCTTCATTAACTAATAGTAAATAAAATGATTTTTTTTTATAATGAAAAATTCATAAAATGCTTTCACATATTTAGTTGCTATTACCAGAGTCACGTAAGCGCAGTAAAACCAGGTCGTTTCGGAACGGGCCCGGACCCGTTCAACTTCCGTACAATGCAAGTTCTCATTCTCATGTATTATTAACAATAGCGCCGTTACTGCTCGCGGTAACAGCACTATATTTTTATTAACCTGTCCGTGATGCTATTTTTGACTGTTTCCGTTCCGAAGTCACTAATGTACCTGGTTCGATACCGGGACACCATACGTTTGTTTTATTTGAATCTCTTCGACAAGCTGCTGTATAATGTAAATCTGCTGTAATATCATTATTGATATATTTAGGTTGTGTACCAGTGTACTGTGGGTACTAACTCACAGTATCTCTTCAAAGCCATTGTCACCTAACACCCTGTGTAACCAATATCTAGTTTTAAACAATCTTCGATAAATGAATACGATATCTATGAGGTTATGTTCATCACGTTTTTATGTGATTTCAGCAATGATTAATGTTGTTAATGAATTTCAGTTTTATAATATGTAAACTTATGTAGCAATCCACTGATATATATATATATATATATATATATATATATATATATATATATATATATATATATATATATATATAATTTAGCAGCTCTTACTGCAGAGGAGTGCGGAGGTTGCGTTTTATTTAGCATCGGATACACGATTTTTGTTTAGGCAAAGAGTTCGAAAGCGCGCTGTCGCGTTGTACGTAGCCCGGATTAATATTACATGCTGCGACGCGAGCACTCCGGAGCAAATTGAAATTTCCAAGCTATTGCATATATGCGATGTTTTCCACGATATTAAATGTTCAATCGGGAATATTTGCTAACGATTTTTAGTAATTTTCGTTTTGTTGGAATATTAAATACAGGCATACGGCGCTCACAAACCGGCATAGCGCGGCGAGTAAAACCACACCCGCACAGTAGTCGTACGTTCCGCCCTAACTACTGATTTTACTGCAATAACGGCACATATCATCTTACATCCAGCATCTTGTATCCAACGATCTGTTGCAAGTATCTTAACTATCACATTATTATGTGCGGTTATTATTCCTCGCAGCGACAACACGAACAGAACTTTGACTGTGTAACACGCTTAGGGTACGCTAACTCGGAATAATAATATGAATTAAGTTTTCTCAGCACCACATTTCTCTCGTCGCTTTGACAGACTAGATCATTTCCTATGTAGTTTCACTAGTAGGATATCCTTTCAAACTGAAACAGTAATGTTCATACACTACTACTGGAACAGAAAAATGAACAAGAGAGATATACGTATGAGATATTACATGAGTAAAAAATGCTTAGAGAAACTAAAAGTAAATGATTATGTTATATGAAACGTTAGAAGACTTACACTTGATTTAGTGTGAAATCTAAATTCTTAAACAATTTTTCTGGAGGTCGTGTGCGCCGTTTGCAATATCGTTTTAATTGAAACCGTTTCAATATTGATGGAGCGCTGCTCCGCCGGGCGGCGCTGTTTGCCGCGGAGATTGCTTTTTGTATTAGAATTACGTTTAATAGCTAATGAGTAATATTTGTCTTACCATATAAATGATATATTATCTCTGGTGGCAGGTCATCATTGCCACAGACCGTCTAGATAAGTACCACCGCAGCGCTTATTCCACCTGACAAACAAAACTGTGCGAACATTACTGGAGTAACGATACTTAACATTGTATGTCTCAGGCGACGAGCGTAATGTAGTGCAGTATATCCATCTTAACTAGAACCACGTTATTATGAGCAAGGGTATCACCGTCAGGTGAACATCCTGTTCGTCTCGGCGCGTCCTAGAATATTTTTTTTATTAACTTTTTACCCCAATTGCATAAGAGGACTCGATACCTTGTGGCATTATATGCCAGTCTAACTTATACGGTACAGATATGTGGTGAGGTACATAGGTACATATAGTTTATTTATACCTACTTTAACATTAGTTATAAACTTAAACTTTAAATTAATTAATTATTCATTTAATGAATTATTTTTATATATATTTTTAAACATTCATAGAACCTTGATTCGCTAGTCTCTGATGATGTTTAGCGCTTCGTAGTCATTTTGACCCTTACAGCTCATCTAATAATGGATCTGGTTAATCTAAGCTTGCTGGCTTAATGGTTAGAGCGTGCAGCCTTCACTCCGAAGGTCGCGGGATCGAATTTCGGCATGTATCGATGACTTTAATAATTAAGTTATGTTCATTTGTGAACTTTAGCTACAACAACGAGATACAAACGGTGAAGGAAAATATCGCGAGACCTGCACATGAATTAGAATTTATTCTAAGGTGTGTGTGAAGTTACCAATCCGCATTTGGCCCCTCGCCTTCATATTAAGGGTAGGCCTATGCTCCGACAGTGGGGATATAAGTTGGGGCTGTTAAAAAAATACTTGACAGCGTTTTTTATGATTCGAGAGTACTGAGTATGGACATTTATAAATCGTCAATAGATCTATCAGTTTACAACATACAAGAAAAATAATAATAATAACAATTTAACCTCTAACCTATATAACGTTTTAGTAATATACAAATTAATATTCCACATTTCATAACCGGTTTAACCATGGTTTATTGAGTGCTACACTAATGAACTGTAAAATTACTGTTCAGAATCGTTCCCACCAATATCACTGTAATTCCAGTTCTGCGGTTAATTGTGCTGACGCGCGAGTGATCGCTTTAATTCAGGGTATACGGCATTAATTATGATGCAGAGGAAACACCAGCATCGGAGTTAGCAAATAGGACTATATACTCTGTTATCTGCCGGAGATTGCACTTGATATCTCTCCTCTGAGATGTGACTTCTGCCTTGACTTTCTGAAATCCCTTGGATTAATTTTCAACTTGTGAAAAGGCTGAAGTCGCACAGAGAGCAATGAAAAGGGCCATCCTTTAAGTTTCTTTGCTCGAATTATAAATAAGGAGATCCGCAGAACTAAAGTCACCGAAATAATCAAAAGGTTGCTAGCCACAAGTGGTACTGGGCAGGACACATCGTTCGAAGGCCTGACAGCTGATAGGGCACCAAGGTCCTCACGTGATGACCGCGTACCGGAAGACGATATAAGACGAAGATGATCTAGTGAAGTCACAGGATCGATCGATATGGAGATCTTTGGGATGACCTATGTCCAGCTGTGGACGTCCATCGGCTGATGATGATAGATTGAGCTTTATCTTCTTTTTAAATCGTTAATTAAGAAACATATCATTATAAAACTAAATCGTATTCATTGTATAATACTAATAGAATTCAAGTTGGAAACGAGCTGATAAGGAAATGATGCGCTAGAGCTTGGTTACTCGATTACGAGATCACTGTTCGGATATATGCGACCTAGTTAATGAACAGGGAACTAATTCTGAGCCTCTATCTCCAAACTCCTCAGTTTATTTCAGCTACCTACCTATATTTGTGTGGTATAGGAATAATTGATATACAATTGAAAAATTAAAACATGTTAGAGGGTTAGTATTTATATTCTAGATAAATAAAGGAAAACGAAAGGTGGGGAGAAGGAAAAAGTCATGGTTGAGGAATATCAGGGAATGGACTGGCATATCTGAGGCGTCAGAGTTGTTACAGCAGAAAGGACTCTACCACGCTGATCGCCAACCTTCACTAGTTGGAGAGGTATTTTAAGAAGAAAAATACTTAGAGGGTGTGTTAAATTCTTATTGTGATAACAAAGTTCAAAAGCATTACAAGCGTTTTATATGATATTGTATATATTGTCTATTTCTTTTGTTATATATTGCCTTTTATACTATCGGTTAAAACTTGATGCACACCACATTGTACTTTCTGAGATGAAGCGGCCGCTCCTGGTAATCAGGTTGGCTATTCAAGAACTCTCTATCAACAATTAATTAACAAACTTTCAAGTTTCAATTACCACGGGAAAGTTTTTATTTTGTTTTATGACTCTTCATTCAGACTGTTCATTACAATATCATTGATAAAAGCCTTTATTGCAATATATTCTTTCTAAGGTTCTTGACTATAGTCTTGATATCACACCAGGAACCGAAAATTTAAACGTCTTCTGTCCTAAATGTACTACGTTATTATAGTCGCTGTTTTGGTGAGATAATTACTTATCACTTGTCATCAAGTGAACGTCTTATTCGTGTGGTATTTTCGTAAAGAAAACTTGTTGCTCTCGTCGTATAATAGTTAAAAGAAGTACGTGAAGTGATTGCGTAGAGCAGTGCGCGTAGACGGTTCGATAACAAGTGTATGATTACAGCCACGCAAGGTTTTATGGTGAATTAACTTTGAAAAAGCATTTGATTGCAAATAGCCGCACTGAATATGTATGAATTCAATTCAATGAACTAAACTCACTCGAATTATTATCTAGTAAAATAACCGCATTTTCCACTGTGCGGTAAATACTTGATGCTACGCGTTTGACATCAGCGAACACATTGTTACATGCTGCACGTACTACTATATAAAACGTTCATTTGATGTCATCATAATCAGCTTTCCCAAACCCTAAAAATCTCGTATGTTTGTAGGGGTTCATATGGGAGGGTTTGAGCCATTTCCCACCACGCTGCCACAATGCGGATTAGTGGAAGCCAGAGTCTTGTTTTTTGATTATCAGAGTGCACAACGAGCTGGTGAGGTTGTCTTGGGTCCCGTGAGTTGTAGTGCGGTACCCTTACACCTCTTTTATAAATATCAAGTAAGTTAGAAAAAAAAACTAAAAAAACTTTGAATATTACATTTCCATATACATTGAAAAGGTTTCTTTATTTTAAGATGGTTATAAAGCGATAGACGATGTAGTGTTAATGCTCCAATTTTTCTAGCTCTTTGATAGGTAATGCTATGATAACAGAAGAAATTAACAATAATGGATTGGTCTCAAAAATGCATCAGTACTATTCAAACTTTACTTATATGGTCACAGACACAGGGCAGTAGAGTGCGAATAGAGAAGATCTAATAGAGGAACTCAAATGTTGCATTTTTAATACCCAAAATATTTAGTTTCATTAAAGACTAAAGTACTAAATTATTTTTGTCAGCTCTTCAAACATTTCTAGATTATTAGTTATTAATTTAATGAAGCAATTTCAGATAGGATCTTAAGCAGTCCGCAAGTTGGCTGCGATAGTGAGCGAGCAGCGAGCAGCGAGCAGCGAGCAGTGAGTATGATTGATTACATTTCAGAGATTGAATTAATAACTCGATTTAAGTAATTTAATTAAATCTATCAAACTGCTGCCTTAATCATTGGAATTGATCAAACTAATTGATTACTACAGATTTTTCTATTTGATGAAACTATGAGACCGATAGAGACAGAACCTAGTCATATATTCCATCTTATATAAACATTGTGGCGTTAAGTTGTCATATAGTTAACACTTAATGCCTGTAATCTTCAGATAAGATGATGAATCTTGTTACCACGGTAATATCACTAGCGTTGTACGCTCAAACACACAATAATGGTTATCAAATTGAAGTTTAGCGGCAGAAATATTACTTACATGGACAGACTTTGGCAACAGAGACTTATCAATATCAATAATGTACCTTTTAAGCGATGAATGTATAGATCATATAAAGGTAGATATACTATATTTTTTAAAATATTAGTTATTTTCTAAACTGTATAAGCTATACTGCGATCCAGCGTGAAGTGAACGTGACGTGACGTTTCATGTCCGAAGGCGGCGACCGCAAGCGTGGCTTGTGTGTTTAAATGTTTGAGACGGCATCGCTTTGATGTGTATACAGCTTGGATCTGTTTGGTAATAACCAAAACTATAATTCATACATCATTCAAAATACACATATATATGTTAGTAAATATAATCGTTATTTACTTAAAAATACAAAGCGTAAACTCACAGGATCAATTTATATAGGAGCTTCATCCTTTAATAGTAGATGATATTAAACATAACTACTGTTAAAAAGAGGAATGTCTAGAAGAAAAATAAAACTTGTAATATTACAAACAGATGTTCATCATCAGCATCATCATCAGCCAATAAATGTCCACTGCTGAACACAGGCCCTAAAGATCTCCACATACAGTCAGTATGGCTTTTAGTACCGCTGAGCAGTAAAGGCTGTTATAAATGCGTTCATGTGAAAGGATTTGGGGCATTCCCCACCACGGTGGTCCAATGCTGGTTGATGGAAGCCAGAGCCTCGTATGATTAGCAGCGTGCACCACGAGCAGGTGAGGGTTGGCTTGGGTCCCGTAAGTTGTTGTGCGGAACCGCTTACACAAGAACAGATATTGATAAACTTTAATGAAAATTGTTTGTATTTTTGAGAAATATTTGGCAATGACGATGAAACAAAATATTCCAACGGCTGGACATCCTCCGTGTTCAGCTACTAGATTAGGTTTTATCTATGTCTTTACTGTCAATAAAAACTGTTCGTCATACTGACATTCGACCAATAGGAAATCGTCGAAAGTAAACACAGCGGAATGGAAGGGAACAAAATTGAAAATAAATATAAACACTCTGTGAAAATACTTTTAGATAACAGATTAACATTTATCGATAGCAATAATAATTCACGAACATCTGATCTATACTCCCGCCAACCGGCATTGGGCCAATGTCGTGGGAAATGGCCCAAATCTCCTCGTTATGGAGGAGTTATACCGGAGGCTATGTCGATTGTTAAAGGTCGCAAGATGCAGGCGGCACAGGACCGATCGATGTGGAGATCTTTGAGAGAGGCCTGTGTCCAGCTGTGGATGTATATAGACTGATAAGGATCTGATCTATATATCACCATCTCCGTGTTGTTATAATAAAATGTTTATCACTGTGTTTAAGGACATTTAATTAGTACATACATATATACAGATATATTGAAGCAGTGACGATAACTTTGGAAAAGAATCATAGCAAAGTTGTTGCTTAATAACTTGAAATCTAAAAAAATCTTGGTTTTCTTTAAATAGAGGCTTGTCTTCAAGCTCTTGCTTCAACTGTACTCCGAATCCCAGGCGTGGGAAGAGACCTATTGTGCTATTTATGTTATCAGTTTGTTTAATAATAGGTTGGAAAATATCTCCCTTCCGCCTTTTTATCTTTTGAATTTCGCGGCTATGTACAAAGCGCTACAGAGCTCGTATCTGGCAATACTATACATAATTTTAAAGGTCTTGACATAACCTACAAAACGACGCTATGCATAATTAGTTTGGATATTGCGTTCAACAGTTATAGACGTGTAAACATCGAGTTCACTAACGCCGAAATTCGCGCTATTTTAAAGTTTTCCTTCGTTAAAGGCAAATCCGCTAGAGAAACGTTCCGTGAGATTAATGGTGTTTTGTGGGATGGTACTCTATCACTTCGAACCGCGGAGGAATGGTTTCGACGATTCAGAGCCGGTGAAAACGACACCATGGATAAGCCAGCCGGCGGAAGACCTGTGACGACAAATACCGATCAAATCATGGACTACATCGAGTTAGACCGGCATGTGGCATCTCGTGACATCGCCCAGGAGATGGGAGTTAGTCACCAAACCATTTTAAACCATCTGCAGAAGGCTGGATACAAAAAAAAGCTTGATGTTTGGGTGCCGCATGATTTGACGCAAAAAAACCTTCTGGACCGAATCAACGCCTGCGATATGCTGCTGAAACGGAACGAACTCGACCCATTCTTGAAGCGGATGGTGACTGGCGACGAAAAATGGATCACATACGACAATATCAAGCGAAAACGGTCGTGGTCGAAGGCCGGTGAATCGTCCCAAACAGTGGCCAATCCGGGATTGACGGCCAGGAAGGTTTTGCTGTGTGTTTGGTGGGATTGGAAGGGAATCATCCACTATGAGCTGCTCCCATATGACCAGACGCTTAATTCTACCATCTACTGCGAACAACTGGACCGCTTGAAGCAGGCGATCGACCAGAAGCGTCCAGAATTGGCCAACAGGAAGGGTGTAGTGTTCCACCAGGACAACGCCAGACCACACACTTCGTTGATGACTCGTCAGAAGCTACGGAAGCTTGGATGGGAGGTTTTATCGCATCCACCATATAGCCCGGACATAGCGCCAAGTGATTACCACCTGTTCCTGTCCATGGTGAACGCCCTTGCTGGTGTAAAGTTGAACTCAAAAGAGGCTTATGAAAAGTGGCTGTCCGAGTTCTTCGCAAATAAGGAGGGGGGCTTCTACGAGGGAGGTATTATGAAGTTGCCGTCTAGATGGAAACAGATTATCGAACAAAATGGCGCATATTTGAACTAAATCCGATCACTGTAACACTTTTTATAAAGCATTGAATAAAGAGCAAGAAAGCGGAAGGGAGATATTTTCCAACCTTATATAAAACTTCGTGAAGCACTGCTCTATTATGGATGTTAACATATACCGAGCGAGACTATTTTGAATCTTCGGCCTCATGCTGATAATTATGTGAAATTGGGGACAACGTACTACGGATAAGAAGATAAGAGTGGTTAATTACATTATCAGTAATTGTAGTGAAATTTTAGTATTAGTAGAATAGTTAATTTGAACCTAACTTTAACTTGGATAGAAATCGATAGCGGTGTGGACGCAAAGCAATTTATTTGAAAAAGCTTTTCTGTTAAACCAATTGCATCGGATTCCGTTTATGCAGCCATTTAGAGATTCTTTGATTCCTTTAAGTTCCTTTATAACAATACTAGTTTTATATTGCCTGATGGTGAGGAAAATTAATTTGAAGCGCTCGCTGCGTAACAATGCCGACGTCTTTACCCGTTTTTTTGTTTTCAGAGTGGAAAACTTTCAAAAGCTACTGTATTCTTGAGGAAGAGTTATGAAGAGATTTCCAACCACTAAACCCATCACTATCGGTGGTCACCTTCCGCGTTTGGAGAGGTCATAGTATCTTTGTCCGAAACAACCGCGGCCTCTCTGAGGCTGTGCTGGGATAGCTGGTTCTAGATCTGTTTTATGCTGTACCTACCAGCTTTGTGAGTACTACCTCAACGGCCGGAGATTACGTCCAGTCGTTGTCTTCCCCAAGGTCGTGGTGAAGCCCGATCCTGACCGCTAAAAACCTTAAGGGTCTATAGCCTGCAGTAATTTAACTATTAGATATGTATACTATACACATGTATACAATAGTTTCCCATTGTTTCGTCATCATCATTATCAGTCAACTAACGTCTATTGCTGGACATAGGCCTCCTCCAAAGATCTCTACATTGATCAAGCATGCGCTGTGCGCATCCAGCTGCTTCTCTCAACCTTCACTAGGTCCACGGTCCACCGGGTGAGGGGGCCTACTAACACAACGTCTTCCGGTGCGCGGTCGCCATGCGAGGCCCTTAGTGCCCCATCGGCCGTTAGTCATTCGAGCGATGCGCCCTGCTCATTGCCAATTCAGACTAGAAGTTTTTTTGGACTATGTCGGTGACTTTAGTTCTCCTGCGTTTGTCCTCATTTCTGATACGATCACACGGGGTAAACCCCGAGCATAGCTCTTCCCATTCCTTAGAAAAAAAAAAATTTTCCTTCGTACGTACGATTGCTTGGTTCTCAGGCCGCAAGCGAAGCTTGAACGTTATTGGGATCTTTTCTCATCCATTACGTAAACTAACCATCTTTATAGTTAATTTCTTGTGTCTTAACATCAATTGGTTAAATGTTAGTTCTATCATATATATATTATATATACATATAAAAATTAAACTTTGTTTGTCCGCTGGTGCATTTAGGCCTTCCTCAATGTCTTGCACCAAATGCGATTCTCAGCTTCTCGCACCCACCCACTTCCGTCCGCCCTGATAATGTCGTCAGTCCATCTGGACTTCTAGTAATATGAATACTGTTAACTTCGGATCGTTTTCTAACATCTGACTACCGGAAGACGTCTTTGTTGTAGACAAACAAACACTGTAAGCATGAATTGAATAGTATTAGTGTGTTCTCGTGAGGATCTGTCAGCCGCCTCAACTGCTCGGATCCGTCAGTTGGCAGTGCTCGTAATTCAGAAATCCCCTTCAGCAAGCGATCGCTCGATGCCGACCAATGAATTTGAAATCTCTCGGATGTAATGTTTAAATTCCCCTTACTGGGCGATCTCCGGAGGAAGCATCAGAGCGCTGAGTGCGGACGTAATTCAATAAACCGAGAGCACTTCTCCAACATTCATATTTTATTCAACGCTGCGTTTCCTCTGCCCACCGGATGTCGCCGAGCTTTTTCTTTTATATTGACAGTCATTTTTGCGATTTATGTTAAATTTTTCATGATATCAAACATAAGTAAAGTTTGAATTAGCCTCTTTGAAACAACGTCCACTGAAAAAAGTAGGCCATGGCATTGGAAACCTTATAGGTTTCTTAATTTTTTTTATTCGAGCGACGAGATGAGCAGGATATTCACCTGATAATAAGTGATACTCCTGCCTATAACAACATGGCAATAGTTAGTAGTTCCACAGTAGTACATTACCGTCGTCTTGAAACAAATCGTTCAGTCTCGTTATCACAGTAATTACTTTTATACATTCCACTTGTGAAATAGTTCTGTAACAAGTTCACCTTATCATAATAACGCGGCGCTAGTTAGGGTGATATACACTACGTCGCAATGTGCTCGTCGCCTAAGACGTAGATGTTGAATCTCGTTACCGTATCAATTTCACTCGCTATAACACCCTTTCAACTGTAACAGTAATGTTTGCATACTTTTGTTTGTCGGCTGTGATAGACGCTGCGGTGGCACCCTAGACGGTTTCCGGCAACAGAGACCTACCACCATTACTTTGTTACTAATATATACAAATATTTACTTACCTATTCAGAGCATTATGATCTAGTCTTATAAACAAACGGCAATCCTTAATTTATTAGCTTGTGCTTTCCTCTTCGTTTCTTTTTTTGCATTAAGTCCCATTAAGGTTATTCACATCAAACATGACTTCAATCACTTTGGAAAAAGCTAGTAAAGCCATAAGAAGTGATAAGCTTCATAAGGTACAACAATGCGTTATGCGACTTCGATGTTTGGATTCGATCCTCATGAGCTTAGGACAACATAGCGTTGTGACCGATATGTTCCGTGAACTACAGCTTACTAAAGCTGTTGCTCTTATCTTAGCATGATGATGTTGACACTTCGCTTTTACGAGATAGCGTTAACTCGTACCACATAGAATACACGATCGCTATACAACACCCTAAGCGCTCTGTATAATCAACTCTTCATATATAACAATTCTATTATAAAAATATACTACTACTACAAGCTGTTCCACGCTTTTCTGGCCGAAATACCCCCTTTTTTGGGGATCAAAATAGCAAAATACGTTCTTAGCTGACCTATATCTAACAAAGGAATATATCTACTAACTTAAAGTTTTGTTACGGTTCAAGATATTACGTGATGATTCTATATATAACTGGAAAATTTATGTATATATAGATTACGTTTATACATAAGTATATAAATATACTAGTAGTAGTATTTATAGAGTGATGACTGTCTGAGTGTGCTGAACACAAATAGATAGCCGCCGATCGATTGCCGCTTTACATACGAATAGTAGAGCGCGCTAATGCATTGCGATTAGTTCCACAAAATTCAAAAGCGACAATTTGCAATTTTGCTGTCGATAACCGGAAATGTGCATAATTAACGTAGACTAATTAAGCATTACTTAATTCTAACATCAAAGTACTGAAGAGGCTTTATTCAATTAAAACGATCGAATCATTCTCTGCTTATGACTAATTAGGTATTATAGCGTCCGATGAAACCTTCACACGTTTCTATTTTTCCGTTTGTAACACGAACGAATTGATTTGACATTTAACTGATGGTAAGTGATATGGTCTATCCATGATAACGTAGCTCTAGTTAGGATGTTATATCCAACACCACACTGTGCTCGTCGTCTAAAACGTCGTCTAAAACGTTGCTGTTGCACTCTGTCTAAAACATCCCACGGAAGGGCCAAGCCCTCACTAGCGCCCACGCTGTGCTACGGCAAATCCCAGACAATCATGTATTTGCCGTCCCCCTGAGGCTCGCTTATTGAGCTCCGAAGGCCCCCATCCTCAAAGCTCATAAACACGAGCACCCTTTTAGTCGTTTTGTACGACAGGCAGGGAATACCTTAGACCTATTCTTAATAGCCTGAGACTGTAGGGGTGGTGGTGATACCTATTCAGGCGATCTCCACAGGCAGAGACCTACCACCATTAGATATAGTAGAGCACTGATTTTTTATTCTCTCCCCAGTCATTTAAACTGAAATAGTCTTCAAACTTTACAACAGCTTATTCACGTCCCCACTATTGGGGTATAAACCTACCTAAATATGAGTGCGATGGGCCACAGTCACCACGCGGGCCCAATGGGGATGGGTAACTTCACACACCTTAGAATAAATTCTAATTCATGTGCGGGTTTACTCACGATGTTTTCCTTCACCGTTTGTATCTCGTTGTTGTAACTAAAGTTCACAAATGTACATAACTTAAATATTAAAGTCATCGGTACATGCCGAGATTCCAACCCGCGACCTTCGGAATGAAAGCCGCACGCTCTAACCATTAGGCCAGCGAGCTATTTTTCGAAACGGAAGAAATCGTTTTGCGTACTTCTGGTCTGTGCGGTGGCTGTAGTTAGGCGGATGCAGGTGAGCTGACTTCCGCACCACCGCTATGAGTTAGTGTTAATGCTAAACCGCATATTAAAGTAATAAATTCCCCGCAGTCACTTGTAATATTGTAATATTAATTACACGGCGCGCCGCATAGGACGGCGATCGTTGTTCGGCTGACAAACGGCCGCGCTACCCCCGCCTTCGTAATTGCAATTAATATCATAATTAATTTACCATCCCCTTGCATTGTTATGTTTTTTGATTAACTAACATAAGCATACTTTTCAGAGACATCAGCAGTTTATTGATTGGTAGGTCTTTGTTGCGGTAACCCTTTAGTCTCGGACTATTATGAATAGGAGTAAGGTATTCCCTGCATGTCGTACAAGGCGACTTATAGGGTCCTCGGGTTCGTGGGGTATGAGGGTGGAGACCTTCAGAGGTCAATAAGCGAGTCTTAGAAAGGCAAACGGATGGTGGTTTTATATTTGCCGTGGCATAGCGTGGGTGCTAAGGAGGGCTTTGCCCTTCTGTGGGATGTTATAGCCAGAGTGATGGGGGCACCGGTTCGATCCGTAAGAAATCCCGGAGCCTCTCCTAATGCACTGGTTCAGACCACCTAGGGGGTTTTAGTGAGTAAAAATCTCACATAACCACGACTACCCCTCAAGGAACAGGATATCTTTCGAAGATTTTCCCACAGAAATCAACAAAAAAAAGGTTCCTGTTGCCGGAGACCATAGAGCTACCACCGCAGCTTCTTTTTATGCCGACTATACAAACATTAATAAGTAATTACTGAGGTAAGGAGATTAAACTTCGTATGTATCAAGACGATCAGCAAAATTTAGTGTTATGTATATAATCTTAACTCCACGTCGTGAGTTTTTGGAGAGGCTTATGTCCAGCAGTGGGCGTCTGTCGGCTGATGATGATATCATCTTAACTAGCATCTCGTAACTACAGGGAATGGCTAACACGTTTTGCCGAATAAAAAGTAGTAGCAAAATGAAAATGAGTTTTGTTTGTTCGCCAATCACGTGAAAACTAGTGAACGTATAGACACGTCAACATGAACATTCGACGCGGAATGATATGGACATTGTTATAGGCTGTTTATTATTTGAATTTCATAGATCTTTTATTATTTTATTTCCAATTAACTTTTACGAACATTTTTATTTCGTAACATTTATGCGGTTGCTAAAGAAAGTAATTTGCGGTATAATATTGTATTACGGCCAGCAAAGCCGGCGGGGACACTGCTAGTATACATATATAGTATACATGTATATAGTATATACAAATATATATGAAGCAACGGCTCCATTATATGAACGCTCCGAAAGTTTGCTCTGATCAAAAAAATAACACAGCTTTTTTGTTAAGAGATAGAGGATGAGTTTGTTTAATTTCTCATTGTACAGTTCCGGTCCGGCATATTTATCAAAACGCTGCGCACATCTGCCGTTTAATAAGCTAAACAGTTTCCCGTCGGAGAAGCGAAAAAAAAAAAAATAGCGTTGACTGTTAAACGGAATGCTGCTATAAATTCGTCACACTGACCCACGACGTTTTTATTAATTCCAGTCGCTGAAATTAATTATTACAATTGCGATATTACTTCATACTTTCTAGTTGTGGAATAGTGTAACACGTTCACCTGATGGTAAGTGATACGCTTGTTCATAACAACGCTGCGTCAATTAGGATGAATACACTGCACTATATTGCGCTTGTTGCGTAGCACGTAAGATTTTGAATCTCGTTACCCAATTAATTTCATTAGTTATAAACCCCTTTTTAACTGTGATACAGTAATGTTTGCACACTGTTTATCAGTAGCAATAGGAGCTACATTATTACATACCTAGACGGTCTCCAGCAACAGAGACCTATCAGTAAAAAAAGTCCATTTCGTTTAAGAGATCAGTTGCCACAGACATATTATAAATCCGCCGCCATCTTGTTTTCCGGCTGTCAACGTATGAGAGCCGTATCATTCTTGAGACGCATGCTTCATTATCCAATTACATATCTCGAAAAGGTCAAAATATATTCTTATATAATGTAGCACTTTAACACGCGATTTTGAGTGTGTGCATATATTCGTCTGTGTCAATACATTTTTTATCTAAAAATTCTGTTTAATTCTTTCGTAATTTTGCTTTTTACATTTTATCTATCGGACATGTTTAAACCTTTTAGTTAAGTGTAATTAGTTAAAAATTTTAATTTAACTTTAAGTACCTTCAACCTTCAAAACGAATCTAATTTTGATATTTAACTTTTGAAGTTACCTGATTTTTTTTCTTTAGATCAATTTTTATTAATTAATCTAAGTCCATATATTCATTTGCCAGCTATTATGTATCTACGCTAATGACTTACCATAAACTATTGGTGGTAGGTCTCTGTTGCCGAACACTATCTTATTACCACTGCAGCTTCTCTTGCAACCGAAAAACAGTACTAAGCAAACATTACTGTGTTCCTGTTTAAAGGGCACTGTAGCTAGTGAAATTACTGTGGCAATGAGACTCATCATGTGACTGTAACATGTGTTAAGCGACGAGCGCATTGCAGTGCAGTATATCCATCCTCACTAGCGCCACGTTGTTATGAGCGGGCGTATGTATGACTTACTATCAGGTGAACGTCCTGCGCGTCTCCTCGCTTAATCGTATATAAAAAAAATAATGACAGTTCAAATAAAACTTAAGTTAAATATAACCGTATTCTGGTGATAGATAAGTTAAATTGTAACAAAGTAGCCATAGATAAGAAGAACCGGTTTGTTTCTCCGATAAATACAGGTTTAACTGTTTTTCAATGCGAATTAAAAGTGATACTTTCCTTGTATTCTTGAATACTTAAATACATTAAAATATATACGTTCAGAGAGAGCCTATGCCCAGCAGTGGACGTGTCAGCTGATGATGGTGATACGTTCACAGTTAATCTAAAACAAGGAAATTATTAGCATCAGTTATGAAAAATCTTTCGCATCTTTTATTCAAATTAAAGAATGTGTTCGATATATACCGGTCGTAGATCTCTTTCGCTGGAGACCTTCTAGGTAGGTAACCCCGCAACGCCTGTTGCAGCTGATAAAAAACTCTATGCAGACATTACTGTCTTCCGGTTTAAAGGGTACTATATCTAAAGTTATTACTGGGGTAACGTAAGTTAATATCTTATGTCTCAAGGCGACGAGTGCAATGTATTATCGTAACTAGCGCCACATTGTTATGAGCAAACGTATCACTTACCATTAGGTGAAAGTCTCGTGGGGACACGAGAAGGCTTTCGCATACCACCGCTGTCCCGCCAGCACCATCAGCGCCGACTGCACTCCGCGGTTCTCGGGGGTGTGACCCCTCTTCCCATCTCTGTAAGGGCGCTCCGGAACATTCAGCGCGCCCTCCTCTTAGCCTCTTATCGTTACCCGGGCAACAGATCTCTCAGAGTTCGTGTCCCAGAGGTCATAGGAGCTAACAGAAAATTCTTTCTGCTCGTTGCGGCGGATCTAGTCTTGGGCCAACCGTTATACGGTCGCGAAGAATTTTGCGACTTGCGGCAGTGCAAACCAGCCCTTTGGCACAAATCTGAGGTGAGCTAACCTTTTTTTTTTTTTTTTTTGATATCGGTGGTGGAAATGCTGTTAACGCATACCCAGCGTCCTTTTCGAGGGGGGGGACGCCGGGTTATGTGGGGCTCGGGGCCACTGGGATGTTGTGCGTGACCCCCATACCCACTAAAACCACCACCGCTTGTCCCGCCACACGCATACTGGAGACGCCCGGGTTTCAGCCAAGCAACTCTCCGGGCGCCTCCGCGTATAAAACTCCTCTTGGTGGGTACCCGCGGGGAGCAAAGGCACCCACCTGCCGTCCCGTACCGGCCCCTCGCGGGACCGGCACGTTGGGGCCCCCCGACCCCACAGACGACCGCGCGCGCCCACGACGGAGCGCATGCTCGGCCGCCGCCCTCCCGTGAAGGAATTGGGCGGCGGCCTCCTCCCTCCAGACTCTCCCCCTCGTCGAAGTGGGAGGGGGGGGGACAAAAACCAAGACTCCCCCGGGGGACGCACCCCCAGGGGAAACACGACAAAAGGCCCAAAGGGCCACGCCCAACGGCCCGAACGCCCCATCACACCGTGCCCGGCTAGGGGCCCATCGCTCACGGCGGGAGGAAGCGGACGGCGTGGTTCTGCCGCCGCGCTCTCCCGCCGGCCCGCCGCCGCCTGCAAGGTGCGGCAGCGGCGTCGGCGAGGTGAGCTAACCTGGAGCAACCTCTGGCCAGCCCATTTAGGTTGCTCTTAGCTTCACCATGGATGAACAAGCCACAGCTGCTGAACCTGACCGCCTCGATTAAGCGGAAACCTGTTCTAGGGGACGACTATATATCTACTAATTATTTAGATCATTTAAAACTTTAGATGGTGTAGCAGCTCAGAAAGAGCCGGCGCTTCACTACGGACCTTCATCAAAAGAATTAATTAGTATCACTAGAAAGGAAATTGGTTAATTTATATTTACTCCCTGTTACCGTAATGTGTTATGTTTAAAGTTTGAAAATAATCGTAGTTGGGGGGTGGGTTTGCGGTTATAAATGACCGAAGTTCAACGTTCTGTTTAACTAAGAATTGTGGCCTGGCCAAGTTGAAATTTTACCCCGAAACAAAATATTAAATTTTCATCCGGAACGGAAGCAGACTGTATTACTAAGTTTAACAGGTGATAAATTGCAGTTATCCTGCAATACGGATATCCAGATATCCAGTGACTAACTTGATACTATGAATGACTTCAATTCGTAGATATTGGAATGACAAATGAAAATATTGAAACGAGGAGATATTTTGCTTCTTTCACATCTACTCTTATATTACACCAAGCGAAGCTACAATGATGGCTACACACTACACTACACTAGGTCACAACATCAGTTCAGCCCTGTAGACTCCGTCTATTAAGACTAGGACTAAGGTAAGTCCTGCCTGTTTTAGGCGTCGGCGTGTTGTAGCTGATGTAATTACT
This sequence comes from Troides aeacus, assembly GCA_033220335.2. Classification (NCBI taxonomy): domain Eukaryota; kingdom Metazoa; phylum Arthropoda; class Insecta; order Lepidoptera; family Papilionidae; genus Troides; species Troides aeacus. The sequence goes on along the minus strand of CM067275.1, from coordinate 1,143,356 downwards.
GGGGTAACGAGACACCGTCTTATATCTCTGGCGACGATCACAACATACTACGGTGTATATCAACATAACTAGCACCAGATGGTTGTAGTAATGTTTGCCGAAGTTCCAGCTGTAGTCAAGAATCATCATCATCATTACAACCGATAGACGTCCACTGCTGGATATAGGTTTCTTGTAATATGTTCCACAAACCACGATCTTGCGCTGTTTGAATCCAAAGCCTCCCAGAATTTTTTTAATATTCTCTGTCCACCTAGTGGGGGTGCAAGAATGAGACAACTTAAATGTTCAAAAAAAAAAAAAACCAATGAAAACATTTACATAAGCTTACAGTTGAATTAAGCTAACTAGATTTTCATAGAAATCTATGTTAGCATTCTATATATCTAGATAAAAGTAAAACATGGAAACCTTTTTCCTCTCCAACTTAAACTTAAACATAGAGGGTGTATCATAATTCAGTAAATGTATATCGGACAGCTCCGTGGGCTTTGCATATGTTTAACTTAGCTTAGGATAAAATACACACTTCACCTGAGTGAGGTTAGACATGTTTAAGCACTCGGAAGCGGTCGGCTTAGCGGCAGATAGTGGTTAGGAAAAAGTGGAAGAAACCTGAGCTTTTTTAGTTTAGGCGGAAATAGTTCCAAGTAAAGTCAACTTACTTATTTTTTATCAGTTTCCTCCGTATCATATTTTTTAAAGACAATCTACTGAGTCGAGTGTTAAAAGGGTCTTATTCTCAGTATAAATACATAGTAATATGATTATTACTATGTACCGATCGAAGTGTAGATCTTTGGAGGTCTATTGGCTGATGATGATGATGATGAATACGATTATTTAACTTTAGTATGTAAGTCGCATTGTTATGGAAAATGTTTGCGTATGACTAGGTTAGGACCTGAAAAAAAAATATATATATAATTATGTATACATATTATTATTTTTTTTGTCATATTGCTGTATATCTATATATATATATATACAGCAATACGACATAAAGAAATTGTGACTCATTGTAGCATAATTAATATTTACTAATATATTACTAATCAAAGGGTGTAGTGTCCCCCAGTACAACTCACGAGACTCAAGTCAACCTCACCTGCTCGTGGTGCATCCTGCTAATCAAATTTTTGGCCACCAGCGTATTGGGAAATAGCCCAAATCCCCCCATATCAACATACAACAACCCCTAGTGCCCAGCGATACTGGAGGCCATGTTGACTGTATGTGGAGATATTCGGGAAGGTCGGTGTCCAGCAGTGGACGTCTATCGGCTAATAATGATTACTAAACTACTTATTAATATTTTTTTTATTGTATGTACTATGTCGGTTACTTGTGGTAAGTGACTGTTGCTGGAGAACGTATAGACAGGTACCACCTATTGCAGCCGACGAACAGTACTATGCAAAAATTATTTACTTAAACCTTATTGCACAATACATGAACAAATATATATATAATTATATATATATGGCCCAGATAACGCCACAAAGATATCTCTTCTGGTCAACCTCTTGAGTGATAATAATAATAAACATTTTATATGTTTACCGCAGGCGTATACCTTACCATCAGGTGAAAGTGTTACTAGTCGTGTCGCTCTGCGTTGCAAACACCACTTATTTATTTTGTTGTTTCTTATAAACATTAATAATCTATAACATAATAATTTACATCGTAATAAAAAAAGTGAAGCGAGTCACTCTTTCTGAAAGTTGCCAAGTAATTAATTTGTTCAGGTACCCGCTAAAACTGGCTGCAGAACAACTTCCGGCGAGGTGTCCAGGTGCAAACAAAAGCGGCGGGGCTTACGTCAACCCGGCATCCATTACCGGAGGCTCCGTCGCTTTATTGTCCTTGCAAAAATTAATAACGTTCTTACACTTTTGTTTTCTTTTGTAAGCTCCATGGATTTATGGGGGAAGTTTATTGTGATATTAATTTAGAAAATTACCCAATATTACTGGTAATTGATAATGGAAATTAAGTTGCGTTTGAATAGAAATATATATATGTATATTTAAGAGAGGGATATTTCCATTTTGAATATTTACTCGATCGATGTGGGAATTGTTGGTAGAGGCCTTTGTCCGTCTATTAGCTGATGATGATGATGATATATATAAGAGATTTCCACCTTTATATACACTCATCACGATATTTCTGTCACCATAAGGCTTACAGACTTGAAGGCCTAAAGGCTTGAAATTTGGTAGAAGTATTCCTTTTGCCGGGTATAGGTCAGCTTAGAACGGATTTTATGAAATCAGTGTGAGATTATCGGCTAAGCAAACCGATGACCGGATGAAAATCGTGGAGTATTGCTAGATGCAGATTTCCGGGCTCGTTGGAACCGTATGGTGAGTTCTACATTAACAATGGATGAAAATAGCTTGATGATGGTAACATAGAAAGAGACCAGGTAACCTTAATTTCGAGTACGAATGCGAGGTTGGGTAAAGGTTTAATATATGGCTTTTTATACTAAGCGATGAGACAAGCGAATCGTTCACCTGATAGTAAGTGATACACACGACTATAGCAACGTGACATTGTACTCGTCACTTTGAGAACTATTTTCAGTCTCCTGACCGCAGTAATTATACTAGCTCCTATACCCTTCTAACTAAAACACAGTAATATTTGCACAGTACTACTTGTCGGCTGCTATGGATGCTGCAGTGGTATCTAAACGGTCTGCAACAACAGAGATCTACCACAAGTAAAACAATTATACTTTAGCTTATCTCGTTACATAAAATAAAACTATGAACCGGATATATATTAAAAGAGCAATGAATTTTCACGAACAAAGCCGGGGCATTTCCGTTGCCATCGTTTTCCGCAAGAGTTTCAATTAAATCTCTACAGCATCATATTGATGTTCAATTCATAATTTTCTCGTTGTTTATTTTTTTGGAATTATGAAAATTTACAGTATTAAACCTTTCAGCTTTCAGCTCGGGTCAGGGATGCACAGTAACATTTTAAAACAAATTTTTAAAATAATATTTTTTACTGGTACACGTAAAACGTGATTGTAGTTTGCACCACATTATGCTCCTCGCCTGGTGACGCATGACATTAAGTACCATTACCTCAGTAATTTCATTAGCTACAGCGCCCTTCAAACAGGAATACAGTAATGTATGCAGAATCCTGTTTGTCGGTAGAAATAGACGTTACAGTGGTACCTACCTCTTTTCGACAGCAAAAACTATCACTACTATAAATACAGTATAAAGAAATAAGTATTCTACTATGTTCATCATCTTCGTCGGCTGGTAGACGTCCACTGCTGGGCAAAGATTACCCAAAGATTCCCACATCGATCAGTCCCACGTCGCCACCTTCCAATTGTTTCTTGCTTACGATCAGCATGGCTTCCGGTAGTGACGGGCACCAGAGGGTTTGTAGAGGGGAATTGTACCGATGCGGGTTGGTTGGAGCCAGAGCATCGTTCGTTCATCAGCAGGGTGCACCAGGAGCAGGTGAGGTTGGCTTGGGTCCCGTGGGGTATGTTAGTTAATATTTAATTAATTAAGCAATAACGAGGCATAACTTCATTAGGTCGTGTTCCGGCGGAAGTATATTCATATTTTTAATCAGCTCCCAAGCCGGTCATGTTTTATATGTAATATAATTGTTCCACACAACATGCAGGTATACCTCTACCGGCGGGGGTCTACTGGGGAACTATATAATACTTAGATACTAGTTTTAGTAAGCCCTATTATTAGGGACTAGTACGTTATAGTCAATAGAAATGAGGAGATAAAAGATCAAAGTAAATTTCCAAGATAAGGTGATATACAATGAAATAAAAACAAACAGTAGTTTGCAAAAATTACTGTTCCGGTTTGAATGGCGCTGCAGCTAATGTAATTACAGGGGTACCGAAACTTAACACGTCTCAAGTTGACGTATATAACGTGGTGCTGTGTATGTCACCATAAGTACGTTGTTATTATCAAGAGTAAGTTACCATCAGGTGATCGTCGTGCTCGTCTTGTTGCTTCTTGGCACAAAATCTCCACCTTTAATATTTATTCTGTATAAAATAGAAAAAATGTTTTCACCCCATTAACTGTCATTCTATTAAGTATTCTTTTTTGGTATATTTTAGTATCGTATAGTATATATGGTATGTTTTTACTATGTGGACTTTCGAGCACGATAACTATGATATATATCAGGTAAATAATGATTATGGTGGTGTGAGGGGTAATGCACAATAACTGACGTCAACCTCACCTGCTGGTGGTGCAGCCTGCTAATCAACAAACGAGGGTCAGGCTCCCAACAACCCGCATTGGGCCAGCGCAGGATCGATCGATGTGTAGATTTTTAGAAGAGGCATTCCTGATGATGGTATTTACGGCCTGATGATGAAAGAATGATGAGCCCAAGTCAACCTCACCTGCACGCGGTGCACCCTGCTAAACAGACAAGGCTTTGATCACCCACCGACGTGCATTGAGCCAGTCTAGCGGTGCTAAGCTCCAATTACCACTCAGTGAGATTCTTTGATGAAGGACAGCGCCCACTGCTGGGCATATAACTTAACACGTGTCGGTGTATTTATCCCCGTGTGTAGGATAACGTGAATAGTTAAGAGCAATTTTCGCCAGCCGGTTGGCAGGCTGTTGTTCGCCGGATGCTGCGCGGCCGCGGGCGTGTTTGCGTTCCTTAACTTAATTAAGTATACAGAGTTTAGGATGCACTTTGAGATACGAACTCGTACGGTGCAGTGTAAATCCTTTTAAGCACTAACTCATCGAATTAGCGCTTCAAAGCGCCGCCGCGAACTCTCCGCCGCTGTACGCGATGTAAAAATATATGTTTACAGCGCTCGCTGTGAAAGTTAAGCTTTAGGTAACGAGCTCATTTTTTTTTATACGTAAAGTGGAAAAAATAAGCCAACAATTCACCAGTTGGTAAGTGATCACGCCTGTAGATCTTTGAGGTAGTGTTAGGTTCTTCTCTTGAAGGTCCCAATGTGGTGTTTATTCGGAAATATTGCCGACGGCATTTAATTTGTTGCAAAGCAGTTGTGCGTATTACAAAGTGGCGCTTAAAAAATGCGGTGTAGGATCGCCATCTATAGGTGACAGATTCGGGAGGATCCGTTGCCGAAATGACGATGAGAGGCTGAGAGGAGCGCACTGTAACTTCTGTTGCACCATTATAGAAGTGGATGGTTCTTCCCCCGAGGCAGAGCTATATGATGCAGTCGACGCTGGCCGGGCCGGGAAGGGTGCGAAAGCGCAAAGACCAAGAAACAAAGAACGCTATCTTCATGATCATCTTCATCACCGAGACGTCTATCGGCTAATGATGAGATAATGATGATGATAATACACTGATATGTAGAAAAAATAACCCTAAAAGTATAAGCATACAGCGACAGATCGAAATCATGTAATATTCCTGTGCAACAATTAAATATTGCAAGGATAATGACAGATTCGACTTCTCAGTAATCCTCGCCATATCCTGATGTAGTAACTACTGAATTGGCCGGATTGCGCGGAATATTCCAGAGAAACCGCAACGTCAAATGCAGACAGATATCTTCAGTACAGCCTCCGAGTGAACAAAGCTTGAGCACATTCCATGTCAGGCTGTCGATGACCAGCATACTGCTTGAGGTACTATGCATTCCGCTGCATTTCACGTAAGGATTTTTTTTAAATACAATACAATATTTGATATAATTTTTTTTTATGTATCCACATGCGAAGTCTGTTAAGGTTAGAACTCGGGTATTGGTGTGTACAACAATCGGATTAAAATATAACTGTTATCGTAAGTGGGTAGTTTTTAGTATAAATTTCACAATCAACAACCCTTGTCAATAAATCGTGTAAGCCATACAAGAAATCATTATCATCAACATTATTATCAGATTTTTTTTAACCACTTCTAGATATAGGCCTTCCCCAATGTCTTACATCAAATGCGATTCTCAACTTTTCGCATCCACTTTCTTCTGACCGCTCTGATGATGTCGTCGGTCCATCTGGACGGAGGGCGTCGTGCACTTCTGCGACCTGTACGCGACCTCCACTCCCAAGACTTTTCTCCTCTACTGATTGTCACTGACACGTCAACATGCAGATTTTGAAAGCTATGTCCACAACTTCAATTCTCCGTGGAATTCCATCGTTCCGGATTTTGTTCCTTAGAGTAATGCCAAGCACAGGTATCTCCATCGCTCGCTGCTCTACTTTGAATCGGTGGACCAGCCCAATAGTCAGGTGCCATATCTATGCGACGTAAGGGTGTAAAGTAATAGAAAAACTAGACACTAGAAACTGAATTTCAGAGAGATAGTAAATATTATAAACACTAGATGTACCTTTTAATGTAGTGTAGTTTATCGAGCGGTGCTGACCTATATAGAGAACTATGTTCGATGGCCGCAAGTTTCCTTTCATTACAAAGGCGTGTGTTTGTGTGATAACACTTGGAATTCTGTAGTGTGCACTGAAAATTATCGTCAAAGCAAAACGAGTGGCTCCGAGAGGAGGTTAAGAGGCAGTGGATTGCAGGAACCCATTTAGTGCAGCCGGGGAATTGAATTTGTTTTCGATAGCACTCGCGCGGTGGCCGAAGTTGTAATGAGTGAAGGGAAACTTGTTCTATACGGATATTTGACGATATTCTTCTTCAGGAGTTTTAGATATATAGATCAGTGTTGCTATATTCCAAGTCGCATCAAAGTAACTTCAAACTACAGTAGGTTGAAATATGATTAGAAGTTGTAACGATATAAACAGCATCACATTATACTCTTAAGTCTAGTTACCCCAGTAATCACTAAGGCAAGAATAGGAGCTGCGGAGATATAAAAAAATTGTCGAAGATTTACAAACCCGTTTACCTTCTGTACGTTGTATGTAGCGAAACCGTGTGATGCTCATGTTAGTTAAGTTAATAACGTTTATAGAGTTTAGATGCACTTCGCGATATAAACTTATCAGACAGTGCAAATCCTTTTAAGCATTAACTCCTTGCCTTAATAAGTTAATTGTTTTAACCACAAGATAACTTGTAAATGAGAACTTAACCATTAAAATAAGAGAGGGTTACTTATCTTTCTTATATCGTTAGTCGATTGATGTCCACTGCTAAACATGGGCCTCCCTCAAAAATTTCCACCTCGATCGGATAGGGATCTATATGGGGGGATTTGGGTTATTCCCCACCATGCTGAACCAATGCGAATTAGGAGGAGCCAGAACCTCGTTTGTTGATTAGCAGGGTGCACCACGAGCAGGTGAGGTCGGCTTGGTTCTCGTGAGTTGTGCAAGAACATATCTTTCTTGGAGTTTCTGATATGGAAAATCCTGTTATCGCGTTAAATTCATTGGCTACAATAACCCTTAAATACAAACAGCTATTTACATATATATAATAATAAAACTTTTTTTAATTATATTATTAGTTACTTAAATTAAGTATTTCGTTGTGCTATCAGCGAAACATTCGCATAGAGAAATTATGCCTGACGGAAGTGGATAAAACTCTGAGAGGTCGAAACTCTCACATGACTTATATTAATATTAAGTAGTCTTAAGTTAGAGCTCGTTGAGGACTCATATGTACAACTGGCCGAAGACAGATTTAATTTAGTAAGAGCAAAGGTTTGAGCTTCTTTGAAAGTGCATTTATATTTCATATATTTTGTGTTTTAAAACTCACCCTCATAATCTCGAACTGTTTGATTGTTTTGTACAATTAATGTGTTTTGTGTAACCAATATGTGCTCCCCCACCCTTACTTACGGCGCAGAGACAAGGCACTTGACCACCGGGCTGGTCCATCGATTCAAAGTAGCGCAGCGAGCAATAGGGTAGGTCTTCTTCATAAAATCCGCGGCAGTTCCTCCTTACTCAGCTTTGCAGCTTAGCAGAGTTTCCTTCAAGAAAATCAGTATTAGGGTTAACCTAGCTTTTGTTGCATACAGTCAGTATGCAACAGATTTATATATTTAATAATTTTTATATATGGGTCACCATGGACCTCGTGAACAGCTTGAAGTCACGCAGAGCAAGAAAAGGCGACTACTGCTATCAGACATGAGGAGACCGCAGGAGAATTAAGGTTACCGAGATAGTTTAAAAGATTGCTAATGTTAAGTGGCAATGAGTAGCACATATCACTCGGAGGACTGACGGCCGCTGGAGCAGGAAGTTATAAAATGTCGACCCCACATTATGCTTGTGCAATGCAGGGAGGCGGGCACCAGATGGACTGACGACCTGCTGAAGGTTGCAGGATGTTGCTAGATTCGGGCAACGCAGGACTGATTGACGTGGAGATCCTTGATCGTTATCCAGCTGATAAGTAAATTTACATATTTGTGGGTATATGTATATTATAAAAGTAATAAAAAAAACTCTAGCTATAGTTCAGCCATGTTCCACATGTTATGTGTTAGTGATTTCATTGCGTTTACCAGCGACCTGCCGTGTGCGGACTGAAAGCGATTTCCTAATCGGAACAGTTAAATAGTAACTTGGCCGATGATTTAACTGGAGCTTCGGCACAGAGGGAACAGGGATCACACCCGACGGCGGCACTCGCAAAGCCGCTAACGCTGTTTACGTTAGTTAACACAATTAACTAGTTACGAGTTCGGAATGCACTTTGCGACGAGAGCTGCACCAAATGCGAGGAGCTTCAGTATTCCTTAAACCGAACGCTTTTAGCTGCCTGAATTAACAAGCAGACACAGTGCTAGTGTTTTAGGGTATTCATTATTAACTTAGTTTTAATTTAGTTACACTTGCACCTTTTTGATTAGCATAAATACGTAAGTAAATATACAAGACAACGAGCTAGGGTCACACACATTAGTGCATTCAGATTTAGATTCCTATCTGAATCTTTAAAAAAATAATTGTAATAATAAGTCATCAGTCAATCTCTCGAGGATCGTTCCTTCATGTCTGAGGATCGTGGTCAGTGCTAGGGTTGCTGTCTGTAGCGGACGATCTGCTACCACTGGTTCCTAAAGACAGTAATGAATATTCTATTAGGTAATGATAACTCATTGAATGAAAAGAAACCTATTAGTAAGGACATTTGACAGAGAGACCGTTTCAATGGAAAAAATCAGCGAATAAACTACATTATTATAACAAACTAAAATCAACAATAGCACAAGAATTCATAAGATCCAAGCCAACCTCACCTGCTCGTGGTGCACCATGCCAAGTAACAAACGAGGCTCTAGCTTACACCAACCCGGATTAGGCCGCGCGGTGGGAAATGACCCAAATCCCACCTCAAGAAACCCCACCCCACATTATGCGCCGGAATAAATTACCATAATAAAATACAATGGAGACCTCGTTATCATTTTCTTGTGTTAGGTCTCTGTTGGCGGAGATGGTCTTGGTTACTCCCGCAGCGCTTATTTCTGTGCGTAAACAGTAATGTACAAACATTACTATGTTTCGGTTTGAAGAACGTTGTAGCTAATGAAATTAGTGGGGTAACTACACAGCATCTCATATCTCACGCTGAGCGCAATGTGGTGCTGTATATATCATACAAACGTCGCTTTGCTATGGACGGGCGTATCATGGTAAGCAACAAGAAACTTGCTGCTTAGAATTGTCTGCACATCAGTTACCTTGTCTACTACACGAAGTTTTTAAAGACACAGTTATTGTCTTTCTTTGGTTTTTTTTTTTATTTAATTTTCAACTTATCTATGGTTTTATTTTCCCTTTCATTTGCTATGCATCATATAAAACTTTATTCAGTTCTAAAGCAAATTCATGCGCTAGTTTTTCTAAACACATTTACTGCTTTACTCATTAGATATTTTATTTCATCATCATTATCATTTCAACACATGGATGTCCACTGTTGGACATAGGTCTCTTGTAATATGTTCCACAAGCCACGGTCTTGTGCTGTTTGAATCTAATGACTTCCAGCGATTTGTTTACTTACTAAAATCTAAATATTAATTACCGATAAGAAGCCCTTCATAAATTCTTTGACAATTAACTTAAGAAATGTTTGTCAAGGGTGATGGCATCGTTCTCATTTTTTTAATACACGTGAGAAATTCTACAGAGGTTTGCTTTATCTTATCCTATAAATACGATTTCATCTTGTCATGAATGTTGTTCGTCGTGAACCGTATAGCTATACAGTTGTACAAACTAATTTCATGATATCGACATAGAAATGATTTTTAAAATACTTATAGAAACCATGCTTTTAATGGTGTTTAATTCTATAGTTATGGTGAGCGGTGGTGCTGCGCCGAGAGTTGACCCTTTAGTGGAAACAAATGTCGGATTGATCAGAGGTTTACAAGCGTCCGATGGAGATTACGCAATGTTCCTCGGTATACCCTTTGGAGAAGTGGACAAAAATAATTCCTTTGGGGTAAGTTTTAAAATCGTGAATTTAATTATTTTTTTTATATTATTAAATCGTTTCATGACAAAAGGAAGTAACGGGCGAATTTATCCTAGGTAATATTTTCTGCAAATCGACTCTGGATTTCATAAATAAGTATTGTGGTTAACGCTTTAGTAAATAAGGAGAAAAATTTAGTAATGTTAGGAAATATATAATTGAGTTATGTTTTAAAGAAAAATAAAGCAAATCAAACTGTTTCCCTAAAACAATGAATAATATTAAATTTTTGGTTATCATCTTCATCGTCATGAAGGTTATCAGACTTTATATATCAGCTGTTGAATTAAAGTCCTCTTGTGCCCGAGTTTTAATGTTTATTACAGTTCATGGACATTTTGGCTTGATGTGTACTTTGTATTTGTTGGTAACATTGTTTTAAATTTTGTTTTCGTACCTTTATTTTGTATATCTCCCGTTATTACATTTGTATTCTCTAACACCTACATCTTACATTCATATATAGTTAACGTAACGTTACGTAGACTGATATCATTTAGTCATTGATCCGGAATTGCGACTCTCTTAATGACATTAATTTTGATTGCAGCTATCCACACCCGTTCGCAAATTTGATGAAATATTCGAAGCAATTCATGACACCGAAATATGTCCACAATTAGATAGTATCAGCGACACCATACTCGGTACACCCCACTGCCTGCAACTAAATGTATTTGTCCCCAACTCGGCGACCTCGAGGAATAAACTTCCAGTGATGGTTTGGTTCTATGGAGGTAGCTTTTACAGAGGGCATGCGAGCAAAGACGTTTTCGGTCCGAAGTTTCTTGTAAAACACGACGTTCTTCTAGTAACAGTAAACTACCGCGTCGGAGCTTACGGGTTTATGTGCTTGGATGTACCCGAGGTACCTGGGAATCAAGGTTTAAAGGATCAACTTTTAGCCCTTAGATGGATAAACAGTAACATAGGCGCGTTCGGAGGTGATCCCAATAAAATTACGTTATTTGGACAAAGTGCGGGGGGCAGATCTGTTGACTTCCATTTGGTATCTGAACAAGAGAAACTCTTTGACAAAGTTATTATGCAAAGCGGAAACTCCATTTGTCCGCCTGCTATAGGAATAGTTGATAGGAGGCCACCGTTGATGCTCGCTGAGAAGCTTGGTTTCCTCACTGACGACGTTTCGGAAGCAATAGCTTACCTAAGTAAAGCAGAACCAGGAGACGTCGTAGCAGCATCGCTAGAAATTGACTACAGATTTAGACCTTGTGTAGAAAACGATTATGAACATGTTGAGAAATTTGTAACAGATTATACTTTTAACAAAATAATACCAAAAGTAAAAACTACACCAATATTAACGGGTCATCATGACAATGAATTGATTCTTTCGTACGAAGGCAAGGATGACAGTTTGTTTGAAAATCTCGATCTATTCAATGAGTCACTTTCAAAATACTTTGACTTCGATGAAGATCAATTAAGTGATATGGTGAAAATAGTCAAACAGTATTATCTAGGTGATGAAAACGTGACTAAAGAATATAGGCAAGCTATAGCTGATTTCGATTCTGATTTCACTTATTTGCATCCAACATTCAGAAGAACTAGACAAAACGTTTTGAATGGTGCTGAAACCATTTATCATTACGTATATTCGTATAAGGGATCAAGAAATTTTTCAGCGAAGGAAAAAAACTTTACTATTGATGGTACCGCTCACGGTGATGAACTGGGTTATTTGTTTGATATGAAAAAATACTTCGAAGATGATCCTACTGAAGAAGATCTGGAAATGATTGACAAAATGACTACATTGTGGACAAACTTTGCTAAATACGGGTAAGTTAACTTTACACACACGTTACTTTGTATTAGAAATACTGTAATGAAAATATAATTATATCAAAGTTAATACACTTAACAGTCTTATTGACGTTCATCAAACAAGAGATTTAACTTATTTTTGTATTATATCTATTTTTTGTTTAAAAATATCGAAGTTGATCTTAGCAAAATGATAATAAACCATAGGTTAACTCTAATGGTTGAAGAATTCCAAAATAATTGGGCGTCTGAAAATTTCTGCTGAAACTCTCTTTTCGGTATCTTAAAGAAGCTGTATTTGAGATCATCAACCGATACATGTCGCTATAAGAAATAAACTTTCTCTATCTCTATTTACTTCTACGTCAGCATCACTCTTGACAGAGTGGTCGTGGTCATCAGTTTGAGTGTTCGACGTGACCTTAATCATCCTTTGGCCATTCCTCTCTGATGGCCGCCTTTCTAATGCATTCTTATAGTGGCAATGATGATGAGCCATTTACTGTCTTTATCTGGTCAAACCATCTCACAGGCGTTCTTCCTCGTGGCCTGGTACTTCCACCTTTCCCTAGCTTATAAGTCGCTCAATAGTCACCTCTCCTCGGCTGTATACGTGTCCAAAAAAATGAAGATATGAGACTGTACCAAAGACGATAAACGTTGCTTGATGCTGAGATCTAGAAGAGTAGACATGTTAGTACGAAATTCAGTCCACGATACTCCGAGCATTCTCCTCCAGCACCATATCTCTAGTGTCTATCCTCTTCTTCTTTACTTCTAGGAAGGTCTCCACACAGATCGAATATATATATATATATGTAGGTAGGTATATATGTATTGTTATGAAATATTTATAGATATTTGTTTACTAATACGTACGGGTTGTGAAATGTTACCACAGTAAACAATTTGTTTATCCTTGCAGCGATCCAACTCCAATCGCAACTGACTCGCTGCCGATAAGATGGAAGCCTATCACAAAAAGTAATCTGTACTACTACAAAATAGATAAAGAAACGTCTTTGGGGAGCAGGCCAATTAATAAACGTATGGCGTTTTGGGATTTATTTTTCAAATACAATTGGCAACTACAAAAGGGTTATCATGATTAGGTTTGAATAATCATAAACTATGACGTAAAATATACAATAAAGTTTAACTTGGAATCATTTTGATAATTTTATTTAGAGTTATAGATTCTTTTATATTAGACAAAGTATCGAGACGTTCACTTGATGATGCACCTCCTCATAAACACGTGGCGCTAGTTAATAATAGTAAGATATACACTGCAACACATAGAGCTCATTGGCTAGAAATAAGATATTAAATCCCACATGTGAGAGACTATTTCCATGTCTCCACCGTCGCACAGTTCATATGATTTTTTTTTCTATTTAACGATTAAACAAGACGACCAAGGCATTTACTTGTTGATATAATTCCTCTGCCCCTAACAACGCAGCGCTAGTTAGTAAGATATATACAGCACTACATTGTGCTCGTCGACTTGAGACAAAAGATGTTAAATCTTCTCACCCCAGTAATTACACTAGCTACAACTCCTTTCAATCCTGTACACAGTAATATTTGCTTACTACTATTAGTCGGCTGCAATGGACGCTGCAGTGGTACTGACTTAGACGGTCTCCGACTACAGATACCTGCTATCAGTAGAAGGTCTTACGAGGCGGATAAGGTAAATTATTTTAGCGAAAGGTTTCTTTATGACCGTTAGCAGCAGGCTGCCAGTGGTGTGTCCAGCAAATGCTAAATGAGTATACTTAAATCTTAACCATATCCAGTTATTTGAATGTGGACAGCAATAAAGACTTAAGTACATCTTATATATGTCTTGCTCCATTTAAAGATTCTTACTAAATTACAATTTAAACTATCAGCCTCACCTCCCTAATAAAAGTTGTAGGTGTTTCATAAATGAATAAAACTGAATGAAATTTAGTATTATATCAGTCAAATAGAGTTAAGCTTTGTTTATCTTCTTCGTTTACTGTTGGTAGGTCTCCGTTGCTACAGACCGCCTAGGTAGGTACCACCGCATCTCCTACTGCAGCCGACAGACAGTACTGTGTAATATATTTACTGTGATCCGAATGCCCTTAAAAAAGGGCATTCAAGCTAGTGTAATTACTAGTAAGGAGATTTAACATCTTATGTCTCAGTTGCTCTAATTAGCTCTAAGCTTGAGCTCTGAGTAGCTCGCTGGCCTAATGGTTAGAGCGTGCGGCTTTCATTCCGAAGGTCGCGGGTTCGAATCGCGGCATGTACCGATGACTTAATATTTAAGTTATGTACATTTGTGAACTTTAGTTACAACAGCGAGATACAAACGGTGAAGGAAAACATCGTGAGGAAACACGCACACTGCAATCATCTTTGTGTGTGTGTGGTGGTCCCAGTAAAGTGGCAACAGGCTCGCCCCCTGTTACATTAGACCTAATCTGACCACATCTGACGAAATGTGAGTGTTTATTCACCTCTGCCTACCTCTACTGGGAAAAAGGCATGATAATAAAAAAAATGTGTCAGCTCATCAAAGCACAATATGATTTAGTGTATACCATTCTAAGTAACGCTACTTTGTCATGGACAGGCGTATCGCTGACCATCTTATCATAACGTCACTGTTTATTTATCCGCATGTTATCCCTACGATAATATTCCAATTTGTATTATTTCTTATCATTATCAAGATAAATATGCCAAAATGAAAAAAGTGGTAACATATTTTGAATAAAACGTATTATATTATGCAATATCTCATAATCTCTACACAGTAAACCGTTTGCATTGCTTACTGTTGTATAAACATTTTCAATATGTTAGATCGAAGCATCGACGGTCTTGTTTGCAACTTTATAATTCTGTATTTTTATTCTACGAGGGCAATAGTGTACTCTCTCTCTCTCTCCCTCTCTCTCTCTATCTGTCTCTTGTTTAATCCCGAATAAAACGCACAGTAACCAATACTTTCGTGAATTGTTTGAATGTTTTTACAGATTCACTGGGCTTTTTATATTCTTTAAACTTCTAGGACATGTAATCTGTGACTACATATAGAAATATTTAAATCAGCTATTATAGATCACATATCCTGACGATATCATCACTCCTCCGACTCGTACCAAGGAGGATTCGCGAGGCGGAGCAGGCTAACGCTAAGGAGATAGTTGTGTAATAATATATGTATCCGTCACCTCGGGGTCCTATTATTAATTTATTGAAGTCTAGAACAAAACCTACTAGAATACTTTAAGACACAATGAGCTCATATTGCGCAGATTGAATTGCAAACAATAATTCAAGACAAACAATAAGTTAACTTGTCAATTGACTTTAAGCGACCCGTGTTTCTTGATTAGGAGTTTTCTTTATAGATATATATAAAGACAATAAAATATATGTATAATTGAGGCGTGATAAATATGTATGTATGTATGTATTTAAATATCCTAAAATCACAACTCAACAATCAAAACTTATGATAAAATACAAACTTTATAATAAAGAAGTAACATAAGAATAATTTCGTATGCTCTATTACTACTGATGTAGTTAGTGTTTATCATCATACCCTTAGATTTTATTTCGGTTACTTGTAGTTAAATGGTCGCATGATAAAATTCACCACTTAATTATTGTCTTTAACCAACTCCGGAAACAAAGTTTTATTGGACGGGTTAACGAAAATATTACTAATTTTCCTAAAACCGTCAACATTAGTTTTGTTAAGAAACTTTAAAGAAAAATCCGATCTGTTTGATAGTCTTTCTATGGAACAGGCTTATCCCCACCTGTGGGAGATTTAATCAGATTATAAATTAACAAAAGGCGAATATCGGCTGATGATGATGATTATTTGGAAGCCTATTAAATGCTGCTTTTCTATTGCCCTATTAGAAATAATAGACAATCCACTACTAATCCTTGAGACCTAGGATAGGATAGGTTAATAAAGGCCTTGTCCTTTACATATTTACAAGTGGGCCTCTGATGATTTCATGGCTCGGAATCTCCATCGAGAGTTCCATCAAATTAATGCATATGTAGAATTGCTTGAAGAATTAAATACATTTTCTAATACAGATTTGTGTTTGGTGATTTACCCTAAGTCATCATGATTGAAACATTAAAAGCAGAACATGTTTATGGTAGAAATAACCAATACTATAAAAATATTTGACTGAGCTTGCCGTCAGTGTTTCATTACGAAAATATAATAAAGGGTGTCTGGCGGCAGATTTATATTTTAAAAAACGAATATCTCAATAAGTTATAAACAGTGCGGGGGGAAGGTGGTGTCATTAGAATCACCGATCGTGCGGATTTCTTAGTCACGATGTCGCAGTGGTGCAGTGGTGCAGTGGTGCAGTGGTGCAGTGGTGCAGTGGTCGGGTGAGCATCGCGCGTTCGCTATTGAAGCATTTTTCAAGAGTAACGATTCTTACGTACTCGCTCGCCGACAGTTTTGTTCACATTTCAATATTCGACGGATAGGCGATGGGCCGAGTGTGAATTTAATTCGTTCGTAGGTGGAGAGGTTCCGCGCAACTGCTTCGGCTATGAACACACCACGGCCAGGACCTAGTCGATCGTCAAGGACCCCCGAAAACATTGAACTGGTTGAATGCAGTTTACGTGAAAATGCACGACTTTCGATACGGAAAAGGGCAGCTTCACTGGGACTTCCAAGAGCATGCGTGCATGAAATTTTGAAAAAAGATATGAAGTTTCATCCTTTTAAAATTCAAATAATTCAAGAATTGAAAAAAAATGACTTTGCGTCATGCAAATTTTTTTGTGAAACCATGTTGGAGCGTTTTCGCACTGTTAATTCCATTTTTTGGAGCGACGAGGCTCATTTTCATTTAAACGGACACGTAAACAAGAACAACACACAAAATTGCCGTTACTGGGCTCTAAGAACTCGCAATCCTCGACTGAAGCACCAAAAACCATTACATTGCCCAAGGGTAACTGTTTGGTGCGCTTTATCCACGAATGGGATAATCGGACCATTTTTTTTTGAAAATGCACGGGGCCAAGCGACGAATGTCAATGGTGAGAATTATCGGCTCATGATTTCGAATTTCTTTTTGCCGAACCTGCGAGCTCATTCATCATTCTTATCATTCTCATCACACACGTGGTTTCAACAGGATGCGGTACAGGTGCGACCGCACACACGGCCAGAGCTTCGATGGATTTGTTGCGAGAAAATCTCCCTCAAAAACTGATTAGTCGCTTTGGGGACATCCCGTGGCCACCGAGGTCACCCGACCTAACTCCAATGGATTTTTTTTGTGGGGCTACCTCAAAGAGAGAGTTTACGCCAACAATCCGCGAACTGTTGTGGACTTAAAAGAAAATATTCGGCGAGAAATCAACGCAATTGAACCAAGTTTACTGCAGCGTGTGGCACGGAATACGAGGCTCCGTTTCGAACAGTGTGTGTGTGTGTGCAACAGGATGGAAGACATTTGGATGACATTATCTTTAAAAAATGAAATCCGCATTTGTACTCTATCTTTTAATACTTTTAGTAAAATTATATGTCAAACATATTATTTTTTATTTAAATTTGAAAACATAAATCTGCTACCAGACTCCCTGTACCATCAAGAACATTTTAATATTTCAAGCATAGTATAACTATGACTGATGGGGGGTGTCCCACAAAGTAGAGCGATGATCTGGTGAAGGTCGCGGGAAGCAAAGGGATGCAAGCAATTCGAGACCGGTCGACGTGGAGATCGATGTTCAGCTGTGGATGTGAACGCAACAGTAACTTTGAATTTTACATATGTTAAGGAAACGTTCCTTTTCACTAATTGAGACTAAAACAAACGCGATACCTAATGTACTTTATCTAGTGAAAATTAATTATTCATGAGTTGAATTTGATAAACTCAAATTTTCGGTGCGAACTGTTGAAAAGGAACATGCTATAATAGTTGTTCGTTAGTACAATTACGTACAGGTTGTGAACTTTTAAGAGATTTACTATATATATAAATATATATATATATATGTGTGTGTGTACAGTGCAAACTTTTATTTCAAAACAAATACTACACTATCAAACGGGATAATATATAAGTCAACATGCGGTTTAAGATAGCCGGTATTGCAGTTTTAGGTTATATACATTTATTGATTGGATGTGAATCGGATGTTTCAGAAGATCCGGTAGTTCACACGAAGGTTGGTTCAGTTCGAGGACAGAAAGCGGCAGATGGTGATTATTTAATGTTTTTAGGCATACCATACGGCAAGGTTGAGGATGACAATCCTTTTGGAGTAAGTACGAATTAATTACTAGTTTTGGATGTTGAACAGGTCGCGAGGGTGCCGGGGGACTTTGAATGCGTAGGCAAAAATTATCTTTGAGAGCCCTATGTCTAGCTGTATAGGTCGACGAGGACAACTATGACGTCTATTAATAACTAATTTATAATTGGCAAATCAATTGCTACATATTAATTACATTTAAGACGATTATTATAATAAAGTCTTTAGGTTAAATATCAGACTTTGACCATATTTAGTATTTAGAGGTTAATCGAAAAATTTTTCTTAAATATAGTAGTTTGATAGAAATTACATTGAATTTTGTTGCAGTGGCTCTTTGTTTTATACATAATAACAAACATTCTCTTTTCATAATAAGTATTTGAAGATAGATATATAGTTTATAACTATAAGTTTACTTAAAAGCATAACTAAATAGATAGATTAGATGCATAATAACATAAAAATATAAATTTTTAGCCTTCAGTGCCGTATGGGGACTTTAAACAAGTTTTTCAAGCAAACGATGACTCCGCTATTTGTCCTCAAATCGAAGAATTTCGTAAAACAGTTACCGGCTCGCTTGATTGTCTACATCTTAATATTTACGTACCGATAGTTGCAAGTCTAGATAATCCCTTACCGGTTCTTGTTTGGATATACGGAGGACGATTTCAAATAGGATTTGCAGGTAGATATCTGTACGGACCGAAGTTCTTTGTTCGCCACAACGTTATTGTGGTAACAGTTAATTATCGTCTGGGGCCGTACGGCTTTATGTGTCTGGACATACCGGACGTACCTGGAAATCAAGGTCTGAAGGATCAACTCAGGGCGTTGAGATGGATTAATGACAACATCGCTTTATTCGGAGGCAACCCGAGCAAAATTACTTTATTCGGCGAAAGCGCCGGCGGAGTTTCGATCGATTTACATTTGATTTCACCACAAGAGAAATTATTCAACAATGTTATAATGCAAAGCGGTACTTCGTTATTACCCAGATACATCGTTGAGCCAAATAACACCCACACTCTAGATTTAGCTGAAAAACTAGGCTTCGAGACAGAAGACATTAACGAAGCACTTCTCTTTCTCCGAGACATGGATACTAATTCAATTATTACTGCTGCGGCTCAATTGGAAAATTTCATGCCCTGTGTCGAGAGAGATTTCTATAATGTTGAAAAATTCATAGAAGATTACAGCTTCAATTTAGATATGCCGAAAGTTAGGAACATATCAATATTAATCGGTCACAATAATGACGAGAGACTTGTGGAACATATTAATGGGAATTCTGAATATTTTGAAAATTTAAACATTTTTCACGATAAACTTAAAAAACCATTTAATTTCACCGCCTCACAGTTAACTGACGCTATAAAGAATTTTAGACATTTTTACATAGGCGATGAAGAGGTAAATGAATATGAAAAGTATAGTATAATAGATTTTGATTCGGATTATTCATACGTTCATCCGATACAGAGGAGCGTTCAAAAGTATTTGCAAAATTACGCATCGAAAATATTTTATTACATATTTTCATATAACGGAAATAGAAACTTTATAAAGAAGAGACTAAATATAACAGAGGGCGGCGCATCGCATGCTGATGAAATTGGTTACTTGTTTGATGTGTCCCTCTTGCCAGATCCCTCTCCAGCAGACCAACGGATTATAGATCAAATGACTACAATGTGGGCTAACTTCGTTAAATACAAGTAATATTTATTATTTAATCTAAACTTATTTTTGAATTACGTTCTACTATACATCCTTCTTCTGTTAGTTTTACCAATGAAGTAAATGTTTTGAACTGTTTGTCTGCCAACCTAACCTAGACAATTATTTGAATAAACCTTCACAGTGATAATCAATCAGTAACCAATTAATTACAATTTACTATACTAAATGGTTACTTAAATAAAACTTCAGAGAATATTCGCATTTGTTAAAATGTCACCAAATTAATTTCAGCGAACCCACCCCCGAGCTGACCGAATTATTACCTATCAATTGGAGAGCCGTGGAGAGCGATGCGCTGTACTACCTCGATATTGATTCTCAGCTTGCAGTAAAGAGAAGACCTTTTAATAAGAGAATGGCTTTCTGGGATTTATTTTATCAACATAACTTTCAATATCAAAAAGGATACCGCGAAAGAAATAACAGAAACCAATACTTGTAACAGTTAACGCAGTTCACGCAAATAGTAAATGTATCACTAATGATGTTTGATATAATACACTTTGTATGTATGTTAAGTGACTTATATGTATCTAAATTTTATCAACTACTAATCGTAAATGTTATAATTTTGTCATATCGATAATTTTAAAACATGTATCGATTTTTAAAAACTTCGCTGTTGTCGTGATTAAATATATTAGTAAGTACATTAAAAAAATCCAGAATATAATGATCTTGATTAAAATTTGTATGATAGAAAATCGGATCAAAAATGTAAAAGATTTTACTGATTTTTTTTTGTATGCATAATCTGATCCGGAATATGTTAGCTGATATCATTGTAATAACTGTTTAAGCTAGCCAGCTGGTCTGGGGGAATAGTCGTATTTTTATGTTGTTTATATCTCGTCAGTATAATTTCCATATAAAGAATATTGTTTTGTAAATGGACAGGGGCAGGGACAGGAACAGGACGAAAGGCAGAAGGAAAAGTCCTGGTGGCAGAATGTCAGGGAATGGCATATCTGGGGCGTACGAATTGTTCCGCCGAGCGAGGACAGAAAGGACTGTATCTCGTTGATCGCCCACCTTCACTAGTTGGAGAGAATCTTAAAGAAGAAGAACAGGACACTTATACATCCTATACATAACTGTATACTAGAAATAAATTTTGACAAGAACATTGAAAGAGGTTTCAGTTAGACAATGAGGTTTAAACTTGAGGCAGGCCGTTACAAAGCGCCCGCAGCGGCGCCACCGCCGAGTAGGAAATGAATCGTGTCAAAGCGGAGATTATTAATTTTAAAGTTAATAGAAAAAATGTCAAAAACCACGGGGGCATTAATAATTCGCACCACTTACCCGGCCGCGGGTTAATTGAGCGAGAAACAGTTCGTTTTTATTTTAAACCCTACAGGGGGTGAAGCGAATATTATTTTAATGTTCATTGAAAGTGTTGAACGGACGCCGGAATTTAGTACGGAGGTATTGTTTGCTTCATTAGGAGAATTAGTTTACATCGGCGCTAAATATGCGGAAACCAATTAATTTGTGAAAACACTTGAACAAAATTATCTTCGTTCTTTACTTTTTATGAAACGTTTCAGTAATAGGTTTGAAACAGTACCAATAACAAAGTACCCCGGCACTAAAACACTGAAATTTAATAAACGAAATAATACGATGAGAGTTGTTGTCGTATTCATTCTCAATATTAATACGAACAATAACAAAGGGTAACAAAGGGAGGAACAATATAAAGTTAATGAACCATCATCTCGTAACCCATCAGGAAGTGCAATGAAAACGAAATGACCATAGATAAAATTTTAAACACCATTAAACTGCTGTGTCTATGGAATCTTGAAGTTTATTTATAACATCAAATAATGTTACAGTTGATGCTGAAGGAGAGATAATTTGCTTGATTACTTAACTTATAAAAAATAAGTATCGTTTTGGTCTAACCGTGTACAACTTGACTTCAATGATCATTATAGGATGGATGAAAGGTAACTTAGCTTCTCTTTCTATTAAACGTACATATCGTTTTCTGTAACCTTAGTGTTACTGCAGTAATTCATATATCTTCAACACTTACTAATATTTCCGTGGTACAGTTTGTAAGGGGTCTCACACAACAACTCACGGGATCCAAGCCAACCTCATCTCGTAGTGCACCCTGCTAATCAACCAGGCTCCATCAGCTTGGTGGTAAATGACCCTAACTTCAACATAAAAACCCTTACAAAAGACAGCCCCTGGAGCCCGCGCGGTACCGGAAGCCATGCCGACTGTGCGCACGTTGACAAGGAGCCGGAATCAGGGCAGCGCAGAATCGATCGATGTGGATATCTTTGGAAGAGGTCTATGTTCAGAAATGGACGTCTATCGGCTGATGATGATGACAATTTTAAAAGTACATGAATTAGTATAGTCACTTTTTTTGACGTATAGAACGTTCACATGATGCTGATACCTATCCTTAAGAACGTGGCGCTAATTAGGATGTTATACACAGCACCACATTGTGCTCGCCGTCTTGAGACATGTTTGGTCTTGTTACCTCAGAGGTTTTACTAGCTGTAACGCCCTTCAAACCGGAAAACAAGTATGTTTTGCGATAGGAATACTGAATTCTCTCTCGCCAACAACAGAGACCTATTAGTAGATCTACCTTAATTGAAATATATTTTCATCTCGTGCTCAACAGTAGTCACGTCATTGTTCAGTTAAGTTTTTGTTTTTTGAAGCTATTGCTTAAAAAGCAGAGGAATTTTTTTTTGTAACAATCGTCAATTATCACGTAAAAAGTAGTAAGTAAAAAGTGTTCCGAGACATTAAACAAAAGGGAGCGAGCTCAAAACGTAATTAATTTAACTGACGTCTGCAACCATTCGTTTACTTTTTGCCGTATCATTTTTTCCCCGTACTTGACGTTGCAAAAATGTAAAGCGGATAGGGGCAGACGACTCTCCTTCTCTCACTCACATTTACGTACTAAAGTGTTTTCATAGTACGCTCCGAATTGGGGGAATACACACAGCGCCGTCACGCCCTGCGTACGGTGCATGTGAAGCCACTCTACATTTAAATTTTGAATGCATTATTTGTAAAAAAT
This sequence comes from Troides aeacus, assembly GCA_033220335.2. Taxonomy (NCBI): domain Eukaryota; kingdom Metazoa; phylum Arthropoda; class Insecta; order Lepidoptera; family Papilionidae; genus Troides; species Troides aeacus. The sequence continues at coordinate 1,119,976 of CM067275.1, read as the reverse complement.
ATTAAGAATATATAACCTATATACATATATATATATATGTGTCTCAAAGTGTATCATCTTAACTAGCGCCGTGTTGTTATGGGGGCGGGCGTATCACTTACCATCACCAAAACCTATTTAGATTTCACGTCAACAAATACACATTGAGAGCGATTTACCTGTCTTCGAAGTTGTAAATTCAGGATGTGAAATGAGACAGATGATTAACCACCAGTTCTAATTGTGTCATTTGTTACTTTGCATGGTATAAAGTCAGATTAAATATATGTATATGTCGGAGATTGGAGGACGCAACGTCACATTTTAATCGCTGCGGGTATTCGAATATAATAATGAGCAACAGTAAGGTTGAATCTTAATCGATTTGCGGGTATTTGGATATAGTAGCGGGCAACACTGACGATGACTTGTTAAATGTAAATGTCATTTTGAGGAAGTATAAAAAGAGGAACACGGTGCGGGAGCGAACACTTTCTTGGAGGACATACTGCGGTGAACACCAGTACAGCGGACCGTTCAACTTTTGTCGTTGTCGCTTAGTAATCCGTTGTTGTATTACAAACCTATCGAGTATTGTTTAATAGACAATGAATGGAGATCGGAGAGAAGAAAAACGCCTGCATCCTATCAACCTCTCTTCGTTATATATACATATATAATACGTACTTACTGCTGGTAGTTCTTTATTGTCAGAGAGCGTCTAAATAGGAACCACCGCAGCTCCTATTGCAGCCGACAAACGGTACTCTGCAAATATTACAGCGTTCCGGTTTGAAGGGCGACCGTTATAGCAAGTAAAACTACATGGGTAACGAGATCTGCTATCTTGTCTCAAAGCGACGACCACAATATGGTTTAGTGTATTGTATTATCCAAACTAGCACCACGTTGCTGTAAGCAGGCGCTCACCATCAAGTGAGCGCTCTGCTCGTCTCATAACTTCGTATAATAAAATAAAAGGAAAGTTCTTCTTTCTGTCACTGTCTTTAAATGATATCGGATGAGGTGTCATATATCACATACGCATGTGATGTCATGGAACTGTTTCCTTCTCAAAAGATTTCGCTGCTACACAAAATCCTTTGATCTTGCTAAGCGACAGGAGCGAAACTCCCTAAAAACATTTACTCGGTACGAATATCAATGTCCTTCTCTGCGTAAAATCCAAAATAAAAAAAATCTTACTGCGTGTATGATTTGTGCAGCGGAGAAGTCTTTTGTGGAAGAAACCGCTCCGTGGAACGTTCCGTTAGTAATTATTGCCGCTGGAGTTCGCAGCTCGTTCCGCAGATAGCTTCACGTGAGAGTGCTCGACAAATATTTGAGTCGGTTTAATTAAACCGATATTACTGCTCATGACTGAAGGAAAAACAATTCTAAACTCCAACAAACTGAAACGTTGGAAATAAATAAGAATACCTCCTTACATTTCACTTCTTCATCAGCGACGATCGCTGACCACTGATGTTATCAAAAAGGTATTTGTTTAAACGGTAAATAATACGGAGAAGAATATCGCTACTCGGTTGAACAGTTTTCTTTTGATTAAACCTATAAAACTATCCAGTATTTTACAAGTAAAAACTTGTTAATAACTTTATAAACTGACTCACACATATATCTGAATACTAGCTGTTCCTCGCCATTGGATTTGAGGCCCCTTTCCGTTTTTAACGCCCCTCAACTCCCTTTGGGGATAGAATTTTGTAAAATCCATTCTTAACTGACCTCTAAACGGCGGATACAGTATCTCTACCAAAGTTTGAGTGTTTACGATGTATATATCGATAAGTGTCTTACAGTTGATAGATAGCGGTATCTGATTTTAAAAACAAGTATTTTATCTATTGAGAACTGTGAAGTAAATATAGGTGAAAAGTAATGCTTGACCCTAACCTACTCGGAAGCTGAGAATTTTTTTAGAGTATTGGTTTGGTACAAACAGCTTACCAGATAATATTCTATTACCAGACAAAGACATCGAATTTAATACATAAAATTAATATGTGGATTTAAGATCAAAGGTTAGGTTGGAAGGATCAATGGTTAGGTAAAAGAAATGTTGGTCGTCGAAGGATATTGTGGCTGCGTAACATCAGGGGGTGTACCGGATCCCGAGTGCCGCCCAACTCTTTCTTCTCCCAAGAGACCGGGCCAAATATGGTGGACTGGCATCCAACCTGCGCTAGTCGAAGAGGCATCTTAAGAAGAGGAAGGTAGTTACATTATAGATAAAGCAAAAAAAAAAGGTTTCCTCTTTGATATTATGATGCTTCGAGATGAAATTGTTTATTACTCTGACAACAGTCTAAATAAACAAAAGCCTTTCTCAAGTCCAAAATCATTAGCGAAGTCGTGTATCGCTCGTATACAATTATCTCGGTACTAACCTCGACATTCAAATCGAGAACGAATGAATGATGAATGAATCATCCGCTTGCCAGTCTTCACTCTACCACTATAGCAATTTCCAGAGACCATCACTAGAAGTTTCATGAAAACTCCTTTTTATGAATCAATAGCAACTGATTATCAGCGATGACTCATTGTTTAAATATGGAGTTGTAAGGGTTCCCGCACAACAACTCAGAAGATTTAAGCCAGCCTCAGCTGCTCGTGGTGCACCTTGCTTACCAACAAACGAGGTTCTGGCTCCCACCACCGTGGCTCAAATCCCCTATATACAACGACGGCCCCTTAGTACCCAGCGGTATTGGAGGTGGCGAAGGACCGATCAGTGTAATGATCTTTGGGGGAAGCCTATGTCTAGCAGTGGTCGTCTGTCGGCTGATGATAATGTTTATTCTAAACTTGTAGCCGGATACATGACGCCAGGTCGCTCTCGAATGTTCCAGCACTACATCCGTTCGCGATAATTTTTATAACAATATCTGATAACTCCGAAATAAAACGAATGAAATAAATTTTTAGTGATAATAAACATTACGTGATGTAATTAATTCAGTTGACGCGTTGCAGTCATTAATTCAGTTTTTGTAGCGTCATATTTTATCATTCCGCCGTCCGCACTTGACGTGGCGGAAGCGGGCGCCGACGACGTCCGACACCGAGCACTGAAAAAAAGACTTCCTGTATCACACGGGAAATTAATGAAATCAACTCTCACTGATATTTCTGTTCATGAAAGTTATGTATTAATCATTTCAACCATTAAGAACGTCACAGACAATTTTTTCGAATGATGCTGTCAGTCTTTTTGATGACTTTTACAATTTTCTCCAATGTCTCAAGACGAAAGTCTTTAACCAATGCGTCCTCCTCACACTTACTTACGACGCAGAAACATGGCACTTGAACCTCGGGCTGGTCCATCGATTCAAAGTAGTGCAGCGAGCGATGGAGAGAGCTGTGCCCGGCTTTACTCTAAGGGACAAAATCCGGAACGAAGGAATTCGACGGAGAACTAAAGTTGTCGACGTAGCTCTCAAAATCTGCACAGCTGAAGTGGCAGTGGGTCGGCCATGTCTGTTGTGGCAGTGGCGGCTGATGAGGAGGAAAGTCTTGGAGTGGAGGCTGCGTACAGGTCACCGAAGTATAGAACGCCCTCCTTCCAGATGGACCGATGACATTATCAGAGCGGTCTGGAGTGGGTGGATGCCGAGGATCGTATTTGGTAAAAGATATTGAGGAAGGCTTATATCCAGCAGTGGACGTCTATAAGCTGATGATGATGATGATATGTCCAGCAGTGGATAAACAAAGGCTGATAATGATGATGATAGGTTCATCGTTCTCTGAGCTCGTAGATTTTAAATCCGTGAACTAAAAAAATATTAAAATTGATACATACGTTTCGCTAGAAGAGAAGAGAAGTTATTTGAGAGGATAATTGATGTAGAGAATGGTGAAGAGATGGATAGTAGTATAAATGGGTAGGAAAAGAGGAAAGAAATTATATAAATAAATAGATATATAAAGATAGAGGTCCACTGATGGACATAGGCCTCCCCCAAAAATCTCCACAACTATCAGTCCTGCGCTGCAGTGAGCATGGCCTCTGGCACCACCAGGTATTGTCTTGACTTCTGTAGGAGTTCATACGGGTTGATTTAGGCCGCTTCCCACCACGCTGGACCAATGCGGGTTGGTGGGAGCCAGAGCCTCGTTTGTTGATTAGCAGGGTGCAGGTGCAGGTGAAGTTGGCTTGGGTCCTCTGAGCTGTTGTGCGGGAACCCTTACACCCCTAAATATTAACTTAAAGTTCTCTTCATATATTTTTTTTATTATTGTTTTATGCTAGTGGTTAATGTTATTAGCAATTACTCTCTTTCAATGGAGATCTCCACCGGCTCTATCTATCGTTCTCTATTTTGGCTATACTCATCCATTCCTTTACTACAGCTTTATTTCATTTATTAGCGTAGATTTTTTAGATTCCTGCCCCTTAACAGCCTTTCCTATTTAGTGATTAGTGAAGTCTTCCGTTTATCTGCATATCGCCATTTAAGTGACAGTGACAGTTTTTTTTTTTTAAGTACTCCTCAGAATTAAACTTTAGTGTCGTTTATTATCCGTTCTTAGGTTTCTCTTAAATACTTATTATTTATTAACTACTAGTTCTTATTACAAAGTTTACTGTGTTTTTTTTTATAATATTTTCAAACTTTTCTCTTCGTTTCTTCCTCATCACCATCATCATCAGCCGATAAACGTCCACTGCTGCTAATTTCCCTATTTTTAATTAATTTACAAAAGTAACGATAGATGTCGTAGTCAGCCCTGTAGTCTCGGGCTCAGCCCTGTAGTCTCGGGCTCAGCCCTGTAGTCTCAGGCTCAGCCCTGTGGTCTCAGGCTCAAATCTGTAGTCTGGGGCTAGTAAGAATACAATTAAGATAAGCCTGTCGTAGAAGCAGACTAAAAGGGTCTTGGAGTTTCACGGGCCTTGAAGGTAGGGGCCTGATGCAGACCACCGAGGGGGTTTTAGTAACTAAGAATCTCACATTACTCGAATTTCCTACTAGAAGCAGGGTATCTTTCGAAGATTATTTTCCCGAAACAAAAAAAAAAGATATAGTAACGAAGATATTGAAAATAGAGCTCCTCAAATGTGAGTAAGTACTCACTTCACTTGAAGGCTTTCTGTTACCTTGACTATAGTAAAGGTAACACGGAAAGCTTTTAAGTTCAGCTGAATTTGATCCCTCTCAGTGGCCATTTCAATGCTCTGAGGATACCGTGACGGTAGGAACACAATCACAAGTCACAAGGGGTTAAACTTGTAAAACGTTACATTTTGAAATATATTTCTTCAAGAGTGGTGGGAAGCGAAGGAGGCTTCTCCGCGAATTCGTAATAAATAAAATTTGTTAAGGGTGCTCTCTCGCGTTTTGTGCGGAAATTTATTTTAATGCCGCCGTATTGTGGCAAAAGTTTACAGCGGAATTTTTCTTACTTATTTATCACCGAATAACAGTTCCGCCCCGAAAACCGATTACATCCCCCACCCCCCGTTCACAAAAAATTATATTTTACAAAATGTCTAAACAGTGTGTCGGCCAATCAAGAATATTATTGCAGACAATTAGAAAGCTAAAGGTTGATTATCTCGACCAACGGTTCCAGCGCGACTGAGAGTTCTACTTATTATGGACAAAGTTGAAGGCAAAAGAGACCTTGGACGTCGAAAAATCTTGGTTACGAAACATAAGGGCCACTCCCTTACCGTTCCAAATGGCTCAAGAAATATCGAGAAGCACTTTAAGAAGAAGAAGAAATATCTAAATTATTACTCAGAAAATATCATCGTAATTAGAAAGAGGAGTGTGATCAGTTTAACATGTGTAGACAGAGTGCTTATGGAGAGGGCTATGGTCGGAGTTACTCTGCGCGATCGATTCAGAAATATGGAGATCCGCAGAAGAACTAAGATCACCGACATAGCCCTAAAGATAGCTAGACTTAAGTAACAGTAGGCAACAGATTGCTCGAAGGACTAACGGTCGATGGGGCAGTAAGGTCCTTGAGTGACGCCCGTACCGATAGATGTGGTGTTGGGAGGCCTCCCACGAGGTGGACTGACGATCTGGTGATAATCGCAACAACCCATCTTTGGGGGAAGCCTATCTCCAGCTGTGGATGTCTATCTGTTGATGATGATGATGAGAAAGAGTCCTAATCCATTCTTTTAGCTGTAGTACAAAAATAATCTGTTCCGCCGTAATATTGTCAGCTTCAGAACTTTTATTAAATCCAAAGCTTTCGCAGTTTATTACGACAAGAGTTAGTTTAAATTTTAACATAACACATTTTATAAAACGTTATAGACCGAGTTTAATGAATACACCGGAAGTATATTAAACCGGAACGTACAAGCAAAAGTGCAGCATAAATATTTGAACGCTTTTTAATATTAACGAGATTGATCCTTTTGTGTTGAGGTTAAAATAAAGTTTTATAAGGAAAAAATTATTTGGTCCGGGATCCATGAGCAGGAAGGATGTTCTTCAGTACAAGTTATGCGATTGAAGGACGGCGAAAAGGTGAACTACTAGAACATCTTCTGGTGGCGAATTAAATGAGAAGTGTAATACAAAAGAATTCCAAGTTGACATACATTACACTTTATTATACCAGTTGCTTGAGATATAAGGCACTAAGTCTCATAAAGTTGGTAATTTCACTAGATATAAAGCCCTTCTAAAAGAAACATGAAAATAGTTTGAGTATTTCCGTTTCGCGGTAGAATTAGGAGTCGCGGTTAAACGGCCTCGGAGATCAACCACCAGTTAATTTATACAAACAAAACAATATTTGTTTTGATATATTGTGGGGTGGATTTGGAATGAAATACAACGATTAGGAAGTGCAAACAATGAAAATCGTGTTGCAGTGATTTTATTTCTATATCCATTGCAGTACACAAGCGACGTGACGGGGTACAATCAGAACCTGCAAACAACAGGGCGGTGTGTTCGCGTATCCCCCGCGGGACGGTTATGAGAACTTTGTTTACAAGGAAACGTTGGAAAAATACTTTCCCGCCGGAAGCGCCGCTTCGGGATTTACTGTTTCGCACGAAACTAAAGCGGAAAATCGGTTACGGCCTCGACGACTTCCTCTCACGTTAAAAGCTCGACCTACGAGAATATTATACGACTTTCTAGAAAACTACAGCTTCACTGATTAACATAGAAATGATAAGCCTTATTAATGTGTTTAAGATTTAAAGCTGTGTTGACATACTCATATGTAAGATCCTGATTTTTCGTTTCCTCCGTTTTTTGAACACATAACCTGAGACTCAATCAAGGGTTTTTTTTTATGTTAATTTGCTAATTAACAACAATTTTTGCACAATTAACTCCACAGTGTTGCCACACTATGGCGTATCGCAATAGCCCTGTCGAGGTCTTCCAAAGAGATCATCAGAAATGTCGGAGAAAAGTATAATTTAGAAAAAGACATCCAAGGCAGATGTTCAATAAGTGATATGCCTGTCCATGACATTACCGCAGCGGTAAAAGTCTAGGTCATAACCTATAAAAGCACTAAGTCATAACCTAGTAGTATAGACAGCAGATAGTACACTCCGCCGTCTCTGTTGGCTCATAATATATGTGCTTGGAAGTGCTCTCCACAGCTTTCAACTTACAATCCAGCTTACCTGGGAATCTACCTAATCGGAGATTTTACCTAATCTTGTATCTTTCACTTTCATGCTAATTTAATGATGGATTAGGAGATATCAATTCTAGCAGTCTAGCGGTGTTTTAGTCAACACGCAACAATGCCATCTAGTGGCAATATTTGGCAACGAGGACAGCATTTTTATGAACAGATATTTAATTATGTAAATAGGAATAAAAAAATCCAATTAAGTGAAATAAACTGTAGTTAATAAATCCTTTATTTAGGCACTATACTACAGGCACGGTACTATATTATCTAGTGATCAATGAACTTGACCAGCCTTCATGTGTAGAAGGAATTCTTTTCATATAAGACTAGCTGCTCTCGCGCCTTAGTCGATGTAACACCCCCGCAACTCCCTTGGAGGAATGATTTTATAAAATCTTTTTTTAGCCGTTCTATATTGGGCAAAGCATTGTAAATACCATATTTCAAGTGTTCAGGTCTTATAGGTGCTGAGTTATCTTGATAAGTCCCTACATGGGCACAAATCTTATATACATGTAGGTGTAAATGTAAAATTCATACAAATTATATGTAAAATGTCAACGTTGCAAGAAATTAATAAAACCTAAAGTCCTTAATCACCTAACAGCGCAGTTCGTTGGAAGTAAATCGGTTATGTCATTAATTGCATTCTTCCGGTTCCGCAAACTCAATTTCCAATAAGTCTGTTACCGAATGTTTGACGTCAATATATTGTACTTGCCGCTTAACGTTTTTCTAATCACTTCCGGTTTATTTTTTTTAATTAAGCCATTGTATATCTGGACGTAGAAATTTAGGTATTAATATCCTTTTTTACACCTTGAAAGCCTTTACGATACATTTATACTATATCATAAATATCTTCATTTTCTTCAAGAGGAATAACAAAATCCAAGCGGAACTGCGCCAACATCGCAATGCGCCATAGTTTAAACACACAGTAAGAATATTACTACATTTAAGTTACTATCAGTGATTACTAAACTATTAGAAAATCTGTTGATATCGAAGTTTTTTTCTTATTACCCTAGTAACATCACTACAGCGTCCTTAAAATCGGTACACAGTATATCTTCAAATATTTTACTTTGTAGCAGACAGAAACGCTTCTTATACAGGCTTAAGACCACACCACTGAAATGATCTTAGGTAATTCAATGACTTCCTCTGGCTCAGTGGTTAAATACATACATTATAACACAGAGATAACAGGTTCCATCCAGGTTCATATCTAGATTGTATGTAACTTATCTAGATTCAAGCTGAAACAAAAACAATGATTACAAATGACCATTCAAGCGGCTGAGATATTTTTAGTACTTAATAACAATGGAACAAATTGATATAAAATACGTTTTTATACAATTTACTTGGTAATTTATTTGGCAATTAATATCATCGCAGTGTAATGAGAATATAATGAGATCATTAAGTTTAAGGGAGAAAAATCGACATCCGGGAGGCTGTTCATTGAATGAAGTTCATAATTTCATATTAAACGTTAATGAAATTTATTTACTAGCGGTAGGTCTCCGTTGGAAACATTACTCTGATCCGGATCGAAGAGAGTTGTAGCTAGTGTTATATGAGACAACATCGTAAGCCTGATGCTTTTTGGGAGCAGGCGCATACTATTAGGTGAACGTCCTGCTCATCTACCTCCAGAGCTCTTCAAACCGGAATGTTTGCACACCACTGTTTGTCGGCTGCAATAGGCGTTGCTGTGGTACCTATCTACTATAGATACGTCACTTCTTTACTGCAGTACTAGGCAGTAGTTTCTTCGGATTTCATGAGCAGAAGCAGTATGAAAAATATAATGAATATTGCTTTACCGCCATCGCAAGTTATACTGTTTTGATATTGTAATATTTATATAGGTATTACATAAACAATCTTTTTTTTAACTAATAGTTTTTTATATAGCTCGTTACAAGCTGTTTCATCGTGTATTACTCGGATAGCGAATTTTGAATCGTTACTTAATTTTACAGAGGCGTCACGCTGTTCATGATGTCATTGCTGTCGAAGTTTTAAGTATTACCATCACAGTTTATAGTTTTTGTTATCATTTATATATAGATACACACATACACATATTGTGTCTGATTTTTGTGTACTCTGTATATTCAGAATCTATTAATATCTATATAAAATTGTTAAAGTAGTATTGAGTGAAAATTTTCTTTATATCTTACAAGATGTCGAAACTAGTTTGAAAACGTTTCGATTAAAAGGGTTCTGTTCGTTGAGATATATATATAAAACATTATAAATAAATGAATATATCTGTACATATACATATATAGATATGTAATGAATATATATATTTCCGTTATATATCCAATGCATAACTATCGGATCTATATTTGTGTTGTTATGGAATAAAGCACCGCGGAGGTCGCATATACGTGTAAGCGCATAGAAATATCGGCGGAGCTCTCGCGATATCGCGCACTGGTACGTCAGAAACGATTCGAAAAACCAATGCCAGTGCTGTCCCGTCGCTCACTCAGACATGTCTGCGAAACTAAACGACAAACCCAAATGGAGAAGAAGGAAACTGTCCAAATCGCCGGTAGAAGACAACGACTGCGCGAGCCTGGCCTGGCTCCTCAATTTTAGATTGGACGCGATCGTTAACGTTAAAGTGCCGGACGATGACGTGGGAGTGGTCGAGGAGCCGAGACTCAAAGTACCTGACACCCCTCCAGCGGCCAGGAAGCCGCCCTACACCTACCCCGAACTGATTGAAAGAGCTCTGAGGGAGAAAGGAGAACTTACCGTGTCGGCCATCTATCAATGGATCTCGTAAGTTATATAACATTTTTCTTATAACTTCCTTTTATACTCAGTGATTACTTTGACTAAATTAATTGCCTTACATAACGTAGTTAAAGAGAAATTAAGGAAATTTCAATTTTACAACGAATACCTAATAATCATCCAATTTAAGGGTTTACTAATTAATATCATAAAAGCAAAAGAGCACTAATATTATAAAAAAAATTATCTTACTACTATATTACTTATGACATCATAGTTATTATTTTACTTGTATATGATTAATCATTTTGGATCATTTTTGTATTAAAGAACGATATAAATAATAATGTAGAACATCCTCATCAGCCGCTAGGAGTGTACTATGAAACGTGGACCTCCTCAAAGGTCCCACCGATCGATCCAGTATCAGAGACCATTGGGTATTACAGCTCCTATTCTTACTGCTACACAGTAGTTCACAAATATTACTGTGTCCAAGTATAATAGGCATCTCAATATATTATTTAAGATATATTACTTATCATTCTATGCTTTAAGATGAACGCAGTGAATATCTTAACTTATATTGTTTAGGTTTCCGTTTCCTTTCTGAAGATAAAAATATGCTACATAAACTTGGTATAATTTTTTTTTGGACTACTTACAATTGGTCATCCAGTTGGTTGTAAGAACCATGTGGCTGCGTACCTTCCAGTGGGTCATGAACCAGTTCGTGATGACGATGACGTGATGATTGATGTATTGATTTGAATACTTTTAAAAGTTATGTCAAAACAATGAATTACTTTGAAATCGATTTTATTTTATCTCAGACATTTTTAAAGATCTGAATCATCCAACCAGCTGATTCACGTCCACTGATGTAGGTAAGTCTTTAGACGGGAGGGTATTTATAGGGGAGGATTTGGGCCATTTCCCAACACGCTGGTCCAAAGCGTGTTGATGAATGCCTAAGCTTTGGTTGTTGATTAACAGGGTGAGGTTAGCTTGGATCCTTTGAGTTGTACGGGAACCCTTACATCCAAGATCTGAATGAATTGTTTAAATTAAAAGATCACTGTCATCTGACTGACTTCCACCGCTGGTGATATGTAGGTCTGCATAGTATTCTACAAAACGCTATATAGCTGTTTGAATTCCCTGGACTATATTGATATCGTCTGTCGATCTAAGGGATGTTCAGCTATAACTGCACTTTGTTGTGCTTAGTGGTAAAAGCCTTAAGTTTTCTTTCTACATATGGTTACAATGATCATCATCATTAGGTGTTCTCTTCAAACTGATCTTCGGCAATCAGATTGACGAAACCAATTCGATTCTCAGCTATTCTTTTCAACTGATGCGGTTTAATCCCGGACCTCTGCATTATGCCTTTAAACCATTTCTTACGCTGTTTTTTTTATGGTTTTGAGACGGAAATCTTCTAAAGATACCTATTCTTCTGATAGGAGTCAGGGTTATGTGAGATTCTTACTTACTTAACCCTGATCCTATGCTCTGCATCAGTACTTTTGAAGAGGCTCCCGGATCTCTTATAGAACTCACCGGTGCCTCTCTACACTTTGTGTTGGCACGTCTCTGAAGAGGAACCTAACCGCCTAAGGCACCATCGCTGAGCCATACGCTGTCCCACGCAGGTTTGCTTATTGAGTGATAAGGACTCCCAACCCTCAAGGCCTGCGAATCTTTTACACCGTTTAAGTCGCCTTTTACGACAGGGCTTACCTTATTTCTATTCTTACTAGCATGAGACTACAGGGCTGTTCTTTCGCTGTCTACCATGTGCACGTTCACCAGATAATATGCATTTAGTTAACTGTACAACAGTGTTCTCTTCCATCAGTTGGTTAATAACAAAGTGTGGAACCAGTGGAACCGGTGGAATCAGTGCAGACATCAAATTAACGCAACAAAAGGAATCGAAATCGCATTAGCGCGGTGTCGTCCGTGGCCTGGTGCGTTCTTTGTTACCAGCTCCCATTGTTCGCGCCCCGTGCGGCATCAACCAGGTAAATTGCGACCCTCCTCCCCCTACCCCCTTGTAACGACTAATTAATCCACTCGTAACGGTTATTGCATTCCATAATCATTTCTATTTAACCTGCAACAGTCAAGCGTGTCTGATCGACATATCTGAGTTTGTGCTGACAATGTATGCTTACGTAAGATGCAGTGCAGCAAGTAATTCTTTAAGCTGGTGATTACGTAAATTAATCATCGTTATCATCAGTCGATAGACGTCCACTGTTAGACATAGGCCTCCTCCAAACATCTTCATATATAGTTAGCATGGCGTCCGGTATCGCTGGACACTAGGGGCTGTTGTACGTAGAGCTTCATATAGAGGAATTTCGGCCATCTCCCACCTCCCTGGCTCAATGCGGGTTGGTGGGAGCCAGACCCTCGTTTGTTGATTAGCAGGGTGCATCACGAGTAGGTGAGGTTGGCTTGGGTCCCGTGAGTTGTCGTGCGGGACCACTTATGTAAATTAATGATAACATAATAAAAAACTCACGATTCAGTTCAATTTATGGGCTGCAGAGTTTTTTGTTTGGAGAGGAAACTATTGGCATATTTACTTTGAAAGATTAAACGAGGAGTTATCACAAGTATGCGTATACATGAACTGTACCGTCTGCTATAGATATTACCAGCGATCTCGTCTCAGTGGAAGAAAGCTATTCTTCTTCCGGTATTACGTGTATGTATTCATGCTATCCTCTCATTCTCTATAGAACAGCAGAACCCATGAAGTCTAAGAGTGAGTTAAAAGGACTAAGAGAACAAACTACTAAATTGCTTCAGTTTGATTGATTTGGTTTATGAATTTTATCAAGTTTAAAAATTATTGTTTTTAGTTTTAGCTAATAATAAACAAAAAACATAAACAAAACACTGATATCTGATGATGATAGATGCGTAATCAGGTAATTTGTAATTTTCTGCACGGTTATTACAAGTGTAATCGGTGTATTACGGTGATAAACGATATCAACCTCGGTCGTCGCTACCACTGGGACAATATGCTCTCGACTGCTATCGGTGTGTCAACAAGGGCGGCGATAGGGGGGGTTGGGGGCAATATTATTAAATTATTATCACTGCAGGCAACCGTGCAGTGTGTGAATGCTGTAAGCCTTTATCTGTTTACTTAGCGATATTGAAAGTAGCGGAGGGTGGGTGGGAATGTTTGTGAGCCAGAGCCAGTGTGAGCTGCGAGATAAACTCCGTGCATCTTTGCTTTAAAAAAAAGATTAAGCTCTATCTTTAATTAAATGTCAATTTAAAAAATTATCATCATCATCATCATCATCAGCCGATAGACGTCCACTGCTGGAAAAAGGTATAAAAGTTTGTATGAAAGGTAAAATATCTCAAATTCTTATATGAGTACTAATTTAAAGATTTTTCTCACTTCGTTCCGTTTTACAAGATTATGTTTTATTTACTGTCTTTAACTATTGAATGTTTACAAATATGTTTGCACCGTGTCTACCGGAACACGCGAACGGCCCGCCGATCGAATTATAATGCATCCGGTATGCGGTACGAGCGGTAAGTCAGCGGGCTCCCCCCTGCCGTGTTGTCATCGCATCAGCACTAGTGCCGGCGCCCGGCGCGCGTCGCCGCCCGGCACGGATCGATTGCAGCGCGTCGGGGCCGGATGCAGAGTCACACGTCCAAACTGCCACCCCAATTCGATTACAACCGGAACATCCGCCATTTCTAATGACTGCATGGTGTAATATCGTTTCGATTAAATAGTTGCTTTGTTACGCGGAAAGTACGAGCAAGACGTGCATATGAAAAACCTAAACTTTTGTGGATGTGGAAAATATTTATATTAAACAGTATTAAATATTTCATAGTATATATACATTATACCTACTATTTATATATTACTATAATAAAACGAATATGGAACGTTTCTTTTACTAACACATCTATTAAGAAGACACAAACAATAGTGAAAACATATATAGATATACTAGCTATACCCTGCTCTTTTTACTGTAACATCCCCGCTACTCCTTTTGGGGGAACATTTTCTAAAATCCATTATCAGCTGACCTATATGACCTATAGGAATTTTCCCACCAAATTTCAAAACTCCAGGCCTTATGGTTCCAGAGATATCCTGATGAGTCACATAGGTGGAAACCTTTTATATGTATATATATATATATATATACATACATCATCATTAGTCAATATTCGTTCACTGCAAGACAAAGACCTCTTCCAAAGATTCCCACATCGATAGGGTAGGGATTCATATAAGAGCATTTGGACCATATCCCACCACCCTGGCCCAATGCGTGTTGGTGGGAGTCAGAGCCTCGTTTGTTGATCATCAGGCTGCACTACAACCCCCTAATACATTTGTGCTCGTTATTGCAACAAAAAAAATATTTTATTGATAACAATGATTATCACTAATATGGTAGTAGTGTGGTAAAGAGTTTAAATTATAAGTTAACATTTAAGTTCCCAACTTAAACTTGGGTTAACGATCCAGTAGTGAAGGGGGAGGAGTTATGTGTTTAAGTTGCGATACAGGTGCATGTCGGGGTGTAAGGGGTCCCGCACAACAACTGACGGGACATAAGCCAACCTCACCTGTTCGTGGTGCAGCCTGGTAATCAATATACAAGGCTTTGGCTCTTATCAACCCGCATTGGGCAAGCGTGGTGAGTAATGGCCCAAATCCTCTCCAGGTGAACCCCTACAGGTGAACACACTACGGCCCTTCGTGCTGGACGAACTTTGACAAGGCGCTGGAACCAGGGCAGTGCAGGACAGTTCGATGTGGGAACCTTTGAAAGAGGCCTATGTCCAGCAGTGGACGTCTATTATCTGATGATGAAGATGATGATGATGACATGTAAATGTTATTTGTAGCGACCGGTTCCCTTTCTACAAGGCCAACGACGAGCGCTGGAAGAACTCGGTGAGGCACAACCTGTCCATAAACCCTCACTTCCGGAAGGGCGCGAGGGCACCGCAGGGAGCCGGGCACCTCTGGTCGCTGGCGGCGAACGCGATCGACCTGCTGCCACTGAGGAACCCTGAACTAGAAATGAAGACTGAAATAATACAGAATGTACACGTGATCGATCGTCCCAAGGTAACCTTACCAAGTTTCACTGCTGGTAGGTCTCTGATGCTCGATACCGTCCAGGTGGGTCACCGCAGCGCCTATAGCAGCCGTCAAACAATACTGTGGAAACATTAATGTGATCCGGTTTCAAGGGCGCTAATATAATTACCAAGACAATGTGACTCGACATCTTGTCTCAGGCGACGAGCGTAATGTGGTGCAGTATATACCACCCTAACCAGCGCCACGTTATTATGGGCAGGCGCATCACTCATCATCAGATGAACGTTCAGCTCGTCTCGTCGCTTGATCTTGTCTGTGCACTTGATGTTAAGCCATACATCCGCCGTCGTTCTAGTTAAGATGATAAACACCTTTTTACCACTGTTATTGCTCTACTGCCGCATCATTCAAACCGGATGTCTGCACACTGTTGTTTGAAATAAGAGATGTAATCGTCTACCTATACTTTATAGAAACTTATATAACTGTACATCCTAAAGTGACGGAGGTATCATCACACCAACTTCCGCTTTTCAGGTCATAGTTCTGGACGAAGCCGCGATCGCCGCAGCCAGCATCATCCCGGAGCACGACTTGTTCACCGGAAGTACGAGTAAGTTTGAGCTTACATTTTACTTCATAATATAATAGTAAAGGCCTTTATTTCCATACGTTTTACTAGATAATCTCCACTATACTTCTTTTTCTATCTATCTCTCTCTCTCTATCTCTCAGACAAAATACGTAGAAAATCTTTATGATGAGAAGAGAAGAGAAGACAGGTACTCTTCTTACAAAATTGTTAATAATAATAGTTGTTACTAGTAATATTGCATTTGATTATGAGCCGAATTACTCCTTCGAGCTCCTCCGAGCTCAGCATAGGCTTTGGCCTTCCTTTAGAGAGGCCTATGTGGAGCAGTAGATGTCTGTCGGCTGATGATGATGATGATGAGCATAGGCTTCTATAAGGATCTTTTCTAGACGTACTGGTAATTTGGTAAAACCTTTTAAACGAGTTGAAGGTTAGCTTTACATAATACCATCAAGCATGGTACAGCGGCGACGGTCGTTGCTCCTGAAGGACTATGGTATACTTCCTCTACTGATGTAGAGGAAACTCGTTACAAGAATAAGATGAAGAATCTTATATTTCATGCGGACGAGGAATGTGGTGGTGTCTGCGAACAATCCACTAGTAGTTCTTCAACCAATAAATAACAGAATTTATTGCTTTTTATATATAAAACGTGATACTCTACTGTCTTATGGAAGTTTACTTGATAGTAAGTTATTTGCCTGATATCCACAATGTAAAGATACATTACACTGCAGTGTATTCTCCCTCGGATGCTGCATCACATAGTGTATCGCTCTCAGCCATTAGATGTTAAATCTCGCAGTAGGTTTCTCATGATCTTCTATGATACTTCCGCCCATAACAATGTGGTGCTAGTTGGTGTGATATACACAGAACCATATTGTGTTACATATGTTAAGCCTAGTTACTCTAGTAACTTAACTGTTTACAACACCCTTCAAATCGGAAGAGAGTATCGTTTAGTGCCAACCTCACCAGCTCGTGGTGCAGCCTGCTCAAAAACCGAGGCTCTGGCTCCCACCAACCAGTATGAGCCAGTGTAGTGTGAAACAGCCCAAATCCTCTTCAATATGAATCCCAACCTGGCTGATGATGATCACTTTGAACTTTATTGTTATCTTTATTTTTAAGAAATATGTTTCAATGTTAATTTACAAAATAAATATATATATTTTTATTTGCAGTGTTCCTGAATCCAGTTTCTACGGAGCAGGTCGTGCGCGAGTGTGGACTCATCACCGTAGACTAGTAGTGTACAGTAGTTATATATACGGATTACTTTAAATAATGACATGATGATGAACTCAAAATCTCCATCAGTACTATTAGGATTCTGTTTATAATTAGTGCATGGATAGCTGAAGACTATAATTATACTATAGTATATACCATATTGTTATATATATCTATAGCGAGCAGATGAGTCACGGGAAACTACTGGATGATAGCATCGCGGGATCGATCAATGAGATCTTTGGGGGAGGCCTATGTCCAGCAGTGGACTTCTGCTGCTACTGCTGCTGATGATGATGGTATAACCTTCTCCAAACAGATTTGGATCTTTATAAAATTTCATAAGATAATTCTTTGAAAGTATTTCAACTAAAGTTTCATGGAAATTAGCTTATCAGTTAGTACTTCTAAATAATAATTAGGCGCCAGTCAAGTTCAACGACGTTGATAACGTTTCGCCACAATGTTTGTACCGTGACACGCTTCCTTAATGTCACCTGTCACCTGTCACCTGACCCTTATTGATCTCGACAGCAAATACGGTGAGGAGGAACTTGTCTCGTCGCCTGTTTCAATACTGTGTCTGTTACGCTACACAAGATTAGTTCAGCTAATCATCCAAATTTGATTAGGAAGAGGAGTCCAAATGGTCTATCGGATTTGGACCGACGATGGATACGGATATCGGATCTTCATATATATTAACTTGACATTAAGTTCATTATCCAAATAATCCGATATATAAAATCTAACTTAGTCTTTTATTTTAGGTATACAGAATCTTCGCTAAGTTATGTAAGGACAATCTCTCCTATTAAGTTAGACATGGTTTGAGTCATAGTTAAGCTAAGTAAAAAAACTTGGAACACGTTAAAAAAATTAAGTGGAGATATAGAATAAAAAGAGAAATGTTTTAAGTAAATTATTTAAGTAAAGAAGCTTGCACTTAATATTTCTTCAGCAATATAAGCTCATTCAATGTATCTTTCATATAGTCCTTGAGAATTTCACTTCAGGAATATTTCAACTTTATATTCATGTCATTATTTAAACTGTAATAAAAATTTATAATAAACTTATTTAATAATAAAAAAAAAATGTTTTCATGCTATTGTTAACGTAACTTAATTATGGTTGGGAGATATGCACCACGCAAGGTCTGAGGTCAAACGTAGGACCACTCTTAAGTTTTAAGTTTGCGTAGTTTGAGATGAACTCGGTCTATCAGACTTGTGTTAAAAGTACTGGTAAGTCCCCCGGCACCACTTGTGCAGTCTCATCACGATGCTATGAAGTAAAGCTACTGGATAATTATCAGTGTGAATTTACACGTCAATACATAACGCTGAAACGTGAGGGGAAAGTTTGTCACTTATTTAAGGGAAGAAAAAAATACCTTTATCGTACTTGCGATGTTATTTCGAACTGTTGAAGTCTAACTAGGTTTTGTATCTATGGGAATATTTCAAGCGAGTGTATGATCTATAATTATGATCAAGACCTAAATCATAGAGGAATAGATAAGTACATATGATTTCATTAAATAGGGATAGACTTATGATATGAGTCCCTCAGGAAATACTTCAAAACTACTAGCTATTCCCATTCTAGTATTACTTCTACATCAGCCGATTGTTGTCCACTGCTGAACCTCGGCCTTTAAAGATCGCTACGTTGGTAGGGCTTCATATGGGGAGAATTTTGTCCATTTCCCACCACGCTGGCCCAAATTGGCCAGAGCCTCGTTTGTTGATTAGTCCCTATTCCTATTCGCTATCTGGTATTAGGTGAAAAAGATTTTACATCATAATTTCCTCATCAGGAAGGGAGGGAGGACGGATTTATCCTTTTAAAGTAGAGAAAAGATCTGGATTAGTCCTACTTTCATATGATTAAATTGTATCATATAACTTGTTATATTGATGAACTTCATCTTGAGGACCTTCTCTTCGTATCGTCGCTTTGTTGTGAGAGATACATCATCATCATCATGAACAATGGTCTCTCATTCAAATATGGCATCAGTACAGGTGAGCTTACTATGCTGGTAACTATTAGAATGAAGATTGCTTTGTTTCCCCTAAAGACAATCAATCTTAAGACGTTTTAAAAGAATTGTTGCGGTAGAGTGGCGAAGTGGATATTCTAACCCCTGTGCGGCGCGGGGTGGATGATTACAAAAACAAAAACTCAATAGTCGTAAATGTCCGTTACACAAGTTAAAATTGAGCTGAAAAATATTCGGGCGCCATTTATTGCGCGAAGCTTTTTTTTTTGTTTCCGAATACAAGCCCAACCGGAACCGGTATTGCGGTAATAAAAACTTTTTTCATTATCTCGCTTTATAAGAGCTTATTGAAAATAACAATGTCGCTGGAAGATTGGGTTTTATTGTTAGCCGGCGATTTCTCGCAACTTTGCGTAGATTGTCTCCGGATGCTTAATGAGAAAACTCTCCTTGGAGCGGCCGCTCGCGTCCTTAGCGACCGCCGGCCACCACGTGCTGCGCAACGAGAGGACTTTCAACTTATCTAGTTTTCACAAAACAACAACAACTCACGAGACCCGAGCCAAGCGCACCTGCTCTTGATGGACCCACTCGCATTAGGCTAGCGTGGTAGGAAATGTCCCAAATGCCCCATATGGACCCTTACTTACGACGGACTGTTTACCGATCGATGTCGAAATCTTTGGGGGAAGACTATGCCCAGCAGTGGACGTCTATCGGCTGATGATGATGATTAAGATTCTCTGTGTCTTTAACTGTAGAAACAACAATATTAACTTATATATATGTTGAACGATATAATGAGACAGGCGAGATGTAGATGGATTATAACGTGACGTTAGTTAGGATGAGACACACAGCATTGCATTGTGCTCGTTTCGAAAATATTTACTGGAATACAGTAGTATTGTCATACTAGCCTCCGGCAACAGAGACCTGCCACCAGTTATAGGAATAAAAATGATAATGGACTGGTAGCCGGTCTATTCGACAGTAGCAAAGAGAGAGCTTAGAAAATTAGTGATTACAAATACCATTTAATGTTGACACGGGAAGCAAGTAGTGATCAGGCATATGGTCAAATCGCCAATTTCTCTCATAGAAACGAAGGCTTCTAGTGTCGGTAAATGCGGGCAGCGCATGACTAATCGATGTGAAAATCTTTGTGGGGAGCCTAGATCATAATTATCTGATCGCCAAGCTTCAGTTTGAAAAGGGTACCTCATGATGATTATATGACTTACTATCGGATGAACCTTCTACTCATTTTCAAAATCCGTTGTGTGAAAAATGGAGAGAGTATAGTAACCCGAGTTCTCTCTTCAATTTCTGATATATTTGAACTCTACAGTAGAGTGTACAAATGAATCTAAACAATTTCATAATAGAGGTACACTGTGGTCATATTGCGAATGTTAGCTCTGAGGACAATGCAACTGCACCGTAAATCAAGATAGCCCGAGACCCGGACACCGGCGGGTACGGCGGCGAAGTGGCACCGAGCTGCGAAACTACCTGGATGATTTGTTACCAAGATATTTTGTTACAGCAAAGAATGAAATATGAAATGAATCATTAACATCATTATGAAGTTTGTAACAAGGATGATATCAAATTTTGTAATTTCAATTTTCCTCGAAGAGCATGTCCAAAGAAATGTATTTACCTGAAGAGTTATATCTGTTGACTGTACATTGTAATTATATGAAACTGGGGTGTAAGGGGTCCCACACATCAACTCACGGTACCAACTCACCTGCTCGTGGAACATTCACCTAATCAACAAATGAGGCTTTAGCTTTTCCCTTATGGGTAATGATCAAAATCCCCTCATATGAACCGCTACGTACACAACCTCTAGTGCTCTGCGGAGGCCATGCTAACTGTGTGTGGAGACCTTTTGGGGAGGCATATGTCCAGCAGTAGACGTCTATCGGCTGATGAAGATGGGATAGCCGGTTTAGTCATCATCAAACTAGACCAATCCTGAAGTTGATGCTGTATAGTGTCCTATAGAAAAAGTATTTAGGTTTATAATTACCTTTCAGGCATAAGATATTGGATAGGTATTTCGATAGTAAAAAGTTTCAATACTACCGCATCCATTATTATGGGTCTATGTTGAGTCTTACTGTCCAGGGGGTCAAGTGACTTGCAATCAATTATCCAGTGTTGAGCGCACACCATTTCAATAACGATAATGGCCACAATGGGCACCCAGCTTTGTTGTATTCAGTTATTATTTACACTGTTTGTAGTGTCAATGTTAATTATAACCTCTTTACTTTAAACTTGAACCGACGATACAGTTCTGAACAAGGTTTCCAATTTACATGAATTTACAGAAATAGATGAGCTTTCTTTAGACTTGGTTATAGATAACAGTATGAGAAGACGGATCGAATGATCATACAGCATCAACTGCATACATCATTGCGCTAGATTCTTTGAGACGTGATAATAAATTTCGTTATCTATGCATAGTCAAGTTTCTTTCAAACTGAAACACAGTAAACTGGTGGTAGGTCTCTGATGCCTGAGATCGTCTAGATACATACCTAGTATTTCTTCTTAAGATGCCTCTCTGACTAGTGAAGGTTGCCTTTGGTCGTTTGGCGGCGAAAGTCGGCGCTGGTTTGGGTAGGTACCAATACTACACCTATTTTTGCCACCAAACAGTAGTGTGCAAATATTAATGTGTTCCGGTGTGAATGGCGCTGTAGCTAATAAAAAACGGTAAGTTTTGCATACAGCTTAACCGGTGCTTCACTGTTACGACATCGACATCATCACTTCATTGTATAATATATCTTCTCTTTCGGATGCTTCATTAATGGTTATGTTTTTATTGGCTTTACGATAAGTTGCTTCCACACAAGTTAATATTGTGTCGTATGTGTAAAAAAAAAACTATTTCGATAGTAAAAGATAAGAGTTACAAACGTAGCGCTCTAACCGCGTCGTAAAGTTAACTTGGGGGAATAGTTGATGCGAATTGTGGGTAACATTGTCCATAAACGGGTTACAGTCGCACGGCGGCTCGTTCCCGGGGCCGGGGCGAAGGGAAACGGGCCATTACTCCTTTACGTGAGACCTCTGCCGCCGCCTTCAAACAAAATAAACTCACCCAATCAGCCCCGCCGCGTCGGCCTGGCCCAAACGCCAAGAAACGCCACTAAACCGCCCCGAACGTTAACCACCGCCGCGGTCCAGCCGACCCTCTCTCTATACTAAATACTCCAATATAAAAACCATCTGAGTTTACTTGCTACATATAAAGTTTTATAAAGTCCTTACGTATGGCGGGGCTAAAATAGATCTACTATTTTTTTTTTCTATCCAAAAGGGCGAAGGCGAAAGTTCATACTTAAAACGCAGCTATAACCACTACCTGTACAGTAGTTTGAATGTGATTAACTTATGTTCGTTTGTTATCAACTATTTCAAGATTTACCCAATTTTTAAACATTTCAGTAACCTTTACTACCTCCATATTGATGTATAATTCTACAGAAGCTGGATTGTGCTCTTTCAATATAGGCACTTTAAGTTCGGGACACTACGCAGCATCTTTTCTTCTCAGATACCGCAGTGTCTTAAGACAAAAGTCTTCAACTTGTGCGTGTTGTTAGTGTTGACATACGGTACCGTGACCTGGTCTCTTACTATCGGCCTTATAATAAGACTCAAAGTCACCCAAAGGGCAATGGAGAGAGCTATGCTCGGAGTATCTTTGCGTGATCGAATAGGGAATGTGGAGATTCGCAGAAGAACTAAGGCCACCGACATAGCCCAAAGGATTGCTAAACTTAAGTGGCAGTGGGCAGGGCATATTGCTCGAAGGACTGACGGCCTATGGAGCAGTAAGACCCTCGAGTGGCGCCCCAAAAGGTGGACCGACGATCAGGTGACAATCGCGGGAACCCACTGGATGCGAGCAACGCGGGACCGATCGATGCGAAGATCTTTGGGGCAGGCCTATGTCCAGCAGTGGACGTCAATTGGTTGATGATGATTATGAAACACTCTACTTATATGACTATAAATCGGAGGATGTAACGAATGATATTTTAGCTCTTGACAATAGACTATCCATTGCTTTCAGTGGTTATTTGATATTAATAATGCTTCACTCAATAATAGCTAAGTGAACGCATCAGCTCATAAGTGCACAATGCACACAATAGAAACATTAAAGACGGCTCTCCGTCCACAAATATTGGCCGGCGCCGGTTCGCAGCAGCGTGAATTTCCTGCGCCCCGCAAAGTATCCCCTTATCTACCCCCTCCAGTGTGCACAGTGCATAAATCACTTGCGGGCCCGCCGATACGCAGCGCCGGCCGCGAGCTGGCGGCGGTGCTGCTACACCTAAACTACCCCCGATAATTGGCCGAGACCAGGATAAAGTGCACTTAGATATTTTGAAATTAACTACGCGATAGTATTTCATGTACAATAAAAAGAAGGACCGAACAGTATAAATTGTAATCCAGATTTTATGTTTAGTTCCTTATCCTGAAGAAATAGAGCGGTGTAGGTTTCTATGATTGACCAGATACCACCCTTTTTTTTCTCTGAAGTGAACTACCTACAGTGCATTAGAAGGGACCCCGAGGTCTGCTATGGACTTAGCACTGTCGGTACCCCGCGACACCTTGGCTTAACATATCCCAAGAAGACCACGGCAGGTACGATACCACATAGTATTTGCTACTCCACTAGAGTCCGCTTAGGAACCCAACTTCCAAAGCACCCGAAACCCGTTGACCCTTTTAGTCGCCTTAAATGTGACTTACCATGATCGTGTTTTAAATTAAATATTAGTGTGCTAATATTGCTATATTCCGGTTTGAAGTGTCTAGTAAAGTTAATAGACGTCTTGTGTTATTTTATGCTCAAGTGTATAACTTACCATCAGGTGACAGTTTTGCTCCTAAACAATGCTTGTTAGTTCAATGTAGATAAAAGCTATAAAGCTACTTAGAAGTCTGATAGTAATCAGAGTGGAATATGACAAAGCTATGTAGATGTGAGGGATAAAGCTGGTGAGATACAATTGTTAATCTCACTACGAACCGGATGCGATGCAATTGTGTAATTCCCTTCCGTAGTGCGTCTTTGAATTGTGGAATGTGCAGCGCCTTGGTGCACAGCACAATACCTGTCAGATGAATAGAGAAGATGCAGCGCAGCTCTAGAATTTGTAACAAGCCACGCCACGTTGGGGCTGACGCTTAGAGACTTAAGATGTAATCTCTTTCATATCGGAACACAGTAATGTTTGCACACTACTGTTTGGCAGTAGAAGTAGTGCCGCTCAAAAATCCGGCTCTCGGTTAGTGATATGAAGAATATGATGTGTAAGACCTTCATATATAATAGCTTCAGACTGTTACCACTTGGATTTAAATAAACAACTTACGTAGGACCTTTATCGAACCAGGGATTTCAGTTAAATAAGTTAACTACTACGTCACTAATATACTAAATAATTCTTAATTTTGAAATATGCTATTAGTAAGTAGACCTAAGGGAGTAAGGGGACTGCTAATCAATAAACGAGGCTCTGGCGCTCACCATCCCGTATTGAGCTAAAGTAGTGGTGGAAAATGGTCCAAATCTATATACGAGCCCCTATTGTGCAGCGGTACCGGAGGCTATACTGATTGTATGTGGAAATCTTCGGGGGAGTCTTATGTTCAGAAATGGGCGTCTATCGGCTGATGATGATGAAGCAGGTCTAAGCGGGAAAGGGGTTCCGCACAACTACTCACAGAACCTATGCCAAAGTCACCTGCTTCTTGTGCACCCTGCTAATCAATAAACGAGGCTCTGGCTCCTACCAAGCCTGGCCAGTTTGGTGAGAAATGACCTAAGTCCTCCCATATGGACCACATGAAGGTCGCTGATAGCTGCTGAATGCGGGCAGTGCAAGACCGATCGTTGAGAGGATCTTTGAGGTAGGCCCATGTCGAGCAGTGGACGTCTATCGGCTGATGATTATGATGATGAAACATGTAGCGACTGTACTGTTTTTAGGGGTTGTTTGTAAGTATACTTAAGTTATAAATAAATAAATATTAATATAAATAAACACAATTAGAATGTATGTAAATAAACTGTAAACGTTTCCGTTAACAAAACATTGTTCTTTATGAAGTCAGCCCGCTGTAAATAATTTCGTGTTGACATAATGAAAATATCGGTCTACATGCAACTAACTTGCGATTACTTTATGACTCCGCTTAAATAATAAATAAAGTTTTATTTATATAACGGTCAAAGAGATAATAATATATTGTATAAGTAGTAGTGTTGTCAGAGCCTCGTATGTTATTCATCAGGGTGCACCGCGTGCAGGCGACGTTGACTTGGGCTCCGTAAGATGATGAGCGGACCCCTTACACTCCTATATGTAGAGTAAATTACATAAATAAAATATATACATTACTGTCCGGTGGCAGAAATAAAAGGTGCGGTGGTACTCAACTAC
The DNA here is from genome assembly GCA_033220335.2 of Troides aeacus. NCBI lineage: Eukaryota > Metazoa > Arthropoda > Insecta > Lepidoptera > Papilionidae > Troides > Troides aeacus. The sequence continues at coordinate 1,094,111 of CM067275.1, read as the reverse complement.
TGAATGAAGAGTATCAGTGGCCATCAAGTATATTGATCAGTTACATCATGCCTACACTTGTAGTTTTACTGGAGTCGCGTATGCGAAAGTAAGCTGTTCACATTACTACACGAAGAAGGTAATTTCAATATGCTGCAGAAGTGCCAACGTCAACAACAACAGAGTCATTATCATTATCTGCTGATAGACGTCTACTGCTGGCCATAAGCCTCTCCCAAATATCGCCACATTTGTAGGGGTTCATAACGGAGGATTTGGTCCATTTCTCACCACGCTGGTAGAATGAGGGTTAGTGAGAGCCAGAGCCTCGTTTGTTGATTAGCAGGGTGTACCACTAGCAGGTGAGGTTGGCTTGGATCCCCTCAGTTGTTGAGCGGGCACCCTTACACCTCTAGAAAGACTTATTACTAGTTTACTTTCTATGAAATGACATCCCTTTAATAACTATATAAAAAATATCTACTGTAATGGAAAAAAAAATTACAGACGCTGAAAGATGGTTCATGATCTTTAATCGGCTGAACCGATTATCTTCTACTAAAGCTATTAATACTTTCGATAGATTGATATTTAAAACAACTATAGTTATATCGGAATGAAATCGTTTGGACGTAACAATGTTACGAACAAACATACAGTTATTTTTATTTCAGGGGTGAGCTGAAAAGTTGTTAGACACCGTAATATAAGCGATGAGTAATACTCATTTTATTAAGTAATAACATGTATATCATTGAAAGTGTATTTATTTAAAAAATGTAAATATCCGCAGAGAGCTTCAGCTCTTCGCGGGTAACTTGATTACATTAGAGGGAGTTCGTTGTATCTTGTTCCTCGCCGATAGGGGGTTTGTTACGGGCAGGAAGGATAATAATAAAATCAAGTTAATAACTTTCTTCCTGTGAAACTTTTCATGAATAAAATTACCACAAATTAAATCGGAAAATGTTCAGGAGGAAATTATTTTTTAAAGTTTGCTTTAATTCTTTATAACGCTATAATGAAATCTTCACCTGATTTTAATTTTGAACGGAGTCAGAGGATTCTTATTTAAACGGAAAACCAGTTTTTACCATTAAAGGAGTAATATTTAAAAAAAAGAAAACGATGGGATAACGTATCCTGTATCAGGTCAGTCACTCTTAGCAAGTCTTTATTACCGATGACTAGTAACCACAGCCGCAATACAGTATGCAAGAACAAGACCAAGACCAATGCCAAGATTGTCCAAGTCTCGGACTATCTGATTAGTAACGAGACTTAGCATCTGCCTCGTTGACGAACACTATATGGTGCTGCTTAGAAAATATGCTCATCAGCAAAATCGTAGTTGATGATGATACGTAAGTGACATGTGTATCAAAACCCGAGCACCTATTGTTTAAACCCCTCATCCCTTTTTTTATTTCTTAATCATCACATTGTAGTCATCAATAGCGTGTGGAACACTATTCTATGTGTTGACATTTGTTATTTGTATTATAACGTCACTCCATTCGATTCTATTCAATGTTCAGTATGACGCTACCTGCATCCAGCGATTCATTCAATCCTTACCAGGTCGTCGGTTATCCAGGTAGGCGGAAGTCGGATTGAAAGAGAAATAAATCACAATCAATACAAATAAGTAATATTGAATCATCTGTTTGAAATATCAAATTGACGGATAGATAGGGCACCAAGGTCCTGTAATGGTGGCCGCGTACCGGAAGACGTAATGTTGGCAGGCGGGATGCGGGTGCTGGATCCGGGCAGTGTAAGATCGATCGATGTGGAGATCTTTGGGGGAGACTTATCCAGTAATGTCTGTCGGCTGGTGATGATGATAATATCAAATTTGAAAGTATTTGTATACTTAAGAAAAAACTAAATAGATATTAATTGAAAACTATATAGATGTTGAATAAGGATTTCAAAGGTAAGATTGAATTCAACGGCGAAGCCTTACTCATCCTCAAACTTAATATACAGTCAGTACTGCGTGTTGTTTTAATATTCGCCTCTTAAAAGAGAGAAATAGCAGTGAATTATTTATACATAATATCTATATACATATATATATTTAATAAAGAATATAAGAGAAACATTATTTAAAGCAATCTAAATAAGATTAGAGATATGTTTATGTTTACTCATATCTTTTTTTTTATACGGGGCAAACGCCTTCGCATGCCTACTCTCGCGGGGGCATAGACAGGTTATGTCGGTCTACGATGTTCCGCCGTCGTCGCTTTACGGCGAGGCCAGGAAAACGCTTTCGTACACCTCTGCGACCCCGCCAGCGCCGGCTGCACGGTGCAGCTGTACCTTGGGGTGAGAACCCCTCCGATCCAATTGAATAAAGGCGCGCTGCATCGCGATCATCATCAGCCATGCGGCACCGTTCAGTTGCGGAGGGTAGTGAGAGCGGCCAACCGTAATACCGTCTTTCCTCTCCTCCATGACTCTACACAAACATCTGAGTTGAGCTCGCCTGGAGTAGCCACTTAGGACCGGCGCTACGGGTCGAGCCGGCCGGGTAGGTTCCTTTTAGCTTCATCGTCGATAACCAAGCCACGAGTACTATAAGACGCCGCCACGACAAGACAGGTCCCTGTTCAGGGAATGTTCACACGTACCTAGGACACGCAGTACAAGATCCTGTATATTGAAATATTTTACAAGAAATATTCATCCAGCATTGGTCGTCAGTTAGTTGAGATGATGATGTGTACATTTCATAATGCTTTTACGGAGTGATGTTATCAGTGTTATCAGTACGTATTATTGAGTGGCGCAGCGCCACGCGCCGCTGTTGGCATTAGCATATCACAATATTGTTCCGGCATTGAATAAATCAACTGAAGCTTTTCGTTTCGTCAATATTTTTTTAAGCTCTCACATCAGTTATTTAATTCCGTATTCGTCAATACCAGCAGCAGTGTTCGTCTGTCGGCTGATGATGACGATGATGATATACTTTCTAGTTGTGACATAAACCTATAGTTACTAATTCTACTTGAATTCAAAGTTCAAAGAGAGTTTGCGATTATTTCTATTTTACGTATATTATTTTTTTTTCAAATAGAATAAACAAAAAAAAAATATTTATTCTAATATTTAGATTCTTTTTAGTTTTAGTACTTAGCTTTTATACTAAAAACCCTTAGAAACGTATACAGTACTAATTTAACCAACAATTTAATCTGTTGTATTTCCATGTATTATATCTTCATCAGCATCATCATCTGCCTTTGTTTATCCACAGTTGGATGTGCCTTCCCCAATGTCCTCCAACAAAGTCGATCCTCGGCTTCTATTATATAAATAAAGGACCAAATTTAATTACTTACAAGTCGCAGCTGAAAAGTGTTTGCTTTGTTACAAGAAGGTCCCCGGTTTGATTCTGGGCACTACATGTCACAGTGTTTAAATTGAGAGGGTTTTTCAAATACTTCCGGTTAGAAACTGCCCTCACGTTGTAAATATGCCTATAGAACCTTATTGCTCTCTTGATTAAAGAAAATTAAGTCAAGTTTTTAAATAGACTTATTTATTAGATATTAACTTATTTATAAAGTAGTAAAAACCCTTATACGTTTTTACAACTTATTTTTAACTTTATCTATATATATGTAAATAGAAAATTAAGTTAGTATATTATACGGAACAATATAGAAGTTGGGGTTAAGATGTAAGAAAACACTATTGAAGAAATATATCGTTTAGTAATATTTGAATACTTAAATGGTTTATTCACATATCTTAATAGTTAATAACTTGAGCAAAAAGAGTAAGCTTCATAAGAAACAAAGTTAAGTCTATAATGAATACGAAAACGCTAATAATTTCCGTTTGCATCCAGTTCATTTGTATTTTCCCCGCCATTGAAAAGGATATGAAAATACATCGCGACACAAAAGGAAACGAAATATTTATATCCTTGGAAAATACAAGTAAATTGAACTTTACATTCCATTTCCAGTCGGATCGCTGCGAGTATGGAGCACTCGGGGATGCGGGCCGCCGACGGAATAATTCTTTGTTTTCTACTTCCGTAAAACAATGTTCCACTTTCATGAGCTTTCTTTGTTCCCACGAAGCCTAGCTAGTCCCCATGAAACCTCACACAAATGTATGCCTTTACAATTGTAGCAAAAACTCAATTAAATCTATCCTCTAATGCTGTTCCGTTTTGAAAGCTTCGCTTGTTTTATTTACGTCGAGGATATAACGAAGGAAATGAATTAAAAAGTGATCCAACATACCGAAATATAGTTTATGATTATAGAGCCTCCTCTAAGCTTTATATTAAACTTAACAAACAGTTGAAAGTTTATATATTTTTTAAAGGTATGATAAATATATAGTGTCAATAAAATACTAGATTAATGAGATACAGAAAAACTTTTATAAAGTACACTTATAAAGAACATATGACAAATATTGTTAATATATAAATAAAAGTTACTCCTCTATACAAAAACTCTTCCTTTAACTGCTTCTGAACAAATAAACAGTAATCCTTCTATTCAAGAGGAGGAGAATACAGGAGTTGTAAGGACATATTCTAGTACGGACTCCTGTCTCTCACTACAGTTATATAATTTTTACTGTAATATTTATAAAACAGGTTCTACTTGAGAGAAGCTTATGTCCAGCTGTGGACTGCTGCAGGCTGTTGATGATGAAGTCTACTGTTGGACGCAAGCTGCTCCTAAATACTTTCACATAGATTGGAATAAAATTATAGGCTTCTATTGTGGGAGGAAATCATATAAAAAAATTCTATTTATTCATCTTAGAGCTTTATATAAGCCGAGTCTCCTTCGAGACCATGAAGATATGTACATCATCATCAGCCGACAGACGTCCACTGTTGGGCATAGGCCTCCTCCAAAGATCTCCATATCGTAGAGTTATATGAGTATTCATTAGATCTTAGCCCACCACGCTGGGCTAGTGTGTGTTGGTGGGTGGTCAGAGCCTCGTTTGTTATTCAGCAGGGTGCTGGTGAGGTCGACTCGGGCTCCCTTACACCAAACACGATCAATAATATGTCAGAAGTGTTTGTTGTTTTTTTATATATAAGTAAGCGATGAAACGAGCTGGATGGTAAGTGATACTCCTGCTGATAACAACACGGTGTTTGTTAGGATCATAAATACGATAACGCTCTCATCGCCTGATACAAAACATGTTCAGTCACGTTACCCCAGTAATTACATTAGTTGTATCGCTATTCAAACCGGATCACAGTAATGTTTCCGCAACGATGTTTGTCAGCAATAGGAGCCGCAGTGGTGGCAGCTGGACAGTCTCCGGTAACAGGGACGTACCAGCAGTTAGCGTTGATGATTTCAGATTTTGTGATATTGCGGAATACGTAGATAAATTTTTAAGGACTTTTTTTTTATTTGAAATAGATGTTGGACCGTTTCGTTTCCGGTTTAACAGCCGGTACACAGCGAGGCCAGCTCGGTTTCACAGCCGCTTCCGTCGGAGAACTCGCGCCGCGCGGTTATTGCTCGTAATTTCGCGAGACCCTGATATTGCGTAAGTTTCCCCCGCAATTGTGCGCTCATTGTGGTGATCATAAACAAACTTCAAAGCGATATTGGTTTGTGGATCGTATTTTTGAAAGTTTCCCCTCCATTTCCTCTTTTCCATTTTATTAGAACGAGTGTGCTGATTATGGCTGTAGCGAGAACATTCGCTACTCCTTATTGCTTAAAGTTAAACAAGGGAATTATTTCACAAATTATTACAGCATCAACCTGGAATAGGTTTACAATTGACTACAATTTCTACATTTAAAATCTTGGTTTTTTTTTTTAAAAACTTAGTAATAAATAATTTCGATCTAGATAGTGAAGCCATGCCTCTAAACTTGGTATGGCCATGTTCAGAGGCGACTTAAAGATCACATGGTCAATATGACCCTAAACATGCCGACGACGACGCTAAATCGAGAAAGACCACCGACCACCTGGCTGAGGACGATCCAAAAGGATCATAAAGAAATCCACGTTGACGAACAAGCCTCTAAGAATCGTGATGTCTTAAGACTTAGGACAAGGAACGCCGACCTCGGATAACTGGGAAAAATGCATAGACAGAAGAAGATCTAGGTAGTGAAGATTACTCACTGAAAATATTAACCTCTCATATGTCGACAGCTGGAACGCAGCAATGAGGTTATAATGGCGTACTTATAATATGAAGTTGGTATATAGCTGGGTAGAAAAAGCCAACAACCAAGATCCAATGTGAACCAGGAACCCCTTTTTCATGTAGTTTCCATAGAAATAATTATAAATCACAGAGGACACGAGAAAGAAGGTACTTTCCTTACCTTATTTACATCAATGAGTGTTTCTTTGAAGTATTTGAAGCATTACTTCATATTATTACCTAAGTAATTCTACACCCTCTAAGCTTTTTTTGCATAAGATATCTCTGCTATTAAATGTAATTTTTTTTTTTTAAAACTTAGAAGGGAAAAGTGAAGTAGGGGAACTGGGACCGGTTCTATATTGACCTCATAGATTGATCATTGCTATAGTATCTGGACAGATATTACGTGACAAACCATATACGGTACAGGCTTGCTTGAAAATAACTTAAAGTAAGTTAAGCTTAAATAAAACGCCTACCCCAACCCTCATGACGACCGGAACTGCTGAGGTAATTACCGTTTAATGGGAATGCCTTTGTACAACAGATAACATCAAGTCTGCAGTGGTGACCAACAGAGGTTAGATTTTATCTCAAATAAGACAAAAACATTTAATACTTATAATTTTTTTTATTCAACTAAGTAACGAGATAAGCAGAACCTTTACCTGATGGTGAGTGATAGGTTTGACCATAACAATGTGGCCCTACTTAGGATGTAACATACTAGAACATGCTGCGCTCGTTTCGGTGAGACATAAAATGTTGAGTCTCATTACCTTAGTAATTACAATAGCAGCAGCCCCCTTCAAACCGGAATACAGTAATGTTTACATTGTACTGTTTGCCGGCTGTGGTGGTACCTAGATGGTCTCTGGCAACAGAGGCCTACTACCAGTAAAAGTGTACCAGTCGATTACCGGATATAAAGTGGATCCGGAAATACACCGCCACTATAAAAACTCTAAGACTAATGTAACACCGGAACTGCATCATGGTTCAAGTTATAAAGTAAGCGGTTGTTTATGGTTACTTGAAATATGGAACAGGTCTGAAAGAGCGAGCGGAACCTCATCAACAATTCTCATCATAACACCACTATGCTTCACAGCCAAGTTCACCACGACCGCATTTCGCGCGCGCAGTGAACACATTGCATATAATCTCCTCAGAGATTTATATAGCGTTTGTGTTATTCCGTTTCCTGATTAACATGAAGATCCTCGTTCCTCCAATCCAGAGTAATTTACATTCATGAGGCATCACGGCCTGATATGTTAATTCGAACGTTTTTCCATTTTCTAACCCATTAAGCGGCCCCCCCCAAACAGCAGGAGGAGGGGGCTCGTGAAAGTAAAACACAGCACAAAACTAGAAAATGAGCCATTACACCCCCAACCCTGGGAGGGTGCCCAATGCCCTGAGCAATCTAACTGAAGATGAACAGAGTAATTTACATTTTATTTCAAATGTATTACATACGTTTCCCGCGACCTGATTGCTGTAGCTGTATACAGAGCAAAAAATAAATAGCTACTTTTACTGGTAGTAGGTCTTACTGGTGGGTCTCTGTTGCTGGATACCGATTAGGTACCACCGCAGCCGACAAACAGTAGTGTGATAACATTACTGTATTCTGGTTTGAAGGGGGCTGCTGCTAGTGTAATTACTAAGTTAATGAGGTTCTGAGTGTGAACTTATGTCTCACAGCAACGAGCACAATATGGTGTATAACCTCCTAACTAGCGCCACTTTATTATGGTCAAGCGTATGACTTGCCATCAGGTGAAGGTCCTGCTTATCTCGTTGCTTAGTACAATAAGAAATTAAATAAAAAGGCACATCAGCGCCTATTGCAGTCGACAAACAGCACTATGTAAACATTACTATGATCCGGTTTGAAGGACCAATAGCTATCACTGGTGGTAGTATCTGTTGCTATAGACCGTCTAGATAGGTACCACCGCAGCTTCCATTGCAACCGAGAAACAGTAGTCTGTGAACATTGCCTTGTTCCGGTTTGAAGGATGCTTGTAGGTAGTGTTATTATTGGAGTAACGAGGCTTAACATCTCGTGTTTCAAAGCCACAAGCTCAATGTGGTTAAGTATACATTATATCAACTACCGCCTCGTTATTATGGGGGAGGGTATCACCTATCATCAGGTAGACATCCTGCTGGTCTCATTACCTTGTTGAATGAAAAAAAAATGGAGATAAGATCCTATGAACAAGATATACTCTCTTAAAAGCTGACGATGTAATGTATAGTACATTTGGTTACGTATGTTCGGCTACACGACCCCTGGAACTTAGTTACACGATTTAATATTTGTTTCCGGCGAGGGCGGGGGCACGGGGTGCACTACATCACTTTGTCAATGAAATGAGCCAGAAAAAGGGTCCCGGCGACAGCATCCCGCCGCGTAAATCTGGACCTCTCACTATCTCCCCCGTTCGTTTCAGGTTCTGATCACGAGTGTAACACTTTGTTTTATGGCCCTTTGTTCTTCAGTTTCTAAAACATTGAAGCCAAGTATTCAATAGCATGTCCAGCAGTGGACTTCTATCGGCTGATGATGATAATGATTCAATAGCAGTAAATACTTCACAAGGGTGGACGTCGCATGACCGTGCTTTGTGGAACTCATTACAAGAGACCTTTGTCCAACAGTGGATGATGTGGTGATGATGATGATGAAATAATTTACATTTTTAATATTATCATTACATTGTTAAGGTATTTAAGAAAGACCTCAATTCACCAAGATAAAGAAAAGTAACCAACGATAGTAACCAGGTGATAAGAAGAACTTATCGTTGAGATGAACTCTTAAAAAGATCTGTAGAGAGTTAGAGTACTCTTAAATATAGTTTACTATTTAATAGTTAATTTAAAGGACAACAAATCTCTACTAATGAAAACATATAAAAAAGATGAAGTGTATCTAGATCTTATGAGATCTTTTCTCGAAGAGAGCATTGATAATTTCTCGAGCCTGTTTTCTTCATTATCATGCCCACATCGATCAGTCCTGCGCTGCCCGCATCGCCGGGCAACGGGAGCTGTCGTTTGTTGGTGTTCGTATGGGGGGACTTGGGCCATTTCACACCACGCTGGCCCAATGCGGGTTGGTGGGAGCCAGAGCCTCGTTACTAGCAGGGTGCATCACGAGCAGGTGAGGTTGGCTTGGGTCTCGTGAGTTATTGTGCGGGACCCCTTACATCACTGTTTCTGTAGTATGTTTTTTACTCTTCTCTTGACCTCAGATTCCAATCAAATCAGTAAATAACTTTTCATCACAATTGAAAAGAAATTTCTTTTTTTTTTTTAGAATCAGATAAAAATTAATAACGTAACAAAACGTTGGTTCCTCATCCGTGTCTAAACAGCAGTTTTCTTGGCAGCGAGCACAAAGCCCGCACCAAGTTCTGGGTAAATATTGAAAAGTTTTCACAACTACTCGCCGCGGCTCGTTAAAGCCGCTACGTATTTACTAAGATCTGATAAGGAAAGATTTGGACCTAAGTTGATCTTAAGATGTTTCAATTGTAGCTTTAAAACTTCGGTGAGGACATCGCTTAACACATTCAAGTCGGTGGGAAGCATTTGGGAAACTACAACACATTCTCATCTCGCTGAGACCCAAATGTTTCAAGACGAAAATCTTCAACAAGTGTGTCCTGCCAACTCCCACCAACAGCGCAAAGACATGTCACATGACCATCACGCTGGTCCACGGACTCATGGTCACAAAGCGTGTGATTGAGAAAGTAATGTTTGACATTTCTCTAAAGGATAAGATCCGAATAAAATCATCATCAGCTTCTATCAACAACAACGCATCAATAGATGCTCAACGAAGTAGCAAAAATATGTTGGCATAGCGCTAAAATTTTCAAGCTGTAGTGGAATTTGACTATAACGTCGTCACAGTGATGGCCATTGTAGGGTAGAAATCGTGGAGTGGAGGCCATTTACAAAACGTAAGATATGTAGAACACCCTCTCTCTAGATAGACCGATGACCCTGTAAAAGCAGTCCGAATTGAATTCACGTGGAAACTTAAGGACATCAGTAGAAAATATTAGAGAAAGTCTACGCCTAATAGAGATCTAATCCAGGTTGATGAACACGATGAGGTTTAAAATGACGAAAATCACTTCGGGCACTTTAAGACAATCATGTTCTAAGGACTAAAAGGGAATAAGGCCAAGAATAAGAGCAGCCATTCCCTTTGGTATTCCCTATGGTATGTCCCGCACAACAACTCACAGGACCGAAGCCGACGTCACCTGCTCATGGTTAACCCTGCTAATCAACAAACTAGGTCCTGGCTCCCACCAATCTGCGTTGGATCAGCGTGGTGGGGATTAGCCCAAATGCCCTCGCATGAATCCCAACGAATGACGTGGAAATCTTTTGGGGAGGCCTAGACTTTTCAAAGGATACTAGTTCAGCAGTGGACATTGGAGGTCTGAAATTACGCCCATTTAATTCTTAGTTTCCTACTCTTCAACAATGATATAAATGGATTTTGAGCCCATCATCAGATGAGGCTGTAAGTATATAATTTATAGATTAAAATATTATTGGGGCGTGGGTCATAAAAGTGGAAAATACGAGGGCAGTACAATGACTCCATCTAATCTTCAGGGGATTTATCTTTTACGGCGTCTACTTTTAAGGTTTTATTACACGCGTTTGTGTGTGATAGTACTTTTATTATCTAGGTGCCCAACCTCGGCGTCGTCTGCGTGAATCTTGTTGTATTAGTCCTCGGTTAATCATGAAACCCGTAACATGTTTAAACAGCACGATGCCCTTGTTGCTTTAGGATTAAATATTTTTCGGCATACAACTAATTTATACAGGTACAGCGTCCTTCAAACCGCAATACAGTATCGTTAACTAATTCTGTTACAATGGTGAATGCCATTATTATTACATTGTGTAGCAGCTTTTTATAGAACATCTCCATTAAGAGAGACATCATTCAATCAGAAGTATAAGTAAATCATTCAAATCTAATGTCTAAACTAGCGCCACGGTGTTATAGGCAGATGTATCACTTAGCATCAGATGAACGTCTCACTCTCGTTTTATTGCTTCGCCGAATAAAAAAAAACCACGATTTAATATATTTTCATTGGCGGACGATTTTTGAAGGTACAGCGGAGCAATTTGGAAGGAATTCGCGTGTAACCGAAATCAATATCGCGTCCAGCGGAGTGCGGAGCGGGAGCCAATATCGGAGGCGAAACGAAAAAAATAACGCGTTACGTGAAACAATAACTGGCCCGTTACAGCGCTTACACCCGCAATAAAGTGATCCGCCTAGCTTACTGAAACCGCACAACTAGCCTTGGTTAATATTTGTACGTACCCAGTACACATCTCTTCAATATTAGATAAAAGAGAAGATTGTAGAACCACAACGGAATTGGGTTTTCCTTGGCGTTGCTACTCATCTTATATTCCAAGTCAAATGAAATATGGAGAGGTATGTATCATTCCAACTAACGGTACATTGTTAGCTCTGTTTTTTTTTAATTCTCGATATTTTAAATATTTATAATATAAAGGGTGTCTGGCGGCAGATTTATATTTTAAAAAACGAATATCTCAATAAGTTATAAACAGTGCGGGGGGAAGGTGGTGTCATTAGAATCACCGATCGTGCGGATTTCTTAGTCACGATGTCGCAGTGGTGCAGTGGTGCAGTAGTGCAGTGGTCGGGTGAGCATCGCGCGTTCGCTATTGAAGCATTTTTCAAGAGTAACGATTCTTACGTACTCGCTCGCCGACAGTTCTGTTCACATTTCAATATTCGACGGATAGGCGATGGGCCGAGTGTGAATTTAATTCGTTCGTAGGTGGAGAGGTTCCGCGCAACTGCTTCGGCTATGAACACACCACGGCCAGGACCTAGTCGATCGTCAAGGACCCCCAAAAACATTGAACTGGTTGAACGCAGTTTACGTGAAAATGCACGACTTTCGATACGGAAAAGGGCAGCTTCACTGGGACTTCCAAGAGCATGCGTGCATGAAATTTTGAAAAAAGATATGAAGTTTCATCCTTTTAAAATTTAAATAATTCAAGAATTGAAAATAAAAAATAACTTTGCGTCACGCAAATTTTTTTGTGAAACCATGTTGGAGCGTTTTCGCACTGTGAATTCCATTTTTTGGAGCGACGAGGCTCATTTTCATTTAAACGGACACGTAAACAAGAACAACACACAAAATTGCCGTTACTGGGCTCTAAGAACTCGCAATCCTCGACTGAAGCACCAAAAACCATTACATTGCCCAAGGGTAACTGTTTGGTGCGCTTTATCCACGAATGGGATAATCGGACCATTTTTTTTTGAAAATGCACGGGGCCAAGCGACGAATGTCAATGGTGAGAATTATCGGCTCATGATTTCGAATTTCTTTTTGCCGAACCTGCGAGCTCATTCATCATTCTCATCACACACGTGGTTTCAACAGGATGCGGTACAGGTGCGACCGCACACACGGCCAGAGCTTCGATGGATTTGTTGCGAGAAAATCTCCCTCAAAAACTGATTAGTCGCTTTGGGGACATCCCGTGGCCACCGAGGTCACCCGACCTAACTCCAATGGATTTTTTTTTGTGGGGCTACCTCAAAGAGAGAGTTTATGCCAACAATCCGCGAACTGTTGTGGACTTAAAAGAAAATATTCGGCGAGAAATCAGCGCAATTGAACCAAGTTTACTGCAGCGTGTGGCACGGAATACAAGGCTCCGTTTCGAACAGTGTGTGTGTGTGTGCAACAGGATGGAAGACATTTGGATGACATTATCTTTAAAAAATGAAATCCGCATTTGTATCTTTTAATACTTTTAGTAAAATTATATGTCAAACATATTATTTTTTATTTAAATTTGAAAACATAAATCTGCCACCAGACACCCTGTAGTAGCTATTCTTCTTCGGCTTTGCTGGTCATTACATCCTCGCAACTCTCTTTTGGGGAAGGAAATGGCAGAAGCGTAATACGTCTAATAGTTGCGGAGTTCCCGCGATGAGTCAATGACTCTCTGGATATCTCCTATATATACAAATATAAAAGTTAATACCAAGTTTAAATAGTATCAAAGTTTAAGACCTAGCTTGCACATACATCAAGCCAAAAGAGGCTATTCTTAATGCCTGTAGATAGTACATCACAACAAAACGAGAGACAAGTCGGATCCTCAAGTGGTTAATTGTCTATTTAAAATAATTATAATAAATGAAACGAGAACGTTAACCTTCAATAGTTTGGGAGGCACTTTAAGAAGAAGAAGAAAAAAGAAGAGAAAAAGAGGAGTACAATATGCTTTGAAACTCTTCGTGAATGAATTAAGTTCTTGCTACGAACTTTAGAATTAGAGCCTTTATTAAGTTTTCATACACAATGCTGTGACTCACTTAGGGTTGCGGCGTCAGTGGCGTTAGTGCCGCTTGCAAACAATCCCCTCCCTATGATAAGGAAGGGGTTGCTGTAATCTGAAAACGAGCAACCGCAGCCGGCCTTTGTTATCTGTTTTTATCACAGATTAAACTGCAAAGGCATAAAGCTGAAGCCCGAGAATGGTTTCCACCGAAGCGACTTCCTTTCATTTCGACTTCAGCGCATTCAGTGCGTTGGTGTAAGCATTGAATTTTCTTACAGCCAGAGTTCCTTTGTTTGTATCCTTTAGGCGCGCTGGCTCACTTCCAAATCTCGGACTTTGAAATAAAAAAAAAATTGAACTTCCCATTTGTGTACGAAACTTATCTCATCTATTTAACATTGGTTTTGTATAACTTACTGCATTACTATGATATTGCTATGTAGACGTATCTACACTACTAAAACCTGTTACTTTGTGTTCATCGTGATATATCATAAGTTGCCCCGGTGAATTCGAAATAATAAAACAAAGATATACCCGGGAGTAATGTCCGTTATTACCGAATGATATTTTTTGTAAGCAAAACATTGAATGAATTTCAATGTAGCTCCAACTGCGGACATTATAAGGGTTGGGGGATGAATTATTCATTCGCAGATCAAACGCGGATGCGGCTTCAATGAAATTCGCCGAACACATGATCGCTATCTGTTGATTTCTACTGACTATGAATCTGTTCCCATTATTTTTTTTTTATATTGTCATGCCTTTTTCCCAGTATGGGTAGGCAGAGGTGGATAAACACCCACATTTCGCCAGATGTGGTCATATCACGTCCCATGTAACAGGGGGCGAGCCTGTTGCCACTTTATTGGGACCATCACACACACACACAAAGATGATATCAGTGTGCGGGTTTCCTCAAGATGTTTTCCTTCACCGTTTGTATCTCGCTGTTGTAACTAAAGTTCACAAATGTACATAACTTAAACATTGTCATCGGTACATGCCGAGGATCGAACCCGCGACCTTCGGAATGAAAGCCGCACGCTCTAACCATTAGACCAGCGAGCTACTCGCTTTATTATTATGTAATATATCATTGCTTTGGGGTGTGACGGTTCCCGCAAAAGAACTACAAGTAACAAGGAATACAAGGCCATCTCACTTGCCCGTGATGCACCCTGCTAATCAACAAACGAGGCTCTGGTTTTCGCCAAACCGTTTTGGGCTAGGGTGGTGGGAAATTCCCCCTTATAAAATCTTACAAACGTGGGGTTATTTGGGGGAGGCCTATGTTTACCAGTGGATGACAATCGGTTGATGATGATGATGACGATATCATAGCTTTTTCTATTTCTAGAGACACTAGGCAACAGATTATAACAAACAATGTGTTACTAGGTTTCGGTTTTAAATGTGCATCAATTAGTGAACTAGTTCCTCGTTCGCCTTGTTTGCATCTTAATCTTCTCCATATTTCTTTAAGGAGCAGAGACTTGAACCGTAGAAACAGCCATTAGCAAGAGAGAAGTTTTTGTAATGTGCTGCCGGAGATGGATCTTGGCTAGAGCTTAAGAACGAACGTTTCCATTTTTTCTAAAGAGGAATAACTTAGAGAGCCTTGGAGTTACAAGATCAATGGTAAAATGCTGCGTGGGCGAAGTCTAAGCCTGGATTAACTAGGTGAAAGAGACCAGTACACATTTATATACGGTGTAATTTCATGATAAACGGCTTACCAATGAGGATTCCCGACCCTCAGCACTGAGGAACCGATTTCCATTGTGAGAGTTAGTTACCTTACTAGAGTAACAGTTTTGATTTCTCGATGTATGTACATATAAAGAATTAGTGTTAAAGTAAATTAAATCATTAGCTACGGCGTCCTTCAAACCGGAGCAAAGCATTTCTAGGTACTACCAGGTGGGAGAAAGCATCAAACTGAAGAGAACTTAGCAGGTACAATAAAAAGAAATCTGGAATCAGTTCAGGCATTCACATAAATGTTTTATATATTTTGATCTATGAAGTATTTGGTATAGAAACGAATATTTTGTTCAATAACCATTTCATGTCTATTGTCTATAGCCTGGTACACTACATGACCTAACAAAACTTAAAAATATAACAGAGCAACCCTTCGCCGGCGGTGACCACGAGTGGGCACATAACGAGCCGTATGTCGCCGTCTAAGTTTGTTGAGATGTTATGAATAAATTACGGCTCCTTGTTGACCCACTGAATATTTCATTCCGCCATCAGACCCCTAATGGCCTGTCGTTTTTTGTCCCGGCTTTTTTTTTAATATTTCCCTCCCGTATTATTCTGACAGATGCGTACATTTATATTTTTAGCCCTTCAAACAAAAAGAGCGAGTTAGGCATTTGTAGCCGGTCCTGGTGTCTCGGAGTGGTGTTACTGCAACTATTTTATTTAAACTCCTCTTTTAGTTTAGTTTTCAACGGTATATAAATATCTACTATTTAAACATATTTTAAGCTCTTTGCTAATTATTCAGATAAAATAGAAATGAGAAGTGTGATCTCCAGAATATTCTGACTCTTGTGTACAATAAAACTGGTATAGAGCAATGCTACAATAGCAACGGAATGTCAATTAACGTGATAGCTGGCTTCGGATGAACCTCCATCCATATTATACTCTCTATGTGGCACTGAATTCAAACCTTCATGGCACAAAGCGATCAGCTGACCGCGGCAGACGGATGCAAAAGTTTTCATCTATTTCACAGTTAAAAAGCAATCTCTTTTTCCTACCTTTGTTTGATCTTTCACGAATCTATTCGGAGAATTCGCTCCGTAATTATATTTCACGAAGTTTTGAATGCTTAAGTTTAAAGTAGCATCGTAAATAGCTCGAAGGGTTCGAGCGGAATGAGGTAAATATAAACACTTAACCGAGGCGCTGCGGTGCTCTTTTAATATTACAAACTTGTTCTCGCTCGTTATATTACGGAGAGCAAGTTGATAATTTTTTATAACCAATAAAAGATATTTTCGTCTCGGATTACTCTCAAGTACCCACTGCATAAAGTTCATCACAGAGACAATGTATAGGGCTAACTACACGGCGCCGTGTATCCAACAAAAGAGTATATTTCCATGTGAATCAGAGTTCTTATTCGGGGAAATATAATATATAAGTAATTTAATAAGACGATCCGCTATCTAAGCAATATAAGTAAAACTTGAATGCAATTAAGTAGCGTTTTCTCTTTATTACATTAAGTGTTAGGTATAAATGGAGATGCGCTAGAATTGAAATTGTTCTGACTATAACCGTTCAGGTTAATAAGGATTTTAGTTTAACTGCACGAGCGGCGAGTTTAGAAAGTTTACTGAGACAATATCACATTTACGTTCCCTATACAACTTAATACAATTATTTTCAATTGTATGTATTACTACCACAGTTCATATTTGCAAGACATTTACTGCTCTTGTAGTTAAACCGTAGTGTGCAAACATCATCTTTGCTATATCAGCTAATTAGATACAGAGAGAATTAGTTTTTTGTCTTATTAAAAAAAATACAGGTATAGATATTTTATTGCATTATTTTAAATGTCTTCGAAGCTCCAGGTTCCTGAACTAGGAATTGAATCTGTGTCTCAAGAAACAAGGCCCTCTGCCAGTTTCATCATTACGTAAATCTTTTAAAGAATATAGAAATTACAATATTGACAAAATTTTATTAAAAAAAAGTTCTATGCGTTGGTCTGTGTGTGTGCTGTATATATGATACAGTGGGTTTGATGTCGTCTATATGTGCATATGTCTGTATTATGTATACGCGTACAGATTGAAAAGAGGAGTATGAAAAGAAAAAATAATAAGGTAAAAAAACCGTAATTAAAGTATCCAAGGGGCATCAATAAGCCCTTCGTTTGTTTATGGTTCAAGAACATAAGCCAGTTCTTGATTTTCCTCTACATATATATTAAGAAAGTTTGTAAAAATATATTACACATAATACTTTATTATAATATCCACAATGACATCATATATGTTTGTATTAACTGATGAGATGACGTAGTCTTCTTCATGTCGAAGATCGAAGGGTTTGTGCACTTGATAACAAATATTTGTAGTTATAATATTTGTATGTAATATTAATATATAATATTTCCATAGAATACTTAACTAATCATTAGAACGAAGTTAATTTTAAAAAGTTTAAAAAGATATGATAATTTTCAATAGAGTTTAACGAAACATTTGATAACGGTTATCGAAGTTAGTTAACTGTGGTACTGACGTAGACGGTTTTAGATAAGTGAAACTTATTACCAGATAAGGTTATTTTAATGCGGTTAAATTTAAAAATATTGCGGTATATCTCAACAGTGTCATATGAAGTTTATTTACCGAGTTGAGTGTAAGTTCAGAGTGTAATTTGTAAAGCAAAGTGTGAAAGTGCGGAATAAACACGGCCATTAGAGTGCGCCGTGAAAGAAACCGCTTACACGGAGAGCTCCTTTTGTATCTCCGCCGGGGCGGGGAATTAAAAAATCATGTCGGAACTTCCGCTTTAACCGAGTCGCGGTATGCACAGCGGCTTTTTAATGAACGAGTCAGTCACGCGGTTTTACGTGCGAATTGTTTAAGTGATTTTTTATTATATAATTCATCCGCACAACGCGAGGGACATAAAAAGTTCTAAGTTCTTTACCGTATTGTTAGGTACCACTGCAGTTCCTATTTCTGTCACCAAACAGTAATATACAAACGTAACTGTGTTCCTGTTTGAAGGGTGCTATAGCTAGTGTAGTTACGGGGTAACGAGACTCAACCACTTACGTCTCAGGCGTTGAGCGCGATGTGATGCAATATCATCATCATCATCATTATCAGCCGATAGACGTCTACTGCTGGAAATAGGCACTGCGATAAGTATATATCATCCTAACTAGCACTACATTGTTACGGGTAGGTGTATCACTTACTATTAGGTGAACGTCTAGCTCGTCTTATCGCTTCGATAAATAAAAAAAAGGCATGCATACCACACCATCACAGAAAAGCTCTGCCCACCACGACGCATAAGTTTGTTTCATAATGTAACTTTTATGCCTTTTTCTTAAATATAACAAGTTTTAAATATTTTTAAAACAATATTTAATACTCAGATATTCATATTTTACGTGACCGAGATGATACACACTATTGTTTGTGGTATGATTAATGTTTATGTTTTGGCCATTAATTATTTATATTAATTTGTGATCGTCTCGATTAGGAGCTTGTTCTACGTTGTGTATATAGTAATGTTTAGTTCTTTTAGGTTTATATAGAAGGATGAATATTTGTTAAGACAGTCTGATGCCGTTTGTGTGGTTTATTTCCTTATTAACAATCCCTTCACGCTTGTAAAGGTCTACACATCTTGTTACGGGTTTACAATATTTATTAATTCTTAAGACCCCGACACAAGTATTTAAGTTCGCATCCTGACATTTTAAAAAAGAAATGTGGGGATGGCATACGGCTCCAGTAAACAGAACCCGCCGTATGCGGTGAGCGCCAACCAAATACTGCGCCTCCCCCGAAACAGGGAGAGTATAATTGGCCTCGGACCGCAGTCCACAGCAAGGTTTACTGGCGAACCAGTAGAAGAGCACTTGGCTCATTGTTAGTGCGTAAGCACAAACTGTGATCAAATTGCGCATGGCAATGTGAGTAAGCATCTCACATGATACAACCGTAACCAGATATACAGTGTATGGTCAGCGCACATTCCAGGACACATAAAAGATATAAAGGGTACTCTGACCCAAAGATTAGTCCTTTGTTCGAGCCACCACCTTCACTAGTCAGGTGCACTTGCAGACACATTGTAAAGTGTTGGAATTGACTTCACCACCAACGACGTAGTCAGCACGGATCGCAATCCGCGGAGTGCATTCGAGACCTCATTGCTCACCTCATAAAATAGCAAAGCGATTACATCGCAGCCTTGAGAGATTGTACTCCCACCAGCTACCACCGTTCATTAAGTAATGGCATAACTCCACCAACTACTGTAGTGGATATAGCCAATAAATATTATTTTTATTATGAGCCATCAGGCATAGAGTCTTTGTCGTTGAGTCAAATGCTGTTTGATCAAGTTTTTCTCGCCCACCGACAACTCGCCACATATCTTAAAGATGGGGAGCTATAGAGGCCTTTATTTGCAAATTTCATAAAATAGGGAGAGCAGACAGTCTGCAGCCCCGTCATCAAGGGACCCGACTTGGAAAAATCTAATAAGATAAAGTGTCAAATCATAACGCAAGGCGCAACCTTCAAGTGACATTTAACCCAGTGATCGTCGAAGACGTCGTATCACTGAATTGCGACAGACATGCAATCGACTATCATCGGCGCACATCATCATGAAAGGCGCAGAAGACATCGCAGCAGACATCAATGTCTTGCAAAAGTCCTCAGCCAACGGCATCTGTAAGACGCATCAGTTCAGTAACGGTGCATACGTCCCGCTAAGACAAGACGCAATATTAATATTTGATAAACATCGAGGCAGGAGCTCGCGTCCGCTTCCGCTACCTCATAATGCATCGACACAGTTCGAGTTGACTTTGGAATAAACAAATATTATTAAACACGACGTATCATAGTGGCAAGCAACTAAGACGCCGAGTACCCACGTATCATAGAGCTGAAGCCCTAAGCCATGGTTTTGAGTATTTCGATATCACCGAAGTGTTATTTCACACTCTTCCTGAGTCGAAGTATAATCAAGTAGTTACATAAATAACCGTCAACTACACCCGGCTGGTATCTCACCTTTTCCACCAACTTGATGTTATATGTCAATTTTGTCATGCACGGTTTCGAATCCATATACTTTATAAGTTTTATTTTTGAAGACCTTCACACTCTTACTTTATTATATTGTATCATAATACGTTATTATTTGCATTCTCATATTTTTCCGGAATTGGAACCGATATATCTTTTATAACTCATCACTAGAGACTTTCACACTTATACTTTCATAATTTTTCACCATACAATCATATTTGTATTTTCATATTTTAGCATTTCAACCAGTATACAGTATACAGTACACCATTCCTGTACATCGTTTCAATATGTATTGGAGGTTAGTAATAATCTCCAATCAATAGTTCAATTAATTTGCATGAAGCAAATTTTTACATTCGACATGTACGCAGTACACATCCGGAGCCCATGCGTACGTAGGAGCGCGCGCGTGCGCATGCGTCTCCGCCGCGCGCGCTCGCCCGCACGGCCGGCTGATACACGAACTGTTCCTAATTACGTCCTTGGGACGTTTCACGATCGCCCAACTATTGTACTTTAACTTTTTTATTTATTATAATGAATCCTTTTTCCATATTTAACTTATACATTACTATATGTATTCGTATTTTAGACGTAAATTAAAGTTTGTTTAAAATAATTTTAAATATATATTTTTTGGTATAATTTAATATTTTAGAAACATCTATTTCACTCTTTAACTTTCATTGGATCGTATTTTCATCTTTATAAATGTAAATAAATTTTATTTGAGCTATTTAATACTTGATATATTTTTTTGGAATCGTTAAGTTATTTTTATAAATTAATGTATCTCGTTACAATAAGTTGAATGAAATGCATTAAAGTCGACTAAAGAATACAGTGTGAACTGTAGACTATTATATAAAAAAACCGTTAAAATTTAACTAACATTGGCTAATAACTCATAGTTGGTAGCAAGTGTTCACAATATCAAACCGTGCGGACATATACTTGTAGCTGGTGGTGGAACACGGTGAATATCTTCGAGGCTGGCGGCGCGCCAACTAATTACAACAATTTTTTTTGACATAAATGATACTAACCTTCAGTTTGCTCTAAACTAATTTTTTTTTTATTTAACTAAGCTTCGAGATGAGCAGGAAGTTCACTTGATTGTATGTGGTAAGCCTGCCCATAACAACCTGGCGCTATTTAGGATATTAAACACAGCATCACATTGCGCTCGTTGCCTTGAGATATAAATTGTCGAGTCTCGCTTCACCAGTAATTACACCAGCTACAGCGCCCTTCAAACCGGAACACAGTAATGTTTGCACAGTACTGTTTGTCGGCTACAAGAGGAGCTGCGGTTGTACCTAACTAGACGGTCTCCAGCAAAGACTTCTACCACCAGCAAGCACCGAGTTCGCACAACTGTAATGGGATTAAACAAACTATGAAGTTGCTATTGATAAGCTTTTTATATCTGTCAGAGCTTTTTAACACATTTCACAAGTTTATAAAGCTTTAATTTATCAAGACTGTTAAAAATAAAGCTTTAAGGAATCAATTGTGAATATGAATGTTTTTTTTTTTAATTGGATGCTTCTCCTTTAGACTACTGAACTAATTGAGCTGAATTTATATAGTTATAGGCTCTAATGGATTTTCATTGTTAATTGTATTTACTTATTGTACATTATGAATATATATTAGCTTAATTTGGATAATATCGTGATCAGCTCCATTGGTATCACTTAACTATTTAATATTATATATATTTGTAATGCGTTTAAAGAAGATAAGCGACTTCTGGTTACCGAGAGGAAAATTATGTGAAGGATATTCGGTCCGACCCAGAGAGGATCCTGGGCGGCGACCCCGGCAAAATGTTCAAATCGAGAGGTTGAGTGGTGAACAGAACATCATGAGAGAAGCCAAAGCCCATAGACTGGATGCGCCACTTGCTAAGGATGGAAGACGTTCGTAGCATCAAAAAAAGCATTCTCCGGAACCCTAATTGGCCCAGATATCGCTGGAAGGATGCCGTAGAGTACGACCTACGCGAGCTCCAAGCACTGGACCGGCAAGAGGCAGAGCGAGATAGACAATTCTGGTGCTCTCTCGTGCAGAAGACCAAGACTCACTTTGGGTCACTGCGCCAGAGGAGTTAATGTTTTTATAATCCGCATTATCCGCATACAGTTGGATTCCATACCCTCCACACCGATATCCAGCTGCTTCTCATGATCTCCATAAGACCGACTGTTCAGATTGAAAGAAGCATTGAATTCCCTAATTCGAGAACTTAAGCACTTTTCCTTTTCATCCACCCATGTGGCCTTTTTATAATCCAGCACAATCCCTCTTAATGTTAACAACGCTTCAGTGATTTTATTACTACTAAGTTAGTCCTTTTTTTTTAGTTCCGATAGACATTAAACTTGTGTAACGTTCACCATGATGAATGAATGGTGAACATAACAAAGTTATTTTGATTTTCGTACATGATGACCTGAAGCTATCTCCTTAAAGCCGTGTGTATAATTTACAGTGAAAGTTCATTTTATATTCTATTAAAGATAACTCGTGAATAATTCCGTAGAAGCTCTTTTAAGATCCGCAACCGCAAATAGTCAAAGCTTTTGAGCGGAATAAGTTAAATTTGCAAACGGAGTGTAGCTCTTTTGCTACGCCGTAGCGGGTTTCGAGGCTTAGACAAACACCCTCAGCTCGCTTCAGTACTAACCTATGTATTTATTTACTGACTTACTTTAAAAAGATTAACTTAAATATCAACCAAAATAGATAAGTATAATAATTTAATGTCATCGTTATCATGATCATCATCATCGGATAGGATCTACTGCAGACCATAGGCCGGCCACTTAGGCCTCCGCCAAAGATACTCACACATTCGGGTAGGGACTCATGTGAGGGGATTTGGGCCATTTCCCACCACGCTGGTTGCGGATTGGTGGGAGCCAGAGCCTCGTTTGTTGTTTAGCAGCATCACGAGCTGGTGAGGTTGGCTTGGATCCATTATACCAATAATTTAATGTATAATAGCATTATACTAATCTAAGTGTAAATATGTTTTAAACATGAAGGTCCTCGATTCAAGTCAGGTGAAACACGTTGTCAAGTTTGGTTGATTGTAGGATATTTTGTAAGACGCCTGGTTAGCAGCTGTCCCCATACTTTAAATATTTATTTATTTATTCATAACATAACATCTTAAGCTAAGGGTAGAAAGGGTGGGCTTAACACCGTAAATACAGTTTCTTAGGGCAGAAGCAAACTGTATGTAGGTGTGAGAAAATTTTATTAAAGGAAAATTATAAATATTATTTATACATACATATATATATATATATTTATATATATGTTACAATTAAAGAAAATTTAACAGCCGCCCGTATTGGGTCAGTGTGGTGGCAACTGGCCCAAATCCCTACTATGAACCCTTACAAACGAAGGTCGCAGGAAGCCGCACGATGCGGGCAGTGCAGGATCGAGCGATGTGGAGATCTTTGTGAGAGGCTTATGTCCAGCAGTGGGCATCTATCAGCTGAAGATGATTATAATATTTTACAGTACAAGAAAGTTTAGGACTAAAATCATCACTGTTATATCTATATATGAGAACCGAAGTATTCAGAACTTAACATAATGTGAAACGATGGTAAAAATTTTAAAAGATCTTTAAGGGTATAAGGACTCCCGCACAACAACTCGCGGGACAAAAGCCAACCTTACTTGCTCGTGGTGCACCGTGATAACCAACCAATAATGCTGTAGCTCCCATCAGCATACAGTAGGCCGGCGTGGTAGGAAATGATACAAATCCTCCCATATAAACCCCTATAATCAACGGCTCTTAGTGCTCGGCGGTACCGGAAACTATGCTGGCTGTAAGCTTGCTAGATGTGGGCGGCGAAAGACGAAACGAAGTGTAAAATTTTGGGGTAGACCTATATCTAGTACTGGACGTCTAACGGCTTATGATAATGATAACGATCGTAGCACAGAACCACATTCTCCTCGCCTTGAGACATAATGTTAGAACCATTCAAACCGGAACACGCCAATGTTTGCACACTGTTAGGCGGCAGAAATACGACCTAGATGGTCTGCAGTAACGGAGATCTACCAGCAGGAGTGATGCAGTAATATGTTATCGGTCTATTCTATCGTCGCATGATCGCGTTAGTGATTAACTGTGGTAGCTCATCAATAGAGTAATTAACTATTAGGAACTAGACTGACTAGACCAGACTGGGCTAGATTACTATAGAGGATTTATTTTAACCATTATTTTAACAAGGTTTTCGTTCGTTTATCTTTTTTTTATTTATTAACGACGGGCCAAGCGAGACGATCACCTGACGGTAAGTGATACGCCATAACAACGTCGCGCTAGTTAAAAAGCTCTCGTCGCCTGAGACATAAGATGTTAGTCTCATTTCCCTAGTAATTCTACTAGCCACAGCCTTTCAAACCGGATCAGCTTAATGTCTGCATCCTACTATTTTACGGTTTCCGGCAACTGATACCTACGATCTAGGTAACTTACTGTTACCTTCACGTATAACTTCTTACAGAGTTGACCAAATACACCTACGTTATCATATACCAGTTATTTGTTATCAGTTCCCATTATCCTTTGTTATGGACTAATTAATTTTTTTCAATACCAGATTTGAACTGGTGTATTTCCGATACGTCATACCCACCGCACCGGCTGAGCGGAGGATTTCTATTGCTTTTATGAGTGACCAGTAATTGGAGGCCGGTGGCCAGCAATTAGGAATGAAGCGGCGTTAGCAGCGGACGCGTTGTGGGCTCGCGTTTATTTCAGCTTTATTTTTTTTTCTTACTTCCCATGAATATACTTTCCGCTTAACCCAGTAATTAGAATTTCAAAGGGAGCGCAGTGATCAAAGAAAACCCCCGCTCTAAAGTCCGCTTCGTACAACGGAATGACCCGCACTAAGCAAATAACGGTTAAATCATTTTAATGTTAATAAATCCCTTCAAATATTCCTTATAATTATTTCTTATTACTTTAATTAAAAGCTTGAAATATTATCAAGATTTTATTGTGATAAGACTATCACCTACATTGATGAACACCATCACTCTGCCAAGAGTGATACTGACGAAGAATAAGACTATCACATCAAACAAAAATAGTCTGGACATGACGATAGTATATTAACGAGTATTAAACCTTTGGAAAGCCATCACTGTATTTCACGTGGAACTTTTTCTCTGAAAGTCTTCTTCAATACAGATTTGTTAAGAGTTCATTGTAGCTTTATTAAGTTAGATAGAAATAATTCCATTAATGGCTTTATCCATTTGAATAAAAGTCTTTTTAACTAATATATTATATAGTATTAAGTTATAATACTTTAATATGCATATATTTATAAATTTATAAGTACCCATAAGTAGCTCGTTAGCCTAATGGGTAGAGCGTGCGACCTTCATTCCGAAGGTCGCGGGTTCGAATCTCGGCATGTACCGATAACTTTAATATTTAAGTTATGTACATTTGTGAACTTTACTTACAACAGCGAGATACAAACGGTGAAGGAAAATATCGCGAGGAAACCTGCACATGACTTACGTGGTGCTGGGTGGCCTCCCACAAGGTGGACCAACGATCTGGTGAGAATCGCGGGAACCTACTGGATGCCAGGAACTCGGGACCGATCGATGTGGAGGCCTTTGGAAGAGGCCTATGTCCAGCAGTAGATATATATTGTCGGAGATGATGTTTCTACGAAATATCTGTTAATATGAGGGTTTCGAAAAAATTAAAAGCAGATACAGATATCATAGTATTTATATGTTTATTTATATGTATATATATATATATATATGTTACTATTGTTTAATATATTATTTCTATATTTAAATTTCTTGTACAATATCTAGCCTTACGGCCATTATGGCTGCAGACATTAAGCTCGCCTTTTGTAAGCTTCATTTTAAGGTATTTTAATGAAGTAGGGAAAATAAAATACGTCAGTCAGTTGGTACATATTTAAACGAATCTAAAATGTACAGTTTGAAAAATAGACGCGGCCTCATTTCATCCGAACGTCACAGTCTAAAAATGACGAGCTCGTTTGTAATGCAGATGAACCCCCGGGGGTGTTACACATCTATTAATATTAGTTTTTAGAACAATAAATATTCATAAAGCAATTCGTGTCGCTGTATTTTTAGGGTGAAATGAACTCGCAATCGCTTTCATGATGCACGGGGACTTAAATGACTGTTTTTTTATAAAGTATAAAAGGTAATTTTATATATAATAAAGGGTGTCTGGCGGCAGATATATATTTTAAAAAACGAATATCTCAATAAGTTATAAACAGTGCGGGGAGAAGGTGGTCAGTGGTCAGTCATTAGAATCACCGATCGTGCGGATTTCTTAGTCACGATGTCGCAGTGGTGCAGTGGTGCAGTGGTGCAGTGGTCGGGTGAGCATCGCGCGTTCGCTATTGAAGCATTTTTCAAGAGTAACGATTCTTACGTACTCGCTCGCCGACAGTTTTGTTCACATTTCAATATTCGACGGATAGGCGATGGGCCGAGTGTGAATTTAATTCGTTCGTGGGTGGAGAGGTTCCGCGCAACTGCTTCGGCTATGAACACACCACGGCCAGGACCTAGTCATCGTCAAGGACCCCCGAAAACATTGAACTGGTTGAACGCAGTTTACGTGGAAATGCACGACTTTCGATACGGAAAAGGGCAGCTTCACTGGGACTTCCAAGAGCAATTGTGCATGCAATTTTGAAAAAAGATATGAAGTTTCACCCTTTTAAAATTCAAATAATTCAAGAATTGAAAAAAAATGACTGCGCTACGCAAATTTTTTTGTGAAACCATGTTGGAGCGTTTTCGCACTGTGAATTCCATTTTTTGGAGCGACGAGGCTCATTTTCATTTAAACGGACACGTAAACAAGCAAAATTGCCGTTACTGGGCTCTAAGAACTCGCAATCCTCGACTGAAGCACCAAAAACCATTACATTGCCCAAGGGTAACTGTTTGGTGCGCTTTATCCACGAATGGGATAATCGGACCATTTTTTTTTGAAAATGCACGGGGCCAAGCGACGAATGTCAATGGTGAGAATTATCGGCTCATGATTTCGAATTTCTTTTTGCCGAACCTGCGAGCTCATTCATCATTCTCATCACACACGTGGTTTCAACAGGATGCGGTACAGGTGCGACCGCACACACGGCCAGAGCTTCGATGGATTTGTTGCGAGAAAATCTCCCTCAAAAACTGATTAGTCGCTTTGGGGACATCCCGTGGCCACCGAGGTCACCCGACCTAACTCCAATGGATTTTTTTTTGTGGGGCTACCTCAAAGAGAGAGTTTACGCCAACAATCCGCGAACTGTTGTGGACTTAAAAGAAAATATTCGGCGAGAATTCAGCGCAATTGAACCAAGTTTACCGCAGCGTGTGGCACGGAATACGAGGCTCCGTTTCGAACAGTGTGTGTGTGTGTGCAACAGGATGGAAGACATTTGGATGACATTATCTTTAAAAAATAAAATCCGCATTTCTACTCTATCTTTTAATACTTTTAGTAAAATTATATGTCAAACATATTATTTTTTATTTAAATTTGAAAATATAAATCTGCCACCAGACACCCTGTAGTAGCGTTATATCGTTAGTTGGCTCTACAGCACAGAAGAAACCTGACTTGTAGTATAGAAGTCTCTACTTCCCTTCTACTGTTATATGAGGTGAAGTTTTCCTATTAGTAGACTTTTTGCTATATCAAACTATTATTCTACCACATATTGTAAACTCTAAATTCCCATTTTCAACTTTTTTTTTCAATTCAGTTAGTGACCAGATGAGTGGGGAAATTGATTGTAATGCGCTTGCCCATAAAAACGTGGCGCTAGTTAGGAGACAGCACCGTAATGCGCTCGACGCTTTGAGACATGATGATGAGTCTCATTACCTCAGTAATTTTACTACTTATAGCTCCCTTCAAACCGGAACAAAGTAATGTTTGCACACTCTAGCGGTCTCCGATAACAGAGATCTAATAGTTAACTTACTGTTACCTTCACGTATAACTTTTTACAGAGTTGACCAAATGCACCTTCGTTACCATATCACAGTAATGTTTGAACTATTATTGTTTGTCGGCTGCAATAGTTGTTGTGGTACTTACCTAGATGGTGTCCGACAAGAGGCAGCCTGTAGATAAACTTGCTTCTCCATAAAATATCTCTTAGTTATGGTACGAATTGTGAAGCTGCAATCAACACCGCCGTGATCCCTTAAAATGGATTGTTTCCCATATAACTCGCAGCGAAAGGACATCCGGCTAGCAATCAGCGTAATTACAGTCTATTAGCGAGAATGAATCACCAGAGGAAAAGAAACTAAGAAATGAATTAGCGAGACAATGAAATGAGAAATGAAAATTATAATTTACTTTCGCGCAGAACTTTCCTTTGTCGTTGCCCTCCGCGCGGTATAATATTGCAACTGCGGCGCTCCTCTCGCTGAAACAATTTTCTTTTATACTAGAATAAACATTTACGTGAAATATTTATAAAGGTTTTAATAACAATTAATTACTACATAATAAAATCTACATCAACCCTTCCAAGTTAAATGTTTTTAAACGCCACCACAGAGAAAAGTCTGCTGCGACGTGTTAGTATCAATTTAATTTTTAATTACAACAAAATGAGGAGCGAGAGTCATTTACTCAACAATTCACGAAGCCCAAGCCAACCTCACCTGCTCGTGGTGCATTCTACTAATCAACAAACGAGGCTCTGGCTTCCACCAACCCTCATTAGGCCAGCGGGGCGAGTAATGGCTCGAATACCTCCTACAAACAAACAACCCCTAGTGTCAGGCGATGCGGGCAGCGTAGAACCGATTGATGTGGAGATCTTTGGGGGAGTTGTATGTCCCGCAGTGGATGTCTGATGGCTGAGGATGATGATGATGAACTTTAACCATAACAGTTACGAGTTACAAGTTGCAGTACTCAAGCACCATGCTTAGACAAAACTATAAGTATTTTTTAACTTGAACGTAGTATATACAAAACGTCGGATGACTGAAATTACCTTTTAATGACTTGTATATGTAGCCTACCACCAGTTTTTTTTTTTCATTACAACGGAATATTTGCTGCAAGCTGAACGCGATCTTGGTGGAAGTACATAGAGCCATCATATACTCACCGTTGTAAGTCTGTTACGATGTCTCTACATTTTTATTCATAAAGTGTCATATTCCTTCCAAGGTAGGCGATAATAAAAGCTGTCTGAATTCTTCGAATTGGAATATGTAACCCTCGCTCTTTACTGACCTTCCACCGGTTTACAAAGCTACCAAGTATGTTACAATATCCCGAATATTCCTCGTGATGAAATTACGGTGAATAAATTGAACATCCTCACTCCACTAAACACTTAGTAATTCCGTTCGCCGCGCGCTTGTGATTCTTGTAATCAAAAATGCAAATCTGTAAGCTTTTAACTGCTCTGATTTGCAAATTAGCTTTTTCGGCACTTTAGTTTCAGTTCCTCCATTCTTTATAGACCGGATGTTTCTAAAAAAAGCTCCTTTTTAATAAAGGAAAAACCTTTAAAACTTGGATGTTGCAAACATGCGGTATTACTGTACGAACTTTTAAATAAGCGTTAATTTCAAAGCTTTATAGCTGGAGGTAGCATAGAGAGTAAGAAAATGATTTTTTTATATTTCAAATCATATAAATAATATTATTGACATAAGAGCAGCAGGATAAAGAATATATGAGATTAAAATTTAGGGGTTGATGCAGTGGTTACCGTCCTAACTAGCGCCTCGTTGTTATGGCATATCATATCTATTACCACCAAATGAGCTTATTAGGTTTTAATTTCTATACAAGTGTAAGGGGTCCCGAATAACAACTCACAAGATTCAAGCCAACCTCACCTGCTCGTGATGTATCCTGTTAATCAACAAACGAAGCTGCCACCAACCCCCATTGGGTCAGCGTGGTGGGTAATGACCCAAATCCCGCACACATGAACCCCTACAAACGTGGAGATCTTTGAGAGAGACCTATGTCAAGTAGACGTCTATCGGCTGATGATAATGACGATGATCTATATATTACAAAGATATTTGTACCTTTTTGAAACTCTATCGTCAATTTACTAGCTTCCGGTTTCCAAATGAAAGAATTAAATCGTTAAACCTTTAGCAGCTGAAAGCTTTAAAATTTATCATCCGAGTATAACAATATATCAGCTTATTGTCTCATCGAAGAATAGTGGCCCAAGTCGCGAGTTACACAACTTACAGCTTTGGCCCGAAACATAAATTTTTAGAAAAGGATTGTCCCGTTCTCGCGCGAGCAAATTATTGTTTCCTAAAACTATTTACGATGCTGGAAAAAAGGGGATGTTTTTTTAAAGAATATTTCATAGAAGATAAGAAACCAGACCGATAACACGTCCCCCTGATGGTATATACTTATAATTCCCCTCCTCAAGATTTATCTATACAGCATTAAACGTTTGTGATAAAGAATCGGGAATGTGACTGGAACACTGAGACTAAATATTGAAGACCAAAAATCGGAGACAATTTAATCAAATATTTTATCAGCTGATGGTAAGTGGTACCCCATAATAACGTGGCGAAAGTTAGGATGATATACATAGAAACCTATTGCGCTCGTCGCCTTCAGACGTAAGATGTTAACTCTCCTTACCCCAGTGATTTCACTAGCTACAACATCCTTCAAACTGGAACACAGTAATGTTTATACAGTGCAGTTTCTCAGCTGCAATAGGCGTTGCCGTGGCAACAGAAACCTACAACCAGGAACATTTGAAGTCGGAATCAAACCAGCTATTAGCTACAGCACTAAACGCAGTTCTCTTTAGTAATCCAGAAAATTCTCATCGACCTAAAAGGAGCAGCTGCACAGCAGTATTCAGCCGATAGGATCTACACGTAGCTTTCAGTTACAAAAAAGGCTTTACGCGTGAAAAAAATTAAAAAAAAAATATTTTCCATTTTTCTAACAAAATACGCAACCACCGGCCATCCCTTTGTTAATCCGCATCGCTGTGTGGCGATGTTTTGGAAAAAAGGTTTGTTTTGTTAGGACCGTCGTAATGTTCACCATCACGGCTCCTGATGATTTTACACTCAACTCTTTCAGCTAATATTAGCTAAATAACGTGTGTAAATATTTACATATTTACACACGTTTCGTTTACACGTAACGTTTGATTTCACGTTAATACAGCTCGCGCGATTTTCACCCCGTTACTGTACTCATTGCGCTGTTTATTACAATTCAAATATCATTAACTATGGAGTCTACTGGGTCTCGTACCTACGGGATCCAATGATCAACTAAGAGCTTCTAGCTTCCACCAACCCGCATTGGGTCAGCGTGATGGGAAAAGACCAAAATCCCTCCTTGTGAATCTCTACAAACGACGGCACCTAATGTCCGGCGGTACTGGAAGCTATAGTAACTATGACCGACGTAGACGCAGGAATGAGGGCATCACAAGAGATTTTTGAGGAGGCCTATGTCTGGCAGTGAACGTCCATCGGCTGATGATGATGATCATTAATTAAATGAACTCTATGACCTATCAAATTATATTTCTTTTCGTAAACTTAACTCGATTTGTATTATATATATATATATATATATATATAACCCTTGCATTCTTCATACGCTTTACTGGAAGTATATGTTTCTTCCAGGGTTGAGGTAAAGCTTTGCTGTATGTGCCATCGCAGTACCTATGCTTGAAAGGTAATATAGCTAGTGAAATTACTGGGGTAACAACACAACATTTTTATCTCAAGGCGACGAGCACAATGCGGTGCGGTGTATAGCCACCACACACCCTAACTAGTGCCACGTTGTCATGGGCAAGTGCACCACTTACCATCAGATGAACGTCCTGCTCGTTTTGTCGCTTTCTAGAATAAAAAAAGGTATGCTGTAAAATGGTGCTGGTGGATTCCGGAGAAGATGCTGAGGACTTTCCTGAAGCACTAAGAACACCTGGCATTAAGTTACAGTGTTAAGTCTAGGGTCAAAGAAATATAGTGGCTAATGTATTTGATTTGATCAGCTTTTGTTGAAGGAACTAAACTTACACGACTGGACAATCGAAGAACTACATACTAAATATCTTTAAATAAACAATACATGATGAAGAGGAAGTCAGAAGAAATAATGAACAGTGATCATCATCAGCCGACAGACGTCCACTGTTGGACACAGGCCTCTCCCAAACATCTCTACATCGATGGGTCCTACTCTGCCCGCATCCAGCTGCATTCTGTTTGCCAGCACAACGTCTACCGTTACCCGGTCGCCATTCGAGGACCTTGGTGCCCCATCGGCTGTCAGTCCTTTGAGCTATGTGTTCTGCCCATTTACTCTTGGGACTAGCAATCTTTTGGACTATATCGATGACCTTAGTTCTCCTACGGATCTCCTCATTTCCAATTCGATCCTGCAAGGAAACCCCGAGCATAATAGCACTTTCCAATGCTCCCTGTACGACTTAAAGTCTTTTCGCCAGACCCGCTGCAAGCGTCCAGGTCTTAATGCCATCACTAGCCACCCGCACGATTTAAAGACCTTTGTCTTTAGATTGACACGATAGTCATGTGAGTGGAAACCTTATGAAGGTTCTAATTTCCAATAGCAAACAGGCTCCACCCGCAGCAGCGTTGCTGCAATTCCAATTTCGCTCCGTGCTAGTTCTGAACAACATATCAACTGAATCCAGCTCTGCAAGCTGGCTATATTATTGTACGGAGTTAAATTTGATACTTCCGGATGTACATAGAGCGTGTTCGCAGATCCATCCATTCCATAATGGTAATTATTATAACGGTTATTATATTACACGAGAAGTTAGCACATCCTGTATGTCGACACGGTACTGTATAATTTTTAGAGACATAATATATGAACATTGGTAATTTATTACTGGTGGTAGGTCTTTGTCGCCGGAGACCGTTTAGTTACCACCACAGCTCCTTCTGCACCCTACAAACTGTATTGTGCAAAGTTTACTGCGTTCCTGTGTGAAGGACGTTGCAGGATCATATTTATTAAAAATGTAATGCCAAGGTGTATAAAGTAAGGTGTGGTTTACTGGTGATAGGTCTCTGTTGCCGGAGATCGTCTGGGTGGATATCAATGAAGCATCTATTTCTACCGTCAAACAGTAGTGTGCAAAAATTACTGTCATCTGGTTTGAAGGGCGCTGTAGCTGGTGTAATTACTGGAGTAACGAGACTCAACGTGTTATGTCTCAGACGACGAGCGCGGCACAGCTACAGCTACACTAACAATTAGCCTCACGTTGTAATGGGCAGGCGTATCACTTACCATCAAGTGAACGTCCCCAAAGTCTCGTCATTTAACTACTTAAAAGAAAATATGTATAGTAGTTATTTTCGATGAT
Source organism: Troides aeacus (assembly GCA_033220335.2). NCBI lineage: Eukaryota > Metazoa > Arthropoda > Insecta > Lepidoptera > Papilionidae > Troides > Troides aeacus. The sequence goes on along the minus strand of CM067275.1, from coordinate 1,060,240 downwards.
AATTTTTTTATTCTACAAACAGTCGAGACTTTCCACTTGATTTTCTTTCAATATACCGTAGCGCTACTTAGTATGATATACATATTACCACATTGTGCTGGTCTTCTTGAGGCATAAGTTATTACTCGTGATACTGCATTAATTTCACTAGCTACAACACCCTTCAAACCGAATCATAGTGCCATTTGCTCACTACTGTTTGGCGGGAGAAATAAGAGTTACGCTGGTGCCTGGACGGTCTCCGACAACAGTAGTTCTACTTTGCTATTTATCTTATGTCGAGATGGGATGATAATCTTTTGTGGAGGGTTATGTCCAGCTGTGGACGTCTGTTGACTGATAATGATGATGATAACTGTCACTTAAGTTACAAATCGATAAACTACAGTGTAATCCTGTTGATAAATGAGAACTACACAGATAAATGATCTGCGGTAGGTAACCGATTAATGAATCCATCGTAAACTTCCTGTACGGAGTTTCACCGCCTATAGGATAGTCTGGTAACATCTGCTGAAGCGGAAGTATCGCGTCCACCTTTTATTTCCGTCTAGGGCGCAATTTAAGCAACGGTCCCCGTCAGAAAAGTCGAAGCGGAATTTCCGGGCGCGTTCCGCTCCACGCTTTTGTTTTGCAAATTAGTTCGCGACGGTCGGACGGCAGCCGATGAGCTGACGGTAAAAGCTAATTGCGAACAACTGGCGCGCTTCCAGTCGACTTTTATTGGGAGTTTACTCAAAATAACACACATCGCGAACTTTTATTTTCTGATGAAATACAACCACGAACGTTCACTCTACAGTTTTAACAAAGGTTTCTCTGCGCTTTGCCGTGAAAGGTTAATAATAAATGCATCCCCTTTTCATTCAGTTATATTTGTAATTTACTAGTGTTTGCCATACAAGCCTCTCGGCTAAATTTTGCTTATTTATAGAAAGTATTGTGTTTTTTAATTGTTATATAAAAACGCAGAAAGAAAGCTGATTAAAAAGAGATTTTTTCTACTCACGCACTATTGTACCGTTAAAAATACAATCAGCAGCGATTAGACTGAAATGTCCTTTCAAATGTGTAATAAGTATTCTTAACGTCTACTGATCCAAAACGAAGAAAATTTGACATTTATGAATCAAATTACTTATCGAGATTTATGGCAGTGTAAATTTCCTAACTATCCTCTTCATGTAATAGTATCACTTACTATCACGTGGACGTCCAACTGGTGTGGTCGGTTAAGTGGATAAATAAATTATACGCAACAGCGATTAAAGGCAGTTAAATCTGCGGAAACCATCAAAGCTATATATAATGGTTTTATTTATTCACAATTTTTTTTCCTCTTCTCCATATACATTTCAAACGTCCGGTGAACCCATTAATTAGAATTTCAAAGCTGACGGAATGATCAAAGAAACCCTTGCCAACCCCCGAGGTTTTTTTTTAATCGCTACACGACGATGCATTATGAGTGCCACTTATATATAAATCAAAGTTAACCAAAGCTTTATAACCGAAAATTGATTGATGTAACTTAACTTTGTAGTTGTGTATTTTGATTTGTACTTAATTATATATTATATTATTAAACCTTAAACTTCATATGTCTTATGGATTCGTTAAAAAGCTATTAACAAATGCTATTAATAACAATTTTGGTCTACAACGGCCTGTGTGGAGTTACACCCTGTTACTACTCAGCCTACGAGATGAATTTGATAGACATTTTCTCAGTAGTGGCAATTCGATTCTGAAGATATAAGTGGTGGAAACAAGGCACCACCCCCAAATTGCCATTGTGCCGATATAATAGAGACAATGATACAAGTCATAAAATTTTCATAAACTACGACGTCATTTGATTTATTTGACATGATGAGAAGCCGTAGTAAAGATTTAGCTTCCTTTAGAAATAAAAGTATTTATTTGGTATCTATACAAGGAGAAGGATAGACGTATTTGTTTTGGTTGAGCAGCGCTGAGGAAACTCCGCAAAATAGCCATCTCGCAAGTTACTCAATGTCTCAAGGTGGTCTTTAACCAGTCCGTCCTCCTAACCTCCACGTACGAAGCAGAGATATTGCATCCGACCATCGGGCTTGTCCTACTATTCAAAGTCCCGAGCGATAAAGAGAGCTTTGCTGGGTATTTCTCTAAGAGACAAGATCCGGAATGAAGAACTAATATTGTTGATATAGCTTAAAAAATTTGGTAGCTGAAGTGGCAGTGGCCATGTCTGTCGTGTCAGTGACAGCCGTTGGGAGAGGAAAATCTTAGAGTATAGGCAGTAGAAAGAAGGGTGGTGTATGTTATAGTATGCCCTTACTTTGGTTGGAACTATATGAATACAAAAAGCCGAGAAACTTGTCTGGTGGATGACATGAGATAAAGCACATATCCAGCAGCGTAATTAAAATAGATTAATGATCTATACTTAATATGTAACTTATTAAACACATTTGAAACGGTTCCTGATGTTCTCTTTCAGGCATCATCATTCCTCGTGCCCGCCGGCTCCCAACAATGAGCCTAATTCAACTCAATTAGTGAAAATGAATTACCCGCGGAAATAAGACGCACCGTGAACGTAATGAGACAAAGAAATGAGAAATGAACATTATAATTTACTTTCTTGAGGTAATTTCGCCTTCCCTTTGTACTCCTACTAATATCATTTCAGTAGATTAATTATATTCAGACGCTAACATTCTTTCAGGAGATTGTAAGTGCGCATGCGCGTGCGCGGCAAACATTTCATTCTTAACTATATAAAAACTTATTAGTATCTTATTACTTTAGCAAAGTAAAAATGAGGAAAATCGTTAATCTTAAGCTCTATCCAAGATCCATCTCCAGCAGCACAACTCGCAAGCTTCTATCTCGTGATTGGCTGTTTCCATAGTTCAAGTCTCTGCTCCTTAAAGAAATACGAAGAAGAAGGAACAAGGAACAGTTCACTAATTAAAGCTCCTTTGAAACCGGAACCTAGTAACACATTAACTTCTTGTAGTCTATTTATTGACTAGCGTCTCTATAAATAGAAAAAGTATAGTAGTATTTAAAAGTATGATATCATCATTATCCTGTGATAGACGTCCACAGCTGGACATAGACCTCCCCCAAAGATCTCCATATCGATCGGTCCCGCGTTGCTCGCATCCAGTGGGTTCCCGCGACTCTCACCAGATCGTCGATCCACTTTGTGTGAGGCTTCTCAGCACCACGTATACCAGTACGTGGACGCCACCACCCCACATTAGACCGGCGTGGTGGGAAATAGCCTAATTCCTCCAACTTGAACCCCTACAAACGACGGCCGCTGGTGCCCGGCGATACGAGCAGCACTGGACCGATCAATGTGGGGATCTTTAGGAGAGACTTATGTTCATCAGTGGACGTTTATCAACTGATGACGATGATATATATGCTTGTATAACGAAAGTTAAGACATTTATATAAATATCTTATAATTGTGCTTTAATATCCTTTGGACGTTGGTGGTTCTATAAAAAGGATGTAAGTAAAATATTCACTTAAGAATTCCAGTCGCTCGGTGAATATGATTCGCGTAATCAAAAATGTAAATCCTTCAGCTTGAAACAACGCTGATTTGCAAGTCCACTTTCGTCATCTTAATTTAAGTTTTTCCTTCACTTCTTCGCCAACTTAGGGAATTATTCATACAAGTATTAATAATTCATCACATATTGCGTACCTAAATTTATTCTACACACTACGACGAGCGGTCGGAGAGTGCGCCTGGAGGTTACTGATAGCAATTAGCTGCTAGTTAGGATGTTTATACTTACTTGAAGGATCTTAACAGCTTACAAAGGTTAAAGCTGCTTTTTTATTTATGTAATATATTTGAATTTCGTCAACGAAAGCTGTGTGAATAACAACACAACAGGCTGTAACGTGCAGCCTTCTACTTCAACAGCGCCGGCGTTACTAAACGTGAAAGAAGCTGAGCGGCCGCTTTCATGACTGACTTTAATGACCGTGTTTATTCTGCATTTTTAATTTTAATAAATATACTCCGCACTTCCGGTGGAGCCAGTAATTAAAATTCTCAAAGAGAGTCCGTTGAACATAATCATTACTTAAGCTCACTGAAATTCATAGAATTTTCTGAGTAATAGTGACTAATACATCAGAAGTAATTAAAAATGAAGTCTTTTAGAATCATGTAAATAAAAAAAGAAGTTTCATGGTGAGAAATAGAAGAAAATTCCTCCACATGAACCCCTACAAACGTAGTGATATTTGGGGGATGCTTATGTCAAGTAGGGGGTGTCTAACGGCTGGTGATGATGATTATGAAGAAAAAGAAGATATTCATTTGAGATCAGTGAAGTTGCAGCTGCAAAAAAACTTTTTACATTGAGTACTTTTTTTTGTCAGATCGACGTGGAGAGTGGTATGTTCACCTGACAGTAAATGATACGTCTATGGTAACGGCGACAGTGGGGTGTAATGGTCTATATAACAAATATATATACAGTACACGGTATACAATCACTCAACGACTTAGTTACACACACATGACGTTATACAAAGATATATCGGAACAGCGGTAGTCCGTGTCGTGTTAATCCGTCGCAGGCGCCGACGTGAGTGAGTCCGAGGAGAGTTCATAAACACGTGGCGCTGGTTACTGTGACATACACAGCACAGCAGTAAAGTTGTTACGTTTACAAGAGTGCGGATATTTAAAACGGCAAGTATACTGGTGGTAGTTCTGAAAACCGTCTAAGTAGGTATCATTGCAGCTTGTATTGCAGCCGTCAAACAGTGGTGCAAACGATAATGTGGTCCGGTTTAGAGGGCACTGTAGATAGTCAAATTACTAGACTAACATGACTCAATATATTAAATATCAAGACGGCGAGAGAGAGGGTTAATGTGGTGCTGTGTATATAATCTTTACTAATACCACGTTGTTATAGAGGTGCGTATCACTTACCACCAAGCGAATGCCTCGTTCGTCTCGTCGCTGCGCTGAATAAAGAAAGTAAGTTAGGCGGGGCTGAATATGTTAATGGGGTTGAAAGTTTGTACGTACTTTTGATAAAGTAAGAATAATTTGGGTTCATGTTGGAAAGTTGTGCAAATAACTTGTGGAATGGTCGAAGCTATGGCGGCTACGGTCATTGCGGTTTTGTGGAACGGCTGCTTTGCGTGCTACGCGCCGTAGCTACGTTGCGCTACGCGCCGTAGCCGCGCTGCTACACCGTCCGAAAATATTTCCTTTGTACATTTTCTGGTTCGAGTTTCAAAGTGCGGCACGCGTTGTGTACAGTTCGTATTACTCAATCGTTGTACAGTAAATGGCTTTTACATTTTTTTTTCAATTTAGTGTATAGTCTACAAAATTGTTTCGTATTTATTGTTTAGTAAAAGTTATAAAGCCCTTTTATTTTTATTTAGGTAATAGGAAACCAACATGATATGTACATTAAAATATAATGACTTACAGGCATTTCAGACTTACTTAAAGGCTAACTCATCGTGTTCACAGTATAATTAAATAAATCCGTTAAAGTAATCTAAAAACATTTGAACAATAAATCGGCTTGAACCATAAAGCGTGAGGTGATTACACAGATAAGGTTGTATTAGAGCAAAAGTGTTTTGTGATCTTGTTCTTGAACACTTGAAACGAATCGTTTTGTAAGTCGATATTAACCAATTGAGATATTGTATTGTATTGTTTCGATATTCTATTTATCGGAGCCATTAGTCCAGTGTTAGTTTTATAGGAATTTGTTTTAAAAAGATTATAGCTTGTGTTTCTTAAATTGGGCCTAGGAATGACATAGGATACTTTGTTTACAAGTTCTACGGAGTTCAATTTACCGTTTACAATTTTGTGTAATAAGCACAAATACAAAAGTATTCTTCGATCAGTTGACGACATCATTCTGTATTGAGTCAATATATCTTTGTACGTTGATAATTTTTTAGGTATTTTGTCATTGAAACAGATGTGTCTTATGAACTTCTTTTGGATTCCTTTGTGGACATACTGACGTATAGATATGAGTGAATGCTACGATTGATTTGCTCGTAAAGGGGCAAGAATTCCATTACAAAAAAGAAATATTTGATTATATATGACTAAACTTTTAAAAGGGAGTAAGTGACCACTTACGAACAACAACAACTTTGATAATCTACAAACGAGGCCCTGGGTTCCACCATTCCGCATTGTCCCGGCACGGTGGGCAATAACCCAAGTTCACCTACTTGAATCCCTACAAACTACGGCCCCTGGTTCCCGGCGATACAGGCAGCGCAGGATCGAACGATATGGGAATCTTTGTGATCAGCTGTGGACGTCTATCAGCCGATATTAATAAAGATGAAATATTTAAATTTTTAATAAAATGCGTTGAAAATGTAGTAAACACTTGTTATATATAATTAGCATAACCGTTTAGTGTTATATATTATGTGATAAGTAAAACAACTTTCTTCTTTAAATCGAACCGTTAAAGCTTATCTACAATTATAGCTTTACCTGTTTTAAAATCGCAAGAATTTTTTCTATAAATATTCAAAAAAAAATATCTCATTAAACAGCCAAATACACTGCCCTTTAAAGTAAAATATAGTAATAGAATATTCACTCAATGCAATAAAATACAAAGAAGTTTAAGAACATTCCCTTCGTTCATTGCATTGAATCTTATGAATACACTAAAAATATCGTTTGTTAGGAAAACCCCTTTAAATGGAAATAATACAGTACATGTATTAAGATTAAAATGTGAGTTGGTAGCTATAAGTATTTTCTATTGGTTTTTTAGTAAGAGTTATACGATACAAGATATGTATTTTGTAAATAAGGGTATTTGCTACCCTATTAGCAGTGAAATTATTTGTCTTTTAATCAAACCGAATTCTCATACGTAGTGTAGAGCAGACTAATTGCAATGCATGGCGAATAATCAGACCGTCGCGTCGAACGTATAACGCCAGTGGCAAGTATTCAAATAATATGTAAACAAGCTCAACGTATGTTTTATTAAACTTAGATTAGTTGTTGCATGAGTTTGCTTTATTTGTACACCGTCATAGACCAGATAGAGATCAAGCTGATAGATTACTGATTCGATAAAGAAAACTTTCCATTAACCCACACTGGGATAGCGTAGTAGGAAATGGCCTGATTCTCTCCATTAAAACAAGCGACGACGGTCCGATGATCAATCAACAAACTAGCTAGCTAGTAATTACCTAGTAATAACGTGGTGGGAAATGATCCAAATCCTCCCTTATGAAACCTACACGATTACATTTAGTGCCCGGTGGTACCTGGGGATAAGTTGATTGTCTAGTGAAGATCGCAGGAAGCTGCTAGATGCCGGCAGCTAGAACCGATCAATGTGCGAATCTTTTGGGGAGCCTATGGTCATCAGCGGAGGTCTATCATTTAATGATGATGATAAAAGAAAACTAGTTTAATACAGTGAAAGGTTGTTCGGTCAAACTTCACGGATTTAGCGTGTCTACCGTCCGCGGATTCACGGTTAAACACATAGCCGATGTGAGAGCAAACAGTCCATTAGGATTCAAGGCGCGTTCCCGCAGAGTCAAACACTCGAGACAGGCCGTTACGGGTAACGTCTGATTTAAAAGAGATCTCAGACGTACGCCCCGACGCCCCTACGCCCCCTAAGGGGAAATGGAAATGCACTTAATGCATACGTAATCAAATTATCACGGCTCGCAGTCTGATTCCGCGGAAGGTTTCTCGTTATGCATAATATAAAGCTTTGCGGAGGTTCTTCTTACACACTGTTCGTGATGAAGTTATCAAAATTCATTAACAAATCGGTTTTTTTAGCAACACGATGTCATCTATTTATTAAGTTGATGGTGATGAATATTAATCACAGGCTATTTCCGTTTTCATGTGTACGACAGAGGAAAGCAGAGCTGCTCAAAGAAACAGTAAAAGTAGCACCTAACGCGGGCCGACGATATGGTGAAAGTTGTTATATCGGCGTTGAAATATTAAAGGAGGTCTGTATCCGGTGCTGAACATCTATCGGCTGATGATGATGATGATGTGTATAACCGTAACATTACTTCGATATTACATTCGCAGGCTTGATGAAGATTGTATTCTTTGCTTTAAAAATTTCAGTAACCATGCTAATGATTAATAACGTATTACCATAGTTACAGTAGAGACTAACTAGACGTTTTCATACAAGAGAGAAATCTATTTATTGAAGCGACGAGACGATCAAGGCCTTCGCCTGATGGTAAGCGATACGCCCACCCATATTAACGTAGCACTAGTTAAGGTGGAATTTATAGCACCACATTGCACTCATCCCCTTGAAATATAAGATATTAAGTCTCGTTACCCCAGCGGTACATACCTCTACGATCTCCGGCAACGGAGACTTACCACCAGGAAATTGTGGCTGAGTTAAGCTATATAACAATGTGATAATAAGGCTGTAAGCTAACCTCACTTGCTCGTGGTATATATAATAATATATATATAATATAATAATAATAACAGCCCATTTATGTCCCCACTGCTGGGGCACAGGCCTACCCTCAATATGAGGGCGATTGGGCCATAGTCACCACGCTGGCCCAATGCGGGTTGGTGACTTCACACATACCTTAGAATAAATTCTAAGTCATGTGCGGGTTTCCTCACGATGTTTTCCTTCATCGTTTGTATCTTGCTGTTGTAACTAAAGTCCACAAATGTACATAACTTAAATATTAAGTCATTGGTACATGCCGAGATTCTAACCCGCGACCTTCGGAATGAAAGCCGCACGCTCTAACCATTAGGCCAGCGAGCTACTTGCTCGTGATGTATCCTGCTAATCAACAAACGAAGCTCTGGCTTCCACCAACCCGCATTGGACCTGTGTGGTGGGAAATGATCCAAATCCCAACATATCTACCTTTGCAAATGACTGAAAATCGCAGGTGGCTTGATCGATAGGAGGATATTTGGGCCTATATCCAGCAGTGGACGTCTATCAGCTGATAACGACGAATAAGGGTATTGTTGAATGCCGTTCTGTATTATTCGTAGCATAAGCGTTTTTAATACAGCCACGTAAAAAAATTAATAGCTCGCTCGGACAAATTAAACAATAACCGAGCGAATCATGAATATGCATAGCAAATATCCAGTGGAATGTACAGCGGGTGTGTGGAAATCCCTGACTCTTCACAATAAAGGGTAACGCGTGTAATATGTTAGGTGGCCGGGGCATACGTTGTTACGCATACCCCCGCCGGAAACACGCCACCGCGCCGAACTACCCGATACCGAAATGCGAGCTCGTTAACGCTCACAACTGTTCTGCTGTTACAGGGTTCCGTAATGAACAGCAGTGTACAGCTTCTAGCTTTGGAACTTTCGAGTTTCTTAGTTACCACATACACCAGTACTTGCTACTAACGTATGTATCAGCCGTGATGAAGCTAATGATAAGGCGAAACATTTTCAAAAGCTGCACTTTACTGGTGGTAGGTCTCTATTTCTACAGACAGTCTAAGTAGGTACCAATGCAGCTCCTATTTCTGTCGACAAACAGTACTGTCCAAACATTACCGTGTTCCTGTTTAAAGGGCGCTATTGCTAGTGAAATGATGCAACGATACTCAACATCACATGTCTCAGGCGACGAGCGCAATATCGTGTCGTATTTATCATCCTAACCAGTGCTTCGTTATGAGTGAGCATATCACTTATCATCACGTAAACGTACCGCTCGTTTCATGGCCTAGTTAAGTAAAAAAAAATACAGTGATGAAGGTAATGATGAAGCGTAGGCTGAACATTACGAACGACATATCCTTGTACTATCATTTCATTCGTTTAAAATTATTTAAGCATATTATAATAACGTTCAACTATAGTTATAATGTTTTACTATTCAGATATATTAAGTAAATTCAAGTCAATCTAGAGATATTCTACAATTAAGCGATCAGATGAACAGGACATTCACCTGATGGTAAGTGATACGCCTGCCCATAAAAACATACCGTTATATCTAATGATATACACATCAACGTATTGCCCTGGTCCCCTTCCGACGTAAGATGATGAGTCTCATTATCCTAGTAATTCCATTAGTTACAGCGCCCTTCAAACCGGAACACAGTAATGTTTATACACTACTGTTTGACGGTAGATATAGTCGCTGCAGTTGTATCTACCTAGACGGCAACGGAGAGCCACCGGACATGGTGCACATACATAAAGATACAGACCAATTTTCTAACTTGACGGTTAAGTATGGATTTTATAACACTGCAGTAATAAAACAAGTAATTTAATTTAGTTTGTTTATACTACAAAGGGGATGTTATTTAAGTAAGATTAAGTTAATGCAAGTTTATGTAAATATAAGCATGTATTATTAATTTTGATTAAATTTCAACCAGCTGTTCTTTACCCGCTTTATTGACTCTAACACCCCTTGCAACTTTCTTTGGGGAAGGAATTTTGTAAAATGCTTTCATAGCTCATCTCCAAATGTCAGAAGCAATATACACCTAATTTTGAGTGTTTACATCTAGTTGTGTTGGAGATCTTGTCATGAGTCTATAAGACTCTGGATAACTTCTATATATGTATAAACTATTAGTGGCAGGACTTAAATTCCATTTCAGATAGTCGATGCTTATGAAGTGGAATGAACGAGTCACCAGCCCTCGAGCGGGTGGCAGGCCTGTCGAAGGTGTACGTTTCGTCTTGGATGCGTAGATAGCCTGGTGGTACAGGTCACTAGCCTACCGGCTGGTGCAAGTCAGGTAATTAGTGTTTTAGTGAGTACCTGTGTTGCATAGCCGGAAGATAGCTGATAAGTGAGTGTCATCATTGTGATTGCAACGAGTATACTGAGCAACACATCCTGGCGCTATGTTCAGCGCCAGGACCTCATTGCTGTTATGGGGGATGACATCACACTGCTTGGTTTTATTAAAGCCATGAGCAGTAGTTCTCACTACTCACACTATGTCGTGGGGCGCTGGAAATAATAATAAATATGTATGATCTCTGAAAAAATCATTACGTTTGTTTATTTAGAAGTAAGGGGTTGCGTACCACAGCTGACAGGTCCCAACCCAACACCTGCTCATAGTGTACACTGCTCATCAACAAACGAAGCTCTGGCTCCCAACTACTCGCATTGGTCAGCGTAGCGGGTAATAGCACAAACATCCCCGTATGAACCCCTACAAACGAAGGCTCCTGGTGCCCGGCGATGCCGACAGCGCAGGCTCGATTGATATGGGGATCTTTGAGAGAGGCCTATGTCCAGCTGTGGACGAGTAACGGCTGATGATAATGATTTAAAACCATCAAAAGAGATAATAACATCAAACTAACAACATATACATATCCTTACATAACAGGTTATCAATGGTTATCCTGTGCCACATATCTTCATCATCATTATCAGCCGACAGTCGTCCACAGCTGGACGTGGCCTCCCTCAATCATCTCCATATCGATCGATTCTTCGCTGTCCGCATCCAGCTGCTTCCTACAACCTTCACCAGTTCGTCGGACCACCTGGTGCCGGACCCGTGTATGTTATACGTATTAAAATATGTTAACTTATAATTGAAATATATAGAATTGAAAACTTTAGGATTTAATTAGAACAGTAGTAAAGTAATAACTAAAAAATTCCATTCTTCGTCCTGTGTTACAGTTATTGGTTTTAGTATATCTTAATATATATTAATGAAACTATAAAATATTTGGTCCTTCATCCTGTATTAAAATTATCAGTTTTAGTGTTTCTTAATATGTATTTAGAAAATTACAAAAAACTTCTTCTTTCGTCCTGTATTACAGTTAACGGTTTCGGTGTCAGAAAACTATATTCAGATCCTTATTTTCCACACATGTATATAAATTTGATATCGTGCTCAACAGTAAACTTGCGCAGGAGAAACTTTAAAATTTAGTTGAGCACAATAGCCGAGGTAGGTGATTGTGCGGCCAAATTTAGTTAGGATGTTGTTCCCGACTAACATGGAGCGGAATTAGAAGTTTAGCAACGTTTGGCTCAGCTGCAGATAGGTGGGCGAGGTGAGCTAGTGTCGTAATTTGTTCGATACACCGGAAACCGATGCCGAGCCAGTTACGATGAGCACTCCCGGTTTAAATTACAACGATCTCGTCTATATCAATATTTACTCTTCTCTACCAGGTGTTACTGCTTAGATACAGAGAACATTCGCCAGATATTAATATTCTTGCGCAAGTTGGGAGAGTATACACTACACCATATATCCATGCATCCATCATCTCAAGAGATAATTCTAAATCTTCACTGTCTACTTCGGTGTTTTAAATATGTACAGTTTATTTCAAACTGAGTATCACTGTATAATTTTACGACTAAACTGTTAAACAGCAGTTTAATGGTCTCCTTCTTATCAACCAGATAACGCCCACAGCTAGGCATAGGCCTCATTCAAGGATCTCCATTGAGGGGGAATAAATCCTTAGCCCCGCCACGCTGACCTAGTACGGGTTGGAGAGTGGCCAGAGAATCATCTGTTATTTAGCAGGGAGGACCGCGTGCAGGTGGGGTAGACTTGGACTCCGTCATTTGTGGGGGGGGGGGGGGAACCTCTTACACCCCTATCACCATTTAACTGTACAAGTCATTTATTCTTCATCTAATCATCACATAAACCTTTATGTATCTTGCCGTACAAACTAGATGATTTTCGGCACTAAAGCTCTACCTACTTTTCCTTTCCCACAGTTTTCTTACTCTTTCTTTAATTTTTTTATCATTTTATCTAAATTTTCCAGTTTTAAAAAGACCATCTCAAAACATAATATTTTTTATCTCGACTAGTGTAGTGTAAATATCGTAACTCCTATAGATTAGTAGTCAACTATCAGGTGAACGAGTTAAACCACACTAACAAGAATAATTACAACTGGATCTTCACCAGGAATAAAACTAAAAAACGCCAACGAAAATTAACCAGATGATTCGTTCGTTACAACGCAAACTAAAAAGTTAAGTCCACAAGGACCAGGAAACAGGTTTAAAAATTCAAAGGTCCTAACGAAACAAACATTTTTACGAGCATTAAGGATTAACAAAGTGGAAGCCGGATTCGCGGAACACTTTTCCGGTTGTGTTTTTCATAGCAAGTGAAATAATATTGTTAATATAAATAATACTTTGTCTATTTAATTAAGCTCCAAAACGAACAGGATATTCACCTGATGGTAAGTGATACGCCTGCCCATGAACACGTGGCGCTAGTTAGAATGTTATCCACTACATCGCGTTGCGCTCCCCTTGAGGCATGATATTAAGTCAAGTTGCCCTAGTAACTTCACTAGCTACAACACCTTTCAAACCGGAACACAGTAATGTCTGCACAGTACTATCTGTCGGCTGCAATAGGCGATGCGGTAGTACCGACTCAGACAAAACAAAATTCAGTTGAATCGCTAACATTCAATACCTTAGTTCATTTTTAATTACATTTCTATGGTACTTAATGATGGTCTCGTGGTGTACTTACATGGGGTGTAAGGGTTCCCGCATAACAACTCATGGGATAAAAACCAACCTCACCTGCCCGTGGTGCACACTGCTAATCAACAAACGAGGCTCTGGCTCCCACCAACCCACATTGGGCCAGCGTGGTGAGAAAGAGCATACAAACGGGTTTGCACGCCTCCAGTCGAAAACCGCAGGATACTGGATGTGCAGGACCGATCGATGTGGATATCATTTGAGAAAGGCTTATACTTAGTCCAATCTGAAGGATGGTATAGCTGGTTAATCTAGAGAGAGAAACATTCGAGGCGTTTCTTTTTAAACACTGGAATTTTAACCACTATCACCAGCTTGCAAACAAAGAGATTCAGCACTACGTTCTTTATTAGAAGTGCAAAGGAGTCGAACAACTTGCTGGCGTCGGTGTACTCGAACAAATACGTGGATCATAATCATCAGCCGATAGACGTCCACTGTTGGACATAAGCCTTCTCCAAAGATCTGGACATCGATCACACTTTTTACTCGTATCCAGTAGGTTCCTACGATTCTCACCAGATCGTCGTTCCACCTTGTGTGAGTCCTCCCAACATCACGTCTACCGGTACGCGGGCGCCACTCCAGGACCTTACTGGCGCAACGGCCGTCGGTCCTTCGAGCAATGTACCCAGCCCACTGAAGTCTACCAAAAGTAGTATTAGTGTATATTTTCTAATAATACAATAGTATCAACAAAAACTGTAATCGGGTAAACAACAAAAATTGCAGTGTGCAGCGCGCTGAGTAAGCACCCTCAGCTGGCTGCCGAGCTCCTATCAGCACGCCTCCGTGTAGATCGTGCTCCAGCAAGCGTTGAGAGGATCATCACACAGCGTGCCTTGCAGTTTTCACGAATACCCCGGGCGATGAGAATAATTTGTTTGAATCGTTCTAGAAAAAATAGCGAATATTGCATCCGCCATGAGATTAGCGAAAAGTTTGATGGTAAGTAATACGTCTGTTAGGTGCAAGTGTCAGTTACCTCTGCAACTCAATCTACAGCGTTCTTCAAACCGGAATACAGTAATAGTGACAAAGGATTGGTTGCCTGCTGCAATAGGCTCTGCGGTCCTACCTAGATGGTCTCCGGCAACAGAGATCTACCACCAGCGAAATGCAATAGCATATTCGAATGATGCGTCATAAATCATCATTGTTTCAGTACGATGTGCTGAACAGCCTCAGCCTGTTCAAGGCCATTTTGATTTAATATTTTTTTTATATTCAGTAAGGATGATGAGGGGGTAGTAGGTCTGTGTACTGGTGGTAAGTAATACATCATATATATGCGGTGTATTACTTAACACTGAATGTCTCGCTTGTCTAGTGGCATCGTTGAATATTTTTTTTAATGTATATTGATGAATATATATATAACAACATAATCAGCCGATAGACGTCCACTGTTGGACATAAGCCTCCTTCAAAGATTCCCACATCGATTTGGTAGGAATTTATATGACGGGATTTAGGCCATTTCTTACCACGCCGGCTCAGTACGGGTTGATGGGAGACAAAGTCTCGTTTGTTGATTAACAAGTTGCACCACGAGTAGGTGTTGGCTTGGCTCCCGTGAGTTGTTGTGCGGGAACACTTACACCCCCACCATCTAAATATATATATAATTTAATATATCATTCTTTTGATAGTACCTACAAAGATAGATTTTGTAAATATAACCAATGTATACGTTTGTTATATCGCAGCTTTATAATGGCTCATCCGATTTTTAACCACTTTTTTTTATTTAAACGGGCCGCGGGAAATTAATAGTGATATCTCAAAATTATCGGTTCAGCTGTTTGTGAACAATTTCGCAGGTCTATCTCTGCGCAGGTACCCTAAAATATAAGTTAAAATATCACTACTATCTACACCGGTTCGAGCGATAACGCCGCCCCTTGTATCAATCAATTTTGTATTAGTATTATTTTTGTTACTGCGTACAATAAAGTTGTTTAGACGAACACCCAAAATAACGTGTTATATCAAAAATAAATTCTCTTCAAGTTTAAGACCGAATAAATCTAAACAATAATTGGGGTAAAAATTTCCTTTTCATTCGTAACTCCTGTATTCATAATTATTTGAAGAGAAAAACTCCGAAAATATTATACGAAGAATCGAAGGCAGGATATTGAAAGTAAATAATTTCCGAAGGCTTTTATGTCTGAAAGGTTTTTTTTACTTAATATGGAAAAGAAATAAGGTAATAATAAATCTATTTTTCAGCGTAATTTCGAATGTAAATTTTCTTATATGAGCTCGCCGGGCCGCTTCTGAAACGTTTCGTATGTTTAGAGCTTATTGAGTAGAAAACATTTCTTTTCATTTTGATATAATCGCTGATTCCTGAAACTGTCGGCTCTGCTTCGCAACTCCTATTTTATTAGCATCATTTTAATAATATTTTCAGTATTACATTACAGGACTTTCATATATATAATTTATGACAAAGCTCTTAATATAATAGATTCCTTATTTACGTTACAAAAATGATCACGATGAATTCAGTTATTACTATAGTAGTTCTCTTTTAAAAAGGTCTTCTACAGTACTAATAAGTTCATCTGTGTTTTTTTCTTTGACATCATTTTCACACGGCGTTAAATGATAATGAAGGCTGGCCTAGAACATTTACACTTATATGTTGATAATCTGAATACGGTGATGTTGTTACAGCGGAAGATTTAAAACAGGAGGATGCTATTCAGAACAGACAGAGAGAAAACCAATGTTCTCAGCGTTATGACATAAGATGTCAAGTCTCGTTTAGTAATTCTTCTAAAGCCGTATAAACCGGAACACGGCAACTGCTTGCTGTTTACTATGATCTTCCTAGATGGTCTAGGATAGATCTATCACAATAAATAGCTCGACCATTAATAACATCTTAAAGGTATATAATTTGAATACATACTTAATATACATTACGGGCATAAAGAAACGAGTACGTCAGGCTCAGCGCAGCTCGAGGAGTCCCCGGCTCCGGAGCGACCCGTACAAGAACTAACTTTAATTGCTTGACAAATTAGTTTTCTTATCGAAATTCCTGTTGAATTAATTTCGTTATCTTTCTTCTAGTTCCTCCTCGGATCCTGAACTCACATTGCCATGAAGCTTCAGCGATAATAGGTCTCTTTTACCGGCGACCGTGAAACCTCAGCTCGTATTTCTGCCGACAAACACTACTAAGCAAACATTACTGTATTCTAATTTAAAAGATCTTGGAGCTGGTGAAATTACTGGAGTAACAAGACAATATATTAAAGCTCAAGGTAACGAGCAAACTTATGTCGTCGTCAATAAAGAAATGGTGACGAACATTTGTTTATTGCTTAATACTTTACACATTGATCTGTGATAGATGATGAAATCAAAAGCTCTCAGATTTGGCATGGAGTCGTTTAACTTAATTATACCATTATGTGATAGAGTCTCAATTTTTTTAATAAATCTTCAATAACATACCTTGAGCTATGTAACTATTACAGTGGCATTCCTTTAAGTACATAGATCAATAGTTTTAAGCCACTAATACTCTCAATTTCATTGTAGCTTTAAGCTTCTGCCGTCATACAGTACTTTGCCTTACGTTGAGATTTATCTCACGTTTAGAAACGAGCACGTTGTATCAAGTGAACGTCCTGCTCGTCTCATTGTTTAGTTGTATAAAAAAAACTTAACCTAACAAACAAGTTGTTTATCCCGCGAATATATCGCATGCAATCAGCAACTGGTAAACAATGCCGGAGACTGTGAAAACACGTCAATGAAATTGTTACTCCCGAAGATGTACGGACCTGCACGGGGGTTGTTTATTTAACTAGGACTATATTTAGCAAATATCTTACAATGGTTAAGTCCTTTACGATACTGAAATAATAATATATATTTTTAAACATAAAAAGAATATTTCATTGGTTAAATGGTCTCATTGGTAAAGTGCCTCTCCAACTAGTGAAGGTTGGCGATCAGCGTAATGCAGTCCTTTTTTTGGACTTTTCCATGCTGAATACTAGAGAATATAGTGCAGTGGTTTCCCGTTGCCTTCTGTACTAGGCATTTTAAAGGTTATTTATACCTCAAGGCTGCTGAAGCCTCATATCCAGTCAGTTGCCTGACCGGGTTTATGGTTATACCGCCATTGCTCGGTCGCACACACAAAGATGATGTCAGTGTGCGGGTTTCCTCACGATGTTCTCCTTCACCGTTTGTATCTCGCTGTTGTAACTAAAGTTCACATATGTACATAACTTAAATTTAAAGTCATTGGTACATGTCGAGATTCGAACCCGCGACCTTCGTAATGAAAGCCGCACGCTCTAACCATTAGTTAGTATATAGTTTAACTAATAGTTAAAGTTTTCAAAGTAAAATTTCAAGTTATGTTTTTAATTATATGTTTATTTCGTTTACTCCTAACAACCCGCTTTAGGCCAGCGTGGTGAAAAAGGGCCCGAAAACCCTATATGAATCCCACCAAACGACTGAAGGTCGCACGAAGCTGCTAGATACGGGCAGCACCGTTTCATGTAGGGATTTTTCGGTGAAACCTATGTCCAGCAGTGGACGTCTATCGGCTGATGATAAAGATGATTTCTTTTACATCTTTGTATCATAAATAGAAAGATGCTGAAAAGAGTGGAGAACGAGGATGTGCAATTGTTAGAAATCTTTGACGTGGAAAGAGATTTCTGGAGAATCTAACTCGCAACCAGGTTATATAGAGTGTCCAAGAGAGTTTACAATCTATTATCATCATCAACCGATATACGTCCACAGCTGGACATATGCCTCATCCAGACCTCCACACCAATCGGTCATGCGCTGTCCGCATCCAGCGGATTCCCACGACCTTTACGACCTTCGTCTCCCAGCGTTACCTCTACAGGAATGTAGCCGCTACTCTAGAACTATACTGGCTCCATCGACTTTCAGTCTTTCGAGCAATTTCCTGCCTAAGTCTAGCAATCTTTTAGGCTATGTCGGCGACATTACTGATTCGATCGCAGAGAGAACCTCTGAGCATAGCACTCGAACAATATAATTAATATATCTGTTAGTACGCATTACAAGAGACTTATGTCCAACAGTGGACGTCCATCGGTTGAAATGATGATGATATACCTAAAGGTCTCATAAAGAAGAGTTTATAAGATATAATAAGGCTTTATGTTATCTGTGTTAAATGTGAAGCATTTGCAATTCCTTTTCCAGATCGCGATACATACACTAGGGAGGTTTCTCTCTCTTTTCTCATCAGGACACATTATTTGAATGAAACGCGAGGACCACTGGAGGAGCAGGTCGGCAGACGCTTCAGTGTGACTTTGTACTCCCAGCGACACTTTTGATTAATGGAACAGTCGCAGACGTCGACGGCACTTAGGGAGTGCTGCAGCATACTTTCTCAACATCCATCGCCTCGTTATGTATTCAACTTCTATTATCGTCTGCTGGAATATTAAACTCTCAAATGGAATGTTCTGGAGGGGATGTTTGATTCAATTTACTAGACAAAGAGCGACAATAGCAAACATCACTTTAAGAGGTTTCTTTTTTTCAATTTACAGTATTGTATTGTTAACTGTAATAATATGATTGTAGAAAGAACAAAGCTTGAATCAGATAAAAATTTAATGTTTTGTTTGAAGTATTGATAATCTGTCATATATCTTCTACAATATATATCATGAAAATGGGTTTTGTTTGTTCGCCAGTCACGTGAAATCTGGTGAACGTACCGACACGTGAACGTGAACATTCGACGCGGAATGATATGGAGATTGTTAAAGGCTATTTATTTTTTGAATTTTACAGATCCTTTATCATTTTATTTACAATTAACTATACAATGTAATTTACGGTTGCGGTCTAATTTTATATTACGACCAGCAAAGCGGACGGAGATCTGTCTTTATATCCTATCACCATCAGCCAATGCTGATGGTGATAGGCCTTGCCTAAAGATCTCCGCGTTTGTAAGGGTTCATATGGTGGGATATGAGTTATTTCCCACTACGCTGGCCCAATGCGTGTTGGCGGGAACCAGAGCCTCGTTTGATGATTAGCAGGCTGCAACACGAGCAGGTGAGGTTAGCTTGGGTTCCGTGAGTGTGCGTGACCTCCATAAATTCATTAACTCATTCTCCAATGGGAGTGGCGAGGGTATAATGACCAGCAAAACGGAACAGCTAGTATTTAATAGATCAACCCTCTTAATGTTCCCACTCCTCGAATTCGGAACTTCCTCTAACAAAGAGAGTGTAAGTGGTTCGTAGTTACTGTATTATATAGGTATCATCATCAGCACCCAACGATCAACTACAGATATTGTTGGTAGTTCTGCGTTACCGGATACCGTCTAGGTAGGTACCACCGCATTGCCTATTGCACCCCACAAATAGTAGTCTGCAAATATTGTTGTGTTCCGATTTAAAAGGACTTGTAGCTAGTGAAATACTGTGTTGCTACGGGCAGGCGTATCACTTACCATCAGTTGAACGTCTCGCTCGTCACGTCGCTTCTCTTAAGATATAGATATAAAGTATTATAAAAACTAAATGTATTAAGAAGATAGCGGAATAGTTTCTAATCTTCTTTCTTCTCTTCTCAACTCTTCATCCTTTTGTTAGAAAGTATATAAAATCAATAATTACCGTTGACTGTATAAATAAAACGAACTCAATAAATTGAATGGTTTATTCTCAGTACATTCAAAGCATATCCGGGTGCCGTTAGTTTACACTTAACCGTTATTATGTACATCTTATTGTAGTGTGTGTGTGTGTGTTTACATAAGCCCTTTGAAAAACATGAGCTGGTTAACATGGCAACACTTTCCTCACGTGGAGTTTTACATTGGTTATATGAATATTTATTTAGTGCTCCTTACTTTATTACATTGATTACGAAAACCATGCGTTTTAAGTTATTCACTCCAGCGATCCAGCACGCAGTATTAAGTGAAGGGTGATAACCTGTTTAACTTGAACTTTAACCGTTAATTTACGTTGAATATAACTTTTAAACAACAACTTATTTTTTATTATTTGCTGTAAGAAATGTAACTTATTCAATATTTCACCTTTTTGAATATTTCATTTATTCATTAATATCCTATGGCTCTAAGTTGGAGCAATGGACGTCCACAGTGATTATCCATTGTGTTCGGTCTTGGGCTTTAACCTTAAGATCATTTCAAGGTTTTCCCGATCTTCGCCTGCTTAACGATATAGTTGATATCTCTTTGGAATAGCCAAACTACTTCCATTTGCGACGTCTGATTTGCAAATCGATTGGAGATTCGATCAGGAGATATAGTGATGATCGTATGATTTTACTTGAAACTTCAACAATTAGGTATAAAGTTTTTTAAACAGGTTAAACCGCTCAACCGTTGATCTCTTTGAAGATCATGCGTGCGTGCGAAGAACATTTGTAATATCATAAATCTAACACGATCTTTCTCATTACATCGAAAGCGTTCGCGGATATATAGTTATACAGCAGATTTATCTCATCAAACAGTCCACCATTACGTCTCAAAGGCTTTTGAGCTTTTAAAAAATTATCACAATAAGTTATTTAAAGAGATGATATAAGAAAAATCAATAGACTTGTTATTACATATCATAAACATAATTATGAAATTGATCTCGTTTACGTTTTTCAGCTCTAACAATATATTTTAAAGATATTTTATGTGTGAAGTTATTTGAAACTGAGACGGCATAAGAAATGCCCGATGCCTGAAGCCGGGCGATGGTGACGAGGTCGCTGCCGAGCGTCCCCTGAATGCCGCACTCCTGGCAAAGAGCTGTGGTTCTGTATACACGCATTGTAATGTCTAACGCTAGCGTAAAAAAACGATGCATTGTCATCCAAATACACCGACATTTCTTCTGTCAAAAATATAACTTTTTCTTTTAAACTACAAAAAGTTTGTTGTTAAATTAGTTTTCTATCTAATGCTAAATTTAGATATCTCCGCGGATGCTGCGGCGGATCAGTCTGCCGGTCGACGCGCTGAAGCCGCACACCTGTGCGCTGTTCCGAGGCACGCGAAAGCTTTACCGGAAATATCTAAATTTAATGCGAACCTTAAGTAAGTTGCGATATTGTCGGCATATTTATACAACTACCCTCAATTATCTTAGATAAGTTTAGCCTAATGAATTACATAGCATCACTTCGTATAGATACACAATCGATCACATTCATAACTCAAACAAAGCTGGAGCCGATTAAAATGTTTTGATGAGAATATGCTCGGCGAGCGGCGCGGTGAACTTCGACATGATGTTATTGTCTTTGGAGTTTTTCTCTTTCCTGTGCATCGAACACTTCTTGCCTTTGAGACCGATCTCGGACTTGTTGTGAGTGGTCTTGATCTGCGAGGGCACGGAGAGACCGCGCTTTTTGATTTTAAAAGTTTTTACACTGCAAGCACTGCTCGATGATTTTTCACTGAACTCTTCGCGCTTGACGATCTTTTTGATCGTCTTGTGCTGATTGCTATCATACGTAGTCTGCTCTTTATTCTTCTGATCTCTATCCTCTTTGACCGGGCTCATTTCTACGGTTAATTGGGAGTGGTCAAAACAGGTTGTTGATTTCTGTACAATAGAAAAGAAACAAAGAGAAACATGTTGGTTACTACTTTTAACGTAAAACTCTTATTGTATTATCAACATGGCATCCGGTACCGCTGGGTACTAGAGGCTGTCGTAAATAGGGGTTCATATGGGAAGATTTGAGCCATTTACCACCACGTTGGCTCAATGCGGGTTGGCGGGAACCAGACACTCGATTACTAATTATCAGTTGTAGCTTGGGTTCCGTGAGTTGTTGTGTAGGACTCTTTACACTACACCCCTTCTTTTTGTATTATATAATTAATCTGATTATCTATCTCGAGCCTCACTGTTTTTTAATAGGTCACAGAATAAAAATTGTTCTCAACTATGATTTAAAAACAAAGATCCACCGATCCAGATTTGGTTGTAGGTTTACGAGAATGATCGTCATTCTTTCCCCGTTACACAAAGTTATGTTAACATCCATCATATAAAGATTTAGGTATCAATTTCCTAGTTCTTTACGGATAGGATACTTACTGTTGGACTCACTGCTTTACTGTAAATTTGAACCCGACCTTCTAACTCTATTTTGAGCCGCCAGTCCCTTAAGTACATGTGCGCCGCTGCCGAGCTGGGCCATCCTCTCCGCCAAGTCTGCCACCTAAGAAAGAATTATCTCACTTGTAAGATAACATTCTACAAAATCTGTATAATCATCAAAGAAGACGTAAGATTACTAAAAACCTAACATCACTCAATAATCTATCGTCTTTATCTTTCAACTATATAGTGTCTAGATAGTCATCAATTTTAATCTGGTTAGGAAATAAAAAAGTTTATCTTCTTCTCCTCACCTTGCAAGCAGCTGTAACGTTCTTGACTTCTGTCCCAGTTTCCTCAACATCAGAGCAGCAGATCGAAAGGATATAACGTCGCCTCTAATTAAACTCTCTATGTTGCGATTTCTAAAAGTAAGTCGGGTCGCTTCCAGGTAGAACTTCAGAGCCGGCCGGAACAGCGCTGGAATGGAGACTAATTAGAATGTGATCTTAATGAAAAAAAATCATAACTTATATTTGCAAATTATTAATTTTATTATTTGCAAATTATTAATATATAACTAATTATGATAGTGAGCAACTAAGTACACATAGTGCAGTTCTACTTCCGCTTTGTTGGTCGTTACACCCCTTCAACTTCCTTTGAAGAAACCAATTATCTAAAATTCATTCTTAACTGATCTATAACCGGCTAAAGGAATATTCCTATCAAATTTCAAATCTCCAGGTCTTATGCCTCCAGGGATATCGTCATATAGGGGAATTAGCTTATAAATAATATATTACCATATATTAAGGTTCTGTATTAAAAGATAGCATTAGTTATTTTAACTGGGGTGTCGAAAAAACTAGTCTCAAGGGACCTAGTGTTCATCCATCGTCATAATCATCATCAGTCAATAAACGTCCACTGCTGCACAAAAGCCTCTCCAAAAGCTTTCCACGCGTTCGTTTATATCGTTATTCGTTTATATGGGGGAATTTGACGCAATTCTCACCACGCTGGCCCAACACGAGTTGGTGGGAATCAGAGCCTTGTTGGCTTGGGTCCCTTGAGTTGTTGTGAGCGACCACTTACACCACCCAGTGATCAATCTAGAGATATATCACCGCACTAATATAAATAAGGGTTGTTTAGCTGTATGTAAAAATTCTATGTACCTTTATCTCTAAGCCAGTTTCCGTACAACACGTAGTACTCCCAATTACTGGGCTCCAGTTGGACGAGTTTCATCAGGATGTGCTGCTTCTCCCGCTCCGGTGTCAGCGTCAGCAGTTCTACGTGAGCTTGGATGAACTGCGGCCGCAAGAGCACACATTTCTCCAGCATCCTAACAGCTTTGTTCAAGAGCCCGATTTTCCTTTATTTATAAAAAAAACAATATTTTATTTATACATACATGTAACTTAAATTATGTTATTATCATAATCATGATTATACAATCATTTATTAACAATTAAATTTCCATAGGTATTATCTAATTCGATTGATGACCTTCGCTTGTACATCTTGTTTACTTTACGTACATTTGGATAACTTGGTTGAAGTCATCAACAAATAAGTAATTACTTGGACATTACTTGTACAACTTTCCGAGGTTGTAGTGTGCGTTGACGTGGTACTTGTTGTACTTGATGGCTTGCAGGAAGTGGTACTCGGCGTTCTCCACGCCGCTGACCAGCGTGCCTATGTTGTTGTGGGCACTGGAGTACGTTGGCCATAACCTAACGAACGACACTACGGTTAATATCATCATCATCCGCCGATAGACGTCCACTCATGGACAGAGGTCTCCATATTTGGATTTTTTTTATTGGTCCGTCAGCATGGCCTCCGGTAACGCTGGCTACTAGGAGCTGTCTTAAGTAAAGGTTCATATGGGGGGATTTGGGCCATTTCCCACTACGCTGAGCCAAAGCGTCTTGGCAGGAGTCAGATCCTCGTTTGTTATTTATTAGGGTGCATTAGGAGCAGGTGAGGTTGGCTTGGGTTCCGTGAGTTGTTGATCGGAACCCCTTACACCCTTTACGCTTAATATAATTTAAATGAAATGTATCCTTGCACGTAAAGTGCATTGATCAAAAATAGGATGAAAGGTTTCTAGACCAAACAGAAAGCTATTTAAAGATATTTACTATTTGTCATTATAATTTTATTCAATTTTTCTTTTGATGTAGAAAATAAAGGACATTACCTAAACGGACCTCACCTGCTCGTGGTGCACTCTGTAAATCAATAAATGAGGCTCTGGCTTCCACCAACCCGCATTGGGCCAGCATGGTGGGTAATGGCCTAAATCCCCACTATATGAACCTCTACATACGACAGCCTCTAGTTGATGATAATAAAATGTAATATCTCGAAACACATAAGAAAAAGTTCTCGCATTTCGCATCCAAATAAACTTGAACTGTAACATAAAGTTGGTGCATCAACCGATTGAGGGTTGTAAAGAAATCCGATAACAAAATAGACAATACCGTTTGCAGCAAGAGCAGCGGCTTCATACCTGAGAGCTTCTTTGTAGTGTTTGATGGCGCTGTCCTGCTGCTCCGTCTCGCGGAGGAAGTTCGCGAAGTTGTAGTGAAGTTTGGCGTTCTGCGGCAAAGTCACTAAATCCGACCTGCGACAAACAAAACACATTCGCTGGTGATCCACCCCCCGGCCTGGCGACCGGAAACTGTATATTGTTAGCTGTAAATCCATGTAAACGTTCCGCCTAATACAATATAATTTCATGAGCGTGTTAAGTTTTTACCTTTTTAAGCTGGAAACAGTCCGCGAGTAATACTAATTAGAGTTCTTTTACGTTGTTACACTAACTCTAATTAAAAATATAATTTAACATAGAGATATGTTATAAAAAAGATAATGGAATAACCTATATATTATATATATATATATACAAATTCGTAAGCACTGGGTCATATAAAAAGCTAATAATAAAGGTCTGAGATTCGCGGCCTTTGAGAGTGGGGGCCCTTATCGTTCAATAAGCGAACTTGTGTGGGACAGCGTAAATTTAAGCTATGGTGCCTCGGAGGGTTAGGTTCCTCCTCAGAGAAGTGTTCGTACAAAGTGTAATACAAGATTACCCTCGGAAACCAAAAAAAGAAAAGATTATGTGAAAGGCAAAATAACTTACGCAGTCGCTGTAACTTGTTCTACCTAGCAGGCACTCAATTATTCATACATATATATCATCATCATCATCAGCCGCTAGACGTTCACGGCTAGACATAGGCCTCCCCGAAGATCTCCACCTCTATCGCTCTCGTGATTATCACCAGATCGTCGGTCGACTTTGTAGGAGGCCTCCTAACACCACGTCTACCTGTACGCGGGCACCACTCGAAGACCATACTGCCCTGCTGCTTTCCTTATTTGTATGTATATTTACATATATAAAAATAAAATATAATATATAAATTCGTATATAATACAAAGAACATACATTAAAGAACTATTTTAATTGTTAATATTAATCCATAACTTAAGCATTAAGTTCGCCCTTTATAACTTATTTTTACAATTATGTAAACAAAGACCGACATAAATTAACAGGGCTTTCGGCTCATAACTCGAAGTATTCGGATATGGTTAGATAGCGCTTTACCTGAGCAGCGTCGCTCGATCCCGCCATTCAGCATTCCTCCGATAGGTCCTCGCAACTCCGCTTCCGGCTAAAACCGCAAGACCCACAACGAGGAACACCTTGGCGCCGGGCTTGGAGTACCACATTAGTTGGACGCCGTACGCCGTTATGATGACACTACCAACGCTATTAAAATATTTTTAGACGTAGATATAAGTATCCAAGAATACTTCACCACGAAGATGATGGTGAATATATTTTCTACAATTGTTGATTAATCTATTGTATGAATTAGTTTATAATTATTAGTTTAAAATTTACGAGAAATTTATCACTACAGCCATCTACCGAAAAAATAATGGATTTCTTTCTCTCCACCCTAATATTAATAGCTTAACGATCAACAAAATATATAAATCATCGTCATCATGCGATATCAAGTTCTAACTCTTTATTAAGTTATATAACTGACTACTATTTATATATTTTTACTGACTATTTCGCCTCGCAAGAGACAGAGTTAAATTTGGAGAACTGACCGCCAACCTTCGCTAGTCGGAGAGGCACCTTAAGAAGAAGAATTAAGTTATATCCTACAGGGTTGCACGGAAGAGATCGTTTATAGCTTAGCCCACATTTAGGTTATAAGTTAGTCAATTGACTTGTAGCTATATTCACGTGGTCAATAAATTGTTTTTCCATTTAAGTACATTGTCATCTCATTAATAAACAAAATGGATCCTATATCGTAAATTATCTCTATGGTCCTTTACAGTAGTACTATTAAATGGAGTAGTTAACTTAAATGTAGGAAACATGTTAGATGCGATTAGGGGTGTAATGGGTTCCGCACAACAACTCACGGGGCTCAAGCCAACCTCAATCAACAAATGAAGCCATGGCCCCAACCAACCCGCATTGGGCCAGCGTGGTGGGGAATAGCCCACATCCCACATGAACCCATATAAACACAGCCCTTAGTGCTTGGATATGCGGGCAGCGCAGGACTGATCAATATGGAATTTTTAGGGGAGGTTTATGTCCAGCAGTGGACATCTGTTGATGATGGTTACTACATGCCAGTTTATAAGATGTAACATTTTAAACGGTAACTATTTTAACTTTCATGTTATTTAAACTTAAACTCTAAGCTCAGTTTAGTTCAGATAAGCAATGTTTTCATATTTTGAATAGTACATAGTCAAAATGGCGACATTTCCATAAATAACATAATTGTCAGTCGATAAACGTTCACTGCTGGACATAGGCCTCCCACAAAGATTATTACGTTTGTAGTGATTCATTTGAGAGGAGGAGTGTCCAGTTGAGCCCCCTTACACCTCTCTAACGTATATTTAGCTTATTCGACATTTGCGTTTTCTGCTTTATGGTAAATACCTGGGTATGTAGAGTATCCGTTCGGCTATAACAAAGCCGACAGTGACGAGTAAATTACTAGCCGGTACAAACGGAATTACTAGTAACAGTACGCCAATAACGGCGGGCGTGTGCCGGTGTATCTGTAAAACATGTACACTACAATCAGTTTCAAATGAAAAAGAAATAATTCCTGCCCCTATTACTTAATAATAGACGTAATAAGCACACATCAACCCCTGTACTGAGAAATCGATTTAGAGATACACTACATCAATTTTATATCTAGCAGGATATTTTGTATAATTAGCTAGTACAGCTTCACCTATTTTTAACCCGAAAAGGGTTGAAGGTCGTATCTAAAAAAAAAGTCTAGCTAGTTCGCAAGGGTCGTGATGGTCTCTTCATCCAAATTGTGTTTACTATGCCACATATTCTATAAATACTATAAGATTCAAATAAACAAGAGTGTGTGTGGCTTTCACCAACCCCCATTAAGCCAGCGTGGTGGGGTATGGCCGAAATCACCTTTATGAACCCCTACAGACCAGCCGTAATACTCGGCGGTGCCGGAACTTTGCTTACTACAGCGCAGGACCGATTGATGTTGAGATTATTGGGGGAGACCAATGTCCAACAGTGGACGTCTATCAGCTGATGATGATGATGAAACAAGAGTGTTACTAAAAAAACAATACCAAATTATCTTGAGACAGATAAGTATTGCTCGAGACCCTCTAAGTTCGTACCTTCACAGCCCCGACTCCTGTAGGTAAAGGAAACTGTACAAACATTACAGTGCTCCGGTTTAAAGGACACTGTACACAGTGAAACTACCAGGGTAACGAGGTCTTACGTCTCAAAGAGACGAGAACATTTGATGCTGTGTACGTAATAGTCTTACCTCAATGTCAGCTATACATCGGTAGCATAGAAAAAACATTGCGCCAAAAGCGGCACACGTGAGGAAATTCCTCGGATCCCATCCACTGGTGATCAAAGGCACCGACCCCATCTGCCAGTCGTGGCTGAGCGTCCAGGGGCAGAGGAGCAGCCACCAGTTGAATGCGGCCAGGTAGCAGAAGGTCATTAATCTAAAATTTATCAATTTACTCTTGCACTCGTATCCGTGTACATAGATCCTGTTTGTCATTATTATTGAAAATTTTATTCTATTATAAATTAATGATAAGAGAAAAGTATTTTATAATTACAGACGATTTCAAATGAGTTGATACATTAAAAGATAGATATAGTATAGACTGCCCTGTAGATTCGGGCTATTAAGAATAGGACTAAGGTATTCCCCGCCTGTCGTACAAGGCGACTGTAAAAGTCCTCGGGTTCGTGGGCTTTGAGGGGGAGGGGCCAAAAAGCTCAATAAGCGAGCCTTAGGAGGACGGTAAATACATTGTGTCTTGTATTTGCCGCAGCACAGCGTGAGTGCTCAGGAAGGGTTTGCCCTTCCGTAGAATATTATAGTCAAAGTGCAGTGGAACGCCCGTGGGTTCTTTAGGAGATCCCGGCGGCCCACCTAATGCACTGAAGGAGACCACCAAGGGGGTATTCGTGGGTAGAAGCTCCACTTAACCTCATCTTCCCCCAAAAGCAAAGTATCTTTTAAGAAGATTTGACCCACGATAAAAAAAAAGTATAGAAGTTTACTTCTATATTTTGTTTAGTAAGTAAAAAGTTCGATATTATCACATGAGAAGAAGATATATGAGCTAGAGGCTAGAATATCAATGTTACATATACCATAAACCAACTAACCTGACAAAGAAGCTAGGATGAAAGGCGGCAGGGTTGTCCTGAGGGGAGAAAGATGGCCACGTCCCTTGCAGCAGAGCGAGCCGGAGACATATGAGTAACGCGAGGGACACGATCACTTTGAGGGTCCGCACCGGCAGACCGGTGCATTTCTTCTCGATCTTCCAAGAGTACAGTGACCTGATCAAATAAATATTAAAAAAATATACTTCACTATATTTAAGATTGGACACCGCTTTTAAAAACATACTTATACTAGTGGCAGGTCTCTGTCGCCGGAGCCCGTCTGTCCGACCAACAGTAAAAATATCATGTTCTCAATTACCGGTAAACGTGCAGTAAAGTACAGTGTCGTCACCGACAATCGTATAAATCCTAACGTCGTTGTTGTTGTTGTTGTTTTTTTTTTAATTTTAACACATTTCTCAGTAGCATTGTTTCTCGAACACATATCGCCGCGAGGGCGAGCCGCGCGCCCGCGCTAACGTGCACACCAATGCGGCGCGGTAAGAAACTCTAAGACATTCACAACAATGCCTTTTAGAAAGCTTGTAAGGGAGGAATTTTCATTAGAGAATGTGTGTTACAAAAGAAATCGCACTGAATAAGGGATGTACTTTAATTTTTTTAGGTTCCAGTACCGACTCGTTTTATTCTAACAGCTCGGTTTGTGCGCGATAGCTTTTAATTACAACTCGCGGGTAGGAAACGAATAACTGATTCGCGCGGGAAAGAATTAGGGTAGTTATTTTGTTTTTATAGAAATGTCAGTTGCAACCTTTTTAATTTCGAACATCAAAGTATTTTTGGATATAAATTCTAAAAATATATAATATTTCGCAAAACTTGTTACTCACAGCTTAGTATTTATTTAGTATATATCTCTGACCTGAAATCCTGAAAAGCCTGTCAGATTAAACTAGGCTCTATAATAACAAAAAAAAACCTATGGATACAATCTATCAATATATTTTTTTATACAATTAAGCGATGAGACGAGCGGGACATTCACCTGATGGTAAGTGATACGCTTGCCCATAACAACGCAGCGTTAGAATGATATATACAGCACTACATTGCGCTCGCCTGAGACAAGACTTGAGTCTCGTTAATTAATACTACTGCTATAGCGTCGATCAAACCGGAATACAGTAATATTTGCACAGTACTGTTTGCCAGCTGCAATAGGCACTACATTGGTGCCTACCTAGACGGTCTTCAGCAGAGACCTACCACCAGTAAAAATATCCTGTCCTCAGGTAATAAGCGTGCAAACAGTAAACATTTTACCTTTTGACAAACGGCCAACATCTGTAGAAGTCAATGACGAGGTTTAGAAGTAGTATGGTGATTCCGGTCTCCTTCGCCAGCATGCTCAGCGCGCCGAGGAACACACTCAGCCACACGCACTTCTTACCACTAGACGGTCTAAAGAAAACGATGTAATGTATAATTCTTATAAATAAACAAATAGCTCTCCCCTAATTATTCTCCTCAATGAACTCTGTGAAAATCTTTGGGGGAAGCCTGGAGATGATGAAATAGCTCTCGATCGTCCTATAGCTAGGAAAAGAAGCCATCTCTCAGAAGTTTATAAATATTTTTAGATCATAATCCACCTCGTCAGCTTTGAAGGTCTAGTTCATTAGAAATCGAACTTATAGTCATAATCAATCAATCATCAGCGGATAGACGTCCATTGCTGGACCTAGGGCCTCCCTGAAAGATCTCCATCGATCGGTCCCGCGTTGCTCGCACCCAGTGGGTACTCGTGACTCTCATCAGGTCTAATAAATCTACACTGGTTGGAAGGCTGACCAGGTGGAAGAAGTTCTTCTTACTTATTAGCCCTTCGATTAAAAGGATTAAAAAAATTAACTGTTTTCATTTAAAAAGTTATTAACAATTTGAACTATCAATAGTCAATTTGTTATACACATGTCTATGATGTTTTAATTATTACAAAGTTTTAAATAAGCTATATACTTTATCTAAATGCGTTAACTATATACACTTAAACAAGCTTTCTTGCCATATACACTTTTGGTAGTAATAATATAAAGTAACTTTCTTTTAATATTTACCTATGATAAACTAAAAGCGAAGAGAGGAAAAATATACAAGCTAGGACATCCGCCCTCCCCACCACGCCGGCCACCTGCAGAAGATAAACAATTCATTACACAACCAATAATAGTCATTAATAATCATAAACATGATTGCATCGATCAAAAACAAGTTAATAACAATAACAGTAAAATGTGAAAATAAAATAAAATTCTTTATAAAAGCAAAAAGATAGACTTTCTAGACAATTAAAGAAACACTCCGCCTTCCGGTGATACCGGAGTGAATTTATCAATTATCACATAAATAATAAAAACCGATAATAAGACAGATTCAGAGACAGAATTAAAAATAGAGTCAGGAACAAATGATAAGGTGTAGTTGAGAGTGTTTCTAGTTATGTAGATGGGATATGATGATAATTTGTATTTTACACAAAACAGTTACCGCTTCCGTGTGCACAGGATGGACGGCAAAGAGTAGTGCCGCGAGCGCGGCGAACGGGCGCTGCAGGCGCGCGATGGTGACGCACGCGCGCGCGACCAGCGCGCAGCAGGCGGCGTGCAGCGACACGTTGCACGCGTGCCACCACCACGGCCGCGCGCCCGCCGCCGCCTGGTTGAGTCTACAAACAACAACGTTTGCTCCAGTCAAAACTTGCCCCAAGATAAAAAAGGTTTGTTATTCTTTACATCATCATCATCATCATAAATATCATCAGCTGATAGACATCCGCCGTTAGACATAGGCCTCTCCCAAAGATTCTCACAAAGATCGGGTAGGGATTCGTGTGAAGCGGATTTTGGTTATTTCCCACCACGCTGGCCTGCACCGAGGTTGGCTTGGATCCCGTGGGTTGTTGTGCGGGACCCCTTACACCACTATTCCCGAAATCAAAAGCTTAAATAAAATAAGCTCCACCAGCTCGAAAAACACTAGCCATATCTAGAACTTTCTAGACAAGACTACACTAGAGACTCGATAAACCTTTGAATTCAACTTCACGTGATGTTACATAATCAGGCCATAGATAGTGATGGGTATGATTTCTATGATTCTCAACAAAACGATGGTCGCTGGTGCTAGGTCTCTGTTGCCGGAGACCTTCTAGGTACCACCGCATCTATTATTTGTGTCACCAAACAGCAGTGTGCAAATGTTACTGTGTTCCAGTTTGAATGCAACGAGCACCACATTGTGCTCGTCGCCTTGACACATAAGATGTTAAATCTCATTACCCCAGTAACTTCACAGTAAAGTTTGCATACTACTATTTGGCAGAAGATATAGGAGTTGTGGTGGAACCTACCTAGACGGTGCTTGGCGACAGAAACCTATCACCAGTGACCTTCGTAAAGGTTGGAGCTGGATGAAGTTCATTCAAATGCGTACGTAACACACACTTGTAACATACTTGTTTAACTGTAACATGTTATAACTTAACAATAACTAATAATTGCACAAATTACGGTAATGTTACCGTAATTACTGGCAATTACTTGCACGCACATGAACATTTCCGTAAGAGCTGACGTCATGCGATAGTTTCTTTACGTTTCCGCTAATGAACTAACTGCTGTTCGACATTTGTTTTCCAGATGTAAGTTGTCCTTTATATAATATTTACACAAACAGATTATGTTGTGCTATTGAATAATATAGGTTATAACAATATGAAACGATATATGAATTTGTCCGCAGCTTCGGTATTTTCAAGCTGAGCGTCGCATTTTGTGGATAACATTGGGGAAGGCCTATATTCAGCAGTGAATAAACAAAGGCTATAGTAATGATGATAATGATATAAATTTGTATTGATCATGTCATATGTGAACAATAATATGTTTGGGGACTTTAACTAATACTAACGACTTTTTTAAATATTTTTTTTTTATTTTTAAAGGTTATAGGGGTTGGTTTTCGCAACAATATCGTAGCAGTGTCTAATGTCAATTCCGTGAACGCTGAAACGCCTGCCGCCCGCGCCGGTCACTTTACACTTTACGAGGAGACGTTTTTGATTAATGGAAGGCCCCCGCGGCCCGACAGCGCTGACGAATGCTCTGATGTACTTCAACTACTTTCATTATATAATAATTCACTTTAATATAGTAACGAAGTATCCAGCAGTAGACGTCTATCGGCTGATGATGATGATTACAATGATAGTAACGAAAAGATAGTCCCATTCCTCCTAGTTTCTATTCTACAGAAGCTTTATCGCGTCTTTCAGTATGAAGATGTTACTGTGCTTACTTAGTGTCTCTTAGCATTCTCTATCTTCTTTCCGTGTACTTCATGACTGAAAGTCGTGCTTGTCCTGAAATGCACTTAATGACTTGTGAGCCTGCCGTCTCCACACCGCTCTGTTCTGGGCACGCGGCAGGGCGTTCGGAATATTGGTGCCTAAGATTGCCTGTATCTAGTCAGACCATCAGGTGAGGATCGACTCCGCGATCTTTTGCCCTCGATCTTTCCTCCTACAACCAGTTTATCCAGGTTATCTGGTTGACTCCGGGCAATATGGCCAAAGCATTAAGAAAAGCATTCTCTATAGGTCATGCTATATGCTCAGATTTCCACCTATGTCGAGACTCATCACGGTATATCTAAACCCCTAAAGTATGAAGACTTCAAATTGGGGAGGAATATTCCTTTTACGAAGTATATGTCAACTAAGAACGGATCTTATAAAATTCTTTCCATGAAGTTACTATAGTAGAGAGAGAGAGTAGAAGAGTTGGAGAAGGTATTACAGCCCAAAAAGCCTGCGAAAATCAGCTAGTTTTAAAATCACAGGCAATAACATACTGATGTCTGTTATAACAAATCGAAAATCTTTAACTCATCATCATACTTTGAAAACGACTTTCGGCGTTGGTTATATCTTACCATCACATGGGCCTTCATTACTCTATCTGCTCTATAATAATTATATAAACTAAATATTATTAAGTAAATAAAAAAGACTTAATAAGTTATAAAAAAATTACAAGTAATCATTGTAACCATAGAATTAATTCTTATCATCATCAACATCAGATGAGAGACGTCCGCTGCTAGACAAAGGCTACCCTCAACGTTCTCCACATCGATCGATCCTTGGCTGCTCGTATCTCGCTGCTTCCAACCTTGACCAGATCATCGGAACACCTAGTGGGGAGCCTGCCAACACTACGACTTCCGGTACTCGGACTCAAGCCAACCTCATCAACAAAGGACTGTCTCCCGCCAACCTTCATCGGGCCAGAGTTGAGGTAAATGGCCCTAATTCCCCAATAGATCCTCCATAAACGACGGCCCGTAGTGCTAGACGATGCGGGCAGCGCAGGATCGATCGATATAGGGATCTATGAACGCGGCCTATGTCCAGCTGTGGACGACTAACTGCCGATGATGACGATGATGACTTCCCGCTACAAATCTAAGTGTATTTGCATATTTATTCAATGCACACCAGTTTGTTTATATGTTCGGTTGAAATCCGTCGTTGAAATTTGTAATTTTACACAGGAATTTAATCAAAGCGAAGCATTACTGCATGCGCCTTGTGAAACACGAGATAGGACACTACCAACACCACATTAATCAAAGCATCCATATAAAAGAGATAAATTCTATTTGGCGGTGGCTCATATACAATATACATCAATATAACATTTATTCCATCGAGCCGTTCACCTGATAGTAAGTGATACGCCAGCCCATAACAACGCCACGATAGTTAGAATAAACGGCACCGCATTACGCTCATCGCCTTAACACATACGACGTTGTGTCTCGTTACCCCAGTAATTTCACTAGCAATAGTGCCCTTCAAACCGGAACACAGTAATGTTTGCACAGTACTGTCTATCGGCTGCAATAGGCGCTGTGGGGATACTTACCTAGATGATCTGTAGCAATAGAGTGCTACAACTAGGAAAGCTATAGTATGTGTAAAAAAAAGCTTATTAATTTGAGCTTAAACTTGTTTTAGTTATTAGTTTAACCATCAGGGCGGAGCTTTTGTTCTTGTTACGTTAATGATTGTTAAATTTTTCATTTCTTATTTTGAAACGTGTCCCGCTTGACCTCCGGCTCGAGCTTTTAATGAGGTCTTTTACTACGACAGGCGAAGCACGAGCTTACATAAAAGTTTCCGTCGAGCGATGTAAGGGCGAGTCAGCTGCGTCATTTACATAGTCTCTATTATTAAAAAAACAACACTAATCATTTTTTTATATTCTCCTAAGCATCATAATGTACACTCCATTCATCTAAGATATCACAGTAAGCATATTTATACTGATTTATAAGATAAAGCCACTCTTAATGACCAATCAACCAGCTGCCTGCATGTCGCTCTGTTCTCAGCACGTTCCAGGGCATTCGGAATGTTGGTGTCTAAGATTGCCTCCACCTGGTCGGACCATAGGGCAGGCGATCGACCCTGTGATCTCTTGCTTTCGATTTTTCCTACTATAACCAGCTTGTCCAGATTGTATGGTTGTCTCCGGGCAATATAGCAAAATTACTTTGGACTCGTTTGTAGCAAATGATGGACAGTCTGGTGGTGATTTTAAGTTGCTCGATAATGGCTTCGTTGGTTCTGTTTGATGTTCAGGGTATGCACAGCATTCTCCTCCAATACCACATCTCAAAACCCTCAATTTTCTTTCGGTCGTCTGCGCAGATATTACTGTGACTCGCAGCCGTGCAGCATTATCGACAAAACTAAAGATCGCACGAGTCCGGTCTTGGTAGTGTTTGACACTTTCCTATTTTGCCATATTTTGGTTAACTTACTCATTGCCCCTTGAGATATCCGTATACGACTCCGAACTTCTCCGTCAGAGCCTCCTCTATTACTTATCAGTGATCCCAGGTAGATATGATATATAGATAAAGCTACAGCGCCATTCAAACCGAGACGATAATATTTGATCTATCAGGCAACGATATGTACGAAACATTCAGTTCATATTAAGTGATACGCCTATTTGTAACAACGTCGCACTAGTTAGGATGATATACACTGCACCGCATTGTGCTCGTCGCCACGAGACAAATGTTTAGTCTTATTACCTCAGGAGAACTAAGGTCACCGACCTAGTCCAAAAGATCACTAATCTCAAGTAGCAATGGGCAGAACACATCGCTCGATGGACTGACATCGAATGGCGACCGCGTACCGGAATGGCAGGTCCCCCACTTGGTGGTCCGACAAACTGGTGAAGGTCACGGAAACCAGCCGGATGCGAGATCCATCGATCGATGTGAAGATCTTTGGCGGAGACAGTAGGAGTTGCGATGTTACCTACACACACGTTCTGCCGAAACAGGGACTTAAATAAAGAATGATTACTCATATTACAATTTTATAAGTTATCACCTAAGGATATTCATTTCATAACGAGAAAAGGACATCGATAAGATTTGATCCTGATAACTGCTTTTCATTAATCTGAAAGGCATAATAAGGATTTTAGTTTAGATTTATTTAACAGTTAAAAGCTCTACTAAGATAGGAGCCTTTACCATTACTTGGTGCCCAATTGCGTAGAGATCAAAGATAGGATGACTAAACCTACTGTCCTCAGGTTAAGCTATACGTATATTTTTTTTTTATTTTACAAAGCGAAGAGGAAATGACGGCATTGACGCCCGTCTACGATAACGTTGTGCCTGTAAGCATTATATACATAGCACTACATTGTTCTCATCGCCCTAAGATATGACATCTTAGGACTCTACCCCAGTAATATCATTAATTACAGCGCCCTTCAATCCGGAATATAGTAATGTTATCAAAGTACAGTTTGGTGTACACCGCGGTAGTTGTACTTCTGATTGAAAATATATTGTCTCCTGCAACAGCTACCACCAGTAAATCATTTGTTTTCTTTGTCCCCAAAACTGTATTATTTATGTACACGGATGGTAACCAGTTTGGGGATGTTTTCAGAGAGCTCCTCTTAATGTCCGCAGGGGATGCAACATGTTCGGGTGATTGCTTTTTAATAGCCACTTATGTCGCCGATCGCACCCCGCACGGCCCCGGCTTCAATATCGCTCTTGCTTACACATGTTTCTATTTTTTAATCTCCATCAGGTTCGCGTATCGGAACATATATACGAATCTCTAGGTATCTATATATCTAGAGAACACTACGTTTATTTATACATATATATGTTATATATTTCTAACAACAATAAGCAAGTATTCAGAGCAAAAGAGAGGTGTTGATGCGTAAACATTATATCAATACTTTAGCCTTGAGCGAGTTACACATAATCATCATTATCAGCAACAGACGTCCACTGCTGGACATACACCTCCCTCAAAAATGCGGTTCAGTGCAAGTTCGGGGGTAGTCAGACCCTCTTCTAGTAATAAACAGGATGCACCGCGTGCAGGTGAGGTTGACTTGGGCTCCGTAAAATATTGCGGAACCCCTTGCACCCCTTATTCATATTGTTGTGTGAACCAAAGTCTGGGACAGCTGAGATATGTATTAGCACCTCTAAGCTTTTTTTTGTGTTGTGACTTTTCTCTGTGCTAATGAAGCTGACATATATCTAGAGGATAAAATATTTCAAAAAACATTGTGTAGTAATTGTTCTCTTCATATACAACAATGGGGTCATAGAATACAACCACCCAGAATATTCTCTCATATATTGATATACGAAAGACAACCATGTGTTATGAATTCAGAATTACAATATAAGGGTGGGAGTTACCACCAAGACTACTACACAACATGTAGTCCTGGAATCAAACCGTGGGTTTTCACTTTACAAATCAAGTGTACGTGGACAGTTGATTATAATTAATCTAAATAAATAGGGATGTATAATTCACGAAAACATTCGCTGTCTCTTTCGCACTTACTATATTTATTTAATAAAGACCCAATGAATCAATCATCAGCTAATAGACATCCACTGCTGGACATAGGCCTTACTCCCACATCAATTGGTTCTGCGCTGCTCGCATCGGCGGGCAACAGGAGCTGACGTTTGTAAGGGTTGATATGGGTGATTAAAACGATTTTCCACCACGCTGAGACAATGCGGGTTGGTGGGTGCCGGAGCTTTGGTACACCCTTTAGACCCACTGTACTCATTACATTGTCTGCATTATTGCATGTTTACACCCTCATTAATCCGTATTGGGCCAGCGTAACAGGAAATGTCAAATCTCCTACAAACAACAGCCCCTAGGGCCTGAGGATGTGCCTGTTCAGTAGTGGACGTCTATCGGCTGATGATGATGATGATCCATATTTATAATAGGTTGTCAAATATCTCCCTTCCGCCTTTTTGTCTTTTTGAATTTCGCGGCTATGTACAAAGCGCTACAGAGCTCGTATCTGGCAATACTATACATAATTTGAAAGGTCTTGACATAACCTACAAAACGACGCTATGCATAATTAGTTTGGATATTGCGTTCAACAGTTATAGACGTGTAAACATATAGTTCACTAACGCCGAAATTCGCGCTATTTTAAAGTTTTCCTTCGTTAAAGGCAAATCCGCTAGAGAAACGTTCCGTGAGATTAATGGTGTTTTGGGGGATGGTACTCTATCACTTCGAACCGCGGAGGAATGGTTTCGACGATTCAGAGCCGGTGAAAACGACACCATGGATAAGCCAGCCGGCGGAAGACCTGTGACGACAAATACCGATCAAATCATGGACTACATCGAGTTAGACCGGCATGTGGCATCTCGTGACATCGCCCAGGAGATGGGAGTTAGTCACCAAACCATTTTAAACCATCTGCAGAAGGCTGGATACAAAAAAAAGCTTGATGTTTGGGTGCCGCATGATTTGACGCAAAAAAACCTTCTGGACCGAATCAACGCCTGCGATATGCTGCTGAAACGGAACGAACTCGACCCATTCTTGAAGCGGATGGTGACTGGCGACCAAAAATGGATCACATACGACAATATCAAGCGAAAACGGTCGTGGTCGAAGGCCGGTGAATCGTCCCAAACAGTGGCCAAGCCGGGATTGACGGCTAGGAAGGTTTTGCTGTGTGTTTGGTGGGATTGGAAGGGAATCATCCACTATGAGCTGCTCCCATATGGCCAGACGCTTAATTCTACCATCTACTGCGAACAACTGGACCGCTTGAAGCAGGCGATCGACCAGAAGCGTCCAGAATTGGCCAACAGGAAGGGTGTAGTGTTCCACCAGGACAACGCCAGACCACACACTTCGTTGATGACTCGTCAGAAGCTACGGGAGCTCGGATGGGAGGTTTTATCGCATCCACCATATAGCCCGGACATAGCGCCAAGTGATTACCACCTGTTCCTGTCCATGGTGAACGCCCTTGGTGGTGTAAAGTTGAACTCAAAAGAGGCTTGTGAAAAGTGGCTGTCCGAGTTCTTCGCAAATAAGGAGGGGGGCTTCTACGAGGGAGGTATTATGAAGTTGCCGTCTAGATGGAAACAGATTATCGAACAAAACGGCGCATATTTGAACTAAATCCGATCACTGTAACACTTTTTATAAAGCATTGAATAAAGAGCAAAAAAGCGGAAGGGAGATATTTGACAACCTTATGGTTGTCAAATATCAAAAGTTAAGGTTAAGTTCTTTAAGATTACATATGTTGTTACATATGTAACCTTATATATGTCCGTACTTTTATCTAAATATATGTAAGAGTTTCTCGTCTATGCAGAGACACCCTGATATATTTGGACCCATAATACTTGGAAATTTGAAATTTGGTAAAAATTTTCCTTTTTCCAAGTACAGGTGAGAAAGAAATTTTTGGAGTTGCGGGGGTGTCACAGCCAGTAAAAAGGATAGGGAATAGTTGGTACACTATATACGAAAATCAAATATATCCACTGGCACACATATTACGGATTTTATATATTTCATAATACTAAAGCCGTGTTAAATTAGTTTCAAATGCCATTGAACTTGAACTTCCGGTTAAGTTAAATGGCGCGATAAAATCGACATGGCCCAAGCTGTTTCCGAAAACTTCCGCTACGACA
This sequence comes from Troides aeacus, assembly GCA_033220335.2. Lineage (NCBI taxonomy): Eukaryota > Metazoa > Arthropoda > Insecta > Lepidoptera > Papilionidae > Troides > Troides aeacus. The sequence goes on along the minus strand of CM067275.1, from coordinate 1,019,693 downwards.
CCGATTCGAGTGAAGTCCCAGCAGAGGCTATATTAAAAATGTTACTTTTGCCTTTATCATCAATAACCTATAGACGTCCACTGCTGGACATAGGTCTACCTCAAAACTTTCCCAATTCTGGTAAGGATTCATATGGGGATATTTGGGCCATATCCTACTAGGCCTAGGCCTAATGCGGCTTGGCGGGAGCCAGAGCCTCGTTTGTTGATTAGCAGACTGCACCAGAGGCAAGTGAAGTTGGCGTGGGCCCCGTGAGTTGTTGTGCGGGACCCCGTTACATCCCTCTTATTCTTATTTTTTAAATCGACAAGGTTGGCGTTTGCCTACGATCCCATCTGATGATAAGCGATAATCTGGTCTATGGTGGTAAGGCTCACTAACCTGGTAACAATCTATTCATTCTGGAAAACACCCACGTCGTGTTCGGACGGGAATACAGACGCCGGCAAGTTGTTTGACTCTTTTGCTGTTTTTATGAAGCAGGAGCTGAACCTCTTCGTTAACAAATTGGGGATGTCCACAACCTAAGTATGGTGCTTCGCTGTGCGTCTGTTTGTCTGGTGGTGGTAAGAGGCTAGCGGAACGATATGCTTTATCTTCTTCTTAAAGCGCCTCTCCAACTAGTGAAGGTTGGCGATCAGCGTGATACAGTCCTTTCTGCTGCAACAATTCTCACGCCTCAGATATGCCAGACCATTCCCTGATATTCCTCAACCATGACTTTTTCTTTCTCCCCACCTTTCGTTTTCCAGAAACTTTAACCATTATGATTATGCTTTAACATAACATGCAATTTACACATTGTTCGTCTCAGTGAAGGTTCTACTGTTAATATTCAGAAGCGAAACTGAAAATAGTTTTCAAGGTGTATTCAGTGAATCGGCGGCAGTGTAAACTGGCGACGTGACAGTGCCGTGTTTACACGCCGGATACGGAACTTGTGCCGTGTTTACATAATTACACGGCGCATTGGACTTTGAAGCGTTGTTAAGTTGAATACTTCGCAACGTTTGTTTTGGTGTTAACGTAATAACAAAGTTCGCGTCGTATGTTCGTTGAATCGTGAATAATTACGCAAATAAACTTTGTAAACAATTTCACTATTTAAAGACATACAAATAATATATATCTTCATAAGAAACTACTACAGCATACACGTGGAGGCGCAGATGAAGCCGTATTGAAAGTTACAAAGAAATAAATTAACAAGTACGAAAATAACCTTTCGTTTCTCCGTACCCTTGGGGTTGAATATAATTCCTAAGTTATTCCGGAAATAAGTTAAAAGTAAACAAAAGAATACAACAGTTTTTGTTTACATAAAAATAACATCGATAATAGACTGTCGAAATATTTTTCTTTGTCCGTACTCTAAAGGAGGAAATGAAACGTGAAATTTAGAACTGTCTAGAAAAACATCATGAAAAAAGAAAATACATTATCGATGATAGAAATCATCCATCATCAAATACACATCCTTTTAAATCATATAAGGATATCCTCTTTATATCTGGTTGACCTGTTCCACTACGTTACATATATATGAAATATATTTGATGTTTTTTTCATCCAATGGCTTTGGCATATCCTTAAGGAGTAAAAGCCTCCAAAAAAAGTATTTGATAGAATTGTCCATGTTTTTGATATTTTACTACTTTTTACATATAAATAAATGTAACACACGCTATCATTATACGGGAACAGAGTATAGTACTTTCAGTTCATTGGTGGTACCTGTTACTACAGACTATCTAGGTAGGTGCCACCGCAGCTTCTATTGCAGCCGACTGAGAGTACTGTGGAAACATGTGGTGTTCCGGATTGAAGGGAGTTGAAGCTAGTAAAATTACTAGAGTAACGAGACTTAAATTCTTATGTCTCAAATCGACGAGCGCAATGTGGTGCTGTGTAAATCATCGTAAGTAGCTTTGTTATTTGCAGATGTAATATATTACTTACCATCAGGTGAATATCCCGCTCTTTTCGTCGCTTCAATAGAATAAGTACAGGTAAGCTTAACTCACTCAAGTCTCAACCTGCTAACCTCAGTGTAAGAGTAAGCTTGTATGGATAGTGAGAAGCACGAAAGAGAAAGAAAAGATATCTGATAATAAAGCGACGTATCGAGCGAGACGATCACCGCGCTCATCGCCTTGAGACATAAGCAGTTGAGTCTCGTTACCCCAGTAACTTCACTTGTAACAACGCCCTTCAAACACACTACTGTTTAGCAGCAGAAATAAATGTTGCTGTGCTACCTACCTAGACGGTCTCCGGCAACAGGTTTTACTGGTGGTAAACTGACCACCAGTAAAAACCTAAACCAGTATTAACCGTCAATAATATTACAATACTATAGTAAATAAATATGTTTACTATTCAAATAAATAACTTTATATAGTTATTACTATGTTGCTGCAATATATTTAAAAATGTACCATCCGTTGAATGTTTTGCTTTTGTACATGTTATGTAGTTTTTTTTTTTAAAAAAAAAAAATATTTTAAGAAATTAATTCTAGATCTTTGATCTATACATTTTATAAACAATATGTTTTATTCTAAAGGTTATAACATAAAAGTTTTAGATGAGCTAATACTTCGTGAGAGCGTTTTAAAGCTTAATATTTGACTGCACGTCCGATATTCAGTTGGCCGCTTCCGGCGGCGCGTACGTACAAGAGAATGTACGAGGAAATAGTGCTATCTGTTATATTAGAGTGTAGCCATAATTTCAGGCCACGTCCGGCCGCCGCCCGCGCCGAAGCCTCCGCCTGATTGGTTTTTAATAGCCACTCACGTCGCCGGTACAACCGATCTCAGTTTCATATCTAATTTTCTTCCTTGTATTTTAGTTTGTAATGGCTTTCAAGGTGCAATATCTTCCATCCACCCTCCTCACTTCCGGTTATTAATTATTAACTTTAATGGATACGTTTTCTCGCTATAAACCTCTTTTCCTTTCGTTCGCTTCATTACTGACTGTCGAAACTGTCGCTCTTACCAGTTCCACATCCCTGTGTCTAAGGGTAGTAAAAATATTAAGGTCTAATGGAGCTTATACCGGCTTTTATTAGAAGAAATGTATGGGGTCTTGTCTCAAGACGATGAGCATAACATGGCGCAGTGTATACCTTCAGAAACTAAAGAAAAAAGACAAAACTGGTCGTCTAGTCGCTTGTCGGAAAAAAGCCTCTAAAATGGAAACATTTTTTTCATATTGTTTTTAAAAATATTCTTCACACTCTATACATTGCCGCTTTGATATAGCTTCGTATAATATGGTTATACAAAAAGAATAAGGAGTTAGGATATCCACCCTTAGAACGAAGTAACTTAGCTCTCAAGCACACTGAAAGGAAGGAATAAACATATATATTTATATATGTAAGTTTCCCTCTGCCGAGTGTAGGTCAGCTAAGAACGGATTTTACAACACGTTAGTTCCAACGAGGGTTTCAACGATACTATGGCCAGCAAAACAAGCTGGGAAGAGCTAGATATTAAATAAGATTGTTACTATTTAAGAGGTTTACCTGTCATCATCATCAGCCGATAGGTGTCCACTACTGGATATAGGGTTCCTCAAAAATCCCCATATGGATCGGTTCTGCACTGCCTACATCGCCGGCACTAGCGATGTCGTTTGCAGGGGTTTGTATAGGTTGATTTGGGCCATTTTCCACCAACCTGGCCCAAAGCAGGTTTGGAGATTTACCCTCGTACATTTGGTTTCTAGTCCGATCAGTTATAAATCTTGGCGGGCCTTTTAACAGAGCACTGTGGAGGCAGTTAATCAGTAAATGCGACATACTCGATATCCGTTAATAAAGTGTACGATATAAGAAACGGAAACAATTATCTAGAAACATTTTGAATCTTTTACTTTTCACAATATCATGTGATTTGTATTGAGAATAAAGGTGATAGTCTACATATTGCCTTTTGGCCATAACTTGAAGGGTCATAAATGTAACACAGAAGAACATAGATGTAAATGAACACTTCGCATATTTCAACGTGCCTCTCCCTCCTCCCGACTGCTCCCCGTGAGTAATGACCCGCCGCCAGACGGGTGACGGGGAACATTTCCTACGCAGATTTCGTGCAAACCTCAAAGTTTATGTTCCACTATCAGTACCCTGTGGAACCTAATCTCACCGACATCCTGGAGCTGGATATTACAACGATAACATATCTACTGTTGCAAACCCACGCGTATTTCTGTAAAAACTTCAGAGCTTTTAAGTCCATTGTTTCAAAAGCAGTTATCTTACATTTTTGTAGTAAACATAAGATTTTACTGCCGTTAATTAGTTAGTAAAGTTTAAATACCACAGAAGCTGTACGTAATTTACTGGGACTAAGGGAAGTAAAGTAAACAGGACTCCACATTTCCAGGTTCGTATATCACTTACCACCCGATATGCCTTATATCTCACTGCTTTTTGGATGAAAAAAAAATCAATTATCGTATGAAAATAGATATATATCTAGATACGTTCTGTTGTTTAAATGGCAGTAGGGTTTCAAATGATAACTACCATCCCTCATAGTCAATCAGCGGCATATCAGCTTCGTATCGGCCGATGTTAACCAATTTCAGCTCCATTGTTATTTAACATTATGTAAAAAGTCAATTATTAATAAGTTCATTATATCAATAGATTATCTAAACAATTCGATACCTGTCGCGGCTCTATCTATTGCATCAGAAAAGTGCGAGCATGCAAGTTGGCAAGCCAATGAAATACATTACGACCAGTTCTGGCACAAACACCTCCGGCACATTGTAAACAGGATGCTGGGAATCGACCGCGCCGATTACACTCGCCCCCGTACATTTTTTATCATGATATAGTGTTATTGCCGGCTGCAGGGGGTGGCACGGGGTGGACGGCGGAGGCGTTACCTTAACATTTATTACGGGGATGTATTATTTGGCCAGGCCACCGAGCTGTCACCTTGCGCAATTTCGCGACATTATCGTTATTTGTCGCCTCCATTTCCTCTTTAACGTGTGATTCTTAGCAGATGACCGCGCGTTATTACGTTCGCGGAAATAATACGAAATGTCATTGTTCTTAAACGAAACAATTGTTTGATTCATCCCGTAGACACCCAGACGCACCATCGATTTATTCTTCCCTTAAGGATCTCCACAATGACAGCGGGAACCTTCATTATACCTTCGGACAATCTTGTTGAGGACCTGCTAACAATGCATGTGCTGATTGAAATCCTCAAGGAAAATTATTGATAAATATGTATAAGCAATGTGGGGTAATAGACAATACGTCTATCGAGGTTTATACACTATAACACAGTTGTGTAACAACTCGATAAACCACTACGTCTGTTGATGACTTAAGTTGAGGATTAAGGGAAGACTTTACTGAACAAAGAGGAGTCAGATGTTGAGCGGAGAATATCTGAAGACGATTATAAACTATTACAAACAAAGTTGTGACTGTGGAGTGGAAACAAACCAAATATCAAAATCAGATTAAAGATTTAGTATTTGCAATGAGTTGTAAATGGTCCCACACAACAACTCACGGGAGCAAGCCAACTTCACCTGGTCACGGTGCACTCTGCTAATCAATAAACGACGCTCTGGTGCCCACCAACCCGCATTGGGCTAACGTGGTGGGAAATCCAAATTCCTCTATATAAGCCCCTACATACGACAGTGCCTAGTGTCCAGCAGTACCGCAGGCTGTGCTGGCTGTATGTGGTGTTTGGGGGAGCTCTATATCCAGAAGAGAACGTCGGCTGATGATTATATTAATTTTCAATTATCTTTATAAATTATTAATAAAGATGACTGGGTAAGTGGAATCTGCACTTATCTTTCTACTCAAAAATCACAATAAGGTCAACACAATCACCATAATCAAAGAGCAAGCGACTACGGCCGTTGATTCCGGATTATAGCAATTTAACGGTCCATAGCACCCGTTTAAAGGGGGGCAAGTCGCCGGCGGCAGGAATTACATCGCAACAAAATCTCATGCTATTTTTAGATCGTCTTCAAGTATAATTGAACTTCTGTTTCCACTGTTGTAGTCTATTTCAAAGAACTTCAACCACCGTTCCTACAAATCTATTATATTATGTTTAGCTCCCATTTCTAAGGTTGTTTCTTCTAAAAAAAATATTACAATTTGCATCATCCAACAGTTAAGTATATTGTTTCGTTTTTTTAGCAAAACTACCCCTTATCAGAAATGAGGATTTAACTTGAGAGAGATATTCCAGTATTATTGTACTTATAATCTTTATTACACATAATCAACGGGGGTGTATAAGGTTCCGCATAATAACTGACGGGACCCAAGCAGACCTCACCTGCTCGTAGTGCACTCTGTTAATCAACAAAGGAGGCTCTGGCTCCTGCTAATTCGCGTTGGGTCAGCGAGGTGGAAAATAATCCGAATCTTTTCATATGAATCCTTACATAGGACAGCCCCTAGAGCTTAGAGATACCGGAGACCACGCTGACTGTATGTGCAGAACTTTAGAGGAGCCGATGTCCAGCAGTGGACATCTAATGACTGATCATGACATAATCAAGTAAGGGTAAATATTTTTTTTTATTTAACGAAGCGACAAGGCGGGCGAGATGTTCATCTGATGGTAAGTATACCCCCTAAGTATATGGTAGTACCCCCGCCCATTACAACGAAGCCTTAGCTAGATTGCTATTCACAGCACCACATTGCGCTCATCGCATTAGACATAAGACGTTATGCCTCGTTACTGCGGTAATTACACTAGCTACAGCGCCTTTCAATCCGGAACACAGTAATGTTCTCACATTACTGTTTTCCGGCTGCAATAGGAGCTGCGGTGGTAGCTACCTAGGCGATCTACTACCACCAGTAATACTTAAATGGATTTGACAGATTATAAAGCGATCTACTAGAGATATGAAATATGAATGATATCTTAAAACTTGATCTGTTTTGATTTATCTCTTTCTCTAACTCTCTCGTTGTTTCCGCTCGATATCTTGTAGAGTTATATAGCCTCAAAAAGAAAGTAAGAAAACCATTTGAAAGAACATTAATCTAATATCAAATAATTAATTATACAAAAGGTGGGGAGAAGGAAAGAGTCAAGGTTGAGGAATATCAGGGGATGTGTCTGTACCGCGCTGGTCGTCAACCTTCACTAGTTGCAGAGGCACTTTAAGTAGAATAAGATGATAAATATTAATAAGATATAACACGTATAGTAAATGTAAATATTTATAATGGAATTTGGAAATTTTATTAGGGGTGGCACTAAACTGAATCACCCTTTCGCAAACATAATAAATTATGGAAAACTTTACAGCATACAGCACAATAGACTATAACAATGGATCTTTTGTTAGCTTAGGGCACAGACCGCCAACTTATGCCGTTTATAATATAACCCAGACCATAAATAAATGTTTGAACGCTTTCCAGTTTAATGTATGTAAAATTATTTAATAGCTTATGTATGGGACGCTTCATCATCATCATCATTATCAGCCGTTAGACGTGCACAGCGGGACATATGCCTCACCCAAACATTTCCACGTTTGTAATGGTTCCTGTGGGAGGTTTGGACCATTCTCCAACAGAGCACCGTTTGTCGAATCGCTTTGGAGAAAAAAAACTGAGGTCCTTGGAAATATCTACCGCTTACTGACAAGCGAAGTGTTGAAAGGCACACAAAAATGTAGACCCGCGAACTGGTGAAAGACGCAGTAAGACGAAGGATGATGATATGCCATGACCAATCGTTGTATAGATCCTTGCAGAAGACCTGGTTGAACGTCCTCAAACTATGAATTTAAAGACTTCCTTGGAGATTGTTTAAAAACACTAAATAACTTCTAGCTGTAAAGCAAGCTTCAAGACGCAAGCTATGAAGTAGATCATTGTGGAGATCTTTGAAGGTGGTGTCTACAGAAGTGGGAGTATAGAAGCTGATGATGATGATACTCTTCTGCGCTTCGCATTACTGAAGGATATTGCCAGCATGGGCAGTCCATATCTAATAATGACAAATCCCGCTATATTCTAGTGCGAGAACAAAATGAAACAAATTCATACATGTCAAACGATTCCCCCATTTAGGTCATACTTTTAAGTGCAAATACGAAACTAGGTTGGAAAAAAAATGAAGTAGGCTATTCAGTATTTGAGTGCGGATTATGTTTCTATAAATTTCAATATAAATCCTATATACAATTGTTATGTAACAAACGGTAACACGGAGTATATAAGAGATTGTTACACGAGCTATTTCGTATAATAACATGATTGATGAAAAATATGTTTGCTTTGATATCACGTTAGACATGTTTATTAAGTTAAAAGTAATAAAATTACTAAGCTAACAAAAACTAAAAAATTACGTATATTACTAGTTTCTCTCAGTATCTCTTTTGTCATATAAATTCATATTAAAGCCATGGGAAAATATTAAATGTAATATTTACTGCTTCGTGAAGTTCCTTTGTTAATATTACGAAAGATATTGCTTCATTAAACTTACGCAGCCTTTGTGTTTATAAAGTAACCTTTGTATAAGTTATATAGATAAGTAAAGGCGTATCAAGTTGCTAATCGTCATCATCATCATCATCATCAGCCGATAGACGTCTACTGCTGGATATAGGCTTCTCCGAAAGATCCCCACATCAATCAGTCCTGCGCCGCCGTCGTTTGTAAGGGTTCATATGGGGAGACTTAGGCCATTTCCCACCACGCTGCCCCAATGCAGGTTTGTGGTAGCCAGAGCCTAGTTTGTTGATTAGCAGGGTGCACCACGAGCAGGTGAGGTTGACTTGGATTCCGTGTTTTGTTGTGCGGGACCCTTTACACACTTCGTGTACGGTCAATGAAAAAAATTTAGGCAGTCTAATATCAATGTTATTTTTATGTCAAAAGAACTTTTGTATTCTTTTGTTTCCTTTCAAGTTATTTCGGGAAAAACTTAGAAATTATATTCAACCCCACAGGTATGCGGAATACGAAAGGTTATTTTAGTTCTTGTTAATAGACGGTGTTCATTTATTTCTTTGTAACCTATAAAACAGCTTCACCTGCGCCCCCACGTGTAACAAGAACAGTTTTCTTTCAAATATAAAGTCGTCGCGCTGAACAAGAAGAATTGACCTGTTACGTACATGATCACATAAGTAATCTCTCTTATTCCTACTGAGGCAGTAAGGACGGATGATAAGTTCGCCGGGGCCCCATGACGAATGTCCCGCACTTTATTTCGGCGGATATAATTTACAGAGCCACTTCCGTTATGTCTTTGACGCGCTTGATAAATCGCTAACGCGCCTTAAATCGCTTTCTGATAAGATTGAACGTGTAACAGTTCCGCTGTATATCTTGTTCCTGCCTGTTCGGAAGTCGCTTACACCAGTACTTTCGTTGTTTATGTTCTGAGTTACGACAATTTGTTTTTTTTTTGTTTTAACTCACTTATGATCAGACTGAACAGTCACAGTTCAAGTTGTTCTCGGCGCTACCAGTACATCATTACTTCGATTTGATGTACTTAAAGCTATAAAAAAATAGCGCAAAGTAATGTATGTAAAATAAATATATATAATAACAGATATATATATATATATATATATATATATATCCTTACCACCAGTTAAATTAAGAAGTATGTAGTCAAATTACTACTACAAACTGCTATAAGGTCCGATATTCCGTCAGACGACTCTGTAAATTCATTTTGTATAAATATTCTACTATCGAAATAAACATTATAAAATTAACCACTGCAATAAAACATTAACACAATCACATATGTATATAAGTTTCCTCCTCCACCGCAAATAATGATCCCTACCCCACCCCCACCATAATGATAAATATTACCATAGAAACCTCAGTAAGCGTCATTGGGTACGTTTAAGCACATCGTCAAGATTATTCAGTCCATACCAATTATCTATGGTCGCAAATGTATGGAAAATTAAAAAAAAAGAATCGAAGTACATATATAATATTAACAAAACCTTTCATTTCACTGTTTTTTTTTTACTCAAGCGACGAAAAGAGGAGAACGTTCATCTGATGTCAAGTGATACCACACTAACTGACTAACCTGGCGTTAGGAAGATATATACAGCACGACACTGCGCTCGTCGCCTTCACACATAAGATGTGGTCTTATTACCTCAGTAACTACACTAGCTACAGCGTCTTTCAAACCGCAAAATAGTAATATTTAGACAGTTTGTCGACTGCAATAGGAACTGCGGTGGTGCCTACCTAGACAGTCTCCGGTAACAGAGATCGCTTTCATTTATAGAGGGATAACAAAAATGTAGATTAGACAATAGACCTAATTAGGTCTTACTTTATTGACTACATAGTCTTTCTAGATGCACCATAAAACTACATATCAGGTTTGGATAAAAATGTAGTGTCTACAAAACACAAAACAGATTTTTGTTATTCGCGTTATAAAGTTATAAAAGTCTGTTAAGTACATGATGTAAATTTAAATATACACTAAAAGTGAACATTTACTTCGGTTGAGTTAATCCTCTAAATTTTTCCGGTTTATTTGCGTCCGAGGATCAACCGGTTGAAACCTTTCTCGGGTAATTGAATAAATGGCGGATGTAATATTTTTAAAGGCTTTCTCATTTAGAAAACGTTACGCATCCAGATGATTATTGCTATTCGAATATTATGTTTATTTTTGTATCTACAATGGTCCGCCATTGACCTCGATATAGGCCACAGACACGCAGTATTGAGTGACAATGAAACCGTAGATGGTGAAGGGTGCTCACTCAGACTACTCTGACACTCATATGTTAAGAGCTTGAACACAGCATTGCTGTTACGGCAGATTTATAGTATTAAGGTAAAAAACAAATAGGTTCCAAATAACCAGAATCGAACCAGGAACTTCAAAACTACTAGCGAATCGTGTAGCTACTAAGTCACGAAGGCAGTCAAGTTTGAGATCAACAGGGTAGTTATTTAGCTACATTTATTTCTTCGGAAGATAAATTCTAATCTGTTTATCATTCTCAATGTTTATATACCTTTAGTTATGTATATTCTCTTTGTTTTAACTGAAACCTTAAGTATATATTAATATTTTATGTAAAAACTTATAGTCTAGATAAAGGTTGAGGGTACCAGACTACGAGGAAGAATGCCTATGAGAAGGAATGATTAGATAAAGGCGGCAGAAAATGACTCTTATCATTGCTACCATATGAATGTATTAAGATGGCGGACTTTAGAGAGGAATGGCGACGTGTTGTTGAGCTTGCGTCGAATACTTAAAGTGAATACCACGATCACTCTGTTAAGAGTGATACCAATTGGGAAGAAGATATAAAAACTTTTTTATTATATTTTTGTCTTGGACTGTCTAAAGTTTGTAGTAGTGAAAAATGTTTCAAATAGCCGATATTTGCAATGAAACTAATAAGGCTCTGTTTTCTTTAACTAATAATAGAAATTCGAAATGTTATGTTTTGTACTGAGATTTTAACCCAATAAAAAAAGTTTCTTTCAATGTAAGCTTTCCATTATAAAGTATATAAAGTAAATGTATTAAATTGAAAAGGATTCCGTCCCGAATTTGTCGCGTTCGATTCGTTATCGGTGTTTTGTGTTTAATTGATGAATCGTGTTACAAGGACGTCGGGGTGGGTCAATGCCGGTAGGTATGAGGCTCAATTCCCGACACGTGTCCCCCGGGCGACGTCAGCCGGCAATACCGCTCGTGTACCGCAGCACCCGCAGAGCCTCCCGCCACTTTCATAACTCACTGAAATCTATTGCGCGAAACATTTCACCTACACCGTACAACTGCTCCGAGACTGACAATGTATGGGATTGCCTCGCGATCTACACTTAAATATATGTATTTCTAAATGGGAAATACCAGCTGCTCCTCACCAGCTTTACAGGCTACTAGACTTGAAATTTGTCTGAAATATTCCTCTAGAGCAACCGCAACCGTAAATGACTTTCTATCGCAACCGTTACTATAGCAACCGCATTAATAATACCAAATGAAATTGTTTGTAAAAGTCAATTAGAAACATAAGTAGCTTATAACTATACAGAAATTTTCAGCGTTTAATGCTCATGCTCCCGTCTCGATGATACAGACGATGTATGATGTAGGTGCTGCGGGTAGTAACTAAACGGTCTCGAGGAACTTAGATCAATCACTAATAAAAATAAAAACTATGTAGTCAAATTACTACGACTAATAGCGAACTTCTATTAGATTCGATTTGGTGAACTGATTTTCTGTAGTGATAGTTTTGACTATTTCATTATAAAATAGTTATTTAGTAGATCATGCCTCTAAATGCATTATTCTCATAAATTTAGAAATCAGATTAAACTTAATATTAACACAAATTTCAATAATAATACAATATAACTTACAAAGCAACGTTTGCAGAAGTTATTCAGCAGATTATAAGTGAAGATATAATTGTGAAGGTATCCTTATAGCCTCCAATGTTAAAGACAAGGAATGTTTTAAATGAATCTTAATAGCAAATTTACGTTCCCACTGCTAACTATACTTATATATAATATGATAGTTATATTTCGACTGAGGATTACTATCACAGTGAGAAGAACTGTTTGTTGGTGTTACGGATCGTGTCGCCTGCAACTACCCTACGTAATAAAACAAATGTGCTGGTACTGATGAAAAACTTTTACTGTATTAAAATTGTTTAAACTCTTGAATATGTATGGCAACAAGAATAATTGGAAGAGTGCCGATTGTTTAAATATGATTGCAACTATACTGCAGAGCGGCATGTGTGGATAGTTTGAGATTAAGTGTGAAAAGGTGTTGCCGCATCGATTTTTAAATATGATAAGCACAGATCACACGGTACGACCGAATATCAGGCGGTATAAGCTGAACCCGCTATATGTAAGACTAAATACCTTACATCGACGAATGAACACCATAGATTCACGGTTTTTTCCTGCATCATAAAAGAGCAGGTTTTAGTGCGTCAGATGACAATCGGCACTAGACTAATAAAACCAAAACTGTCAAAGCTTTAGAAATGATGAAAAGGTTGCAATGTGGATATCGTAGTACAGATAGGGCGTCGCCACAAAACGACGCGCAGACACATCGCCCTACCTCTGCGACAAGTTCACTAGGGCTATTGGATCAAGGACGGGTCTGACTAAAGAAGCTAGTCCCTAAAAACACCAAGAAGGTTCGATTGGCAATATTGAATGTAGGAACACTATCAGGAAGAACAAAAGAGCTCGCAGACTTATTCAAACGCCGCAACAAATGATATGATAAGCTGCGATCTCAAAGAAAGTGATGTTCCAAATAGAGCGAAGTGGAGTGAGAGAAGTAAGAAAGCAGACCCTGTCTTAAGACGGGACGAATGCTAAGAAGAAGAAGAAGAAGACGTGCCCACTGCTGGGGCACAGGCCTACCCTCAATATGAGGGCGATGACGCCACAGTCACCACGCGGGCTCAATGCGGATTGGTGACTTCACTCACACATTAGAATAAATTCCAATTCATGTGCGGGTTTCCTCGCGATGTTTTGCTTCACCGTTTGTATTTCGCTGTTGTTACTAAAGTTCACAAATGTACATAACTTAAATATTAAAGTCATCGGTACATGCCGAGATTCGAACCCGCGACCTTCGGAATGAAGGCCGCACGCTCTAACCATTAGGCCGGCGAGCTACTAATTTTAAACGAATGTCGACTTTTAATGAACAGCCGTAACCGCTACACGAAGCCACTAATTCGAATCACTATTCACAGATATTTGCGTGATTCCTCACTTTAAATGGTTCCGCACAAAAATAACGTTTCCGGCAATGAGCCAGCACTGACGGGTACGGCGTGTGACTGTGAACGGAACGTCTGCGAAACGTATTCAATGCTAATGTAGTCGTGGCGGTTCAGCCGGCTGGGTTCGCTGGAACAGACTGATATTTACACATCTTTGTCACGGCACCACCCTTACAGTACAGTAATTTTGACATACGAATTAAGGGTAGAAATATTTAGTGTAATATTGAAGTTATCGCTCGGACAACACATTCTATATGAGTTCTTTCTTTCGAGATTTTCTCTATGTTCTGTACTATCGTCAACTCACAAATGTTCCTCTGCTTTAAAATGTTTTTAGGTGGTATTAGAAATATATATATATATATATATATATATATATATATATATATATATATATATATATACATATATATATATACAGTAATAGAAATAAAATAAACAGTACAATAATTTAATTTACAATTGTTTATGCTTTTTATCGCTATACCAAACAACCGCGATGCGGTTAGAGGAGCAAAAGGAAATAGTTCTCAACAATTCCGTTGTCCATTTGCGGTTTGAAGCGAACCGCCGCTCATCCCTTGCGGCGCGCTGCTACAATAAACAGAGTTTCCGCAGATCGTAAATGCGGATTATTTCATTTTAAAATTACAACTCACATTTCTGAATTATATAAATATTTATATAATGGAAGTAAGATTTGCTTACCGGAAGCGGAGAATACTACCGCAAACATCTCGTGAGCTGGGACATACTCCTATTGCTATACCTCGGGAAATTCTCAGACAAGGTGTATACTGAGGCTGTAATTCTAAGAGAGGGTTGTTAGATTACATACATAATCAAAAACTGTTGTTTTTGCGACAACACAGATTCCTTAAGTTGTTTATTTTATTAGTAAACTCAATCGCAATGAAGTTTGAAACGGGTTTTTTTAATCCTAAAGCATGAAGTTGAAAATTATGAGATTGCTCTCTTACAAGAGCTATCTATTGAGCTATAATGTCTTTGTAAGTTACCTTTTATATTCGATGTAGAAATACATGATGCAGTGAAAGGAAGTGAACTAATAATATTTAAGGAATACCAGAAGGCTAAGACGTTCGCTAAACTAAATGAAAATTAAATTTTTAAAATGTTTTTCTTACAACCATCTATTGTGGAGAAAAAGAGATGTTTTTGTAATTTTGAATTAATATTTTTGTAATTAAATTGGCTACAGTAACATCATTATCATCAACCGATACATTAATTGGTCTTGCGCAGTCCGCATCCAGTGGCTTGCCGTGATCTTTAGGGCTCCAGGAGCCGTAGTTTTCAGGGGTTACATGGAGGGATTAGACAGGTCTCCCACCACGCTGGCCCAATGTGGGTTGGTGGGACACAGAACCTGGTTTGTTGATTAGCAGGGCATACCATGAGCAGGCGAGGTTGGCTTGAGTCCCGTGAGTTGTTTGCTGGATGTTTGTACAGGACTCCTCACACCATTTTATTTATATATATATATACATATGTAAATATATATATATGGCTATACCATCACTGCACAATATTTCATTAAGTAAATAAAATCAAAGTATATAAATATGCAAAAATGGAAAAACTGAAAATAGTATAAAGTTAAATCGATAAAAGTATTGACGGCTGAAATACGCAGCAACAATATTTTCATTCAACGAAATATTCGGTAATAAATGATTATTTATCGGCACCTGAAAAGTCTCGGCGCGCCCGTCGATAAGCGGCTACGCGCCCGCTACGTATTTATTGGCTACGCGAATAAACAGATTAATTCGAGTCTTCGAGAAACAAGCGCTACGGGCAATGGCTATTTTCGTAGCCGATCGCCGTACAGCGTAGCAGCTCGTAGAGCATCGAAACAATCCGTAGCGGCTCGTAGCTGCACAAAGCAAGCCAGCAGTAACTTTTGCCATTTATTGCGAACCAGAGGTGGTTAATAAATATTAAAACTGCTCAGCCACCCCACCCCGCACTCGCGTTTGTTTTTTTTAACTTTTATTAAGTTACTTTCATTCCGGACGAATTTTAGTAACATTATTTTAACGTAACACCTGTATTACCTGACTGTTGTCTCATGAACACCGTATATTACCACAATGAAACGCGCTCGCACAGTATTCTCCTTATTTTTCTTCGGCTGTATCACTCTTGACAGAGTGGTCGTGGTCATCACTTGAGGTGTTGGTCGCAAGCTTAACAACACGTCGTCATTCTGATCTGATGGTTATGCCGTATATACCTGCTTTTATATATTGACAGCAGTATGTTATACACAGCGATGATGTTAGGATGACCATGACCATAGTAGCTAGTGAGCTACTATGCTGTATAGTGATACAGGTTCAAAAAGACTCTGCTACCAAGCAATTTCCACAACCATATGGTATCGGAACCGAACCAGCGATACAAAGCTGTCCGTTTTACTACTACAGGCATTAAAATATATTATTACCACTACAATCATGTCGTTGCTTAAATGTTACTTATTTTTATATTTTGAAACTTAATTATCTATATTTTTTTTTATATAACACTTTACTTTTCGTAGTGGTACAAATTCTACGTCTCCTTTGTGGATACTTAGAAAAAACTTGTTACTGCTGTTGTAATTATGTTTTTTTGGATTTTCTGTTTTTGATCTAAGAATTTTTTTTTAATAATATCGCAATGTTTGAAGAAATCGAATAATATTTTTTAATAATCGTAAACAGTACATTTTTACCTGCAACCAATCTCAGTTCATATAGTCATTTAGAGATTAAGGTTAATATTTATAAACTGTTGTATGGTATTTGCGATAACTTCCTGTAAAATCACTTGGATTGACAACCTTAACTTCAAAGTGTTGTTCTATTGAATCAATTTGCAAATATTTGGATTGAACAAAATAAATTTTAGCTAAAAAGAAAAGTTCTAAAGAAATTTCGCAGAGGTGAAAATCATAAACAACAGTTGTAAGCGCTTTGTGCTCCCATTGCTAAGTACAATTTACCGCTTCGCCGGCACTGAGCGGGGACTGGACGGGGACTGAACCGGGACCCGCGCCGCGGGAACATAATAAATATATTTCACGGGAAGAATAAAGGGAAAACATTTTTATTACAATAATGTCGCTATAATGACACATATTACGGCTGATGACGAGGTTACATGAAAATACAAACAAAACATCCTAATCCAATTACTTTCTTTAACATTATTAAATTTTTTTTATTCAACTAAGCGACGATACGAGCGGAACGTTCACTTAATAATAAGTGATACTCTTATCCATAACAACGTGGCACTCGTTACGATGACATATACTGCACCACATTGTGCTCATCGCCTTGAGACAAGATGTTTAGTATCGTTACCATTAAATTTCATCAGCTACAACATCTTTCAAACCTGAACACAATTATGTTTGCACGTTACTGATTGTAGGTTACTGGTAGTATATATATTCCTACCTTTTATTATATAGGAATGATGATATAAAATATGAAAAGATGCGGTAGCGAGAATGGAGCAGAGTATTGTGAAAGAAATAGGAAATGAAACTCTGTCGTAAGAAAAGACAAAGACTAAGAAGAGAAAGAAAGACCTTCTTATCTTTCATTTAGGATAGGTCATCATGACAGTAATGGAGCAGATGTAAGTACTGTGGAATTTCTCCAAGTACTACAATTGTGTTGGTTCAATCCTAAGATTGAACTTCGAATATTTTATAGCGCATTTGAATGATGGCTATGACTCTCTTGTAAAAAGCCTTCGATTCCCAGCAGTGGTAATATAGAGTAGGCATTTTATGCTCAAATCAAGCTTCAATTTTAACTTAAGATATGATTAAGTTAAGCTGCCAGAAATAAACTAATATTAAACTTACAAGTGTAAAGACTAAGTGTAAGAATTTTAAAGAGATATTGTGTATTACCAGAGAGTCACAAGTCCTAACAAATTTTATTGAATCCATCAATAAAAATTAACATAAAACAAAACGACGAAATTCTATTATAATCTACTTCTAGAAGGTCTTTCACCGCCATGTCTACATGTAACGAAGTCTGAATTTTAAGACCTTACCGTCCTTTTGAAAATCAAAGGACGACTAAACGCAAGTAATATGGGATGGAGCGAAAATCTTTCATGGCCTATGTCCACAATGGAGCTGATGATAATATTACATCCTTAATAAATCTGATATCAACCCTCGCGTCAGTTGTCACAAATGCAGACAGGGTGTAAGTATTTGCGTGCAAACGTTTAATGATCAGTCATTTCTTGTGACGTTACAATTTAGGGCGTAATTGTTCGACAAAGTTTTCATACTTTATCATATCGCGTGGTACTATACCATAAAATGCACCAGCCGTACCGCGGCACGGCACCGGCGGGTACGGATTGTGACAATGTTAAAAAATGACGGTCGAGGGTATCCGCGATGGAAGGTTTCACGACTTGAAATGACAGCTATCGCTATTGTCGCAGTAACTTTTCAAATTTTAAGTGAGCGACCTCACGGAAGGTACCGACTCTAGTCGGTCACTGGCCTATTACTGTTTAGACTGTAATCGTCATCTAGAGACAACATTTTAAGGTTCTTTACCTCAGTAACTTTAACAGCTACAAATCTTCAACACAGTAATGTTTGCAAATTACTATTCGTCAGCTGCAATAGGAGCCGCGATGATACCTAATTAGACGGTCTCTGATAACTGGGACCTACCGCCAGTAATATCTTATATTTCTATCTATATACTGATATAATATAAAAAAAAAAACTCTTACTCGTCAGCAAACATGTGAATTGGTATTATGCAAAATAAATTTTCTATCCTTTAAAACACTAGATTAAATTGAGACTATTTACTGATAATACAGCAACAATAAATACTTAGGTCATACGTTAGTTGGTAGTATTGCGCTAATAATTATTAGGAATATACTAAATTAGTCCAGCGGATTATTAACTGAACGTAGCAACGGATGGGTTATATAGCTCAAAGAATGGATGACCTATGTTGCTGTGAATATTCTTCTAATGGGTACAATCATCTAATGGGATGACGGCTTCCAAACTAAATTGAAAACCTTAAGACGATTCTTGGGAAGTATCAGATGAGGATTGTATCGGACTGATCGCACTGGAAATAAGATTGAGAAGCCTCCGTTCTAAGGTCTATTGATCATAATAATACTAGATATACAATCTTGAAGATGTTACAATGTAAAAATATTGATGATACTAAACAATGAATATATTACTCAAATATATCTATGCCTAGAATAAATACATTACAGAAATCCTATACCACGTCTCCTAAACCACCTCATCTTTTTTCCTGTTTATTATTTAGGTACTGAACACGACAAAGATCTTCACTCCTCTAACAACCCGCTTCTTTTGTGCCCTTCTCACACCTCCGATATTGTCCACTCTTCTTTTTCTATCCAGTCTTCTCTTCTCTGGAATGCAATACTCTAAACATCAGAACAGTAGCTATGCGGTGTACTTTGAAGCAGAAAGTAGAGGAAATTCCTTTCAATGAAATTAGGACTGAATCCACCTTGAAATCATTTTAAATAGTAGTATAGTACAGTAGTTTAGTTAATATCATGTATGTATGTATGTGTATATATATGTGTATTATACTTATATTTATTTAATGCAGCTACTTCATCATCTCTGCATTACCCTAGGTATACTGGAAGATAATGCCAATGGCATTAACTCTACCTTCTAATACCACTGAGTCTAATTTAGTTGGGCCGTAGCAATGTTTTAAAAGTAATTATACAATATCTATTAGAAACGAAACACTGCAAATACAAAATAGTATTTTACTGATATTTAACAATAAATTGATAATGTGTATTATCCAAGTAAATGGTCGTAAAGAGACAATGGAGACATTTCGTATTTCCACTGCTCAGAACAATTTGCCGCTCCATCGGCGGCGGACGGCGGGGCGCGATGCAAGAACAAAACTTAGTTATCTCTCCCACTCTCTTATTATCTCTTATATACCTACTGCACCGAATAATTCGATAAAACCTTATTATAACAAGATATATTTAAACAAGTCTATAACGGCTTTGTGGAAAATATCATTAAATAAATATAATGAAGAAAAAACCGGCGACTTCTTCTTCACAATGAAACAAGACGCCTCGTTATTGGTAATTGGTATCGAGTTTCCTTTTACTGTCACACGGAACACAGCAATCATTAATAAATTTATCGAGTGATTTGATTAATTATATTTCAGCATTCTCGGTCTGAATATATAAAAAAAATATCGAGTTAACGTCAAGGGATCCGACACTACAGGGAGAAGAAAGCGGACAGGGACGCAACCCCAGATATAAAGTCCAGTGTTTGTAGGTCTCTATCAACAGAGACCAGCGATTTAAGTAATATACTACCACAACGCACAACGTATATTTCTATCGACGAACAGTATGACACTACTGTGTTCCGGTTTGTAGGACGCTGTAGCTAGTAAAATTAGTGAATTAACAGAGCTAGTGTATTTACATATTGTTTCAAAGCGACGAGAATATTGCGGTGTTGTGTATATCATCCTAACTTGGCTTTATGAGCAGGCAAAGATCTCCAAATCGATCGATCCTGCGCCCGCAACCTTAACCAGATCGGACCAGCTGATGGGATGCCTGGCAAAACTACATTTTCGTTGTTTTTTAGTAAAATGTAGTTATTAGAAAGAACGGATACTAACACCGTCGCAGGGTTGGAGCAAGTTAAATTAGCTCGTCCGCTACCCGTCACGTGAGCCTGCAGACTGTTGAGGGTGTTTCAAATAAAGTTAGCGGGCACAACGTTAATTAATTAATGTTACAGTTACATCAAGGAGGTTTTAATTAGGAATTGTTAAAACAGGACTGAGTCAGCCGCGGGTCCGTGTGCCCGGCCCGGCCCGGCCCGGCCCGGCCCGGTGCGGGGCTGAGCGGGGTGAACTCGAATTAATGGCCGCCTCACTAATTAGAGGTTAACTTTGCGGCGAATTATCATCTCGCGCCCGACGCCGTCACCCTCAGCCAAGATGAGGTGGAGCAGCGACATGATGCTGCATACTAAGATAATTTTTGAAGTAGATAGATTCGTAGTTTAATTGATTAGATTTATTTATTTATTCTTAACTTAACGCCTAAAGCTAAGGGTACGCAAAGTGAACCCAATTCCATACAGGAATTTTCTGTAAATCAACCTAAGGAATGAAGTAAACTTTGCATGTAACTTTGATAATTATACATTGAAGACTTGTTATAAATATATTCATCGTAATACATACAAAATTGGAGGGATTTAAAGCGTTTCGCACAACAATTCACAGTACCCGAGCCAACCTCATCAGCTCATAGTACACCTTGCTAATCAACAAACAAGGCTCTGGCTCCCACCAACAAGTATTGGGCAAGCGTGGTGGGAACTCACTCAAATCTCCCCTATATAAACCACTACAAAGGTGATAATCTGATGAAGTCTAAGTCCAGCAGTGGACGTCTATAGGCTGATGATGAAAATTACGTTAAAGGTTGTATATTTCATGTCCCTTACATTAGGTTCCGTAAACAATATTGACTCTCTATATATACATATATGTACACATATATTCATATGTCGGGATTTGGGATATTTCCCACCGCGCTGCCCCAATGCGAGTTAATGGGAGCCAGAGCCTGGTTTGTTGATTGTCAGGCTGCACCACGAGCAGGTAAGATTGGCTTGAGTCCCGTGAGTCGTTATAAGGGGTCCCTTACACCCTTACATAACATTGTTATATAAGGTACTTAATATAAAAGAGGATGAAGCTCTGAGATAATTCTCTAAGAACATCATCATCATACTGTTTGTAGATGACGAAATGAAATAAATACAACAAGAAGATTATGCGAATTCTACATACATCGAGCCATCATCAATGTGTATGGAAACAAGATGGTTGAAGCATGAAAGAAGAAAAATCGTTTGTCTAACCCACTTCTCCTCAGCATGAACACCGCATTTCCTTTCTGGAACGGGTAATATATTCAAAATATTACACTGAAGGAGTTATCAGTCGCTTAACGTGCAATTTCTAAACGAGTGGCTTCAGGAAAAAAAAGGGTCGCGTGAGCCCCTCCATTAATTAAGTGCGTGAAAAGAAACCGTCGACGGCTGTGGGGGGTGGTCGGGGGCGGTGGTGCGAAGTGACGCTGTCGGCTGGTTTTTGAATGATGGTAATGGATAGGCTTTGAGTATTAGAATTATGAGTCGCACCTGAATGGCTGAACGAACCTTTTGAAGATGTTTTTAGGTCGCGAAAAATGTTCCTCGGTTTTCATTTTGAATAAATTCACTGAAGACCTGCTGTGATCGCTGGAGAAATGTTGGCGGGAGTCGAGAGCATAAATATTGTACTAAAATTTTCTAAAGATCTAACTAATTTTAATCTATAATATCATCATCATTATCAGGCGACAAATGTGCACTGCTGGACGTCTACCGGTATGCGCGCGACACTCGAGGACCTTACTGCCCCACCGACCGTCGGTCCTGCGAGCAATGTGTCCTGCTTACTGCCACATAAGTCTAGCGATCTTTTGTGCTATGTCGGTGACCTTAGTTCTTCTGCGGATCTCCACATTTCTGATTCAATCGCGCAGAGAAACTCTGAGCATAGCTTTTTCAATTGCCCTCTGGGTGACTGAGCCTTTTTATAAGGCCGATAGTAAGGAGCCACGTCACAGAAGTTGAAGACTTGTCTTCTTGCCCCAATGACTACAGTCAAGTAAAATCACAAAAGAGACTAATCATCAATCGCTCGTCATCTAAATATGTATCAGAAGTGTACGTATATATCTATATATCCGAATTCAATTAAAATAGCTAAGCAGTTTTATAACTCCATTACTGTTTATACACGCTGCAGATAAAAGATGCTGGAGCGGTTGATAATGGTATTAAATGTGAAAATGGCCGATAAAATGGTATTCTATTAAATCATTAACGCGTGAGATGTACTGGTCGACGAACAGGCTCGACCGGGGAACGAACTCGTTTAATGAAAATATTCTCTATCATAGTATATACCTGTGTAAAGTTTACGTATATGATAACGTCACGAGATAATATTAATATATGATTTGATATAGATTTACATCTGAATCAAATTAGTGTTAAGCTATAAGTGATCATAACGTGAGATTTTTTACTTATATTTTATATATGAAGAGCACTTCTTAATGATGTTTGTTTATTTATTCATTTTCATTGTTAACACTAATTATAGTTCGTAAGTAGGAGGTAACGTCGCGTTTTTATAAAGAAACAGTCGCAAACTATGGAAAACCTTTACATATACAAAATGTACATAGAGAACGAGAACAACGAAATATAATATTTGCATAAAGAAGAAATATTTACAAAATAATGTTTTATTGTAGCATTTTTCCAAAGGATCGCTACGGAGCCAGGAGCGCTGCGGCCGCGGAAACTAAGGATTTCATTAAAATAATGAGAAGTCTAGTGTACTCCGCTTCCTCAAGTGATCTCTCATTAACGTGCCTCCACAATATATATACTGTTACAAAGGTAAATGACACAGTAAACTTAATTACAGTAACATTAATAGACCGAAACGTTGGAAGTTTCTCCGTCGCGTTGTTTATGTACATTTTGAATCTGATGAAGGTTACAGTCATTTATTTCTTAAATTTGAAGTGGTTGTCATTGAGTGCTTAAAGTTGAGTATCACGCTTAGCTGATTTTTTTGGTTAATTAGGCCTTTACTCCTTAAGATCAGAGGTCTGCTTCAATCTGATAGTCGTGATGATGACTTATTCTTTACATTTGGATACGATCAAAGTCGTCCTCTGTCCATCTAGTGGCCAGCCAACGCTGCGGTTTTCCGTGCAGGGTCGCCTTTCCAGCACTTTAAGTCCCCAACGTCCATCGGTTCTAGGAGCTATGTACCCCGCCCATTGCCACTTCAGCCTCACGACTCATAGGGCTATGAAGATGACCCTGGTTCTTCTGCAGACTTCCTCATTTTGAATTCATCGTGCATAGATACACCAAGCATCGCCCTCTCCATAGCAAGCTGTGTGACTCTAAGCTTTCTTATGAGGACTAGAGTTAACGTCATATTTTTTGGAGCCGTAAGTCATCACTGACAACAAGTACTGTTCAAAGTCTTAGAACTGGGAGCTATTGAATCGAAACAGCAAAAAGTCCAGCAGTGGACGTCCATCGGTTGAAATGATGATGAGAAATTCGTAGATGATGTAAGGTGGAATTAAGTAAGCTGATTGTATCCTCGAAGTTGTGAGTTTATAGTTAGTTGATAGTTCAGTTTGTTAGGCGGTCGAATGCCCTATGAGTCTCAAATAGAAGCAGGCTCCATCCTCACTGAGGTTGAACTTCCGGTGAATGAAAACGTTAGGAAACCGAAATGCTTCAAGAACAACTTTCGTAGATATGTTTTGTTACATCCGCCTACCCGCACTTAGCCAGCTTGATGGATAAAAATTCTTGACTTTTTTCTTGTGTGAGAAAGTTCCTTTTAAGAGGTCTGTTTCTTAATTTACTTACTGTATACTTCTTTACTGTAATATCTTAAGAAGCTTAGAAAAACAAGTATAAACTGTCTAAAAAGCAAATCGTTGATAACTTTCGTTGTTGAATGATGGTTACTGATGTTCTTTGATCTTTCTTTAAGTTAAAATGAAATATTATCTTTACAAATATATATCAAAGAGACTTAAGAATGAGTGTTAATAAGTTGAATAAAATATAAGTAAGCTCTCCAAGATGTGGAGCAAACATCGGCTAACCAGGACTAATAAAATTGCTTGCTCAAGTAATTAGATTCTTGGCAAGAGACTCCCCTGATACATAAGCCCCGTATAAATCTTTGATCCTGACTTGAAACGAGCGCCCAAAAACGTGAGGGGCTTTGTGTTTTACAAGCCCGTCCCCACCCTACCGTTTGGATATAACTCTCCCACTAAACAAACACAGCCAAATTAAATGTTGCCGACCCCGTTACCAACCGGAACCGTGTGTTTTAAACGGAACTAAAACGGTTATAGAGTTGTAAATCTAACGGAAGTACTCCTAGGACAAAAGTTCAAGTGCTATACTACATCGTAAATTAATATGACTCCGCTGATGGTTTTCTTAAACGACTGGTGGTTAGTCTCTCCAACCAGAGACCGACTAGGTAGGACGGCAGCTACTATTCCGTCTGCCGAAAAGTAGGGTGCAAATATTACTATGTTTTCTTTTAGGAGCTGTAGCTAGTGAAATTACTATAGTAACGATACAACACCATATATGAAGGCGATGACTACAATGTACTCTTGTGTATATCACCCCAAATAGCGCCATATTGATATGTATAAGTCAATTTCTCCCAGGAAGACTTGGACGTGTCCCATCCCACCATCAGTGAGGTTATGGACGATGAACCTCGCTCAGAATACTCTCATAATATATGTTGACGACAGAAACGCAGCACTGCTGTTATGGCGGTAGATTAACAATGTGAGGATGGTAACGAGCTAGGTTCGAAGGAAGTATATCACCAATCAAACTCCATGACTGTCTCATGCGGCAGACAGTTAGGCACTACGCTACAGGCAGTAAAAACGTTAGAATAGTAATACATAGCTACGACACGTGTGGTGCGCAGACGCTCTAAGCTAATTTACTCAATCAAGCTTTTCTACGAACCAATGGAAATATGTTATGAAACAACTAAATCGTTTTTAATAAGAAGATAATTTCCACATTCACCACACTTGGCACGCAGATTGGTGACCACTGCGAGTTAGTAAGGATCACAGTAAAAACTCCTGTCCTTACTCAGAAGTTGTAATATTCACACGCCAAGCGTTTTATATACGTGACAATATTCCTTTTAAATTGTATATTCCAAATGGACTAGCTCGCAATTTATCATCATACAGAATATCTACGTTCAGCAGTAGACCACAATAGTAGAAAATGATGTCTAAATAACTTTCCCAATTAAAGTTTATCTACTCTACGACACTAATATCGAAACTAACTAATGGTGTAGCAACTGACTGGAACATTCCACGCGGCTCCAACTCGTGCAAAATCGCGAGTACATAATTATTTAACCGGCGGTTAAACATCCGTACCAAGTGGTACCGCGTGCTGGTCTCCGCCGGCGAGGAGTTACAGCGGACGGATGTTCATTTGTAAAACTTTGCACCGCGCCTACAAATTAATGAAACTACAGTGACGTGTACGAATCGGACACTTAATTATAGTACGATTGATGATACTTAACAATATATATTCAAAAAGTGGCATATGTTATATGTGTTTAAGTATGTTTGATACGTTGCTGTGAACCTGACGGATTTCGGAGGCTATAACTTTATTTATCAGGGAACGTGGGCATAGTAGCGAATAGTTTATGTGATGGAAAGTGATCACTGTCGGATAGTCTCGCACTGGCTGAAGAATCGCAGCTACGTTGTCGGCCTTTAGAATGAACTTGTCCTTCCAGATTAAGCTAAATAAAAGCACAATTCTATCTTCGCGTAAAATTTAATTTGAGAGTTGTCATAAAAAACCAAACACCAATAACTTAAAATGTCTTACATAGAAATCTGTAAGTAAAACTAGAATGAGCTGTTATTCATCTAACAACTAATCGATTGATATATCGATTCAATATAATTAGTAAGCTTGGGGTGGATTGAAAAGATCTTGCATTTCCGGAGGACTTACACCAGCTTATAAAATGTTTAGTTCTGGATTGTCCGTCGCTTCGCCTATTATTGGCGGCTTCCAGCAGTAGGATAGGTATCATTGGAAGGTATTTCGATGAAACGGTACCACGCTAATCTAATTGTGGGCCGGCATGCGATGGTAATTGGCGCAGCCTTCATCCGCCGCGCTGGATGTGGCCCGCCGTAATATTATCTCCGCGATACAAACGCGCTGCGAGCAACATTTGCAAATACTACTCGTGTTAGTTCAGCTAACTGGAATATTATTATAACAGTTATAATGTCGTAACTTATTTCATTTCATAGAGTTATAACTTATGCAATGGAATATTGCTTTTAATTTCATATTATGACTTATTTGTATTATTACGTACATACAAACCCTTATACTATACCGAGGATGAACTTTCGACATAGTCTCTCATTCAACAGAGCTTTTAGAGTTAATTAAAATCATTAGAATAGTCAGAAAGTACGAAATTTAAAGAAATGAGTTACAGCTAGCACAGCTACGTTTAGCTTAGTATTTTTGCTTATCACTATCGCTTAACAATAGTTTAAAATTATATATACATATACGTAAAAGGCATTGGTACTGAGAATTTTTTTTACAACTAAGCGACGAGACGAATAAGACGTTCACCTGATGTTAAGTGATACACCCGCACATTACAACGTGGCACTAATTACTATGTTAAATATTGTACCGCATTGCGCTTGTCGCCTGATACATAACATGTAAAGTCTCCATAATCCAGTAATTACAATAGCTACAACGCCTTTCACACCGGAACACAGTAACGTTTACACCCTACTGTTTGCCGGCGGACATATACACTGGGATGGTACCTAGATGGTTTCCGGCAACAGAGATCTACTACATTTCTAGGCTAATTATTATGATATATATTAGAAATGTAATGATATATAGAAAATTGTTCTAATGGCTGTTATAATAAACAAAGACATAGCTTAAAACTAAGTTACTCGAACCAGTAACTTAGAACACATATAAAGGAGTAATAGTTCTTTTTAATTCTTACTTCAATATCATAAATCATCAGTTTAGATTAGTATTCATATAAATTGATCTAATCTTGAAGTTCACCATAGACATGATATATCTGCTACTATGGGTTTTTGTACTATTCATGTGATCACTACAATACTATTTAAATATTTTATTTGTTTATCGTTTACTACAAGTGCCTTTTACTTAATAAAACGTGGTAAACCTCACAGTCCTCACACGCGCAGGCGGCGGCGTGCCGCGCCGGATCACATCCACAATTACATCTTTATAATAAAATCTACGAAATCGCGACCCTTAAACGGCTGTGCACGTACCGAGGTTACGGATTTCATGAAACTTGTTTTATTTTCAGCAGTAAAAGAGACATTACATTATATCGCACCCCCGTACGCGACGCCCCCGTTGCGATTTCTTAACAATGCCCGTTTTATTACACCGCGTAACTTACTCCTGTGTATCGGTGCGTTCAAAACGAAAATATCCTAATAACGAAGACAGGAATTTTTATTATGAAAACGTGTTATATTTTCACTATATTAAAATCTTAAAATTTCAGTAGGAATCTACACAAAACCTCTTGCATAGTCTCCATATATATGTATTCAGTTAAACACTCAAAATAACTCTCTAAAGTATACTCTCTTGTACGTAAACGTATAAATATTTCATTCGTTAAATTTCTACACAATTATCACCGAAACATAATAAAAAAAAATGTATTTTATAAACGTAATACTACTCACATTGATAGTCCCGCCAGCTCCTAAGTACAGCGGCTAACCGCTCACCTGGTGACGTGGAGGTTTTTTGTTTGATATCAATGTAAAGAAATATACTTAGTATATAATTTCGATACTTTAAGCTATACACCACCTTCGTATAAATTATATGTCGCTATAACAACATTGCTATGTTACCGCTGCCATATATATTTTAAGCAAGTACGTTATGCACTTTCTTAAGTAACTGTGATTTAACGTAATACAAAATTTAATATAAGCTCATTGTAAAAAAAACATAAATATAGATATTTTTCTATTACTTAAAGAACCTTCGAGGCTTTATCAATAAGCATAAGTAATTGAATCCTGAATAAGTGAGCTCGATCTCTATGTTACAAATGCCTATAGACATAACCCATAAACTATATACGTAATTGAACCCGAACCGTTGGAAGCATAAGCACATAATAAGTATTTTATCGTTCACTGGCTGTCCGGTGGGATACCCCCTAGGCTACCCCCCATTCACATCACTGCAACCGTTAAATGTATAATTCAAACTATTAGCTCCACTGTGCAGGTCCCCGTTATGGTCTAGAATAAAATCCGTCCTGATTTACTCGCTGCGATCCGTTGTAAAGTACGTCGCGACTCGCAATAAATATACACAGGATCGCCGGGGCAAACGTTTAACGCGAATTATATATACCTCAGCACGTAAAACAGGAGACCAGGACACTGTTTATTTATAGACAAAAGGATCAACCTGACGTATGTGAGAGAATCCTCGCAATTAAATGTTTGATGGCGATAGCAATAACAGATGTTACAAGTTCATTAAGATGATTTACAATTTTATTAAACGAATCTGTAAGACGAGTTAGATGCAAACCTATCCGTATTTATATACATATATACACAACAATATTAGCATATCTACATATGTAAATATATATATAACAAATATATTATCTACTATCTCTACTCTTATTCAACAATGCAACAAGACGGGGTAAGCGAACTACTGGTGGTTAATAAAGATACTTACTTTCGATATCTAACTTACCTGATAACTTGGGTGTAGTAGATATTGCCTACTAAATCAGTTAAGTTATGCTAGTTTCGGGTCCATTATGTAGTTTAAAAGGTAGAGTAAATATTTATATGAACTAATATGTAGGACGTTGTATAGCTTGCTTTGTAAGAAACTTCTCTGATGGCCGCCATCCTACAGTATTCATTTAGTGGTAATGATGGTGAACCATTTACTGCCACCTTTATCTGATCAGTACATCTCGTAGGCGTTCTTCCCTGTGGCCTGGTACTCTCAACCTTTCCCTGAAGCACAAGTAGCTCAATAGCTACCTTTCCTCGGCAAAATACTTGACCAAAATAGGTGAGTATATGAGACTACCAAAGATGATAAACGCTGCTTGATGATTGAGCATGATGATGAGTAAAGCCTCGTTAGTATAAAATTCAATTCATGATACTCCGAGCATTCTCCTCCGGCATCATATCTCTAGAGCGTCTACTCGACCAACACTTGACGTTATAGTACGAAGAAGAAGAATAAGAAACATTCACCACATTGATCATATTGTAAGTAATCTCAAATAGGATTTTCTCCAATTTAATGCCTAGTGAAATTTATGAAAAGAAGTGGCGACGAGCAAAAGAGGTTTTGTTAAAAATCTCTTGGATTGTGATTCCAGAAAAATACAGTAACCCTTCTTCTGTGCTGTACCGGTTAGATCACTTCCCGTCTTAATAGGAAAGAAACATGAAGTAGAAATTGTTGCTTAGACTTCATAGAATAAGCAAACTCATTATTTACTATATCTCATTTTTATCATATCGTAGCTTTATAAAGAAAACATGAAGAATATATGTTCTTCTTCTTCTTCGGTATCACTCTTAACAGGTCGTGGTCATCACTTCAGGTGTTGGTGGCAAGCTTCACAACATGTCGTCACTCTTCTCTGACGGTCGCCTTCCTATTGCATTCATATAGAGGTGACGATGGTATACTGTCAGTTCATCTCATAGGTGATCTTCCTTGTGGCTTGGCACCCTCAACCCTGGACCCCAAGCCGCTCAATAGTTACCACCCCTCGGCGGCATACGCAACAATACACTACATATATATAAATAGAAAAATGTATTAAAATTGTACAGATGTATTTCACATAAAATGTTTATATCAGGCTACCCTCCAGTTATGAAAAAAAGAGGGGAGGGATTTGAGCATGAAGCAGTTTCCGAGTGTAAGGGATAAAGTCAGGACTATCCGCTGTACCGTAAGACGCAAGCGATCTAAGTTATAAGCTTATAGCGCTTTATAGCACCGCTACAACGACTTTTTCTTCTCCATACTTATACGACTTTTCATTATCACCCAATAGATGCCCACTGCTGGACTAGGTCTTTCCCAACGATATCCACATCGATCGATCCTACGACACTAAAAGACTTAATAGAAGTAATTTTTTTTGACATTAACAGAATTGGAGATCTCTGTTTCTGGAGATTGCTTAGATCTACCTAAGCAGCAGCTCCTATTGCAGCCGACTAACAGTACTGTCCAAACATCACTGTGTTCCGGTTTGTATGGCTCTGTAACTAGTGAAAGTACTGGGCTACCGAGAATTAAAATCTTATGACTGTAACGAGCACAGTCTAGTGTAGTATATAACTATAACTAGAGCCACGTTGTTATAGGCGTATCACATACCATCGGGTATGTCCCGCTCGTCGCTTCATGGAATAAAAACATAAAGTGAGTGATGTAATGGATTACGTTCAGCACAATGTGTAGTATGAACATCCAAACTAGTACCACGTACATATTATGCACCTACAGATGAACATCCGATTTCCTGTTGGTATTCTTTTATACATTGAAGCGACGAGACGAACCGTTCACCTGATGGTAAGTAATACGCCCAATCATAACAACGTTGCAATAGTTATGATAATTCACCAGCTAAAACTCCTTTCAAACCGGAGCACAGTAATATTTTCACACTACTGTTCGTCAGAAGAATTAAGCGCTGCGGAGGTACCTACCTAGACGGTCTCCAGCAGGGACCTGCCACCAGTCCAGCGACCTACCACCACAAAGATCTCCATTGTGAAACAGGTTAGGTCATATAACGCGCAGCGATTCTCTTACCTATCTCTTTGCTTTAAAATACTGACATTACTGATAACTGTGTACGCATACTTTATGTTTTACACTTAGCACGGATAACTTAGCTAAGTATATATGTACATAACTTTCAAATTTTTCTGCAATTTATTATATATATATATATTTATATATAGTTGTCAATTGTGCATTATTTGTCGTGTGGGCGTGTGGGGGTGTGGGCGTGTGGGGGTGTGGTGGTCGACCGTTATACAGTTGTAGAAATTTGCATCTTTGATAGGGTGAGAAAGGTATTTGCATATACTGCCAGCACGTGATCCAATTGAAGATGTAATTCGTGTTAATTGGAAGCACGTGCAGCATGTGGTTAATATAGCTCGGAAGTCGCGGGTTCGAATCCTCTTACGCGGGAGAGTAATACAGAAAAAATATACGAAATTCTTTACAGTACTAGTAAAGTACATTAAAGATGGTGTGTATGTTGTTAATGAAATTTCCACTATAAACATATATGATATAACAGGCTTTGTGCGAAAAGATATATGCATAATATATAAAAACATATACGGTATCATATATTCTTTGGGATCTCACTATCTAGGTCGCCTTGGAGATGAAACCACATATGCACCGAGTGTTCCCTGTGTAACCCAGTTTCTAGGTTTATAGTATAGAATGAGTAAAGTTATGTTTCTTTAAGTACTGAAGGTATTATCATAAACATTATTAAGTTTAAGTATATTAAAAAAAATCACTTTTTTACTTATTAAGTTATTTTTTTTACATCATCATCAGCCGATAGAGATCCTCTGCTGGAAATAAGCCTACATCAAAAATCCCTACTTCAATCGGTCCTGCGCTACCTTCATCTCCGGGCAGTGGAGGCTGTCGATTGTAGAGGTTTTGGGCCATGGCCGGAATAATTAATATATACAACGAGGTCCGATTTAGGGAAAACAATTAGTTATTAAGACGTTATCTCGTTACTCGTAATTTTACTATCTATAACATCCTTCAAACAGGAAGGTAGTAGGTAATGATACAACGCTATTGTTTGAAGACAGAATAAGTAGTTGAAGGTGGTACCTACCTATACGGTGTCGGACAACAGAGACGACGGCAGTGAAATTAAAATACAACACTTACATATTTGTAAATATAGGGGAAAGGGTCGAAGATCTGGTGAAGGTTGCATAAACCTGCTGGAAGCCTGCAGTACCTATCGGTCTGGAGAATCTTAAAGAATGCCAAAGCTCTCTTCAATAGGCATGTTGCGTCTGTTGAAGTCGGCATGCATGTCTATGTCTGAACAATTTCTTTGTGGACTAATAAGTACACATCCTGAATTTATAACAACTTCCTCAAAAGCTTTATGCTTTGTGACACGCATAAGTTTCCCGGACATGCACTTACTTGCCGACTTAAGTGATAAAAGGGGAGCGGAGCAGAACATCCCCATGACGCTTTATCCCGTGACTTTGGGCAACAAAGGGCGGGGCACCGCGGAGCACCCCGCTGTATAATATTTTTATTGCTGTCCCCGGGCCCGCTTAGGAAGCAAAGGCCGTCCGCTAAATAAAATATTCTCTGCAGGAACGTTTGTATTACTGCCGGGTTTACTGCATCTAAGGATAAGCCTTCTCTTATGACCGGACGGAACCATTTACTTCCGGACTTAACCTTTCACTTTATCAATTGCAATATTAACTATGTTTTCCGGTTTATAAGGAAATTAACATTAATATATAATAGAAAAAATTTATGATGATTTCATGCTAGCCTTTGTGTTCAGCGGAGAACGGAAATGATGTTGATGATGATGATAATATTAAATATAAACAAATCTTCATTGATAATATCAGTGAAGGTCACCCGACCTAACTCCAATGGATTTTTTTTTGTGGGGCTACCTCAAAGAGAGAGTTTACGCCAACAATCCGCGAACTGTTGTGGACTTAAAAGAAAATATTCGGCGAGAAATCAGCGCAATTGAACCAAGTTTACTGCAGCGTGTGGCACGGAATACGAGGCTCCGTTTCGAACAGTGTGTGTGTGTGTGTGTGCAACAGGATGGAAGACATTTGGATGACATTATCTTTAAAAAATAAAATCCGCATTTGTACTCTATCTTTTAATACTTTCAGTTAAATTATATGTCAAACGTATTATTTTTTATTTAAATTTGAAAACATAAATCTGCCACCAGACACCCTTTATTATTGGAGGTAAGGGGTCCCACAGAACAACTCACAAAACCCAAGCCAACCTTACCAACTCGTGATGCTGCTAATCAACAAACGAGGCTCTGGCTCCTACCAACCCATATTGGGCCAGGGTGGTGGGAAATGGCCCAAATGCCCCCACGTGAACCCCTACCAATGATGTCCTCTGGCTCCCGGCGAGGATTGACCAATGCAGGGATCTTTGTGGGAGCTCTATGTCCAGCAGTGGACGTCAACCGGCTGATGATGTTGATGAAACAAAACAAAGACATTATTTTATTAGAAGTACAATGAAAGTTAATTGTTAATTATTTCCCAATCAATACATTTCATATACGTTTTAAACTGTTCCCATAACAAATTATCCTACCCCTGTACTGTGAGAATAAATTCTTGGAAATTTGGCATCGACCAACACACACTTGACCATGCGAATAAATGATCTTTTCTCTCCTTGAAAGAGAAGGCGATTCTTAAAGGAAACATTAAGACAGATGTTACTTACTCTTAAAGTAATTATAACTGTGTCTACATGTACTATAGCATCATAATGGTCCCATAGTAGATAATAAGGTACATAAAGAAGATATTTTAATTTGTGTTAGAAAGACAAAAAGTATATATAAGTAATATCATATAAGTATCATTAAGTGTATTGCTTTGATATGTGCTAAACTAAAATCTAATTCTCCCGCTGGTAAGCGAATGCTTCGCCTTAATACACTTCTTTCTATTTATTTATATCTAATGAAACTTCTACGAGCTTTCGTATATTTTAAAATGTAGCTTTATTGTCGTGTTAATTTTATTTTTTACTTTATCATTACTAACAATTTTATTTTAACATAAAACAGAACAGAACAAGAAGCAGGTACTAGCGTAGTGATACTGTAAGTGTATATGATTACTTGGACCTAACCGACGTTATACAGGCAGACTGTTTCCTTAAAGGATATTATTAATTACGGCGTTTAATAAAACTTAAAGCATTATACCGGAAGTTAGATAACCACACCATAAAATCCGATGAAATTTCTTGTTTTTACAGCTATCTAGAATTTAATCTGAAGCGGTTATCAGCGCAACCACTTCGAAGATTAACTCTTCAATCAGCAAGTATTTACGAGCTTATTAAAAAGCTCCTGTTTTGATATAACTAACCACCATGAGCCGATAGACGTCCACTGCTGGTCCTGTGCCGCCCGCATCACGTGGCACCAGGGGTTGTCATTTGTAGGGTTTCATATGGGGGAATTTGGGCCAGTGCTCTCCATGCTGGCTCAATGCGTGTTGGTGGTAGCCACAGCCTCCTTTGTCGATTAGCAGGTTGCATCATGAGAGAGGTTGGACTGGGTTCTGTGAGTTTTTGTGCGGGACCCTTTACACCCTCTATATATATTATTTACTATCTATCAATAATTCTCCTATAACAAGCAGCAAAATAAAATGGCTTCACTACTACAAGTGAGTACTTAAGTTACGGGAAATACCTTTCTTTAAGTCTTAACAAATTCGGTAGTTTCAGATGACCGTACCTCCCAAAAAATCCTATCGGCGATCCTCGAAAAGGTTATATAAGGTAAATTGATAGGATTATGTCCCGGAATCAGTGAAGTCATGTGCCCCGGGAAATCAAATAGACCAGCAGGGGAAATAAAGTAAAGAGCTTAATGATATTATTTGATGAAAAAAAAAATGTCTCAGAAATAAGAAGTAATACAGACATTTTACTACCGGATATAGAAATGAAGCTCAACATAAGACGACACTATAACAAGTTATTATACTTCGAGGAAAGTTTTAAATTAAGCTGAATTATGAAAGGATTTCGCAACGTTACTGGGAAAGCTTTATAATGAGGGGTATTTTATAATCAAGATCCTGTCGAGCGGCTAAAGGAGACAACCGGAGGGATTGACGTCAAGGTCTGCGTAATTCGCTGAAACAACACGAGCTTACACAGATTAATATCCGTGTAGAGAACCCGCCTGCACCGAGTTGGGAAACTTGCTTAATTTATAAAAAATACGTTAAAACATGCTAACTTAGATAGCAAATACATTAAGTAGCAATAATGAAGATCTGAATTATTAATTATAAGACAGGATCAATTGATACCTTCGCGCCTTCCACCTGATAATGATTAAACAGTAAGTTGGAAATGAAATTCAAAGGAACTTATGCTGACTATACTTACATAAATGTGAATAAAAAAAAATATACTCGATCAAATCTTTAAAGAATCATTTACTAAGTTACAATCCTAATAACTTCACCTGATGGTAAAGTGATTCGTTACAATAAAGAGCTACTTAGGATGTTCACACTGCACCACATTGGATCTATAAATAAATTCAGATAACTAGTTACTATATAGGTTCGTAACTTAACTATATAATATTAAACAAAAACTTGTAAACTAAGTTAATTTCAAAAACTATTTATCAACACATTGATTCTTTAATTGACGACTAAGTAATCATTATCAGCCGAAACGTCCACTGCTAATTACGATAAAGCAAAATTATTTATAAGGGATGTAAGGGGTCCCGCACAGCAACTCACGGGATCCAAGTCAACCTCACCAGCTCGTCGTGCACCCTGTTAATCAATAAACGAGACTCCTGCTCCTACCAACCCGCATTGGGCCAGGGTGGCAGAAAATGGCCCACGTCTCCCCAGATGAACTCCTATAAACGAAGGTATCGGGAAGCCGCTGGATGCGGGCAGGACAGGATCGACCGATGTGGGGATTTTTGGGGAAGATTACGTCCAGCAGTGGACGTCTACCAACTGATGATGATGATGATGAAGTTTATTTATTACGATTAAGTAATGCTTGGTGTACTTCAAGTGATGTTAGGTCATAATAAAATTGAAGCTTGGAATAGCATTAACTTTCATGTATTGATAACCGGAAGATAGCGATGCCGTTATGGCGGCAGATTTTCAATATCAGGGTAGTAGGTAACCAGGTTGATTAAAAAAGCCCTCAACATTACTCAAGCGAAAATTCAACAACATAAGATTTATGTTGAGTAAAATAATAGGGTCTAATTTGTAGACTTTCTCCTTGGACTATCTCCGAGCGGCAGTACATCCAGGGCAGCAGCGCTGCGCCGCCGTCTGAATAGATTGGCCGTATTAATCTCTGTCACTCATTACTCCATAAACTTCCGGCGTTATGAATCGCCGGCTACCTGACTGAAGGAGCGGCGGAGGATTTTAATTGCACGGAAATGTCATCCCCTTTATTACAATTGACGTCCACGCTTTGTATACACATCTTAAAATATTCTTCGTCAGCTGTCTCAGCGGCTGTTTGATATAATCATCAGCTATGAATATTTAATGACATCAATCAACATATATAACTGTTAAGTTTCTTATATGTAATGAAGCTTCAAGAGGAATGGAACAGATCAGGATCAGATGGTCAGTCGTACGCCTCATAGCGTATAGAATCTCACTGAGCGGCAACACCAGAAACTACTCGTCTAAACAGTTAACAAGTTAATTAGTTTTGTTTTTTTGTGCAATAACGCGATGAGACAAGCCGATTCACTAGATATTAAGTGACACACCTGTCCATAATAACGTAGCGCTGCTTAGGATGTTATACACTGCACGACGCTGTGCTCGTCGCTTTGAGACATAAGATGTTGAGTCTCGATACCCCAGCAATTACATTAGCTAAAGCACCCTTCAAAGCGAGACACAGTAACGTTTACACACTGCTGTTTGTCGGTCTTCGGTAATATAGACCTGCCATCAGTACCTATGCGTGTTTCAAACAGAAATATTTATGTTATTTATACATTAAAGAAATATAGGACGAGTTGGTGTCTGTAGCAATTGATGCCCAGCGCCAAAAGTAGGTCAGATCGCTTGCCTTTCATCCCTGATTTATATGAAAGACTATTGCCAAATTTGCCAAGTAAAGCTAAGTGGAAATAAAGAAAGAACTCCTCTCACTCTCATATCAATTTCAAATGTTTCAATTATACTAAATACAACTGCGAGAACAATAAGATCCATTGGGCCCGCTGCGGAGCGCAATTACAGCGCTCGGCGGGTTCCGTCTAATAACCCTTGGCAGCCTACCAACGCCGATCGAATTATCCACATCCTGCGAGCGAAACGTTAAGCCTCCACCTCCGCTGATCGATCTAACGGAAACTGACACACACACACACACCATGTCGATATAAATATTCCAAAGTAAAATATGATTTAGGAGCAGAGACACGAGAGGAAACAGATAGTGTTAACATTAGTGAGGTGATAAGTAGGAAAGCGATTAGAAATAGATTCCTGAAATAATGTAAGGGATGTAATAAGTAATTATGACTAAATAAATAACAGATTGGGGTGCCCACCCTGCACAACAACTCACAGGATCCAAGCCAACCTCACCAGCTCGTGGTGCACTCTACCAATCAATATACGGGGATCTGACTCCTACCAATCTTCATTGAGCCTGCGTGCTGGGAAATTGTGAGGGAATCTTTGGAGAAGGCCTGTGTCCAACAGTAGAGGTCTGTTGACTGATAATGATGATAATGATGATGAAATAATAGATATAAATTCTAAATAACTATGAGGAAGAGGATAAATTATGTATAGTGTAATTATAATAAGCAAGAAATAAATAGAAGAAATAATATACTAAAACAGAGCTTAGATAAAATATAGAATGACATATCATTTACTTATCATTAATTTAGACGGGAATGAAATGTCCTAAATATATTGCAGTTTTTTTTTTATACCACTTAGATGGTAAACAGGCTTACGGTCCAGATGTTAAGCGTTCACCACAGCCTATAACCACCAGTAACACCAGAGGTATCCTGTAGGCAAGCCGTGTATGTTTAAGATGCTAATATTAAATCGAAAATTATACAATGCTGCCAAACAAAAATGTGTTATAAGTGAAATCTAGAATAAGTTAATAATGATTCAGATATGTTCTAGACTACCGCTTTATCATCAGACTTTTGAAACATTAACCTGACGAAGGTCCCATCTGATGTCTACAAATAAATATAAGGTTACTTAAAATATCTTCTTTCCTATTAAATAGGTTGCAAAACCTGCCATGCCTGGCGATCAGATTGGTGATCTCAGTGAAGGTCACGGAGGAAGCTATTGCATTTGTCCTGACTTACTCCACTTGTTATCAGGTGATGCGTCTCAAAAAAAATAGAAAACAATTTCACTGGTGATAGGTCTTTCGCCGGAGACTGTCTAGGTCTACCACAGCGCCTATTGCAGCCGATAAATAGTACTGTCATCAGCCGATAGACGTCCACTGCTGGATATAGGCCACCCACAAAGATTGCCCGCTATTGCTCGTATCCAGTGGGTTCCCTCTATTCTCACCAGATCCAGTTGCAGTCAGGTCCTCGAGTGGTGCCCGCGTACTAGTACACGTTGTGTTGCGGGACCTACCACAAGGTGGACCTACGATCTAGGTATAGTACTGTGCAAACATGTATTTCGGTCTGAAGGGCCTAACAAGCTTATGTCTGAAGATGACGAGTAGAATGTGTGATGTTTATTTCATCGTAACTAGTACCAGGTTATTACGGTGGGGTGTATTACTTACCACCAGGTGAACGTATAACATGAGGATCGATATAATAAAGCAGTTCTAATTGAATGTGAAACTTCTTAATGTCGCCGGGGAAAGTTCGCTGTAGCGAGTTGGTTGAGGAAGTTGCTCACCTCGCGGATCCATAATCGTAACGCTCGCCTTACAGTTTCACACAGCAGCGTTATCAATAATGTCCCCGATAGAGCCGCCGAGGGTCGCGCGCGCCCATTCCACCTTCCACCCCCACACACCCCTCGTTTGCTCGACGGTATAAGGAAATGCTCATGTACGGCACCGAGTGCGGTTTAAAGTCGAAAATGAATAGCTCCTGGTTCCGCAGAGGGATAATTTTTTTTTAATTGTATACTGCACAATTAACTTTAAATATATTTATTATAACTTTCAAGTTATTAAGTTAAACTTAGTTATTTCATGGTATGAAAAACTAGTTTTGGATTTACCCTTAGCTCATTCATCTCGTTACAGTAAAGTTGTAAAAACCCACCCATAAAGTAAGTTTTATTTTAATTTATCCGATAATTATTACACCAATAGATATCTTGAATTCATCATCATCAGCCCAGAGACGTCCACTGCTGGACGCAGGCCCCTCAAAGATCTCGACAGAGTACATTGACAGGATTTAGGCCTTAGCGTACTGCGTTGGCCCACTGCGGGTTTGTTGGTAGTCAAAGGCTCATCTGCTATTCAGCAAGGTGCACCGCGAGCAGGTGAGGTTGACTTGGGCCCCCTAAGATGTTGGGTGGAGCCCCTTACACTCCCTATCTTGCATTACCATATACTAAATAAGCAATAGATTAAATGTATTTTTGAATACATTACAGGGGGTATTATAAATTATCCTTTAAACACAAAGCGGTTATGCCAGTTTACTCACGGACCCCTAATAAGATTACAGGGCCGTCCCCGAGGCGTCCCAGAGGCGTTTCAGACCTAGAGGTTTTTGCAGAGAGGCCTCCTCCCCCTACCCCAGCGCCCACCTAATCCGATTTCAGTTGCTTACGTGTTTGTTCTCATATTCACTCGCAAACTTATAAGTTTCGGCTCCCGCCGCGCCACCTCGCCGGTTTTATTCCGGGCATCCCTCGCCGATGTGCACGCTGTTATATATCTTGCCACGTTATTCTTTCACAAACTATATATTGAAATACTCACCTCTGGACTTGACCTTAAATATCTGACCCAGTTTGTCCAAAGTTGAAGTGACTATATACTTTTTTTTTATTATTTATCTTTCCTGATATTATTAGACAGGGCCTTACCTTACCCAATTACTTACAACACAGTCACTACTAATTTAGGTTATTTACATTTTTTACACAATTATTTATATATATATGTACATATTTTAATATAATAATTGCTTATGTTATCTAATTGTCGAATATTCATAGAACTAATCAGAATATTATTCTGTACATAATACTTACTTATCTTTATTCCTATTGTTTACTATCTAACATATTTTTAAGCAATAATTTATGAACTTACTTCTAAGTCATTTTTTATTATCTTGGGTAGACTGACTACATCTATTCTGCAGCCTATGGCCTGCTCAAAGTCATACCTCAAGCTTCTTTATATAGGACACTACATCAGCAAATGGGGAACCGTTTCCTCAACGTCACCATTAAATTTGCACGACGGGATCTTCCGTCATTGGAAACGGTTCAAGTATTGACAGAATACACCGTGGCCAGTTAATATTAGGGAGGCTAGCTAATGGAGGTTACCAACCTTGTTCGTGATCATCACCTCCCTACTTTCCTCCGTGACAATAGCTGCTATATATATAAAACTATTATTTGACCCTTTCTTAACGTGTTTCTAGATGCCGCGTATCTATGCTCCCAATAAGCGAACCCCATTGAAACTTGAGAGCCTCCCTTCATATATAAGTAATAGATATACATATGTATATATTAAGTTACATGCTACATATACGTCGATAGCCAATAATAGGATTCATCTCAGTAATGTAGTGTATGGATCACGTTGCGTCGCGCTTTAGCTACCGGACGTTGAATAATATAATCATACACTCGACTCCATTGTTCCGGGCGAAACAATCGTAATCGGCATTACTCGATACACAGCAACTTAATATCGATACAATTCGTGACAGTTATTGATCGTGTAATTAGCACCACTCCTACACAGGAGAGACTAAGGATCAGGGCTCTATTGTCGAAGACTGTAAGCTGTATCGTCAAAGGCTCCAGCGGATGCTGTTACCAATTACACTTATAGATGATATATATCTCTACCGGAAACCTTCTAGGTGGATACAGCAGCTAATATTCCTACCAAACTATAGTGTGCAAATATTGCTATGTTCCAATTGACAGGTATCATAGCAAGTGAAATTTCTGGATTGAAGACTTAACATGTTTCGTCGCAAGTCGTTATAATCATATCACGCTAGTTAGGGTGGCGTACACAACATTACATTATCCTCGTTACCCCGGTAATTTCACTAGCTACAACACCCTTTAAATTGCAATACAGTAAAGTGAACATATTATTGTTTGACCGAAATAGGCACTCCCAGGGTACCTAACTAGACCAGTCTCCGGCATGAACTGCCACCAGTGTTAAAAGTGCTGTGTATATTCTTTTTGTGTGTGTTGTTTTAGGTATCGTGTAGGGATTGCAAGAAACAAACCGCAGGACTAGCTATCCCTGCATTGCGTTGGAAAGTCCACAGTAGTGATTGTCCAAACTCTAAAAGTGATAACTGAAGGGATTTTAATGGGTAAAAGTCTCCACATAATTTTGACTTCCTCCCGAAATACAGAGACAACCAGGCCAATCTAACCTTGTCTAGTTATAAAAGGTATCTGTAGGTGCTCTGAGAAGGGCAATCGTTGGATGTGATCTCCTTTCATTGCAGTAGTACTCGCGAGTCTGGTAGATACTGCGCAAAACAGACCCCAGGACGAGCTATCCCAACATAGAGATGCCCCGGTTGTATTCCGGACGGAGATCCCGTGCCCTCTCCAAACTCTGTAGGAGATCACCGAAAGGATTTTGATGGCCAAAAAATTTCCACATAATTCTGACTTCCCCTCTAAGGACAGAGTATCCTAATGCTAGACGTGTTGCCACAATATCCCATCAAACGGCTCCATGTTCACACGCGGTGGAAAACTGCGAATCCGACGAGATAAGGGTAACTCTTTCCGGGCGCGCTTGAATGGCGTTATCGTAATTTATTAGTGCGGGCCCGCAGGTGCGGCCCGCAGGTGCGGCGGGTTATCTCGCCGGCCGCGGCGCGCACACGTGACGTAGTGCCGCACGACAACGCGAACGTTGTTATCTTCGGACTGCCCAGCCACGGACAGCTTTGCTACGTCAACACGTTACTCCAACCTTACTCTTTTGACACTGACACCTCACACTCGATACCCATTGTCACTGAAAATTAC
Organism: Troides aeacus; assembly: GCA_033220335.2. Taxonomy (NCBI): domain Eukaryota; kingdom Metazoa; phylum Arthropoda; class Insecta; order Lepidoptera; family Papilionidae; genus Troides; species Troides aeacus. The sequence goes on along the minus strand of CM067275.1, from coordinate 976,898 downwards.
TTGAATTTGACGTCAAAGGAGTAGGTGTGTCAAAGTAGCGCTTTCCGGTGTGAGCTCCCCCAAGAGGTGTAAAGCTTCCCACACGGGACCCAAGCTAACCTCACCTGCTCATGGTGCAATCTGCTAATCAACAAACGAGACTCTGGCTCCCGCCAACCCGCATTGGAGCGCGGTGATAAATGACTCAAAATCACCCATATGAATATTTGGGAGAGTCCTAAGTTTACAGGCTGATGATGAAGCCTCCAACGCCCATCAGTTCTAAGAGCAATATAAGCTGCTCATTGGCACTTCAGGCTCACGACTCCTAGTGCTGTGTCGGCGACCCTGGTTCTTCTCCAAAACTCCTCATGTCTGACTTGATCATGCATGAGATACTCTAAGCATCGCTCTATACATCGCGTTGTGTGTGTGCTAGGTGGAGTGAGGACAATAAATTAAGTCCAGGGAGTCCCAAGACTCAATCAGCGCAAGACCGTGCTTTGTAGAACTTATTACAAGAGATCTATATCCAGCAGTGGATGTCCAGCGGTTGAAAAACTTCCAGTTTAAATTATGATTTCCTGTTTATCCTATTGCTTTTTTCTCCACCAAATGCTTTCATCATCGCTGATAGACGTTCACTGCTGGACACAGGCCTTCTAACATCTCCACGTAGAGACAGCATGGCCTCCGGTACCCTTAGGCACTAGGGGCTGTCGTATGTAGGGGTTCATATGGGGGATTTACAGTACAACTACTAATTATCTTCATTTATGTAATTTTGCTCATAATTATGTGGTTAAATATGGTTGTACTTAATTATATAACGTAGTCCATTTCACTCTTATTTGCAAATTACTTGTATCTTTAGGTCACAGGAGTCTTCAGTCTGTTCACTACCTTATTCTTCATTAGTGATAATTTACTAGCTTTCTAACTAACCCTATACTCTACAATTATAAAACTAGAAAAATATAGCTCAATACAAATTTAAGTTTTTTAGCTCACACCTGTGCACACAATGATCATAACTAAATATACAGGAGAATTCCACCTATGCAGAGGGTCATCACGATATCTCCGGAACTTGAAACTTGGTAAGAATATTCCTTGTGTCCAGCATAGGTCAGCTAAATAGAGATTTTACAAAATGTCACCCCCAAAGGTATTTATGGGCTTCCGGCCAGCAAAACAGGCGGGGAACAGCTAGCTTATATGTATACATGATTCTCTCAAGTTTAATTTTAAGTCGCCGATATAAATATTAAAACTCACCTGAAAGAAAGTGTCGTCAACGGACGATAGGATTTATGACTGTTGGGATCCGCCATTGGCGTGCCCCAGAAGTCGTTCAGGAGCAGTTGCTTCAGCGAGTTCGCGCCTGTCACGTCGCCGTTGGTCACGATGGCGGGTATGTCGTCGTGCAGGAAGTCACCGTTCAGGCTGTTCACGTAACTGAGCACGGCGGTGGCGGTCACCATCGCGTATATCGCGTAGTCGCTGTCGCACAGGCCCCGGCCGCGGCCCCGGGCCCGGGCGCGGCTCTCCTCGCGGACGGTCGCCAGCGCGCGCCTCTTCATTTTCTGGCACGAACTAAGCTTTATTGTCACATACCTACATCTGCACATTGGTTTTGATTATCACTATATCTTCCCTCACGGTACCTGAGAAAAGAAGATATAAATTTATATGTATATATATTTAATAAGATAAAACATAATTTACAATACTTGTAATACTCTACGAACTGATGAGGCTAGAAAGACTTTGATCTGATATAACAACGTGGTGATAATTAGGATGATATACACAGCAACATATTGTACTCATCGCTTTGATTCATGAGATGTAGTCTGAATACCTCAGTCATTTCAGCTTCTAACTAGAACGCCTTTTTAACTGGAACACAGTAATACTTGCACGCTGCTGTTTGGTGACTGAAATAGGAGCTGCGGTGGTAACTAGACCCTCTCCGGCAACAGAGACACTATCAGCGTTTATACCCTTATGGGTTCCCTCACAACAACTCACGGAACCAAAGCCAACCTCAGCTGCTAGTGGTGTATCCTGCTAATCAACAGACGAGGCTCTGGTTCCGACCAACCCGTAATGGAGCGTGGTGAGAAATACCCCAAATCTCTCCCAAGTAAATCCCTACCTATTCGATGTGGGAATCTCTGGAAGAGATGATGGCTGATGATGATGATGAGATACACATAGATCCGATTTTGCAACGGTACATTAAATAGTTAAACTATAAAGTACAATCCTCTGTAGAGCCCAACTGCGTATCTCGGAATCAGCTCGGCGTCCGCTCTTGCGAGGAATGAGTTTTTAAACTGGAATTAGTTTTTTTTAATACGTCTACAATTTGAATTATAAAGCACCTGAAGGGCTTCTATTTATTATGATATGTATAATAAAAGTATTTCAAACAGTAAAGCATTACCAAAATGTGAGAAACGAGCTGCATTACGCCCAACGCCAATCTAATTATATCCAGTTATAAAAGGCGTCTGAAGGTACTCTGAGGAGAGCAATCGCTGGACGTGATCCTCTATCTTTGAAGTAGTACTCGCGAGGCTGGTAGATACTGCATAAAACAAATCCCGGGACGAGGTACCCCAACATAGCTTTAGAGAGGCCGCAGTTGTGTTCCGAACAGATATCTAGTGACGTCTCCGAACGCCGAAGGTGACCACCGTGGGGATTTTAGCGAGTAAAACTCTGACTTCCCCAGAGAAGACTGAGTATTGTTCGAAGATTCCGTCCCTGTCGAAAACCAAAAAAAAGGACATCTGGAGGTGGAAAAATTTCATCAGAAAATAGGAACTCTTCTTCTTACCGATACAAGAGTTCTATGACAACCAGGCTACATGCCAATTTATGTGGGGAGGATTTGGGCCATTTCCCACCTCTCTGACCCATTGCGGGTTGGTGGAAGCCAGAGGCTCATTTATTAATTAGCTGAGTGTACCACGAGCAGGTGAAGTTGGCTTGGAACCCGTGAGCTATTGTGCGGGAACCCTTGCATCCCCGGATAAGAGTACAGCATTATATTATGTATATTGAATATCGCAAAGTGTACAAAAACTACTTATAAAATAGATTACCTCTTATTTACGATGATCGATACATATACATTATACAAGAAATACATCATATCTCATCATCTCTTTATAACAGTAATATTTGTTTCTTAGTGTGAAAGAGAAAAAAAATCCGTATTTCCGGTCTTAAATAAACATCTGATTATATTCCTGGCAGCGGTAGAACAAACACGACGCGATATCCTCTCGGAGGGGAACTAACGATGTATGCAAATCTATTGACAGACAAACAAAGCGGCTGCTTTATTTCATTAAGGTTTTATATTGAAATGCACAAGACAGTCGACAGTTTTGTTTATCATCATCATCATCATCATCATCAGCCAATAGACGTCCACAGCTGGACATGAGCCTCCCGCAAAGATATCCATATCGGTCGGTCCTACTTTGTTCGCATTTTGAGACTTCCCGCGACCTCCGTTTGTACAGATGCATATGGGGGTGGTTTGGACCATTTTCCACCACGCTGGTCCAATTCCGGTTTGTGAGAATCTTGTTTATATAATAAATAATCAAATATACACATAAAAAGCCCGCTAAATTATATAAGACGATTTATCTATCAAACAGACCAACGAGTGGAAGTCTATGAAAGCTCTCCACTACTAAAACATCTTTGCTCATTGTGGATCTAACCAGGGCTTCTTCGAGATATAAACATGCTTTATAAGCTGTGCTTTAGCGGCTTAATATAATAACTATTGACAATTCAAACAGTGGAAAAAACATTCAGAACAATTAAACTTGCAAACCTACTAAATGTTGGACGTTAAGTAAGAATGAGGACTAACTTGTGAAGCTTCACTCTACCACGTTTTGAAGCTCGTCAGTCAAGTATACTTTCGCTTTATGACAGTCGGATCGGAGCGTTAGATTTACAAAATTAGGGTTGTAGATAAAAACCCTACCATAGTACATACTCCATTGCATTGTTGACCTCAGAATGGAAGTAAATTTTTAATCTCAACCGACGAAAAGAAGGAAATTCTCTATATACTTCATGTTTTTTCTTTAAAGTTCACCTGAAAGTAATCCTAAACAAATTTTCAAAAATATAATCCTGATATTATAGAGGTGAAGATGCAGAGTTGTGGATATATTAATATCTATTAGAATTTCGTTTGTTCTTGCCTTTAATCATACATACATGCATACATACATGTATATCACGCCTCGTTCTCAGCGGGGTAGACAGAGACCACCTTAAGCCTTTAATCAATGGGCTAATTTATCAATGAAAAACTATTACAGTATACTTGACACTAGATATGGAGCTCTTTGATCCATGTTGCAGGATTCGTGCCCGGTTCCCGGTGCCCGGCGCACGGCTCCGCACCGCCTGTCATTAATATTGCATGCATGCATGCGGAGGCATGCGCCGGGGACTGCAGCACCAAAATATTTTGCAACGGCGACGAAACTACGGCTTATTACGAGTTCATAAGTGAATATTCCGACCAAATTGGCCCTCATTTTTGTTCACTATTTTCCAGTGGAAAAGAAAAATAACGCATGTATAAGAAAAGTCAGTTATTTAAGATAGTTCGTAACAACAGCCCGTACAGTTATTATGACATACCAACGTTATACTCAAACTGGAACAGTTAGTCATTATCTGCCTCGCGTTGTTATTTGAAGTTGAACGCTTGTATTAAAGAAACGGTTTTTTTAAAAAACTATTTCGTAAAGTTTCATTAAAGCAGTTAAGTTGGAAATCATTACAAGCAAAAAAATAATTTTATATACTTTCAATTGATAAAACGATAGTTCAGATGATGTCTTAAAATGTAGTAATAAAAGAAGATGATCGTATAACCACATATACTTGTAGATAGAGTAGACTTAGTGCTTCATTCCTTTTCCAGATAACTTGAAAAATATAAGCCGCATCTCCATTACATCTTTTGTCACTTCCGCTTACAATGTTTTGATATTTTAATATCAATAAAGTACTAAGATATGTCACATAGTAGCTATATTTTTTGGCACAGTTTAAAGTTCTTACTCTACACAATCAAGAGTTTGTTACTTTGGCTTTGATATTTTTGCTATTCATTCGTTAAAGGTGTGATAAAAACTAAAGCTAAGTTCTTAAAGTAACTTGTTATTATAATTTCATCTTATTTACTTTGAACGTTATACCCATAACAACAAACTATCCGTACCGCCCACCTCTTCAGGGCTATGTCATAAAAGCTCAAACGCTGTACCCTAAATCATGACCGCCGCCGCTCACCCAATCATTCATTACGAACTTAATAATTAAGGCCGCCTAATTTATACGTAGATTAAGTTAATTTATAGCCTATAATGTACCCGGACTTGTTTACTAACTTGGGCAAATTAATGAGTATCCCCCGCACCCGGTTGGCAGACATTTATGATTTTATTACAAACGTGTTGCAGTTTTAATGATGGGTTGGCGGAATATTCAAACGGCTGGCAATTAATAGAGCTTTTGTGGGGGACATTATAAGTTTTATGTGTGTAACATGTGTATAACTTAATTGAGTGTTTTTGGCTGTAAATGAGGTACGGTTCTGCTCGACGTCAGGCTGTCTTTTACTCTTCAAATACTTAGGGGGATCCTCTTTAAGATGAGAAGTAATAAGAAGGTATATTCGAAGTAAAATGCATACAGATTGCTGTGACAAGCTTTTCACCGAAGATTATACAACGGCGACGAAACCACAGCTTGTCACGAGTTTATAAGTGAATTTTCGAACGGTAGACATATATAACAACGCTATGAAACGTATATGAAATATACGACGAATTCTGCATAATATCGTAGGTTGAGAAGCGGCGACTGCAAACGGTGAGAAGCAGCTCGAAAAGCCCGTACCCAACGATGGGTACACGCTGATAGTTATGATACATGAACATGTTACCTCGGTGGAAATTCTAAGCGTTCCCCGCGAATTTTTCGTTTCATAAGCGACCATATCCAGTGCAGCCACGTGCCCTGGATATTGGGTGCCGCAAATTCGAGATATTTATATTTAATGCGCGTTGTAGCTCCTTGGAATTTTTTCTAAGGCACCGCATAATATATTTCGCACACGCACCGCCCCGGGGCGGGCCCGATGAAAATTCATAACGTTTGATATTACCAGCCGAATTGAAAAGTGGATATTTGGAAGACTGGCTTTATATCTAATCATTTAAAATATTTTTAAATCACCATAGTATTATTGAAAACCAATATTAAGAAACGTATTTTTATCTATAATGAACAAAACTATCCATTTCTATTGATTTCGGAGCGGAGGTCATCAAAGTGGTCTAAGAAACGCACTGTTGCTTTAACTTTATATATTTGCTACTCTACTTAATGCTTAGTAGAAAACTAAGTCTAATGTACACAGGCTATTTAGACGTCTTTTGCAATTAAGATTAGCAATCTTCTTAATAACACAATACTGAAGAGTTAATATAACCATAAGTTGAAATTCTCTTCAAAGTTGTTAATAGGACAACTACATACTGTTACTATCCCTCACATGTAATGAGCTAAATCTGACACAAGGTGAACATCCAGCGGTCTGTTCTCTTTATTGTGCAAAACAAACACGGCTTTCGTTGTATTATCATTATCAGCCTTTAGAAGTTCAGTTCAGAACAAAAGCTTCCCTAAGAAGAAGTATTGGCTATACCCTGCTCTCTTCACGTAGTCGTCGGAGCAGTGTCAGGTCACAGAAATAGCTATGTTTTCTTTCTTAATAACCTATTAAGGCTATTGAGGGTAAAGTGATAGTAGAGATATCATAACACTACATGAGGACAGCGGTATTGTGTATATATACTAATTACCTGATCTAGTCAGTAAGGTAAAGCTAACCTGAGTAGATGAGTCAAAAGATATCTCTTATTACGTAGTAATGAATCATGATCAGTAACAATTTTTTTTAATATGTATTCCTTGTTATATTTCCTCTTTATCAGCTCCTAGGTAATATATATATTCATAACCAACGCCACAACGATTAGGCTCGTAAAATCGTTGGTGTTTCCTATATTCCTTTACGCCGCCGAAACATGGACCCTACGGCAAACCGAAACCTACAAGATAGACGCACTGGAGATGTGGTGTTGGAGGAAGATGCTCGGAGTTTCCTGGACCGAGTTTCGAACAAATGCCTCCATCCTCGATGAGCTTGGCATCAAAGAGCGTCTATTTACTCTAGGGCGCAGTCGGATCCTGAAATTCTTCGGGCATGTTAGTCGGCGGGGTAACAACTCCATAGAACGTGTTGTCGTTCAGGGCAAAGTCGAGGGCACAACACCACGGGGAAGATTTCCCATGAGATGGACAGACCAAGTAAAGGCTGCGGTGCGCGCTCCGGTACACGAATGTGCCCGAGTAACGGACAGCAGGCGGAGATGGCGAGACGTCCTGAAGCAGGCACTATTTACTGTCCAACCAACGGGAACACGATAACCACGACCACTCTGACAAGAGTGAAGCGATTTATAGAGAGAGTTATCCATAGTTGGGTAAAAAATATTGTTATAAAAACCAATAAAGTTATTAACAACTGTTTACGTCCCCTCTATACACATGTTTGGAGTGTTGCCAGTTTCGGTAGATTTCACTGAGAGCTTACTACGTATCATAAGTAAATTAAGTCGACTATACATCATTGCTCTATTCCGGATGTAGGCGTGTTTGCAACTATGTATTGATCACGGCATACCTTACATAAAACTTACCACAGTATTTTGTTTAGGAGAAAGTAACTTATTCTCCCTTAATAATGTAGAGCCTTAAATTTGTTATAAACGAGTAACGATCAACTATGATCTGAATGAGAGCAACGCAAGACCGATTCATGTGGAGATGTTAGAGGGAATCCTATGTCCAGCAGTGGACGTTTATCTGCTGATGGTGATGAAAACATTTGATGGAGAAAAAATCAATAGGATAAACAGGAATTCAGAATTTAAACTGGTACTGATAAACCATATTAAACCTTAACAATTATGATCTACCCTAAGGGTATTTTATAAAATAATTGACGCCGTGGCACAGTGGGTAATTCGCCGAAGTCTTCAGTTCAATTCCGGGGCCACACTTGCAATAAAGTTGGTGGAAGAGTTCTTTTAAACCCCTCTATCTACCAACTTCATATTGTAAATCTGCCACCATAACAGCATCACTTTGTTCCAGCTGTCAATATATGAGAGGCAGAGTGTTTTGGGCAACTTTCACCATCTATGATCTGATTATCACATAATATCAAACTTGGGCCATTTTAGATAAAAGAAGTATTTGACTAGAGATGTTCACCAATAACGATTACTGTTATGATTATATGAACAGGTCGTCGGTCCACCTTGTGGGGGGTCTGCCCACGCTACGTCTTCCGGTACGTGGCCGCCACTCGAGAACCTTTCTACCCCAACGGCCGTCGGTTCTGCGAGCTATGTGCCCTGCCCATTGCCACTTTGCGACGGCGACCCTTCGAGCTATGTCAAGGTCGCTGGCAACCATTGGATGCGGGTGGCCCAGGACCGGTCTAAGTGGAAATCTTTGGGGGAGGCCTTTGTCCAGCAGTGGACGTCTTCCGGCTGATTGGATTGGATTGGATTGGATTATATGAACAGCACAACATTATGCTCGTGGCTTTAAAACTAGATATTGTCTCATTACCTCAGTAATCTCACTACCTGTAGAACTCTTCAAACCGGAACACAGTATGATTGTATACAAATGTTTCACGGCATAAATTGTAAAATCTAGTAATCTAAAAATTTTCTTAGCTTCTATTACAAGTCGTATAAGTACAGGGAAGAAAATACTCGCGATGATTAAAGTTCTAATTTTGGAAGTTGGGCCATCCACGTCACATGGTACAACGGACAGTCCTGATTTGTCCCTAATGTGGTGCTATATCAGACGAGACGAAGAAGATCGAGAAGACGTGGAATGAGATTAAGAGTGAAACCCAAGATCAAACGCGATGGAGAGTCACTGTGGACGCCCTTTGCCTCTTCAGGTCATAGGATGTTCATAAATGATGAATGAGTGATAGATATATCTACATAACGACCTAAGAGGGTTCCCGCTCAACAGCCTGTGGGATCCAAGCCAACCTCCCCAGCTCGTGGTGCACCCTGCTAATCAACAAAAGAGGCTCTGACTCCCACCGACTCGCATTGGGCCAGCGTGGTGAGAGATGGCCCGACATCCTCCCATATGTATCCCTACTCGATCGATGTGAAAATCTTTGGCGGAGGTCTATGTCCAGCAGTGGACGTCCATCAGCTGATGATGAAGACCTCAAGCAGAGTTGACAGATCTCTACTCCCTTCGACTCCTCAAAAGTTCACATCATCTCGTAACAACCCTTTAATAACGTGTACTCACACTCATACAGCGTGTCCTACAAAAAGTACATACATTTAAATTTCATGACATTTAAGTGCGCCGTTAGCGGACCTTCCGAAGGTTTGAATGTCCAATAAAAGCTTTTTAGTGCCGAGCATTGAATTTTACGGCACTTACCGCCGCCCGCGGTACATCCGCTCAATCTACTGTAACCTGCAGCACCGGCAGCACCGGAAGCACCTGCAGCACCTGCAGTACGGCCCATTCATTACATTACTATACAAAAGAAAATTATATTCCCAGTGTTGTGTAGTGTATTGGGTAAGGGTCTTATTTCCTTCAATACCAATAGTGGTAAGTCTCCATTGTCGGAAGCCGCATTAGGACGATGTCCGGTTTCTGCTCCGGAACGCACCGGTGCCCCTCTGAACTCTGGCTTAACCATCCCACGGAAGTAAATGCCCTCTTTAGCACTCGCGCTGGGCAACGACAAATACAAGACCACCGTGCATTTGCCGTCTTCCTAAGGCTCGCGAACCCGAACACCCTTTTAGTCGCCTTGTACGACAGGCAGGAAATATTTTAGTCATATTCTCAATAGCCCGATAGTATAGGGCTGAAGGTAGTTGTAGCTAGTAAAATTACTGGGGTAAAGGGAATTAATATCTTATGTCTGTAGGCGACGAGCGCAATGTGGTTCTATGTATACTATCTTAACTATCGCCATTTTGTAATGTGCCGGCGTATCACTTAGCTTTAAGTGAACGTCCTGATCACTTCGCTACTTCCTTAGAAAAATATCAACATCAAATGTTAGTAAGCACAGCGACCATCGACGCTGCAGTCGTATACCATCGTCATTATGAAATATTTTATAAATAAACAAAAAAGCAGTTGTGAAACGAATGGGAACAATGGGCCGGGGTTGAAACGACCCTCTAAGCATTGTGCGGGCAGCCGGCACTCACTTGTAACTAAGTGACGAACGGAAACGGACGATGCGATTACTGAGGGCGGATCAGCACTCCGCCGGCCCGCGCCGCTCACGGAAACCGTTAAGTGCTCGTTGTAAAGTTTTTTTTTTTGTAAATACACATCCGGTCCGCGAACTCGTCGAGGACTGAAGTTTGTTTGTTTGCAGATTTTTACGTTCGCTACCCCTTTTCATGCCCATTATAGTCACAGAGGGTGTAGACTGCTTGAATGGGACTTTAATGAGATTCAACTTTGGGTAACAAAAAAACCGGTGTACATTCTAATTCTTGTCTCTGTTGCCGGAGACCAGCTACGTAGGTACCACTGCAGCGCCTATTACTACCAACAAACAGTAGTGTGCAAACATTACTTTGTTCCGGTTTGTAAGGCGCTGTTGCTAGTGAAATAACGAGGGTAATGAGGCTTATCATCCTATGTCTCAGAGTACAATGTGTTGAAGCTTATATCATCCTAACAGCATTAACGAGCATTTACCATCAGTGGAATGTCTCGCGGGACGCATGCCAACCTCACCTGCTCGTGTTGCACCCTGATAATCAACAAACGAGGTTCCGGCTCCCATAAGCCCGCATTTAGCCAACGTGGTGGGAAAGGAATTCCTCGTAAGAACAGCCCCTAGTGCCTAGCGGTACCGGAAGCCATGCTAAACGTATATGGAGATCTTTGGAAAAGGCCTATGTCCAGTGAATGTCTATCAGCTAATGATGATGACGATGACCACTTTTTTATATATATTCTGTGACGTTACAGTCTACTCCAAAGAAAATTTGTATATATTATAACTCGTACATGTATCCTAATAAACTAAGTTAAATACTTAACAAAGTTTATATTAAAATATAGAAGAACCGAAGAGCTTAATATGTTGACATTTGGATAGAAATATCATAACATAAATAGGACTTTTCCACAGAAAAGTGAAATGAACTTTAAAAAAGGACAATGCTTCATCAGTAAGCGTGTTCTGTCTCTTTCTAACATAAAAACAAGTTATAACACTGCACCACTTTCCAAAGTTACATGAAACTTTCATACGTCAATAACAAATCATCAGATGATAGATATAGATCTCAGCACACACACTTCACCACCACCTCATCATCGTATTCCAAGTACCGTTACGACACACGTGATGTTACTTATCATCACCGACAACACTAGCTGAATATGAGAAATTAACGTTATTGATATATATAAAACAAATTGATAAGGTTTCCATATGAAAAGACTAGATATTTAAATTAATTACTTAACGTGAAGACCGGAAGACCGACGGGACAGAGAGACTCTTGATTGGAGAGTGTATTGACCTGGTGAAGATCACGGAGAATCGACGCGTTCAGCGACTAGCCGAGATATTTAGTAATGTGGACTAAATAAACACTTTTCTAGTCCAAAGGAGTTGATAGACAGTATGATGTTGCGGGATGCTGGTGGATACTGCCGTTTCATCTTATTAAACATTACTAGCAAGATATTTCCTACAAAAAGAGACCCAAGCGTGACTTTCATTTCCATTCAGGAAGCCATTGGTTGGGATCTTGGGACGACGACCGCGAGTCTGATATCATAGCGTACTGTTGCTACATTACTAACGATTACTTATATTCTACTCTATAATACAGAAAACTGTTCTTTTTACTATACGACTATTTGAGGATCTGAAAGAGCAGGTCATAACATGAGAGAAGCAATCGCCACATTGCCATAATTTAACTCTCTTGAGCGCAGTACCTAAGCCCTATAAACCAGGCAATGAACCCCTGATTCAGTTTAAAAACCTAAGCCTAGTGGCAGATCTATTTGTACCTGACTAGCTATCACGTTCATTGTAAATCTACCGTCTTACCACCACAGCCGCTTCACCGTCATCCATGACCTAATTGTTTTTTAATACCATGTAAAATTAAGTTAAAGTGTTAACCCCAGGTTTGCAAGTGGATGTATGATAGAAGATATGGATATTGCGCTGATGGTAAGACTAAAATTAATGAGAGATTAACAAAAGTATTTGATCAAAGAGGAAACTCATAGCTTGTAACTCAAAGTGCATAACGAAACGTGAACAGGAAAAGCATCTGTAAAATCTAATTTAGCCTTCAGGTCCTGCTCCGCCGCGAGCCCGGGGCTCCGCCGCGAGCCCGGGGCTCCGCCGCGGGGCCCGGGACTCCGGCCCCGCATTAGAAAGTCTTCTCTATCGGATTCTTTATTGAGTTAGACGATTCCTTTGATTGATCAGTTAACAAACTCGAGCGAGGTTTCAAAGCGGTAACGTGGCCTTTCAATATTACTTCCTGGAGAACTATTATAGATGTTAATTTCTAAGTAGATTGAGAAGCCTTCTGATCAGCTGCTGTAAATTTAACTATTTTAATACTATGTTATTTTTATCCAAATAAAGTAAACGATTAACGTCAGCCAATGTAAAATTGGAGGTAGAGTCAGTTAGTGTGGCTGTGAGTTTGGTATTGCTTCAAATATGTCAATTCTAATAAAACTGAACACAAAAATATTCTCAAACTGTCCCCAGAAGTTTGCGTCAGTCCAAATTGTATATTTGCCGATTTGTAAAAAAAATCGCAGAGCAAACGAGGACAAAATGAAAATATCTTCATTCTAATATAACTAAGCTCCGAACGCGGCGGTATTGAATATTTTAAGTTCCGAGATGGAAATAACTTGAGAGTGCTTAATAATTTGATTAGAGGGAACTTGGATTTGCTTTGCACTTTCGTCTTTTACAGTTTATTGCTTATATTTATATCAATTTACTTTAGAAACGTGCTGACATTGAGATAATGTTTCATTCAAACACGGTTTAACAAATTACCGTCAAACAACTACTTCAAAGATATTTATATTCGTTAGAAAGTTATAGAAATCTTTCCCAAAGATTCATTAAAATAAAGACAAAAAGACAGAAAGGTGATGTACCAAGCTGATCGACAACCTTCACTATTTGGAGAGGCGCTTTAAGAAGAAGAAGAAAGGTTTTCTTACGTTTAAAATTTCAGATAATTTCAATAGATTTAATAGACATAGGAGAGTTATAACTTCAAAAGAATGACCTACTGATGGCATTGCCCAGCAACATTGTTATAGTTACAGCTTATAACTGAAAATAAATTAAATCGTATCCTTTTACCTCCTCTTGACATTGATACTCACTGCTGGTGACTAGGGTGGATACGGATCTTCTAAATCAGAGATAAATAGCGTACAGCGTAGTAAGCGAGATGTTTGCACCAGACTATGAGCCTGTATCTCTACCTAAGTTTACGACTGTCTCTTGCTCCTTTGTTATAAATAACCGCTATAATTTGGTATATATATGGTCGAAGGTGACAGTGGTTACCAATGGCCATGAAAATCCGTGTTACTGAAGTAACAAATGGAATCGTAATAGACCCGATGGTCCGGATGTGTGATCGTAAAACTTTTACGCCGCTGTCGCGGGAAAACTTCTCGTAAGGCTTTATATGTTCCTTTGTTATTTATCTTCAACGTGTACTGGTTACGAGTAATATATCGTTACCTGTCACCGTCTTTAGTTTTTTCATAGTACCATACGCTGTCTCGTTAATCAGCACCTACAATTTCAGTCATTTACTCTCTTACAATATGATAGTATTAAAACGAAAATCCATCAAACATTGAGACTGTAGACTAGTTAAATGGTCGATGACGATCAATAAAAAAGCTCAAACATAACAACATTTCAAAGGAGTTTATTAAACCCCTTTTTTGGCTAGAAAGTTTAATAATTTTTTAGGGTAAAAAAATTCTTTAAATAGTTACATTCTAACGAAATAAACCCTTATCGTGTCTCTGAATTAGAAGTTGTACGGGATCATGTATCAGAGGTCGTACACGGCGATTTAAGAAATCCTTTTTCTAAGTTAAAAATAAGTAAGAAAATTTACTTCCCCTCGTCCTTGAATTCTGCCGATTCATGTTATTACAGTAAGTAACATATTCATTTGCATAGGAGCGCGGTACTTCGCATTCAAACTTCGGAAGGGCCTCGCCGTGACTTTCGTTTTCAGCTTAACATGTACAACGGACAAGTACAGTTGCTCTCCTCACTCAAACGCTTTTTGAATTTATATATTTTCTAATAGTACTGCAGGATATACAGGAAGTGATATGCCTCCCCTTAACAATGAATCTCTTTTTAGAATTTTCACAAAGCATACTGATGTTCAGTTCGTCGCTTTATCTATATGTATATATATAAGACATTTCCATCTTTGTAGTGACTCCTCATGACATCTCTGGAGCAATAAGGACTACAGACTTGAAATTTCGTAGGAATATTGCTTTGGCCGAGTGTAGTTCAGCTAAGAACGGATTTTACAAAATTCATCCCCAAAAGAGAGATGCGGGTTGTAACGAACAGGAAACCGAGCGGGAAACAGCTAGTAATCATTTAAATTTACAATAGCTAAAGATTTGTTATGTAAATTTATATAGTGATGATATCCGAGATTATAGATATCCTGGAAAATAATCTAGAATATGATCATTTATATATAATACAGTTATTTATAGACAGGAAATTAAATTATAGATAAATTATGCTCAATACGAATTCACAACTTGTTAGAAATGAGATCTTTTGAAAGAATAATTGTATTTGCGTAAGCAAAGTAAAATTCACCCCGCCGACGTCCCGGGGGAGACTTTTGAAATAATCAAATAAGAATAAAGTTGTCTTCACAAATAACCTGCTAAATCTAATTCATTCTTTGAGTCTCCTTCCCAAACATTTATCCGAGACAGTCCGAGGCTCGTTACACTGTCTGCTTTATTGCGTTACACGAGAAAAGAAATATCTATCTATGAACTGAACGGTTACAAGTTTTACTGCGTGTGTGTCTGTCCGGATAATCCTGTTAGGTGTGGCCGCAAACCCTTCTTCTAAGTAGTAATGTATTATCATATTACTGTGTTCTAACTTGAAGGGCGCAGCGGAGAAATTTTAAGGCTATTGGGATAATAAATTCATCTTGCACAAAGCGATGATAGATTTTCATAATTTTAATGACAAATGAACAATAAATAATATAAATAAAGTATGAAGTAAAGCTGTGACTTGTTTCTTAAGATTTTAATCTAGACTGAATCAAGGTTATATGTACAGACGACCACATCTATATATTTCTGTTCTTTTACGGTAGTAGAATAGATAAACAGTTTTCTCTATTCTTCTTCTAGTAATTTTACTATAATACAGTAATAGAAATTATTAGTTTCGGCAGCGTTTTATATAAAATGACATAGGAAAAGTTTACATTTGTCGTTGCTATAAAGCGATATATAAAACCTTTAACAATATGGAGCGCTCCGGCGAGCGTGGAAATAGGACAAGGCGAAACATAAATATTGAGTTGCGCTAGAATTCGTAGCGTATTTAAATTCAAACAAGAAGATAATATTTTCTAAGAGTATATTTGAAGCACATTGTCAAGGGAAATACTTAAAAGAAAAATTTTTAACTAGAATTTATTTAACTAAGACCATATCATTTCACACAAAGCGTCTTCTAATACAAACGCACACTGAAGCAGCCGCTTTGCTGCCAACGTGAATGAATACGAAAACGTTTAGTATGTCCTGCTAAGAAGCAGAGAAGATGCAACATCATGACGGTTATAATTAGCATAAACCTGTCTTCAGCTTTCCTTACCCCCGTGACAAACAGAAACACCGTCTCTTCGCATCCGTCAACTCCACCTTAATTACATCCACTAACGGCTCCTCCGGTTGTATACTTTACATCCGCAGCTCACCAGCACTCTGCAGCTGGTTCATCAGATCTATCTAGCCACCTGTGACTATTCATATACCAAAGACATGCGAAGAAAGTTTCTCTGTGCCCCATTGCAGTAGCCACGACCATTGAGCTACTTTAGCATGGTAAAGCAGTCCTCATATATCCGACATCTGCAATACTAATCATTCAAATAATTTTGAGGGTATCCTAGAAGGTCTTCTAGCTTGATAATTATATAATACTTTGGTGTCTCCCGACCAAAATGAGTGTCTATATTAACAAATCAAGTTACATTTAGAGTCCGTGTGAGAATCTGAACCTAAACGTTGGCTCCGCAATAATTTGCCTTTCAAACAAGAAAGCGGCGCCGCCGCCACTTAATCGGAGCTATTAGCTAACCGCAAAGCACGCGGTTGTCTACGGATGCGAACAACTAGACGCTTCAGCAATTCAAGCTGCATAATAGCTTTTTAATATGCGTAATTATATTTTTAACTGAAAATAATAACCAGAAAAACGAACTGCAAATATATCAAACAAAACATGTTTCTAAACGCGGAATTACGGCCTCGATTTACCTTACAACCTGCCCACTTAATCTTCCCACTATTGGGACTAGACACCAACGAGATAATCAAGACCATTCTTCGACCCATTTGATCAATTGATGGTTGTCATATATCGTATTATAAGCATTCTTGAAATATGCCGGTTTCCTCACAGTTATCCTTTACCGGAAGTTGTAGTGCAGGAAAGATTGACCCTCGTCTCTTAGAATTTTGATATGCCGAACAAAATTTCAATTGAAAAAATCTTCTTATTCTTCCTCTTCTTCTTAAAGTGCCTCTCCAACTAGTGAAGGTTGGGGTTCAGCGTGGTACAGTCCTTTCTGTCTCTTGTTCGGTGGTACAATTCAGACGCCATAGATATACCATTCCCTGATATTCCTAAACCATGATTTTTTTTTTCGTTTTAATACTAAATTACAATTACAAAACTATTAATTAATTAAAAGAAATTACTTAATTCGACATTACAGCGAGAAGTCTAAAACCTTTCTTATATAGTTTCCGGCGATTACACTTAAAGTTGTGCGAGGATCAGCAGGAAGCTGCTTAATTCTCGCAGCCACGTTATCCCGCGGGTGAAGCCGAAGCCGTGTCGCTAAGTAAACTACGTGTTTATGTAGATCACAGGGGACGGAAGTGTTGGAACACGCTTCACTTTTACAACCGTTTCCGTTATTCACACCCCTACTAAAAGTAACACGTTGCACTTCGCATTTTATTTACCGACTGAAAAAGGGAGATGTTATAAATTTAACACGACTACTGCTCTGGTGGACAAAGCTACCATACGAGGAAGGGGTTTTCATAATGATAAGTATATACGCCTGCTCACATAGTTAAGAAGGTATACACTGCATCATCATGACCATGATAATTATAGTAGTTTTTTTTTTGGTTTCAATGGAAAATCTTCGAAAGGTACCTTACTTCTGAGAAGTGGGATTTTTACTCACTAAAAACCCCTTCGATGCTTTGCATCAGTGCTTTCGGAGAGGCTCCGGGATCTCTTATAGAACGCACCGGTGCCCCTCTACACCTTGTGTTACACCTCTCTGAGGAGGAACCTAACCCTCCTAGGCACAATCGCTGAGCCACACGCTGACCCACGCAGACTCGCTTGTTGAGCGGCCATGGCCTGCCACCTCAAGGCCCGCGAAACTCCTAAACCCTTTTAGTCGCCTTCTACGATAGACAGGGCTTACCTTAGTGCTATTCTTACTAGCCCCACTGCAGGGCTGAATAATTACAGTAGCTACAGCGTCCTTCAAACTGGAACACGAGAATATTTGCATACTGTTTGTCGGTAGAAATAGGAGCTGGGGTGGTAGCCGGACGGCCTTAGAGACCTACCGGTAAAAGTGGTAGTGATTTTTATAGGTTTGATTCAAGATGATGACGGACGATGATTGAAAGACATGTTTACACTTATTTATAACTTAACTACATGTATGATGATGATATAAAATTTTGTAAGATCGATATTCAAAGTGTAACAGCGAGCTGGTCATTAACTTTATGATGTCGATCACACAGTGGATCACGTTAAAAGCTATAAATCAACTCAAACAGCTCACAAATTAAACGGCATTTGAGTGTAGTGCTATTGGTTTTACATGCTACGAGCTGCTCTCGAACTATATATAACCTTGTAAAACTTTACCATGCTGCGAACCTGATGAACATAACAGAGCTCGATGTAGTAACATCAGAACCAGCAGAGATCACACTAGACTGTTCATACACTACTCACTGGCATCGCATTCTCTGGCTTTATCTTGGTATTCTGGACATAGCTTGTCAATAGAGGAACGATTGAGAATAAAGTATATTAATAATCATCATCATCATCAGGTGCCCTCTTCAAACTGAAGGTTGGCTATCAAATTGAGAAAACCAATTCGATCCTCAGCTATCCATTTTAACTGATGGTATTTAAACCCGGTCCACTCCTTTACGTCCTCAAACCACTTTTCCTTCTGTATACCAGGTGCACGTTTTTCAGGAATTTTTCTCACCAGGATTAACCTTGGGAACTCATAAAGGATCCTCTTTGATATTAATAATGCCGATGTTTTCCCATGGAGGTAAGGAATGAGATTCTCCCAATGACTTGTAATAAAGTTCCTCCATGCAGTTTGGTTTTCCCCTAATACTACAAAGGTTTGTAAGCTATTAGCTTACCATAAGACGAGCCGTATACCTGTTTACCACTTCAATGGTATAAAAACCAATAACGCAGGATTGATAGCGAGCTAACTACTTAAATGAAACTCTTCTATAAACCGTGATCTATTCAACAACCTTCGTTCTATAAATTAAAGGTTTACCAACACTATAAAGATAACTGCTTCTATTTTTACCCACTTTTGTAAAAATTCACCATGGATCACGTCTGCAGAAATCCATAGCAGAGCCTCATTGCTACAGGCAAGAGGTATAATTTACCACCAGGTGGTATCTTCCACGATAAAGCATAAGTCATGATAAATAAATCACACCCTTACTTCCAACGGAACATGTAACTTCCTTTGTTTCTTTTAAAAGTTCAGCTTATACCTATGACCGATAAAATGACAGTAATTTAACTTCCGCCTGGAATTACATCCGGACTTTTAAGTGGGTAGTTGTGAAATAATCAACGTGGAAGGCTTTTATTGAAATTATTTGCTTAAATATGCTAATCAGTTGTATCACGCAAGAGGACGAAGCAGTTTGCTATTCAAACGAAAGCTCAGCAGAAATAAGCTGCAGTGACGGTTAGTATTTAAGTTTAGGAGCTGGTTATTTCTAATTTCATAAAATGGTATGTAGACATGCTAAAACATTATAAAATATTCGATGGAACCGAATTGGTATTACCCTTCGAAATTACTTCATACCCTCTAAGGCTTCAAATGTTATAATAATACATGGATAAATAAACTATTATAGGGTGTAAGAAGTTCCGTACAACAACTCACGGGACCGAAGCAAACCTCACTTGTCCGTGGTGCACCCTGCTAATCAACAAACGAAGGTTTGTTTCCCACCAACAGGCATTGGGCCAGCTTGGTGGGAAATGGCCCAAATTCCCCAATATGAACCCCTTCAGACGACAGGTCCTAATGCCCAGCGGTCCGAAAGCCATACTGACTGCAGCGCAGTACCGATCGATGTGGAACTTTTTGGGTGAGGCCAATGACCAGCAATGGACGTCTATCGGCTGATGATGAAATATACTATTATATGTTTATATTAATTATTAAATATAGTATATGTTTTCATTCAAATATATGACATTTATCAAAAGAGTGCATCAGACTACTCGCATACGTGCGTGATACATGCCACCACACCGTTATTAGTCTAGATTTATTTAGGAACAGACAAATTTTGTTCTTGTCTCCTGGATCTTTGGCCTGTTGTACGACCGTTTAGAATGTAAAAAGTAAATAGTGATAGTTCAACCTAAAACTGAATCATTATTTTCATTCGGTATGACGACAAACTCACTTCCGGCAACATTCGCGAAGATAGAAGACGACACACAAACGCGCTGGTGTACGTACCAGTATGAATATATCACACAGTATTCTGCTCCAGGAAATAAAACGATCTATCTTCCGGTGTTGTATCAGCATAATAAAAATATTTTAACAAACGCTATCGCTCTTTATGAGGCATACGGCTGAGTCCGGAGATAAGGGAGGATTTATTTGACAACAATTTATCGGGCGTAACGTTTCCCACGCGAAATTGGGATTATTGCAATATCACAACCTGCCCCTGTACTGTACTGTACCACCGCCTTCTATATACAAGCTAACACGATCGTAATGAACCTGTAAAAAAAGAGCTTTACCGTATTATACTATAGACTTATTTGATATGTCTACATGCTTTAGCTCTATCCACTTCCACTTTGGATAGTCTTTCAACAAGCTTCGCCAAATTTGACAGTTTTTGTCGTGTGAAACTGAAGTAAAGTACGAATTTATTCACCATCATCAGCCGATAAACGTCCACTGCTGGACATAGGCCTACGCAAAAATCTTCACATTGATCGATCACGCGTGACGTACAGTAGGTTCCCGCGATTCCTACCGGATCGTCGGTCAATTCGAGCGTCCTGCAATTCGAACCTAATGCCAATAACAAACTCAAATATGTAACATCTTTAGGATAACACGGGAACATATGCTATACAGTTTTATCATTGATCTGGGTAAGTATTTTATCTGATGTTAAATGAAATATTCTTAATTATAAAGCTAAGTAGAATAATAAGACTAGAAAGAACTTTTATAGTTCTACGCCACGGAACGGCCGTTAATGTTTACTCCTTGCTTCGTCGTGGATATTTAAGCTGAGGCTTCTGTCATTATAGAGTTTGGTTGCTATATAACTTACTTTATTACAGAATAGATCCTGACTTTATGAAAACAATAGAAAATCACAGATTTTTCACAACCATCGAATGTTATCTGCAATCATAAACGAATAGTGAACTCTACGTATTCACCGCCTCTTATAAAAGCTGCCAACAGCTACATCGACGCGCAGAAATCGTTTCAGAGCACTTCTATAAATAAAACCTTTGTATTCTTTTACACCGGAAGTGTCAATCGTCGGCTCTACAGTTAAGTGGTACAATTTTAATTTCGAGTTTCGTTTCGAAACCACTTCCAATGTATCGCGGGCCCGAATGGGAACAACGTCATTAAATTAATGAGCCCCTCACAAAGCGCGCCTCATGCAGTTTATTGCTCTTGATTTTGTGATCCAAATGAAACTATCAAAATGAATCTGGGTCGACTGCATCATTGGTGCGGCCATTAGTCGACTTCAATTGTTTTGGTGATCACACTAAATAGGCTAAAACCTTTGGGCGGTTCACTGTAGGGTCAAGATATTCATAAGAACGATTCAGGATTTTAGTCGTTACATATCCTTAAAACCCTATACTCTATCGGAAGTTTGATATAATTGGTAACCCCTGCGACTTTTCGAGTCGTACAAATCCCTTTACAAACTGAGCTATTCTAACTTAAACGCCCTTACACTTGCCACATCATATTACTTAAATACCACTTACTAATATTGGATTTGGTGACTGTAACAGATACCTATATTTCAAAGACTCGTAAACCACTTAGCAAAATTAATACGTGTGTTTTTTTTATAAACAGTATGAAACAGTTGCTTAATTCTCTTATAGAAATGATTTATCGAATTTAAAAATGGGCAGTGAAAATGTTTTGCGACAAAGCGCGGCGCGGTGTCGAGGTCAGGCGAAGTCTGCCGCAGCGCGTACTGTGTACTGTACGTTGGATATAAAGGAGAGAAATTGTCGCGTATTTTTAATAAAATAGATACGTTTTAATCAGCAAATAGATGATAAAATGCCTACTGTACTTTACAAACTAAACTACCATCAAATAATATAATTAATCATGAAACAACTACTTATATTACTTTTCCTTGCAGGATGTCATTTATGTCTTATTTATGCCAAATGTTTACATCGTTACTGCTCCGATTTTATTGGAATAGTTGGCCAATTAGCTACAGCTCATGTGATGGTATACGGTGATATTATCTAAAACAGCCAATTTACGTCCCCACTGCTGGGTCACAGGCCTACCCTCAATATGAGTGCGATGGGGCCACAGTCACCACGCGGGCCCAATGCGGATTGGTGACTTCACTCACATATTAGAATAAATTCCAATTCATGTGCAGGTTTCCTCGCGATGTTTTCCTTCACCGTTTGTATCTCGCTGTTGTAACTAAAGTTCACAAATGTACATAACTTAAATATTAAGTCATCGGTACATGCCGAGGTTCGAACCCACGACCTTCGTAGTGAAGGCGGCACGCTCTAACCATTAGCTCAGCGAGCTACCCTACCCGTAATACCATCACCATTTATTACAATTACTGGCTGTAGGTCTCTGTTGATGAGGGCCGTTTAGAAACTATCGCAGCTGATATTTCTACGACCAAACTGTAGTGTGCAAACATTGTTGTGTTCCGGTTTGAAAAGAGTTATAACTTGTGAAGTGACATGACTTCATATCCTGTGTTTTAAAGAGCTCATTTTAGTGTTTCACTTCCCCAAGTTATTATGGATAGACATTTACCATCAAGTAACCATCTCGCTCGTTTCGTCACTTCAACGAATAATAAATCAAGCTCAACAGCTCTCTTTATCTCCTCATTCTGTCTCTGTTGAGAAGCAAATTATTTGAGTTACTATGAAAAGACGAAGAGTACAATTTGGTGCAGTGTAAACATCGTAATCAGCCTAACAATGTTATAAGTAGGTGCATCCTTCTTGCCTTGTCTAAAGTTATTAAGATAAGTATCAAGTTAAGCACTGCCTATCGCAAATGGTAATTAAAAATGTTTTCAGGATCGCGGAGTTTGAAGATTGGAGCCCTCGTTGACCAAAAAAGCAAACCATGGGGTGGACGATAAGTACAAAGTGCTGGAGAGGGATATGGTCCTCCTTCGAACATGCGTAGAAGAACCCAAGAACCCACGCTACGCTCCGAGGCTTTAATGTACACAAATCTCACATAACCTTGTCTTCCTCTCAGACGCCACCGAAGAGTGAGTAAGTAAGAAGTAAGCGTAAGTAAGTACAGAAGCAAGCGTTGTTATAAGTCGTAAGTAAGAGTTACAACAATTCAGGGCGGTAAGTACGGAGCGACCCAGATCGACTTTTACGACATCCGCGACTGTGGCGGCCGATAAGGGGCCCGTCCCACCGCGGGCCTTGTTAGATAGTTTCGTTATTATGGAAATGTTGGCCACTGTACTCCGCACTTGTATATGCAGAGAATAAAGAAAAGGTACGAGAACAAGTTTTTATTATTTTTTATCTTACAATACTATCAGTGGCGGTGCTCGTTGCGAATCGCACACAGAATCCAACCAGTACTGACTTTACTACGTTACTTATTTAAATAAAGTATAACTATAAAAATATCAATGTTTGGTAATGGCACTCTAACTAAGTTACGCTTGTAACTTGAGATCTCATAATACAGATTACAATCGTAGAATCAGATTCCCACAGAGTACATTTTTATAAATTACTTAGATATACTTTAAAGTTATTTTATACTAAAAGATACATAAGAGAGAGCAAATAAAGACACAATAAAACCTTTCTGTCTTTGAACAAAATTTATAGTGTTTAGGCAATTTACATATATTGAGACACTACAGGTTAAATAAATACCTTAGAAGTGGGCTAAATAAAAAAACCAAAAGATAAACATAACAAATATTAAAGAAACCCTAGTGATAAATATATACTATACATATATACATACGACGTTGAAATTAGGATCATGTTGATGATACATAATTGAAAGAAATGAATACTTTTCAATAATCGAACTTATATACATCATCTAAATCAGCTGATGGACGTCCACAGCTGGACATAGGCTTTTCTCGAAGATCTCCACATAGATCGGTGCCGCGTTGCTCGCAGCCAGTGAGTTCCCGCGATCCTCACCGGATGTTATCAATCTTATATGCATATGTAGAATTTTGAATACTTTCTTCTTATTTTCTTATATTATTTCCAAACGGATGGGACCTTGATACTAAGATATTAGTATTGTGAGCTGAGTATTTTCAATTGCTACAGAGTCATTATAACCAGAACATTTCAATATTTGTTACTTTTAACTTTGTAGCGGCAGACACAACCTGCTGAGGTTGAATAATCTACGTTCATGATCAAAGTGTATACAAGAAAAAAAAATACTTACGAGTAATATTGGTTCACACAGTATGAGTAAATAAGTGCAACATTGCTCACAGTTCAATATCAACATCATCGTCATCTCAACAGATAGATGTCCATAGCTAGATAGATCTTTTGTAATGTATTCCATAAAAATTAGCGCAGCGCTGTTTGATACATAACTTGAAAGAAACGACTAGTGCTGAACAATAAATAACTTAAAAAGGCTTCATATTTCAGGGAACATTACTTTCATAAATAATATAAAGCTTGGTATAAAACAAACGGAGTATAGTACAGCTGAACAATTGAGTTATAGCGCCAAAACAACGTGAGCTAGGAGCGTCCGACGAGCTAACAGTCGCCGCTAAATTTTCACACGGCAATTCAATTATTTATCAGTGCTGCTGCTGTAAGCGCGATAACAATAAAATACACTATATAATACAACGTACCAATTATAATACACTATATTATAATTAATACAATTTGTAGCATGATCATACAGTCTAACATAATAATACACAAAGCTTATGGCGTAACCATCGTAACCTTTACATTTGCCTACACAACTATCCGGCTTGAAAGAGACTGTAGCTAATTATAATATTAGGTTTTCAAGAAGCCTTATTTCACTATATTATTGTTCTGGAAATGCTCATTTATTGCAAACACTTGTTTATCTCATCTACTATATTATTTAAAAGAGATGCTTGTGATAATGAAATTTTAACATTTACACTTCTATTCCCTAGTTAACTGATAAAATGAACGGGGATGATTATTTTAACCCTCGTATTTAGATAACTAGTGAACATCAATTATATTATCTATCAATCCAATCCAATCCAATCAGCCGGAAGACGTCCACTGCTGGACAAAGGCCTCTCCCAAAGATTTCCACTCAGACCGGTCCTGGGCCACCCGCATCCAATGGTTGCCAACGACCTTGAGCAGGTCGTCGGTCCACCTTGTGGGGTCTGCCCACGCTACGTCTTCCGGTACGTGGCAATTCGTGTAGTAATTTTTAAAAGTACCAGCACTATCCAAAAACCGAAGGGACCCCGGAACAGTCCAGAACATGTGTAACAAGCCAAATGGTTATCCGCTGCGCCACTGAAACTGTAAGTACTTTACTAGCCTTAGTAATTTACTTTCGCGTTGTTTAACGTTAGTAATTAGTACTTATGTTTACGTTGCGTCTATTTAAGTACTAAAACCTTGTTAACTTACATTAGATTAGTAAATTTGTGGCGCAGTTAAATTGGTACCGGTGGCCTCTAATTCCGACGCGCGGCACCCTCCACTTCGTAACTTGTCCATGTGTGAGGAACCAAGCGGAACCTACCGTTGAAGTTACTTAATTAAACTGTTGATCAAATGAACATACTGAATGTTATTTATTTATATCTTATCTAAACACACTGCAAAGTGTTGATATGTAAATGTAAATATATATAAAGTTAACTCTACAAAATGATCATCAATCGATCTCCGACTAGTATCAGAGAAATGTATAAGAAGAGAAATATAAACATAAATAAGTTAATTAAAAAAAAACTCAAACAAATTCATACTCATATAATGAAAGTAAGATGGAAAAGAAAGAAATCTATTATTATATAAAAAAAACTACCCCTAAATATTTTAGTTAAAACAAACATTGAATACAAACAATTTGGTCTATCGTGTGTTATGAATTAGTTAAAACGTTAATATAAAGTCGACTTTTATACTAAAAGCCAAAATAATAATACACTCTCGATATGAACAGATCTTCATCTTCATCATCATCAGTCGATAGATGTTTACTGCTACACATAGATTGGAAGGATTTATGCCATTTTCACCACGCTGACCTAATGCGGATCGGTGGGAGCCAGAGCCCCGTTTGTTGATTAGCAGCACCACCAGCAAGTGAGGTTGGCTTGTGTCCCGTGTGTTGTTGTGCGAAACCCCTTACACCTCAGAACACATCTTGAATATATAAATTCATTTTAAAACACTTACAATGCCTGAACCGAAATTCAAGAATAAGTAAAACCAAGTGACCGTTTAATAAAACAGGATACACAGAGACATACGTCTAATATGAACTCTTATTGGAGTCGAAGGTTAAAAAAAGGTGAAGAGGACAGTTGAACCTCTCGCCGCTCGTTAAGGAGCTGCGGAACGGGAGGGTCGCGATAAGGAACTTTGGGGGGATTAAGCAATTTAGGTTACGAGCCAACTACTCACATACATTAAACACGAATCCCTGTGCATTAACTTGTACTTTACTTAAGATACACAAGTAATACACGCGTTTACTTACCTACAGGAAAGTTACCATGAAAAGTCGAATCTATATTTGTTTTATCATTCACTTTTTATCTATTTACATAAAAGTTATTGCTTATAATAGTAAAATCAATTAAAGTACACTATTCTCACGAAAATAATGATTTAGATGACAGTGCCTTAATGAAACTACGGAGTGGATGTCTTCAAGAGAAGAGTGCATTGGCTGTTACTGGGCTAGTCCACATCATCCATTAATACTCAGTAGGGTAGCGATCAAACATAATTTGGAATATAGAAAGGTCCAATAAAAAAAATCTGTTCTCATGTACTTATACTTTAAACATAATGTATTATGTTAATTAATTACATGCTACAGCTCGTTTTAAGCTAAACCATAATAATTTTTGTTGGACAGAAAAAGTAGGCGCTATGGTTATTTCTATCTGGACTAGCCTCCAATAAGAGGAACCTTAATGACGCCATTTTGATTATAGATAATGTACATTACCTGATGGATCACAAGGAATAATTTAATTTGTCACAGACCGCCAAAGATCAGACTTGAAACTAACTTTCGACCGTCAATGGGAATCATTCCTCAAGCCACGGGGACATGTGACGTCTACATCATTTTATCAGCGGAGTTCCCCCATCGACCTTCTCCTGGAAAGTCAATCTTCGTCTGCTCCCACTTTGACAGTTAATAAAAGCCCCGACGGAGCCGTAATCTGAATTGCTAATGTTATTTTTCTTAAAATTACTTTGCTGTGCCGTGGATTAAAGATCCATTATACTCAAAGATTGTTCGCTTTATCGGAACCGTTTGGCGCTGAAGGGGCATTATACTAAACTGCCGGGTAGGTATTCTTTACTTTATTGCAATCTGTAGGTAATTAAAATCTTAAAGAATGTTTATCTCATAGAAAATATATAAAAATATCTTTTTATTATCAGCTCTTAGTTTAATTTATAAGTTATATACAGAGGCCGCTTGAACGGATATGATCGCTGCACCAACCCACAATAAAACTTCAACTGTGTTTCGATTTGCAGGACGATGTAAATATTGATGATGAAATTACTGAGGTAATGAGACTTTATTTCTCTCAAAATTACAATAACAATGTTGTGCTTTACGAATAGGCCTGTGAACAAGTGAACCACTGATCAACAAATGAACGTCCTGCTCGTTCCGTGCTTTAGTCATACAAAATGAATTCATTAAAATTAAAACTCTGAATACTTTTTTTAAAGGATACGGTACCAATCTTGTCCTTGTTATCTTTAATGTTACTAATTTATTTTTAATCCAACTAGATTTAAAAATTAAATTTTAAAGTCAATCCTTAAATTTACTATAACATTTATTTGGAAGGTATTCAGTAAACGCCCATTGACTCGCTGTGTATTAATACTTTCATTTCATCGATGGAAAGCTTTATTGTGCTTCCGAATATTTATCCATGATATAATTCCTGTTAAAAACTTTTTCATTTCACCTATTGATTCGTAGATTTTGATCAAATTGATTTTTTTTTTCTATAACCTAATACATCAGATCACAGAGAGTTGAGTATTGGTTGTTTCGATATTTTTTTGTATATATTATATACCAAGTTTCACGAAGATGTATATAAATAGGCTATATCATAAGTAAGGCAGTTCCAGTGCTCTGCATTTACTAGATTTGACGCTTAATACATCGCTTAACATCGATATGACATTTGACTCTCTTACAAAAAACACAGTGGAGGAAGCGGGACAGATATGCCAGGATCATAGCAAGTGGAGAGGGGTGGTCACTGTCTACCCCACTGGGAACGAGGCGTGATATATATGTTTGTATGTGTTCAAAAAAGAAAACTTTTACTTTGGTTACTCATTATCATTTATGAATTTTTTGTACATACGTAACTTAATTCTGTTTGTCGCTTCGTTCCACGTCAGATCTCATTAGATCTAAAAGGCAACGTTTACAATTCGCTTCAATTAAAAGTACATCGTGTTGACTGGACATTAGATTTAACTGCGATAATGACGTAGAAAGCAATGGAAACCGAATTGATCGATGGGACCGCATTTAAACTAAATTGCTTCGTGAACATTGAAACGATGTTGTTTTGATATGAGAATAATTGTTCAAGCTTTCACTCTAATAACGTCCACACTGTCATTATAAATATGAATCGTATGAATAAAATATTCTGTTGGATGTTTCTGTTTGCGAGGTTACCGAGGAAACCTGTCCTATGCAAAGAATCGGTACGCTCTTTTGTACTCGGACTTTAATAAAACACCTCTTTATAAGTCATTATCATTTTTTTTCTTTTCTGGTTCTGGTAGGTCTCTGTTCTGTTGCCCGAGACTATCTAGATAAGTACCACTACAGCGCTTATTGCAGCCGACTCACAGCAATATGCGAACATTACTATGTTCCTGTGTGAAGGGCGCTCTAGCTAGTGAAATAACTGGGGTAACGATACTAAACCCCTTAATCTCGAGGTGACGAACGCAATGTAGAGCTAAGTATAACAACCTACCCGACGTCATATTGTTATGAGCTGGCATATTACTTACATCAGGTAAATGTCCCTCTCATCCCTTCCCTCGTAGTATAAAAAAAACTTTTTTTTAAGAATAAGAAACAGCAATAAATCTACGATAAAAACCAAATTTGTAATTGACAAATCTTGAGAATATTAAATATTAGTTGAATCCCAAATTAACGATCTTTTTTAATATACGAAAGCAATAACACTTTTATTAAGAGATAACGAGCAAAAGAAATAATTATCTTCATCAAGCTGAGTGGCGTAACTTATGAAGGAATTATATACGTAGTAGTAGTTGAAAATTATTATAATTAAATAAACTTATTCTATGCTCCTAGAAGCGCTGAGAAATAGAGACAGTTTCATTTAATACAAATTATGAAAACGGCGGATACATAAGTTCCCGGATATAGAAAATTCCTATTAACATGATTCGCTTTATAACTATAAAGCATCTTATCTCTCTTTGAAGTCCCGGTGTGAAAGTTGCTGTAACTTGTTAAAAATACTGTAGCTTACAAAATATAAAATCATTTAGGTTCTTAAACCACATTGTCATGGGCAGGTATCAAGAGGTGAACAAGCTGTCGCTAGACTTTTTAGTATTTTTTTTTTTCTTGATTTAGATAGAGCTGGAAGCCACAGCGGCTCTTACAGCTCATCTGACACTGGGCTCGTGGACCCGGATCCACGGCCTGAACTTTTAGTATTAGTAACAGTTTTGAGACATGACGGAAACACTTTTATGTTAAAAGTTTAAATGTGTCGAAACCGTGAACAATTAATATGACGTTTATGAATGCGATACAATTTTCAAAATATTAAAAAGCATTTAAAAGTCATTACGAGAGGATTGCCGATCGCGTGCCGCCGCTCCGGCCGGTATGAATAAACAAATAATTCTGGGTAAGTCCCCGGCTCCACGCGTGGGACTGGCACATAAAACGCGGACGTGAGCGCCGGTAATTGCTGTAAACGGTCACGTGATTGCGAAACGCGCCGCGCGACCCAACCCGTGTCCAGCTAACGACACCTCGATGACGCCGGATACGATTTGCCTTCAGTTCACACTTGCCTTATTGTCACACTGAGATAAAACTTCGCCACGTTTATAAAATCTGTAAGTTGTGTGGAA
Source organism: Troides aeacus (assembly GCA_033220335.2). Classification (NCBI taxonomy): domain Eukaryota; kingdom Metazoa; phylum Arthropoda; class Insecta; order Lepidoptera; family Papilionidae; genus Troides; species Troides aeacus. The sequence goes on along the minus strand of CM067275.1, from coordinate 946,420 downwards.
AAAGATGTTCTTATTTAGTGAGACAATTTATTTAATTTATCCGGTGTGCCACAGGGAAGTATGCTGCGTCCTTTATTAATTACACATCGACAATTGTCCACGATTGGATATAATCCTTTCGTGACTTGACATAGCTAAGTAATGTTCCAAATCTGAGCTTAGAAGAGACAAATTACCATGCGGCATGCGACCAAAAACAAGCAAAGAAATATTTTTTTTTATTCGGTACATAACAATTTAACTTACACATATTAAATTACATACACCGAAATGGCATCCAACTCAGCTACATGCTGCAACTAAAAGCAGCAGCGCTGATTTTCAGTTGGTGCGAGTAACAACAAAAAAAAAAAAGTAAAATGATTTAAAAGACATTCTACACTGAGAGCGGACACAGCCCAGAATAAAATTTAAAATCCTTGACAAAGACTTAGATATAAAAATACAATATATGTTACTAAAAGTGTACATATATGTATATGATAAGAGGGGAGCTATAACTACACTAAAGAAAAGAGAGAAAATTTTTTTTTTTTTTTTAGTACAATACTTTATTAATGTTTTTTTACGAATTTATGGTTTAAGAGACTAGTAAAGTTTTTTATTATTTTGGGTCTTCGCCTTTTATTTATAAATGATTCTATTTTCTTTGTAAATGTATGTACCAATTTAATATTTATTCGGTTCTGACATTAATATGAGTATGTACTTTTTTCTAGATACATCTACGTTTATCAATAAATGATCGCTTTCTGTGCAAACTTGTAGTAAGTCGAAGCCTTCAATATTATATAGGGGTGTAACAATATTGTATGTTCTGTTCGCGTTAGCGGAATGACGATAATCGATGGGCAAATATTTGACAGACAATCCGATGCGAAAGCTATTTGGTACGAGGTTAACCAACTACACTCCCAGCGGGGAAACCAACGTATTGATTGCGATTATTTCTTGGTACTGACTCCACGTTATGTACAATGTAACAATTAAAATGTTATTTATATCTATATTTACGATATAAAACTATTTATTTTATTTTATATAATCACGCCTTTTTCCCAATAGGGGTAGGCAGAGGTCAATAAACACAGATTCAGACAGAACACCCACTTTTCGCTAGAGCGAAAAGTGGGTGTTCTGTCTGAATCTCACCACATCTGTGTGGTCAGATTAGGTCCCATGTAACAGGGGCCGAGCCTGTTGCCACTTTATTGGGGCCACCACACACACACAAAGATGATATCAGTGTGCGGGTTTCCTCGCGATATTTTCCTTCAGCGTTTGTATCTCGCTGTTGTAACTAAAGTTCACAAATGTACGTCACTTATATATTAAGTCATCGGTACATGCCGAGGTTCGAACCCGCGACCTTCGGAATGAAAGCCGCACGCTCTAACCATTAGGCCAGCGAGCTTATATACGATATAAAACTAAGAAAATTAATAATAGTAGTAGTTAGTGAATAAAATATAAATAAAGTATGTGTATGGTTTCATAAAATAATCCAACATATTATTTTCTCCGGGCTTTTACTTGTGTGGTTAAACTATCTATCTCATCACATTTTCTCGCATAAAGAAAGAAGAAGAAGTGGATAAATTTTTGTTGATTGACGAAGCAGTCGCGATGGAGCTGTCTTTGTTTACATTATTTAAAAAAAAAACTCATCGAAGTTACGAATATAATCTTCATTAACTATATGTTGCGTGTGTAAATTTCATTACTTATGTATTATTTAATGACGTTATTGAGCTCTCTGTAATTATTTTAGCTTTCTCAGTAATGATATTGATAACGTTGCCATTAGTGATTGTGTTAATATTAATTATTACGTACTACGTTAACATAGTAAAATCAACTGAGGCGTAAATGTGTGGGTTGGATCGCGGATGAAAAGCTATCGCAATAAGGGATAGAGTCTGCGTAGAGAAAATTATAGACCATATTGTGAAGATTTCATCCTTTGAAATTCTCTGAACACTGAATAGATAAAAAGCCTAATTTTCTACCATGTATTTGGGGCAACAGACAAGTAACAAAGACGATGAAGTTGTTAAAAGATATACAGTTAATTAAAACATCTATGCATGTATATAACGTCTACGTATCTTGTTTCTACTTCATATGGAGTTGATACATGTCTTTCTTCGCAATAAACATTCTGAGAATGTTATTAAATGATATTAATCATCATAAAATTCTTCCTTTTTAAGTCCTATTTTACGGTGGTAAAGTGGTAACTTCGTAAACGCAGAGCTACTAAGAAAGTTTCAGTATTTATCGACAGCATTTATCACTTTTGTCTATAGAGTATATCGTCTAAATGAAGATCTTTAACTCATTCTTAAATGACATGATGTTTTAAAAAAAAATATTATATGGAAAATAACATACTAAACTTCAATGTTCAAGTACAAATACAATGCAAGTCAGTACAAAGGACTGTATCCAAGTTCGATACGCGAACATCGTCGTTCGATGTGGGAACGAACAAAAACTTTTGACGGTTGTTCATAACAAAATTTGCATTGCAGACGTAAGAATATTGTTCTGTCAGCGATTTGTGAGAACGTCGATCATGTTACCGTATTTTATAGAACTTTCATCCAAACTTTATTTTCTTGCGGTGCTAGTAGTAGATGTTACCTATCGAGTTCTTACAAATATTTGAGTGATCATTTCGATGTGACAACATTGGCAGCTACTTTAGTTCATCGTTATGTTCACCTCATACGGAGCTGTTAAAACTTAGACGTTTTAATGACATCACGATAATAGTCTCAAGAATTACCTGATCTGATTCTTTAATGTAGAATTTGCTAACACAAGAAACCGTCACCTCGAGATTCAATTCTGTACTCTAATCAACTATTCAACAATCGTATTATAAATAGTAAATCATCAACGAACAAAACCAAAAAAAATTTTTAAAGAAGACATGAATGGTGACGACAAGGGTGTAAGGGATCTCGCACAATAATCCACAGGACCCTAACCAACCTCACCTGCTTATGGCGCACCCAATCAACAAACGAGGCTCTGACTTTTATCAACCCGCATTGGGCTAGCGTAGTGGGAAAAGGCCCATTGAAAACCCCTACAAACGACGGCTCCTGGAGGCCTAGCGGCTCTGTAGACCACGCTGACTGTGACGGACGTTGGCAAGACGATGGAACCAGGGCCGCCCACGACTAATCAATGTGCACGTCTTTGGGGAGTCCTAAGTCTAGCAATGAACGTATAACGGCTGATAATAATAATGATGATGAAAGAAGATATTACTTAGTAATATCATCATTATTACTCGAATTCAACAAAGCTGAAGCAGATAATATGTATTCAACGGCATATAACGCAAAGAATAATGTTACAAAATGTCTGGATACTAAATGGCGGCCATCGTAGACCCATTTGCAAGTAATTGAGCACTAAATCTTAGTCCACTGGGGCGCGTCTGCAACTTTTAAGGATTGATGCATATGCCTTTGTCTCTCAGAGACGCACAGCTGTATTCACGACAACGGTCACCCGTCACTGCAACTTAGATACAAGTATTTATAATCGAGCATAATTCTTTATAACGTATAACTATTGTAGACTATATAAAGTAAGAAGGATCCTTATATTAATGTCCGTGCAGCGAGGGCGAGCTATCTGCGGAGGGTGCAGCGCCGAACAAAATCTGTCACAGGCTCCTTCACAAATGCGTTTCATCTAACTATGATTTATATTACTGAATGGAGTTTAACGACACTCGCTCGGCTTTCATCAATCAAAACGCCGCCATTTCACGGATCTAGCAGAGTTTTGACGTGTAAAACTCATTAATGTATCTCATTTGAAATAACTGTATTTGTGAAAAGAAACTTCCTAGAATTTAAGTTAAATAATCAAAAAGGCTAAAAGTCAAAACAAGCTAGTCTAAGATGTATCTTGAGGACTATCATCGAGACAAGATTTTAGTTAGTTGATGTCTTAGAGTCTTAAAAAGAGAGTGCTTTCAGTAATTACACGATGTGTGTGTGTTATAATAAAATTATCATATTATCTTTAATTATTGCAACACAACAATAATATATTGTTTACATTTGAAAAGTAATAGAACTTTTACATAAGCGAATAGACATTAAATTTAGTTAGTCTTTCACATTTCATTTACTCTGTGTAATGACACATTAACAAAAGTTAGCCATACTATTATTACTAGCTGTTCCCCGCCATGCTGGCTGTAATACCTCCGCAACCCCTTTTGGGGGAGGAATTTTGTAAAACCCTTCTCAATTGACCTCTAAAAGACAGAAGCAGTATCGCTACCAAATTTTTAGTGTTTATGTCTGATAGTTACGAAGATCTCGTGAGTGCCAATGAATTTCTGAATATCGCCTATTTACATATATATATATATATATATAAATTAATAATTTGATACGTAAAACGATTAAACATAATACAATATATATATATATATATATCATGTGAGAGTGTAAATGAAATAACTGAATGAAACTTGAAACGCTGCCCCCGGCCGCCGCGCGTATTTGCGTCGGCATTAAGAGCGACCCTCGCAAACTTTACGCCGTGGAGATAGTTGTCGCTGCCAAAGAATAGCACCCGTCCTGATAGCCGGGCATTCCTCCGCATTTAGCTCATCACCACCCCCGCTCCTCCACCCTCCTAATTTACGGCCACAGAGCGCCCGCAATCTTACTTCCAACACACCATTATCCGCGCAGCTCAAATTAAGCGAGAGGCCACTTTATCACCCCGTAAATGGCTGACGGTTTTAGATACGCCTACAATCAGGAGATTAATAAGTAACCTAATTTATTTTATAATTAAAAAATAAAACCTCAACAACGTTCTACTGTTATGCTTTACATATCACATATTTTTATGTCTTTATGTTTATATATCTTTTAATTAATAACTAACTCTCCCCCGCCTTCCTTTGCAGACAGTTACGTCTCCGCAAATTCGAGGAAGAAATTTCGTAAAAATCCGTTCTTAGCTGACCTATACTTGTTAAAAGGGAGAATTCCTATCAAATTTCTAGTCTGTAGGCCTTTCAAGACTTCGACAATTGAAGCCTCACCTAGGTTCCTGTATCTATTTTCACCTGTATCTGTTGTCGGTAGGTCTCAAAGCATTTCTTTTACTAGCCGACAAAAAGTACTGTACAAATATTACCGTATTTTTACTATGTTATACTTCCGGGATATTTTAGCAGAATTAGGAGATTTTAAAAGAGTAATTGAATAAAGACAACTTACAACAGTCTCGTTGATACCTAATTTATTACTAGATAAACTTATCATCATAATTCATGAACTAGTTGCGTAGTTTTAAGAACAAACTCATCTTCACGTGGCAATGGTGTGTAATGTCTTATATTTTCATAATTCATGATATTTTTGATTATATTTCTTCTCCGTTGAACCAAAGCCGGAAGTACCATTAATAATGATTTTATTCCAAACACAATTCAATGTCCATTTAACAACTGAAACAGAAATTTGATAGCGCGATTATAAACTTTGTACGGAGCGTGAAAATTTAGGGGGTTGCCGGGTAAAGTGTAATTATTGTCTGGGGCACCCTCCACTCGTGATATCCTCGTAGTCTTTTTCAACGGCGACTCCGCAAGTCGCAAAGTATTTATCCGAGTACGGGATGTTTTAACGAGGTCAAGATATTTTTATAAGTTGTGTGTCGTAAATTCGTTTCGGTGTCTTTCTAATTTTCTTCACAGCGCGATGGACCTTGAAAAATGTAGGATTGCAAAGGACGTCCGAATTTTAAAATGCAAAAACATTTAGCTAAGGAAACTAAAATCATCATTAATTACAAGCGACATATAATTCAACTAATAATAAATTGTCACAATCGTCACGGCCACTGCTTGATATAGGTCTCTCCGATATCAGCAACCAATATAGGAATTGACGTAACAATCTGTCTCTATAAAAAGATTTTGGATTTATTTAACAGTAATTAGGTATAGTAAAGACCCTCACATAATAGGTATTTCTTTTAAATGTAAATGTGAATATCATATAGATAAAGGACATCAAACAAACGTAGAAAGCTCAACAGATTTCCCTGTGATCTTTATCTATATGCTAATCTGTTTAACTTGCGTACTATACTAGGCGATACCGAAGGCCTAGTTATTGAAAGACTTAAAGAAGCACTATATACTGTCCAACTGCTTATTATTTCTGCGAATTTGAGAAATCTCTTTTATTATTTAAGGCACTGTCTTGCCTGTCTAAAGACAGTCAGTTAAAATAAAGGACTCCGCATATGATATGAGAAATAGAGAAGGCTTATCGACCAATCCTTGAAGAAGCCCACATCTAGATCGCTAGATATTCATCTATCTCTAATTTGACGATGACAACCAACAGCAAATCAAGTCTGAGATTTGTAAAGATAATGATGAGAGTTGTATTTTGCATAAACAAAAACCTGTTCTGAAAGAAAATTGTGCAAAGTGAAAAGTAAAAGGTACAACTTGAATGAATTATTCATCTATTCATTCGCGTGCCGTTTTACATAAAGCTAAATTTGTAGCAGTTTAGGGTTACAGTCGCTGTGGCGGCCACGACTCAATTAACGCTCATTTGGCAATTGTTTACGAATATTAACATCGAAAGTTACGGCCGCGGCGGCGGAGGCCACGCTGAGGAGTATTAACTCCTTTATTCCACTTTTAGAATTTGCAAATGAAATCTGTTTCGTTCCAGAAATTAGCATTAATTAACTCATTGAAGAAAATTCCATAGCGTCGACTTCAACTGAATATTTAAACATTGAATCAACTATCAAATTGCGCTCATCACATTCAGTCAAAAACTGTTTAAATTACTGCTCAAGCTCTTAACATAGGATCATAAGACAATTAGCAAATTAACTGTGATGGAGTTTTTATACAACTCTGTTCCAAGGAAACGACGTCCAATAATAGATTATAGAAGTCTTAAGGTGGGGTGAATGACGCACGTAGGAATATCGACATTATATTGGTAAATAACAGAGCGAATTAAAGTACAGAAAAAGTTACTAAATACAACAGTATTACGAAGATTCAAAGAGATCCAGTAAATGGAAACAATTGTATACACCGTAATGACTTGTTGAGCGAAGGAAATATACACAAGGATGTACGATCCTTAAAACATTTGCTTTATGATAAACAATAGCGTGATTTATTGTTCATAGTGGCACCATCTGTTGAGTCGCTTGATAACTTCTTTTTACAAGATAAAAATATTTTTAAAGAATTTAAGCAGCTACGAAGTTAATCATTGACGCGATGGATGAAATAAGGAATAAATAGCGCCACGTTGTTATGGGCACGCGGGCATTTACCATCAGGTTAGCGTCTCACTCGGCTGGTCACTGCATTGATTATAAAATGACAACAGATTTTTTTTTACTTTATCATATATTTATCACTAAACTTTCTTTTTATGGAATATATTACAAAAGACTCATGTCCTGCTATAAATATGATATGCCATCGCTTAACTTTTTTACATAGGAAATTGATTTAGCTGTAGAGCATACTTAAATCTTTCCATTTGTTCTTAACCTTTATAAATTGCAAGATAACCTGTACTTCAATAACTTCCTACATTATTTATTGTAAGAATATAAATGATTATAAAATATTTTTAACGTAGTTAACCTAAAATTTCATTAAAACCATTCATGCGCCTTTAATATAATAAGACAGAAAGAGATAGAAAGAGCCGAATAGAGTGAGGCAACACTTCCTCGCTTCGACACGATTCATACCGACTACCGTCTCCCGTAAAGCTGGGTCAAGAAAAGTTATTGCAAATCAAAAATATTATAATAAACATTTAAGACAAATATGCTTTTGTATTAACAATTATTTATTATCCTTTTAAGCATCTGATGGTAAGTGATACTCATGCCTATAACGTGACGCTAGTTAGGATGATACCCACAGCACCAAATAGTAATCGTCGCCTTGAGATATAAGTTGTTGCTTTTATTACTCAAGTCATTACACTAGCTACAGCGCCCTTCAATGTGGAACACAGTAATGTTTGCATAGTTCTGTTCGTCGGCTGCAATATGCGCTGCGGTGGTACCTAGACGGTCTCCGACAGAGACCTACCACCAGTAAAGTAATTTACTGTAAAATCCCTGAACAAATTCTTTATTGGGCTGCGAGGCGTCAGTCCCAGAAGGTATTAGCTTGGGAATAAATATTATATAAAATTGTGTCGGAGCATGGCCATTTTCATCTCTTGACGTTTATTAGGTTAACGGGTCAATTTGGCGTGTAGCTCATACCTATACAGGTATAATAACCCTGTATCTACATTCTGGTGTTTTTTATACAATTAAGAGACGTGGTGAACGGGAAGATCACCTGATGGTAAGCGACACGCTCATAACAACGTGGCGCTAGTTATGGTGTTCTACACTGCACCACATTGCGCTATCGCCTGAGATGTGATATGTTGAATCTCATTACACCCAGTAATTACGTTAGCTACAGCACCGGAACCGGAACACAATGATGTTTGCACAGTACCGTTTGTCAGCTGCAATAGATGCTGGTGGTGGTACCAAGATAGTCCCCGGCAACAGAGAGATATCACCTAAATAAATAATAGCTGTACGTAGTATTTTTAACTAGTAAACATAAAACTATCTTTTGTATGATAAAATACTTTTAGTATTTTTGAAAGTTGCTTAGTTGTCTTAGATATGATTATGTTCATGGTTGGAGAAGTTTTATTGGAGTAGCACCATGTGCATTTATATTTTATATATTTATATGTAAACTGTTAAGATTTTGACTAATGTCTATAAAAGCCTCGTCTAAAAATTTCCACACGTCACTTTCCTTAGCTTTCCGAATTCATTATGTTCCAGCAACTACCTTCAATTCCTCTTCGAATCATCTACTCCGTCTCCCTTTGCTCCTTTTACTATTTCTTAAATACTATTCCATAGCAGTTTTCGTCCTCATTACTCTAGGCCATATCTTATTTAAGAAGCTTTTCGTTAATGCCTATGCATGGCCGCTGTAAATTAAACATTGAAGTATTTTCTTCAATGGACATGTCATTGTTTCTCATTATTTCATTCAATGATTATAACCTCGTCCAAGTGATGATACCTTAAGGATATATACTCGTTACCTCACTAACAAGTGTGTCATCATCATCATCATCTTCCTCGGCCGATAGACGTCCATCGTATTGTGTATTACATACAAATGGTAAGCGAACAGTCCGTGTAACCGTTTTATAACCACTGTACCATCGGTCAAGTTACGTAAGTAATAAGACATTTTCTGGCAACACTCGCAGTGTCGCAAAAGTAAAATATTGCAGATTTATAAAGCTGTTAATTGTCGTGTTTACACAGCGTTAGCGGGCCGCCGGCCGGCGCGGGCGCGCGCGCCACTTCCGGCCGTATCCGGTCGGCGTAAGGCCGCGTATCGCGTGCCGGTGTTGCCAGCGTAACCTAATAACGCGACAAAAGAAAGCGGGAATAACAATGACATCGTTATCGCTAATAAGTCATCGTTAACACAAAATGGAGTTCTTCCATTGGCCGCGCTAATGGCGGGAGGCTTTTTGGAACAAAGCCCTTGTAATGTCACCATTCGTCGCGAAACGTCTTCCTTCACTATTATATTTATTAAACACATTATAACTTGTTATAATTGTTCTCGATCGCAGCGGTCTCGTCATACTGGTCGTGGTCGTCAAGCTTTTGTTAATGTTGTTTATTGAGTTGTTGTCATTCATATTGATAAACGCATTACCTTACGTATAGAGCTCCATACATAATATATATATTAAGTAATACACTAGTTAGCAGGTTCCAATCCAATCCAATCAGCCGGAAGACGTCCACTGCTGGACAAAGGCCTCCCCCAAAGATTTCCACTCAGACCGGTCCTGGGCCACCCGCATCCAATGATTGCCAGCGACCTTGACCAGGTCGACGGTCCACCTTTTGGGGGGTCCACCCACGCTACGTCTTCCGGTACGTGACCGCCACTCGTGAACCTTTCTGCCCCAACGGCCGTCGGCTCTGCGAGCTATGTGCCCTGCCCATTGCCACTTTGCGACGGCGACCCTTCGAGCTATGTCGGTGACCTTGGTTCTCCTGCGGATCTCCTCATTTCTGATTCGATCTCGCAGGGAAACTCCGAGCATAGCTCGCTCCATCGCCCTCACGGCAATCTTAAGCTTGCGGACAAGGCCCACAGTAAGCAGGTTAAAGTACACTAATTACTTTGGTTACTTCTTTTAATTATTTCGTTAAAAACGGCAGGATTTAATTCATCAGAAAAACGTGGAGGAAAGCTCTGTAGTCCTCTTTGAGCAACTTTCAGCTTACGAAGCAGTACGGATAGCATCATCCCTACTGTCAGCGTATAAAACGCGCTAGTCAAAAACTTAAAACTACTCCTTCTAAACGGCAAACTTAAGCGCCTTTTTTTTGAGTTTTTTACATTTAAGGATATTTCAGAGCCATTGGCTCAAAAAAGACACATCACAATAAAAACCTTAGGGTACTAATACTTTGTTTACAATATATGAAAAAATTCCTATGCTGCCTCAGACTTCACGTGTACGAATCGACACCACTCTTTCTCTGATGATTTAAACAGGGCATCAGCAGGTGTTGGAAATCCTCTATTTTGTTGCAAGTACTGCAGAAATTTTTCTTTTTTCATTATATATCCAAAACTTAACGATGAATAGTGTCCAGAAAGCAGCCTCAGTGGGAATCACTACTCGTATTTCTTTGCCAGAAAAATTGTGAAAGTCACCCCTGTTTTAGGGCAGTTAAGTACGTTAGCTCCGCTACAACCACACCATTACGCCTCTAACACAAACAAACAATTTAATTTACCACCAGCGCTTCCATTCTAAACCTAAATAGAGTCCGAGTTCATTACTTAATCCCTGGCTTGTCCCTCACCGCGGCTCCCAGTGCTCAAGGATGGGCTCATAAATTTCGTTTAGCCTCTCTGCTCTATGAATAAATGGAACTTATGCCTTAAATACCACCGGCGCCCCATCCGCGCCGGTTTTACAACTAAACCTTGCCTAAACCCTGAATATATAATTGCGTTACATATTTTAACTTAGCCAAATTTAATGTATACTTAACGTCAAAGCAAATTTTATATTCCAAAACAGTTGCAGATCATCATCCTAGCCGATATACATCCACTGCTGGACATAGGCCTACCTCAAAGTTCCCCTCATCATACTGCGCTACCCGCATCTAGAGGTTATGGTCCATATGGAGGGATGGGTTGGAAGTTGCAGTACAATGATTACCTTATCATTGGAACATTCCGCTTATTATGTCGATTAAATAAATTAAAAAAAAAAAAACTATATTGTCTTGTTACAAAACTGTGAATGAATGTGAGTAGAAAAATATATTAACAGTATCGTCCATTTGTGATGTTATAAGTAATATGAACAGCTTGGTTTAGTGGGAGTTCATAGCAGTTTATTGTGTATTCAAGAACGAAGAAGTTCGATGGAGGAGCAGGCTTTGCCATAGTTTGACCAATCGACGGCAATAACTTAGGCGGATGGTCGGCGAGGCAATCCATTACGCGCCCGTACGGCGGAGCCGGGCCCGCGCCCGCGTCCGCGCCCGCCGGAATTAAACGCTTACACGGCAACACGTCGGCCCCTATCTTGTTTACTCAGACGGCGGCCATGTTTGCTCACAATTAAAATTCGCTGCGCAGCGCTGGGAAGCGCGAACCGCTTTGTCCACTTAACCCTATTACTTCAATCTTTACTGGTGGTATCTCTGTGGCTGGGTACCGCCTAGGTACCACCGCAGCGCCTCTTGCAGCCGACGAACAGTACTGTGCAAACATTACTGTATTCCGGTATGAAGGGCTTTGTAGCTAGTAAAATTCCTGGAGGAACGAAAATTAACATCTTAAGGCGACCAGCAGTGTGTTGCAATGTATAACGTATCACTTGTCATCGGGTGAACGTCCCGCTTCTCTCATCGCTTGAAATAAAAAAATATGATGTATTAAGAAAATTGTTCCAGAGCTCTTCATTATTTTCGATTTCTAATATGTACTCTATCTCTATAGTTCAGCAATAATAGCTCATCGCTTTTAGACACAAAATGGCATGTTACCTTAGTAATTAAATTAGTCACCTTAATCCTAAATTAGTATTATAATATATACATATACAGGTATCTCACAAACTGGGAGGTAACAGGTAACAAGTAACAGGTTTGACGTTTAAAGAATTAAAAAATCAAGTCAGAATATATTAATGTATATAGTATACTAAACCGTTGATGACTATTAGAATGATAATATTGTGTGGAAATAAAACGCACTAATTTTAAAGCAGTAATTAATCACCATCATCATCATCAGCCGATAGACATCCACAGCTGGACATAGGCCATCGCCAAAGGTCTCCACATCGATTTGTCCCGCGCTACTCGCATCCAGCGGCTTCACTCGAGCTTTATTTGTAGATATTCATATGGGGGGATCTGGGAAATTTCCCACCACACTGCCCTAATACTGGTTGGTGGGAGCTAAAACCTCGTTTGTTGACTAGCAAGCTGCACCACGAGAAGATGAGGTTGGCTTGGATCCCGTGAGATATAGTGCGGAACCCCTTACAATCGTTATAGTATAGTAATATCTAATCCATTTGAAAAAATGTATTTACATGTATAAAATATGTACCCTAGTAATTACACTAGCTACAACGCCATTCAAACCGGAACAGCAGTGGTCTGCGACAACAGAGACTTAGTACCAGTGAAGTATATAATGTTGAGTATGAATCACTTTAACGAATTTAAAAGGCAGCTATTATAGCAAAATATTCAAGTACCAAGAACGTCTGTAACAACAGTGTAGTCTAATGCGAAACGTGCGCAATAACGGAGGATTGTGCTCACGAAAAAAAAAGTGTAACCGACGAAGCAAAGCGGATGAGAGGAACGAAAAGAAAATTAGCCATTACGGATAAATAAACAGTTACAGCCGTTCACAAAGGAGATTCTATTATAAAAAATAAAGGGGGGGAGCAGTGCTCCTTCCAAATTGACGTGATTTCAGCACTTTTATTTCATATCAGAAAGGCGCGCGTGATTAAGTGTTTCCATTGTTGTATTAACGCACGCGGCCGCACAACCCCTCCGCCAAGTAACTCACCCTATTACAACGGTCTCTTGTGATTTCGGAAAATATTTCAACTGATTAGCCGAGGCGGGGAAATCGAAGTCACATCACCACTAAGCCCGGAAGCCGAAGTATTTCCGTTTCAAAACCACACGTTCGATCCCCGCTGAGCTTAGACTTCCGGTGAAGAAAAACATCGCAATGAAAACGACATGGTCCGAACTATAACTCAGCCTAGGACTTCGATAAATAACCTCGATTCTCTCTTCCTGGAGAAGGACCAGGATCCTACCAGTAGGAACATTGAGGAGATTATTAAATTTCGTCTCAGATACTGCGGTGTCTGAAGACATAAGTAATAGACATAGGGAAACCATAGGTGTACTTATACGGAACCAAGACCTGGTCCCTTACTGTCAGCCTAATGAAAAAGCTCAAAGTCACACAAAGGGTGATGGAGACGGCTGTGCACGGAGTTGCTGCTGCTGTCTGCGCGATCGAATCAGAAATGTAGAGATCGGCAGATGAACTAAGATCATCAACATAGCCCAAAATATTGCTAGACTTAAGTGGCAGTGGGCAAGACGGATAGCTCGATAGACTGACGGCCGATGGGGCAGTAAGGTCCTCAAGCTGCCTGCGTACCGGTGGACGTGGTGTTGGGAGACCTCGCACAAGGTGGACCGACGATATGGTGAGAATGGCGAGATCTATTAATGTGGAGATTTTTGGGGGAGAGGCCAATGTCCAGTAGTGGACGTCTATCAGCTGATGATGATGATGATTAATAAAGCAGGCTCTATTCCTATTATTATAATAGACTACCCAAACGCAGTACACTGTTGAGTGTCGTTTCTTCCCTATATTCTAATGAGACGGCGAAGGGTCCTTTATTACACAGGAGAAATGGGTTATATTTTTAAATGTTGTAACACACAAACAGGGGTAGTTATCTAGTTTTCTTTTACTCATTTGCTATAGTTTTTTTTGTATAGATAGATAATTATACATAATATCTCTGGCAGCCAATTTCATTAAATTTTCCTATTCACTATAAGATTGTTTATAGCACTATACAAATGTAAACTACTTACTAACCTTTGTCTTATCCCTAATAAACTTATATGTATAATATTACGATTATGATTAAGTTTTTATTATTAATTTAAATATTCATATTTGTAGAGCTTTTGTATCAAATAACTAATTATAAATAATAACCAAAAAATAACATCCTGATCAAGTATCAGGCCATTAGCGAGCACTCGGAGATCAATGTCCTTGTTATTTTAGGTTACAATTGAATGATATTTTTTCTACATATATTCTACTAAAAAACGTAAATGTATACAAAAAAAAATGTTACATTTATACTGGGATATATTTTGGTATTCATAGATATATATGGTAAATGTTACTTTATATTATAGTTCGTTGCCACATATTATCTTCAACGCGAGATACCTTCTCAGAATCTGTCACCTAATTTCACCGCAGATTCCGAACGAGGTGAGTATTCCGAATACCGGAAATATTTCAATATACCGAAAAACATTACTACTGAATAAATTACTAAAATAATAGGTGGACCGGAAAGTAATGTCGTTTCTGCGCATGCCAATACTTGATTGTCATTTGTCAGCTCATTGTTTTGTTCAGAGGCGTACCAAAGACATTGTGAGGTTATAGTGATTTCTTTACTTATAGACAATTGAATTACAATTTTTTTTTGTAATTTTGGGTAAAATGGCCAGCCAAATACCAGAAGAGGTACACATCCGGCATTGCATGCTCTTTGAGTTTCGCAAGGGAAATAACGCAACAGTTGCTACCAAAAACATTTGCGATGTTTATCCAAATGCACTGGACATTCGTAAATGCCAAAGGTGGTTTTCCAAGTTCAAATCGGGTAATTTTGATCTTTCCGACTCGTATCGATCAGGAAGACCATCAGCGTTAGACAACGACGTGTTAAGGGCGGAAGTGGAAGCAAATCCGTGTCAGACGATCGAGGAATTGTCAAACAGTCTCAACAAACCTTGGTCGACCATCCAAGAACATTTGAAGCAGATTGGAAAAGTAAGCAGAGCAGGTGTTTGGGTCCCGCATAATCTGTCCGAACAGAATAAGGCTAACCGATCAATCACATGCAACTTATTGCTTCAACGACACAACACAGAAGCGTTTTTTGATCGCTTGATCACAGGAGATGAGAAATGGGTCCTGTATGATAACCCAAAACGCAAAAGGCAGTGGCTCTCTCCAAATGAAATCCCTCGGAGTACTGCTAAGCCAGGTTTACACCCCAAAAAAGCGCTTTTGTGTGTTTGGTGGAGTATTCGCGGCATTGTTCATTTTGAATTACTGAAACCTGGAGAAACTGTTACTGCAGACCTCTACAGCGAACAATTGCAGCGAGTCAATCAATCTTTAATTGAAAAGTGGCCAGCGATTGTCAACCGAAAAGGCGTCATTCTCCAACATGACAATGCAAGACCGCACTGCGCAAGGCGAACTCTAGAAAAAATTAATGAATTGGGGTGGGAGGTGCTGCCTCATCCACCATATTCGCCCGATGTTGCACCATCGGATTTCCACTTATTCCGAGCGCTGCAACACTTTTTAAGTGGCAAAACATTTGCAAATTTGGATGATATCCAAAATGCCATCTCTAGATATTTTGCCGAAAAACCAATTAATTTTTATCGATCAGGGATTGAAAATTTACTCACTAGATGGCAAAAGGTTATTGACAATGATGGGGAATACATCATTGATTAAAAATAAAGACTCGTTAAAAATGTATGTGTTTGTATTTAGCGTAAGAAAACGACATTACTTTCCGGTCCCCCTAATATATACATACAGAAATCCTCAAATAGTTACATTTCTTCTTGTCCTTGTCAAGAGAACGGATAGAAGCTTGTGATAATTGTAAGACACACACGTGGAGAAAGAAGAATCTTCGTCGCCTATTAAACAGGTCTTTGTGTCTGGCACGTATTCAGTGTGTACGGATAGTGACCATGACCTAGGTATTAATAAGTAGGAGAACTTATTAAAGTTAGAGTATATTTTCAAATCCCTCTTTCTTTTTCTGATGTCAATAAACAGAGAATGGTCAAGCGCCTTTGAATTGGACTACGGCAATGTTACACCGCTACATAGTAATATATTGTAGGCGAATACCTTTACCAGGTATTTCTCAGCAAATCTCAGGTAGTTTTAACAGCATCTGAAACGCGAACACTCTTAAAGAGATTTTAAATCAAGTAGTTTTTATTCCGTTTCGCGAGCAGTACACTTCTTTTAAATTGTGCGAGAATTAGTCCTCTATTTCTAGCAGCTGAATCGCGTCTAAGTGCATTTCGCAGCGGCGCCGGTACAAAGGATTTATCTCTTTTGACAACCCGAACGAGATTTATTTCGCTACTAGAGATCCCTGATAGATCTTAGCGACCTTTCGTTGAAAATATTCAATCTCTTCAGCTTTACTCCGATACTATGAATATTTCATTAAAAATAGAAATAGGTCTAAAAATACACGAACATAATCTTCAGGGGCGTAAGGGGTCCCATACAGCAACTCACAAAAGCGAAGCCAACCTCACCTGCTCGTGGTGCACTCTGATAATCAACAAAACCAACCAACAGTACCTAGCGGTACTAGAATCCATACTGACTATGTGACGCTTTTTGGGGAAGGCCTATGTCCAGCAGTGGAAGTCTATGCTGGCTGGCTAATGATGATGATGAATTCTCGGATATAAAAACCCTTATAACCACTTAAAGCTATTTGATAATATGATCAAGTGTAAATGAACTATATTTAACACGACAACGAAAGAGGGGGAATTTAACGAACCACTGAAAAGTTTAAGTGTCTTTTACAAACCATAAAAAATATTTCAATAACACAACCCCCTAATTTCTATTAATTTTGGGTAGAAGAGAGAAAATTTTTAATTAATCTTAAAAAAATATTGAAAAGTTTAGTAAATCCTGAACGCTTGGAGAGTAAAAATTTGTTTGAACGCGCGACCGGAAGCAGTTAATTAAGCAGATCGCGCGTGGCGGGGGGCGCGCGCCGGGGATTACCCGGGGCTCCTTACTGCGATCCCTGCTCTCGCGCTAACAACTTTTTAATTCGTCCTTTTTCCTTTCAATCCATTAGAGCGATTATCGTCTTCGATCCTATGAGAATGCGACATTCCGATGGAATTTAAATGATCAATCGATTTCATTTTTGTTCTTTCAAAGGTTCAAGATTAGTCTGCAGCAGCATGAAGCAGACGGCGTGATCCACTGCTTCTGCCAGGATAGAGATAGAACATAAAGAAAAGTGAAAATGAACATTAAATTAAAAAACCCTTCATATCTACATCATCACCATCATCAGCCGATGGACATCCACTGCTGGACATAGGCCTCTTCCAAAGATTCCCACATCGATAGAGTAGGGATTCAAATGGGGTGGTTCGACCATTTCCCACCACGCTGGCTCAATACGGGTTGGTGGGAGCCAGTGGGGGTGCACAATGAGCTGGTGAGGTTGGCTTGGATCTCGTGAGCAGTTTTGCCCTTTACACCTTTATCTGCATGGTCTTCATAATTTTTGTGTTTTAACTAACCCTTACTAATCTTATATGAAATTTTTGGTCCTGAGTAAAGGTTATTTTATTATTATTATTGTATTTTATACTAATAGGTGTACCGGAAAGTAATGTCGTTTCTGCGCATGCCAATACTTGATTGTCATTTGTCAGCTCATTGTTTTGTTCAGAGGCGTACCAAAGACATTGTGAGGTTATAGTGATTTCTTTACTTATAGACAATTGAATTACAATTTTTTTTTGTAATTTTGGGTAAAATGGCCAGCCAAATACCAGAAGAGGTACACATCCGGCATTGCATGCTCTTTGAGTTTCGCAAGGGAAATAACGCAACAGTTGCTACCAAAAACATTTGCGATGTTTATCCAAATGCACTGGACATTCGTAAATGCCAAAGGTGGTTTTCCAAGTTCAAATCGGGTAATTTTGATCTTTCCGACTCGTATCGATCAGGAAGACCATCAGCGTTAGACAACGACGTGTTAAGGGCGGAAGTGGAAGCAAATCCGTGTCAGACGATCGAGGAATTGTCAAACAGTCTCAACAAACCTTGGTCGACCATCCAAGAACATTTGAAGCAGATTGGAAAAGTAAGCAGAGCAGGTGTTTGGGTCCCGCATAATCTGTCCGAACAGAATAAGGCTAACCGAACAATCACATGCAACTTATTGCTTCAACGACACAACACAGAAGCGTTTTTTGATCGCTTGATCACAGGAGATGAGAAATGGGTTCTGTATGATAACCCATAACGCAAAAGGCAGTGGCTCTCTCCAAATGAAATCCCTCGGAGTACTGCTAAGCCAGGTTTACACCCCAAAAAAGCGCTTTTGTGTGTTTGGTGGAGTATTCGCGGCATTGTTCATTTTGAATTACTGAAACCTGGAGAAACTGTTACTGCAGACCTCTACAGCGAACAATTGCAGCGAGTCAATCAATCTTTAATTGAAAAGTGGCCAGCGATTGTCAACCGAAAAGGCGTCATTCTCCAACATGACAATGCAAGACCGCACTGCGCAAGGCGAACTCTAGAAAAAATTAATGAATTGGGGTGGGAGGTGCTGCCTCATCCACCATATTCGCCCGATGTTGCACCATCGGATTTCCACTTATTCCGAGCGCTGCAACACTTTTTAAGTGGCAAAACATTTGCAAATTTGGATGATATCCAAAATGCCATCTCTAGATATTTTGCCGAAAAACCAATTAATTTTTATCGATCAGGGATTGAAAATTTACTCACTAGATGGCAAAAGGTTATTGACAATGATGGGGAATACATCATTGATTAAAAATAAAGACTCGTTAAAAATGTATGTGTTTGTATTTAGCGTAAGAAAACGACATTACTTTCCGGTCCCCCTAATATATTATATACATGTAAATATATTTTATATTATATATTAATTTGCTCCATTCATTCAAGTTACTACCAATTTCGCCACTTCCCAATTTAATAGGATTGGAATGAATACTGACTGAAAATTAGGTCACCGACATATCATAAAAGATTGCTAGACTTAAGTGGCAGTAGGCAGGGCATATTGCTCGAAGGACCGACGGACGATGGAGCAGTAAGGTTCTCGAATGGCGCCCACGTACCGGTAGACGTGGTGTTGGGAGACATCCCACAATGTGAACATCTGGTGAGCAACGCGGGACCGATCGATGTGGAGGGTTTTGGGGGAGGCTGTAGACGTCCATCGGCTGATGATGATGATGATAAATATGTTTATCTCACGCGCTGTATAATCAAATTGATAAAACACCAACTTGTAATACTTAATACAGTTTCAAACTTGTTACGATAACAGCATCCCATGTGATCAGAAGAGCGAGGTCGATGACATCTTAATATTACAATAGATCGAAATATATACACAACGTCACTTAGTCACAGTGCGGCGCCAGTAATGTAATAAAGCCCGATTTATTACACATAAAGCACTGCACACACACACCATCGTCACTACCAACTCCGTGAAGGAACTTCGGCGCCTGATGAATTCTCATTAATAACGCTATCAAATTGAATTACCGGAAGTTTCCGGTTGGAGATAGTTTGAGAAGTATCAGCAATCGATTCACCACCTTTCAATGATAGGAATTAGAAGACTGGCTTTTGTGTACCATCCCATCCACCTCCTCCTGATGTTGAGCGATCACCGCAGTCTATAACCACCAGCAATACCAGAGGTATTAGTGGGGGTGTTGCCTACCCTTCAGATACCCTTTCACGCTCTTTTTAAAGAAATTCATAGAGTAACTCCTAGCTAGAACCTCGGCAGGCAATTCGTTTCACAATTTGAATGTTCTCAGGAGAGAACGTCTCTGGAACCGGACCGTCCATCCCAACGTATGAATCTCAACGCGACCGATGTGGGAATCTTCGGAAGAGGCCTATGTCCAGCTGTGGACGTCAATCGGCTGATAATGAGGATGAAGTTATGGTATCAAAACAATTAAAAATACTAATGAACATAAATAACAACCGTATAGTTTATTCGATAGTATTTGACGGTAAAAAAAAAATCTTTTCCTACCCCTATTCAGACGACTATCAATAGTATTTTATTTAACGTAGCAACGCGACGAACGAGACGATCACCTGATAACGAGTGATACGCACGCTCATAACAACACAGCCTTCAGAGGTAATTTCTTAATTCTCGTTACCCCAGTAATTTCACTAACCACAACGCCCTCTGGTACGGAGTAATGCTTGCACACTGCTGTTCAGCAACAGCAGGAATTGATAGAATCTACTGATACGGTATCCAGCACCAGCGACCTGAACCTTCAATGTAGACATGTCTAGTAGGAAACTCGTCGACTGGTACAGTGATTATCACAACATTATTACAAAGTCAATTTTAAATGATGAATATTTCTACTTAAACGTTACGAAAACATGACCTTGTTAAAATGACGACATTATATAAGGTTAAGATAATACCGTTTCGGAATTACTTAGGGGAGCTTTTGAAGCTTTTGTTGATACTTATTTTTCATTAATGTAATTCATCGAACGGGCGGGGTGTAAGGGATCCCGTAGAACAACTCACGGGAGCCAAGTCAACTTCATCTGCTCGTGGTGCACCCAACTACACTAATCAACAAACTAGGCACTGGCTACCACCAACCCTCATCGGATCAGCCTGAGAAATGGCCCAAATCTCCCCATATGAACTCTTAAATACGATAGCCCCTAGCGCCCAGCGGTACCGGAGATCATGATGACTGTGTGTGGAGATTTTTGCGAGACCCCTATGTCTACCAGTGCACGTCTATCGGCTGATGATGATGATCGAACGGATGAGCTTTTATTACTGCAAGAAATCAGTAGTGTACTAAATTACTGTATTCCAGCTTAAAGGGCGTTGTAGCTAGTGAAATTACTGGGGTAATGAGATTAACACCCTGTACTCTGTACTCTGTACCCCGTACCCGTTATAGCTCAGGAGTATACGAACCGGTAATAAAATATTGTAAACACGAAAATCCACGTCGTAAAGCACACTTAAGTTACGTAAGATACAAAATCTTGCGGAACCATAAAACATTTAAGCCCCGCCTGGAACTTAACAACGGCCCCGAATAACTAACTACTGCGCAGCGGGTTCAGTACACCGACCAATGTGAAATAACTGGAAATTTTAATAAAGTAACAATGTTGGCGGTGTTCACGCGGCGGCCTGGGGTGGAATTTCCTCACGAGGCTTCACCGCGGCGCTGTTACGGGCTTATATTGTAATTTGATGAAGATATTCAGCTGACGCATGCGATACGGTTCGTGCCAAGGAAACGTAGATTTTTTAAACTAAAGTATACCGGAGGGTATAAAGGGTTCCGTACAATATTTTATAGAACCCAGTTTAACCTCACGTGCACCCGGCGCATCTTGCTGAATAACACACAAGGCTCTGCACACCAAACCGCACTAAGCCAGCGTGGATGGCTAAGGCCTGATTCCTCTCCATGAACTTTAGCAAAAGACGGCACCAAGTGTCCAGCGGAACCGGTGACCTAACTGATCCCTATGATAGTGGACCAGGCGCCGTTACCAAGGGTGCTAAATGCAGACAGCGCAGGACCGATCAATATGGGCATTTTTGGGGGAAGCATACATCCAGCTACTGTCGGGTGATGATGAAAGTACACTGACTGCTCATGCTGATGATGATGATATATTTTTTCCGATAATAGGATACCGTGGATTGAATTTGATTTCCACTGGGAACGAGGCGTGATATATATATATATGGATTGAATTTAAGTGCTGGAATAGCGACCGCAGCATAGCGCAGCGTGGGCAGGCTAACCACTAGGTGGACATTGGATCTGAGCAGTGCTAGACCGGGCCTTGTGGAACTTACAAGAATCATGTCCAGCAGTGGACAACCTTCAATTGAATCGATGATGAAATGGGTCATCACTTCTACTTGATGAACGTGACCAGCCTGCCTAGATTGTTGCGGGTGAAAAGAAGGTCTGTGCTGTCGGCGGCCGCCTTAGTAGGTCCTATTGCAGCCGACAAACTGTACTGCACAGACATTACTGTGATCCGGTTTGAAGGGCGCTGTAGCTAGTGTAATTACTGATGTAATAAGACCAAACATCTTATGTCTCAGGCGACGAGCGCAATGTGGTGCAGTGCTTACCATCTTACTAGCGCCATGTTATGGAAAGGCGTATCACTTAACATCTGTGAATGTCCCGCTCGTCTCCATATATAATATAAA
This sequence comes from Troides aeacus, assembly GCA_033220335.2. NCBI lineage: Eukaryota > Metazoa > Arthropoda > Insecta > Lepidoptera > Papilionidae > Troides > Troides aeacus. The sequence goes on along the minus strand of CM067275.1, from coordinate 923,867 downwards.
TAAAGTTTCTTCTCTTTGTTTCATATAAAACTTTGGATACTTACAGTGCGGGCAAACTTAATCGTATTATTTAATAAATATATATATGTTAACTTTTTTTTCACCTAGCGTAGCGTTAGCTAGAATGATATACACTACACTACATTGCACTCATCTCCCTGAGACTTAAGATGTTGTCTCGTGGCCCCAGTCATTACAGTATCTACAGCGCCCTTCAAACCAGACCACAGTAATGTTCGCACAGTAATGTTTGTCCGCTGCAATAGGCGCTGCGGTGGTATCTAGACAGTCATAGATCTACCACCATATTATAAAACCAGGAATTTTTCATAACTACATATGTAGAGATCTTTCTGGGAGGCCTATGCCCAGCAGTGGATGTCTATCGGCTGATGATGGTGATGATATGTAAAATTACTAATCGTAAAGCACTGAAACGAACAAAAAAGCTAACTAATTCTAAACATTAATAAAAGCTCTGTTTTAATAATATTTATATTATTAAGAATGTTTAGAAGCTTTAAGCTTTCAGCGATATGATAGTAACACATTTTCATATACATAACATCATGATCATCGTCATCAGCCAATAGACGTCCACTGCTGCATATAAGCTTCTCACATAAATATCCACATTCATAGGGGTTCATGTGGGAGGATTTGGGCCACATCCCACTACGCTGGCCCAATGCGGGTTGATGGGAGCCAGAGCCTCGTTTGTTGATTAGCAGCACAACGAGCAGGTGAGGTTGGCTTAGGACCCGTGTGTTGTTGTACGGAAATTCTTACACCCCACCACATTACAAGACTATTACAAAAATATAAATCCATCAGATAGTGGTAAAGGGGACAATCTCAAAACAGGTGATGAGTTACATTTGATAACACTTTTTATCTAGTGATCTATCGAGCAAGAAGACCAGAACTAAAACGTTACACAAATTTTTAGGATATGACACAATAACTAAATATATACAACTTAAACTAACTTTACTATATTGAAATCCAAGAATTCTATAGTATATGAAATTATTATTTTATCACCTACGATGTAGTAATAAGCTTAATAAAAGTAATAAGCTTTTAAGCTTTTACAACTTAATTGAAATCAAGTAGTTTATGACACGGATAAGTTATAATCTTAATAACACTAACAAGAATTCCAGGTCTTTTAACATAAGCCGTTACTTAGTTACTTGTGTGCTCGAACACATTTCTCAAAGGAACAAATGCTAATAAGACATCTGGTTAACTTAAACCGTTGTTAAGTCACCACCTGTTTAACTTGACGGCTTGAAAAGTTTACGCCCTACCGTCAAATACAATTTAAGCAACAGATTTTGGTTGAACATTACTGTGTTTCGAAAGCAATAGAAGTAGTAATTTCGTTAAGTAACTAAATTTTTAATAGCATAAATATTAAAACGATAACTTTAACTTAAACTCATGTAAGTTAATACTTTTGTGATAATTTGTTTATGTACTCAAGGAAAGAATCGTAAAGTTTGTGCATCCAAAGGCATTTGAATTAACAAATGTATCACATAACCTTGCGGTGAATTAGTACAGCCTATGTAACTTAATGTCAAACCGGAAACGAGGTATTTTACCAGTATAATCATAAGTTATAGTTTATGTATTAATAAAGCTATAATTGTATTAATAAAGCTATATATGTATCTCTCCTTAATTCTTCAAAGAGTGGTCGTGGTCGTATTGATATCCGAGATAAGGTCTACACCCTTTTCCTATTCTTTAAGCATGTTTAATATGTAAGTAATAGTTTGTTTATTTTATAAATATTAATATATTCAGGTAAACATTTAAAAGAAAATCGTCGTAAAGCAATAAATGATTTTAATACACCACATCATCATGTCCAACTTACCTAGACAGTCGCAATTCTTCCAAGGTCACCGTCTAATAAACTTTTTTCTGGACGCTTTAAGACACAATTTTATGAAGTTAACTACATCTTTGTTATAGAGATATAACTAAAATCAACCCTGAAATATAAGGGTTGTGTCGCGTTCAACAGTTTTCGTAAGTTTATACGCAAATCGGAGAAACGAGAGCCGGGAACGCGAGGCAGCCCGCGTCCGCAGCTTCCGGCGGCCGCCTATCGACTGACACTACGGAAGGCTCGCACAACGTGCTTCGGAGGCTCTGCCAAGCTGCAGTGAGGGGCGCATGCGCGGTGCAACTATCCTCTCATAACATTTCATACCCACCACCACCACTCGCCCCCAGCAAGCGAATTTACCAATTATTCCAACGGCATTACAGTCCATTTGCATATCAAGTCCGGTTATTATATTTATGCCTGAAACCGTTTAAAGAAAGTTTCAAAGTACACGTTGACAACTTAACTCAGTCCGAAGGCCCAAATTTCTTGTAAGGCTTTTAATTGGCGGTGAAAAAAGTTTTAACAAGTTCTCTTGCCAACTTTGCATCCGCACATCTTACAGGACGATGATATTTATTCAGGCGATAGGATCTACTTCGCTCTGTTGTGTGCTGCTAAAGATCTACATATATCATTCTGTTATATTTATCTGTTATATATAATACCTATGTCTAGACAGTATTAATTTGCCTAGTTCACTTAGGAACTAGACAATAAATCTTATCAGTTATATCGTTACTTATAACACTCTTTAAACTCACGAGAGGTCCTTGTATATTTTGATAATCATTCATTATAGTTTAAATTGATATAACGTATGATCGATAATGCCACCATGGAAAATATTTCTACGCCTCTATGTACTATACAAGTTTTGAAAGATTTTCTCTATCTATATCTATATGTCTTTATGTCTTTCACAAGATAATTACCAAGCTTCTGAGAAAAATGTCCTTTTTGTCTCAGGTTGTCTCATCAGTGGTACTAAAAAAAGGTCACAAATCTGTGAAAAATCCCTGCAGTATATTTAACAAATTTATCTTAGAAAGACTAATCTGTATTTATTTAAGATGTAGGAAATGCATTAGTTAATTTTCACACACCCCCCCCCCAGTGTAACTGGGGATGGCTAGTAAACAAACAGAGCCGGCTCCGAAGTGCAAGGGGGTGATTTTAATACAAAAACTCGTTATCATTCATGCCGTGAATACTATCCTAAACATTCGCCGGCGGGACACCCCGCCGAATGCCGATTCATTTAGCACGCGTTACACCCCGCGGTTAGGATGTGAACCCCCGCGTTTACCCTTCTAGTTAATACCTCATAAATTTCGTCGAAATATTTCACAACGATTTACATTATTAAATTCGATAATTCCCGCCTGCAGGGGGTTAGGGTTAGGGTTACGTACCAAAAGTTTTTGGGTAAAACATAACCATGTAGAACGTTGAAGCTAACTAAATAACATTTTTATACATGTTACACTTACTGGTGGTACATCTGCGTTGCCGCCGCTACTACTATTGCAGCTGACAGCAGTGTGTAAACATTAGTCTACCGGTTTGAAGGACGCTGTAGCTAGTGTAATTACTGGAGTCCGATTAAGTCCCAACATCTTACGTCTCAGGGCGAGCACGATGTAGTGCGATGTATATCATTCTAACCAAATCCACGTTTTTATGGGTAGGCGTATCATTTACCATCAGGTGATATTCCTGCTCTTCGGAGCGCTTAATTGAATTTAAAAAAAACCATTATGCTACTCCTACATCAAGATCACCTTCCCTATTCGCCGTACTTTTGAAATTCATCGTTAAGGAGATATACCAGGTCTCATGAATACAATCAAAAATCATACCATCTTCTTGCATTATACCGGCGTATTATTCACCACCGATAAAATGCAAATTTGAATAGCTATAAATATAAAAAGCGTACAAATTATGTTAATGAATGAACAGACCGCCAAGGCAGCTATTAAAGGGCGCAACCTAAATCCTTCAGCACGGAAACTGTTTAGTGCTCCATCAACTTTCCACCCCATAAACGTCCCCCGGGCCGCATCCGCTGCTGACGCTGGTTTCCAGATTCTGAATTTGCATTTTATAATTAAAGAATTAGATCCAATCTCGTAAGGCCTCGGAATGCCTCGGAATGCCTCGGAATGCCTCGGAATGCCTCGGAATCAAGAATCGTTATATTACTTAATCAAGATAGAAAGTTGTACATTCTTATTTGAAGTTTAATTTTTATGTAACTAACAACTTTTAAACTTTATAGTTTATGCGTTTATTATTGACAAAATGACCAAAATATTATATTGACTTTAAAAAAAAAGTCCTCATACTCTAGATCTGGTAGTTCTAACCCGTCTGGGTTAGTCAAATTAGAAGAAATTGAGATAAGGGTTGGTGTGTGATAGTATAATTTGATGATGAAGCACTAGTATACATTGACTTGCAAGCGATGTATAAAAGAAATGAATTGAAGAATCATTTTTTTTTAATCATAATAAAAATATAGATATTTTTTATAATGAAATAAAAAGAATGACTGAAGAAGAAGAAGGAATCTTCATATGAACAGTGGAAAACGTGTCATATGTGATATATGGTATAGCCGGTCTACAAGAGATGTTACCTAAAATTTTCACCGACTACAACCATTACATTCATAGTAAGAAATTAGGAAGATCATAGTCTAATAATAATTAATAATATATAGTTTAATAATATTATATTAAACTGTATTATATTCGTAGACGGAACCCTTAAGCCGAGGCCGTTGACGTTGCAAAAGTTGATGAAACAAAAGACTTAAACGAGAACTTTTTCTTGTCAAAGTTTTCATTCTAAGTGTATGTCTTGGTCGAAACTAAAATCCTTTTTAGTCCTGTTGATTTATAGCCGCGGTTAAAGCCTTTAAAGGTTAGGTATACTGTGCGTTCATTGACCTCAAGAGATCACATAAAATTTTCAAAAATTCTTCTAGACTGATTTTTGATCGATATTAATATGTAGTTCTAGTGGGACCCATTTTCCAGTAACTTTAACATATTGTTTTTAATTTAATACAAGTAAACTTTTATTAGTGATTTTGAACCAAGCAATTATTTTTTAATTTTAACATAAAACACCAATTTTAGTTTACTGCTTAAAAGCGGTATATATATATCGGCGCAAATATTTTATATCGTTAATAGTTGAATAACAAAAATTCGATTCACCGTACAAATGTGACGTCACCTGCACGAGAGACAAACAACATCTGTTACAACGTTACCTCCACCACCGATACTACTTCACTAGACTATATAAAGCACGTGCATAGCGAGGACTGGTAATGGCGTCTGGCCCGCAGTCTCAAAGCAGAGAACATGGCCCGCATGCCTCCCCTCGTAATGAGCGATGGTTCCTTCCTTGTGTTGGAGGATGTCGAAAAAGCAGATTGTCTCGCCGACAGTCTAGAGAGCCAGTGCACTCCCTCTACCACACCAGTGGACCCCGACCACCTCAAGTTGGTCGAGGACGAGGTGCGCCGCAGGGCAGCCCTCCCACCAGCAGGTCCCCCCTTAAAAACCGGTCTCCCCCGGTGAGGTCAATGACATCATAAAGAGGCTGAAAACCAGATCAGCCCCGGGCTCCGACAACATCTCCAACAGAGTTGTGAAAAGTCCCCCGCCCCCGATCGTCGGTCTGCTAGTGGCCATATTCAACGCCATGCTAGCTGACTGCTCCTTCCCAGACGCCTGGAAAGAGGCCGTAGTGATAGGTATTCCGCAGCCCGGAAAGCCGAGGAACCTACCCAACAACTACCATCCGATCAGCCTACTGAACACCTTGGGCAAACTTTACGAGCGCATCATCTGCGCCACTTCACTGCAGAGAACAACCTCCTCCCCGACGAACAGTTCGGATTCAGGAGCAACCACTCTTGCGTTCATCAAGTGCACCGACTGACCGAGCACATTCTGGTCGGTCTCGAGCACAGACAAACGATCGACACCTGCGCCGTCCTATTCGACGTCGCGAAGGCGTTCGACAAAGTCTGGCACGAAGGCTTGATATTCAAGCTTTAGTCTCACAAAGTGCCAGACCGTCTAGTCATCGTCATTCGAGACTACCTCTCGAATCGCTCCTTCCGCTTTCGCGTCGAGCACGCTCTCTCCTCGCCCCGGCCGATCAAAGCCGGCGTCCCTCAAGGCTCTTGCCTCTCCCCGCTACTTTTCTCGCTCTACACGAGCGACATACCCAGAGACCCCTTCGTCAAGATGGCCCTTTTCGCGGACGACACCGCTCTTTGTCACTCCGGCAGAGCTCCGGGTATTATAACGAAGCGCCTACAGAACGCGACCACCCGCCTAGACGAGAGGTTTAGGACGTGGCGAATCGACGTAAACCCGGAAAAAAGTGAAGCCATTCACTTCACCCACTGTAAGTCATCAACCCTTCTCAAGAAGGCGAAAAAACGCGGCCATAAACTCGGCCAGATCCCCCTCTTCGGCCAGTCCATCCCATGGAGGAACGCGGTCAAATACCTCGGCGTCACGCTCGACGCAATACTCAATTTCATCGCCCACATTCGCGAGGCGAGAAAGAAAGCGGCCCAAGTACTGGGCAAGCTATACCCCCTGCTGTGTAAGAAGAGCAAGCTCTCTCCCAGACACAAGCTTCACCTTTACAAAGTATGCGTAAGACTTATAATGTCTTACGGGAGCGTTGTCTTCGCCCATTCGTCCGAAGACCGTCTCAGACCCCTGCAGACTCTCCAGAACCGTTTCGCCGACAATGCGACCGGTGCCGAATGGTACCAGCCCAATGTAGACATCCACAGCGACCTAAACTCCCAACGTTCAAGGAGCACTTCAGAGAGCGCGCGGTGGCCTACTTCGCCAAGGCGGCAACTCATCCCAACCCTCTGGTGGCCAGCGCGGCCAACTACGCGCTACTTGCGAATCCCAGGACGAAAAAGCGCAGACCGCGGCACGCGCTTGTTCCGACATCCCAAGGAGTCCCGCAAACCACACACATACCGTCAGTCACCGACAGAACCGACGTCACCACACACACTTCGGACACTACCAACACGCTCCGAATATCAGCATCACGCCGCCCTCGCTTCAGAACGCGGCGCCGCAGCTACTCACACACCGCGTACACCAAGTACACCCGCAATCGTGGGCGGTCCTCGCCGCCCAGAGATTCCGATACAGGCGAAGGTAGTCGGGGAACGGGCCCGCGCCCGGCCTCGACGACCGAGTAGAGTCGCCAGGTGAAGAACAACAAGAACCAGACACACACAATAAACAGAATCATCCGCCAGATAGCTACATCCCGCGTAGCACATTTGGTTTCTAACACCACAGGCCGCGGATCCGGGTCCACGAGCCCAGTGTCAGATGAGCTGTAAGAGCCGCTGTAGATTGCAGCCAGATCTACATCATGAATATTGGACTGGTTATTCGTTGGTGGCTCGCAAAACAAACGGATCTTTAGATCTGCGTGTGATAATTTTGATAGTGTGTTTGTTTATGTGATTCGTTAATTTCACGTTACCTCTGTAAATAACGATAAGTTAACCGTTTGATTAAAACTATCATGAATCAAGAACGTAGTATTAATTCTGGAGACACCCCTCCTCTTACATATAGCTATTAAAGTCACTGAATACTATCTCATGATTTTGAACTTAATTCAGCACATTATCGCAGTACTATCACTTACTATCAGGTCGTGTAAAAAACATAAAAGGACCGTCGCCATACTGAGATGTGTTGAAAACTGAAGGGAGTTTTTTTTGCAGTCGTGTTAAATAATAAATGTTTAGGGGAGGGTTCGACACGAGAACACGAATGTAAATCCAATTTTCTCTCCCCTAAATTTTATTACTTTCCATGATTAAATTGTATCATTTATACGTCCGCATGCTCTAGGAATGCGTTACGGTAATAAGCTCTCCATATATTCCACACCCTCGCAGATTTGTAAGCTTACCTCCACCTGCAAGTGTAATGATTGTTTCAAATTGTCTTCACGTACCTTATAAGGTGTGGTGGTCTTAGGGTGTGTAGTGAGGTACAGCTAAAAGTTCCCGCATAACAACTCACATAATCCAAGCCAACATCACCTGCTCGCGGTGCAGCCTGCTAATCAACAAACGAGGCTCTGGCTTTTACCAATTCGTATTGGGTCAGCGTGGTGGGTAAGCTCACATCTCCCATATGACCCCTACAAACGACAGGCCCTAGTGATCGGCGATGCGGGCAGAGGACCGATAGATATGGGGATCTTTGGATAAGACTTACGTCTGGCAGTGGACGTCTATCAGCTGATGATGATCTTATAAGGTTACGGTTAAGGATGTAATTGCCGTTAAGTACGTTAAAGCTTTCTAAATAAAAAACTTACCGCCTGTCTAATTTCATAGCTTTAAACTAGATGGCGCGTATTTCAATCTAGACTTTTAACAAACTGATTCCCGGTAGAAGTATTTAGACTCAAAATTACCGTACAGTAATAAGTTTTAATATACTTTTCATTCCGCGAAGTAAAGAAACGAGCGAGACGTTCACCTGATGGTAAGTGATGCGTCTACATATAGGGTACAGTTCAAGTTGTTCTCGACGATGGGAGACGCAAAGCATTAAACTTCTGCAGTAATTTCAAACTGGGAAACAGTAATGTTTGCACACTACTGTTAGGCGGCAGGAATACTATCTACGATTATACTTAACTAAACGATTTCTACCAAAAAAAATATATCAGTACCAGGTTTATTTTAATGGCAAATTTCTAATCCTTTAATAAGAGGCTAAAAAAAAATTTATCGTCCATTTTGTTTTTAGTCTTCTTATTAAAGGATTGGATAGACTCCATTGAATACATTTATGAAAAGCTCTTCTAAGTATTCATTTGACAATTATGTTTCACAGATGAAGAATATACGTAGCTGGTAGGTCTTTATTGCCGGAAACCGTTTGGGATGGTGCAGCTCCATTGCAGCCGACAAACAGTACTGTGCAAACATTACTGTGATCTGGTTTGAAGAAGGCTGTAGCTAGTAATATTACTGGGGTAACGATACTCGACATTTGGTCTTAAGGCGACTGGCGCAATGTGGTGCTGTGTAAAACTTTCTAACTAGCACCACGTTGCTAGGTACAGGGTATTACGAACTATTAAGTGACGTAACTTGTATATATGTATATATATATATATATATATACATAGCCACTTGCCATTGTTTTAATGGAGCTGCGATTTAATAATAAATATTTATGGAGCACTTTCGATGTAAATATGTATTATGTATACTAATACAATTTAGTTCTTGAAGTGTATTTATGTTTCATTGGTTAACAGCCCGAAAGGGTATATACTAGTTGCAATTTTATCTTTCTACTTTACTCTTCAACTTATCGCGATTGAGAGGGTGACTTAATAGATATGATAGCTTTCCCTGTGTTTTTTTAGGCGCCGGTTAAATAGCTGAACATTCATTTGGTATTACTTATAATATAAGGAACTAATAGCAAAGAATGTTAATAGGCAGAAATTAACTTACGAATATCAGTTCGAAGCCTATGCAACTAAAAAACGACTGCTTTATTTGTCCCCTTAATAATTAAAAAAAAAGAAAAGCAAGCTCTGAAACTTTTAAAACACTGAGACATTTATAAATGGTAGGCCTCTGCTGGAAACCGTTTAGATGGTTACCACCGAAGCTTCTAATGTTTCTTATAAGCAATTGTGTAAATGTTATTGTATTTCGGTTTGAAGGGCGTTGTAGCTAGTGAAATTACTGGAGTAACGAGATTTAGCACTTTATTGTATATATATTTAACATCAGGTAAACAAAGAGAAAAGACTGACAGTTCAGATGCTAAGGTAATAAGGGACAAACCTGTTAATAAAAAAGTGGTTATCGTCGTCTTAAAACTTTGGTAGGGATATATGCGATAAGATGCTCGTTAAAATGTTTATAAAGCACCCCATTGCCGTTGCCTAGCGACAAAAAACTCATTACCCCTATAACTACAGCGTAATTAAAACAGAAATACAATAATGTTTTCAAACAACTTTATGGTAGTAAAAGAAATCCTTAAGATAGTCTAGTCACCATCAGTATCACTTGATGTAGCTATATAAACATAAAAAGACAATAAAAAACTTAAGTGTTCAAGTGTAGGGTTGTTTTCAATATTGCTCTCTGTATTGAACACTTGGCTGATATTCCATTTGGAAGTAAGTATTGCTTACTTTATAAACTATTAAAATGCAAACGGTACGAGCTTCGACTGCGTTTCACGAACGCTCGCCCTCACCAATGCACACTGAAAGCGCCGAACAAACAGTTTAATGGAAAAAAGCTCGAGCAATGACAACGATAATAGAATACTTGATAAAATCCATTTATATTAACATATTTTTTTATTCAACGAAACAACGAGACGATCAGGACGTTCACCTGATGATAAGTGATACGCCTGTCTACAGCAACATAGCGCTAGTTAAGATGATACATACTCTTCTGCATGCACGGTGCTTGAATACATAATATGTTCAGTCTAGTTACCCCATTAATTACACTAGCTACAGCGTCTTTCAAACCAAAACACAGTAATGTTTATCGGCTGCAATAGAACAGAGACCTACCATCAGTAATACTGCTACAATCCCTTCATTCACACACACAGGTCACCTACAAGAGGGACCAGTCGGTATCAAGACCATTAAAATAAGTTAACAGCAATCACTGTTAGTGATTAATCGTCATATATGAACTGCGAAGATATATATAAATATGAGAGAAGATAGGTAGAAGTGAGAGTGAGTTCACAAGTGGAGGAAATGAAACTGTGCATTCTAATTAATTTGAAAGAGAATGTGATGAGTACACTATTGAGATGGAGAACAGAGAGAGATCTATTGACATCGTTTTTATTGATTAAAACAGGAAATACCGAGAGAGAGTAAAGAAGTGTAAAATAATGTACTATAGGCTTTAACATTTCTCTCTCTCTCTCTCTCTCTCTCTCTATCTCCTCTTTGTGAGTAGTAACCACACTAACCCAAGCACAAAGAGGAGACGGAGGATAGAGAAACTACATAGAAACGGGTTTAATTTTTTCACAGCATATAATATGCATTTATAGTTGTCTCCTTTTCGTTACACATTTTCGTTTCATAAAAACCAATTCAAACCGTACCAAGACAAGTTCCACTTCAAGAAGACTCCAGGGTACATTAAAGTTGTTTTCTTTCATGTAAGTATTAGTATCGGCGCAGCAGGTGCTGTGTACGGATACTGAGCAAACATTTCCCATACACCGGGCGCATTAGTCTGAGGATCCCTTGCGTGGCATCCACTTCCCAATCCGCCATAACAACAGACCTTTGCTTTGGAACCTTTGGCAAAGTATGTCAGCATTTTTACATGTAAGTGATGACATGTACGTTTGTAAGCTACTACAAAAAAAAAAGGGTTTAACTAGTGTATATACTAGTTTTCATTATCTGTAACTTAGAATTTATCTAAAACTCTACAATTTTAAACAAGTACAAATCTATTTTTTAACTTTCTAATATAATTTATTCTTCTTCATCGTATGTTTCTCTTCTTACTGAAAGTCTTGTATGTCTTTAAATGCCTATATTGATATACTAAGTATGTATCTGTTTCTACACAGGTCTGTGTCTGATTTGATAATTATCAATCAATTGATAACAGATTTTTTAAATAAAAATGAAAACTTTTAGCTGACTCAAAATTACTCTAACTAAACGTATAACTCCCTTTAGAAGGAGGTAAGATTTTAATAAATAGTTTTTATATGACTTGATAAGCCGTTCATGGACTTATGGTCGGAAGATGAAAAGATCGCAGATAAGATGTCACAATAATTTAAATGGCCCAAAAATATGACCGGGAGGAGAACAATAAAACAAACAGGTCACAGCAGCACTCCGCGAGATTACTATTCATTACGCCCCAACCGAAATTCGCTGCTGTAAAATATTTAAAACAAAAGGATTTGAACTGTTGAGCAATATGAAGCGGGGGTTGAAATATTGAAGAGGCAACGGGCACGGCGCTCGAACAATATATATTTGAAAGGGACTTCATAATACTTATTTTATACTACATCAATTGTACGATACGACTTCGAACTGTGCACGTCCCACCGCCTTCCGCGTGTACGACGGCGACCTCGTCGACATCCTTCAAGGAAACACAGGTAGACTGAGACGTCTGCAATCTGTGTCCGAGTTTTGTATTATCCCGACTTATACAAGATTTGATAAATTACAAATGCTTAGAAAAGCCGCATTCTTACTTAATATTATTCGTTAGGTTATTAAGACAACACCCTAATTACAATAGAGATGATATTTGGATAATACCTACATACCATAGGACTACTACATAGACCATAGGATAGAAGGCTTTAAGATACAGTTAGTTCAATCTGCGTCAGACTGTGAAAACTATTTATAAAATGAAGGTAATACAATATTATTGTTACAACAGGACATATTAGTATTTATAGTTTATAGTATTTAGTAGGTTTATTAATTCAGGATATTTTAAAAATACTGAGGCTGCACAGTTTCTCACTGGGAATCCGTCACGTGCAGCCTGAAGAGTTCCATATTTAGAATCAAAACTCCCTGCTAAGATTTAAGTTATCTCAAGTACTCTCCGAAATTAGAAGCTGTAATGCAGTTAATTTACCAGTAATTATTAACCGACTTTCGGTTCATGATGTCATGAACAACCCCTAAGGTTTATTTGATTATAAACGGCAAGGAAGATATGTAAACCAAATAGCAACAGCCTTAGTATTGTTCGTTGAATATATTAGCTACCTGTAGATAGTCGTATTCATTTTGTCACTACATGTATTAAAAAAATATGTAGTTTAAGTACAAACAGAATGGACTTCTCCATCCAGAACATCTTCACAAATTACATCGCTCGTGAAAATAACCCTCGTGTTTCAAAGTCACCCCCTTACGTTTCACGGAAGCGGTTTACTGCTCGCTTAACTTTTCGCCTCGTGGACTCAGACGCGATAGTGATTTAACCGAAATTTTCGTTTCAAAGTTAAACTAAATGGTAACAAAGTAACTTACTTATAAATTTAAAAACTTGGTTAATTTTTTTACTATGTAATACAAAGCGCTTAAGTATATACTTAGGTTGGAAGAAGAATTTAATTATTCACCATTCTACCTTCCAGCGATATAAAAGTTGACTAATATTCCTATATTAGTCAAGCCATTTCTGGCTGGTTACCCTGTACCTAACCACCATACTTGCACCAACCAGCTCACATTTTAGGATATTTAATATTCATCATTGGATGTCAACTAAAACCTTTTCCTCCCCTTTTAGTTTTTATTAAACATCCTAATCATGTTCAATGATATGCATACCAAATCTAGTGTTGGGGGACTTCCAACATGGTGAACCGACAATCTGATGAGAACCGCAGGAATCCACTGGATACGAGCAACGTGGGACCTATCTATGTGGAGATTTTTGGGAAGGGCCTATGTCCAGCAGTGAATGTCTATCGGCTGATGACGATGATGCTAAATCTTTATTTCTTCACCCTTTGTTTCTACTAGTAACATCTATATAAGTTTACTCGTTTCGCAGTCACTATCACCAATAGAAACCCCAATGGTAGTTAAGCCCCCCATATTAATTTCTGTCTTCTTCTTATAGTGCCCCTTAAACTGGTGAAAGTTAGCGATCAGCGCAGTACAGTCCTTTAGTGTGCAGTTAATTTTTTGCTTTATTTCCATGTTGTGAAATATATAACTAAAAGAAATAAAACCTTCATAAGTAAACCATCATTAATGTATTTTCGTAAAATTCTTTGGAAGGAGGGTAAAGGGAAGAGTTTCCGGCCGCGACGCCCCTTGCCCGCCGAGGTGTACGCTGGACAGTCTTTAATTTCGCGTGGAAGTGGGTGTACCCTCGTTTAAAATGTAAATGTCTCGTTCCTCGCCTGCTGTTTAGTTGTCTAATGACATTAGATATTCACAAGAGCGACGGATACTCTATATTGGTTTAGAACCTTTTTAGTTTAATCAAAAATCCAGAGGAGAGAGGAGGACAATCATTCATCAGCTATCCAATATACTGTACACTGACATATTCACTATCGATATGATCAATTAAATGGGATACAATGAACAACCATCAAGATAAAAATAAGTTGAAAGCTACAATATTGTTATAATTTAAGGTCCTTATGGGTCGTTCACTTGGTGCCAAGTAATATGTCTGCCTGATGTATCAATACGCTTCAGAGCTTAATCTTCGACAACATAAGAATGCTCAGAGTAAACAGATCAGAAGTTTAGGTTTTAATAAATATGGATATTTTTTTAATACATATGTCGTTAAATACCCACAGGACATCGCATCCTTGAAGAGTTGTAATAAGGTGGCGCTGATGGATGTATAATGTACGTAGTCACGCGCTGCTGTGGTAATAACTCCCGCCCATGCGGCAACTCCATCTCAGTTGAACAAACTTGCTTAATCAAACGCCTAATTAGGTACGTGAGGGGACTGTTGCTCATCTCAGCCGAGGGTCTAAGCATATAGCCTGCAGGATTTAGCTGATGATCTCATCTATGTACTGACCGTTAACACTTTGACACTTTTAGAAATGTTTACCTTTCTAATCAATATCCACATGAAGGTCATTCTGATATCAGCGCTTGTTCTCTAAAGGCCATCAGCATCTATCCTGAACGAGCCTTTGAGATTGGTTACAGAATTTTAGATATAACTGTTTAAGTAAAGTCATGGTGACTACCAACCTATCCTATGTACTGATAAAATAACTAAATGATCAGTTTTATAGTAGCCTATTCAATATCATCCGTCATCCATATTTTATCTTATCATCATCATCGTTCGATAGTTATCCACTGATGTACATAAACCTCAAAGATACCCACATCGATCTGTTTCACGCTTCCCACATCCAGCAACTTCCCACGACCTTCACCATGCAGTCAGCATGGCCTCAGATACCGCCAAGTACTACGGACCGTCTTTATTAGGGATTCTTATGAGAGGATGAAGTAGCTCGCTAGTTAGAGCGTGTGGCCTTCATTCCGAAAGTCGCGGTTTCGAATCTCGGCTTGGACCGATGTCTTTAATGTTGAAGTTATGTACATTCGTGAACTTTAGTATCAACAACGAAATACACCCCGTGAAGGAAAACATCGCGAGGAAAGCTGCACATGTATTAGAATTTGTTCTAAGGTGTATGTGAATTCACCAACCCGCGTCCAGCCCACGTGTGACTATGGCCCATCGCACTCATATTAAGGGTAGGCCTGTGTGGCTGTTGAAAAAAAAATGGTGGGTTTTGGCCATTTCCCACCAAACTGACTTAGTTAGTGGGAGCTGTAATCTTATAATGATAAACAAAAAATATCAGTTTGAGTTACTCTTAATATGTGCGAGAAAAACTGATACAATAATGAAGCTGTGGATCTTCTCGTGCTAATCTCACGTAAATTTTCTTGTACTAATATGATTAAGTTATTAATTTAGAATGTCTCAGTTATATAGATTTACTTTAAAGTCTCATAGATGAATCAGTCCAACGGCTATGAAGTAAAATCTAGCGGAATACGGTTCGCAATAACGCTGGATAGAAAACTTCTTATTTTCCGATATTTCTTTAATCTTTAATACCGCTGGATTTAGTGTTATGCTACATGGAATGAAAGTTGAAATATTAAAACGGCCATAGGCGATGCGCCTCAGCGTTTCCAGTACAAAATGCGTCCAGCGGGACCGCCGCCAGTATTTCAATGCATTTCATTTGAATAATAAATCACTACAGCGGAGCTTCTGATGGGGGCAACTGAATAAAGTTTTAGTTCCGTTGCTTTAAATATTTAATTGTTTCGCAAGACCAAAACGGATTTTCGGATTACTTTTTAATATGTTAGCGATCAATCGATTCATTATGAAGAGACAGCTTTGCAAATATAATTATTATTCGTCTTCTTCCTCCTGCTCTTTTCCCAGCTATATAATAGATTGGCAAATATCTCCCTTCCGCCTTTTTGTCTTTTGAATTTCGCGGCTATGTACAAAGCGCTACAGAGCTCGTATCTGGCAATACTATACATAATTTGAAAGGTCTTGACATAACCTACAAAACGACGCTATGCATAATTAGTTTGGATATTGCGTTCAACAGTTATAGACGTGTAAACATGCGAGTTCACTAACGCCGAAATTCGCGCTATTTTAAAGTTTTCCTTCATTAAAGGCAAATCCGCTAGAGAAACGTTCCGTGAGATTAATGGTGTTTTGGGGGATGGTACTCTATCACTTCGAACCGCGGAGGAATGGTTTCGACGATTCAGAGCCAGTGAAAACGACACCATGGATAAGCCAGCCGGCGGAAGACCTGTGACGACAAATACCGATCAAATCATGGACTACATCGAGTTAGACCGGCATGTGGCATCTCGTGACATCGCCCAGGAGATGGGAGTTAGTCACCAAACCATTTTAAACCATCTGCAGAAGGCTGGATACAAAAAAAAGCTTGATGTTTGGGTGCCGCATGATTTGACGCAAAAAAACCTTCTGGACCGAATCAACGCCTGCGATATGCTGCTGAAACGGAACGAACTCGACCCATTCTTGAAGCGGATGGTGACTGGCGACCAAAAATGGATCACATACGACAATATCAAGCGAAAACGGTCGTGGTCGAAGGCCGGTGAATCGTCCCAAACAGTGGCCAAGCCGGGATTGACGGCCAGGAAGGTTTTGCTGTGTGTTTGGGGTGGGATTGGAAGGGAATCATCCACTATGAGCTGCTCCCATATGGCCAGACGCTTAATTCTACCATCTACTGCGAACAACTGGACCGCTTGAAGCAGGCGATCGACCAGAAGCGTCCAGAATTGGCCAACAGGAAGGGTGTAGTGTTCCACCAGGACAACGCCAAACCACACACTTCGTTGATGACTCGTCAGAAGCTACGGGAGCTCGGATGGGAGGTTTTATCGCATCCACCATATAGCCCGGACATAGCGCCAAGTGATTACCACCTGTTCCTGTCCATGGTGAACGCCCTTGGTGGTGTAAAGTTGAACTCAAAAGAGGCTTGTGAAAAGTGGCTGTCCGAGTTCTTCGCAAATAAGGAGAGGGGCTTCTACGAGGGAGGTATTATGAAGTTGCCGTCTAGATGGAAACAGATTATCGAACAAAACGGCGCATATTTGAACTAAATCCGATCACTGTAACACTTTTTATAAAGCATTGAATAAAGAGCAAAAAAGCCGAAGGGAGATATTTGGCAACCTTATATATCGGCACAGTCAGCACTTTGAGTCCACATCTTTCTATCAGCCGTCATATCTGAATTCACACTCTTCTTACACATGTCATTTTTCACAAAATCCATCCACACTTTCTTCGGTCTTCTTCTACCCTTTTAACCATCCACGTTCATTTCAAAATATTTATTACAAAACAAAAATCTACAGAAGTAATAAGAAAAACATTTAACAAACGTTTTCCTATTAGTTGTAAAACGAGAAATAAATTCATGTACTAGGCAATCATGGAGCAAAGATGATCTCTTTTCCAATTTAACTTATCTAAGCTTAGTAGCTGGCTGCAGTGGCACGGGCGAGGCCCTGATGAAATCTCTGCCTCTGATAACTGGTACAAGAGTTTACACGGGCATACTTTGCTACACAAGTACTAAACTAGGTATTCTCATGATTTTTATTACACATTCTCATTATGCATTTTTCAGTGTCTTTCAGTCACTATATAGATATACTAATAATCTATATTTATATATCAAATCAAAATTAAAGGGATGAGTGTATATCGGTCTGTTGTTAAGATGCCTATCACCTGCTGTAATAAAAAACTAGTAAACATATGCAAATGACAGACAAAAATTAAGGCTCTGACCAAAGCAGGGCATCATCATCATCAGACGATAGACGTCCACTGCTGAACATAGAACTCCCCAAAAGATCCCCACTATAATAATAATAATAGTAGGGCAAAGATAACAGTAAATCGATTTTGGTCAATATCAATTGGCTCCAGTGACTAAGGCACTACGACAGAAAAGTGTGAGATAGTTGTATAAAAACTACATTTTTCGTTGAACAAGTTGTGATTTTTTTATTCCATCAACTACGACACGAGCAAGATATTCACCTGATGATACATGATGCACCTTTCCCTAACAATGTGGCACCTGCTAGAATATTATACACAGCCCCACGTGCTCGTTGCTGTTAAATCCCGTTACTCCAGTAATATTACTAGCTACAGCGCCCTTCAATCGGATCATAGTAATGTTTGCACAGTATACTTAGACTACGAAATACAGGAGTATCGCTCTGTGGGACTTGAACAGTCTCCGGCTGCAGGAACTTTCCGTCAGTGAATTGTTTTTACTATTAATGGTAATGCTAAATACATTATTATAAGGAAATGTAGGAATTGTTTAAAATAAACTCTAGAAGTTCTTCCGTCAGTGTGTTGTAGAAGGAGACTAAATAGGGAATACCTCTAGAATGAAATCAGCAGCAGCGACAGTAAAGCGCAATGATAATGTTCAAAGCTTAAAAGTATATATTATAGATTAGATGCACAGCAAAGTGTTTATCCTCTCGAAAATATTTCTTTTAACTCTTCACAATACTTCCTACTTCCGATACAAATGTCAAGTGTGTACAGGTAAACGGTGGAGGAAATCCATTATCTACACCACTTTATCGAAGCTCTAGAGACGCGATATTTAGTTAGGGAAAACTCTTGTAAATTTAGTTTAAGAGTGACTTACAGTAGATACCCCGGGGGACACGCGTGATGTGAACAAAGAGGAACTGCCCGTTCAACTTTGATAGTGAGGAAATTGTTTTAAAGGAGTGTAGAGGCGACTAGCATCCGTTAGAGGAAGACGCTCTCCCCTGTGTATATTTATGTCACTTCTTTGTATGTCAATTGCTTCGATTTATAAATTAATAAAATCAATATAATACTTAATTTATATAAACATACACCATATGCCAGCAACGCGCCCTTATGTGTTTCGGCCACTGTCACCACTGGAAAAATTTCTTGACATTGGTAACACCGAAGGCAAAAAATCATTCGGTCGTGCACCACCACGATGGACATGTCAGACATGTCAGATTAAAGACTGGTCGTCCACTAAATTTTACACAATCGTAAGACAAGCGCTGGACAGGAACCGGTGGAAGCAGATCGTCCGCTGCAGACAGCAAACCTAGCACTACACCATGATGCTCAAATATAAGGTAACGACACTAGAGAGAGAGTCTTTGAAAGAACTTATTTAATAAACGCTACGCGGCTTTGGAAAGATGTAGTAGCTGCAGCATTACAGTCAACAGTTATTATTCTATAATAAATTAATGTATATATTTCCCTCGCCGAACTACATTGGGCCGGCGTGGTTGGAAATGGCCCAAATCTCGCCACAAACAACAGCTCTTAATACCCAGCGATACGGGCAGTGGAAACTTCTGTTCGACAGTGGACGTCTATCGGCTGATGATGAAATTATTATATATGTTGTCTGTGTCTTCCATTCCAATGGAAGGAATATATTGTCCTTTGCTTGAATAATAACTATTAAAACACGTGTCAGCCCAATGAGCACCGGCGTCCCTTTGCAAAGGAGCACGACGACGTAAACGGATGCTTTATAAGTTAAGTGCACTCAACTGATTGCGTTCAGCGCGTAGCGGGGATAAGTAAATTGTTTAAACGCAGCGAAAGTCCTCACTGAGATGAAGCACACAGATATGGGGTAGGTTTGCATACCCTACCCGAATTCGCTGTTCACATCCCTCTACTCAACTAATAAAAAGCTATCTCATGTTTACATAAACGTCACAGCAATTAATCAATCAATACGGCATGCAATGGATGGGTGTGCAGCGGCCCTATTGAATGCGTTTTTGTATTTTGAGAGACGCGTGACGGGCGTTTTAATGAAAAATGTGTCGGTGCGGTGATGACATCATCAATCTAAACCATAACAGCTCGCCTAAAGCTCGTTGTACCTCATGCCTTTCAACAGGCAGCACTGTTGATTTACGAGCGCTGGGGGTACGAGCGCTAACAACCCACAGCTTGGCGGCCGAAGTAAACACTTCTACACCGATCATATGATCATTGCGGAAATAAGTTACAAAGGTTCCGGCGACTACTTCCGGTGCCACATGCTGTGGAGTCTAGATTGTATTAGAGTTTTTGTTTTCAAATTTATGTTGCCTGGTGAACTGTCGCCTTAGATTACTGATACTACTGTTACCAGAGACCGTGGTTACTACTGTAATTACTGTTTAAAGGGCGCTGTATATAATAAAATTATCGAGTTATCGAGACCGAACATCTTACGTCTCATGGCGACGAGCTCGCGGTGTTGTGTATAACATTCTAACTAATGCCACGTTGTTATGAAATGCCGTAACACATGCCATCAGGTGAACGTTCCGCTCGCCTCGTTGCTTTGTAGAACAAAAAAATTTGATGTGACAATCAAAAGATTGTGTACAGGCACACATCACTATCTTCTCATCATCATCATAGTCCGCCGCTAGACCCTCCCCCATAGAGCCTCCCCCAAATATCTCATCATCGATTGGTCCTGCGCTTAATGCATCGCCAAGCATCCAAGGCCGTTGTTTGTAGGAGTTTATATAGGGAGATTCGAACGATTTCCCACCACGCTGCCCCAACACGAATTGGTGGGTTACTGTCAATTTTTTTTTTTTTAAGTTGGGGAAAATATCTTCGCATACCTGTTCTCGTATAGACAAAGACTTGCATCTACTAAAATCCTCGCGATGTTCCATCTGCGTCGCTTTACGAGAGGGCCACAAAAACGCTTTCGCACACATTCGCTACGCCGTCAGGGCCGGCTGCACCGCGCAGCTCTATCTCCTTTCCACTTCTGAAAGGGCGCACCTCCACTCGACCTTGGGCAACGGATCCCCCAGAATTCATGGGAGTCAAGAGAAAAAACTCTCCCCGTTAGCACACCGGCACACATCCGAGGTGAGCTTACAGAGCTCACCTGAAACGATCACCTCCGGCCGGCCGAATAGGTTCCTCATATTCTCATCGTAGGTGACGAAGCCACGGCTGCTGAGCCTGTTCAACTATTATTTCTAGATCATTCGCTTCTACTGTTACTTCATCAATAGTTGCTTTATTACCTCATAATAAAATAGTTTACCTTCATCTGCTTGGCTATCTTCTAAGACGGACAAGGAACTGATAAACATATTAATTAGTACTTCCGTTGTATGCAACCAGAATTCAATCAGCATACATTCTTGATAGAAACAAGGAGCCACTGCGCCATCTCATTAATAGTATGAAATTCCAATTACTGTAGTAATTAGGTCATAAATTAGTGTTATAATAAACATTAAATAGGTAGTAATAGTTATATTCAGTCACAACCACTTTTAGTCTAGTTTTAATATGTTTTTCCCAAGGTTGTACTAGTCAGTCTTCTACCAAGCCATAGTGTCTAATAATAACAATTTAATAGTAACTGAACTGAGTAAGAAAGGTGAGGGTATGAGGGATCCCATATACCAACTCACGGGATCTAAGCCAAGCTTACCAGCTCGCAGTGAACCCTGCTAATCAACAAATCAGGTTCCGGCTCCCACCACCCTGCATTGGGAGAGCGTGGTAGGAAATAGCCCAAGTGCCTACAATCGACGACTCCTGGTTCCCGGCGATGCCGGCAGCGTAAGACCGATCGATGTGGGGGTTTTTGAGGAAGGGCTCTGTCCAGCGGTGGACGTCTATCGGCTGCTGGTTGTGATGATGTAAGTAAAATAGTGGGTTCACATCAACAGTTCTCATAACTAGTGTAATTAAAACAGCGGAACGGGTTATTCGAAGTCTAGATTGACTAGCTGTTATTCTTATTCTGTTAATACTCGTACTTTGTTACTGTTCTTCTGTTCTGTTCTGTTATATTCTAGCCTGAGAACATGCGAAATAGTGATTATATGTTACTGAAGAGACTAATACTTTTATATATATGTCTACTTTACTAACGATAGGAGTGTAATGGTTATCCAACATCGGCTACTCGTAGTACACCCTTCTAATCAACGGACGAGGCTCTGGCTCCTATCAACTCACGTTGAACCAGATTAGTAGGAAATTGTCTAAATCTCCTCATCAGAGCCCGATCGATGTGGGGATCTTTGGGGAAGGCCTATGTCCAGCAGTGGACGTCTATTTATTGATAATGATGATCACTAACAATAGTAGAATAAATTATGGTTATGGTGTTAAAAATATTAAATGTGTATATAAATCTCAATTGAGCTTTTGAGTTTTGTAGCGGAAGCTGGAGCTTTTGTTACAGCGGTTGATAAGGCACGCCCGCGCCGCCGGAAGTGGAGCTGAAACACTGCAGAAGGACACCTGAGGTCTCCGCTAATATTTAATTATCACCTAAGTGTCCTTAACCAATATTCATATTTATTAATTTAAACAGGAACCTGTCACATTATCCTGTGCCGTAGGGTTTCTCATGTTCAACTCCTTCACGGCTAACAGCTTGCCTAGTATCGCAGAGGTCCTGGTTCGATTCCGGGGACGCACTTACCTTGGTTAATTATGATTTTGTGAACCGCCTAATTTCCATCTTCATATATTACTATAAAATAATTTAAACACTTAATTTTAATTATACTACACAAAATTTGCTGTAGTGTAAATATCTTGATTAGCACCACATCGTAATGCGCAGGCGCGTCACACCAGTTATCATTTCTGTACATCTCTTGAAGTTATGATATTTATAATGAAATATTTTTTTTTCTAATTAACCGACGAAACGAGCGGGATCTTCACTTGAATTTAAGTGATACGCCTGCCCGTAATAATGTGGCGCCAGGATGATATATATACTACACCATATTACGCCCGTCGCTGGAGACATAATATATTGAGTCTCGTTACCACCGGTAATGATACTTGTTTCAACGCCCTTTAAACCGGAACATAGTACTGTTTGTTGGCTGCAACAGGCGCTGCGGTGGTGCCTACCTAGACGGTCTGCAGCAACAGAGACACTACGAGCAGTAAATCAATGATTAATGATCAATGATTTCTCCCATCGCACAAACTCAATTAGATTAGGTTATATACATTACTACGTACATTAAACACGCACTAATTACTAACTACGTAATTAACGGATTACCGATGCCAACTAATGACGCGAGCGGGGCTCGTGGGAGCGTCGCTCCCCGGAGGCTGCGTGATGAAAATATTAAGTGCACGCCACGTCTCAGATCAATACACGAACACACAGATGTACAACAACAATCATTGTTTACGTATGTTCGTGTATATATTTTATTTACTTATTATTTATGTACACACGTAATGAGAAACACAGTGATCCCTAAAATATACGTGAAGACGAGGTGAACTCGGAAAGAGTCCTGAAAAAGCAAACCTTGGCTGGAGAGGAATTTGAATATGAAGCGATGAGACGAGCAGGACGTTCACCTGATAGTTAATGATACACTTGCTCATAACAACGTGGCGCTAGTTAGGACGATATACTCTGCACCAGGTTGTGCATATCGACTAAGACATGTGACGTAGTAATTACTGAAGCTACAACGTCCTTCAGACCGGAACCCAGTAATGTTTACACAGTACTAATTGTCGGCCACAATAGGAGCAGCGGTGGTAACGGACTATGGCCTCATAGACCTGTCACGAGTAATAATTAGTATAAGTAAACGTTTCAGCGGAATAAAACCCACAGATGAGTCTAGGTCTTCCTCGAGGATCTTCCTTTAGGAGTTGGGTCTTAGCCTCACCACGCTGCCCAGCTAAGCCCTGTTAATCAACATACGAGGCTCTGGCTCCCACCAACCCGCATTGGGCCAGTGTGCTCGGAAATGGCCCATATCCCTCCCCAGCTGAATCCCTACCCGATCCATGTAGGAACGTTTGGGGAGACCTCAGTACGGGAGAGAAATTTGTTACAAACATACAAGACATTCAAGCAAGTTAACCTTAGAACTTTTAAACATAGACTACTTTTCATACGAGGAAGCTCTTCATCATCAGCTGATAGACATCCACTGCAGGACATCGATTGGTCTACTTGGCGCCACTCGAGGACCTTATTACTCCATCTGCCGTCGGACCTTCGAGCAATTTGCCCAGCCTACTGCCACTTAAGTCTAGCAATCTTTTGAGCTAGGTCGGTGACCTTAGTTCTTCTGCGGATCTCTACATTTACTGATACGATCGCGCAGAGAAATACCGACCATAAAACGTATTTACTTAATCGTCGCAAACATTAAAGTTATTATTTACGACCTATCTAAGTTATTACAAATTGATCTATAAAACTGTCTTAAAGTTATTTATTGTAATTTATATCAATTTTAAGTTATTTAGATAACTTCAAGTTTCAGGATGACGAATAATTGTCGACGCGCGCCGTTTCCCACGCGGCGCACTGTTTTACTTCAACTTACATAAATTCAAGTTAAGTTTACTGCTACAGTTCATCTGAAGAGTTAAACAGATAGTCTAATAGTTTACCTCGCGACGTACAAACAGTCTAAACTTAACCGTTAAAGGTTTTTAAATCAACAACAGTATTACAACAATACTGTTATGAACTGAAAGACTTTGCTTTCTTGATTTTCAACTCTTCAACTTTTACTTAGTTAAGTTTATTTAATATCGGCATAGCAAGGGGTGCCGCACTACAACTTACGGAACCCTTCTTTTTTTTGTTTCGGGGAGAGAAATCTTCGGAAAGATACTATGCTTTCTTTAAGGTGTCAGAGTAATGTGAAGATTTTTACCCACTAGAACCTCCTCGGTGGTCACCTTCGGCGCTTGGAGACGTTGCAAGATCTCCGTTCGGATCACTACCGCGGCCTCGCTAACGCTATGCTGAGATAGCCCTTCCCGGCGTCTGCTTTACATGACCCTAGCATCCTCGTTAGTACTACTTCAATAACCGGAGACCACGACCAGCCCCTGTCCCCCTCAGAGTTGTTTAGAAAGCGATGAGAACCCCCGTCCTGACGATTGACTCCAAAGATCCCATTTAGGTAAGGGATCACCATTTCCCGCTGCGACGTGTTGACTCGCCTTGGCCCAACGTCGGCTACGTCTCCAAGCGGTAACTTTCCTCTCTTCATCCTGGTCGGCAGCCACATATTATACCATAACCGTTTTGAGAAATGAGGCCCTAACTCACAGAGCCTAAGCAAACCTCACCTGCTCAAGGTAACGAGCTCAAAGGTAATAAGAAAGAATAAGTTAAGTCAAATTGTTAAACTAAATATTAAATAAATAGTATTGTATAGGAAAAAATAGAAAAGACATATTGAAAAATAAGACAAAATAAATGGATGATTTTATTTCAGGAAAAGGGATGATGATTTGTTCCAGGACTGACGAGGCGACGAAGTCTTCACTCTGCGAGAGGTATGAAAGAAGGAATGGGATGGAGTATGGTAGAAAAGAGGTGGAGATACAAAGAGCATGAAAGACAAGTTCCGGTAAAAAAGATAAGACATATGAAAGACGAGAATGAGGAACTTAGACATAAGACAAATAGATGAAAAGTGAAAATGTATGCTTAAAAGTGCAAATGAAGGCCCTGACCCACAACACACAGAGGGAAAAATTTAAAAAAAAAACTCACCTGCTCGTGTTGCCCCCTGTTAATTAACAAACGAGGCTCTGGCTTCCACCAACTCGTATTAGGCGTGCAAACAACGACCCCTCAGGTGCCTGGAGGTTTTATGATCAATGTGGAAGTCTTTGGGAGAGGCCTATGTTCAGCAGTGGACGTCGAGCGGCTGATGATGATAATTATAAACGAACACAACCTTTGCAAGTTACTACCGGAACTATCTATACGTAACTGGTATATCTCTAATAGACGCTCGTTAGTTTGGTTCAGGTTTAAAGCTTTACATCAGACCGCTGTAATCTCATTCATCCAATTAAGTAGCAGGCCAGCCGCC
Organism: Troides aeacus; assembly: GCA_033220335.2. Taxonomy (NCBI): domain Eukaryota; kingdom Metazoa; phylum Arthropoda; class Insecta; order Lepidoptera; family Papilionidae; genus Troides; species Troides aeacus. Next base: position 897,847 of record CM067275.1, on the reverse strand, counting down.
AGCCGACGGGCGTGACGTGACGTGACGTGAGCTTGACATTTGCCACTATTCGATTGCACTCTAATGACAGACTGAATGACCTCAATTATATCACATCGTTAACCGCAAGAATATAAAATAAGTTCTAATTTTAACCCTTACAAAAGAGGGATGGAAATAAAACTGTTCTCTGTACGTAACATCGAACTTTATAAACCTATAGTCGTATTTCGATCTTTTTTATCAGCTTGGTAGTATATATAGCTTTATTAAATTATAAATTAGATGATCATCAAGTAATTACTAGTGGCAAGTCTCAGTTGACTTAGAACTTATATCACCATCACATCCCCTACTTCTGCTGTAATTACTATGTTCCAATTTGAAGGGTACTACAACTGGAGTAATGACGAGGGTAACGAGACTTAATCTTGTTTCTCAGGACGAGCGCAATGTGGTGCTGTGTTCTATCATCCAAACTAGAGCCACATTGTCACGGCCAGGGAGTATGTCTTCAGCCCTGTAGTTTTGGGCTAGTAAGCATAGGACTAAGGTGAGCCCTACCTGTCGTTAAATACGACTAAAAGAGTCTAGGAGTTTCGCGAGCCTTGAGAGTGGAGGCCCTCATCTCTCAACAAGCGAACCTGCCTGAGACAATATATGGCTCAGTGATGATGCCTAAGTGGGTTAGGCTTCGCCTCAGAGAATGCACAGATGCAGACCACCGACGGGGTTTTAGTAAAAATCTCACATAATCCTGACTTCCCCCCCGGAAGCAAATTCATCTCTTTCTTCATTGACGATGGCTAATATTTGATTTATATCGCAATCCTCGACCCACTCTAAATACTGCAGCACTCGTGTACCGATAGCCAGAATACAGAAATATTGCTACACCGGCAACTAGAGCGGTGCCGGTGTACTCTTATTAACTAATTAGGCGGGTTTAAAAAAAACATACAATTATCCAAACTTCATCATATGATCTCCAACTTACACAACGCAACGCAGTCGTTACTTAAACTTGGATGATTAAAGCTTAAACTTTAAATACTGCCGCTAACTTAACTAACTACATAATAGTAGCTTTAAAAACCGGTAATTATATGAAAGTAGATAAAACTCGAATCCAGAAGTGAGCTCCATGAAATATATCAAATAAGTTATCTGATTGAATAAGTAGAGTCTTTACTCTTAAGTAACTTCTTTAAGTTATGTATTTAAAGCCGCGCGCGCACCTTCCGGGATAAAGTTGTTTAATGGCGATGCACCTGATAACTGCGGAATGATCTAGTAATAAAGTTTATTCTATGCTAGCTTTCAAACGAAACGTTAATTAATTATAGTTAGTTTTAACACATAACATATACTCTACAATGTTACTTAATTAGGTACCTAATTAAGTAACACTTTAGATTATTACTTCATATTGAAAATTGAGCATCCGACGATCTGGTGAGAATCGCGGCAACAAAGTGGATGCGAGCAACGCGAAACCGATCGATGTGGAGTTCTTTGGGGGAGGGCTATGTCCAGCAGTGGGCATCTAACAGCTGATGATGACGGTGATAGAAAATCGTAAGTCATAGAAAATAATTGAAACAATTTAAATAAACAAAAACGTGACGCTAATGAGGATGATATACACATTATACTAGAGGAGTTAAGTCTCGTTATCCTAGTAATTTCACTAGCGCTAGCGCCTTTCGAACCGGAACAGAATAATGTTTGCATATTATTTGTTGTCGGTTGCAATTGACGCTGCGGTGGATCTACCTAGACGGTCTCCGGCAGAGACCTACCACCAGTAAGTACTCATTCATTTTATAGAAAATTGTGTAGCTAGTCAAATTACCGAAGGAACGCGACATAAATTCTTGTCTCAAAACGACGAGCGAAATACGGTGCTAACATGTTAACTAGCACGACGTTACTGTAGGCAGGAGTATCACTTATCATCAGGTGAACATTCCATCCCTCGTCCCTAAATCATCATTTACGGAATCCAAACAGAATAAGGCACCACCTTGACATTAGTTCAACAATCGTACCACTCCGCACATCCGAGGTTTCAACTAATGCTCAAGTACTGCTATAGCGTAACAATTCATAACTATTAGGGTTACTAACCTACTTGAACATATTACAGAATATCTCCTAAAGCACTAGATCTAATAAGGTAGAAATAATATATATATTTCCTTTTTTATATATTACGGTATAAGTATTATAAATATCCGAGTTCTGCGTTACATAAAACTTCATACGCTCCGATAGATTATGGAGGTCAGCTTCGAACCCGGCACAGCGATTCGGGGCCCAATTACCGGTAATTAGTGTTTTAGTGTTATTGCGGCCGGCCACCGTTATAATTACAACTCATATTACCCCGTGTAACATTAATATATTACTCCATGTAATATATAAATGGGCCCGCGATGAACTCATCGACCATATTCAATGTGATAACTGCTGTGTCCTTGCTTATGTTAAGTATTAATTAAGTACTCTATATGAAGTATTTTTTTAAATAATAATGAAATATTAAAAACAATACATATGGTTTTATTTTTAATCAACTAAGTGAGGTTCACCTGATGGTAAGTGATACACCTGCCTATAACAACGTAGCGGTGGTAAGGATGTTACATACTGCACCGCATTGTGTTTGTCGTCTTGAGACATAAGATTTTAAGTCTCATTATCCCAGTAATTTAGGGGTGTAAAGGGACTCAAGCCAACCTCACCAGCTCGTGATGCACCCTGCTGATCAACAAACGAAGTTCTAGCTCGCACCGACCCGCATTGAGCCAGCGTGCTGAGAAACGGCCCAAGTTCTCTCATATAAACCCGTACAAACAAGTAGTCTAGTGCCTAGCAATGTGAGTAGCGCAGGACCTGTCTATGTGAGGATTTGTGGACGTCTATCGGCTGTTAAAGGAACTAGAGTAGAATCTATAAGGCAGTCAATATATTGAGATACAAATACTAAAGTTACTTTAAGTAAACACTTGTACACAACGTCTCCATCTTCACGTTCACCCGAAGGGAAAAACTGAAGCGAAATTCGATTATGAAGTCCTAACAACAGCCCACCAACTTTCGGACGTGACGCTGAACAACCATCGAACTTCGATAATAGTAAATAACTTAAAGTAGACCAAGTTTATTTCTATACAACAAAGCGACGAGACCAGTGGGACCTTCACCTGGTGATAAATAAACGTTTACTGCTAACACTAAGGCGCCGATTAGTATATAAGTATGTACATAATATGGTATACGACTGGTGCTTTCCCTTTGGCTGGAGACCATCCATCATCACTGCAGCCTCCTATTTCTGCTGCAGATTTTACAAAATAAATTTAACAATATTAATGGACAGCTTTATGATAGTAGATATTAGTATGAACATGTATTGATTTTTTATGATGGAAGAACGGGATCTAATACTTATCCTGGATGTGATGGAATCTTTGAAATTGTAATCATCAAGCTGCTATCGTAGTGTCTTACAAATATTTTATTTCATGATGAGACGAACGGGACATTCACCTGATGGTAAATGACTCGTGTGCTCGTAACGTGTAGATAGGATGATATACACTGCACCTCATTGTACTCGTCTTGAGACGTAAAATATTAAGGCTCGTTACCCCTGTAATTACACTAACTACAACCCCATTTAAATAGGAACACAGTAAGATTTGTACCGTACTGTTTGTAAGCTGCAATAAGCGCTGCGGTGGTAACTAGACGGTCTCCGGCGAATGGTACCTACCGCCAGTAAAATTATTTACTATCCATATTTCATATATCAAATCTATGATAAGTAAAGTTTATGAAAAATGCTTATTTACCGTACACATCCAATCCACACAAATTGAGGAGACGTTTTCGTCCCCGTATCGAGATTTAGTTGTCGTGTACAGCTGTTGGCATTTCAGTCACGGCGCAGCGAGCGCGTCGCACCGCCGGTGCACCGGAGGCTTTCACGGGTTTAGCATAAAGTTTACTTCCACTAGCGTTCGTTGGAACGAGCTGGTGGCGCGGCGGTGTGAGCTGCATCCGGCGAAGTTGTTTAAATATTTTATCGCGTCTCCCGCCGCGCCGCCATTACATTATCGGCACACGTCATTCGTTGAAATCATATTAGGATAAATTATTGCATTCTAACTACCGTTAATCATGATTATGCAGTAAACTATACGAGTACAGTAGATAGTTGGCTAATGGAGTCAAAGGAAAGATTCGGCGCGTAAAATTGTGTTAATGTGTACATGAACGCGGGCTTTGAACTACTTCCGAGTCAATGAAGCATTTCGTGAGCGAAGCGGCGAGTGCCACGGCCGCGCTGCGAAATATCAGGATGTGTGATACTAGCGTATATACGATAACAGTATCGTTTATATTGTGTAACCCGCCATAGACTGCGACTAAAAGTGTTCTCAAGTTCTCTAGCCTTGAGGGTGGAGGTCGTCAGAGTTTAATGAACACACCTATGGAGGACGTAAAATGCAAGATGGTTTTAATATAGCTAGAGTGCACGGGGGCACCATTTCGTTCAATCGGAAATCCCAGAGCCCCTCCTAATGCAATAATAGAGACCACCGAGGGGGTTGTAGTGAATACAAATCCCACGTTATCTTTTCTTTCTCCCAGAAGCAAGGTATCTTTTAAGAATGGTTCCACGCTATAAAAAAGGTGGTAGAGCGCACTAATCTAGAAGAAGCTTATCCACTCTCCTTTTAAAGACCCACGAAAACTCTGTCACTGTTCTCATAATGAAGACATGAACCTCTTATAATTTAAATAGTTATTTTAATACTAACTTTAATTAACAATAGTTAATAATGAAAAAGTATGATAATAAAGTACTACATATTATTCTACGTACTGGTAAATATCGATGTTAACCAACTTAAGATGTTCCAAACAGATTTGAATAGGTTAATATACATTTATTAGTACAAGCAGCTTTGATCTTACTATAAGTAATATGTTGTACTAATTAACAATAAATGTAAAGTACAATTATACTTCCTGGTAGGTGTGTTTCATCATCATCAGCCGATAAACGTCCACTGCTGAATTGGCCTCCCAACGAAGATCCCCACATCAATTGGTCATATGCTGCCGCAACGCCGGGCACTGTAAGCCGACGTGTGTAGGGATTCATATAGGGGGGATTTGGGCCATTTACCACAACGCTGGCCCAATGCAAGTTGGTGGGAGGTTATTACTAGTAATTTTACTGATGTATCTTTATGAAAGCCCGTAATACGCTGAAACCGCTTATGTGTACAGATAGATATCTAATGTCAATGAAATTACAAACTTATTGACTTATATAGATCAATACATGAACACTCACCTCGTTTTGTGTTTAAAAAAAACCGTTTAATCTAAAGCATGTAAGTGGGTGTATATCGGGAGCTATGATGCATTGTTCAGCAAGCACTAAGACGGAATGCCTCGTTAGCGCTAATTGGATCTGCGGCTTTCATTAATCGCTATTCGGCGCGGAGTGCTCCCGTGTCACCGCACTACGCCGACACATCCTGTGACAACCGACACTTACTATTGAACATTATTAAACATATTAATTATAATCATAACTTTTACTTATACTTTTACGTACAACAGTAATTAGTTTAATTAATACTTTGTTTTATAATTAAGTATAAACACTGTACTATGTTAATGAACTAGATATAACAACTAGAGACCTACAGAATCACCAACTGATATTTCGTGGAAATTTCACAGAGATCTAGTGTATATTTAAGATTAACTAATACTAATTAACGAACTGTAGACTCGAGTAGATTCCCAGTAACAATTGAAGCTTACGGTGCCGGCTGAACTTATTACTGCTGTCTGTTATTCAGAGCTTTCCGTCATAAAGCTGAAAACGGATTCGAATCCGTCTCCTACTACGCATTAACATTGACTTTATTCAACTAATTTACTTCTGATGATATTTTATTCATCTTCTTCTTATTCTTCTTGAAGTGTCAACTAGTCAAGGTTGGTGATCATCTCAGTGCAGTCCTTTCTTTCTCTAGTCATTTTATTTATGTATGTATAAAAAAATCTGGTGGTAAGTCTCTATTGAACGTTATCGTGATGGTAGATACCACATCAGCTCCTTTTGCGGCCGATATACAGTAGCTCACAAACATTACTATGTGGCTAGTAAAATTACTGCGGTTACAAGGTCTAACACCCCTCGAAGTGACGAGCACAATGTGGTGCTGTGTATCATCCTAAATAGCTTCGCGTTCCTATAGTCAAGCATCACTTACCATAAGATGAACGTCTTGCTCGTTTCATAGCTTCACCTAATGAAAAAAATCATAGTTTCTTTGACGGAGGCCGCTGAGCGCTATGTTTAAATTTACACCGATCTGAAGGTCGGTGTAGCTAATAAGTAGTAGTAGTGTGTAGTTGTCTGTCGTAGTGATGAGAGGCATCCCACAAGTTGGACCGATAATCTGAAGAGAGTTGCGGGAAGCTACTGGATCCGAACCACGCGGGACCGATCGATGTGGAGATCTTTGGGAAAGGCCTATGTCCAGCTGTGGGCGCATATCGGCTGATGATGATAATGATGATAAACTAATAACCTATCATAGAGTCAAATCATTTAATACATTTCCTTAAAGATTCAATACTGACATCATTACCTCATCTGACGGACGTCTACAGCTCAGATAGTCTATTAATAATCCACTGTAGTTAAATTACAGTTTAACTACATTTAAATATAAAAGGTTTAAGTTACTACGACTGAACGTAAGCTTCATATTTATTGTATGTAAAACATTAAGTCGGTAACTCAAAGATGGTTTAATTTTAACACTATAATTTACTATTCACTAGTTAATTTTAAACGTTTAGGTAACTTAATTAAAACGGTGTTCAACAGTTTGGGATTATCGTTAATGCTTATATTTCACTTAGGTAATACCCGACAATGATGTGCGGTTTGGCTTAAGTTAACTTATTAAAGTTTATTTTCGTCCCTTCATAGTAATTTATTTAGATATTATGGCGGGGGTGCGGGCTAACTGGTGAATGACAACGCGCGCAGCAATGTCAGGGCTATATTGGTAATGAGCAGAGCGACTTAAATTACAGAGCAAGTTACTAAGTACAACAGTATTACGAAGATTCAGAGAGATCCAGTTGATGGACACAGTTGTATACTTGGTGATAGGCTACTGTCTCGATTCTTGATATTAGGAAGATTCAGTTGATAAGACTAGCAAGGAGTGGAACAACTTGACGGCGTCAGCGTTTCTGTTCCTATACAACACAATGAATGACCAGAGTGAATAGGTTGTTACTAGTTAAATACATTTTATCACCACAGACTATCACCATAACAAGCAGTATCGAAGTCAAGCACTAACCAATTCAAATAATTATTATAGCGATCAATCTGATAAAAAAACTTATCAATCTCAAGTATACGAACATCTATTTCTTTATGTGATAAAGATTTGACAATGATGTCAAATTGTGATGCTGTACCATATCACCAAAATTAGATATCGTATCTATTCCCCTATTTCATCAGGATTGAGCCGATGAACCTGCACTTTAAGCAATATTCAAATCTTGGCAAAGGCATGCTGCATTAAATATTTAAGGATCCCAATGCCGCTTAAATTTGCACACAGATCTGCACTCTCCTGATTAAATACTTGTAAAGACATTTAGGACGAAGCTAAACCTAACCCGCAAGAAACCTATTAATCGGGAAGAAGTAAGATCTTGAAAATAGCATCCGTAATGTCTAGAGTGAGTTGAGACATTTAAAATATTTCAATTCTTTCTGGTGGTACGTCTCTATTTCCGGAGACTGTCCAGGTACTACCGTAACTCCTACCGCAGTCGACAAACAGTTGTGTGTTACTGTGTTCCAGTTTGAAGTTAGTTATAGCCAATGATATTACTTTTTTTTGGTTTCGGGGGGGAAATCTTCGAAAAGATACTCTGCTTTCTAGGGGGAAGTCAGAGTTATGTGGAAACTTTTACCCACTAAAACCCTCTCGGTGGTTTACCCACGGCGTTTGGCGAAGTCACAGGATCTCCGTTCGGAACACAACCGCAACCTCGCTAACGCTATGCTGGGATAGCCCGTCCCGGGGTCTGCTTATACAGACCCTACCAGCCTCGTGAATATAACTTCATTGACCGGAGACCAGCCAATGATATTACTAGGGTAACGAGACTCAATATCATATGTCTCAGGCGACGATCACAATGTGGTCCTGTATCTACCATTCTAACTAGCGCCACGTTATTATAAGCAAGCGTATCATTTGGATTTACACATGTGACATACATTTACATACGAGAGGGATGACCACAGGATTACCATCATGTGGTCATCCCTCTCGTATCTTCATTTCGTTGTATAAAAAAAAAACATACTTTCACATATTGTATGTGAAAAAGTCATGGTTAAGGAATATCAGGGAGTGGACTGGCGTATCTGAAGCATCTGAATTGTTCCGCCGAACCAAAGACAGAAAGGACTGCATTACGCTGATCGCCCACCTTCACTAGTTGGAGAGGCACTTTAAGAAGAAGAATGTGTATGTATTTATAATATATATACGTCAACCTCACCAGCTCGCGGTGTTCACTGCTAAACAACAGACGAAGCTCTCATCATCCACCAACCCGAACTGCGCCAGTGTGTTGGAGCTAAGGCTCAATTCGCCCTCATTGAAGATCTTTGAGAAGCGTATTCCCAGCAGTGGGCGTTTTCCGACTGATAAGAAGATACAGGCTTACTCTTTCTCTATGGTTAGCAGGTTGGAGACTCATTATGAGTTAATCTCGCCTGTGCTACCGTCCCGTGTTATGATTGTTTGTCTTCGGTTTATTATATATGAATGAAAGTTAGAAGCTCGCCGGACTAATGGTTAGAGCGTGCGGGTTCGAATCTCGGCATGTACCGATGACTTAATATTTAAGTTACGTACATTTGTGAACTTTAGTTACAACAGCGTGATATATTACAAACGGTGAAGGAACACATCGCGAGGAAACCCGCACTTGAATTAGATTTTATTCTAAGGTCCACCACCAATCCGCATTCGGCCCGCGTGGTGACTGGCCCATCGCACTTATATTGGAGGTAGGCCTGTGCCCCAACAGTGGGGACGTATAAATATGACGATTTTATTATCTGTATATATACACACAGCTTGGGATGAACTGTTTCGTTAATGGGAGTAGCGCGCGGCCGCACTTCCGGCGGCGGGGCTGCAGCGGCGCGCCGCACGTATCAGAAAGCCGCCCCGTCCGTCCGTCCGTCCGTCCCTCTGTTTATTTTCAATTATATATTCCGCTTTGTGCCACACCTGCATGTTTTGTTTATGCGCTGTTTACATTTAATTTGCTTTGTGTCCGTACGTTTGATCGATTCGATGAAATCCGAACCTATAAATAACTCGAAATGTAATTATTTGAATTAATGCTGTATACGTTACAGGAGAGCGAAAACATTATTCTCTTTGTTGGATTCGTATTTATTTTACTCCAGCCTCTGCTGTATCAAAATGTATTGAAATCGATGATCGCTCTTTGTTCTTCGAGACCATCTCGGTACCACCTCAGCTCTTATTCTGCCGTGCAAACATTACTGTGTTCCAGTTTGAAAGGTAGCTAATAAAATTATTAACGCCAAGTAATTAGAAATAAGCGTCACTTACAATCAAGTGAATATCGCTGCGTGGTTAGAAGAAATCTGTAATCATTCAAATTAAAGCTTTTGCTTATAATATATATTTGGTCATATATATATATTTGACAGGATATACTAAAACCTTCTCTGTTACTCAATAAACATATAGCTGCAAACCGAAATATATTATTTCTTAACAAAAAGAAAGAACTGAAGCCCTGGTCCATAAACACCTGGTGGAACAAAAAAAAAACTATTTTTTTATTTTTATCAACCCCCCCAATTAATAACAGCATTTGATATCCCTCAGCACCCGAACTAAGCACAGCTTGCATCTCAGGACCCTATCATATATAGGTACATAGTTGTGGCAGGATTAAAAAAAAAAGTTTATATATTGTAGGAAATCCATAATCGTTAAGTTAGATAATAAAATGGAAACTGAAGTACACAGCAAGAAAAAGAATTAAAAGAAGTAAACAGAAGTTTTGCGAGGCTGCGGGGGTGGTGATGTTCTTTTTACAGGAACGCTGTTTGGGGTTGAAGCTGTTTGCGCTAAAGCTCCAAGTTTCCGCGCACGACAGTTGTTTATGTGGTCGTAACTTTGTTTCACTTAGATATTAGATAAACATTCTATACTGATAGTGGGATTTAAGGTTTGTTTATTCGTGTATTCTCTTAATTTGTCCGATAGGTGTCCACTGCTGGACATAGGCCTCCCCTAAAGATCTCCACAATGATCGGTCCTGCGCTGCAGTCAGCGCGCCTTCCGGCCCCGGAGGGTACTGTGGGCCGTCGTTAGTAGGAGTTTGAGAGGATTTGTGCCATTTGCCACCACGCTGGCTAAATGCGTAATTAGCAGGAAGCACCACAAGCAGGTCAGTTTGACTTGGGTCCCGTGAGTTCTTGTAACACAACGTAACAAACTATAAATTATTTTGTTACATTTTACTGACGGTGGATCTGTTACTGGCGACCGTCTAAGTAGGTACCACCGTAGTGCCTATTGCAACCAATAAACAGTAGTATGAAAACATTACTGTGTACCGGTTTGAAGGGCGCTGTAGCTAGTGAAATTACTGGTGTAACGAGATATCTTGTGTCTCAACGCGACAAGCGCAATACGATGCAATGTATGCCATCCTATCTAGCGCCACGTTGTTGTGGGCGGCCGTATCTCTTACCATCAGATGAAAGTCTTGTTCGTCTCGTCAATTAATTGTATAGAAAACAAAGGCTATAGAGGCATGACAAAAATTATAAACTTCTTCAAAGTCAAGCGGTCACTAGTTACTATGACTACGCCATGCCCTATATTCAGTTCATCCATTTAAAACATTTCCTCGTTCCCATACTAATTTATTTCCTCTTTAGCTTCTTCAACCCGGAAGTAATATTTATACTTATACCATTTACCTTCTGTTGTAGACCTAGCGACGACCTAGACGGTAGCCGACAAGAATGACCTTACTGTGTTAAATGTACGAATTGAGCAGGTCTATACTTCTGCATCAGTATTTGACAAAAAGTTATAACAGCAGTAAAATATTATCATATGATTTAACAGTTAAATAAGTTAGCTTTGAAAGGGAATTTGAATAGCAATAAGTGCAACTTAATGCTACCAGTCAACCTCACCTGTTCGTGGTGCAGCCTGCTAGTCAACAAACGAGGTTCTGGCTCCCACCAACACGCAGTGGGCCAGCGTGGGAAATGGACCAAATCCCCCATTGTGACCCTTTAAATGCGAAAACCCCTAGTACCCAGCGGTACCGTAAGACATGCTGACTGCATGTGATTTTTGGGGGGAGACCTATGTCCAGCAGTGGACGTCTGTCGGCCGATAATAATGAAGATGAAGTGCGACTTTCCATTAACATTTTGCATCGTTAAGTTTGATCTTTATTTAATTAAATCTTAACCGACTCCTCTCCAGAACATTGCTGTTATCAACCCGAACAACTTACATTTTTATTTGTTTAACCGTTAAAGTTAAAAGTTTCCTCTGTTAACTTCCCTTATGGACAAACCGCGCCCCGGTCCGAGGAACAATAAATTGATTACCCCCAAGTTTCAAACTGCTATCCTACGGGATGAAGTAAACAATTTTAAACTTACTACCTTCCTAGTAGAAACATAACTCTGAAGATTTATTTATTTAAACTATTACTTATCCAGTTGCTTATATGTTTACTTAGGCTACATTACATTAACTTGACATAAGATGTAACCAATAATGTTACTAGTCGACAGTTTTGTTATAAATAATAATCAAAAACTTTATTTTGGTATCTCAAGCGATAGTGTTAGTAAGTTAATAAGAATTTTTACTTGATGGTTATATTCATCATCATCATCACCTTAACCGATGGACGTCCACTGCTGGATATAATTCTCCTGGTAATAATGTCCACAAAGCACTGGTATTGCGCTGTTTGGATCAAGTGACTTCGGAGGATTTTTTTGTGACCTCTGTTCACCTACGTTGCTCTTTCTGGTGCGGGGTGGCCATTTCAATATTTTGAGACCGCAACGTCCATCTGTTCTACGAGCTATTGCCACTTCAGCCTCGATGATCATGGTCATTCAGCGGATCTCCTCATTTCGGATTTTATCAGAGATACTGCAAGCATCGCCCACTCCATCACCTGATATGTAACTGAGCTTTCTTATGAGGCCTATAGTTAGCGATTGGTTATGTTACTTACGTATTTTAATGTATTTAAAAATTAACTTAATTCTAGAATTATCAGTATCTAGATACTGTTACCATTAGAATATTAGTTAGTTACAATTTTTACTTAAAGGCTAAATGTTGACGCTAGTATTCACAATCCACGGAAGAATCGCAAGAGTAGAGGAAACCACTATTTCATAGACTAATACTGCCCTTATTATAACACAACCCTCCTATTATACCTTGTCAAGGAAATAAAAAGAGAAATAAAAACGGAAAGAAAGATAAGAATGGAAAGAAAGAAGAAAACAAGGAAATACATATATATACATATATATCACGCCTCGTTCCCAGTGGGGTAGGCAGAGACCACCTCTCTCCACTTGCTACGATCCTGGCTCACCTCTCTCGCTTCCTCCACTTTCATAAGCGTCTTCATGCACGCTCGTCGGTTGCGAGTGCTTTTGACCCGGCCTTTCTTTAGGACATCTCCGATTTGATCGGAATATGTCCGCCTAGGTCGACCTGCACCGATTTTTCCAATCATTCTTACCTTGTATATCTCTTTCGTTAATCTTCTTTCATCCATTCTTTCGACATGGGCGAACCATTTAAGCATCCCTTTCTCTATTCTTGTCACTACATCTTGAACCAGTTCAGTTATACTTCTCAGGCTTCTCATCTCCACAGCATTAATCCTACTTTCGTGTTTCTTCTGCCATACCCAACATTCACTACCATACATCAGTGTGGGGACCAACACGCCTCTATGCACAGCCAGTCGTGCTCTTTGTGAAACGTTCCGGCTATTCATAAAGTTATGAAGTGCCCCATTGACTTGATTCCCTTTTAAAACTCTTCTTTCAATATCACCATTACACTTGCAATCTCTCGTAAACTGTGAACCCAGATATACAAATTGTTCCACTTTTTGTCCCTCAATCATAATAACACAGTTTGTCATACATTCTTCTCTTTCAAAAACCATTACTTTCGTCTTGCTTACATTCACTGTCATTCCTTTGCCTGTTAAGGCACCATGTCAACCATCGCTTGCAACTCCCTCTCCGATGATGTTAATAAAACTTGATCATCCGCGTATAGGAGGCACGTGACGGGCAACTCATTCATTCTTAGTCCATACTCACTATCTTTCAAATCTTTCAAGCAATTGTCTAAAAATAGGTTAAACAGCCACGGCGAGGTCACACATCCCTGTCTAACGCCCTTCTGGATGCTAAACCAGTCTGAGTAAGCTCCGTTTATCCTGACACAAGCACTAGAACCCTCATAAAGTGATTTCAGTGCTCGTATCAGCGTGCCGTTTACCCCATAAGCAGACAAAGAAATAACAAATAAAGAAACAAGGACATAAATGAATAAACAACAATTGTAAAGGATAGGAATAAAAGCCCAGGCCCTAATTGTCCGGAGGGAACGAGCACGAAAAAAATATACCTTGTCTATATCTGCAAGTTACTATGAGTAACAGGTTAGTATTTTCACATATTAGTGTTCACATTATTATTCTTAATAATACTAAAACAAAATTTGTGAGAAAGTAAGTAAAAAGAGTAGATTTAACGTGAATAGATACTTTAAAGAAAATCTATAGTTGATAAAACAGAGCTAGATTTAGTAAGTTTATTAGTACGACAGCAATTACAATATACTAGTAAAGATACACATAAGAACATAAGTCTTTAGTAACTTCAAGCGCAGCGTAAATTAAAAAAATCATAATTATTCTTTATTTATTCAACTATGCAACGAGACAACTTGGACGTTCACCTGATAGTAAGTGATATGCCTGCCCATGACATGGCGCTAGATAGAATTATATACCCTGCAACACATTGCGCTCATATTCTTGATTCATTAGTCTGTAAAGTCTCGTTACCCTAGTAATTTCAATAGCTACAGCACCCTTGAAATCGGAGCACAGTAATGTTTACGTACTACTGTTTGGCAGTAGAAATAGGAGCTGCGGTGGTACATACTTAGACGTTATCCGCCAACAGCGATCTTCTACCTGAAGAATTCTCTAACCCACTAACAACTCTAAGCTACCTTCAAACCAGAATACAGTAGAGTTTGTCGGCTGCAATAGGAGCTGCGGTGGTACCTATCCAGAAGGTCTGCAGCAACAGAGACTTACCACCAGTGGAATCCGGAAAGTTGGAATCGCGACTGGAAACATCAATTTTAATTTCCAGATAAAACATCGCCGCGGAGTTTACACGAGAACACATTCAGACTGTGACAGGAGCTTAATTTGTCGCAGCGCCGGAACTGGTGGTGAAAGCCGTGTTGTAACTTAATGATGAGATTAAGCATTTCATTCGCTGCAATTCGCGCCGGATGAACTGCACATTTTTAATTCCAACGTAACACGATTCACAAATTGTTACCAGCTCGCGTCCGATTTTAAATTTCGGTCCGCGGCCGTAACACTCAAATTGTTAATTGCGGCCGTAAACCCTGATTCACTGCTTACGTGATCTGCGAAGGTATGCTTTAGAGGAAGCACGGCGAAAACCAGGAGTGAAAAGGTATTTAAAATTTAAACAACACTTTTTATTTAAGACGAGCGGGACGGTCACCCGATGATGAGTGATACGCCCGTCCATAACAACGTGGCGATAGTCAACATGTTATACACAGCACCACGTCGCGCCCGGCGCCTTGACGCATACCATGTTAAGTCTCGTTACTCCAGTAATTTCACCGGCTACAGCACCCTTCAAATCGGAACACAGTAATGTTTGCACGGTACTGTTTGTCGGCTGCAATAGGAGCTCAGGTGGTACCTACCTAGACGGTCTCCGGCAACAATATACCACCAGAAGAATTCTCTAACTTCGTAATGTCATGCATTAATATTCCTATCAGAAATTTAAGGGTTATCTAGTACATCTATAAAGGCTAGTGATACCTGCGACAGTCTGTAGAAACCTTCTTCCAGGTTTAAAAGTTCTTTAATTGAACGCCTTTCAAACCGGAACACAGTAGTGTTTGGCGGCTTCAACAGGAGCTGCGGTTGAAGTGGTGACAGAGAATACCAGTAAACTAGCTGTAAATACCTACAGCGCTCTTCAAACTGGGATATAGTAATATTTTCCTAAGGGTCAGAAATCCAGAACGTGTAAGGGGTTCCCTCCAACATCTTACGGACCCCAAGTCAACCTCACTTGAACGCGGTGCACCCTGCTGAATAACAAACGAGACTCTGATCACACACCAACCCGCACTGGGCCAGCGTATTGGGATGCGGCTCAACTGCTCTCAATGAACTCTAACAAAATATGCTGATGAATCATTCGGAGATCATTGGTGAAGGCCTAAGTCCAGGAGTGGACGTGAATCGACTGATATGAAAGATCAAAAATCCGTGGTTTACTGAACTAGATAAAAAGGAAATATTGTATAGTCCTCCCGGTGTCGGCCGTAAGAAATGAGACCAGCGCCGCGCGCTGTGCTGCGGACCAATCAACTAATGTACCTAGTGTTACCAGCTGGAGCGTTTCGCCGCCGATATCTCCCCGTATTTCATCGCGGCGCTCTGATAGATCAATATCTTTATCGACGTCGCGTCAAGAAGCAGCAGTACTAAGTCTGGAATGTGCTCCCCCATTAAATGGATTAACCGAAACAACACTCGTGCTGTTGATAACGGTATTATATTGCTGGTAGGTCTCTGCCGGAGACCGTCTAGGTAGGACCTCCGCAGCTCCTAGCAACCGACGGACAGTACTCTGCAAACATTACTATGTTCCGGTTTGAAGGACCAATAGCTATCACTTGTAGTAGTGTTTCTGTTGCTATAGACTGTCTAGCTGGTATCATCGCAGCTCCTATTGCAGCCGATAAACAGTACTTTGTAAATATTGCTGTGTTCTGAAAGGAGCTGTAGCTAGTTAAATTACTGCGGTAACGAGACTCAACAAAATGTCTTTTAGCGATGAATACAACTTGGAGCTTTATATATCGTTAAGACAGACGTCACGTTGTCATGAGCAGGTGTACCACTTACCATCAGATGAACGTCCCATTGGTCACGTCGTTTGATAGTATGAAAGATATATTCAAGTAATTCATCGACAAATTAAAAAACGATTAAGGAAGACTTTCATCTCATCATCAGCCGACAGAAGTGCACTACTGGACATTTATACACCACCCTGTAGTCCAGGGTTGACAAGAGCAATAGGGTATGTCCTGCCTATCGTAGTAGGCGACTAAAAGGGTCCACTATTCTCGTAGGGCCTCGAGGGTGGGAGTTTCTATCATTCAACAAGCTAACCCGCTAGGGATAGCGTATGTATGTTACCGTCTGTATACCGTGGTGCATTTGAGGGTCTGACCCTCCGTTTAGGACGCGCTAACACAAAGTGTAGAGTGAGAGAGCCAGTGCGTTCTGGTAGAGATCTCAGTGCCTCTTCGAACAGACTTTCCCCCAGAAGCAATCTTTCGAAACCTCCCTCTCTCCGCCCCTACACAAAGAAAAGGAGGTTTATAAAACAAGGATTACTCTTAAATTTTTTTCAAAAAATTGCAGCTTTTACAGGTTAAAAAGCTTTGTATGTGTGTCGTCCAGGACATGAAGCAACTGTTTCCTTATCGAGGAGCGACATGAATTGTGACGAGCGTCTGCTACCCCCATAAAAAAAAAAAACAAAGATTTATAAGACAGGACGCGGGAAGAAGGCAATTTTAAACTTAAATTGCTTGCTTACTTCAGTGACCTGCAAGATTAAAATTGCACTTGGAAAAGAGAACCTCGTGTACAGGCAATAACAGGATTTTAAGCTTTTTTTTATATAACAACAAAGTTTGTTGATGAGTTGAAAATGAATGAATCTTTAAACAAAATTAATTCGAGTGATGAACCATCCATTCAATGGACCGTCTTCCTCATGAAAACTGTCTACTAGTTATCGATAACGACTTGTTATCATCATCAGCTCATAGACATCCACTACTTGACATAGGCCTATCCCAAACATCTCTACATACTGTCCGCTATGCCTAGGCCAAGGATACCGCTGGGTACTAGGGGCTGTCGTACCTAAGGATTCATATAGAGGATTTGAGCCATTTACCACCACGCTGACCCAATGCGGGTTGGCGGGAGCCAGAGTCTCGTTTGTTGATTAGCAAAGTACACCACGAGCTGGTGAAGCTGGCTTGGATCCTGGGAGTTGCTGTGCGGAGCCCTTTACACCCCTTGCTTTATTACTTAATAATACCAATTGCATTCGTGTCCGTAAAGGCAATGAGATTCGTGTGATGTCTTTAAGAATAATATTCAAATATCCTGAATGTAATATTCATGTAGGAAACAATAATATCAGTAACATAAATTGAGGTTTTAACTAATACACACGAAAGATTAAATTAGACGTCCTAAGGCTGATAAGAAGTAAATAACAATAACCAGAGTGTAGCAGTGAACTGGTGTGGACAATGATGATGATAACAACTTTGATTCAGAAAATTGCCTAACGCTTGTTACGCCTTTATATAACATATTCCCTATAGTGGATATCGTCATGTCTATAGACGGCCACTACTGGACATAGCCTTCCTCTAAGATCTTGTTAAAGTTCATTGAGAGGAGTTGGGTCCTAGCCCACCACGCTGACCCTGTGCGCGTTGGTGAGTGGTCAGAGCCTCGTCTGTTATTCAGCACGGTGCACCGCGTGGAGCTAAGGTTGACTTAGGCTCCGTAAGATGTTGGGCGGAACCCCTTATACCCAAGTAGATATATATATATATATATATCATATATGTATCGCTATGCAGCATTACGGAGGCGCGGTGCAGCCCGGCAGCGCTGCCGGCTTTCAGCGCACTAAGTGCTTCATCGGAATTGCATTACATTATTAAATTAGTACTGATCTATTTCAGTTTCAGCAGCCTCCTCAGAATAGAAACGTCGCTTCGAATTATACGTACAATTTAATGGACTCCCTATTTGACGCTGTACGATACCATGCATTAAATCCTTTGATAGGAGAACCTAGTATTCCGATATCCTTACTTATTAAAGATATCGCGTATGGTATTTCTACTGCTTACAATATTATGATAACGTTATTTTTTTCCGTTTTGATATGTGCTGTTAAAATGGGACTATCATCATCATAACCGATACGTGCTTACTGCTGGACATGGACTGCCGTCCTCCATCTGTCGGTGCGTGTGCGGTAATCCAGGATATAGCTATCCCATCAGTCATCATTCTTCGTGCATGGGGTAGTTTAGAATTAATAAAATACTTCCTAGGCGCAGTCTCCAATGGTATGCTTTGTAAGGTTTTTTAATTTCGGCATCACGAGTATGGAGTTTTGATGACTCCAACTGTCGTAACCCAAGTAAGCGTCCACATTCAAAATTTTGTGACCTCTTTACATATTAAAATCGGAATAAAAACGATAACGAATTCCTAGGGATTGACCCAGGACTTTCATGTTGTAGGCAAGCTCGTACCGATTTCATTACGGCGATAGTTTCTTGTAAATTTTGTAAATAATTATAAAATTTCTTAGATATGAAACCGGAAAACTTTAAATTCAGCGAAAGGTTGTGGTGTCCGAATTGCCGCTGAACCTAACAATTGTGTAGGCCGTGTCGGTGAGGGAGATAAAATGAATAACTGCCTCTGCCCCGCCATATTCCGCAAATTGATCACGCAGTTCCACGTGCCGCACAATACACCCGCCTGACAAATGAGCCGATCGACGCTCCCAATGGCTCCATACATCACGATCCGCCCGCACCCGCGCCCGCGCCCGCGCCCTCACCGTACCACCACTGCAACCGGATGTGCCTCCGTCCTCACCCCGACTACATGTGAAGGGACAATCATTTTGACAGTTTGACAGCTCAAATTTATAAAAATCGATGAACAGAATCCAATATTAATATCTTATGCAACGACACTCATATTATGTTCATCACCTTTGAGGGATAGCGCCTTTCAAACCCGAATACAGTAATTGCACATTGCTATCTGCCGGCAAGAATATACGCTGCTTGGTATCTACCTCGTCAATCTCTGGCAAGAGAGACTACCACCAGTAAACATTACCCCAATCTTAAAGAAAATTCCTTATCATAAAATCCTACTATCACAATTCCCTGTTGACCAAAAGCTCAACCGACTTGCAGCTTCACGGATCCGGTGCCATTTGCAATCAATCTCTGCCATCTTCACCAGATATACCCACACTTGCCAACGTTGTCTCCTCTCCAGGATCTTCCTGCCCCATCGGCTATTTGAACTCCGCGCTATGAAGACTGATCCTTGCCGCTTCAGCTCACTCATGCGCTGGCTGTAACACCGACCTTTATTCTTCTACAGATCCTTATTATCCTATTCCTTGCTTCATATCGTAGCTAGCTGAGCGATTTTGAGAGTCTTTAGAAACCAGATCTTCTTTCTATAAGTTGATGATTTTATTAGTATCAATCACTAATTAAGCTGCTAATTGTGTGTATACAATGTTCTCCGCCCGCAGTGGTGGCCATAATACCCTTGCCACTGCCTTTGGGGGATGAAATTTTGTAAAATCTGTTCATATCTGACCTCTACATAGCAGAAGAAATGTCTGTACTCAATTTTGAGTGTTCACGTCTAATCGTTTCGGAAATCTTGTGATGAGTTAATGAATCTCTGGATATCTCCTATATATAGATGTATGTATATGTATAGACTCATGTTCAGCAGAGGATTTCTATTGGCTGATGATGATGATGTATATATTGTGAATATAAGAAACGATACATTTTAATTATGTTAATTAATATGATATAACTATTTATAAAATGTGTACCGCGTAATAAATGCGTATATTCATTGTGCAAACACAAACGAATAAAGCTACTTCCGGTCCAATAAATGCAGTCTCCAGCGAGCCAGTTCGCACGGAGCAGTACCTGGTAACAATGGCAAGTACTTCGGCAGTCAGTACCTTCATTTTATACACTCATAGATTCCTTCGTCACTATTGTATTGTGCTTTGTTTTTCAATAACTTACCCCAAATCAAAATTTTATACGAACTTTTGTTTTTATTATTGTATAGACTAGCGCTTGACTATGACCCCTCCTAATGGTCAGCGGCGATATAGTCTTTGGTGGTAAAGTGCATTAATCCAGAAATAGTCTATTCACCCACTCTTCTCTTTACATAATTTTTCGAAATCAACATAATTGGTGGTCCTACTGGTGGAAGGTCTCTGTTGCCGGAGACCATCTAGATAGGTATGAGAAGGTGGATGAAGAAGCATATCATAGCGGGAATAGCGGCAAATATGCAATCATCATCATCATTAGCCGGTTAACGTCCACTGCTGGACATAAGCCTCCCCCAAAAGCTTCACATCGATCGGTCCTGCGCTGCGGTCAGCAGCCTCAACGCCGGGCACTAGGGGCTGTCGTTTGTAAAGATTCATAGGGGATAAGTGACATTTCCCACCACGCTGGCCCAATGCGGGTTGGCGGGAGCCAGAGCCCCGTTTGTTGATTAGCACCACGAGCAGATGAGGTTGGCTTAGGTCTCGTGGTTTGTTGTGCGAGACCCCTTCACACCCTTCTTCGCAAAATACGTGCTAACAACCAAATTCCACAACATGTGACTCCAAAATGGAACCAGGAGCCTCTGAATCCAAATCTTTAGCTACAGCTTCAAGTAAGTTATATTCATTCATCATCATTAGATGCCGTCTTCAAACTGAAGTTTGGCGATCAGATTGAAAAAACCAATTCGATCCTCGGTTATTCATTTTAACTAATAGTATAAACCCGGTCTACTCCTTTATATCCTCAAACCAATTTTCCCACTGTCTACTAGGTAAACGTTTTCCAGGAATTTTTCCCTCCAGAATCAAACTAGATTTCATAAAATGATCCTCTTTGAAGGTATACGAAAAATAAGAAGTCATATTACGTAGCCCATATACTGCTATTTGTTTTCATACCTGTCAACATGTCAATATGTAGAATATTTTATTACAAACCTAACTTAATTAATTCTGAATAAGTTACTACATTTCTGATAAAATCGATCGATAACTTGATGGCTCATATTCCCAACTTAATTGGTGGCTTAAGTAATTGTAGAACAAATCACACAGGTAAGCGTCTCACAAAAGTATCGCAACCCAAAATATTCCATTGGAGCCTAATTAAGGTTGTAATGGGATGTCTGTCTCGGAATATCATTTATTCGATTCATTAAAATGGAATTATACCCCTAAGTAACTTTACGTATCAAATTAACGTGAGGGTCGGGGTGGGGGGTGGGGGGTGGGGGTACACATTCAGACACAAAAACAAAGCCCGCTCTAATTAGAAAACGTAAAGTGATGCTTTTGAACCCGCCTAATACGTTAGGCGTATGAAATTAACTCGTTAAGTGAAATACCTAGATATAAACACAGAAAAATAGATATAAACAGATTATATTTGTACCTCTACACAGATAGAAATATACATATATTTTTATTTTATAGACATTGTATTCTTAGTAGTTAGGAAAAACCCCTCCTTGCCTTTGTTTGCAGCTCGGCTCCGGTTCTATGATACTTTCGCAGTCTGAGTCTACGTAGATTTATGGCCGTATCAAATTTCGAACAATAGATGCGATTGTAAAACATATTTTATCAACAAAATTTACAACTGCTCCCCAGTAATATTATGATAATACATTTTGCATTAGACGCGGAGTCTAGACGCTGTAAAGTTATCGCTCTTAATACCATCTCTATAGTATTTTTATTTCGCTTATCGTCAGATAAAATATCGCTCATTTGAATTGCGGGCCCTTGTGAAGCTCGTGAACTGATGTTCCACTTGCGTCTCCGCACGCTGCGATATCTACTTGATTACATTTGTTTTAAAGAAGCTCATCTCATCTCATCTCATCGAACAAGAGAGTATTCAAAGAAAGGATCTTTTTAAATCCTATAAGTCATATTCATCTCAACGCATGGTTAAAGACGCCAATGAGAATGATGACGTTGTTACCACTCGAGAGAATCATACCAAAGTTTATTCATCATAGAAACAAAGAAATCCTCATCGCATAGGAAACAATGGCCATCACATGGAAGCTAATGATGCGATGAAATGAAATGTGTCACACCCGACTCTGACTAATGAAACAAGCGGCGGCCATTGTACTGCTTCCGGTTATACTTGTTGCTGCGCCCTGTGGCAGTTTGTCTGATTTATATACGTTGTCTAGATCATGTCACATTTGATATATAATACGCTCTATGTAAGTATGTAAGGTGTATGTAGGGGGTGTAAGGGGTTCCGCGCTACATCTCATGGGGCCCAACAAACCTCACCTGCTCCTGGTGCACCCTGCTAATCCACAAACAAGGCTCTGCCTCTCGCCAACCCGCATTGAGCCAGTGTAGTGGGTAATGGCCAAAATCCCTCCATATGAACCCGTACATTCAATAGCCCCTAGTGCTCACTGGAGGTCATGCTGACTGTACGTGAAGATCTTTGGGGAGGTCTATGTCCAGCAGTGGTCGTCGGCTGATGATCATCATGTAATATATTTCAACACATTACTCTTCAATAATGATGGCTCCCTGCTACTGAAGACATTCTTAGCAGACAACATAGCAACTTTCTGTCGCTAAACAGTAGAGTGCAAACATTATTATTGTCTTGTTTGAACGGCGCTCTAGCTGGCAAAATTACGGGAGTAACAAGACTTATCTCAAGCTTACGAGCACAATGGCGTGTTTAACATCGTATTTCCGTTTTGGGAACTTCGTTTTCGTGTTGGTAAATAATAATGATGCAAATTGGAATGGGTCGCCGTCGATAAATACCGTCGCAGGCTCGTTCAGAACAGCCCCGGGGTGAATCAATTAAAAAGCGTTTTCGTTTCTGTAAAGCTTTCATTAATATTCATTGTTAATTGGCGCGACAGTGTTTAGTCTTAAAAGCTTTACGGTAATTATGAAATGGCGGCGATGCTCCAGCGGTCATGGAAACCGCCTTTAACCTGGCAGTCGTACCATCAAATCTCATATCCTTACGAATTATGATCAACCGTATGATTGTACATCAGGTACCAAATAGTCCGACAGGCTTTAGTCAACATCAAGAATAAACTGTACTTTGTTAAGTTTTCCCAACTAGGGGGTTTGTAAGGGTACCCGCGCAACAACTCGCGGGACCCAAACTAATTTCACCTTTCCGTGGTACACCCTGCTAATCGACAAACGAGGCACTGGCTCGCACCAACTCGCATTGGGCCAGCGTGGTGAGAAATGGTCCAAGTCCCCCCCATATGAACCCCAGCAAACGACGGCCCCTGGTTCCCGTCGATGAGGGCAGCGCAGGACCAATCGATGTAGGGAACTTTGAGAAAGGCCTGTGTCCAGCTGTAGACGTCTATCGGCTAATGACGATGATGATGGAATTTTTCCAAGGTTTTCAAATTTCTAATTTAATTATTTTTATTCTAATTTTGATTGCTTAGGTGATGTCGTCACCACATACATTCACAAACGATTTTCGATGTATTACGTCGATTGGAACTAAACAATGAAATATATATTTTAATTTGTTTTTAATTAGCATCATATTAATTATAGATAATATAACAGATGTTGTTTTTACCTGAGTTCACTTTTATTGCTCCACAAAACAGTTCCACCTGTTTTCTCTGTCCGCCTTCCAATCGTGTGTTTTGTTAAATGTAAATTAATTCATGAATATCATATGAATACGAGATGACTCAGATTGTAAAACAGCTTATCTGCGAAGTAGTACAAGTTCGATCCCCATTGATTTTGAGCATCCGGTGTAGGAAAAAATCGTTTCATTCCAAAAACACACAGTTTTCATGGATATAAGTAATCCGCCAAATCGACAAGTGTAGTGATTTAAAAGACCTCGACTACGACATTATCAAACTAAGTCCCGAGTCACAGCAGTAAGAAAATTAAGAGGACTGTTTACTTATTTATACGAGATTTGCTCTGGAAGTGTTTTCTTAATATAACACTGCCTTAGATTGTTAGTGAAATTTGATTATTCAAATAGTCCGTAGTTCTTAAGTCAGTTGTTAACAGCGACACAGCCAACGTTTACTCTCACAAAGTTTCTCAGCCAAGAGTGACGTTCCACTAATTTAGTAAACACTGGAAAACTTTCACTACTCCTAGTTGACCGACTTTAATTTAAAAAAATAAGGTTTTCCTATGGCAAGAGTTTCTGTGCGGTAATACTTTTTATAACTATGTAAATTTAACTTTTATATTATGCAGCAATCTTAAAGCGAAAGAAGAAAACGCAGCGCAGACACAGCACAACGTGGTGCACATCGTCTTTAGACCAAGACACTTGTCATAGACCACATTCAAAATATTGCTGGTTCCGGTGGACCCCTTGTATCTACAATTCTACCATAATACCAAAACTCGACAAAAAATGTGAAAAATCGGAGCCAACGTATACCACCGTCGAATCTCCGTGGACCTTTAGGGGTCCACCCGGATCACTTTGAGAACTAAGAGTATAGACAGCCCTCGGCTATAAAGACCTATCATCATTAAAAAAATTAGCATTGCTATGTTTAGTCTACATACATATAATATATTAAAGCTAGAGTATTTTCATACACGCATCGTTATCGACTTCCTTGTCCGCTTAAAGGTGAAACAGGTCAAATGTCTGTTATAGATATCACCTATTCAGAGTATTGACATACAACTTACTTATCCATCAAGCATCAGGGATAAGTTAATAATTTTCTACGCAAACATAATAAGTCATACACTCAAGATTTCCTCTTGAAGTAACTACAGTAAATTATAGTGTTTTAATTAATTTATCTTGATAATTAACATTTACCTTAAGAATATATTTATCATCAGTATAGTATCATGATACGTATGTCACGAGGCCTTTGACGGCACAAAGCTCAAACGTATCTAATTGATATTGGAAATCTACCTCCTAATACAAAGGCGTGCCGCTCTCGCCTGCGAATAGCTACAGTTCCGACCCAGGTATAGGTAGCCTTCGATTGACTACAGCACTACCCGCGAGATAAACTCTTAAAAACATTGCTGGTACCTTATATGTGGGTATTCAGGCACTCCATATACTTCCGTTATTTTTCTAGTTAAACATTTGAACGTTCCTCCGTATAGTACAGACTGTCAAGGTAATGCCGCAGTCCATAGTTCTGCCAGTAAGCAGTAGTATCCAAATATTATATTACTGTCCTCTAGTATACAAGGCTTTGTAAATACATTAGAAAAACGATATTTAATACTATGTCTCTTAAGTGACGACCACTATGGCATAGTATATTATACATAATCATAACTAGTCAGATTTATGAGTTCGCGTATCACTTACCATTGAGTGAAAGTCTCTCCTTTCTCATCATTACATCGAATAGAGAAATTGTAAAATATTCAGTAATTATTTTGTATTTTGTACAATGTAATAAAGTATATGAATGTAGTCGCTTAAAGAAGTTCTTTGCAGGCACTGAATATTGTATTCGATCGAACAAAATCCGAAATAGATTTCTGTGTAGGCTTCACGCGTTTATAAGGATATTAAATATCAAACATATAATACGAATGAACCTTTAATTTCATTTATAATAACGAAATCCTATATGAATATAAAATTGAGTCTGTATTATAAAGACATTGAGATAACTGTGTTATCTTTACATAATTAAAACTCGAAATTTCTAATTAAATCATCATCATCATTATCAGCCTTTGTTTATCCACTGCGGGATATAGGCCTTCCCTAATATCAACCACTAAATGCGATCCTCAGCTTCTAGCATCTATCTACTTCCGACCTCTCTGATGATGTCGTCGATCCATCTGCTGGGATGGCGTCCTAGACTTCTCGGAACTGTACGCGGCCTCCACTGCAAGACTATTCTCCCATCTTCTAGCTTCTTGAATCATCAATATAAATCTTTGTTTACGTAATGCTTCCACTCTTTATTTATAAAGTAACAAATACATACTAATGATCTTATTATTAAAATGTCTATACTAATAATATCGAAATGACACCTCGACACAAAAAAGCTGTTAAAAGGACATATCTATTCAAAGCGACTAACTCTCGGACATTTAAACATACTTTGAATAATTGAGATGTACATCAATATGTTGATTTGATAAATCTACCCTCCAAAGGTACTTCCGCTTTATAAATCAAGATCAGTCATGATATTGTCGCTTTAACTCTAACCAATTACAGTTTTATGCACGATGGAAGAACATTAAATTTAGAAAAACCTTTGTAGTACCGAAGATACTTCTGAACTTCCAAGGAAACTAACCACTCCCGAAGTCTAAAAAAAAAGGTGTACAGAGGTATCTGGTTTCACGTCCTCTATAAAGTCCAGCTTTTTCTTTAACCTGTCTCATTCAGACTTAGATCATTATCTTAAAATGCAACGAGCATCTCCCTCTAGCGCTAATTCGTTACGTTGTAGCCATGAATACAGACTAGTCTGTAATTACTTCCTAGATTAAAAAACATTTATATTCAAAGGACGTATCACTTTCTAGCCCGAAAGGTCCTGGAAGGCCTTAAAGCGAGCTGAGGTGACGAAATCACAATTGTTTATTCAGAACAACGCCTGTTTCACATTACTCGCCCCCTCGGGATAATACGAAAACAAATAATTACTTTCCCCGGAATACAATATAGGGGCACTTCTTTAATTTCCACTCATTAAATACTAAAGTACTATCACTATACTATACATAATACTATTACTGCCTAGTTTAAATCAATGAAAATGAATAAGGATCTAATAAACATAATAATCATGATTATTAGTACATAGCAATTTATATACCTGCGATACCTTTTAAATTAAAACAAAGTTATTAGCTTCATCAGAGAATAATGAAACATATTGTATTTCGTGTTGGTCACACTACCTTACTACTACCTAGGCAGCTAGGTAACTCGCCGGACTAATGGTTAGAGCGTGCGGTCTTCATACCGAAGGTCGCGGGTTCGAATCTCGGCTGTATCGATGAGTTTATTATTTAAGTTATGTACATTTGTGAACTTTAGTTACAACAGCGAGATACAAACGGTGAAGGAAAACATCGTGAGGAAACCCGCACATGACTTAGAATTTATTCTAAGGTATGTGTGAAGTCACCAATCTGCATTCGGTCCGCGTGGTGACTGTGGCCCAATCGCCCTCATATTGAGGTTAGGTCTGTGCCCCAACAGTGGGGACGCAAGTTGGCTGCTGGAAACACTACCTTTGTCAATTATAAGATGCTAACATTTCTAATATGGCAACACTGAACTAACGACAAAATGTTCATCTACTTTACTGTCGGTAGATTTCTGTTGTCGCAGACCGTTTAGGTAGGTAGGCAGCCGACAAATACCAGTATGCAGATATTACTGTATCCCGGTTTGAAGGGCGCTGTAGCTAGTGTAATTACTTGGGTAACGGGACTCAACATATATCTCGTGCAACGAGCGCAATAAGGCGCAATGCATACCATCTTAATTAACGCCACATTGTTATGGGTAGGCCAATCACTCCACGATTTGTCTAACTGATAGTTATTCCATCAGTAATGTTCACATGTATGTCATCATTATCATCATCATCGTTATCAGCCTTTGTTTATCGATTGCTTGATATAGGCTTTCTTCAATGTGTTCCACCAAATGCGATCCTCAGACTCTCGCATCCACCCACTACCGACTGCTCTGATGATGTGGTCCGTCCATCTGGAGGGAAGGCGTCCAACACGTCTGCGACTCGTACGCGGCCTCCACTTCAAAACTTTCCTCCCCCATCGGCCGTCACTGACACGACAGACCCCACTGCCACTTCTGCTTCCAGATTTTGAGAGCTACGTCGGTAACTGCAATTCTCCGTGGTAACTCTTCGTTCCGGATTCTGTCCCTTAGAGAAATGCCAAGCACAGCTCTCTCCATCGCTCGCTATGTTATTTTGAATTGGTGGTCCAGCCCGATGGTCTGGTGCCATGTCTCTGCGTCGTAAGTAAGGTTACACACCAGTAAAAGAGAGTTAAATCTTAATATAGAGTAATAGTTATAAACTACCTTTTGTTAAATATGGTCCGCTGCAGAAGAACCTATTTACCGGAAGTAAAATGAAAAAGATTCCTTAATAACGAGGTAAATATTATAACACCTCCACCTAGAACTGAACCTCGCACCAATGATCCCGTCGTGGAGTGCGCATAAAAGCTGTTCACAGCCACTCGACCCGGAAGGGGTCGTGCTTATCTGGAGATTTAACTTGAGAGCACTCGCGCACTTTAAGTGAGACCACTCTAATTACCTGAGGTTTTTTCAAGGAAACCGTGTAGCCTGATATTTCATACATAAAATCTAGGTAAAGGATCTTCTTTGTTAAAAATTTATCTTCATCAACTGCGGCTGTCGGGTGTGTGAGAGACATGAGAAGAATAATAAATATTCTTTCGTTTCATTAATTCTGATACAAGATGACTCTAATGATAAGGGTATTAACTATAATATTATTTGTTAGGGATGCTTTTCAGTGACATTATGAACATTTATTAGATGTTATATTACACATATCCTCACATTTAATTCCCGCAACGTCGTAGTCCTAAGGAAGAGTCCAGGTAAGCGAAGTGTGAGCTGGTGATCTCAGTGGAAGAACCTATGGCAGCGGTTTTGAAAGAATACCCATTCGCTTTTATGAGTAGCGGTGTCCAATTTCCTGGTTACGTGAAGATACGTTAACCTGCGAAAAAAAATTTTTTTTGAAGGTATATATAAAATATATAAAAAGAGATCTTTGATGGAGACCTATGTCCAGCAGTGGATATTTATAGGCTGATGATGATGAGATAAAAAAAGATAAGAGAGAAGTCGAAAATTAGAGTGCCGGAAGTCAGGCGTGGCGAAGTGGAGGAAAGGAAGAAAAACTAACAATATTATATAGAAAAAGTGAATGCATTAGTATTAATAAAAATGCTTAGAGTTTAATTAAGTTAATTATGAACAATTACTTTAACTGCTTAATTAATTATTGGAGGTTTTTATAAATAATGAAATGTATTAATTGTATACACGCGTCCGACCACAGCGACCACAGCCGGAGGCCGTACGTACGAGCCCAGTGTTACTTTGACCTAATTAGTCCCGAACAATTAAATAAATAATACATATTTGAAAGCTTGTGAGAAAGTTTCTCAAAACCGGCTAAGCCGACGTCAATCTTCCTTATTCTTGACTTAATTTTCTAACTAGACTCGTTACATGTAATTCGTGTATTTCAAAGAAGATAATAACATCCACGCTTCTACTCTGACATTTACAGGATAAGTTATTACAGAAAAATATATATAACGGATTTGTTGAAAATTTGATTGTGTTTAAAAAAGAGATTCTCTTAAGATTATGAAATACTGAATATAATGTTTTCACAATCTAGCCATTCCACGCCGACTTTCCTAGTTCTAACATCCCCGTAACTCTCTTTGGGGAAGAAATTTTGTAAAATCCATTCTTAACTGACCTCTAAACGGTACAAGCAATATCTCTACTAAATTTAGAATCCCTAGACTTTATGGTTCCAGAGATATGATGTCTCTACATAGGTGGAAATTTCATATATATATAGATAACTATATAGTTACGTTCTTTACGTCTGATAAACGAGAAATATTCGAAGGAATAGTTAGAGAATACGCTTCAATAACTGCTGTAATATTTATTAATAAAAATAATAATACAAACTGGAATAATGTTTGTATATTTAATTTTCTATATTCAGAAAAAAAATTCTATATTTGCAACTTATTTATAGCTTAGAACAACTTTATTGCTGTCAAAAAATGTACCACTGTAACCGTCAACATATTCATCATTATCAGCCGATAGACGCCCACTGATGGACATTGGCCTATCCCCCAAAGACCTCCACATCGATCGTTCCCGTGTTGCTTGCATCCAGTAGGTCCCTGTGATCCTCACCATATCGTCGATCCACCTTGTTGGAGGTCTCCCAATACTACGTCTATCAGTACGCGGGCGCCACTCTCAGGCGCTATGCTTGCTACGCGATCGAATCGGATGATTGAATGTATGTGGAGATCCGCCGAAGAACTAAGGTCACCGACATAGCCCTAAAGATTGCTAGACTTAAATGGCAGTGGGCAGGACACATTGCTCGAAGGATCGACGGCCGATGGGGCAGTAAGGTCCTCGAGTGGCGCTCGCCGTAATCGTAATACGAATAAATCTTAATACCTGTATGTATCGCTAAATAGAGCGGAAACATCTATATCGTGAGGGACGTTATAACTATTATAACTATATGTAATATTAGCCAAAAAAAAAACCTGTATATTTCATGATAACATGTAGAAATGGGCAAAATTTAATCAAAATTTTAGATCGCGATCTGTATTCCGGTTGTTAGCGATGCATGTATTCCGGTCGCGGCGGCGCGCGCGCGGGCCGCAGCTTCGGCGGTTTAGCATAAAGTTTACTTCCTGCCGCATCAAGCAATGAGCTTTTGGCACCACACGACGCGAATTCCGTGTACTCGTTAAACATTTTGCAAACAACATTCCAGTCACGGTCACACGAACGGACGTGTTATATTTGTGATGGTTAAACGAAAGAAAAACAACACTCTGAATGATATACTCCGACACCAGACAAAGTGCT
Source organism: Troides aeacus (assembly GCA_033220335.2). NCBI lineage: Eukaryota > Metazoa > Arthropoda > Insecta > Lepidoptera > Papilionidae > Troides > Troides aeacus. The sequence goes on along the minus strand of CM067275.1, from coordinate 866,750 downwards.
GGTTTACCTACGACTGTACCCAGCATATTACGCTCGCCAGTTCACATGGCAAGTTTGATGAGTACGGCATGTAGCTTTATGCTAAGTACATGTTCAACGGTCAACTATTCAGTATTCAATCAAAAACCAAAACATTTTGTTATACGATAAAATAAATATACATCTTTATAACATCCTATGAGAAGTTCAAAATATTTAAACGAGAATTTCTAGTATAGCAACGAAAAACATGTTAGCTATATATGTATATATGTAGCTAACATGTTTTTCATACAGATTCTTACTTGTCGTATTACTGAATCAGTTAAATGATACATGTATACATAACGGAATGAGATGTCTCAGTTCTTGTTCAAACGTTCAGGGGTAAACACGGAAGGGGCGTTCCCAGGTGACGCGCTCGCTGTGCCCGGAGACAATTCTGAAAGACACATCTCATTGGAACATCTATTAAGGATTTTTACTTAAACAACTGTTAATTTAGTCGTATTATATTTGATCACTTCATACAATAAATTCACTAACCACAGTAGAGCTTGGAGTACAGACTGGAAATACAATAATGTTTATGATATACCTGTGTTTACCGTTGTTTTAATCACAACCTGTTTTCATCAAGAGAGATCTTACTCCATTCCAAAGAACTTCCGTTTAGATGCGTTTGTCCATAATTAAGGTAATATTTAACATTAATTACATATTGATATCAAGTGACTACGAGGTTGGAAATACAGAGGCGTGCTCACATACTAATATATATATTACACATCTAAAGGAAGCTAGTCGGATTTGTGAACGGGGTCATTTACGGAGCGTCGGTATATAACCCGGTGTCATTATGTTTGTTGGAGAATATAATATGCATTTGGAAAATGTAATGTATATATACAGAGCGAGATACAGGGGATACGTTAATAGCGGCACTGTTCAAAGAGTAACGTGTAATCGAAAACAAGCTCCCGCAGCGGCGGCAAACAAACCGGTCCGGGCAAGTGCGAGCTGTGTTAAACGTTCAGCGATACTGCTGCGAATGTTGTCGCTTACAATTATATTTACATTAGCATATGCAGAGTACACAAACACTGTATTAAGCGTCCCTTCTTATCTTACATTCGCTTAAATGTCAGGTTTTAATTCGACAATATATTCCCTAAGTTTGATCTTCTGTGCTCGTTCCCTTTGATATCTCTTACCTTGACTATGGTAGATAGCACCAGTATTGAATGTTAAACACCTATGGTCTAAGTCACCTATAAAATACATTGTGAAGAACTTTTTTCGATAACACTCTTCATGTCTGTCTGCGTCTTTTCAAGCTACAGCGCCCTTCAATTCATTAAAATGTATAGAACAGAAGAAAACACTGATGATATTTATCTAGACAGCTTTCAATAAGAGATGTTTACCGCAGAAATAATTTAACAATTGTAATTGTAAAGAGAAAGATAGTTTATCATCTCCGCTCATCACAATCATCAGTGGACAGTGACAAATTGGTTGATCACGATCACAAACAGATTGTACTCGTATTGATTGACAATGATGCAAATGTTTGATTAATTAGTTTCATTGCATTGTGTGCCCGCGCGCTATTCACGAGCGTATGGTCTAATGACCACTCAAATGGTCGTTCAATAATTACACTTTTACACAAGCTGACGGAAGGGTTGCAGTAAGTTTAACGCGTGTAAATATTTATACTAACATATCTATGGATTATTGTATATATTGTAGCTCGCTGGCCTAATGGTTAGAGCGTACAGCCTTCATTCCGATGGTAGCAGGTTTGAATCTTGGCATGTAACGATGACTTTATTATTTAAGTTATGTACACTTATGGACTTTAGTTACAACAGCGAGATACAAACGGTGAAGGAAAACATCGTGAGGAAACCTGCATATGACTGAGAATTTATTCTAAGGTGTGTGTGAAGTCACCAACCCGCGTTGGACCAGCGTGGTGACTATGGCCCAAATCGCCCTCATATTGAGGGTAAGCCTGTGCCCCAGCAGTGGGGACGTAAATTGGCTGTTATGGTTATGGTATCTATGGATGAGCGATGAATGACGACGGGAATGGGCAAAAATTCTTGTTTTAGAGTTTATGACTTAGGCCCTTAGTTTGGCTATATGACAATGAAAATAAACAAGGAAATTCTAAGCTCAGAATATATCTGGTTCTATAACAGTTGCCATTCAAAAACGTGATTTAATCAAGAATAATGGTAATTATAGTCCAGAATTAGAAAGATTAATGTTCTTACTAAGGTAAGAAAGTCACTGCATTGTCTCATCCATCATTACTCCATAAAAGTAAAGGTATAAATATTATTCACTACGTAAGTAGTAACATGTAGAAATGAATAACCCATCAAATTTAAATCTGAATAATTCAAAAAGGTACCGTCGGAAAACTTTTCAACTATAGCAGACGGATCCTTAACTAATTTAATGAATTTATATTCAACTAACTAAACTAAACTTCGCAAACGCTATCCGATAAATAGATTGTATAATATAAGGGCTGTTTGGATCCAAATCCATTTTCGAGTTTAAGGGGGTAGTCTTTGAATGATAAAATACGATAATAACTCAGTTGGTAACGGAAGATCTAATCGTATTATAACCAAGAAACTAACTATAATTTAATCTTTTTCAATTTGTTAACGTTGTCTTTAATAATTAATTTTAACCTGTGTAGGGGACGTTTTAAATCCTACGAGGAGGGATCAGCTTCAGAGGAACATTTCGAGCTACGATTACCAGCATAGTATTAACAAGAACAGAAGAATTTAATGATCATCGATGATCAAAATTATCGTTTTACGACTACTATTATTATTGCACAGTTTTTTTCTATAAAGACATTGAATATGTTCCTAAAATTCGATTTAGTAACTTCCGACACGCGTCCACTCGAATTAAAGAAGATATATTGCCAGAGACCACTCCCCTATCCTGTCGACGTCGTTCAAAATAACTCGAGATTGAAACATTACATAGCAATTTAAGATACTAAACGATTCTTACGGTATGTATTATATATGTATATTTATATACGTATCGGTAAAAAGATATGACGTACACACATCTATTTGTTGAGTAGTTAACAAAACTAGAAACAGCGGTCTCAACTCACTGAATGAGCTTTGTATTTCTTTCATTGAAAAACTTTCTGCACATATGCAGAGCTTTGCTAAAGTTTTTTATAGCTTCAGCAAAACTTTTAGTTTATTTAATTGTGATTTATATATATGTACATATAATTATGTCACATATGTAACCTTAAAATCGATGTACTGTAGTCACATAAACTTACTACACAAACTATCCTATGGAGTAAGCTGAACTCGTAGTGAGTCTCTTTTACTGAAGACCGTCTAAGTAGGTACGACCTTAACTCCTATTGCATCCGACATACAGTGCAAATATTACTATATACCGGTTGGAAGGACACTGCAGCTAGTGTAATTACAGGGGCAACGAGGCTCAACATCTCATCATCATCTCAAAGCGGTGAGCACAACGTGATCAAGTGCATAACGTCATAACTGTAGCCACATTATAGCCAGGCGTATTACTTACCCGCACCGCTGTCCAGCTCCTCTCGTTGCTTCGTTTAATAAAAAAAGGTCTTCATATGCAGTACTAGAGATTTTAAGATTCCGGAAAGAAACCAAAGTGTATACATCCTAACAAGTTCCTCATTGTAGGCAGACGTATTGGTTACTACCAGTTGAAGCATGCGTCATCGTTTCTTCATATGAAAACTAACTCAAGAAATTAATGGCAATACTTACCCAGCCGGTAAGAATCAAAGGAAACCTACCTTCAGAGTACAAAACTATTAAACTGCTGAATAAAGGCTTATCCGATTGTTAGCAGTCGTTCTGCCTCTGTAAAGAGTAACGGTGTGAATATTCTAACTTAGCTCGCATAGGTATAGCTTATGCTGGGTGATATGGTTCCTATGTATTAATCAAAACGTTATTATTTCTACAATCAACTAATATTTGGTCTATTTTTTATGGTGTTATAATTAACAATGAGACTGTCCATGGAAACTCGAAGGAACCAAACCAGATCGCCGCACAAGACCGGAGCTTAGCCACTACGCTAAGGGGGCAACAATATAAAATTCCTTGTTCGTAACGGCTGCCTAATCTTCTTTAGCAACAACTTTTAGATACTAACAGGGGCACAATCATTACTTTTTGTCACGGGAACAACAATTAATCGCCGTCCGCGGAGCTCAGCTGGTTATAAAGCTGTTTCTTTACAAGTACCCTCTCGCACCAGACAACCAAATCGTATAATTAATTAACGTATAGATTTATTGCAGCGGGGAATGGCTTATCTTAAACATTTTCATAAAACATGTTTAAACTATACAAACATATTATATTGGATTGTATATATAGTATAGTTAAAATAACCAACGTTTACTTTGTTTTAGAAATCATTACAAAATCCGTGTCACAAGGAGTACGTAAGGAAGTTTTTATCTAACTGTTCCTGAAATACTTAAGTCGATTTTGACGAGACTTTTACAGGTTGTTAAGGGAGCATATTTACAATATAAGGGTGATAGCCCCAGAAGTCACCCAGTACCCTTTTCGCTGCGGCTGGCTATACTAATAGATAAAGCTACAATATATTTCCAATATTTTTGTATCAATCTGCCGCTCGATTAGTTTCAATACTTCAATGGAGATAAAATAACAAAGAATAGCTACCATTGTACGAAAGTGTCTATTGTACGAATGTTAATGATATTTCCAGCAGTTCACAACTTTTCTGATTAATAATTCATTTGAAACCAATGAAAGTACTTTTATAAACTTGCAATTATTAATAGGGGGACCGGAAAGTAATGTCGTTTCTGCGCATGCCAATACAAAAACAAATACTTGATTGTCATTTGTCAGCTCATTGTTTTGTTCAGAGGCGTACCAAAGACATTGTGAGGTTATAGTGATTTCTTTACTTATAGACAATTGAATTACAATTTTTTTTTGTAATTTTGGGTAAAATGGCCAGCCAAATACCAGAAGAGGTACACATCCGGCATTGCATGCTCTTTGAGTTTCGCAAGGGAAATAACGCAACAGTTGCTACCAAAAACATTTGCGATGTTTATCCAAATGCACTGGACATTCGTAAATGCCAAAGGTGGTTTTCCAAGTTCAAATCGGGTAATTTTGATCTTTCCGACTCGTATCGATCAGGAAGACCATCAGCGTTAGACAACGACGTGTTAAGGGCGGAAGTGGAAGCAAATCCGTGTCAGACGATCGAGGAATTGTCAAACAGTCTCAACAAACCTTGGTCGACCATCCAAGAACATTTGAAGCAGATTGGAAAAGTAAGCAGAGCAGGTGTTTGGGTCCCGCATAATCTGTCCGAACAGAATAAGGCTAACCGATCAATCACATGCAACTTATTGCTTCAACGACACAACACAGAAGCGTTTTTTGATCGCTTGATCACAGGAGATGAGAAATGGTCCTGTATGATAACCCAAAACGCAAAAGGCAGTGGCTCTCTCCAAATGAAATCCCTCGGAGTACTGCTAAGCCAGGTTTACACCCCAAAAAAGCGCTTTTGTGTGTTTGGTGGAGTATTCGCGGCATTGTTCATTTTGAATTACTGAAACCTGGAGAAACTGTTACTGCAGACCTCTACAGCGAACAATTGCAGCGAGTCAATCAATCTTTAATTGAAAAGTGGCCAGCGATTGTCAACCGAAAAGGCGTCATTCTCCAACATGACAATGCAAGACCGCACTGCGCAAGGCGAACTCTAGAAAAAATTAATTAATTGGGGTGGGAGGTGCTGCCTCATCCACCATATTCGCCCGATGTTGCACCATCGGATTTCCACTTATTCCGAGCGCTGCAACACTTTTTAAGTGGCAAAACATTTGCAAATTTGGATGATATCCAAAATGCCATCTCTAGATATTTTGCCGAAAAACCAATTAATTTTTATCGATCAGGGATTGAAAATTTACTCACTAGATGGCAAAAGGTTATTGACAATGATGGGGAATACATCATTGATTAAAAATAAAGACTCGTTAAAAATGTATGTGTTTGTATTTAGCGTAAGAAAACGACATTACTTTCCGGTCCCCCTAATATATACAATTCTGATGAACAATATGAACCAACAATCGCGAGGGCAGATTATAATAGAAGCAGCATGTTCACTGAATTATAAGTGATTACTACGGTGCCGATATTATATAATATATTCAGGCACAACTATACGTGTCCTGGAAGTAGTCTTTATTTATCATTACTAAGACAAGCTTTTGATGAAAAATCTCGTTTAATATCAAAGCGAACTATTCTGAGCGAGAACCTTCAGCTCCGGCCAAATTTTCACTTGAATTATTCATTGAGTGTTAGACAATTGTAATTAAAACTACCTGTGATCATTTACACGAATTTGTGTACGTAGTTTTGAATTTGTTTGAGCTTAGTGACGAGCTCTTCGCAGTCGAACTTAGAGCGGAAGTTAAAATTAACTAGCATTGATCGATTCGATACCGGATACGGGCCACGTACTAAACCTGTTCTCTACGTTCCTTTAAATAATATCCAAGTAGCAAAGTTCGAGTCAGCGCTTCTGTTTGTTCACAACACGTACGTCCCTAGAGCTTGTTGTTGGGACTTTGCTGGAGGATTCACCCTGATTCGCCTACAGATGACGCGGCGGAGTGCGCTATACGAATACAGGTCTTGCCGTGTATTTTATTACCTACAATAACTTAATACTGAACCACAATTATACAGATTAAATGAGACCGTATCCGAATGTGGAGGTTAGTGCCCAGAATAATCTGACTCATACACCACAGCGATGCTATTGATTCACATATGGATGGTTTGCCAGCTTAGTTAAACTCTGCCACAGAGTTATAGTTATTTAAAAAAATTGCAGAAAAAGAATTTACATCGGTTTATGAAAAGTCATCTACGCCAGTAGCAAACCTTTCGCTCCATACAATATTACTATAGATAACCCATCCCCTACTCCAATATATTAACTAGCCAAATCACCCTTCAAGCCGGTATACAGAAATATTTTCACAGCAAAAAGATTCTACGTATCTCTCTTGTCAGATATCCAGACCGGAATAAACTAGACAAACCTTTGTGTTATTTAAACTAACTTTACAATATTTTTGTCGTCCCTTTAATGTTTGTAGTTAAATGACATTCTAATAACAAAGCCTCCGGCTCATCAATTATAAACTCCGGAGACGGTTCGGTGTCCATCTTGTCACAAGTACAGGCCCTGTGATTAATTCATTGCCTCGGGGAAATATAACAGGTCGAGGCGCGGGCTTAACTTACATTGTTACCCAGTAATTGTTTGCTTGCGTTCTCCTCTTATTGTGCTCTATTGTTTTAACTATAGAATAATTATATTTTCTTGAAGATATACGAAGTAGCTTTTTCAAGCAACGAATGACCTTATTTTCGCAGAAATATCAATGTAAGAAAAGTATGTACATGGCAGTCAACTAAATGAACTACAGTCCAAACTTATTTGATTAAAAAATCGAACCAAAATCTTCCATTTTACCAAGTAAAAGTTATTTAACAAATATATTTTGTTTCTATTGTATTGCCCTATTATTTTTTAACAGAATTATACGTACTTAATAATTTTTTAGGTTATGTGTCAAAATCTATGTTAATCAAAATGATTTCATAACTTCATAATATTCCACCATTTTGTTACGCGAATAATGTAATATTAAGTTAAAGGAAAACTCTTGCAAATTCAGTTTCAGAGTGACTTACAGTAAATACCTCGAGGGACACGCGTGATGTGAACAAACAGGAAGTACCCGTTCAACTTTGATAGTGGGGAAATTGTTTTAAACAACGTTGTAGATGGTTGACTTCCTTTTTAAAAGAACGGTCTTTGTTTAAGTCTATATTCTTTCTTTCTCTCGTATTACATGCTGTCAACGTTTTCTCTCGTAACATTACTTTATAGTACCTATAAAATTCGTCTTGCGGAACCTAGTAGGAAATATAAAATTTAAAAAAGATCTCGTATCATATCGATATATAGACTTAAATTTAGGCTAAAATATAACTAAGAACTATCGACAGAAAAATCATAGAACACAATTGATTCAGCCTTCAAAATCTATGCTTTTTGTGATCCTGTCCAAAACCAGTGATGTTAACCATCACGGGGATTATTACGGTGCAAATGCTTACCTCTTCAAGAACTTTCACCCTCGTAAAGTTATTTAAATAACAGGCAATGAAAATACAATATTAGATAAACATGTATAACTTTCGAAGCAGTTTTGAATTAGTTTCGAAGCAGTAAACAAACCGGCAGGCGGCAATCAACAAATGTACAGTACAAATGGCCTGGTTAAAAGCTCAAGATGTATACATTGTAAAGCCCTGTCCACACATAACCAACTCAAAGTGATGTTCGAGTTAGTTACAGAATTTTTTGTACCATAAAATATAAAATTTGAAAGTTTCAAAACAACCTCAAGCCGAGTAAATAGAAATATCTCTTACTAATACAAAATTAACTAAACCTAGGAGGAACTATGTATTAGATAATAACTTCCAAACCGACGAATTAATATTCTTTCGTTATATGTTATAGCAAGTTAAAAATTATTCTCGTGATGCTGCATTAAGACAGATTGATAGTTTGTCAAATTTACTTTTAAATACATCAGACAATAAATCAAATGATAAATTAGTCGCCTAAATATTATCTACTATATTTAAAGGCCTCTCCTTCATTCCTCTAATCTTTTATAAAGTGTGGAGGCTCTGCATTATAAATTGCCGTCTAATATACAGCTGTGGCAAATACTACAGCTTAGTAAGGAGAAGGAAAACATCGTGAGGAAACCCGCACACTGATATCATCTTTGTGTGTGTGTGTGTGGTGGTCCCAATAAAGTGGCAACAGGCTCGCCCCCTGTTACATGGAACCTAATCTGACCACATCTGGCGAAACTTGGGTGGTTTATTCACCTCTGCCTACCCCTACTGGGAAAAAGGCGTGACAATATAAAAAAAAAAAAAAAAAAAAAAAGTAAGGAGCAACAATCCAATAACAGGTAAAAACTTCAGCCAGGCAGCGTTCGGTCATCAAAAATGCGTTTGAGAAGAATATAGGAGAACTCGGAGTTTTTCAATGAGGTTTAATTGCCTATGGAGATATCTGTAGAAGAACGAAGATCCAGGGCACATTATTCGAAGAACTGACGGCCGCTAGGGAGAAAAACCTCTAATGACTGGAGATGTAAAGTTGATATGAGCTGAGACATTCGTGAGTAGGTTATCAAAAACTTATTATTTATATTTATATTGGTTAAAACACTGGACAAACAGAATTGTTTTTAATGGAAGCCATCCCTGTGTGTGCAAGGCTTTATGCCGTTGAAACCATTCCGATATTTCAGGACAGGTGCAGTGGCCGCGCTCCACTGTAATACAATTGCACAAATTTAAGTCTAACCGAATATTTACTAAACGTTAGTAACGTCTGGTATATTATAGTAACTTTGATGTATAAATTAACTTTTCAAAGTTTCTGGCCAATTTATTAATTTTATAACTATTTTCTGAATATAAAATATGTTTTAAATTTTTTATTCTTCATAGTTTTCACAATCAGACAGTTGTTTAAATATATTATTACTGTGTTGTTAACGAGATAAGACTTTCATCCCACTAACATTGTTATGGGACATACGACCTTCACGTCTCTCTTGTCTCATCTGCGTTCATTATAAAAAGGCTTTTACTGTTCAGAGAGTATCTAAAAACCATATCTATTGGTTTGTAAATAGCACTTTAAATAGAAAACATGTTTAAGTTAACCAAGTAAGTGGTTTCTGTGCGGTATAAAAATGTACGCGTGCTGTGTCCGCGCGGCGCCCGGGCGGAGCAGCTCGTAAGTGCACTCAACTGATTGCGACAAGCGTGAGAAACATACAAGGCCCGTAAAAACTTCACCGTCCATATTGCACTTCCGGTTATCTTTTGTGCATTTATATAATTCAAGAAACCGACGAGAGTCGAACAACTTTCTATTCAAGCATCTCTGAACGCTGCAAAGAATCTGTTATAGATCTCTTCGCTGTCTTTACTCGGGATTCTAGAAATTAATCCAGTGATTGATCTTTTTTGCCTAAGTCTGTCTGTCTAAGTATTACACAGCCTATTTCCATAACTATAACTAAGAGAAAACTAGAACTCTAAAAAAAGCAACTCTCAATATGTCATCAACATTAATGTGTTCCGACTTAAAGAGCGCTGTATTTAGTGAAGATACTTTTTTTTGTTTCAAGGGAGAAATCTTCGAAAAGACACTCTGTCTTCTTTTTTACCCACTAAAACCCCTCAGTTGTCACCTTCGATGTTTGGAGAGTTCACAGGATCTTCGTTCGGAACACATCCTCGACCTCGCTCTGCTATGGTGGAAAAGCCCGACACGGAGTCCGTTTATCTATATTCTTGTTTTGAGCGGGCTGGAAGCCACAGCGGCTCTTACAGCTCATCTGACACTGGGCTCGTGGACCCGGATCCACGGCCTGAATAAGGAGTCCGTTTATGCAGATCCTACTAGCCTCGTGAGTACTACTTCAATGACCGGAAATCATGTCCAACCATTGTCTTCATTATGGTCGTTTAAAAGACGATGAGAACCCACATCCTGACCGCCAACACGCCTGACAACAACGACCTATTAAGATAGGGAAACACCATTCACCGGTGCGAGGTGATGACAAGCGTTAACGCCACGACGACTTCATCTCCGAGCAGGATCTGTCCTCTCTGGATTCCGCTCGGCAACCTCCTTTTTTAATAACAGTTTTAAAGTTTAAAAGGAAGCTACGACCCTCCATGGACTGGTGAAGATATTGGAGTAAGAAAATAGCGTACGCCTCATGATGTAGAGTTCAATGCTATCAACCATCCCAATTTCTTATTGATACAGAGATTTACTTAATAATAGTTACTTAAAAATTTCATTCTTTGCTTATGTTAAGTCATACTTTTAAACGCTGTAATATAAATATAAGTATCTTATTTTGTAACTTACTCTGTACCGGAAGTATTATTAATATTAGTTCCACCTGTCGGTATTAGCCAAGTCTCTGACACAATTTTTTTTAATCTACAATGATCTATACTAGCAAGTAGTCAAGCGTGCTCGCCCAGAATACTCTGTCTTTGATGTATTGATCTAACTCACGTACGGCGCCAGGATACAACTAAGGACTTTTTTATTACAAGGTAAGAGCTTCATCACTATGCTACTGTGTAAAAAAAAAAGGTAAAAAGTACTCTTGAATACATTTAGAGCGGGATCGTATAACAAAGGTGCATTTTTCTACGTCTAGAGGTCAGGTGGGAGAGCAAATACAGCGCTAACAGTAAACAAACACCGCGCGGCGCCGCGGACAAAGCTGTACAGCGAACACTGAGAATTGTGTGACGTTATTGTGTACTGTGATACCCGACACCCTCGCCGAAATGAATGTGAATCTTCAACGCTCTGGGAAACGTTTACAGTGTTTCGTTTTCTGTTTAATAACAACCAAGAAGTAAAGTCAACATTTAATGCACACAAATATATTATTTACGCAGCGTGGGAGACGAGCTCGCACATCCTCACCCGTGTTCCACCTTCGGCGTGTTAATGAGGAACAACTCCAGAAATAAGCACAGCAGCTTTTCCTTCAGACTTTCAGACTAACAAAGATACTGCGATCATCAACCTGTACATTTACAGGTTGATTGGCTCGTTAGCTGAGCTGATAATTTTTTCTTCATCCGACAAAGCAACGACACTATCAAGACGTTTACCTGATGGTCAGTGATACGTCCAACATTGGGCGTCTATCGGCTTTTGATGATAATGATGATGATGTGATAGGTCTACATATAAAAATATGCTAGTTGAGATGGTATATATAGAACCACATTATACTCATCGCCTTGACACATAAGATGTTAGTATCATTACATCAGTAATTTCATTAGCTACGGCTCCCATCAAACTGTAACACAGTAATGCTTACATACTATTGTTTGGCGACAGAAATAGAAGCTGCAGTGGTATCTAAACGGTTTCCGGCAGCAGAGACCTACCACTAACAATTCCTTTTAAATACTAAGTAATTGTAACACTCTGTCCGTGCTATTGTAACTATAGCAAAGGTTAAATTTACCGAACAATTCTCATCGAGGAAATGGATCTAACTGACGGCAACCGTTTCTATAGTTAAAAGGCGATTATTGAGCTGGTAATCGACGGTTATGGGAAGTGCAGTTTCCCAGCAATAGCAATTAGATGTGCATTAGTACAATTGGCGGCGTGGCTGCGGAGCAATCGAGTTTTATTTTCGCACTAGTCGTACATTTGTTATACTTATTTTATTCCTATTAATATCTACAGTTAGGAAAGCGGTCATAAACTTTATTTACGAAGAGGCACGGATTCGATCTCTATACGTAGACATAGTTTAAGAACCAGCAGCTTTCATGGACATAAAAATCCACCAACTCGCACCTGCTCAGCCTGATGGACATCGCAATGATTCTCCTTTCAAATCTCAACTAGGGGAATATTAAGAGAACTATTAATTATTATAATTGGTACTAAAGAAACTCCGATTATGATATAGTGTAGGTTACTATGTGGGTTTGATTCTTTTTTCGGAACCCTGTTTGTTTGAAATGACTCTTACTTATATGCTCCTCCGAGATAATTCAATATCACACAAACACTATATAGTTATTAGATGTAACATATATATTTCTTCATCCATGAAAAACTTTATTGTTAACCGCAGACGTGAGAACAGTTTACAATCAAGACTTTGTTCATCTGTCTCGAGAAAGTCTTTATTGAAAACATTTCATATTTTACAAAAAACATATAGTTTCAAATGTCTTTACCATAATCGTCAACCGAAAGACTGCTGGACATAGACCTCCTGCAAAGATCTCTATAAACAGCAAGTATGGTCTGCGGTACCGCTGGACACTGGACGCTGTCGTATGTATGACCCCTTCCACCCCGCTTCACTTTATGACCACTGAAATTAGGTGTAGTGATTGTTTTTTAAGTGTCGTTTTATACGACACAGCAAGTGCAGTGAGGTGCACACGAACGCATGCAGACGAGGGAACGCGGACTGCGCGGCCAGCTGAAGTGGAAAGCGAGATATGTTCATTTCCTATTTCTACATTTTGCAGTCTTTGTTTTACTGTTCACAAAATATTTGCTTTAATTCGTAATAATAACGCGAAGACACAGGAAACGGAACAGATAACAGAAGAGAACTGGTTTCAAATAATTTTTGAAGGGTTAAAATTTTCGTTTAATGCTCTGCTTCCACTGGCACTGGTCAAACTTATTAAGTATGTAATAAAATACAATTATTAACATTTTCTTAACTTCTTAGCAGTACTTCCGTCTGATGACGAAGTCTGCTTTCCTCTTAAATTTTTCTTAGGCTTGTCTAAATATCCAAATATAACAACGGTTATGAATAAACGACACTACAGTAAGTAATAAATATGTTACAGGAGTCCCGCACACGCACGGAACCCACACCAATCTCACCTGCTGGTGGTGCATCCTGCTAATCAAAAATAGGTCTGGCCCCCACCAACCCGCAATGGGTCGGTATAATGAAAAATAGCTCAATTCCTCCCATATGAAAGGAATAAACGATGGCTCCTATTCACCGACGATGCGGGTAACGCTGGACCGGTGGATGTGAGCATCTTTGAGGGCGGCCTAGGTCCAGCATTAGATCTCTATCGGCTCAAGGTAATAATGTTGATATTACCTGATACACTATAACTTTATTATGATAATTCTCAGATTCGGTAGATATTTATTTACTAATTATTAGATAAAATTCGTCTCTTCCATGTAAGAAACTAATACAAATACTACATCAACTGCTGATGTATACAAACATAGTCTTTGTTAATAATCTTTTAGATTAATTAGATATTAAATCCACTTATACTCTCCGTATTATTATTAATGTAGACATACCAGTAAGGACTATAAGAGACACGGAGGTCATTCTGCGTAGGTTGGACTATAAACAATAGTTAAAGAGCTATAGACACGTCGAATGTTTAAGATCACGTGGAAGCAGTTTGTCTCCAATACTCAAGTCCTTGAGAGCGCCAACTGCAAACCTAAGCTCATGACAACCATCATGCAAAGAAAGAATTCATTTTTGGGATACCATCCTAGACCATACCATCATAGACGATCCCTTTATGAATTCCCAAGGTTGATCCTGGAGGAGAAAATTCCTGGAAAACGTGCCCTTGTAGACAGCGGGAGAAATGGTTTGATAGCTGAGAACCAAATTGGTTTGCCAAATTTCATTTTAAAGACTGCACTTCATAATGATAATGATATACGCCATGATCACTATGAACTTTGGTCATATGTCAGTTCAGTACTGATTTGAGCATCAGTGCTTTGAAACATTCTGAAAGTGTATTAGTGTAGTGGTAATAAAATGATTAAACAAATGACCGAATTGCTACTCGCCAATCTCGCTAATGGGCAGCTAATAGCCAGCGCCCGAAGGAATTGCACTTCCCAACGCGCTTGATCACTTCCACTCTATAATCGCCTTAACAACAACTGCTGCCCATTACCGCTTTATTTACCGCCTCTGTTCAATTACAGACTCGACTCGTTACGTAAAATATACAATTTTCTTTTACAACGGCCAATTTACGTCCCCACTGTTGGGGCACAGGCCTGCCCTCAATATGAGTGCGATGGGCCATAGTCACCACGCGGGCCCAATACGGATTGGTGACTTCACACACACATTAGAATAAATTCTAATTCATGTGCAGGTTTCCTCGCGATGTTATCCTTCGCCGTTTGTATTTTACTGATGTAACTAAAGTTCACATACAGGTACATAACTTAAATATTAAAGTCATCGGTACATGTCGAGATTCGAATCCGCGACCTTCGGAATGAAGGCCGCACGCTCTAACTATTTCATATGCTACACAATGGATGCGGGCAGCGCAGGTCTGATTGATGGAAAGATCTGTAGGCGAGGCCTATGCCCAGCAGTGGACGTCTATCGGCTGATGATGTGTAAAACTACTTATCAGATTTGTCGTATACTTACTGAAAAGTAGTAAAATTCTCTCGGTTTCTGTTTAAAAATACACTTTTTATTATGTGACTGACATACACTTATTATTATAATGTGAACTGAACGTTAACCTTCGCTACAAGAAGAGGTACTAACAAAAAAACTAATCGAATATATTTTAAAGAATTTTAAAGATTATATATACAGAAACCCTTACCAAAGTGTTAAAAAGTTAAGTGTTAACCTATTAAAAATTTAGTATACCTAGTGTTAATAAAAAAAGTACATAATATAACTAGATTCATGTATAAAGGACGATCCGTGATGATTGCGGCGGTGAATCATTAGCAGTACGGCGCACGGCAACCGGAAACAAATGCGACTTACAGTGACGTGCAGCAGAACAACACCTGCCGATCCTGGAGCTACAAGAGCACTGCATTATGCACACCCTGCAGATTGTCAGGAGGTGTGAGGGCGAGGGAGCGGCGATGCGTCGGCAGGGCGTCACGCTCGCGGAGCTGCTTGTCACCCATTTGTATTCACTGCGCCGGCGGCTGTTTGCTTTTTATTAAACTCGTTTGCTCGCACCGAAACAACACCATTGTTTTCGCGCTTGTCTCTTTTTGTTGTTCATCCCCCCCTGTGTTTGTAGTGCGAGCTGGTGTGGGAACACCTTCGCAATTGGCGTCGCGTTACCGAATAATACATCGCCTTTTTCCCTCACACGTCGCAAGGCTTAACTACCGCTGAAGAGGCTTTATAAAATGTTATGTGTATGTTAATCTAGTTGTTCCTCGTCCGATTTGCTGGCTATAATATAAAATTAGACGAGTTTCTATAGCAACCGTTACTACATTCATCATCAGCCAATAGACGTCCGCTGCTGAAGATAGGCCTCCCCCAAAGATCTCCACATACCGTCAGTACGACCTTCGGAACCGCTGAGCGCTAGAGACTGTCGTATATAAGGGTTAATGAATTTGGGCCATTTCCCACCATGCTGGCCCAATGCATTGGTGGGAGCCAGAACCTCGTTTGTTGATCAGCAGGTGGCATCACGAGCAAGTGAGGTTGGCTTGAATCCCGTGAGTTGTTGTCCCTTTACAAATTTGATGGTTAATTTCAGTTAATTAGTGTTCAACTATTATTACTTGCGTCCTTTGTAATGCCTACCGCTCGTTAAGTTACGCGTAACTTGAATGTTACTATCGCGTAACGTATTAATACCGCCGCATGACTACATTAGGGCATTTTATTGCGACGTAAGTTTATATGGTCGGAGGTAGAGCTGTACTTAATATTTTCACCACGTACGCCGCAGAGTTACACTGCTCCTCCTACGGCTGCTTACTTACATTATTAGTTCTCCTAAGTATGCTCTTAACTCCTTTATTTAATCCTCAGCGTGTAATATGCACGAGAACAGATTATGATGAGTAGATGAGAACTTAGTTTATTTCCACTAACTCCACCCTTCACTCTCATCTTGTAACTCCTCTGTCTCTTACATATGAGAAAAGGTAGACGTGTATAGTCTAACTTCATTAATAAATCATATCTAATACCGTCGTATAAATTACTTTTATGTGTACTCGTGTCTTAAGTTATTCGGTAACTTGACGCTACTTTATCAATTACGCACATATAAGTCAGAATGTATGGTTGCAAAGCCTTTACTTCACGTTCTAATTGGGGCAAGGTTTATTTTTGTTTTCGTATAGACTTCCGGAATATGATACACAGACTGTCTTGAGTATACGATACTGTATTAATAAATTGCTAAAATTAATGTTTTACGCGTATATAGGTTATTGTTTCGTATTGTATTACAGTTAATATATAAATATTATGTTTCCTCAATATCAAATATTACACATATCTTCTACAGCCATGGGTGAATGCCAGAAAAAACTATTTTGGTTGTTAAATCTCTCTTTACACTTTTGTTTTGATATTTATTATAATAAGAAACAAGTGTATATATTATATGAAAGCTTAAAACAGATGGAAACATAAAACAATCATCAAAGCAAAGGTTTATGGAATAACGACTAATACAAAAATATACAAAGCCAATCAGTTGTTACAGGGCAATGTTGACAGATACGGAAATATAAATGTAACTTATAACATCCTCTTTTTTACATAATGAGTTAGAAGCACTGAAGCATTTCCATCACTATTATGTTTCTAGATATAATTCGGAGAACCGAATTGTTAAAATCGAGACCGGCTACTACTCGTATATTCAAATGAAATGTTCCTCCCACTGTCTGCCACCTATATGTTTCTCAACAGAAATGTTAACTTATCAATACATATCGTATAACATAAATAACGCTTTGTTATCATTGTCGTGTAAGTTTATCGAAATCCAAGGCTAAATACAGACCTGCCTAATTTTGAAAACACTTGCTGTATTCGTTATAATTAGTATATTCTTCTTTACTCTCGATGGCGAGTCATAAAGGACTCCTAAGGGAGAAGTAATTCCAAGGAAGGGATAGTAGTTTTCCTTGTGATACTTATCAGCATATTGCATTTCGCAACCTTCCTGCCGCAGGCTTTAAAATCCATGTCAAGTAGTAGACTGAAATTAATCAATCAATCAAATTGTACTACATTGAAATAATAACTGTACAAAATTCGGAGAATATGCTTCATTAATGAATATGCACACTAAGGTAATTAATAGAAACATAACATAAATATACTTCACAATATTAACATTGTTCAAAGTGTTAGTACACTAATTAAGTCTTTAGTTTCAGTTAATTGAAGCAGAAACTCTCTGAAATCGTCTTAGTACAAGCAAACAAGTTCAACACTTGTTTCATACCGTACACAAATTAGATTATTGTTCAATCAATAGTATTATTAATTACACAAAATTTAATTATTATAGCTTCACAATATAAGTTAGATTTTACTTAATTGATAACAAAGAAGTATGAAAAAAAACTAAAACATCTTAAAGTCTAACGTAGGTTTAGAAGCCTACGCTTATAAAGACTTATTGGTTGGGTTGTGTTGCTGCGCTACGGAAGAGGTAAATTCTAGATTAAAGAGACCTGCCACTGTGCAGCTCGTAGGTTACTAGTTTACAGTAGAAAGTAATGTGTTATTCGCTGATAGCGATGATGTTCAGAGTATTGCGATAATCGAAAACAAGCGGTCGGCCCGTCGGCAAACAGCGCGGTCCGGCGGTGTGTGTGCACAGCTAAACGATCCCGCGTTGCCCGAACTGCACTGTATTTGTACACCAATTGCTGCGGATACGAGTAATTTATACAGACAATAACGATACAGTTTTTTTTTTTACATTCTCGTTATATAAAACAAAGCCACTATGTAGTACGAGCCGGCAGATAGCACACCTACGCCGGCGCGAGTAAAGATAATTATACTTTACAACAACTTTACTTGATATTACGGTCTTTTTACCTAATCGTGTAATGATGTTACAGTCAAGTTAACCAACAACCAGAACATCATTTTGTCTAAACAGATTCAGACTTGTAAAAAGACAAAGCGTAAAAGCGAAACACCACCCGCCACTTAGTTAACAACAGTTCAAAATCAACTAAAAGAAAAACATGTCTACAACAGACTTTCTATAAGTCATGCTTCTTAAAGACTTATGCCGAGGAAATAACCGACAATAAATGCATAAACGAGTAATTTTCTTTCATTACTCTACAGATAAGAAATCGTCAAACTTAACCTACTCAGAGAAGAAACTAAGCAACACGTTATTAGACAAGCGGTTAGTCATTGCAGCACAGAAACAGTTAAACATCCATAGAAACTGTCACATAAGCCATCAATCAATAATAAATATACAAAAACTTACTTTGTGTGTCGATTTGAATAACTTAAACTTCGCTTACAACTCCGCCGAACACGATTTAAGTTATTGTTAGTCTCGCTGAGAACTGTTTCAACTTTTAAAACACATTCGTTCTTTACTAAATTGTTTAAGACGGCTCTCGAACAGACTTACTAAACGTTCGATCCTATAAAGTTTAGAATTAGTTTGGGAAAGACAGTAAAATATATATATAAACGATATCTTTAACTATTTAAACATTGTGTAGTTTAACTTTGGTATATTAAATATACTTAAGATATTGTTTAAATGAAAAGAAATAATTGTAAACCCTTACACTTAACAGCGAAGTTTATATACTTTGAACGTTGTAAATAACATTGATATTATTGTGATGAATTTTATTGTTACATGAAATACTGTTCTTAACTTTATAACTTAACCCTTGAATAAAGGGTTTACACAAGATACTTTTTTAATTGCATGAGGTAAATTAATATAATTTATTTTTAAAAAGTTCCTAGTTGGAATGACTTTCTCCTATAGTCGTTACTATAACATAGTAATTGCTAGTATTTTTTTTTTTTTTTTTGCACTTGTATCTGCCATCAGCCGGAAGACTTTAATCAGATTTGATCAGTTTATTACGGAGCTTTTAAAGCATTATAGTCAACACCACAATGTCTACACATTGTCAAGCACGTCAGCTCGTTTCAATCTTTTAGTTGCACCTTGTATAAGGAGATTGTTGGCCAGCGGGTTAGAGTGGTCGACCAGACGTTCTTTGTGCTTTTTTTTGTAATTCTGAATTTCTTCAGTGACAGTTGGCATTTGCAGATATTCATGCAGTTCATTGTCTTTTATGAACCAAGGCGCATCACAAATTGTGCGTAAGATGTTATTTTGAACTCGCTGAATGCATTGAATGTGTGTCTTGCTTGCTGTGGACCAGATTTCTATGCCATACAACCACATGGGCTTGAGCATTGATGTGTAGATCATAGTTTTATTGTGCAGAGATTTTTAGATATTTTAGAGAATTGCTAGTATTAGATTATATTAATGCAAGATGTATTTATCTGTAATTGCCTTGTTACATTTGATTTTGTAGAATTGCATGTATTTTGTTAAAGTATTAGTGTGTACAAGCGTTGGTAAATCAAATAAAAAAATAAAATATTATCTATAACAAGATAACAAGCAATCCTTACCGAATATACATCACGCCGTTGTAATAATTCATTAATATAACAGTTCATAATTGTTTTTAACACAAGAACGATCTCTAATTATACTACAAAAGCTAGTTTATAATATTTTTTAAAGGATTTGTATGGTTATTGAACAAGATCCCCTCCGCTTTGAAGAGACGCTGCGCAGAACGGAGATCGCAGAAGTGTACTTTACAATTATTCTGAATTCATTAATGTTGGTAATTAATTGAAAGATATTACTCTATAAAACAAAAACGAATGTCAAAAATCAATATATTATAACGATAATAACTATATTTAAGCTTATATCCACATATTGATTTAAATAACAGCGACTAAATATTATGTACATTTGTTAGTCAGTGATATCCCATGACAATATTTTGTGACTTAGGTTACTTACACCTCACCGCCGCCTTAAAACAGTACAGTTACCTTACTGCAGTAATTCTACAAGCTAAGTCGCCATGGAAATAGAAATATAGTAAAAAAATTTACAGAAGCAAGGGTTTAAACTGTAGTAACAGTTCACCAGGCGACAATAGAGATCAACCAAGGATGAAACGTTTGTGACTGCAGCTACGAGACCGGAAACTTATTAAGTAATTTTTTAACCGATAAATATATAATAAAGGAGCTATAATTCGTCATAAAAATAGGCAAAGCAGTTTCCTCAGAAGATGCGGCAGTCCATAACCAATAAAATTATCACCAAGAGCAGTTGACCTATACGCCTACCAATTTTCACAATAAAATACCACTTATTACGGGAAAAATATCACCGATAATAAAACAGATAAAAGCATTTATCGATCTATGTTATAAAAAAAAGATAATGCGCTAGTGCTGTAGACCTTCACCGCTGGTAATTGCGTCTGGTTACACGGGCCTCGTCATCCGGACCGCCCCTTTCATGTTTGCTCTGGAAGGTATGTTCGATGAAGTAACTGTTACAACACATCGAGAACTAAGCGCGTATAACACAGGAAAATTATATTAACTATAGCACGGTATGTACGTGAATACGTTTTGCGGACAATTTAAATTAGACGCGTAGCTCTCGTTTGACAGAGTGGAGTTTATAAATCATTTTGATATATTTATAAACATCACTAGAGATAGATCTGTTGTATTGATGTTTTTCAAGATATAATAATATTTTCAGTTAATTCAAAAACATCAGCGACTGGTACTCCAGTGAAGTGGGGTCGTCTGAAATTCAACCGTGAACACTCGACCGCCGAATTATCAAGACACGGCCAATTTATCTGACCTCCTAACGGCTGTTTTAAATGAGTGCTTACGTCTACAGAAAATGTTTTTCGTGTAAAGGTATTTACAGCTACTATTATATACGTCGCCTTGGCTTTTTAGTGTAGTATGCCTTGGCAGCCCGACGTTAAATTTTATTATTTTTCTGCGTGGGCAACACTCGTCGAAGACGTTTTTATTAACCAGCTACAATACAATAGGTTTTACATTATTCTACATGGTCCTTCGAGCCGAATATGAACGAGATTCCAAAAACATCTTTATATTAAAAACTTACAGACGTAATCTGCTTAAGTCGCTGTCTTCAGCCGTGGCTGCTATTATAATATTCAGTTTAACTTCTTAAGAATCTCTTATTACTATTGGAATTATTTAACATTGCTTTTTATAATGCTAAATGTCTCATGATCTCACAGCAGCCTGGGATCATGATCATCATCAGCCGATAGACGTCCACTGCTAGACAGACCTCCTTAAGATCTGCACATACAATCAGCATGGCCTCTGGTACCGCCGGGTGGCACCGTAGGGGTTATCATAAGTAGAGGTTTCCCACCACGTTGCGAGCCCTTTTACACCCCTTACTTTACAGCCGGGATGCTCACAATAAGTATCTATTCTTTAATTTACATCAAAGTGACAAAATTTTTTATTCAACAGGCACTTAGTGACTGGTAATACTGCCATGTGATGTATATATTATACCTTACTTATACTTACTTTACTTACTTATACTTTAGAATAACAATGTAGGGTGAACCAAATTTCTGATATAATGAAGGACATATTTAAAATATGATAATATTTAAAAAAAACTAAAGCTTAGTTTACTACTAACCAAAATATATAGAAAGTAAGATGTCATAAAATTATTACGGCAAATGAATTTGACCCGGACAGTGAGGTCATCAGCACTAATTTTCTGTCACTCCATCGCTCTGTGCTGCTATGAAGGAGTTATGGAAATCGCAAACACAATAAAAGATGTTTGATGAGATGAAGATCCTATAAGATGTGGAGATCCGCAGAAGAACTAAGGTCACCGACATAGCCCAAGTGATTGCTAGACTTAAGTAGCAGTGGGCAGGGCATATTGCTCAAAGGACCGACCGCCGATGGGGCAGTAAGCTCCTCGTGTGTCCCTTGCGTACCGTTAGACGTAGTGCTAGGAGGCCTTCCACAAGGTGTACCGACGATCTGATAAGAGTCGCGGGCACCCACTCGATGCGAGCAATGCGAGGCCGATATATGTGGATGTCTTTGCATGAGGCCTATGTCCAGTAGCAGACGTCTATCGGCTGTTGATGATTACTAAGAAGACCGAGGAACAATGGAGTCTTAGCAGACCCCGAACTAAATAGACAGAGAACATAAAACGCAAAATCGTGCTTTGTGGGACACATAACAAGAGACCTATGTCCAGCGGTGGACGTCCATCGGTTGAAATAATGATTACTAAGAGTACTCCAGACACAAGTAACAACACAGCTTAATAAAGTTAAGCGAATGCTAATTAAGTATTCGTTTAATGCAGAGCAGACGGTCACGCCGCCTTGACACATCCGACCGCAAGGGCGAGCCGCAAATTACTTGTAATATATCAGGAATTCCCGCCGCGTCTCCATGTAATCCTGCTTTGTTAAATTAATCTGACGCAGTGTAACTACACCCGCGTGTATAATACATAACGTTATATATTGGCTTTAGTTCATTATCAGCCCATAGATGTCCACTGCTGGAGATAAGACTTCACCAAAGATCTCCTTCTTAAAGTGCATTGAGAGGCATTGGGCCTAAGTCCCACCACGTTGGCCCAGTGCGGGTTGGTGGGTGGTCAGAGCCTCGTCCGTTCTTCAGCAGGGTGCACCACGTGCTGGTGAAGTTGACTTGAGCTCCGTAAAATGTTGGGCGGAACCTCTTACACCCCTTGGCTTATTGTATTCCCTCAAATTAAAGATTCAATACTAACAGTTGAAATGAATAGCTGAAGACCGGCTTAGATTTACTCAATCCGCCTAACTTCAATTAACTATCACATCACCAAGAGAGACCTTCACCGCATCAGGTGAACGTCTTCCTTGGTGGTACATTTAATTTTATCATCAATATCAGCCGATCGACGTCCACTACCGCATAGGACTCCCCTAAGGATCCCTACGTTTTTAGTTCATATGGGTGGATTTGGGCCATTTCCCACCAATGCGGGTTGCTGGGAACCAGGGCTTCGTTCGTTGATTAGCAGAGTGCACCACGAACAGGTGAGTTTTGCTTGGGTTACATGAGTTGTTGTGCTGGCTCCCTTACGCCTCTGCTGGTAAGTGATACTCCTGCCCATAACAACGTGGCTATAGTTAGGATGATATACACAGCACCACATTGCGCTTGTCGCCTTGGACATAATATGTTGTCTGCCTACCCCGGTAATTACACTGGCTGTAGAACCCTTCAATTTGGTCCACAGTAATGTTTGCACACTAACGCAACAGAGACCTACCACCAGAACACTTATAAATAGACTCCGAGTTGATACTTAGCAAGCCTATTGTAAGATCTAATGAAGCGATCTTAATTGCGCCGGCAATTAGATGTTGAATCGAGAAGATCAATTAAAAAACGATTAGGCAACGGAAGAGTCTATGTACAGTATTAAATATACGATCTCTTTCATTTAAATGCTTCCCCAAAGTTTGGGAAAGGGTTGTTAGGATATGCATTTGCATAGCACGATGTATAAACGTAGTAGTGTTTTCATAAATACTATTAAGATATTTTTTTTATTCTACGAAGATTCTAAGATGAACAGGAATTTCATCTGATGGTAATTGACACTACATTGCGCTCGACGCTTTGAGATATAAAATGTTAAGTCTCGTTACCAGCTACAGCGGCAGCTACAGCGGCCTTCACATGACAGTAATATTTTCACCCTACTGTTCGGCGGTGGAAATATACAAGAGACCTTTTTTTTATCGTGAGAGAAATCTCCTTAAAAGATTCACCACATACCTCATTCTGAGAGGAAGACAAGATTATGTGGGCTTTGAAAGACTACGGTAATAGTAAGGCTTCTACTCACTAAAGCCCCCTTGGTGGTCTCACTGAGTGCATGAGCAACTCCGGGATCTCCAACGAAACGCACCGGTGTCGACGATAGAGTCCTACCACCAGTTTATTTATTACACAGATTATAAATTTAAATACAACATTTTATGTTATGCATCATAACAAATTTGTATTGTATATAAACATTAGACGGATAGCTCTCCGAGGGTCGAACCCGCGCCAATTCAATGACGCCGTCAATCGGATGTTGGCGGCGGTTCAAAAGCGAATGGAATATATGATTGTAGTTCCGAACCAAGTTTTTGGCGTTTGTCAGTTTGAGAGGCTTACAAGGAGTCTATTGTCAATACTTTGAATGAACTACTTATTTCAGGCGGCGGCGTTAATAACAAATGTTTTCATAACAATAAAAAAAACAAAAACCTTTAATAGCTCATTATTTGTCGATATTTAAATATTAAACAGGAAGCTATTGTTTATAATAATACATCAGTATACACACGTTGAGGTATTTCTGACTAATTTTAAGTCTAAGTTTCAAATCTAATTCTATATCACGGCCAGCAAAGCAGCCGGGAAACAGCTAGTAGAAGTATACTAGACATAGACTTTCACGGCAAATAAAAGGAAGCAAAATTATGAATGTCCATTACACCATTTTGTTACCCAACAGGTAACATATAACATCCACGCTCCCATAATTCCCACAAAAAAATGTTATGGTAAAAAGGAGTATAGGGGTTCCCGCACAATAACTCACAGGATCCAAGTTATCCTCACCTCATGGTGCACCCTGATAATCAACAAACGAGGCTCTGGCCCACCAAACCGCATTGGGCCAGCGTAGTGGAAATGGCCCAAATCCTCCCATAGTTTTATCAGAATTAGAAGTCCTCGTATATATGTGGGTAGATATAACAGAAACATTAATATCGTTACAACCATCTCCCAGCGGTGAATTTATCATATTAGTAAACTTTGCGAATGCGAGCAAAATCTTCAAAATCTCTTTATTAAATTGTCACCGTTGTAGCTCCGCCTGATGATTCATAATTTCACTTCTAGTTTCACCCTCCTCCTAATTACTGAACACCACCCCCAACGTACGGAGAAGGAATATAATGTAAACCGAACTTTTGCCACTAAAGTGCGATGAACATCTTTATTATTAACTTTAATAAGAAACGCTTTAAGTTTAACGTAAGTGTTAAAAAGGTTTAAAACGACTTAAATGATAATGATTGATTCAGACACCTTACCAAGTAAACGAAACGAAAGGTGAGAGAAGGAAAAAATCAGAGTTAAGGATTATCAGGGAAACCTTCACTTGCTGGAGAGGCACTTTAAGAAGAAGAAGTAATATTTGAAGTATATTTGTAAAAAAAAATATAAAGTTTTTTTTTATTGATAATAATGGCAAGGGTTAAGGCTAGCTTTAACAATATAGCTTTAGTTAAGATAGACATAATGCCATATTGTGATCATCGCCTGAGATATTAGCCTCCTTAGCCCAATAATTTCACTAGGTATAAGATCTCTCAAACCGGAACAGTAATGTTTGCACAGTTCTGTTAGTTGTCTCATATAAAAGCTACCGTGGTACCTAGTCAGTCTCCTACAACAGAAACCTACCACCAGTACACGTAGTAAGTATAAAATTCTTTGTTGAACCGTTTATTCGTAATACTTATGAAAACCTTCTTAGTCATAATTTTAATTCAAAAGAAAGGTTTTAAATATTTTGTGTATGGGGCTGTATATAAACAGTCTATTGACCAATTAAAAAAAAATTTAGCAATACAGTATTTACTGTGTTGCTAATACTCGATAACCGATCTTCGCACGAAGCCGATCAGTGTGCCAGTCACGGAAATTCGTCGTGTTAAGGTTAAAATATTCCTGTCTAACGTTATGGCTATATGGCTGTGAGACATGGAAGATCGCCAAGATCATCTCGCACCAGCTCCGGGTCTTTCTCATCCGTTATCTTCGCCGAATTCTCGGTGTTCAATCTCTAACGAAAATCTCTTGAAGTTCTGCCGCGACTCTCCAATCGATTTACAAATCAGGCGTCGCAAATGGAAGTGGATTGGCCACACTCTACGAAGAGATCCCAACCATATTCCCAAGCAGGCGCGTGATTGGAATCTGCAAGACAAACACCAGCGCGGTCGCACCAGACAGATGTGGCGCCGCACAGTAGCAGAGGAAATGAAGAAGGTCGGGAAGACGTGTAATGAAATTAAGGGTGAAGCCCAAGACCGAACGAGATCGAGAGTCACTATGGACGCACTTTGCCACATCTAGGGGCCATAGGATGTTAACAAATTTACTGTATTACAAGAAATAACATCAGCAGAATTTAAAACAAGGTCGCCCAAATTCCGTACTTATTCAGCAGTAAGATGAAATTTACCAGCTACTAGTCTATAAAATAGTGAAACTGTATTAACAAAAGCACCTTTAAGAAAAGGAGAGTAGTAAAAATGGGGAATGTCATCAGATAAATGGTACTTTCATTTGCAACTCGGGCGAGCTCTCGAGCAATAAATGAAATCGAATCTGCGGCAACCGGGAACAAACCGGACACCGCTCAATATGCAAATGACGACTCGATTACCGAACAATTCGATGATGCTTGAGGTCTGCGCCGTGAAGATGTTTACGAGGGACATACTCTAGAGCTGAGTCAACCCTCCAATTTTAATCAGATATTACATATCGAAAACTATGATTTACTAGTGGTAGGGCTCTGTTGCCGGCAGCCCTGAACTCTCGAGCTATTAAGAATTAAGTATTCCCTGTCAGTCGTACAAGGCGACTAAAACGATGCTCGGGTTCGCGGGCTTTCAGGGTGGGGGCCCTCAGAGCTCAATAAGCGAGTCTTAGATGGACTGCAAATGCATGGTGGTCTTGTATTTGCCATAGCACAGCGAGGGTGCTAAGGAGGGCTTCGCGCTTTCGTGGGATGTTTTAGCCAGAGTGCAGAGCGATCCGTAGGAGATCCCGGAACCCCTCTGACGAAGACCACCGAGGTGATTCTAGTGGGTAAAATCCCCACATAACCTCCCCCAGAAGCAAGGTATCTTTTAAGATTTTCCCTGTGATAAAAAAAGTATCTGTTGCCGGAGAATGTCTAGGTAGACACTGCGCAAACATTACTACCTTCCGGTAGAACGCTGTAGCTAGTGAAATTACTGGGATAATTATGAGACTTAACATTCTGGGTCTCAAGGCGATGAACACAATGTGGTTCTGTATGTGTGCTTATTAGATATAAAAATATGTTAACTCAAGAGTTTCTATTTACAATTAAATGAGGAGACAATTGGGACCACGTCCATAACAACGTGGCGTGAGGAAGAATGTTGTACTCAGCACCACATTGCCTTACACATAAGATGTTAAGTCTCGTTACCCCAGTAATTACACTAGATACATACCCGAATGCAGTAATGTTTGCAGAGTACTGCCTATCGGCTGCAATAGGTGCTGCGGCAGTGCCTAACGAGACGGTCTATAGGAAGAGATACTACCACCAATGATAGCTATTGGTCCTTCAAACCGGATTATAGTAATGTTTGAACAGTTATGTTTGTCGGCTGCAATAGGCGCTGCGGTTGTACCTACCTAGACGGTCTCCGGCAAAACCCTAACACCAGCAAATTTAAGTGATATTTCACATTGAATAAAAACTCTCAACGTTTAAATTCATTCACACAGTATATATCAGCGATTTGTTATTGCAATATAAATTACTAACAGCTTATATATGAATAACTCCTGAAAGGAAATAGTCTACCATCATCTCGCGAATTGACTGGCCGATAATATCATATGCATTATGTCTGCCTACTGTCCTTTATTACTAAAGTTTTATTAACATACTTTTATACAGAACTTTTATCAGCCCTAGACCTATCAATGTTTACTGCTAATATACCCACAGGTTGTAACTGTAGTCTCTCTAACTGTAGTAGTAAAACTATGTCCAATACTAAAACGTGACACCTGTTCTTACACATAGTAAACTAAATAAAATAAACCGCATACTGCTGCAGAGTAGAACCAGGAAACACACCGCGACATTAACGTTTGAACACTACTAAAACCACTTCATTCATCAGCTCCATCGCACCTTATAAATTGATTTTTTTTTATTATTCTACGAAACCATGAGATGAGGTGTAAGGGTTCCCGCAATGCAACTCTGGAGATCCTAGCCAACCTCATCTACTCTTGGTGCACGCTGCTAATCAACAAACGAGGCTATGGCTCCCACCAACCCGAATCGGGCCAGCGTGGTGAAAGACAGTCCAAATCCCCCCATATGAATCCCTGTCGATTGATGTGGGGATCTTTGGAGGAGATCTATGTCCAGCTGTGGACGTCTATCGACTGATGGTGATAATGAAACGAACAAGACATTTACCTGATTAGTGACACACCTCCCCGAAACACACGGCATAAGTTAGAATGATATACACTACACCGCATTGTGCTCGTCGCCTTGAGACAGGTTGGTATGTCTCGTTACCCCTGTTACACTAGCTGCAACGCCTTTCAAACCGGAATGGTGATGTCTGCACGCTACTCTTTTACGACTGCAATGGTCGCTGCGGCGGTACTTGCGTAGATGGTCTCCGACAACAGACACCTACCAAGAATTTTAAAATGACCGCGGCTGATTCTATGTAAGTGTACACACAACGGTGACAACATCACGGTGTTCGTGTGCGTCGTGCGAATGTTGACAATGAACAATATTAACCGAGAGACGTATTCGTGTAACGCAGAGCGACAACACCCTGCGAGCATAAAAGCCGAGCCGCAACGGGAGCCGAGCCAAGAACAACCCCAACACTCGGGTCGCGCGTACTTAAACCGAGCAATAAGCGATTCGCTTAATATTAAGCGTTGAGCTGAGCTCCGAGGGCACTCGCCTTCTAAAACCTTCGCTGATAACATCAAGATATCAAAGACAAGTACTTACGAACGTTTATCATGATGAATAAGTAAATTGTTATAACCATTGAAATCTAGTCTTTAGTCGCCTTGTACGACAGGCAAGGAGTACCTTACCCCTATTTTTAATAGCCATAGACTACAGGACTACTGAAGACACACAGCAGGTTATAATCGTATTGCAAATCGGCAACTTCATTATCACTTAATACTATGTGATATTAACTTGTTAGACCTTTAAAGGTAAATAAAAACCTGGAGTCAATTTTCTTGCCGTTATATATATCTCTACATATATATACATATATAAAGATAAATAGTATATAATAATCAAACCGCCTTGAAATTTGGATGAGTTAAATAAAGAATGATAGACTTTTTTTTACGACGAAACGACCTTTCAACTGACGGTAAGTGATACGCCCGCCCATAGCGACGTAACACTAGTTAAGATGTTATACAAAGTACCACATTGCGCTCGTCTCTTTGAAACACAAGATGTTATCTCGTTACCTCAATAATTTCACTTGCTACAACACCTTTTAAACCAGAACACAGTATTATTCGTCGGCTGCAATAGCCGCTGGTGGTACCGGTAAAAGTGTTTCAGTAAAATTACCATCAGCGCCAATTAGAATCTCAATAATGTCATATAACGTAATAGTTGTTTATAGTAATTTTACATAATTTAATTTAAACAAATAATTTTCTATCCATATCGGGTTCCGCAGAACAGCTTACGGAACCCAAGTCCACCTCACTAACCTGTGATGCATCCTGCTGAACACCAGACGAGGCTCTGACCACCCACCAACCCGCACTGGGCCAGCGTGATGGAACTAAGACCCAATTATCTATCAATGAAACTCCTTGAGGGAAGCCTGTGCCCAGTGGTGGGCGTTATCAGGCTGATAAGAAAAATTGTCCATCACTACTTGGTCCCCCTGTCCTCGTCTGCCAAAGAATGGTTACAAATGCGTTAATACACCACATTGTTGCAGTGACCTGGTGGAATGTTTCGCTAAACGGCTTTTACCGCGGCGTCACGTCGACTTCTCTTTACGACTGCCGACACATCTCCATTTGCCACAATGTACCCTGCTGCTGCAGCACCAGCTCGTGCGACACCCGCTGCGAACTGCCGGTAAATAATTCTAAAGTAATCTAAACATACAAAATTGTACAAGGAGTGACTTGCAACAACTATATCCTTTTAAATATAACATTAACATTTACTATATTTAAGCACCGATCAAAAAAGGGGGTGTTAGAAGCACACCATCCTAACCTTTTTTTTTTTTTTTTTTTTTTTTTTTGATATCGGTGGTGGAAATGCTGTTAACGCATACCCAGCGTCCTTTTCAAGGGGGGGGACGCCGGGTTATGTGGGGCTCGGGGCCACTGAGATGTTGTGCGTGACCCCCATACCCACTAAAACCACCACCGCTTGTCCCGCCACACGCATACTGGAGACGCCCGGGTTTCAGCCAAGCAACTCTCCGGGCGCCTCCGCGTATAAAACTCCTCTTGGTGGGTGCCCGCGGGGAGCAAAGGCACCCACCTGCCGTCCCGTACCGGCCCCTCGCGGGACCGGCACGTTGGGGCCCCCCGACCCCACAGACGACCGCGCGCGCCCACGACGGAGCGCATGCCCGGCCGCCGCCCTCCCGTGAAGGAATTGGGCGGCGGCCTCCTCCCTCCAGACTCCCCCCCCTCGTCGAAGTGGGAGGGGGGGGGGACAAAAACCAAGACTCCCCCGGGGGACGCACCCCCAGGGGAAACACGACAAAAGGCCCAAAGGGCCACGACCAACGGCCCGAACGCCCCCTCACACCGTGCCCGGCTAGGGGCCCATCGCTCACGGCGGGAGGAAGCGGACGGCGTGGTTCTGCCGCCGCGCTCTCCCGCCGGCCCGCCGCCGCCTGCAAGGTGCGGCAGCGGCGTCGGCCTCCCTCGTGCGCTCGGCGGCCTCCTTCTGACGCATCACTGCGCCGCAGAAGGAGGCCACCGCCCTCCAAGACCTCTCGCTGCTCAACATACGATCGATTACAGTCGGCAGCGAGAGGTCACTGCCGACTTGCGCGACGAGGGAGTGGCGTTGCGGCTCCCATGCCGGGCACTCCGCCAGAGTGTGGTGCGCCGTGTCAATCGGCGCACCACACTCGACGCATTCCTGCGTCATCTCTCTACGAGCCACCTGGTGCAAGTACTTGCCGAAACATCCATGGCCTGTCAGCACC
This sequence comes from Troides aeacus, assembly GCA_033220335.2. NCBI lineage: Eukaryota > Metazoa > Arthropoda > Insecta > Lepidoptera > Papilionidae > Troides > Troides aeacus. Next base: position 834,992 of record CM067275.1, on the reverse strand, counting down.
TGCACCAGGTGGAACGTCAAGGCCCCGTACCGCCGGCTCATCCACCGGGACAGGTGGGGCCTGATGGCCTCCACCGTGTCCCGGCCGGCGGCAGGGTTACCTAACTCCGTCTCCCACCGCCGGATCAGGGCGTTATGGGCAACGCGCCTGATCCGGCGGACCGTGGCCGGGTCCGGCCGACGCTCTCCGGCATCCCGCAGGAAGAGGTACACTTCCGCGAGCGACTGCGCCTGTAGATGCCAAGGCGCATCGCCCGCGAGAAGCGTACCCGCCGTCCAGGACACCGTACGGTACGCCCGACAGGCTCGGTTCGCCAGGATACGTTGGGCCCTCTTCAACACGGGCCCGTTCCTGGCGGTCTCGCACCTATCCACCCATACGGGCGCTCCGTACAGTGCCATACTCCGCAGGATGCCAGAGTATAGGCGCCGACACAAATGACCCGGCCCCCCGACATTGGGCAGCAATCTGCCCAGCGCAGCGGCGGTGGCGGTGAGCTTCGGGAGAAGCCGTTCGAAGTGCTCCCCGAAGCTCCATCGCCCGTCCAGAGTGAGCCCTAAATACTTGAGGGCTCCCCGCACTGGGACCCTCTCGCCCCGGACGGGGATGATCGCGCCCCGGGGTGGACCCCTGCGGGGTCCGTGGAAGAGGAGGGCCTCCGTCTTCGTGACGGAGACCCTCAGACCCAGCTGCTCGATCCGGTCCACCACCAGCGACGTGCTAGTGGCGGCCAGACGAGCAGCCTCGTCGTAACTCCTCCCCCGGGCCGAGACGAGGGTGTCGTCCGCGTAGCATAGTACCCTCGTCCCGGGGAGGACCGGCTGCCGCAGCAGCCAGTCGTACGCGAGGTTCCACAGCAAGGGGCCCAAGACCGACCCCTGTGGAACCCCGCTCTCCACGCGCCGCCGATGTAATTCGCCGCTGCCATCAACCCAGACGATCGTCCTGTCATTGAGGTACGCCCCCAACAGCCCGACCATGTAGGGGGGGAGCCGGAAAAACTCCAGCGCCCCCCTGATCGTCGCGAATGGCAGGCTGTTGAAGGCGTTCTCGATATCTAAGGACACCCCCAGGACCACCTCGCCGTCACCGAAGGCCTCCAGACAGAGGCCCTTCAGGTCGAGCAGGGCGTCCAACGTGGATCGCCCTGCCCGAAATCCGTACTGGGCCTCATGGAGGCCCGGTCCCACCTCGGCGAGGTGCCGAACGAGACGGCCGGCCAAGATCTTCTCGAAGACCTTACCCGCCTCGTCCAGAAGGACGATCGGTCTGTACGCGGAAGGGGAGTCGGGGTGACGGTCCCCCTTCCGCAGCAGGCAAAGCCTGCCCGTCTTCCAGCGCTCCGGGAACTGCACGTACCGAATGCAGGCATCGTACAGTCCCCGGAGCTCCTCGCGCAGGTGACTCGCGGCCACCCAGAGGGCCCTCGATGGGACCCCGTCGGGCCCCGGAGCCGTACGTCGACCCCGGAGACGACCCAAGGCCACGTCCAGCTCCTCTTCCGTCAGAGGAGGGCCCTCGTCTGTGGCCGCCGCGGGGGCGGTGGTGGACATAACCGGGGGCTGGAATGACGCGTCAGCCCCCGGGAACAACCGGTCCACCACCCCTTGGAGGAAGTCCGGGTCCAGGGCCTCCGTTAAGGGGGCGCCTGCGCCACAGAGCTTCTTCCGTGCCGTCTTGAACGGGCGCCCCCATGGATCCCTGTCGACCCCTGCCAGTAGTTCCTCCCAGGCAAGGGTCTTCGCCCGGACTATGGCGAGCCGCAGGGTCTTGCGGGCTTCGGCATACTGAACCTGCAGCCGCTCCTCCTCCCCCGTCACCTGCGTGCGCCGACGCCGACAACGCTGCAGTGCCCGGCGACGAGCCTGGGCCGCCGCCCGGAGGCCGGAGAGCTCCTCCGACCACCAGTACAGCTGGCGGCGGTCCGCAGGACGTCGCTGCATCCTAGGCATGGCCGCATCGCACACCTCCTGAAGAGCGCTGTGGATGCGACCTTCCAGCTCGTCGACGCCGACGTCGTCTGAGCCTCGGGGCATGTTCCATCTCTGGAACAGCGCCGCCTCCTCGGCGAGCTCCTTGTCGAACTTGCCGAGGACCCAACGAGGGAAGTGGAACCCGGGGCGCGATGATGTTGTGCCGCGTCCCTGAGGAGGGGAGACCTCGAACCTGATATATCGGTGATCCGATAAGGTCTCCACCTCCTCTTCCACCCGCCAATTTGCCACACGGCGCGCGAGCGCCGGTGAGGCAAAGGAGAGGTCCACGATGGACCCCCCCGACCCTCGCACGCACGTGAGCGCGTTTCCCTCGTTGAGGAGGCTCAGACCGGAGAGCAGTGCCCATGCCTCAACTGCTCTCCCTCTCGCGTCGGTGGCGGTGCCGCCCCAAGAGCGAGACTTGGCGTTGAAGTCGCCGAGGACCAAGATCTCCCTCGGTGACAACCTGCCCGCGGCGGCCCTAACAGAGTCGAGAAACACCTCGAACTCTGCCAGGGATCGGTTGGGGGAGAAGTACACCCCGATGACAGCGTACCTCCCCCAACCTGCCGCCGCGTAGCCGTGCCCCCTCTCTAGTGACTTGAAGAGGGGGCAGGCGCCCGCTCTCGCCAGCACCGCCACCGTGCCGTCCAGGTCCCCAACCCAGGATGATTGGGCGGGAATCCTGTACGGCTCTGATGCCACGCCAATGTGGCATCCCCACTCCGCCAACGACTGCAGGAACAAGTCCTGAGCGCCGGCGGAGTGGTTGAGATTCGCCTGCAGGAGTGAGATGTGGGCCATCAATTAATTGATGACCATGTTCTCACCTCCTGCAGGCGCACTATTCTTCTCCGCGACGCGGGAAGGTGTCCCGGCCGCAGCCTTTCCCTTGACCCTGGGGGGGAGACAAGTTCTCCCCCCCATCAAGTGGTTGGACTTCCGACCAGAGTCGGCGCAGACGGAGCATCGGAACTCCGACTGGCACTCGCCGGCCCTGTGACCCACCTTCCCGCATCGGAAGCACTGATCCTTCCGGCATTTGGGGGATGGGCACGTAGCGGAGGTGTGCCCGATCGCCATGCAGTTGAAGCAGCGCAAGGGGCGCTGCTCCAGAGCCACGATCCTAGCCGAGGTCCACCCGACCAGGACGCGGCCCTTCTCCGCCAGCAGCTTCGCGGCGGCGACCGGACACGTTACGATGGTGGTGCCCATCCCCCCGGGCCCGTCCCTTACGGACAGGGCCTTCACCTGCCCGGCTGGGCAGCCCGTTGCTGCGACGACCGCAGCCTCGACCGTCTCTTTGGTGGCCGAGTCGTCCAGCTCGGTCACCCGCAGATCCGCGGTTTTGACCGGCCGGACGACGTCGGCCACCCCAGCCAGCGAAGTCTTCATCTTCTCCGCTAGCTGGTCTGCAACGTCGTGGCCGTGGCTGACACCCAGCTCGAACAGGCGGGCCCCCGCCATAGTGGGCCGCACCCGCACTTGGCCCACGAGGCCCAAGTCCTCGAGGGCGGACGTCTTCACCAGGGAGCTCATGATCTCCCGGTAAGACGTCCCCTCGGCCACCGCCTCGGGCCGCAGCTTGACTATCACTGCGGCCGTCTTGGGCGGCGCAAGCTTGGGCCCCTTCTTGGCGGGGGCCGCCTTCTCGGCGGGGGCCGCCTTCATGGCGGGGGCCGCCTTCTTGGCGGCCTTGGCCCGCGCCTTCCGGCCGACCACCTTCACCCACGAGCCCTCCTCCGTGGAGGGCCCGGGCAGCGGCACGTTTTCCACCTCCATCTCTCCCTCAGCCGAGGATGTTGTTGTTGGCTGAGGGCGGGAGGTCGAGGCCTTCATCGGCGCCCGGCGAGGTAGTGGTGCCGGCGCAGGCGCCTGTCGGGGCGCCGAGGGCGCCGCCGGCCGGGTCCTAGCCGAAGTGGCCGCGTCTGCAGGCGCGGGGGCCTGCGAAACAGGATTGCCACCCCGCGCCTTCCTTCTATCCGCCGCCAGAGGCGGACGGATGATGGGGGCTGGAAGTAGGCGGTCTTCCAGCCCGGCGAAGCGACCCTCGATCATCCGCGCCGTGGCACCGAGCATCTGTTCGGATGCCCGCTCCACGGCCGCGTTGATGAGGGCCGCAAAATCCGCCGGCTCAGGAGGAGGAGGACGAGCCGGAGCCTCTACTGGCACGGGCCCCGCCCCAGTGCGCAGTGCCGCCACCTGCTGGCTGAGCTCCTCGTTGGACTTTTTGAAGGCGAGGAGCTCACGCCTAATATAGTCCACCTCCGTCTCCAGGCGACGATTGTCGCAGCGGAGACGGAGGTTCTCCTCCGGCTCGAGTCGCGCCGCCAGGGCTACCACCGCCTCCTTGATGGAGAGGACGGCCTGGTTCAGCTTCTTCTGGAAGCCGCCGGACAGCGATTTGCTCGTCTTACAGACGAGCGAGATGTCATCGGCGGCTCCCTCCACTTTGCTGACCAGCTCCACGGTGGTCATTTCCCTGGCGGTCCTCCTCAGCTTTCCGGTCCCGCCGTCGCCCTCCGAAGCAGGCGGCCCCGGCTTGCGGAACCGATCGGTGTCCACGATCGCCCGGAAGGTGGCTACCTCCACAGGCGACCGGGACCTCGACCGGTCCCTGCTCGTCGCGCCGCTCACCCCACTCTCCGGGGCAGGCGAAGCTCCCCCAGAGGAGTCCATGCCTCGCGACGATCCCGCGCTCCTCCCCCTGCGGGACGTCGACCTCAACGTCATCCTAGAGTCGCGCCGCGGGCCGCCAGTGGTCTTCGCGACCGCGGCCACCAACTTCGCCCCCTCTCCCGATCGGGAGGCTCTCCGTCTCTTTGCTCCGCCCCTCACGGGCACCGCATCAACTCCGCCCGTCGCAGGCACAACACCTTCGCCCATCTCGGGCCCGACATTCTCTATGGGCAAACTTGTGAGTTCCACCCGTAAAGTTTTTTGTATTTGTTTCTCAGTTTCCATAAAGTTCCCACGAGTCACGGGTTATTGAGGTCCACCTTCGACAGAGCCCGTGTTGCCTCCGGTAAGCCTAGGTGTCGCGTCCAGGGGGTCGGCCGGTCCCCTGTCGGGGTCCGCAGTAGAGACTGGACTCCCCTCCAGCCATGCACTCCTCACGCTGCGTCGCCGCTTGAGTTGGGGTAGTTTTTTATAGAGGTTGTCCTCCTCGCGCCCCGGGCGGTTAAGCCAAGGGCCTCGGTCCCGTGTGACCGCGAGACATGACCACGACATCACACGGGATTACGACCGACGGTGGCGGCAGGAAAGACCCACCGCCTGCCCGGGGCAGGGTAAGTGCACACCGAGCCCGCCGTCGCCTTTCCACTGTGCCTTCTGATAGTCAGAGGGACACGCGGAGAGACCCCTCCCGCCGGGTTATCCGGCTGTCGGATTATTAGCCGTCAGCTGCCCTATGCCCGAGAGCATAAAGCAGCTGCCGTTGCCCAGGGTACACCAGTCCCAGGAGATGCCCTTACCCCCGGACCGAGGTCCGAAGGCAACTGCATCTCCCGGGCACACGAGGAGGTTATCCGACCCAGCACCCCACACCATCCTAACCTACTCTTAGTCATCCTAACTTATTCTAGTTACTGGTAGGTCTCTCTTGCCGGGCGCGGCACAACATCATCGCGCCCCGGGTTCCACTTCCCTCGTTGGGTCCTCGGCAAGTTCGACAAGGAGCTCGCCGAGGAGGCGGCGCTGTTCCAGAGATGGAACATGCCCCGAGGCTCAGACGACGTCGGCGTCGACGAGCTGGAAGGTCGCATCCACAGCGCTCTTCAGGAGGTGTGCGATGCGGCCATGCCTAGGATGCGGCGACGTCCTGCGGACCGCCGCCAGCTGTACTGGTGGTCGGAGGAGCTCTCCGGCCTCCGGGCGGCGGCCCAGGCTCGTCGCCGGGCACTGCAGCATTGTCGGCGTCGGCGCACGCAGGTGACGGGGGAGGAGGAGCGGCTGCAGGTTCAGTATGCCGAAGCCCGCAAGACCCTGCGGCTCGCCATAGTCCGGGCGAAGACCCTTGCCTGGGAGGAACTACTGGCAGGGGTCGACAGGGATCCATAGGGGCGCCCGTTCAAGACGGCACGGAAGAAGCTCTGTGCCGCAGGCGCCCCCTTAACGGAGGCCCTGGACCCGGACTTCCTCCAAGGGGTGGTGGACCGGTTGTTCCCGGGGGCTGACGCGTCATTCCAGCCCCCGGTTATGTCCGTCCCCGCGGCGGCCACAGAGGAGGGCCCTCCTCTGACGGAAGAGGAGCTGGACGTGGCCCTGGGTCGTCTCCGGGGTCGACGTACGGCTCCGGGGCCTGACGGGGTTCCATCGAGGGCCCTCTGGGTGGCCGCGAGTCACCTGCGCGAGGAGCTCCGGGGACTGTACGACGCCTGCATTCGGCACGTGCAGTTCCCGGAGCGCTGGAAGACGGGCAGGCTTTGCCTGCTGCGGAAGGGGGACCGTCACCCCGACTCCCCTTCCGCGTACAGACCGATCGTCCTTCTGGACGAGGCGGGTAAGGTCTTCGAGAAGATCTTGGCCGGCCGTCTCGTTCGGCACCTCGCCGAGGTGGGACCGGGCCTCCATGAGGCCCAGTACGGATTTCGGGCAGGGCGATCCACGTTGGACGCCCTGCTCGACCTGAAGGGCCTCTGTCTGGAGGCCTTCGGTGACGGCGAGGTGGTCCTGGGGATGTCCTTAGATATCGAGAACGCCTTCAACAGCCTGCCATTCGCGACGATCAGGGGGGCGCTGGAGTTTTTCCGGCTCCCCCCCTACATGGTCGGGCTGTTGGGGGCGTACCTCAAGGACAGGACGATCGTCTGGGTTGATGGCAGCGGCGAATTACATCGGCGGCGCGTGGAGAGCGGGGTTCCACAGGGGTCGGTCTTGGGCCCCTTGCTGTGGAACCTCGCGTACGACTGGCTGCTGCGGCAGCCGGTCCTCCCCGGGACGAGGGTACTATGCTACGCGGACGACACCCTCGTCTCGGCCCGGGGGAGGAGTTACGACGAGGCTGCTCGTCTGGCCGCCACTAGCACGTCGCTGGTGGTGGACCGGATCGAGCAGCTGGGTCTGAGGGTCTCCGTCACGAAGACGGAGGCCCTCCTCTTCCACGGACCCCGCAGGGGTCCACCCCGGGGCGCGATCATCCCCGTCCGGGGCGAAAGGGTTCCAGTGCGGGGAGCCCTCAAGTATTTAGGGCTCACTCTGGACGGGCGATGGAGCTTCGGGGAGCACTTCGAACGGCTTCTCCCGAAGCTCACCGCCACCGCCGCTGCGCTGGGCAGATTGCTGCCCAATGTCGGGGGGCCGGGTCATTTGTGTCGGCGCCTATACTCTGGCATCCTGCGGAGTATGGCACTGTACGGAGCGCCCGTATGGGTGGATAGGTGCGAGACCGCCAGGAACGGGCCCGTGTTGAAGAGGGCCCAACGTATCCTGGCGAACCGAGCCTGTCGGGCGTACCGTACGGTGTCCTGGACGGCGGGTACGCTTCTCGCGGGCGATGCGCCTTGGCATCTACAGGCGCAGTCGCTCGCGGAAGTGTACCTCTTCCTGCGGGATGCCGGAGAGCGTCGGCCGGACCCGGCCACGGTCCGCCGGATCAGGCGCGTTGCCCATGACGCCCTGATCCGGCGGTGGGAGACGGAGTTAGGTAACCCTGCCGCCGGCCGGGACACGGTGGAGGCCATCAGGCCCCACCTGTCCCGGTGGATGAGCCGGCGGTACGGGGCCTTGACGTTCCACCTGGTGCAGGTGCTGACAGGCCATGGATGTTTCGGCAAGTACCTGCACCAGGTGGCTCGTAGAGAGATGACGCAGGAATGCGTCGAGTGTGGTGCGCCGATTGACACGGCGCACCACACTCTGGCGGAGTGCCCGGCATGGGGGCCGCAACGCCACGCCCTCGTCGCGCAAGTCGGCAGTGACCTCTCGCTGCCGACTGTAATCGATCGTATGTTGAGCAGCGAGAGGTCTTGGAGGGCGGTAGCCTCCTTCTGCGGCGCAGTGATGCGTCAGAAGGAGGCCGCCGAGCGCACGAGGGAGGCCGACGCCGCTGCCGCACCTTGCAGGCGGCGGCGGGCCGGCGGGAGAGCGCGGCGGCAGAACCACGCCGTCCGCTTCCTCCCGCCGTGAGCGATGGGCCCCTAGCCGGGCACGGTGTGATGGGGCGTTCGGGCCGTTGGGCGTGGCCCTTTGGGCCTTTTGTCGTGTTTCCCCTGGGGGTGCGTCCCCCGGGGGAGTCTTGGTTTTTGTCCGCCCCCCTCCCACTTCGACGAGGGGGGGAGTCTGGAGGGAGGAAGCCGCCGCCTAATTCCTTCACGGGAGGGCGGCGGCCGAGCATGCGCTCCGTCGTGGGCGCGCGCGGTCGTCTGTGGGGTCGGGGGGCCCCAACGTGCCGGTCCCGCGAGGGGCCGGTACGGGACGGCAGGTGGGTGCCTTTGCTCCCCGCGGGTACCCACCAAGAGGAGTTTTATACGCGGAGGCGCCCGGAGAGTTGCTTGGCTGAAACCCGGGCGTCTCCAGTATGCGTGTGGCGGGACAAGCGGTGGTGGTTTTAGTGGGTATGGGGGTCACGCACAACATCTCAGTGGCCCCGAGCCCCACATAACCCGGCGTCCCCCCCCTCGAAAAGGACGCTGGGTATGCGTTAACAGCATTTCCACCACCGATATCAAAAAAAAAAAAAAAAAAAAAAAAAAGGTCTCTCTTGCCGGAGTATGTCAAGGTAGGGAACACCGCATATCCTATTTCTGCCGCCAAACAGTAGTGTGTAAGTATCACGATATTCCGGTTTGAAGAGTGCTGTAGCTGAAATCACTTGCGTAATATGATGATGTGTATAAAATTCTTACAAGCGCCATGTTGTTATAAACGGGCCTATCACAATCGGGTGAACGTATAGCTTTTTTCGTCGCTTTGTTAAATAAAAAAAAATATTTCCGTTTGTCTTAAAGGTGACTAGATTCCTTTATAACGAAGTTATTTTATATTCGAGTCAGTCTGGAAAGTCTGAATGCCGTAGCATTGTCGTAAAATATAATATTTAATATTATGCTAACAAATTAAAAAAAAAAACCGTGTCTATAATATTTTATATACAAATATATATATTTTATTGTCTGTCTGTTTGTTCAGTGTAATCTCCAAAACGGTTGAGCATATTTTGACGAGGACTTTCTCTACCAGATTACTAAAGATATACAATTATGAACAACGGTCATAGTTTTAGTTTAGGTTGAAACATCCTAAAGTATTTCGAACAAATACCACCAATATTCCACAACCGGTTCATCATCATTATCAGCCGATAGATGTCCACTGCTGGACGCAGGGATCCTGCTTTGCTCGCATCCAATGGCTTCCAGTGACTCTCACCAGATAGTTGGTTCACCTTGTGGAGTGGCTCCCAAGATATCTACCGGTACGCGGCTGCCACTTTCGACCTTACTGCTCCATCGTCTGTCGGTCCTTCGAGCAATGTGCCCTGCCCACAGCCACTTAAGTCTAGCAATCTTTTATGATATGTCGGTGAGCTTAGTTCAGCGGATCTTCACATCTACTACAAAACCTACTATTAAAAATCTATTGACATGGCCGCTTACGCCGACGTGCGATCTGGTGAAAAGGCTTCAAGTCGCACAGAAAGCAATGTAAAAGGCTATGCTCGGGGTTTTCCTAAGTGATCAAATCAGTAATGAGAAAATCCGCAGGAAAACTAAGGTCACCGACATGGTCTAAAAGATTGCTAGCTTCGAGTGGCAATGGGCAGGTCACATCGCTCGAAGGTCTGACAGCCGATGGGGCACTAAGATCCTCGAATGACGACCGCGTACCGGAAGACGTAGCGTTAGAAAGTCCCTCCAACAGGTGGTCCGACGATCTGGTGAAGGTTTCGAGCAGCGCAGAATCGATCAATGTGGAGATCTTTGGGAGAGACCTGTCTAGAAGTGGACGTCTGTCGGCTGATAATAATGATGAAGATGAAAAATCTGTTATTCGGATTTACTTTCAAAATAAAATTCAATTTTGGTTTCTAGTTTATATCAAAAACTTACTTTAAGACATAGCTATAAGAATATGAAAGAGAGTCCGTCGTCTACACGTTGGTTGACGTCAAATAAATTATAACATGGGGAGCATTCCCGTCACATTTGATACTCCTTCACGTCATGGAGCCCACGTCGCCTACGCACCTTTCCGGTTGTGACGTCAACTGACAACACACAACCCCCTACAGCATTGTATGCTAAATCAAACCTGTCAATAATCTTTATTTAGAACACAAAAGCTGAGGTTAAATGAAACACAAACAGCCCATTCAATGTACCTCTAGTTAAGACCCCGACTACAAGTAGCCGGACCGCTTTCTACCTTTAGAGGAATCTTCATCCACAATGAGAGGGGCAAGGACATTTACTTACCACGCTAGCCAAGTAACGGTCGGAGGATGACACATGTTTATGAAAGCTGTATCTCCACCTCGGCTTCGTCTCCATGTTTTTTCTTTACCGTACCGTATACAATATAAACTAATTTTGTATTCCCGTTTGAAAGACTTATCGGACTTCGTATATCAGGATGTTGTACAGTGTATGTCATCCTAACACGTTGTTGTCGCCTAGAGGGCAGTGATGACCATTTTGCAAACTGATAAAATAAAGTAGCAAAGGATCTGGCAATAGAGACCGCACCTTGAAAGGATTCTATCTCAATTACTTTTTGTTTATAGCATTCAACATATAGTATAACTAAAACTTTTGACCTCAATATCACATGGTGTTAATTGACAATGTGACTGGAGATGGTAGAGTATGATCGTTTAGAATCTATGTGAATGACGTATAGCTTTAAATCGTACAGCCTTTCACGTATATATTTATATGTATATCAATTGAATCAACAGTTTTAGATAAGATGCTAATGATATATAATATATCTACAGAGCTAAACTTGTAATAAATGTAATAAAAAATACTTTTATTTCCTTCCGCTCAAATTTAAAGTCGATACTAATTGTCTGTGGTCTCCTTTTGAGGATACTGTCAATCAACCGAACAAACTGAAATGTATAAAGTCGGGACACGCACACAGAACGGCCGGACCATTATCAGAGGCAGAGGTTGTTTAATAATTTGCATAATCGAACCGTACGCGGACTCTTAGGACAAAGTTCAATCGGAGTACATTATGTAAATTGGGATCCTGTGGGGGGGACCCTTATTTGGTATTCGTGTAAGCCGAAATGAAAATTTACGCGGATATGAAACTATAGATACAGATCTCTGCGGAGACGTTCGGTTAAGCAAAGCGGCAGGCCGACGGTAAATAGACGAAGGTGCAGGGAGCTGACCGTTTTTTGTATTCAACAAAACAACGAGATGAATTAAATATTGATAACGATGTGGTGCTAGCTAGGATGCTTACACAGCATCGTAACGTTTATACCTTAACGTATGAGATGTTTTATTACCGCAGCAATTACGCAACCAACAACAGCATCAACTACCTAAAATTTGTCAAAGAAACAACATTTTCTATAATTTGATTATAATATCAAATAATCGACTGAAATTCTGAGTATGTTAAAATTTACATGAAACACTTTAGGTCTTTTGACATTAATAATAGTCATTCAGACTATTGCTATCCACTGCTGAACAAACACCTTCTTAAACGATTCCCAACAATTTTTTTAATACTAATATAAAATAAAGAAAACACGAGCTGTACGACGTCTGCCGGGCTCAAGTTAAACGTAAACTGCTCTGTTTATTTTCCATTGTAAACAGCACAATTTATAGTTAATAATAGAGCAGCGGAAATGTATCTGCACTTTGCATATCGACTTTCAATTTGTACTGCGCCGTACAACTCCCTTTATAAGTCTCTTACGTGTGTCACTAAGGAGAACGCATTACGAGCCCCGTACCTAGTGCAAAGCATAAAAGAAACGTAACAGTCGGCCTTGTTCGGTGTATGAAGATAATAAGGATAACTTAAGAATTTATCTTATCTACAAGCGAAACAAAAGCGGAAAAGTTTAAGGAATAAAACCTTATAGATTATTTTATGAAATCATATAAGACTTCTTAAGAGTCGGAAACAGTAAAACATGCTTTTTTATCTCGAAATCCTAGCAACTCACTACACATGACGTTTGATGAAAATGAGGCTATCGATGGTAAGCGCGCTCGCCAAGAATACTCCAGCTCCCAAATTTCAGCCGAAATACAGTTATGCCGTATAGACAGTAAATTTACTTCACTAGTACGGTGGCTAACCAGATAGGTGTGCATACAAGCTACCTGCAATCATACATCACTATCTGTGAACCCAAAGGAACGGTACATCTTTTTAGGCAAGCAAGTAGTCATTGCACCACGAAGATTTGGTTAACAGTTACGACTGATTGCGAGAATATGAATATCTGATGATATATCATAGGGTAGGGGTTCCGCCCAACATCTTACGGAATCCAAGTCAACCTTACCTGCACACGAATAGCAGACGAGGCTGTGACCACCCACCAACACGCACTGGCCCAACGTAGTGAGCTAAGGCCGACTTCCCCTCAGTGAACTCTGTGTAGATCTTTGGAGAAGCCAATGTAGACGTCTATCGGCTGACGGTGATGATATCATGTTATTTTTTCAGCTCTTCAATTAAGATAGATTTATATATATATTCCGTTAGTATTACTTTTACAGCAGTCGATAGTTCTTCGCGATTAGATGAAAACAAAGTTTCGCATCTAATGCCGAGTTGTATCGCTCTATTGCAAAATTTCAGACAGCAGAACGGGAAGGGGGCCCCTTGGAGAAGTAATAACAAAGGAAAGAGAGTTAGGGAAACGTAATAAAACATCGAGAGCAAATATCAAATAACGGAAAACCTTCTTGTGTTACCAAATTTGCGGCGAAAGTTTCGGCGTCAAATCAGCGCGCCGGGGAAAAAAATGTAAATGTACGCCCGACATCAATCCCCTTTCACTGTTTACTCCGAATCAAAGTTTCGAAGGTTTTTTAATGTAATCAGATCTTAGTCCATTTTTCAGAAGAAATATTCATTTTTGAAGAATTACTTTATTTACGGACCGATATACAACCCCCTGTCACGAGTGCATAGGAATATGATTTATGTGACTGTTTTTATTTAACTTGCACCGTTAACGATGCCGATACGATACTTAACTTTATCACGATCGTTTCCGGAATTAACGTTTTACTTAGAGACCTAAATTTTAGAAAGAAAAATTTGCTGTTTATTTGCCCAATAAGAAAAGTATTATAAACCAAAATTGAACTACGCTAAGTACGAGTACAACCACTCCCTATAAATGACTTCCGTTATAGCGAGTGCTTTAATTGTGCATCTAACTATAGACACAGGTTTGTAAAGTTTTAACAGTAATTTCTTACGTTTTAAAAAGGATACCAGAAATTTCGTGCCATATTTATAACGTAGCTTGATAAAAATATAAAAAGTCTTCGGGTTATACGTCTATTTACACGATTGGTTAACTCGCGGTGTGCACAGCGCTTCGAGGAGTCCATGACAACCCAAATTTACTCGTATACTCTCATTGAACCACACCGTGAAGTTGGTGACAGATCAGCAAAAGAAGTAAGTCATATAATATTTAAATGGCTAAGTTCGCAAACTTACGATACAACAGAAGAACTTTTAAAAGTTAGTTTTAGTTTATAACATAGTCTGTATAATATATATGTATTGTATGTTACTTTTTTTCTTTACTGCCTATCATTAATACGTAATTGATATAAATATATTGTATATATAATATATAGTAACTAGCTGGCATAATGTTTAGAGAATGCGGCCTTCATTACGAAGGTCGCGGGTTCGAATCTCGGCATGTATCGATAACTTTAATATTGAAGTTATGTACATTTGTGAACTTTAATAACAACAGCGAGATACAAACGGTGAAGGAAAACATCGTGAGGAAACCTGCACGTGAATTAGAATTTATTCTGAGGTGTGTGTGAAGTCACTAATCCACATTGGGCCTGCGTGGTGACTGTGGCCTATCGCACTCATATTGAGGTTAGGCCTGTACCCCAAAAGCAGGTACGTAAATTGGCTGTTGAAAATATATATATATATGCAAATAAGTACGTATATATCTAGAACATCAGACTAGTGAGGTAACAATTGCTGCCAAAAAGTTAAAACTATTAATATAAGTTTTGTGTCCTGTGTTTCCTCGATACAGGCATCGCCTACGAGGAGACCAGAGGTTAAAACCAATGAAAATAACATTGTTTGTAAACTAGTTACAACTACATAGAAATCTAATTGTAATATCTGTAAATTTGCTGATATGAATAAATCATTCGTTTTCATATAATTTCTGAGTTATCGCAGAGAACACCTTGGCGGGCAGGTATGAAACACATCTTATTACCAATTTATGGATACGAAATGTCGCAATAGATTGTTATCTGTGGAATGAAATTTTAGTATAACAACTATTTCAAATACTCTTCATATCTTTATTTATTGTGTAGCTTAGCTTTTAGATTCTACAACAATTAAATATTATTGTCTTTATTAACTTATAACAAAGTTTAAATTTTGTATAGCTATACAATTCTATAATATTTTACAACTGTAAGTGTAAGTTTAACATGTGTCATACAAATAAAACTGTACTTGTATATCTTTAAAATCTCGAAATGGTCTTTGTACAGTTTTTTTTTTATTTCAACATAACTTTCAATCAAGTGCGCTTAATAAAAACACTAGATCAAAATATATTCAGCTTTTTGAGGTTTACATGCCACAGACAGACGACTAGCAGCGGTCGTTGTATGCATATATTCTGGTTTTGTTGTTGAATATTAACTGTCTGTTTTATAACATCATTGCAATATTGAATAGTTCAGGGATTCCCATTCCTCGAGCTCCGACTCCTGTGAAGCTGTAACAGTCCTTAATTAAACCATTTATTTATTTACTTATTTAGAAAAAACATACCGTTAGCACATCTATTAGAATATTTACAGTAATATGTTATAAGTAATTGAAATTTCGATACACCCTTGAAGGTGGTATATATTATATTGTTACTAAACAAAACAATAATAAGATTTTGTCATGTACTACAAAAATAATGAAATAATAATAATTATTGATTCTGTGTACTGAACAAGAATTATGTCACTATTCAGAAACTAAAAGCACTTACATCGTTCCAAAGAGAAACATTGAATTTTTTTATAAAACATCTACAGTAAATACTTCGCCAGTTTACGTCGTTCGCATAAATTTAAGACACTGTGTAACTGTGTAGAAAATTAAAACTTAAAATCCAGCGAAGTCTGCATATTTACATACTTCCTTGAGCTTCTGCCAACATCTGACGCGTTTCTGCAATTACGTCCCCCCCTAGCCGGCAATCGTCATGACTAATTGCGTGAAGCATTTAGCAATCTCAGATACATAATAATAAAATACGAAGCTACTTTACAATATTACCGAGGATAAGCAATCATTATCATCGGCTGACGGACGTACTTTGCTGGATATAGGCCACTCTCAAAGATCTCTACAGAGTTCACTGAGGGAAATTGGGCCTTAACCCACCAATCTGGTCCAATACGGGTTAATGAATGGTCAGAGCCTCGTCTGTTATTCAGCAGGGTGCACCGCGTGCAGGTGAGGTTGACTTCATCGTAAAAATAGCTGTAGAAAATCATACTACCTTTAAGTTATTCATAATACTCCAGTCTATAAAATACCTACGTAAATATAGATACCTACAGTAGATAGTGTTTAAATCTTGAAACATTGGTAATTTTAATTTTTAAAAGCATTAAAAACTTTAATATTATTGTTACTGCTTAAAAACCATTTGTAACTATTTGTAACTATGCAAGGTAGGTCAAAGGTAAAAAGAAGTAACAGGTACTGTTTAAAAAGATTTTTTTTGTAATTTCACATTAAACACGGACTACTTACAAAATGGCGGCAGTGTTTAAATGTCGTAAACCTATTTTAAACACCGGTAGCAGTGACAACAATAAAATGGCCGCGATGATATAAAAAGTTACGAAATACTTTATGACAACTTGCGTCGCATAGGTCTCGCAACAATTTTATTTTACATCCAATATTTCTTTTGGTCGTATTTGGTTTTTACTTCATTTTTATTCCCTTTTCTTCATATTCAATATATTTTGTTTCCGTTTCATTGGCTCATGAAAATTCAATATCCTCTTATATATATACGCATGCTTTATTACGTTCATCACAAAAAACCTAAAGCGCGTATGTAAAAATACTGATATTTTGCCCACGCTGTATATTTTTTTTCGTGCAATTCGTTCTGTGTCAGCGCGGCTTGGGAAGATCTACAACTTGTATTTTTATCATTCATCAAGCATCAGTAGGTACCTGTTGACTATCAATGACGGTGATGATTTTACAGTTTAGTCACTACTCCATTCACACAGCGACTACACAACATAATCAAAAGTAGTTGATAAATACATTGCTGCATATGCAATGAATGTAACGAAATGAATTCATAGCTTCATCAAATCGTTACATGTATCTTCAATAACTCCATCTTTTATTTACAAAGCAATTTCTTATATTGGATGAATGTACTATATTGATCCTAACAATAAGATAGACGTTTGATCAAATGTTTATAAAGCCTCAGATTGCATTTATCGCTTCCAGTCTAGAGATAAGATAATACATCTCATAGTAAATGCAATTCATTTAGCTAGTACTCATTATTAAATAGGAACCATTTACAAGAAATGTTCGATCAGTTGATTTAAATAACTTATTTACAAAGCAATTATTAGCATTCAATACACAGTGGTAGCATCTCTTTCAAGCAACATTTGAATGGATAGAAAGTTTGTCGAGAACGCTAATCGTCACCGACAATACGATCCACTTACGTCGAGGATTTGCTTTGTTATAATTACCACAGTAATTACTCCAGTAACATAAGATCCTTCCGTATAATCAAGCAAACAACCAAGCTAAGAATTCAAATGTGAGAATTATGCAAACCGATGGAACAGTTTAGCTGAACGCGTAAGAAATTTGTCTGTGAGTAATTTAAACAGAGTTTAAGCGCGGAGAGGGAGAGGCCTGTTGCCAAGTGCTGTTCAGGCCTTTCAGTCACATTGTTGCCTTTGGCAAAAACAACGGCAGCGTTAATTTAAAGCTCCAAAGTCCCGAGCAGACATCAAAGGGAATTTGAATGCACGTAGACCATTTGAGCGGGGAAATGCAAATTAGGAACACGTTTTTACAACGAAATGCTACAACTTCCTATACTGTGGCAACTATTCGAAATGCGCAAAGTATTTATTTTTTTTTCTATTGTACAATATTTTTAATCTTTTCCATTACTAGGTTTTATTGGCGGTATAACCTTTGGGTCGGATGCAATCGACTCTAGCAAAGTGAACAGAAACGACCGCAACAAGCATTTCTGTTAACAAGGAGTAGTAAGAATATATTATTTATCTAAGTATAATAACATTAAAGTTTAATTGCTGTTCTTCACTTTTATAGTTGTGATAGCTCATCTTTGGAAGATCAAGATCATCTTCAATTTAAGCGAAATTAATATAAGTGATTGGACAATTTGTAACTTAATGTTACGTCTAAAAGCTGATGAATCAGAATAAAAAAGCGTTTCAATGTTAAAACAATTTTACCGATAAGCTCCAAATCTAAATTTTTAAACCTCCAAAAGGCATGCAGCCGGCTTCCGCAGACTAATGAGGCTGCCCAAATGTCTGATTGACTGAGTCTACACGGCGAAATGGTTTTATTAGATGAAATGAGATGGATCCATCCCCATTAAGCGAATAGCGTTTAGCAATTCATTAGCAGTTCACTTTATTTGAAACCGTCTCTGTCTTTTATCTGACTTGTCTCTTCCTCATTTCAATTTAAAAAATTATCTAAAAGCTTTTATATTATGATACTGCAAGAAATATATTCTATCGCTACTTTGATATTTAAACACAATAATAATATAAAAGCAATAGAACAAGAAAGTTTAAAATCGATTGGAGCGACAGTGACGTCACTGTTGAAGTGGACATTCATAGGCTAAATAAATTGTAATTATGAGCCGACAACAAAAAGGTTCTCGAATCTATAGTCGAATATGATTAAATTTGATCTACTGCTCATTGCTAACTATATGATTATAATCTTTATCAAATATAGATGATATACCACCAAGTACTGTATTTCTATTACAAGGAATAAATTCATCATGAGACATGTAAAGCTCGAAAAAGAGATTTTTATGTTTTATATTACATTTTTCCCGTTTTAATCAAATAGTTTGGTACTTAAATATAATCCCACCAGTTGTTAAGTGAAGATGTAGTCTGCAGATGCCATATGTTGTAACAACCTAGTAACTCTTTAAGTATCCCTATTTATGGATATGAATACTAACGCCGGCAAGCTGGTCCACTGTTTTTATTTTCTAACTAGAAAATAAAACTATATGTCTACAACACAATGATGGTGACTTACCAAGTTGTTCACTGCTTTGGACAAATCAGCTTAAAAGTTCAGATTTCCAAGCTTTAAATCAATTTTCACCTTCCAATCGTAACTGATAAATAATAACTGTAACAATCTGCATGCGAACCGCAGAATTGCGTCAACTTCCGTCCGTAGATGTCATGTCCGATTCCAACTCCAATCACAAACAATCTAATCTCGTTCCCAATGAAGCCGCTATGGGTTAAATTTAAAATAACATTTGCAATTGGCTCGACTGTCTTGTTTAAATATTCAGTACGATTGTGTTACAAAGCGTTTATAATTAATGAAACGTCAAACAAGTTTTAAACTATAATAGCTCAGTTTGAACGAAAGTTCCGAAGACGTATTTGATTTCTACTAAACTTCAACTTCCGGTAAAGTAAAACATTAAGAGCAAACCAAGACATTTGAGAACATGCATAGTCTAAGCTGAACGGTGAATGAATAAACGTCTTTGACGCCCCTTGCATCATCATCATTATCAGCCGACAGAGGTCCACTGGGCACTGGACATGGGCCTTCCACAATCTCTACATCCTTACTTCACCAGGTCGTCGGACCATCTGGTGGGGACATACCAGCACTACGTCTTCCAGTACGCGGTCGCCTTTCGAGGACCTTCGAACCTCAACGGTTATCGGTTCTTCGAGAGATGTGTCCTGCCCATTGCCACTTAAGGTTAACAATCTTTTGTACTGTCGGTGACCTTAGTTCTTCTGCGGTTCTCCTCATTTCATTCATTTGATCACGCAGGTAAACCTCGAGCATATCCCGTTCCATTGCTCTCTGTGCGACTTGAAGCCTTTTCTCGCGGCCTATTCCAAGGCCAAGGCTCCTTGTATTGAAGACCCGAGTCCCAGCTATGGATTAGTACTCAGAATATGTTTTATATATTTATTTATTTTTTTAGCAAATGTGACATATGATTTATTAGAAGAATTTGGTTTATTCCATTACCTAACTAATAATAAATAGAAAGCATAAACTTTTGGCGCATAGCAGTAATGTGAAAACATTAATATCGTATGTGACAGTAAACATCTTTACTAGCGCCAAATTGTTATTGAAAATCAACTCCAATAAGAATTTATGAATATTAGATATTTTATCTGTTTTCATAATATAATCTTTATAACTTTGATGAAACTTGACGTCGGTCTCTTTTAGTGGATAGTGACAATTCTTTAACTTGAAATCTTATCACTTATTATGTACCATTAACGTTATAATAGAAACAGTATCCGAGAATATATTAAACATACATATTTACTGGTGGCAGATCTTTGCCGGCCACCGTCTAGGTAGGTATGACTGCAGCGCCTATTGCAGCCCACAAACAGTACTGTGTTCCGATTTGGAAGGCGATATAGTTAGTGAAATCATAACGAGACGACATGTTATATCTTATGGAGACGAGCACAATGTGGTGCAATTTAAATCGTTTTAACTAGCGAAACGTTGTTAAGAGGGGGCGTATTACTTAAAATCAGATGAAAGTCTTACTCGTATCGTCGAATAGAAGGAATACATAGAACTCTTTGTACGTTCTTAGCCATTTTTAAAAAAGAAAAATGTTCATGAATTTCAAGTGTTCTAAAAGGCAATCATCATCATCAGCCGATGAACGTCCACTGCTGTACATAGGTCTCACGCAAAGATTCTTACGTTTGTAGGGGATTATTGGGACCATTTTCCACTATGCGGTCGGTAGGAACCAGTGCCTCGTTTGTTGCTTAGCATCATGCACCACGAGGAGGTGGGATTGGCTTGGGTGCTGTGAGTTGTTCTGCAGGAACCCTTACACCACAAAAGGCAATACCGCTTCGAAATAAATCCGGTAGTTTCAAATTATCGTTGTCAGCGCACAAACAAACATTTGGAATTTTATTATTATAATAAATGAACTCTCTTAAACATACAGTCGGTTAAATTTATCTAAAGCAAATAAAGATCCGCGAGCTTTCAAACTGAAACGCTTAAACTAGACTTCGGATGCGATTTCAGCTAAACTTTCAGATAAAGATGAATACACTCGGCGATTTCAGTTACGGAATATATTGACATTATTTTTACGGCACTTTCAAAGTTTTACCGTTAAATTTCAGTAAACTTATGAATATGAACTTTAATAATTAAAATAACCAATCAGCATTATCTATATAATAAAAATGGGGTTCTTTTATTCGTTAATCACGTGAATACTAGTGAACGAAACATAGGAACGTGACCATTCGACGCAGAATGATTTGTAGATGGTTGTGGGTTTATATACGGGGGACCGGAAAGTAATGTCGTTTTCTTACGCTAAATACAAACACATACATTTTTAACGAGTCTTTATTTTTAATCAATGATGTATTCCCCATCATTGTCAATAACCTTTTGCCATCTAGTGAGTAAATTTTCAATCCCTGATCGATAAAAATTAATTGGTTTTTCGGCAAAATATCTAGAGATGGCATTTTGGATATCATCCAAATTTGCAAATGTTTTGCCACTTAAAAAGTGTTGCAGCGCTCGGAATAAGTGGAAATCCGATGGTGCAACATCGGGCGAATATGGTGGATGAGGCAGCACCTCCCACCCCAATTCATTAATTTTTTCTAGAGTTCGCCTTGCGCAGTGCGGTCTTGCATTGTCATGTTGGAGAATGACGCCTTTTCGGTTGACAATCGCTGGCCACTTTTCAATTAAAGATTGATTGACTCGCTGCAATTGTTCGCTGTAGAGGTCTGCAGTAACAGTTTCTCCAGGTTTCAGTAATTCAAAATGAACAATGCCGCGAATACTCCACCAAACACACAAAAGCGCTTTTTTGGGGTGTAAACCTGGCTTAGCAGTACTCCGAGGGATTTCATTTGGAGAGAGCCACTGCCTTTTGCGTTTTGGGTTATCATACAGGACCCATTTCTCATCTCCTGTGATCAAGCGATCAAAAAACGCTTCTGTGTTGTGTCGTTGAAGCAATAAGTTGCATGTGATTGATCGGTTAGCCTTATTCTGTTCGGACAGATTATGCGGGACCCAAACACCTGCTCTGCTTACTTTTCCAATCTGCTTCAAATGTTCTTGGATGGTCGACCAAGGTTTGTTGAGACTGTTTGACAATTCCTCGATCGTCTGACACGGATTTGCTTCCACTTCCGCCCTTAACACGTCGTTGTCTAACGCTGATGGTCTTCCTGATCGATACGAGTCGGAAAGATCAAAATTACCCGATTTGAACTTGGAAAACCACCTTTGGCATTTACGAATGTCCAGTGCATTTGGATAAACATCGCAAATGTTTTTGGTAGCAACTGTTGCGTTATTTCCCTTGCGAAACTCAAAGAGCATGCAATGCCGGATGTGTACCTCTTCTGGTATTTGGCTGGCCATTTTACCCAAAATTACAAAAAAAAATTGTAATTCAATTGTCTATAAGTAAAGAAATCACTATAACCTCACAATGTCTTTGGTACGCCTCTGAACAAAACAATGAGCTGACAAATGACAATCAAGTATTGGCATGCGCAGAAACGACATTACTTTCCGGTCCCCCATTATTTGATTTTCATACATCTTTTATAATTTTATTTCTAAACATTTTCATTTATGCGGTTTCCGTAGTAACGGTAGCTATAGCAAGCTATTTGCGATCCAATTTTGTAATACGTACAACGAGCAACGCGGACGGGGAACAGCTAGTTTGCCATCATAATGTTTCACTGCCAGTAAGTCTCTTTATGTGCTTACGTACCTCTGCAAAGTTGAACAGGGCCTTGTCTTCAATTTTCTGCATTTTATTTATTTATTTACAAATTTCATTTCTCCTTGTATCCACCACAATTTCTATCATTTTCTTCTTTCCTTGATCCGTCACATTATCTTCCATACTCGTTTCTTACCATAGCCATTTTTCTCTCTTGCATCGCCTCTCGTCCTTCGCCGCATTTCTTACTTTATTACATTTCATCATTACCATTCTATTACATTTGTTTGTTCATATACTCCTTGATTTTTTTAAAAAAACAATATTTTATTTCTATCTTAATTACATTTCTATTGAATACTTATCTTTTTCTTAATTTTATTGCTTTTATAACCTTCAATCCTAATATTGCGCTTTTTCCTTTCTGTTACCACCCAGTAGGTTTTTATTGCTACAGATCGTCCAAGTTGGTACAGCCGCAGCTCCTATTGCAGCCGGCAAACCGTAATTTGTATACATTACTGTGCTCCGGTTTGAAGGGCGGTGTAGCTATTGATATTACTGGAGTAACGAGACATTACATCTGATGTCTCAAAATTACGAGCACAATATTATGTTGTGTATATCATCCTAACAACAAAAGGAATGTTTTCATTTACCTTTTAACATATAAGCTTATGCTTTGTTTTAGACGACGGATATATACGTAGTGACGGATAAGTCATATGGTTATTGTATAGATGGGAGGACCGACGATCTGGTGACGTCGAAAGCAGGAAGCCTCAGAATTTACGAGATCTCTATCCAGCAAAAGACATCTATCGGATGACGGCGAGGGCAGAGATCGAATATGGACTGTATACAGTAGAGCCTGCTAACTGAACCACGTAATCCGGTGCAGCTTTTGTTCACTACTATCGCTATAACACGAGTGCCTTTATACGTGAAATAATTATCGGAACACGTCGGCTGCAGCAGCAGCTCGATGAGCCAGAGGCCTTTATTAATGAGCCGAAGTGGGCCTCATTGTGTGCCACTGAAAAGATTCCCCCCAAAACGATTACGTCTGATTAATGACGTCACGGAAAAATGTTCCACGCGCTCTATTCTCATTATTTTTTCTTTCTCTTTTCTATTACATGAAGTGAGGAAAAGGTACTCACTACCAAAGGCATGTGTTTTGGACAAAGCTGACGTCACACCTACGTTAAAAACCTTAAATATATATTTTTTTTTACCTTTTTATCTTTGTGATCATGTTAGACCGTTAGGTGTGATCAGGTCAGCCATTATACCATTGACGGTTTATTAAATTTATTGCCTTTACCAGCGCTAGCTTTTAGTTGAGGATGAAAGTTTAATTTAAATCTATTTATCAGAAATTTGTACTAATTTATAATAATTCATACGAAAACTTACTAAAACATATAAACTTCTCAACATTCAAAGTATACTTTCAGCCGATAGAAGTCCACTGTTGGACATAGACCTCCTCAAAGATACTCATATCGATCGGTTCTACGCGGCCCGCATCGCCTAGCAATAGACCCCGTCGTTTGTAAGGGTTCATATGGGGGGATTAGTGCCATTCCTCACCACTATGGCCCAATGCGGATTGGAGAGAGCCAGAGCCTCGTTTGTTGATAAACAGGGTGCACCTCGATCAGGTGAGGTTAGCTTGGATCCCTTGAGTCGTTGTGCCCCCAGAAGTGGGACCCCTTACTCCACTGCAAAGTATAGGTTTAGGCTGAATATTCGAGGAATTGTATATTAACAAATTCATTTCCTGTTCTATCTAGGTAGTTTACAATTTAAGAAGAGCTGTAGCTAATGAAGACACTGGGGGCAACGAAATTTAATATGTTGCCAGTCCAAGGCAACGGCCGCGATATGGTGCAGTGTGTATTATCTTAACGCCACTTTTTCATGGACAAACGTATCACTTGCTTCTCTAATAAATATAGAACAATAAAAAGAAATATTGGTTAATTACTAAGCAGTTGCTACGGTAACAAAGCGGTTGCCTTGTAACACAAAATCCTAATACGATTCCGAGATCACATTCTGTGAAGTTTAGACAGTAGTAGGATTTTTGGAATCTGACTAGCTACCACTTTCGTTATGTAAATCTGCCGCTGTATTCCAGTGGTTAACGTATGAGAGATCATTCAGGGGGATTCATTGAGGTCAGTTTTTAAACCATTGTAGATAAAAAAAATTAACCCTGTTCAAACATATCGACAAGTTCGAGCAGCCTCCGCGAATGTAAATCCCCGCGGGAGCCGCCGCGCTCTCCGACGAGGGTGAAGGAGGCGGATGTCGGGGAAAGATCGCGGCTCGTGGATTGAGGATTACGTTTTTATAAGTGTAATAAAGCATCCTTGCATATGTGAACGGGCGATATTGAATTTTTTCAAGCCATCGGATCGGAAACGAAATAAATTGAACGCGAACAAAAAAGACAAGTAGATGAAGTAACTGGGAATAAGGTTTGTTGGAATGAATTTTAAAAAAGGAGTGATTTCTTTTTGAAAGATACTTCAAACATTGCTTTCAATTAGTATTTACTGGTGCTTAGTTAAAAAGCTTTTTAGCTTCATTTAAATATAATTGGTAAAACAATTGATGAAAAAACTTTTAACATTATATATATGTATACATATATATATATAAGACATTAATTTGAATATTACTTAGATTATATTCAATTCCCTATTCCATATAAATCAATCGATCAAATAAAAAAAAAGTAGATATGAAATAAAAAAAATTTCCAAGATTATAAGCCAATTACTCCATTAACACTAATAATAAATGTCATATGTAACATGCCCTTAAAACATGGCGCTTCACCATCGGGCTGGTCCACCGGCTCTAAGTAGCGCAGCGAGCGATGGAGAGACCTATGCCTGGCTATCTAAGGGACAAAATCTTAAACAAATAATTCTCATGGAGCACTAAAGTAGTCGACGTAGTTCTCAAAATCTTCAAGCTGAAGTGGCAGTGGACCGAACATGTCTGTCGTGTCAGTGACGGCCGATGGGGAAGAAAGTATTGGAGTGGAGGTCGTGTACATGTCGCAGAAGTATGGGACATCCTCTCTCCGGATGGACCGACGACATCATCAGAGCTGTGGGAAGTGGGTGTATGCGAGAAGTTAAGTATCGCATTTAGTGCAAGATATTGGGGAAGGCCTATATCTAGCAGTGAATAAACAAAGGCTGATAATGATAATTAAGATTTTACACCCAGTTTGAGGTAGGTTCAAATATATCCCTTACCACTCCACCTCGATGTCTCAAGATGACGGTTATATAGAAAGCATGTGTGGCGGTGACCAAGTGGCTTTTCCTCTGACCATTACTACACCACTGCAGTAATTAACATGACAAGCGTGCCGAGGATGATCAATATCAACTTTTCGCAAGTCATATTTTTAGCAAAGTCAATGAGTAGTACAGTTTATGATAGTTCATTCATTTTACCCTGTTCATGTTTTGTACCAAATCGAAAATGCTGGTAAAGATTTTGATTACTAGTAATTTTTTAATACACGTGCAAACAGGACCAATGTTAGAGAAGAATATAACTAGATTTGTAATAAAAATGATATCATGTCGCCCCTTGCGCGAGGAGCCGATGCTGCTTGTAAGTTGAGCTTTTTATGTTCCTTTCATTCAATTCCAGCGGCTAGAAAGTGCCGCGGACAAGTTTACGGTGCTTTAATGATGCACTTTGCCCCATCGCCACCGCCGGACGCGGAGCTCATGTGAACACAGTCTTCAAACATTTCACGTCAGCTTTACTAAAATGCTTGCCATAAACTGAGAATTCATAGAAATGTCATCCCTTAATCAACTTTCTTGCTAATCACATTAAAAATACATCGCCAAGTTCATTGCCGGATTCATCCTTCATAACTAAGATGCAGCATCCTCTTTGGTCGTCATTCCATCCTCCGCCATGGTCATGACCTTTTTTTTTTTTTTTGATATCGGTGGTGAAAATGCTGTTACCGCATACCCAGCGTCCTTTTCAGGGGGGGGGGGGACGCCGGGTTATGTGGGGCTCGGGGCCACTGAGATGTTGTGCGTTACCCCCATATCCACTAAAACCACCACCGCTTGTCCCGCCATACGCATACTGGAGACGCCCGGGTTTCAGCCAAGCAACTCTCCGGGCGCCTCCGCGTATAAAACTCCTCCTGGTGGGTGCCCGCGGGGAGCAAAGGCACCCACCTGCCGTCCCGTACCGGCCCCTCGCGGGACCGGCACGTTGGGGCCCCCCGACCCTACAGACGACCGCGCGCGCCCAAGACGGAGCGCACGCCCGGCCGCCGCCCTCCCGTGAAGGAATTGGGCGGCGGCCTCCTCCCTCCAGACTCCCCCCCCACTTCGACGAGGGAGGGGGGACAAAAACCAAGACTCCCCCGGGAGACGCACCCCCAGGGGAAACACGACGAAAGGCCCAAAGGGCCACGCCTAACAGCCCGAAGGCCCCCTCACACCGTGCCCGGCTAGGAGCCCGTCGCTCACGGCGGGAGGAAGCGGACGTGGTTCTGCCGCCGCGCTCTCCCGCCGGCCCGCCGCCGCCTGCAAGGTGCGGCAGCAGCGTCGGCCTCCCTCGTGCGCTCGGCGGCCTCCTTCTGACGCATCACTGCGCCGCAGAAGGAGGCCACCGCCTTCCCAGACCTCTCGCTGCTCAACATACGATCGATTACAGTCGGCAGCGAGAGGTCACTGCCGACTTGCACGACGAGGGAGTGGCGTTGCGGCCCCCATGCCGGGCACTCCGCCAGAGTGTGGTGCGCCGTATCAATCGGCGCACCACACTCGACGCATTCTTGCGTCATCTCTCTACGAGCCACCTGGTGCAGGTACTTGCCGAAACATCCATGGCCTGTCAGCACCTGCACCAGGTGGAACGTCAAGGCCCCGTACCGCCGGCTCATCCACCGGGACAAGTGGGGCCTGATGGCCTCCACCGTGTCCCGGCCGGCGGCAGGGTTACCTAACTCCGTCTCCCACCGCCGGATCAGGGCGTTATGGGCAACGCGCCTGATCCGGCGGACCGTGGCCGGGTCCGGCCGACGCTCTCCGGCATCCCGCAGGAAGAGGTACACTTCCGCGAGCGACTGCGCCTGTAGATGCCAAGGCGCATCGCCCGCGAGAAGCGTACCCGCCGTCCAGGACACCGTACGGTACGCCCGACAGGCTCGGACCGCCAGGATACGTTGGGCCCTCTTCAACACGGGCCCGTTCCTGGCGGTCTCGCACCTATCCACCCATACGGGCGCACCGTACAGTACCATACTCCGCAGGATGCCAGAGGCCATGGTCATGTCCTACAAACACTGAATTTACCATCACGTTACCCACTCCAAGATATGACCGCCCATAACCATCACTCGCTTACATTAATTTCATCTGCCCAATGGCAATAAATGCTTGATGAAGACAATATTTTACAAATTATCTATGTACTATTGATCCTACTCTATACAAAATATTTAAAATCTAATTTGCCACATTAGTCAAGGTTACTCATAGTATGCACTCATGGATCCTATCAAGTCTGAGCACGCCGCACATCCCTGGCATCTTCATTTCGGCAGCATTTGAATGTATGCACGTTCCTTTGAGTCTATACTCCTCACGATATATATTATATTTCAATACCTCACACACGGTCTGGTCTCGTGAAGATCTTATAGACCAATACTTTACACCTTTATTTTTTATTTAAAGTTGCATCTACTAAGTAACATCATATATTACCACAGTAATTACAGTCTTATCTAAATGCTACTTATACATTTACAGATGCAAACCGCAATTCAATATTATGTAAAAATACACAATTAGAGATAAATATACATACGAGTAGAAATAAAGTATTATATATATTATATAATATAACATACTAATTATTACTCGCGTAACTTACTCAAAGTTAAAGGATGTAAAGAATATTGGAAAATTGAAGAAGGAAAAGAGAGATGCATTGATTTTGTCTTTACAATACATTTTCATATCTAATGAAAATCTATGATACTTCTACATAAAATGTGAGAATAAAATAGCATTTAACTCGCTGCCGGAACCGGTTAAATCAATCTTAAACAGGATACGTGCTCCCCGCTCCCATCAATACGGTCTCCGGAGTCGAGCGGGTTCCTAACAAGCAACCCGATACGTGACTACGGCGGCGCGGCGCGGCGCGGCGCGGCGCGGCACTGCGCACGGACTATGTAAACTCGACACAGGTAGAAATACTTCAACGGGAAACAGATAAAAAGAAATAATTATTACATATATAATTAAGAATCTTTATTGGTGGTATATCTCTGTTGACGGAGACCGTCTACGTAGGCACCAATATCAGTGCTGTAGTCTCCAGCTAGCTAGTAAGAATAGGACTAAGGTAAGCCCTGTCTGTCATAGAAGCAAACTAAAAAGGTCTAGGAGTTTCGCGGACCTTAAGGATGGGGACCCTCATTGCTGAAAAGCAAACCTGCGTGGGAAGGCATATGGCTCCACGATGGTGCCTAGATGGGTTAGGGCTCTCTCCAGAGCCGTGTTAACACGTGTGAAGGGCCACCGGTGCGTTCTTTACGTGATTCCGGAGCCTCTCCGAATACACAGATGCAGGCCACCGAGGGGATTTAGTGAGTAAGAATCAACTTCCACCAGCAGCAGAATATCTTTTGAAGATTTCTTCCCCGAAACCATAAAAAAGGTAGGTACTACCGCAGCGCCTATTGCAGCCGACAAACAGTAGTATGCAGACATCACTGTGTTCCAACTTGAAGGGCGCTGAAGCTAGTTTAAATACTGGGGGTAATAAGACAATATCCTTTTGTCTCGGGCGACGAGCGCCACGTCCACAACACCACGTTGTACTGAACAGTGTTGTCTCATCGCTTAAATAATTAAAAAAAATTATAATAATTACGACATATGTAACGATGAAAAAGAAATATCAGTATAGCTTTTTTTTATTCAACGTAGCGACGACACGAGCAGGACATTCACCTGATGGTAAATGATGCGTCTGCTCATAACAACATGGTGCTAGTTAGGATGGTACGTACAACACAGTAATATTTACTACTGTTTAGCGGCAGAAATAGTAGCTGCGATAGTACCTACCTAGACAGTCTCCGGCAATAGAGACCAACCAGCAGTGCAGAGGCCTGTTACAAGTAGAGAGACCTAGTATCAGTTCTAGATAATATAGATCTTTTACAATTCAACTACTCGTTCGTGATAAGAAGAGCTAAGGAGTAGAACAGTTTACCAGCGCGCTTGTTCCTATCTAAACAATCTGGTGTCATCTAGAACAAAGTGTGTAAGTTAGTGTGTTTTATAGCCGCAGACCACATCACCACTTATCACCAAATACCATTGTTATCAAGCACAAACATATTTCTTTTAAAAAAACACTATCTTACAAGGGGTGAACCAGGTCTTTTATCTTTCAAAAACAGTATATATTACGTTGCTCTTGCAATGGTTTTTTTTAAGCTTTCTCTTCGTGTGGCTGGTCGGGGACTTTATTTTCATTTTTGCTTACTCTCTTTCTTATTTATAATCTTTTTATTTCTGTATTTCTCTTTTCTCATTTATACTTCTCATTATCATTCATAACGATTTTTCTTTGTATCTCTTTGTTCCTCCTTTTACATACATTACCTCGGACTTAATTTTCACATATTTACATATTGCACTCCTTTAAAATACATCACATTTGTAAACACTAATTTTTATTTCTCTTCCTTTGCTTTTATTTAAATTTTACCTTAATTTCGTTCGTTTTTGTACATTTTGTCTTTATCTTCTTTCAGTTCCTTAACTTGTATTTCTATTTCCCTCTATGATGTTGGCTATCACTGTTTTTTATATTTTATAAACATGCATCGCCTTTCGTCGTCACTCATCAGCACATGTAATGGTTAGAGTACGACGGAATATCAGTATCATCTCATATTGCTCGATGAGTTCGATGGCTGATGCTGGACCAGCTGAATGTCGCTCTCGTCTCTTTGACTATTTCATAAAAGTATAACACTAGACGCATTGTTGGTTGGCAAGCGAAACAGCAGGCCCCGCCAAGCGAGCCAATAAACAGAACCAACGTTGCATAAAAGCTCCCGCGTAAGTACCGGCGACGGCTAAAGTTACAAAATTATGCGTCTCGTGTCCATTAAAATGGAGAAATACGTTCATAAAGAAATATCGCGTGTTTTACGAATCCACAATGTCAGGACACTGATGACCTCTGCAGTAAATATCCAGACATTGACGTTTTCTTCGAGTATTCTATATCTTCTACATTGTGAAAAGGTGTACTTCACAAGCTAAATTGAATGAAATAACTATAATACACATATATAGTAATACAAACACACGTGCAACATCAATTTGACACTACTGGTGGTTAGTCTCTGTTGGCGGAGAACCGTCTAAGTAGGCACCACAGCAGCTCCTATTGCAGTTGATAAAAAGTACTGCACAGACATATACGGTGTCCCAATTTAAAGGGTAGCTAATGAAATTATTATGGTAGCGAGTCTTGACGTCCTTCGTCAATGTGGTCCTATGTATACCAACCTTCTCCCATCTTTTTTTGGTTTCAGGGAGGAAATCTTCGAAAGATACCCTGCTTCTAAAGGAAAGTCAGGTTTATGTGAGATTCTTACTCACCCAAACCCCCTTGGTGACCTGCATCTTGACATTCGGAGAGGCCACGGATTCTCTTACAAAACGCTCCGGTGTCCCTCTACACCTTGTGTTAGCACGTCTCTGAGGAAGGGCCACTCTCCTAGGCATCATCGCTGAGCCATACGCTGTGTCATGCAGTTTCTCTTCTTGAGCGATAAGGGCCCCAACCTCAAAGCCGCGAAACTTCTAAAAGGGCTTACGTTAGTCCTATTCTTACTAGCCCGAAACTACAGGGCTGATACCATCCAATCTAGCGCCACGTTGTTATGAGCGGACATATCGCTTAGCATCAAATGAACGTCTAGCTCGTCTTGTCGTTTCGTTGTACAAAAAAAAATACGTACATATAACTTTTCTCTAAATATTGCCTGAATATCACCACATTATACTTATCATTTTGATGGGATTAAGCATGATAGGCCCAGTAGTTACACTATTACGACGTATCATCAATACAATTCTTCTTCTTAAAGTCCCTCTTCAACTAGTGCAAATTGGCGATCAGCGTGGTGCAGTCCTTTTTGTATCTGGTCAATTTAATTATAGATCTTGAAGTCTGAAATATCAATAGTTATTACCTTTTTGTTTTCAGACAACTGAAATTTGTCGTTTTATAAATGTAGTTCAATAATAGACTAGAACAACACTGCCACATCCCATTTTGTGCTATTAGAATCGTATCCATCACATTTTTGAGTTGTGAAGGGAATCATAACACCAAGAGCCACATTTACATAATACGTGCGGGTTAGATCCTGTCCCCAAAGTTTCAGCGGGTTTCGATTACGCAAAATATATCAGGTTCTTTCAATAATAACGCCTCTGATGTATTCGGGCTTTACCCCCAACTGTTACTCCCTCTTTGATATATTTATACAATTATTTTTAGCTTTACCCTCAAGTTTATAAATTCCGTAGTACGTCGTCTACAAAATAAAAATAGGAATTATTCAAGGAAATTATACTCAAATGTTTGTTTATTAATATTAGTTACGCCACTTAATCATTAGTTAATTAAATTCTTCTCCTTTTGTATAAAAATGTAACTAAACTTTTATTCTAAGTCACAAATAAAGTTTACTATTAATAAATATAATACAAATAAGTTAATCTCAACATTTATACTTGCATAAGTGGGTAGTTCAGTATTAAACGTCTTAAAATGATAAACATATCCTAATGTCTATAACATTTAATATAATTAGAACACGAATTAACAAATAATTGCTTATCTTTTACATTTTCTTCAATTCTCGATGATTTTCTACATTAAAAACTGTTTCCAAAGAGGAGCAGAAACGCCCAATAGAAGTATTAAAGTAAAGGAAAATTACGTTGTAAAAGTTGTGTAGCAACGCTTAGGGCTTTTGTTCCATATAAAATTACCTGAACTTCCCAAACCTCGGAAGATACTTAGTCTATTCCAAGTATTACCAAAAACATTATTTGAGCGGTGTGAAGATTGTTACTTTGCAACACCTGATTGAATTTTGTAAACATGAATAACAGATTAAACGTTTGTATGAAATATTTTTGCTTGTTCCCGAATAGACTCAACCTTAAAATTTTACATTGAGTATTGTAAATATAAAGATTTACACATATTTGATAATACTTGGTCTAATTTCGTACCAGACATAATTTGTAGATAACACTTATGATAATGGCCTTTAGAAGCCTTCCGGCAGGAAGATGCACAACAGCCCAGTTCACATACAGTAACGTGGCGAAGTCCGAATTCATTGCCGAAGTTCAACCGGCGCAGTCAAATCCACTACGCCGGCGCTCGTATACAACTAAGATTACAATCCGCATGGGGCGCTCTAAATTTTCATTTTACGACTGTACTGCAGCTACGAGACAACGCAGTCACCAAGTCGGCGTGGTCTCCTAGCAGTAGGTACATAGCAGCGATCTCATGTTGAGAAATCCAAACACTACTATTTTCTTCCAAGACAACATAATGATGGTAAATTTACAGGTAGTAGCCAGCCAAACTGTTTTGAAATGACCATACCGCTGATATTCGAACCTAGAAATCCCGTGTTACTAGATAAGCGGTGGCTAACCACTGCGCCACGCAATCTGTTAAACATTTAACAACAACTCGCAAAGATAACTGCTTTACTGTAAATTCATTCTGTATTCGACATGTTTGTAAGTGACAAAAGTACGTAATATCAGACGAGGTGTACTTTCAGCGAACATAGATATAATACCCACTTCATTATTCACCCGGCATCACAAATAAAGTGAAAACTTTTCATTACAATATTATGAAGAGCTATTTTATGATGAAGCGATGAAACGCGAGTGCCATTGTCGAGTTTGTCTGGTGCCGACATGTTCTGTTAATTAATTAGCAATTACGGAACACTCCGCGCCATAATTCCGTATACCCTTTCACTTCAACATTCATTATACTTGATACCGCCGCCGCATACGCTCGGGATTTAGCCTGCGTATATACACAAAAAAAAAACAATTACTCTTAATTAAACTTAAAAAACATGCACTAGCTCGCTCTCAACTTTACAGAATACTACAACCAGTTTTGTTAGCGTTGACATCTAATCCGAAATCTATTAGCAATAGATATCTGTAATCGTAAACCGCCATATGGTAATTACCACCGCAACGCTTGTTTCCGGCGCCAAGCCGTAAGTTATATACAGGTCATCATCTTTATGACTGGTCTTCTTAGCTTTTGACAAAAGTCCTATATTTAATGATGATACCTTTTTTTAAGAAAATGGTAATACGTTAAGGCTTGCATGAAAAGCAGTTAATTTCTAAAAAGTCGCTCTTTATCACTCTAAATCTGTATACTCTTCACCGGTCTTAATGTTGGTTCATGGCCTAGCTGACTACCGTTGCTTTAAAATCTACTCGGAACATCCTGATCCAGATTATCATTTGTTACTTACTTACTATATAAAGTAAGAGTGATAGTAATTTAAGGTGTTGCCTGGTGGGAAGGGGGCTCATGAATAAATCGTAGGCAGTCAGGTGTGAAATAAATCACAGATAATTTTCCAATCGGCGGCCGACGCAACCCCGTGTCACGGCGCTGGATGGGAGTCGGCGCGGAGGCAGATTACGCACAGCGCACCTGTCGGAGCGACTTGGGTTTGACAGGATTTTTATTGGATCCCTATTTCCCTATTCAATAAGTTTGGGTTGGCATTACACAGTGAAGTGAGCCGTGAAATGTTTTATCCGTTGTAATGGGGTTGCGTGAAACGTAACCGACTCAATTATAAACCGTGTTAAAGTTATTAAGCACTTGTAAAGTTTTTGCGAAAATATGGAAATGGAAAATGACCCGATATTTCAGCCCATTGTTTGTTTACTAGCATTTTTATACATTTATAATAAAATATTTAAGTAGATAAATAGAACTTATAACAAAAAAAAAGTAATGATTTTTTATATTTGTTGTAAAATTATAAATTCAAGATAGGTTTGACGTACAAAGCGCAGAAAATTAGATCTTTTAATGCTTACCTAAAGAGCATACGGGAGACGAGAGCTCCACTATTAGATAAATTTCCTCATGAACATGTATGCTGATAATATTTAATATATTACGATAAGAGTGAACGTCGATACGGATTTTATGGGTAATAATTTGTTGTGTGTAAAATGGCGGGTGTAATATACCCAGAAGATATATGTACGAGTATGCTTCCAGTTTAAACGTCCGATAAGACTGAATTTTTAGATTTACTCTCTCTAGGTCGCATCCATTTCTGTTTTCCTGTGCATTTAAATTGTGAAATACTAGTGGCCTTTATTAAAAAAAAACTACCAATATCTAAATTTATATGACACTGGAATTACGAATTTAAATCGTTTACAAAATATGTATTACTGCGAAGAGCCACGATGAGTGTAATCGTATTAATACATTTTATTAAAGGCCACGGAACGCTCCATCATTCAGTCAGTACGCGGACAAGTGGATTTTTGTTGGGTAGCAATTCTATATAATCTTTACTTCTCGAGAACGTATCAAAATGAAATTTTCCTGCAAAAATATAAAAATGGAGGTATGTGAACATTATTATAGCATACTTTTAACAATTATGAACTGTTATTTTAATATTAATAAAAAATTATCGTTACAAGTGAAATATTGTATTGCACCGATTATGACATAGAAATTACTTAGATATTAAGTGTAAGTATAAGTAATGAAAAATATGTTATAATTTTTATACACTATAGATTGCTTTGTGTTTTAATACGCCTCTTTTCCACGTTCCATGTAATACCTCTTTTAATAATCGCTTTTATTCTTTTTCGTTTATCGTTATTTAAAAAGTCGATTTTCGCACAAGACAATATCTAACGAATCATTTATTAACTTCAGTATAATTTATTGAAATAATTCTATTTCACTTTCTCATCTGTTCTGTTCGATGTAAAAAAAACTTTAATCCATGTTATATCTAAGACAAAGCAGCATGGTTTCAGAATTATAGCCCTTTTCCAATAAAGAGACGAACAGAAAAAAAAAGCAAACTTGAGGCAGCATGTTCTTATAACATTAGCCCTTTCGTAAGGAAACGACGAACACAGAAAAAATTAAAATATATTTATACTGACAGATTGTCAGAGTACCCATTGATTTATAAAAAACTAGAACATAAAATTTTTAAACACCTTTGACAAATAAGATTTAAGTAAAACACATTGACATATTAATTTTTGAAGCTAGAAGTATCATACGTTTTTATTTTAAAATAAAGTTATTTGATTGTTAAATCTGGTTAATAATAATTGTAATTAAGTTATGCTAAATTATTTATATGAAATATGGAACACATACGCCAGATCGATTGGTAAGTTTAATCTAACTTGTTATATTAAAAATAAGAGGTGATAAGCTAGTGTTAAATAACAATTTCGGATATCAATACTCACACATATATATATATATATATATATATATATATATATATATATAAGAAGAGTTAAAACCGTAATATATATACAAAATTGTTGCAAATACCTGATACTTCACAATCCCATTTACATTATTACCACCATTACCATTTTCTTTTATAAAAGATATAATTTCATGTTTCAGGTTATATTCGGAGGTTGAGCATTATTTTGTAAAAGAAGATAATTTAGATAATTGTGCTACAGAGAGAATCCTTAGGAATCAATTTAGAGATCCAATGATTTCTAGCGAATCAGAAGATGAGAAGCCCACATTTAATTGGGATGAAATATTTGATAAGCAAAATGGAGTTAGTGTTATATATTTTATGTTATTTTATTTATTAAAAATAATATTTATCCACTCTACTCTTAAACAGAAAACTTTTTTTTTATAAATTGATATTTCCAAGCAAGGCAATACAGTTGCAGGTCTGTCTAAAGTGTTAATAAAATTTACCGAATAAATGTTTTAATAAACTTCTATATCATTTAGATACAAAATTTGATTTATTCATATATGATATTAAAACTTAGGTGAATACACTTACAGGGTAATTATCACCGAGTCTTCGTACCAGGATTCCGAGGCATACCTCCATACCCAAAGTTATCTGCTCTCACAAACCAACAACATTATCAATGTCTCAAGGTTCTTTGTGCACAAAACCCAAAAATTTTAGAAACTGAGTTTATTCCTCGCCCAACCAAGCAAGATTATAAAGTATATGAAGTAAGATTTTTAAATATCTATATTTAATGATATTCATACAAAGAAAACACAATTTTTTTACTGTTTGAAACATATAACTCAGATTATATTTCAATCTCTTTTATATTATATTATTGACCATTTTCTCAACTGTAGTCCTATCCTACAATTTTTATTATAGTCCAATGTCACCTATAATTTGTAATAACAGCCTTTATATTCCAGGAAGTCCAAGCAACATATATCAAGGAACAAAAAGATTATTTAGAATGGGGAAAGAATTTATGGACAACAAGTCATTGTATAAGGGCACTTAGACCCAAACCACCAGTGGAAACTGCATATGAAGCAGAGTTTGAAATGAAGGCAAAAGAACTTGAATCATTCCCCAAGAGTTATGCCATGGCAGCACAAATACCTTTGGAATCTACTAATGAAAAGTTTGAAATGATTTTTGACAAAGAATTAATAAATGTATGTATAAATAATTTTAAATGAATTTTATATTTATTGTCTAAAAGCAAATGGATACTTTCCTGCTCATATATATTTTGTCAATATATCTAAAAGTAGATGCGTGGTGCACCAAGATTTATAGAGATCATGAAAATTATTATCATTTCCTATTAAACTTCAGTAACATTTCTTGTAGTAAGTAATCTTTGGGGAAGCCTATGTTCACTCTATTGACAAATTGTAATGATGGTGTATAAAAGAAAATTTTGCTAAATATACCTTTTCACCACCTAAAAATGTTCACTGCTAAACGAAGGGAATTAATCAATTTAAAATAACTGATGCACTCACCATTTATTAGTTAGAGTAGTGTTAGTAAAAGTCTGGTAATGCTCTCGGGGTGCTTTTTTCTTAATACAATTCCTACCAGTTGGTTTTTTACGACTAACCAGGAATTACTAGGTTCATAAGTCTCACCACCACAGTCCATACTACTTAAAATAAGATAGGACCATGGTCCAATGCTAACCTTGTTGTTAAAAAAAACAGGTAGCAGTAGGAAAGTTCCCATTTCCTGCCACACCTTTGGTCAATAAATAAATATTTTTCTTTAATTCAGGTGGATGTGAACACTTTACCACAGATAAATAATCCTAATCCTATAAAGAACAAGTTCTCGATAATGATACCATGTGCTGTACCGAAGCCCTGCTCAAAGCATCCCTGCAGATTTGTGCTGCCACGTAAATGAACTTTGAATTTATTATCATTACATTAAGCTTCACTATCTGAACTATTCAACAGTCCACAGATTCAAATTTGTTAATAACATTATTGAGTGTTATAATTGAGATTATTACATCAACAAGATTACATTTTGTTAAAAAATTCTGCTTAATTTGATTTAGTCTTATTTATAAATTCTTCACATAAAAAAATATGAAGATCTCAATTTTTTTGTCATTTCTTTATAATGTCTATGTCAGCCCTTACATAAATTAAACTCCACTCATTACTTACAAACTATAATTGATAATACTTATTACTACAGGGTGTCTGGTGGCAGACTTATGTTTTCAAATTTAAATAAAAAATAATATGTTTGACATATAATTTTACTAAAAGTATTAAAAGATAGAGTACAAATGCGGATTTCATTTTTTAAAGATAATGTCATCCAAATGTCTTCCATCCTGTTGCACACACACACACACTGTTCGAAACGGAGCCTCGTATTCCGTGCCACACGCTGCAGTAAACTTGGTTCAATTGCGCTGATTTCTCGCCGAATATTTTCTTTTAAGTCCACAACAGTTCGCGGATTGTTGGCGTAAACTCTCTCTTTGAGGTAGCCCCACAAAAAAAAATCCATTGGAGTTAGGTCGGGTGACCTCGGTGGCCACGGGATGTCCCCAAAGCGACTAATCAGTTTTTGAGGGAGATTTTCTAGTAGCTCGCTGGTCTAATGGTTAGAGCGTGCGGCTTTCATTCTGAAGGTCGCGGGTTCAAACCTCGGCATGTACCAATGACTTAATATTTAAGTTATGTACATTTGTGAACTTTAGTTACAACAGCGAGATACAAAACGGTGAAGGAAAACATCGTGAGGAAACCCGCACACTGATATCATCTTTGTGTGTGTGTGTGTGTGGGGTGGTCCCAATAAAGTGGCAACAGGCTCGCCCCCTGTTACACTGGACCTACATCTGACCACATCTGGCGAAATGTGGGTGTTTATTCACCTCTGCCTACCCCTACTGGGAAAAAGGCGTGACTATATAAAATAAAAAAAAAAATTCTCGCAACAAATCCATCGAAGCTCTGGCCGTGTGTGCGGTCGCACCTGTACCGCATCCTGTTGAAACCACGTGTGTGATAAGAATGATGAATGAGCTTGCAGGTTCGGCAAAAAGAAATTCGAAATCATGAGCCGATAATTCTCACCATTGACATTCGTCGCTTGGCCCCGTGCATTTTGAAAAAAAAATGATCCGATTATCCCATTCGTGGATAAAGCGCACCAAACAGTTACCCTTGGGCAATGTAATGGTTTTTGGTGCTTCAGTCGAGGATTGCGAGTTCTTAGAGCCCAGTAACGGCAATTTTGTGTGTTGTTCTTGTTTACGTGTCCGTTTAAATGAAAATGAGCCTCGTCGCTCCAAAAAATGGAATTCACAGTGCGAAAACGCTCCAACATGGTTTCACAAAAAAATTTGCGTGACGCAAAGTCATTTTTTTTCAATTCTTGAATTATTTGAATTTTAAAAGGATGAAACTTCATATCTTTTTTCAAAATTTCATGCACGCATGCTCTTGGAAGTCCCAGTGAAGCTGCCCTTTTCCGTATCGAAAGTCGTGCATTTTCACGTAAACTGCGTTCAACCAGTTCAATGTTTTCGGGGGTCCTTGACGATCGACTAGGTCCTGGCCGTGGTGTGTTCATAGCCGAAGCAGTTGCGCGGAACCTCTCCACCCACGAACGAATTAAATTCACACTCGGCCCATCGCCTTTCCGTCGAATATTGAAATGTGAACAAAACTGTCGGCGAGCGAGTACGTAAGAATCGTTACTCTTGAAAAATGCTTCAATAGCGAACGCGCGATGCTCACCCGACCACTGCACCACCGCACCACTGCACCACTGCGACATCGTGACTAAGAAATCCGCACGATCGGTGATTCTAATGACTGACCACTGACCACCTTCCCCCCCGCACTGTTTATAACTTATTGAGATATTCGTTTTTTAAAATATAAATCTGCCGCCGGACACCCTTTATCTACTACAAAAATATTTACTATTAAAATTCTTATTTATACCTATGAATTAAAATAATACATGTTTTTTTTTTCTCTTTATTATAAAAACCTTATAATCGGATACACAAAAGACAAACTTAATGAGTTATAGATGTTCTCTATCAGCAGGCCTTTGGTGAGGTGAAATATTGTAGTAGGTTGTAATTCTCTTGTATACATCAATTGCAGCCACAAAAGACAATGTGTATATAATTCATTACACCTTATACCTAGCTATCCCAAATCTGTATTGGAACTGGGATACAATTAATTACTTGAAGGTGCAGCCTGCATATTATCCATTAACAACTTATACATTCACTTCATTTATCATTCCAGAGGAACAATTCAAAATAGGTTAATTCATGAGGACCTTAATGTGATTTTATTTATTTCAGACGAATCTTCCACCTCAGTACTACCATTAACGGAAGTACACAGAGAACTAGCAGATTTTGCCGTAGAAAATGGAGCTCAAGTGATAGCAAGCGAGAAGGCACTCAAATGTCTTGTGGAGTTAGACCGGAATTGGACTATATATTTATCCATGTGCCAAGTAGCTACATTAGGCAAGTAAAATTTAAAACCACAGACATCATCCTGGTACATTTATGACTAATTTTTATCCTCCACCCTCATAAAAGACGAAAAGTGTTTACTTCAATTTCCGGACCTCATGTCTTGAAGTTTGATCAAAACACAGCAATGAAAGAATATTTTTATTATAATATCTAAAGACTTTCTGAATTATACGAAACTTTAAATAACTTTATAAATATAGTTATAACATACCAGTTGAAGACTTCACAAAATAATATTTTTAAACTATTTGACTACCAGTGATTGTTATCTTTTGCTGAGGAGAAGATTTATAGTTGACACAAGGAAATTGTTACACTACAGCCTTTAAGTATTCGTCTAAAAATAACCGAATTTATCGCTGACTGAAAGCGGCTTAATTAGAAAAAGAATTTAATAATGATGTGTATCATTTATCTTATGTTAAAATGTTTTAGATGGAGAGACACACAACGTGCTGGTGCTGGGCGGTGAGTTCTCGGCGCAAAGAGAGTGCTCGCAGATGCGGACGTATCGAG
The DNA here is from genome assembly GCA_033220335.2 of Troides aeacus. Taxonomy (NCBI): domain Eukaryota; kingdom Metazoa; phylum Arthropoda; class Insecta; order Lepidoptera; family Papilionidae; genus Troides; species Troides aeacus. Next base: position 794,028 of record CM067275.1, on the reverse strand, counting down.
CGTTCAGACACCTGTTGGAGTACGCGCTCGTACCGTGAGTCAACGATATTTATTATTTTTACTTTCGAACCACCAACACAAAAACAGGTGTTTTTTAACACGAGCTCAGGTTTACGGTAGGTTTATGAAGCATATGAAGAGAACACACCAGCTCTTAAAGCTGGAACACTGGTACAGTTATAACAGGAGCAATATGAGAGTGATAGCTAACTAGGCGGGTTCAAAAAAACTCTTTAACTACTAACTAAACTGCAGAAAATATGGTCCTGGAATCAAACCAGACACTGTATTATATTTCAGATAAATGTAATGCCTTCAATTTGTTCTACAGGGATGAAGAAAAATCAAAATTGTTACATAAAAATCAGAAGAAAACTGACAGCCAAGACAACTGTAATAACTTTATGAACGAGATGCAAGATTCCAGTGACTCCAGCGACGAGGACAATCTTTTCATTGACTCAGGTGAGTTACCTTTTTTTTGTGAGACGAGTAGTTTATGTGATGGTATGGGATACGTCTGCCCGCAAGTAATGGTACTTAAGATATTTACACAGCTGAAATGCGTCTAATTCGTCATTCTGGAAATTACACTACCTCTAATGCATTCTAAAGTATACTATTTGACAGCATCATAAAGGCTGTGTCACCTACCTCGAAAGGTTTTTGCAATAATTAGCACTAAGTTGCGACTAATTTACGGCTATATATTTAATGATATATATAAAAATTGGAATATTAGAGATGGCTTGTATCTATAGACAATAAACAGATTTTTTCTACATACATAGACATTTCTTTGTATATTAGTATTTATGCATAAAGCTTTAAAGCTTTATTTGCTTGTTCATGCTAACACGCTGAGACTATACGGCGCAAAAGTAAGTTACCATAAGCTTTCCATAACTTACATATATATATTTTTTTTTATTACAAAAATCATGATTTTAATACAATTTCTTATTAAGTATTCCTACATACTTGTTTGTGTGACGAGTTAGGAAATCCACCCTGTCGATAAGAGACCGCAGAATACGGCAGCAGGTTTTCCCAAATGGAATGAGACATTACACTTTTACTTAGGCAACATGAATGCAGCAGTTATGACCTATAGAGTGAAATGATGATGATGAACAACATTATTAAGATTTGTCAGTCAAAGATTCATCAATATTATAGAAAAATGTCAGATTTTGTACAAAGTCCTTAAGTTTCATTACGGCCATTCTTGCTAGAAATCCTGATTACTGTTAACATTGTTTAACTTATGTTATTACATCACCACGTCTCTAATAAAATACTAATCTCATATAGTTAATAAATCAAAACGTTTACATCCATAGAAACTGCATTTATATTTAAATAATTTTGTCCCTACAATGCTGATAAAGAAAGGGACGAAAACACTTTTTTACATTTATTAATATCGTTTTCTTTATGACAATTTACTTTTAGATGAAATACAAGAGAATAGTGATTTGGACACGAATAAGTTTAATACAGAAGCGGCTGTTGCTCGAGAAAAAAAGTCAAAACGCTCGAGAAAGAAGACGTCAGAGAGCAGTAAGAGTCGAGAAGAGAACAGCAAAAGTGAAGAGAAGAAAGAGAGTAATGTTTACTATAAGTGTAACTGTCAAGGTGAGTATATAGAAAAACATGCATTTTTTTACTAATAAGTTTTATCAACTCATTCAATATATGATGGATTTAAAAAATTATATAGAAATAAAAATGTTATGTAGTATAATTGATATAGACAAAGACATGAACTCATTTCAACCTTAAAAAATAAATTGAAATAAAAAGAAAATTTTGAAAATAATTAAAGAAAAAATGTCTGGCAAAAGAGAACTACTTACGGCTTTTTTATTATAAAGTTTGCGCCGGAAGTTTTATTGATAACTATTGCAGTTTCTTCGGAATCTGGACTCGCGGATCTGGTATCTGCGAGCTAAAATAATAAAAAAGATAAGACAATTAAGTTTACACTAAAACTTTAACGAACACAAAAACTGAATATATACATATATATGTAAATAAAGTTATATGTAGAATGGAGAAGAGAAAGATGAGAAATTATTGTATGCGGAAGAATTGAAGAAATGGTTACTACTATAAGGGAGGAGTATTTAAATTATTTACATATATACTTACTACGGCCTTACAAACGAAAACTAAAATGAATTCCATTCAGTGATCTGGAAGTTGCTGTGTAATATAAAACCAACCATGCTTTAATTATTAAACAAAGGCTTCTCTCTTATTATAATAATTGCTTACGTTTGACACAAGACATGTTCGAGCGGCCGGCCCCGCGCTCCTACCGGCGCTGGCTGGTGCGCGACGCGGGCGCACGGGACAGCTGCCGCTTGATCGTCCACTGTTCGCATAGACTAAAGGTCACTTAATACTAATTTACTTTCATCCACTGTTGTCTATGTTTGTAAAATATATATTATATTATTATACATAGGATAACACCGGCGAAGTGATATTGGAGCCGATACCAGAGTACCAGCTGGACGTGGGCGCGAGCGCGCTCTCTGCGGAGAAGGTTACGAGCCTGGCGTTGTCGCTGCACCTGAGAAAGAACGCGACTCTCCTGAACGGTACTCTATAAAAATCCCTATGAAATTCTTGAGAGTAAACAGTTACGGCTCTTCCATGTGGACGAGTTAGCTGCTTTCAAACAGTAGTTTGCAAATATGTTCCAATTTAAACACTACTATAGCTAGTGAAGTCACGTAATGTAACGCTTTATAAATACTGGCACCTGGTTGCCTAGTTGTGTAATTTTCAAGGGGTTCCGCACAACAACTCACGGAATCCAAGCCAACCTCACCTACTCGTGGTGCACCCTGGTAATCAACAAACAAGGCCCTGGCTCCCACCACCCCGCATTGGTCCTACGTGATGAGTAATGGTCCAAATCAATGAACTCCTACAAACGACGGCTTCTAGTGCACGTCGGTACGGTAGGCCATGCTTACTGTAGGCGGAGATATTTCGGTGTGGCCTATGTCCAGCGGTGGACGTCTATCGGCTGATGATGACGTGTGGTCATTGAGTGTAGAGTGGCTATTAAGTCTACAGAAGGCATAAAAAGAAAATTACAATTAAAAGCTTTTGAAATAGTTATAAACAATTAAGTCAAAATAATGATTGAGATTGTGATTAATATATTGTATATTTAAAAATGTTTTCGTACACCTAAAGTGCGACCACTCGTATAATCACTCCCCTAGTACACTACGGAAGTGACTATACGAGTAGTCCCTGGGCAAAATAACTTATATATATGGAGTATTACATAAATGTAAACTTATGGTTACCAGTGAGAATAGATAGCCAGTCGGGAGAGGTGGTGCGCTGTGACGAAGTGGACCTGCAGGGGTTGTGCGCTGAACGAGCTGGGTCGCAGGGAAGTGAGGAGCTGTTGACCATCATCAGCGATGCAGTGGGTACCACGCTCAACCAGCTGCAGGGGCTGCTACCCGGCCACTACCTGCTGCGACACGAGGTACTGAGCATCGATAAACACTCACTGCACCAACGACATGGCGCCGTAACGCATTTACTGAAGGATAGTTTTATTGTATGCGAGTATATGCACACATGTAGCCCGGGCACGGGGCGAACGCACTGCTGTACCGGCCGCGAACTGCTCCAGGCGAGGAATGCCTGCTGCTGGACTTCTGCAGCGAGCGGCGCGCTGAACTAGACGAGGCGGCCGCGGTGAAGACTCCGCCCGTGTTGGTGCCGCTTCTTCTCCCCATACACAAGTAAGTATGCGCGTACTGCCTAATCTACCAGCGGCATGCTGTCACCACTCTAGTCAACTTAAAATTTTATACTGTAGTTAAATATTAAAAAAAAAAAAAATTATATGACTTTTATTACGATTTTAAATTGAGTAATAAATTAGTCTTACACGATTAATACCATATCCATGTTTTGTTAGGGACAATATATATATCACGTTGTCCTTACCACATTGTTAACTTTCATTACCTTAGCAATTTAAAAGAAACAAGAAATAGAAGGCTTAATTTTAGATCTGTCTAGATCCCTTATCATTACCTTGTTCGGTTGTCAGGTACCGCAAAGTCCTACCGTGCGCGTTCACGCCGTTCGAGTCGCAGGTGGCGAAGGAGACGAAGAAGCCGTCCGCCCGGCAGCGCATTCCGCCGCAGGCTCTCACGGTTGGTATCACTAGCGTACGGATGGGTGACCGCTGTGGCACCGCCAGCGATGCGAGGGGTTGCGTTTATCATAAACTTTTCTTTCTCTGAAAGTCCTCGAAAGTCGCAATAGGAGAGGACCTCCAAAAGAGACCAATGCATGAAATTAAAAGATATGTTTTATATGTAATTAATTCTGATATTTGATACGATGACGATGTTATTACAATATACATACCTTATATACCTAGGTAGTCTGGACCGAACTAAACTGGACACTATCTTTAACCCACAATCTGCACTGAATCACCAGTTTGGTTATTATTTACAACCAGGCCACAGCAGGCTGTATATTTATAAACGTTACTAACTTTCCAAAAAAAAAACAAAAATTAAATCATTTGTCTCTTTTGCGTGTGTTCTTCAACACAGTTTAATTTAAAAAATGAAGTTCGATCTTCAGTTTACAATTCGTTTCTAATTTTTGAATCTTGTGTTGCTGTTAGAACAACTTTTTTTTTAAGCTACACTATATTTCAGTGCAAGTATTGTACAAATTTTGGGGAAACCTAAGTGATATATATACAAGGTGTCTGGTGGCAGATTTATGTTTTCAAATTTAAATAATAAATAATATGTTTGACATATAATTTTACTAAAAGTATTAAAAGATAGAGTACAAATGCGGATTTCATTTTTTAACGATAATGTCATCCAAATGTCTTCCATCCTGTTGCACACACACACACACTGTTCGAAACGGAGCCTCGTATTCCGTGCCACACGCTGCAGTAAACTTGGTTCAATTGCGCTGATTTCTCGCCGAATATTTTCTTTTAAGTCCACAACAGTTCGCGGATTGTTGGCGTAAACTCTCTCTTTGAGGTAGCCCCACAAAAAAAAATCCATTGGAGTTAGGTCGGGTGACCTCGGTGGCCACGGGATGTCCCCAAAGCGACTAATCAGTTTTTGAGGGAGATTTTCTCGCAACAAATCTATCGAAGCTCTAGCCGTGTGTGCGGTCGCACCATCCTGTTGAAACCACGTGTGTGATGAGAATGATGAATGAGCTCGCAGGTTCGGCAAAAAGAAATTCGAAATCATGAGCCGATAATTCTCACCATTGACATTCGTCGCTTGGCCCCGTGCATTTTAAAAAAAAAATGGTCCGATTATCCCATTCGTGGATAAAGCGCACCAAACAGTTACCCTTGGGCAATGTAATGGTTTTTGGTGCTTCAGTCGAGGATTGCGAGTTCTTAGAGCCCAGTAACGGCAATTTTGTTTGTTGTTCTTGTTTACGTGTCCGTTTAAATGAAAATGAGCCTCGTCGCTCCAAAAAATGGAATTCACAGTGCGAAAACGCTCCAACATGGTTTCACAAAAAAATTTGCGTGACGCAAAGTCATTTTTTTTCAATTCTTGAATTTTAAAACGATGAAACTTCATATCTTTTTTTCAAAATTTCATGCACGCATGCTCTTGGAAGTCCCAGTGAAGCTGCCCTTTTCCGTATCGAAAGTCGTGCATTTTCACGTAAACTGCGTTCAACCAGTTCAATGTTTTCGGGGGTCCTTGACGATCGACTAGGTCCTGGCCGTGGTGTGTTCATAGCCGAAGCAGTTGCGCGGAACCTCTCCACCCACGAACGAATTAAATTCACACTCGGCCCATCGCCTATCCGTCGAATATTGAAATGTGAAGAAAACTGTCGGCGAGCGAGTACGTAAGAATCGTTACTCTTGAAAAATGCTTCAATAGCGAACGCGCGATGCTCACCCGACCACTACACCACTGCACCACTGCACCACTGCGACATCTTGACTAAGAAATCCGCACGATCGGTGATTCTAATGACACCAGCTTCCCCCCGCACTGTTTATAACTTATTGACATATTCGTTTTTTAAAATATAAATCAGCCGCCAGACACCCTTTATGTATAGGTTAGCATATAACTTGTCTCACCATAGTCTATGGACGTAGTCAAAAGTAAACTTATTGTCCACTAGGTGTACCGGTATGAAGTGAGCGTCATAATACAAATGTCTCGATAGGGAACATTTGTTTTGAACGAGCCTTTATTTTTTTTTTTGTTTGTTTGCTATGACATCTGTGAAACATATTTAGTCTACATCAAGTCATTGAACAGACAACATCATATTTTTTCATCGTGATAAAAATGTCGAATTTTGTACCAGAAAGTGATGATTCGCGGAAAGCATTAATTTTTTGTTTTCATTTGAAGAAAAGTGCTGCAGAGTCGCATGCGAGTCGAATGCTTGTCGAGGCATATGGTGATGGTGATCATGCTCTATCAGAAGCAACATGCAAAAGATGGTTCGTTGAAACCATCTTTTGCAAAACCAGATCGATTCGGCAAGAAGACAATGCTGTGTTTGGTGGGATCAGAAAGGTGTGGTGTACCACGAGCTCCTAAACTCCCACCTGGTGAAACCGTTAATACTGATCGCTGATCGCTGATCGCTACCGACAACAAATGATCAATTTGAACCAAGCATTGATCGAGAAACGACCAGAATGGGCCAGAAGACACGGCAAGGTAATTTTGCTCCATGACAATGCACCTGCACACAAAGCAAAACCGGTTCAGGATACAATCAAAATACTTGGCTGGGAGCTGCTACCTGCTACCCCACCCGCCGTATTCACCAGACTTGGCTCCTTCCGACTACCATTTGTTTTCATCGATGGGACACGCATTGGCTGAACAGCACTTTGGTTCCTACGAGGAGGTCGAAAATTGGGTGTCTGGTTGGTTTGCTTTAAAAGACGAACAATTTTATTGGCGTGGTATCCACAAAATGTGTAGGAAACGATGGCCAATACTTTGAATGAAATGTTTTTACTTTCCCATTAATAATTAGTGTTTTATTTTCACAAAAAAACGCTCATTTCATACCGGTACACCTGAGTATATTTAATCATAGACCAATGTAGCGTTCTCTGCTCTTTTGGACAATAAACCAGTATACAAATATATATATTTCATCGGCTAGACACTTGACTACGTCTATATTACTCATGTTTTTTATGCCATAATTAATTCTTATATCACAGGCTTGGCGATTGATAAATAATTATATTACTTATGTTAGGTCTCAACACAAGTACTAACCATTACTGATATAGAGGAAAAATTATTGTTATAACTTGTACATAATTAAATTATAAAAAAAAAATCAAACGATCCATCCCCGTTTTAAAGCTATGCATCATGATTTGAAAATTATTTAAATATTGTTTGACAACATCACATATATAAAGTATTCTACAAATTAATCTGGAATAGAATGATTATTTCCGTTTTGTGGCAAGCCTTTGACCAGAAGTGGACGATATGAAGATAGAGTACTTCTTATACCAATATCTTTATTAGTGATATATATCTATAACATTAACGCTTGTTGAATGTTATTCCGTTTTAATTCAAAGAAGGAAATGAAGCCTAAATTTTATTTATCTATATATATCAGTACATTCGTTATTAAACGCCGTGACCTGTTCCTCTCATATTGGTTATGGTGTACTCGTGTGAAGACCGTACCGACAGTGACCATGTAACTAAGAAGCAATCCAACTGGTGCGCATGCGCGACGAGTGCGGTGCGCGCGCGCTGATACGGGCCACGGATTATAGTTAGTGGCTGGTTATTTGTTAACCAAATAATTTCAGCCGTTATCAGATTAGCAGTATCTGTCAATAATCTTCTAAAATAACACTGCATCCCGTTTGTTTGCACTGGTTTTGTGTTCTCATATTAAATTCAGTACATACATAAATCAATAGTTCGAAAACAGTAGTAGCAGCATGTTTTAAGGTCGCAGAATCAGTGGAAACAACCAGGTAGTACAGTTCCCCCGAGTAAGGATACCTCATAGTTTGGGAAGCAGTTTGAGGATTTGTTTGATATAATAATAATTTGACGTGTGCTTGTTGTCTGGTTGTTTGTTAGTTGGACGCGGAGGCGGCGCGCGACGGGAGCGCTAAGGTACCGCCGCCGCGCGGGGCGGGTTCCCTTCCATATCGTTATAGGGTTAGCGCGCGGCTGGCTGCGCTAAGTATTAACAGCGCGGGGGCTCCATCTCACGCCGCTTTATTCAAAACACACCCTTGTCTACGTTACAGTACCCATAGACTATTGCGACAAACGTCGATGCCTTCGCTTCCGGTCACGAATCAAACTGAATTTATTTTGTTCTGTAATCTGACTATGCGGAGAAATCGCTTTTCGATTCGCTCGCGGGGTACCGGACCGGTCGCGCTGGAAAATCGATTGAGGCCTATGCTCAGCTGCGGATGATATTAGGTTCAAATGGTGATGATGATTATGATGACATCTTGTTCAAAAAATATTTAACAAGGAAAACAGACAAGGTGGAGCCTCTGCTTGCATATCATTAAGGATATGCACCTTGCAATGAAGATTTCAATACTGCTGATAGTTTAAAGCAGCGGGCGTACCTCCCGATGGGTACTCGAGTCTGATATGTTCATACAAAGTAAGTGATCTGCATTCAATATAAAATTTATTTCGTAGACAATTTCGAGAAGCTTCGATGATCCAGTCGTCCGGGTAAACACCGGAAACGCAACGAACGCTTGCATCCACAAGCACTCGTTGCGGAACAAACGAGTTTATCCAATCTCTTGTTTCCAATATACTACATTATGTAGCCTCATCCCAAATGTCTATGTTCCCTTGTCCTTGACAACTATCAGTTGTCTATGCTCTGCCAAGACCACGGAGGTTTTCTCTGTTTTGTAATTATATGTACATTCTAGAACATGCCTAAACTGGCGTGTTTTAGAATACTTAATGTATTCAATATTTTTAATATGATTTGTGCAAATAATTTGCGAGATATTTTAAAAAATGCGTGTGAGTGTAAGATATTTTACAGACTTCAATTTCAACGTAATAATAGTGTTAAAAACATAAATACAAGACGCAGTTATATTCGTAGCTGTGAAATTAAATATCAGAGAAAGTTGAAAAACAAACGCTTTCATTTCCAAGCAGTTAACGGTGGTGTGTCCTGTTTTTTGGAGACCATCCAAGTAGCTTATATTTCCGCAGCCAAGCGTTAGTGCGCAAGCATTTCTGTGTTCCGATTTGAAGACAATTGTAGCAAGGGAATTGCTGAAGTAAAGAGACTTATCGTCTTATGTCTCAAATATCTAGAAGAACGACATCGACAAGAACGATAATCGAGAGAACATCAGGATGTCACAATTTTAGTATTGAAAAATAATTTATAGATTATACAAATTTCAGCAGGTGAATGTAGAACTCTTTCAAGCACTACGTGTATCTTATCGCAACACTTTTTGTTACAGTGGCCCAAGAAGAAGAAGAAGGGAAAGAAAAGTAATCGAACGCGTTAAGAACTTACATACATAATAAATGTTGACGATGCAATCTTTGTTTTAATTATGTCCATCGCGAGCCGGAACTAACTGCGGTGAGCGACATAGTGAGAGTACTTTAGAAGCACTGGATATTTCTGTATAGCAGATGATTATGAGACAGAGAGATTAAGTTAGTGTGGTCACCGCGTGTAAATTTACCAAGAGGTCGATATTTTACAAAGGACAAATTTATTTATCTAAGAGATCTCTTAATCTTAAATTCACATGGTATTTAGTGATATTTTACACCCGTCCGTAAGAGACCCGTCTAGATAGATATCGCCACAGCGGCAATTTCGGCCGCCAGCTCTCAATCGAAAAAACTTTCCGCCAATCAAACTGTTACAATGTTTTCCGGTATCGATGAGTAATAACTTTACACAAGTAATGTGTGAATATATTATGTAATTCTTGCGTTTTACTACAATTAATATTTCTTATTGGATAAATAAACATTATTTGATCGTGATGTAGCTCAAGCTGCCTCGTCGAAATACCCGTCCAGCTGCGTGGCGATCTGTAATCAATTGGGGAAAAGTATAGACAGGATTATGTCGCTAGTAAATTTCATGAGGTAATGGTAGCTAGCTGTTACTTTGGTAGACAGCAATGATAGCAGAAATAGCTCGCTGGCTTAATGGTTAGAGCGTGCGGCATCCATTCCGAAGGTCGCGGGTTCGAATCTCGGCATGTACCGATGACTAAGTTATGTACATTTGTGATCATTTAGCTACTACAGCGAGATACAAACGGTGAGGGAAACATCGCGATAAAACCTGCATATGAATTAGAATTTATTCTAAGGTACGTGTGAAATCACCAAACACCATTGGGCCCGCGTGGTGACAATGGCTCGACGCTCTCATATTGAGAGGGTAGGCCTGTGCCTCAACAGTGGAGCGTAATCTTAGTTCTGCACCGAGCAATTGTTGGCGATGGAGTGAAATTTTAATTATATTAGTTAGTGGCTAATAAAGAAGGTCAGCCGCACAGAAGCAGGAGGGAAAGAGAGAAGAGGTGCGTATGGACCTGCAGTGGCGTGTACTTGAGGTACTTGTCGGGGTTCTTAGAGAAGGGCGCGGCGGCGTAGCGCTCGTAGAAGGCGGTGTAGGCGGGCAGCAGCGCCTGCTTATTGTCGCGCTTCAGCGCCTCGCGCAGCTCCGCGTCCGGCACGCTGTAGCCGCGCTGCAGCCGGCTGCACTCCTCCCACTCGCGGTTGAAGCACTACGCACATTGCAATTTAGAAAATTTCAGGCCGTGGATCCGGGTCCACGAGCCCAGTGTCAGATGAGCTGTAAGAGCCGCTGTGGCTTCCAGCCCGCTCAAAACAAGAATATAGAAAAATTTAGAAAATTAACATTATATACGCTGACGCCTTTACCAATGTATATTAAAAATAAATAATATATGTGCACATAAATCTGTGGTAAGTTTTTTTATTTTAAATCTAAATTGAAAACATCTCTTAGATAAACAAATTAATTCGCAGCCTAACATTTTATAATTCCAGCACATATGCAGAGATTGTCTTCTTCTTAGCATTTGTCCCGTCTTATGACAGGGTGCTCTCTTACTTCTCTCACTGCACTTCGCTCAATTTGGAACATCACTTTCTTTGAAATGGCAGCTTATTTCTTTATCATTTGTCACTACACTCAGCCATCGCAGCTTCGGTCTTCCTCTCCGCCGTTTGTCGGGTATATTGAGGCTGAGTGTTTTGTTGCCTATGTACTCAGGTGGTTTTCTTTTGACATGCCCATACCATCGCAGCCGGTTTTCATGCAGTTTTTCGGCTCATTGCGTACTCCGAGGCTGCCACGCACGTACTCGTTGCGGATCTTGTCGAGTCTCGTTATCCCGCACATCCACTTCAACATTTTCATCTCGGCCACTTGAATGAAGTGAACATGCCGTTTTGTCATTGCCCATGTCTCGCTTCCATAAATGAGAACTGGATATATAGATTTATATACCATAGATTTATAAACTGCACAAGCAGAATTTATATTTTTCGAAATTTAATATCAATAATTTAACTTTAGATCTGTTCTCTATCCGGCTATGTCGTGCGCGCACACTAGCGTCTCGGACTGTGTTCTGTACTGCGTGGACAAATAAACGGATTTATCTATCTATGTTGGGACAAACCTTAATATTCCTTCGTGCCTTAGACATGGCACCTGACCATCGGGCTGGTCCACCGATTCTTAGTAACACAGCGAACGATGGAGAGAGCTATACTTGGCATTTCTCTAAGGGAAAAATCCGGAACAAAATAATTCGACGGAGAATTAAAGTTGTGGACGTGGCTCTCAAAATCTGCAAGCTGAAGTGACAGTCGGCCGGCCATGTCTGTCGTGTCATTGATCGCCGATGGGGGAGGAAAGTGTTGGAGTGGCGGCTGGGTACAGGTAGCAGAAGTGTAGGACGCCCTTTCTCCAGATGGAGAGACGACATCACGAGGGCGGTCGGATGCGGGTAGATGCGAGAAGCAGAGGATCGCGTTTGGTGGAAAACATCGGGGTAAGGCCTATATCCAGCAGTGGATAAACAAAAGCTGATAATGATGAATCTGTACTACAGTGACACATCAAACGCGCCAAAACGGCAGCCGTTTGAAATGTTCGTGGCGATTATCTCTAATTTAAGTTAAATAGTAATAGTTTTATTCAAATTTTAATGTTACATTGACTTACTAATAAACTTCTTATTAGAACCTTTTGTGCATGATGTGATGAAGATCAACAAAATTCCAGTTAATGTGCACATGTTCTCGTTGCTTCGTAAATTAATTAGTACTGTGTGTATACTATAAGTAGAAGGTCCTCACCGAGAACTTGTCCTTAAGCACCTGTCGGTCCTTGTCACGTAGCTTGCTGGGTAACGGCTCATCCAGGGTTATGTGCGACAGCAGCCGACTCCAGCTAAAGAGCGTTAGTGTGAAAGTTAAATCTCTCATCGTAGACCCATGAGTATATTAGTTTAATGACACCATTTAGTGCTATCTAAGCTGGATGACAATAAAATTATCACACTGTCTGGCAGGCTTACCACCCGCTCTGACCGTCACAACTTGTCACATTACTGATATTAAAAGGAGGATATTATTACTTGTTATCGCACAAAAACGTTATAGATTGTTTGAAGTTATATTTGAAATAGATTTATTTCCTTAAAGATCTTCCTCAAAGAGTTGTTCTCTAACAACCCACGATCCCCCCACCAGCTACTGAATGCTCATAAGTGTAGGTCAGCCCTGTTGTCTCGGGCCAGTAAGAATAGGACAAAGGTAAGCCATGCCTGTTGTAGAAGACGACTAAAAGTGTCTAGGAGTTTCGCGGACCTTCAGGATAGGGACACTTATTGCTCAGCAAGCGAACTTGCGTGGGACAGCGTATGAATCAGCGATGGTGCTTAGGAGGGTTCAGCTTCTTCTCAGAGACGTTAACACAAAGTGTAGAGGGGCACCCGTGCGTTCTATAAAAGATCCCGGAATCTCTTCGAATGCACTGATGTAGAGCACCGAGAGGCTTTTAGTGAGTAAAAATCTCATATAACTCTGACCTCCCCTCAAAAGCAGGGCATCTTTCGAAGATTTCCCCCGAAACAAGAAAAAAATTGGTACCTCTGAAGATATGCGCTCTTATAGTCGGCTATCATGTCGCGATAGCTGGCTTCGCATTCGGGTTCTGCCAGCGCTAGTACCTCGAGCAGCCCGCCGCGCTGCAGCCCCTGCGAGAATACGACCACGAGTGATGTAGTGCCTCACCATCGACCAGAAATTTATAATAGTTTAGGAGGGCTGCTCATATACACACACCACCACAACACCAACATCTATTGCCAAGCAGTGTTCGAACATTTTTTGTGACAGAGAGAATACAGGACCTCAACATCTCAACGTGGCGGTCGAGCTGGTTAGTTAAGATCAGGCGAAATTCCTGCTCGTAGTTTGTTATGCCATATACCTGCAGCAAATACAATGTATTGTTCAGCAGGAATATCGCCTTCAGCGCATCGGGATACTGCTCACTCTTTGTCCTTAGCGCCAGATTCAGCTGCGCTAGAACTTTCCCTGAAAAATAAATTGCACGTACTAAGAACTTCGTATCTCGTCATGATCTAATAGCGTCGTGGCATGGATCCAGCGCCACAGCAGTACCGCAAACGCGACCCGATGAGCGGTGCGATTTCTAATGTGTTCTCAATGCTCTATAAGATGAACAATAGAAGTGGGCGTTACCTAGCGATATGACGAGGAGTCGCAGGAATCCATCCGAGACTTGCTTTCTAACACTCGCGACCCTTACATTTCAGCCCATAAACGTCCACTGCTGGCCACAGAGGCCTCCCACAAAGACCTCCACATCGATTGGTCCTACACTGTCCGCATCGCCGGACACTATGGACCGTCGTTTGCAGGAAGTCATATGGGGGTATTCCGGCTATTTCCCACCACGCAGGCCTAGTGCGGGTTCACACAGTTGCGAGTTCACACATGGGGGAACATCATTCACTGCTGCTGCGAAAAAGTCTACAGTTATCACACTCACGCATGTAGATCGCTAGCATCAGAGCGTCCCTGTCCTGCACGCCGGTGGTCTGGCTCGCAACGCGCGCGTAACTCTGTTCCGCGGCAAGCGCTGGACCTGTTCGTGTTATACTAAACATCAGCGAAATATTGAAAATTTATCATCATTATTATCAGCCGATAGACGTCCACTGCTGGACATAGGCCTTTCTAAAAGATTCTCACATCGATCGAGTAGGGATTTATATGGAGGGATGTGGGCCATTCCCACCACGCTTGCCCAGTGCGGGCTGGTGGGAGCCAGAACCTCTTTTGTTGATTAGCAAGCTGCACCACGAGCAGGTGAGGTTGGCTTAGGTCCCATGAGGTGTTGTGCGGGACCCCTTACGCCCCTGTTTAAAATGGTGAAACTTACAAGACGTGAACTAAAAACTTACGCCTTGTTATTGTTATAAATGAAACGCGTTTTTCTCGACTACCCTCAAATTTAGTTAATACAGGATTTATTGCAAATTTTGATAATATAAATGACCATTTGATGTCATTGTATAATTTTGAAATATATTAACAGGTAGAAAAAAATACAACTTATATGGTTGACACTCTTATTGTATATTTGATAAGCATTTTCTTCACCGTAAGTAGTTTTTATATTACGAAATGATAAGACTTGGAGCCAGTCAAGAGAATAGTCTCAATTATTTCTAATGTTGGCAACGAAGCTAGAATACTATCTGGTGTTACCGCCCTATACGATAGGAAGTAGATAAATATTCATCAAGTTAATCTCTAGGTTGCTTGCTCATGTGAATGATAAACTGAGCCACTGACCGACTGTGTGCAGGTGCGCGGCGAGCGCGTGGCAGTATGCCAGCGCTGCCACCGCGAGCTGATGCACGGTGCCGTCGACCGCGCCGCTCGCACCGTCGCCACGCACGCCCTCCACCCACTCCTCAAGTGTGCGCACACACTAACCGCACAGCCAGCCACGCACACACGGACACAAGACATTAATTTAAATAATAATACGAGACAAGAGAGTTTTTTCTCTTGGCTCTCATGGCCTCTAGATGGCGAATTCAAGGATCCGATACCCAGGTGACTATAAAAGGCCGACAGTACGGCACGCTGTATGCTCCTATGCGCCTTTACACATATCGAAAGGGTGGTCTCACCCCTAAGACGGTGCTGCGAGTTGCAACTTTGGCCAAAGCAGATCTCACAGCTTAGGACTAAGAGAGAATAAGGTGTAATGGCAGGCAACAGGGGTGGCAAGATAATCATATGCCGTTATCTCAATCAGTCCGGTGTTGTCTCGTTAATCCGCTTACTAGGCGATTACTAGGAATATTAAGGCTGTGGTAGAGAATCCAGCAGAAGAGCACTCTCTTTCTTGTCACGCCTGAATATTGGCTATTAACGCCGAAAATAGTCGAGTCTCATGTGGAAAAGTTTGAAGTGAAACAGCATTGCCATCAGTAAACTGCTTGGTTTATCTGTCCAAAATAAATATGATGGGCACCTTGAGAACAAAACTTCGGCGAGTTAGAATTACATCGTGGTGTATACGCTACAGACACTCACGTGCTGCTGGCAGGCGGTCAGTATGGCGGTGTAGGGCGCGGGGCTGGCTGGGTGCAGGGCGCGCTGGACGTCCGGCTGCAGCCGTTGCAGGCGTGCTAGCAATGACCAACATGCAGCCGCACCGCTCGAGCAACGTGACGCGGCGCGGTGGCAGCGTGCGCACGCGCGCTGTCACACGACAACAGTACCGCTTTTATTTAATTTTTAGAGCAATAAATTTTAATTGCATCATCATCATTATTATCAGAAATCCACTGCTGGACATGGGCCTCTCCCAAAGCTCATTGCGGGGATTTGGGCCGTAACTCACCACGCTGGCCCAGTGCGGGTTAGTGGGTGGTCAGAGTCTCGTTTGTCATTCAGCAGTGTGCACCGCGTGCAAGTGAGGTTAACTTGGACTCCGTAGGATGTTGAGCGGAATCACTTCCACCCCTTAATTACATGCTTTATACTATATATACTTTAAAGTATTATTTTCATGTACAACTGTGATTCTTTAGAGAAAGCATCACTCGTTACAGTTACTTGTACTCATATATTAATCTCTTGTAATATAACTATATATCCAGCACCATATTGTAAAAGAGAATAACTGCCGCATCAGCTGCTTTAGTCGTTATACCTCTACGTCGGCCGCCAGCGTGGCGAAACAGTCTCGCAAGGTGGCGGCAAGCAGCGCGGGCAGCCGCTGCAGCGGCAGCAGACCGAGCGCGGCGCGCTGCTCGTGCCGTGCGAGCCGGCACACGCACGCCGCCACCGTGCCTGCCGCCTCGGCTTCGCGCTCGTCCGCCGCCTCGCTTGACTCTTCGCCGTCTGCACACGTCACATTTATAGTTACAATCTTTTCATACAAACTTCAGACAGGTCTCCTGCTCGACTATACCGGTGGTAGGTCTATGTTGCCAGAGACCATCTAGGTAGATACCACCACAGCTCCTATTTCTACAACCAAACAGTGGCCTGCTAACATTACTGTAATCCAAATTGAAGAGAGTTGTAGCTGCGTGATATTACTCGGGTAACGAGATTTACCATCTTGTCGGAAGGCAACGAGCGCAATGTGGTTCTGTGCATATCATCCTTACTAGTGCGACGTTGTTATAGGAAGACGTATTACTTACCATCAGGTGAGTGTCCCGCTAGTGTCGTCCCTCCATGTATAAAAAAAACTGTAATGTCGAAAAGTATCACCGCAAAGCCTTTATCACCCGTTACTTAGCAGTATTCAAACATTACTGTGTTCCGTTTAAGAAGATTCTACAGCTTGTGTTATGATTAGAGTTGCATCATCATTATCAACCGACAAATGTCCATTCCTGAACATGGGCCTTTCCTAAAGATCTCCACATCGATCGATCCTGCGCTGCCTGCATCCAGTTGCTTCCCGCAACCTTCACTAGATCATCGCACCACCTAGTCGGTTTGTTGGGTGTGTTAACATCTTATATACTTTGCAAATATATGTACATAGATGTTTAGCTCGCGGATACCGGATCCGCGAGCCCTGAGTCCGATGAAGTCGCTATAGTTATCAATAAAACGGCGGCGAGAACATCACCATCAAAAAAAAAATGTACATAGATACAACTCACAGGAATCATTAAGAGACCTCCGCGGGCCTATTGCGAGTCCTGTGGACTGCTCCAGAGTCTGGGAGGCTTTCATCATTAACTTGTTCGCGCGTTTCTCCAACCTGGACAAATTTATATTATTTGCTTTACAACGCACACTTTGTACAGAAATAAAATACGTCTCCCATTTATATTATAATTTATAAGGACTAAAAAATAAACTTACACTTTCTGTAATTTGCTCGTTTTCTTGGTGCTGTCAGAGCGATGAAGCAGGTTTTTGGACTTCTGGAATAAATATTGAAAATAAAACTAATCAATTTTCAATTACATTCATTCATTAATTCAGTATATCATTTCAACTTTTATAGTTGATAAAACTGAACAGTATAATTATTTTTTTACTTGTTGCTACACTATACTACAACAAGCAGTTAATAACAATAACCAATCTAAATCATTCCTATACCAGTATGAAATATTTACTACACACAATAGGTCTGTAAGGCTCTAACAATGTTAACAAAGAGGCATAATTTCTTACCATAAGCGGCGAGGCGGCCATGGAGCGCGACCTGAGGTAGTCCTTAAACGCCATGAGTGAGCTCTTGGCGGCGGGCGCCCTGATCGCGAGCAGCGGACCGGCGGGCGGGCGGCCGGCCGCACCGAGCCAGGCAGCAGCCGCACGCAACGTCTCCAGCGCAGCGCCTGACGTCGACCCGCTGCCACTTACACTCACGCTGTCCACACTAGAATCTATGTATTGATAAATTTTAAATGTCTCCATAGTAACATTCTGATGCCACATGTTATGCATATAGAATTCAAGAAAAGAGCATACTCTTACCTGAAGGGTAGGCAACACACTGGCATCGCTGGTGACCGTGGGCGGCGGTGAATCACTTACCATCAGGTGACCCGTCTTGCTCGTTTGCCTACTAGATCTTATAAAAAAAAAAAAAAAAAAAAAAGATATCTAACTAATCTCATCTAGCCAGCTACCACCTTCACAAAATAAATATGCCGTAATAACAATGCTGCTCTGTTATAATTATCATTGAAGCTAAGACATATCTTCTCGTCCAATATACCGCAGTGTCTCAAGACAAAAGTCTTTGACAAGTGTGTGTTGCCAGCGATGACATACGGAGCAGAGACGTGGCCGCTTACTGTGGGCCTTGTCCGCAAGCTTAAGATTGCCGAGAGGGCGATGGAGCGAGCTATGCTCGGAGTTTCCCTGCGAGATCGAATCAGAAATGAGGAGATCCGCAGGAGAACCAAGGTCACCGAAATAGCTCGAAGGGTCGCCGTCGCAAAGTGGCAATGGGCAGGGCACATAGCTCGCAGAACCGACGGCCGTTGGGGCAGAAAGGTTCTCGAGTGGCGGCCACGTACCGGAAGACGTAGCGTGGGCAGACCCCCCACAAGGTGGACCGACGACCTGGTCAAGGTCGCTGGCAACCATTGGATGCGGGTGGCCCAGGACCGGTCTAAGTGGAAATCTTTGGGGGAGGCCTTTGTCCAGCAGTGGACGTCTTCCGGCTGATTGGATATAATTATCAAAATAAGAATAATCAATCATATCATAATCAATAATCAAAAGAAGAACTAGAATAATCTAGACAAGCACTATCTGTGGCTTCATTTTAATTGAAAACTATGTAAAATTTAAATACTATTAGGTCTTGTAGACACAGCCCTGTAATTTCGGAATATTAAGACTATTTTTAATATTCAGAAATTACAGGGCTGTGTCTACAAAGACTAAGACTAAGGTATTTTTCCTGCCTTTTGTACAAGACTAAAAGTCCTTGGGTTCTTGGGTTTGAGGGTGTGGGTTCTCAGAGATTAATAAGTGAGCCTTAGGAGGATAGCAAATGCTTGGTCGTCTTGTATTTGCTGTAGACAGCATGGGTGCTAATAAGTGCTTTGGCTTTAGCCAGAATGCAGGGGGCACTGGTGCATTCCGTAGGAGATCCCGGAGCCCCTCCTAATGCACTGAGAGAGACAACAGAGGGTGTTTTAGTGGATTGAAGCCTCACATAACCTTGTCTTCCCCCAGAAGTAGGGTATATTTTATGAAGATTTCACCCACAATATAAAAACGTCTTTGTAGACAAAAACAAACATTAAAATATATTAAATTATAAAATTTATCATATTAAATTTAATAAATCTATGTATATTACAACAATAATGTACATATACCTTCTTCCAAGGCAATCATATCCATTAAGGTTGTTGGTGAAAGAGGTCTTGTGTTGCGACTAAGTAACTCTTCAAAAGCACCTTCGAGCTTTAACACTCCTGCATTGTACAGTTGATTCTGTAAAATAAATGTGATCATAATTTTTTTTCTTTTGAACAACTTCTAGCATATCGTAGGAAGTAAAACTCACAATGTTCTCCAGCTCCACACTTTGTGGATTGTTCTTATTGAAATAGTTTTGTGCCTCTGCTAACTTGTCCAAAGCCTGAAAAAAGTTGCACATTTTTGAAAGCATTAATTTTATATGAAGTTAAAAAAACTTCAGTACTGTAATCCAGAACTTTTTTTACATCTGATTGCAAATCATCTTCGTTATAAAAACAAAACCAGTAGCACCATATTTTTTGTCTTAATTTGAAATATTTAGTGAAATAACAAGTAATGCAACATTCCCTACTCCGATAAACATGAAAACACATTTAAAACATTACAAATGCATAAAAATTTTGAAATAAAAAAACCTGAATTATATTTAAATTGTCAGGGATAGAAAACAGCTATTAATAGACTTTAATGTCGTTTCTAAATATTTCTTCACCATATATGTAACATACAATTATCATCATCACCTATAACCTTCTTATAAGGAACTGAAAAACTTGAACTTCAGCTTTTACAAGCAGTATGAATTATGATGTCTAAAATACCTCCAAGTAAATATTCAAAGTTTCTGTAGATGTTGTGTGTGGGCCTGCTTGAATCAGATCAGCTAGCTCTCTAGAAACCATGTAGTAGTTAATCACATGGTCCAGAGCTTTCACTGTACGTTCCATATCTAAAATATGATAGTAATTATTACTTTAACATTTTATAGTACAAAAAAATGTTACAACAGTTAATCACTATAAATTTTTGTTAACATAGAATTAAATAGTAGTCATTTTTATATTTTCTGCAATGTTAATGATAGTAGCTCGCTGGCCTAATGGTTAGAGCGTGCGGCTTTCATTCTGAAGGTCGCGGGTTCAAACCTCGGCATGTACCAATGACTTAATATTTAAGTTATGTACATTTGTGAACTTTAGTTACAACAGCGAGATACAAAACGGTGAAGGAAAACATCGTGAGGAAACCCGCACACTGATATCATCTTTGTGTGTGTGTGTGTGGTGGTCCCAATAAAGTGGCAACAGGCTCGCCCCCTGTTACACTGGACCTAATCTGACCACATCTGGCGAAATGTGGGTGTTTATTCACCTCTGCCTACCCCTACTGGGAAAAAGGCGTGATTATATAAAAAAAAAAAAAAAAAATGATAATATGTTGCCACAGTTTTACACTTTTAAAATCAATATTGAACAATGTGTGGCTTATTATACATACAATAGCAAATCAGTACAGTTTGAAAAATGAATTTTGCTGTATAATAAAAACTAATTTGTTGAACTACTCTAATATTTTTCTTAAGACAAGCATGATTCACTAGATAGATAAAGTAATGCACCTGTAACAATGTATCCCTAATAAAGATGATGTGTATCATATCTTAATCATTGTGTTAAGACTTGAGATGTTAAGTATCATTACCCCAGTAGTTACTTATTTTAACATACAATAGATTGGATAATACTTGCTTTGATGTATATGCTGCAAACGTGCAGTGTCACCATAAAGGGGTAGGACTGCAGTTTCCAACTGTTGTAATCTTTGCTCACAGGCACCTAATACATTGCAGACGTCATTGGCGAGCGAGGAGCTCCGATTTGCAGCTGCTTTCAATTCATGAATATTTGTCATCTCCTACGAACATTTTTAAATAATCATATAAACGCCCACCGGAAATTCTATTTAAAAGATAATTAAAATTGGTTTCCAAACACATTATTAGTCTTCATTTGGACCCTTTTTAATCCTACTTAACGAATAATTTATATAATTATTGAATACCTTTTTTAATTTCATTTCGATTTCAAATTTTTTTTCTACGGCGTACATTGTAACTTTCTTTCTTTTTAATGACAATAACAATATTTAATTAATAACAATATTGAAATATTGTAGTATATTAATGATGTTTACGCTGGTAAATATTCATTAGGTATCAATTACAAAAAGAAGTTCATTACAAATATAACTTTAAGTATACAAAACTTGACAGTTGACATATGACATACTTGTCTAAAAAATATTAGTAAACTGCAGGATATATGAACAAACCATTTTTTTTACACTAAGTATTTTCTATATTATAACTTGAAATTAACAGATTATTTTAAATTATACTGGAACTACAAGATAAAAATTATTTTACCTTTCATCAAAAACATAAATTCAGTACAACAATCATGTTAATATTATAAGTACCGTTCCATTATTAAATAAAAAAGGTTAGTATAAATAATTGTACGCAATTAAAAAAGACATTTTAAAATTTTTATTTAAAATTCTGCGTAATAATTATTTGAATAGTTCTTAATTTTAATGTTTGCGTAATAAATTTTTTGTGTTTCCGAATGTTAAGAAAAGTGTGATGACGTGCCGTGTGTTCTCGTAACGTGGCTGACGTTTTATGCATCGGAGTGTCTTGTCATTACTGTATAAATTCAATAAGAGAAACGAATAGACGCATTATCTTATAATAATATAAAAGTTCGAAATTATCAGTGTTTTTAAATAATTTTATACTACGTAAGGATACATTTTAATTAGTGACAATCGATGTTTTTATTATATGAAAAGAGCATTTTTCATTTTATATTTACAATACCAATCCCTTTTTCAGAAAATGGATCAAATTGCAAAGTTTGTTGAGCCAGGCAAGCAATTCGCTAAGGACTCAATTAGATTAGTCAGAAGATGCACGAAACCAGACAGGAAAGGTAACATTTATTATATATAAAATGTAATATTAAAACTATTTTGTTAAATAATATAACTTTCCTTTTTTATAATATTAGCATTTATCTGTCGAATCTTGAGATACCAAAAAACATATTATAATTTAATGTATTATACCATAAGCCTTCATATGATACCATGAATATTTAATATCACAAAAGGGTATTTATTTAAAAGTTTTGTGTAAAATTTTTTAAGACATAGTTTGTAATTATACTTTCACTGATAGCTAAAGGGGTTAGGGATAATGTACTCGTATTTTTATTGAAGAATAAAATTATAATTTCATACAAAAAAAATTCTGATATTGATGAAAACTGAATCTGATATTCAGATTTACTGACAAGTGTTTTGACAATTTGTTAGAAATTATTTAGGTTTACATTGACCATAAAAAAATACAATAATAACT
This sequence comes from Troides aeacus, assembly GCA_033220335.2. Classification (NCBI taxonomy): domain Eukaryota; kingdom Metazoa; phylum Arthropoda; class Insecta; order Lepidoptera; family Papilionidae; genus Troides; species Troides aeacus. Next base: position 771,210 of record CM067275.1, on the reverse strand, counting down.
AAAAGTAAATAATATCAGCTGTTTTTAACTAGTTACAGATAGTTGGTTTTAGACATTAATTATATGTATCCTGATATAAATGCACACAAAGGTAATAGAGATATTTAACACTATTTGCAAGTGTATTCACAATACTATGTATATATATGTAACAATAATTGATATATAATACATAAGGCATGTCATGGAATTAAGTTCTGTATATATGGAATATTTTGGCAAAGCTGTCATTGGCACTAAATTTAAATGTATTAATTTTTTATTTACATGATTTATTAAAATTTTTAAAGAAGTAAAATATATATTTCAAGTTGTTGTAGGTATTAGTAGTATAAATTATGTTCTTTACTTTTGTATATGTAGAAGATTAAACAAAGTTTTGTTTTCTATATTACTCATTCATTGTTGCAGAATTCCAAAAGATCGCAATTGCCACAGCCATCGGTTTCTGCATCATGGGTTTCATCGGTTTCTTTGTCAAGTTAATTCACATCCCCATCAATAACATTATTGTGGGATCATAGTTTAGTTAAATAATTTGTTTAGATGTAACAATTATCTATAAGCCCACAGCCTGCTAAGTTAAATTCTCACTTTCAAAATCATCAAGTTAACACAGTATGTTTCAAATGAATAGATTATTTCATTTTTATTCTTGTAATCATTTATCATTTCAAAAAAAAAAAGTATACTTACTTAAAACATAAATATGAGAAGTTAATAAAACTATCAATGAAGGGTTACTGAATAAGTAATACAAGATTATATATAACACAATATTTATAAAAAAAACTTATTGTTGAATCACAGTTGAATATATATACAATGTTATGCAAGATTAAAATCAAGAGGAGTAAACAAGCTCTTTAACAATAAATGTTTAAGGAGTTTTTTTAATAAAAGTAACATATATAAGTATATAAATTGGAAAAATATTGCACCATTACTTCACAGATAGCTAAACTGTTTATTATACTTATGAAACTTCGAAGATTCATAAAAGTATAAGAAACATTTTCAAAACGAAATTTCAATGGATTGAAGTGTTTTACAACAAATACGATTCAAATTTATGTGATAACTTCTAGAGAATGATCTTTTAATAATTTGTGTTAACAAAAATGCATTTTTGTGTTACATTTTAAACAAATATTATAAATTTATAATCATATTTTTTTTCTAATCGGGAAGGAGATGTACAAAACCTATTCTTATAATATAACCTTTTTGGAGTTATGTGCCACTACATTTCGCGCCATGCGCTTGACAGATTATATAACAATTGTTATATCTAAAATAAAAGCAACAGTTAACTTTCACTGCGCTTGGCGCAAATTCGACAGTAATATAAAAACCTATTATTTCAGTATTTAGTTATAAATTGTCATAATAAAACCGGAGTGTAACAGGATCTTCAGTTGAGTGATTTCTGCATAACATGTATGTAGTAGGCGGGATTCTCAACTTGATCCAGAGATTTGAAATCAGCGTATATACTGTGTTGTGCTTTGCCGTCGAACGCCTCGTCGAGCATCAAGCTGAACTTGTCCAGTTTGTGCGGGTAGTAGCACAGACGAAACTCGCTGTGAAATTATAAAATTATATTATAGAAGTACAAATTATTATTAACCACTAAGTAGTTGTATGACTAACCACCCTCCTTTAGACGAAAAATTACTGAAATCAAAATCCATTCAGCGACGATATCACAAACAAACAGAACCACATATTACGTTGCACTTCCTGTGTTAAGAAGTAAAAAATTAAATAAAGAGGCTGTAAGTGTCACCTCTTCTCACTGATCTCCCCGTCGGCGGTGGCGCCAATGCAGTAGTCCAGGGCGACCAGCTCAGGCTTGCCGCGAACTACCAGGACCGATGTCTTGATGTCTACCGGATATTTGCACTGCAACATTTTATAAATACTTTCATTCGTTATTTCAAATTAAAAAATAATAGAAATTTAGTAATGCAATTCATCATCTGTCCCTACAGAGAAGCGATAGTGTGCGAACAATAATTATAATATATCCGATAAAATAGATTTAACCAGTAAGGATACTGGGGTATTAGATGTACTATCTGTTAGTTTACTTCTTACTAGTGGTAGTCCGTTATTGCCAGAGACTGTCTGGGTAGGTACCACCGCAGCTCCTTTTTCTATCGCCTAACATTACAATGTTCTAGTTTGAAAATTGTGACAATTAAAATTATTGGAGTAACGAGACTTAACATCTTATGCCTTAGGCGATGAGTACAATGCGGTGCAATGTATATAATCCTAACTAACATTACGTTGGTATGGGCAGCCGTAGCACTTATCCTAAAGTAAACGACTCTGTCGTCGCGTCGCTTCATAGAGTAAAAAATAGTTAAGACGAGGAGCGCAAAGCGATGGTATCATTTACCACCAGATGAAACTCCTGCACGTCATTTTTCTTTGTTGGATAAAAAAGGAACTGACATTATAATAGATAGAGTGTCCAGGCGTCGCGCCGCTGTTAATCATTGCGTCGTAGTTCCTGTGGTCGATGAACAGCAGCCCGCCGGGCTTCAGAACCTTCGCGAAGTTCTCGAGGCACATCCTCTGCGTGCGCTGGTCCTCATACTCGTCCAGCAGATGGGCGAACGAATTGCCCAGGCAAATCACCGCGTCAAACGACGCCCCGGGTAGCAATGATTGGATGTCGCGCGGTAGGGTCTCCCAGCTTGCCTCCTCGATCACTGGAATTAAGTGATTTTTTAAAGTTGTCACTTTATTGATAAAAAGTGGTCTTACTAGAAATTAAAAAGTAATAAAATTTTGTAACAACTCCAACTTTATCATTTATTAAATATATAACTAGAAAAGAATTCAATCTTAAACAATTATTGTAAATTATCAAGACAAATATACGCTCTAGCCTAACATGCTTAATTTGTTTGTTTCGTGGTCGTTACAAATATCTACGTATCATTTGTATATATATATATGAGAGATATCCTGCGATTCATTACCTCATCACGATATCTCCGAAGCTATCATAGACCTAAACACTCATTACTTTGTACAGATATTGCCTGTGCTATTTAGAGGTCAGCTAAGAACGTATTTTACAAAATTCCTTCCTCATAAAGAGTTGCAGGTGCGTTAATAACGAGAAGGGATCCATAGAGCGGCGAGTTGCAGCCAGGCGACAATATTTATGGCAAATTTCTTGTCTAAATCTATATTACGGCCAGCAAAGTAGAGAAACAGCTAGTAGAAGTATACCTGGCGACATGTTATACATGTAAAACTATCAACACTCCTTTATATTATGTTTAAAACAATTAACGAACAATAATGTTTCTACCTAGTGTATAATCGCATGAAATTTTATTAAAATATGCATACATTTTGTTGTTTGTAAAAGTTTATCGATTGACGAAAAATTCATATTAGAACACCAACACTTTATCATCTCAAAAGAAAAAAGTTGATAACGTTCAAACGGCTAAATAGCAGCTTTTGAATTAGATAAGTTCGAATCAGTATTTATGCTATGGAAAGTTCAAAATTTGGTATTTTTGAGGTTTACAGTCAGGGTCAAAATTAAGATTCGCTAGTTTGATGAAGTTTAACCGACAACGTTTAACTCTGCATATGACCGCACTCAACAGAGACTGTGGTCACGTTCCTCAGCAGTGCGGGTGCGACGTAGAAGAAGAGCCGATAACGGCTTTGGTATAAATAGAGGAAATTATACGCACCCCACTCGTCGTATCTGCCGTCCCTCCGTTTCTCCCAGCGCGCCTTCAGCGCGTGCTTCAGCATCTTGTCCGACGCGTCCACCGACACCACTTTGAAGCCCTCGTCCACCAACATCATGGAATCTATGCTGCGAATTGACAAGCATTTCATAACTCTAAGAAATTACATTTTTAAACAGCATCAAATCGCTTCTGATGATGATAATGTACAACAGATGGCGCTTATTTACAATGTTTTCTAAAGTATTGTTGATGTATCTTTTATGTACAGAGAAGTATTTTTATCAAACAAGATGGTTACAGACTCTGAAATAAAATGACTAGTGCAACAAAAACAAGGTGGCTAGTAATGTTTTTACAGTTTGAATACTTAATTAAGAATTAATCTTGTGTATTGTCTGGACCATTACACCTTAAACATATTGAACATTCATATTCCCAATATATTATATTAATAAATATACTAGTCTTAAGTTATCATGATTTTTGAATAGATTATAACATGAAATAAGAAAGAAATTAATAAAGAAACTTGTATCGCACAGTCTGATGAGACTGCAACGTTGAAGAAGTGAAAATGTATGAGAGCATTACTCTCCAAATTATTGCGCTGATTAGTATAAAAATTGAGACGGAAATGTATTTTTCATAAACAAGGTTTTCTTTAATATTAATTCTTTGTAAACCGTTAGCTGATAAAACTGGAGTTTAATAACTACGACAGTCATGATACTTCTTGTATCATCTACGTTATCATGTATGGAGATTAAGTAAAATATACAACAACAGAACGTCTTTGGGGTTCAAGCAGTACAAGCGTGAACAAATAAAAAGGAGTGATTACACTGCACCGTGCTTAGTAACGGGCTGTGACGGAGGAGTCGAAGCATCAGATTGTTGTGTCATCCGTTGTTTGTGGCGATAGGTCACGATTATCGCATGTTTTTCAATAATTTAACATAATTACACCATTCAGTATAAATGTTATCACATACAGATAATGAATACGTAATTATCATAATATTTTTCAGCACGCAGTAAGTTAAGTTACCGCTTGAAGTTCATAGATATGACAAACTTAATCCATAACCCATGCCCATTTATTTTTAATTTTTAAATAAATATAATAAAAAAAAAGAATTAAAATTTGTTCTTTGAATTATAAATAAAATATTAAGCTCTTAGATCCGATGTAAATATTAAAGAAAGTATCCTGTACATCCTTTCTTCATTAAGCCTAACAGCCATTGAGGTGTATGCTAACTGTTACCAGCTGTGAGCGTCGACAGGGAATAGACATTCGTTTTATACAAAGTACAAGGATTGGCATAGTCAAGTTATATAAAAACAAATATCGTCCTTAACATTACAAAAACATTATATATGTATTATTTATGTTCACTACCTGAAATACATTTGAAAATAAACAACTTTTTTTTATATGAAACGATTAAAAGAACCTCGGTATGACCACCGCGTTATCTGTGACTTATTTAATAAACATAAGGAATAGTATATGTATATTATTGCTTGGCATCAGACGAAACTGCAGTAAATGAAACGCTATCCCATTCTTCCTATCTCCACATTGCAAACATGAGAAAATAAGTTTAAACGTAGCAAAATATTGTTGATTTTACACCACGATGATGCTTTTACACTTGTATGTAAAGCGAATAACTTCAAAATGAGCCAGGCGGGGACTCGCCAGTGTCGTACAAAAACTAGTCCCCATTGAAGCTTGCGGCGGAACCTTTTTGTCCAGAAACCTGTCCGAGTCTTTTATAATAACTTCAAATTATCTTTAACACAAAACAGGAGAGCATCCTTCGTAGTATTCGTTAAAATTCAATCAGCAAATATTCTCGGGATTATTACACACGTGAGCTAAGATTGAACTTTTTAAATAAAAATGATCTTTTAATTATGGCCTCCTTTTTTATTAATATCCACTAGATGTGATCGAGGTTGCAAACGGTTTCGTTTAAATTAAAAAATCTACGTCGATGGTATGCATGACACCAACACTTACCCAGTACCGCAGGCTGCGTCAAGCACTCTGTGGCAGTTGTGCTTCCTGAGTAGTCCGGTGAGGAAGTCCTTATAATTCTGCGTGCGCTGGTTGCTGTCGCCGATGTACTTCTTCCAGACCCTCGCCGCTTTCCCGTCAGCGTACTGATCTTTCACACCCTCGGAGGGAATTCCCTGAGAGCGCGAATGGAATACTTTGTCTGCCGACATTTTTTACCGTGCGTCTGAAATTTTCATAGGATTTAAAGGACATAAAACATAGGGCTAAGTGCCGTTTGTCTCCTTATTTTTAAAAGAATACTGGGTATGGATAAGGGTCTTGCTCGTGATATGATCAATAAAACGCCCATGCACAGTTCATTTTTGTAAGGTGATAATGACGATCTGCCTCATTAAAAGAAATTAAACAGACTTTACTTCTATTTAAATTAAACAACAAACGGCTTTTTAAATTAAGGATCGAAATATTGACCGATTCATGTTTCTTGGTACAAAATTTTAAGAGGAAAGACCGATCTCTATTATTTTGAATGACATTTTCCAGTAAGTCTACAAACAAGGTCGAAGACGAGAATACACAAGAACATTAATACTAACTTTCTATTAAGTAAATAACTCTGCATCCGCTCTAATAGTATAACATTTACATTTTTAATAAGTGAACATTTTGGAACAGTACTCCGTTTGACAAATTGCGTCGTAACGCGTGACATTGTCGACAAGACAGAAGTTATACCACCAATTAAAAAATTGTAAATTTAAAATGCTGTGGAAGTAATACTACAGAAAGTATATTAAAAAACTGACTATATAGACAAACATATGCAAACTTGAATACGTACATATGTACACATACATTTTTATCTGTACTATAGCGAAACTAATTTGCATTGCGTAATACCAATCGTAGTTGATACAAAAGTTTTGTTGCAAAATTACACCAAATTTGCTATAATGTTACAATCGAACGGTGTTAGATACAGGAAATAAATCATAATTAATTTTGAATCATAATTACAATTAGCTCTATTACTATGTTCTAAATTGGAGCGCTCTCTCTCTTTATGTACAAATTATCGTTTATCAGGAATAATTGAATGTTAAAGAAATTACGATTTATTTAAGGTTTAACTTCTTTACGTTGTAACAGAATTCAATTTATTATACATTATGATTCTTTAATTTATATTTTCATCCATTGCGATTATTGTTTCATCGCGTTAATATAATTGAAGACTGTGTTTGCGTGTAATTCGCAAGCATAGGTAAACGCACAGCGTTTGGTATAATTTTAATGTAAGGTATTTTTTAGTTTTGCAGTTTAACAAAAAATAAATTTTAGTTAACTTATCTGTATATAGTTGAAAAAAAAAGGATCAGATACTATATAACTGCAGGTTAAACCACCACAATAAATTAATCTTGTCACCATTGTCTCATAACATATGATTAAAATTTACTTATATATATATAGCAAATTTGTTTGCGAATATTATACATATATTTAATATTGCGTATGTAATGTTCACCATTTTATTATATATTCGAAGATGTAATGAAAAGCCTTCATTATTTTTCCTTACATTGTGCACAAACGAACCATTCGATGTTTTTAAATATATATATACATTTTTATATATTTTAATATAGGTTATGTAGACACACAAATACATTTTAATTTAGGTTACCTGTGGTGAAATTTGTTTATCAACGTTATAATAATTGATTCTTTATAGTAATTTCGTTGTCAAATGTCGTAGTTTTTATATAAAATACTAGTACATCTATTTTTTTTTTTTTTTTTATGGTGATGTTTTCGCCGCAGTTTTATTGACAACTATAGCGGCTTCATCGGACTCAGGGCTCGCGGATCCGGTACCCGCGAGCTAAACCTAGTACATCTAATCTGTTTCATATGGATAAAAAAAAAATTATAATTGCACGTTTTGCAGAAAAATTAAACATTGCAAATATTCCGCAACCGTTGATACTATAAAAAAAAAATGCGTACCCAATTGATAAGAGTATGTCTTCCAATGTCACAATACAATCGGTTTGTTACAAATAACTATTAGTCGAGTAAAGGATAGCCCACGCTTCCGCCGATGTTATTCTCGCAGTTACCGAAGGATGATGCAATAACAGAGCTGATGGCACCGTGCGTCCGCCGGGAGCGTGCCGCCGACACTGCGCGCCCGGCCGCCGCCAGCCGGCCGCAGCGCCACCGCCAGCCGGCCGCAGCGCCACCGCCTCGCAGACCAGCGACGGTGTCCTGGTGATGTAACGAAACTCTAACGTCCATTCGTAATCACAGAATACTTTTACTGGTAGCAGGTCTCCGTTGCCGGCGACTGCCTAGGTCATAGGTAGAAAGTCGCAGCGCCTATTGCAGCCGACAAATAGTACCTTGCAAACATTACTGTTCCGTTTTCAAGGACGCTGTAGCTAGTGTAATTACTGTGGTAACGCGACTTAACATCATGTCTCAAGGCAATGAGCGCAAGGTGGTCCAGTATGCATCATCTTAAATAGCGCCATATTGTTATAAGTAAGCGTAACCACAGTTCCCATTTCTGCTGCCAAACACACGTTTTGCAAACTTTTCAGTGTCCGGTTTAAAAAGCGTTGTGGTTAATGAGTATATTCAAATAACGAGACTTAATATGTCTCAAGACGACGAGTACAATATAGCGTAGAGTTTATCATCCTCACTACCGCCACATTTTTATGAGCCGAGGAATGACTTAACGCCAGACAAAGAAGTTTAAATTGAAGAGAGTTTGACCGGCAGAGTAAAGATAAAGGAAACAACATAGTTTTGCCCAAAAGTTGTAACTGGTAAAGTAAATAATATATTCCGGTTATAATAATAATTATATCAATAAAACAACTTTACAACGTTCAGTCTGAGGCAGTCAAATAGTTTCTGTGATTAATTGGAACAAAGCGACAAACATGCGTTTTTTCGATTGATATGAATTAAATAAAAAAACATGTTACTACTTTCAATTTATAAACAAGTACATCAGTTTTATTTAATTATAAAGATTAAATGCGCTGCAGAGCATCCGTTCGTGGAACTTTTGTATTGTTAGTATATTAAAACGTTTTGTTACTAATCTTAATGAATTCATCTTCCAGCAACGGTAATCTTTAAGCTAAGTTAAGCTAACATTACTGCCGCATTATCTATTCAAAACATCCGGGTCAAACAAAGTGTACAGGCTTTTTTATAATAGTAACATTGTCGTATTCGCATGGACAATTTGCGCCTAAGGAAATATTCATTTCAGCCTCCTGTTACCATGTTCCTTGATCACCTAGTGGTAAATGGCACATCTCTCCATAACAATGCTAAGTTAACAACTCATGTACTCATTTAACTTTCTCTGCTTTAATCGTACTATAGATGTCTACATCCACCGATTGGTAGAATAAATTGTCTAAGCAGCAGTAACCTGCTACATGGTTTGTTAAATTGTATAATATCTCGTAAATCGCAATTTTTATCTATAAAACAGGTCAAAATAACGCTAATAGTAAGTACTAAACTTTTATATAGATGTTTACATTTTAAGAAAAAAGTTCTGGTCCCTTTACTCCGTAAGCCGTTCATGTTTTAGTTGTACAGTTGCCAAACGGTTAACAAATCGAATAATAGACGCATTGCGCCTTTCGTTTTATGTCTTCATTATCACGTGCTAAGATTTTAAACAATCAAACCTTACAAATATTTAGAAATTATGTGTACACAATCATGTAATAAATGTATGTAAAAGTTTAAATGAGACGGACGTATAACCGGAGTTGTAAACAAAATAATATTCAGAGTAAATGTTAATAGACCAGGAGTAGTATTCGCTTCCTCCACCCCCCTCACATTCTATTTACCTATCATCTTTTTTCTTTACAAAATAAATAATTTGTTTATCTATATATTTTCCGGAGATAAAATGACCCCGAATATAAACCTATAAGAGACGTCAATAAAACTAAAACATATATTCTTCAAAAACAGATACATTTTTATTATATTTAAAAGAGATTATATTTATATTTTATTTAAAAGTATTTTATTCAAAAACACCAGTTCTAACTTATTACACCATAATTATTATAATTATCTAAGACTATTTCTTTTCATGATATACAATGTGTCAAGATGCCTAAACATATATCGTGGTATAAATCATATTAAATCTTATCGACATTGTTTAAGAAACAAATTACCTTAACACATAATTGTTGTCGCATATCATTGTGTTAACTCGTATATTTAGCGAACAAAATTTCTTTTATATTATATTTCTATGTAAAATATTGTTTTAGTTACATCATCAAATTTATTGATGGCAAGTCAATCTATCAATATTGTTAGTGATTGGATGTCATTATTGATCACCTACTAATTAAAAGTTTGCGAATTGGGTCTTTCCGGAGACTCCCTCGCAACGTCAGACGTGTAGTCGCGTGTTGCACTGTACGATGACGTAACTCGCGATTTTCTTGCGCGATGATAAGCGCCGATAGCGGGTCACGTACGTGCATCGGCCGCCATCTGCCTCGTTCACATCAGCTGATAACGTTTACAATAACATCTAGACAAAATGTTTTGCTCAGTACGATAAAAAAATATGGTTTTCGAAATTTATATGAAAATGAGTTTTTGTATTCAAGGTTAAATAAATCAATATCTACTTATATACTATGTCTGGTTAGAATGTATCAGATAAACTACCCTTGGCGTGTCGTAAAGGTGACTAAGAGCGAAACCATTAAAAGGCTAGTAGGGGTAGCTGTGGTGCCATCGCTCGCTCGTCAATCCGCGTCCATAACTAGCGAAATTTCCTAACTTGTGTGAAATTTTTTCTTGAATTTTAACCCAAAAACAATCCGAGGTCAGGAAACCATGAAAGATTTATTTATCATTTTTCTGTCAATAAATTTCGTAGATATTAGTTACCCTTGATTGTTAATTATTAGATTTATTATAAAACAGTCGTACTTTTAGTAATCAGTAAGTTCAAGTATAATTTATGACATGATCAAAGCTGTGAAAAAGTACAAATGAAATTAGTTTATTCTGATGAGATAAAAATTTATTATTTACTTTTTATGTAAAATATAACATATATATCAATCTCCTGTATACAATTACTTCGAATACATTAGAATTATTGTTGCTTATGTTACAAAATTTACTTATGTAAACCTAAATATAATAATCCTTAAAAAAATCAAATGAATGTTAATTTTATTAAACCAAAGATGAAGATATTTATGAATGTTACTTAGTAACAATTCATTCCCACATATGGGACTGAAGTTTTCGTTTAGCAAATAAAATGCCCACTGGAGCTTTACTTACATATTTTTTTATAGTTGGTACATCATAGTGGGACAATTTTATTTATAATTAATAACTTGCGCATTTGTAAAGTTTTGGATGATTGAAAATATTTTTAGGAAATCCCTATATACATATAAATTAAAATAACATGTACGAAATAATACTAAAATTAAAACTAGATTCACTTTTGAATTAGTCTCATAATTTAATAACTGAAATTAGTGTACATAATGTGCTTAAACGGGGTACTCAGCTTTTACCATATATATATATATATATATATATATATATATATATATATATATATATATATATATATGTTAAAAAAGTTAATTTAATTATTACACTTTTCAACGAATGTTGCATCCACATCCACTATAACTTTATGTTCAGCACAACAGTACATCAAACTGAAGCAACACAACAGTATTCATTCAGATACACGCACCCACGTCGGAGGCGTCGATTCCTAGCATTGCGAGCTCGTCCAACTCCTCCTTGTTCTTGGCGTTCGGCCTGTCTTCTTCCGCCGGAACTGTCTGCTTTGGGGATGAGTTGTTTCTCTTGACCTTGGTCTGCTGTCTCGGCTTCTTCTTCTGCGCGCCGGGCACGAGCGGCACATGCGCGTCGTACAGCTGTGGCCTGGGTGGAAACAGCTGCGCATTCAGGTCGAAACCCATGACAACCGGCTGCACGCCTGGCAGTCCGAACTGAGCGAATGGCGCCACTACGCCCGGGATCGAACCAAAGCCAGCAAGCCCTGGCACAAACAGCTCCTGCTGCGCGAGCTCCGGTGGCTTAGAGTTTGAGGGAAATATGATGTCGAGCGCATCTTGGAAGTCCTTTGGGAGATTATTCGGCGTTTGAGCCGGAGGCATTGGGCTGGAATAGAAATTTGTGACGTAAGTTTTTGGGTGAAAAGCCTTCGATTTCGTCAGTCTTATTGTCATTATCAGAAGTTGAAGTCTAGTGAGAGCTCATTACAAATTTAAAATGTTAGTAATTTTTTATAAAGCAAGAGAACAGTAATAGTGTGGACTTACGGGTTGAGTACGGCGGGCTGCGGCAAGAAGCCGAGCGGTGCGGGCAATGCTAGTGGAGGCGCTATCTCCTGTTGCTCCTTCTCCAATTGTGCCTTCGCGATTTTCTCTTTGAATTGTGCAACCTTAAATGTACTAATGTAGTTAGATAATGAACATAAACAATTTTTTTTTGGGATTGCAAGTAAATCAAATTACCTTTTTCTGTATCTCTGCATCCATCTCTACTCTCCTCTTCTTATTTATCTCTTCCTCTTCTTGTTTCTTCTTTTCCTCGTCTTTCTTTTGATCTTCATGTTTTACGGACTTTCCCAAGTTTTTAAATACTGGCATTTTTCCTGTTGTAAACATAACAAATAAACATTTAGTTTTTCTACAAGGAAGAAAGTGAGCTATATAATATACATTTTTATATACAACAACGAGACGAGCCGAGGATTCAACTTATGGTCAACGATATCCTTGCCCCTAAAATTTAGGATGATAGTAAATTTACACTGCAACACATTGCTGTCGTCCTGAAATATGAGACGAAATGTTTTAGTACATTTTACTACAGTGATTGTAAAGCCGCGCTCGATATTGTTACGAATCATGGCTCGCTCCATCCTCTTGCCGTAGTGGCCAGGGAGCATCTGCAGAGGGCTTCTATCCAGAGCAAAGACGTGCCTTTGTTCTGGGTCAAAGCCCATGCGGGCTTTCTTGGTAATGAGCGTGCTGATGAATTAGCCAAGCTGGCCGCTCTTAACAGCCGAAGGAAGCTAGATTACGATCAGTTCCCGGTATCGTATGTTAAACGTTTGCTTCGAGATGCCTCAGTTGCGAGATGGAGCGCCCGATGTAGCGAGGGTAGCACCGCGTCCGTCACTAAGTTATTTTTCCCGAACGCAGCAGAGGCATATCAGATAATAAGGTCCGGCCAACGGGGCAGTTAACCCAGATATTCACTGGTCACGGTGGATTCTCCCAATATTTGAACCGTTTCAAGTGTTGGGAGAGCCCGTGGTGCAAATGCAATGACGCCGTGGAAGAAACTGTTCTTCATTTGCTGACGGAGTGTCCTATACATAGATGCCTGAGGTATGATTTTGAGCAGAAGACAGGCTTAATAATAGATACAGCCGGTCTACCGGAAATAGTTAAAAATAAATTATTTAGAAGTTTATAAATATATGTAAGATAGTAAATAATAGAAATAAGGATAAGTAAATGTCACTTTATGTATATGTGCACAATAATATTCTGTGTATTTGGGAATACTATATAATTAGATAGTATAAGTATAGATATAATGTATAAAAAAAAATATATCGATATATAAGAAAAAATGTATATAGCCTATAATAGTGTAGATGTTATAAATGTAAATGTTGTGTGAAAATATTGTAAATAAAAGGATAATGTAAAGCCCTGAATAATAATATCAGGGATAAATTGATATATTAAATAAATAAAAAAAAAGAAGTACATTTTACTACATTTTTTAAAACTTTTACTTGCCTATGAAAGGCATCTTCTTTATCTCGGGTTTCTTCGGATCAGTTGGCATCTGCACCAATCGCGAATTGCTATCCCTCTTCCCGTCCCTATCGTCTCTTCTCTCTTCCCTCCTATCGGTCCGATCGTCCCTCAGCGATCTGGGCCTTTCATCTCTCCTGTCGTTCTTCCTTAGGTCATCGCGACTGTCGCGATCGTCACGGGAACGAGATCTGCGGCGTTCACTTCCCCTATGCCAGATATGCGAGATTCTTATAATATTAAAATTTCTATTTGCATCCGAGAAAAAAAAGAATAATTCCATAAACTATATCAAAAATGGATCAAATCAACCTGGTTATTTAAGAGTTACAATGTCAAAAGCTTTTAATTTTATGGTATATCTATTTTTTTGTGAAATGTTCAAAATTAAATATTGCTATAGATTACTTTTTCGTACAAAATTTATTTTGGTTAGCGTAAAGCTTTATTTATTTATTTCTGAAATTACAGATAAAGAGTTATTATAGTCTGTGAACCCTACATTATGATATATTTCTGTTTTTCGGGAATCAATTTCGTTTATCGTATTAACATCATTATCATCAGCCGATAGACGTCCAGAGCTGGACATAACATAGGCCACACCCAAAAATCACCACCGAGTTCATTGACGGGAATAGGGCTTTAACCCACCACGCTGACCAATACGGACAGGTGAGTGGTCAGAGCCTAGGCTGTTATTCAGCAGGGTGCACCGCGTGCAGGTAAGGTTGACTTGGGCCCCGGAAGATGTTGAGCGGAACACCCCTTTTAGCGTATACTATTTGATATTATAATTGAAACGAAGGCAGATGGTGCGTGTGTAGCTTTACTTGTCACAGGAGAGGTTACTCACTCTGCTCTACTTTTCAGGTCATCTAGCAACCTCCTCTCGTTGGGGTTCATTGGTATAGACGACATCCAATCCGACAGAGTCTTCTCGTCAGCAACTTTCTCTTTTTTTTCTGTAAAAAAATTGTTTTTATTTACTGTAATTGATATGCCTGTTCAGTATGAATGCACGTTATGTCGGTAATTTAGACCATTTACTTTTGAATCGTAAAAAGAAAATGTATGTAAATTACTGCATAAACTCAAGTCATGAAAATATGCAGAAAATATGGAGAAGAACAATTATTTGAAAAAAAAAAAGATTTTAAAATTAAATACAATAAAATTAATACATTATATCATATGATTATTAAGAAAGATTACGTGTAAGAGCCTTGGAGCCACAAAAATAAAAATAAAATATAAAAAAAAAAAAGATTATTACTTTTGTTTTTCTTACTGTCGCTTTCAGAGCTACTGCTGCTGCTGTCGGATTCCGTGCTTGATCTCTTCTTTTTAGACTTCTTTTTTTTTCTGTCCTTCTTCCTCTTTTTCTCGGAGTTGTAGTTGGCGGAGGGGCTGTCCTTGCACCTGGTGTGGAAGCCGTCCTTGCTGAATGTAATGGTGTGAGCGGTGTACTGCGACTTGTCTTCTTTATCTTTGCCCCTGCTCTTTTCGAAAGCTTTTTGCCTGTCAGACATCCAGTCCGTGTCCCAATGAGGGTTTTGCTCCACGAAATTCTAGTGACAAGAAAAAAGCCGTGAAAAGTAAAATTACATAGTTAACGGTAAAAAATTATTTAATTTTCGGTTTAACGGTCTACTGATAATGTTACATACTGTACATGTTTCTACTCAAAAACGCTGCCTTCCAGTGTGTCGAGCCAATTGCCGCTCACCTCAAACCGGAACCATGCTACATCAAAGCAACACTAATGGTATTCATTTTACCCATCGGCCTCTTTAAATCTGTGCAATACGCACTTTGCTTCGATAGGCGAGACCTACGCAGACCAATTATAATAAAGATGGGGGTAACTCAGGAAGTAATTGTCAAAGATTATAAATGTGCCACATCAAACCCTAACACTCATTATGAGCCCCACAAACGAGACTGATTTAAGGAAAGTAATTCTTAGCCTCAAAATTGATAGCTCTCTGTGTATGGACCGTGTTACAATTTCTCTGCTTAGCACCCTTTCCAGCATTCTATCTCCCCTTTTACACAATATTAACCTAAGCATAACATGTGGAGTATTTCGGGAAATATGGAAGACGGCATCGATTACACCAATATATAAAAATGGTCTCGATAACAACCCAGAAAATTATAGATCGATTGCTTTGGTTTGCGTTATATCAAACATTTTAGATAAAGTCGTAAATCTGCAATCGGTTCGATTTTTGGATGAATACCACATTATATCAAACCAGCACCTTGGTTTCCGCCGTGGGAGGTCAACCGAAGATGCAGTTTCGTCTCTGGTAAATCGGGTGGCAGAATACATAAACAAAGGTGAGCACTGCTTGGGTGTCTTTCTTGACCTGTCTAGAGCTTTTGACACTGTCCCATCCGGCTTACTCTTAAAAAAAACTACTCGCGGGCATAAGAGATATTGCACTCCACTGGTTTGAAACCTATCTGACGCACAGAAAACATTGTATAAAAATAAGTAATTATACCAGCGCCGAGATAGAGATAAATTACGGGATTCCACAGGGGAGTATACTTGGACCTGAGCTATTTAACTTAAATGTAAACGACATAGTAGATCAAAAGCTCCCTAACGCAGATATAGTAGCCTACGCTGATGACACTGCTATTGTTTTCCATAACTCAACATGGGACCAATTATTCATCACTGCAGAACAAGGTATGTATAAAGTAGCCAGGGCATTAAATAACAACTTTCTGACATTAAACGTCCAACAGCCTATTTAGTTTTCTCTAAATCAATCCGATCAGCTCCGGCAGTCGCTGCCACTCTAAAAATACATAACTGCTCATCTGTTGACCTCACCTATCGCGACTGCAGCTGTAGTGAAATTGCCCGAGTAAAACAAATAAAATATCTCGGCGTGATCTTAGGTGAAAACCTTACGTTTAGCAGCCATGTTTTAAATTTATCTTCTCGAGTGCGTAGTCTTATTTATACAATTAGAACGATACGAGACACTGCGCCTCTGGACACGATGCGAATTGTTTACTTCGCCCTATGTCAGTCGATAATCCAATACTGCATTGGTGTCTGGGGTTGTGCTGGAAAAACGGTATTTATAACTCTAGCAAAAATCTCTGCGTGCTTTGATCAAGGTGGCACTTAAAGAACCGAGCAGGTACTCAATAGACGCCTTATACAAGGATTTCAGTCTTGAGAGTGCGCTAGTTATACATTCTAAAAGCTACGCTAAAAGTACATAAGACAATTAAAATCCGACAAGATTACAAAAATTTAACAGGTAAATGAACATTTCGATTACCCATGCAAATGGCTAAATTGGAATTATACAAAGGGAGCCCACTGTATGCACAAAACCAAGTGTACAACAATGTTCAAAGAGAAATTGATATAAAAGATCCCTGTACACCTGCAAGAAAACACTACAGACTCATTTATGCAAATTGAACTACGAGGAAACCGAAGAGCATGTCAGATAACGTCTATAGCATCATAAGGTGTAATACATCCAAACACATGCACACACACGCACACGCACACACACGCACACCACACCACACAAAACACCCTAAACACTGACCCAATTTGATTTAGGAATTGATAATATATAACGAGATTAACATGATGACGATCGCTGCTCCTTTTTATGTATACACTTATACTCCTTTTTATAAAACACTTTAACTGCTGATCAATTATAACCATTGTGATTATTTACTCTTCCTTGCGAAAACCCATTTTTATTTAGTTTTAAATTGTATACTTATAAAAGTCCCCTATAAATAGTTGTGAACTTGCGATCTCAGGACCCTGTCCTGAGATACAAGCTCAGCTTCGTTCAAGACCCGCGGTTTCTCAGTGTATTTATAAGTGTAAATACTGCTAATAAGTTATTATTATTTTTCTTTTTATTTGCTTTGTTTAAAAAAAAATCTTATTATCAAATAACACTTACGGTATAGTTTTTGGAATGAACGATAGACTTCAGATGTGCGGAGGCGCAGTGTAAGTCTCCTATGAACTGGTCGCACAACTTGCAGTACCAAGCTGTTGATGGCACGAAGAACTGAAGACCTAGATGATCCCAAATTATTAAATATTAAACAATTTTTTTATATTTTGAAAAAAAAAGCCGCGTTTGATGCTTCGTCCAGCAGCTTCCATCTTTCAAAAATATAGAAAAAAATATTGTACAAATCTAAAGTAAATGCAGCAGAAAGCTTTTAATAAATGTTTTATATTAAAGCTTATCTCGTATCAGTATAAGATCCTTTCATTCGAAAAATATAATATCTGTTTTTAAAGAAAGTCAACTATTCACTGACACATTAACATTTACCTCTGATTGGGGTCCGTTTAGTGGGGGCGGTCGGGTAGTTGGGGAAGCCCTCGTTCATGCCGGGCACCGAATGCCACGGGGCCTCCATATGCGCAGACGCCATTCTGTGCGATACGAATTAAAACATCAAATATATATGATTTATTGTCCAAAGCTCTGCTAGTGAATAAGTTAAATATAGCATAATTAAATAACTATTTTTCACAGCTGGTAGTAGAATTTTTTTTTAAATAGAGGATTATTATGTAGGTAAAACCTTAACACTCATTGGAGACTGCGTGGTCACGATCTTCAACAGTAAGGGAGTGACGAAGAATGAGAAGAAGAAAACTTTAACAGCTTTTTATATATAATATACCTTTTGGGATTACTCGGACACAGTAAAGTTCATTAAAAATGTATCTTTTGATGTAATTAATATCTATTCATCATCATAAGCAGATAGACGTCCACAGTTGGACATAGGTCTCCTCCAATTTTTCCCACATCGATCGGGTAGGGATTCATATAGGGGGATTTGGGCCAATTCCCACCACGTTAGCCCAATGTGGGTTGGTGGAAACCAGAGCTTCGTTTGTTGAATAGTAGCGTGCAACACCCTTACACACTCCTATCTATTATACTAGTATAATATTAAACATATAATATAATATAATAACAAAGAGAAACTATTTAAAAAATAGCAAAATAAGCAGTAAATAGCATGTCAACACCAATTCCAAGCGTGACAAATAAGGTCAATTTTCTTTTTGGAGAAAGCTGTGATAAGGATGTGAAATGACGATGATGAACTGACTTGTGATGCGACGGCGAATGCAGATGTGTCAAGTAGTCCTTAGCGGTCGCCGGGAACTCGTTGCAGACACGACACCAGTGCATCTCTGGATCGTAGTAGACATAATTGAACTTCTTCGCCGACGGCGATCTGGACATGTTAAAAATATTATCAAAGCATTTAAAATTATTACAGTTGTGGAAATACCATCAAGATTAAAACATCTGATGAAAAACGGTAATCAATCCGCGAACGGCATTAATACAAATCACAGTGTAAAAAACATCAGATGAAAGTTTTCAACACACACATTGAGTAGTAACTCTACTAAATACCCAGATAGTTAATCAATGGTCAACACCGTGATGAGTATGAGTAAATTGCCTCAAACTTAACAGGAAACAATCGTACAAAAGGGGATACATTTATTAGAAACAGCACGAGGTGCTTAAGGATTTACTGAAAAAAATTATATATTAGTTAACCGAATATACACAGTTTGTAGTAATAATTAAATGAAATCGGAAAAGGAACTGCTCGCATGATAAAGTTGGACTGTTTGTCAAAGCGATTAAAGTAATAGCAATTTCTAAAAGCATTTATAAAAAGATTGTTAGCGATAAGAAAATTTGTTTACAAGCTTCATATTTAAAAGATATGAATAAATAAGAGAAAAATATTCTGTTATATTTATTTATATCAATTTAATACATTTAAATAGCAATAACAAAAAGCACAATGTACAGTAACAAACAGCAATATATGCAGTCCACTTATTGTTCCTACAGTCGGATACCGGGGTCTTCTCTGACAGGAGTCAAGGCTTTATCACATATTAACATGAACTGTTGTTTTTGGAGTCAGCCTGTCTCTTCGCGATGTATTCCTTATTCGAAGATCAAGCTCAGTGAGGATCGAACCCAATCTTCGAAACGTACAACGCGTAAGACCGCGTTGCTAAACGACCTATCACGGCTTTCAACGAACAGTAAATGGAAGTAAAAACAATCTGTTGACGTTCGTACGTTTTATTTTTGATATCACATTAATACATAATTTCATTATATACAAATACATAGTTATAACAAAATATACAATTTGTTTACAATACAGATCAGATCAGCTCGGATCCCCATGTAACATTTCAATTCTTCAGCATTTCCTCCACTGGTACTAAAACTTTTTGTAGTTTGAGTTCGATCAATATAATTTCAAGCTTCAGTCCTGTGATTGGATAATGTTTGGCAATATCTAATGCAATATATTATTTATACAACATAAACATAAATATTATAATGAAATTTTAACAATATATATAAAGTAACGATTTTTTTTTAAATCCAGTTAAGGATAAGCATTCCATGAACAGCAACGGCACCCACCTGGACTTGCGCTTGGAGCTGCGCTCCGTTATTTCGTCGGCGTCGTTTTTCTCAAACTGAGCCTCCTCGCCGATGAGACCGTTCAACATGTCCACCACGTTGTTGATCGTCTTCAGTTTGTTCTGAATCTCCAACTATACAAAATTCATAGCAAGATGCAGGGTTATAGTTTAAGCCCCAATCACTTTTGGGTACAAGCTTTTAAAATATTTAAGCAAATTTATTTTACAAAAAGTGAAGATAGGTATGTAGCAATGGGTAGAGTTAAAAAAAATATATGTCACACATTAGCATTTTAAATCAAACCTGAAGTTTAGTGTTTTCCTTAAGAAAACGTTTCGTGTCAGGGCTGGGTGAGCGTTTGGAATCGCTGTGGAGCTCATTACGTTGGTCTTTGAGGGTATCAAGTTCCTTTTTAAGGATGACCGCTTTCTTCATGCAGTCCTCGCGTTGTTTAGACAGAGTCGCCTTTTGATGACGCATTTCCGACTCTATTGCTGTTGGAAAAAAAAAAATATTATATATTTTTTTCATAAGGATATAAAGTGCAATTTCACCATTTTATAGCATATTATTTGTTTCAGTTGTAAAGTTAAAGCCAAATTATTTAATTTAATTTTTAGTGAAATTACACTTAAAAAAATATATCAAAAAGTATAATATTTAATTAGCCAAGGCTATTTGGTAGTCCTTCAAAATCTTCTTATCGCCGAGTATTTTCCTTTTTGAATTCACTGGCTAAATTAAATTATGCACACTATATTTTAGTAACTTTAGTTAGTACCGATTTAACACAGTTACTATCAAGCATATGAAATCGTATATGGGAGGCAGCAATGATAACAACACACTCACAATATATTTTATCAATTAATAAAATGTTGTACACAGTTATAAAGGTCAATAACATTTTGTAAACTGAAATCACTACTTAACCACAAAATGCACATTCCACAAGTAGTAATACTATGAGCATAAATGGAATTAGGCCACAACAAGAGTTAAAATTATAAATACAAAACCAACCATCAAAATTTCATAGCAAAGATTTTTGGAGCTCATATCTATTATTGTAAAAAAAAAAACAGTGAGAAAGAAGGCACAGTGAAGTGACAAAATGAGCAAGGCTTTCAACTGGTAATAAGTGGCTTGTCATATCAATGGAGTGGATCATCTTAAAAAATAAGATGGTAACCCCCATTACTCCATCAATATCACTAGCTTCCTACCTTCTACCTTCAGACCTGTAGGCATTATTCTTAGTATGTAACAAATAGGCAATAGAAATTTGTGTAATAATTTACATAAAAGAACTCAAGACAAGTAAATTAATCACATCATTTTTTCTTTGCATGAATGGTGGTGTAAAAATACTGTTTTATGTTTAACATCATTGCATCTCAAAAAAAAGATGTATAAATTTGAAAACAACTTGAGCCTTTTTTTTTAACAGCAGATTAAATAAGCACATAGTTTAACAAAAACTTGATGACAGGATCATTAGTTGATATATTTAAAAAAAATAATAAGAAAATCTGCCTCAATTACAATAAATAGAAAAAAATTGTTATATAATAAAAATGTGTATAATAAGATGAAAACATTAAATACATTGAATTTTTATCCTAATGTAATTTAGGTAAAGTACAAATGCAATAAGACCTTAATGCGATGGGAAGTGAGCCGATGACAAAGTGGCGATAGTTTGGAGGTTCACACTGCATCCAAATGCTTTTTATTGATATTAACCATAATGTCAATAGTTTCCATAAATAGACAATTTCAAACTGTTGAAAATACTTATTGCATATAAATCATGTACTTACCTTCCTTTTTAATCTGATCTTCCATATTATTAACAAACACAGGCTGAGTGGGTGCTGGAGGCTGCATCTGAACCTGGCTCCATCCTCCAACATTAGCAGGTGGTATTGATGATGTAATGTCTTCGTAAATACCAGAATATGGCTGATAATTGGTGTGGTAATTACCACCCTTTGAAAAAAAGAACATTTTTATTTATTAACTATCAACATTGTAATAAGTCATTGTATTATCTATAACATATGCAGAGTAAGGCAAAAGTTACTTGCCATTTTACAAAAATATTTTGTGAAGTCTTACCATCATAACCTCACATACTTATTTACAGTCAGTTGGGATCAGTGTCAATTATTAACTGAATATAACTTTTTTATAAAATACTAAAATTTTAATAAACTTATTTACTTTACTTTCTTGGTGCTATAAATAACAGTAGGAAGTATCACAACTAAGTTTGTTGTGCATAATGTGTTTACCACTATATTATTAATAAATATTGTATAAAAATCCTAAAACCTTTTTGAATATAAAGTTTCATGAATTGGTGAATCAGTACTATAAATATATGAAAACTATCATGAGTTTAATATGCTTATGACTACCATACATTCATAGTTTTGTATTATTCATAACACAGTCTTTGTTACATTGATAGCATTGTAATAACTGTATACTTCTTGTGAGAAAGATGGTAGATGTGGAGGTGCGCTGCCGCTATATCCTGCTTCTGGAAATTGATTATCCCAAAGTTCGTTGGGTTCAGGCAGTTTAGATATCTCGCGTAAAATATTCTCATCTAATATTTCCTTTTCATTTTTTCTTGGTGACCGACTGCGACGCTTTTTATCTCTATTGGAAGGACTTCTGCTTCGTTTCTTTTGTATTTCATGACTCCTGTATGTGTTTCTATCCCAATCACGTCCTCTATTATAATACGGCTTTCGAATTATGTCGCGGGACATGCTACGTTTCTTCAAATTAGTTTGATCAACATTATACACGATAACAATTGTTTAAAATCATAAACTTCACTTATTGTTTAAAAGCACACATTTTATTGTGCTGTCGAGACATACCGCAACACGCCGATTTGACAGCTGCCACCATCTTATTTTCATATTTTAATAGACAACGGGACAACTATACCAGATCACTAATGGTTTTTTCTTATCTAGTTTTAATATATTTTTTAAATGAAAATTTTAATGAAGACTGATATTAAACTTAATATATATATGTAATAACATAAAAAACATACAGATAGATACAAAAAAAATATAACCTACATAATGGTTATTGCTCTCAGGAATTTGCTCCCATTACCTGTTTCAACACAGCAAATTCCTTTGCACATATTTGTATACATAAAATTAGTTTAAGAAACTTTAATAATACATTATTTATTTTTAAATACCTAATAGTAAAGTTAATAAACACAACTAGACACTTCCGACTGCTAAATGATGCGTAATATAAGGTAAAGAACAAAGATTAATTTTACGAAGTGGAAACATTACATGTTTATAAAACAGGGTAAATGAATGATGAAACATGAAAATTTGGAAATAAAATGATTTGTTATAAAAGTATTCTATGGCTTATGGACAACATGGATTGGAAAGTTGGGAAATTTTGTTAGCATAATATACTTTTCTTCTTCATGTAATGATAAAGCAGTAGCAAAGCTTTATTTATATTGCCCTTTAACATAAGTGTCCCCCAAGTATCTCTAAGAAGCTGTACCTTCTTCTTAAAGTGCGTTTCCAACTAATGAAGGTTGGCGATCAGCGTAGTATAATCCTTTCTATCTCTGGTTCGGCGGAACAATTCGGATGACCTGGGTATGCTAGTCCATTCCCTAAAATTCCTCAACAATGACTTTTTCCTTCTACCCACTTTTCGTTTTGCAGAATCTTAACGCATTATAAACGGCTGCAGAAAATCATAGCGCTGATGACGGAGTATATGAACGAGGTAAGAAGCCATGTACTCATTCAAATATGGTCTAGCTTTCAAAGTTTTACCAAGTGGACTTTTGCGCTTCACCTTAGTGAAAATAAATAACAGACATTATAACCACAATTACCCATAATTGTTGTCATAATATGTTTATTAACTATTTATACAAACTATTAACTTTTGCTTGTTTTACTTAAACAATAAAAACTAAACGAATTTAATAATGTAGAATACAATTTCCTCATTTTGCTGGTATATGTGTATTTGTCAATTTGAAATCGGTACCGAATTGAAAGGTTTTATAGAAAGTAAATTTTCTAAACTAAGTATTTTTAATGTAAAATATCAACGACTAATATGTAAAGAAGTTATGTATCATTTAGAATCTAAACCAAAGCAAACAATATTTCAGCGCCTATTTCTAGGGCTAAGCAAGTATTTCTGATATGTATTTAACAATACATAAAGTTGAGGTTCGTTTGTATTAGTAATAGTAATCTCTTTAATACCATAATTTCATCTTTTTAAAGTCTAGTGTTGAACACAGGCTTCCTGAATTGGGTATAACCATCAAACTTACTATTGTTTACTTGGCTTGCAGGATAGCAAGCGCTGTAAAGTAATAACGTTTACCACAAAAACTCCTGAATGTTCCTGTAATTTTTCCTATAAGCCCCATTTACTGGTGGTAGGTCTGTAATGCCGAAGACTGTATAAGCAGATACTATCGCAGCGCCAATTTTGTGCAGCCAAACACTAATATGCAAACTTTACTGCATCCTGATTTGAAAGGCGCTAGAGCTAGTGTAATTACTAGAATAACGAAACGCAGCTTATGGCTTAGGCAATTAGCGCAATGTGGTGCAGTGTATACCATCCTAAGTAGCACCACGTTGATATGTGTCAGACGTATCAGTTACTGTCAGGTGAATGTCCGGCTCGTCTCGTCGCTTAATTGAATAAAAAACGACACTAGCTTACCTTTTATTTATTTATTTATTCTTATCGTAACACCTTAAGCCAAGAGTATAGAGGGCGTACTTAATGCCACAGGGGTATTTTCTAACAGTCATAAGACTGGCCTTTACAGTTCATCGCGGTTACTACCGTCGATGTCTACCTGCGGGGTTCTAGCAGACTTCCCCCCCCCCCCCTAAAAAAAAAAACTCATTTAAATAGATGTCTATACACCATATTTAATATTCTCTATTGGGAATTGGATTTTTAAAAAGTACAAATTCGATGAAGTTTGTTCCACACATGCAATAAGAAAATATTAGCGATATATCTTTATCACATTGTTTGCGTAGTAACGTTTAAAAATAATAGCTTAAAATATTAGCGATATATTGTTATCACATTGTTTACGTAGTAACGTAAACAATATAGTTTACGTAGTTACGTGTATAGACATCTATTTAAATGAGTTTTTTTTTTTGGGCGGGGGGGAAGTCTGCTAGATCCCCGCCGGTAGACATCGACGGTGCATTGCGAAGGACACAGGATCTTCTAAAAACATATATCGGTGGCACCCTACATACTCCTATATCATCGACTACATTTTGGACTGATGCTTAGTTATTTAGTCTTTTCGGCTCTTATTCTGTGGCCTAATCTTATTTTTAATGTAACATCATACCAGGTATCGCGCAACAGTTCTGAAGGAAAAAAAATAAAAGACACTCAAAACCCAGACATACACTTTTCCTTCTCTTAGGACCACAAATATATAACAATGCGCGTTTACTAAAAATATACGCTACACGCTAAGAACCCTGCCTTTGTTTTTAGTGAAAAAATGTTTTTATTATACTGCGATGTGTCGAAATGTAATGCAACGGCAAGCTTATTATTAATTTATTGGAGTTCAGATTAAGACATGCGCTTGAAATAGTGAAACGGCCATTAGCGACAGTTTTATCGAAATTGCGCTGATGTCGAAACGGCGGTCCTCACCTTCACCTTCGCTGAGTCTCTCGTCGCCAGTGGCGCAGGAAGTTCGCTAGGAAAAACTTAACTTAATATTTTTTTCACGCTTTATAACTACCCCAAATTCTTTAAAAAAATAATGTTCTCATAAATTCAAATAAGTAAATATTTGAAAATACCTTAGATGTAAATTATTTATTCTTAAATGCCCCATTAAAGTCACTTTTCAAACTATATAAAAATATACAAACTCCGGCAAAGTAACAAATATAAAATGTAGTCGTAACTTTCCTATATCGGTTATACTATTTATTTTTGCCGTATGAGTATATGAGTTCCGTTCAGTTCCGTCTCAAGTGCGCTGATCGTAAAAAGATTATGGGGGGTTCGACAAATTGGGATGAATTAACAGTTGCCAGAAGTTGGCAACCTCCCGTTAGTTGGTCGTTGCTCCGCGACGGCGGGGAAGTAAAACCGGCGAGACGTCCGGCGGGCGAGCATTAGCGCGCGGCCGCGGCGTACGCATGCGCGCTTGACTATGCAACACAGTGGCGCGAAAATATTTTGACAGTTTGAGAAAAAGAAACAATTAATGAAAAATATTTGCACAGTATAAAAGTTTTATAATAATATTAACAATTTAAGTGATTGTGTTGACTTTAGTGGAAAAAATCAAAATGAAATATAAGGTAAGTTTACAAATAGCATGTATCAAAAAATTATTATAATTTACTTTTAATTGTTAATTAAATATTTACGTATTTATAAAGAGTTATAAATGATCTGTGTGTTTTTATTATTATGGCAACGTGTTTACTTTATTTATTTCAACTAAAAAGTTTACTAAATATTTAAACCCACCGTACATTTTAAATTTTTATTGCAATATCAAAATTCACTCTCAGAGAATGCCAAAATATATTTAATTCCACCGTGTAAAAAAAAAAAAACATAAAATAGACAACATGTAGAAATAAAATTTGTGTGATATCTATACTTAAGTAATTGTTAAGATAATTTTTTATGCGTACATTATTGTAAAAAGTTTAAATGTTAATGATTGATTAACGATAATTTTTCTAAAACATTATTCAAGAATATTAAGATATTTGATATAAATTAATGTTGACAAGTTATAACTTCACGATATTTGTCGTTACGGTTAACTCTCACTTTCTTTCGTATTAAAAACAAAAGATTGACAATCGAAACCACTTTAAAGTGCTTTTGTCTCAATGAGGTCTCCGTTTGAAAATGTTAACTGGTGAAATGACTAGGCTAGTAAGACTACCATACTACCAGACTACCTTAAGTCAAAATACGAGCACAATGTTGTTCTGTGCGCAGAATTATTATGAGCAAACATTTTATTTACCATCAGGTAGATAATCAGCTTGTATGTCTATCTCTTGTACAATATTCATCTATTCCGTTTAAAGGTTTACATTTTAACGGAAACACTAAATAGATATTTTTGATAGGCATTTAAGAATTTAAAACATGTAATCAAATAGACATTACGTTTATAATCCGAGATTATAAACCTTAAATGCAAAACGAACGTCAGGATCAATGCTTCATACATACTACTCAAATATGTTTTAAGCTAACACTTTACCTCAATTTCATATAATGTGAAATAACAATGGGCCGAAGCTAGTAAAGCATACTCGCCACAAATTCTCTCGCTCTTATATATTTACATCCGAAAAACAGTAACGGTGTTACGAAGGCATATTTGCAATATGAAGGGTGGTAGCTAATCACGTGTCCAATATAACGAAACGAATAAATAATTTTAAACAACATATTTAATTAATATATACATCAATTAAAACATATATATACCAGAGTATTAATATAACTTATTGCTTTGTAAAACAAAAGTGATACGCCTGTCCATAACAACGTGGTGTTATTTAGGGTTGTTTACACTGCACCACATTGCGCTCGTCGCCTTGAGACGTAGGATGTTAACACTCGTGACGCCAGTAATTTTCATAAATCCGGAACACAGTAATGATTGCAAACTATTGTTTGGCGGTTGAAATAAGTGCAGCGGTGGTACCTAGCTAGACGGTCTCCGACAAGAGACCTGCCACTAGTAAGCAACTATTTAGTCAAAGTTATTGTATTATATATATAATATGTGGAAATCTTTGGGGGAGGTCTATGTCTAGCAGTGGAAGTCTATCGGCCGATGATGATAATTTTTTTTTATACCAGTTAGGTGGCTAACAGGCTTGCGGTCCGCCTGATATTGAGCGGTAACCGCAGTCTGTAACCGTCAGTAACACCAGAAGTATCACCGGTCGTGTTGCCGACCCTGCAGAAACCTTTTCACGCCCTGATGATGATAATGAATGTATTATAAATTAAACTGTCGATATGTTTTTCGATATAAAATAATGATGTTATTGGCATGTGAACTCGGTATGTTGTAATGTATAAACACCATTTAGCCCGTATAGTTTGTCCCACGTACAAATCTGGCGATGCTGTGCCGCCCCTCCCATCTCATTCACGACGAACGAAAATATTTGGCAATGTTATCATTATAGACCTTCATTCTCGCCATTGTTGCAAGTTTATTTACGAATCGAAATTAAATACCGATCGGAGGGTTATTGTGTAACTTGCGAACGATGCACTACTCGATTTATAATGGTACAGCAGTGGATAACCACCTCTTGAGATGTCATTGATAGTATTCGCCGGCTCGTCATAAATAGCATTACATATATAGACTTCAGATAAAATACTCCTAAAGTACTAAGGTTCAATTATCCTTCATAAATAATACGAATGAATTATTTATATTATGCGATTTTACTAGTGATAGGTCTCTGTTGCCGGAGCCGACAAACAGTACTGTGTACCGGTTCGAAAGATGCTGTAGCTAGTGAAATTACTGGGATAACAAGATACGAGAGTACAACGTGTATATCATCCTAACTAGCTCCAAATTGTTATGAGCAGGCTTATCACTTACCATCAGGTGACCATCCCGCTTGACTAATTATTTAGTTGCATAAAAAAAAAGATTTTCGTTGTGGTGTACAATTGGTAAGGTACATAATAACTCGACGGGTTCAGTTAGGTTCTGCGATGGAAACAATTCTTCCACATATCACCAGGTCGTGGGATTTGTTAGTAATTTTTCGGTTTTTGTGAGGATTGTAATCGGTTTTATGATTACGCAATATAATTATTATCTTTACTATTATAAACCTGCTTTTAATTAAACATCACAGTAGCTCTGGGTGAGGTTTTTCAGCGTCTTATAATATATTATATACGTTGGTATACTTTTACCTGGACCCAGTTTCCAGACAAAATAGCTTTGCAAATAGTTCTCATAATTTTGCGAGGTAACACAGTTTGCAGTCTTATTCATCATCATCATCATTTCAACCGAGAACGTCCACTGCTGGACATAGGTCTCTTGTAATGTGCTCTAAAATATACGATCTTATTACGGGTAACGAATTACGCTGGTTATCAGCATCAGGTCTATAAGCATCTACAAATTGATGAAGTATCGACGTCTAAGTTTATGAATTGCACGATTCTTTTAAAAACATTATATTCTGGTAGTTTTTTTTTAACCAAGGAAGCGACGAGACGTGCAAAAGGTTCATCTGATGGTAAATGATACGCTTGCTTATAACAATGGGGCGCTATTTAGGATGTCACACTCCACCAATTTCTGCTCGTCACCTTGAGACATAAGATGATGTCTTGTTACGCCTGTAATTTCACTAGCTATAACACCCTCCAAACCGGAACACAGTAATGTTTACACACTGCTGTTTGGCAGTAGGAATAGGCGCTGCGGTAGTAACTACTTAGACGGTCTCTAGCAACAGAGATGTATTACCAGTAAAAGGTAGGTAGTGAATTGTTTTTGTTAAATCATTTTACTATGCAAGTTCACTGCTTACTAGTTTTTATTATTGATAGTTACAACCATCACCAACCCGCATTGGACCAGCGTGATGGGAAATGGCTCGAATCCCCCCCATATGAACCCCTACAAACGACGGCCCTCCCCGGCGATGCGGGCAGCGCAGGACCGATCAAGGGGGGATCTTTGAGAAAAGCCTGTGTCCAGCAGTGGACGTCTATTGGCTGATGATGATCACACTATAAAAACAACTGCCACATATCCTTACCTCAATTTAATGATTGTTGAAGTTAGTGAAATGTGATTATGGTCTTTTACTACAACACATAAGATAGTTATAATGTGATGTTGTGTAAAGATTTTAACCAGCTTCTTTTAATATATGATCTGTCAGTTAAAAGCCCTGCCCGTGTCATCGAGGAGATATAGTTTGGAAAATCGGCCATCGCGACTATTAAAATGTAAATCGTTAACAGTAATTATTATTGTGACCTAATGAGGACTAAACAGTCAAAACCTGTTTTGAAAAATACTTTTAACATAACTGCACTTTATCGAGTTTCGTTCGAAACAAGTGGAAACACAAGATGTGACCGCATTGTATCGGCACAGCCGTTAGGTTACACACTTCCGGTACAGGAATTCGCATCACCCTTAAGCAAGGAGATCAGTTCGACGAACTTTCGCCAACTGTACGACTTGACAATAGTGGCTTGGGACAGTTACAATAAATTATTCATGGGTTATTGTCGAGTGGTAATCATATGCGATTTATTGACTGCGTGTGTACAGTGCCCCCATAAAGTTTATTCACATTTAACATTTCCTATCACGACGTGTAGTTTAGCTGATTTAGCTTCGAATAATGCTAAACGAGCGGCATAGACGAGGCAGTCTTTTAAAAATAATTATCTAATAATTGCGCATAATTTTTTTTGTTATTCAACTACCATCCAAAGTCCTATAAGATTTTTTTAAAAATATACTAATAGTATAGATAAGATTGTCCTGTTTCCACTGCTGGCTCAAAAGGTCATATCTCATAGAGATTGATACAAATCGTATAATGAAGTATTTACATGGATTTAATCAATTTAATAAATACATAGCTTTTTTTTCTTCTTCCTAAAGTGCCTCTCCTACTGAAAGACCTAGTGAAGGTTGGCAATCAGCTCGGTACCGGCTTTTCTGTCTCCGGTTCGACGGATGAATTCGGAGGCACCAGAAATTATTATTTTTTATTAAAGTAATAATTTTAAAATGACACTGCAGCGCTTATTTCTGTCGCCAAATATTACTTTTATTGTCTCTGTGCACATATTAACGAGTTCCGGTTTGAAGGGCGGCTATAGCTAATGTAATTACAGGGGTAACGAGACACATCTTATTTCTCAAGAGGACGCGCACAATGTGGTGCAGTGTATATCATTCTAACTAGCGCTACTGTGTTATTGGCAGGCGGTTTACTTAACTTCAAGTGAATGTCCCGCTCGTCTCGTTTAATGAAAAAAAAATATTAATATTTTTTTTTTGACAAAACTTCCATGTTATATTGTTAGAATGTTAATGGTAGTGGTTATGTGCACAAAGGGAGGTTTGTCATCTCGTGTGTCAAAATGACGATCATTATTTGCTGCTGTGTACGTTATCTCAACGCCGTATTATTAAGAGCCTAAATCATTATCAGCCGACAGATGTCCACTGCTGGACATAGGCCTCTCCCAAAGATTGTCACATGGTGGAGTTTATTGATAAGAATTGGGCCGGGTTAGAGGGTGGTCAGATCCTGTTATTCAGCAGGGTGCAACACGTGCAGTTGTGGTTGTAAGGCTTCGTAAGATGTTGGACGGAACCCCTTACACCCCAAGAGCCTAAAAGGAGACGTTATTATGTTTCCTAAATATATCTATGACAATAAAGCTAATATTAATATTTTTTTATTTTAATATCAGTTTGTACCAATTATTATTAATACGTAGAAAAAAAATTAATTATGTGTGAATCAATTATAAATTCTCAGTATTATTCATGGACGTCATGGACACCGTACACATGTTCAGCCGGTAAACGCTTTATGGAAAATCCTCTTGGTATGTAAAGGGGGCAAAATCTATTTGATGTTAGGTACAATAGGTTGTTGATAAGGAACGAAGCGACGCGACGAGCGGGGCGATCACCTGATGTTAAGTGACAAGCCTGCTTACAACAACGTGGCACTAGATAGGATGTTATACAAAGTACCATATTGCACTCTCGAGGCATAACATGTCGAGTCTCGTTACCTATAATTTCACTAACCACAGCGCTCTTCAAACCGGAACACAGTAATATTTGTACAGTAATGTTTGTCGGCTGCAACTGGCGCTGCGGTGGTACCCAGTTCTCGACAACAGAGATTTACGACCAGTAAAATTTTCCCTTTATCGATGAAGGAAGATTTTACAGAAGATCTCAAAGTTTAAATATCTCTTCATCATCATTATCAGCCGATAGAGCCCGTGCTGGACATAGGAGGCCTCCCCCAAAGATCTCCACATCGATCGGTCTCGCGTTGTAAATATCTGTTAGCAGTTTACATTCTTCCTATGGATGCGAAATATTATGTACATTAATAATCAGTTCTATCACCTCACTCAATTTCACGCGGTATTAAGTGTAAGGATGTGAATGTTGAAGTTGGCACAGGATTTTTTTGCTCCCACCTGTTTGTATCCGAAACACAGCAATACTGTTATTGCGGCAGAATTACGATCTATAGGTGGTATCTGGTATAGGGAGTTTAAAAAAATCGTACCACTTACGAAACACGACATGTGACCACCGGAATCGAACCAAGGACCTGTTACAAGGGAAGCACTAAACCAGTGCACCGCTTGCTGGCTTGGATAATCTATGGAAACCGAGGACAATGCCGTGTTACAGTCATGGAATATTTTTTATTTGTTTTTCCGTTTATATTTCTCACTAAATCGTCGTTTTACATTTAATTACATTAATTGAGTATTTGTTATGAGACGGTATTACTTATTAGTAGCAGTTAACATATGCTTTTGCATTGTAAGAAAATATATTTATGTATAAATAATATTTAGGCACTTAAAAATATCTAAGCCAAAAACAATTTTTATTTACTACGGAGAAT
Organism: Troides aeacus; assembly: GCA_033220335.2. Classification (NCBI taxonomy): domain Eukaryota; kingdom Metazoa; phylum Arthropoda; class Insecta; order Lepidoptera; family Papilionidae; genus Troides; species Troides aeacus. The sequence goes on along the minus strand of CM067275.1, from coordinate 738,273 downwards.
ATTGGGCGGAAGAAACTCGTTTATATATTTGTGTGTGCAGATTTGTTTAATTTGTTCTTCTATATATATACATCATCATCATCATTATCAGCCGACAGACGTCTACTGCTGGACAGGCACCAACCATCGCCAGATAGTCGGATCATCCGTTGGGGGGCTTGCCAACACTACGTCTTCCGGTACGCGGTCGCCATTCAAAGATCTTGCTACCTGCTACCTTGCTGCCACATCGCCTGCGGTCCTTGGAGCGATGTGCCTCTCCCATTGCCACTCGAGACAAGCAATCATACATTATATATATATATACAATCACATGAAATCTAGTGAATTTATCGACATGGGAACGCGACCATTTTATGTCTAATTAACTTTTGTAAAAATTTCTATTTCATATCATTTATGCGGTTGCTATAGTAACGGTTGGTATTGAAAGTCATTTGCGGTTGCGGGGAACTGCTAGTCTATATATATAATTTATGTTACTGTCTAATATACTGCTTGTGCATTATTTATTTCTACATATTATGATTCGAATAATTATCATCGGTATAGTAAGCTTTGTGTATTAACATATTTTTAACTTGTGTTTTATTTAGTTAAGTTGCGAATCCAAGAAAGTTTGAAGAGTTGTATTATGCGCACACGGAGGTCCATAAAGGTTCCATTAATAGTGTGCGCACGAGTTGATGTTGTAAAGCATTTTACGATTGGTACTATGAAGCCTTTTGTTATGTTCAAATAATCATTGGTTGTGAGGTGCAGCCGACGTTGCGGCAAAGCTCGCGGTGCATCCTCGTCCTTGCATAACGGATGTGCTTGCTCATCTCTCGGTGAATGTACCAGCCTCCGCGGCCCGACGTCGTGTTCTTCCAACCATCGAAAAACATTAATAATTGATTGAGTAAATCGATGGATAGCATAACCGACAATTGCCTTAAATGGTATTAGTAATTCTACTAGGCTTAATGCTAATTTTTGTAGATTTCCCTACTTTGATTGAGTCGTGACATTTCGTATAAATATATGATTTTCCCTATAACTATATAATTAATTTTAACTGTTATCGTTATATATTATATTAAACTATTTTGCATCTACTTCATAATATCTCTGCATCTCCCAAGATAGATTGGAAGATAATGACAATGGCTTTAAGTCTTCGTATGCACGACTTGTACACGAAAAATATAACAAATAAATTATATTATCTAATACAGATCATGACGGAAGCGGAAGACGATTGTTTATTTTTTTTATCGTCAGTCAAAATAATTGTCTTTTATTTAGCCTTTGGGATGACTTTTACAGTTTGATCGTACTTGCGGAGTCCGGAGTCCAGACCTAATATTATAACCTAATACTAACCTAGTGTTTATTGTAATTATACAATATAGAAAATAAGAGTTTTAAATGAGTATTAAAGTATATTTATATGATGGTTTTAGGAATATTATGTGCTCTTTATTGATAGTCATGAGATTCTTAAATAAGTGCTTTATGCAGATGTAAAAATGGGAAGACTCCTACATGACAGGATGATAGTGCAGAACAAATTCGATAAGACAATTTTTCTGGGACGGTTATGTCCAGCAGTGGGTGACCGTTGACTAATGATAAAGGGTATTTTATAACTATGTATAGGATAGCCGAAAGTAACAGCGAAGCTCGTGCATTAGAACGTTGCTCCGCGCGCCGTGATTACGGCAGCGTCAGCTCGGCGCGGAGATGTGCCGTTGAATAATGCATGCGTCGCTGATGCTTTATGCATTCACACGATATATTTAATTACAACGATTATACCTGTCGGTCTGTTGTTATTTTGCAGAACAATCGACAATAACAACAACCCGCGATTCGTACAAAAACATTTCCTGTATTAATTCCTCAGTCTTCTAGTTATTTGTAACATGTTCCAAGTTATAATGCACCTTGCAGCTTTGCAGGGATTTCGTCACATTTTTTTATAGCCAACAGGTCAACCCAATATTTGTATTATTAATATGTTTAATTAAATCTTACCACCAACTGAATTCTACATTCTTTAGTTTTGGATTCGAACTGGAGACCTCGGTCTTACATGAAGGCTAGTTAGATACATGTTTGTTAATTTACGAAAGTATTTTGTATCAATATTTTCATGACATTCAGTTAACTTGTTTACATTTTGGAGCCTTGAAAAAACACAAGGTTCGCGAAACTACGATTCGCTTTTAAAACTTAAACATAATGTTGTAAATGTCTTGCATACGTTTGTCAAGTTAATTGTGTTGCATCCGTATTAAATTAAACAAAACAATCATTTTTTGATATTCATATAGAAGTAGAAAATCCAAATTAAATGAAAATACTTGTGTCTCTTTCGATATTGTGTTTGTAAATAGCAAAAGACCTATTAATAGAAAAGATGTAGAAACACATAAAAATGTTGTATTCATTGTTTGTTTAGTGTTGAAATGTATTTTTTAACTGTATAGACCAGCGGTTTTGTTCGATCCTATCTTCTTTTTATTTCTAAAAACCGTCGAGACGACTAGGGCATTCACCTGGTGTTAGCATAGTCGATGTACATTGCACCATATTGCGTTCGTCGCCATGAGACATGAGATGTTAAATGTGGTTACCCCAGTAATTTCCCTAGGTACACCGCCCATCAAACCGGAATACAGTAACGTTTGCACATTATTTACTTCCATATGGTTGAAAACGGTGATGTAATCTTCGATAGTAAATCGGACTAGTCTAGTAGTAGTAGCCTTTTCAATGTTCGTATTTGACTTCTACGCCATGGCCGGATGGAAACACTGACGCCGACAGGCTATTTCATTCCTGCACTGTTGGCATCAGGACGTACCACGACGTCTCGTTCTAATGCTCAAGATCCCGATAAGGTAAGGATGTATACCTGCCGTATGGTTTATACGTCCGATGGTAAATCATACAGTTCTTGCGGATACTCTCTAAAACGCACTCGGTGAAACACTAAGAGGCTTTCTACCCTATATCTGTGGCTTCTTCCTCCTGCCCTTTTGCCAGTTATGTGGGGTCGGTACAGTATGTGCTTCTCTTCCATATCCCTCTATCAGCCGCCAAATATCAATTCACACTCTTCTTACACAAAATATACTTTCATTGTCATTACTTTCTCTGTTATATGTCCATCATCACTCCGCACAACATGCTCATACTACGCTAACCTCTTGCTCCTCAATTTACGTATCGTTGGAGCAACTTTTAGACTTCCTTTTATACACTCATGGCTAATTTTATCCGTCCTCGTCACATCTATCTTAACACCATATATCTGTTACGCAAGCTTGTAATTTTGGCACTTATCAATTCTTGGTCACCTATTAACCTCATTATGCATCTCTCTATAGAATGTATTCGAGAATTCGTCAACCAACTTAAAGAACAAGTGATGTTTCGATTGCGCGGGAAAAGTTGCAAAGATGGCGGCCATGACAATCTAACACCTTGCTTCTGTAGTGCGCAAGTTCGTAGTTCACGTTCGACTGAATAGCAAATTTGTTTTTGCAATATTGTGGAAATAACAATAATCATTATAGGAAAGTAGCCCAAGTTGGTATTGAGCAACGTAATAAGTTGTAATCGCAATTATTTGACTAAATCGATGTGAAAATAAATACGATTATTCTTTACTATCTTTCCGAATTAACTAACACAAATAACTAGTGTAAAAGGATAATTTTTTTTAACACAAATAAAACTGGTAGCTGCTTATAAGGTTTTTTTTATGTTACGTATTTGCCTTTTGAATATTATCTAACTATACGCAATTAAATCAATGAAAAAGTTTAAAGAAGAAACGGTTAATTTTACAGTTGGATAGAACGGGTTACAATAAAGTTTTCATCGTTACGTACTCATTACAATGCTACCAATATATTACGAGCTACAGCAGATTTCAACGAAAGTACGTCAGATAATGTAACCAAGTGCCACTTCATACCTGGATGTTAACAAAGATTGAAAGGTGCGAGATAGTAAGATTAGTATAGAATACCTTTAAATTTCTTAGGTAAGTAGCATTAGGTTTATTATACTGGAGCTAGATAGGGTTATTTCCGCCGCCGAACAGTCTACTAGACAAATTACTGTAGTAACGAGACACTTGTGGTGCAGTGTTATCTCATCATCATCACATCTTCAGCCGATAAAAGTCGACTGCTGGACATAGATCTCCTCCAAAAAGAATCCCACATCGATTGGGTAAGGATTCATACGAAGCGATTTGGGCCGTTTCCTACCACGCTGGCTCAATGCGGGTTGGTGGAAGCCAGAGCCTGGTTTGATGATTAGCAGGGTGCACCACGAGCAAGTGAGATTAGCTTGAGTCTCCTTACAGCCCCAGGTAGTTATCGGCATATTGTTATCGACAGATATACTATTTATCATCAGGTTAATGAATGACCCGACATTTTTGAGAATGATTTTAACAGCACAATACTTGGTTTTATAGAATTCCCAAGAGAGTAATGTACAGTTAATCGTTTGGGATGACGATCATGATGATCTTAACTAGTTGGGCATGGTTGTTACGTTAATTAATAACAATAAGGTTGTTGTGTGTCCTTTGAGTACGTAGATACACACATAGTGCGCACCACGGCTAAGGAACGTAATGCCGAACACATTACGCGGTTGACAATGAGAGGGAAAGTTGCGAACGGGGAACAAAGTCACTTTCTCACGGTCCACGCGAAATCTAAATAATTCTGTCGCGAGCGAAATTATACACAACATTATATACCTGCTTATTATCAAGATAAAGGAAAAAACCCTCAAGATACGGCCATGGTCACAAACGAACAGAATACCATGAAGAAAGCACCAACAAGTTTAAAGCTTTCCTCATGGTTCTTGCTTGTACTAGTAGTAAGTCTCTATTGCCAGAGATCATCTATGTAGGTACGATTGGAGCTCCTATTGCTACCTTCAAACAATAGTGGTTTGAAGGGCGTTGTAGGTAATATAGTTACTGAGGTAACGAGACTAAAGTTATGATGCGTTAAGGTGAGCACATTGTGGTGCAGCACAAGTTTATCACGTACCATCGGATGAACATCACGCTCGTCTCGTCGCTTCGTCGAATAAGAAGACAGACCATCCACCGCTTATTATGCTGTGTCTAAACGATATTAAGTTTCTTTACCGCTACTGTTAATTCACTAATTAATAACACAGCTCTTTACTACTGCATAGTAATGAGAAAAATGTGCTCTGTAACGTTAAATAAGATAAACGTTACTAGAGATTTGCTATATTAACAGTTAATCCATGTTAAGCATAAATTCTAAACCTGTTAACCGAGCAGGATGTATAAATATGTGATAGCAAGTGAGGGTAGACATATATAAATACATCTATAAAATATATTTCATTTATATTAAACTAAAATAAACTAAATTAATTTTCTGGTATTCCCCGGTTAAGAGGTTAATTTAGCATTGTAGTGTTATTGTGATATCCACTACGTTGTGAAAAGTCTAAATGTTAGTTCATCATCATTCATCAGTCATCACAATCATTTCAGTCTGTCTCTGTCCATTGCTAGACGTTTTCTTTTATTCGAGGGGAAATCTTTAAAAGATACCTTGCTTCTACAGGGAAAGCAAAGTTATGTGGGATTTGTACCGACTAAAACTTCCTTGGTGTTCATCTTCAGTGCGTTGCAAGGGAGCTTCAGAATTTTCTATGAAACGCACCTATGCCTTCTTGCTCTACGCCTAAGCATGTCTCAGAGAGAGCCGTAACCGTATTCGGACCCCAGCCACGACATGGATGAGACCACCTCGTACTTGTCATTCACCCCGGGTCACTTAATGAACCATGAATGTCCCTACCTTCAAAGCCCACGACCCGAACACCCTTTTAGTTGCCATCTATGACAGATAGGGTTTACAAGGACAGGTTCATTGCTAAACGAAGAAGTCCTAATGATTGTTAAATAATAAAACATTTGGTATTTGAGGAAGCGAGGATGATAACACAAATTTGTAATACAGTAAAAAAATCTCGTTGTCCATCTACCCGTAACAAATTACAATTTTACAATAGATTATGTTATACCGCACAGACAGACAGACGGACAGACAGACAGCAGACAGACAACTAGTCAATTATTTAATCTCTAATAAGCGATTTAATTAATTTGTTAAGAGTGTTACACAAATATATTACAAGCAATTTTTTTTTTGAGCATTAAAATTAGTTAAGTTATTTTGATCAATCAAAATGTACTTTTGTCAGCAGTAGTGTACAATTGTTACAGAACTGTACTTACAACAAATTTGAACAAAGTATACCCACATTTTTTTTAATGTAATTAAGCGACGAGACTTTCTTGTATCGCTCATGCAAATCTTAGAGTACTCCGGACACATTGCGAGGAAAGACGGAGACAACCTTGAAGAACTTATGGTTACTGGCAAAGGGGAAGAAAGATGGCCGATGCGTTGGTCTGATCAGATCCGCAACACACTCGACTCCACCAGTCTACGATGCTCTCTGACCTACCGGACATAGGACGACATGGCAAAACATCACAAGGACAAGAGTGATGGGTGGAGGTAGTCACGACCCTCAGACATGAGGAATATGATTTGAGGAGTAAGAAGAGAGGTTATGAGCGGCACGTTCACCTGAGAGCAAATGATGCTAGCTAAAAGATCAGAATGCGTACGACCTTTGTATCAGGTGAACGCCTTGCTGTTCTTGTCGTTCATCTATAATATAATTTTACAGTTTTTTTAATGATGACATTATGTCTATGGCAATAGAATAATTCTTGTGTAGATAACCGTGAGATATATACACAACGTCGAACTAGCAAGTGTTAGCGCGTTCACCTTTCGAATCGCCCGTAGCGCGGCCGACCGCTGAAAATAAGTTAAAAAGTAAAACCAAAAGAGAACTGCAACAGTGAGGCAAGTGGGACACCACTGATGTAACCATGATCTATGATGGACACAAGCAATCGCGTGTATTGCTTAAATAAAGCATTTCTTTTTTACGAGACTAGCGGGTCGTTCACGTAATGCTAAGTGATACGCCCATCCATAACAACGTGGCGTCAGTTAGAATACACTGTACCAGATTGTACACATCGATTTGATAAAGATGTCGTTTCTTTACATCAGTAATTTCATTAGCTGCAGCGCCCTCTGAACCGGAACACAAGAATATATGCACACTACTGTTTGTTTTTACCAACTTAATAAAGACGGTCTCCGGTAACAAAGACCCATCACCCATCTATACCAGTGAAAGCAATTAAGACGGACGTCACTAGTTAGATTCCGAGGCTCACAGCTGGTGGTGATTATACCATAGGACTTTTAGATACTATATGTACTACATACTATATATGTATTATATTTTTAATTTAGGTAGGTAGGTACGTTTAGTTAGGTACCACCGCAGCGCTTATTGCAACCGACAAAAAAGAATAGTTTGCGAACAAAACTGTGTTCCAGTTTGAAGGGCGCTGTAGCTAGTGTAATTACTAGAGTAACGGTACTCAACAACTTGTCTCATGGTGATGAGCGCAATGTAGTGAAATGTATACCATCTTTACTAACGCCAGGTTGATATGGGCGGGTGTATTACTTACCATCACGTGATCGTCCAGTTCGACTCGTCGTTTAATTAAATAAAAAAATTATAATATATAGTTTGGATAAAAGATTTAACTCTATGTACTTATGCACTACTTAATACCCACCATAAGTATAAGTTTCCAAGGTTGATCCTGGGAGCCAAAATTCCTAGAAAAAGTGCACCTGGTAGACTCAAGAAATGGTCACTCAACGATATAAAGGAGTGGACCGGGATAAAATAGCATCAGTTAAAAAGGATAGCTGAGGATCGACTTGGTTTTTTCAATCTGATCGCCAAACTTCAGTTTGAATAGGGCACCTGATGGTGATGAACAACCACCATACACCAAAGAAGTTGCCGTCGCAATTCTTCAACATTTGATGTCCTCGTCCGCATATTCTCGTCATCAGCATGGTAACATCACACTGCAACTAGGACGATGTGACATAATGGCCGTTCTATATTATCACATAATGGAGTAGTTGCGTGCGAACATCGAATATTTGTGGTGCACCAGAAGCTTTTTGTGGCGCAGCCACAGTCAATTGGGATCGGTGACCCATTGGCACAGCTATTCTTCTCTCTTGTAGTGTCCGCTCAATGTTCTTTCCTTTTTTTGTATGCGATGAAGCGACGATACGAGCAAGACGTTCACCTGATGGTAAGTGTGTACGCTTGCCCATAACAACTTAACACTAATTAGAGTGATGTACACTGCACCAGATTGCGCTCGTTGCCTTGAGATATGAAATATTAAGTCTCGTTACTCCAGTAATGTCACTAGCTGCAACACTCTACAAACCGGAACACAATAATGTTAACACTAACATTTGTTGATTGCAATAGGCGCTGCGATGGTACCTACCTGTATGGCCTTCAGCAAAATGGATCTACCACCAGTAAATACGACCTAGAACCAGTTCGTAGATAGAATATAAAATTTCTATACACAATCATCACAATAAGCTCTCCAATTTATAACCATGATAATACTCCTTGTTACATTGATAAGTTTTTTTATTCTATGAAGAGACAAGACAAACTGGACGTTCACTTGGTGGTAGGTTACACACTGTACCACTTCACTCTCGTTGTAGATACGCATTAGCCACAGCATCCGTTAAGTTGAAATGATTTAAAGTTTTTACACTATTGTGCATAGACAGTTTTACACAAGAGAAACCTAAAAGAACCTTATTTAAATAATAGATAATTAGATACGCCATTTAAATTAAGTCTGATAAAGTTTTGTTATTAAGTAATTTTTTGTTCTACTTCTCTATAATACTATAATTCTATCAACCCGCATCGCATTTGGTGGATTTGGTGGAAGACATTAAGGTAGGCATATATCCAGCAGGTGGATAAACAAAGTGTGATAATTAAATAATAATAATGAAGTATTAAAAGAGAATATATATATATATATATATATATATATGTATGTATGTATATATATATATATATATATATATATATATATATATATATATATATATATATATAAATATGTGTGTGTGTGTGTATGGTTGGAGTGGTGAATGTTTGTTGGTGCAATATATTCATGAGCGTACAGTTCATTATTTAATAATAAAAACATTAATGAGTAAACAAGATGTTTATTTACGGCAGCCGTGAGTAAATCTCATTGAATATAGATAAAGATAACATACGACCGGAAGTAGAGGTTAGATCCCCTCACAAAGGCAAAGGCCGCTTGTTTATCTCGATAGTTTGGACAATAACGTATTATATCACCGTCTGTTACGTGCAATGTGATTGCGTGGTATCGGCTCTATTCGAACAATACTAGTCTGCAGAACCTAGCTCAGTTTCCTGTCTAAGACCGGAAGCTTCGACACAATCCGGCACGCGATTTTACTACGGATTACTAGATATCTCTGCAGATTTTTTTAACAATCGTTATTTATAGCACAGATACAGCGAGTCTATAATAATTATTGAGCCTAACTGGCGGTTAGCAGCAGCATGAGATACAGGAAGTTATGCATACCATTTTATTAATAGATCAGAAACTAATGAATTTGATATAAAACAGTTGTCGATATTACTTTAAAATTTTACTAATTAGGTAGAGTACCTATAAGTTTCAAAAACAGCAGATAAGAATAGGAAAATTGGAATGGAGGAGAAAAGGATAAGGGTGGATATATAGTCTACAAAGGGATAGGAAAAGATTTATAATAAAGATATCGAAGTAAATTTCGATAAATCATTTCATTGTGGTTTGTAGGCCATTCACAAGGTGTACTAACGATCTGATGAGAATCGCGGGAAACCATTGGATGCGAACAACTCTTGACCGATCGATGTAGAGATCTTTGGGGGAGGTCTATGTCTAACAGTGGAAGTGTATCGGCTGATGATGACGATATCATTTATATTAGGAATCGAACTAATTTCTCGTATATAATATTATATTCGAACGGCACCGTGCCTATATATATTATATAGGGGATGGCTGTTGTATGAGATATTACAATTTACATTAAGTGATCTATGAACATAGAAAAAATCTTTTGAGATCGATTTTCCTGTTTTAATCACCAGCAAGTTGGGAAATCTGTCAGCGTCCGCCGACGTCCTCCGTCATTGCACTGCAGCTTGCAACAGTTAACGGTTATTTAAATATAAGAAAGTGATATAATTGCTCGCCTGCAGTCTTGCAATCAGGTTGCCTAAGAGCAAGAAGAAAGCTTCCATTAATCGAACATTGCGTGTTTATACGTATTCAAATATATAACTGAATTATACTATGGTAATTATTTCCATGGTTTTATTTAAAGCTTAGAATAAACCAATACTTTTTAAGGCATTACTTGTATTAACTGCTGATGATCGCTCTCAGGAAGTATCATTGCCCTCCTGTACTCTACCTAAATACAGCCCAGGGAGAACCTTAACTGTCCTTAGTTACCAAACGGTCCTCCTAGGATTTAAAGATATGATCTATGTAACATATCATGAAGTGTTTTCTACAAACTGAAGTTTCGCCGAGCATCGAGATACAACTACACAACATACAGATGTCAATAAATCATCCGAGGCTCTCAAAATATATATTATTTTCACAGACCTTTGAAAACAAAACATTCAACATAAACGCATCAACATTTATTTTGGAGTCCAACATTTTTCTGATGATGACGTTAAGTCTGTGCGTTCACCTCAAAAATATTTATTCACACAACACGCTATCAAACGAAAATTGTTTCGGTAAAACAATTAATTGAATCACCTCAAATAATAATTGTCTATGTATTCGCCCATTTTATTATCAAGCCTTAAAATGGATTCGTGTGAGTAATGTCTTCGCGTGTATCTAAAAATTTCGGTCAATGGTAAGATGTTATATTCCTATTGAGGTCTTCAATCTAGGCTTATGTATGCGCTTACACGAATTAAAATAGTACTAACTACAACGTATATCAAACCAGAAAACACACATTAAAATGTGATTAGTCTAATGAAAACTATAAAGAACATTTTATTAATTATTTTAAAAAAAGCTATTTGGAAACAGCTAAAATTTGACAGGTTTTTTTTAGTTTTTGTTGTACTATATCATACTATTACACTATACTATATGATCGGTACACAATGACATAGTAGTCATTTTTATTGTAAATCAATAATATGTCAAAATTAATTACGGTTTGAATGAGCTGTAGCCAATAATGTGGAAACAGGTGTTTCATAAAATAGGCCTCAAGGTGGCAAGATCAGTCTGATGCTGTGTAAACATCCTAACTAGTATTAGATATGTACTTATAATTGACCGACGACCTGGTCAAGGTCGCTGGCGACCATTGGATGCGGGTGGCCCAGGACCGGTCTGAGTGGAAATCTTTGGGGGAGGCCTTTGTCCAGCAGTGGACGTCTTCCGGCTGATTGGATGGATGGATGGACTTATAATTAGATAAACGTTCTGCTAGTCTCATTGCTTATTTACACAGAACATATGGACTATAACAGTAGTGTCTCGAACTACGTTTTAGTAGTGGAAATTAATGGTACGGAGGAATCAAGCAGGTCGGTGATCAAGAGGAAAGATGGTACACCGACGTAAAGATGTTGATTTTTGAAATACGATCGATAATTTCGTGCCGTGCCTTCTGCCGAACTTCCTTTGAATGTTCCCATCCGGCGGCGATTGTTCGGCGCGGCGTGCGCTATCTCATCTCGAGCGGCATTGTCTTCTTACAATAAACTTTGATGTCATTACCGGAGCCACAGACGTTATATCATCGATGTGACTCTCATCATGTTGCAATCGGCCAACACATGTTTCGTACTAGTCAACCTGCCTCCGGCGTCCCCCGCTGTAATCTGTGTCCGAAATGTTTCCCGGTCTCAAGACGTGATTGTTAATTTGGTGAATAAATTTTAAATTATTCAGTGTTAAACAGTACAGTTAGTGTGTGACAATCAGTGCCGAGTGCCGTCTGAACCTTTTCAAAGTATAACAATGATGGTAAGTCATCACGATTCATGTTATAAGTTTTTCCGAGTGAGACACAGCCGATATATCTAAGAAATTTCCGCTGCAAAATTTTTATATTCTCCTTCCGGTCACATCTTTTTTTACTAGTCTTTTTTTTATCTATCTTTAAAAAAATAGTGGAAACGCTCTTAATAGCGCGGTGCGCCTTGCCATCGCAGATCACAACACCAGTTAACGTCAGAGGGGATCATGGTTATATAAAAGCTGGTGTGTGCACTGGAATTACTTTATACAATTGACCCTATACCATCGAACGACCAGGCCAATGGCGAGTCACCATGCATAGGTTGTAAACATTCTCAATTTTCGAACAAATTGATTCAGCTCCTTATTCTTAAAAAGCACAGCGAAGGAGTTGAATAAATGACTAGTGTCAGTGTTCCTATCTGAATATAGAAACATTATCATCATTAGGTGCCCTCTTCAAACTGAATTTTGGCGAACAGATCGAATAAACCAATTCGATCCTCAGCTATTCTTTTTAAATGATGGTATTTAAACCAGGTCCACTCCTTTATATCTTCGAACCATTATTAGCGCTTTCTACGAGATGCAAGTTATCCAGTAATTTTGCCCTCTAGGATCAACCTATAGAAACAATGAACAAGTTATTACTTGGTTAATGAGTTTTGCCACCGCAGACCTCATCATCACCTAACATATGTTTTCGTCATAATCAAGCACTAATAATAATTTAAAAAATAAGGATCAAACCTTGTCAACATAATCTAAGTTTCCTTTCTCTAGATCGTGCTATTGTTGATAAAGTAAGAATGACATTATAGTAAGCAGAAGATGAAGAACGATTACCAGATAACATTATATTTGCAAGCTTGTGGCTATATTCTTTAAAATTGTTTTCTTTTTTGATATGGATTCTGATGATGATACAAAAATTCCATTGCATGTTGTATACTAGGCCCATGTCCTGCAGTGGGCATTTGTCAGGTGATTATGATGATGTTGTTCATCCAGTGTTATGTTATAAGTATATATTTTTTTGTGCAGTAGTTAATAAAGTGCTATGATTATAGAACGTTTATGCAGCACAAAATTGTCTCCGGCGCTATGACATGATTTCATATTTAAAAATGTTTACTTTGATAGCTTGCACTTGTACCTTGAGCTGCTAATTCATAATCACAGATTTTAACAGTGAAATTAGATGCGTACAAGTTAATTATTAAAATTTACTTGTCTATATAGTAATTTTGCTCGCTGGCCTAATGGTTAGAGCGTGCGGTTTTCAATCCGAAGGTTGCGGGTCCGAATCTCGGCATGTACTGATTATGATTATGACTTAATATTTAAGTTATGTACATTTGTGAACTTTAGTTACAACAGCGAGATACAAACGGTGAAGGAAAACATCGCGAGGAAACCCGCACACTGAAATCATCTTTATGTGTGTGTGGTGGCCCCAATAAAGCGGCAACTCTCGCCCTAATAGACTCGCCCCCTGTTACGTGGGACCTAATCTGACCACATCTGGCGAAAAGTGGGTGTTTATATACCTCTGCCTACCCCTACTAAATTTATATAAATATAGTAATTTCATTATGTATTAAAAGTAAAATGATGCTAAAAAGATATTATATGAAAAAGTAATAAAAAATGTAATAAAATAATATTTGGAGTTATCCTGGCATTGTAGTTCCATATTCTTTCGTCTAGATATAATTCAGACCTGAAAGAAAGATATTTAGTTTAATTTTAGCTGAAGTTTTAGTGAAGATGATGCATCAACTTAGAGAGCTGTTAGATTAAATATTATTCTATGTGGTTAATCACTGTATTTATTTTTTGCAGGTCAAAGATGTGGAAAGCGCTAGTCAGCATTCTAGTAGAATGCCTGATTGTAAGCTGGAGGAGAAACTGTAAGTATATTTAGTGAGTTTTAGAATATTTAATTAAAGTTTAATTTCTGTCAGTGGGGACAATACCTTAACAAAGACCATATCTGTATGTAAGAATAGTAAAGAATTTACTTTGTGGGATTATTTATCGCAACACTTCTAGGAAGCACCGCACGTGACTTCATACAGCACAATATTATTGTTCCACTAAAGCTTACTCCTCCTTGTTATTGTATACCATCGGCAACGTTATTCAGGGTTGCCTACGAAAAATTAAAAATTTAAATAGCAAAAGGCCAAATTTTGTATAGTTCAAAAAGAAGGCTGTTAAAGATTTAAACGTCTAAACCAGTATCAAACAGCGATCGATAACTAGTAAATGCCTTTTAAGGCTGTATTAGTCGATCACAAATAAAGGATTGATTAGTTTTTAGCATAGTTGTCTCTGGTATAATAAAAAATCACTTAAGGCAATTGGTTTATTTTCTGATGATTAACAACCCTTTTATAGATGACATTGATGAATAACGTTTACTTTTCATTCTTTTCTTCTATTTTATTTAGATCATTTATAAATGTAGTTTTCATAATGATCGATCCAAAGATTTCGGAAGTTAGTACACTGAAACAATTTACCATCATAGTTTATATATATGGAATTAATGTTTCTATTAAACAAATGCAAGTTCATGTACAAACATGCTAATGCTGCAGCCTTAGCGGAAGCGTGTGGTCTGCATACCGCCGGTAGTGTTCAAAAATAGGTTCTGACTTAGACGTCATGCGTTACTCGACATCATGTCGGTGGTTTGTTCAGGTTTTCTCGTTTAGAGTACACAGGAAGTATTATTAACTTTCATCATCATCACAACCGCTGGACGCCCGCTGTTGGATTTAAGGCTCTCGTAACGTCTTACACAAAACCCGGAAATTGTTATTTTGCTATAACAGGCAGCTAAAGACGACCAGAGATAATACAAACGGAGACTGCTGATTTTAGACTTTTCAAGTCTCCAAACGTCTAATTCTTGACCTTAATTTCACATTGTGTTAATAAATATAGAGGAAGTGATTGATAGCCCAAGCCACTCTGTCTCTCTGTCACTTGCATTGGCAAGGTGGATATGGAAGTGGTAGCTTAACCAGTCGGGTTCGTAAAATCCGTATCGCCAACAAGATCCACATATGGCCCCATAATTAAAACAGGAATCTCCGAGTTACCAGATAAGTGCTTAGCCACAGCACCACTGGGGGAGTCAAAACTATAAAATTATTTAATTACGTTAAATTCTCATCCAGTGTTGGTTAGGAGAGAATGTCATTTGAGCTTCCTTGCACTTTGTCCTTCACAGTCTTTGTTTTAGATAAAAACAATATTAATTAATAAACATCTCGGTACCCCAGATCCTGCGAACTTAGAGTACGTACTAGGATAAAGCTTAAGTTAAAGTTATTGGATTAACTATACTGCGTCCATGCTGCAGCGGCTAAGCGATTGGTTAGTAACACGGAAGTCCCTAGTTTGATTTCGAGGTCCAATGTTGTTTAGTTAAAGATAGGATTTTATCCAAAAATTACCTAACGCCAGCATATAAACCTACCGCTGTAACAGCGTCGCTGAATTCCAGCTATATTAAAGTTAAAGTATTCTGCAGTAAGTAAGAAGTCTCGCACAACAACTCACGGGATCCAAGCCAACCTCACCAGCTCGTGTTGCACCCTGCTAATTAACAATTGAGGGTCTGGCTGTCACCAACCCGCCTTGGACCAGTGTAGTGGGAAATAACCCAATATCCATTGTGGTAATTTTTGGGAGAGGCCCTTGTTCAGCAGTAGACGTCTCTCAGCTAATGATGATGATTCTGCAGCAGGCTTCACTATCTACCGGCTCATTGTCTTTAGTACCATGTGAAGTTGTCTATTGGTTAGTCCATTATAGATAAAAGTTAGGTCAATAGGTGCACCGCTGAGCTAACAGCTCGCGTTGCCGTGCGTCTGGCTGCGTAGCGACGCGATTGCATGAATATTTCATTGCACTGCGCACGGTCGCGCGCACGATCCCGGGCAAGGACTTGACATTCTAATGCGGCAACACCTTTATACTTCCATTTGTTAAAGATGATGATGTGCCTATATATGGATCGGTTAATGATATATATTTTATTTATCTTCGTATTCACTCCAAGTTTTTATATTTTTAACCTTCGTTTTAACTAACACAACTTGGTATCTTCAAGAAAAGAGTTAATATGTTGCTACACGGTTAGTGCACCTTACCAGCACAGATCACTACACCACTTAAAATCAACTGGGAACATGGCGAGGATTTAAAAAAAAACTATACCAATATGTAGCTATACAATGTAACTGGGGATTAAGTTTATCTTCCTCGGAGACTCGATGGCTTAGCACTTGCCTTGTAACACAGAGGTTCCTGGTTCGATAAACCATAAGCTGAAGATTTTAGATAATGGTACCGTTTTGAAAAATAAAAAAAATCATGACTTGCACGCTATAATACGAGTAGGTTGGCCGTTGGTTCACGGAGGTAGGTAACCACTGTTACGAGTAGGTAGTATCACTTGCCATCGAGTGAAGGTCTTCACCGTTTTACGTTTTAAAAAAATACTTAACACACAACAAATGACGCACCGCTGGTATAAATGAACTAATAACAACAAAATTAATAACGGATGTATTTTATTTTATTATTGTTTTGTTTTCATAGTCCTTTATGTATATTCAATATTGCACAAACATCCGTGTATTAAAAGTTTATTAGTTATTTTCCACGAAGCTTTACTTAGAATTAACTTATATATACTGACTAAAGAATATTTAAACAATGTGAGGATTTAACACCAAATTATATTCCCTATAAACTGCATTTGCAATCTTGGGAGAGATGGAAGTAAGAAAATAAGAAATCTGAGGAATTTTAAAGATGTTAAAAAAATCTATATTTATATACAATGAGATATACAAATAAATATATATTACTAGTATTTTTATATCGCTCAGTTTATATACGGTTTAATTTCTCTTATAAAACCTACGCATAGACTGTAGACATCACTCGTCCCTCTGCCTATCATCCAGTGCTGTTTATAATTCTCCAAAAGGAGTTAGTTGGGACAGAGCTCAAGGTCACTGTCTCAAGGAATGCTGCTATTCTTTACTTGATAGTTCTTCCTTATTATCCTTTTTTCGTCTACACACGGAGGACTTTTATATACTGAGATAGAATTATAATCGTATGTACTTTTTTTTAAGAATTAAAAAAATTAGACTCTTAAGGACAAAGACTTTAGGCCATACAGTATATTTCTTAACATCTATGCAAATCGATAAACGCTTTATTGGATAACATTAAAATTAAGTTAATTTAAGTTAATACCAATGGTCATTCTTTACAACAATTGTGCGTATGTAAGTAGTCGCTGAAGTTGATTTCAGTAGTGTTTTCTGAGAGAAGAGGAAACACTTAATAATTTATTATTATTAGAAACATTATTCTGTATATTAAGGATAATTTCGATAGTTTCTTTAATATTTTTAGGATATACGACAACGCAGACATAGATTTATTCTCAGCGGGCGGAGCACCTTTATTACTACACGTGCACGAAGTCTTGCGTTTCCTGAATAGATACACAATTTACAGATGGCAACTAAAGTTTAATCTACACTGTAGTCAATTATCAACTTTATGCTTAATAAATATATGATATATTTTAGTGCGACACTCACCGCTGTATTAGTCTACTGGGTGCCAAGTAACAAGACGTTTATCGGAACTGCTGGAGAGGTATGAACACTAAGGTCTCACAATGTGTATGTCAAAAACGTGAATCATTTGTAATAGACTCGATAAAAATTTATGTACTATAATGTTTGATAGAAAAAAATATTAGTACGTTAATTAAATAATTTATTTTTACTCATCAGAAATCATCACTACACAATAGTAAGTGTAATAATTTTCAAGTTGAAGTTAGTGAAATTAGTAGAATGATGTAGTGCACTATGTTCTCCTCCTTGAGTGTACAAAACCTATACATAAATTCTTGTTCAATGAATTTGTAGTGACGCTTTAAGAAGAAGAACTACAATGAAAATTGTAGTTCTTCTTAAAGTGACTCTCCAACTAGTGAAGGTTGGCGATCAGCGTGGTACAGTCTTTTCTGTCTCTTGTTCGGCGGAACAATTTAGCCGCTCCAGATGTGACAGTTCGTTCCCTGATAAAATTGTAGTTACCTTTTAATAATTTCGTTATCAATATACTTTTTATTTATTTATATATATCGAGCTCGAACCTTAAGCTAAGGATACAGAGGGCAGACTTAATGCCACTGAGGCATTATCGCCCAGTCAACCCAGGGGAGTAAATTTTGTATATAGGCATTAAAAAATTATTATAAATATTTTATAAAAAAAAAATGTTAACAAAAATGCGATTCTATTAGCAACCCTGAGCTGACCTCAATACCATTTGATCAAACCTAAAAACTAAACCTACCGTCGACGCACAAAAAGTCACCTCGATGTAGGTAGTCCGTGACCGACCGTCGGATGCTTATCGTGAAGCAGTAAGATAATCCCGATGAGTCGCCCTTCAATCAGCATACAAAGCAAGTATGTATGTTAAAAGGATATTAACATAGGGAACTTAATATAATTACCATTTTATGCAAATAAAAAGGATCCGCGATGGATGTCTCTCGCCCGTCGATTGTGTGATTAATTTATGGATATTATCCTTTGTATGCATGAGGAAGTGAAAGAATGCAAACATTTTACAACAACGCATCAACAACAATCATGTATTAAGCAAAATTGTTAAATATTCATGTATTCATTATTTATGGGCAGTGCGTATCGATTTACATAAAAAATACTTTTCATTTAGAAAAGACATACATACGGTCTCTTCTGGACTAAAACACTTTTGTGCACCCCCTGTGACAATTTCAGAGTATATCTGAAATAATCTCCGATATAAGTAGAGGACGTATTTAGTCGGATAATGGGACAATGATCAGCACAATTTTTAATTTCACCATATTACCAGGGTATCTTCTTTAAAAGATACCCTGCTTCTGGGCGGAAGACAAGGTTATGCGGAGCTTCTACCCATCAAAACCTCCTCGGTGGTCTCCGTGTCAGTGCATCAGGAATGACTTCGCGATCTCCTATGGAATACACCGGTGCCCCCTTGAACTCTGGTTAAAACATCCCATGGTAGGACAAAACCCTCCTTAGCACCCACGCTGTGCCACGGCAAATACAAGACCACCGTGAATTTGCCGTTATCCTAAGGCTCGCTTATCGATCTGAGAGCTTCCATCATCAAGACTCACAAACTTGAGGAACCTTTTAATCGCCTTGTACGAGAGGCAGGAAATACTTTAGTCCTATTCTTAATAGTTTGAGACTACAGGGCTGTTCACGATATTACCTAACAATATGGCCCTGTTGAGGATACACAGCATACATTGTGTTCGTCGCTTTGAAATATGCGTTTCTTTTTATTCATACAATATGGGGTTCTTCAAAAAGGGCGTTAAAAGGTTTCTGCAAGGTTGGCAACACGCTCAGTGATATCTCTGGTGTTACTTACGGTTCTAGGCTGTGGTGAACGGTCAACAACAGGCGAGCCGAAAAACTGCCACCTAATTGGTATAAAAAAAATCCTTAGTCATTTCACTAACAAAACCCTCATTTAAACCGGAACACTAACTTTTACATAGTACTACTGCAGTAGTACTTAGGATGTCTCACAATAAGAAAAATATATAAGATAGTAATATTGTTTGAGAAACGCGGGACCCATCTATGTGGGAATCTTTGAGGGAGGCCTACGTCCAGCAGTGGACGTCTATCGGCTGATGATGATGAATATTGTTACGTGTAAAGAATTCAGACGAAATCATGAGGAATTTGTTGTAAAGCGTCGGTTGTAATCGTGTAAATAAATTTATTGTTTAAAAAAAATAACGCATTCTCTTTGTTTATTGTTTGAAAGCGCGAGCCCGTCACTTACCGCCAAGGTCGGATGCATCAGACGGCAAAGAAAGTGGCCACGGAGATACTTTATGGCGGCACTTAATTTATACATCACACGGGCGCCGACATGGGATTATGAATATTTCTTTTGTGTCCACGTCCTTCAGCATCCAATCAGCATCGCATGAATAATTTACCGATAAAGTAATAGCTGGCGTCTCGTCTTATTATACTTTAATAAAATCGTCTGTACGTCTGTCTCTTCCTTGACGAATCACTATAAACATTAAATGTATTATAAACCCTCAATATTGCTCGAAATGATCCTAACGACGATTTTTCGACTTAAAAGAAGACTTTGATAGGCCTAGAGTGATATTTGCAATTTTGCAAGTTTAAATGTACTAAACCTTACATATGTTTCGGTTCGATAGGTGCGGATTCGAATTAATTTCAACTTGAACTTCCGGTAAATTTAAACATCGGGGACAAACCGACTTGTTCCAACAACTACAGGTAAAATCACGCTCTATAACTAACCTTCTATTATTGATTATAACATAATTATGAATCCACCAACCCGCATTGGGACAGTGTGGTGGGAAATGACCCAAATCCCCCATATAAACCCCTACACATGATGGCCCATAGTGCCCGGCGATGCCGGCAGCGCATGACCGATCGATGTGGGGATCTTTGGGTGAGGCCTATATCCAGCAGCGGACGTATATGTGCTGATGATGATGAATAAATATGAAATAATTAAATAAACAAAAGCGTTACTAGTCATAATAAAAGGATTCTTAGTTTCATAATACTTTCATTCATATGTAAACGCCGGAATTAAGTGACGGGATTTTATAAAATCCTTTGTTAGCTGACCCTCGGGCAGCGTCTTTACCAAATTTTGAATGTTTACGTCTAATAGTTTTGGAGATGTAATGATGAACCAATGAATAACTGGATATCTTCTAAATATATACAAGTATATATCATGGTCGTCATCAGCCAATTGACGTCCACTACTGGACATAGTCCTCCCCAAAGATCTCCACATCGATCGGTCCTGCAATGCCCGCATCGCCGGGCAGTATGGGTTGCTGTTTATAGAAGTTCATATGGTGGGATATGGGCCATTTCTCACCAGGCTGACCCAATGCGGGGTGGTGGGATACAAGTATATATAGATATCTCTTATAAGTGTCATCGTTATTTTTATGTTGTTACAAAAAAAATTACAACTTATCTAACGTATCTAATGCGACTTTCCTACAGATTCACAATAAGCAAGTCTGACCTGTAAGGCACCTGAACTAGAATATACATTTAGGATAAGATGGACTAATTATGTTAAAAATAATAAATAGTAAAATGTATGTAGTCAGTATATGAAGATAACAGAAATTAGTTCAAAGGAATAAAAAAAAATTATAAGCAGTAATAATTAGATTTATTTTTGCTTCTAGAAGTAATATGTTAAATATAGTTCAGAGCTATCGAACATATCTCAACTCTATTTCATTCGGCGGTTGAAGGATGCAGCTAATGCAAAAACGAGATCTCCCACGCAGATGATGATGGACTCATTAAAATACCGCTTTTTTATATATTTAATTAAAACAAAAAACCTTACCATTTGTATTTTTAATATCGCCTTGAGCTTGGCACAGTAAAGCGCCGCGCGCCGCGCGCCGCGCTCGCCGGTAAGGACACCGACCGCTTCATTTATACTTTCCAAACTTCCTCGTTCTTACTTATCCGTTTGAATGTTTTGTTTACAACGTACTAAATAAAACATATTTCCAATATTTTCATAATTTCTAATCGAGATAAGGTTAATTATATTTAGTATTCATATAAACAAGTGCATGTACACACAAACGTACGATCTAATTGTAAATACTGTGCTGGTAAATGTACTACAGTAACTTCTCATTATAGTTAACATTGTTAACACTGTATCATGTATATAAATAAAATTAATAATTTAAACATTAATTAGTCTATACTAATATGTAGTAATCTGCAAAATTTTTTATGGGGCGTTAACATATATACTACATCAGCCTGTATCAATACAGAGAAAGGTTTAGAGGTATCGTCTCAAATGTTAAAAAAGTCATTTATTATAAAAAAATATTTGTCTGGAATTTGAATTGTTTCTGTAGTCAAGCGGCAGCCTTGTAATACGATAATCCTTGCTTTGAACCCCGGTTCATATTATGGAGTTTTGCAGGGTTGTCAACCAGTTACAATCCTGGTACTATAAAAGTACTGGCAGAAAAGCATCGCTTATTTCCGGTTGCTAGCTCGCTTCTTCATCCACGGCCACATTGTCACTTAACATCGTGTGAAAATGTACTCAAGTGTTAGGGTATTAGGTTGATAAAAAAAATACTGCTTTACTTATATATTTATTAAAATCAATTCAATAAAATAACTTAATAACTCAGTATCTGTATTACTACATTTAATTTAGATAATAGTTAAGTTTAATATAGTTATTATAAGTTACTAGGCAACAACTTCGAAAGCTTTTTTAGCTTCCGGTTTCGACAGGAAGTTATATGTTTAAAGGTTATCAGTTCGGTGTAGTTTTTATATAAAGCAGATTTTTAAATAAAAAAACATTGTAGGTTATTTCTTGAATTTATCACATTTATCATTAGTATTATGATTTGTTTCTTGTATTGTAAAGCTTCAAAAGTAAAGTCCGATCGCTGTTCCGTAAATAACGTTATCTCCTGTGTTGATACACATGTACCAGCTCTCATTGCAGACTGAGCTAGTACCGAATTCTTGGAAGATTGCAAATGTCCAACCTGTGCCCAAAAAAGGTAGTCGTACAGATTCTAGTAACTACAGACCTATCTCAATTATCTTCATAATGTGCAAGGTTATGTTGTTGTGATATTGAATTCTCTCGTCATGACGTTCCTCGAGCAACATGATCTTCACAGCGACAGACAATCCGCGTTGTTGTCAACGGCTGTTCATCCGAACCCTATGTCAATCAATGCTGGTATTTCTCAAGGATCCGTTCCCTCTGCTACTGTTTCCCGTTGTACATTAATGACCAGCTCATATCCGAAACCTTTTGGTATACGGACGATAGCACAGTTGTGGACAGATAAATGCTGACCGATCAAGTTGGTCGTGATGAATTACAGTTCGAGAAGAACACCATGGTGGGACGTTTGAATGTCACCGTGTTCACTGTTTGAAGCCAATCCGATAGTATATAATGCTTCTAAAACACAAGCGTGTCTTTTCACTGCTAAAAGGAGCCTGTTCACCTGGATCATACTTTTCGGTGTGTCGTTGACTTTTACCGACAACCCTCAGTTGTTAGGGGTTCAAATCATTACAAACCTCAACTATGGACAGGTCATCGAATCCAAAGTTAATATAGTTGCAAGGCGTGCGATCCTTATGTTGTTGACATCTCTAGTTTGCGAACATAGATATTTAGGTCCTCGTTCTTCATGAGAACAGCAAAGGAGTGGAAGAACTTGCCGGCGTCGTTGTTTCCGTCCAACTATCAAGTGGGTGGTCTTCAAGAAAATAGTGAATCGGCTGCTACTAGGTTCGTGCGCCTTACCATCACGGGATCAACGTCAAGCGTTGACCTTGATTACATTTAAAAAAAGATTAAGTTAAACTAAATGAATTTTTAATCTTTACATGCATTCACCGTGTGTAACTTAATGTACTACTTAACGTTACATAAGATTCATTTAAAAATCAACCAAGAAAAAGAAAGTTGACATTCACGTAACAATAATTATGTTTATGGTTAAGTCGTCGGCCTTTATAACTTAACATTCTGACACAGATAATAAAGTGGATCTTATTTAATTATATAAAGGAATTATTATATCTAGATTAATTATTTTATTGTAACGAATATCGTCAAATATTTACACAGTGATAAAGTGTTCTCCAAATCACTGGTGGTAGGTCTCTGTTGCTACAGACTTAGTAGTCTAGACAGCTACCATCGCAGCTCCTATGGCAGCGGAAAAACAGTACTGTACAAACATTACTGTGTTCCAAATTGAAAGGAGTTGTGGCTAGTGAAATTGCTGGGGTAACGAGCCTTAACATCTTGTGTCTCAAGGCGACGAAGGCAATGTAGTGCGGTCTATGCCATCTAAATTAGTACCACGTTGTTATTGATTGCCGTATCACTTACCCTTCTCATAATTGAATTACAAAAAAAAAAGGCTATAAAATGAATATTTTTTATGAAACTAAGATGTTCCTATAAATCCAAAGAGCAGCTTTTATGAAAAATCTGAAGTGTGTTATGATAGTTGTAAATATTGAAATTTATCAGTTTAGTCCTTGAAAAGCGATGTCTATCGAGGAATATCGGTATTACACAAAAAATTATAGGAATGTTTAGAAAACATAAAAAATAATAAGCGATGGGAATCGCTTCTTTTCTCATTCATACATGGTTTTCTGTTGCTTACTTACTATTATTAAGAGGAAGTCCTTGATAACTACATATATATCTATGGTTTTAAGTTTGATATAAACCTCAAAGGTGCTCATACCCTCATAGTTATTATTTTAAATCTTGAATGATTTCAACAATGGCCTTAAGTTCATCTTTTTAACAGCTATAATGAAGGCGGTCAAAGTTCTTATATATAACAATTTTTTACTCTCTGCTTTGCTTGCCCATAACAACGTAGCGCTAGTTAGGATATTGTACACCAAATTATGCTCATACCCTGTAGACATATGATGTTGAATCTCGTTATCTCAGCAATTTTACCGGCTATAGTTTCTTTTAAATGACTAGGTAGCAATTATTGCACTATACTGTCTGGCTGAAATAGGAGCTGCGGTTGTACCTACAGAGATGGTCTCCGGTAACAGAAAGCTCCTGCCAGTCAAATCTCTTTATATTTATGTCTTAACAACCCTTCATAAAATATATTATAATTCCTTGCAATCAATACATTTAAACAATAAAAAATACAAAAACGTAGTAAATGTTTTACTACTTTGCCAAAACCTCTAACATTACATGGATGTTAGATCAAGGTTCTTAAATCAGGTCAAGATCATTGATATATTTAAGCGACGTGAGACCAAAATGCATAAAAATCTTTTTATATGTTCAGTTCAAAATTATTAGATTTTTATTAAAAACAGTTGGCTAATGATATTCTTCTAAAATTAGTTTATTTTTGTGTTCTTGTTGTGGCCAACAGAAGCTTGGATTAAATCGCAGTCCTGCTGTACATATCAAGTATATGTACAACACGACTAGTTTAGGCTTTATTTGTTTATTAGTCTTTAGGCTATTCTATTTTAGGGTTTATCCTTCGATAGAGAGCTCAATACTGTATATGATCAGTAATCATTATCCGCCCATTTGAAGGCCGTTGCCAGATGAATTACTAGGATTGGAAAAGTATTATCTTATCGTTTCAATGTGACGAGGTTTGGTACAACAGCTTTTTGTTATGAGACGTATGTCTCACTACCTGGTGAACAACCTGCTAACTAGAGATATGTAGGTATAGTTCTATGAAACTTCAACTACCCCACTGCTTTCAGGACATAAAAGTTTTACGATCGAACAAAAGCATCATTGAATAGTAAGCGATAGCGAACAGATAGCAATTAATAGGGAAAGTGAGGTCCTTGTTAGGGAGCGATTACACGGCGACGTAACGAAGAGTCCAACGTGCGCCTGCGCAAACGCCGCAAGTCACAAGAGGCAGGAAATGAATGAAAATATGAATCATTATAAATGAGACTATTGATTTTATATATACATTTAACTATTACAAGTTGCATACTGTCATCTTCAGGCCTCATTAATAACAAAATAAATAAAACATCAAACATATAACCCAAAAACTTTATAACACACTGATCTCGTTCTGCATAGATCGGACTGTAGATAATAACTAAAAATGTGTATGTGTACTCTGTGATCACTATGATATCATCGACATGACGATATCCGTCAGCTAACTTCCGTAAGCATCGATGCTGCAGAATACTTGAAGCATTGGGATGTTTAATAATGAAACAATTGCGACAATATACAACCACCAGCTTAGTTAAGCAGATTAGATAAAACTTTATCAATACACAGTTGTCTCGGATCGAACCGGGGACCTCCGTGTCCATAAGGCAAGTTGTGGATCATAAACAAACATATTATTTCTTCTTTTTGTTTTTTTTTTTTTTTTTGTATACAATGAAACGACTAGAGGAGCATAACGTTCGCCTCTTGGTAAACGATATGTCTACCAATGACAACGTAGCGCTAGTTGGAGTAATATACACAGCACCACATAGCACTCGTCTCCTTCCAACATGAGCTGTTGAGTTGTTTTACCCAAATAATTTAATCAGCAACAGCGTTCTTCGAACAGGAACATAGTAACGTTTTTAAATTACTGTTTGGCGGCAGAAATAGGAGCTGTGGTAGTATCTACCCAGACGGACTCTGGAAAAACAGACCTACCTTCAGTTAGCTCGTCCGACAGGTTCGAAGAACCTTACCACCTACAAAATCCTTTCCTCTTGCTATTGTACCTTGCGTCCCGTTGACGAGGCGCGCCGGTGAAAAGGCCGGTACGTGGGTAGTATTTATACGATGCGCGCGCGCAGCCGCTGGCCGCTGACCGGCCGAGTTCCGCCGGCGCTGTGACAATGAACCCTCCAGCCTTACTCACGTGCCGCTACAGACGGCGCGATCGACGTACAGATTGTATATATAACAAAGCAACAAGAATAAAAAAAAAATTTATATCGTGCATTAGATACAAGTTGATGTTTACACAGACCTACTATGTTGCTGGAGATCGCCTAAGTAGATACCATCGCAGCTCCTATTTCTTTCACCAAAAGTTGTATAAACATTACTGTGTTCCAATTTCAATGAAATTACTGGGGTAACAAAACTTAATATACTGCATCTCATGACGATGAGGATAATGTGGTGTATATGATCCTAACTAGCGTTACGTTATTATGGGCAGTTGTATCAAGTATCACCAGGTGATCAACCTAATCGGTTCATCGCTTGATAGAATAAAAAAAAATACGTTAAAGTAGTACACACTACTTCGCGGCAGTAATAGTTGTTGCAATGAGCTTAACTAGGTAGATCACTGGTAAAAAACTTGTGCTACCACCACCTACCTAGTTTCATGATTGCTTAACAATGGATAGAAATATTTCTTGTCATCAAACATATTTTGTGTTGTTGTATAAGTCTCTATAGATATAAATTATTAAATTAACAGCTGATTTTACTAGGTGGTGATTGATGATGAAAGAGTCCTGAGAAGAATAAAGAAGTATATAGCAATGTAGTGGTATTCACCAAAAGGCATTTCGGATATCTACCACTTTTACTTAAACGTAAATTCAGCACAAGTGTGACTTGAATTTAATACAAATTCTTAGATCGCAGTGAAAGGCAGAAGGTTGAATTCAAACTTGAAAGTAATTTGAAAAAATTTATTAAAATTTTGTAAAAGTACACTTTTGGATTAGTTCACTATTAACTGTGAATGGTTAATTTTAAACTGCCACTCACTCTCTATAGAATACAACATTCACCCCAGACATAGATCCGTTTTACACTAGATCAACGAAGATAGAGGCAAGAGGTTACAGAAATCACGAATATTAGAGACTAATAAATTACCACTCTACTAATATCTAGGAAGCGTTAACCTGCTCTAATATTAGAAAGGTACCTTTATACTAAAGATGAGTGGACTTTTGATGAGTGTCTTCTGATGCTACTTATCACTGTAGTATTTTCAAAGCAATATTTTTTACTAATGAATAGAAATTCTCTTTCTCTCGGTTTATTTGGACAATGAACTCGTTAAGACCTTAAGACTCCAACCACGTATCAAAGCGGTTACTGCTTGTTATCGGAACAATCCGAAATTGTACGCAAAAAAAACAATCATCGTTCATAACATTATGCTGTTAAATGAACCCCGTTAAATTTTTGTATCGGCGCGTGGGACGATCGCAATCAGATAACGGAACTGTGTACCGCAGAGCCACGGCCGGTAGGAAGTGGACCTCCTGATCCACTTACAAATCGGATTTGCATAACACAGCACAATACGGCGATCTTTTGTCGCCGCCGATATGTTGTAACGGTCCTCTGAACTGGACTAGTCGTGCCTTATTGTCCTCAGCTCTGAGATATTCTCAATGTCATTTATCTGTGTCAACTTGTGAAGGATCTCACAACGCTTTATGTGTGTAACTGTTAAAGTGGAGTAGTCTAAGTTTGATACCGTTGTCACGATACCGAAATTAAATATTGCATTGTTTCAACAAGACGTTTTAAAATATTTAAATTACGAGTATGACACATGTAAATGCATACTCATGTTATCACTATGTCTTTGTTGTGCGTCGAGGAAAGTTGAATCAACGGGAACTCCTTACAGCAGATACGTAAAAGTAGTTTTGGCTAAGCCATGAATCAAGCCGTCGTAGCGGCTGGCTTTGCATTCAAACCGCACGGGTAAACGCGTATGGAATATTAAAAGGAAATATTGTCTGAAAGCTGTCACCGTTATATACCTGCAACGTGTAACAAATAATATATAATTAAAGTATATAAACGCAGCAGTAGGCAATGATCTTTATAATAAGAAAGTCCACATAAACGTTTGAATTTGGATAGTAGAAGGGTTTCCGCGCATATAATAGGTGGACCGGAAAGTAATGTCGTTTCTGCGCATGCCAATACTTGATTGTCATTTGTCAGCTCATTGTTTTGTTCAGAGGCGTACCAAAGACATTGTGAGGTTATAGTGATTTCTTTACTTATAGACAATTGAATTACAATTTTTTTTTGTAATTTTGGGTAAAATGGCCAGCCAAATACCAGAAGAGGTACACATCCGGCATTGCATGCTCTTTGAGTTTCGCAAGGGAAATAACGCAACAGTTGCTACCAAAAACATTTGCGATGTTTATCCAAATGCACTGGACATTCGTAAATGCCAAAGGTGGTTTTCCAAGTTCAAATCGGGTAATTTTGATCTTTCCGACTCGTATCGATCAGGAAGACCATCAGCGTTAGACAACGACGTGTTAAGGGCGGAAGTGGAAGCAAATCCGTGTCAGACGATCGAGGAATTGTCAAACAGTCTCAACAAACCTTGGTCGACCATCCAAGAACATTTGAAGCAGATTGGAAAAGTAAGCAGAGCAGGTGTTTGGGTCCCGCATAATCTGTCCGAACAGAATAAGGCTAACCGATCAATCACATGCAACTTATTGCTTCAACGACACAACACAGAAGCGTTTTTTGATCGCTTGATCACAGGAGATGAGAAATGGGTCCTGTATGATAACCCAAAACGCAAAAGGCAGTGGCTCTCTCCAAATGAAATCCCTCGGAGTACTGCTAAGCCAGGTTTACACCCCAAAAAAGCGCTTTTGTGTGTTTGGTGGAGTATTCGCGGCATTGTTCATTTTGAATTACTGAAACCTGGAGAAACTGTTACTGCAGACCTCTACAGCGAACAATTGCAGCGAGTCAATCAATCTTTAATTGAAAAGTGGCCAGCGATTGTCAACCGAAAAGGCGTCATTCTCCAACATGACAATGCAAGACCGCACTGCGCAAGGCGAACTCTAGAAAAAATTAATGAATTGGGGTGGGAGGTGCTGCCTCATCCACCATATTCGCCCGATGTTGCACCATCGGATTTCCACTTATTCCGAGCGCTGCAACACTTTTTAAGTGGCAAAACATTTGCAAATTTGGATGATATCCAAAATGCCATCTCTAGATATTTTGCCGAAAAACCAATTAATTTTTATCGATCAGGGATTGAAAATTTACTCACTAGATGGCAAAAGGTTATTGACAATGATGGGGAATACATCATTGATTAAAAATAAAGACTCGTTAAAAATGTATGTGTTTGTATTTAGCGTAAGAAAACGACATTACTTTCCGGTACACCTAATACTTCGCTATTTTAATGAGTAGCTGGTCCCCGCCGGCTCTGCTGGCTGTAACACCTAATTTGTGGAAGGAATTTTGTGAAATCCATTCTTATCTGATATACACTTGGCAAAAGTTATATTTCTACGAAATTTTAAGTCACCAGGCCTTATAGTTCCAGAGATATCGTTATATCATTATGTCGTTATGAATCTCCACATTAGTGAAAACCTCATATATATATTATAGATTAGGTACAGCATCGTGAGTTAGATCTAAAAGGTATTATTTATTATTAGGTAGTAATAATAGGAATAGTGTTAAAATTATTAAAATTGCAGTTAACAATTATATTGGAAATTATGTGTATTTAGTTCAAGTTAATAGAATCACTAGACCAATGTCGGATTCGAACCTATTAGCCGTTCTCCGGACAGACTATTGACGGCATATCATATAAAGGATAAAAATAAAAAAATTTACTTTTATTCACGAGTTATATAAAATAAATTTTATCACGAATACATGTTTCGCGGTAAATACGTGGCAAGTATCGTACTTGACCTGACACTCATACTTCAAACTGTTTTCGTAAGTTACGATGAATACCTGGAACTAGGTTTTTCTTGAAACTAATAACGCTATTTTTATATTGAATTTATTACATTTCACAACTGTAAGGACATTCTCGGCGAAAAAAAAACGCATTTCAGAGGTTAGTGAGGCAATAAGTATTGATGAGATTAGATTGTGCACAAGTCGTCAAAATCGTATCGCATACTTTTGTATGTTATATAGTTTCATTTAAATAAATACAAATAAACTGTTTTCTACTTTATCTGGTATAATTATTTTAAGTATGCGGTAAAACTTCGCTTTCATGAAATGAAGCACCACTACAGGAAGAACAGAAAGACGAAACGGCGAAATGATTTACGCAGGTATCCCGTTTGGTATTTTATTGCACCAGCGTCTTTGACTGATTGATGCATCTCTATGATCTGCACATAGCAGAGTTTATTACTTTCTTAAAAAATTGGGGGTCCTCTGTGGGTATAGTTATAAGTTAGAACCAGTTATTTAGGTGTCTGGAAAGGAAATTAGTAAATTATCAGCATCATGATTCTTCCTACTAAAATTTAGCAAGCTAAATTGAAAATTCTATTTAAGTATATTTATCGTAGCGATGACACAAGCAATAAGCTCAAATTTTGGTATTTGAGGGATGGCATATACTACACCAATTTGATATCTTGTTACCTCTGTAACTTCACTAAATACAACATCTTTGATATAGAACACAGTAATGTTTGGACACTACTCTTTGCCGCTAGAAATAGGTACTACGATGGTACCTTTTTTTTTTATTTTCCGTGGCGAAATCCTTCATTGGATACCCTTCTGCTGTCCGGGCAACAGAAGAGTTATGCCGGACTCAAAACCCCACGGTTTCTCTCTCATCGCATGTGACCGGAACCATGGGAACGCTTTCGCACTCTACCGTGGCTCCGACAGCGGGGCCTTGATAGGACCACATCTTGGGGTGGAGCTACTGCTCTCCACCCCTAATACAAATAATAGGTTGGGGAAAAAGAAATCCATTATTATTATATGAACTTCAGGACTTTATTTAACATGCTTCGGATTGTCCGATTTGGGTCAAATATGCGCCGTTTTGTTCTATGATTTGTTGCCATTTTAAAGGTAACTTCATAATGCCTCTCTCGTAGAAGTCCTGGTTTCTATTTGCAAAAAACTCTAGTAGCCGATTTTCACAATCTTCCCTAGATGCCAATTTTTTATCACTAAAGAAATTTTGTAATGCATGAAAAAGATGGTAATCGCTTGGTGCCAAGTCCGGACTGTATGGCGGATGCATTAAAACTTCCCAACCAAGCTCCCGAAGTTTCTGGCGAGTCACTGTAGACGTGTGTGGCCTAGCGTTGTACTGGTGGAACACGACACCTCTCCTGTTGGCCAATTCTGGCCGTTTCTGGTCAATTGCTATCTTCAAACGGTCCAGTTGTTGACAGTAGAGATCAGAATTTAGTGCTTGGCCATATGGAAACAACTCATAATAAATAATCCCCTTCCAGTCCCACCAAATGCACAGCAGAACCTTCCTGGCCGTTAGTCCTGGTTTGGCCACCGTTTGAGGTGCTTCACCGCTCTTTGACCATGATCGTTTTCGCACAGGGTTATCGTATGTGATCCATTTCTCATCTCCAGTCACCATCCGTTTAAGAAATGGGTCTATCTCATTCCGTTTGGCCAAGGCTTCGCAGATGGAAATTCGATCCATCATGTTTTTTTCTGTTAATTGGTGTGGCACCCAAACATCGAGCTTCTTTTTGAATCCAGCTTTGTGTAAATGGTTTAAAACTGTTTTGTGGCCCATTTTTAGCTCCTGGGCGATGTTACGACTGCTAACATGCCGGTCAACTTCGATCATTTCTTCGATTTTATCGACATTTTCGGCGACCGGCCTACCTGTGCTAGGTGCTTCTTTAACATCAAAAATTCCTAAACGGAATCTACGAAACCATAATTGGCTGTTACAGTATCGGGTCCATAAACACTATTCACAATTTTAGCCGCCTGGCTTGCATTTTCGCCTTTGCCAAAGAAAAACTGTAAAATGTACCGAATTTTCTCTTTGTTCACTTCCATTTTTAACACCCTGTAACTCACAATTGAATGCACCAAACAAAAAACAGCAAAAGAATTTTTTTACTGCAAAATGTCACCTTTCCAACGAGCATAAATCTGAAACTGTTTGATCGATACTTTACGAGATATTTATCACTACAGCCATCTACCGAAAAAATAATGGATTTCTTTTTACCCAACCTAATATTAAGCGGAAGTACCCCACGCACCACCTCAGGGCCTTTCATGTTTGGTGACAGATTACCTCGAGTCCGCCATTATGGCCTCTGTTATAGGGGTTGGAAGGTCTAAAATAACCTCTTTCGACGCCCCGGTCTTTGCCTGCGGATTGAGAGATGGGTGTTTATTTCTCTCTGCTTCTCAGCAGCCTCCTTCTGCAGCATTACCTCCTCACAGAAGGGCACCCCGGCATTCCATGACTTCTCACCACTGACCATGGTTTTAATAAAGCCAAAAAGTGAGAGGTCATCTCCCACAACAGCGACGAGGCCTTGGCGCTGAACATCCCATGCCGAGCAATGCTCTAAAGTATGCTGCGCGGTATCCTCTTCGCATCCACAGTGATGGCACTCAGTTGTCGGCTCTCTTCGAGCTATGCGGCATAGGTACTTCCCAAAACACCCATGACCAGAAAGTACCTGCACAAGCCTGTAGGTCAATGGTCCGTACTGCCTGTCTGTCCACTCATTTAAAAGAGGACGTACAGCGTCTACAGTCCTGGTTGTCTGAATTAGGGTTAGTTAGCCTTCCCTTCCATTTTATAAGCATTGACTGTCGGAAGGGGAACTTCCGCAATTCCTATTTTCTTGCCGAAATCTGCTCTCCTCGAGACCGGAGTTCAGATCTCCATCGATACATGGATGATAGAGAGTCTGCTTCCAGATCCCACGGAGGAGATTCCGCCAAAACACAAGCCGCTTCGTAAGAGATGCTTCAGTATCCCCGAATAACACCAATAACCATGGCCCTCTGTGGACGTCTCTGTCTTTCAGCGCGTGTTTATACGTACTTTTAAGGTTCCTCGACTCAGTTACTACACTCAAAATTACTTCGACGTCGTCTAAGACCTGCTTATTAATAGACGCGGCTGTGCGATCATCTATTCCATCTCTGTTTGCTATATCAATGGCCATGCGGTTTTCTATAGCCATTCTAGATAGTGTCTCCACATCCGCATTTTTTTTTATTTCCTTTTCGGTACTAAAAAATATTGTTAAAATTATTGTGTAAATTATTGTACGTGTTATAAGTTCATCCTCAGATACTGTGACAGTAGCACACCGCTCTCGCGATTCGGTATCGCTTATTGACTCCGACTCATTCACTCGACGTCTCTTAACTTTTGTTTTTCAACGTCTAGCTTGTACTTTAGGTGCCTCCATAAGTCCTTCATTTGGCACTAGGCTGGAATCCGATTCGGACGCATCTTCTTCCCCCACTACTAAATTTATTTTTTCTGAATTTTCCATGATTATCCCACGAGTATAGCAGGAAATATTTAGGTCCGCCCAGGCAAAGCCTCCATACCCAGGCAAGCCTAGCGTAAGCCAACAGCCTCGTTCCCTAAGACGCCGCGAAACGTGATCCACGAAACGTACCTAGGGTTTACGAGATTCATGACGGTAGCAGAGTCGACACTAGATCTTCCCCGTCTGCCCCGTGACCGGGTTAGGGAAACACTGAGCCCGCCGTCGCCTCAACTTCGTGCCGTCTACTTGTCAGAGGCACATTCGGAGAGATCCTTCCCGTCGAGTTATTCACCACCGGGCGCCACAATCGCCACTCGGTGCCCGGGGTGCACCGGCCTGGCTGTTATTCATCCCAGAGGGAGCACCAACAGACAAGCACACGTGGAGGTTACCCGACTTAGCTCCCCGCTACGATAGTACCTACACGGACGGTCTACGACAACAAAGAACTGTTTCTCTTTTTTTTTTTCGTGGTGAAATCTTTTATTGAATACCCTTCTACCGTTGGGGCAATAGAAGAGTTATGCTAAACTCTTACCGACTAAAACCTCCACAGTTTCTTACTCATCGCTTTTGGGCGGACCCACAGGAACGCCTTCGCATAGAACCGTGGTTCCTTCAGCGAGAAACCTCTCTAAGACAACATCTCGCGATGGAGTTACTGCTCTGCACCCCCTATAAAAATGTTAGGAGAAAGTACCGCACGCACCACGTGAAGGCCTTTCATATTTGTGACAACAAAGATCTACCACCACTAACTATTCCGGTCTCCAACTGTGTTCCTTTATCGATAATATTGAAAGAATCAATGATTGAAGATTACTGAGATATGCTAGTATCTGTTGATGGTGTAGTAAAATTTCGGCTCTTGTGAATCCTAAAGCTTACTACCTTTTATGTAACGTAAACTTGATATGATAATATGCAAATATTTATGAACGCTCCACGTCCAGTTAGTGCCTAACAATTAATGTTAGTTAGCGCTCATATAAATTACTATACTAACGTAGTGTAATGTAGGTATAGTTACTGACGCGTTTATTCGAGATTGTATCAGTAAAAGTGATCACGCGAAATTGTATGCACGCGAACAACGCACAGTTCCGCACTTGGCGGAAACACCTCCGTCGACATTATGTTGTTCGCCGAGATCGCACATCGTTTCTTATAATCTTATAAATATTGCCCCAGTAGTGCAGTGGCTAACTGCTCCTTCCTTGGTTCATATTCAGGAAATCATGTTTTGTAGTTTCAGAGATTGTAGTGTTTTTTTTTTCCTAAGCCATGTTATCTACCAATTTTGGCTTTTTTTTAGTGACTTAAGGAGCATTTAATATCTTGGTGCTAGTCAGGCTAGCATACACTGCACCACATTCTGCTGGTCACCTTGATACATTAGGTGTGAAAGTCTTATTATTCAAACCGGAACACATTAATGTTTGCACAGTACATGTTTGTAGCAGAAATAGAAGTTCCTGTGATACGTACCCAGACAAGTATCCGGCAACAGAGGCCTACCTTCTGATGTCATTAGCTGTGAACAAATGATAGAGTTTCCTGGACGAGCACGCTTTATCTTTCAGCAGCTTGATCGTCCACCTACCATCCTCTTCAAAGGACTGCAACTGTCTGAAATTTCCGAGCTAACAGGATATACCATCTTATTTGTGAAGGTGACGAGCGCATCATCATTATTATTATCTAAACCTATTGACGCCCACTGTTGGACATAAGTCGTTTGCAATGTAATCTACGAAACAAGATATAACGCTGATTGAGTCCATTGGTCCCCAGCGATTTTTTTAGTGTCGTCTGTCCATCTAGCAGCAGTTCTGCGTATTGTTGGTTCTAAAACACAGTCGCCTGTGAACATTGAAGCATTGCCGCAGTAATATAGTTCAATTTTGTATGATGATTGAATAACAAATGTTATAGCGGATATATAAGGTTGTCAAATATCTCCCTTCCGCTTTTTTGCTCTTTATTCAATGCTTTATAAAAAGTGTTACAGTGATCGGATTTAGTTGAAATATGCGCCGTTTTGTTCGATAATCTGTTTCCATCTAGACGGCAACTTCATAATACCTCCCTCGTAGAAGCCCCCTCCTTATTTGCGAAGAACTCGGACAGCCACTTTTCACAAGCCTCTTTTGAGTTCAACTTTACACCACCAAGGGCGTTCACCATGGACAGGAACAGGTGGTAATCACTTGGCGCTATGTCCGGGCTATATGGTGGATGCGATAAAACCTCCCATCCGAGCTCCCGTAGCTTCTGACGAGTCATCAACGAAGTGTGTGGTCTGGCGTTGTCCTGGTGGAACACTACACCCTTCCTGTTGGCCAATTCTGGACGCTTCTGGTCGATCGCCTGCTTCAAGCGGTCCAGTTGTTCGCAGTAGATGGTAGAATTAAGCGTCTGGCCACATGGGAGCAGCTCATAGTGGATGATTCCCTTCCAATCCCACCAAACACACAGCAAAACCTTCCTGGCCGTCAATCCCGGCTTGGCCACTGTTTGGGACGATTCACCGGCCTTCGACCACGACCGTTTTCGCTTGATATTGTCGTATGTGATCCATTTTTCGTCGCCAGTCACCATCCGCTTCAAGAATGGGTCGAATTCGTTCCGTTTCAGCAGCATATCGCAGGCGTTGATTCGGTCCAGAAGGTTTTTTTGCGTCAAATCATGCGGCACCCAAACATCAAGCTTTTTTTTGTATCCAGCCTTCTGCAGATGGTTTAAAATGGTTTGGTGACTAACTCCCATCTCCTGGGCGATGTCACGAGATGCCACATGCCGGTCTAACTCGATGTAGTCCATGATTTGATCGGTATTTGTCGTCACAGGTCTTCCGCCGGCTGGCTTATCCATGGTGTCGTTTTCACCGGCTCTGAATCGTCGAAACCATTCCTCCGCGGTTCGAAGTGATAGTGTACCATCCCCCAAAACACCATTAATCTCACGGAACGTTTCTCTAGCGGATTTGCCTTTAACGAAGGAAAACTTTAAAATAGCGCGAATTTCGGCGTTAGTGAACTCCATGTTTACACGTCTATAACTGTTGAACACAATATCCAAACTAATTATGCATAGCGTCGTTTTGTAGGTTATGTTAAGACCTTTCAAATTATGTATAGTATTGCCAGATACGAGCTCTGTAGCGCTTTGTACATAGCCGCGAAATTCAAAAGACAAAAAGGCGGAAGGGAGATATTTGACAACCTATTATCTTAATAAAAGCGGATGATTTGAATACAAGCGTAGTTTGTAACGCAACGAAGACGTTCAGCTCCCGCATTCCTCGTGCAGTATCCGTGGAGGTAAAGGGTGTCTGGCGGCAGATTTATATTTTAATAAACGAATATATCAATAAGTTATAAACAGTGCGGGGGGAAGGTGGTGTCATTAGAATCACCGATCGTGCGGATTTCTTAGTCACGATGTCGCAGTGGTGCAGTGGTGCAGTGGTGCAGTGGTGCAGTGGTCGGGTGAGCATCGTGCGTTCGCTATTGAAGCATTTTTCAAGAGTAACGGTTCTTACATACTCGCTCGCCGACAGTTTTGTTCACATTTCAATATTCGACGGATAGGCGATGGGCCGAGTGTGAATTTAATTCGTTCGTGGGAAATGGGATAATCGGACCATTTTTTTTTTAAAATGCACGGGGCCAAGCGACGAATGTCAATGGTGAGAATTATCGGCTCATGATTTCGAATTTCTTTTTGCCGAACCTGCGAGCTCATTCATCATTCTCATCACACACGTGGTTTCAACAGGATGCGGTACAGGTGCGAGCGCACACACGGCCAGAGCTTCGATAGATTTGTTGCGAGAAAATCTCCCTCAAAAACTGATTAGTCGCTTTGGGGACATCCCGTGGCCACCGAGGTCACCCGACCTAACTCCAATGGATTTTTTTTTGTGGGGCTACCTCAAAGAGAGAGTTTACGCCAACAATCCGCGAACTGTTGTGGACTTAAAAGAATATATTCGGCGAGAAATCAGCGCAATTGAACCAAGTTTACTGCAGCGTGTGGCACGGAATACGAGGCTCCGTTTCGAACAGTGTGTGTGTGTGTGCAACAGGATGGAAGACATTTGGATGACATTATCTTTAAAAAATGAAATCCGCATTTGTACTCTATCTTTTAATATTTTTAGTAAAATTATATGTCAAACATATTATTTTTTATTTAAATTTGAAAACATAAATCTGCCACCAGACACCCTGTATTTACGTAGCGCGAGGGTTATAGTAGTATCTGATATCCTATTTAAAAAATAATCATCATCATACTCTGTTCATGCCGACGATATGTTCCTGTTGTTTTAATCTTTTATTTATAACAACTATAAGCAACTGACTTCCGACGTATAACTTGGTGGTAATGTGCCCGGGATAATGCGATGTTACTCATCACCACATACTTCCTTTCGTCTAGACATAAAATTATTTCTAGATCATTCTAGTGCTTAATGCTGTTAAAACACACAATCATCATCATCATTATCAGCCGATAGACGTCCACTGCTAAATCTACACTAAGGGATAAAGGAAATCTGCTTAGAATAATTCCTTCTTCCAATCAATTTATTTCTCTTCCAGTTACATTTGTTGAATTTTCTTTTAAGTTACAAGTAAAATAAACTTTTTTAAGTTAGTATCTAAATATAATTCACTTTTTGTTCACAGGGAGCGCACCGTCCGCTGCTCTTCGGTGCTGATCGGAGCATTGGGGCTGTCCTTAGTCGCCTTGGCGGTCTACACAACAGTATTGGTGTTAACTGAATACAAAACCCCAAGGCCCTGCGTCAGCGAGGAGTGTGTCGGAACAGGTAATAAATAGAAGTACATAAAATACATACTTACGCAAGATTTTTGCTGAAGAACTACACACCTGTGAAGTATTTAACCGGTATGTAGAAGCCGTTCGCTGTCCACTGATGAATAAATATCTTCCTTCAAAGATTTTACACCGATATGAAGGAATGCACAGAAAGATCTAACAGCCGATGGGGCAACAAGGACCTCATACGGCGACCGCATACCGGAAGACACAGTGTTGACAGGCACTCTACTAGGTGGTCCGACAATCTGGTGCAGGTCGCGGAAAGCAGCTAGATGCGGGCAGCATAAGATCCATCAATGCGGAGATCTTTGAGAGGGGCCTATATCTAGCATCGGACGTATATCAGTTGATTTTGATGACGATGACTAGGAATCAACAAATAGATATTGTATGTCCGTCAAACTTAAGTCATGCATCATATTGTAAATGTAACCTGACATAATAGTAATAAAATATATTCAATTTGAACAGAAGCTTAACAATTAAAGAACTCTAGAAATAATTCGACAACATAATTTCATCCCGTATTATAAACTATTTGAGTTTTAAGTGGTACCATATTCCCTTACATATCTACATCCATGACGTAGCGGCTAATTGTAACAGTGTCCCTCAGTCAGCTCCTGGTCGGTCTAGATCTACATAAGTAATACTCCTTACCAACTTGCCGCCATACTAGAATCACTATGTTCTACCAACCGTATATACTAGCTTTCTTCTCCTTATACGGCCTGAATATGATAGTATCATGTTATTTTAAGTCGAAACTCATAGAGGCTCATATTTATATAACTAATGTTGATATTGTGACATCCATTAGCATTTGCATAAAATAAACATTGACCAGGAATCCGGCAGTTGTTCGCTGGAAATAGTTATAAATAGAAGATTACTCTCATTACGACAATTAAAACATGTTTGCATCTGAGAGAATTAGCATACGTGTAAAATATTGCAATAAATATCTAGATGATTGCCAACAGATGCAATGAAATGTTGAATATAAATCCTCTCCATCATATTAACTTATAGTCGTCCATTGCTGAACATAGGCCTCACCAATCGATTTCCTGGATAGCCTGCGATCCGCGCCAAGTCTTCTTTAAGATTCGTTATACTGAGTCGATGAATTATAATCGAAAATTATTACCATCGGCATAATTATGCATATTGCACCACACAATAATCACTTTGCCTTATATTAAACTACGTACTGCTAACTTAACGTACGATGACATAACTTATTGCGCTGTTTTTACTATCA
Source organism: Troides aeacus (assembly GCA_033220335.2). Lineage (NCBI taxonomy): Eukaryota > Metazoa > Arthropoda > Insecta > Lepidoptera > Papilionidae > Troides > Troides aeacus. Next base: position 698,036 of record CM067275.1, on the reverse strand, counting down.
CTGATACAAATTACGCAGTTACTTGACGCAATGACATACTGATATATTTTTCTGATAGATGATTATTTGATGCAGTGTTTTAAATAGTTAAAATTTTGTATCGAAAAATCAATTCATTATTCTGCCAGGAAACTATGTTGAAGATTGTGACTACAATAGTTAAATCCTATCTTGAACGCATCATTTACAACCGCAAGATCTTATGTATTGGTCCTTTCGAAAAAAACATTATAATTATTATTCAGAAAGCAAATCTATACATAAAATATTCTACTGTGTGATGGTAATATTTTTTTTAAGATTGTTTAGTTCCTACACAATTTTAACGCAGTTTGTCTCTACTCCGAATGGGTCAATGTACTGATTAAAGATATGAATACTACTAAAGACTGTGTTGCAATACGCAAGGAATCCTTATCTTAGATAGTTTTAAGATAAAAAAGGGGTCCCGCACGACAACTCACGGGACCCAAGTCAACCTCACCTGCTCGTGTTGCACCCTGCTAATCAAAAAACGAAGTTCTGGCTCCCATTAACCCGCGTTGCACCAGAGTGGTGGAAAATGGTCTAAGTCCCCCCTTATGAACACATACAAATGTGGAGACCTTTGGGGGAGATCTTTGTCCATCAGTGGACATTATCGTATATTATCATTATTAGTCGATACTGATGGTGATGATGATGAAATCTCACTCGCTCAATAATTACGTTAAATTGGTCATATTTATTTCATTAAAGTAACGAGTGTAATAATAGTACAGTGGGTGCAAATCCTAAACGTCCATTGAGGTCTACATATGATGGAAAGGCTTTTCAATTGATTTCCAACACAGCAGCTCCCATGCTACCCTCATCCAATAATTCTCTGCGATCGTCGTTTCACCTTTCATCTATACATGGAGGTTATTTTACCACGTTGCGTTTACCATCTATCCTGGTCATCAGCTATACCGTCTAGGTAGATATTACCGCAGCTGTTATTTCTGCCACCAAATATTAGTGCGCAAACATTACTATTTACTAATGTTACTACTGCATGAAGGGCGTTATCGTCTAGATACATTACTAGAGTAACGAGACCTAATATCTTAAGTATTACGGCGACGAGCACAACGTACAAGCGTATCACGTTTGACGAGCATATTATCATTTGATGAATACCTCGCACGTCTATTCGCTTCGACAATTAAAAAAACTAATGAAACATAAAATAAGTTTAAAAGTACGTTTGGCTATCCGAACAGGTATTAATAGATAATAAAATTAGCAGGTATTAGTAGCAGGTATTAAAAGAGAAACAGATTTATAGTATCTAATGGTAGTTCCTTAGGAGAAGCCTATGTCCAGCAATGAACTGCCGCGGGCTGTTGATGATTCAATGGTAGTTATTTAGAGCGGGTTTGTACAATAACCCTATCACCACCCAAATTTCCAAACATGTCATCCTAAAATTGAATCCGTGACCCCCGTGTCGTAAGCGCCAAGTGAGAAATTGCCGGTAACAAGACAAGGAAAATAATGTTCAATTAATTTGATCGGCACATTATCCCGTGTGTAATGGCGCAGTTCTTGTATATGATTTATGCCACGTGGAGGTCTCGAACGCAACTGATAACTGCGTATTAATGGTGGTTGTTACGAATACATTCATTATGGTGACTGATACGCAGTGGCCAGGAATTTTGTTTGTCAGCGGTTGGCACCACAAAACTAATTATTTTCTAACACGTGGTCATAATATGTTTATAACAGTTAACATATAAACAAAGCTTTCAGTTCCAATTCACGATTCGTATGTCAAGTGTTATTGGCCATAATTTGTCCAAGTCTTCCAAGTTTGGCCAAGTGTTATTGATAGTAATCTAGTAACAGTGAACATGATTATCAGGATTGTGTCAGTTTTGCTTGGTGCTTTAACTACTTTTGTAACATCTTCGCCTGTTTCTTCTACTATAGAAATGACCGGTAAGATTTGTGTAGTTATATTCTTTGATTTACTTTAAACTTTATCTACATTGTTTTAAAAATCAACCAATACATATTTTTTTTAACAGGTTTTCGATTTTTAAATTTTTTTCTTTATTTATTTCATAAATAGTAGACCACTTAAGTATGTACTATACCTACACATTGATAGAATTCTTTTATTAACTGTTATTTATTCTACAGCATCACGCATTCTCTCATCTTTGAACAAAGAAGTAGAACCCTGCACGGACTTTTACGAGTTCGCATGCGGAGGTTGGATCAAAAAGAATCCCGTCCCGGAGTGGGCGACGTCGTGGGACCAGCTCGCACTGTTACGGGAACAACTCATTGAAAATTTACGCGAGCTCCTGGAAGCCGAGGATGAGGAGGGGATACCGAAAAGTGTGCAGAAGGCGAAAATGTTGTATCGGACCTGCATTGATACTGGTGAGTGTTATAGGTTAATAATACTTTTGCTAAGACCATTCACACAAATGTTGAATTTAATTTTTTTTTCCAATTAGTTGTATCCTATGCGGTCTTTTAATTTTTTCATCCTCCGCTGATTTACCCTAGATATATGTATATATATTTTTTTTGACAACAGATAAACTAGAAACCAACGGCATCAAACCGATAGATGGTATACTAAGTAAACTGGGACTTCCTCCAAAACCTCCGCAAGAGGCGAGCGCAAATTTCACATGGGAGTCAGTAGCGGGTAAAAGCAGAAGATATCTGGGACTCAATGTTCTTCTCAGTGTGCAGGTGGCGGAAGACGTCAGGAACACCAGCAGGAATCGAGTTGTGGTGAGTGTCGCGATGAAAACTGATGTTAATTATTATGAGATCTTATTAATACTAATAAAGAAATTTATACCCACTGGTAAATTAATTTTTACCGTACAAAGAAGACAAAGACACAATATCACTCTAGTTACATGTTTAATTACAGAAAATTTTCATTCTGGATTTGGTAATTAATAGATTAGATAATAACAAACACTATTGATGCTTGGCATTTACCAATGTTTTGATATTCTTCTAGCATAAGGAAAATAAGATAGTATTGACATTATTGTAAAGGGAAAAACCTCTTTTTATATTGCATGTAGCGAAGTAGATCCAATTATCTCTCCTTTAACTAATTTTCTATGGGTTTTTTTCCTGAATTATTTAGGTATAAAGTTTAAGAAAACAAAATAAATTGCAGTTAATGTTTTGCAGTATTGCTTGTTTTCTTACATTTAAATATTACAATTATAGTTAACTATAGTTAAGTATATTTTTTAATCAATATATGGATGGATAAACTACACCATATCCCGCTCTTCGCATTAAAATAACATAAGAAGCTACAACGCCCTTCAAACCGGAATACAGTAAAGTTTACATACTAATGACTAACAGTGGAAGTACACGTTGCGGTGGTACTTATGTATGATCACCAACATCTTAAAACTATACCTTCTTAAATTCAGAATGTGGATTTTTAAGTAACCGAAATATCGGATCAGTTTTTTGTCCTTGTGTTGAAGTTATTAAAAAACGTAAGATGACTTTTGAGAGATCTAAACATGGTGCACGAGTCCTGAACATTTACTGACTCGACATCAACTCTACATCTACTATGCATGCAACGTCTTCATGCGATGTAACCACTTATGCGATAAGATCGAATCAAGCCTCCGCTGCAAGGGCAACGACACAAATAATAAAGCATTCACGTTTAACAAACAGATATTCATATTTACATTTTGATAAATTTATGTTTGAAAATACTGTAAATGTTGCCTCTCGTGAATAATTTATAAATGGTGGGTCTTTTTTTATACCGATGAAAACATTTTTATCAGTTTTAGATTTATTTACATCCAGTAAATTTCCAAAGTTGTAAAACAAAAGTAGAGTAACAGTTTTTTTTGCGACAGGTGGAACAAGTGTCCCCTGGCTTCAGCGACCGCTACCTGCTACAGCCACAACAGTTCGCGCACGAGCTGGCACAGTACCACCAGTACATACGCGACATGGTCACCATTGCGGACCCCGATACCGACGCTGAGGCTTTCGCAGACGATATCATTAGCTTCAGTAAGAGCTTAGCTAAGGTGAGTCGATCTATTCTACTCCCTGGAGGTTCTTGTGCATTTCATGTTAAAAGATTGCAATGGGGATGCCAATAGAAATATTCTTTCTGAAAATGTTATATTTCGTTCAAATATAATGTATGGAACTTCCGAAATTAGAAATTTGCTTGAGTATGATCTAATGTGTATCCAAACAAACCCAAGTCAAATTTGAGGGTACCATAAAAGTAAGTAGTTATTAAACTATTAATTCTAAATATCTGTTTCTGTTTCTTCTATAAAAAAAACTAGATTGTTTTCGATGTACATACATAATACAGAAATTTCCTGTGATAGATATGTTCATCCAGTTTATAAATTCCAGGTGATGACTCCTATGGAGGTACGTCGCAGTGGCACACATTTGTTCCACGAGGTGAGCGTCTCGCAACTCATCCAAGGCACTGCTGGTGGTCCCCCAGAATGGAAAAAAGTAAGTTGGACATGGAATAAATTTTATCCTATGTTTTGGTGTGTCTTAAAAGAATTTATGTAAGTTAAACTTTTGTTGCTTTAAAATGTATCTTTATTAATTTACCTCAACCAAAAATAATTATTACTCATCAATTTCTCTTCATATCATCATCTCCCTGTTTTATTCCCGCTTCATAAATGTATCTTCTTCCATTTTATCAACTCAACTAACGATCCACTCCCTTAACACTGATTTCCTCTTTCACATAGTCCGTTAACTTAATTATATGATTCTATGTATATTTGTCATTCTTCTAGTTACATGATTCTATACCCTCCAAATGTCCATGTCATTCCAACAATTACTCTTTCAAATTTTCCATAGATTTTTATTTACTTCTGCTTTTGTTATATTCTATATTTATTGTAGACAGGACAAATGCTAAGAAGAAGATGAAGATCATATCCGTTGTTTACACTTGATAAAATTTATCAAACCTACCTTTAGGCTAAAGCAACAAAAAAACTCAATCCTCAGGTGACAGACCTATATTTTTTCATTACATTGCAGCACGATTGGGATCGCTATTTAAAGCTGGTATTCGCCAACACCAACGTAACGCTGCAGCCTGTCACTGACCGTATCATAGTAATGGACCTGCCTTACTTACAAAAGTTGGCAGTGCTGCTCAACGACACCAAGCCTGTTATTGTGGGTAAGTAATAATAATTAAGATGTTATCGTAATAATTTTAAGGTTATAGGCTTATGTTTCTTGATAGTTATTTTTTTTTTACTGTCATTGAATAGAATCGTTATTAAACGTTTGATCAAGGACCCAATATAATATATCTTTTAGGGGTAGAATGTTCGTAAAATTGTGTGTAGTAAAGAACAAAAAAGAATCAAATCATAGAACACTATTTAAAATGTAGACAGATTTCAGATTAGAGAAACTGCGATGTAAAAAGGCAACATGAACATTTTGGAATAATAGGATATTTCTCGTGCATAAGAAGACCCTAATCGATCGGTTCGAAGTTCCGATGTTTTAATGGTCGTTCGAACCCGATTGGAGTTGTGTATTTCTGTTTCGAATTTAGTAATTGCAAATTAACAAAGCTTGTCGTGTCATTAGAGCGTTTCCTCTGGTGGAGTGTGTTCTCAACGGTTGCACCGATGACGCTACGTTCTTTCCGGGAGCTCGGTTTCCGATTCTCTCGCGAGGTATTTGGACTGCGCCAGCGCACACCTCGCTGGAAGAGCTGCGCAGCCAATGTTAACGCCAACTTCGGCCTCGCGCTCAGCTACGCGTACGTCAAGCGACACTTCCAGCAGGACTCCAGAGAGAAAGTAAGTGCATCTTCTTTGGCTATATTACAGTTTTTCGTGTTTAAGAATTAAAGAACTTAAAATAAAACCAGAATCTTGATCATGATAGTCATAAGGTGTAATAAATTACCGTTCTTATTGTTTGTATAATTGCAGGCGATTGAGATGGTGGAGGATGTGCGCGCCGCGTTCGCTGATGCTGTACAGCAGTTGGACTGGATGGACGGAGGCACGCGCCTGCGCACACTCAGCAAGTTGCGGGCGATACGCAACTATGTGGGATTTCCTGCCTGGCTGCTGCAGACCGACCGCCTCGACAACCATTACCAACACGTCAGTTCTAGAATAGTAAAACCAAAGTAGCCAAGCAAAAACAACTTAATATTACGATGAATGAAAAATATAACGTAGTAATTCATTAACTTCAGAATGAATATGACCTTGATTTACTTTCAGGCTCATGTGATCGAAGGCAACCTGTTCGAGACGTACCTGAACTTCACATGGGCGGCGGTGAAGAAGTCTTTTGAGTCACTGAGGGAGAAACCGGACAGAAATAGGTAATTATGGCAGGCGACAAGTTAGCTAATAATAACTTTGTGTTCAAAGTAACTTTAACTGACAGATAAAAATTAATATATTCTAGGAAATTGTTTTGTTGATTGATTTTATTTATTACACGTTTACATTATGCGTTACCCTTACAGATGGGTGGCGACAGCTACAACAGTTAACGCGTTTTATTCAGCTACCCTCAACTCAGTCAGTAAGTGTCACTAGTAACAAACACGGTGCTTATCCACTAACATGAAGGTCTTCGCAATTAAATAAGGCGCCTCTTTGTGACGAGAGGAACGTTTAACTACTGCAGGAGATAATTGAACAAAATTATACACTAGATAACAGATAACGAAACGCTACTAACCAAAATACAGAATAAGTTATGAATGCGTTTCAGGCGTTTTTAGAGCTTTGTATGTAGAGCTGATGAAAATAAAGTTTATACGAGTGAAGATTTTTTCGCAGTTTAAGTCAGAGATAAACAAAATCTTATATTTACAGCATTCCCGGCTGGCATTCTGCAACCGCCGTTCTACGGCAATGGAATAGAGTGAGTACCGAGTATTACTTTATACATTAGTAATATTTATCCTATGTGGGTGACATGTAAAAAGAATACTCTCACCCCCTCACCCGGCGCATCTTAATAGGCTATTAAAAGAGACAACTGAAGTATGTAAACAGTATCATTTAGTTAGCACCATCAAATAACTGCGCCCGCCAATTTTCGCCCATAGAGCATAAAACTAATTAAAAAAGGTCCTTTTAATGTTTCCACTGCTACCTTTTCTCATTACGAAAGAGTCAAGGACTTTGATCGATTACACTAATTAAGTGAACGACAGTTACTCCCAAAAAGAAGAAGCTATCTTCAGCAGTGAAAATCAAGCATTTAAAATAATTTTCTTTGTAATAAATTAACTGGAAAAATCATATAAAATAGACTCGGACTTTAACGTCACTGGGGAATCCAGAAAAATTCTATACTAATAGTTGAAGCTTCAAATAAGCAGCTCATTTCTTCAGCACAATAGTTTAATTCGCTACAGTGTTTTTCTTACTGGTACATTATTTGGCGAGAGAACTTATGCGATGTCTTGCACGATAACTTTAAATAAATAAAATCTAACACTCACGAGATATATCCTAAGTGACGTTCTTAACTTCTATTTCAGGGCAATAAACTATGGTTCTATCGGCGCCATCATAGGACATGAAGTAACGCACGGTTTCGATGACCAAGGTAACGTTTTCCTTATCAGTGACAATATTCCTAGTTACGTTACTACTCCTACTATTTCAAGTTGACTTGGCAAAAGCTTTTGATTATACCTTATACAATTAATATCTACCAAATTTATGTAAACATTATAAAACAGATACATTCAGATTTACTAGTACTTAATAAATTAAAAATAAAGAATAATAATTATAACAATAAAATCAAAGTTTCCATTATTATAAAATAAAACACTGGAATGCCACAAGGCTTATTCTTTGGACCACTTTTATACTATTTAACGTATACAAGATATGAAAACAGTATTTTTAATGGACGGGAGTTAAATTTTAAAATTGTCAATGAAAATAACAATAACATTAATGAATATTTCGCAAGGTTTAGGAGATAGAAAGAGGCTTTGTCTTTGTACCATATAAAGGCAATTCTATTAATCAAAATACAAAAAACATAATATTTGATACTTGGAAAGAGAACATATAATTCAACACAAAGTTTCCAGGTCGACGATATGACGAGGAGGGCAACCTGAAGCAGTGGTGGTCGGCGGCGACTCTGGAGCATTACCACGCCAAAGTGCAATGCATCATCGAGCAGTACAGCCAATATCACATGCCGCAACTGCCCGACTACGCGGTATTTACGATGTTTACGTAAAGCTTTCATACACATAAATACGTTTTGTGAACGGAGAGTAGCAAGGCATAAAGAAGTTAAGTGACATTGTGCAAAGTTAGTTCTTCACTTCTTTCTCGGCTTTTTCTAGGTACAGTCTTAAAGCGATAAGCGTAATGAGGGATGAACAATCTATAAGACAGTTATCGCCGCGAATGACAATTTCTCTTAGTCGCTTAATCTGTCCGTATATGTAAAAGTTGTGCGTTGCATAGGTGCACGGGTTCAACACGCAAGGCGAGAACATCGCAGACAACGGCGGGCTGCGCGCGGCGCTGCACGCGTACGAGCGGCACGCGCGGCGGCACCCCGCGCGGCTCGCTCTGCCCGGCCTGCCCGATTACACGCCCGAGCAGCTCTTCTTCCTCGGCTTCGCGCAGGTACCACACGCACTTACCTTACGCTTTCAGGCCGTGGATCCGGGTCCACGTGCCCAGTGTCAGATGAGCTGTAAGAGCCTCTGTGGCCTCCAGCCCGATCTAAATCAAGAATATACCTTACGCTTCACACAACCACAATTCCCAACTCAATAAAACAACAGCAAAACAACCTTGAGTAGAGTGCTCCTTGAAATCCCGAACAGTACAATGGAAATGATGAGTTTTGCATGATTCTGGGGGTTTTCACTACAACTTGATAATTATTATACTACCAAGGGGGTTTTACGAGATAAAAATCTTGACGTCATCTCTGAAGTATATATAATAAATACCGGAGATTTCCTCGCGGTAACCAAAAACGAAATAGTTTGTTGAAAATAGTAGTACTGGTACCCACTTTACTGCTAGTATATTTTTGTTGCACTACAGTAACGGGATTCATATCATGTCTTGAGGTAACAAGCATAATGTCATGCAGTGTGTATCATGCTAAGGATTACCATTGTTAAAGTCAGACGGATCAATTCTTCATAATGACTAGATGAACTACCGCTCTGCTCTATCACTTCGTCAAATAAAAATATCATTTAAATTTGCGCAGATCTGGTGCGGAAATTCAACGGTCGGCGCATTAAAGTCTAAGCTGGTGGAGGGCGTCCACAGCCCTAACAAGATACGCGTGATTGGCACCCTCAGCAACTCCGAGGAGTTCGCGCGCGCATGGCGCTGCCCGCAGGGCTCCCCCATGAACCCCGACCACAAGTGTGTCCTCTGGTGAGCCGGCGCACCCCCACCCCACTCTACCAAAGACAATCGTAAAATTAAGTTACCCTGTAAGGTGCCGCCGCGGTGCTTAGTGATTTTGTACTTAATGATTACGTACTGATGCAGTGAGAACTCGGATCGTGTTATATTATTATGTATAAGAAGTACTTACATGTCACCCAGGATACTTTAATGATTTTTTGTGATAATTTCATGTCAGCAGCCATTACTGTATCTTGTATTTTTTTATTAATTCTCTAATCATATTTTGTATTAATAATTGCTATAAAACTCTTCTGTAATACTCAAACTGTAAACTAATCGCTGTTTTAGCTAAACTGGCAACATTAATGAGTAGCGTTTACACAGTAGATATTAAATTACTAGACATTGCATTTGCTTATAAAATGTATACAAACGGTGAGTAAATGAATCGCTACGCATTAATTCCCAACAAATAATCGATATGTTCATTGTCATATCTTTATTTTTAAGGTTTTATTGAGATTTATCTAAGGCGTCCGAATGGTTCCGCCGAACCAGAGACAGAAAGGACTGTACCACGCTGATCGCCAATTTGCACTAGTTGAGACTTTTATGGTTAAACTAAAACGTGCCACTGTAAAATCACAAAGAATAAATTATTATTTTACTATGTATCAGTAAACATGAATATTCAAAGCGCCAACAGTCAACAGAGGTTTAGTTATCATACGACCAGGAGAGCGCGGCTGTTGAATAGAACAATGAGACTTGATAATGAGATTGTAATATTCGATACGAGCTTTGGTTTTGCATAGCATTTGTGATTGTTACCCTACTTAAGTGTATTTTTAAGGACAGAATTGATAAAAATGGTATAATTTATTATAAATAAAAAAATAATAATATGTATGATGCAATATTTTATTTCTTCCTCATGTATTGAAACTTGTAAACGGGCGCTGATACTTTGGTCCCGCGTTTAACTCTCTTCGGCTTCATGATTTTCGCGTCTTGCAAATGCCGCTTCAACTCCATCTTCTGTTGGATGACTGTCAATTCTTTCTCTCTCTCTATCCTCTTTGAAAGTTCTTTGTATGCCTTCTCTTTCATTCTCTTTGTCTGATTTACAACCTGAATTAAAAGTTATATTACAATCTTCATTTCATTATGTTCTACATTAAAAGATTAACAGGTGATTACATCGCCATATTGAGGTGGTAAGATTATCGTGAAATTAACAGCAAATTTAAAGGTACTTCATAATAACCAAAATTTCCAAAACCATTTCTCAAAACGATTTTTTTTACTACTACAGTCACTTGTTCATCTAGTTCAGCAACCAATGAAACAAAAACAAATCAAACTCAATAACATTACAACAATGAAGCCACAGACTGAAGCATTAATCCCACAAAACCACTTGAGCTAATGAAATTAAAAATCAAATAACATGTACCTGTTCATCAACTGCAGGTAAATTCATTTTATTCAAATCAGATATCCTTGGCCTGTTAGATTTCCTGTTTAAAAATGAAGGGTGTGTGTCAAGCCTCTTAGCCAAGTCAAAGTCTTTTTCTTCACCTTCATCCACGAAAAATATGTGAGTGTTGGGTGTAGCATCTGCCACATCCGTCATATGTAATTGTGCCTGGAAATTTAATTTATTGAACTCTGTAACTGCAGAGTACTATGATTTTATTTTCTATGCAATGGGCGCCATAACAGAAGGTTGTCTGTTCGAAGTTATGACTGTTCATCAAAAGTGAACCATTACTGGTCTTTTATTAGAAATATCTATGGCTAAGCATTTGAAGGTAGTATTCACCTCTAAAGAGTTATTACAACAAATGTACCGATTCAAATGGCTAATGAGCTATCACTTTGCTATTAAATAATTTCTATGGTATATTGTTGAAAATTAAATATTCTCTTAAATACTTTAGTCTGTAATAATACTTCATACCAAGAAGTGTTTTCTAAAAATTAATAACATGAAATAATTCTTTATTGAAGAATATTACCTATAGAATTGTACAAAAGAAATATTCATATATAGATATAGCCCAGAGTTTATTGTACTCATTCTTCTGAGGTCCAAGTTATTTCTTTTGTGAATTGCTAGTAGTTTTTGACATTCAACAGTAAAGGAATATTCTTACGTTGAAAAAAACAATTTGAGTTAACTTGAACAAATAACATCAACACCCAAGCTTGTTAGTAACAATGCAAACAAATTCTAATTATTAACCTGTAATTTGTCAATGCGCCGACTCTCCATAGTTCGTTTCATATTAACATACTTTATGTTTTGTGTCTGCATCAGCTTCACCTGCTCCTCTGTATGCTCATCCTCTTTTTCAAGCTCATGATGTACCTAATACACACTTTAGTTAATTAATTATCAAAATTGAAAATTTTTTTTGTCTAAAACTATACATGTATTACTTCCAAAGTTAATATGACGATAACTGCATCTACTAAGTGCTGCTTGAATTAGACACTAAATATTAATAAAATTATATCTTAAAACATTTGAACATCATGCTCGAACCTAACATGTTTTACATTTGTGATACAACATATAATATGAGACAATTAGTATTATATATAAATTTGGTGTGACAAGTGTTTATTTCTTGATTTAGAATTTATCTTGATTGTACCAAGAAATGTTAAAATATGTATGTGAAAAATCTAAGCGATCCCATTCTAAAGCAAGCATTACGGTCTCCATAAAAAAATACGATAATCTCACCCCATCTTTAACCCTAGAGTTAATCATGTGAAAGTAGAATTCATCAGGGTTTTTGTCCAATGTACGCTTTCGTAACAATTTGAGTGTTTCGCCTTTTTCATGATAATCGTCAGCTCGTTTCTTGTAGTCTTTTTTCTTCTCAAGAAGTCCTAAATGTTTTCTAGACTCTGGCTGGTGCCGTTCCTTGTGAGTTTTTTGGTTAGCTTTCGCGGCTTTCTTCCAAGACGACATGTTTTAATTTACATCAAAAAGATAATAATATCTCAAATAAAAGCTTCACCGGTATTCAATATATTACAAGGTGTTTTTAAATAACTGAAACAACAAAAATTGACATTGTCACAGCGCCATGCGTTCATATGACATTGACAAACAAAATGGTAACTGTTGCTAGAGACGTCTACGTGAACAGTTTGTGAAAACTGGTATTACTGTTGGGTGCCGAGCAAAAACCTTTTAAGTATTTATTATAAAAATAAGCTGTCAGCTTAACAGGTAATGTACCGGGAAAATTTTAGTTTTTTTTTATACTACTATTTTTTTATACTATATTTATACTACTATACGAAGCGACGAAACGAGCGGGACGTTCATCATAACATCCAATTTTCGTCCCCACTGCTGGGGCACAAGCATTCCCTCAATATGAAGGCGATTGGGCCATAGTCACCACGCTGGCTCAATGCGGGTTGGTGACTTCACACACCTTAGAATAAGCGGGACGTTCACCTGATGGTAAATGATATACCCACCCGTAACAATTTGGCGCTATTTAAGATGTTATAAACCGCACCACATTGTGCTCGTCGCCTTGAGACATAAGATTTGTTTTGTTATCCCAGTAATTGCACTAACTATAGCGCCACTCAAACCAAAATATAGTAATATTTGCACATTGAAAATCAAAGAACCGGTGCTAATAAATATTTACGGTTATTGTACAGTTGACTTTGTTCTTTACAATAATAAGTTTGATTGCTCTATTTTCTTTGCCGAATAGTGAACGTATTTTGAAACCGAGTTTTTAGCCTTCATCGCTACAACCGATGGATGTCTAAGGATGGACATAGCTATCTTTTAATATGTTTCATAAAGCACTGAATAGAATATTAGACTAGTTCTTTTTATTCATAGGAAGGATGAGCAAACGAGCGAACAGTTCACCTGGTGGAGAAAGATCACTGACGCCCACGGACAGTCGTGCGTTGTGGACTTAATATTCTTTATATTTCTTTCTTGTTCATAAATTTCTATGTATATATCGTAACAGTAACGAGGTCAATAATTATAGAATAGTTAAAACAAAAAAAAAACTCTAAAAATCTGTAAATTATTGACCAACTCGACTTTATTTATTGCATGGACAAAATTATGCAGTATATATCTATCTATATTTTTCTAAAATATTTATACGACATAATTATACCTTTGGCGACGACAAAGGCCACCAGCATGTATTGACAGGCGCTAATTACAGGGCAAGCGACGGTCGGGCATATTGCTAACATTAATTGCTCTACATATCTTGCTGACCTGTGTGATAATGATCGGACATTGCCAACTCAATTCGACATCGTCGATTTATATCAATACTAATTTTAAAAGCTGTAACAGTTCAGTTTATAAGGTCGTTCGCGCTATATGTCTCGAACAGACGCTGGTTCGATTCCCACTAAGCCTGAGCACCCAGTAAGGAATGACATCGTGAGTAACTTATTACACCCACCGACCCGCCCTTGGTCAGCGTGGTGGACACTTTGACACACTCCTTGTGAGAAAAGGTCCATGTCCTTGTAATAGGAACGTTAAGAGGGCTATTTATAATACTCAAGAAGAAAGAATTTCAGAAACTCCCCAAATGATTGCGACCTTCACAACGTAAAAATATTTTTGAAAATTTTGTCATACTTCTTCAGGACTAAACTCAAAAATATGGCCAAGTCGTCCACTTTAGTTGCTACCGTGCGACATTTCTTCAACACAACAACTCTGCACGGATTCAAATATTTGAGCTCCGAATTCTTCTTGGATCGGTTAGTTTATTTCTAGTATCAATTTATTACTTTTATAAACAATTATTATATTAATGTGTGAATCAATACTTTAGATTTACTACATATGGATGTAACCCAGACCTGTAAGCACTTTCCAGGTTCTACTTCACTCTTATACGTGGTAAAACCTTAGGGTGGACACCACGACGTTCTTTTTTTTTACTAAAAGTAGCGCTTGACCAAGGTTGTAAGACGCACTAACTTAGTAACAGCCTTTACGCCCTTCTCTTAACACCCGCGTTTATTTGGACGAGAACACCGACGCCGGCAAGTTGTTTCACTCCTTTGCTGTTTTTACTAAACAGTAGGAGCTGGCATCTTGTATTTATATAAGGTATGAGACGCGCAACGGTACGCTGGCTACAGTTAGGACGTTTACAGAACCAATGTTTCATTCATTATAACATAGTTATTGAAATTATGCTTATAGACGGACTACCAACTTTTATTTGTGAACTGAACAGTGTGGGGTGGCTGCTGTGCTGCTGCGCGAGCGCGTGCTGCGCGGGTGTGCTGTGCGCCGTGTTGTGGGAGCGGTTCATCGAGGTGCCGGCGCTGATCACGCTGCGCGACGTGCTAGCCGAACCGGAAGTCCTACGCTTAGCCAACATAGCCTTCTGTCCTTCCGCCGGAAACATTGCGCATATGTTCCAAAAGAACTTGTTCGTCCTGAATTTTAATCTTTTTTAGTAACAATAAATTAATACATTAATACTATTAAAATAATGTAACTTGCACAGAAGAAAACTAATTTTGTTGTCCGATATAGATACTTAAAAAAACTGAATATTTGTACAAAGTTAGTTAAACTTTATATTTCAGGGTTACAGACGAGGAGATCCGGTTGAGACTGCCGGCAGTGCTGAGCCTGGTGCTTCGCAGGAAACCCTTGTCGGAGAACCAGGTGATGCTGCTAGAGCGCGCGCTCAGCACCAACAACCTCACGCTGGGGGAGGCGCTTGCGGCGCTGACGCCGGCGTGCTCAGCGCTGATCCGCTCGTGCCGCTGGCTGAGCATGACGTTACCCTGCGACGAGATCTTCCGCAGGGAGATGACGCAGTGGGGGTTCTGCTGCGTCATGCGACCCAATCAGTCAGTTTTAAATACATTTGTCTCCGCATGTATACTACATCACACCAACAGTTTACTAGTTTACGTACAAGAGAAGCTCGTAAATTATTAAGAAACCACGAGCTTAGACGGGGTAATGTTTTCTGTTGTCAAAAGTATCTCTTTTATCTTAAAGCGGCAGGGAAGCAAATGGAAGCGGGAAGCGCAGGATCGATCAATGTGGAGATCGTTGGGGAGGCCTATGCCCAGCAGTGGACGTCTGTCGGCTGATAATGATGCTTTTTATCTTTAACAAATATTGGCAATATTAAGTATAGTATACACAATATTGGCGTCACAAACCGTGCTAGTATATTTGTGTGTTATGTGCATTGTAGAATTGAATTGTCGTCCATAATGACATCGCGCTTCACGACATCGCGAAGGCTTCATGTCGGAATACAGTTTTCAAACGACACGATCCTCGATGGTTGTGAGGTGAGCTTAGTTAAGCATTTAAAAACCTAATAGTTATAGTTAAAAAATAAACATTTCTTTTTTATCTTTTGTATGTGTATCTCTAAACAGGAACCTTGCCATTGCAGTTTTTCACGGAATATCCCGGTGAAGAGTGGGTTGAGCCAATGACCATGATTCCAGGCTGCAGCTACTTTGCCTCGTTGACGTTCACGTCCATGGTTGACAGCAATGCGGAGAAGCTGGTCAACGATAGATGCATTAACCAAGACCGCTACACGAAGAGCAATTGTATGGTAAGAGAAACGTGTACTTTAATTATTTATTCACGTGCCATAATAATCGACAACAATAAACAGATAATTAGTAAGTATGTATAATTCGTTATACAATTATTCCTCAAAGAAAAGTTATAAAAACTTAGAAAGTAATGGAATTTGGTGGTTCTGGCTCTTGTTACTGACAATTAATTAGGTGTCAATATAAAACATAAATCCTTCGCTACGTTATTGTGTACTGGTGGTAGGTCTCTGTTGCAGGAAACCGTCTAGATATGTACCACCGCAGATCCTATTGCAACTGACAGCAGTGTGCAAACGTTACTGTGTTCCGGTTTGAAAGGCGTTGTAACTAGTTGATTTTCAATGTGCATATATTATTATATTCTGGTTTGAGTGGTGCTCTAGCTAATAAAATTACTGGGGTAACGAGACTCAACATCCTGTGTCTCACGGCGACGAGGTTAACACTCTATAAAGAAATTGCTGTAAGAATGAAACGTACCATCTAAAAGCAACGGCAAAAAAGTAACCTATCACCAGCGTGAAGCTGGTATACCAGCTGGTATTTTAAAAAAACAATCAGGACTTTATCATAGGGAGTATTTAAGACAAACTCGAGTACAGGACGCATTCTTTTTAATATGCACCTGGATCGTGTCCGTGATCCACGAATTAAATTAATAATGATGATTGTTTCAGATAAAATGCATCGAAAAATTATGCGGGTGCTCGGATCCGTTTCAAAGCAGCGGCAACAACTCGACGAGCAGCCCGCCCCCGTGCTCCGTGCACAGACTCAACTGCCTGCGCTCCTACAGATACGGTGCCTTTTGTTCTGCAGACGCCTAGTCGGTAGATCTGCTGATATATGGAAATAAATAGTTCCGAACGAGTTCGTTTCACCATTTCCGACCTCACGGTCGGGAGATGGTTGCACCCTTTCTAGATAAGGCATTATAACTTTGGCGACGCCGTAAACGATTCATTTTCTTCTCTTTCAGACAATCTGACGTGTAACTGTCTACCCCCTTGTAGAAAAGTTTCAACTATTCTATCTTTAGGAACTAGCCCTATGAATGCGTTCCATTACACCTACGACAGCATTTAGTAAGTATTCAAGTTTTCAAGTTTATCATTACGTAGTAAAATGAAAAATACAAAAAGCTATATCACCTGGTGGTAAGCGAAACACCTTCCGATAGAAATGAGACAGTAGACTGTTTCCATAGCTCCTCGTTTATTACTTCAAACGGTACATAAGATGTTCCGTTAAGAATTTTATTAGCTCTTCTTAACCGGAAATTCTTTTAACTGGAGTAACGTTTGTTCCGCCGCAATTGCAGTATAGCAAGGCACTTCTGCCATCAGTTACCTACCTTACAACTAGCATTTGTTATTCAGCGCAGGACTGAATGCTAGCCTCGCGATCGTTGTTGACCTTCACATAATGATCACCGAGTCCAAGAAGTTCGTCGTCCACCCCACCGAGACCTGGATAACTTTGTTGTGTGCGTATTGACATCATTTATTTACATTCATCCATGTAAATGAACTGGTAATAACTCCAATGACGAACAGCATCCATTATAGATTAAACTTTAATTAAAAATTTTTAAGATTAAATTTAAAGAATAAATGAAACAACTGATTTAGTTAAGTACAAATTCTACAGCGCAGTCAGTAGAAGGCGGACTTCAAAAAATTATGTATTTTAGGGTCTACTCTTTTGAGGTTATTTTTGTTCTTCTAACCATGGTACGTGATTGAATAATACGGAATTTTAGTAGATCATCTAAAGCTGGTAAAACTTCCATTTTATAATTTTTGACCTTTTACAATACTTCAAAGAAAAAGTCTTAACGCTACGCTAGACCATCGTTTATACACCCTCCTTTTATCACAAAAATTAGTTTTTAAAAAGTTTTGTACAAGTACCTCTAAATTCATAATTCAAAAAGCAAGATTGATTAAAATTGTTTTCGTTACCTAATAATGCATCTACTTGCTTCAGCGTCGCTAGGCGGAGTTTTCAACATGTTTCTCGGTGTGGGTCTGTTCAGCGCGCTTGAAGTTTTGTTCTTAATCTTCGTGAAACTGCCGTTAGCTTTGCGCAGGTCCGTCGAGATGGCAACACTGCGATAACCTCTTTAATTCCGATTGATACCATAAAATTATTAAATATAGTATTTTGATGTAGTTGTTGTGAGATTATAAATTAAAAAAATAGCTATTGTCAATGACCATTTATGAAAACGTTTTTCGTATACGTTGTTTAACATTTATTGCGAACCATTATTTGGTAACCCAAAAAACTTAATAGCATCAATGGGTAATAAATAACGAATCTGGCTATTTTCTTTTTTTATCTTTGAAAAGCTTAGTTGGCGTGCGCTTTCTATGCAAATATTACAATATACCTGTGCGTTATTTCGAGAGATGCTGATGCTGCTGATAATTATCTCTTGCATGCAGGAAATGAGCACAAGTATTACAGAAACTTCATGTGCACAGCCTGTTCTTTGATTTTCTTTCTTGTAAGAGTAACTAAGAGCAGGTCTACTTACCAGGGTCGACGTCTTCCTTGTCTTTGCCACAAATGAGAAAAAAATCATTGAAATGAAAAACTGTCATACACACAGAGTTTATTAATATATTGAAAAAAGTATATAGCCTCTGAAGTTATTTAAATATCTTCTCCTAACTATTAAAAATGTTCTTTATTAACAGTTTCATAGGAAAACGAATTAAACGTTTTACTTACACTTTACTTTGTCCGGAATTAATAAATTTAAATCCATTTCCCTTAGTTGGGATGGTGCAATACATATTTGATAATGCTGGTGATACCATCTACAGCTTTATTAGAGTTAATAAAAATTACACATATAGTACACCAACATTTATATTACGAGTAACTACCACATAGAAGTTATATGAGCAGGTTGTCAGGAGTAAGCAACTGGACAGGGAGATTGCCGTCTTACAACTAATGCTACATTTAAATTTTTTAACATTGCCGTCAGATGCCGTCATCTTGCTTATTATATGCGGGTGGCGCCATATTTGTAGTGTATAAAAAAGAATACTGCGCGTGGGCAACACTATGCCTGCAGCGATCACGATTGTATGTGTCGGCATTGTGTTAATTTTTTTTTTTCAAAACACACGCAGCTTCGTTTCGAACATTTTTAAAGTACGAAGGATATAAGATAGTTAATTTTTTTAATTCTCGCTCACACCGTATACGCCTATACTCTATAAAAATCAAAAAAATCACAGAATTTCCATTTATCGAGTAGAATCACCTCGCAAGTTTTCACCGGGCCGCTTCCTCCAACTTTACTACCACAAAGAAATGAAAAAAAAAAAAATAAGAAAAAGCTATAAAAGTGTTAATAAGTAAAGAACACGCATTTGATGCGAACAAATTTGTAGCGTTTAACTTTTAAAATATACTTATTAATGTAGTCCTTAAAATAGGAAGTGTTTTAACAAACATTCAGCAAATTACTCGCCATACTGGCTTATACACTACGAGGGTTGGAAAGCGAAGTGTTTTGGCTACTAGAGCTTGTGTGACGATTGTCAACTACTGCCGAGGGAAGCCTAGACTACTTCCACACACACATAGACATACTTGCACGCTCCTGCAGCACGAGCACCGACAGGAACGAGTTAACAGCAAATATTGTGCTTGTACATCGCCTGCTGTCAGCACATAAGACCAGCAGCAACCTTTAGCTCCGCTTTGTAAGTTAGCAATGGGTAAATAAAATATCTAATCGCCGACTTCATGCATCGATGAGCTCTTTCTTGTGTAGGCGGGGCGGGGTATGGCGGGGTAGGGGGGAGGGAGAGAATGTAAGTTAGCATTTATTCAACGTCTAAAATGACAAAGCCGTTGCGTCTACCCTTTACGACACATCTAAGAACATGGGGCTCCACCGGACTAGGCGGCTGGCTGGACGAGCTGCTGGATGACGTGCTGGATGGCGTGCTGGGTCGGCGGCCCGGGTTCTCCCCATGGCTGGGCGTGGGTTGTGACGGGTTTCAGGAGCTCTGCACGCGGGCCGGCAGCACGTCGTAGAGGCAAAAGACCGAGCGGCAGACCGGGCAAGTGCCGCGCGACGCCAGCCACACGCCGCCAACCGCCGACATACTGAGGCCGGCCGTGCTCGTCGTGCTGCTCGCGCGCGCCGCCCACCAGCGGGCGATGCACGTGCAGCACCATAGCACTCTACACGAATAACATTAAACTTAACAATTTTATGCACCCACGGTAACTTGTACTTCTTATACTTTCTGTTAACAGCAGCAACAGAGGATTTTTAATACAAGCTTTGCTGTTAGACAGTAAAAATAAGGGATACAGTTTAAAAGGCGTAGGAAATAAGACGAAGACAAGATAGAGCAGAAGTGGAAGCCCCCTTCAAATAGCAACTATATTAAATCAAATAACTATATTTGCGACAATGTGATCACAAAATACAGATGGTTATAGCAGAATAGAGAGTGCACATTCCACTTATTGTAAAGCATGCAAATGTTTATGTAGATATATATATATATATATATATATATATAAATATATATATATATACATACATATATATCACGCCTCGTTCCCAGTGGGGTAGGCAGAGACCAGCTCTCTCCACCTGCTACGATCCTGGCACACCTCTCTCGCTTCCTCCACTTTCATAAGCGTCTTCATATATATATATATATACATAGAGGTATTGAAAGAAAGAAAAATGCTTAATTCAAACTGCGTAAATGTACACAAATAACACTTTAAAATTAAACCGTAACAAAATTTTATAATATAAGAAAACCAACTTGGTTCCAATTCAGTAATACGAGAGCACATTGAAAAGTTTTGAGATAGACCTTAAAAAAAAACATTTTTTTCTAAATTATTAGTTTATTTCTCTAAATAGTCTCCAGAATGATCTATATACTTTTACCATCTTGTCTCTAGTTTTAGTATTAGGTATATTTATGGTTTTGCCTTTTTCAAGGTAGTCAACCATAATGACCCCTCTACAGTCCCAAAAACCTGAAGCCATTACCTTCTTGGTTGTAAAACAGCCCGACCTTTTTTAGGGGACGGTGACCCTGCTCTTTTTCATTGCTTGGATTGTACTTTGGACTCTGGTGTATTGTGGTGAACCCAAGTTTCGTCCATAGTTACGAAACGGCTAAGAAAATCTTGCGGATCACTTTGGAACATATCAAAACAATCCTGTGATACTGTTTGGCGCTTGCGTTCGTTTTCGGCTGAAACAGTCTAGGTACCCATCTGGCAGAGACCTTAGAAAATCCAAGATCGTTGCAAATTATGTTCTGTGCTCGTTCATAGGAAATGCCTATTGCTTCTGCTATCTCTGCAATCTTTAATCTCCTGTCATTCAACATCAGGTCTAATATTTTATTGGTATTTTCGTCTATAGAAGCCGTCGGCGGCCTACCACTCCTAGGTTCATCTTACGCTGTTTCTCTGCCACGTTTGAAATCCGCTACCCATCTATTGACAGTGGCATATGATGGAGCAGATTCTCCCAGTCTCGTACATATCTTCATAAATTTGTTTTGGCGTTAATCCCTTTTTTTGTAAATATTTTAAGACGGAACGGTGCTCAATTTTAGCCATTTCTACGGAAACCGCGAACTTCGTTTGTTAAATCGAACACAAATTCTGCAATTATGACAGAAGGAAAACAAAAGACAGCAGATTATATTTAACAAAGAAATGGCTATTACGTGAGTTATGTCGGCATAATGCGGACGCCGACATAAACATCAGGGTCATTTAGATAACTAAGTACCTATTAGATATTGTATAAACATCCTTATTGTATAAACATCCTAATTATATCAAGATAAGAAACCATGTTAATCGTACAGTATAAAAATGTAATCTTTAAACTGAATAAAGCAGTCTATAGTAGCTTCTCAAGCCGAGAACACCTCGTGTTCCTTTTTAAAAAGCCTGCTACCGTCACCCGCAACCTAACTGGCGCAGTCGGTATCTCGTGAAAACGTCTGGTTGAATATATTCGGTAGTCATCTCCGAACTTCGATCAACGACACGAGCAAGGAACCTCAGCGGGCCTGACACCACCAGCAGCGGCAAGAGCAAGCAAGACTCAAAACTCTTTCAAGCCTAAACTTCGGCAATGCTCGTGGAGTAAGCATAAACTTTGTTGATTCCCGAGTTTCCTCTCTCTTTCCTTATATTTTTTCAAGCCTAAACTTCGGCAATGCTCGTGGGGTAAGCATACACTTTGTTAATCCCCGAGTTTCCTCTCTCTTTCCTTATATTTTTTCAAGCCTAAACTTCGGCAATGCTCGTGGGGTAAGCATACACTTTGTTGATCCCCGAGTTTCCTCTCTCTTTCCTTATATTTTTTCACAAATTGTATTTTTTGTGTACTGTTTAGCGTATTCATTGGAGAATTTTTCCGTTCAGTTAGATAAAATGGCTACTGATAAGAAAATTTCCCTAGAATCACCTAAACCAGTTGTAATTAGCGTATTCATTGGAGAATTTTTCCGTTCAGTTAGATAAAATGGCTACTGATAAGAAAATTTCCCTAGAATCACCTAAACCAGTTGTATTAAGGCGCCCTGAAAATGTTTCAGGAACGCCATCGCTTATTATGTATTATATATGCCATATGATATGTAAGTATTAAGATATTATGTATGTATATGATATGTATGTATTAAGATGTAGATTTATTACATTCCTATAAATTATTACACCTGTATCCCATTCCTAACGAAAATAATGTAATGCTGATATCCAAAAATCCATACCTAATACTCGGCAACAAGGAGTTTGCATATCCTCATACAGCATCAAGATCCACACAATTGCACAGACATAACAGCATCTTACGAAAATACAATAATACAACAAAACAAGAACAAATATTTATACAAACTCTGGTGGAGAAGAAGAACAGCGACACACGCAGCCTTACAGCAGCCTGCTGCTGAAACTCATCATCAACTACAGCAGTCTTCGGTGCGCCTTTCTCTTAGGGGGGAGGAGTTATGTCGGCATAATGCGGACGCCGACATAAACATCAGGGTCATTTAGATAACTAAGTACCTATTAGATATTGTATAAACATCCTTATTGTATAAACATCCTAATTATATCAAGATAAGAAACCATGTTAATCGTACAGTATAAAAATGTAATCTTTAAACTGAATAAAGCAGTCTATAGTAGCTTCTCAAGCCGAGAACACCTCGTGTTCCTTTTTAAAAAGCCTGCTACCGTCACCCGCAACCTAACTCGTGCCAGTATTTTTTTTTCTTTTGAATTTAAATGTCAACCTTAGGCTCAAAACTTTTCAATTTGCCCTCGTATATTCCTGCATTAACCAGTAACACTGATATTTATTTGGACCGAGATGAACATGCAAAGAGGTGGGACATAAATATAACTTTAAGTGCTCATATAAAGATAAAACCATATATATTGAAGAATTTTAAAGATTATTAAAGGTACAATGAATCAATGGCAATACAAAAACATCTTAGAGCACACAATGATTCCCTACTCGGATGGTCATTTTCCTGTAACCTGAATTTTTCAACATGACAATGACCCTAAACACACAGCCAATAGCGTCATATGTTTCACAGAGCATATCCGTTCTAGACTGGCCAGCATATAGTACAGATTTATATTCGATAGAAAATCTCTGGTATATTGTTAGAAAAATGTATGAAATTGATTGAATCAATGCCATGTCGTTGCAATCAATGCCAAGTCAATGCAGTGCTGTTATTGAAAATAAAGGATACATCACTAAATATCAATTATAACTATAGGTAATACTAATTACTAATACTTAAAAAAAAAATTGTTTTTTATACTTTTTTTGTTATTCCTAATTAGTTGACTATAATTGTTCATACCTAAAACAAATTTATATGTTTGTCCATAATGTAATATTGAAACTACATTTATGTGTTTTCTAATAAATGATAAATTGTTGAACATACTGTTTGTTGTTGTATTTATTGTTTCATTTCAAAATAAAAATGATTGAGGTGAAGTGTGTTACATAATGTCAAGGACTATTAGAAGTGTTTCTAATTATGTGACATTCACTGTATATACAAGTCTATTTAGACAAAAGTTTTAAGATGCTATTGTTGAGGTTATAAGTTCTAACTATAAGTCTAGGTTCAGCTATTATTCTCTGTAATAAATTCACTACTCCATAGAAAATTTATTTTTACCTGCAATTGCACGGCTGGCAGGGCGGAGGCGCGAATCGCTCCAGCACTGCAGGCACGGGCTCGCAGCGCCGGTCGATCTTCACGTCGGCCATATTCTGCATGCATCCGATGCACTGTTCTAAGGGCTGGATACAAAAAAATATAATTTTTAAACTTTTAATGCAAATGTCACTTGAAAAACTCAGTTAAATAATTGCTGTGATTATCTTATAATTTTATCTAACATGTCGCCGGAGTGGGCTGATGTCTGCCCAATGATAAGAAATACAGGAGCTAGTACCAATCTTCCATAAGTTGCAATGTTGACAAAGCACCTTATTGAGATCATTGTGATGAGATGTAAGTTTTAGACTATTTGCATATCATTTCATTTTTAATAGCACTTTGTATACTGGGGTACAGTATTTATCACTCTACTGTTTTTCAGCAGAAATAGTAGCACTCTTAGGCCAAAATTACAATAAAAGAAAAAGCATTAAAATTTTACAAAAATGTTTAAATTTACCTGATCAACATAATATATTGGGTTTTGGTTCACATAGTACTTGAACACGGAAACAAATTTTTCTATCAAACTAGGCAATAGGGAAATATGGTCAGGCACACGCACAGGGCGAGCCAGCCGTGGTTGCAACTCTCTTAGCCCAGCCGTGGTAACACGGAATGAAAACTGCTCCACATCAGAGGTAGTTGGAATCACTTCTATGTTCACATACTGAACCATCTCCTCCCCATTCTGGGTCAGATTGTGGCTGTCAGTCTAAAAACAAAATATTAAATAATTTTCTTTTTACATTTAATGAATTATACATTTATTGAAAAGTCATTATATATGCAGATAAGTCAAGATTAGCAAGTCTAACATCAAAATGACAAATCTCTTAAAATAAATCAAAGATTGATACTGCTATTTTTTGTCATTTTTTTATTATTTTTTTATATTGTCACGCCTTTTTCCCAGTAGGGGTAGGCAGAGGTGAATAAACACCCACATTTCACCAGATGTGGTCATATTAGGTCCCATGTAACAGGGGGCGAGCCTGTTGCCACTTTATTGGGACCACCACACACACACACACAAAGATGATTTCAGTGTGCGGGTTTCCTCCCCATGTTTTCCTTCCCGTTTGTATCTCGCTGTTGTAACTAAAGTTCACAAATGTACATAACTTAAATATTAAGTCATTGTTACATGCCGAGATTCGAACCCGCAACCTTCGGAATGAAAGCCGCACGCTCTAATCATTAGAGGCCAGCGAGCTACCTATTATATATTTTTTGTCTAATGTCAAATATTTACAAAAATGTATAAATAAATTGAACATACTAACTGATCTGTAATAACAAAGTTTAAAATGTACATATTGTTTAAAAAATGCATGATAGTAATAGCATCAACTTACAGCAGTAGCTACTAAAGAACAATCACCCTGTCTTATGACATTCATGCCATATTGTGTAACTCTGATGAGCCAGGAATCTGTTGCCACAAACTTGCTAGTCGCAGTCAGTGGTAAGCATACTTTATCCACACTGCAATGATATTTTAATGTGATTTAAATACAATATGTTAAATGATACACACATATTACTTAGTTATATCTCCTCATAAACATGTCCCAAGAAGTAGGAATAGTTAATCAATACAAATAATTTGATATTACTACCTTCGAAAAGATACGTTGATGGCATTGGCGACTACTCTCCAATCACTGTTTGGCGCAGCATACCGTACAAGGGGCCTCACAACTGGATGTTGTTTCATATCACAGTCCCACCAGCAAACAATCTTGTAGCACATCAGGAACACAATGATCGCTGTAAAAGCAGCCGATGCGGGCATCCATGGTCCCCGTTCGCCTCCGCACCAGAGTGCAAACACGTATCCCAAGGGCAAAGCCGAATGTATGAATGCTGTTATCGTAATCCTTTTCATATGATAATCAATAAAGTTTAAGTTTTCAGAGCCCAGGACTGCTTCGAATATCTGCGGTATAGTAAACCCCGCGGCAACAAACTCCGTGGGTGGATAAATTAAACATAATGAGAACAGCAAATAAAGCAATGTTAGTAGAACATCCATCGTAATATTAGAAAATTTTGAGCGCACCTATAAATTTATTTTACACAAAGCATAATACACAATACTTGGGTCACAATATTAAAATATAACCGATGGTCAAATCTACCCTCTTGTCGAGAACAGAATCACAACTCGTCTTTATCAGTATCACTGACACAGGTATAGCACACACATAGACAAACGTTAATATTGATATTTTCTTAATACAGTATTGACGTATTTTATTTCTATAAAAAAAAATGTTAGTGTTACATGATTATAATCAAAAATTGAGCATCGTGCCTAAATATGTTTAGAAACATATGCTAAATAATACGAGAATCAAATGTATTTTTAGTTGGAAAAATTAATCGAAACACTTTTATTTATGAAAGACTTTATTTTTACCAAATTTATGAATAATGTCTGTACTTAATTTTTATAATTTTGCGCCATTAGTTTCATCTTCTTTTTACAGTATACTCTTCCTTTTACTGTCTTAGATTTTTTTCTGGATATCATTAAGATTAGTCGTTTTGGTTTCAAAGCCTTTATATCTATTACAATAAATGGATTAAAGTATCAGTTACTATCAAGTCAGTTTTGTTCTTCTTAACATGGAATAATTAAAAAGGAATATTTTATATAACTTGAAAGTAGAGCATTGAAAGGAAATAAAAAATGATTCCAGTTAGCGAAATCTTCTCCCGCAGTTGTTAATACAAAAAAAATTAATTTTCATAATGTCCACCCAGTACAACATATTGTGTTTGATGTGGAATGTGGAAATACAAATTTCAAACGTCAATTGTCAATAGGTAATGTGGACACGTATTATTGGAATTGTAAAATTTTTAAACTTGCATTATTTAAATATTCTTATGTGTAATTGCGTCAAGAGAAGAAGAATTAGGTCCTGAATTTTTTTATTTTACAAAGGAATATCTGATATAAAGGTAAACTATTCAACATTAATACATTTACATTTTTAGTAGAGTTAGTATTTATTAAACAAAACATATTCAACTCTATGTATATGTATAGGAACAAATAATAAAAATTAAACTAATTCGATATATTACCGGCTTTTTTACAAATTTATATCATATATATTATCAAAATTAGATTGGTTAAAACAAATCATTGCCTTCCTAAAGTTTCATCTAGTTGTATCACTATTAACATTTTTAGATAATAGAATATAGAAAGATAATAATTTCCTTAAATTATTATCTGTTTTTCAGTTTGTTATAGTTTTGCTCATGTCAAAACCATTTAAAAGTTCTGAAATGCAACCAACACCTACACCTTAATCTACATATTAAAGAGCAGAGCCAAAATTCTTCAATAACTCTGAATACAAAATTATTCATATAATTCTCATTTGTTGCAAGATGGCATTGTAACTCTTAAATTTTCATATTGTGAAATTTTCATAAACTTATAACATAATAGGTTTCTACATGCTATGCTTTATAATAAATTATCTACCTCGTTGATGCTGCTACATTTTCAGGCATCTTTATATGATATATCATTGGAATGGCTAGTTTATCTTAGAAATAAACTAAATATTAACTTTGTGTGTAATATATATGGATGTATATAATACATTTAATAATATAATGTACCTTACAGTGCAATGGCGGGTGTGGAACAACCCTGCTATACTTTGATTAATTTTCCTACCGATGCGGAGCCTCATAATGACATGCAGTTAAAACTTGATCTTGGTAAAGTCTTACAACATCATATTCTAGTCAAATCACAATCAGCTTATAATCTAATGTAGTATATATACAATTTAAGTATTAAAAGGTAACTAGGCAATGCACAAACTTATATTAAACTAGTATTGTTGCATATGAAGAAATAGTTAATTTTATTAATAATTTTCATAGTATTAATAGTTATATATATTTGTATATGTATATAGCAGTAAAGTAATGATAAGAGATATCATTATATATAAAATGTACTTACAAACATTCCATAATAAAGCCTTGAATGCTATGGAGTATCGTCTCCTGTTACCATTATTATACTAGTGATATTCAAGTAATTTGTTACTTTAGGTTTTGTACAACCTCTTGAACTTTAGACTTAGTTGTGTTTAACTTATCTTGTGCCTTTTTTTGGGCGTACTCTGTGTAAATTACAATTAGATTACATAGCTGTGTCACTTGTACATAGTTTCTCATTTGTTAATAATGTTTGACATGGTAAACTAGCACCTCAACTCCAAAACAAAAAGTATCAAAAGAACATTGAAAGTAGAGAATTAAGTTTTATATGAGTCCCACACTGAATATTATACTAGCCAATATTTCAACATAATAAAGATTATTAATAATTATATAAGTCAGAAGCATTGTATGAAAGTAATGATGATAGTGCAATCAAGGTTGTATGACATTCCACTCAATTGTTGTGTTAAGATATTCTTTGTTAGAAATGTCCCCCAATCCTGTAATAAATTTATGTGCAGAAAAAGGTGATATTAAGAAGAAGATAGAAGCATTAAAGAAAACAATCAGCATAATATTGTCGGGTGAGAAGATCCCTGGGATTTTAATGATAATCATCAGATTTGTGCTTCCCTTACAAGACCACACCATCAAGAAACTCTTGCTTATCTTCTGGGAAATAGTACCAAAGACCACACCAGATGGTAAACTATTGCAAGAAATGATTCTTGTTTGTGATGCATATAGAAAGGTACATAGATTTTTCTTGTGGTGTACTGGTTGTATGTCTTTTTGTTGCCTTGCCCTGTAATCTCAGGCTATTAAGAATAGGACTAAAGTGAGCCCTGCATCGCCTAAAATGTGACTAAAAGGATATTCAGGCTTTGAAGGTGGGGGCCCTCATTGTCCACTAAGCAAGCCAGAGTGCATGAAAGGATGAGCTCTTGTTGTACCAAAGCGAGGATATCAAGGTCTAAAGCCCTCCTTTCCCCTTTAATAACTAAAACAATGTTTTTATAGCCAGAGGCTGTCTAAGTAGGTACCAACATAGCTCTTTTTCTGCCGCCAAATACTGATGTAAAAACATTACTGCATTCCGATTTGAATGGCATAGTAGTTAAATTAGTTAATAGGGTAACCAGACTCAACATTTAAAGTCTCAGGTGATGAGTGCAATGTGGTGCAATATATATCATCCCAAGTAGCCTCACATTATGATGGGCAAGTGTATCATCATGTGAATGTCCCCCTCATCTCTATGTTTATTGAAAAATGCATTGTAGATGTATAATACAATTTTTATTTTACACCTACAAACACAGATCAATATCAAACATTTAATTTATTTAACCTTAAGTGTTAAAATTATAATTTTCGTTTCTGTAAAAATTAAAAGAAAATAATGTGTTCTTTTTGACGAGCGGTAATAGAGTAACATGTTTGAATCAACCTCCTTAATTCTTTTAGGACTTGCAACATCCTAATGAATTCATCCGTGGTTCAACATTAAGGTTCTTGTGCAAGTTAAAGGAGCCAGAGCTTTTGGAACCTCTGATGCCAGCTATTAGAGCTTGTTTGGAACATCGTCACTCCTATGTCAGACGGAATGCTGTTCTTGCTATATTTACAATTTATAGGTAATTTTTGTTCTATAATAACTTACTTTAATTAATTTTTAATATGAAGTTTAATAGATCTGTAGAGATTAATAAGATTTTTTGCCACACAGGAATTTTGAATTTCTGATCCCAGATGCACCAGAGTTAGTAGCTAACTTCCTTGAGAGCGAACAGGACATGTCCTGTAAAAGGAATGCATTCCTTATGCTGTTGCATGCTGACCAGGAGAGAGCTCTATCATATTTATCATCAAGATTGGACAATGTCCATAGCTTTGGTGACATACTGCAGCTTGTTATAGTGGAACTGATTTATAAGGTTGGTGGTTTGGTTGTTAATGGTTACTTCTATTTGTTGATAGCCAATAATATGAAATATTTATTGTTTAATATTGCTAAGCTAATTAAATTTTGTAACTGAATAATATAAATTTTGACCGAAAAATGATTATCATGAGCTCAAATGCAATACTGGCGCAAACCTGCCACAAAACTCACAAAAATCACTTCCATGAAAGGTTATCAATCTAATACATACTATTTAAAGTTTGGGCCCAATATTACTTCTAGAGTAGAGTCGAATAATGTGATAGTGCATATCGGGAAATATTAATTTCAATGTTGCGTATATGATGCAGGTGTGCCACGCGAACCCGTCGGAGCGATCGCGCTTCATCCGCACGGTGTACGGCCTGTTGAACGCGCCAAGTGCCGCCGTGCGCTACGAAGCGGCCGGCACGCTTGTCACGCTCTCCAACGCGCCTGCGGCCATTAAGGCGAGTTATCTATTTTTTGTACCTCTTTGGGTAGCTATGACGCTCATATAAACACCGTGTGAAATGGTATCCATTGTAGATAAAAATGTGTAAATATTATATTTTTACATTAGGCGGCTGCAGCGTGTTACATCGACCTAATTGTGAAGGAGAGCGACAACAATGTGAAGCTCATAGTAGTTGGGCGGCTGCGGGAGCTGCGTGCGGAAGGAGGCGAGGCAGCAGCGCGCGCTCTGCCCGAGCTCGCCATGGACGTGCTGCGCGTGCTGGCTGCTTCTGACTTGGACGTGCGGCGACACACCCTACAGCTCGGTTAGTTCGCTTATGTAATTTTTTCTCTGTATTTATAGGGAGCAATCTGGTGTATATGTGCCGTTAAATTTTACTGTTTTGAACGACACTAGCGTGTGAAGGTACGAGACTTAACAATAGTTTAATATTACGTCGCAACAAATGTCGTTCTATGATTACATTCATTGCTTCCTTTTTATCTTGTAATCGTACAAAACTGGTCCACAATGTTTGGAAAGATGATTTGACAAAATGGTAAAATTTTGCAACTTTGGAAAATTAATAAGGTAAACAAATAAGAATGTTCATTGCATTCTGATTAGTCCTGAAACTTGCGGCCACCAATGAACGACAGCAATAATAGGAACCCTGTCAGATATAGTAATGCTTTACCGTTTCACGTTCAGCCTTGGAGCTGGTGAGCTCCCGCCACGCGGAGGAGTTGGTGGCAGTGTTACGCAAAGAGGCTGCGCGTGCGCAGAACGCTGACCATGACGACGCGGCCAAGTACCGCCAACTGTTGGTGCGTGCGATGCACCGTGTCGCGATCAAGGTATTTAAGGACTTCTCAATTTAAAAATAAATAAATAAATATATATAAAGAAATCACGATAAGCACGACTACTCTGACAAGAGTGAAGCGATTTATAGAGAGATATAAAGAAAAATTTCCTTTTACAACTATTTTTGTTTATATCGTGTGAGTGCAGTTCCCGGAAGTGGCCGGCAGCGTTGCACCTGCACTGCTGGAGATGCTCGGCGACGGCAGCGAGGCGGCCGCGCACGATGTCATGTTATTCCTACGCGCCGCATTGCATACCTTCCCCGATCTCAGAGACTTAATTTACCAGGTAATATCTGCAAGTGATGTCTCTCGAGGGAGACGGTTCGGGGAATGTTGCATTAATACAATCATTTTATACAAAGTGATGAAACCTTTAATGTTTAAACCAATGCTGTTTCCTAAGAAGCCACATTTTTATGACCAGGCGTATTCTCACTTATAACCGAGTGAACTCTGTTTTTTTTAATTAGGGAAAAGAAAAAAAAAAATACTTTCCCAAGTCATTAAAAATAACAGAAAGAGAATTATCTATACTTCGTCGTTGTATTAAGTACTACTGGATTTCTTACAAAATGCAACAGTGATTCTTGTCTCATTTTTTGTTATTCAATTAAGCGACGATTGAGCTGAATATTCACCTGTTGGCAAGTGATACGTTCGCCCATAACAACGTGGGATTTATTAAGATGATATATACTGGACCACATTGCGCTCGTCGCCTGAGAAATAAGACGCATGTCTCGTTACCTCAGTAATTACACTAGCTACAGTGACTTTCATACCGGAACACTATTATTTGGTATTGCGGTGGTACCTACCTAGACAGTCTTCGGCAACAGAGACCTACCACCAGTTAAAGTAATCGAAAACGTTGTTACTCACTATTTATGGTCTCTTCATTTTAGGTATTCAATGTTTTTCTTTATTGCATTACAGAAACTCCTGGAATCAATCACCGGTATCCGCGTGGGCAAGATCGCACGATCCGCTCTGTGGCTAGTGGCAGAGTTCGCAGACACCCAAGAGCGTGCGCTGGCTGCTTTAGAAATTTTGACTACAGTCATCCCTATGCCCTCCAGCTCCGATGACTCCAACAAGGTCTGAAGAGAATTAGAAAAGAACCACTTACTAATGTATCCTTATTATTCATTATTACAGGATCTCCAATAAAAATGTCTTAATTACTATTAACATAAAAAAAATATCATACAAAATATTGTCAACATACATACATATAACATCTTAAATCTAAGAAGATATAGCTTTTATCCTATAATATTTTATAATAATCTTTGAAATGTCTAAATCATGAAGGAGTTGACACAAACAACTTCCTCCACTTTTACCGTTATAGCCTTATGATTATGTAAACTCGTGGCTTTCTAAACTAGGAATATCTATGTTAACCTGCAGATCAACACATGGACAGTAATGGTAAAACTGTAAAGATTACTGAACCTTAAAAAGGCTCAAATTATAGAATTTTTATAGTACGAAATAATAAAGGAACATTTTGTTACTAGGAAGAAGAAATTCAAGCCGCACAGAAAGCGGAAGCACCTGCTCGGCAGTTGGTGACCAGTGATGGTACTTACGCCTCACAATCCGCCTTCAATTTACCCACGTGAGTACTTATGCAGTGGTAATGTATATACACATATTACAATAATGCATACAATTAAAAATCATAGATTAATCATGTAGACTTATTTTGAAGCTTTGTTTGATCCAGGGCTGCAAGTGCTGAGACTTCGGGCCGCGGCGGCGGGCTGGGCGCAACGCTACGCGAAGGCGAGAGCTTCACGGTGGCGTGCGCGTGCTCGGCGCTAGGAAAATTGGCGCTGCGCTTGCGCGCGCCTCAATCGACTCGTGCGCTCCACCTTGCAGCCGCACTGCTTGCACACCATAAGCAACACCCAGGTATTACTTCCCATAATAACTTCGAACTAAAAAGGACAAATAAAGCGTTTCAGCATTAAGATATATTTTATAATTTTACTCACATGTCATCATTATGTTGTAAATTCTTTGAGTTGTGTTGAAGAGTCATCGTGTTTGTGTATGTGCATGCAGGCAGCAGCGGTGGCCTGACTGCAGATGATGTGGAGCATGCAGCGACGCTTGTGCGCGCGGCGGCCGTGCAGCCACCAGTCGTTCGCGAAGCTCTCCTTGGCGCCACACGCGACGCGCTCGCCACGCTGCTTGCGCTACCTGAACGCGCTGCAGTCACCTTGCTGCCGCACTCTGAGGTATCCACACGCGCTCATGCACGCGAGCGCCTTCCTACCACTCCGCAACTTCTAACACTGTATTTAATAGCGACAACAAGTGCCTGAGAATACCTGCTTTGTTATATGACGTAACAATCTAAGCACCGTCGCTATCAATTTACCACAAGTGATAATGATACGCGAGGAAGGCAGTAATATGGCGGACATTATGGTTTATATTCTAAGGTTAATTTAAAATATTTTCTATCTGAAAATTAACTGTACTTCGGTTACTTTATTAGTCTTCTGGTTTGGATGATATATCCTAACATAACTGTTGGAATTAAAAATAGCGAGCTTTTGTAAAATTATTGGCGTTAATTTTTTCTTCTAACATATTTTTCTAGACTTAATCTCTGCAATTTTCCCTGAATTGTTAATTGTTACAAATAGTATTCCGTGTTACACGTTTTATGGATAAGACATAGCGTGTTTATAAATAATACCTATATTGATTTGTAGCAGGAGAACGGCACGCGCAATACACAGCGCACGGTGGACGTAGAGACAGGCATTACGTTCTCGCAGCTTACGCCGGCTGGTGCCGCCACCGCGCACCATGACATGTTCCAGCTGTCACTCAATAAGGCGCTACAGGGTAAGCTTTATAAACCCTTGATATAAAAGAGTACTACAGGTGTAATACCTATGTAGCGTAACATTTGTAACTACTTACATATTTTTATAACTCTATTTACCGAGATAATGTTTTAAATATTACCCACTAATCGCTTTTATAAGTTTAAAGTGTAAGTCAAAAAAGTAGAAATCAATTTTTTTGAACCTTTTGGGAAGAGAATTGTTGACGAAGTTGGTTTTGCTCAGGACGAGCGGGAGGCGCTTCCGAGGAGCGCGGCAAGCTGTCCAAGGTGACGCAGCTGACTGGCTTTTCCGACCCAGTATACGCGGAAGCCATCGTCGCTGTCAACCAGTATGACATCGTATTGGACGTACTCGTCGTCAACCAGACCGGTAAGATGAACTAGCCGCTACCGTCTTCTTTCTGCCTTCACTTCCTATTTTGGATATGATACGGCGCGAGACAGCGAATTAATTGTTAAAATTAGCTTACAGTACGGATAAACGAATACATGATAAATAATTTTGGTTTGTACGCCGCCGAGAACAGACGACACTCTGCAGAATTGTACGGTGGAGCTGGCGACGCTTGGCGAGCTGCGGCTGGTGGAGCGGCCCGCGGGTGTGGTGCTGGCGCCGCGCGACTTCGCTGCAATTCGAGCGCACGTAAAAGTCGCCTCCACCGAGAACGGCATCATATTCGGCAACATCGGTGAGCGCTCGATGCATTCCCCACTTACATACTAAATAAATGAACACCTGACACACACGCATGCTTAATATTATGTTAGCATGTCTTTGTGTAATCATAAAAGTATGTACGGTGATAGTGTACGAGGTGTCCGGCGCCTCGATGGACCGCGGCGTGGTGGTGCTGAACGACATTCACATCGACATCGTGGACTACATCCAGCCCGCTCTCTGCAGTGACGCGGACTTCCGTCAAATGTGGGCCGAGTTCGAATGGGAGAATAAGGTATACAATTTTGTATATATGTAAAGATCTGATAATTAAACTTACTGATAACTAATGATACGATGATCTATCATTAGCAGCCGTAATCCACATGATCGAATGTCCTTAAAAACAAATGATCTAAATCCATATATTAGTTCTTTTCTGAGCTCCATGTCAAGGATAGATGCTTAAGTTATCACACTTATTCTGTTTGGAGCTTAGTGACATTAGTGACCTTATACAATTTGAAGTTTGAATGAAATTAATTAGACCTGGATTCAGTTGTGTCTATCTACTGATGATAATGGTGCTCATGAGAACACAAAATAACTTTCAGGTGTCTGTCAACACCAATATAACGGACTTGCGCGAGTACCTCGATCACCTGCTCGCCTCCACCAACTTGAAGTGTCTTACGCCTGATAAGGTAAACTATTTTTTTATAACTCTCTCTAATACTTTGATGTCTAATTTTCTAATCACACTGAAGCATTGTGACTGCGTTTTGTACCTGTGCACAGCATCAATGTTGTATGTCTAGTGAGACCATCAATGACTGGATTTTTAGGGACAAGTAATTAAATACTTTGTTTCTCTGATTGTATGTTTTTTTGTCTAAGTGTGGTAATTAATCATATTAATGTACTAGCTATTCGCTACTCGTTTTGCTACCCGTAATATTGAACTAGACTTGAAATTTGTCTGAAATATTACTTGAGAGTCACCGCAAATGACTTTCTATAGCAATTGTTAACATAGCAACCGCATATATAATACGAAATGAAAATGTAAAAGTTAAAATTGATGAATGATCTGCAAAATTCAAAAATAAATATCCTATAACCATCTACAAATCATTCCGTTAAATAGTTTTCACGTGATTGGCGAACTGACAACACCCATTTTCATTATCTATGTATGGGAAATGTGGTATTTTATTTAAAAAATCTTGATGAAATATTAATAAAATATTTTAATTTAATCTTCGTTACAATCGTCTTTTTGTCACTTCTTATGTTCGTCCATCTATTTTCGTTCTTGCCCTTCCCTCTAGCACAATTCCTACCTCTAAACAGTAACGTTCCGTTTCCAGATATGTATATCAAGGTTTAATTAAGGTTCTTGTCTACGTTTGTATATTACTCGATTTATAGCTATTTTTATAGCGAGTAGAGTCCACCTTAAACCGTTTAATATATAATATAATTTACTTTGCGCAGGCTCTGTCCGGACAGTGTGGCTTCCTCGCGGCGAACTTGTACGCGCGCTCCATATTCGGCGAGGATGCACTCGCCAACGTCAGCGTGGAAACGCCTCCCAACCGCAGCGGCGCGCCTGTCGTTGGACACGTGCGCATCCGCGCTAAAAGCCAGGTACACACACACATAAACACTACTAAGCAACGAACATAGAAGCACCGATAACTGCTGCCCAAAAGTGGACTACCGTTGTTACTTTTGTGATATAAATACTAAACACTGACTTTTCCGTATTCTGCAATTATTTTTTTTATTGGAACTGTCTGCCGGTAATGTTCCCGTCCAGGTAAGATGTGGAAATCTTTAAGAGTGATTAGGCTACTTTGAGGCTAACGCGCTTGACCACCAAAGACAACTTTGCTGCTCACTATCAGGTCTGATCGTAGTCAAGCGTTTGTCTATTATATAATTAAAAAAAATATATTTTAGTGTTTTACTTCTTTTGTTGAAATTTTAAATATTGCAACAAGTTGAAAATTTCTAATGTCCTAGGTTTGTAATAGAAGTTTAGTATTTCTAAACATGTGTTATAGGTTATATATATAATTGAATAAGGTGATGCGCATTTGTGATCAGGGAATGGCCCTGAGCCTGGGCGACAAGATCAACATGATGCAGAAGTGTCCTCGGCCCAAGCCCAGCGCGGCGCCTATACCGGCCGCGTAGCATCGCCCACAGCCCTCTTCGCCGCGCACGCGCCTTACCATCGAAGTGTTGCGCTAATGGTACAGTCCGCAAAACAATTATATAATTTTTGGTTTATTATCTTTTACGAATAAACTTTCTATCATAAATTCTCTCTCATAAATTCTGTAGTATTATTATACCGACATATAGTTTCACGACTGTATGCACTACATTTTATTATACGCCTTTTACTATACTAATATAGAGGTCACAGATTAATGATGAATATGTAATTAAATGGAAATAACATATGACTTCATTACCATAACCAATTTCTATTGAATGCGTTTTGTTTTAAAGTAATTTTTTTTATAATAAAATACAATTTTGTTACCTATCTGCTTTAAAATAATGAGATTGATGATGATGATTTTTATCCGTTACTTCTTGAGCTTAATATCAAATGATGTCGTATTTAAAGTCAATGTGGAATAATCAGACCGCATCGCCGCTTCGTGGAATAAAAAATATATATTTGAATGTAAAATCTTGTTAGAATTGTTCTTCAGACTATTAAATTTTAAATTAAACTTCTTTCTAATATTTATGTTTAAAAACAAAGTATTTCTGTATCTTCTTCTTTGGTTCTTCTCCGATAGCAGAGATTGTTGTATTTCCACATAGTTAACACATAATTAAATAATATATTTTATGTTTGTATGTGTATATCTAAATGTCTAAATAATAACTCCTTGAACCCTGACATAAAAAATTATTATACTAACCTCTTTTAAGGATTAATTTGTGGAATTCTGACGTGTACACGAGTTAGTGCTCTTAGAGTTAATTAGTTAGTATTATATTAGTGTAAGTTGATGCAGTTTGATGTATTTGATGTAATGAGAATATATTCATTCCAAAATTACGTGGGTTTGTTTTTAACGTGGTTTGTACTTGTGGTTATATCAGACGGATACTTTAATATAAACCTGCGTAAACTGTTCGCCGTTTATTTAATGATATAGGCTCTGTTACACCGACGCGTGCTTTGCTCTGCAGCACAGCATAGGCGAAGCGCCTCGTAAGAGTAGTACCTGGCAGGAACATTCACAGAGGCTATGCATTTCATACTAGAAATCATTATTCTTATTTATAGTTACAAATAAACTTACGAATTTCAATTCAACATAGCTGCGAACCTGTTGAGTAACTTGGTAGCTTATTATTTAGATAGGTTCACTGGAGATAGATCCCTGTTGGAGATCGTCTAGGTAAGTACCACTGCAGCGCCTATTGTAGCCGACAAACAGCAGCGTGCAAGCATTACGGTATTCCGGTTTGAAGGGCGCTGTAGCTAGTGAAATTACTGGTGTAACTATACTAAACTTTTTATGTCTCAAGGCAAGTGCAATATGATACTGTATATATCACTCTAACACCACATTATTATGTATGTATCACTTACCATCATGTGAACGTCCCGCTTGTCTCGTCGTGCCGAAGAATAAAAAAGAATGGTTTAGGGAGCAAGCTCATGTTGCTAGTATACACACACGAGCTACGACACTCTTAAAATGGGCATAGTTACTACGAAAACTGCAATCGGGAATATTCACGTAATAAGATATTTTTAAGCGAAAAAAAAAAGATTGTAATATGTAAAAGCTCTAAAAACGTATTTCTCAATTATCACGTTACACTTCTCTTCTGTTTTCTGAATATGTTTAACGATTGAAAGTCATATATTTTTTTTTTATTTATATTTTATATTTATTTGCGTATGGCGGGTCAGGGCCTTTATTTCTATCACTTAACACATCTATTTCTTAATTTCTATACAAGTTTTCCCTACTCTCTCCTTTCACACTTTCCTATCTATCATTCCGATACTTATCTTCCATGCCTTATAATCTCCTCGTCTTTTCTTACATTCTCCATTCCATTCCTTCTTTCATACCTCTCGCACATGAGTGATGACCGAAGTCGCTGCACTTGAAAACATTCCATTTTTTCCTGAAAATAACATTTCTCATTTTTTATTTTTGTAATTTTGTAATTTGAAAGTCATATTGACTCTTACAGCTCATTTGATATTGGACTCGTGGTTCCGGAACCACGGTCTGTTTTCTTTTTAAAATGTACTCCTTTGGGGGTATTGTTCGTATTGGGTGTATGTGGATTTTTGCTTTTTGGCGAATCTACTCGGTCCTCGAAGACGGGCTCGGGCTCATTCTCCAACGACCTTCGCCTGTATCAGAAACTCTAGGTGTTACAGTTTTATATATTTAACAGCAAATATTCTGCAACATTCATACATTGTATTTAAGTAATTCAGTGCTAGCTGTACAATTTTATTATTAAAATAAATAAGAAACTTCTCACAACTCTTTATGTATATAACACTAATAGTATTTATTTTGTTAAGTTAATTTTTGTAATTAATAATAATAATAAGCTTTGGTAGACATTATTCGTATACGTAATAATTGACAGTTATCTGTTCTGAGCCGGCACTGCGACTTATATAATATTTTCACCATCAAGTAACACTGCAGATTTCACAGCATCTCGGTTTGAGGTGCGCTGTAAGTAGTTAAACAACCGGGGTAAGGCGATGAACGTTGTTACGGTATTATATTACCTATTTAGGGTTAAGTAAGCTAATTCTGGACTCGTACTCTTCACCAACGTTTCCCAATTGGTATTTAATAGAGTGATGTGATAGTTAGAAACCAACCAGCTTATATAAAACATGAACCTTGTGTATTGTACTGGTTTAAATGATTTTACTAATCATTCATACTTCGTTATGAAGATAGGTATGTGATGAGAATTGGAGGTGATAAATAAAAAAAAGTCTATAGATATTTTTTTTATGAAATAAATTAGTTTATTGCGACGTCACAGGTGTTGTGTGCGCGTTTGCTCCGTAACAATCGTGTCAACAGTATAAATAATAAAAATAATTTACAGTAGCGATAAGTTAATGGATTGGTTACAAAACAGTACAGTCCGACGCGTGCGGTCAGCGGCTGCGGCGCCACGCTCTGAAAACAACCGGAAACGTACACAGTTGATTAACAGGCATTGTGTATCATCATCAGCCGATTACACGTATACTTCTTGAACATAGGCCTCCCCAAAGATCTTCACGTCGATCGGTCACGGGATGCTCGCATCCAGTGGGTCCGCGCGATCCTCACTAGATCGTCAGGCCACCTTGCGGAAGGCCTCTTAACACCACGTCTACCGGTACGCGGCCGCCATTCGAGAACCTTTCTGTCCAATGCTTTGTGTATATACACTAATATTCATGAACTCGTAATTAAAAAAGTCTGAAAAATAAGGCTAGCTGGCCTGGTTGGAGTAGCATTCAAATTTAGGTTTTCGATTGAAGACATATGTACATGCATCTATCCATTTCTTCGTGAGATAAATTGTTTTATTATATAAAACATTCTTGAAATTTTAAATCAATGTAAAATAAAATAACTTACTTATTCCTCCTCTTCCTCTTCTTCTTCTTCCTCCTCTTCCTCCTCCTCTTCAACTTCTTCCTCTTCGACGACCTCCTCCTCCTCTTCCTCGGGTTCGGGCTCGTATTGAGGTTCCTCGTCCTCCGGCTCGGCCTTCACGTCCTCCTCGCCCTCAGGCGATTCGGGCTCGCCCTTCTTCTTGCCGGGCCTCTCGCCGAACCACTTAGGCAGTCTCGCTGCATCACGGTGTTAACTTGTTATTATATCCATATACTTATGCCCTTTGATCAGTAATAACACTAGAAGCCGGATCGTAAATTATGTACTTTCTTTAATGAATAGTTTTTCTTTCAATAAAATAGCAAATTATATGTGGTTTCGTTTCCTGATCCGTTTTCTAGTTCTAAAATCGTCGATCAAAGTTTACTTGACAATAATTAATAATTCTTTATTACTACTTTCTAAGTAGGAAGGAGAACATATCTGATGACTGATTCATTACATATACAGATTACATATCAACTTAATAGTATCAAAAATAACATACAAAAAAAATATTTATTAAGATGAAATAAAATGGACCAGATAGAAAAACTGTATGAAACATATGCGGGTGACGTTCTAAAGCATTTCTAAATACTTTATACAATGATAAGGAACGTGGCAACCTATGTACAGTGGAACAAGTGCCGCCCTGTCTTGACAGGCTCGGTTGCTACTTACCCTTTTGCCTGCCGCCGAACTGCTCGGCCCTTTCGTGCCAGATCTTCTCAAGGAAGTCCTTGTTCAGTTTCTCTAGGTCCTAGGAGAATGGTTAATACGAGGATCATTACAAATGCATCGCGGGGTGTCCAACATTGACGGGGACGGGTACGAACGGTGATTCACAACGATGTCAGGTTAACTAAACATTCGTAACTTCATATTCACATAACTTTTTGAACGTCACTGCAAGAAAAGGCAGGTTAATTAAGTTCAAAGGGTAACAGCAGAACCAAATTGAGAGTTTTGAATTTACAATGACCACTACTGAAGTTAACCAGGCATCGTTGTTGTAGAACAAAACATCGGGGAACAACGCAGGGCTGAACACACGAGTGACATGAACACCATGCCGAGTGCATGCCGTGCCGCTGGGGGAACGCCATCCGTCACACAACATATCCCCTCCACATCGCATCTTACTTTTGTTACGATTCGTCCACTGATCCATCTTCTCCTTCCACATTTTATCCAATACCTCTGCAACTATAGTACTGTAACCCTGCGTTTAAATATTTCCATGTAACATTTGCTCTCTGTTCACTCATAACAGCAAATGAATTCATCATCACATTTGAAGTTATTATTTCCATCAATAGGTATACGTCAAGATGTCCATACTTACACCTTCGAATAGTTTCTTTTTGTCGTCATAGGACCGTGTGTCTACGCGTCGTTCATATTTGGAGGCAACTTGGATTTTGGGCTGGAAATAAAAAAAAAAACTCATCATTGCTATCACAGTCTTGCGAAATTTATCTGTAAAGTAACATTACCCCATATACACAATGTAAATTTAATTTATTTTTATAAATTATTCATCATCATCATCATCAGCCAATAGACGTCTACCACTGGATATAGGTCTCCCTCAAAGATCACTACGATCGGTTACGCGTAGCTCGCGTCCAGTGGGCTCTTGCGTATGTCACCAGATCGTCGGATCACCTTGTGGGAGGCCTTCCAACACTACAAATTAATACAAACAACTAATTTACTGAACAATATTCCGTAACTCTATTTCCTATCTCTGTATTTATTCATTAAAGATGTTTCAGTGATTTTAATGTAAAAATGTAACCTACTCTCTCGCACTTATGTCTGCTTGATGAAAGGTAAGGTCAAAATTACGTTAACCTACTTACCGGGTGCTTGCCTGTGAGTGCCTCGGGGTCGAGACCCTTCTTCAGGGCCTTGTGTCTCAACTGTTGTTTCTGTCTTTCTTTGAGCTCTTTTAACTGCAAAGGATATATAATTTTATAATTGTGTACTACACGAACCGTAGCAGGAAATACCTTTTATATAATTTTTACTTACGTCGTAGTCCTGTCTCTTCTGCCTCTCCTCGAGATCATATTTCTCGGTCTCGAGTTTGACTATGCACTCCCAGAGCTCGGTAGCCTTTTGTCTGAGCTTGTCCACGGACAGACCCTCGATGTTTAAAGCCTTGATGCGGATAGAGAGGGAGATCTTTTTCTCCTCTTCCAACTGCTCCTTGGTCTTGTTGCGTTCCAGTTGAGCGCTGCTCAGTCCGAACTAAACAAGTTAGTAATATATAAATCACAAACAAAAATTTTACAACTATATTATGTAGTTTGATAATCTGTTGCAAAACAAATAATATTGCATCAAAGAAATTCTTTCTTACGTTATCGCTCTTCTTTTGAATGGTGAAGTTGGGACCGGTCTTGCTGGACTCCTTCATAGCCTGCAGCATAGCCTGACGCTTCTTCTCGGCCTCCTCGAGCCGCTGCCTCTTCTCTTCGATGTCGCGCTGTTTCTTCTCCTCAATTTCGCGCACCCTCCTCTCTTCTTCCTCTTTCTTCTTCTGAGCGAGGCGCTTCTCTTCTTCAGCGCGAGAAACCTAAACAATTATAACGAGTTAGAGGTCTGTGTATGTTTAACAGAGGCGTTATCCAAATATTAATAGAAACCACAAGTAACCTTGCGTTTAGCCTGCTTCTCTTTGAGGCGCTTCAGTTCGTCCTCCTCCTTGGCCCGCTGTTTGCGCCATTCGTTGATGTATTCCTTCAGCTGTTCGTCTAAGTCCGACCGCTTCTGGTCTTGACGCTAAAACGATTAATTTTTATTGTACAATGTCTGACTTACGGTGTATACATTATTTAGCTTGTTAAAAACCGTCATTGGGGGACATGTTTCAATATAAAATGTTATGTTATAATAATGGAATATAGTTTTTATCGGCGTTGCTCTACTGCTTTGTCCTATTTATTGAATTTTACCAAAAACTGTGTTTACCTTGATGAATTCTGGATCTCCTTCACCCCTGCAAAACGAACAAGGTGATAATTTCATGTAAGTCAAAACAATTTCTGTTAATGTTAGGTGCCGACGTAACGCCGACGACAATACAAATATAGCTTCTGTTACAATGAATATTAATAGATAATTAAAATATATCCGCCACATCGCTAAGCTATAATTAACATGTACCTGTTTCATTTCGTTAAATATATAGCTTTTACTGTAACGTTATATTACGGCGACACATGGAAACAGTTAACACGTAATATGCTCTGTTACATGAGCGAATATATTATTCATTTAACGCATAACATACATAAATATTCTAAGAGGCTTCAGAATGGGTCGGTATTAAATTTAATATTAGACAAATATCCACCAAAGCGTTTGCAGTGAGCGCGTTGCGCAGTGGGCGGGCAGCCGCCGCGGCGGACGGCCGCATCGCTACGTTTGAACTGTGAAGTCGCTACACCTGCGCGACTGGGACATGGTGTACAGATAATATTTTATAAATTAATTGTATTACGGGACGCTCATGCTGTGATACCATTCCATACCTATCATGCGATTATTTACGAACAAGGCCGGGGAAACTTTAACGTTTCCCCGTTGACCGACATCTTGTTGCTTTGCAAACGGCGCGGGCGCAGCAAACAGTTTCAAAAATAGGACGCCTACCGGATGTTAAAAATAGCTACCGACGTAACATCTGGGCAGTTGCGATTAATCTAGAAATGGGGTGCGCGGGGCGCGTGCGCCCGGGCCTTGTTTAGTTAAATGATTGTTTAATAGTTAGTGACACCACAGAGAGCGGTGCAACTTACGCGATCGATGGTCTACTCCTAGAAACAGAA
Organism: Troides aeacus; assembly: GCA_033220335.2. Classification (NCBI taxonomy): domain Eukaryota; kingdom Metazoa; phylum Arthropoda; class Insecta; order Lepidoptera; family Papilionidae; genus Troides; species Troides aeacus. The sequence goes on along the minus strand of CM067275.1, from coordinate 653,379 downwards.
AATAACAATCAGCCTCTACATAGTACTACCAGCAGCCACATATCTACAGTCGACTAAAGTTAACTATACATCACATTCTTGATATTCGGGGTATTATTAATACAAAAGTGTTAACATTGACAACAAATATCTCTTTCATTTTAATAACGAAATCAAAATTGTTTTTACATGAAATGTCAAGTTGTAACAATTGTCGGTATGTGCGTAACGATACATTGTCGACTATAGGTACTCAGCTACACATTTGTATCTTAAAATTTATAGATAGAGAAGAAGTAAGCAGTGAGAGCGATTATTTCGCGCATACGCATTTCTTTATAAGATCGTTACAAGCACTCGCGACGATGTTTTGAAATTTTGAATCGCGTAAAGGCCGCCTCGGCAGCGCGCGCGAGATCACCTTTACTACCAATCACTGTCTCCACATCCAACTGTGTAACATTAAATCCATAGATACCATCGACTAAAAGCGAAGCATTTAAACACTAGGACTGCAAAACTCGTGGACACTTACTCTGGTTTAGGAGCGGGCCTTCAGGTAGACGCGGCGACGGTGGCAGGAGAAGAAAACAGAAAAACATAGATTAGAAAATATATCCTTAATATGAAATAAATGACATTTTACAATTAAGCATTTTTTGTTGTTAAAGCATACGAAAAACTGAAACAAAATCATGTGAATAATAATGCAGTAGACATAAAGCGGCTATTTTACGTAGTCAACCGATGAGTGGTGATAGAGGATCACCTGTGTTACCGGACGCCAGGTCGCATGCGCGGTCGGTACTAAGCGGATGTAGACAGCTCCTACCGTATGCGATGCGCATGGTGTGCATCGGGAAGCAATGGAGGCGGCGACTTAAGCACTAAAAGCGTTAGGTACGGCGTCTACACTTAGCCTAATGAGCGAAGTGAATGCTAGTTCTGGATCAACCAAAAGGGCACGCCACTTACTTCCTGCAACAAAAGAGATAAGAGGGGTCGGTGAAGGCGTGCAAAAGTATCAAGAGGAAGTACGCGGTGTGAGGGAAGCGGGCAGCCGTCCCTCTTACGTTTGGGAACTAACTCCGGGGTATTTGCTGAGTACTAACACATTTATAAAACAAAAGATGATAAACTAGCCGAGGCAGAGATACCAGGCCCAAAGAAGCTAAGAGTAATCAAAAGCAAACAGTAGAATCTAAAGAATAGGTACTAGATTGTGTTTGAAAAGGAGGAGGGAGCTTTGTCTTGTTGACACTTACGTCTCCGGAACTTCTTCTTCTACTTCCTCCTCTTCGGAGCCACTGTAAACAAAAAACACAAATGTAGCCTCGCGGTAAGTTTTAACATCTAGAAAAAAGGAGAATTTAGGTCTTATTATTTAAAAATATTATTCTGAAATTTAAAGATTATCTATTACATCACAAAGTTTTTACTGTTTGTTACTTTGATATAATTAACAGATGTATAAAAATTTTGTTACTCACGAATATTCTTCCTCGTCAGACATGTTGGTAGTTTATTTGGTCTGTGAAATCAAAAAAAAAAATACGCCTTTAATTTTTGTTTTCTTCGGTGACAAATTACAGCATGCCCACAAGTTCTGACTTGGCACGCGTCTCTAACGTTATGTACCATTGATTACTTTGTGCGACTTTCAGTTGTTATTGTATGCCTTTTAATTACGACACCTCATTATCTTACTAAAATATGATGGTTAAACAATGATTATCACCAGTTTCGTTTCTCTCAAGTATATCTGAACGAAATGTGGAAGAATTTGCTTTTACCAATAACACCGCCAACACCTCATTGTCGATTTGCTACAAATACATTTATTTTATAGTTAATATTTAAATTTTCGATTCGCCAATGTTTTAGAGTTTATTCTTTATAGAATATGTTTTATATGGGTTTTTTTAGTTTAAATGTGTTTAAATCGAATGCTAGTTTTCTGTTCTACCTGTAGAACGTAAATTGACCATAACGGAGAAGAACTTACGTGTTGACTGCATTAAAAATCAGCACAATATTGTTGTTTGTAATCTACATGTAGCTAAACATATATAATGTATACTCTTTTAACGATAAATGAGGAAATCGTACTAAAATAAATCATATTCATTAATTTCAATGATTCCACGCTACGAGAATTTCCCTTTTGAAGATTGTGTCGCTTAATTTAAGTAAATTATAACAGGTAAGCTATATATGTTTAGATCATAGTATGTTCAAATAATACTTCTTTTATCACAACGTACAATTGCATCGAAAATCGTACTATCTTTTAAAACCTAGGTTATATTAATTTGAGTTTTAAATAATAAAATTGTATATCTGTTTATTGCCATTTTGTGAGCAAATTAAAAAATATTTATTATAAATCATCTTTATTTTTCTATATAAACTTGAGAATAAAAATTTAAACTATAGTTTTCGTACTATTTATTTATTTAAAATTTTATTTGTAGCAATTAAAATATGTATAAAATAGCAGATTTAATGTCAAAACGTCTCTCCTACGCTACCTTAGGGTTGTGCATAGGAAGTTTTATGTGTTATTCGTTAAAATTATTTATAATTGTGGTATCTGCAGAGATTGTAGTTTCCTTTTATTTTAATCCTCAATAGAGGTGTCAATCAACGTGTGGAGGAATCGGCCCGTGAATAATATAATATATTCTGTAATGCATTACCTAACAGACGCAGGTTTGTGCCAAACGGTGAAAAAATAGAGCAGTCGCTGAGATGGTATTGTTTATGAAGTCCGGTTTATTTTTAGCGGTTTTATCTTTCCTGCCACCGCACGCCCGCACGCCCCCGCGCCCGCGCTGGCAACCGTTCAAGCGAACTATATAATTGGATGCGGCGCGGGCGCAGCAATGCCGTCCGGCTGCCGAAACATTTGCGATACCCTTTCCAATATCATTTGCAACATTACAATGATGAAGAATTATTACGATTTTCTTGGGTGCGTTCGCGTTCTCATTTCTCGTGTTTTGCTTACTCTAGAGTTCAGTAAAGTTGCGAACTACAGATCCTCGCGGCCCGACTTCTACGAAGCTTTAAATTTAGAGTGTTTAGCACCTTGAACCAAATATATAAAGAATTTAATCAAAGCGGAGTGAAAACTTTATAGCTGTTTCGGCAAGTAACCCAATACGATACTAGAGTGTCGTCGATGATGAATTTTTGTAATATATTTTTTTAACCTATAACGCAATTTTTTCTTTAAACAATATTATGTTTAAAGATAATTAGATATCCGTCTCTATTAAATTTATGTAATATCGTAACATATGCTACGTTAAAATTTATACATCAGAGATCTAAATTTGTGATCCACATTTTGCCTCATAAACTTCATTGGGATTTTGGAACTGTCAACTTTTAAAACATTTTCTGACGATGGTCACACTGATGAATGAAACCATAGATTTACAGATGTAAAACAATTATTAATAATACAGTTATGGAAAGGTACTTTAAAAATAAGAATCATAAATCTAGTTTTTATTAAAAAATATGTCTATTTTTTTTAGTCTTTCAATGTTAGTGTTTTGGGCGGAGAAGCGACTTCATGTGTACAGTGTGTAGTGAATTTGGAATGTGACAGTGAGAATTTAGCCGATTATGGTAACAATTCCTCGAGTACGGAGGATCCCGCGAGCCCGGCGCGGTAACGCGAACCCGCGCGCCGCCGCTATACAAGGCTGCCGGCTATTTCTGCGCGTCGCCGCGCAAACCTCATTTGGCAACACTGCACGCGTTTTATTTTTAAACTGCAATTTTCCATGTGGCGATGTTGCGTTTACCGTTAAACTTCCCGTGATTTCCGAAGGCACTAAGGGTCCCTACACACTGTACAAGTCCGTCACTGACACTCCGCGGCACTTACGTCGCACGGGTTGAAGGCGGTCACTCAGTCACTGGTTCGCACCGGCAGCACAGCGACGTTGGAATGTGGAGTCCGCGGCGACCGGGGCGGCTCTGACGGCTGGCGCGTCCGCGGAGGCCGAGCGGCCCCGCGCCCCGGCGCTATTTTCGGCCGCGGTCATTTTTGAGCTCGATCGTCGGCAGCTCCGGTTTCTTAAGGGAACTGACACCCTGCGCTCTACGTCCACCGACGCGTCGCCTGCAGCCCAACGTGTGAAATCGATGAAAACGGACGAAGGGCGTGGCCAACAGATGCTTTGATACACAACCTATACTCTTTTACTAGCCCATTATGTTTGTTTGATTAGAACACATAATAATTTTGCTAAAGATAAGTTTAACTAATTCACTTTATTAACAATAAATTTAAAAGAAATAATGACCTGGACATGATGAGAATGAAAGAATGAGAAATTTCATAATAACAACCTTGATATGAAATTTACAGTATGTATTACTACTTATTGAAGTACCGAATTAAATTTAAACTTCGTTCCATGCTTCCCTAATATACAAAAATCAAGTATCCTTAATTCGATTAAATGCTCTTAATTGAATAGTCGGATCTAATTTTTAATAATATAAAGCTCAGAATAGTATCAGACATTACTACACTCGTGTCTAGGTTAGGTATTCAGATATAATGGCTTGGATACCGGGCTTTCCTTCAAGAGGCTAGGCATCGATTTCCGGTACAAGGAAATAAAATGTAGTCTCGGGTTATTATAAAAAGGCTAATTATAAATATATACATATAAATATATAAGCACCTTTGCCTGTTTGAAGACGTGGCACCTCATTACGCCACCACTAAGCGAGGCCCAGAGTGGGCAACAAATATGAAGAGACCCTTTTTATAGGGGAGCGATAGACAACGCTTAGGTAATTCTTTGATTAAGAAAATTTTACAAACAAGCATATGATCTGCATGACAGCAAACTGTTACTTCAGCTGCTTATAAATTTTCTATGAGCAGCATGGTATTGCTTATATTTATTTAGTTACAAATATGTATATATTTTTCAATGTGACACTTAACGTTTTGTGGCCCTATATTTCTAGAAATAAATAAAAATTGTCCATATTACTTCAACCAAACTCAACTGCATTGTCCTGAAATTTGATCCGAATCCCGATTAGAATGTGTAAAATTATTAACATAGAATAACATCCATTTAAAATTATACTATCGACTACAATTCATTAGTTATAATCCTCCTGGTTTAAATATAGATCAGTTAAAATTCTATTATTAGATATAACTTATGTTAAACTAATTTGATTTAGTTTATACGTTACGAAGTTTGTCTCAATTCTTTTCCAGAACCTCAGTGTAAAAAAAATATTTGAATCACTATTTCACCAATCCAATGCCAACTAGGTTTTTGTTATATTGTATATAACATTTAAATGCTAAAAGTATTAAAAAAATTGTATTTCTGTATTATTTTTATTAAATATGTTACCAACAATTAATTTTTGTATTTTTTTTAATAATTTATAAATGGATAATCACCATTTTAGGTACTAAACACTTCGGAACTAAACACTTAATTCGATTTGACGTCGACAGCAGCTGTCAAAATTTAATATCTTTAAGTGGAGGGTTTTTTGAAATACTTTATTATAAAATGAATTAGTTAGCGTAAGAAAATTTATATTATTCATAAGAATAAATATGAACTTTAACAAAATTAACAATCTCACCACAGTAACTTCGACACCAAAGAAACGAAGGCTGGGAACACGAGGAATTCTAAGTGCAATTAATACCAAAACTTCATTAAAATCTTGTACACCGCCTCATTTGAAAATTGTATCAGATAATGATTTGCGATTAGATTGTTGCGATTCACCTCCATTACCGTGCAATCAAGTGGAATATTTAAGTGATTCAGGAAATAATAGCACTGACATTCATTGTCCATCAGATGCTAAAGAATCATGTTTTATACCTTTGAAAGGCTGTATTGAGTCATCACAAGAGCGAAGTAAAAATGTTTCTCAATTTATTCACGAAGATATTGATGATGTGTTTGATGATATGTTCACATCAAACTGGGAACAACAACCAAGTCAGAATGATTTAATAGATGAAGCAATTTTAACAGCAAGATGTGAAAAACATTTTAGGGATGAAATTAATGATGGATTTGAAGCAATAAATCAATCAATCAGTGTTATCAAAGATTCAGATGCCTTTTCAGAAACTAAGGACTCATTCCTTCTTCATATTAATGATGTATTAAGTCAGCCGGAATCAAGACATAGTAAATTGAATAATGGTGTAAAATCCATTGCAATAAAGGAACTCATAGTGCCTAATGAAAATTTTTATCAATTACCCTTGATTACTAAAGGTTTATTTAAAACCTACAGAAAAATAGAAAAATTTTATGGTTTGTGAACTGCTGTATTCTGTGTAACTATTAATATATTATTTTCGCAAATACTAATATTATATTTACAAAAATTAAAGAATTTTTTTTGGGAAAATGGTATATTTAGTCAATTATTGATTATATTTGCTTTACAGACTGGCAGGAGGAATGCCTGGGTTTAGATGCAATAAAAAATCGAAGGAATTTGATTTACGCATTGCCAACAAGTGGAGGCAAAACACTTGTTGCAGAGATTCTGATGTTACGTGAAGTTATAAACAGAAAACACAATGCATTGTTCATTTTGCCATTTGTTGCTATTGTACAAGAAAAGGTGATATGTCTTTATGATAAAATGTTTCATAATGGCCATAGACAATTTACACAAGTCCTTTTACTGGTGGTAGAGCTCTGTTGCTGGAGACTGTCCAGGTAGCTACCACTGCAGTGCCTATTTCTGCTTCCAAACAGTAGTGTGCGAAATATTACTGTGATCAGATTTGAAAGGTGCTGTAGCTAGTAATTACTGGGGTAATGAGACTTAAAATCATTTATCTCAGGTGATGATGGCAATGTGGTGCCATATATGTCATTCTGATTAGCACCATAATGTTACAAACAGGCTTACCACTGCCCATCATTTGAATAAAAAAAATACAAGGATATCTGTTGTTGATGCCTGATGTAGTAGATAGACACACATCACAGAGATGAAATTTTTTTTGAAATAATAGATGGACTTATCTTGAAGATTTTCAGATTGTTATTAAAATAATTTGTTTCAGATATGGTCATTATCACCTTTCGCATTACAGTTAAATTTCTTAGTAGAGGAATATGCTGCAGGCAAAGGCCATATACCACCAAAGAAGAGACGGACAAAGAATAGTATTTATGTAGCAACTATTGAGAAAGGTTTAGCTTTAATAAGAAGCTTAATAGAGTTGAACAGGCTTCACGAAATAGGTCTTATAGTGGTGAGTGAAGAGCTATCAATTTCACTTTAATGTGCTATACTGATGGTAGTAACTCAAATTCCAATACAAGGCTAGCAGTCAGCTAATGTGTCATGGAGATAATTGCTTTAAAGTAATTACATCTATGAGTAACATTTTCAAATACTTGACTATTGTTCAATATTGGAAGTCAGAGAGTGAAAATGTGTAGAAGTCTCCATTAGGTTGCATAAGTAATAGTTGATTTTAATGTTTTTTATAAAAGCTACAAAACATGGTTTATTTGTAGGTAGATGAACTTCACTTAATTGGTGAAGAAGGCCGTGGTGGCACACTGGAGTCATTATTGGCTACCGTTCTCTTTGCTAATTGTGAGTACTTTTCTAAACATGAGATATAATGTGCACTTAAAAGGTTAAAAAATTATGTTCAATAGAAAGCAAAATACCTACTAATAATATTTAACTACCTTCTAGAATATATTTAATAGGAACTTATCGGTTCCAAAAAGTAATACAAACATACATAGTTTTCATCATAATCAGCTAATAGACACCTTAGATATAAGCAACATCTATAGATCTTCACACCTAGGTTATATATTTGTGTATTATATATTATATTGTATTTATTTGATGCACCTACCTCATCATCTCTGCATTACCCAAGGTAGACTGGAAGATAATGCCAATGACATTAAGTCCGCCTTTACAGGAGGTGTATAAAGTAAAAATAAATAAATAAATATATGGTGAAGAGTGCTCACTCAGATTATTTTAGTTTGTATTTTGAAGTGATGCTGTTATGGACGCAGATTGAAGTTATGACGATTGTGGCTTACCGAGGCTGCTTCGAAAAACCCTATTTCCTATGAAAACTCCACAATGTTTAACTCAGGAACCAAACCAGTCTTCCATGTTAGCATAGAGGCAGTTATTATTTAGCAGATACATAATTTAAATTTTTTATATAAACATAATGTGAATTTTTTTGGCAGCGGGCATCCAAATTGTAGGAATGAGTGCCACCATTGGCAATCTAGATGAAATAGCAAAGTTTTTGAAAGCGGAAGTCTACCAAAAGCAGTTCAGGCCGGTGGAGCTCACGGAGTATGTTAAGCTGGGGGATGTGCTGCACAAGATTATTTGGAGGGAGAATGAGATGGAGGTTATACCAGACAGGCAGTTGAAGTATGACGTAAGAAGATATTTGTTTCTTCTTGTCTAAAACAAAGCATGCTAAGATGACTAACCTTTATACCTGACTGATGACCTTTGTAGACTGCATTTGCTGTTGTATATTATATTGAATGTTACTCTGGTAATTGAAGTCATGTCTTCTTCTACTTCTTCAGTATCATTCTTAACAGAGTGGTCGTGGTCATCACTTCAGGTGTGGGTCGTAAGCTTAACAACACGTCGCCTTTCCTCTCTAATGACCGCCTTAGTAATTAAGTAAACAATTAAATAAACTCTGTTATATACTTAGTATACGGATGCTGCGACGAGTTTGGACCCAGATTTATTAGGCGGGCTGGTGTCTGAGGTGGTGCCGGCTGCCTCTTGCCTTGTCTTCTGCCCCACAAAGAAGAACTGCGAGAACGTAGCGTCGTTGTTGTGCAAGATGCAACGGAAGTAAGATATTGTAATGTTTGTAATCTATTTACATTCGATTTATTTCAACGTGTATTGTCTATGGCTTATTACAAATTTAATATGTGTACAAATCTATTGATTGTTATTTCCTATTTATTCTTTGCTTTATTTTTAACCATTTTATGAATTGGACAAATAGAAAAATGTGTAATATTATTGTTATATAACATATATAAAAGTTGGTTTGCAACAGGGAGATGGTGTCGCATCGGTCGGCGGAGCGCGCGCAGCTGTCCCGCGAACTGCGGGCCGAGGGCGGCGCGGCGCTCGCGCACACCGTGCTCTGCGGCGTCGCGTACCATCACGCCGGCCTGTCCAGCGACGAGCGCAGCCTGCTCGAGGCCGCCTTCCGGTACCATTCACACGATCACTGATAATATACTCTACCAATGATAGGTCTCTGTTGCTACAGACCGTCTATGTACCACCGCAGCGCCTGTTGCAGCCGACAAACATTACTGTGTTTCGGATTGAAAGGAGTTACGGCTATTAAAATTATTGGGTTAATGATACTAAACATGACATGTCACAAGATAACGAACGCAATGTTGTGCAGTGTATACCATCCTAACTAACGCCATTTTGTTATGGGTAGACGTGTCACTTACCATCAGGTGAACGGCCCAGTCTTCTCATCACAAAAAAAAATAGATATCACTTTCCTTATACAGGAGTATAAGGAAAGTAATTGTTGGGTTTGATAATGGAATAAATTTTATACATGAAACATTCTATACAATCTGGCTTAAAGAGCCTTCAACTTGATTAATTTACTACGCATTTCTCTCAATTTTTATATATATATGTATATATGTGTATATATATAAAAGCATATGTGAAGCTGTTTCTGACTGGATGATGATCAGAGCAAATGAATGCTCATACTCAGGTGCACTGGCTTTTCTTGGAAGGTTATACCTACAGAAGATTAGTTTATAAGAATAAAGAAGCTACGATAAATACATAATTAGGGCATTGTATAACTATCGTCGTAAACCGTGCTTGCTCATTTACCATATGGAGATGGTACATACATGTAGTTGTAGAAAGTCTAGAACCTCCGTGTTGCAAGACACGTCGTTAGTGACTGAGCCACGGATGTTACTGGTTATTTGATGGATCAAACGTTAAGTTGCATAATCTTAAGATGTACAAAGTAGCTTGTGTGTCAGATCGGGAGTGGTGTCTGTGCTGTGCTGCACGTCGACGCTGGCTGCGGGCGTGAACTTGCCTGCGCGGCGAGTGATCGTGCGGGCGCCCCTAGTGGGCAAGGAGCCCGTGTCGCTCGCCGCCTACAGACAGATGGTGGGCCGCGCTGGCCGAGCTGGTGTCACCGATACTGGTCTGTCGCGTACTCTATACCCGCTCAATTACTTGAACGTATATACTTTATATATATTATAATAATAAGCTTCCAATATCTATATGGAACAATTTCCCTCATGATGGGTTTCTGTTGCCGGAAATTGTTTAGGGCAGGTAAAACCGCAGTGCCTATTTCTGCCGCTAAACAGCTATGTGCGAACGTTATTGGGTTCCGGTTTAAAGGGCACTGTAGCTAGTGTAATTCTGGAGTAACGAGACTGAACGGATTATGTTTGAGACGAGTGATGTGATGCAGTATATCATCATTCTAACGCCACGTTGTTATGGGCAGGCGTATCACTTAGAAGTAAACGCCTAGCTCGTCATGTTGCTTCTTCTTCGTTTTAGCATTTGTACCGTCTTATGATAGGGTTTGCTTCCTTACTTCTTTCACTCCACTTCATTCTATTTGGAACATCGCTTCCCTTGGAACCGCAGCTCATTATATCCTTTGTCACTATACACAGCCATCGCAACATCGGTCTTTTCCTCCGCCGTTTGACGGGTATGTTGAGGCTGAGTGTTGGGTCAGTGCGAGGGGTAGTGACGTTACATTCTATATACTGGGTGTTAAAAATGCTTAGTATCAAACAGACTACCTATTGCTCAATTGAATAAAAAAAGAAAAAAAAATCTAAGACAATCTTTGTAATTTTCTTCTCGTGTGGACTTCCATCGGATTTCGTGCTGAACCAACATTACTATATTCAGTTTCACTAGGGCGCTGTAAAAATGTAGACTGGAATAGCAGGGTATACTATACTGTATTATTATGAGCTCTCATACCAAATTAAAGATCTGCCTGTTAGTTGCCTTTGTGGAAAAAAAATGTATGTTGTCAATCACCAGGTGAGAGTATCATCATATGCGGTGCCCGGGAGTGGCCAGGGCTGCGCGGCGTGCTGTGCGGCGGGCTGCCCGCGGCGCGCAGCGTGCTGACCGGCACAGTGCCTGCGCTGCTGCTGAGCGGAGCCGCGCTGCACCTGGCCACCAACCGCAGCGCCATGCGCCGTCTGCTTCGCTGCACCCTGATGGCGGTCACTCACGTCAACACGTACGTAGATATCTACATGCATATTTGTACGCACACCCTCAGTATGTTTCATTGTACATATAATGATATCCATTGTTTTATTTATTTAACATGGCGTCAGGTAGCTTATTTAATAATCTGTCGTTTGTTTAAACTAGATTCTAGTAATTAAAATGTCAAAGCTAAGTAAGAATAAATCGCTATGAATAGGTAGCAGTTAGCAAGAATTTATTAAGTATCTGTACTTTACTTTTCAACTTCACAAATCAATTTTCATTAGATTATTTCCAAGTTCTAATTGAAGATGGTATCACTAATTATCAGATTCTTCTATTTACTAGTAAAATTATTACTTCACATTCGACATGAATATAGCTAAGGATCATTTGATACGCGTGTTTCCTACTCCATCAGTCGATCAACAGTGAGATCTGGCTTTTTCGATTACAGCGTAGATATTAAGCAAACGTGTGACGAGGGGATACGGTCGTTGATAAAAAGTGGCGCTCTGGAGGTGGCAGGAAGAGGTTCGCGGGTTGATACCGAGAACTCACAGAGCGACTGTTGCTATGTGCGTGACGACAGCGAGCTGGTGGTGAGCAGGCTAGGTCGAGCAGCTATAAAAGGTACCTAACTTTCTTAGTTATATATCTTTTATAACTTTATCTAATAGAGAGTCATGCAGTAAATAATCTTACTGCTGTATTACATATGCAGTGCAATGCATATTTTCCTAACTAGCGCTATACTGTTATGGGAATTACTTATCATAAGATAAATGTGTGTATGTATGATTGTTCCAGGTTGCATGGACCTGCGTGTGGCGAAGCAGTTTCTCTTAGACCTTGAAGTGGCGTCGAAGTCGTTGGTGCTAATGGGCAGCCTCCACCTGTTGTATCTGGTCACGCGCTACGATGCCAGCATCAGGCCGGATTACAGACACTATCACTCTTTAGTAAGACACAAAGTTACTAGAGCTCGCTGGCCTAATGATTAGAGCGTGCGGCTTTCATTCCGAAGGCAGCGGGTTCGAATCTCGGCATGTACCAATGACTTAATATTTAAGTTATGTACATTTGTAAACTTTAGTTACAACAGCGAGATACAAACAGTGAAGGAAAACATTGCGAGGAAACCCGCACACTGAAATCATCTTTGTGTGCGTGTGGTGCCCCCAATAAAGTGGCAACAGGCCTGCCCCCTGTTACATGGGACCAAATTTGACCATATCGAAATGTGGGTGTTTATTCACCTCTGCCTACCCCTACTGGGAAAAAGGCGTGACAATATAAATAAAAAAAAAAAACAAAGTTACTAGTGTTGAGTCTAACCGTAAATTAATATATATTTTTTTTAAATATTTAGTTTCTTACTTGTAGAAATGGTACAGTGATCTAGTTTCTGCTGCCATTAGGTGGTGTGGAAACGTTATTGTATTCTGGTAGAGTCTATACAAGGAACGATTTATATATCCTGTTATGTTTCAGTACTGCAAATTGGACAAGGAAGCAATACAAACGGCGAAGGTGCTCGGCATCACGGACAAAACTGCGATACGGATGATGACCGGGAAGCCGATCAGGGTAATATATTGTCATTTAAGGTTTTCTTTTTTTTTCTTATAATAAGCTAACATCTTATTTTATATAGTGTTATCTGATATCGGGCAGAGGAGCTCTCTCGCCCAGACTACGCCGGCTTTCATATGCCTACAGCTGATCATCAAAAGTTTACCTGATTATTTATACCCAAGAGGTTTTAAAAAAAAACACTACCATGATCCAAAGTCATGTACCGCTGGAGACGAACCGTAGGTGTTCATGTCACTAGGCAAGCCCTTAGCCGCTGCAACTTGGAGGTAGTTAATAAGTACAGTTAATTATTTGTCCGCCTTTAAATTAATAGAAGTAATAAAAAATAAAGAAGATGCCATGTTACCCTGTTGGTTGCATTACCTGTGCCAGCTGAAATTTATTTACACAATTCTTCTCTCACTCATTAGGACGTATCGGAGGAGGTCCTCAGCCGGTTTTACCTCGCGCTGATGCTGCACGATCTATGGAAGCAGCTGCCGATACCCGAGGTTGCTGACAAGTAAGCATCAATGGTAACAGTGAAATGGGTTTTTTAATAACAACGTACTCCTGTGACGTCACCGCTGCGAAGTAGCTCTTGTAGTTTTATGAGTTTAATATTTCCGGCACGGAAATGAAAACAACTGTACTATAATTCATTAAAATGTTTATATTATTTGATTGGTTAACAAGATGCAAGCTATTTTGAGTTAATATTGTGTGTTTATAGGGGTTTATTTAAGAGACGTTGCTCGAAGGACGACAGCCGATGGGGAAGGTCCTCGATTGGCACCCGACGTAGTGTTAGGAGGCCTCCCACAAGGTGGACCGACTGATGATGATGACGAGCACCTCCTGTGTTAAAAAGTTTTTACCGTTGCTATATTTCAATGTAACAAAGATAAAGACGCACTGTTTTATTAGCGCTTCTTGTTGTGTGTACTCACGACCAGTAGGTAAATGTGGTAGTAATAAATTCCTATAACAATTAATTTCGATGAGTTTTGTACACGGTATTTGTAAGAGAGTTGCCTCACCCGCTCGCAGGTACTGCGTAGCGCGCGGAACAGTGCAGGCTGTGCTGAGCTCCGCGACCTCGCTTGCCTCGTGCGGCTCCCGGTTGTGCGAGGAGCTGGAGCTATGGGCCTTCCGCGCGCTGTTCACCGAGCTAACGCCGCGGCTGCAGCACTGCGCCGCCCCACAGCTGCACCAGCTCATGGAGCTACCCGCCGTGCGGAAGGTATGGCCACAATTATTATATTAATGCTGTATAATGTGTGTGATGCTGTGTAATTGGGTACAGCCCATTAATCATTGTATTGTTGATCGGAAATATGGGTCTCTCGTTAGATTTTGAGCAATGGGTAGGTCGAGAATAAGGAGTATAGGTAGGATGTGTCATACCCTAGTCTGTAACAGTTGACTGAAGAATAGTGTATTGCCGCAGGCGCGGGCGCTGCAGCTGCTGCGCGCGGGCTACAGGCGTGTGGAGGACGTGGCGCGCGCGTCAGCGGATGAGCTTCGCGCTTGCGTCGACCACCTGTCTAGGACTGCCGCCACCCACCTAATCAGTGCTGCGAGGGTAAATAGCTCCCGTTTCATGATTTCTACACAAGATAACTGTTACCATCTCTTTTCCTACCCTAAAACAGATATTATAAATTAAATAAATTTTACTGTGGTCCAATTTGTTAAGTACTACTTGATCGAGAGTACTCTCAGCTATATAATTATGTTATAATGTAATACTAAACGATACAAATCGGTTGTGTCATATACCCATTCATCATCATTATTAGCTGATAGATGTTTACTGCTGGATATAAACCTTCCCTAAAGATTTCCACATGACAATTATAAATTCTTTAAATATTTCTTGGAACTATTAAAAAGTATTGAAATATGAGATATTTACTATTGATAGTTCTTGGTAACTTTCTCATCATCATCCTTTTATATAACTCTAAAAACTAATACTCAAGCTATATCTGCGACCGTTTTGCTGATTGAAGTAAAGAACTTAATTTAATTTTGCGGTCTACCTGGTTTAAAGCATGAAGATAAGCTAATAAATGTTTGATGCAGATGATGCTGATAGAGAAGGTGGAAAATTTGCGCGCGGAGGCCGAAGATGTAATGGACGAGTTGAAGGTGAATTGAAACGTATTTCACTGGCACGGCTCTTATTGTAACTTTCAGATTCAATACAGAGAAAATTCATGTATTGCTTTTGATAAATAAATTACATCACTACATACGAAAAATCAATTAACTTAATATGCTTAAATCGTCATTATCATCATTATCAGCCGACAGACGTCCACTGCTGCACATAGGCCGCCCCTAAAGATGTCCACATCGATCGATCTTGTGCTGCCCCCATCTTGCTGCTTCGAAAAGTAACGGAAGTTGGCGAGACACCGTTACCAGGGGTGCGAACAATCCCTGGATGGCGGAAGTTTCCCGTCAAATGGCCTTGGCCCTGGCAAGCTATGCTTAAATAATAAGCTTTTAACAAATTCATATTCTTTGTGTAGTATACATGGGTTTTTACATCAAATTCGATCTGATCAATGGCGATTCGTACGTTTGAACTCGTCGACGATCTAATATTAAATTACTACGATATACTAGTAATACAAAAAAATTATTAAGTATTTATGAACGTATTATTGAAATTATGTTTATTAAGAATAAAATGACTAGCTGGGGGACGTCAATAGACGATTTTGGAAGCGTACACATATCACCTTAAAGAGCACAATCGTAATATTTTTAAATAATGGAAAATCAAATAAGCTCTATTTATATATATATATATATATATGTCATTAAAGTAATAAGTAAAGGACGTATGAATTCATAAAGAGTAACATTTTGTTGTAAGTTGATTTTTTGTAAATAAGTTTTTTTTTCTGTTTCCGTGTTAAACTTTAATGAAAAATCTGTGATGGTTACCTATGTCAACAAGTTGACGTTAAATAGACAAGGGCTCAGTGATGCCAAGTACCAGATAGTGGTAGTCAGTTGAATGAATTAAGCTTGTGGAATTATTGTTATGGAGATATGTTTAAGTTTATGAGAAAAGAATAAATTTATGTTCATGAAGTTTTTTTTTAATCAAATGTCCTCGAAATGAGCGTTACGTAGTTTGAATTACACGTTATCAACCTGGTTTCAGCTGCAAGTGCTGAATCGTACTATCTCTATAGTGCTTTCCTCGTAAGCAATCTTTGTAAGACCATTTTTCAGGAAGGAAATTAGGGGTCGCTAGTACAATTACTTAATTCCAAGATCAAGTAGATTTGTTACGTCTCTATAGTTTAGGCGTTCGTTATTAGTCTCATCATCGTCATTCATCCGACAGACGTCCACTGCTAGACATAGGTTTCCCCCGAAAATTTCCACATCAATCGATACTGCAGTGTTCGCATCCAGCGGTTTCCCGCGACCTTCGTTTCTAGAGGTTCATTTCCAATCACGCTGGCGCAGTGCAGGTTCCTGTCAGCTAGAGCCTCGTTTGTTGATAAGCAGGGTGCACCAAGAACAGGTGAGGCTGGCTTGGGTCTTGTAATTTGTCGAGCAGGACCCATTATACTTCGTATTGGTCTCACAAAAATCACTAAAAGTTAAAAGGTTCTCCTAAATAATAAATAAATAGTATTAGTAGTAATAATGTTTATAGAATTTATTTCATCTCTTCTTATATAAGCATGGTCTCAACGTAAGTTCTGGCAGTTTCGATTTTTTGACGGGCGGTGATTGCGTCTTGGTGAACTGAATGAAGTAGAACACCTGCTGGTTCTTGTCAATTTCCTTCAGCTTGAATCCGAGCCGCTGCACCTCCTTGGCGAAAGTGTCCACGTCGTCGAAGCGACTCTCCACCTCCGCTATCAATAGATTGCCACTGAATATAGAAATGATTACATAGTTATTGACAACTCTCAAATATTTAAATCTGAAACATGTGACTAAAAAAAATTCTTTATTGCTAGTTAATTTGAAAAAGATGTCAGATCCTATAATATATTACTATTAAAAATAAATATTTTTAATTCTCTCAAATTATGATCTGTGATGAATTTGAATCAATGATAAATGAAAAGTACTACTTACCCAACTTTCAACACCCTGTTTGCTTCAATAAGGTATTGCGTAAGGTCAGTGCCCATTAGAGCTAGGCAATACACAGCCACATCAACAGAACTGGACAGCAATGGAGTGTGGGCCATGTCACACACCTCAACCCCTTCCGAAGTCGCCACAAGGTCGAATGAGCGCACTTTGTGTGGTACTTGCTTCGCCAGCGCAGCTTCACCGCACCCCAAGTCCGCAATTAAGAAAGATTTTGGCCTGAAATAGTTTTACTGGTGGATATGTGTTTGTGTCATATATTTAAATGTAACAAATTATTTCAATGACTACAAATAAAACATATGTACACCGCCACAAGTATTTCTGCTTGGTTCATCTAGTTATTTATATAAAACCGTACATTTTCATAATCTTCTTAACAATTACATCAAGAGGATTCACTGGCCATTTCTTTACTTGCTGCTGGTAACCTTGATGGTAAGTTTTGAATGCCATTGGATCAGATTTGAACAGGTTTTGTGCTTCTGAACCTGACGATGTGTATAGTTTTTCATTCAGGTACCTGAATTGTGCAGCTGAAATATATAAGAGAAAATCAACATGTTTAAAATCAATAAGTTTCACATAATATGGCATTATTATCTACAATGAGCTGACACAACATCAACATCACAGTATTAAGTGATAATTACAGTGTAATTAGGGCCAGTTTGTTACTCCAAAATATTCTGGCTCTCAAATCTTGATTGCCAAAATAATAGCCAGTGATCTGGTGCCAGATTTATAATGTGATGATGGATGTCAGCTAGGTTCAAAAAACCACACTATTAACCAAATCATTCATGGCATCCTTGTACAGTTGTAAAAATAAAATTTGCTGTATTCTTTATAAGGAACGATTTAAAAAAAAATAGTACATGCTTAATACAATACCAAAAAAATATTATATTAAAAAAGAGTAATACATTTGAGTTTCTCCAACATCCTTTCTCGCAGCTGACTTCCACTAACAGTGATAGAGTTACGGTGCAAGTTATTTTCCAGTAATTTTTTAAATATTAATTTCTTTTTATTATCCTTTAGTGCATTTTTTGAGCTTTTTGATATTGTGTGAGTAACA
This sequence comes from Troides aeacus, assembly GCA_033220335.2. Taxonomy (NCBI): domain Eukaryota; kingdom Metazoa; phylum Arthropoda; class Insecta; order Lepidoptera; family Papilionidae; genus Troides; species Troides aeacus. Next base: position 635,282 of record CM067275.1, on the reverse strand, counting down.
TGTGATGTTTTGATAGGCTTAGTTGTCTTTTCATTGTTCGGCACCAATGCTTCAATTGGTTCCACTGTTTCTATCTGTTCTACCACTTTATTTGTTTCCTGATTACTAAACAATAGCTCTTCTCTGTCATCATTGTGAAACTGGTCATTCAACTTCTTTTTTTGTACATTGAGTAATAATTCATCAAGTTTCTCTATATCACAATTGTCTTTTTTGACTTCGTCAGATTTCTCATCATGACGGAACTGCTGGTTCCCTTTTTCCACATTAGTTTCTATTTGCTTATGATTTTTTGCTTGTTTCCTCTTCTTTTTGAGAATCTTGTTTTCTATTTTCTTCGCTGTGTGTCCTTTGCTTCTAGGTTTGAAACGCTTTGTATTCCTGCCACTTGACATTGTTTGATGTTTATTTTGTTTAAAATGATTTGTTTCATTACCAGGTTTGACTTGTTTTATCTTTTTCTAAAAAGTTGATACTTGTAAGTGCATTATTATTATTAACAGTGCAATGTATAGTGTATATATAAGAACCAATTCAATTTAAAATAAACAGGTTTTAGACACAATTTGATAGACAGTTTATATTTAAAATTTGTGTGGGATTGTAATGTTTTGCTACAGACAGCTCAGCAAGCAAAACCGCTCTTATATGTGCTCTAAGCAGTACCGAACAGTTAAAAGAACGAATTGTTTAATATTAAGTAATTTTGGGACTACATGATGAAATGTTATAGTAATTTATCGTGTAAGTTTACCTTTTTGTTATTTTTATCATTTTTAACAAAATTAACATTAGTTTTGGGAATGTCATCTTCCCACTCAGGAATATTAAACATTATTTTAAATATTTTTAGATGTTCTCGATGAGATTTATTTGCTTGAAAACGTGCGGTCCAAATAACACTGTCATTATTTGAATATTGCTGTCAACATGACAGTTGCGGTTATTGTTACAATAACTATTTCTTTTTACCATAAATGACTTTTTTTAGACTTCTTGAACACATTCATGAGCAATAAAAACTGATATTATTAGATTTCCCGTAATCTTATTCATCGTCATTAACAATATAAGCCTATAGACGTCTACTGCTAGACATAAGCCGCACCTCGTAGATTTCCCCTCAGATGGAACTTTGTCCTTATTCACCTGTTTTCTTCGACTATCAACATATTATTGGTCGATTTTGTGGTTGGCCTTTTAATACTAGATTGTTTCGGTAAATGTTCGCTACCTTACTGCATAATAACGTATAAATAACAATAATATTCTTCAACCGACGAGCATGCATGAAGACGCTTATGAAAGTGGAGGAAGCGAGAGCGTAGGAATAATTTTAAATGCAAGTTGTTTCAGTTTTTCCAAAAAGCAAAACAAACTTGCGACCTTCTTATATTGCTGTAGACTATGTGATTCAGCGTTTTATAGCAATAACATGTATCAGTATTATTTTAATTCATTTATCTTTGTGATAAATGTGTGCATTATTTGTTTACGGTTACTGGATAAATAAAGTACTCAGGGAGAATATTTACCTGAATTAGTATGACATTACTTTGTGGGCGCTTGAATTTACTATAAACATGTTCTCTTTAAAGTGGTACCGTTATTCAAATAGATGAGTTACATAGATACACTTTTAGTGAACTTATGCGGAATTTTAGAACATAAAAATTGTGATGTAAAACATTTACTCAGCTCATGAGGCTTGGTGTAAAAACCAAATACGTGATATGGAGATATTGCAATTTTTTCTTTTACATCTTGTCTCAAGACGACGAGCGCAATGTGGTGCTGTCTATACCATCTCACTTATTATCGGGTGAACGTCACGGTCGCCTCGTCCATTCAGATAATAAGAAAAAATAACTAATTATTCAGTACTGATTTATCTATAGACTCAATGCAATAACAAACGAAGGCCAGCTTTCATAAAACATTAATTTTTAAAATACCTCCAATATGAAGTCACGCCAAGCAACTAGTCATTGATAAACTGTTTAGCATTAACCAGTTCAAATATTAGATAACGGGTACATGGTGTACCGTACAATACAGATAAATAGTGTGGAAAACAAGAATGGGGGGCGTATTGCGCAAGTCTGAAATATAGTGGGCATGCGCGAGGGTGTGCAGGTTCGACACCCATCTGTTTTTATTATTAAAATGTTAAATGTAGCTAAATGTACGTTATATGCATTAAAGATTTATTTATAAGTAATTAAAATATACAAATAATTTATATGTTGTGTTATTTCCGGTGGTTATTGTGTGATCCTTTTATGCCATAACCTTAAAGGCAATGCAGTTGTTGTTTAATAATTAACTTGCGTTAATAACAGCGTTATGTGTGACGGTAGAATAATGACAAGCAGACTGTTGCAATATTTCTATATCGAGCGATATTTCTAGTGCCTGTAATATTCAGACTAAAGTGTGAATGTTGGACATGGTATAAAGTTTTCGTGTATTTGGAGTCAAGGGTATCCAGTTACGGAATTTTTACAACCAAAGGTAAATTTACATTTATATAAAAATACAGCTTTTTATACCATATACTGAGTACTTACTTAAAGCTACTATATAGTAAGTATAAAAATTCGAATTTTAATAAGGCTTGTGTATAAACACTGATTTTATTTTAAAACGTCATCCTTAAAAAGTTATTCGTCTTTTGAGTAGTCCTTTTTGAAAAAATATATTTTTTTTTGTTTTTTGTATGTTAAATAAATAGCTTGAGTATTTATCAAATCATGGTTTTTAGTTTCATTCTGTGCGTAAGGTGTCGAGAACCTGTAACACCTATAAGAAACAAAACGATTTTTTTTGTGCTACAATGTTTTAAAACAAGTAATTTCTTTACGTAGATGCAATCCAAATTATTTTGTAAGCTATCATCATAAACAGTTCATAAGAATATTTCTATCTTCTAATAACCTACCAATCACAAATAGCCTAAGAAGTTAAGCACAAATCGCGAATATAAGCTTTAAATTGCCTATTGGACTATTTTAGTCAATGATCTAATTGTCTCTGAAGTATAATGGCTGGAAAGTTAATTTAAAATACGCTATATCCTGGTTTAACTCCAGAGTACCTTAACGAGATGTTTTTTCACAGAGGTAGTGTTTCTTCGAACCCATATTGTCAAATCTGTAAGCATAACAGAGTTCTCATGTTTAGCCTGTCAACGTTTGATAAAGTATTCTGGGCGAGTACTCTTCACCAACAGCCACATCGTATTAGCCTATTATCGGATTAATAAACAACTAGCATAAGCAAAAACATTCATTGCATTATCCAAAACGGAAATGATTTTCAAATAATAATAAGCTTTCTTTGGATTCCAGGTCCAGAGTGATGGTATTTCTGCACGGACAACATGAGTGAAAGAATCGGGTAGAGCAGCTCGTGCCCACAGAGGATGAGATACGTCAGCCAGCAGAGGGCAATGTCGAAGATACGGAGAGATAAAATCGTAAGTTAAAAGTGTTATTACAGATTTACAAGGATAGTAAAAATTACCCTTGAAATTTTTCTTTTTCTAAGACTAAATCCAGTGATGGAATATCACACGCATTGCAGGAAAGGTAAAGGAGTGTGTTATTGGTGTCCACTTGATGTCTTGTCTACCAGATCACTTATGTATTAGTGAGGAATATGTTTACTATCTCCGACCCAAAATGGTATGTTCAACGTATGAGATAGTTTTTAACAGAGCAGACCTTTTTAAATGTTGTGTAAATAAGGATCAATTTCGTGACATCGTCTAAACTCTAAATCTAGATTGCTTTATGTAAGAGCAACCAAAATATTTTTCGTGTCATCACGATTTTTTTATTTTATTACAGTGGCGTTGGCGCTGCCAATGGAGTTTCGTGAGCATCATAGCAATTGCGCTGGTGCTATACAATGCGGTTGCAAACATTTGGCTTCTGCATCCGCAGTCCTGCCCGGTGCACGTGACGCCCTCACCGACGGAGCCGCCCACCTGCGAACCCTGCCTCGACACCATGGCGAACACAGCGCCGGACGATGATCCCATAGCTAGGCTCGATCTCCGGCTCGGCCGCTGGGACGGCTCGCGGTCCTTCAGGTTGTTCGACTACGCCGCGGTAGGGGATATGTATGCCGAGGTGTCCTCTACCAGGCGCGTGTGCCTGGCAACGCAGAGCTCAATAGAGAGACTACATGAACTGTTAAGGATAGCAGCCCATTGGAGTGGGCCGATCTCGGTTGCTGTGTTCGTTGCAGGAGATGAAATGAGACTGTTGAGAGCGTTCGCGACGTGGCTGTTTCGATGTCAGCCTGAAGTATATTCCAGACTGGCGATACACGCGGCCACGCCCGCCGATAGGCCGGGAACACAGGGCACCGTGCCCAACTGGGCCAGGGATTGCGGTGCGAAGCCACTGCCGCCGGGGGAGAGGCGTGCGGATACGGTCGCTTGGAGAGCGAGGCACCCCTATCCACAGAACCATTTAAGAAACCTCGCAAGGAGAAATTGTCATTCGCCTTACGTATTTCTAGTTGATGTGGACATAGTGCCTTCGAAGGGAATGGCAGAGTCGATAGACAAGTTTCTAGAGAGGGCACCGAAATGCCCGCTGTGCGCGTACGTGGTGCCGACGTATGAACTGGACAGGAGAGTCGCAAAGTTTCCGTCGAACAAGTCGGAGCTGCTGAGGCTGTCGAAGAATAAGTTGGCGATACCATTTCACAGAAAAGTGTTCATATACAATCAGTATGCATCGAATTTTTCCAGGCAAGTCCAGTCATATCATGTTATTGCAGCAACTATATTATATATGGGGGGTCCACTCTCAAGAGACCGTCTGATGAAAATATTGTACTAAAAAATAATGTTTCTTTTCTTCTTCTAAATGATAAGTGTAATGTGTAAGCTCTGTAAGTACCTGCTCATTATGAATAGACTATTTCGACTTACCACCAGGTGAACATTCTGATAATTTTATCGCTGTCATGTGTAATCGGTGTGCAGGTGGGAGGCGAGCGGCGGCAACGAGAGCGCCGCGACGCACGTCAGCCACAACGTGACCAACTTCGAGCTGCTGTACGAACCGTTCTACGTGGCGCCCGACACCGTGCCGCCGCACGACGAGCGCTTCCTGGGCTACGGTTTCACCAGGAACACGCAGGTCAGTCGCCCACTACTTTAAATACACGTCGGCACTTGCCAGCAATTAAGCTCAAGTAACGATACAACAGATTCAATCATTTTTTGTTATATTCATACTTCTCTTGAAGAAGCCCACATCTTATTTGCATACAATAAGAAAAAAAAAGGAGAGAAGAAAGCATAAGATATAGACGAGATAAGCTGTTGGAAATATTAATATCAAATTCGGTTCCATATAAATTTTAATTCTTTTGCAACAGGATTTAGCTACAGGTTTGTGTACTTACACATATTGGGGGTAAACATTTGCATATTTTTATACATAGACAATGATGTATGGTTTTTTTTATAACTTAAATATTATATCAAAAATGTAGATAAACAATTCTGCTTTACTTAAAACTTTTAGCTGACAGGGTAGTTAAATATTTTAATATACAATAATTATAAATGGTGCCTTCGACAGTTGCCAACTGTTGAGGGGGTGTACAATTTGTGACTTCAATTTCACATACATATCGTTAAATGACAAATCTGATGATGGTAAATGGCGTCGCCTATAAGTTTAACTGTTATGAGTGTCCGACCGGAACACAGCGATGTAGTTATAGCGGGTAATGTTCAATAATATAGGTTCAGTATAGCCAGGTGAATAATATTCTGTGTATTTTGTGAATACCATATAATTACATAGCATAAGTATAGATATAATGTATAAAAAAAAAATATCGGTCTGTTAGAAAAATATACATAGCTTATAGTAGTGTAGATGTTATAAATGTAAATATTGTGTGAAAATGTTGTAAATAATAAGATAATGTAAAGCTCTAAATAATAATATCAGGGATAATTGGATATAACAAAAAAAAGAAAGTATAGCCAGGTGGCCATTATATGATAAACCTACCGCTTGCAACTCTAGTATCAAATTAGGGATCTTGCTATTAGTGGTAAGTCTCTGCTGCCGGAGACTTCTAGGTAAGTACCGCCGCAGCGCCTATTGCAGCCGGCAAACAGTTCTGTGTTCTGTTTGAAGGGCGTATTAGCTAGTGTAATTACTGAGGTATCGAGACTCAACTTCTTATGATTCAGGTGACGAGCGTAATGTGGTACACTGTATATCTTTCTAACAAGCGCCACGTTGTTATGTGTAGGTGTATCATGTACCATCAGGTGAAGTCCCGCTCGTCTCGTCGTTTGATTGAATAAAGAAAAATTCCCTTTACAGATGAATAGAAGCGGTTGGCCGTTGAGCCAAAAGAGACGTTCGCAAATATTATTATACACATGTTGATAGTGATTACCGCAGTAATGTGTACATTATCAGTAATTATTATCGTCAGATTATTTTATAAATACCAATTTGTAATTATGCATTTTTATTATAAATTTACAAGTCTTACCGGACCCTGATAAAGCTGTGAGCACTCATTGATGCTCGTGCATGAGATGCTCACACCACTGACTCATTTTCTTAACTTTCTGCGAGATAAGGCGGGAGAAGGTGTCTGGATGCGACGGTTTTATTTGTTTCACCGTCACCTCATAGGCTGTGAAACATGCACCTTGGATATCAACCGGTTTTTTCTGGTTATATCACTCACACAGGCACTTTGCGATAACGAATGTAATACAGTTATCTTTACATTTAGATAGTGTGATACAAAATTATTTATTCGTTTTTGTGGAAAAGAGCTTACTTGTGGTAAGTCTCTGTTGCCGGACACCTTCTGGGTAGGTATCACCGCAGCTCCTACTGCAGGCGATAAACAGTACTGTGTTCCGGTTTGAAGGAATTTGTAGCTAGTGTAACTGGGGTAACGAGACTCAACATCTTATGACTCAGGCGTTAAACGTAATATAGTGCAGTATAAATCATCCTAACGAGCGCCCCGTTGTTAAGGGCGAGCGTATCACTTACCATCATGTGAATGTCCCACTCGTCTCTTAATTGAATATAAAAAAAAGACTTAATATTTCAAGTTTGGCTCTGAATTAATCATTATTTTTTTTGGAGTAATAGAAAAAACCTTTATACGTAGTGTAAATATATTTACAAATGGCTAACCGTATACGGAGTGTATATGTCAACAACGGCGTACCGTCTACGCTGGTGGCGACTATGCTGCGGAGCTCCGGCTGGCTTGCTGCCTGCTTCGGCCGTATCCACTACCACACTCCCCTAAGCGTCAACTATGTAATACTTAGTGCATTGGTATACCAAGAGCGATTGTGATATCTTGCGTAGTGCTTAATACTTAGTTGAATTCATCATCATCAGCCGATAGACGCCTACTGCTAGACATAGGCCTTCCCCAAAGATCTCCACATCCATTCCTGCGATTCTCACCAGGTCGTTGATTCACTTTGTGGGAAGTCTGCCAACACCACGTATACCAGTACGCGGACGCCACTCGAGGACCTCACTGCCCCTTCGGCCGTTGGTCCTTCGAGCAATGTACCCTGCCCACTGCCACTTAAGTCTAGCAATCTTTTAGAGAAGATTGGAGCTTTTTAGAGATTGGAATAATTTATATAAAAGATTAGCAAGATAGAAAACTCAACCATAATTGTTGATTGATGTAGCCACAGAACACCCAAGGTGTTCGTAGGGAAATAAAAACTTTTATCAATTTATCCTGGATAATAAAGAGCAAAGAAAAAAAGTTTCATCCATAAGCATTATTTCTCGTAATATTTTAAACACAAGGGTTTTCGAATTAGACAATAAATTATTCAATTGGTTTACTTGGTGGGGTATTTTTGTCTTCGTATTGAATTTTATATGGTACTTTACGCGTCGTAAAAAAGCAAATCTTATATTAAATCATCAAAGTAGTTATAATAGGTTGGGGAAAAAGAAATCCATTATTTTTATATGAACTTCAGGACTTTATTTAACATGCTTCGGATTGTCCGATTTGGGTCAAATATGCACCGTTTTGTTCTATGATTTGTTGCCATTTTAAAGGTAACTTCATAATGCCTCTCTCGTAGAAGTCCTGGTCTCTATTTGCAAAAAACTCTAGTAGCCGATTTTCACAATCTTCCCTAGATGCCAATTTTTTATCACTAAAGAAATTTTGTAATGCAAGAAAAAGATGGTAATCGCTTGGTGCCAAGTCCGGACTGTATGGCGGATGCATTAAAACTTTCCAACCAAGCTCCCGAAGTTTCTGGCGAGTCACTGTAGACGTGTGTGGCCTAGCGTTGTTCTGGTGGAACACGACACCTCTCCTGTTGGCCAATTCTGGCCGTTTCTGGTCAATTGATATCTTCAAACGGTCCAGTTGTTGACAGTAGAGATCAGAATTTAGTGCTTGGCCATATGGAAACAACTCATAATAAATAATCCCCTTCCAGTCCCACCAAATGCACAGCAGAACCTTCCTGGCCGTTAGTCCTGGTTTGGCCACCGTTTGAGGTGCTTCACCGCTCTTTGACTATGATCGTTTTCGCACAGGGTTATCGTATGTGATCCATTTCTCATCTTGTCACCATCCGTTTAAGAAATGGGTCTATCTCATTCCGTTTGGCCAAGGCTTCGCAGATGGAAATTCGATCCATCATGTTTTTTTCTGTTAATTGGTGTGGCACCCAAACATCGAGCTTCTTTTTGAATCCAGCTTTGTGTAAATGGTTTAAAACTGTTTTGTGGTCCATTTTTAGCTCCTGGGCGAAGTTACGACTGCAAACATGCCGGTCAACTTCGATCATTTCTCCGATTTTATCGACATTTTCGGCGACCGGCCTACCTGTGCGAGGTGCATCTTTAACATCAAAAATTCCTGAACGGAATCTACGAAACCAAAATTGCACATAATTGGCTGTTACACTATCGGGTCCACAAACACCATTCACAATTTTAGCCGCCTGGCTTGCATTTTCGCCTTTATCGCTACAGCCATCTACCGAAAAAATAATGGATTTCTTTTTCCCCAACATATTATTTACATATAAACATAGTTGCTTTGATGATTCAATGCGTTCTGTCATTACATTCATAGAACTTTATTCTTTTCTAGTTATACAAAACAAGATAGAAACAGTGAAACAGCCTAATGTTTTATGTATGTGTTATAAATATTTGGAATATAAATTCCAGTGTGGATCAGTTCAATTATAATACATGCATCAAGGAATCAACAAAATAGTTAATTATTTTTAATTCAATATATTTTTACGGATGATCCCGCCATGGTTATCACAATAATATTATTAATATCACTAATATAACAGCTTGTAATTAATAACATTATACTTGTATTGTCTAGTATTACGTTAAAGTGAATATTATACATTGAATAAAACTAACTTTATCGCTTATCTCGTCTTTTCACCTCAGATCATGCAGCATCAATAGCCACTGAAGGAACTAAAAAAACAATCTTACGTAGTCCACCCCGACGGTGAGCCACGCTTAAAAATCGGTGAAAATTAGTTTTTAGTATTAGAAAATAAACAACAATAGAAAATGTAGATTTTAATCTTAAAAACTTTTAAATTTCGCGCCGAATAGACTTTATGGCGGGCTGTCAGACATATTTTTTTTTAATTTCGAGTACTTCCCGCGGACACGAGCGCGCCGACGCGCGGCGCGCGCACTGCGTGGGATTATAATATCTCACTGGCGGCTAACCCGCCGTGTGATGTTTCTATTTTTAAAAATATTTCTTTATGGTACAGATAAAAGCGATTTTCGTGTCATTGGTTTTGTCATACTTCGTGTAGGAATTTTTATGCTCCACCTACATTATAATTTTTTGATTTAGCTTTGTCCACATCAAACATCAGCCGATAGACGTCCGCTGCTGGACATACGCCTCCCTCAAATATTTTCACATCGATCGGTCCTCCACCACAGTCAGCATGGCTTCTAATACCATCGGTCACCAGAGACCGTCGTTTATAGGTGTTCATATGGGGGGATTTGAGCCATTTCCCACCACCCTGGTTCAATGCGGGTTGGTGGGAACCACAGCCTCGTTTGTTGATTAGAAGGGTACATCAGGAGCAGATGAAGTTGGCTTGGGCCCCGTGAATCGTTTTGAGGGTACTCTTACACCTCCATATAACACTATTTATTATCAGTTGGCGTTTTTTTTACCGCTCTTATAAATTCTATCTGACGCCATAACACAATAATTTAGTTGTCAACCTTTGAAACGTAATACTAGGATGAGCAAGCTTCAACATTGACGGTCTCATCGTGACTGACCATGTAAAATTGAGTACAAGTTTGGTGGTGAGCTATTCGTTGTTTCTTGAGATCATGAAATATTTAGACAATAGATAAGGATTAAAAACAAACTGTGATTATGATTGTTTCTTATTTACGTATTATTAATAATCATTATCATCATCGGTAGGTCCTCTCCTCAAACTGAACTTAGACGATCAGATTGAGAAAACTAATTCGATCTTCAACTATTCTTTTTAACTGATGGTATTTAAGCTGGGTTTACTTCTTTTTGTCGTTATTAATAATGAGCTATATAAATAAACTAAAAATTGCTCGAAATTTTTTGATAAGCAACAAATTTTTTTAGTTGAATAATAGGTCTCATATATATGTTAGGATTATCTCATATTTATAACTGATACTCTGAAAAATGGGAACATATATTGAGGTATTTTTTAATTTCCTTTTTTAGGTTAGGGTTGTTGGAAAGAATTGGCAATGTATGGGCGATAATAAATAAGGTTTTTCCGTAGGCGCGCCGGACGGATGGTAATTGTCCAGGCTTTAATTTATCGTCCCGGGCCGCGCTGCCGGCGATATTGAAATGCCATCGGATTAATGAGTTTAATTTCGAACCTGTGACGTCCGATACATCCGCCGCGGGGCCCGTAAATTTGCGCTCATTTATTTTTGAACACCAGATCCATTTTCAAATCATATTTCACTGACAGTCTTTTTTTACTCTGCTCTTTACTACTTGTATTTGGTGTTTCCAAGTCTGAAGGAATAATATATTTATAAATGCACAAAGTAACATTTAGAAGTAAAATGTTCGCGCAAAACTGAAAAATGTCCACAGCAAAACTTTTCGAATGATTATTGTGAAATTTATCGTAACATAGGTTTCTTTCATGTAAAGGTTTATAATTATCCGCTTTGTATTACTCTTACGTAAATATGTTTTGAACGATCGTCCTTCAATTGATTGAGGAGATTTTCCGATTTCTCTTCGAATACTTTACAACATTGCTTTATTTTATTTGATTACAATGTTTCATTTACCTAGTTTTTTTTAATAATTTATTTTTATGGTTACATATCAGGCAAATGTTTGCACTGAAGGCGTCTTTTAATAACTTTTATTCTGCGTGCGAGAGGAATGCTCAAGACTTTAAGTGTGGGTATTAATTCTCCGGCAGCGAGCAGACATACTAATGCCGGCACCGGGCTCGATGTGAACCGATGGATCCAAGCACTCTCGGCTGCCAAACCACCTCCTGGCAAGCTGCCAGGGTTGCCGCACTCCGGTAAATTGAATCGCGGACGCTTCATCTGACGTTGGAGCTTTTGTTTTATTATCCGGTGTTTTTCCTCTGCCTGGTTTAAATTTGGTTTATTTACTATTGAAGACATTACTTGGTGTTTCACAATTAAATTTGTCTTAAATATTCTTTTATTTTTACACGATTTCACTTAGTTTCTTTTAAAGTAAAAGTATTGATCATTGCCGAGAACCGACAAACAATTTTTATAGTTGTTCTGTAAGTCGATTCACTTCTTCTTCGATTATTTCGTCGATTGACTTCTTTCTTATCTCTTTTAACCAAAGTAGAACAGGACTTATTATTGTTTTTCGTTTCACTTGTGCTTTTCGCCGACAGTGATCATGAATTAAAAACTCAAACGCAAACGGAATTTGCGTTTACTAGTTCATAAAGGTTACATTAGTGATGTTTACTCAGCACCGTATTACGTTCATCGCTTGACAGATTTATATATGAAATAGCATTAATAGAACATTGCATCATAACATTTATTGCACTAGCTACTCTTAACACCGTAACAAGCAGATATAGCCTATTTGTAAGTTTACCTTTCCAGATGGTCTTAGCGGTAGTAAGATTGATAGGAAAACGAATTCTAGAGAATCATCGAAAGAGTTAATACGATTGTAGTATCATTTCTTTTCAGTTAGTTCCATATTTGTATGGATGAGACGGGAATGCTCTTTAACAGGAGCATTATCAAAGATAAAAAGGTACCGTTTGCGTCAGCGTCAGCGTCAGCGATGTGTATTTGAAAGGAGTCGTAAACAACGGTTAGTTACAGAAATAGCCGTCAGTTGTGAGCGCGGCGCGCGGCTAAATATTTTTGTACATGCGGCGGGGGTAACGTGACACCCGACAGGCTTGCTCGCCTAACGGCCTCAATTAGTTTATCTTATTTTGTACTTTTTAATCTGTTTATTAAAAAGAAGAGATAACCATTTTGAGATCGGTTTGCACGTCTACCTGTCTGAGCTATCCTGCCTTTGAACACAAGGATCCATTTTCATTCAGCTTTTCTTTCGTTCAAGAGATGTTTTCATCGACAGTGTCAATGAAGTTCATTTTATTTGTACATTTAAGAAAATTTTAGAGATTTTTCGTTTCATTAAGACCTCTTAAACTTTAGATTTTTCAATGGTCGTATATTATCTGTTGCTAGAGACGGTTTAAGTAAGTATCACTGCAGCTTCTATTACTGATGCCATATATCAGTGTGGAAATATGTACATACATCTGATATATAGCACTGTAATAGCACCTAGATGTCAGCTGGGAACTTTAGACTCGGTGCAAAACAGAGCTGTCAGAATTATCGACGACCCCTTGCTAACGAACAGTATTGAACCTCTTGGTTTTAGGAGAGAATATGTCTGCTTATGTGTATTCTACCGCCTCTATAACGGGATGTGTTCTAATGAACTGTTTAACATGATGTCTACTGCCACATTTGTGCATCGCACTGCTCGCCATCAGCAAGGGATTCATCCTCCATACCCTTGATGCACTAGAGATATTTTCTCTAGAGAACATTTAGCTTGCATGCATGCAGTAGCATTGTGGCACGAGATACCTGTCCAGGGTTTGCCTAAGAGTTACAGTATGAAGTTCTTCAAAAAGAGCATAAAATGGTTTCTGAAAGATCGGCAACACGCCCAGTGATATCTTTGGACACGCTGGCGGTTAAAGACTGCGGTGAACACTCATCTTCTGGCGGGCAGCAAGCAATTTAAGTGGTATGAAAAAAAGATCTAACGGTAATCGCGATACCGCTGCAGGAAACGATCCGTACCAGTATAAACGGAGTAATGCGTTAAAATAAATTTCAAACGAAAGATCCCCGTAGATGCTTCTAATTCATCCCGAGTAACGACTTACTTACCCGTCGACATTTTAAAATCTAGGAATTACTCGAGGAGCGGTGGAGTGCCAAGTTTCCCGTAATCTCGCGTTTGATAAACTCTCTGTTGGAGTGTTGGCGTCCAACACTGCTGCTGCTGGGCTGCACAGTTTAAGTGGTTTTTAGGCGATTTGCAATTCAAATGCCGGGGCAGGGTAAAATGCTGCCTACTTATTCATGTAATCCTCGGGATCTTCATTACTGCTTGCTGTTTCATTGTTGTCGTTCACTTGAAAACGCCTCTCTACTTAAAAGTACATTTGCATATCTTCAAGTGCCTCCGACATCGCAACTTGATACAAACGAAATGCTTCTTTGTAGTCATCTATTTCAGTGAATAGTCTTATGAATAGTTAGTGTTTTATTTAATTTTTTTTCTTAAATTATTCAAAGAAAGTTTTATTCCATAATCATTGAGAATTATATTTTTTTACAAAAAAAAAAAATGCTGTTATAATACTTCGCCCCGCAGACAATTAAAATTAATCATATACATTACATTTTTCAAACATCTTTAACTCGCTTGTTAAACGATCTAATATTTTTAGAAATTTTCTTGTATATCTTAGTTCTATTTTCTCCTATGAAGAAGTAGTTAAATATAGTTTAATGACTTTAGCCGTAAATATGTATCTACGTCACGCTGATAATGAAAATGTCATTTGATATGTAACTGTATCGTAAATGACTTTCTGATAACACTCTCCTTAATCATGAATACTATCGCCCAAAGTGGCAACACTTTTTGAGGCATTTCTAAACATCTAAATTTATAATGAAAATTTGAGTTGTAGTTTGAGGCTATAAGTACTTATTGCCTGTAAGGAATTTTATCGTCACATCGTCAATTTCTCCATTTTTATCACGATATGTTGCGCTGCCGTGATCACTTACAACAGACCTCATTAAAAAGTTCGGTCACTCAAAGGCAAAAAAAGAAAGGGCTATGTCTAAAGTTTCTTTGAGTAACTGATTCAGAAATAAGTAGATCCGATGCAAAACTAACGTCACCGAAAGAGTACTAAATATTGTTAACCTTAAGCGGCAACGGGCAGGGTGCATTGTTCAAAGGACTGATGAACGGTTTGGGGAGGCAAAGGTTCCCTAATGCTGGCCGCGAATTAATCAACGTAGTATTGTTGTTCTTCTACAAGGTCAAGTGAGAATTTGCTGGATGCGACCGATTTCAAGATATTTATGTCTATGTCCAGCATTGGGTGTAAGTGGTTGATGATAATGATAGATTGATTAAAGACAGTTAATTTGTTAAAGTTTGAGTGTAATATCTTACAATAAAACTAGCGCAACGTATTCCTTTTCGTTTATATCAATATCATCATCGTCGGCCGACAGTTGTCTATTGCTGGACTTAGGCCTCCCCAATGAACTCCATATCGATTATATTCTCCGCTGCTCGTATCCCGTAACTTTCACCAGATCGTGGGAGCCTGGCAACACTGCGTCTTCCGGTATGCGGTCACCATTCGAGGACCTCGGTCCTTCATCGGATATCAATTCTTCGAGCCTCGTATCCTGCCCATTGCCACTTGAGACTAACATTCTTATTCATATAGATAATCATATTCAAAAACGGTCAGATAGATTATAAATTAAAAATTCCTAATGATATAAACCGAAGTTACAAAACTGATGAAGACTACGTCTCGGATATCTTAAATACGGCCTCCGGTGAAATCTAGCTCGTGTCGCGAAATTGAACTCGTCTGATACCTAAGAATATTCGAGGCCGAACAAATGTGATCAAAATTGTTTATTTTAACGCTCAGTACAAAGATTTATCGTCTCATGCTCGTGCGGAGCGCGGACGAGGCGCGGACGGGGCGCGAGAGTGAAACCGGCCCGCCGCTGGCTCGTTCTGTTATTGACACAATTGTTCAGCTAATGTCTAATGAAATTTTATATAAAACTTCAGTTTGTGCGCTCTCTGTTATATCCGGTAGCGGAGAATATTCAAAGAGAATAAAATGCATTAAACTTCCGTGGATATCAGTAAAATGTAAAAAATTTTGTTCCATAAATTTAAACAACTTAATAAACTTGTAGTATGGGATCAAGAAATAAAATTAGGATTTAAATAACTTGTATAAGTCTGTAAGTGTGTACTGTAAAAGAAAAAATGAGCAGGGTCACGTTTCTAAAGAATAAATAGCTAAGTGCAAGATAATTGGGGTTAATGATAATTATTCTTAGGATACTCAGCATAAAGATCACAATGCTTAAATGAAGAACAGTAAGATATAATTCTGTGAACAGTAAAGTTTGGAATTGGTAAACTTTCTTTGCGTCGGACTTGAGGTCCGCGAATTCAAATCCCAGCATCACGGTTACAGCAGAACGTTATAGTATATCAAATTATTTTTCATGTGATAAGTATGTATTAGATTAATAAAATAATGGTAAAATCGCTACTCGCTCATGCCTTAGCGACGTTACGGTCTGACAGCGGGTGAAGGTCGATAAATCATAAATCCGTTGTGAATCGATACGGCCGTTATCGTATCTTAATAATTACAAATCCAATGACCACTAATTATAAAAGTATGATGCGTTGTTATAATTTTTAATAATAAACTTAAAAATATATATTAGATTATCTAATACAAAGCAGTTTGATAATCTTCCTCCTGTAACTTCTAACACATTTTTGTAGGAATCAAACGAATCAAAGGAGACAAAAGTAGATTAAATCCTGTGCAGTCATCTCGGAGCAGTCAGATATATAAAGATACGTCTTTCCTGTGTTGTGAAACAATAAGTACGGTAGACTCGGTGTCTAAAATAATAGAAAAGTATTGATTAATTTTAAGATTTGTTAAGTGTCTGCACAGACCGCCGCGCTTTGCTACCTGCTTTATTAGCTGAAAATACCAATCAAGGCGTTGCACTTGCAGCGGCTGGCAATTTGAAATTAAACTGTTAATTACTGATGATCGTTCATTTGCAAAACACTGTTGATGCGACATTCGTTCAACACCTTTTTATCATCAAGAACTATACCGAGGGTAGGTATCTGTTGCCGGACACCGTTTAAGCAGCCGACACACAGAACTAGGCAAATACTAATGCGTTCAGAGTTGAAGGGCGCTGTACCTGTCATAGTGTACTGGGGTGACGAGACTCAACATCGTATGTAACGGGCGAGGACCACAATGTATATCATTGTAACAAGGGGTACGTTGTTACGGGCAGGGGGGTATCACTTACCATCGAGTGAACGTAACCGCTAGTCTTGACGCTTAATTGCAGAAAAAAAATGATAATACCATATTTGTTTTTTTATCTTTCGCGTATTACAAATCGTATCTATAAATAAAAATATAGATGATCACCCTTCTGCGCTCGTCAAAGGCTTCGCGCCTGTCTGCTGCAAATATAATAAAAAGGTCGTGACCGTGGACACGGAGCGTGAGAAATTTCCGATTGCGGTCAATTTTGTTGTGCAAGTGTTTCCAATTGGTACGTCACCACCACCGTCGCCGGTACCGCCGCCGCTCTGCGACCGCTCAGTGTCCACCAGTTAACTGCCAACGGCTACTGGTCGCCGCACCCGATCCGCGATGGCCCGGCCACCAGTCTGGCTTTTCCTTTTCTTTATTTCAACTGCGGGTAAGTGTTTCCGTTTTTCTTCTCAATGAATTTCCTAGATCCGTAACTATTTCCGATAAAAGAACTTCATTATTTCAAATGATGATGTTCTAGATTTCATTGAAATGAATTAAAAAGCGCCAGAGGTGAAGGGAGTACTTTGAAATATATTTACCTTTAATGAAATAAAAAAACGTCAAGGATGCAATGCACAAGTTAAAGGAAAATCTTATGAGAATCCTTACATTCTAGAAAAATACGATGAATATGATGATAACCTGTTATAAAAATAAATCAAATATTTACAAACGTATCGGACCATTGTAACGTCGATTTATTTTAGTTGACACGTTCGATATCATGTTTACGAGACCCTGGCCTCGCTTTTCAATACATTTTATGACGAATAAAGGCGAGCTAGAAAATAAAAGTGAACGCTAACTCAAAGTTATGATCTTTCAATATTGCTGTTGGATAAGCTGAAGTATTCTTCTTATACTTTACGGTATTACCTTCCAAATAATATACACAAATATCGAACTATTGATAGCGATACCGATAATGATCACATTTGTAGATCTGCAAGATGTAACACAAGGCGAAGCGGAACAAACCTCAAATACAGACGTTGAGCTGCAAGAGTTGGATCTAGAGGAAGTTTGTCCAGAGCTCAGCGGTCAGATTATTGGCGGCAGACCGAGTTCCGTGACGCGGCATCCTTATCAAGTGTCGATGGTGATGAATGGGAATTCCTTCTGCGGTGGTTTCATTATCAGCCGGGATTACGTTCTCACCGCTGCACACTGCGTTCAAAAGTAAGTTAATGGATTTTCGTTTTTTTTGGTGACCAGTTATGGATAAGAGTTTTCCAAGAGTATAGTAGTATAAAAACGAGTCTCAGTTCACACGCGGTAGAAGTGAAACTTTCTGTTTTAGTTCTACGAGAGGGTAAACAGAGTGAGCGAGGGGAGCGATTTATCGATATGTTCATAGAATATGATAGGAAAGTTTGTAAAAGAAAGAAGAGTAAAATAACATAGTATAGTTTACAATTTTTTTTATCTCTCCTTTTCAAATATTTCTTCGTATATTCCAAAGTAGCTCGCTGGCCTAATGGTTAGAGCGTGCGGCTTTCATTCCGAAGGTCGCGGGTTCAAACCTCGGCATGTACCGATGACTTAATTTTTAAGTTATGTACATTTGTGAACTTTAGTTACAACAGCGAGATACAAAAACGGTGAAGGAAAACATCGTGAGGAAACCCGCACACTGATATCATCTTTGTGTGTGTGCGTGTGGTTGTCCCAATAAAGTGGCAACAGGCTCGCCCCCTGTTACATGGGACCTAATCTGACCACATCTGGCGAAACGTGGGTGGTTTATTCACCTCTGCCTACCCCTACTGGGAAAACGGCGTGACAATATAAAAAAAAAAAAAATATTCCAGAGTGTAGTGGGGACACTGCCGACCATAGCATGAGGAGTAGGACTAAGAAACTGTATAGAAGCATGTTTTATCTCATTCACTCACTAAACCTAAACCTTCTAAATATCCATGAAGTTGTTTCTTTTTCGTTTCATAAAATTTGATTCACGCAGTCCCAAAAGAAGTTTTCTTGTTTGCAGTACGGCACCTTCAGCAATTCGCCTACGAGTTGGTAGCACTCGCCGCGACTCCGGCGGGCGCATCGTGAGGGTGTCCAATGTGACCGTGCACCCCCAGTTCGGCCAGCCCCGCTTCGACAACGACATCGCGGCGCTGCGGCTCGCCAGGCCCCTCGACTTCAGTGCCGCCGTACGCCCCATAAGGCTGCCGCAGGCGCAGCAGTCGGTGCCACTGGTGAGGTTGACGGTCACCGGATGGGGTTTAACTGCTGTTAGTATATTTATAAAAACAAAAATAGATATACTTTACTTCTTTTTTATTATTCTATGTTCACGTTTTTCATTTCTATAGTATACAATACCATTTACACCTTATTTGCAGCCGCGCGGCCGCAGGATTCCGCGTATAATGATGGAAGCACACGTCCCGGTGGTTCCCCATTGGTTGTGTCGGCTGTCCTACGGGGATTCCCTTACCAGTAACATGTTCTGTGGCGGACATTTCCTTATAGGAGGAGTTTCTTCTTGCCAGGTAAATGTTAACATTAAATGGCAATGACGCAAAGATACGAAGGAGAATGCGAGGAAGACATTCATTAAGAGAAAAATGACTATAGAAATATTACGCTGATTATACAGCACCGCTTCCTGCTAATGGCTTTCAATCAAGACTTCATATTACCATGTTCATTTAATTTTTTACAGCATAAAAACTTTGAGATAGTAATTATAGAAAGATTTTAAATTAATGTATATGAAATCAATTTATTTTGTCTATGGAGTAAAACGGAATCTTGCTGCTACTATAGGGTAGAAGAGAAATTCCACAAGAGATATAGTAAGCGCTGTACTTAGTGAAATTACTGGGGTACTCGTTACCCCTTTACCTCTTATGTCTCAATGTGGCGATGTGTAATATCTTAATTAGCGCCACATTGTTATGGGCCAGCGTATCACTTACCATCAGGTGAACGTCTTGACGGGTCTGGTCGCTTCGTAGAATGAAAGAACACAGTGCATGATGAGTCATGATCAGTGGTCTCATGAGGGATGTGCTGAGTGCCGATCTGTCCGTAGGGCGACTCGGGGGGGCCCGCGGTGTTCCGCGGCGTGGTGTACGGCGTGGTCTCGTTCGCGCGGGGCTGCGCGCTGCCGCTCTCCCCCACCGTGTTCACCAACATAGCCGCGCTGAGGGACTGGGTCACGGAGAACACCGGCGTCTGACGCCTGACGCCGTCGCGAACCCGCCTCCATGCCGAACGTGCCTGATGCTGAGCAAGTCTGTGATATAAATAAACCTGACTACAAATACTCCCAGCTGCTCGCCCGTCATTCGCTAATGTGTACTGAGATTATTTATTTTGTTAATTTTCGATTAAAATTATATAACTATTTCGTCTTTTCTTTTATATATTCCTATTAAATTATATATTATATTGTAAACCCCCTCTAACTCCCGTTTATGTAAACCATATATTTATAAAGTGACTCCATTGTATAACTATATTAAACAGTACGAAATAACTTTTGTACTACAAAATGGCCGCCTTCACATTTAAGTGATTTCAATAACAAACGTTATAAATAGATACATATTCACCGCCTGTACGAAGGAACAACCTTGAACTAAATGTAGACTGTAAATATTTATCTTTTGCAGGTGTACGAGATGTTTCTAATCGGTTACCAATTCCGGGTACTGTCACCGATTTTCACCATCCACTGGGGACTGCAGGCGCGCAGGTCGCGCCCTCTGTGGCGGGAGAAGCAAAACGAAAAGAACAGGAAACACTTTGAGACATTTAAGAGGGAGCTCTTCGCTAGGTACAGGAAGGATCCCCTCCATTTGCTGAGGAGGCCACCGCAGCAGAAGAAGGCATAGGCATCGCAAGGCCGAGCGGTGAACGCCGGCCTGGTTCTCCTGGTAATGCTGGTGGTTCTATCCTGACATGAACTTTTAATAGATGCTTACATTACGATAACGACTGGTCGAAGATACCACTTCTGGACTTTTTTCAAGATTTATGTCTCTTAGAGTATTAGTTTAATTTTGTAGGGAATTCTATCGAAAAAAATTGGCAACACCCGGATTGTTTTTGTTCGCGTTTTTAATATTTATTGTGATTTTATTGGAATTATCAATAAGCTACGTTATTAACTTCAAATTAAGTTTTACTGCAGTATACTTAAAATGTAATACTTTTATGTGTTTCTAATTTCTCACCGTATAAATAAATATTATTAAACATATATGTATATATACATATATATATATATATATATATATATATATATATATATATATATATATATATATATATATATATATATATATATATATATATATATATTTTAAATGCCACTGCTTCTTCGACTGTTGCCAGTTTACAATAAATAGTGTTCTGTATAAATGCTACTTTTTTAATCTGTTACTAATATAACAATTATTTATATTATCTGTGTTGTTAGTTAATTAAGTAGTGAAATATATAGCTGCTTAACTATTAGTTGTTTAGGCAGATGATTACAATAAAAATCATTATCGGCTTCTATTGTGGAACGGAGTACATGTTACTGCATTTACTAATTTCATGATTTTTTCTACACTACAATTAGTGACCATTTATTTTTTTCTACGAATATATTTTTCATTACATTATATTTTTTTTTATGTTATTAGTCAATTTTAAAGTTAAGTTTACGGACGAGCAGATGTAATAAAATTTTTCGGATTTCCCATTAGGTAATAGGTTCAAAACTTGTAACTAATAGTATAATTAATAACTTAAATGATGTACTTGTTAAGCACACAGAGTTTTCAAGTGCTGAGGTGTTAACCTAAATCAGGCTACGTGTCCATAGTGAAATTTTACTTTTTTCGATGCTAATGTCAATGCCCTTATTTTTACTTTTGACATAATTTAAAGCATGCCCTCTACACCAGTGCTTATACCACCGGTAAAGGCTAACGATTTATATTAATTACATAACATTTGATCAAACCAACTGTAAATGTACACCAAGTATAGAGACAGTATTTAAAACAAACATAGAATCTGATCTCCAATTCTGTTATTACTAATAGAATCGTTTCAGTATGCATTGTTGTTGGTGCTTTGAACTTCTTCATTATCATCAGCTTCGATATAACGTATTCCTGTATTTATATAAAATTAATAGGAATATCATAAAAAATAACTTTTAATATAGCCTTAATATTGAACTTTATACTATCCCCTATAGGAATTATAAGTGTTGACAATCTATGAACGGCTGAACCGATTTTTTTTTATTTTAAATGTAAATTTTGAGTTTAAACTAGCCGATACACCGACAGCCGCCGTTTGAACGCAATCACGCGTTGAATGAACGAAGCCAAAGAAAAATGATAATAATAAACCGATTCTTTTTAATTATGGTTAAATAACCGCCATCAAGTTAACTATAACAAAGTAAAGTTAAACCTTCCTTTATGGATCGCGGGTTGAAAATGGTTGTTTGAGTGTTCATGTCTTTTGTTGATTTATCTATATATTTTATATAGTTTACTATCGAGTTCAACGAATTGTTTTTATCTTGTTTACAATGTTGAAGTGTATAGATGTATTTACAATGAATACGTACAGACGGATGTTTATCGCCTTATTGTATATAATTAGCTTTCGTACAGGATTGTTTCGTTATCCATTGGCTTTATTTAATGTATATTAATATACAAACTAAACGTTTATGTGAATTATTTCAATAAATATGTTAAAAACAATGTATTGGTTTTTGTTGTGTATATATATCCAAGACGTTTACATTATTTGTGACAAACTATCTTATTATTAATATCATCTATTCCTTGTTGGTTGCGTATTCTCTTTTTTATATACTTAGCGGGTATAATTTCAACTCCGTAGCCAAAACTAAAGAATTTTGGGGTCCCTAAAAGTCTATTTTTTATGAAACAAAGGAGAGATCAGAGATTTAAGTAGTACCAGATTGTACGTATTGTTTTGAGTCTTAAGTTATACAATCTCGTCTGCTCGGTAATATTATTAGTTGTAGTATCTTACAGACTGGGACACAGTAGTGTTCAGGCAATAATTGATTTTCTAGTACAGTCTCATACATGTCTTTGTTATGATCCATTCGAGTAGACTCTCTTTATATGGTTAATTGATAGTAATTTATTCCATTAGGTCTTGTTATTTGATTTATTAATGATATGGTTATGCAACCAGTCCCATATGACTGGGTAGGAGAGCCTGGTGTAGACCCCGGGGAAGTTCCCTCGCGCGCACCCCAGTCCCCAGGACACCACCCCGATGAGAACGCCATTCTGAATTATTGGTCCACCACTGTCACCCTGCAGGTAAGATGTAGTATAACAATAACTGAAACTATAATTTTTAATTTAATTAAGAAATTATAAACTATTCATTACTGAAAATTACAGATCACACTCAGAGAATATATACTACGAACTATCATACTGTTGAACATATTCTATTACTTAATGTTTAACATACAGTCGAGTCATCTCGCAAAAAGTACCCAAGATCTGGATGAAGGTAAATGTACAAAATTTATCTTAGAAAAAAGATACAAGTCCCTCTCACTTCTCGGAGTACAAGATACTGCTTGACTGTTTTGTTCATAAAATAATGCACGAATAATATTTGGATATCTTTACGAAGTTTTGCTTACATTATTCACTTCATTTTCAACATAATAAAAAACAATCATTCCGTTGGTTAAAACTAAAACTGAGCGATTTTTCTTAAAAACTGAACGCAAATATGAAAAAGCCTTTGCATCAATCTATATTAACATACTTGACAGGCGTCTGGCGAAGGTTGGCCGAATGATCCCGCGCAGAACATCGAGGCTGGATCGATAGATTTCTTGTCGAGACCTGACCTCCGACATAACTTCATCGCAATAGTCCTTATTGTAGACGACTGAAGATAGGTAGCACTGGGACCACCTTCCTGATATAAATAAACCCATCAGATGCTTCGTTTTATCAGTAAACAATCTAGGCAAAAGGTAGTTTAAATTATAAAGGGGTACTCATATGATATTTATGTGTTCCTTTGTTTAAAACTATAAAGTGCCAATACTGTGATAAATGGTTATTGAATCAACCTGCCCTCGACATTTATTAAGTTGATAAGAGAAATAACTAAAATTCATGTGAATGAAATTAACAGAGAACAGGTCATATTAAAACGATTAAACAGATTTTTTCCATTTAGCTGCCAAAACTGTCAAATGAGTCTTCCGACTACGATCTCATGTATTATCACCATCATACTGTCGCAGCTAGATCTGTACATAAATACTATTTTTATGTCTATGGTTGTAAAGTAAACATAAAAAGACTTACCCGGAGTCTGCCCCATCCTGAAACGATTGCAGGCTGGTCCGCCGGGAGCCTGGTCGCTTTAGCGATTACTCCGATGGGCAGGACCCTGGCTGAAAACCTCAGCGGCGAGTAGAGCCGCACCAGGCCGACGTCGTTGCATTTGGTCTTGCTGGCGTAGCGCGGGTGGACGTACAACTCCTTCACATCGTACATCTCGCCGCCGTGGGTCTTCCACGAGGATCCAAGGCGCACGCTCAATTCGTTCGCGCGGGACCTGAGGGATGGTAATCACAATTGGAAATGTTTTCGTAAGAAAAAATCAATGCGATGTTTGTTAGAATAGGAGAAGACCTTTTATTAACATATTTGGATATCCTTGTACAAACGTTTTATTGCTAGTAGGTTTTATTCGAGACCCTTGTACTTCATTCATAATGGCATAAAAATGATCTTGATTTCCTTTCGTAAACATTTCGCTGCCGCTTGTTTATACAGGAAAGAACAGAAAAATATAACGCTACTTGTAATAAAAAGCCACTTCGAGGCTGAAATGATGATAATGATGAATTAAGCATCCTTAATGTCGGTCAAATAATACGAATCAAATTGAAACAATCTGATTAAAATTTCATAGCTCCATTGTTACGAAGTGACCACTTGTAATTGTGCAAAAAGCTTTCGGCATTCATTCCGTTGTTAAGAGTCTAAAGCCATTTGTGTTTCTTGAACAACTCATTGCGGGAATTCGTGGCGGAACGAGGCGGCAAAGTAATTCTGTAGGGTCTGCCACTTTAATGGCGTGCCATTGTTCCCACTTTGACGGCCGTTCCCCATTCATTAACAGTTTCAGATTGAATTCTCATTCGGGACAACTCCGAATAGCATTATGATACCTTAACGAACGGCGAGCCCGCCGTGGCGGACTGTCCCGCGAACTCTGTGATTACCTTATAATAATACCACTGCTCATGTTTCCGATACATTATACGTAAGGTAATTGTTGTAAAATATTAGTGTCGGTGTATGCTTTACTATTTACCAATAGATCGGTATTAACGTTAAGATGTTTCATTATCAACCGATGAACATCCACTGCTGGACATAGGCCTCCCTAAAAGATCTCCACATACAGTCAGCATGGCCTACGGTACCGCTGGGCACTGGGGGTTGACTTATGTCGGGGATCATATGGGGGGATTTGAGCCATTGCCTATCATGCTGGTCCAATGCGATTAGGTTGGCATGAGTCCCGTGAGTTGTTGTGCGGGACCTCTTACACCCGATGTTTGGCTTTAGCGATTGTGCATAACAATAAGCAGGAATCCAAACAATTCAAAATCATTATATTGGCATAATTACAATACTTAAAAAAACCAACAAATATGGTAATTAAAGTAATCAGTGAACGTCTATCGGCTGATGATGATAATGATGAAGGTAATTAATAATGTAGAAAATCAGCATTTATCACATTTTTATTTACATCATCATCATCAGCCAGATAACGCCTACTGCTAAGCGCAGGCCTCCCTCAAGGTTATTACTCTATTTATCTAGCCTTAAATCAATATAGTATGCATACTACTGACTAACAGTAAAATGTGACACTACATAACGGAACGCACTTTATCAAGCAGTGCGCAGCTGTCATTAGCCATATGTCAGTGATGATGGAGCCTCCGCAGATCGGGTAGGACTTCTCCCGCAGCGACACCTGCCAAGGCACAGCGGCGATTGACGTGTTCCGACCGAACACTATGCGCCTCGTCGATGCTGTAAAGCTTCATTATTAATAAGCCAATACTTTTACAGCATAAAATACATAATTGAAGTCTCCAGGTTATCTGAATACTGTATTGTCTAATGGAAGAATTTTTACATATATATATTCAGTAACTGACTTCTACATCAATACTTCTACATGAATAGATCACTATGCCCTTATAAGAAAAACTTTGCAACTTGTCTTTTCCTTTGTCGGTCTTCTTCACTCACCAATGTAAATGTAGCAATAATGTCTATCTGTCTGTTATATCCATAACTCTTTTCATAGATGAGAGAACAGCTACAATATAAGTAGTTTGTACTTTGTCACTCATTACATTACTTATGTCTGTCGACATATATGCTGAATGTTTGTATAAAAGCTAAATTAACTTACTTAACACAGGAACACGGATAATGAGTCATTAGAGTATATCTAACACGATGTACCATTTGCTGATAATTTTTGCGACGTCTTACCTTTTCGTCCGCTACCTAAAAAATCAGACAATTACTTTACAGGTAGTTTATTTTAATGACACTAATCATTGACCACTATCATAACGGTATCAGTAATAGATAAAATAACTGAGGATCTGACGACTTACAAAAAGAACTACGTTGGCGGTATACCTAAACAATTTGGAAAGATTATTAAAGTAGTGAGATACGACTAACTAATATTATTAAAGGTAGTTTGATCACATCATAAATTCTGAGCTTGTCCTGTACCACCCCCTGTCCTCCACCCCCAGCCGTGTCTGTACGATGTAACATTGACGACATCTAGGAGAGTCTTACCCATTAGATTAGTCAACAACGTTTCATACAGTTGTTTGTATTTATCACGTATTTTTTCGTGTTGCAGGAAGGCGAGCACATCGCTCTTGTTGCTTTCAGCCTCTTTAGCCAGTTCCGTGTAGTCTATGCTCGTGCCGAAGGTTATTTCCTCGCCTGTCACAATCACGATTGATACGAGGCGCGTGACGTGAGCCGCGAGGCTCCCGACGCGCATTGTAATGTAGAGTTTCAAAACAAAACGATTTCACTTATAACTATGACATAAAAAAATCTTCCAAACGCTTATTTACTACTAAGACATACGTAATTTATTTTCTAATCTGTACTCTAGTACATTAAATTCATTAACCATAAAATCGATTTCGATTTGTATATTGAAATGTTTCGTGATTTCATTCGTATCAGTTTTAATTTTAAAACCTTTGTCTGTCTGTCTTTTTGGTTTACTATTTCTAGGAAAAGGCATAATTGAGATTCCATAACAGCCAATTTACGCCCTCACTGCTGGGGCACAAGCCTACCCTCAATATGAGGGCGAGTTATAAACAAATTTCGAACAGACAAATCAAATCGCGATTTCCGATTCAAAGGAATCTTACCGAACGGTATGCCAAGTTGAGTCGGTGCGAGGAGATGCACGTGGACACATGTCCCCTAATTCGCATCTTATTGTCCGGGGACGAGCCTCTGTCCCGTACTCGTACAACACACGCTCCGGACAACAAACGACTCCGGGGCAATCGGATAGTTTTAGCAGACGGCGATATGAGGGAAAATGGTTGTAGTGTATTCGCTTTGTATTAGAAAACTGTTGTCGCCAACAGTCAGTTTAGTGCTTAGGATATTGCTTTTTACGCCGTTTTCATTGAATGACTACAGCAACAAATTTACTTGTGCTTGTTAATTTCATCATATGAGCATAACAAGAAAAATATTTTCAATGTCTGGTACGTTGCAGTCAGGTCAATTGTCAAACTTGATGAAGCTCTCTTTTCAAAAAGTAACTTGGAAATATCATTAGCGGGAAGTTATAACAAAATTTTACGTAATTATTATATTATTAACTAATAATATTTTATTAACTTGGACTTGGTAAGGATAGGGATAGATATAGCATAATTTGCATCTTATTGTAATGGCGACATCAAGTAGATTAATGGGTATCAGTGTAATGAATATATTTATGCTTTAAACAATATAACATACAAGAACATATTTATTACGTTATACACAAAATCTAAAATACTCTATGTAGTTAGTCGTTAGTAATATCGCAATGCATATTTCATAAAATAAAGGCAATGAAGACTAAATAGTAGTTCTATCTCCTCTAAATCGACAAAGACTTATCCGACCCGTTGTGGGGACACCCTATCGCTTTCAAGTTCCTAAAGTCGCCAATCGTGGCAAGTACGCTCACGTCGGGCCCGATTGCTGTTTTGCATCGGGGAAAAAAATACAATTTACCCTCTCTAGGATAAATTGAAATTGTGGAAAGGCGCAATTCACGAGGGGGTAGACTATAAAGAGGGGGTGCACGGCCCGAAGTTACGCGATACAAAGAACTATCGTCGGGGTAGCGACAACGGCAACTTTAGGGATGTGCTTTTCACATTTTCGCATAAAATTTCAAATATGTTACTACTGAAATACACACACAATACAGCTGGATGTGGGTAGCGTACGATCGATCGTTGTGGAGATCTTTGAGGGAGGTTTATGTCCAGCAGCGGACGTCTGTCGGCTGATGATGATGATCATGATGAATGTACACAAAAATGTATAAAATAAGTCACTTTTTACTTGTTATTGTCGGGATCGGCGCGATCAATCGACCGATCAAAGTACGAGCTTGGCTTTAGGAGATGGAAATAAAATGGTGAGAGAAATACCGCCTGGTACAATGACCGGCCCACTCCTGACAGTCTGTTGGCGGCGATTGATGTGGAAGGATATTCTACAAAAAAAAGTTTGTGTTTTTTTTTGTAAAACAAGTGTGTTTTTATTCTTAAAGTACACTTGCTTCACTTCAAGTGCAAGATAAGTCCGACATGTCTCTGCGATCCCTTACAAGATGAAACAACCATGCACTTCATTGTGGAGTGCCCGGTATTCGGGAGGATGCGAATAAATTAGAAATAGAGTTAGACATTAAAATAGATATAAGAAAATTGAGTTATTTTATTAGCAATAAGATAATTAGAAACAAATCTCTAGAATTTTGTAAATAAGTTGCGCAGAGAACTGCAAATAGGAATAGGTGATTCTAAGTGAGCGTGCAAATGTATACAAGAACTCTGTCCCGAGTCAGAACAAATTAGGACAAACAAAAAGCAAGCGAGTATTATTTTGTTCAATAATTATAAAATGTAAGTACTAGCCAACGATTCTTTTAGTTCATGTCTTAATCTATGTTAGAGACGCACACGTGTGATTTAGAAGCCTGAGGAATATTAAGGTTTGTTCCAACACATAAGTGTATTTACATTGTCTCAACTAATCAAGGGGACAGGACTAACCGGGAGAAGCCACAAAGTGTATTTACATTGTCTCAACTAATCAAGGGGACAGGACTAACCGGCAGAAGCCACAAATAGAGATCAAGAGGCAACGGTGGTCGTGGTTCGTTCGAAGAGATAAAAGTGGTGTCTTTCGGCTGACAATAGAGACGAAAATCAATTAATGTAAAACGAAGCTAATTAATAAGAGAGTAATGCTCGACTTCAGCTATTTAGATCTCTTGCATAGACAACAGAATAAAAACCACAATCACATCACTACCCGTGTCAAAGTAACGAGAGTTACGGAACAAGATTCGACCGACAACATTCGGTGCGAAGCGACAACGCGTTGAGGTTTCCAATTCCAGTTATTCCTGGGGGATGTCTCAGGGTTGTTTTACATGTACCGGATGGAAGAATCGACAGTTGGTGTCACTTGGTATGAGGTGTGACAGGATCGGCGCTCGGAGATGGTGGCTCAGCGGAGGGATTCATAGACAAGGAAATGTTATAAATGTGTATGTATTCGTGCTAACATTATAAATATTAAATGGGAATGTATTGAACATTTACCAAATAAAACATATTAGTAGATATCAATAAAAAAAAATTGCAGACAACCATTTATATATAGGGATGAAAGAGTAGGCAGGCAGGCTTTGAGAGAATGTAAATGATTCTATCAGGCAATAGACATTAATTTACGATTAAAAATATTTCACAGAAACCTCTGAAGGGTGAAATGTAAATAATGAAATTGGATTATACGTTAGTATGTTTTTCTGTAATAAAATGCAACGGGACGGGATATTTGAGTCTTGGATATTGATCCAGTACAGAGGTTGGCAACATTTTTTGGCCACGGATCAAAATTAACCAGAATGCGAGCACTAAACAGACTTTTGATTCAGAGATATGTTTTGCGTTAGAATTTATTGTTATGTAGTATATTATATTTCAGTAACTAAAGTTGATTATATGAAATTATAAAATGTTTCATCCGAAGATTTAGTGGTAAGTGATAGATTACCACTATAACCATGGGGTGCTATTCTGATTATAAATCAGTCCAATGAGTACAACCTTGTGGGAAACTCCATCTTCAGCGTTTAGTAAATGGGTTCTCCTGTGAACTTATCGCTTGTTCGGCAGTGGATGACAAACGTGACTTATTTCACTTGCAACTTTACTTAAAGTATAACCTTTGTATTTTAGTTTAGCGGTAGCTGTAAAGTAAGAGCCGCGCTGGTACCTATCAAAAAGATATGTAAGAAAAATCCACCGCCATTACGTGAGTTCATTGCAAAAAAAAAACAAATAATAGCTATAAAAATACGTTAATGCCAAATAAGCGATGTTTGCCGCCGTAATAGAGTTGTGTTTATATTTACATAGTTCACAATTTCTGTTTGCTCAGTATCCAATATGTAAAATAAACAACATTGGATTATTGGATACGAGTGCAGGCACAGCTCGCGCTGTTGATTTAATTCTGATCAACAGTTTATAACATTATCATTTCAACGACAACCACTGCTGGATAATGGTCTCTCTTGTAATGTGTTTGAATCCAGCATTTGCTTGTTTATTGTTTATAACATACTTTTTAATAAATAACAAAATTACTGCAGATTAATGATATATGGAAAATTACGAAATAGTCAAAGGATAGCGAAATTTATGATACATTTATAACAAAAAATGTAAGAAAGTTAAAACCGGCTTCCTATTTGTGGACAAGAATTGTTCTATTGTGTATCTTATCTAACGACATCACTGCCTTATCTAACGGATAAATATTATATAATTTATACTTTTGGTAACAAACGCAAAGATAAAGAATCCAGATGCTGAAGTCTATTTAATTATTACAAATCTTACTATCCATAAACTTGAGTTTCTTATATTTATACACACAAATCAAAGAAAGTTAAAAGCAGCAATAAATGATAACGTTATACTAAAGAATTAAAATATCTTAATTAGGAGAATATTATCGCTTGTTCTTATCAATCACAAATGGGACTTTACACCGCAAATACGCATTAGTACGTGCCCATCAGTCGCAGGCGGCGCATCATGCTCGGCCTAGCTCTTGTAGTCGTGTTGCTCGTCGCTCTCTACTTGCACGGAACGAGGTCCTACGGCTATTGGCACAAGAGAGGAATCAAACATGACAGACCACTACCGTTCATTGGGAATATACTGAGCTTGTATCTGTTAAAGAAAAGTGTAACCCAGTTGTCCGAGGATCTGTACCGAAGGTATCCGAATGAAAAGGTTGTGGGTTTATATCGTGCATCATATCCGCAGCTAGTCATAAGGGACCCGGAGATTATTAAGCGAATCCTCATAACGGATTTTGTACATTTTTATGCTAGAAGTATTCATCCTCGTAAAACTGTGATTGAGCCGCTGTTAAAAAACCTGTTCTTCGCCGATGGCGACCTGTGGAAGTTGCTACGACAACGCATGACGCCCGCCTTTACGACCGGAAAGCTGAAAGCCATGTTTCCGCTGATAGTGGAGCGCGCGGAGCGGTTGCAGAACAAAGCGATCGACGCGCCGCCGAGCGGGCGGGCTCTGGACGCGCGCGACGTCATGGCGCGGTACACCACCGACTTCATCGGCGCGTGCGGCTTCGGCCTGGACGCGGACTCGCTCAGCGATGAGCACTCGGCGTTCAGAAAACTCGGATCTAATATATTTAAATTTGGGTTTACCGCTGTTGTTAAACAAATGCTCAAAGAAATGTTGCCCCAAACTTGCAGACATATTAAAGTATTGGGTCATATAGAAAAGGATGTTGTCGAGCTTTTCCAATACATTACAAGAAAAAGAAATTATGAACCATCAGGTAGAAATGACTTTATAGATCTATTGCTTGAATGTAAGAAAAAAGGAAAGATGGTTGGAGAGTCTATAGAGAAAACAAAAGCCGATGGTACTCCTGAACAAGTGTCAATGGAACTGGATGAATTGCTTATGGCGGCACAAGTGTTTGTATTCTTCGCTGCGGGATTCGAAACTTCGTCTTCTGCGACTAGTTTTACATTACACCAGCTCGCGTATCACCCTGAAGAGCAAAAAAGAGTGCAGGATGAAATTGACACTGTTCTATCCAAGTATGACAATAAGCTTTGCTATGACTCGGTAAAGGACATGAAGTATTTACATTGCGCTTTCAAGGAGGGTATGAGGATGTTCCCTTCACTCGGTTTTCTTATGAGACGATGCGTACGTAATTACACGATTCCAGAGTTAAACCTGCCGATAGATAATAGAGTGGGAATCATCATTCCCCTGCAAGCTTTGCAAAATGACTCTCAGTACTTCGATGAACCAGATCAGTTCCGCCCGGAGCGCTTCTTGTCTGAACTTAACCCTAAGTTGAAATACGTTTACTTGCCGTTCGGCGAAGGTCCCCGAGCTTGCATTGGTAAGACGAAGATTATTAATATTTGACTCAAATGGTAAAGATACTTAATGTTTTTTCGCGGATATGTTTGCAAACCCTTTTTTTGGAGAAGAAACGGGTAATGACAGATTGGAAACATTTTAAACCTTTTAACCACAGTTCTACTGACTTTCTACGCCACGAGAATGCGAGAACCTTTTCAAGGGGATAAGTACTTGGTTTAACTTAACTGAAGCGTACAGTGTATCAACTCCTTTTAATGTTTGTGACTGATATAAGTTAAACTAACTCTCATTGCTTTAAAATTTTAAAGATACTTTAAAAACAGTGAATTAGAATTTAGAGACAAAGGTTTTAGAAATAAATCGGCAGCATTTTAAAGTTTGAAACATGTTTCATCAAATTGTATGAAAGATCTAAACTGTGATTTACTAATCAAAGAAATTAATTCGATTGAAAATAACTGTTACTCTACAAGGCGTGATATAGATGTATATCATCATGTGTGTATGTATGGTCTATTTGATTATTAATTTGTCTTCATCATCATCAGCCGACAGACCTCGACTGCTGGACATGGGCCTAACCCAATGATCTCCAGATAGATCGATCGGTCCCGCGTTGTCTCATGCAGCTGATTAATAATTAATTATATATATACAAACAAAATTAAAATGGTTGCAGGTGAGCGGCTGGGTTTGATGCAGTCCCTGGCCGGCCTGGCCGCCGTGCTGTCCGCGTACACGGTGGAGCCCGCGCCCACCTCGCTGAAGCACCCGCTCATCAGCCCCGGCTCTAGTGTTGTGCAAAGCATCAAGGGTGGGCTGCCTTTACTGTTTCGCCGGAGAATTAAATAAATCGTTTATTTCTTGTTAGAATGCGCTTTCATTTCAACAATATGCTTTTTTTATTTTTTTTATTTATTTATTTAGACACACCAACAGCAATACACACAAAACATTCAAGTTCAAAATTAACAAGTATAAAATTAAGTACGGGTATGTAAGCCAATAACAGGCATGTACAGCAATCTTTTATATCGCACTATGACATGTTACAACAAGTTTACAAACAACCGAAAAACCAGTCAAATTTGAATGTTAACAGTACGATATGAGAAAAACAGAACCCTAAAAAAGAAAAGAACACAAAACAAAAGTTAACTACTTAACATTTTTTTTTTTTTTTTTTTTTTTTTAATTATTATAAACAAAGAAACTTGGATACTAGTTTGTTTTTGAGACCAGGACACGTGTCGTAAAAAATGTCGATGTTGTCAATTAATGCACATATTTGGTTATATTCATCACAAATCTTTGATAAAGGGCAATATTTAAGGAGGTTTGTTCTACTGGAGGGAATATCGAAAATTTTAGTGATAGGATGCCGTGGGCAGTGGTATGGAACGTTAAAGTTGATTTTCTGAAGTAAATGGTTACAATGTATGCTTCCGGAAATTAGCTTTGAAATTGGTGGTAGGTCTCTGTTGCCGGAGACCGTCTAGGTACCGCCGCAGTGCCTGTTGTAGCCGACAAACAGTGCTGTGCAAACATTTCTATCTTCCGGTTTGAAGGATACTGTAGCTAATGAAATTACTGGGGTGACGAGACTCGATATCTACGTTTAAGTCGACGAGCGCTATGTGGTGTAATGTATATCATCTTAACTAGGACCACATTGTTTTGTGTAAGCGTATCACTTACCATCATTTGTTAATAACATTTCTATTTTAGTTTATTGTTGCAAAGATCATAACACGCTGACAAACCTGATGATCTTGAATTTGAAACCGCTGATAGTCTTATCACAAGCAAACATTTGTTCGCTAAGTCTCGAACACATACATAAATATTTCTATCTTTTTAACTATTTTATTTACGTTTTGTTATCTTGTTCTGTGCCAAAATTATATAAAAGTCAATAAAAATTTACTAAAATCTAAAGTTTTTTAGTTACAAAGCCCTAGGGAACTAAGTAGTTTTATCAGGTGTACCGGTATGAAGTGAGCGTAAAAATACAAATGTCTCGATAGGGAACATTTGCTTTGAACGAGCCTTTATTTTTTTTTTGTTTGTTTGCTATGACATCTGTGAAACATATTTAGTCTACATCAAGTCATTGAACAGACAACATCATATTTTTTCATCGTGTTAAAAATGTCAAATTTTGTACCAGAAAGTGATGATTCGCGGAAAGCATTAATTTTTTGTTTTCATTTGAAGAAAAGTGCTGCAGAGTCGCATGCGAGTCGAATGCTTGTCGAGGCATGTGGTGATCATGCTCTATCAGAAGCAACACGCAAAAGATGGTTTCAACGTTTCAGAAATAATGATTTTGGTGTGAGAAATGAAGAACGTGGAAGACCACCAAAAAAGTTTGAAGACGCCGAATTGCAAACGATATTGGATGGAGATGACGCTTTGAATCAAAAGCAAATGGCAAAAATGTTAAATGTTGCACAACAGCACAACAAACAATTTCTGACCGTTTAAAAGCTATGGGAAAGATCCAAAAGTGTGGAAAATGGGTGCCACATGAATTGAATGAAAGACAGATGGAAAACCGAAAAAACACTTGTGAAATTTTGCTTCAAAGACACGAAAGAAAATCGGTTTTGCATCGGATTGTTACTGGCGATGAAAAATGGATTTATTTTAAGAATCCTAAACGGAACAAATCAAGGGTTAATCCGGGACAACCATCAACCATCAACATCGATTGCAAAACCAGATCGATTCGGCAAGAAGACAATGCTGTGTGTTTGGTGGGATCAGAAAGGTGTGTGGTGTGGTGTACCACGAGCTCCTAAACTCCCGCCTGGTGAAACCGTTAATACTGATCGCTGATCGCTACCGACAACAAATGATCAATTTGAACCATGCATTGATCGAGAAACGACCAGAATGGGCCAGAAGACACGGCAAGGTAATTTTGCTCCATGACAATGCACCTGCACACAAAGCAAAACCGGTTCAGGATACAATCAAAACACTTGGCTGGGAGCTGCTACCTGCTACCTGCTACCGCACCCGCCGTATTCACCAGGCTTGGCTCCTTCCGACTACCATTTGTTTTCATCGATGGGACACGCATTGGCTGAGCAGCACTTTGGTTCCTACGAGGAGGTCGAAAATTGGGTGTCTGGTTGGTTTGCTTTAAAAGACGAACAATTTTATTGGCGTGGTATCCACAAATTGTGGTGGTCCAGAAAGGTGGTCAAAATGTGTAGAAAACAATGGCCAATACTTTGAATGAAATGTTTTTTACTTTCCCATTAATAATTAGTGTTTTATTTTCACAAAAAAACGCTCATTTCATACCGGTACACCTAAGTAAGAATTCAATCAATGTGTGTAGATACAGTTACCCAACACCCAAATGTGGTATTGCTGCACACATGAGTTTTATTTAATTAATTATTTTACTTTATGGCAATGATAAAAGTAAGGTTTTATTCCTTAATCAGCAACAGGAGAATATGATATGATGTCATGGACGTAGCACAAACATGATTCCAATTGCAGATGAACTACCTTTTTTTTCGGAAAATTAGCAATCTGTAATTCCACTAGCTGCAGCTGTGATCAAACAGCAACAATAATGATTACCTACTTCCGTTTTGGTGATAGAACAGCTGTGGTGTTCTCTGGGCTGATCTCTAGTAGAGACAACATCAGTAGCATCTTCTAAAAAATGTTATAGTAATAATAAACGTGCTGAATTTGTAACTTAATTCACGCAGTTTTAATGATAGTTGGAATTACAATATAAGAGTCGTATATTAACTCTTCGCAGAATGATGTTACGAATTTGATGATACGATCTGGTCAGAGTCGCGGGAACTCACTGGACCCGAGCAACACAGGACCGAACGATGTGGAGATATTTGGGAGAGGCCTATGTCCAGTAGTGGACGTCTGTCGGCTGACGATGATGAAATATTTATTTCGTCCTGCGTAGATTTATTTGCAAACTATTGTGAATTGGTAGGGTTGCCGCAACTTTAAAGCAGGCGTTAATAATAATTGAAAATATTACGAGTACAACGAAAATTACCTCTAATGACAATTATATAATATTTTTCTATCGTGATTATTTTTAATGGATAACTTAACATTACCATAAGTAAAGGTATAAAATTACGTTTGTATTCAGCAGACCTGTTCTGGTACTTGGCCCCCATACAATTAAATAAGCGCGGTGTACCCTGGCTCTCTATCTAAATAATAATCTCTCAACTCACTCAAAAATTATACAACTATGCTTTGAACATTGCTGAATTGACTAAATTGGTAAGTTTATCTTTCAGAATAGATAAGGACAGAGATTCCGAGCACGTGCCAGCTTATAGCGGTTGGTACCTTCGCTGACAAAGAGAAGGTAAAATAAAATATAAACATTCAACAATCGACAACAATATATTTATTTGATCCTCTGACGAAACAACAAAGGCAATCCACCCTTTATGCTTTGCACGATGTTTGCGGTGGGGTCGACAACAGGGTGCCTCAGCGATTCTTTCGTCGGCTCCACCGTGTACTTGGACAACACTGCGGCTAAACCAGCGATGGACTGCATCAGACCCAGCCGTTCACCTGGAAGCGTTATTTATTAACCATTATTTATCTTGTAACAAAATCAACTGTATATGTGTATGTATATGCAGGTAACTTATCTCGCAGATACTGTTGCAGGTGTGCAGCGATATAAATTATCATAGTTAATTGTGTACAATCTTTTGTTCGTTAAGTTAGTTGTGTGAACGCTACAGATAGTTTACAGTAGAAGTTTGTATAAGTCATAAAATTCACTTATTGTTCAGATTTATTATGCGGCTGCCATTTTAAATGTTTTGATTGTCTGTGAAAGTGAAATTAATTTGAAAGCGAATAAATTGAATACTTACTTGGTACATTTTTAAATCTAAGTAAAGCGAACTTACCAATGCAGGCACGAGGGCCGTCCCCAAATGGCAAGTAAACAAATTTCAACTCGGGGTTAAGGTCAGATAAGAAGCGTTCCGGGCGAAACTTATCCGGTTCCTCGAAGTACTGCGGGTCATTTTGCAAAGCTTGCACTGGTATAATCAACATGATGTTTTTACTTATCAACAGGTCCACTTCAGGAAATGTGTGACTGCGCGCACACTTTCTCACCAGGAAACCAAGCGACGGGAACATCCTCATACCCTCTTTGAAAGCGCAATGTAGATACTTCATATCCTTTACCGAGTCATAGCAAAGCTTATTGTCGTATTTGGATAGAACAGCGTCGATTTCTTCCTGGACTCTTTTTTGCTCTTCAGGGTGATACGCGAGCTGGTGTAATGTAAAACTAGTCGCAGAAGACGACGTTTCGAATCCCGCAGCGAAGAATACAAACACTTGTGCCGCCATAAGCAATTCATCCAGTTCCATTGACACTTGTTCCGGGGTACCGTCGGGTTTCATTTTCTCTATCGACTCTCCTACCATCTTTCCCTTTTTTTTACATTCAAGTAGTAAGTCTATAAAATCATTTCTACCCGACGGTTCGTAATTTCTCTTATGTACAATATATTGAAATAGTTCCATGACATCCTTTTCGAGGTGGCCCAGTATTTTTAGATGTTTGAATGTTTCCGGGAACATTTCTTTTAACATTTGTTTGATAATATCCATAAACCCAAATTTAAATATATTCGAGCCGAGTTTTCTGAACGCCGAGTGCTCGTCGCTGAGCGAGTCCGCGTCCAGGCCGAAGCCGCACGCGCCGATGAAGTCGGTGGTGTACCGCGCCATGACGTCGCGCGCGTCCAGCGCCCGCCCGCTCGGCGGCGCGTCGATCGCTTTGTGCTGCAACCGCTCCGCGCGCTCCACTATCAGCGGAAACATGGCTTTCAGCTTTCCGGTCGTGAAGGCGGGCGTCATGCGTTGTCGTAGCAACTTCCACAGGTCGCCATCGGCGAAGAACAGGTTTTTTAACAGCGGCTCAATAGCGGTTTCGTGAGTGTTGATACCTCTCGGGTAGAAATGCGCGAAGTCCGTTATGAGGATCCGTTTTATAATTTCGGGATCTCTGATAAGCAGCTCCGGGCGTAAGGCACGATAAAAACCTACAACTTTCTCATTTGGATATCGCCAATACAGGTCCGTGGCGATTTGTGTGATACTTTTTTTCATCAAATACGCGTTTAAGTTGTTACCGAAGAACGGTAATGGCTTGTCATGTTTGACCCCTCTCTTCTCCCAATATCGAAAAGTCCTCGTGCCGTACAGGTAGAGAGCCGCGAGCGACGCAGCGAGAAGGGCCAGGCTGAGCATGGTGCTCCGCCTGCGGCAACTGGAAACGTACTGATGGTTACTTGAGTTGTGTACCCCGATATGCGACTGATAAGAACAATTAACGGCGATATGCGGTGATAGTGCTGTAATAACCGTTTATTTCTTCTGTTATGGTATAATAGTATATATGCATATTTTTTTGTTGATAAAATAAACTTATTTACTACTCATAGTATACGTATGTGTAATTTAACCCTATAGCGCTGAGACAAAAAAAAGCGTTAAGAGGGTTAGTTAATTGGTAGTCCTAGAGATCACAATATTGACTGAAGCATAATTGATCGGTTCTGCCGTTAAACGATTTTATATTCAAGTTTAATGTTAAAAAGACTTTTATTTCCGCCGGGCTTTGTTTTTTTTTATTTACTTTATTCCATTTTGAATCTGGTTTTCCTTATAAAATTAAATAATTCAAAGCGTTCAAAATCAATCTTTTCCACTGGGAAATCGTACAAAAGAAAATCAACCGATCCTATTAAGACTTCCGGTGATTTCGACCGCGTGGC
Organism: Troides aeacus; assembly: GCA_033220335.2. Lineage (NCBI taxonomy): Eukaryota > Metazoa > Arthropoda > Insecta > Lepidoptera > Papilionidae > Troides > Troides aeacus. Next base: position 595,855 of record CM067275.1, on the reverse strand, counting down.
GAGCGACTCCCGCATTGTCATGGCCAACGAATGCAAACAATAGATGTTTTAATAATTGGGAAAAAATTAAATAGAAACTAAAATTTGTATTTATTTATAAAAGTAAATTTTTTTTTATAAATTAATGAATGAGATGAGTAGGATGATGAAATGACATTTACAGCTGAAGAAAAGTTACACAACAACAAACATTGGTATGTTTGTTGTTGTGTTAAATTTCTAATGTATACCATAATAGCCAATTTACGTCCCCACTGCTCGGGCACAGGCCTACCCTCAATATGAGGACGATTGGACCATAATCGCCACGCTGGCCCAATGCGAGTTGATGACTTCACATACACCTTAGAATAAATTCTAAGTCATGTGCAGGTTTCCATGTTTGTATTTCGCTGTTGTTACTAAAGTCAACAAATGTACATAACTTAATACTAAAGTCATTGGTACAAACCGAGATTCTAATGTATAAGAAATCATATTTAATGTAAACGAAACGAATTAAAGAGAACACAAAGTGGAAAGCAGAGATTAACAGATACAAAATCTATATTTACAGTTCCTTTATATTTTTTCTAACAACAACTTTATGACACACAACTCCGTAAAAAACAGTCTGCTGGATACGTTAAGACATAGGTTGACTTTGGTATATATTTTAAATATATGGGTCCTTTTTAAAATTTGAAAGAAACGCCCGGATCCAATTAAAGAGTTCAGCTCCGGTTGGATCCGCAACGTTCGCGTTCGGAAGATTTGTAATTGAATTTGTTCCATCAGAAGTTGCGGAGCAGCGCACTGGACACGTAGACTGGATTGAAAACGTTTCTGCGTCCCGCGATAAACTTAATTCATTTACGGTTACAATTATAACATACAGATACCTTATTTTACAAAAAAAGAAAGAAATAAACTCCTATTCATCTTCATTATCATCACCATCATTTCAAAATGTCTATCCACTGAAGAATATCAGTCGAAACAATTTTAAATTCTAATTATAGACAATAAGTGACGTGCTCTTTAACAGGTCTTTGCTCGAAGCAGCTGCTGCAGGAGATTCCACAGCTCCTGCGCTGATGTTACGTAGAACCTTTGTACTAATAGGAATTTGTTAAATATTTGCTTATTAAGGTCAATCAACAGTATAACGTCGTTCTTGGAGGAATCAGGAAATGAGTGGAATAACTTGCCGGTGTCAATATCAAAATACAGCGTGGATGTCTTAGTTGTTACTGGTTAATGCATGTCACTACCGAAGACTTTATGATCACTTAACAGCAGGTAGAATCGCGGTCAAACTCTGAAATATTTGATTAATCAAATTTTGTTAAATAAAAGGTTATAAGTATATCACCGTAACTTCATTTCCTTGAAAAAGATGTTAAATGGTTAGTTTAGGAAAGCGAACCCTCCCGTTCTAGAGAGTTTCGCATAAGTTATCCGAGCACAACTCCTTCCTGTTAATAATTGTGTCCTCTTTCATCCTTCGGCGCTTCTCAAACATTCGCGCCACGTACGATCCGCACGAGGGAACTTATCCTAGATTGAATAGAAAAGTACTTGAGAAAAGTTTTTATACAATTACATCTATGTTTGCGCGTTTTTATAATCAACTTAACTTATTTAGAGGAGGTCAAGGGAGGACAGTTTAAATGGGGTGTGAAAATAATTAGGGGAAACGATAATTGTTGGTTTATACCAAATTTATATCATCCTGAGTGTTTGTAGTTATGAATATGATATAAAGTAATTAATTCTATTGGCATATGCGCATTTCAAACCGGAACGCAACACGTTTTTGCGGCGGAAATAGGTGCAACTGTGGAAGTACTAACAGATCTATCGAGTGAAGAGCTTAGTTTACTACCGGTCCTGTGACACAAGACCTGACGGAGGTGTATTGGTGAAAAATATACAAAATACACATTGACTATCAATATACTGTTTTACTAGTGGTAGATCTCTGTTGCCGGAGACCGTATGGGTAGATACCACCGCAACGCCTATTGCAGCCGGCAAATAGTTCTGTGCAAATATTACTGTGTTCTGGTTTCAATAATGCTGTAGCTAGGGAAATTACTGTGGTAACAAGACTAAAGATCTTATGTCTCAAGGCGACAAGCGCAATGTGGTGCTGTGTATATCATCTTAACTAAAGCCACATTGTTATAGACAAGTGTATCTCTTACCATTATGTGAACCTCTTGCTAGTCTTATCGTCTCATCGTATAAAAACACTAATTATTAATAAATTATTGGTATATTGATAAATATAAATAGTATCACAAAGTTGTATTAAGAATCCCAAAAAAGTATTTTATTGGGGTCCATTCCACGGTGAAGTGTGCACAATGTCGCATATGATTTGCATGGATACCACCAGCCGATGATTGTCTGCGGCGTGACGAGCGCGCCGGTGCAACGGCCCCGCTTACTCCACAAGTAATTAAATACAAAATGAATGTATTTGTGTTGCTAACTTTATTCAATTTATTCAGCGATTAAATATTTCGTTTAATATAGTAATCACACGCATTCGCCGTAATGGATCGCATGTACTTCCGGCTTGCCTTGGGCCTTGTTGCATTGGGAGAAACATTCCATCCAGCAGTAGTTCCAATAAGAGGCGTAATCGCTGCCGCACATCGGGTCGTAAGTGTTGGAGCAGTGGTTGCAGACGCACTCCTCGGCGGTCTCCTCGCACTCGCCCTTGTACAGCAAGTCCACCCCCGGCTGTCCGCGCTGCCGCCGCGACTTGTTCTTGCATTGCCGCACGCAGTCGTTGCCGTACGTTTCCTTGTCGGTGCCACAAACCGGATCGTTCCCGGTCTTGCACACGCAGGTGATGCACTCCCCTGCACCCAACGGCTGCAGTAAGGGTTGCCCGGTGTAATAACGCTTTTGATTTTCGCAATCCAACATACACTGGTTATCGAACGTGGTTCCGTCGTTCGCGCACACCGGCTCGCGTGGTCCCCGGCAGTAACACTCGTCGCATTTCCCGTTGTACAAGGGCTGCACTCGTCTGGTTTTGTCCCCGTCCAAATTATCATTCTCGCATTCTAGAACGCAAGGGTTGTGGTAAGTTTTGCCGTCGCTGCCGCACACCGGCTGGCGAGTGGTCGGACAGGAGCATCCGTCCCTGCAAGCACCCACGTTCTTCACGTAGATCTCGGGCAGCCCCTGGGCGACCGCATGCCCGCTCGCACACGTAAGGACACACTCACTCCTGTACAAGACATCGTCGGTGCCACAGACCGGCGATGCAATATTGTTGCAGTCGCAAGACGGTCCCAGACATTGTTTTCTATACGAGAGGTAGATGATAGACAACCCTTGGTTAATTCTGTTTCTATTTATGCAGTCTAGTTCACATTCGTTTGCGTACGTCGTGCCGTCCTGCGCGCAAACGGGCAGGTCGACTTTCCTGCACACGCACTCCTTGCAGTTGTTGGATTCGTACAAAGGTGGATAGCCTTTCAGTTGATCGTTCTTGTTCTCGCATTCCAGTATGCATTTGTTGAAATACGTCAAACCATCCGATCCGCATACCGGATTGTATCTATATTTACACGGGCACACTATCTCTGGCGTCGGATAATAGTAATAGTCTATGCTATCCCCGCTGATTGACGTGACGGATGTTCTTAGGAATTCCAAAATTGCTAAGAGGCCTGAATAAAAAATGTTACTATAAATGAAAACAAAAATAATGCCGGTGACAGATTTTTTATCAGCGTCGTCCAGGTACACAACGGCACCTAGGCCTGCTGTTAAGAGATATTGTTTAAGCTCTTTCCCTCGTGTTGTAGCCGGGCTCGTAGTAATAAGGAGTGATGCATGTGTATGTATTGAGTGTGAGTGTTTTTAAAACTAAATAAATAGCCAAGTACTTAGGAAGCACTGAATCGTGCTCATGTATCACGTCACTTGATCAACGTCTCCTTCGAATTAAATTTTTATTATAAAAAGTTACCTTACCAATGTATTTCTTCATGGCGTTGAACAAAGAAATTAAAGAGTTTTTGGTGATATTTTTCAGGAACGACTTCATTTATACCATTTATTATCAGCAGGTGCATCAGTCGTCCTCGCGCTGAACGGAGTCAAGGAAGTCTGTGACGAATGCGAGGTACGAGAGATACTAGTCATGTATCAAGTTATAAATAACAAATTGTATTCTTACTAACAATGTACATATGTGTTAATTAATGTTGAGTTATTTGCATTATTTTATTGGAACACAGGCAATATGGCAGTGTTAGTATTCGGCGGGAAAGTATGTTGCGCAAATACGACGATCAATTTCAATTTGAAAACTACAGATTTCGTGAACTAACTGGGGTTAGGAGAAGCAGTCTTTTGTTAAGGCGAAGTGATATTATTCAAACATCTCAACTCTTGGTTTTTTGTAATGGACGAGAGCATCAATTAGTACAAGGCGAGTCTTGGCAGACTTATCGCTTTATTTGAATCGCTAACAGATCATATAGTGTATTCATTCATTAGCACCCTTTGGCCGCAAGACTGGGTATGGGGTATCCATGGTGATTCTACATCGCGTTTGGTGTTGGTCATATGTTATTTAGTATCTATTAGATAGTACTTTCTGCCGGCGGTATGTCTACATCATACACAGTACACGTTTAGTCAATAAATAACACAATAAAGCATTTAACGGCATTACTGGCATTATTGATAACGGAAAAAACGTATTAAAATGTAACCGATGGACATTATGAAGTATAACGTAGACGAAATTTAACTGTATACAGAAGAGGTGTTAAGTAAAAGAAGATTATTTTAAGTCCTTCGGTTAAATTTTAAAATTTAAACCTTAAGAATGCAAAAACGGACCGACTGATCTGACATCTGATATAAGTTCAAATTTAGATGCGAGTTAATTTATACCTTTATGTTTGGACAAGCTATGTGCTGTTCACGCACAAGCTATATGATTTGATGAAGACTAGCATTCATTCTTTCGCCTCTCTGTATGTTATCAGTTGAGATCGTCAAGAACTAGTCGATATCAAACAAAGAACAATAATGAAAAGTTATAGAATATTAATTTCGCTATACTCTAACTGTTAATACAAAATAAAATTCAAGGACATATCTAGGAAGACATCAAAACTCTTGCCCGAGTCGTAAGAGTTATTTTAGTCCTTAGTAAGTACTATCATTGGTTACGGATGAAAAAGTACTGATCGTTGCTATTGTCATTTTCTACCTTTCATGTGTTGTATGCGGACATTAAAGTTTCCGGTTTAAAATGCATCATTGCAGGTAGCTGCCGGCGAGCGACGAGCACAAGGAGCATCCTTGTAAGTCTAACACTATTTCCACCTCAACCGCCGAGTCCGCATCTATTTATATAGATAATAACATAAATAAGTATGGAGGGTAAAAACCGTTTCACGAAGTTAATCTTGACGAACTGAATTAGTTGGCGTGGAGGAACAGCTACCACTATAAGAGGTCATCGTACTCTGTGACGTCATCGCGCGACTGTAGGAGTCAAGTTTAAAGTCGGCCAGGACGCCGATTACCTAAAAATAACACTGCTTTATTGAACTCAATATTTTCCATAGAACGCTCGTCTACATCAAACAGTACTTTTAAAGTGCTTAGGAGTAAAACATCGGATTTATCGCTTTTATCTTTTTTTTTTATTCTACGAAGCGTTAAGACGAGCGGGACGTTTATCTGATGGTAAGTGATACGTCCGCCCATAATAACGTGATGCTCGTTAGGATGGGATACACTGCACCACATATGCTCGTCGCCTTGACATATAAGAAATTATTGTATTTACTCCCCAGCAATTACACTAGCTGCAGTGCCCTTCAAACCGGAACTCGGTAATGTTTGCACAATACTGTTTGTCCGCTGACATAGGTTCTGCAGTGATACCTACCTAGATGGTCCCGTCAATAGACACAAATCCCCAATAAATATAAATCTGTGAAAAACAATGTTCGATATTTTTCTAGTGCTCTCGTGCTCTCTAAATATTAGTGTTATTATTACTATGCATCGTATTTGTGCCAAGCAGTAGCTGCATCAGCTACACAGGATCTAACCGAGGTATATGAGTGCAAATGGAACTTAAAAACATTCAATTAAGTAATTTTATTAACAATTTTGCTACATTATAATTACATACGAATTAATAAGTTAACAAACATTATCAAGATAGATAGTTACGACTCTGGTCATTTTGAACAAATTTTGAACGCAATTGATTATAATTCAACAAAATTAAACAATAACTTTTACATTTTGCTGTGTATGAACTTTACAATTTATTTATTCTAAATTCCTGCATTACTTTTACAGCATTCGGAACCTTTGCTGGTGACAGTAAGAGCCGGTTTTCCTTGATTCAACCGTTTCTTGTTCTCACAGCCGAGTTCACACTCGTTGCCGTACGTTTTGCCGTCGCTCGCACAAACCGGGTCATACACAGCGGGACAGATACATCCCGGACATTCTCCTTTGCTGCTGACAGTAAGAGCCGGTTTTCCTTGATTCAATCGTTTCCTGTTCTCGCAGCCGAGTTCACACTCGTTGCCGTACGTTTTGCCGTCACTCGCACAAACCGGGTCATACACAGCGGGACAGATACATCCCGGACATTCTCCTTTGCTGGTTACAGTAAGAGCCGGTTTTCCTTGATTCAATCGTTTCTTGTTCTCGCAGCCGAGTTCACACTCGTTGCCGTACGTTTTGCCGTCGCTCGCACAAACCGGGTCATACACAGCGGGACAGACGCATCCCGGACATTCTCCTTTGCTGGTGACAGTAAGAGCCGGTTTTCCTTGATTCAATCGTTTCTTGTTCTCGCAGCCGAGTTCACACTCGTTGCCGTACGTTTTGCCGTCGCTCGCACAAACCGGGTCATACACAGCGGGACAGATGCATCCCGGACATTCTCCTTTGCTGGTTACAGTAAGAGCCGGTTTTCCTTGATTCAATCGTTTCTTGTTCTCGCAGCCGAGTTCACACTCGTTGCCGTACGTCTTGCCGTCGCTCGCACAAACTGGGTCATAGATGTAGGGACAGATACATCCCGGACATTCTCCTTTGCTGGTGACAGTAAGAGCCGGTTTTCCTTGATTCAATCGTTTCTTGTTCTCGCAGCCGAGTTCACACTCGTTGCCGTAGGTTTTGCCGTCGCTCGCACAAACCGGGTCATACACAGCGGGACAGATGCATCCCGGACATTCTCCTTTGCTGGTTACAGTAAGAGCCGGTTTTCCTTGATTTAACCGTTTCTTGTTCTCGCAGCCGAGTTCACACTCGTTGCCGTACGTTTTGCCGTCGCTCGCACAAACCGGGTCATACACAGCGGGACAGACGCATCCCGGACATTCTCCTTTGCTGATGACAGTAAGAGCCGGTTTTCCTTGATTCAATCGTTTCTTGTTCTCGCAGCCGAGTTCACACTCGTTGCCGTACGTTTTGCCGTCGCTCGCACAAACTGGGTCATAGATGTAGGGACAGATACATCCCGGACATTCTCCTTTGCTGGTGACAGTAAGAGCCGGTTTTCCTTGATTCAATCGTTTCTTGTTCTCGCAGCCGAGTTCACACTCGTTGCCGTACGTTTTGCCGTCGCTCGCACAAACTGGGTCATAGATGTAGGGACAGATACATCCCGGACATTCTCCTTTGCTGGTGACAGTAAGAGCCGGTTTTCCTTGATTCAATCGTTTCTTGTTCTCGCAGCCGAGTTCACACTCGTTGCCGTACGTTTTGCCGTCGCTCGCACAAACCGGGTCATACACAGCGGGACAGACGCATCCCGGACATTCTCCTTTGCTGGTGACAGTAAGAGCCGGTTTTCCTTGATTCAATCGTTTCTTGTTCTCGCAGCCGAGTTCACACTCGTTGCCGTACGTTTTGCCGTCGCTCGCACAAACTGGGTCATAGATGTAGGGACAGATACATCCCGGACATTCTCCTTTGCTGGTGACAGTAAGAGCCGGTTTTCCTTGATTCAATCGTTTCTTGTTCTCGCAGCCGAGTTCACACTCGTTGCCGTACGTTTTGCCGTCGCTCGCACAAACCGGGTCATACACAGCGGGACAGACGCATCCCGGACATTCTCCTTTGCTGATGACAGTAAGAGCCGGTTTTCCTTGATTCAATCGTTTCTTGTTCTCGCAGCCGAGTTCACACTCGTTGCCGTACGTTTTGCCGTCGCTCGCACAAACTGGGTCATAGATGTAGGGACAGATACATCCCGGACATTCTCCTTTGCTGGTGACAGTAAGAGCCGGTTTTCCTTGATTTAACCGTTTCTTGTTCTCGCAGCCGAGTTCACACTCGTTGCCGTACGTTTTGCCGTCGCTCGCACAAACCGGGTCATACACAGCGGGACAGACGCATCCCGGACATTCTCCTTTGCTGATGACAGTAAGAGCCGGTTTTCCTTGATTCAATCGTTTCTTGTTCTCGCAGCCGAGTTCACACTCGTTGCCGTACGTTTTGCCGTCGCTCGCACAAACTGGGTCATAGATGTAGGGACAGATACATCCCGGACATTCTCCTTTGCTGGTGACAGTAAGAGCCGGTTTTCCTTGATTCAATCGTTTCTTGTTCTCGCAGCCGAGTTCACACTCGTTGCCGTACGTTTTGCCGTCGCTCGCACAAACTGGGTCATAGATGTAGGGACAGATACATCCCGGACATTCTCCTTTGCTGGTGACAGTAAGAGCCGGTTTTCCTTGATTCAATCGTTTCTTGTTCTCGCAGCCGAGTTCACACTCGTTGCCGTACGTTTTGCCGTCGCTCGCACAAACCGGGTCATACACAGCGGGACAGACGCATCCCGGACATTCTCCTTTGCTGGTGACAGTAAGAGCCGGATTTACTTGATTCAATCGTTTCTTGTTCTCGCAGCCGAGTTCACACTCGTTGCCGTACGTTTTGCCGTCGCTCGCACAAACTGGGTCATAGATGTAGGGACAGATACATCCCGGACATTCTCCTTTGCTGGTGACAGTAAGAGCCGGTTTTCCTTGATTCAATCGTTTCTTGTTCTCGCAGCCGAGTTCACACTCGTTGCCGTACGTTTTGCCGTCGCTCGCACAAACCGGGTCATACACAGCGGGACAGACGCATCCCGGACATTCTCCTTTGCTGATGACAGTAAGAGCCGGTTTTCCTTGATTCAATCGTTTCTTGTTCTCGCAGCCGAGTTCACACTCGTTGCCGTACGTTTTGCCGTCGCTCGCACAAACTGGGTCATAGATGTAGGGACAGATACATCCCGGACATTCTCCTTTGCTGGTGACAGTAAGAGCCGGTTTTCCTTGATTCAATCGTTTCTTGTTCTCGCAGCCGAGTTCACACTCGTTGCCGTACGTTTTGCCGTCGCTCGCACAAACTGGGTCATAGATGTAGGGACAGATACATCCCGGACATTCTCCTTTGCTGGTGACAGTAAGAGCCGGTTTTCCTTGATTCAATCGTTTCTTGTTCTCGCAGCCGAGTTCACACTCGTTGCCGTAGGTTTTGCCGTCGCATGCACAAACCGGGTCATACACAGCGGGACAGATGCATCCCGGACATTCTCCTTTGCTAGTTACAGTAAGAGCCGGTTTTCCTTGATTCAATCGTTTCTTGTTCTCGCAGCCGAGTTCACACTCGTTGCCGTAGGTTTTGCCGTCGCATGCACAAACCGGGTCATACACAGCGGGACAGATGCATCCCGGACATTCTCCTTTGCTAGTTACAGTAAGAGCCGGTTTTCCTTGATTCAATCGTTTCTTGTTCTCGCAGCCGAGTTCACACTCGTTGCCGTACGTTTTTCCGTCGCATGCACAAACCGGGTCATACACAGCGGGACAGATGCATCCCGGACATTCTCCTTTGCTAGTTACAGTAAGAGCCGGTTTTCCTTGATTCAATCGTTTCTTGTTCTCGCAGCCGAGTTCACACTCGTTGCCGTACGTTTTGCCGTCGCATGCACAAACCGGGTCATACACAGCGGGACAGATGCATCCCGGACATTCTCCTTTGCTGGTTACAGTAAGAGCCGGTTTTCCTTGATTCAACCGTTTCTTGTTCTCGCAGCCAAGTTCACACTCGTTGCCGTACGTCTTGCCGTCGCATGCACAAACCGGGTCATACACGGCGGGACATAAACATTTGGTGCACTCGCCTAGATGATCGACCGGGCCTATACCGCTATCGCAACTACCCTGGTGGAGAACTCCGATCGTTTTCAAATTATTAGCTCTGTATACTTTGCTTTGGCATTGGAGGAAACAAGAGTTCTGGTATGTGTTGCCGTCAGTCCCGCAGACCTGCGCGTCGGTCTCATCACAACGACACGGGTACGCGCAGTCGCCCCGGTGCTTTAGTTCAACGGGGGGCAGTCCGCATAGCTTCCGCTCTTTATTTTCGCATTCGAATTCGCATACATTCAGATAGGTTTCACCGTTCGTTGCGCACACCGGAGACACTACGTCGCTGCAGTCACACACTTTGCAGAAGCCGACGTGTTCTACCGCTACAGTCGGCCGACCGCTGCGTATGTTCTGATCGTTGACGCAGTGGAGGTTGCATAGATTTGGATAAGTCTCGCCATCTGAACCACAGATCGGAAAAAAACTGTATTCGCAGATGCATTCTGCTATCTCTTGTGGGTAGAATGTCAAATTGCCCTGTCCGAGTGGACAGAGCCAAATGATAGTTAATACCGCACCTGTGAAATAAAAAAAGAACAATGAAAATTTATTTTATGAGTAACAACATTTTTGGTTCAAAATGTACATGACTGGTCTAACAAGTGAATTGTATTAAGATACTTTACTTGGATTATGACTGCCCGCGGAGGAGCAGCAGTTAACAGCTGGTTTTGTAATAAGGTTTATATCTACAAAATATAATATATATGAGCGCCAGTCACCACCCTCACATTGTATATAATATATTATATCTGCCACAAACTTAAACAAGTCAGAGTATTCAAGGTGAGCACGCTACACCATTATTTGAAATTCAGATTACGCGTTATTTTTCCCATTGCCATTAAAATTATTATATCTTGCTTATTCACTTACAGCGCTTTATTAAGTATAAGTTTTTGAGCGGAACTATTTTTTACTTGAGTATAAGCGAGACACTATTCTAAGTTTCCGATATTTTTCTACAACGCTATAAACTTAATCTCATATTAATTTATGTACGTAGTTAATATTTTTTAATCTAATAACGTATAGAATACTACCAATTATTAATTTTAGTTAAAATTACTTAATAGATATTATATAAATTTTGTAAGTATTACAAAAAATCAAATAATTACCGACAAGTGTCTTCATGCCGGCGCCTTGTAAGGGAGTGAAAAATAACTTTTCTTTAATACGTTCAAGGTTCAATTTATGAAAACCTTTTATTTACACAACGACACAAAACAATGACAATAATTTGTTGCACAAACATAACATGAACATCAATTAGCACAGCTGCTGATGCGACATTACGACGTACAATTATTGATATAAAACGCGAAATTTGATAGAAAAAATTACAAATATATGTACTTTTATGTTAGACTCTTTAAGAGGTAGGAAGAACCGAATCGTTAGAAACGTTTGACATTAATATAACAGTAACAGTAACTTTACAGTCACGTAAAAGCAGTTAACACGTTTCGATAATTCAACGGCAATCAAACGGACTAGAGAACGGACGTGATAGAATTAAAAAATAAAATTAAATTAAAGAAAATAACAAATGAAGAAGCCATAGCACCAAGAATCGAGTGTTATGTATATTCTGACTATTAAGGGTAGAAATTATATTACAGTGGTAAGTTTCCGCCGGAAACAGTCTAGATACCGCGGTAACTTCTATTCCTGCCTTCGTATAGCAGTGTAAAAACATTACTGTATTTTAGTTTGAAGAGTGTTAAGTAACTGATTAAATTACCGAGGTAACGAAACTTCTTGCGCCTCAGAGCGAGGTGCACATTGTGATCCACCGGCGTATCAATATATTAATAAAAAATATGTCTTCTTTAACAAAATATTAATACTCGATTTTTAATGATTTTTGAAGGTTTATACCTTTTAAGAATATTCCCCAGTGTGTTTATGTGATCGACATGGCGGTTTGGTTGTAATGATACTTTTGAAGTAAGAAACAATGCATAGTAATTGCACAATGCATAAAAATTAATAACCAAACAATGCTGTGGTGCGACAATTATTTTATATATAAAATATTGTTTTATATGTGTGTCTGTTTGTTATGCCCACAGTTGTGTGTGCCGACAGTACATTTGTTCAGAGTACCATTTACTACATGAAAAGGTCAGGTTATTGTCAGTATGAGCTGCTACTGGCAGTTTCATAGTTAAAGAAATGGTTTGGGAATGGAAGGTCTGATGGTCGAATCCGTCAATCTGACGTGGTATTAACTATGCTCTAAAACAAATAAAAACTTACTTGCGCTCTTGTAGGGATACTTATTTTTTAATTAAGACTAGCATGTAGCCACAATCATATTTGATATTATAGGTAAGATCTAGTCTGTGATGGAGAACTTCATTAGAGTAGAATAATATTAGTTAAAAAGTTTAACGGTAACTTGTTATTGAGAAAATTACCATAGAGTTTCAAAGGAAATTGTTGTGAATGAATCTCAATTTTCGCCATCAATCTTGTCTTTTTTTTTTAATTTTAAGGGAAAAAGTTTGAGATAAAACTTATTACCGAGGTTTGGGGTCTGTTGCTGCAGACTGTCTAAATATATATTACGGTAGCACCAGTTTCTACTACTAACTAGTGACGTATAAGAATTACTATACAACAAGCCAAATTACTTAAGTGACAAAAGAGTTAATACTTTATATCTCAGGGCGGCGACCACGATGTGGTACAGTGTAAACACCCTTATTTACCGCCACATCATGTGAAAATTTATCATTTACTATCAGATAGACGTCTTGCTCATCTCGTGGAATAAATATAAGATTATTTTTTTTACATTAAGTACCCATTATTATGAATACAGTATACAGTTGGTATGTTTGTCAAGTTGCTTGTACAGGTCATGTATTGTTCTGAATCATGAGTAATTGCTTGTGACATCGGTAAAACTATTACATTTGTTAACGAAATATATTTAAATATTGAATGCGTATATTAAAAAATCTATTTGCACGATTATCTAAAGCCACTTTGTGAATTGAATGGTATAATTTATGATTTATATGTATGCCTAAATGCAAGAAAATTAATATTATTTTATAAAAGTAACAGCGCCTTGCAAACAAAAATAGCAAAGGTTGCACGGGACTGCTTTGCGGCCACATATATGCTGCGCTGGAACTTAGAGGGACTCATATCTCTATTCTAACATGTTTTCCTAACGAAGTATAATGTTAATACAAAGCAAAATATTTTTAAAGCAAATAGGTCCTGGATAGTCCTTTTAAAAGTTTTTTTTTATTAAAACATTCAAAATTTCTTATGAACTGATCCTTGTAAGATAGGAACAAAAACTTGAGCGCTTTAGTATCACTCCAGTTCTTTGTGCAGTCTACTTTAGACTATAAAGGCGGTCACCAGCTAGTGAGTAGCCCTCAAGTGTCAGCTAGGTTCAAGCAGGTCACGGGTATAACCTATTATTGTGTGGTAAGAACTTTTAACTTTCCGCCAGCTCACTTCCGTATCCGGGTACGTGCGGTTAAAACCATTTTAAGCTTGCAGTAGTAATTAGCATTGTTTCGTAATTTATATCACGAAGCTACTATTATAAATGGGCCATGGGTAGCGGAAATTCCACTATCATTACATGAAGTACATATCATATCAGTTATTGTCATCAAAATTTGTTTAGATGGTAAAGAAGTTGGTATCGGATCTTCCCATAATACATTGACGGAGACCTAGAGGAATATTTATTGAGAAGGGATCCCATAGGATTCTGTTTTCATTTCGAAAAGCTATATCGTTGGAAGATTTATCCCGTATAAGAAAGAAGTTTTTTTTGTCGTACCAAGTACTATTTTAGTGCTGTCGTAGTTAACCGAAGTGTTTTGTAGCAGATTTATACGGAGCTTTATTTCATACTCGTTATACTAGGCTACAGAGCTACATTATAAACTACTAGTTGTTCGAGTCTCGTTTTGCTTGCTGTAACAATGAATTTGACTTCAAATTTGTCTGAAATATTCCTTGAGAGCAATCGCATAAATAACACCAAATGAAAATGTCTGTAGAACTTAATTAGAAATGAATATATATATATATAATGAAAATGTATATATTTAATTATGCGAGTTAATTATTTAAATGAATAAGTTTTGAATGGTAATAATGTTTGAAATATACAGATGGAGGATTTAAGTTTATAACATAATTAGTTTAAATCCGAAGGATCTGCAAAAATACGTACTATTAGTACAGGACACGGGTAACACATGTTGTCACATACAGTTTGTATAGCTGTGAGCTACATAAATTATACATAACTTTTTTGGTATAATAAAGGTGCACACGGCGAGGTATCCTTCCAAGTCAGCTCCCATTCATCCTTATCTGCGGCGAGCTGCACACGTCAAGGTGCGCGCCGGCTCCGGTGGTCATAAATTATGCAAGCCGTGAGACGCGACCCTCGAACGTCGACCCAACTCACGGCTTTGAGATATTAGAATCCATTATGTGAAACGCGGAGGTCCTCACACGAACACCCGTCAAACTGCGTCGGCGAGGAGCCGAGGGTACTGCTCTGACGCTTCCTCTGCAGGCACCGGCAACGGTGAGACCAGCAATTGGAAATAGTATATATACAATATACGCGAGGTTTAAATAGAAATAATAATGTATAGAGAGTTACAGATGGTTTTTTTTTTTTTTTTTTTTTTTTTTTTTTTTTTTTTTTTTTTTTTTTTTTTTTATTTACGTGTGTAACAAAATGCTAACGGGAATGCACACCCCGTCGCCAAATTGGGCCGGCGACGGTGGTAGTGTCGGACTCCAACGGACTAAAAAGCTTCACACGGTATTCCATTCTCATCCACGTGTTCGTGGGGTCGCGGGATAAAGTGTTGCAGTTCATCCACGACCCCCCGAACGGCGCCCGAATGACCGGGCCCACCTCGAGGAGGGGTGTGAAGCACCCCTCCTGTTAAAAATCCCTACGTGGCGACGCGTCGGAATACGAGACGCATCACCATATCCACCCCAGGAACCCTCTCCAAGGGGGGCACCGGCCCGACGGCCCTTGTCGGTCGCGGCGCCAGGTTCCTGCCGAGAAGCCAATCGGCGGTCGTGCGCTCGGTCCCGCCTTGCGGCGGTGAGCTGTCATCGCGCTCCGACCGCGTCTTGTCCCCTCGGCGCCCGCTCTCGGATACGTTCGGTCTCCCGCTTCTGCGTCATAACAGAGTCGCAGAATCGGGATACCGCATTCCATGACGCCTCGCCACTGACCATGGTCCGGACCACGGACGATAGCGAGAGGTCACTCCCTATCGCCGCTACGAGCGCGGCCCTGTCCCCCCCCCATCGCGGGCAATCGGCCAAGGTGTGGGACGATGTGTCCACCGGGTGGCCACACTCGTCGCACGCCTCGTCCGTCTTACTCGTGCAGTTCCGCCGGTGCAGATAGCTCCCGAAGCAACCGTGCCCCGTGAGTACCTGCACCAGGCAGAAACTGAGGACTCCGACGTCCCGGCCCAGCCAGTCACCGATGACCGGCCGGACGGCCTCAACGGTGAGGCGACCGTACGACGGTTCGAGGAGTCGCCGCTCCCATCCCCGAAGCACCTCTCGAAGTTACAGATGGTGATGCAGCGTCCATTGAACATGTTAGCTTGAACTCTAAGCCGGTTTGAAGTTAATTTTAATTCCTATTCGGGAGCAGTTAAAAATTTTTAATTTATATTGAACATGTGAAAGGTTTTTAAGAGGACTGGTCTAGTGGTTCAAACTTTTTAAACATCACTTAACACTTATATGCGGGTCATTACGATTGACGGGATTTTTTGCGATGAACGGAACTGGTGACGTGGGTGATAAAATTAAAAAACTGGCGTGGTAGTGGCCTCTCTGATTGTGCTAAATTTGAAGTGAGATTAGCGAGATTGAGGCCGTGAACAGGCCGTAGAGATGTGAGGAATTATAGAAGCGGAAGGGATGCAACGGATTCCACACATTAATTCAACGAGCCTAATCCCATCTCACCTGCTCGTGGTGCACCCTGATAGTCAACCAACGAGGCTTTGGCTTCTACCAACCCGCATTGGGCCTGCGTGTTGGGTAATGGCCCAAATCCCTCCCTATAAAATCCTACAAACATAAGGGATCTTTGGGAGAGGCCTATGTCTAGCAGTGGACGTCTATCTATATATGATAATCTCCAGGAGTGGAAAGATGCCAGTGGCTCGTGGCAAAATAATGACAGTGAAGAGTTTTATTTTAAAAAAAATTGTGATTTAATATTCTATGTTATGTAAACATTGACTTGCAGATGTTTGGGGGAGGCCTATGTCCAGCAATGGGCGTCTATCGGTTGATGACGGTGAAACATTGACATTATGTTAATGTCGCGCGAATCATTCGTAATAAGTTAATGTAATATAGCAAGAGATGGAAGCGAAGTATAAAACAATAAACTGGAGCCCGGTCGGACGAACTTGTGACAAGGATACTTGCTTCTCGTGTACATATTTTTTGCACGGACCTAGTTTTTGTTAGAAAAGGAATGGCAGATGGAAATATTGCCACGGGTCGCGTTTACAACATCTGCGCGTTGGAGGCGAGCCCGCTCAAATCTTATTAAGCGGAAACTAAAAAGAGGAGTAGGACTCCAAAGCATTTATATATGTGGATCTTTGTTATATCATAGCCAATGACATAGCGCTTTCGATGTAGTTATTTTCATTCAAACGTAAGGTAATTCATATAAATAATTTTAAAAAAATTCAGTAAATTTGAGATCAACAGATTCTTTCTAATTTGCTTCCGGGCAAGCACTACAAAATTACCTGCGACTACCAAATGATAATTTATATTTTTGATAGTAAGTAATACGCCTGTCATCAATAATGTTGGGTTAGTAATGAACTTCAAAGAGAGTATATTGCATGTCACCTTGATGATTTACATATCAAGTATCAAATTAGTTAAAGCGCCCTTCGCACCGGAGCAAATTGTCAAGGCTTCTCGGTAGAAACGCGCGGTTCAAACTCCTTTTCCACTAAGAAAATCGTACGAGCAGTGATATTATATTATATTTAGATTATAGATTATGGTTAACGCAAATGTATTGATACAATGGCCCCGCCGTTCATTGTATCACGTAAGGCTTTCAATAAACTTAGATTAGTTGTTTGTTTTTCAGGGAAATATTAAATAAATAAATGAACAGATTTTCTTGTTTTAACTTAACATTTTACTTTTGAATCATTTAAGACTGGTCGTTGCTCGATTGCTACTTTTACTACCTCCAGTGGAACAGTCGGAGCGATTGTTATCTTTTATTTCATTGTTTCTTTATTCGTTTGCGCGAATGATACGGAGTAGAATAGACTGTAACTGAGTATTTTCATAATTGAATCCGTAATCTGAAATCAGACGGAGCATCCATTACTCGTAACGAATGGCTCCAGGCCCGGGGCACACTTTGGTGGATCGACGCGTCCCTGTCAAACGGAAAAAGTGGGACCGGCGCGGAGTCATTTATTATTTGAAGAGCGACCGTTCGCCACGTCATTAGTCACCTGACGGTGAAGCAGGGGAATTACACTGTTCATATTTCACATAGATATCCATTTATAAAAAAATGTTTAGCCGGTAGATAAGTTTTAATATAGGATCTAACCAGAATCAAAGGCGAATAGCAAAAGACGGAAACAAATTATTCGTGCATGAAAAAATTATTAGAGTTTTGATTATATAGCTGGTGAACTGTTGAGCTTAAGGAAAGTTTGAGTTACTTGTGCTACTAAAACAATAATAATTTTCTATCGTAAAACTCGTATGTACGATCTGTTTACCCGGTAGATGTCTTCTGTTAGATTTTTCTACTGTAAAGGCAATGCTAGAGCTATTGATAACAGAAATTGAAAGTCGTACAGAACTGACACGACACTTACTTTAGGAATGAAATTTATTGCTTTAGCTAAATCAAGACAGCTATGTAGTTCCAGAAAAGTGCGGAAAAAGACTACACATCAGATCTACTCACCGTGTTGTATTTCAAAAATTTCGAGGCAATGTTTTGTCTTCAGGCTCATTGGTTCGTTGTGGCAAAGTTTGCGCGGGCGGTATTTCAATTAAACTTCAGCAGTTAAATTCACTTGCTCCTCATCAGATTGGCGGCAAGTTTATTCATTAACCCATTGGATGAATTTGACATTTGTGGGTGTAATCGGACGGCTCGTCTTCCGCTGCTCACTGCCCTTTCTTCTTATACGGATTACAACATAATGTAATAGGATAGTAGTGTAGAAATATTAACAGTACAACACTTTGAAGAGGACTGTCGCCAGAAAAATTTCTAAAATAGTGAAAAGTCCTAAGGCTATATGCACAACATCACCCTGTGTATACTTTTCTGTTCTTAATTGCTGTGAACACAGTCCATCATGATGAACATAGATCACCTAGAATTCCTCGCGATCTCTATCTGATCAGTTGCTTGTGTTAACTGTTAAAGAACTAAATTCATGCCTCGTAATCAAGTTTAAGTTTATAGGCCCTCCTGGAGCCATATAAATTTACTGCAGGTGCTGCCGGCTCCTGCTGTCATCAGTCTCGGCTCCGTCGCGGTTGGGGGTGAACGGCTTACATCCAGGTGTGACAAACTGTGGTTGAAAGAAGGATTTATTTGTGCGAGTAGTAGGTAGGAGTGAGATTTCTAGTTGGTGCAATCGTTTGGATGCTGAAAAATAAACAAATTTATACAAAGAAACAATCAAAATCATATCTCTTTGTAAATGAAATTTACTGAAGTGTATACAAAAACGGAAGTAGTTACATTACGTAGTTTTTTCAAGGAGACGGGGGTTTTGATCTTATCCGTGGAGATTATAAATTAAAATGAGTTGGTAACTTGCCGCCATGTCGGGGGTGGCTTGCGTAGCGCACGGGGCGGGCGAACAGTTTCAAACTTGCGAACGTTCTCGGCGGGGTTGAGTTAGTTTTAAATTAAAAAAAAAAACAGATATATAATATAAGTAGAATAGTTTTATAACTTTCAAAATGGTTTTGAATTTTGCTCAAACTTGATTCGCATGTACTCATCTTTTTCAATTTCCTTCTCTTTTAACGTTTAAGCGGGCGGGACGTTCACCTGATGGTAAGCGACTGGTGGTAGGTCTTTATTACTGGAGTAAATACAACTGCAGCTCCTGCTGCAGCTATGCAAACACACAGGAGTGTTGCGGTTCGAAGGGTATTGTAACTAGCGCCGCATTGTTATGGGCGGGAGTATCTCGTATCGCTTACCATCAGCTGATCCGTCCGGTTCGTATCGTCGTTTAATTGAATAAAATAAAAATCACGTGAATCTGTGTGCAATTTACCTGCTGTTTAGTAATACCGTGTACGCGTTGCACTATGGGATACACTATATCAACATCAGATATCGTTTGTTTGCAGATCATGTCTCGCAACTCCAGTTTCCGCGCTCAACAGCGTTAGTTCGTAGACACGTATCCGTTTTACACTCTCTCAAGGAGCTCCGGATGCAAACATTACAGATGTTTTTCAGCTAAGTTAAGTTTAAGTTGTAAAGCTCGACTAACGAGAGTTTCCTCGAACTTGGCACTATTGTTCTAACGTTGAATAGACCCGATGCTGTTTCAAACATCTGTTCTGGTTCCAAGGAAAGGAGCTGGACACGTGGAGCTTTACATATTGTTAGGCGATACCCTCGCTCACAATAATGCATACATGGTTGCAATTTATAAAAGATATATTCCATAAGCGATTGTTTTTTTTTTGTTATTTACATGGAAAATTTCAATAGTTTTTGCTGGTGGTAGACCTCTGTTGCCGGAACCGTCTAAGTACCACCGCAGCGCCTGTTGCAGCCGAAAAACAGTATTGTGTAGACGTTACTGTATTCCGGTGTGAAGGACGCTGTAGCTAGTGAAGTTACTGGGGTAATGTGACTTAACATCTACATTCGGCAAAAAGTTATTACTTATGTATGAAAACGACGTGGAGCGTAACAGGAGTTTGAACAAATTAGTTAAACGTATGTGTTCGTATGCGGCGTGTGCCCCGCATTGCGCTGGTGGTGGTGGTTGCGCTGGTGGGTGGAGTGGAGGGGCAGTGAGTAATACCCGGCGCTCACCGCATCGCCCGCCGGCTCTCGCTACACTTAATTTATGTCCGAACACGTAACCCTTCATTTACCAGCTCCGCCGCCCGTCCTAAATAAACTAAGGGCTTGGGAAAATTAAATAAAAAAAAAGTACGTAATTAATTGGCTTCAATGAGAGGAGGCGGTGCGAAGCGGACGGACGGACGGACGGACGGACGGACGGATCTCTTTTAGTAAAAGCAACGGGAGGAGTCCGCGTACTAGTGGGGGTCAGCGGGAGCGGCAGGACAACATGGCCGCCATGTGCAACTACTGGTGTCTACGTGGTATGTCTGCAGTACACCCAGTGGAGGAGCAGGATGTTCAGCTAGGAGATGATGATAAACATCACTTCACTGCTAAAACTTATTAACTATTTAAATACAGATGTATTTTTTTTTACCTTTCTTTTAGTTAATTTATACGTAAGTTAGTATTAACTTTTAACGGCTTAAACATAATGCTTACTCGTCCTCTGTTAGTAACTTATGAGTGGCTTGTTTTTATAACTTTATGTAAACATACTTAAATAGGTTTTTTATGTAAATAATACTTTTTATGTGTATTTCTCCGTATAAAAATTAGGAAATAAATAAATAAAAGTATGGATAATATATTTGTAAGTGACCTTAGCTTTTTATTGATCTTTGGGTTAGTAGCTGCATTAGACATAACTTGGTGGTAAGGTATAAGTGAAGAAGAAAGAATTCGTTAACATATTCAAATTCTTTCTTCTTTTTGACTATTATTTTTTAATAAATTATAATAAGTATATATTATTTCTATTTGTTTATGATGAACCCCCAAGATGTAGTTAATATATATGTTTTGTATTCAAAAATCCGCAACAACGTCACATTCGTGGACTGACAAATTCAGTTAATTAGAAGTAAACTATTTACTTGTCCTATTTAACCCTTTGTTAAAAACTTAAGTTAGTAAAAATTATGTAAAAAAAAATAAACTTCAGCAAGCTAATCGACATTGACTTTAAAATATTCGGTGTAAATAGTTTGGGAAACTACTGAATTGTGCCGCGGCCGGTCCAAGTGTTGAATGAAGAGCAATAATGAGTTGTTATTTCTTTTTGTCATGACTAAGATCTAAGCCCTATTTTAAATATAAAAAAATTACATCGTATTTGGTTAAGCGGTTAGGAAGCTACGATACTTTAGACAGACACATAAGCACGTGACAGATGTAAGTGTATAAGCATTTTATCTTCAGAGATATCAAATACAACAAACGCCATGTTCACCATTTAATAAACGCTTTAATTAACTTAAAGGAAATAAAGTCTTGCGCTGGGTAATGAACAATTACGAGGGTCGATTTTTGGATTACGATCAATTACTTGTAATTGTAAACCTGGAGAATTTGGTCGCTGTTGGAACTACAGCGGGTTACTATTTGATCTCAGTATCACATTATCATATATACACAACTTTATCATGTCTACATATTGTCTAGATGATGGTGAAAATGTGTGCCTAGAACGTCCTGGCATATCTAACTCTTAACTATGTTAGTGCTAAAGTATGGTAGACAACATAATTGTGCCAGCCAGCTAATTGAGTTCAAAAAAATGAGCATAATTTATAGTTTTACCTATCATATATGGTGCTCGGAATGTATTTCTTATAAAGCTAGTGGATCAAAAGCATTTCCATAAGATAGTCTCTCGTAACTTGTACCACGAGCGGAGCGATAAGCGAGTTATTTCAGCGTCATTCTTGATGGAGTTGGTCTGAGCGGCGGAATTAGTCGCCGCCGAGATTGAATCCGTAATGTGTTCAGCGGCATTCCTACAGACTTAATCGTTGAGCAACATCGGCGGACTTCTGTCTGGAATGTGTTAAGTAGTGTACCGGAAATTCGTTTTAATTAAACTTACAAAGATATTTTTTTTTTTTTTATCATTAAGCGATTAATAATAAATGATACTCCTGCCTACAACAACGTGGCGCTAGTTAGAATGATACACTCTGCACCACATTGCGCTCGTCGCCTTGGGACACACGATATTGAGTCTCTTTGCCTCAGTTATTTTATTAGCTACAGCGCCCTTCAAACCGGAGCACAGTAACTATTGTTCGACAGCAGAAATAGGGCAAGCAGTTTTTTATTCATTTAACAGTAAATATTACATTTCAGGGTCGCGCTGGTTAAAATGACATAAGGTTAAGTCTGAACACTATTGATTTCACCAGCTACAACCCCCTTCAAACCAAACCACAGCAATCTCTGCACAGTGCTGTTTCTTCTTCTTAAAGTACCTCTTGGGGTGTAAGGGGTCTCGCACAACAACTCACGGGACCTTTTTTTTTATTTTTAACGATGGGAAATGCAATTATGCATCCCGTCGCGTAATGGGCGGGTATGTGGGACTCGCCGACGCGCTGCCGGAATACCCACTAAAACTACATCGTCTCCCGTCCTCAGCACTTGTGAAGGACTCTGGGATTTCTAAAAGAACGCACCAGTATCCTCCAGCGCGGCGGCCACAACAGGCCAGCTACCTATGTCTGCCTCTACGGCTTCTCCGACGAGCGGGATCTGCGCGTTCCCTGGCTCGCTCAGCGTCTTCCTTTGCGAGCATTACTGAGTCGCAAAAGGAAAGGACACTGTGCCACGCTTCCTGGCTTCCCGTCATCGCCGCTACTACGGCCGCCGGGGTAAGGTCTTGTCCGATGTTTTGGACGAGGATCCGTCGCTCCGACTCCCAAGCAAGGCAGTGTTCGAGCGTGTGCTGCGCGGAATCCTCGGCCGCTCCACAATGATGGCATTGCGCCGACTCCTCCCTGCCTGTCCTGTGTAGATACTCCCCGAAGCAGCCATGTCCAATGAGTATATGCGTTAAATGGTAAGTCACCCGTCCATTGTTATTCACCCAAGCCGTTAAGCTGGGCACAATCGAAATAAGCGCGCGCTGACGAGTATTGCGAGGTTCCATTAACCTTTCTCGCCAACGCCCCAGTGCCTGCCTTCTGGCTCCTCTTCGAAGCTCTTCGACCGTCTCTTCTGGATCATCGGTTTGGCGGAGGATGCGGATCTTATGAAAGATCTCTGCGTCCATATTCGCCAGGATGACCAGAGGTGGGAACCGCGCCAAGAGTGTGGCTGCCTCGTACGAAATCTTCCTGTATCCTCGGGCTACTCTAGTCGCAATAGTGCGTTGCGTAGCGTTAAGCTTCGCCACACGACGCGGTCTACGCGAGAGTATATCGGCCCACACAGGAGATCCGTACAGTGCGACAGAGCGCATCACGTCTGCATAGAGACGGCGGACTTCTTCCCTCGGCCCTTCTAGATTCGGTAGCAGTTGGTACAAAGCACCCGCTATCTTTTGAATCCGGGGGACGAGACGATCGAAGTGCTCGACGAAGTTCCATCCCCACTTGTGTAGGAGCACCAGCTTCGCCCGTTTCCAATCTGCCGGATAGTAACCGTCTCGAAAGCAGTCGGTGAACAGACGCCGCAATCTCGCACCAAGAATCGGTGTTAGGAATTTCCAGGCCCTACCTGGGTCTCCATCTGGCCCTGGGGCCGTGTTCCGAGCTCCGATGGTGTGCACCGCCTCTTGCAGTTCTGTCTCTGTGACAGAGAGCTTCTCCGACCATTCAGAGGAAACCATCAGCGCCATTCGTTTTTTCTCTTCATCCCAGGGTCCCGGGAAAAGCTCATCCAGTACGGTAGACACACAACCAGGATCCAGGGTTTCCGTTAGGGGTAGAACCCAAGGCCGCAACTTACCGAGCACCGTTATATAGGGAAGACCGCACGGGTCTTTGTTTAGCCCCTCAAGCAGGTCTCTCCAGCTCCTGGTTTTGCTTTTGACGATGGCATCTTGCAACGCCTTGGTCGCAGTACGATACTCTTTGTATTTGCCCTCTCTCTCCTCTATCGAGGAGTTTCGACGTCGCTGAGCTCGCTTGTATCTTCGTCGTAATCTCAGGCAGACCGTGCGTAGATCGGAGATGTCTTATGACCACCAATATGCCGGACCCTTCGTGCTTGTTTTGCTTTGTGGCATTGCCATATCACATACGGTTTTCATATCCTTGCGGAGTCGAGCAACTGCATTATTCAGGCTTTGGTCCCGCTGGGGCATGACCAGTCCACAACATGGGCAGCTGCCATAAGCAGGTCGTGGTTGCAGTTCTTAAGTGCCCATCGCCGTAGTGGACATCTATCGGAACGACTATTTATAAAGCTGTGAAAGCTTAAAATGTAGCTGTCAGCGTGGGCTCCACATCCATAATAATGTACCGATGGTCGGAGAGGGTCTCCATCTCCTCTGCAACTCTCCATCCTACCATTGAGCGCTTGGCGGAAGGTGTTGCCCATGATAAATCCACGATCGATTCCCCCTGCCAGCGCACGCAGGTGCTGACTGAGCCACTATTAAGTAGTCTCAGATCCAAGTCTGCCGACTATTCGAGAACTGTGTCATCCCTTACGCTATCTCGTGTGCTTTCCCAAGCCCTAGAGTGGGCATTGAAGTCGCCTAGCACGAGCACTGGGCGTGAAAGGCACCTGCGAACACAGCTGGTAACCCTATCCAGAAACCTCTGGAATTCAGCCAGGCAGGAGTTGGGTGAGACGTAGCAGCCTATAACGGCTAATGGGCCCCATTCCACCGCGACGATACCCTGTCCAGAAAAAATTCTGGAGAAGGGGGTTCTCCACTACTTCCTCCCCAGTAGACAGCGACCGAGCCTACTTTGTCACGGAACCACTGTGGATGGTTTGGGATGGAGTAGGGCTCCACCACCACTGCCAGCGATGCAGAACACTCAGGCAGACTTTGCAAGAGCATATCTTGTGCTATCCGGCAGTGGTTCAGGTTGCTCTGTACTATCCTGTATAGAGACCTAGCCATGACCAATCTCCATTGTTTCCTCGGAAGGGTGATAGGACGAAGCGCAAACCGGAGTTTGCGCAGGCCTATCTACTCGTTTTGCACGGGCGCCCGATGTCGACCTTTTGTCTCCTCTGCGACCCCTCCTTGTGTTTGGGGGAAGCACTTTCTACTGCCCAGGCGATGGTCAGAGTTTTGACCACGGTCCGCGCATAAGACACATTTCGGTACCTTCGCTTGGCATTCTCTGGCTTTATGGCCTGGATCCCCGCATATGTAGCACAGTGTGCTTCTGTCTTTAGTGCTGGTGCACTGGTATCTAGAATGCCCGATTTCCAGACACCGGAAGCACTGCAATTTTCGGGCACTGAATACTACAACTCACGGGACCCTTTTTTTTTTTTTTTTTTTTTTTTTTTTTTTTTTTTTTTTTTTTTTTTTTTTTTTTTTTTTTTTGATATCGGTGGTGGAAATGCTGTTACCGCATACCCAGCGTCCTTTTCAAGGGGGGGGACGCCGGGTTATGTGGGGCTCGGGGCCACTGAGATGTTGTGCGTGACCCCCATACCCACTAAAACCACCACCGCTTGTCCCGCAATACGCATACTGGAGGCACCCGGGTTTCAGCCAAGCAACTCTCCGGGCGCCTCCGCGTATAAAACTCCTCCTGGTGGGTGCCCGCGGGGAGCAAAGGCACCCACCTGCCGTCCCGTACCGGCCCCTCGCGGGACCGGCACGTTGGGGCCCCCCGACCCCACAGACGACCGCGCGCGCCCACGACGGAGCGCATGCCCGGCCGCCGCCCTCTCGTGAAGGAATTGGGCGGCGGCCTCCTCCCTCCAGACTCCCCCCCCTCGTCGAAGTGGGAGGGGGGGACAAAAACCAAGACTCCCCGGGGGACGCACCCCCAGGGGAAACACGACAAAAGGCCCAAAGGGCCACGCCCAACGGCCCGAACGCCCCCTCACACCGTGCCCGGCTAGGGGCCCATCGCTCACGGCGGGAGGAAGCGGACGGCGTGGTTCTGCCGCCGCGCTCTCCCGCCGGCCCGCCGCCGCCTGCAAGGTGCGGCAGCGGCGTCGGCCTCCCTCGTGCGCTCGGCGGCTTCCTTCTGACGCATCACTGCGCCGCAGAAGGAGGCCACCGCCTTCCAAGACCTCTCGCTGCTCAACATACGATCGATTACAGTCGGCAGCGAGAGGTCACTGCCGACTTGCGCGACGAGGGCGTGGCGTTGCGGCCCCCATGCCGGGCACTCCGCCAGAGTGTGGTGCGCCGTGTCAATCGGCGCACCACACTCGACGCATTCTTGCGTCATCTCTCTACGAGCCACCTGGTGCAGGTACTTGCCGAAACATCCATGGCCTGTCATCATCTGCACCAGGTGGAACGTCAAGGCCCCGTACCGCCGGCTCATCCACCGGGACAGGTGGGGCCTGATGGCCTCCACCGTGTCCCGGCCGGCGGCAGGGTTACCTAACTCCGTCTCCCACCGCCGGATCAGGGCGTCATGGGCAACGCGCCTGATCCGGCGGACTGTGGCCGGGTCCGGCCGACGCTCTCCGGCATCCCGCAGGAAGAGGTACATTTCCGCGAGCGACTGCGCCTGTAGATGCCAAGGCGCATCGCCCGCGAGAAGCGTACCCGCCGTCCAACAACTCACGGGACCCAGGCCAACCTCACCAGCTCGTGGTGCAGCCTGCTAACTAACAGATGAGGCTTTGGCTCCCGCCAACTCGCATTAGGCCAGCGTGGTGGGAAATGACTCAAATCCCTTTCAAGTAAGTAAACCATTGAGAAGTATATTCTATTATAAGATTGAAAAAAAAAATATCGCGATATTAAGTATAAATTTTTTCACAATTGCATTAGTTTCGTTTAGCGAAAGTTAAAAGCTTCAGTTTCCGTTTCCGCCGCTGTCACGCGAACCACGCGTTTGTGGCGTTACACGGCGGGGGACGGGTTCAACTTAACGGTAACTTTATCAGGCTTAACTGCGGGTCATTAAGGGAGTCATTATATTTCAATTAATGCCTACACGGTGGCCGTTTATTGAAGATAGGTTTTACAAACCCATGCTTTTTTTTAGGAACACAATTACCTCCCTTATAACACTGCATATCAGTTCCGTGATATAGGGAAACGCTTTGTACCAGCGTTCTTCAAAAACGTGCTCGAATGACCTCATACAATTTTTTTTATTTTTATTTTTTTTGTATAATTAACCGACGAGACGAGCGAGACGTTCACCTAATTGAAAGTGCTTCGCTCATTTCATCCCTTGAATAAACAAAACCTATGATTGCGTCTAGGCCATCTAGACGCC
Source organism: Troides aeacus (assembly GCA_033220335.2). Lineage (NCBI taxonomy): Eukaryota > Metazoa > Arthropoda > Insecta > Lepidoptera > Papilionidae > Troides > Troides aeacus. The sequence goes on along the minus strand of CM067275.1, from coordinate 568,331 downwards.
TAGACGCTTCATAACAAAAGTCTTGACATTAGACATAGACGTACGGTTGAATGGTCAACATAAGGTAATTGGCTATGCTGATGATCGGGTTCTCCTGGGGGAAAGTAAAGAGGAAGTGGAGTGGGCCGTTCAAGTTTATACGTTCAAAGCTTCCAGGGTTGGGCTCAAGATCAACCATGATAAAATGGAATATCTTCACATAAAGCGTTATAAAAACACAAGACAAAAGCGCGAAGGTCTGCGCGTGGAAGATGTTTCGTTCAAGGGAACTAATAAATTTAAGTACCTCGGGTGCACCATCACGGACACAAACACGCAGGAAGAAGAAATCGATGTCTGGATTCAAAATGCCCTCCGTCGTAGTGCCGCTCTCCACAAGGTGCTGGTATCCAAGATTCTGAGCAGAAAGACAAAAATTCGTATATACAGGACGGTGATAAGACCGATCTCGATGTACAGTTGCAAGACCTGGATACTAACGCTTAGAGAAGAGGAGCGGCTGCTGATTACCGAGAGGAAAATCTTGCGTAGGATCTTCGGCCCGATCCAGAGAGAGGACGGCAGGCGGCAAGCTCGACGAAATATCGAAATCGAGAGGCTAGATGTCGAACCGAATATCACAGAAGAAGCTAAAGCCCACAGACTGCGCTGGATGGGCCACTTGCAAAGGATGGAAGACGATCGTGGAGTCCAAAAGGCGTTCCTCGGAACCGTAATATGCCGCCGACCTGTCAGCCGGTATCGTTGGAAGGATGCCGTAGAGCGCGACCTGCTCGAGCTCCAAGCAGTGGACTGGTAAGGGGCAGTGCAGGGCAGACAACGCTGGCGCTCTCTCGTGTTGGAGGCCCAGACTCACTTTGGGTCGCTGCGCCAGAGCAGTAAGTGAGTATTATTGCGTTCCGGTTTAAAGGGTTTTGCAATTAGTGAAATTAATGAGGTAATGATAGTGAACATCCTCTGTATCGAGCAGTATGTAGCAAAGTCTGTAGTTAACAGCAGCCTCTTTGTTATGGGCTTTAGTATCACTTACAATCAGATCGTTTGTTCGTCTGGTGACGTTGTCGAATAAAAAGTATTCGAGCAGGATTAACGGGCGTGCCGTTGATCCTGCTATATCCTGCGGGACGGGTCCTCCAAACGTTGTAAATGGACTAATCTATCTGCGGGCGGGACGACGCGGGCTTTGCGCGGCGCCGCGTGACTTACGTCGCGCGAGCTTTCACTCCGCTCTCTGCTGCTGATCGCGATTTAATCTCAACAGTGACGGATGTGTGGTGCTTGCTCATGAAGAATACAATCTAAGACAGTATAAAATTTCAAATTTAAATGTGCCTTTCTCATTTTCCAACGAAGAGTGATCAGTTTGTCACGAAACTATCTACTTTTCAAAACAATGCATCAACAATATTATCATCAGTTAGCAAAAAGCTATAAAATCGTCATCCACCAGTCTCTATTCCGGATGTAGAGGAAATATGTCAAAGAAAAATACATGTTTTTTTCAACGAAGCGACCAAACAAGCGTGATGTTCACCTGATGGTAAGTCATGCGTCTACACCACATTGTGCTCTTCGCATCGATACAAAGTTATTTCCTCTTTCTTTTATTATTATAATATATATTACATATATTAGGTTGGGGAAAAAGAAATCCATTATTTTTTCGGTAGATGGCTGTAGCGATAAATTTCTCGTAAAGTATCGATCAAACAGTTTCAGATTTATGCTCGTTGGAAAGGTGACATTTCGCAGTAAAAAAATTATTTTGCTGTTTTTTGTTTGGTGCATTCAATTGTGAGTTACAGGGTGTTAAAAATGAAAGTGAACAAAGAGAAAATTCGGTACATTTTACAGTTTTTCTTTGACAAAGGCGAAAATGCAAGCCAGGCGGCTAAAATTGTGAATGGTGTTTATGGACCCGATACTGTAACAGCCAATTATGTGCAATTTTGGTTTCGTAGATTCCGTTCAGGAATTTTTGATGTTAAAGATGCACCTCGCACAGGTAGGCCGGTCGCCGAAAATGTCGATAAAATCGGAGAAATGATCGAAGTTGACCGGCATGTTAGCAGTCGTAACATCGCCCAGGAGCTAAAAATGGACCACAAAACAGTTTTAAACCATTTACACAAAGCTGGATTCAAAAAGAAGCTCGATGTTTGGGTGCCACACCAATTAGCAGAAAAAAACATGATGGATCGAATTTCCATCTGCGAAGCCTTGGCCAATCGGAATGAGATAGACCCGTTTCTTAAACGAATGGTGACTGGAGATGAGAAATTGATCACATACGATAACCCTGTGCGAAAACGATCATGGTCAAAGAGCGGTGAAGCACCTCAAACGGTGGCCAAATCAGTACTAACGGCCAGGAAGGTTCTGCTGTGCATTGGTGGGACTGGAAGGGGATTATTTATTATGAGCTGTTTCCATATGGCCAAGCACTAAATTCTGATCTCTACTGTCAACAACTGGACCGTTTGAAGATAGCAATTGACCAGAAACGGCCAGAATTGGCCAACAGGAGAGGTGTCGTGTTCCACCAGGACAACGCTAGGCCACACGCGTCTACAGTGTCTCGCCAGAAACTTCGGGAGCTTGGTTGGGGAGTTTTAATGCATCCGCCATACAGTCCGGACTTGGCACCAAGCGATTACCATCTTTTTCTTGCATTACAAAATTTCTTTAGTGATAAAAAATTGGCATCTAGGGAAGATTGTGAAAATCGGCTACTAGAGTTTTTTGCAAATAGAGACCAGGACTTCTACGAGAGAGACATTATGACGATTACGAGTTACCATTAAAATGGCAACAAATCATAGAACAAAACGGTGCATATTTGACCCAAATCGGACAATCCGAAGCATGTTAAATAAAGTCCTAAAGTTCATATAAAAATAATGGATTTCTTTTTCCCCAACCTATTATTATTATACCTCTTTCACAAGATCTCTCTTACCGCAGTAATTTTACAAGCTATAACGCCCTTCAAACCGGATCACGGTAATATTTTTACAGTACTGTTCAGTGGTGGGGGTAAAACGTGCAGTTGTTCTTTGATGGTCTCCGACCATAAGACCATCGATAATTAATTTATAAAATTATACAAAAAATACGAACCATGAGTTTTAACTTTCACTGGTAGGTTTCTATTGCCGATGGCCGTAAGTACCACTTCATCACCGTCATTATCAGCCTTTGTTAATCCACTGTTGGATGTAGATTTTACCCATTGGGATCATCAGTTCATCGCCAAGTTTAATATCATGGTTACTATTAGGTACAGGTGCTGTTCGTCGTCGAATAAATCAAATAAGATAAAAATTCATGATGTAAAGGTTCATTTGAAGAGGAACAATATTAATAGTAAACTGTTTTGGTTATGTGAATATTGTCTTGGAGACTTCGCGATGAACTTGGAGCACTCCGTAAGGTTCCTGCTCAGCGTTGGTAGCACTGAGCACTTGTGAAGCAATTTGCATACGTAATGCGCGAGGACGGGTACTTTCTACAATTCTATTTGCGGTCCAAATGTTCTGAGTCTGTATTCAATTCAATTAAGTATTTAGTTGTTCTGTCAGGGCGGAAGACATCCCTCATCAAACAGCCAGCTTTTTATCTACCAGCTACTCCTTGAGGCTGCACTGTTACCATACTTATGAACAGTAGTTGAACATTGCTGCTTGACCGGGGAGATATTTTTTTTTTGGTTAGTATAGTTTTGTTTTTTTTTTCCCCATGTACTAATATGAATCTCGAGTGTAAAATAAATGTCTTTTTTTACTATACCGTACTATTAATAAGCAGTGTGCAGCAGTAGCAGAAATCACCAACCCGCATTGGGCCAGCGTGGTCACTATGGCCCAATCGTCGTCATATTGAGGGTAGGTCTGCGCCCCAGTAGGGGGGACGTTAATTGGCTGTTATGGAATAAGCACTATGCAGATTGTATGGTATAAAAATTCTACAAATGATCGCTATGCCTGCTAACGGCAATTTCAGACACGACTGCACCGTTCTTCTGGTCTAAATAAAAAATTGTTCTTCAATATAATATGCATAGATTTCCCGAGTAAGTACTAAAGTATTTAAAAAGCTCGTTAACTGTATGCGGCGACTCGAGTTTAAGTCCCAGTTTGTCCCAGCTGGTTACATATTTATGAGATTAGCCCCCGCGCTGCATCGCGCAGATTCATTTTCTGCAGCGTTTATTTATTTCGCTGCTCCCGCACTGATTTTATAACCTCAACGAGTGCAGGGGCTCCGTTGAAAGCATTTATAAATATTAAGCGCGTTTAAACCAATCAGAATGAAGTCAATTTCTGGGCTCATCACCAGGTGGAAGTGTATATTGTAAGATTCTCTTAACGACCAGTCGGTGCTGGTGGTGGTGAGTGGACTGTGCGTGTACTGGTGAGTTGGACCAACGAGATGAGGCATTAATTACGTCAATAGGTACAATATTAAGTCTACTTCGTAAATATACATTGAAACACTCTGTTCACGTGACTTTTTTTTTTGTTTTTCTTTTAGGTAAATCTTCAAAAGATACCTCTGTTTCTAGGAGGAAGTCATTCCATACTAGAAGAAACCCATTCGGTGATCTGCATCAGTGGATACGGAGAGGCTTCGTGATCTCTTATAGAACGCACCGGTGCCCCTCTACACTTTGTGTCACATGTCTCTAAGGAGGAGCCTAACCCTCACAGGCACCATCGCTAAGCCGTACGTTGTCCCACGCAGGTTCGCTTGTTGAGCGATAAGGGCCCCCATCGCCAAGGCTCGCAAAACTCCTACAACCTTTAAGTAGCATCATCTTGGTTACGCGTACAGGAATTTCAACTCCAAAATCGTTTGTACTGCGTATATCACGATTTAAAAATGTTTCCAATAAAAAAAGTTTTTTCCACCCGCAGAAAATCGTTTGTTTGAAAAATACATTTCGTGTACCCTCTATTTGTCAGTACTCCGCTGAACCGGATAAAAGTTACGGGCGTCGCTGCCGGCGGACGCGTCCCGCACAGTTACGGCTGCAGCTCCATCAAGTTTTATTTATTTTAAAACATTCGCCCTGTAAATGATACATGCGGTGTACACGAGCACACCCTAAACCCTCACGCAGACAGTGGATGAAGTTCCAACTCCAAAGGCTATTTGATTGTGTTCTTAATAACTAAACCAAGTGAGCTGAAGTGATTGCATGAGTGAGAGCTCCTTTCTAGTTTTAACGATGTTTTTTCAGTCAGAATAGATTTAAAGTTTATATTTAATACTATAGTATTTAATTTGATTCGTAGAGATAGAAATAAAGTCGATTTTATACTTGATATTTGTATATTAAAAAAGCAAATATTACTGGAGAAGAATATCATGTTAACTTAAATTTTTGTCTTACTTCACTATGACGAACGTCTATTTTTCATGGGCAATTTCATGGCTCACCATCACTTGGACGTATGGTTTATCTCATGTATTAGTTAAAAAAAATAACAATGATTTTTTTCACATTTGACTTAAAAGCAGTTTTATCTCTTTATTACACGAATTACACTGCCAAATCTATAATATCCCAATGTAAATGAAGAATAGTTCGGAAAATTAACTTTCTTGTAAACGTACTTCTATCAAACATATTGTATTAACCTTTAAACAGTTTATATTCAGAAAACTCGAATGTCGTTAATTACGTATTTATAAGATAACAATGATGTAAAGATCTCCGTTAGAACGGCACTGATTTTTAAAAGGAAATAAATAAAAAGGCCCGTCCATGTCCGCAACGACGCGTTGCTAAACCCAGCGTTAAACCTAACAAAGAACTAGATTGAATGTATTTCACAAAGGCGAACTAAGCTATCGCTTATCAGGATGTGCGATGCAGACAACCGCTTTTGAATCTAGCTCTTTGTGAGACCACCCCCTGCTGCAGTACACCAAAGTAGTATTTTCTTGGTAAGAAAGCGAAGAAATAGAGACAGCTTCCACTTCTCTAAAGGAAATCTCTTCACGCGTTTTATAAAATACTTCATTGATATACGTAACTTATATACAAATATAATGGTATTCGTAGTAACATTATTATCTATTTTATTATTATCTATACAAAACAGTACTATTTCACCATATTCCGACCTGAAATGTGTCTTTACTGCAGTATTGTACGTACTGCTTTATGTCTCAAAATGACGGGAACAAAGTGGTGGTTTGGAAACATTCTTATTTAAATAGGAAGGTACAAGCAGCTTCCATAGAAGGTGATCACCGATAGTCCATGGACGACCTGAAGAGTCGCAGCTACGTTGCTCATTATTGTAACGTACTGTAAATACCATTAGTTGAATGTCGCTCTCTTATAGCTTTGCTGTTATGATTCTATTTGATATCAACTTAATGCGTGGTATAAAACGAAAATGCAAACACGGGCATGTCTCTCAGATTATTAATTCACCAGTTCCGCAAAGTAATTCGGCAAGCGGCAGCATCAGCGCGCTTCTTGAATTATGTAGCTGTAGAATGTTCGCAGGATCATAAGTCACTCCTAGTTAAGATTTTACAAAAGTTTAAGACATCGCTCCCCCAAGTTTCTGTTGCGCGTTTGACTCTTAATGCAAAATTTATTTAAAACTTACTTACTGGCGCTGATAAATTTATCAGCTAATTCTGAAATGCTCAATTGGTGGTGGACTCTTCGGATTTATTAAGACGCAGTGTAGAGGTACCAACATTTGGGCCGCTCATAACAATATAGTATCAATTCGGATTTTATGTACTACACCGCATTGTTCCTATCACCATCAGTTACCACCGTATGTTACCACCGTAATTATTTAATACAGGAATGTATTACTATTTCGCGGCAGAAATAATTGCAAAGAGGGCACCTTACTAGAAGGTCTCAGGTACTAGATACTCACCAGAAGATTACCAGATAATACTTTAGTTCCATCGACAGGTGACTAATGACGCGTCGCTTCCGTGCACACTTGGAGTGATAAATGAGTGGGAACACGCGTTTCGCAGTGTTTGCAACATGGCCGACACTTAACAGTACACAGATGAAAATAAAGTTAAAGCTTTGTATATAAAGATTTCATAATTTTTACTGGAAATTCTACAAAATGACCGCTGTACTAAAGTACTGCTTTTTATATCGCATATTTTCATTCCTTTCATGTTTTATTATGAAATGATAATGCTGTATTAGGTTTATCATCTTCCATCACCTCCCACATTGCTATTTAAAACCGCGAGCCCACTATCAGATGAGTTGATGGGTAAATAACAAGCAGCTTTAAAAGCCTCAAATAAGCCAACCACAACATCTGCAGTATATGGACGTGGGTTAAATAAAAAAACATTTATTCATTATAAATGTAATTCTGGAGCGGATGTCGCTTTGTTCAGTCCACCGCGCGTATATCCTCATGAAACTCCTGTTCCAGTAAAAGCTCTCTATTTATCTTCATAACACTCGCCTTCTAATCTAATATTTACTAAGTACGCGTACGTACTCGTGCTATTTACATCGCAAGTATACCTTAGCTTAGAATTCTCTTCAATATATTACATGAAAAAACCTGCCTAACTATCCGGTGAGTAATAACGACAACATCACAAGGTGCACAGTGGTATTGAGTATATGAACAGGACATAATGCGTATTGTATTTTTGTTCTTTAAAATTTACGTCATGTTCGATGTGAACGTTTGTGACCTTTGAAATAATACAGCCGTTCAACTAAGCAGAACAAGGCGTTTTTAACTTCAGTACATGGTGTTTAATAAAATAACAAATATCATCAGTACTTTTAATTATCCAATTATTGGTATTTGTAGGATTTTACCAGAATAACCTTGCCATTTATCTCCCGCACCGATCAAGTGCCCGTTGGTGGAAGTCGCATGTCTACTAAACCTACTGTTCTTGGTATTAAGGATAAAACGCCTGTAAAATAATTATAGCAAACAAAATTATGAGGAAAATTTTTGCTCAAGCTTTTGCGTAGGCTCGGGAATTTTCTCTTTCGAAATAGAATTAGTACGTTTTTCGAATAAAAAATGCGAACCCTTTTCAACATTTTCGGATGTATCCTTTTTCATCGCCTTTGTTTCTGTTTCCATTGCTCGGCCGCGCCGCCGGCGAGGCTTCCCCGCCAGCGTGACGCGCGCTTTAAAACTCTGACATTGATGAAAATCAGAGACGATTCTGAAATTCTCAGGGATAAAGTATTAAAAATAAACTTTATTGGGTGTATATAATCATCGTTAAGTATAACTTTATTATGGAGGTGAATTTTTACATCCTTTTTAATGATACGTCCGGCATTTTCTACTACTAAACTTTGTTTTATTTACCACACAGTTTAGTAAACAAAAGTAATTTAAATCTATATTTAAATTACTTTTGTTATATATATATAATAAAGACTATTCTTTTACAGGAAAAGGAAGTTTAAATACTGCATCTACTAAAACAATAGCATTAATGAAATCGCACGTAATACTGTGTGTGGTAAATGGCTTGTATGTATTGTTGGGCTAGAATCTCTTAATAAGCTTTACATAAACTACTACTGTTAGAGGTTACGAAACTTGCATTGTATGTATCTTGCAATAGTATTTTTCTTCTAATTTTATCAATGTAATAGTCTAGAATTTAATAGTTCTATATAATCTACAAAGTGTTCTCTATTTAAAGTGGTCTATCAAAGGACTTCATTGTGAGGCGCTTGTTTGTATCTAACATTCGATATCCCCCGTCTAGTCAGCTCAAGTGAAATATATTTTCTGCGAAGACTTTTGTCGGCGATACTTTACCGGATTACAACCCGTTCGAGTTTACAAGCGGGTGCTTTCTCATTTTTCAATACGAACGAAAAATTTCATCTATATCAAAAAATACATTATGTATACATTATTGTCATGATAACCATTGAAAAAAAACGCGTATATAAGAAATCGTTGTACAGCGTTAAAAGAAATTCAATCGTGTATGAATGCATTTCATAATACCTTACTTTGATTTTCTTGCAAGCAGAGACTTTTACTAGAGAAATTCATGGTGAAAACAAATAGTGTGAAAGATATTTTATATAGCGCGTCGGGTGTGTACAGTACTTACTGCAAAGCTTTGCCTGCTAAGGAGCTGTTGAGATGACAGCGCGACGTCGCCGCTGCTTCGGCGCTCGTTACACGAGCTAGTTAGACCGGCGACCGTACCCTACTTGCGTCTTCACACTAATATAAAAGTAGTTTGTATTATATACACTTATTACTATATATTATAAAATTTTCACAAACCTTTTTTTATTATTAATCATCGAAGTAACGAAACAAGCTGGACGTTCACCTGATGTTAAATTATATACTTGCCCATAACAACGTGGCGCTAGTTAATATGGTATACACTGTACCGCATTGCGCCTGTTGGATTAATACATAAAATGTTAGGTATCGTCGCTCCAGTAAATTCACTAGCAGCAGCACACTTCAAACCTGAACACAGTAATGTTTACACACTACTGTTTGGCGGCAGGAATAGTCACTGCACTGGTACCAAAATAGACAATCTCTGATAACAGAGGGCTACTACCAGTTAAACCTTTTTATGGCTTGTCCATATTTTTTTTTTTAAATAAAATCGGTGATTGAAAACTTTTCATTAAGTTAGCGAAGTTAAAAAGTTTGAGTAATATATTTAACAAGAGATTTAAATTTTTTTTAAAAGAGTCATCTCTTAAGGAAAAGTTAATGTTAACGATTTGTTTACATCACGACTGCTCGTTGCCACGGCACTACTACTTTACTTATCACCATTAACATTCAATTATATGACGACTTACTGTAAATTGGAAATGTTGGTAATGAAGATAACATTCCCGTTATAATTACCGTACTTACTGAAGGAACATTATCATACTACGGAGCTGAAAAGGTATTTAGGGAACAAGCAAAAAAAGCGAAATAGGATATGTGATAAATATAGATGGTCCCATATTACTTGTTTAAGATGTGTCCGGTTTCGGTGGTTTGTGTCATTGGTCCAATATCCACAGTGTCATAATTTAAGTAATAACATTTTGACAATAAACATATAATAAAAAGTATCAAACAATAAAAAGAGTTAAGGTAGTTGAGGAGTTCAACTACCTAGTCTAATTATTTTCTTCCTTTTGTGCTACTCCAAATAGACCGATTATATTTTTTAAACTTTTCCAAAATGCCACCGTCCCTAACAAATAGCACTTCCTCTATCTGATTGGGTATTCCCCGCAGGAAGTTTAATATTCATATATATCCATGAACGTCCTAACTCCATAAAAGCACGCCGTTCGTCTTAATAACGCCAGCTCCCCCATGTAATCTAATATTTATGGAAGTACCCCTAGTGTCACCCGGGTCCTTTTTTATTAACACTGTGTTTTTTGCCCATTTACTAAATACATCTGAATTTCTTATGAACGATGATCTATCACTTCAGATAATTGAAATATTGGCGCGTGTTCGGAGAGAGATTTTGTCAAGATTTTTTGTTATTACATCAAAACTGTTAGAGCCTTAAACATGAGAAGCAAGGTATTATATTAGCACAGCTAGACATTAAATGATGAATAGTAGATAAGTAACCACCGGCTACCGCGCCATTTAAAAGTATGACAAGTGAATGTTTAAGCTCTAGTGATTAAATCTCTTATAAATATGAAATCGGCTATCATCTGTCCAAAGCAATATTATAATATTATTCAGTTTTGTATAAGCTCTAATCGGATCAGAAACTTGAAAAGATACATATATAAATATTAGACAAATCGTCTCTATCATAGAAAGGAAATATTTTATGTTATATAAGTCTTCACCGTATCCTTTATTGGTAGTCTTCTGTGTTGTAGTTGAAGGCAGAAACAATTTGAAAATTGATAAAACGACAATTAATTTGATTGATTACTGTTCGAGAGATATTAAGGGAGCCTCGGCCCGCGGGGAGATCGTTATCTGTTAAATTGTAATTGTCCTGATGATTGATTCAAAGTACAAATGTTCATACTTTATCAGTCGTTCTGCGGTTGAACATCGGAAATTACATAAATTCATAATGGATTTGGTGGAGCAGGTACAAATTCACGGATTCAAATATCTATCCAAATCAAAACACAGGTCAGAAAATCTGCAGTTTTAGTACTTTATTAATAGATATTATAAATGTAAACATATCAAAGCTAATTATAACACGAAAACTGTTAACGATGTGTGTGTGGTGACTATATTGCTGAGGACGGACAAGTTTTTATAAGAGAGGTATATATGATATAGGACTAAACAATATAAACCTTCCATGTGTACGTAAGGAAGGCAAAAGTTCTTCCCTGTGTGATATCTTTTGGTAATAAATGGCTTACTGGTTTTGATCCAGATTTTTGTTTAAAAACAGACTAAAAATGATCCAGTTGTCTCAAAAATTTAATGCAATAATTTCTTTTGCATGCACTTTATAGATGGCAATGGGCGCTGGTCATGTTAACGTTTGGCGTGTGTTCGATAATTGTTACTTTGATATGGTTGGAGCGTTATCTAGAGAACCCCACGTATATCGTGCTGACAGAATCGAAGAATACCGACGGACCTTTCCCAGCGGTGGTGGTTTGTCCGGAGATTGCATTCCCGTCGCATAAAATCGAGGATTTTGTTAAGAAACTGTAAGATTTTATTTGTTTAGTATTCATGTTATTATGTTGATACTTCTTGGGGATGGGGAACATGTATACTTCAGATTCTTCTATAGAGTATAGGACGGAGCATTTATATTATGTTATACATTTTTGACTACGATCCCACCTGGTGGTAAAGCGCACTAGCCTGGAAGTAGTCTTCTTTGAAGATTTCCACGTAATAGTTCGACCTAAACATCGACGCAGGCAAATTGCCGATACTGCGAGACTTTGTTCTAACGCGTGGGATTTCTCTAATCTCATTACACCAAAATAGAGATGTCTGTCGTGTTTTTTTTTGCTTTTCATCTTAGAATATTAATGTGATATTATTCTGATAAATTTATTCAGCATATTAAACGACACACACTGTAACCACAAAGATTTTAAATTAGAGATATAACTCTAATTGAATCATAAAGTTAAAGTTATCTTGTGTAATACAATAAACTGGGAAGACAAGGATCAAGCTTTTAGAGAATATTACCATATAAAGCAATTTTTCTATCAAATCCAATGAATTATATATAAGGGAGATTGTAATGTCAAGGATGACTACGTATTTGTAAAACTTAATGGCTTACCAGTTCATAAATAAATATATCTCATAATTTCTTTATAGCAAGTACCCTTCGGGTTTCACATCAGATTATTTAAGAAAGATTCTGCACCAACTTGCTGCGTTCTTCTCACCGGATGTGCCGTACCGGCTGGCAGACTTAGAAAGCATCGAGCGCGTCCTAGACTACAACGACGTAGATATTGAGATGGCCGGACTGGAACTGACGGCTTCCTGTGAAGAAACGATTACACGGTTAATTACAGTATTATTCGTGTGAACTAATACAAAATAATTTAATAGTAATTTTTACAGTAGTTGGATCCAACTTTAGATGTTCTTCCATTCCCTAGATGCCGCTGGCGTGGAAGAATTGTAGACTGTTCCACTCTGTTCGAAATGACTCTGACTTTGTACGGATTCTGCTGCGTGTTCAATGGACGCTCATTAAGAAGGTTAAGATAACTTAATTTTCTTTATTTTGTTTTAAATTTTTTTGTAATATAACTGTGAGTGTTCCGCCTTACTTTAACATTTTTGTCTTTACAAATTGTATTATTTTTTCATTCAACTAAGCGACGAAACGAACAGGGCGTTCACCTGATGAACTGTGCCCGCGCGTAACAATGTGGCACTAAGTATAATGATATATATTGCACCATATTCTCCCTGTAATAAACACTAGTCACAACACCCTTCAAACTGGAACACAGTACTGTTTGTCGGCTGCAAAAGGCGTTGCGGTGACATCTACCCAGACGGTCTCTGGCACCAGAGACTTACCACCAGCGAATAGAGTGGTACATTTAATATACTTTTGTGTAACTCTTTATCTTTTGTTAAAAAATACCTGCCGTCATGTTTCAGAGATTTAATGAACTTAAAATTGCATCGTAGTGAGGTAATAAACGACTATAACGGACATTTCGACATCTTTAGTGGTCTCATGTTGGTTATCAACCAAAGCCTGACTACACCGTATGATGTTGACCTTTCATATAAATGGGTAAGTTAATACGTAATCTAAATGAATTAAAAAACTCAAAATTACTTTTTTTATGTTTTTTTTTTAATTTACTTGCTCTGTTCTCACTTGCTTCTCCTTTAATTTCATTTAGTTGACGCTCCACGGCAGTCAGAGGTACGTAGACCTCCCCGGAAACGGAACACCAATCACCCCGGGAACGGAACTATTCACCGAGTACAGCACGACCGGTCTGCAAGTGGACGACGAGGCGGTCAACTTGAACAAGGGGCTGCGACGTTGCCGCATGAGCTACGAGACCTTGGAATATTACCCCATCTACCATGAGTATCATTTTGAATATACCTTGCGATTACAGAGTTTTAATTTCATCTTTAGCTGTTTTTAAGGCTATAATGAGATTTCCATCCTTATGGGTTGGAATACGTGTGTCCGGTATCCTTTATCCTGAAAGGGTTTTTTACAAACTTTGGGTATGATCGCATGTTATTTTTAAATTACATCTTCTCATATTAAAATAATAGACTAGCAATATATGTATACGCAGTGTTAGCAGGCCTCCTAGTAGGTGGTCCGATGGTCTGGAGAGGGTAGCGACAAGCAGCTAGCAGACGTCTTTAAACTCATGATGATGTTGATGATATTTATACAAATTTTGGTAAATTTGTTATATAGATTATTAATAGAGAATTTAAAAATAAATTTTACTTATACCATAAATTTGTCCTGTTATGTATATGGTCAATGGAAATTAAGCCCTGACGCTTAATGCAAGTTAATAAGACATTCTCGAAGTTTTCTAAGAGAAATAATATTTTACGTAGAAAGTACTGCCTCATGGAAAGTGAGATGCAGAAGACGTTGCAGCTTTGCGGCTGCATGAAGATTGCACACCTACGTTTGCCCGGAGTGCCCGTGTGCCGAGCTAAAGATCTGCAATGTACTAAGCGAGCCACAGGTATTGTCAAAACGTTGGCAACCGCTTCCATGCACACACAACGAAATAGAAACCACCACCTATGAAAAGTAACTTAACTACTGCTTTCGGTAACATTTAAAGCAGTAGACGTTGCTCCCACATAGCTGATGAAATTAAACCTATCATCATCATGAGGCGCCTTATTCAGAGAAAGGTTAGCGGATTGGGAAAACTAATCCGGTCTTCGGCTATTCTTTTCAACTGGTCGGACTATTTCTTCCTTTGTCTACCAGGAATTCAAACTGTTCCAAATAATAATATCCTGTACTGAGAGTAACTACTTCTTTTCCAGTATCTATTGGTGAAACCAATGAGGAATGTCCGGTGACGTGTGATGTGGAATTGGATCGCATGAAAATCGCCACATACGATTTAATACAGGGTTTAAATTCCTATGACAGCTTCTAGTACGTATCAATAGATTAGTTATTGCTGATTTTCCTTTACCCCTGCAATCGAAGGCCTCATTATCATCTTCATTACTATAACCTGTGAAAGCAAGCCGTATAGTGTAAACAATTTTAGTTATATGTTTTGTTGGATTTCTGCTATAGATAAGTAAAACTATTCCAACTCTAAATCCATCTGTTGTCACATCGACGAGCACAGATAAGGTGGTATTATTATTACTGGTGATGTAAAATACAAAATCTAAGTACTCCTACATTGTTATGAATAGAAAGCATTACTTTCTTTCAGGTAAACTTAGTAGTAGTAGTAAAAACAGCCCATTTACGTCCCCACTGCTGGGGCACAGGCCTACCCTCAATATGAGGGCGATTGGGCCATAGTCACCACGCTGGCCCAATGCGGGTTGGTGACTTTCACACATACCTTAGAATAAATTCTAAATCATGTGCGGGTTTCCTCACGATGTTTTCCTTCACCGTTTGTATCTCGCTGTTGTAACTAAAGTCCACAAATGTACATAACTTAAATATTAAAGTCATTGGTACATGCCGAGGTTAGAACCCGCGACCTTCGGAATGAAAGCCGCACGCTCTAACCATTAGGCCAGCGAGCTACTGGTAAACTTACCTAGTTCCTTTTGTTGTGTTTCTGTACGATATTAATGAGCCTCATCATTTGATTGGTGCTCATTAAATGCAGAACTGATCGTATCACTTCTGATATGCTGGTGATCAAGTATCAATCTTCATGTTATAAGAGTTATAAGAATCACATACATTAAAATTCCTACTAATTACGATTCCCTTATTTGCATTAATTAAACTGTTTTTGTTATTAGCGATGATTTAGAATTCAAGAAAGTCAGCGTGGTCAGGATATATGTAATGGACCGCTACAAGAAGATATTCACACGGAAACCGTATTTCACCAAGTTTGACCTTTTTGGTGAGACTATATTAAGTAATGATTCCTCTCGAGGAACAGTTGAAGTTGTTATGCAATTTATTTATTAACTTATTTTAAACACTTAAAAATTGTTTGTTAGCACAATTGGGTGGAGTTTTCAACATTTTCTTCGGGTGCAGTGTACTTTCAAGCCTTGAACTGATGCTGTTGCTGCGTCGCATGATTCGAAAGTGGATCTCCTCTAGAGGTGGCAAACGAACAGAGAACACAACAGCCTCCGCAACAAGAGGTAACAATTGTTTTTAGATCTCTTTTATTTTTTACTAGGTAAGTGAATTCATTAAAAGGGTATTCCGTTAGCTTGTGTTTGTTTATCAAAACAAACACGTTTATAAACGGGGAAAAAAAAATTTAAACGGTTACTGCAAATAAAAATGTATGTGATAAAAGTAATATAAATAACACACTTTATGTTGAGATGATTTGAATTTCACGAGGAGAGAGTCAAAGCTATTGAGGGTTGGCGGATATCGCTTGCAATCTTGGCCGGCCGTCTCATTCGGCACCTCGCCGAGGTGGGACCGGGCCTCCATGAGGCCCAGTACGGATTTCGGGCAGGGCGATACACGTTGGACGCCCTGCTCGACCTGAAGGGCCTCTGTCTGGAGGCCTTCGGTGACGGCGAGGTGGTCCTGGGGGTGTCCTTAGATATCGAGAACGCCTTCAACAGCCTGCCATTCGCGACGATCAGGGGGGCGCTGGAGTTTTTCCGGCTCCCCCCCTACATGGTCGGGCTGTTGGGGGCGTACCTCAAGGACAGGACGATCGTCTGGGTTGATGGCAGCGGCGAATTACATCGGCGGCGCGTGGAGAGCGGGGTTCCACAGGGGTCGGTCTTGGGCCCCTTGCTGTGGAACCTCGCGTACGACTGGTTGCTGCGGCAGCCGGTCCTCCCCGGGACGAGGGTACTATGCTACGCGGACGACACCCTCGTCTCGGCCCGGGGGAGGAGTTACGACGAGGCTGCTTGTCTGGCCGCCACTAGCACGTCGCTGGTGGTGGACCGGATCGAGCAGCTGGGTCTGAGGGTCTCCGTCACGAAGACGGAGGCCCTCCTCTTCCACGGACCCCGCAGGGGTCCACCCCGGGGCGCGATCATCCCCGTCCGGGGCGAGAGGGTCCCAGTGCGGGGAGCCCTCAAGTATTTAGGGCTCACTCTGGACGGGCGATGGAGCTTCGGGGAGCACTTCGAACGGCTTCTCCCGAAGCTCACCGCCACCGCCGCTGCGCTGGGCAGATTGCTGCCCAATGTCGGGGGGCCGGGTCATTTGTGTCGGCGCCTATACTCTGGCATCCTGCGGAGTATGGCACTGTACGGAGCGCCCGTATGGGTGGATAGGTGCGAGACCGCCAGGAACGGGCCCGTGTTGAAGAGGGCCCAACGTATCCTGGCGAACCGAGCCTGTCGGGCGTACCGTACGGTGTCCTGGACGGCGGGTACGCTTCTCGCGGGCGATGCGCCTTGGCATCTACAGGCGCAGTCGCTCGCGAAAGTGTACCTCTTCCTGCGGGATGCCGGAGAGCGTCGGCCGGACCCGGCCACGGTCCGCCGGATCAGGCGCGTTGCCCATGACGCCCTGATCCGGCGGTGGGAGACGGAGTTAGGTAACCCTGCCGCCGGCCGGGACACGGTGGAGGCCATCAGGCCCCACCTGTCCCGGTGGATGAGCCGGCGGTACGGGGCCTTGACGTTCCACCTGGTGCAGGTGCTGACAGGCCATGGATGTTTCGGCAAGTACCTGCACCAGGTGACTCTTAGAGAGATGACGCAGGAATGCGTCGAGTGTGGTGCGCCGATTGATACGGCGCACCACACTCTGGCGGAGTGCCCGGCATGGGGGCCGCAACGCCACGCCCTCGTCGCGCAATTCGGCAGTGACCTCTCGCTGCCGACTGTAATCGATCGTATGTTGAGCAGCGAGAGGTCTTGGAGGGCGTTAGCCTCCTTCTGCGGCGCAGTGATGCGTCAGAAGGAGGCCGCCGAGCGCACGAGGGAGGCCGACGCCGCTGCCGCACCTTGCAGGCGGCGGCGGGCCGGCGGGAGAGCGCGGCGGCAGAACCACGCCGTCCGCTTCCTCCCGCCGTGAGCGATGGGCCCCTAGCCGGGCACGGTGTGAGGGGGCGTTCGGGCCGTTGGGCGTGGCCCTTTGGGCCTTTTGTCGTGTTTCCCCTGGGGGTGCGTCCCCCGGGGGAGTCTTGGTTTTTGTCCCCCCCTCCCACTTCGACGAGGGGGGAGTCTGGAGGGAGGAGGCCGCCGCCCAATTCCTTCACGGGAGGGCGGCGGCCGGGCATGCGCTCCGTCGTGGGTCGCGGTCGTCTGTGGGGTCGGGGGGCCCCAACGTGCCGGTCCCGCGAGGGGCCGGTACGGGACGGCAGGTGGGTGCCTTTGCTCCCCGCGGGCACCCACCAAGAGGAGTTTTATACGCGGAGGCGCCCGGAGAGTTGCTTGGCTGAAACCCGGGCGTCTCCAGTATGCGTGTGGCGGGACAAGCGGTGGTGGTTTTAGTGGGTATGGGGGTCACGCACAACATCTCAGTGGCCCCGAGCCCCACATAACCCGGCGTCTCCCCCCTTGAAAAGGACGCTGGGTATGCGTTAACAGCATTTCCACCACCGATATCAAAAAAAAAAAAAAAAAATAAGCTTGCAAAGCTTCGCCTTACCGCCGCAAGGCGGGGCCGAGCGCACGGCCGCCGAATGGCTCCTTCGGCAGAGGAACCTGGCGCCGCGACCGACATCGGCCGTCGGGCCGGCGCCCTCCTTGGAGAGGGTTCCTGGGGTGCATATGGTGATGCGTCTCGTATTCCGACGCGTCACCACGTAGGAATTTTGTCGGGAGGGGTGCTTCACATCACACCCCTCCCCGAGGTGGACCCGTTCATTCGGGGGCCGATCAGGGGTCGCGGAGGAACTGAAACATGTTATATCGCGACCCCTCGAGTATGTGGATAAGGCAGGAATACCGTATGAAGCTTTTTAGTCGGTTGGAGCCCGACACTACCCCGGCACCGGCCCAATGTCGCGACGGGGTGTGCGTTCCGTTAGCATTTTGTTACACACGTTAATAATAAAGAACAAAAGAAAAATAAAAGCTTCGCGTACTGTTTCTAGAACATGTCAGTCCCATTACGATATTTTCCTTTAGCTGAAACGGAACATCAGCGAGTATTTATTTCACACTTAAAACAAAAAAAATATAGGTAATTACAACAATTAAAGTATCTATACAACTGATGATAATGTCTCTGTTCCTATAAACGGTCTCGGCAGGTAGCGCCGCAGCGCCGCAGCGCCTGTTGCAGCCGACAAACTGTACTGTGCAAACGTTACTGTGTTCCGGTTTGAAAGAATTTGTAGCTGGTGAAATTACTGGGGTAATGAGAGTTATCGTCCAGTCTCGAGGCACAAAGTGGTGCAATGTATAACATTTTCTATCCAGCGTCAAGTTATTATGGGCAGGCGCATCACTGACTGTGAGGCGAACGTCCTGTTCGTTTCGTCGCTTTGTTGAATAAAAAAAATCGTAGACAAAATAATTTAATTCATATCTATATGTTTTTGGTAAATACTTTTTACATAAGATAAAATCTTAACAATAAGCTATGTGGCGAATACGTAGATTTTCTTTCGGGTAAAATTTATGAAGCATTAAAACCCTTACCTCGTTAGGATACATTATATTACTGATTTAAAAAAAAGGGTTCATCAATCAGCCGGGATGTGTCTGCTCGGGTACAAGTGGCTGGAAAATACAGTCATTTGTTACCTGAGAAACAATCGAGCTCCGAGCGAGGTACGCGATCATCTATCAGCTGTCGATTTTTTGATCCTTCACCAGTTCTAAGTACATCGAGGGTTTGCGAGAGATAATAAAATATCATCAAGGTCTGTCGCGATTGCGGTAACTCCTTTAACTATGACAATGTTCACTGGTTGTGACCATAACGATATGGTGCTCGTTAGGATGACAGGAGCTGCACCACGATGTGCTTCTCACCTTGAGATATTAAGTAACGTTTCTCCAGTAGAATCAGAAATAGATGCTGCAGTTGCATCCACCAGGTAAAGTGAAAGATTTTAAATCAATGAGGATTGTGATTGCTATGCGCTTCGACTCATACATTAGAATCACGGAGTCCCAATTTATCAATGAAGTACAGTTAGGTGAGAAATAATATAATGCAGTTGTTTTTATACGGATTGAAGGACCGATGAATGTTGATGTAAACCTACTATTTTAAAAAAGACTTCTGTTCCGATATATGAATGCGTACACATGCTGAAGTATCACGTAAACATTAAACAGTTTCATGAAATTAGTTCTCCGCAGCAGCAGAAGTTACAATAGGTCTGTGGGAAAAAATGGTGGCGTCGGAAGTAGGGAGAGGCGGAAGTAGGCTGCGAGACAATGCAAACGTTGCGGTCCCGCAAACAACAAAACTGCATAGAGCGAAGAATAGACAGTGGACTTAATGGAAGTGTCCATCGAACGGCCGCGCGGGCCTGTCCAGCTCCACAGACCGAAATTGCTGTTTGAATATTTCACCCTTTGAATGTAACACGACATACACTATGGAATGGAGTTTGAGCTATCGACTAAAACAGAGAGTTGTCATATTTCACTCGTACATATCTACCATCATCATCATTGAGTGCCATCGTCAAACTGAAGTTGAGCGGTCAGCGGGGGGAAACCATTCCCGTACTGTGCTATTCTTTAAAGTGTACAGCGTTAAATTTATTGATTCTTTTATGTCATTAAACTACTTTATCCATCGTTTTCTGAATGATGATTTCTCAAGGATCTCGCTTTCGACAATCACATTTGGACAATAGAATTGTTTTAATCTATATAAGTGTCCTAAATAAATAAAGTGGTCAGTTTGCTTTGCACGGCGGTCGCTATTAGCCATCGTCTGCAGAAGTGCATGTAAAACGAAGCATATATACATATATCGGCTATATTTCAAATCAGCATATTCTATTTTATTCGTTTGAAAAAAACCGATCATAGATTCTTCTCTTTCGTGTACTTCATGACTGAAGGTTCTGAAATGCTCTTATTGACGCATCAACCAATTGTCTCCACACCGCTCGGTTCTTGGTACATCTCAGGGCATTCGGAATATTGGTGCCTAAGATTGCCTGTACCTGGTGGGACCATCGAGTAGGCGATCGACCGCATGATCTCTTGCCCTCGACCTTTGCTACTACAATCAGCTTATCCAGATTATCTGGTTGTCTCCGGGAAATATGACCAAAGTAATTTAGGGTTCATTTGTATTAAACGGTGGATGGTGGCGGATGTTAGATTAGCAGATTGTTATAAAAACATCGATCGGTTAAAGTTAAACAACAGAAACAACAGTTAATTACAGAATCTCGTTAATCTTTGTATAACCAGGATTTAAGTTAGTAAATTTAGATTAGATATTTCACTTAATAGTTAGTCTTATATTTTGTGCTTTAAAACTTGACTAACTGACAAATTCGGTGAAGTAAAAAAAATCAGATCGTCCCGGGCTGCGGGCTCCGCGCTCGTGGATATGTATCTAACCGCGTTGACCAGCCATACCAGCTCGCCTCATCCTTTTCGGATGGTCCTGTATTAAATTATTGCTTTCAGGTTTTTAGATGTTTGGAGGCGTCCAGTCAAACGAGTCACTACCACCAAAACCTATCAAACTAACAATTGAGAAGAAAAAACTCTCAAAGATTTACCCTTGTTTGTGCAAGTCTGTATCTGCAGCATCCCAACTCGTAAAGGAGTGAACTTATCAAGTTTTTTTTCATTTGAAACATGGCTTTTTGATGTGTTCTTAATTTATATATTGGAATTTTTGTTACTTGCAGTATAACACACATATTATGTTGTAAATGAATTAAACAAACAAAAATTTGCTTTATATGTAGTTAGTAAGAATTAGAAAGTTTTATCACAATCGGAAAAATGATAACCCATCCTAATTGTGTCCAGGGGCCGGCAACTTTTCCAATCATAACTTACGATCGTCCGCCCGGGGCAGTTCAATTGTTACTTTCATGCTTTCATACAGTTTAGTGGGATCTTATTTAAGGCATATTATTAATTAAAGGGTGTTTATTAAACTGTTAAAAGTTGAGTAAACCGCTGATTCAGCCATTTCATAATGAAGCCTTCTTAACTGACGAGATTTGAATCCATTAAAAAATTAAAAGACAATCGAAATAAACAAAGCTTTGTGAAATCGTAATTACCTTGCGCCTTACTTGAATATTTAAAAAAAAATTATGGTTTTTTAAATATTCATTAATAGGTCTTTTTATTATTTATTCCTTAATATTTAAGTTAAATGTTTCTACTTAATCTTTTCAAACCGAATGAATAAATCTTATACGACCCTTTAGTGAATAGGACACTACAATAGAGCCACGGTTAAATTAAAGAAAAACATTATTTTTATGGAGAATGCTCTTATACTTTAAAAAGTCAAAAGCTACGAGTTAATTCAATTAAAGCTTAAGTAAATGTATCTTTTAATATTATATACATTTAATAGCAATTACAATATGATTAGTATGTACGAAAAAGCTATACAGTAATACAAAGCTCTGTGTCGGACACTGTGCTACCCCCGTCCCCTTTACTATTATGTGACCGATACTACTTTTTAAATTGGCTAAAAGCCCGTATTGCCCTTCAACGTTAGATTTTTTGAGTTGAAGGAGGTAAATTCTCATTTACACTTACCGTATTATTTGAGAGAGATGTGAGATGAAAATGAGCTGTAAAATTGGATGTAAATTATTTATAGCTAAGATCATAAGTGACACGTCCCCCCCCCCAACAATGAGACGTAGATAGTGTGTTATACACAACACAATAACTCCTTCGATACTCTGAGAGTTTACTGGATACGCCTGCCCATAAGAACACGGCGCTAGTTAAGGTGGTAAATACTGCACCACATTACGCTCGCAGCTTGAGACTTAAGATGTGGAGTCTTGTTACTCCACCAGTTACATTAGTAGTTAACTAGGACGCCCTTCGTTCCAGAACACAGTGACGTTTGCACAGTGGTGTTCGTCGGGTGCTATAGGCGATGCGAGTTCACCTAGACGGTCCTTAGCAATAGGGACCTGATAGCAGTAAACAATCGTCTCCAACAATTGATATTTTAATACACAATTTGTTTTGATTTACGTGTATTACTTAGCTGTGTACGTATCGTCGCCAGGGCTGGGGTTGTAATCCCGCGGCTCCCGCCGACACCGCCGACACCGCCGCCTGTTTACTTGTTTAATCTGCTTTGATTGAAGGAGCTTTGGCCGGAGTGTCGGGCTCGTCGCGGATTAAACGCTGTTCGGGTTTGACGCGCCATCTGCAGCCGGGCATCAAACCCGGAACGTGTACTCCCATACAGAGTTTATACACTTAATTTTTATATCAATTTATCGACCTCTGTTTCACATGATGTCAAGTGAATGAGATCGACGATGTTCAAGCGTATTGAGTCAGAATACTGTGGACCTCGTATGACTGCTACTGCAAACTCTAACTATTCCAATTCTGTTATTAATGTCACTTTTGAATTGGAAAAGAGATCGCAGAGATAATGCAAATGAGATATCCTTTACATTAATACCATGATTACGCAGTAATAAAATGCTACTATTATATAGTTCACCTCATCATCATCATCATCATTATTAGCCTTTTATCCACCGCTGGATATAAACCTTCCCCGATGACTTCCACCAAATGCGATCGTCAGCTTCTCGCATCCACCCATTTCCGACTGACGATGTCATCGCTCTACCTGGAGGGTAGGCGTCCTGTACTTATGCGCCCTTTACGCGGCTTCCACTTCAAGACTTATCTCCCCCCTCGGCCGTCACTGACACGACATACCTAGCCGGCTCACTGTCACTTCAGCTTGCAAGTTTTGAGAGTGACATCGACAGCTTTAGTTCTCCGTCGAATTTCTTCGTTCCGAATTTCGTCTGTTAGATAAATATCAAGCACAACTCTCTACACCGCTCGCTGATCTATTTTTAATCGTGGACCAACCCGATGGTCAGGTGCCATGTCTTTACGCCGTAAGTAAGCGGTACACTGTAAGTTCACGTCAGTAGACAAATTTTAAATATGAATCTTCGTCCTCAGATTTATAATTAAAGGGCTCCCTTTGAACTCTTTAACCGTTAGCGAACTAGTACAGCCTCAAATCACGTATTCGTTTATTAAGTGCAGCGGTTGCGTACTATATAAAAAATCGCGAAAAGCGTTTGTTTCGCGAGAATTTTAAAAAAACATATTTCCCGAGCGGCGCGTTTTTCATTCTATCACACGACGCGATATAAGTTATTGTAGTCGTTTTACAGATTGGTTGGTGTGTTGTAATATTTTTTTGTATTCGCAAAAAAAGCGTTTTGCACATACGTTTTTTAACTTCAAATTTATTGTGTCGATCCCGTGTCATATGTTTCATGACACCACGACACTCAATACCACATATTTTATTACTATACTGAATATTTTAGGATTTTTAATAACTAAAATTTTTGCTGTGAAAATTTTTCTTATCTCGGTAGGGTATATTAATACTACATAGAAAATAATATAGCTATTTAGTAGCGTTTTTTATACTGTACATTGTACGGATAAACTTGATTCGTGCGGTCAATTTAGTAATTAAAAGTGTTCTATACAAAGCTTTGTTTTTATTAAAGTTCACAATCTGTAAACCATGACATAATGATAAGAACGGAAGTGAGTAATATCTAGTGTAAAAAAAATAGGACAAAAGGATACAAAGCTATCGGTGTAAGGAAGCTAGAGAGCAGCGTGTATTGGGCGCTGGGCGGCTGCTACTAAGGCAGTGCTACGTGCATGCTACGAGCACCTACGCGGCTTGCTACGACGCCGTCTATCGTATCGGCCTGAGCTTTAGCTATTTGAAATTAAATTTACGTGCATTAGAAATTGTTTATGACATGAACTGTTTATTTGAATCACAAACTGACAGAATTACACAAAATAGAGATAATTAGAAATAGAGATACTTAAAATAATGACAAGAAGGGCCCACTCCAAGTAAAAATAGGACCAAGTCCATCAAGAAGTAGAAGAAGAACTGTTTGTCTGTCCTTTCAAATAAGTGTAACTGTGGCGCAACGACTTAACTGTTCGCATTGTAATAGGAAGGCGATGGGTTCGAATCCGGAGCTTCGTGATAAACTTTTCGCACCCGCCTGACCAGCCTTTTTGGTTAAAAATATAAAATTTTCATCTGTATGTGTATCGTCAGCATTTCACTTTATGAATTTGGTGTTACCTTTTTCTTTACATAACACTGATTGAATGTATTATATGAAGATTTTCAAGAAAGCTTCCAGTTTAAATTATTATATAAATAAAATGTGTTACAAAGTGGATAAAGTTCGCCGAGTGGCGTGCCGTGCCGATGCGGGTTCCGTAACGGCATTAGTTACGCTCGCAGCTTGTTCCCCGGCTGGTGCAGCAGTTGGAAACCGATTTGCATGCGTAATGTTTGTAAATATGGTTTGAAGTTAGTTATAGGTGGGAACTTGATAGTTGTTCTAGTGAAGTTACGACTGGCGATGTTTAGTTTTATTTACCCGCAAAACCCGCCGCGCTTCTTGTACCGAACGAACAGGAGAGTGGCAGCCAAAGATAAAGAGGCATGGTAAAGAACGAAAGCACACACAATTGGCATACACGATCATTCATCTAAATATTGTATACACACACAGCAAACGCACAATATTAAAATGAACCTTTTTTACTTTAATCAATTAAATCAATCCGTCACAGGATTGGACGTTGGCCTAAATTGGACCCCCTTTCCGGGTACCCCCCGCGACGGGATCGGACACCTGACCGACAATTCAATTAACCCTTTTTGTATCTTATCCGTTATTCGAACATGTTCAGTTTATTGCCCGTGTAATGGGCCCCCGATCACATTCCGGTGCTGCCCAGATATTATATACTTTATTGTCACATTTATTGCCGCTGATGTTAGTATCTTATTTTATTTAGTGCTCCAGCATACACTTTATGTATTTGTACTCCTTGCGGGGTAATTGATTTCCTTATTGATATGCACATCCCAGGAGGGTTATCCGTTTTCGTATTATTCACATTTCAGTAATTTTTTTATAAACCCTAGGTATACAGAATTAACGCTGCATATGTGTATCTATGTATATCTAAAATCCTGTTTCAGCCTATTTTGTCTTCAATGGGACACTGGCTCGTTTACCTAATACAGAATCCCAAAACACAACAGCTCTTTACCAGCAAGTGTACTCTTTTACTTACTTCTCTTTTACATAGCGAGTACATGGGCGGTAAGGATGTTGCATCGTCTGCTACATTCTGTACATGTCCGCCGCGCGGCGCGGCCGTGTACCGTAACGCTGATGTAACGATATGTTATTATGTTTATCTGTGTGTATCTCGATTTATAACATAATATATAAGACTTATAATTGACAGTTCCGTTATGTCGATACTTTGTCATTTCCGCTAAAACTCAAAACGATTAAGGACTAAATTAACTATTTCAGAAATTTAAGATTTTTGTAATTTTATAATGTTCTTGTAATTATCAAGTGTCAATTAGATTTATATTTGTATTAATATTAAAAATAGTCACATTAAGGATCGACAATACAACAAAGCCTGTCACTGAGCAGGGCTCACTGTTATCCTGCCACTCGCTCAGTGCAGTTCTTATTCTTTAATAAAGAAATTATCTCCGTACTTCGAGTTCTTGTTTTTAATATCGAAATTGAGGATAAATCCGACCACCCACCGACATGTACGTTTGAATGGCGATTATTGTGTTTACTATGGTTGTATACAAGTTACCAAAGTAATTCGTGACGGTAGTAGTGTACTGCACCTTCTGTGCTCGGGGTCTGTGCCGTGCTGTCGGCTGACGGCTGACGGATGAGGCGGCGGATGCTGCGATGTGTCTTGCTCGGCCGTTGAATAATTGAGAGTGTACGTGCACGTGCAGAGCCGCTCCGAGTGATGCGAACTCAAATATATAAAACAAAATATACGTAGGACAGTATTCGCCGGTGACCCTCGTGCGGAAAATATGAGCAGCTCTCATTCCTACCTTCCAATTGCAATGTTAACTGCAAGTCGAAAAATCTAGAGTAGTAATATATTATATTTTCTAAAACGAGAGTTATGGCACCGAGCCACCGGCCTAGTGAAAAGGTTTCAAGTCGCACAGAGAGCAATAGAAAAGGCAATGCTCGGGGTTTCCCTGATCGAATCAAAAAGGAGGAGATCCACATGAGAACTAAGGTCACCGACATAGTCCAAAACATTGCTAGCCTCAAGTGGCAATGGTCCTCGAATGGCGACCGCGTACCGGTAGACGTAGTGTGGGCAGGCCCCACACCAGGTGTCCGACGAGTCCAGCGCAGGATCGATCGACGTGGATCTCTTTGGGGGAGGCCTATGTCCAGCAGTGGATGCAGCAGTGGATGATGAAGCGATGATCTTTGTGTTAATATTTTACTAATTGTGGAATGAAAGATGCATAATATTTTCTTAAGATTGAATAAGTATGAATCCCATAATACGATGATATAATTTCTTTAACAGGGGGGAGTCCTCCCTTTTGTTAAAGAAATTAGTTTTGCCGGTTATTTAAATTATTTAAATGACATGCGAAGTACATAGAGGATGAAATTTTAAAAAACTTCCCACCCAATCGAGCGGAAACGACCCGTCCTAATTGTGTTTACGAGCCGCCGGAAGTTTTTCCATCAAGAGTTACATTTCACGATCTGAAAGTTTTTAATTATTTTCAACAAAGCGACGTGGGGAGAAATGCAGGTTTATGGTCAAAGGTTATAATAATGAACCGAGTTATATATCCCTTAATATGCAAATCTTTATTATATTTATCCGCTTTAAAATGTAAAGGAGGAGCGAGTAAAATATTTTAAGCCTTACTGAGTTGTTACCTGCAAGAAACTACTGCAATATAAAATTACTCAAACGACTTCAACAAAGATATAGAAGACGTCAAGATATTACAGGAGGGTACGTAAGCTTTATTTCAATTTCTTTTAAACTATTTGATTTGTTTGGTATGGAGTATTCACGTGCTTTATAAAATATTAACTTTAAGAAGCTCTTTTTATAAAATGCTTAAAGCGAGCCTCTCCGCTGACACAAAGACTTTCATAGTAAATACTCTACGACAATAAAAGGCTTGGCGCTCTACAGGGTGCGTCCGGTGCACACAAATGGAGCTCTGTGCGGCTTCCGGTTCAATATCTTATCCAATTTAATTTTATGTAAAGATTGACTTGTAAGTCGTTTAATAGCACTAATTTATATAATACTTTGTCGAAGAAAAAAGTATCGGCTGTTTCCATTCATTATCAGCCGATATTCTATATTCTTGTTTTGAGCGGGCTGGAAGCCACAGCGGCTCTTACAGCTCATCTGACACTGGGCTCGTGGACCCGGATCCACGGCCTGAAGTTTCTTAAAAACTAAAATGCGCTACGCGGGATGTAGCCGTCTGGCGGATGATTGTATGTGTCTGGTTCTTGTAGTGCTTTATCTGGCGATTCTACTCGGTCGTCGAGGCCGGGCGCGGGCCCGTTCCCTGACTACCTTCGCCTGTATCGGAATTTCTGGGCGGTGAGGACCGCCCACGATCGCGGGTGTACTTAGTGTACGCGGTGTGTGAGTAGCTGCGGCGCCGCGTTCTGAAGCGAGGGCGGCGTGATGATGATATTCGGAGCGTGTTGGTAGTGTCCGAAGTGTGTGTGGTGACGTCGGTGTTGTCGGTGACTGTGGGCGTGTGTGTGGTTTGCGGGACCCCTTGGGATGTCGGAATAAGCGCGTGCCGCGGTCTGCGCTTTCTCGTCCTGGGATTCGGAGGTAGCTCGTAGTTGGCCGCGCTGGCCACCAGAGGGTTGGGATGAGTTGCCGCCTTGGCGAAGTAGGTCACGGAGCACTCGCTGAAGTGCTCCTTGATTGTTGGGAGTTTAAGGTCGCTGTGGATGTCCACGTTGCGCTGGTACCATTCGGCACCAGTCGCGATGCGGGTGAAACGGTTCTGGAGAGTCTGGAGAGGTTTGAGACGGTCTTCGGACGAATGGGCGAAGACAACGCTTGCGTAAGACATTACAGGTCTTACGCATACCTTGTAAAGGTGGAGCTTGTGTCTGAGAGAGAGCTTGCTCTTCTTACACAGCAGGGGGTATAGCTTGCCCAGTACTTGGGCCGCTTTCTTTCTCGCCTCGCGAATGTGGGCGATAAAATTGAGTCTGGCGTCGAGCGTGACGCCGAGATATTTGACCGAGTTCCTCCATGGGATGGACTGGCCGAAAAGGGAGATCTGGCCGAGTTTATGGCCGCTTTTTGTCGCCTTCTTGAGAAGGGTAGATGACTTTCTTGAGAAGGGTAGATGACTTTCGGTGGGTGAAGTGAATGGCTTCACTTTTCTCCGGGTTTACGTCGATTCGCCACGTCCGGAACCACTCGCCTAGGCGGGTGGTCGCGTTCTGCAGGCGCATCGTTATAAGACCCGGGGCTCTGCCGGAGTGATAAAGAGCGGTGTCGTCCGCGAAAAGGGCCATCTTGACAAAGGGATCTCTGGGTATGTCGCTCGTGTAGAGCGAGAAGAGTAGCGGAGAGAGGCAAGAGCCTTGAGGGACGCCGGCTTTAATCTGCCGGGGCGAGGAGAGAGCGTGCTCGACGCGAAAGCGGAAGGAGCGATTCGAGAGGTAGTCTCGAATGACGGTGACTAGACGGTCTGGCACTTTGTGAGAGTAAAGCTTGAATATCAAGCCTTCGTGCCAGACTTTGTCGAACGCCTTCGCGACGTCGAATAGGACGGCGCAGGTGTCGATCGTTTGTCTGTGCTCGAGACCGGCCAAAATGTGCTCGGTCAGTCGGTGCACTTGATGGACGCAAGAGTGGTTGCTCCTGAATCCGAACTGTTCGTCGGGGAGGAGATTGTTCTCTGCGGTGAAATGGCGCAGACGCTCTAGAATGATGCGCTCGTAAAGTTTGCCCAAGGTGTTCAGTAGGCTGATCGGGCGGTAGCTGTTGGGTAGGTTCCTCGGCTTTCCGGGCTTCGGAATACCTATCACTACGGCCTCTTTCCAGGCGTCTGGGAAGGAGCAGTCGGCTAGCAGGGCGTTGAATATGGCCACTAGCAGACCGACGATCGGGGGCGGGAGACTTTTCACAACTCTGTTGGAGATGTTGTCGGATCCCGGGGCTGATCTGGTTTTCAGCCTCTTTATGATGTCAACGACCTCACCGGGGGAAACCGGTTTTAGAGGGGGACCTTCTGGTGGGAGGGCTGCCCTGCGACGCACCTCGTCCTCGACCAACTTGAGGTGATCGGGGTCCACTGGTGCGGTAGAGGGAGTGCATTGGCTCTCTAGACTGTCGGCGAGACAATCTGCTTTTTCGGCATCCTCCAACGCAAGGGAGGAACCATCGCTCATTACGAGGGGAGGCATGCGGGCCATGTTCTCCGCTTTGAGACTGCGGGCCAGACGCCAAAAGTTGGCGCTCGAAGGCTCCAAGTCGCAAAGCAGATTGTCCCATCTGTCGGATCTGAGTTCGGATATGCGCTCTTTTACCAGCCTTTGGAGGCGGCGCAGTTTTATCCTGAGCTCCTCGGATCTGTATCGTGTATAGAGTCTCATTGTGGCGTTTTTCGCTCTTATCAACCGACGAATGTCCGCCGGGAAGGACTCGAGAAGGTAGTCCGACTCGGGCACCGTTCGCGACGATTCCTCGACGGCTGTGGCGATATGATGCGTTAACGAGTCGATCGCTCGGTTTGCAGCGCCGAGCGATTCGATCGTATCAGGGATTCCGTCTAGGTGCTGGGGGTTCGCGGCCTTGAGTTTGACCTCGAGGCTGCGCCAGTTGACGATGGTTTTGGTCAGAGGGACCTCACCAGCGGGCCGGCCCAGCTTCATAAGAACCGGGCGGTGGTCGGATCTGAGATCGTCTATGGTCTCGATCGAATGCAGTGGGACGGTTACGTTATTGAATAACGCAATGTCTAGTGTGGATGGGTTGTGAAACGCGACGGTAGGGTATCTCGTCGGGGTTTGCGGAGCTACAATGTTAAACTTGAGCTTATCCGCGAGCTTGGAGAGGATTATACCATTTCGGTTTGACATGATCGGGTCCCAGGTGCTATGCCTGCTGTTTAGATCGCCGGCGACGATGACAGCCGGCCCTAGGTCGAGAAGGGTTCTTATGTCTGTTTCCCGCATTTCTTTTGTCGGGGACAGATAGACGGATGCTAGGACGATCGGTTGATGACCGGTGAGGGAGATTTTACACGCCGAGACTTCTATTTTGGCGAGGGTTGGACTAACAAGCGGTATGCAATGCAGGGCCCGCTTGAAGTAGATGAGAGTGCCGCCTCCTGGGGCGGTCAGCCTGTCGTGGCGGATAATGTGGTAGTTCGCGATTTTCGGATGGCGATGAGACGGTTTGAGGAATGTTTCCTGAATGAGCATGACGTCGACGTCATGGTTCCTAAGAAACAGGCTTATTTCCTCCTTTTGAGAGCGGATGCCGTTCGCGTTGAAGTACGCGACAGTCAGCGAGCGGGGTTTGACTCTTCCTAAGATCCGGTGTATTTCCATAACGGTTGAGTGAGATGGAACACCAAAGGTCTCGGACAGAATCCTGGGCTGTGGCTAAACGAAGGGTTCTTCGAGTGCGGCGAGAGTGTCGGCGTGCTCGATGCAAGCCCTCAACCTATCATGCGAGCTTTTCGCGGCTCGCAAGCGGGCGAAGCAATTACGGGCTGAGTGCCCGTAAAGTTGGCATCGGTGGCATTGGCCGATGATGCCTTTTTTGTGCGGGACCTCTACCCTCACGCTGGTGAGGTTGCACAGGCGGGTGATGCTGAAAATCTCTTTACCCTCCGGAGAGAGTTCGAGACTTGTCATTATCAGTGGGAGTGCGGCCTTTGTTCGCATGCTAGTCATGCGACGGGCTTCCAGCACTGGGAAATTTTGTTTTTTCAGGTCGTCGACGACCTCGGAGATGTCGATCTCCGTTGGGATTCCGCGTATGACAACGCGGAGGTGCTTCTCCTCGGGGAGAGCAAAGGTGTGGAAGCCGAGTCCGGCGTTCCGCAGGTGCCTGGTGGCAGCCCGGAAGTCGTCAACCGTTTGGAGGTTGATGCGGATGCCCTGCGCGGTGTTCTGCGCTTTAGGGCATGTGATTTTGTGGTCCGCGAACCACC
Source organism: Troides aeacus (assembly GCA_033220335.2). Lineage (NCBI taxonomy): Eukaryota > Metazoa > Arthropoda > Insecta > Lepidoptera > Papilionidae > Troides > Troides aeacus. The sequence continues at coordinate 536,447 of CM067275.1, read as the reverse complement.
TGGAAACATCGTTCCACTTGGACTTGTCCTGGAGGACAATCGGGGGAGGCGGCTTCGGGCCGCGTTTCTCGGGCGGGGCCGAGGTGTTGGGAGGGTGCGCGAGAGGCGCAACCTTTTTTGCCGGCGTGCTGGTCGGCGAGGAGCGGTCCGAGTTTGACTCGGAGGGCCGCTTAGAAGCGCGTTTGCGCTTCTTGACGTAGAGGGTGAAGCCCTCTTCGTCGGTGGTCTTGGAGAGTGGACGGTCCACCTCCATATCGCTGCCGCTAGCGGAGCCCTCCGAGTCGGATTCGGAGGAGGCGGGCAGCTCGGGCTTGGAAGGCCCCGCCATGGGGGCCCTCGCCTTGTTGTGCGCTCGAGTCGCGGGGGTCGGGTCCGGAGAGGCCGGGCTGTCCGTGTCAAAGCGCGCGGGAAGGGCAGAGGCCGAATTGTAGAATTGTTCCCAGACTTCTGGGAACTGTTTGCGTGCAAAGCACGCAAATTGTTTCATTAAGGCGTCCGTTTGCACGGACGCCATTTTGTGTGTAGCCGCCCCGCCGTGCGGCGGGGGGTTGTGTGCTTATTCGAGCAGGGGACCTAGCCGTCGCCTAATGCGACAGACTCTACGTAATAACCTCGCCTCTGAGGCGATTTAAAAAAAAAAAGCTACTTACAGTGCCGGAACCAGGCTCCGGCAGAGTTTTCGCGTTCTGGTACACTAAATCACAGCACTATCACTGCACTGCACTGACGCGCGCAAGCGCAAATGGCGGCCGCCTAAGCGGCGTTGTGGCGCGCACGAGCACGGGCGAGTCGCACTGAGCGGGCGTAGCGGTATCGCGCACTGGCAGCGGACGCATGGGACGTCCGATCGGTACAGCGGGCAGAACCCGAATCACCTATCAGCCGATAGACGTCCACTGGGGGCATTTGGGCCATTTTTAACCATGTAGACCTAATGGAGGTTGGTGGAAGCCAGAGCCGCGTGTATTGATTATCAGGGTGCACCACGAGCAGGTGAGATTGGCACGGGTCCCGAGAGTTGTTGTGCGGGACCGCTTACACTACCGTTTCCATATGAAAGAATATTATTCAGATTAAGATAGTTCCATAACACTTATAACATTCTTAGAATATTTTACAACCAGGAAAATCACAAAGTTTTTTAGTATTTATTTTAGTTTAGTATTTATAACGGTCTCAAAGAGTGCATAGATCTAAAAAAGTTCTATTATATTGAGGTAAATAGTAGCAGTGAGTTCTTATATGAAAGATATTAAATAATAACTTTTCCGATGTTAGTAGTTAGTTAAACAGTGAGATCAATTAAGCAAGTTTCAGTTCAGTGAATATTAAAAATGTATGAACAAACTGAAATATTAACTGAAAGTGTATCCTCTTTATTTAAATACCAGTTAAGATTGAAAGAAAATAAAAGCAATGTTTTATATTGAAAAAGAATAAGGAAGGGGCTGTGCAAACATTTTAAAGGTCGAACGAGCAATAACAAGGGGTGAATTTTCCATTTCATCTGATATTCGTTTCGGTCATACCAATCCTTTGTCCACTTTGCCCAGCTTTCTTTCAATATAACCCACCCCTGTGCAAACATTTACTTGCGTAATAAAGCTTTTGCAAACCGCCGGTAAATCGCTACACATGTATTCAGAATTATTTTTTTTTATTATTTCGGCTTATAATAGAATTAACTGTCTAACTCAACCTTGAACAACTTCGGTGATATATTATGAAAGTAAACTAATACTATAGTGCTCATTTACAATAGAACAGTCACCTTACAAACAAATAAGCAGATGTGGTCGATATCATTATGTTAATTAAGGAAATATCTCACATGTGTTCATTCTTCTTGGTTAAGTATCAGATAACTTAACAACTTGTAAGTAAAGAAATATCAAATATTCATAATACGACGGCATTTTAAAAGGTGATCCCGGAACGAGTCCCGGAACGAGTCCCGGGCAGGGATTTCTTTTACTCGATCAAGTGGAAGCGGCCCATCGTAATTATGTTTACGGCTTTGCTTCCAACTTTTTCTATCAAAAGTTGTGCCGTTCGCTTCCGAAGTGTTTAATTATTAATTTTCATGCCAAACAAAGTGGCCAATTGAATGGGACCTCCGGAAAAAACAACGTTATTCGAGTTTAAATGGGCCCCGCCTTCTCCATTGTGATTACGCTTTGTGAAAGTATTAATAAAGGTTTGATTGGAGGAGAGCCAGCCTCCGCAGAGATTCGCAATGTTCGAGCTTTGCTATATCAAGACGGATGACCCATCACACTATAAATAAGTGGATTTACTCATTTTTAGAAGTAAAAGAGCATTTCAAATCGTTGCTAGGGATTTTACATTAGTGGTGCCTCTTCTACGTAGACCAGTGCGGCGTTGAGGACCTTACTTATGCTGCGGCTAGTGAGTTCGCTTGAGCAACGGAACTCAATACATGATGCAGTATCTTCAGGCTATAAACACATTTCAGTGGTTACTGAAGCCCTAACAGTTTATTGTGTATACAAAAAAACAATATCCAACGACAAAAATTCACTTTTGGAATGATTTGAATTTCTTTGAAAATTTCCATTTAGCTAAATTGTTATCTTTTGTCTGGTAAATGCTGACGTCTACATAATAATAACAAAAAGGGGTGGGGAGCGGGGGTCGAACAAAAAGAACTTCAAAGGCAGGATAAACAGTGACAAAGGCGGAAAGTGAAAATTTTCCATTTCATCTGAATCTCTTTCCGGACGGCGCCTTTGTCCACCGCCAGTTTCTTTTCTCTCCCAATTTGCGCTCGAACATTCATTTGGTTTAAAGTAACGGGGGCCCGCTTTTGTCTTCATTCAAATGTATGACCCACCCCGTGTTTACGTTGAAACAAATTTTAATTAAACACAGCCCTAACCTCTTCAATAAACATCCGGCCAATTCATACTTCAATATTCATCATCAGAATATCGTTACACGAAGCTTCTTCCAAAGGCACAATAAAGTTGTTTATTCAGTTTAAACTTTTGAATCTTCAGTACTAAATTGACTCTACTATATTTTACATGATATTAAGTGATATACTAGTTTTCTTATTTATTTAGCGAAGCGACAATGTCAGCAGAATATGAACATGATGGTAAGTGACACATCTGTTTACAACAAAGTGACGCTGGTTAGAATGCACTGCATTACATTGCGCTCGTCGTTCGTCGTTTTAAGAGGTCACATTCGCACCTTTCAAACTGAGACACTGTAATGTTTGCACACTGAGAGAGTCTGATAATATAACGTCCGTGTTCCATGTTGATGTTGCAACAAATTTCACAAATATTTCTACTGTAACAGTAATACGTTACAAGATCAAGGATTCCTGTACATCGTGAGGGTGTGCCGCAACGACCGCACTAACGATATTAAAGCCGCGTCGTGTTTGACACGGGGCTTAATGAAAAATCTCATAATGCCCGCTGCCTGTTACCGGGAACAGCGCTGAACAATATCAACGGCGAGGGGCCGCCGGGACCACTTTAATCGCTTACAAAATTTTCTTCGCTAAATTGAAAATATCAAAAGTTATCTATTTCTTTATAAGGCACCAGCTTCAGTGCAAACGGCAGCTCCCGTCAAGCATTGAAAGAATGTACTCTCGGTAAGTCTACAGTAAGTTTACTGGTGGTAGATCTATACTCAATCCCGGTAGGTATCACCGCAGCGCCTATTACTTCCGCCAAACACTAATCTGTAAATATTACTGTGTTCTAGTTTGATAGGCGTCGTAGCTGTAGTAATTGCTGAGTTTACGAGACTTAACTCTTATATCTTAAGATGACTAGTACTACTATCATTGTAAATCGATTGTACCAATTACTAGGTCAACGTCTCGCTCATGTGACGATAATAATGATGCGCTAGTTAGGATGCACACACTGCATCACTTTGTGACACAAGATTTTCCGTATCTGCCCGTATGTGTAATGGATGCTCATTCCAAAGTTTAACCGAATGAGGACTAAAGGAGTGTTTATAAATATTTATAGTTACAAATCGCGAACAACCCTCCCCTGTCAGCACAACGTGCAGTTTTGTAATAAAATTTGGCCGTCTCTGGAGATTGTGTATTGAATCTGTATAGGAAACTACAGTAAATTTAAAGTCACACTACTCTCGTTCATGTTATTTACTAGCATTTCAAATGAACAGGTTTAATATATCGATTAAAATGACCAGCAAAAAACTCCCCCCAATACTTCTTTTAATATTTATCCATTGACAATTAAGTACTTATAAAGTGTTAGTAAAGTATAATAAGCTGTGCTTAAAGGAAATAAACATTGAATATCTTTACTTCAGTCTTTTCAAGTTATGGCTTCTTATAGATTTAAGCTCACATACAAGTTTTATACCTGACTAGATAATCTCTAGACAGACCTACTATTACTAGTATTATAATATTTCGGTATGCAGAATAGTCTAGGTTTGTCGAGTCGAGTCGATCAGCCGGAAGACGTCCACTGCTGGACAAGGGCCTCCCTCAAAGATTTCCACTTAGACCGGTCCTGGGCCACCCGCATCCAATGGTTGCCAGCGACCTTGACCAGGTCGTCGGTCCACCTTGTGGGGGGTCTGCCCACACTACGTCTTCCGGTACGTGGCCGCCACTCGAGAACCTTTCTGCCCCAACGGCCGTCGGTTCTGCGAGCTATGTGCCCTGCCCATTGCCACTTTGCGACAGCGACCCTTCGAGCTATGTCGGTGACCTTGGTTCTCCTGCGGATCTCCTCATTTCTGATTCGATCTCGCAGGGAAACTCCGAGCATAGCTCGCTCCATCGCCCTCTCGGCAATCTTAAGTCTAGGTTTGTAGATGCTTGAAATAATTAAGCGAATAAGTCCAAGGGTAAATTCATTACTTCTTTTTGTTCAAGCGGTAATTTTTTATATAAAACAATTCAACTTGAACAAAGTAAAAATTACTCGCATTAGCTGAATTGTTTCACGAGGAATTGATAAAAGAATTAGACAATTCTAACTTTCGCTAAATCTGCGCCGAGATGAAAAAAACCATTGTTGCAAAGTTCCGCGGAACGTTTCTCCTTTACGGATGTCGAAATAATTATTAGAAGAGAAAGTAATAAGTTACAATTATAACTTGTTACTTAGTTACATCTTTTACGCTTATGGACGGTTTTATTGTATACACATAGCAAACTGGCGGTGAACATCAAAGGGAAAATTGGTTTTATATATTTGGCCAAAAATAATACCTTTGCTCCCATACAGTAATGTGATTCTTCTTTTTAACATTCTCTTTATAGAAACGTGCTGCTATTTCAGCTCTATCAGGCTTGATACAGCCAACTAGCAAACAGTTAAAGATAACGTTAAATGATCAGGCCTAACATGGATAAGTGGCTTTGCTTAGAATATTTCAGCACGATTCGAACTCCATTAAGAATAGAATCGTTGTACAGACCTCATGCTACAAGGATTGCCTTTACCTGTTGCACAATAGAGGTACTTAGCATTAAATATAAAACGCTATAACCTGTACCGTATTCTCGATGGGTCCTAAACTTCATCATTGACTTCTGTCACCGAAAACCAATTCCTTCACATCACTATTGACAAAATCGTTTGACTAGCAATTTTTAATTGAAATCTTAATTAAATATTGTTAAAGATTACATATTGTTCATATATATTTATAATTTAAAAGATTTTCTTTGATTTAATAACATTATCATAGAAAAGATAGTAGAGTGATAACAGTCAAATCCATAACTAAAACGTCTTAGATCTGTAATACTCGCTACTTGTTAAACATACTAGAATTCATATTAAATGACATATCTATTTAATAATTATGGTAATAATTACTTACACACACATATATATATATATTATTAATATATATATTATATATACATATACGTTTAAGAGATTTCCATCTATGTACTGATTCATCATGTTTCTGAAACCGCACGGCCTGGGGACTTGAAATTCGGCAGGTATATTACTTTTGCCGAGTGTAAGTGCGCTGTTGGTGCTGCTGCTGCTGCCGAGTGTAGGTCAGAATAAAACGGACTTTACGAAATTCCTTCAGCAAATGGAGCAGCGAGGGTGTTACGGCCAGCAGAGCGACGAGAGGGATGGGATGGGACGGGGTGGAACAGGACGTAGTTATATATAAATTATATAACGGCAACAGTTATGTTTGAATTTGAGAATGTTACATTCGGAGTGGTTATTATTTCGGGCGTTGGTGCGAGCGGGCGCTCCCGGTGTATTTCGAGTCGTGATTTTGATCTTCGCTTCGGAGCGCGGCTTCCTGACACAGTGACCTTAAGTAGCGCTCATCAGCTGACTGTATCCCATTAGGGAGTCGCAGCGGCGGGGGCGGCGCGTGCGCGGCGCGGCGCGGTGGCGGGCCCGCGCTCCGCAGTACGCGCTCCGCAGTACGCGCCCGCAGGCCGGCCGCAGCGCGCGGGCAGTGCGCGGAGACCTCCCGAGGGTACAGCAGCCGCTCTCGTGTAGCGAGTGTCAAGTGCGGACTGACACGTCAGTGTTGAGTGCGGTGAGTGGTCGCGGCGCGACGTTTGCCTCCCGAACACTGTTTCATTCCGCGGTAAGATTCTTTCGCTATTAAAACTTTATTATACGTCTTGTCGCACCCGTCACTCGCGCTGATATTATGTTAACATAATAACCACTGTTTGATTCAAATTAATCCTATCAATATTAAACTTATCGATCATAACATTTTTAATGTTCAAGTTATACTATATTTATCGCTGGCAAATATTTAAGAAAGGAAATCTAACAGCTCTTTATAATTGCAAAACTTTTTCTCAGTTTTAAAGTCAGTTTCTTTATCTAAAAACTTTCTTTTTAAGCAGTTTTTGTAACTTAAGTTTTAGTTTAAAATGTACTTACAAAATGTATTACAAAAATGGAAGATATCTATCGCTAGTAACCGACCAGACACATGAGTACATCCGTGGCACTTTTTTTATTTTTCTTTCACAATCAAAATTTCTTCGCATGGTATGCCTTCGACTAAATTGTACCCACTAAAATGATTATTGACGGACTGTGGCTACTGGACCCCCAACCCTGAAGAGAATTAAATATCCCCGTTAATGTAAATTAGACATCATCATCATCATCTCAATTAGTATCAAGTGGTACTATGTTCCTGTCTAAAGGCGTTGTGGTTAATAAAATGACTAAAGTAAAGGGTTAGGTAAAGGATTTAACAATTTATATATCAATGCGCTGAAGGCTGTATGCTGTTGTGTAAACTTCACTATTAACAAGCTTGCCATTCACTATCAACCCCTCTGGCATCAACCACCGATGCAACATATAATATAAGGAGTATATCTGTGTAAGAGTGTGTTGTAATTTCGATATCAATTAATTAGTAATTAAGCTTAAGTTCAATCAAAGGAAACACGTAAAATTAATTAAAGGCTTAGAACGGATGATTCGGTTTGTATGGAAATCCCGCAATAACAAGAGGAGGCCAAGGACCATGTCTTTAAGGTCGGCTATTTAAGTAGTTTCTATATGAACAGAAATGACTTCAACGTACGATAGAGCGATGTTTGTACCTACTGTATATATTATAGATAGATAAAACGTGTGTTTATTATATAAAAGAAAAAGCTGTTTACTTCATTTACATATAAAAAATTAGACAATTTCCTAATCTATCTATTACAAGTAATTTTCGATATATTTAGAATAATTATTATGGAATTTCCACTGGTATATAGGCGATGGTTCGATTCCGAATGAAGGAAATCATTGCTAGTAAAGTAACATGCTTCTAAAACTATAGCACATACTTCCTTACTTTGGACAACTTAGGTAAGTTACATTAATATTTCCTTGCGAATAGGACCTGGAGCTTTAACATTGCGAACATTGACTGTTTTTAGATAAAGAGGTTAGATTATTTGAGAACAATTTAACTTAAACTTTTGGCTTACTTTAGGTCGCTGCGCGGAAGTAAGTACATAACTTAATACCTCTTTTTATTGTTGTAATATATGAACGATGTAGGTCTTATCTACTATCATGTACAATGTAAATAAACAAATCTGGTACTAAAGTTGTGATACACGTTATAACGTTCACTGGTGCTAGGTCTCTATTGCCGGAGAAAGTCTAGATAGGTACAACTATTTCTGCTGACAAACATTACTATGGTCCAGTTTGAAAGGCGTTGTATCTAGTATGGTTACTGGGGTAATGAGACTCCATAACAAAAATACCCCATGTGTCAGACGACGAGCGCTATATGGTGCTGTGTATATCATAATAACGAGCGCCACGTTGTTATGGGCAGGCGTATCACTTACCATCAGGTGAACGTCTTACTCATCGCTTAAAAAAAGATACATTTATTTCGAATTTGGCTGAAAATCTTGTGATAAAAGTTATATAGAACCTATTCGCGGAAGTCGTTCAAAATTGAGTTAGGGAAGTTCTCAGAGCTTCAGAAAGCCTAGGCGGGTGGACATGGAATAGGAAAACTTTCAGCTTCATGCGGAGGTTCTATTTAAGATATATCCCGGGTCAAATTAAGTAACCTGTATTGAATAGTAAATTTCAGCGCAATATTTACGAAAAGATGTAATAGTTTTAAAGTTGGGGAAATGTTTCATTCACACACACTCGAGCACTCGAGCACTCGAGCACTCGAGCACTCAAGAGAAAATGGTTTTTATTTATTTGCTTCAAACTTACCTCGTTAACTTTTAATGTTGTCATTGACTAGTAGACCTTTAAAAATATATCATGTACTTAATACTTGGTACGTTTAACAGTTGGTTCAATAAACTCAATTGTAAAATCTGGTCAAATTGAATACTTACAGGTTAATATTGTAATGGGTACGGCGTAGGAATGAAAAGTTGCATTGTTAATAAACCATTTAAATATTATTGAGAAAGTAGTATTGTTATAATTTTAAGTAGTATTAAGTAACAGGTTTATTAGTGATGGATTTAATTTGCTTAAGACCAATTCTGTGGTGGCACCTACCTTTTTTTTAGTGTCGGGAGAGAAATCTTCGAAAGATACCCTGCTTCTGGAGGGAAGTCAGGGTTATGTGAGATTCTTATTCATTAAAACCCCCTCGGTGGTCTGCATCAGAGCATTCGGAGAGGCTCCGGGATCTCTTATAGAACGCATCGGTGCCTCTTTACACCTTATTTTACACCTCTCTGAGGAGGAACCTAACCCTCCTAGGCATCGTTGAGCCATATGCTGTCTCATGCCGGTTCGCTTGTTGAGCGATAAAGGCCACCACCCTCAAGGCTTGCGAAACTCCTAGACCCTTTTAGTCGCCTTTTACTACAGACAGGGCTTACCTTAGTCCTATTTTTACTAGCTCTAGACAACAGGGCTGATGGTGGTATTTACCTAGACGACCACTGTTTATCAAGGTATAGAAATAGAAACATTTTTGTATTTTGATAAACAGTAACCTGTGAACGTTACTGTGTTCCGACTTAAAGGGCGCTATAGCTGTAGTAGTCACTGGGGTAACGAAACTAATATATCCATACGACGAGAATAATATGACGCAGTGTATATCATCCTAACTATCGCCACGTTATTATGGAACGACATATTATTTACTATCAGGCTAACGTCTTGCCTTATGTCGTAGAAAAGGAGAGGTGCTTGTCGGGAATACTCAGTATACATTGGCACTTTATACATATGCTGTTATAGCGGTAGATTTACAACAGATGGGAGACTGATGGAGCAGGTGGTATTGACAACCTGTTCCAGCAAATCTTGAGGCTCAACAACCGAACGGTTTTGTATGAATAGTGCTTAATCGCTGCTTTAAGACAGTTAAAGTATCATAAACCTAGCAAGTCCGGAATAGAGGTCTAACGTACGCTGTTATAATCATTTTAGGTAATATTACTAACTTTTTAAATATATAATGTAGTTTTTATTATTAAATAAAGGTCTATAAATAAACTTTTGAGCAGCCATTCCTTTTATCTCTAGTTAATCCCAAGATTGATTGGAGACGGTTGGGAGGTCCAAGCGCCTGGCACAGGATTAGGGTTTTATTAATTATAAGACAGTTTTATAGAAAAAAGTTTTTAATGCAAATATTGAATATACATTTATTATCTGTGATTTTTAATTAAACATTGATTTTAGGAAATTATAGGCTTTTAACACCGAACCCGTCACATACATTCTACTCTTCAAATCTTACTGTTTAAGTCTAAAAGTGACGGCCACAATTTAATGTTGTATGTACTTAGTTATTAGCACAATTATTACTTACTTGAAAGCAAAAAAGAAAATAGTGTTTCATTAGTACAAAATATATATAATATTTAAATATCTATGTAGCGCGCTCAGTACATGTGTACGCATGCACACAGAGCCGATTTTAATCGTAGCTATTTCATAGTACCCGTACACACTGTCCTAACTTCAGATACTACTTAACGACGTAACAGGCACTACAAAAAGGATAACAAACTAATACAAAGACGTTAAATTTAAACAATATATACATTAATTACATATACATAGTAAACGATGAACGGAAAATAAACTTAAGATGATTAAGATATTTCTCTTTGTTGTGTAAAAACATCAAAATGTAGTATTACAATTCAAAGAGAGAGAGAGAAAGAGAGAGAGTACTTCCAATTAAATATTAACCGTTTAAAACATTAACTTAGTTACACAAACGGCGCCGTAATATCTTAAACAAGCAGCGCGCGTAACTTGAACGTCTGTAACGAAATTCCAAAGCGGCTCTAGTTTCTATTTGTTTTATAACACAAACTGAATACATAAATCGTTGTGTACATTCCTTACGTGAAGTAAGCTTATTTGTAGCTTTAACTTCTTCACAGTTTCAGATGATTACTTTTGTTGTATCAAAAGGCCTCGCCGCCACCTGAAATATGAAGGTTTCAGTTTACGCAGCAGATAACTTCACTTTGAATAGTTTATAGTCGAAATGATCTCTGGCAGAAAGCTTTGCGGCGTAAATACATTTTATTACACTTAAAAAGTAATTTTAAAAGTTATCTCAAAGTGGCATTTTACTTTAAGAAAGTTGTTCTAAATAAGTATATAACTTACAATGAACCATAACTCGCTTTAACTTAGCGCCGCAACTTTATGTAGTCACGGTTTAAAATTCTACAAAGTTAACTCTGTAAAAGGGTTATAAAGTTGTATTGATGCATGTGTTAACATTATGGTTAAGTCAACTTAGTCACTTACGAGTAAGAAGATTATTTTTATGTCATAGTAATAATTGTATCAGAGAGATAACCTCTATAACATAGGCTTTATAAATATGCCGTGCTTTCAATCGAACTTTTTTCTTATAAACTGATAACAGACTGGTAGCGATGTCGCTCTGACTCGTCTCCCACGTGCGACAATTTGATATATATTATATATATAATGAAAATGTATATTTATTTAGACTCTTCATATATTAAAATCAAAAATAATCTATGCGGTTGCTACAGTAACGATTGGTATAGCAATCGATTTGCGGTTGCGGTTCCACTCAAGGAATAGTTCCAACAAATTTCAAGTGTAGTTTTATATTGCAGCCAGCAAAGCGGGCGCGGAACAGCTAGTATATATAAGTATACTGCCTATTGCCCACTGATCATCATTGGAATTGGAAACTTTAACTCCGTGAGAGGTATGAGTTTCGTATGTTCCGTAGAAAGGAGTGTTGCGTACAGAGCAACGCACGCAGAAAGAAGCCGATTTGTTATATCCAAGGCTGCGCGATAACAAAGAGTTTTGTTCGAACAAATGACCGCTTTGTGTTTGTTTCGTTCGGGCGGCCGGAATAAACTTTGTTTGGTTACCAATTTACAATTTACACAAAATGTCAAAGCGATTACGGCTCGCTTTAACTCATTTATTTACAGACTTCTTCTATCGGACATCTCGGACACTCCGCAAGCTGTCCTGATACTACACGTCCGAGTCACAGAGCGGGACAGTACTAATTGTAATCTCTGTCAACAGTCCAGTTAATTTATGTTCTCAAATATTTTTCTAAAGAAAATTCAGACAACATTTTGTAAGTTAAGAAATAAATATACATATTGTTGATTAGTCCCGGTAACAATATCATACATGTATAATCGTTAGCGGTGGAAACTAAGATTGAGGATCAACCGCAAGGGGCTGGGAAAGCTTTGGTACCCTCCCATGGTCTGGGCGACGGATACAAAAGGATTCAATGTTCAGGATAAGAGGCTGCGAGATTTGTGCTGTATGTTCCGGTGCGGGCTAAGAAAAGTAAAGGCCAGTACCTCTCTTAGATTTATTCAGTGCAGCCAGTGCTGATAATATTGTGGATATAGGCGAAACGGTTCCCGTCGCTCCGCCGTAAAGCGACGGAGGAGGAATATCATTACGGTTTTAGTCGGTGCTAGTCCATCACACGTCTGAGCTACCGAACGCGAAAGTATTCCTCTGATGAGAAATCCTGATAAATGAGAATCGATGTTATTATTTCTGTATAAAATTATGTCACACAAAATGCGGTGAGAGATGTTTTAATGTTGAAAGCGATGTTGAATATGAATAATTCAGTGTGTGGGATTTTTTTAATACATTTCATATTCCACGTAAAGCAATTATCGTGAATGGTTGTAGCTGAAGCAAACAAATAAAATTTTAGCGGTCTCGTATCTTCCGGCGCTCGGCGCGGCGGGGTGGCGCTTTATCGTAATGCTCTACGGGGTAATAAGTAAATTAAGGGTTAATGGAAATATGCCCACTAATTACAAGCAATTCGAAGTGGCCAATTAAATGTTATTTGAATGTTTATGGGCGTGCCCGTGTACTTCGGGCATTAAGTTACATGTGCGTTTGTGTTACTACGACGCATCATTACCCGAAGCAAAATGTGTTTATATTGATTATTGCGTTACTGCATTACATAACTATCAAACTTATATATAATTATACTAATTGTATGTATCACCTAAACGTGGGTGGTTTATTCACCTCTGCCTACCCCTACTGAGAAAAAGGCGTGACTATATTTAAAATAAAAAAAAAAACTTCACGCTGGAGAAGCACTGTGGACGCTCCTTGGCCCATCTTGGGGAAATAGGATATTCATGAATGAATTTACCAATTTCAATAGTGCAGATAGGTTTTAGAAGATAGTTTACGTTTGTGACTAGTTCACCATTGGAACGGCGGCGCGAACCGTAGCCTGAGGCCTCTTGCTAAATGCTGATGGTAAAGGCAGCTCAGATGGTAATAAAGAAGATAGTTCCTGCCATATTGTCTATAACAGCCCTCAACTCGTGAAATTATTTAAGCTTGCCTTTCACCATGACATGGTTAATTTGATCGTCTTTTCAGCTAATAAATTTTACCTTCAATCTCAGACATGTCCTGCTGTCCCTAGATATACTGATTTTATTTAGTTTCATTAGTAGATGAGGTGATAAAAAAAATCATGTTTAAATTTATGGGTACATTTGGGCAGCCGATTCGCCAAGCGCACAAGATGAATTTAAATCTTTTATTAGTGAACTGCGGTCGGAAGTACTCCGGCCGTTCTGTGAATAAAACATCGCGCTGCCAACTGCGGAGCCTTCCCTCACGCTGCAGCGTGTAGCGATGTACTGTTAGCAGTCCGCAAGACAAAGCTCCTGTTAATCGATAACAAGGAAGAGGTCCTGGATTTCACCTAATGTGTTTTTAGTTTACGTCACTAAGATGTCATCTAACGTCTGTTCCCGCGGAGATTATGATTGGCTATGCGCGGCCGTTGGAAAGCTCCCAATCTTCGTTACAATACGGAGCCGTCGCCGCGGGCCTGCATTACTCTTTTCCGTAGGTGTCCAGTTGCGGGTACAGGACACTGCAAAGGTAGAACCCGTTTGTATTTTACGGTTATTGTGCTTTTATATATGATAGAGTTAATCTTTTGCACTTTTTGTAATGATCTCGACTGCTCTCACTCAACTTTGTGATTTGAGTAAGATAATAAAAGATAAATTTTGTATTTTCAATGTGATGAGAACTATTTTAGCTGTAACATGCAAGGTCTACAGCCAGACTTGCATAATATTTGTTCAAGCTGAAAATTCTTGAAGACGAAAATGGAATCCTAGTAATAAAGGAAAAGCCACACCGGATAGACTGTGGATGCTGTGGAATTATTAATATAAACCGAGTTTCTATTGGCAGTGTTAATTAGAGAATTTAATATATCCGCTATCCCTTTAATTTGCGTAATATTGTAGATGATTACGATCTGAAGTTTAACATTACGTTAGCGTTTGAACAAACCTGATAATTGAATATACTGCGGAGCGGATGAGCGGGAATCTCACAGTAATGAAGAATTTATTGATATCGCGTATAGAGAGATAATATTTCTAAGGAGTGAAATTGCAATTTAATGAATTTCATTAATTACTTGTGTAATATATATTGTACCAATAATTTAAATGGAGGCCCACCGTGGCCCCTCACTATCGGCCTTATAAAAAGGCTCCGTCACCCAAAGGGCAATGGAGCGAGGTATTCTCGGAGTTTCTCCGCGCGATCGAATCAGAAATGTGGAGATCCGCAGAAGAACTGAGGTAACCGACGTATCCCAAAAGATTGTTAGATTTAAATGGCAGTGGGAAGGGCACATTGCTCGGAAGACCGACGGCCGATGGAGCAGTAAGGTCCTCGAGTGGTGCCAGTGTACCGGTAGATGTGGTGTTGGTAAGCTTGACGACGAAGCTTGATGGCGAAAATTTGGTAAGGTGGACCCGACGATCTGATGAGAATCGCGGGAACCCACTGGATGCGAGCGATATAAACTCCTACATACAACAGCCCCTAGTGTCCAGTGGCGCCGGAGGCCACGCTGGCTGTATGTAGAGATCTTTGGGGGATACCTATGTCCAACAGTGGACGTCTATCGGCTGATGATGATGAAGATGAATTTAAACAGTCGAAACGTTTGACAATAGCTGTATTAATTTTGGTAATTATTTTCCTTGGCGACGTTCATTGCACAGGGTTAAGTAAGCTCTATTGAACATAACCGACAATCAAGTTTTTTGAGTGGTGTCATGCCAAGTGTCGAGGTATAGTGTGTGTGAGCACGCTTTCTGTTTGGTCCGTTTGTTCACCCGCCCGGACAACTGATTTGTGATAAAGTTTGAATTGCTAAACTAACACTTGACTGCATCCGAAAGAGACGGCCGCGTTTCACGCCAGTGCACACTTTCATATGTAAAACGCGAAAACACGTCTCCATTCATACAATATCGCATTCTCCATATAAATAGTATGGTAGCGCTAATATATGCGACTGGAAATCATTTCTGTGAATCGGGAATGGATTCGCAGCACTGGTTTTCAATCTTCATTAATTGGAAGGGCAAAAGAAATAGCTAATATACGTACTATTGAACAGGTTTGCATGTGGAGGGTAGGTCTGTGCCCCTAACAGTGGACACGTAAATTGGGTGCAGAAAAATATGTTAACTACTCTAATCTAATGGTATACTACTTTAGAGAAACTTTTGTTTCTATCGAAGCAAAGAAACAAACTTTTTTTATTAATTGACTACTCGGGTAACCATTTGTTTGGAAGGTTGGAGTTGTAATAAAGTAGTTTGTAGGGAAACCAATTACATATTCATAAAAAATTAATAATGAACTCACGTGAAATTCTGTGAAATATGAAACGTTCAAGTGATAGGTAGTTATGCGCCTGCTTATCATCACGTGGCATCAGGATGATATACACCGTACTATATTATAACCGTGACCTTACTTACGATCTTCAGTTTCATTACCTCAGTAATTTCATAAGCTACAGCGTCCTTCAAGTCGGGATACAGTACTGTCTGTTGGATGAAATAGAAGCTGCGGTTGCACCTGGACAGTCGCTGGCGACAGAGGCCTGCAACCACTAGGATGTTATGAGGATGTGTAAACTTCTGTCGAAGTGCCCGCGAGCGAGGTCGCCGGCACGTCTAGTGTGCAAACACTAACATTGACTTTATGCATTCAAATAACATATTGACTTTAATTCAGCCGGATGCAAGTTCTATCTTAGAGCGCCGGCGAATTATGCATCCGGTGTTCCCAACTTGGCCCTGCGTCTGCTGCGCGAAGTTCAGGGCCCGCCGGCACGGGGCGGAGAGGAAGAGCGGGTGAAGGGTCGCTTTAATACGTGACTCTAACTTGTTTCATTGTTGATCCATCATTACTATACGAATTGGTTTAATATAAGAAATTTTACTTTTTTTGCAGCACTCCTGGTCGCCGAAGTTTTGACGTGACATAAGTCCTTACGTCATGAACCTCATCAAATTACCGGTTTAGATACGATCTTTACAATATAAACACCTTGTATTTTGAAGGTTTCCGGTGGTATCCTTGGCGTTTAATTTTATTAATTATGGAATCCCAAGCACATGGTAATATGTAACCATCCTCTGTATTGGAATTGCTAATCATCTTTGTTAGGTATCGATGTTAGCAAGGATTCGTGTTCTATTAAATCTGATGCAATGGTTGTGACTATTTAAAAAATGGTGGATTATTTTAAAGTTTCTTTACGCGGGTACTAATAGCTCTCTTTGTTTGTTCTTTATAAGAGACACCACATCAGAATCTACCTCGTATTTGTTCTCTATAAGAGAGACCACATTATAATCTGTCTCGTATTTGTTCTCTATAAGAGAGACCACATTATAATCTGTCTCGTATTTGTTCTCTATAAGAGAGACCACATTATAATCTGTCTCGTATTTGTTCTCTATAAGAGAGACCACATTATAATCTGTCTCGTATTTGTTCTCTATAAGAGAGACCACATTATAATCTGTCTCGTATTTGTTCTCTATAAGAGAGACCACATTATAATCTGTCTCGTATTTGTTCTCTATTAGAGAAACCACATTATAATCTGTCTCGTATTTGTTCTCTATTAGAGAAACCACATTATAATCTGTCTCGTATTTGTTCTCTATAAGAGAGACCACATTATAATCTGTCTCGTATTTGTTCTCTATTAGAGAAACCACATTATAATCTGTCTCGTATTTGTTCTCTATTAGAGAAACCACATTATAATCTGTCTCGTATTTGTTCTCTATAAGAGAGACCACATTATAATCTGTCTCGTATTTGTTCTCTATTAGAGAAACCACATTATAATCTGTCTCGTATTTGTTCTCTATAAGAGAGACCACATTATAATCTGTCTCGTATTTGTTCTCTATAAGAGAGACCACATTATAATCTGTCTCGTATTTGTTCTCTATAAGAGAGACCACATTATAATCTGTCTCGTATTTGTTCTCTATTAGAGAAACCACATTATAATCTGTCTCGTATTTGTTCTCTATAAGAGAGACCACATTATAATCTGTCTCGTATTTGTTCTCTATTAGAGAAACCACATTATAATCTGTCTCGTATTTGTTCTCTATTAGAGAAACCACATTATAATCTGTCTCGTATTTGTTCTCTATAAGAGAGACCACATTATAATCTGTCTCGTATTTGTTCTCTATTAGAGAAACCACATTATAATCTGTCTCGTATTTGTTCTCTATAAGAGAGACCACATTATAATCTGTCTCGTATTTGTTCTCTATAAGAGAGACCACATTATAATCTGTCTCGTATTTGTTCTCTATAAGAGAGACCACATTATAATCTGTCTCGTATTTGTTCTCTATTAGAGAAACCACATTATAATCTGTCTCGTATTTGTTCTCTATTAGAGAAACCACATTATAATCTGTCTCGTATTTGTTCTCTATAAGAGAGACCACATTATAATCTGTCTCGTATTTGTTCTCTATTAGAGAAACCACATTATAATCTGTCTCGTATTTGTTCTCTATAAGAGAGACCACATTATAATCTGTCTCGTATTTATTCTCTATTAGAGAAACCACATTATAATCTGTCTCGTATTTGTTCTCTATTAGAGAAACCACATTATAATCTGTCTCGTATTTGTTCTCTATAAGAGAGACCACATTATAATCTGTCTCGTATTTGTTCTCTATTAGAGAAACCACATTATAATCTGTCTCGTATTTGTTCTCTATTAGAGAAACCACATTATAATCTATCTCGTATTTGTTCTCTATAAGAGAGACCACATTATAATCTGTCTCGTATTTATTCTCTATTAGAGAAACCACATTATAATCTGTCTCGTATTTGTTCTCTATAAGAGAGACCACATTATAATCTGTCTCGTATTTGTTCTCTATTAGAGAAACCACATTATAATCTGTCTCGTATTTGTTCTCTATAAGAGAGACCACATTATAATCTGTCTCGTATTTATTCTCTATTAGAGAAACCACATTATAATCTGTCTCGTATTTGTTCTCTATTAGAGAAACCACATTATAATCTGTCTCGTATTTGTTCTCTATAAGAGAGACCACATTATAATCTGTCTCGTATTTGTTCTCTATTAGAGAAACCACATTATAATCTGTCTCGTATTTGTTCTCTATAAGAGAGACCACATTATAATCTGTCTCGTATTTGTTCTCTATAAGAGAGACCACATTATAATCTGTCTCGTATTTGTTCTCTATAAGAGAGACCACATTATAATCTGTCTCGTATTTGTTCTCTATTAGAGAAACCACATTATAATCTGTCTCGTATTTGTTCTCTATAAGAGAGACCACATTATAATCTGTCTCGTATTTGTTCTCTATAAGAGAGACCACATTATAATCTGTCTCGTATTTGTTCTCTATAAGAGAGACCACATTATAATCTGTCTCGTATTTGTTCTCTATAAGAGAGACCACATTATAATCTGTCTCGTATTTGTTCTCTATAAGAGAGACCACATTATAATCTGTCTCGTATTTGTTCTCTATTAGAGAAACCACATTATAATCTGTCTCGTATTTGTTCTCTATAAGAGAGACCACATTATAATCTGTCTCGTATTTGTTCTCTATTAGAGAAACCACATTATAATCTGTCTCGTATTTGTTCTCTATAAGAGAGACCACATTATAATCTGTCTCGTATTTGTTCTCTATTAGAGAAACCACATTATAATCTGTCTCATATTTGTTCTCTATAATAGTTTTATTAAGTAGTTTTATTAATTAATTAGGCCTAATAGTTGGAGCGTGCGGCTTTAATTCCGAAGGTCGCGGGTTCGAACCTCGGCATGTACCAATGACTTAATATTTAAGTTATGTACATTTGTGAACTTCAGTTACATCAGCGAGATACAAACGGTGAAGGAAAACATCGCGAGGAAACCCGCACACTGAAATTATCTTTGTGTGTGTGTGTGTGGGTCCCAATAAAGTGGCAACAGGCTCGCCCCCTGTTACATGGGACCTAATATGACCACATCTGGCGAAAAGTGGGTGTTTATTCACATCTGCCTACCCCTACTGGGAAAAAGGCGTGATAATATATTAAAAAAAGAGGCCACATTATAATCGAGCTCGTGTTTGCTATCTATAAGAGAGATCACATTATAATCTAGCTTGTATACTCATGCATCATGATATACAATATACTGTTCATAGATGGTAATACCTGAATTATTTTTAAGAAATATTCTTTTAAAATGTAGTAAATCTCATCCATAACTAAAATAAAATTGTGTATTAACAATGGAAGTGTATTTGTGCTCGTACTCTAATTAGGTCATAGAGGAGTACAGCGTGGTGTACAGAGGCTGCAGACATGACAACAAAATTATAAAGAGATGGATCGTGGATGTAAGTAGTTTTAATATCGATATAAAATCGTCGGTCCATAAACGATACATCGATATATCGATGAAATCCTCGCAACCCTCTCTTCAATGGAAAGGTGCAATGATTCCAACAGAAGTACGCTTTCAAAATTAAAAGTCATTGTATCGGATATTTTTGATTGGATGCGATTTATTGTATGAATAAACGGTTCAATGAAGGCTTTAGGGGATGTTTTAACATTTATCGTTTATCGTAACCCGTACCATGTTATCTCTCGACTGCATTTCTCTGTTGTAAACGAACAATACATATTCGTTACATCCTGTCCGACAATTCAACAAATAAACGATCAAATTTATTTTTATGTATTTTTTTGGTGTGCAAAGACATATATCTAAGAAGAGCAAATAAGAAACTGAATAATTTAAGTATTATCATGTGATATTAATACTGTCAGTTGTGAGGGGTATAAGGTGTCCCCCGCACAACAACTCACGGGGCCCAAGTCAACTTCACCTGCTCGTAGTGCACCCTGCTAATCAATAAATAGGGCTCTGGCTGCTTTGAGGGAAATAGCCCAAATCGCCCAACATCAACCCCTACAAATTAAGGTCGCGAGAAGCCGCTGAAATGCAAGTAGCATAGAACCGATCGATGTGGAGATATTTGGGGGAGGCCTATATCTAGCAGTGAACGTCTATCGGCTGATAACGATGATATTATATGATATATGAGCTGGAAATAAGCATAGAACTGTTTAAAAAAAAAGAAGTTTTCACAAGTTCTAACATAAACTCATTCACACCTATAGAGATTTTTATTCTTGTATATAACTCACAACTCTCTTTAAAGTTGAGGAATAAAATTATCTTGACATCGACAATGATTTAGAATTTATTCTTAGGTGTGTGTGTTACCAATCCGCATTGGACCCGCGGGGGTCTATGGCCCATCGCCCTTCATATTAAGGGTAGGTCTGCGCCCTAAAAGTGCGGATGTAAATTGGCTGATGAAACTGTGTGTGCGGGAGGTGTTGCAATAGATATCCGTTTCCGCAGTCGGGTGTAACGATTGGAAATGCCGTGGTGCTGACCGCACCCTGCAATCTTGGCGAGCGGCGAGACAATCGAATGAGCGCGGCGGGTTGCGATATTCAAACGGAAATCGTCGTGTTCCCGCCACCGGATACACACTCAAATTGAATTCCGGCGGGCAAGATCGAAATCGATGTTTAAAATTTTAAATCGTAACTTTTTATTCTATATCTAATCACTTGGCTTTGCAAAATGTTAACACGGACTTACGTTTCCGGTTTAATTAACTTTTAACCAATTAAAAGCTTCACATTTATAAACAGTTGATAAGTCTCTGTTTCCAGAAACTCCTGTTCCAGCTTGAAGAGAGTTAGTAGTTGTAGCTAATGAAATTACTGGGGTCGAGGGATTTAACATCCTCTACCTCAAGGCAAAAGGCGCAATATGGTGTACTGTATACCATTATAACTAGCGCTACGTTGGTACGGGGGGGCGCATCACATACCATCAGGTGAACGTCCCCTACGTACCGTCGCTGCGTTGAATAAAAAAGAAAACATATTATTTTGAGATGTTTATTATCTCTTTCATTCTCATGGAGTTTCTGCCAGGTTGTCGATGACTTATCTCTTAATTTCTTAATACAAGCAATGTGACGATCAAAGTTCTAGTCGTAAACAATACGCCTGTCTACTATTTCGATTGTAAGTATGTTCTCACATCACTACTCTACACCGATCGCCTTGATACGTGAGCCACTTCAGTGTTTCCACTTAGCTTCAGCGCCTTTTAAACCTAAACTCAGAAATGTTAATTTTTTTTATGCCTCGAACGTTTTCACTACTTTGCGGTCACCAAACGTAGGAAGCTTTATGGTATAAAGGCATGTTTATAAAGGTCAGCATGCAATGATAGTTGTTCCCACACCGCAGCAGTCGGCCGCAAATCGCCACCGAGGGGGTTTCGGTGGTGGTGTGCAGGAAGGGGTGCGAATGGGCAAACTTTGGAATTAACGGCCGGTCCCGCGCCAGTAATAAGAGGCTCCTTCTTTCGCCTCGTATTTCTTCACATAGAGGCTCTTGTCTCTTTGGGATGCTGTGCGATTGCAACCCGATTACTTTTTCATCGTTTAAATGGAATTTGTCGCGTACTGGATAATTTTTAATGAAATTATTATATAACGCAACCTTTGCTATATTACTTTGGTATAGACACCTTGCCGTTTGTGTATAAAAAGTGGAGCATTATAAAAGACGACAGTCTTCCACTACAGTCTACTACGAAATTAACTACATGGCCATGTTCTGTAGTGAAAATGTCTCATTAGTAGCATACTTAACTATATTTCTTACCGCTACGAGTGTAGAAGTGGTGAAGTAAGTTTTTCATATATGTTAATTAGAACTTTAATACACGTTAAAAATATTGGTCAGTATTAACAGATCTTTTCCCTTTCAGTATGTCTGTACGTTTATCATCCCCTAAATGTCTATTAATAATAAATGGTATATCTATGATATGATAACTATAAAGAAAAATTATGAATTTAAAACTACCCGCGATAAAAAGTTGAAAGTAATAACTAAAGTTACCAAAACATACTCTCAGACTGGTCTCATGCATGTAAATGTCACTGCTAGGAGGTCTCTGTTGCTACGGCACGCCTAGGTAGGCACCGCTGCAACTCCTATTACAGCCCACAAACAGTAGTGTGTTCCGGTTTGAAGAGCGTTGGAGTAAGTTAAATTACTGGGGTAACGAGACTTAACATCCTCTCTCGAGACGAAGACTGCATTGTGGTGCAGTGTATATCGTACTAATTAGTGCCACGTTGTTATAGGCATGCGCATCGCTTAACTGAACATCCCCATCGTCTTGTCAAGTAAAATATGTGTATTGTAACCCTTTATAAATATCAGTGGTCTTCTTGAGGGCTGAGATATGACTTCGGAATGTTTCTGTACCCTTTTGCAGACAGATGGTGCACTCTCGTGTCCCTAAAATATCAAAGGCACAATGTAATGAGAGCCGCCATTATTCGCCGATATTAACGACACACAAAGCCTTCGCCCGGACAAACTTAAATATCCTAAGCTGTATTTAGGGGCGCTCGCCCCCGCAGTAACCTCGCCCTTTGGGACTCCGTCAGGATGACGGATGCTCCGCCTGATAACTCCCATCAGCGAATTTTCCGAGCTGCTTTCCGTTTCATTTAGTACAAATTTCTTTGACCTTCACGTTATCTAGAGAATATATCGCCTAGATTGCAGCAGTGAACCATTACTTGATCCTTATTTGAACTATACTGTAGTTAGCAAAATTATTGCATATATGATATTATATATAAATAAACAAATAAATATGTATTATATGTAAGTAGTACAACACGTCAGAGTAGTGAGACAAAAGTCGCTGCCAAATAAACTAAAAATGTTACGCAACGAGTATAACACAAGTGAATATTTAATTTAGTTGGTTTACTCGTAAATGAACCGGCGCAAACATTCGTACGCCGCGTGAACTGCACGGCCTGCAGCCGGAGGTGTGAGGCAATTTCCAGCTAAATCCAGGCGTGCGAAATAAACCTAGTCCGTGACACCTATTTACCGGAACAGTAGCACTGTAATATCAGCGAATGCAAACAGCATCCGGTGCATTTGCGGTTCCGCGGCGGGCACGCAATCATTCCGCATTCGGCGCGTGTAAACACCGCCTCGCGCGCCTCGCGCGCCTCGCGCCGCCGCCCACGCGTGGACCTAAATTTGATTTTATGCTCTCCCCTGATTTCGCTATTGTGTCGTAATTGCTGTTTGTTGTCGACGTGTAAACTGTGTTGTTTGTTGCATAGATTCGTGCAGGTGTTAAAGCTGAAGTTTTTAACTGCCAAAGGGGCCCGGCGGATAATCTTATAATAACTGTTATTCTGTGTCGAGTTTTGTGGCAAATAACTGATGGATTTTTGAGGGTGGCAAAGTTTTTTCGACTCTGTAATGGATAACCGAAGTACTTTCGAACTTATGTCAATGTTAAATTACCTGTTAACATCGAGTAAAATTGACGTAAAGCGTTACCTTATAAAAATGCCGAGTACTGAGCGACATTACATTCTCCACTAGAAATGTCTGCGAGTTATGTTATTAGATAACATATTTGGGGTAGTAAAAGGAGAGATTTTTCTTTTCATAAAATGCGTAATTAAACGGATAATCCCTAGTATTATAACTTAAAGAAATACCTGGATATAAGATTATGGAAAAGGGAGTAGTTAGACATGGAATTACTTTGAGTAAGTCTTTTCTTGAAAAAGTATATCTATACATTATGTAGATAATACAACTAACTACAAATAAAAAACAATAAGCTAAATTGTATACAAACACAATTGGCTTGTAACAATGAGCCAACTTATTGTACTAGTGATTTTAATAAAGGCAGGACCTATATAAATTTTTGTCCGCTGTAGCTGAATGACGACCTTTTTTCAAATTGCAGAATGGTTTTAATGCCAGCAAAGAGGCGAAACAGCTGATAAGGTCTCGGTACGTCGCAGGGGGCCCGTGCTTTATTAATGCGGCCCTTTGTGAGGCGTTTCATTCGGGGGCTAACACCCGAAGAGCGTTACGGAGATAATGAGCCAAAAGGACGCCTTTTCGTTAATGCTTGAGACAGATTTTAAGTTAGGGGGTGAGAAATTACTTTGTGAAATTAAAAAATAATGTTATATCTATTACTTTTGCTTAATAAAACACTCGGAGGTCACAGTTGTTATTCTATAGGTAACTTGTTAAATAAATATAAAATTCAGGTGGTTTTTCTTATTAATTATGACAATCATAATCACATAGACATAGAAACGAAATAGTTCTATAAACAAGGACATATTGTGTATTAGCACGAGTAAAACCTTTTCCAAGGGATTACTTCGAAAACACTAAATAGACTTGACGTAGCTCCCGGCAAGTAGCACACGGATCAACTAAGTAAATAAAATTAAGAATGAATCCGTTTTTAAAAAGTCATTTAAAAAGCTTTAATTAAATGTACATCCGCACTAAAGGGCGTAAAAGTGAGAATAAAATGTAGGGATTAAAAAATACGGTAACATTTGTCTCAAAGGACATCCGTCGCCGTTTCAATTTTGTATTTGACAATCATGGGGAGGCAGTATTATGAGAAGCCTACGACTTGGTTATAATCAGACCAATGTCTTCGTCGACTAAGTTACAAAGATGTTCCCACCTTTCAAAGCTTTTCTTCACTTTGTAATTAAAATATTAAGACAACATATGATCTACATTGTTTAATTGTTAGTTTACTAATCTAAAGAATATGTAAAAATAAAATAAGTTTAGACTACTTGGTAAGCGGCAGTCCATGTATAATAGTATCTTACACTTGAACACATGTCAAACATTAGTAGTAAAATGATTCATCATCGTCCTAATCAGCTGACAGACGTCCTCTGTTGGATACGGGCCTTCCCCAGAGATCTCCACAAAAAATAAAAATGATTAAGAATATAATATATAAATTCAAGATTCTTACAAAACATGTTTCGCAGCGTTAATAATTAAGAAAGCCTTAATTGTAAACCAGCAGAAAATAGGTAGGTCTTGGAGATCCTGATAATCATCTGGACCGCTACTCGTGCACACAGTGTCACGGTGAGCCGGGCAGCAATGGAAATGAATGTCTGGCTATTTTCTATTCGCTTTGTGTTATAAATAATAATTCACTGCGACATAAAAGTCAGCGCATTCCTATGAATTTATCTCGAATGCCTGAGGGTCCAGGCCGTAACTCTTTCCGGTACAGAAAGTCATTATCCGGGTCTAAGGGAAAGGGTTCGCGTGTTTCGGATAGCTTTCGGGAAATGAAAGGAGCGACGAAGGACTCCTTTGCAACTCGACATTTCAGGAGCAGAAATGTTTTAGTGGAAAAAAAAAATACGAAATGTATTGTGATATTTTTAGGCATTCATGGTGGTGGAAAGGAAATCCTTGCACGTGAAAATATCGTATACAAGACTGATGCCAATCTTCTTTCAAGATGCCAAAGAGATCTTTACATCACATGAAAAAACCATAAGAATCTTGATTAAACAAGGGTTAGTATTTTAGGCATTTTATCAAAGCTGTTATATATACTTTAATAAGATATGATTATTTTACAGAAGAGGCAATGAAATAGGTAATCGGCTCACGTAATGGTAAATGATCACAGCTGTCCGTGGACATCCAAGGTCACAGTCGTAGCCTCTGATGTCGACCTTCTAGTAACTATGTAAATACTGTACTGCGGGTGTTTGTAAGGCGCTTGCTTCTCGTGGAGTGTGTGTATATTGATCGAGGGGTGCGTCGTTTATACACGATCATCACAATCATTTATACCTACCTACCTGTCTGTCGAAATAATGATGTTCATTTTAGTAACAACCGGGATCTGCACATTTCATTTGCTTGCCTTACGACATGACAATCCTAAGTTCGATTCTTGGCGATGCGTGGTAGAATTTATACGGTAGTAGCGTTAGTTAAGGCATTCGTATTATATTATATATTCGCTTCAATAGTCGCATTGCACTTGTAAACATAGTACGCTCAGTTTATTGGGGGCACCCACCCTTTAACAATTCCGGCTTTATCTGATGAAATGTATAGTGATGAAGAAAATAGATGTTAATACTTACCTTCATAATGGTGATAACAATGTATAGAATACTCTACTTAAATGTTAACTGAATGAATCAGATGAAATGTGATTAGTGGCAGAAGTCGGCTAATAAAGTGATGAGAAGACCTCAACGGAAACTAAGAAGTGATATCTACTAGGTGAGGCAGGAGGCGGAGGGAAAGGTTTTAGCGCTGTACAAATCTGCGAAAGGGGAACTTTCTCTCGTTACCGCGATTTATATTCCAGGTACGCGCTTTGTTCCCGCGGAACACGATTTGCGAACTTCGCCGAGCGTTTCATTATCTGTGCTGTTATAAATCCGTGTAGTCCGTGTTCAGAGCAAATATGGTAAACTCTGCTTACGGTCAAATTATTGTATTGTGCTTCATTCCATACTTGTATGCGGGAAAAGAAAACGTCGTGAAGAAGCAGACGTGTTCTAAGAACGACGGTATGAGCAGTGGCCTTATATCTAAGTTTGGAGATGGCGTCCCAGGGTCCGAAGTTGGTCTTATCATTTCTTAGCACACTTTTTCTTTTGTTTAACCATATTATTATAGTAAAGTAAAACCGGTTCAAGAGAAAATGGTAGAGAGACGCCAGCGCTGCTACGGCCATGTTATGCGAAGACCAACAACACATATGGTTAGGGTAGTGCTGGATCTCGAAACTAAAAAGTGAGACCCTGGGAGATCCACGACTACTACATTGACGATGATAAGCAAAGATCTAAAGAATAACAAATTGACAGAACCTATGACACAAAACAGATAGAATAAGAAGAATGATCAGGAGAGACGATCCCAAGTAACGATGGGACAAGGTCTAGTAAAAAGAGGAAGACCACATTTTTAATAACATAAAGTATCTCGAGTTCGTTGTCACCGCGTGTGTATAGAATCAAATATACAACTGACAGAGTACGTTTATTCTTTTGTTTTTATGCCACCTTTTAAGGTTTTTTTTTTCTTATAATCCCCCTGCTTGTGGTCGGTCGGGGCCTGTGTTCACAATCATTTACCATCTAAATGTTATTATGTGCACTGTTCTCAACTTTTATTCTTTCTTTCATCATACTCTATTATACTTGCACACTTCCATTCTCTTGTCAGACTTCATTCCAATCCCTACTTTCATACCTCTCTTGAGTGAAGACTGTCTCCACGACAGGGTAGCTTTGTAAAGTACGACGCCTTCAAAGCGACCCTTAAATTATAACAATTAGTAAGTATTAAACTAAGTTGCCCAGTTGTGCTTGAGGGTAGTTTAAATGCATTAGTGACAATGGCTTTTACTTTAAAACTATTATTAAGTTGAAGAAAAGAAGAAATTATTCAACAGTACTATTTAATAGAACCGTAACAAATTCACTTCAACAGTAAAATTGAAGCACGCGATGTCTATTAAGGGTCGTGTAATTCTTGAAACACTTAAATTAACTTATTACTTAGCGTGTCGCGAATTTATTCATACGCCTCTTAATTATTTCTATACATGGAAGAGAACTTTGTTCGCATCACGATCATCCTTCATGCTTTATAACAATTAAGTTGTTTGAACGGTACTTAAATGAAGTCGACTGCTTCCGCCGTGTTACCGCAGCCTTGTGACACGGAAGGTTCTAGTTCGATTATGGACTAGGTGTGGAGTTCTGTGCTTTTCTAATCAGAACCTGCAACAGAATGTTTGTAATAAGTTTTATTTGGTCGTTTCCTCATGTCTGAGGATCGGGGTCAGTTCTAGTGTTGCTGTTTAAAGCAAACAATCTGACTCCACCTGTTCCAGTCCTGCGCATCTCTCACCATCGTGTATAATTTAGAGAAGGATAACTCTTTAACCTGATCGGTGTATCTGGTTAGATAATCTTTTGTCATCGGTGTTCCCAACGACAATCAGTTTTTCCAAACTATCGTCGCCTCTACGTATAAATGTAATGCATATGTAACGCATAAATTCAGTGCTGAGGATACTCCTTATTGAAGCAGTTCCATGGTTCCATACATAAGTTATAAGGATGACACAAAAGGTATTGAAGAAGGTAGATATTCCATTATCAACAAAAACAATATTGTTGTCATGTCAACACGACAAGAATTAAAAGCGCTGTAGCCTGTCCCCGCCGCATCCATCATCGGCAATGGATATCGAACTGAAGCACCTTCGTGACATCGGATTGACGTTCAATAAATAATGCTCGTGCTTTGTGTACGACATAGGCGACAGAAAGATACTCGTTGTAGTAGATAATATTAGTATTCAAACATTGGTCTAGATTATTCTTTTTGGTTAGCAATAAAATGAAGTAAAATAAATAAATTGTTTTGGGGAGTATACTTACAAGTTAATTTAATAGTATAATGTCGGTAAGGAGGAGCGATAAAGTATTTGGCAATTTAGTTCGGATCAGTGAGTTATTGGGGGCTACCCTTGTGGGCCGTTACATCCGGGCCAGCGGCCGTGTTCCGGAGATAATGAGGACATTGGGAACGAGGAAAACATTTAAAGTACACGCTGACGACGGCGGCGCACCTCTACCGATAATAAATCTTCAGCGGCGTAACTCTACTCGTATAAGTTCTCCCTTCTTGATGTCGATGTGTGCCAACGCGGCGTCTATTCATGCCAAGAATTTGAATGCGCTGCAACTAGAGAAAATAATGGAACTATGAGGTGTTTAAGCGGGCCCGCACAATAACTCACATGACTTAATCCAACTTCACGTGCTCGCGGTGCACCCTTCTAATCTAGAAACTAGGCTCGAATTTAATCGTATGAACTCCTACAAACGTGGAGATATTCGGGTGAGAAAAAACTTTTTTAACAGGGACGAAATAATTTACGTAGGTTTTAGTAAACGAGGTGCTGGTGGTAGGTCGGTCTTTATTACCAGAGTCTAGGTACATACCAGATTAGCTCTTATTTCTGCCGCTAAATATTAGTGAAGTTTGAAGGAGATTGTACTTACTCTGGCTGTTTCAAAGCGATCAGCACAATGTGGTACTATGTATATAATTCTAAAGAGCGCTAAGTTGTTATGGGTATTCTTCATCTTCGACGTGCTTGCCAAAGCTTGCCAGATTGGTCCTGGTCATCACTTCAGGCGTTGGTCGCAAACTTAACAACACGTCGCCATGGCTCTCTGATGGCCGCCTTCCTAGTGCACTCATATAGTGGTAACGATGATGGGGTATTTACCACCGCTGTCACCTTTATCTGGTCAGTTCATCTCATAGACGTTCATCCGCGTGGTCTGGTACCCTCAATCTTTTCCTGGATCACGAGTCGCTCAATACCTACCTCCACTCGGCGGCATACATGACCGAAAAAGGTGAGGATACGAGACTGTACCAAAGATGATAAACGCCGCCTGATGCCGAATTCTCGAATTATAGACTCGTTGATGTACGAAGCGCTTAATAATGACATCTGTGTCACTTACTATTAAGTGAACGTGTCGATCACATACGCGAGACAGTTTTTTCATCGTGCGCTAGATGCAATACTCATTTTAGAGTTAACAGATCTTCAGGCGTGAGGACCTTCTTCTTATTAGATTCAAGTTATTGCAACATCCAGAAATACATTTCGAATATCTGCGTCAAAAATATGTATAATGTAAATGTCTCCGGTTGAGCGGTAGTGTAGTGGGAGCCAAGTCTGCAGACGCGGATGTGGGGGGGGCCACACTGTGGATAATTTATGGCGCGCAATTGTAATTTTGTATACACCATTGAGCTGATACGTTATAAGAAGGAGAACAAATCATACATTATCGCATTGGTCGATCGGGGGGCGTTCACGCACCATTTGCCCCGGCAGGGTCACCACGGCCCGACGGGGATGGGAAAACTTCCACACGACTCTATCGACCCTTGTCTTATTAATGTGTTTCGAAGTATGATTTGTAGTCACTTCAAGTTTTCTGTTTTCCTTCTATCCGTACAAGTTTTATTAGATAAAGCTTTCAACGTAATATGTTATTTCTGTAACGCTCTGTGTGAGCGAGAGTTTCTGTCTGATGTAGAATAATTCATCGGCGGGCTGTTGGTGCGCGGCGATCCTGTCAGCAGCACCCTACTGCAGCTTGTTGAAGTGTCGACAGGAACTGTACTGTAGGTTTGATAAAGATCGTAAGTAATCAATATATTTTCTAATAACAGATAGAAGACCTTGTTTACTTACTAAAACAGAAAATTGATAACGGATTTTTCCGTACATATCTCTTTGCAGTTTTAGGTCATTAGCTTCAACGAAAGTCTGAGTCTGCTTTTATCTTAACGCCTATTTCTACCGCAGATTAGTAGTATGTAAATTTATTGAGAGAAATTAGAAATATAATATGACATTACGTATTGTATCTAACGAGCTAATGTGGTGCTGTGAAAGTCCTCACCAGCACCGCGTTGTTTCCAGGATTGTTTTACTGTGAGGTCCGTCCTGTCTCATCGTTTGTTTAAAAATAAAACAAAATTGTATTTGAATAAATGTTGATATGACAACACAAGGGTTAGATCATCATCATCAGCAGATTGTCCCGCCGATTGGTACCGTGCTGCCCGCATGCGGCTATCACACAGTCAGCATGACCCCTGGTACCGCTGGGCATCAGAGGCTGTCGTTTGTAGGGGTTTATAGTGGGGCATTTGGGCCATCTCTCACCACGCTGACTCAATGCGGGTAGTCGAGAGCAAGAGCCTCATTTGTTGATTAGCGGGCTGCACCACGAGCTGGTGAGGTTGGCTTGGGTCCCGTGAGTTGTTGTGCGGGACTGCTTTAGATTAGTTAGATTATCTATTACTTATTTGCTTACTGTTGATAAGGTTTCTTTCATGCATTGGATATTCGTTATTTTGTGTTATAAATTATATATATGTGTATTATTTAAACAAAATAGGACTTAAGAAAATTAGAACTAATTTCACTGGTGGCAGGTTGCCGGAAACCGTCCTGATTCCACCGCAGATCTTATTTCCGCCGACAAACAGTAGTGTGCATATAATATTGTTTTCCAGTTTGAATCGCTAGTGAAATTACTGCACTAACGAGAGTTAACATCTTGTCCCAAGGCGACGAGCGCAATGTGGTGTAGTGCATGTCATCCTAAATATCACCACGTTATTATGGACAGGCGTATCACCACCAAGTGAACGTTTCACTCGTCTCCGAACTTGGTCGAATATAAAAAAGACACCGTAGTATCAACACGAGTATATTATTCATATTATCATTGGTAGTACAGTCGTTGCACGTACAGTCGACATCATATTTCCTCCATCATCATTACACAGCAGGAGCCGGCTGTACCGCGGCGCGCGGGGCGGGCGGGGCGGGCGGGGCGCGCGGCACGACACGTGCAAATGCAATAAAGCAGCGAGGGGGAGGCCTGTACATAGAGGCGAGCTATAAAACTGTTCCCCTCATCTTACATACATTAAATAAAGCACGCATTTCTGCGTGTATACCCTACGTGCCCCTAATGTTAAGCTACTGCTACAGTGCTGCGGAATTCAGACATATTCGCGAGATCGAGATCCTGACGCCTACGTAGTCCTTGGCAGGCGAATTGGGGTTAAACTTAATGATCCATGTGAACCGCTTCATCGTCACAATTTCAGTGCTGAACGAAAGCTTTCACAAAAGAAAGTATTTAACTCACCTCAGCGAGCGTAGCATCCAGGTAACTATCACAAGGAAAGCTGCCCTTCTCTCCCTGAAACTGTTACCTCGTAACTGGAACTTTACAATAAGTCAAGTTTGAATGGTGATGGAAAAAATTTCTCCATTAGCGATAAATTACAATTAACTGTAAGTTACATGAAATTGTAACTCGTGTGATCGTTTCATAATAATTTTTACAAAAATATAAAAATAATAATTCCCTCTAAGTCTAGTAGTATAATTAGTTAGATATCTTTTAGTAAGCACAATCATGCTGGAAGAAAAGCTCGATGTCCCGTTACAACGTTATTCACGTGGGAAGAATAAACAAATGGAACGAAATAAAAAATGTTTAGTACTTATATTATTTATTATAACACTTTTCATAAATAACTAAAAATAGTATAAGTAATGTACTATAAATAAACCTTCTATTTTAGTTAGGTCTAGGAAATCTGATAAATGAATTTAAAAGACTAATGAGAAAAATTAAAAATGAATAAACGGTTAATTGAATGCTATATGATATCATCATCATCAGCCGACAGACGTCCACAGCTGGGCATAGGCCTCACCCAAATATCTCCATCGATCGGTCTGCGAATATCGTTTGTAGGAGTTTATAGGAGAAGATTTGGGCTATTTCCTAGCACGCTGGACCAATGCGGATTGGCGGGACCCTGAGCTTCGCTTGTCGATTAGCAGGGCGCACCGCGAGCAGGTCAGGTTGGCTTGGGTCTCGTGAGTTTGGGTTGTTGGCGATCAGGATGGGGGTTCTCATCGCCTTCTAAACGACCCTGAGGAGGACAATGGCTGGACGTGGTCGCCGGTCATTGAAATAATACTCACGAGGCTGGTAGGGTCTGTATAAGCAGACCCCGGGACGAGATATCCCAGCATAGCGTTAGCGAGGCCGCGGTTGTGTTCCGAACGGAGATCCCGTGACCTCGCCAAACGCCGAAGGTGACCACCGAGGGGGTTTTAGTGGGTAAAAATCTCCACATAACTCTGACTTCCCCTCAGGAGGCAGAGTATCTTTTCGAAGATTTCCCCCGCGAAAAAAAAAAAAAAAAAAAAAAGGGTCTCGTGAGTTGTTGTGCGGAACAACTTACACCAAACGGCTGTCAGGGATACCGCAGCCCTTGATTACTTAAGTTCTCTACAAATAAAAATATTTCATAGAAATGATTTGCGAATTATTCACAGCCCGCCCAGTGAGGGCAGCGCGCTCGCACACAGCCCCACTCACTGCGCGCACAGTTATTTGTTTGCAAGCGATTGCGTGCGACAATGTAATTATTTTTCCGTAGCACAATTATCGGAAATAACACAGAACCGGAAACCGCTAAATGAATCAGATATGGGTTAGTGCGAGCAAAACATCGTTTATCACCAATTTCCCAACATTAGCCGCGCGTAACGACCGCTCGGCCGTTAAATGAACACACCCCGACAACTATTTGCGCGCGCGGGTGTAGTGGACACGATCCCGCAGCAACGATACCTTAATTGATGTAGTATAGTATAGTATACGTGTCTCAATATGCCCACTGTCCAACCGTGGACATCTTACGGTCGACTGTTCAATTAAGTTATATATCATTACAAATATACTCTTAGTCGCACGACGGATAATGTTAGAGACACCAATATAACTGCTTCCCCTTAAACAGATTCATAAAATTATTTAAACAATCACAGTGGCAGAGTTGGTTTGACATTTCACCACCACTCCACCCCCGGCTTGTCCTAAATGTATAATTCTAAAAAGGAATCGCCCAAGGTAAAGGGCGGGAGTTTTTTTTACTGACCTTTACAAATGTATCCCGCGCCACGCTTCACATGGGATGCGGCAGAAAATATGAACGGAGAAAACTCTCTATTCTAAGATTTGGTATTGCATTAGTGAGAATATTTTTCAATATTATACTTACTTAATTAACTTAACTAATTTCTAAGCTAAAATATAAGTTGTTATTTTAAATAAATTTTAGTATTTGTCTAACTTTATACTTTTGTTAAACAATCAAAAGTAGTTTAATTATCCTGTTCCTACAGTCGATGTTTTGACAAAATATACTATAAGTGTCTAGTTTTTAATAAATTATTAAACATAACCTCATTAATTATGTAACGTCGCTTCTAATATGTAGAAGTTCCAGTTACCAGCATTAACCTGTACGTCGCCGCGGTGGGCGGGCGGCGTACAGTCGCGGGGCCCACTGGCCGCACAGCCGCGCACAGCCGCGCACAATAACAAATGAACTGAACGCAGATAAAACAAGAGTACGTCGCGGCGGATCCGCTCGGGGGCTCAGCATCTGAGCCGTATTTATGAAGAGACCTTAAGCGGACCAACTGCGTCTCCTTAAACATTGTCAAGATGATTGATGCCCCGCCGGGATTGTCTCCGCTCTACAATTTTTCCCCCCCACTGAAGTTTCGCCGGAACTAATGTATTTTTCCTCCTGCCATTAATTTAGGTTGAAAATTGTCCTTAAATAGGATCCTACTTTTTTTCTATAGCTTACATTTCTTTACAGAGGTGATGGAGTAATGTGTGAAAGGAAACTAGATTGTTGTGGTCTAACAGTTCTGCTATCGACTTCAGAGATGATGCGTTCGCAATTCTTCACCTGTTACATGAGCCAACGCACACCATGTGGTTTTTAATTTACATCATAATAATAAAAGAGTAATTAAGGCTCTTGTACAGTTTGCAAGAGAGAGTGAGTCAGTACGGAGTTAGCTATAAAAGAGCAAGTAGATTTTGCAGTTTCGTTACAGTTTTTTTCCTAATTATCCACAACTCTTTCAGCCGTTCAGCTGCTGTAAATATAATATAAACTTTTTAGTACATGTTAAATATTTAACAGATTTAACAATATTTCCGGTTTCCTCGGATTTACTTATGAAGCAAATTTCATGATTTACTGTTTCCAAATGAATTGGAAGTTAATTTCGTAAATGTAACTAAGGGTCTCGGAAAACTTTAGAAAATACGCGAAGGGTAACAAACTGTAAAATGTAGAGTGAGCAAATTAATAACTGGACGCGTGGATGTTGCCAGGCTCGCGCGCTGCGTTTCGCATTTCATTTGGCATATATGCGCGATTCACAATTTAAGACTATTGTAGTATTAACAGGTTCTTTAAGGTCTAAAAATTCGACATGCTTGTTGGTTATAGTACCCGACATACGGATCGATAACCTAGCTTTATTTTTAGAGATTAACTTAAACGGAGTTCTCTATATACTTCCAATAATCTACTTTATAACTTACGATTAACAGTTTGATATTTTACAAGCGGTTATAACGCGGTAACTGATCAACCAAATCCCACCGTTGAACGGACGGGGCCAGGCGACGAGCGAGACTTTCACCCAATGCTAAACTATAAGCTCACAACGTGGCACTAGTTACGATGATATACACTGCACCACGTTGTGCTCGTCGCTTTGTAACATAAGATGTCTAGCCTCGGTACCGTAGTCATTTCACTAGATATAACGCCCTCTACCGGGAACACAGTAGTGTTTGCCTGTTATAGGAGCTGCGGTGGTGCCTATTTAGACGGAGGGTCTCCGGTGCAGGAGACTGAGCACCAATATAAACCAAAAATAGAACTGATTTCACTTCAATAACTCCGTGTTATAAGAAAGACGAAGGTTTGAAATATTTCATTTGATATAAAAGCGAATGATCATATATTAAAATTCCCGTAGCCTCCCCTCGTAATGTGTCATTTTGTAAAATATCTCCCCTGTACCCGCTACCCGCTACCCGCTACCCGCTACCCGCTACGCGCTGCCGCTGCCGCCGCACGTCGCGGCTAAATTGACGCAAATGTAATTTGAAATGTGCCGGCGCGACGTCGCGCTCCTACCTCGTTACTTGATTTGCGCCGAATCCAAATGAACAAATTGTTTTTTTTTTCACCCCCTCCCTACTCTGACACATTTTATATCACCAATTGAAATAAACCTGCAGTTCACAAGTGTACACGATAAATAATAGATAATAATTGTTCTATACTGGATTTAGATACAAGCAGGACAAGTTCAAATTAGCACTTAAAAAAAATCATTTACTTATTTAAAACTACCTTCATTCAAAGATATCAATTTGTAATGTATGTATTTAATTAAACATATCAGCCCTTTGACTGCTGGAGCAGGCGCCTGTCTTCAAATAAAGTAATTCAAGTAACGTTGACGTGTGTCGCTGATAAGTTCTCTTTGATCTTGTGTTACATTTGCACCGTCCGCTTACTTTACGTTTAACTTTGTAGTTCAATAAATAACAGAAAATTAAAAAGAAAATCGTAATGAGTAAAACACTACATTCTAGCCTAAATTGTTTCTTTACATATAATGAAACAAACGAATAAGCTTCGTTAAGTTACGTAAAAGACAGAGTGTAGTAGGGGATGAAACCAGTGCGTTCTGTTCTGGATCCAACCCTCTGAGGATGACCACTGGGTTTCAGTAAGTACAAATTCCACATCCATCCATCCATCCAAAAGTCAAATCAAATCAAGTCTTCCATCCATAAGCAGGGTATCGTCTGAAAATTATTATTATAACGTCTGAAATGATCTGATCAGAAAGTCTACAGTAAAATGTATAACGGAATTGTAAAAATGGAGGATAAGTCGTAAAAACCTGTAGTGTGCAGGACACGGTTAGCTCTTAACATAGGATGGTTCTGGTCCAGGACAATTGCTTAAGCAGCTCAACCAAATAACTTATTGAAGAATGGATTAATATGCTTTTCACTACAGCTGTCGCTGCAACCTCATGAGCATGAGCGGCGGGGTCAGCACGAACACATCAGTTGCTTTAGACGTCGGTCCGTTCGCAAAATTCGAATCCAATCAATCATAAGTAATCCAATATTTGTCCATTGCTCTCCTCCTACATCCCCACCTTCTCCTCCACCGGCTCGTATCGTAATACAGGACGGATTAATGCCATTACAGCGCACTTGCTGTGATCCGGGTTTATTGACGTCGGCATTGCCTAATTGAGTTACATAGAATTGTGATGGAGTCGTGCGACCCGCGGGCGGTACTACATGCACACCGACGGTAGAACTGTTCTATTAAAACTTGCATAGATTAAAAACTGTATCATTAATTGTGCCCTAGATCTGTTTGTAGCGTTTTAAAACTACTTCACGCTGAGTCTCTTCGCTGAGGTCGCTAAATCAAAATGCAATGAGAATTAATGTCATAACTGATGTTATTGTTGTGGGAATAGAGTTGTCACTGAGTCCGGGAAAATGGTCCTGAAATAAATTTGAATTGATATAATCACTTAACTAAACGATAGACAGGACTTTGTTGGTTTCTGTGAAGTTCTGACAATTTGGTAATTTCTGCGTAACTACTTAGCGCTGGTATTCCCAAAACGTTTCTTTTAATTACAACGGTACTCTGGTTAATAATTTTTGTATCGTTATTTAATCACAGTTATCTCTTGTTACAGGAACTACAGCTGCTGCTGCTGCCCAGCAGTCACGAGCTGAAAAAAACTCTAATTTATGTAGTGGTTAAATTACACCGATATCAGATATATACCCCACGAACAATCTTCTCGATTGTTCTATTAATGCATTGGTGATCAGTATCGAATTGTTTGTCAGTGATGATTATATTGTGGGTTAGAATGGATACGCTGTAGCTGGTTATAGGGGTATTCATGGACACGAGTGGCGATGCCTGCAATTGTTGAGCCGTTGAATCTAGAATGTTCTAGGTTAGTTTGCGCGTACACGATGAATGAGGCCGGCAACCATGCGTAGGAGAGCACTGCCGTCCGTCCGCGAAGAAGTGACCAACCCGAAGGCGTGGCGGTGGCGCAGCGTGTGCGAGTGCGACTGGGCGGTGTACGCGCTGGTGGCCGCGGTGGGCGCGCTCACCTACGCGAACAGCTTCGGCGGCGAATTCGTACACGACGACATACCGGCCATCGTGTCCAACGGCGACGTGAACGGCGCCAACCCGCTGCTGAGCGTGTTCAAGAATGACTTCTGGGGCACGCCGATGTCGGATTCCAGCAGCCACAAGTCTTACAGGCCGCTGACGACGCTCTCCTTCCGGTGAGTCTCTTCACAAGGATCTCATTTCTCACAAAGCTCTCTTTTCACAAGGAATACATTTTTTCATTTAAAAAGTTTCTTCGTATCTAACAAAAGGATTGTTATAATTTTAATCTCCCAATGACAAAACTTCAAACATAATAAACAAATCAAAGTTCAAATAAGAGCGGAGACTTTACTACTTCCTTTAAGTTGTCCTCTCCAGTAACAGGAACGTGGGCCACGACAATAGTTGAATGACAATGATATTATTCTACGACCTATGTTACCTAAGTTATACTGCTTAATCGTTAAGCTATAAATTATGTGACTATTATTATAATAATTGCATCCTTAACAAAACATTGAAATAAACAATCGTACAATGTTAAACTAAAGTTACTATACGAACGTTAAACAAATTCCATAAACAGCTGCGTGTGTCGATAAACATTATTAGCTCTGCTATTATTCCCACTGCTGGGCCGGACTCGGCAGGTTCTCTCATAGGTAGAGATTATTTTTCTTTACAAGCTAAGAGGGGATTGAACCCGTGTCACTTTAAGAGGTACAGCGCGTAAGTGAGATCAACATAAAGTTATGTCGCTGAACCAAGGCCATAAAAGTGAAACGTGAAACATATTCAGGGTTATGTAGAATGACATACGGCGGTATCGATTGCAGGGCGGGGGTAGGTGGGGCGGGGGCTCGTGTTCAGCTGTGATTTCCCATTTCATTTGATTTAAACGCGGCCTCGCGGGGGCCATTTTATTTGAACGTTTCATATTATTTTGCTTCGTGTGAAATAAAACAGAGATTTTGACGTATAATTTACTAGAACGATAATATAAGAGGTGTAAGGGGCCTCGCACAACAACTCATGGGACCGAAGCCAACCTCACCTGCTCGTAGTGCACCCTGCCTATCAACAAACGAAGCTCTGGCTCTCACCGACCCGCATTGGGCAGCGTGGTGGGAAATGGACCATATGAATCCCTACTCGATCGATGTGGGCTCGGCTGATGATGATGATCGTATAAAAACTTGTTCACTAATTAAATATAAGACTATATTTATATAAACTAGTAGCTGTTTCTCGCTTTGCTGGCTGCTCCACCCCCGCAACCCTCTTTGGGTCAGGAATTCTACAAATTCCGTTCTTAACCGACCTGTACTCGGCAAAATGAATATATCTACCTTATTCAAGTTTCCAGGACTTGTGGTTTCAGAGACGTCGTGATGAGTCTCTACATAGATGGATATCTCTTATGTACATATATATATAAATATGTCACCACATATGTGTCTATTATCCGCATAAATTCTCTCCTTTATGGTCATATTAATAATTACTAGATACATTACACTTAATGTTCAATTACAGCTGTTAACATACAATACACACGTGCATAGGAGCTACACAGCTCGCGCCGGTGTTAACAGCTTATTACACAATAAGTAACATCTCTATATCTTATCTACTCCGATGATCTCTGTGTTGCTATCGTACAACAGAATCATCATCGAAGTTTGTTCAACAATATCAAAAGCACGTGATCGTTTTTATAGATTTTCTGTTTATTAGTAATATGTCTCTATTGCCGCAGACCGTCCAGGCAGAGACCGCCGCAGCGCCTAGTGTAGCCGACTAATAATACAGTGCAAACATTACTTTGTTCCGGTTTGAAGGGCGCCTTAGCTAGTATAAATACTGCGATAACGAGATTCAGAATCTTACGTCTCAAGGCGACGAGCGCAACTCGATGCCATGTTGGTAAAATATTATTGCTTGTTTGTTTAGGTTGATCTGCAAAACTGCTGGATCGATTTAGGTCAAGTTGTTCAGGCACAGAGCTGAAGATATATAGCTTACTTCTAAACAT
Organism: Troides aeacus; assembly: GCA_033220335.2. Classification (NCBI taxonomy): domain Eukaryota; kingdom Metazoa; phylum Arthropoda; class Insecta; order Lepidoptera; family Papilionidae; genus Troides; species Troides aeacus. The sequence goes on along the minus strand of CM067275.1, from coordinate 496,358 downwards.
AAATAACGAATTAGGGTTCCGCAAAAAAACATTTAGGTAATGAGGTTTTGTGTTTGTATTGCAAGAGATGTATCCGTATTATCTTTGGCACTAACAGTAATGTAAATAAGATTCAAGTTACTCGTAAATTTAAAGTGAACTTTAATTAAGTTCCTTTTAACAACAGTTTTCGGTTCGTGTTCCATAATTAGCAATAGACCAATGTTATCAAACAATTACCGGGGACGTTGTAATCGCTTAATTGTGTTATTGGTATCAAACGGAGACTAAGCTCCGATATCGGCTCCGTGTTATTGCGGAAACGAGCTCTTCTATCGGTGTCTACTCCACTGTTCAATACAAACCCCAACTTTTCTTTTAATTAAACTTATCTAAGTTCACCGTTGCCGTTTACCCTGACTGTCTAGTTAGGGTATACAGTAGCACGTTATCTGGAAGTAAAGAATGCATTGCTTTAGTGAGGAGCTTGTTAGTTTGTTAATCGTCCAGTTGCAGGTGGCATTTATTTGAAATGCATTACATTGAATGGCTGATTCAACCCTGTGATCACACATCAGCGAACTATACTGTATAAATGTCGTTAAGTTATAAATACGAAGAGCAGTTTAAATAACAAGTATAAACAAAATACTTTTCAGATTGAAGTGGATCGGAGGTTGTGTGTTCGGTTCATGTAATAAGCTGTTTCCGCTATTGTACCCATTGTGTTTACATTACAAAATCTACGAGTCTATAAAGGTCGCGTTTAACACTTGCTTTGTCACTTAAAACATTTTCATGTGCGCTTGTGTACAAGTCATTTATCGCGTTTGTCACTTTGTCAGCTGTCGCGCGCTCACCTCCGTTGTTGAATGATAAATGAAGGTTTCGCGGCGCTTCGTTCCAGTTTGTACGAGCGGACGTCTTCATTCTCAACTGGCGACTAAGAGTAGGAGCTCGAATCGACACCTACTCTTCTCTCTTTATTCTCATCGATCAAAAAATCTTATTGATTTACAAATAATACAAATAAACCTATTGTTCGTTTTCTTGTTCCGATCCTCTTTCCCAGTCCGTGTACTAGATAGCTGCTACCAATGGCACATGAGTAGTTAGTACTTTAATTCCATAGAATCAAGCTTGTATTAGGAAAGCTACAGGAAGTATCGACTCAGCGAGGGTGCTCTCATTACCCCGCCGCGATTTCCGCTTTCGTTTGTTTGAACAGCGAGCCAACGACGAAGCGTTTTGCATTAATAAGCGAGCGGCGCTTTGCTTATTCCGAGGATGTACTTGCGAGTGCTCCATCGTACTACTTTGTTTAACTTACGGTTTTATTTCTAACAAAGTTATGTAATCTGTTACTTTTATTATTAATGAGACATATAACTTTTTAAGCTAATTGCTGTTTTAATAATGACTTACACAGTATAACGAAACTGCCTCTTACATCGGAATCATTGAATATATACTGTACATACGAATCTTTAAATTCGATCACGACAGTAAAATATATGTAATAGTTTCAATATACTTACCGATTTAACAACAACAATAGACACTTCATGGATAATACATTTTAGCAACAGTATCATACTCTAATATAATCTCAGCAGCAGTTAACTGTTTAACATATAGCTGATATTATATATTGAACCGGCATTGAAACGTTTATCCGTTATCTAGTACAACGTTTAGTAACATCCGGTAACAAATAATAGGTTAAATAAATCATTAAACTATTTATAGGTTAAAATAAACAGGTTAATTGGGTATGCGTTAATTGTACTGGATTAATATGCGAATAACGTCGGGGGTGCGTTTTACAAAAATTTGAATTTCAAATCGTCTCAGTCGGCGGCAGAATATTCATCGGATGTGCCGGAGTCCGCGCTCGTTAGCGGTTAGCCGTTCATTAACGCCTTTGTAGCCAGCTCTCCTTGGAGCCATGGAGATACCCTTCGGCGATAAAGGCTGCAGCGGATAGAGGAGACGAGCTGGACGTTCGCTCTCTGTAACGATGGACTGGTCGATAACAACGCTATTTAATAACGTAATACTTCGTCGCTGTCTCTGTTAACAGCGATTTATTCAGTTCTTTGTGTCTTCTTTTAGATCCTTCCACCTCGCGACATTTATTGCCTCAACCCCATTGCACGTCATAAAAAATTCTATATTACCATTCATAGGGTTGGTATTTTGAACACATTTCAACTTTTATATTGTTAATACACCTTGTTTCAATTGTCAAGATATCACACTACATTTAGAAGCCCTCGGCTTTGTCTTATACTCATACCAACTACATTTCATAATCATCAATGCTCTCATCATGGTGGGAATGTCATGCCCAGGTTTAACTTTCATATTACTTTACTTTTAATTATGAATATTTAAATCCTTATTAACTTAAACCAATATATGTTAACAGGAAGAAACTATAACTTTCAGACGGAGGAGCAGGCTCTCTTTAATGTATTTCTTTAAACATTGTCATGGTTTTTTTGAGTTAAAGTTAGTTCAGCTTTGAGGTACTCGTTAAACTAGTGATGTGTATTTTAAGATAAGGTAGAACCATAAGAAAAATCTCTCAAGCGTGTATGTATCATTATGTAGAAACTTTTTTATGCTTAAATAAAGTTTGTATGACAAGAGTGTCGTTTAGTTGGAGCCCGTAAGTCAGCTCGCACGTCTACCGGCGGATGATCGATGCGCCGGGCGATCGCTGGCACTCCGTTCAGTTAAGTTATTTCAATGTTCAAGTTATCACGATTGTTATCATAACAATCGTGATAACTTATAATCATTATAATAGACAGTCGATGTGTATTGATATATTATACAATAGACGCCTCTAGAGACGCAGATTCGAACCCTGATGAGCTTTAACTTGAGAGGAAGAAAGCGATATGTTCAAAGTACAAAAGCTTTTTTAGACCTCCGCCAACCCGCTCTTGGCCAGATAAGTGGTTATGATAAATAGCCTTATCTCTCCCCTAGTGAGACGAATCCCATTATAGTTAAACCTTAAGAGGTTCATTTATGTATTTTCATTTGATTTAGATTAGGTATTAGTATTGTTTACTTTTGCCACCAGCCTGAATTGAGTCAGCGTGACAGGTCGGCCCCTGGTGCCCGGCGATGCATGCAGCGCAGGATCGCTTGATGTGGGGATCTTTGGGGGAGACCTATGTCCAGCTGTAGACATCTATCCGCTGATGATGATTTTTTACCAATTTCTATGTCATTTATCATAGATAGCTGAAGATCACAATGGTTCTCTCAATCTGATCACCAAACTTCAGTTTGAAGAGGGCACCTAATGATGATCATGATAGACCGCTATATACTTTATTACCAACTTAAACATTAATTAATGTCATAAGTATACAAATAAATGTATTTCGTGTAATTATTGTTAAAATACAGACGAAGCATCGTGTCTTTCGGTATTTGAACTTAAAGTTACAATGTTTGAAATAGAACCGCACGTTAACGGTTCGTTAAGTTCCGACGAGTCCGAACAGTAAAGTTTAAATACGTTTCGAACGATAAGTTCGTGGTTTTGTTCAAATCAATGAGTACCTCAACAAAGGCTTTGCGTTTTCTTTGAGGCCCGCGGCGGAACGGAACTCTAACTTATTGTTTAACATCCGGCTCCACTTTGAAACTTGACATGCTTGTGTTTTATATACTACAGCTTATTCGTAGATTGACTGATATATTAAAGTTATTACACTTCTTTAACTTTGAACTTCCATAACAGCCAATTTAAGTCCCCACTGTTTGGCCATAGACCTACCCTCAATATTTGAGCGATTGGGCCACAGTCACCACGCGGGCCCAATGCGCATTGGTGACTTCACACACACCTTAGAACAAATTCTAGTTCATGTGCAGGTTTGCTCGCGATGTTTTCCTTCACCGTTTGTATTTCGCTGTTGTTACTAAAGATCACAAATGTGCATAACTTAAATATTAATGTTATCGGTACATGCTAAGGCTCGAACCCGCGACCTTCGGAATGAAGGCCGCACGCTCTAACCATTAGGTCAGCAAGCTACTAACTTTGAACATAAAACAAAAAAATTAAATTCTGATGTCTAAAAATTCATAGTTTGGGAAGTTCTTAATTTCACTAGCTGGTTCCGGCAGAGAGTACTTCATCATCATCTTCAGCCGATAGACGTCCACAGTTGGACATAGGCTTCCCCCAAAGTTCTCCACATCGTTCGGTCCCGCGTAAGGTACTCGAGTGACGCCCGCGTACCGGTAGACGTGGTGTTGGGAGGCCTTCCACAAGGTGTTCCGACGATCTGGTGAGAGTCGTAGGAAACCACTGGATACGAGATAGTACTTACAACCAGTAGATATATAAGTATGTTTATGTTGTAAATAATTTTATAACAATATCCATAAATAAATATTAAAATCATGCTTCGTAATCAATTTTAAACAAATAGTGCAAATTTCTCCGTTTGAGCTTTTGTTGGATGACGAAGCTTTATTTACCTCATATTTCAATAAGTTATTGTATGTCGTTGTAATAAATAAGAAATGTTGACCTTCACACTGCGGGAGACAAATTGATAACGATGGCAAGTGATAAGCCTGCCCATAACAACGGGGCGCTGGCTAGGACGTTAGCACCACATTACGCTCGTCGCCTTAGACAAGGTGTTGAGTCTTGTAACTCCAGTTACTACACTAGTTACAGCACCCTTCAAACCAGAACACGATAACCTTTGTACAGTACAGTAGGTGTTAGAAATTCTATGTTGCGGTGGTACCTAGACGGTTTCCGGCAACAGAGACAGTACCACCAGTAAGAAACGATGAGCTAAACTTTACGAAGGACGTGTTAGGATTACCTGCCGCCGCGCCGCCCTCAGTGCATCGTAACAGGCGACTAAAATAAACCAGAAATAGAATTAATCAATAGCCCTGTATGTCGCTGTACTAAATAATCGAGGGTGTGAGTTGGGGGGTAGGGGAGTGGTTCAATATTTACTCATCTGCTTTTGCTACGTTATGATGATGCGCCCCCATCCCTCATCCGATTTCCGCAATTTGAAGCCACGCCGCCGTGTAATGCAGTCGCCAGTAATTTCAAACATCGTTTATATTCCTCATATTTATATTTTAAAAGAAATATAGATTATATATTTTCTAGTATAGTTTTGATGTTCTCGTGCAAATAATGTTGCTGTGTATACATCCTACCTCACCAAGGTCATCGTTATCTCGTTAAAATGAAGCTTAAATCCGTAACAACATCTATTAACTCTGGTATATGTCTCCATTCAATTAAGTAATTGGTAATAATTAGGATGTTATCATCAGCTTCATATTGCATCCGCGGCTTTATCCTGCGTCTTACTTTCCTGTAGTAACTTAATCAGTATTAAGTTAACCGTTTAAAATATCACCCGTTACTTTCTGAACAAAATAGTAATAGGTGATTAATAATTAATGTATGTGTATGTACGTGGACAGGGGGCTCCGTTCGGATGTTCATTTGAATTCATCGCGTTCATCGGATTTTAATGAACGAATCAAAAAGTTTTCGGTCTGAAATTTTCAGCGTATTTAATTAAAAACTTGCGAAAGTTTCGCGTCATGCGAAAACTTTGTGAGCTTCCTGTCGCCCCTACCAACGGTTTTTATATAATTTCCATATAAATATCTATTATTTTGCACAATTAACCTAACACAGTAAACCAAAGAATTGCTGAAATAATGAAAGAAATCTAGTACCTTACACAAGCTTATCATTTGTTTGTGATGGTTAAAACTAAAGTTAAATGTTCATGTTATTCTCTATCCTTATAAGTGAAGGAAGAAGCTTACTTAGCTAAGTTATTAAACCAAGATAGTAATTATTAGTAAAAAAAAAAGTTTATCGACTGTATTAGTATATAACAATCTTCAACATCACTTTAACATATAAAGTGAACAGCGATAAGCTGGGGCTCGCATTAAGCTGAAGATCGAATTTGGTGCAAGACATTGGGGAAGGTATGTATCCAGCAGTGAATAAATAAACGCTGATAATGATGATGATGATTAACAGGTTGCTTCTGATTTCGATAACTTTTAATTATATATATCATATGTCAACAGTGGACATAAACACGTCTAAGAACACATTGTAGGCTAATATTGAATTCATAAAAGTGAAATATTTCCATAGAGAGCATATTATATAATTATCCTCTACACCTTTAAATTTATTGAAAATCTTACTTCGCTATGAAATCCTATACAAGTCATACAAAACACTGTAACCAAGGATAAAATAAAAATTTATACTTTTTTCGGTCGACGCGAAAAAATTTTTTAGATCGCGTAACTTTGAAAGTAGAGCTATCCGAGTATGCAAAGCGTCCCTTAGTATGGAAGTTAATTTGAAAAATATGTGAAAGCTATTCCATTATTTAAGCTTTCGACAGCTGGCTGGAACTTCCTGCGAGATCTACTTCCGCCTAAGTTATGCAACTTATCGCCGCATCGAGCGGGAATGCGGGAAGCTCTCGTGCTTTCCGTTTGTCTCGAATACGATCAAAGAAATGTTCAGCGTTGTGATAATGTATGATATGTTTCACTAAATTTGTTTCCTAAACTCTTGTTTTGCTGCTCCTGTTGTGTTGGTAACTGCAACACTGATATTCGTATACCACCGTCTAGTGGCAGCTATTCCTGGTGACCAGCATCGAACGTGTATTATGTAATCATATATATATATATGGGCATAAATAATTCAAAGAATTACGAGTTAAATGTTACTGATAGTAGTCTCTGTTGCCGATGATCGTCTAGGTACCATTGCAACTCCTGTTTCTGCCAACAAATAGTAGTCTGTAAGCAGTACTGTGTTCCGGTTTGAAGCGCTCTGTAGCTAGTGAAATATAGAGGTATTGGGACTCGGTATGCCTCATGCCTCAAGGCGACAGGTTGTTATGTGCAGGCGTATCTCTCGTTTGATAACACACAAATGTTTGTTTCGTCCCAGGCTGAACTACACGGTGTGCGGCGTGGTGGCGTGGTGGTGGCACGCGTGCAACGTGGCGCTGCACGCGGCGTGCTGCGCGCTGGTGGCGCGCACCGGCGCGGTGGTGGCCCGCCTGCGGCGCCCGTTCGCCGCGCTCGCAGCCCTGCTCTTCGCCGTGCATCCCATCCACACTGAGGCAGTGAGTAATATTCATACAGTAACAGCAGCAACACCAGCAACAGCAGCCTCACGTAATGAAAGTGCAAAGGCACTACTTATTCCAATATCGAATTTCTTTTATAAGGCTTGTGTGTGGGAGATCTTATAATACGACAGTAAATCCAGTGCACTCATATATGTACTAATAACACAAAACTTATAAATTAAATATATAAATTAAAAGTTTAAGCTCTTGTAAGGGTTTCTGCACAACTCACAGGATCCCCGCCAACCTTACCTGCTCGAGGTGCACCCTGCTAATCAACACACGAAGCTCTGGATCCCACCGAGCCGCATTAGACTACTGCGGTTGGAAATGGGAAAAATCCACTCGATATAAATCCCTACCCGAACGATATAGAAATATTTAGGAGATGGCTATGTCCAGCAATGGATATCTATTGACTGATGATGATGATGATATCAGTTAATATGTAATATATATGATAACCGTGTGATTTGCTAGTGTTTGAAAGCGCTAATCTGAACCCATCCTAACAGTCTCCTTTGAAACGTACGACTTGAATTACAATAGATAGCGGTTACTGCGTTACGTTACAGGATATTTATAAATTAAAACAGTATACTTTATTTAACAGTTGTTAGGCTAAAAATATGTACTTTATGTAAACACACATTTTGTTATATGGTACGAACTAAGTTTTCACTTAAGCGGTGACAAAGTTGCTTGTACAGCGCCGCGTCCGTTCCTCTAACTTTAATATATAACAAAGTACTTTTAATAGACTGATTGTAAACTATACCTAGAACGTAAGATAGTTTATAATATGTTATGTTGTTGGTGTATCAATAAATAAATAAATACACCACTTGTTTTGACTAGATTCAGCTTTCTCCTAATATTAGATATGCAATGGACAGTCTTTTAGACTTAAATTTCTGATGATTTGATGCGGTTGTGATTACTGAAAAGGATAATAAAGTTATACATTTAATATAACACCCGAGGATATTTGTCGAGCTACATTCCAATGGTTTGAATACGACTGTTGTAGATATGCAAAACATGGACCGGAAGTTTAGTGCCGTAAGGGTTGACTTTAATCATCGTCTACAAATCTCCTGAGTTCTTATCTCTGTACCGACCGCTATTTAGGACAACATACGATCTGGTGCTAGGCCTCGGCTGCCGCGTGTGTTCAGCTTAAGGGTTTAGTGATTAAAACCCAACCGTTTCGTTATGACGCACAGAACAATAACAAAGATGAGGATGGGGTGGCGCGCATCCCCGCCTCGGATGCTCCCCAACAGTGGGGCTAATTAGAATTCCCTTTAGAGTTGCGCGTCTTAACGTGTCTGATCCATTGCTTGGGGGAAGCGCGGAGGTTATTAGTTATGCTTACGCGTGTAATGAAAAGGCTTGCGGGGAATTAACTTTTTCATGTGCCTTTGTTACAGTACAGCACTGGAAAAATAACACAGCTGTAAGAAAGGGGTGCTTTCAAAAGGGATTAATTACACGTTCACCTCTACAATTATACATAAGTAATAAACTCTACAAATAACTTTATTCTAATAAACTGTTATAGTAATTTTTGTATTGATCAAATATTTAGTTGAGTCGAGTCGACCGAGACGTTAATGATTCAAAAGCTCTCTAAAGTCGTTGGAAAATTAGGATCAAAGAGCATACACAACTTCAAAACTGTACCGCAATCACAAGATGAACTTAAAAGTATTATAAGTTTACCGCAGTCTCAAAATCGGAAGAACACAGCAAGAAACTCCGCGGTACTTGTTCAGGCGAGCTGTGAACTTAGTGAAATTATTTGTTATTAGTTTGCGGGAATTGTATAAGTATGTAACGACCGAGTGCAGACCTGATTTAGGTAAATAGTAAAAAGTGAGCTTTCCTTGTGCCTCCGGCGATATATAAGTTGATATCTTTATGTTCATTGTATCATTGTCTTATTTATAGTCATTTAGAAAAGTGTAATATTTAAGAAACCTTACCTCTTGTTGACATTGTAGAATAGTAGTGCATACGCTAGACCGTAGGCAGAAACAGATTTGATCCAAACTTACTTAAGTTAATTCTATATCGATATTGAAAAGCAACAACATAAAATATGAAAAGGAAACTTTCTTTAAAAACGTGTGCCGAGAACTTAAACCACTACTTTCCAAGTGTCGGTGCTAAGTGTAAAGCCGTGTACGCGCCGGAGTGTTCCCCCCATATTTTACTTCCCCCAGCAATGTTTCCAACAGTTTCTCCCGATGTTTTTCCTTGACGGCGAAAGTTATCTTATTGCGGATCTCGTTTTGTATCTTACTTGTACTGCGCCAATCGAATATAAAGTTGAATATAACGTTAGTGAATAAATAGCAGTTAAATAACAATAGCGGGGTATGAGTTAATTTGTTTTAATAATGTTAAAATTGGAAAATAAAGGATAATGAACAACTTTTAACGACAAATTATTAGGTCTGAAGAATCCTTAACTTAGCTGCATGGATTCCTAAGTATAGAACCGTTGTTCTTGATCTTGCTTAGTGCTTAGCTGATGCATCACAGAGACACTAATAGTTAGTTGTAGAGAGGAGTGTGAGGAAGGATAAAAATTATTATAAGCATCCATAAGCGTCTCAAAATGGAGATAATAATAATATATTAAAATTTTGAAAAAATTTAAATGGTTTCTGTATTTGAACTGTTTGAACTTAGTACAGGCAAATCCACCGGCTCAGTTTGTTCTCTGTAAACATTTTATTTATACCGGAACAGCAGGGGCCCGAGATGTGAGCCTGCGATAAATTAAGTAAACGAACTTGCCCCCGCCGAGTACTTAACAGACGCCGGCTCGTGAGAGTCGCGCGCGTCGCGCTGACTGAAAATGTGATTTAAATATTTTCCAAATTTACAATGTTATTATTTACATCATCATCATCGGCCGACATATACTGCTGATCATAGGCCTCCCCCAAAGATCTCCACGTCAGACGAACCTGCGCTGCCCGCGTCCAGCTGCTTTACGCAACCTTCACCAGATCTTCTACCGGTACGCGGTCGTCATTCGAGGACCTTGGTGCCCCATCGGCTGTCAGTCCTTCGAGCGATATGTTCCGCCAATTGACACTTGAGACTAGCCATCTTTTACAGATCAGGATTATGTCTTTACTATAATTTACATATTGTATCCTAATATCTCAATAATATAAACATAGCCCGTTACTGAAAAGATACAAACAACAAAAAATATAACAATACAATAATACTTAGTATTTATTTGTGAGCTATGTTACCGATTCCAAGAAAATACTTTCAGTACTGATTTCATATTAATTAGAACATCACTGTGACAGGAAAATAAAGCTCGTTTAAAGCAGCTTTTGCTCGTGATATACTTTTTTTTATTGCAGCGTCAAAAAGTTTAAATTGCACCAAATTGTATTCGTCGGCTTATAAAACAAGGTGCAAACATTAGCGGAACTTGTTGGATAACTGAAGCGCTCGTGTGTACTCCTTCTGCTGGTAAATGACTCTTCTGCACACAATGACGAACAGCTACTGATAATCATCTTTACTAGCTACAGGTTGCAACGAAAAGGAACACCGTGTATAATGTATTGGACCACGGCTCCTTATGAGACGGTTTTCACAAGGTTACACAACTATTGTTGTTATAAAGATGTATGATTTTTAAGAGTTATATAATTTTATAAGGAATTCCTTAGTGATCTATTTTAATGCGATTTAAGATACCACGAACGCTTTATTTGCGTCCACTGCTGGATATAGGCCTCCTCCAAAGATTTCCACGTTTGCAGAGATTAATTTGGAAGGGATTTGGGCCATTTTCAACCACTTTCACTAAATGCGGGTTGGTGAGCGCCAGCGCCTCGTTTGTAGATTAGCAGGGTGCATTACAAGCTGATGAGTTTGACTTAGATCCTGTGAGTTGTTGTAGCGGACCCTTTACACCCTCCGCATTATAAATGCGTATGAAGCGAACACACCTTCTTAGCTAACTTATACTTGTTACCATTGAGCAAACAAATGCTATAACTTAACAATTGGGCGACTTGTATAACATCTCATTGTCTTATAAAAAATTACTTCGATAAGTATCTAAAAATATAAAATTCATAAAATTAAACTTAGTTCTGAAATAATAACTTGCAATACTCGCTCGGCGACTAACTTCCGGCGGGAGTTGAGCCACTTCGGATCAAGTTATGCCTTTGTTCCGTTGGGCTGCGCATGGATCGCTGTTAAGTTTACACTCCACTTAAGTAGTCACGTTAGCTTAGTGTACGTGGGCTCCGATTTATTGTCCAACTTGAACCAGCGCGCTGCAGCTCTTGCATTAGCTTATTATTTATTACCAACTGACGGTAACTTTTAAGTATTAAAAAATGCTACTTTAAAATCTGAGAACTGTTAGTGGTGGGTCTTTTTAGTACCTCTACAACTCCCATACCGGCCGACAGAAACCAGTGCGCATACATTACTGTGCAGCTTCACTGGCACTATATTAGCTAGTGTAAGTTCTTAATATACCGATACCTAGTATATCGATATCGAGAATATTTTACACACTAGGTATCGAGACCTAACATTTTATGTCTCAAGGCGACGGGCACAATTTGAGCAGGCGTGTCACTTATCATCAGATGAAAGTCTAGCTTGTCTCATTACTTATTCGAAGATAAAAGTTTGCGAGACACATATTGTAAAATCCATTCTTAGCTGACCTCTGAACGGCAGAAGCAATATCTGTAGTGTTTACATGTAATAGATTTTGGGGATTTCGTAAAGAGTCGATGAATCTCTGGAAATTATATATATATATATATATATATATATAAATATATATATGGAAGTACTAGTGAAATATAGGTTCTTCAGATTTTATTTTCAGTTAATCGGAAGTTTGTTTGACTAATCGTAACAACATTTACTTAAATGGTTGCTAATAAATCTCGGTGAGTACATTATTGTAGCAATCGAACCTGACAAAGTACAGCCAGGGCATTACGGGGCGCGATCGAATATATCACAGGGGAAGCAGACACCACCCCGCCGCCGGATTTATGATGGCCATTGTGAGAGGTGATAAATAATGTCCGTCCGTAAGTGTGTAACGAATGAACTTACAGCTGCGTTAATTGGCAGCGCCGCCGGAAGCAGCTTCAATTACAAACAGCTTTTGGCAATTGTTGGCATCAGCAATAATTTTTTTAATCATTCCACTAGTTTTGTTGGGCTCGAGTCTGTTTCCACAGTCATCCACCATCTTATTTTGCACTACACTATTCCTCTTTCACTGTTCCTTTCCTTTCATTCCAGTTCTCTCTTTCACATTATCATTCTCTGTCATACTCCATCCTATTTCCTTTTGGCATCCATTTCTTATAAATGAGGACGCAATCTGTTCTTTATACGTCTACACGTTTTTAATAGCAGTAAATTAATACGATAGTAGCTCGCTGGCCTAATGGTTAGAGCGTGCGGCTTTCATTCCGAAGGTCGCGGGTTCAAATCTCGGCATGTACCAATGACTTAATATTTAAGTTATGTACATTTGTGAACTTTAGTTACAACAGCGAGATACAAAAACGGTGAAGGAAAACATCGTGAGGAAACCCGCACACTGATATCATCTTTGTGTGTGTGTGTGTGGTGGTCCCAATAAAGTGGCAACAGGCTCGCCCCCTGTTACATGGGATCTAATCTGACCACATCTGGCGAAATGTGGGTAGTTTATTCACCTCTGCCTACCCCTACTGGGAAAAAGGCGTGACTATATAAAAAAAAAAAAAAAATAAAATAAAAAGTAATACGAACACACGAACTACCAAATGAACAACGGTACAGAGAGCGGCAGCACTTTATTACTATAGTAATACATTTAATGGTTTAACCTATAAATAGACAGGAGATGTTGAGATATTAAAGTAACTTAAAACTTAATCCGATACGGTTGTGATGCAAATGTTGGAATTATGTATGTGCGTAATTAATGTTTGTTTCCGGATTTCAAGGTCTGCACACTACCGTCTCAAACTAGTGTTTTGAGCAGACAGTGTTCTAAGACAGTGAAGCAATTACATATAGATGGGGTTCCGTGCAATATCTTACGGGACTCGAGCCAACCTCACCCGCTATTAGTGCACTTTGTTAATCAATAAATGAGACTCTGGCTCCTATCAACCCTCATTGAGACAGCGTGGTGGGAAATGGCCCAAATCCCCCCATATGAACCTCTACATACGACAGCCCTTAGTGACCAGTGGTACCGGAGGCGGATACTCACTGTATGCGGAGATCTTTGGGGGAGGCCTATGACCAGCAGTGGACGTTTATCGGCTGATAATGATGATGATATATAACGTACTTTACTGAAGTGAAGTTAGTAGTATGTCTTGCGTGCCTTTGTCCTGTTTGAATGGAGCTACAGTTCATATTCATATGTTTGTTGGCAGGTTGCCGGCGTGGTGGGGCGAGCGGACGTCCTCGCATGTGCTCTTTTCCTTTCTTCTCTTCTCCTCTACCACGGGTAAGTAACAATAAACTAATCGTGTTTCCAATGCGTTCACTAAAAGAAAGGTATACAACAAAGTTTTTTTATGATTTTTTGGTTGTAAACAGATAAACATAGTTTTAAATGTTATATCACAAACAAAATATAGTTATTGGACATTTGTGGAGCGATCTGTGAACACGGCACAAGTCAAACAGTATCAGCAGTTTGCTTCCGCAACCAAACAACGGTGTGAACATTAGTGCTCCGTCGACGCGTAAGTTTGTCGACTAGAGCGCCATTAGAAATTTCTACTTGGTATCAAATTAATACAATGAGTATATAACTAATATGACTGATAGCTCGCTGCACGATTTGAAAATTAAGTTATGATAATGAATCGGTATACTTTATAGTTTTGTTATTATCTAATATCTGTAATTCAATTACTATAATTAGTCCCATTGCTTTTGTATCATCTGTTTCCTAGGTTTGTGTCAAATTGTTTACTTCTACTTTTCACCTAATGAACTTCCTCTAGATTTAACATATGTCATGAAATTTCAACGTTAAGATTTTCAACTGCAAAGTCCAGTCCCATAACCTTAAATATCAACGCGTCGTTACATTTTAAATGTAGGTTACTGTTGAATAGTAATGAATTTTACAAACAATGTACTTCACCAGGTTGGACCTCAAGCAAATAGGCTACAGTTATATTTTTTATGTAAGAAAAATATAAAATTGTGAAGGAAGTCCCCGGCGTACTTAAATTCACCTCCTGAAACTGTAAGTGGCCGGGCCGGGCCGGGCCGGGCCGGGTCGGGCCGGGCGGCAGTAGTTCGGGAATGTTCTCACGGAGTTGTTTCGCATTGTTTAAAGTTTGTTTTCGAGCAGAGGTCCAAAGTTTCCTCCGGAGTGCCATTAAACAGTGATAAGTGTTAGGTGTTAAATTCTGGGGCAGTAATTTGCCGTTAAATTTCCAACTGGACGTCTTCGTCTCATTGTTAACTTGCTCGAGATAAGTTGACGGCATCGCCGAATGGATGTTTGCGTTTCAACTTAGATCACTATAATATATATTCAAGTCACTTACTATAATAAGAACATAAGTGCGTACTGCATAATAAATACTCATTATTTTAACTTAGATTTTGGAGGTTAGATCGATTGTTTATTGATTTCGTATTATAAGTTAGTTAAGTAATTGTCGATAAAATATGTAAAAAACAGAAATATTTTTCGTCCCTCATCGTCAGTAGATAGACGTCCACTGCTGGACATAGGTCTTCGATTCCCACATCGATCAGTCCTGCGCTGCCCGCACCGCCGAGCACTAGAGGACGTCGTTTTTAGGGATTCATATGGGCGGGATGTGGGCCGTTTCCCACCACGCTGGCCCAATACGGGTTGGTGGAAACTAGAGCCAGTAAGCACAGCATCACATCATGTTCCATATTTTCAAGACTCGATGAGGGACTAAAGGGCAGTATTTATCAGAGCTTGTACAGTTTAGTATACATAGATGAATGTTTTAAGCAGTTTGTTGTGTTTATGAAAGTTTATATAACGCGCTGTTGCAGTTCGTCGGGAAGCCATCGCGTGTGCAGCAGCGTCGCGTTGGCCGCGTTGGGCATGCTGGCTAAGGAGACCGGCTTAACCGCATTGCTGTTCAATGTCGTCTTCGACCTCTACCGTTGCTGGGGGACCGTTACAAGGTGTTTATTGCTATTGAGCTACATGTAACCGGGCAATAACTTGCAGATATCTGGTAGAAGAACGCCGATACTATTCATTAAATAAATCGTCTTTATGAAGGCAATAAGAAATTCTTGGTGCTGTGCAAACACTCTAACCAAGATCAGATTGATGGGCTAACGTACTAACTGTACGTTGAGTAATATTTTTGGCACAGGTCGTCCAGCACCAGAAGCCGCTGGAAAGGCGACGGCGTTTACAACCGCATAGCCCGCGTCATGGCAGCGCTGGCACTGCTGGCAACCTTCAGGATTGCCATGCTGCAGGGGTCGCTGCCGGCGTTCTCGCCGCAGGACAACCCTCCTGCGTTCCACCCCGCATTCACCGTTAGGTATGCTAAGCTTCGTTACAATTATCCACAATTTTTATATTTCTTTAATATCTATATATCTTTCTGTGTGTAATATCTTTTTTTCTTCTGGGATTAGGACACATATAAATAATATATATCTATGTGGTCAGTGGGGTAAAGACGTTAGCTGAAATAACAGTTACTGGATTACTTATGATCGATATTGTGTGCTGCGCCAGTCAATTCGCCGTTACGCAATACGTAGTCATCGTCATCATTCAGTAGCGCCTTCATGTTGAAGGTTGGACGGCTGCTTGAAGAAATCAGTTTAGTTTCTGTCATTTTTTTCATGTACCGTAATGAAAGCGTATTCACCTTTTCTGTCATCAGACCATTTTCTTCATGACATTAAGACATCTTGCCTTTGAGAATCAGTTTCGGGTGATGGGAAAGAGATACCATCTGTAGTTGGCCGAAATACACTCTCTTCTCTTTCATGATGATTGTCATCAGTCGTCGTTTTCAGTTAGCTCTTTACAGTCCTTTTACATACATATCTAGTATTGTCTTTTATCCGTTCTACAAGTTATATGAAAAATATTATATTAACATATGTTTAAGTGTATTTAAAAGGTTAAGTACAGACAGAAGCTACACAGGTTTATTAAGTAAATGGATTACCGTCAAGTGCAGCTCGTCTGTAATCCCACGGTAAGCCACAAGTGGAATGTGGGATAACAATTGAGGCTAACATCTTTTATAACTTTAACTAACCGGACTAGAAGACCTTCATTTAGACCTTAATTTATACAAATTAAGGTCTAAATAAAGCTAGTATTAGCTTAAGTACTAAATAGGGACGATATTATCTTTAATAGGATAGTTATGCTGCGGTAATGGAATTAGTAAAGAGACTACATATCTTTTATCTGATCTACGTTCGCTTTTCTCATGTGATCAGAGGCAGTTCGCAATACTTGATTACTGCAGGTTGATGACTTTCTGCTACCTGGCGGCGTTCAACTGGTGGCTTATGCTGTGCCCGTGGACTCTGAGCCACGACTGGCAGATGGGATCGGTGCCACTGATAACCAGCGGTTGGGATCCGCGCAATCTGGTCACGCTTGTCGCGTTAACCATGCTGTTGGCGTTGTCATACTGCTGTTTAATCGATATGGAGGTACTGTTTGTTTAATTAATCTTTACATAGTTCTACTCCAAAATGAAGTAAATATTGTTTAGGGTTAGCATAGCATACCATCAGATAGACAGATCGTTATTCTACGTGATCTCCATCCCAAAGTGTACAGTGCTATCATCGGACCTTGTTCTAGTTGCAACGGCACACGCCAGCCGCCGTGGGGCTGATGCTGCTGGTGTTTCCGTACCTCCCCGCTTCCAACTTATTCGTCACCGTGGGCTTCGTTGTCGCGGAGAGAGTACTCTACATACCCAGGTAATACAATAGCTTAATATTATCTGTTTGAGACAATTGGCATGTTCGTCAGGCTGTCAGTATTTAGGGTGTTCATATCGCGCTCGCGTTACAACATTTCACCAAGTATTGAAGATCTATTATAGTTCAAAGCAACCATGTATCATGACGCAGTGGACGTCTATCGGCTAATGATGATGATGATGTATCATGAAGTCTAAACGAACACATTCTTCACTGTAGTAGTAAATTATTTATCTTCAAATAGTACGTAAGATAACGTGACGTGAATTATTCTAAGAGTAGTATGAGTATTGTTATTGTTGGATCTCTCACTCTGGTGTTCACAGTGTAGGGTCGGTAATAATAACAGTGTACGGGATACAACTGATGTGGCGGAGGAACGTGAGCGGCAAGCGGCTCCTGGCGCTGGGAGTGGCTGTACTGGTCGCGAGCGGCGCGGCCAGGACACAGCTGCGGAACTGCGATTGGAGGACCAGGGAAACACTGCTCAGGTACCCGATAAGTGTATAAATGTTTTCACTATTGATTTATCGTGAAAATATATGATAGTATGATTGCATTGATCTTCAGTGGGTTGTGCATTTCTCATCATTATCATTACTGACATTATACCATATCCACTCGTGGTCTTTTAATTGAAAGTGTCACCTTTATCATGAGTCATTCACAATAGTTATTTTGTATTATATTCACTTATTGTTATGGTTATCTTGAGACTTACTTCAGACTTACTTATTACTGGTGGCAGGTCTATATTACCAGATTCCGTCTAGGTACGTACCACCGCAGCGCCTATTGCAGCCGACAAAATATACTGTGCTCCGGTTTGAAGTGTACTGCAGCTAGTGTAATTACTGTGGTAAGGAGACTTAACATCATGTGAACTTCCTGTTCATATCGGCGCGTCGTTGAAAAAAAAATGACCTCATAATCAATAGCATTATTTGATTTTGTAATACAAATAATGGAAGTGACATATTTCATAAGTAATTCGGTTTCCTTCCGCGAACAACATCTTTTGATTATAAGTTAATTATTACACGGTACATTAAGGCAAAATCCGTAGCTTATTGGATTATTAATTGGATTTAGGAGGTGGGTGCTGGTGGCAGCGCCGTCTTGTGCCACAACCCTGAGCGTAACCTATAAACAGAAGTTTTTACTTAATGTTTAATATCCAGCGTGGAAGGTATACATCGTACTCACCATTAATCGATTTTAAAAAACGTTACATTTAGTGATTCTGATGTAGAACTATGTTTACATATTTCAATGGATACCTAGGTTATATAATCCTGAAGTCCAGCATCGAATTACATTGATATAATTGCTTCCAGGGCCGACTTAGCCGTTCTCCCACACAATGCCAAACTACATTACAACTTCGCCAACTTCTTGAAAGACATCGAACAGCAGGAAAGTGCCATCAAGCACTACAAAGAAGCTCTGAAGTAAGTTGTACCGACTGCCCGATCAATTTGATTGACGAATAAATATCCGGCTACTCATCCCTGGGACGAGTGGTTTCTGAAAGTGATCGCTTCCCTCCCTAGTTGTAAACCCCTGCGCACCACCGCTTTAACTGTACCATGATGAAACATTATTTTTAAAGATTTGGTTCTTATAAATTCCTTTGATGTATTGTAGATATAGAAATCAAAATATTAGGAATCTAAATAAACTCCGAGCAAAATAAGCTACATGCGACATGTAGCATATAATGTATCTTAAACCGACGATATCAGGACGGTAGGAAGGATGTGAAAAGCTGAGGATCACATTTGGTGTAAGATAATGGTGAAGGCCTATACCCAGCAAGGGAGGATTAAAGGATGATGATGATAAGTCCTATCTTACTTTTCCTATTTGTATAGACACGTAGCGATAATATTTGTAAGTTGTGTACAGATCTCAGACTCTTACTTTATCGTAAGAGTTATTAAGTAGATTTGTTTTAGGATTTAATTATTCAATAGTTCTAGTCTGTTAAGAAATTCTAGATTTTTCTCAGAAGTTTGATTATATTTTAAAAATAACTAACTAATACATGTATATTATTAATATAAGCCATTGCCGTTACAAGTAAAGTTAAGCGACTCCAGCCTTGACCAACTTATTCATAGATACACACTATCCGGATAATTTAAAAGGTTTTAAATATAATCACCGGAAATATCATTAACAGAGTCATTATAAATGTAAAAATGTATTATCCTTTATTTCAAGATTTCCAGGTTATGAGTTAAGTTAAATATATGCATTGCATAAGCAACCAATTTAACTTTGTAGCTGTTATGTGTAGCCGTCGAATTAACCCAGGTTCGCATATCATCGGCGCAGGCCATGTTTGATATCACGTGGAAAGGTCTCCCACGTAATTTAAGGATATTCTTCAAGACGAACAAAGTGGTACTTAAGTTAAAAGGGTCCTTCTTGAGCTGGTCGCGTTGAGAGCTGCCTTTATCGCAATTTGACATCCACTCAATGTGATGTTATTAAAATTATATCAAACAATTACCCCCAAATATGTTTTACTTGTACGGGTTAAAGTTATACCCAAAGCTATACTTAACTACAAGCTATATTAATATACTGCTTATTAAGTTATACTTAGTTACGGTTAAAGTTGCGATTACGTTGTCTTCACAACCATTCGTACAATTTGATATTAGTATTAGATGGGTGTGTTATTTGTATCTATACACGAGTGAGGAAACTTAGTCTAATAGTCTACTGTGTGTGAATACTGTGGTGTTTGCAGATCCTCACTGGAGGCTGTGCGTTATGGACATATGTAAATGTTACGCACACACACAGCAATGAGCTGCTAGCCAGGATCTGTGGGAATTTGTCTTCGTTTTGTTAATTCATAGAATGTCATGGAACTACAGCGTTTTGGAACTAGAACACATAACGTTTTGCTTATCGTTAGTAACTAGAAATAGAAGTACTGGTGGTAGGTCTTTGTCGAAGGAGTGCCACCGCCGCAGCGTCTGTTGCAGCTGACAAATCGTACTGTGCAAATATTACTGCGTTCGGGTTTGAACGGCATTGTAGCTAGTGTCATTAATTTGATAACGAGATTCAACATCTTATATGTCAACACGATGAGTGTAATGTGATGCTGACGTATGTCATCTCAACTTGGGTCGCGTTGGTATAAGCAGGAGTTTACCATCCGGAGATCGTATCACTCGTATCGCTTTAAAACAAATATGTAACATAAGTGTACATGTTCATTTGTACGTAGATTGTGGCCAAGTTACGCCAGCGCTCACAACAACCTGGGTACTCTGGTGGTGGCTTCCGGGCGCGCAGAGCACCACTTCCTGCAGGCGCTGAAGTACAACCGCGACCACGTGAACGCGCACTACAACCTCGCCAAGCTGTACAGGTCCGTGTCATCGCTACAAACAAATAAACGCTCGCGAGAAAAGGCTAAAATTTTTTTTTAAAATTTTGGAATAACCTTATTGATCTGCGGTTGTCGCATACACTTGTCACAGTTTCATTTAGTCTGAACTGATGAGGATACAGTGCATTTATAAGTTTGACTATATAAGTTTGATTTTCTCCTTTATACATTATTCCTGTAATTTTTATTTACCTATTCCATTGATTATAGAGAAAATAATCCTTTTTCTTAACATATTTGTTAGACACCTAAACTTGGTTTAAGATAGACTATAGCTTTGGACATTCCCTACAAATTATACCTGCGAACTGGTAAGATGCTGTGTCAGGTGAGCGGGACATTTTAATTTACAACCAGTCTGCCGCCGTCAGTGTTTCCATGCAGGTCTGACGTGGGAACTTTTAAGACAATAGTGAATAGGGTGCTTTTAGACCAGTGCGCTTTACCACCAAACACTATATCGCCGCTTACCATCGGGTAGAATTATAATCAAGCGCTGGCCTATACAATAAAAAAGCTAACAGGAATTTTTAGTACATTTTACACATACTACATATAAATTAAAGACCAATAAAATAGATAACAAGGAACTAGTCCCGTGCCCACAGATCATATCCTGACACCATTACTTTATTTTGTAAATTATTGTAAGGATTGTCTTGCGAAAATACATTCTGTTGTAGGAAAAAGAACAGAATAAGCGAGTCATTGACAATGTTAGAGCGGTGCATATCGCTAGAGCCGAGGTTCGTGCAGGCGTACCTGGAGCTCATGCTTGTTACTCCTCAAGAAGAGAAGAGAGGTATACTTGATAAGCTACTAGAGCTGGAGCCGCAGAACTGGGAGCATTATCAGATGTATGGTAACTGGTTGAAGGAAAGAGGTGAGATTATTTTTGTTACATCAAACCTTTTGGTTTTCGTATTTACGAATGTATGTACTGTCTGTACGAAATTCACGAACTCCTTTCTTCTTTAAGAAATTCTTAATATTATTGCGATTGTTGACGATTGATGCACTTTGTTGTTGTTGAAGGTCTATGGCCACTCTCGCTTCAGTACTACATGTCAGCGATACGTTTGTCTCTGTCGGATGCGAGGATGACGTCGGGCGCGCTGCTGCCCCTGCGCTCCTCCTGTCTGATCCTGCGCAGCGTCGGGCAACAAGCGCGCTCCCTGCAACTACTGAATAGGTACGCAAACGTCAAATACTTTCTAAGTATTCCACCCATTAGAGTTTATACGCAAAAAACTGTTTAAATAATGCAGTGAAGCTTTTAAAACTAAAGCATAAGGAGAGTTAATAATTACGTCTGCGTTTGGAAGTACTTGTCTATCAACTGTAGCCGCAAACGATGGCCGAACATTGTTGTACTGTCTAATTATCTAATAAACTTCTTAATTAGTAATAATTATTATGTGTACACGGCATTACAGTTCTTTCTGTTATTGGCAGAAACGTATTTCTCAAAACTAGACAAAAGGTACTGATCATCACTACTCAACGTATAGTCAAGCTGTCATATAGTCAACCAGCGGCGCTCGCGGCGGCGCGGCCACTGCGCTCGGCCACTGCGCTCGACTCGTGCGGGCTGATTTATTTGTTTAAATCATTTTGAATTTCGTCTCGATTAGAAATGTTAATTTTCATGGTCAGTGACACTATAAGTAAGACGTGTATGTGTTGTGACGTGCGGGGCAGCGGCCGAGTAGAGAGCTGTATTGCGGAAGTGTTGTGTACGCAGGTGGCGGAGCGCGCGCGCGGACGCCGCGTCGGCGGCGCGGCGCTGGGCGGCGGCGCGCGCGTTGCGCCTGCGCAGCGAGCTCGCGGACCGCGCCGCCAAGTACGCGCGGGCACCTCTGGTACGCCTTAACACACATCCATATATACCAAAAGCACACATGGAACAGAACAGAGAACACGGGATTCAGCAAGTATCCGTGGATCGGTGAAGCCATAAGAGATCTGTCATCTACATACTTATCTACTTCGTACTGTAACCAAGTACTTTTCAAGTGTTTTTCTCAAAGAAGATTAAGTAGACTATAACTATAGTCTACTTAATCTTCTATTAATACACTTATAATGTGCTTGATCACTATCAGTGATACAACATACATTATTGTGATACTTAACAGTGTAAGGGGTTCCGCACAACAACTCACGGGACCCTTTTTTTTTTTTTTTTTTTTTTTTTTCGCGGGGGAAATCTTCGAAAAGATACTCTGCCTCCTGGGGGGAAGTCAGAGTTATGTGGAGATTTTTACCCACTAAAACCCCCTCGGTGGTCACCTTCGGCGTTTGGCGAGGTCACGGGATCTCCGTTCGGAACACAACCGCGGCCTCGCTAACGCTATGCTGGCATAGCTCGTCCCGGGGTCTGCTTATACAGACCCTACCAGCCTCGTGAGTATTATTTCAATGACCGGCGACCACGTCCAGCCATTGTCCTCCTCAGGGTCGTTTAGAAGGCGATGAGAACCCCCATCCTGATCGCCAACAACCCAAAAGGCCCCATTATGGTAGGGGAGCACCATTCACCGGTGCGACGTGTTGACGCACGGTAGTGCCACGACGGTTTCTTCTCCGAGCGGGATCTGTCCTCTCTCTAGCCCGCTCAGCAGCCTCCTTTTGTACCATTACAGTTTCGCAAAAGGAGGCTACGGCCCTCCATGCAACGTCTCCTCCCAGCATCGCCGACACGATTACTGGCAAGGAGAGGTTCTGTCCGATCTGGTTTATCAGGATCCGCCGCTCCGGTTCCCATGCCGGGCAAACCGCGAGCGTGTGCGATGCGGAATCCAGCTCTCTTCCTCCGCAGTGAAAACAATTCGCCGTCGCTTCTCGTCCAATCTTGCACAGATAATCACCGAAACACCCGTGCCCAGTAAGTATCTGTGTAAGTCTGTAGGTGAGACTTCCTCCGCGTCGTTGCATCCAGGCATCGAAGACCGGCAAGATCGCCCCCACAACGCGTTTGCGCGCATACCTCTCTTCCGAGAGCTTATCGCGCCACGCTGCAAGAGCCCTGCGCCGCTCCTGCCGTCGAGCCGTCTTGAGTACTTCGTCTGGCTCACTCCCACCGCTCTGGCGGATGGCGCGGATGCGGTCGTACACCCTCGCATCCATATCCGCCAGAATATCCATAGGTGGAAATCGAGCTAAGACTGTCGCCGCCTCGAAGGATATTGTACGGTATCCTCGTACGATCCTTATGGCCATTCTTCGCTGAACGCTATAGATTTTAGTTCTACAGCGCCGGATGGCTAGCCTCTTAGCCCATACTGGCGCGCCATATAAGGCTACGGATCGTATTACTCCCGCATAGAGGCGGCGAACTTCCTCTACTGGTCCCCCGAGATTGGGTAGCAGTCTGTGCATTGCACCGGCTATCCTCTCGATCCGGGGTACTAGACGCTCGAAGTGTTCTTCGAAGCCCCAACGACTGTCCAATGTCAGGCCAAGGTACTTCATGTACCGGCCCACTTCCACATCGTGCCCACCTACTTGGACACACCAGTTAGGTGGTTCCCTAGACCTCGGCATTTTGTGGAACCATAGCGCCTCGGTTTTGTGTGGCGCTATTTGTAATCCTAACTCGTGTATTTTAGCGACGACAGATTCCGCTCCAAGCTCGGCGAGCTCCCTGGCCCTTTCAAAGTTGTCTCCACTGGCAATCACCAAAGTGTCGTCTGCATAACTTACAACATTTACTTCTGCGGGGAGACTAACTCGCAAAACAGCGTCATACGCCAGATTCCACAAGAGTGGTCCGAGGACCGATCCTTGTGGAACCCCTCGCAGAATTTCCTTTCGGATGCTATTTCCGTGTTGATCCACGTACGTAATGTACCTGTCACGCAAATAGTCCGCGATCACGTCTTGCAGGTAGAGAGGCACTTGATGATGGATTAGTGCCTCTTTAATCGCGTCCCATGGCAGAGAATTAAAGGCGTTGACGATGTCCAAGCTTATCGCCAACGCTACACCACCTTTGCCTACAGATTGTTCAGACAGGGAGCGGACGCGTAAAATGGCGTCTACGGTGGAACGCTCGCGTCGGAAGCCAAATTGGCTCTCGGCGAGATCCGGACCGACGCGCGACAGATGCCGATTGAGACGGACAGCAAGAATCCTTTCGAACAACTTGCCGACCTCGTCCAATAGACATATGGGAACTCACGGGACCCAGGCCAACTTCACCTATTCGTGGTGTACCCTGCTAATCAACAAACAAGTCTCTGGCTCCCACCAACCCACATTGGACCAGCGTGGTGGGAAATGGTCCAAGTCCTCTCATATGAACCTGTACAAACGATGGCCTCTGATGCACGTCGATGTGGGCAGCGCTATACTGATCGGTGTGGGGATCTTTGGCTGAGGCCTATGTCCAGCAGTGGGCGTCTATCAGCTGATATATGGCTATGATAGTTAACGGGTACTTTATTAATTCGTTAAGTATCGTTGTTAAATATCATGTTTAATAAAGATTTTTTGTTAACAACCTGATTGTGGTAGTGAAACAGTTTTTGTGATCCGCTTAATAATTAAGTTTTATGTAATAAGGCCTAACTTACATTAGTTTTACAGTTTATACATAGTTTATACATATATACAATACAATATAATAAATAAATTCGTCTAAATATATCTATCTACAAACATTACATAATATTTATAAACATTATATAATTCATTTGTCAAAAGTAAATACCATTTAGACGATTTTGTGGACAGAGCAGTAGTGTATTCGATTTACCTACTTTGAAATAATATAAGCGAATTCCAGGATAGTTGAGCAGACGATTATTCGCTTTCAGGTGACATCCACTTGTCTCCATCACAGCAAGCTTGAGGTGACACCGAAAGGCTACAGCGCTGTGAGCGAGGAAAACAGAAAAATCCTGTACAAACACGACACACACAGAGTGCACAAGCAGAACGTTAACGCGATCAGAGGCCCCGCGGCCACCGGCTGCCAGAAGAACAGGTTCAACGACAACAAGAAAGACGTCTCGGTGTCGGGCCAGTACAAACTGATCCACAACAAATCCGACGTGAGCCACAAGCACAAAAGCTGCCGCTTGCACAAGAAGAAGAAACTGAAACATCCAGATGACTACAGCCCCTTCGTGTCTGAGCACTTGATAAAGACTTATTAGATACTAAGCGAAACGAGCGACATCCTGAATATTACCAAGTGGTTCTCTCCTAGTCCGTTTGTTGTTGTTTTACGTTTGTGTTATTGAAATATCTGTTAAGTTTTTTGTACGAAAGTGTGAAACGTCATCTTTTAAAACAAAATCTTATGTATTATATAAATTATTTTGTATTTAAACTCGAACAACTCTGTGCTACGAAAAAACAGAGGCGATGTCAGTGGAATGCAGCCCTTGTCTTATTTGCTGTGATGCTTTGTAAAAATGTACAGACCAACAATAACTTAACCTGTCTTCACAGCGACGTATAAATATGAGGTGATCTGCATTGTTGTTGAAGATGTTTTCATGGGCCTCTTGGTTAAGTAGAGGCAGATAAGTGAGCTAATGTTACACTTAAAACTATCGCTTGAAAAGTATATACGGCGGCTCGGTAACGAATGTAAGATATTAAATATTAAGACATTATGCTTTAGATGGAAATATTGTTTATATGGATAATGAATAAACAGATATTGTGATTGCAGACTTTCATTTCATTCAACATTGTATTTGACGATGGTCTAGTAGTACATGGGCAGATGTAGACGGAAGCAAAATAATCATTTAGGGGAAAAAGGTCGTCTTGGATTATCAAAGAGCCAAAACTTATTTGTTTTGCGGATTAATTATCATTTCGTTAGTATTGTTACTTAGCTAACTTTATTTTCACCCTATTTATTCATATAACCCCCACCCCCACCCCACTCTACCAAAGACAATCGTAAAATTAAGTTACCCTGTAAGGTGCCACAGGTCAGGGAGTACTCAGCCGTCTGTCCGGCACTATTTTGAGTAACGGGTACGTGATCCTGGCTTCCCGAGCTACTACTGACTTCTTTCTGCTCTTTCCGGGTCAGTAGTATCCCCTCTTATTGTTAACCCCTTCCCAAAGTCCACATTCCCTTACTTTACACATCTCCCTACCTAATCCTTCTCATTTCCCCTCCGCCAAGCCAGTGGTAGGCCGTGCCCAAGTGCTGCGTGCCCAGAGGCGAGTCTGGGATTAGCGTGCCATTGCCCTGGGACCGGGTGACCCCAGAATAAGGCTAACCTTGCCCAAACATGCGGGGCTCTGTTTGGGTCGACGAATTTTTCCCTTGCTGCTCGTGGGAACGCTGATGAGGAAACACCTTACGTACCAGAATGGCGGCGACGAGGTTCGCAACCCGTCACGTCTCGTCTCCCGGGGGAGCGAAAAGTGGGCTGCCGATAGCCACTTTGCTACTTTGAATGTCAGAGGAGGAATGAAAGATAAAATTGATGATGTATGTGAGATGATGAAGGAAAGAAGAATTGATATTCTATGTGTGAATGAAACTAAGCGGAAAGGATGCGACACCACCATACATGGACCTTACACAGCTTACTGGTCAGGAGTCCCTGAAACCAGCAGAGGCTGTCAAGGAATTGGTGTGCTGCTTTCTGCTAGAATGAACGAATGTATGACTGATTTTGGGTGTGTGAGTCCTCGACTCATGTGGGTGAGGTTGAAGGTTGGTCTTACCCGCATCTTCATTCTAGGGGTATATGCTCCACAAGATGCGGGATGGAACCGGTCTTCGAGAGCCCAAACCGAAAGGGAAGAATTTTGGCATAGTCTGAAAGATGTTCTGAATGAATGTAAGCGTAATGAAAGAATTGTAATGCTTGGAGATTTTAATGGATGGGTTGGAGTGCAGCGTGATGGATATGAAACTGTGTTAGGGAAATTCGGTGATGAAAGAGTGAATGAAAATGGAAAGAATCTGCTTGAGGTCTGCTTGGAGTGGAATCTTGTGGTAACAAACACAATGTTTGAGCACAAGAAGATCCACAGGTACACAAGAAAAGAAGGAAACCAGGAAAGTATGATTGATTTTTTAATGGTCGATAAGAGATTGAGAAAGAAAGTGCTAGACACCAGGGTGTACCGTGGCACTGCCATCGACACTGATCACTTCCTGGTGTTATGTCGATTAAGGGGGATTTTTAGGCGATGGCGGCATTATGTTCGAGAACCCATTAGTGTCCTAGAAAGAGTGAAAGTCGAGGTTTTGCAAGATGATGAAATGAGAGAGAAGTATAAGAGTAAATTGACTGATAAGTTTGACAGATTAGAAGGAATGTGTGAGGTTGAAGAGTTATGGAAGTCGCTCAAGGATGGAGTTGTGAATGTGGCCACTGATGTATGTGGTGTGAGCAAGAGAAGAAAAGGAGGTATGCTGAAGACTGTAAGTGCAAAACTTCGGAAGGCGGTATCTGAAAAGAGGAAAGCATGGCAGGATTGGTTGGCAGCAAAAGCCAATCATAGAATGGACAAGGCAACGATAGAGGATGTACAAAATGCGAAGAATGAGTATAAAAGACGTAAGACCGTAACAAAGGAAGTGGTGGAAAGAAAGAAAATGAATGATAGAGATGAATTTGAAAGAAGGTTATCTGAGGACTTCCGGACGAACATTAAGTTTTTCTGGAAGGCCATAAGAACAGCCAGAGCTAATAAAACAAGCTCACATGGCGAAATCAGGAACCAGAATGGAAGCTTTGTGACAGGTGAAGAATGTATCCTAAAGAGGTGGAGGAAATATTTTGAAAGTTTATTCGAGAAAGAGGATATACATGTGCCAAACCCCGGTAGGGGTCAAACTGAGAGTGGGGATGAAAGTAATATTAGTATGGAAGAGATCTTAGATGCAATGAATAGTATGAAGTTGGGTAAGGCTGCAGGATATGATAGGATTACGGTCGAGATGCTGAGAGCTGGACAGGGCGTGGTAGCTAGTCAGCTGTACTACCTTTTCAATCTTTGTTGGAAGAGCGGCAAAGTGCCAGATGACTGGTGCAAAGCCGTAATCGTTCCGGTATATAAAGGAAAAGGGTCACAGCAAGACTGTAAAAACTATCGTGGCATTAGCTTACTGAGCGTCGTCGGCAAACTGTATGCAAAGATACTGATTAAAAGAGTGATGAGTGAAACTGAAGAGAAAATTTGGGATGTACAAGCAGGATTTAGAAGTGGAATTGGATGCATGGACCAGGTCTTTTCCTTACGTAGCATAACCGAAAAATGTTTGGCACATAACCAAAAGGTCTATTGCGCTTTCGTAGATTTGGAAAAAGCCTATGACAGAGTGGTGAGGAATGAATTATGGTCCATATTGTCTGCTTATGGGGTGAACAGCACGCTGATACGAGCATTGAAATCACTTTATGAGGGTTCTAGTGCTTGTGTCAGGATAAACGGAGCTTACTCAGACTGGTTTAGCATCCAGAAGGGTGTTAGACAGGGATGTGTGGCCTCGCCGTGGCTGTTTAACCTATTTTTAGACAATTGCTTGAAAGATTTGAAAGATAGTGAGTATGGACTAAGAATGAATGAGTTGACCGTCAAGTGCCTCCTATACGCGGATGATCAAGTTTTATTGTCATCATCGGAGAGGGAGTTGCAAGCGATGGTCGACATGGTGCATGGAGCTTTAACAAGCAAAGGAATGAAAGTGAATGTAAGCAAGACGAAAGTAATGGTTTTTGAAAGAGAAGAATGTATGACAAACTGTGACATTATGATTGAGGGACAAAAAGTGGAACAAGTGAAAGAATTTGTATATCTGGGTTCACAGTTTACGAGAGATGGCAAGTGTGATGGTGATATTGAAAGAAGAGTTTTAAAAGGGAATCAAGTCAATGGGGCACTTCATAACTTTATGAGTAGCCGGAACGTTTCACAAAGTGCACGACTGGCTGTGCATAGAGGCGTGTTGGTCCCCACACTGATGTATGGTAGTGAATGTTGGGTATGGCAGAAGAAACATGAAAGTAGGATTAATGCTGTGGAGATGAGAAGCCTGAGAAGTATAACTGGAGTGAAACGGATGGACAAAGTGAGGAACAGTGTGATAAGGAAGCGGTGCGGCGTGGTTGAAGATGTAGTGACAAGGATAGAGAAAGGGATGCTTAGATGGTTCGGCCATGTCGAAAGAATGGATGAAAGAAGATTAACGAAAGAAATATACAAGGTAAGAATGATTGGAAAAATCGGTGCAGGCCGACCTAGACGGACATACTCCGATCAAATCGGAGATGTCCTAAAGAAAGGCCGGATCAAAAGCACACGCAACAGACGAGCGTGCATGAAGACGCTTATGAAAGTGGAGGAAGCGAGAGAGGTGTGCCAGGATCGTAGCAGGTGGAGAGAGGTGGTCTCTGCCTACCCCGCTGGGAACGAGGCGTGATATATATGTATGTATGTATGTATTCATATAAATAGAATTTATAAAAGCTGAAATATTCAGCAAGTAAACCCACGGAATCGATTATCTAAGATCAAAATTATCTTTGAATATCTGCTGCGCACGTGTTTCGTAGATAAATGGTTTTAAACAAAATACCACGACATTTTTCTGGGTTAAAAGTTTCATATTCCGGCCAATCATCCCGGTATCATTTATCACTGCACCCCCGGGGCATCCCTCTTTTGTCTCGTGAGAACCTCACCCGCCCTAGATCCGGAAGTCGTGTCTTATCTTGTAAACACTCGCCAGCGCCGCGTTCCGTTGCGCGGGACAACGCCGCAACTACTCAAGTTAGCTATAGTGGCAATTAAAATAAAAGCCCGGAGAACGCTTTGTTCCCGCTTTGAAGAGATGTCGATGATTAAACAAAAGTAATACTTTACAATATTTCAGAAACATAGGACGAGATAAAGAAAAATTACTTATTTTATACCGTAAGAAAGAAAGAAAAACTTTTCTTCACCACGGAACAAATTAATATACACACATAAATCTTACCGCGCACCGCAATGCTATCCAACTCAGCCACACGCCGCGGCTAAAAGCTACAACGCTGGGTTTCAGCTGGTGCCAGTGACAACAAAAAAAAGTGAAATAACACTACATTGCTATATGCACATTAAACTATTTAGTAAACACATTGCGGATTTAGCCATTTCCCACCACTCTGGCTCAATGCGAGTTGGCGGGAATCAGACTCGTTTGTTGGTTAGCAGGGTGCACCTCCACCACCAGGGTGAGCTTGGCTTGGATCCCTTGAGTTGTTATACGGGACCTCTTACACTCCCCTTTATGTATGTATATATTAAGCGCGGAGTGTTAGCCACACGGATAAATGATTACATACACATACCGCAACGCTGACGTGCCGACTACACATTTGCAATAAATCTTTTGTAAGTCGAGTGCATATTGTATAACCTTTAGTTTAAATATTTTAACAGTCAGTATTTAGCGTAAGGCATTTTGCTGTAAACTATGTAAGTACATATATTATATTGATAAAGATAGTATTCGTGTCTTCGAGAAAAGAGTGAATAGGCTGTTACGTTACAAGACCCTGGTTATGTGTACATTAACTTTTTATCCTTAGTATTAGTGTTTACAAAAAAAATAAACTACATAGTTCCTTACAGCTTGTCACCTGTCACTTGTCAATAAAACTGATACAAGTGAAATTTGTTTATTGCTGTGCCGCGTGCCTGTGGTTATCTGCTCCAGTGGTGTTGGGAAACTCCCAACAAATTCCGTCGTTCGGAACATTACTCCAAACAAACATACAGATATAATAATATATATTCTTTTAATTAGTAATTTGGATAAGTTGTGTGTTAATAAAGATACAACTTAATTACACAGTTGATATGTTGCTTACAAACAGTAAAGTTTTATATATTTTAACAGTATGATAACGATGATAGTAATAGATACATAGATTAGTGGAGAGGCGGATTCGTTTGTATGGCGTAGCTTATAACCCAGTTCCAACTGTTTGCTGACGACGCACCGCAGGAACACAAGATAATTCAAGTGTCCTCCGCATCCCGGAAGCCCATTGTAGCTGATTTAATGTATTGTTTGCGGGAAGCGACAAAATGTTGTCTAATGTTGTGATATCTATTTGTTACTGTTTCATTTGTCGTCGAGTTAACGTTAAGAAATTTCTCTTCAATTTCCATTCTTAGTTTCAACGAATTTAAAATAGATAACTTATATATAAGGTTGTCAAATATCTCCTTTCCGCTTTTTTGCTCTTTTTTTTTCTTTAATGCTTTATAAAAAGTGTTACAGTGATCGGATTTAGTTCAAATATGCGCCGTTTTGTTCGATAATCTGTTTCCATCTAGACGGCAACTTCATAATACCTCCATCGTAGAAGCCCCCCTCCTTATTTGCGAAGAACTCGGACAGCCACTTTTCACAAGCCTCTTTTGAGTTCAACTTTACACCACCAAGGGCGTTCACCATGGACAGGAACAGGTGGTAATCACTTGGCGCTATGTCCGGGCTATATGGTGGATGCGATAAAACCTCCCATCCGAGCTCCCGTAGCTTCTGACGAGTCATCAACGAAGTGTGTGGTCTGGCGTTGTCCTGGTGGAACACTACACCCTTCCTGTTGGCCAATTCTGGACGCTTCTGGTCGATCGCCTGCTTCAAGCGGTCCAGTTGTACGCAGTAGATGGTAGAATTAAGCGTCTGGCCATATGGGAGCAGCTCATAGTGGATGATTCCCTTCCAATCCCACCAAACACACAGCAAAACCTTCCTGGCCGTCAATCCCGGCTTGGCCACTGTTTGGGACGATTCACCGGCCTTCGACCACGACCGTTTTCGCTTGATATTGTCGTATGTGATCCATTTTTGGTCGCCAGTCACCATCCGCTTCAAGAATGGTTCGAGTTCGTTCCGTTTCAGCAGCATATCGCAGGCGTTGATTCGGTCCAGAAGGTTTTTTAGCGTCAAATCATGCGGCACCCAAAAATCAATCTTTTTTTTGTATCCAGCCTTCTGCGGATGGTTTAAAATGGTTTGGTGACTAACTCCCATCTCCTGGGCGATGTCACGAGATGCCACATGCCGGTCTAACTCGATGTAGTCCATGATTTGATCGGTATTTGTCGTCACAGGTCTTCCGCCGGCTGGCTTATCCATGGTGTCGTTTTCACCGGCTCTGAATCGTCGAAACCATTCCTCCGCGGTTCGAAGTGATAGAGTACCATCCCCCAAAACACCATTAATCTCACGGAACGTTTCTCTAGCGGATTTGCCTTTAACGAAGGAAAACTTTAAAATAGCGCGAATTTCGGCGTTAGTGAACTCCATGTTTACACGTCTATAACTGTTGAACGCAATATCCAAACTAATTATGCATAGCGTCGTTTTGTAGGTTATGTCAAGACCTTTCAAATTATGTATAGTATTGCCAGATACGAGCTCTGTAGCGCTTTGTACATAGCCGCGAAATTCAAAAGACAAAAAGGCGGAAGGGAGATATTTGACAACCTATTATATACTGAATAACATATAATACATTAAGAGTCTTTGATCAGCTTAACCCTCAATATAAAACACATATCGTACTTAAGTAATTCACCTTTATTTGTGAATCGTAAAGCGTACTCGCCCCGAACGTTGACTCCACCTTTATGGCAGCTATCATATATATACATTTTAAGGGTAGCGGATTGACAGTGCGAGAATAGCCAAACGGGCGGTTTAAACCACACCACCATTCGATCTTAACGTGATTCTCCGTAAAACTTGCTACAGTACCATGATTGTATACAGTTGATTGACTGATACAATCCAAGCCTCCCCATCGTAAATAATGTTCCGGTTAAACTTAAACTGTGGGAGGTAACGGCCTCTCGATTAGCGGCCGTCCGGCGTCCGGCGTCCGGCGTCCGGCGTCCGGCGTCCCATCAGCAATGCAAATGAATTTCTCTCCTGTACCTTCCTTCCACTCTGCTTTATCTTCTAGAAAGCTATTAGCCTTTCTGATTCTTACTTGTGATTTGTTTACACCGCTTTACTTAATCTTTCCCATGTATATATCAGTTCTGTTTGGCTGTTTGGTTTTCATTCGATATTGCTACAAATAATTACTAAAGAGATATTTAAAAAAAAAATCAATATCCTGCTTTGTAATACCTTTTATAACGATTTACTGTCTAAGGTTGTTAAGAAATTTCTGTTTCTACTTAGGTATAACTTAATGATGCAGGTTATATAAGTGCTAAGAATCTATACGTGGAGTTTTTCTCCTATTTAAACACCAAACAATAACTATAATATTCAAATATCGCAATAGACATAAACGTCTCTCTTTTTTACTTCCGGCGTTGTCACGATGTCACGATCCTCCTGATTCACGTCGCTCCACCATCATCTCGCTATTCATACTCTTATCGCCGATATTAACTACACAAACAATTTTTCTTTTCCATTTACTTATCTAAGTCTACGATCATCTTATTTCACATCACTTATCTCGTTTCATTCACTAATGTGACATCTTTATACTACTCTAGGTTTTGTTCATAGGCTTGTTTATAGGTGTTAAAGTATTCGAATACCATGTCGATTTACTTAAAGTTGTATATACATTAAAGTTAAGGTTGCATTATCTCTCTCTATAAATCGCTTCACTCTTGTCAGAGTGGTCGTGGTTATCATATTCCCGTTGGTTGGACAGTAAATAGTACCCGCTTCAGGACGTCGCGCCATCTCCGCCTGCTGTCCGTTACTCGGGCACATTCGTGTACCGGAGCGCGCACCGCAGTCTTTACTTGGTCTGTCCATCTCATGGGAAATCTTCTCCGTGGTGTTGTGCCCTCGACTTTGCCCGGAACGACAACACGTTCTATGGAGTCGTTACCCCACCGACTAACATGCCCGAAGAATTTCAGAATCCGACTGCGCACTAGAGTAGATAGACGCTCTTTGATGCCAAGCTCATCGAGGATGGAAGCATTTGTTTGAAACTCGGTCCAGGAAACTCCGAGCTTCTTCCTCCAACACCACATCTCCAGTGCGTCTATCTTGTAGGTTTCGGTTTGCCGTAGGGTCCATGTTTCGGTGGCGTAAAGGAATATAGGAAACACCAACGATTTTACGAGCCTAACCTTTGTGGCTTTGGTTATGTTTCTATTCCTCCATATTTTCTTGAGCTTGTCCATAGTACTTCTGCTCATAGCCATGCGTCTCTTTACTTCGTTTATGCACCCTCTTTGATTTGAGATAAGAACCCCAAGGTAGATGTATGATTGTACGACGTCGCAGATGGCCATTTTTGCTAAAAATGGCAAGTTAATATTGGCCCTATCTACAATCATCATCTTGGTTTTACTGCGATTTATCATCAAACCAAACTCGGAGCTGACACGTTCCATTTTCTGGAGAAGTTCTTTCATGTGGCTACTACTAGTGGCAAAGAGGGTAGTGTCGTCTACATATCGTAGATTGGCAATTTTATATCCGCCTATGGTTCGTCCAATCTTCAAGAGTTATACGCATAATTATCTCCGTGTAGGAATGGAATAGAAGCGGAGAAACGATGCAGCCTTGACTGACTCCTGCGCTAGGGTGAAAGCTGTCCGAGAAGACTTCATCTGTTTTCACTGATGCAGTTCCTTTCTTGTAAAGGCGTCTATCATTTTCAATAACGTGTGCCAGAGTTTAGGCCATTTCACCGAATCAAATGCTTTCGAAAAGTCAACAAAGCAGATGTAAATTGGCTTGTTGATCTCTCGAGACTTCTCGATGATCTGGCGGACAATAAGAATCTGCTCTCGGGTTCCTTTACCTTTAACAAATCCTGCCTGTTCAGGTGCTATTTCCTTAAGCTTTTCAGCCGTTCGTGGGCGTGTGTTTTGATAGGCGGGTTGATTATTTTATCGGAGTTAACTATCACGCTCTTGGCTTGATTCCAGAGGCTGTCTGACGTTTCTACCGAGGTATTTGCATCATCCCACGATTCCCAACCTTGCTTTGCAAGAGCGTAAAACTTGGAGTCGTCTGTTACTTCTATGTTTTTTTGTTTTTTGGGATTTCTAGCACTCTTCAGTTTTTGCTTCATCTTGGCTACCAAAAGTTGGTGATCTGATCCGCAGTCTGCTCCAGGTAGAGTATGTGCATTCTGGATGGAGGTCTTCCATCGTGACTTGATCAGAATATAGTCAATCTGGTTCCGGTGTGTATCAGGTCTATAGTCTCCGAGGATGGTGTTGGAATTGACTATTTGCAATTGCAAAGTCATTGTCTGCAGCCAACTGTAGCAGTCGCTCTCCTCTTTCATTCCTCACGCCTAGGCCGAATCTACCTGCATTGCCACTGAGTTGGTGCGCGTCCTTCCCTATTTTGGCATTAAAATCACTTAGTATTAACAATGCTTCTCTGTTGGGAATTTTAGCAATAGTGGCCTCTAGGGTGTTGTAAAAGTCCTCTATAACTTCGTAGGAGCGTAGGCCTGTGCAATGTTCAGATGGATTGGTGACGCTTTCAGTCTGACACACAAGATCCTGTCATTGACTGGTTCATGACTCATCCCGCAGTTCTTCTGGCTTATTGGTAGCGCTAAGGCCACACCGTTTCGGCTGCTGTCCTGGTTTTCTGACGTAAATATGATATGAGCTTTGGTAGGGAAATGTCCACTGTGTTTCCAATGAGTCTCACAAAGAGCACATATATCTAATCCACATCTGGTTAGCTCTTCTTCTAGGATTTCCAGCTTACCAGGCATAAGCAGGCCTCGCACATTCCAAGTGCCTATCTTCGGGATATGGCGCAACCTTAAAGTCATTCCAGCAGCAGACTTTCCATGGGGGGCCTGGTTTCCTGCCAGCCCATGGCCGGTAGCCAATTTCACACCGCCTGCCCCGGAAGCTGGTCGGCGCCGGTTGCTAGTTGGATTACATGGCGAACGTTTTCCGTGTGCTTTCGTGGTCATGATAAACTGTCTTGGGAATATAGTCGCAGTAGTTTCCCCTTGCTTTCTGCGCCAACCATTTTTGGAGGGATTTAGCCTCCAAGGCCGCTGAGACCTCTTCCACTCGAGCCTGTGGACCCGAGTGGGGGAATGGATATACCGCCATTGACTCGGTCAACAGAGCCCGATCTGTTGTCTAGCAGGGAGCACCACGGCTGAAGGCCGCCGCCATAGAGAGTGCGCGTGCAGGTGAGGTTGGCATTTGGGGCTGACCAGATGTTATTTTCATTCTCCCCCTTATAACCCTGTTTTGGTTGCATTATAAGAGACATATATTACCCAGGATAATATAGTGAAGCTATTTCCTTCTTTTCTTCACATGAGGTATTGTTTATTTTGCGTACTTATCCTGTTACAATAACACTGATTAAACTTAAGATACTTCAAAAAGGTTATTTAATAAAATCTCAATAGAGTCCTGGAATTATTATAATTGTCAATAATGATTTTAACTGTTACACACACACAGACACATGTACACACAAGTTAACCCGCAGTTAAATAGTATTTTCCTTAGCACACCGCTGTACACTTTAGCAGCGCCTAACGAACCAAAAGGAAACCGAGCAAATTATAAACAAACTTTAACCTTTTCGTATTTCGTACACTCAGGGTGGAACTTTAACCCCTTAAAGTGATAAAGATCTTGATTTACTACTAAATTTGAATTTAGTATAGAAAAATGTAAGATATAGAACACATTAAGCGCACATTTATTCTAATTAAGAAGGTAAATAAACAAAGAGTATGTACTAATAAAAAAGTTTGTTTGTATATTACAAATGTTCCTCCCTTACGCGGACAAACCTGCTCTCCTCATCCAGTTATACCACAGATATAAATAAATATATGCTCATTTATGTAATAGTATGAACAGGGTTAACAATTTGCAATACATGAAAGTTGGAATTTCCTTATATTTTACAAGTTTTTAATTTTACAACTTTTACAAAAAGGTTCAATCACTTGTAAGGATATAATTAAAAAAATACAGTATTTAACCTATACTGAAAATAGAGGAACATCAACGTAACGTATAAAGTAACTGAGTATCTATATATATATATATATATACTTATATATATGTGTGTGTGTTTGTGTATGTATGTACTGTAATTCACGAGACGTGTTTGAAATCGAAGGCCGACGTGGAACTAAATTTTTCCCCTTACAATTCGCGCCACCACCATCCATCATTGGGGCATTTTAATTTCCAGGGCTCGGTGTTCCAGCCACTCATCGCCGTATCGTTTGTCATGCCACCTACAGTTTCCGGTTTCCATTGTTTCCAACAAATACCAAGTTTCCATTTCACGGAGAATTTGTAATTTCCCACACAACGGCCTTCACTATTCAAAGATAAGTTTTTTACTACTCTACAATCCATCAGACTTACAAGAACAGATTTAATCGATGATAAATGATAAATAATAACTAAGCTCCGGAAGACAAGCGAGAGACGATGGTCTTCGCTCGAGGGAGGGGAATGAGAGAAGGTATTAGAATGTAGAGTGGTATGAAGTTTGAAAGGTGAGCAGAGCTTAGAGAAGAGAGAGAATGAAAAGACGAAAAGTAAATGTAATGTACCCTGAAGGCTCTGACCCACCACCACACGCAGGTGAACGAAAAAAAAACAACTAAGCGCCTTCTATCAATGATGTCGACGTCTATTTGGCGAGCTGGCTAATGTGGATTTTCGTATAAAATCAATATTAATATATTATCAATTCTATCATCCGATGGCTTTGAACAGAAAGTATTTAAAAATATATATATATATGTGACATATAGGGAGTGTAAGTCGTTCCGCACAATAACGCACGAGACCCAAGCCAACCTCACCTCCTCGTGGTGCACCCTGCTAATCAATAAACGAGGCTCTGTCTCCTGCTAACCCTCATTGGGCCAATATCGGGTGGTGGAAAAGGGCCCAAATACATAACTCTTACAAACGAAGGTCGCGAGAAGCCGTTGCACGCGGGCAATGCAGAACTGAGATCTTCGTGGAGAGCTATGTCCAGCAGTGGACGTCTACCGGCTGATGATGTTGACGTTGTGGAGCAACAATGAACATAAAAGTCGACTTTATAGCTTAATAGAGATTATCATTAAGTTACTTTTAATTTGCAATCCAAGTGTGATCGCTGAGTATGCAACTAAGCGTTAAGTTGTATCACCAGCATCGGACAACCGCCTTTAGCTGCTAGTGAATAAATTATCACTAATTCTAGACTTACGTGAGCGGTGACTCTTAATGGGTGAAGTAGAAAGCTCGATTTGCATCGTTAACGATGATAATTGGAGATAGTATAACCGCAGAATGCACAGGCTGCGCTCGAGTACTCGCTGCATCCTCTTTTATAAGTACTATCTATTTTCTAACATTTTTTGTGTTGCAACAAATCAATGTATTTGTTAACTGCTCTCACTTTACGAATATAAAATATTCATTATCAGCCGATAGACGTCCACTGCTGGACATAGGCCTCCCACAAAGATCTCCACATACAGTCAGCATGGCACCAGCGGCTGTTGTATGTAAGTCTTCATATGTAGGGATTTGAGCCATTTTCCACCACGTTTGGCTCAATTTGGGTTGTTGGTAGCGAGAGCTCCGTTTGTTGATTACCAGGATGCACCACGAGCTGGTGAGGTTGGTTGAGGTCCTGCGCGCTGTTATGCGCGACCCCTTACCTCCCATAAAATAATCAGTTAAAGATAATTGATGATTTCATCCGGTTTTCGTTTTATTTATCTATTGCGATCATTTAACCTTAAGTGTTTCTTTAAATCAAATTCAGCCAACGATCGACCCGCGTGTGAAATATGAAGTACATGAAGAACGATCGCGACTGATAACAAGTATAATTTGCAAAAACTTCTTATAATTACTTTTTTTAAGTTTTTTTTTTTTTAATTTGTTTAATTACGTCTTTTATACACTGTAATAAAAAATCTTATGATTATACGTGAGATTTCGTAGCCTTCAATGCTTGATTCAAGTTTCATATCGCTCCTACATTAGTTTTGAATGATTTGATCCGTTTAATGTATATTATCTTTAGCCTTTCTAGTTTCCATTACAAGTAATTCAGTTTTATAGAAAAAAATTAAGACAAAAGGTTTTATTGATTGAATTTACATTATGAAGATATATATATATATATATATATATATAAATGTAAACTAATAACATAATTGTCCATCACAAGGACACTAAGGCGCCGCACTACCGCGCTCCGCAAACTGTCCAGTATTACCATAAACAAAAGGATTTGATCGTGAATGGCAAAATGCTTATAAATATTCATAACTTTCGTCTAAATTGGACAGGCTTTATTAAATCAGCAATTTGAGATCTGCGCCAAGTTGGGACATGAATCGCATTAACTTGTACACCCGGCAACTCATATTGCACGCCGTGTCATCTGCTGCTATCATATGTCACGTAGCTACGATTGAACCGTTTGTTCTTGTGTTGGTTTGACGATCATCGAGTTTGTGAATATTATAGATCATTAATCATTGCATTCTACTCGTATAGATGATGGATTTAAGAAAAAGGAATTCCATAAGATAAACATCAGCAGCTTATTAAACTGAAGTAGTTTCAGGCGAGCCACGTCGCGCACAGTATGTATGGCTGACGTTTCATGAAAATCGATAGACTGACGAAGTGTTAAAAAAAGTTTTTTGATTCTTACCGTTAAAGCCTTTATTCAGTACTGCGTACAAATAAACTGAAATTATAAACATTATGTATATATGAATTATACTTGCTGAAGAATATAAACAAACCCGCGAGATCAGCTTCTCCCGCTTGTATTTAACTAAGCAAATTGGAATACTAACGTAGAGATTATTGAAGTTTGCTCGACAGATATTTTACTTATTAATATTATACAGAATTGTTACTAGATACATTTAATCGGAATATGCCTAGTGCTGTGCTACTGCTTTCCGTGTATCTTCAGTTCAATGGGCTCACGATGACTTGTACAAAACGGTTTCCGTTCTCAACAGGTTGTCCGTCGTTCTTGTGGCGAGCTTAAGCAACGATACCATTTAGTATTATATATGTTTTAGATAGACTGTAATAACTAGTCAACATCTAAATGTTGGCGTGTTTGCTTTTGATTTGTAAACGAGGATCATTTCAGGGAAAGGATATCAGTATTCTAATTAGTATCCAGCATACTATTGCTCATACCGATGTGAGGAGTGCACCTAATATCTTTATTGGTAATTCCTATATTGCGCTATTCCTATATGGATATCAATAAGCTGAAATTAATGAAATTTTATATGAACTAGAAACACATGTACTTTGATTTCATTTATAAAAAATAAACAGTATTTCAATCATCAGATTCACGAATAAAGCAATGCCTACACTTGGAGGTGGAGTGGTAGAAGACGACGTCAACTTCAAGTG
Source organism: Troides aeacus (assembly GCA_033220335.2). Classification (NCBI taxonomy): domain Eukaryota; kingdom Metazoa; phylum Arthropoda; class Insecta; order Lepidoptera; family Papilionidae; genus Troides; species Troides aeacus. Next base: position 455,363 of record CM067275.1, on the reverse strand, counting down.
ACGGTCAGTGACATTAGGGACTAAGCTACTTCGCCTCTCATATGTTAGACAGGTGGAATACAGCAATGCATACGGCTCGACTATCAGAGATCTATTTCAGCAATTTGAGCGTCGCGTCAGGCCCACCGCGAACGAATAGGTAGTGACGTCGGAATTTGAATAACGCGGGCACTTGTCGCTCGGCGCTTACGTACGCGGCCGATCCGTCAAGTGGCGGCACTTAATTACACGCTGTACGTCAGCGAGCGCCGCGCGCCCTCGCCACCGGATAATGTAAACACTTGCTGCTGATTAAAGCGACACGAGCGCTTAAGTAATTACTTCCAACAGTCGGAAACAGAAAGTTATTTATTATACGAACAAAAAGATAATCCGGCTACCTATGACGACCGGTAGCCACTTAGGATGTTTACACAACATTATTCTAATGGTATTGAGTATCTATGTTAACCCCCGGACATTTATATATATGAACATATATAAGAGACTTCCCGCTATGCAGAGACTCGTGAGGTACCAGACCACGAGGAAGAACGCCTATGAGATGGAATGACCAGATAAAGGCGGCTCAACATCATTGCCAGTACATGACTGCACTAACAAGGTGTCCACCGGACAGGTACGGCGGCGTGTTGCTGAGCTTGCGACCAACACCCATGTTGATTACCACGACCATTCTGTCAAGAGTGATCCAGTAAGAAGAAGAAGAGACTCCTCACAATTTTAAAACCGTAAGGCCTAAACACTTGATATTTGGTTGGGATATTCCTTATGATGAGTATAGGTCAGCTTAGAATGGATTTTACGAAATATTGCCTACAAAACAATTTGCGAGGGTGTTCCGGCACACGAAACAGGCGGTGATGCGGTGACGCGGTGATGCGGTGACGCGGTGATGCGGTGAACCTGGCTGTAATATATTTATTTGCTTTTAGATTTCTTTTGTATTTAAAGCCTAAAGATAGTCTGAGAAGCGTTGCTAGGGAGAAATATTTCTCCAAAATGGACTACTATCCGGTAAAAATACTTTTTGTTGTGTATAATATATCTGAACTAGCGCGTATGCTATGGAAAGGTATACTTACCAGCCGTTGATCGACCTGCTATTTGATACGTTACTAAAGCATCAGAGAAATAAATAAAATAATATTTAATATTTCGGCGACGGTTACCATGACGACCGCTCCTCCAACTGAAAGTAACGAGCAGTACGTTTAATAAACTCTTATTACCTTCCCTATTTTTGAGACATTCGGTCAAGGAATATTTACAGTGCCGCAGTATGTAAGGCTCTGGAAGGGTATGTATATTATATGTTAGCTGTTTGTAATTTCAATTTTGACATATTTAATCTGGATTTCCGGCAAGTTGTCGTGTTGTATTTAAAACAGCTGTTTGTGTTGCTGTAAACTTCACTCGCGTGGAGGGAACGCTCGCCGCGTCGACATGATATTATCTCACGCGCTGCATTCCGCTGCGCCCGGTGTAACCTCATATAAATATTTATCTCCGGGTTATTTTACACATTTTACCCCTGCGGGAACGTATTAAAATTTCAAATACATGCTACTATAATTTTCCGAAATCTTGCAAAACTATCAAGTAAATATAATGCAGAGAAGTAAATGGTTTCGTTAGTTTTCTCTTGTGATGAGAAGAAAGAAAGGGGGTGTAGGGGGTCCCGCACAACAACTCACGGGACTTGCGCCAACCTTACCTGCTCGTGGTACCAACCATCCCTGCTAATCAATAGACGAGGCCCTGGCTCCCACCAAACCGCATTGGGCCACAGCGATGGGATATGGGCAAAATCCACCCAATATAAATCTCTGCCTGATCAAGGTAGTATTTAGGAGATGCATATGTCCAGCAGTGGAAGTCTATCGGCTGATGATGATAATGATGATGGTAAAGAAATTTTCCTTTTTCTATACAACCAGATTCAATTTGAAAAGCTGCTGGATCGTTATTTTGAAAATGTAGTCCTAACTCTTGAACGTATTTTATTTTTAGTCTACTATAAGACCCCGCTAAATTTCTAATTTGAAAGAATAGAAATGTTTTTTTTTCCGACAGTATAACATAGAAGTCGTAAATTGAAACGGCTGAACCGATATTGACATCAATCAATTCAACGATAATATCCTTACTATTTCAAAGTTTTGTACATTCTTACGATAGAAATAGAAATTTATATCATAACAATTTCTTCTTGTATGTAACTTAAATGTTATAATTAAGCTACACTTAGATTCAAGTATCTAACACACGAGATCGAAACGCGTCGTCTTTATGAATCTTGTAATGTGTACATCATAACGTTAACAGGAGCGCGCGCCGCGCCGCGCCGCCCGCGGTACGCCTCGTAACGCCTAATTCACCATCACGTGACGCGCGTCACCGGAAGTGCTACGCGTGTCGCTACGCGGTGAGGTAATTTGTCACGGACGGCTGCTGCCGACTTTAATATCGCGCTCCAAATGAATACTCCTCGGATTCGTACTCCATCACTGTGCGCGCTGCGCCGGTACACTGGCGGCACCCCACTACACCACAAGCAACTCTTTGTCAGGAGGTTCGTAGTTAATATTTGGACCTCCTCTATGTTTCATTACTAATTAAATTTATCATTCTCCTTGCTAATCCATTCATAACATTGCTATGTAATGAATGGATTATTATGACATTTCTTATCAGCTACCACAGCTTCATCCTACTTCTTTGATTCACAGGTAGTTAAACGCCCATGGGCATTAAGACTGACCATTGTAATCTAATATTCAAGCGTGTCAGTAATTAAAAATAATTAATTTACCTAGACAAATATAAAATTACAAAGGGTTACAGAGCCAACGAGAACCCCTGAAACACAATCCTTTAAATTATTAATAAAATATATGTTCGAGCAGGCAAACACACCGAAGGTGAGCTAGATCTAGTGCTAATGTCATGATTATACTATGTTGTTCGTTTGAATATTAAATCTCCTATGTAGGCCTAAATCCCAGGTGACTTTAAGATCCATCTACAACTAATGTGCGCACCGTGAGCGAGCTGAAAGTGGGCACCTCGAATCACATCACCCCGGGCCCTGACGCGAGCCCCCGCACAAAGGGCTCAACAATTGCACGAGTTGAAAGAAATCCATTAACGGTACCGTCGGCTTTGTCTCAACTTCGGACGGACTTTGTAAACTACACCAACTTTTAAACAATGGAACGCATAAATGGATTGCGGAGCCCCTCCACCACCACCGCCACTACCGCCACCACCCCCACACGCGCTCACTTTAATTAAGGTGAACGTGTGGCCCGCGCGCGCACCGTGCGGTGCGCGCGCGTAGGGTCGCGATGTTTCGTGCACTTTGTACGTAACCGTAGCCTCTGTACATTGTTCAGTAGCCCGCGCCGGAGTTTCTTAAGCGAGCAACTGACGCTGAACCAACACGTTGTAGATAACGATATATATACATATATATATATATATATATATATGCCAAATATCTCCCTTCCGCTTTTTTGCTCTTTCGTCAATGCTTTATAAAAAGTGTTACAGTGATCGGATTTAGTTCAAATATGCGCCGTTTTGTTCGATAATCTGTTTCCATCTAGACGGCAACTTCATAATACCTCCATCGTAGAAGCCCCCCTCCTTATTTGCGAAGAACTCGGACAGCCACTTTTCACAAGCCTCTTTTGAGTTCAACTTTACACCACCAAGGGCGTTCACCATGGACAGGAACAGGTGGTAATCACTTGGCGCTATGTCCGGGCTATATGGTGGATGCGATAAAACCTCCCATCCGAGCTCCCGTAGCTTCTGACGAGTCATCAACGAAGTGTGTGGTCTGGCGTTGTCTTGGTAGAACACTTCCCCCCTTCTGTTGGCCAATTCTGGACGCTTCTGGTCGATCGCCTGCTTCAAGCGGTCCAGTTGTTCGCAGTAGATGGTAGAATTAAGCGTCTGGCCATATGGGAGCAGCTCATAGTGGATGATTCCCTTCCAATCCCACCAAACACACAGCAAAACCTTCCTGGCCGTCAATCCCGGCTTGGCCACTGTTTGGGACGATTCACCGGCCTTCGACCACGACCGTTTTCGCTTGATATTGTCGTATGTGATCCATTTTTCGTCGCCAGTCACCATCCGCTTCAAGAATGGGTCGAGTTCGTTCCGTTTCAGCAGCATATCGCAGGCGTTGATTCGGTCCAGAAGGTTTTTTTGCGTCAAATCATGCGGCACCCAAACATCAAGCTTTTTTTTGTATCCAGCCTTCTGCAGATGGTTTAAAATGGTTTGGTGACAAACTCCCATCTCCTGGGCGATGTCACGAGATGCCACATGCCGGTCTAACTCGATGTAGTCCATGATTTGTTCGGTATTTGTCGTCACAGGCTTATCCATGGTGTCGTTTTCACCGGCTCTGAATCGTCGAAACCATTCCTCCGCGGTTCGAAGTGATAGAGTACCATCCCCCAAAACACCATTAATCTCATGGAACGTTTCTCTAGCGGATTTGCCTTTAACGAAGGAAAACTTTAAAATAGCGCAAATTCGGCGTTAGTTAACTCGCATGTTTACACGTCTCTAACTGTTGAACGCAATATCCAAACTAATTATGCATAGCGTCGTTTTGTAGGTTATGTCAAGACCTTTCAAATTATGTATAGTATTGCCAGATACGAGCTCTGTAGCGCTTTGTACATAGCCGCGAAATTCAAAAGACAAAAAGGCGGAAGGGAGATATTTGCTAACCTATTATATATGTATAAATTAACTAACGAATTATAATCAGCTTTTATTCAGAAGCAAGTAGTTTATTCGCCGATGTTATCGTCTTTGTATTATGAAAAGTAATATCAGCAATGCACTGTATACGAAGAACAATAGTTTTTTTTTAATGTAAAATGTTATTAGTTTATCGTTGTATTATAGTTACATTGAAAGTAAACCGTATTGTTATATACTATAGAATATGCAAAATTATACTTGGACCTCGTAGTTTTATAAGTGGTTAAACCTTTAACAGTTTATGTCAATAATGATAACCGCCAATGAACCGCATCGGGCCGATGAACGCGCAGACCTTACAAATATTTCACTTTAGGCTGCTGTAAATTTTTTCGTTATGTACTGGCGCAGCAGGGCTCCACCTCAGCAGCTCGTTACGGCGCGTTCTGAGATTTTATCGCGGAGCCCTAATGGGCCGGAGCCGTAAACACGAGTGAATAATTACTGCCCTGTCTGGGAGCCGGCGCTAACCAGCCGCAGTTACCGCGAATCAAGTTTACTGCTCTACGCGTTATGACACATTGTAAATACTTCACGTTTTATGATTATACAATTTTATGGTGAAATTTCTTCACCGAGATAACATCTAAAGATGTTATACGACATTAACGAACAGATAGATTGCAAATAATATATATTATTCGTTATACAAGAAATCTGTTTATCCGGTAGATATTTTGTATATAAGCTATTATTTGCCATCTTATTACTGGCGTCGAAACCTTAGATGTTATCTCTTGATACTCCAATATCACCTATCAATCCAAGACACAGCAAAGTTATAGCTTTTAGCTCATCTTATTATTGTGTCTGGGGAGATATGTGCTTCGCGAAGGAACCAGCTAATTCACCTCAAATATGATTTTGTATTAAAATTGTATACAAATGCTTTATAGATATTTTCATTTACTACAAATTATAAACGTTGCCAATATTTCAATGCAGTTGCATTTAAATGATTTCCAGTGTTCAGTTAGTAACAAAAGGCATTGTTGCAGCGACGGAACAAATACCGGGCCTTTAATATTTTCCAATAAATTGCTCAGCAACAATGCACGGCACCAATTTACTGACCATTATCCGCAGCTACCGAGTGGCCAGGTGAGCCTCTGATACTCACCGAGTAACCGGTACACTCCTAATGATCACATCTCTGCCTCTTTTGGATTGCTCTTTCTACATATTGGAAACAGCTTTTCCGTTAGATATTTTGCTACATTTCAGATGCCGGATGTATTATATGAAAGTATGTGAAGAGTCTATCACCTGTTCAGTTCATCCAACGACCAGTACATCGATACTTATAAATGATGGTCAATTTAAATGTTTTGTAGCGACTTGTAACTAGATTGCTTTACCCTATGTATACGAAGTTGATTCAACAAAGCTATTATATAAATAAAAGCAAAAGCAATCAAAGTAAAAGATTAAGTAAAAGTTGATGCAATTTTATGACGAAGATAAACCTATATCCTATGATAACCTATGTATATATATATAATATATAAATACACAAATAATAGGGTAATGGTACTTAAGATCCAAAAAGTTGAAAAGTACGGGGGGGAAGTATCCTGGCCTGCCGTTGCAAGGACAAAATCTATTGCAATAATTACCACGCGGACACCGGATACTACATCTTTATACTTTCGCACACACAACACAAGAGCTACAGGATTTAACGCAGAAGATGCAAACGACCGAGCAAAAAGGAAACGTTAATGTGGAAAAGCGGACCCCAACATTTTGCCACGTTCAGAAGAAAAGCATATTAGGCGCTATCAGGTAACCGGGGCCCGCGCCACCACATCACAAACATAATACAAAAATACATCTCGCTCTAATCTCGACCTGTTTAAAAACCTCTTACGCGCGGGCCCTTTTGAAGATTACATATTAAACTGTTCAATATGTTCCCTCCGCAAACAGCCTCGTTTCAGGTGCTCAACAATACTCCTGTGCGGCCGAAGGTCTCATGTTGGACGCGCACCAACTGACAGTGGGTCTTAAGGAGCGGTGCGCAGGGTGCGCTTTCAAAGGGCAGCGCCTTGCGGGCGGATGTAACGCGGCGGGGAAGCGCCCGCGGGAGGGGGGTCCGTACGAGTTCACATTAATAGCCCGGGTCTAATTTAATCAACACGGACATCTTACCAACAGACACGTAGAAATGGCGGAGGGGCGCTCATGAAAATTAATGCGGCTTCCGCACAAACGGGCGTTTAACCCAATAACCATGGGGGAGAGATTATTTTCCCTGCAATTAGTGGAGCGCGCCCCGGCCGGCGCCGGCGGGGAGCGGCCTCCGCCTGCGGGGTGCGCCACGTGCACCCCGCACCGCTTTGCGAAATCGATCTCGACTCGAAACAGATCATTTTTTCAAACAATTTATTAATACTTCACAGGACATTGTCACGTTTTAGTCGTGTAATAAACCGCCTTTACATACTTCAACGTATTTATGGCGTCAACCATTGGAGTTGTTACAAAGGTATTCAAAATAATTCCAATTTTTATATTATATATTAATACACGTTAATGTCTCTTCATATATTAAGATAAATATGTTATTTGTACAGCAATTAAAAGATGCATCATTTATCATCCAACCTACTTCATTGTAATGGCATTCACCGTGAGGTACCAAATACCTGATGTCAAAGATCATCAGGAGACCGTCAGCAGTCCCTTGTCGCTTGATTGAATAAAAAGAGTCATTACAATCACTTTAAGATCATCTTTATTACAATGAAGTTAATTAAAAAACACACGTAGACACGGTTAAGTTGAGGCACATCACTAGCCCACAATAATTTCATACGCTCACTTGTTTGTCCATTTTCCCTTGTTATTATAACGCCGGTAATCCGACCGCGCCGTTTGGATGTACTTCACTTAATATATTCTTGGTTAAGTTTGATATGAAGATTTCTCACTGACCACCTTCGCATCAGTTATTTATAAACAGGTGAACTTCCGCCGCGTTCTACACTACGCCGACTAGGTTAATTAAAGATAGATTTACAGGTAAACCATAAAAGGTCAATTAAAGTTCCGGTAGGTATCTCAGCATCACATCGCCATGGCTGGGCGTATCTGATTCCACGACGGATCCTCTTTCAACGAATACATCCCAAATCCGATTAAAGTTTGTTGACCTTTTGAAGAATCCTTTTGAATCCTTTGCGAATGAATAGATTTTAAATTGATTTGTCATTTAAATTATAAACTTTCGCTGGTTACCTGTTCTTCATTTTTTACCTGGAAATGATACCATCGGAATGACCACGATGTATGGATGTATAGCTTTACGCAGTTATAATGGTTACAATATGCGTACAAATGAAATATGCAATGGTTTCCGGCTGCGGAATAAGGGTGGGCGTGGGAAAAAACAAACACTTCCCGCATTGCGGACCAAAAAATAAACGTTACCGCAAAAAGGAAGCAGCTTTCACAATTTCAGTTTTACAATAATAAAACTTTTTGTATAATCGTGTACTTACTAATTCCGTGCGGGTTTTTGTTTTGTACATTGGAGCGATAACGCTGTTGGAACGTTTACCCTGTGGGGAATGTCAGTGTTGTCAATTTATATAACAAGTTCAAAACCTAGTCTCATCAGCTACATAACCCTTCAATCTATAATACAGTTGTATGTTCCAGCAGGGAAAACCAAAGATGACTAGTTCCGGACACGACGAGGCGACGGTGTCTTCACTTAGCGAGAGGTATGAAAGAAGGAAATGGATTGGAGAGTGAAAGAAAAGAGAAGATATTATAGGATGAGAGATAAGTTTAGATTAAAAGATAGGAAAGCGTGAAAGAAGGGAAAGAAGAAAATTGAAATAGACTAAGTAGATGATAATATATATATATATCTGTAAATAAAGGCCCTGACCCGCCATACGCAGGGGTGAACGAATAAAACAAAAAATAAAGAAAAAACAAATACAGTTGTGTTAGGTTCATGATTATGAACCGATATACGTTCACTGCTGGACATAGGTCTCCCCCAAAGATCTCTACGTCGATCGATGGTGGGCTGGTGGGGGGCCTGCCAACTCTACGTCTATCGGTACGCGGTCCCCATTCGAGAACCGTAGTGCCGCATCGCCTATCAGTCCTTGGAGCGATGTCTCCTGCCCATTGCCACTTGAGGCTAGCAATCTTTTAGACTATGTCGGTGACCTTAGTTATCTTGCGGATATCTTCGTTTCTGATTCGATCACGAAGGGAAACCCCGAGCAAAGCTCTTTCCATTGCTCTCTGTACGACTTGAAGCCTTTTCACGCGGCCCCACTGTAAGCGGTCACGTGTCGGTGCCATAACTCATCACTGGCAACACGCACGAATTAAAGACCTTTGTCTTTAAACAGTGCTGTTTAACTGTTTAAAACTATGTTATGTTAAGCGATAGTAATAGCGATGAATCGGATCGGTTTCAGCCAAAAAACGTTTCCAAACGATTACATGATAATGATTAATATTTATTATCGTTTGTATAACGTAAAATTTCTCATATTTCGATATTTCTTAGTTCACTAATACTCATCTAAGTCTAGTTCAAATGTCTGTCATCAATAAAACAATGACACCGTTTTTAATGTGTAAAAATATAAGATAAATATAAGCTGGATATCTATGTTACAGAAGATTGTATCCCACAGTGCGGAGACGCAGCGGGGAAACCACAAAAGGAAACTTAATCCCCTGTCAGCCAACAAACCGATTAAAATGTACGTACGGAGACGTCATCTGTTTGTGTTTAATGTATTATTCCTCTTTATGTTCTTATAGCTTAAGTCGAGGCAAGCCGCACCGCCGGAAACGAATACGTAAGCATCTTTTCAGAGCTGAGCTATATGTGTGACATACATTATAACTTAACTCACACATAAAGATGTGAAAAATTATATATTATTTCAGTATGATCAAGGTACAAATATACACTCTAATATAAACAAAACACTTTACATAATGTCCTTGTAGACGATTAAGAGGTCGGGCGACAAACCCTAGTGAACAGGATTGAACACGATCTGCCGCCGCCAGTTGCAGAAGCGGCTTCGATGACGAGCGAAAGTGCATGGGCGGCGTTGGTCTCCTGTGAATCGGTAATCGTACGGAAGGAGGTAGCTGAACGGGATCCCAACGGGGTGATTACGTTTGGAGAAGAAGACGTCGAGGCGCAGTTAATGGACGTACCAGCCCGTCATTCCCGTAGCCTTGGGCTAGTAAGAATAGAATAAAGGTAAGTCCTGCCTGTCGTAGAAAGCTACTAAAAGTGTCTAGAAGTTTCGCAGACCGTAAGGGTGAAAGCCCTTGTCGCTCAACAAGCAAACCTGCGCGGGACAGTGAATGGCTCATGGCGCTTAGGTGGGCTAGGCTCCTCCTCAGAGGCGTGTCCATACCAAGTGTAGAGGGGCACATGTAAGTCCTATAAGAGATCCCGGAGCCTCTTTGAATGCACTGATGCAGAGCATCTAGGGGGCTTTAGTGAGTAAAAATCTCACATAACCCCGACTTCCCACCAGAGCAGGATCTCTTTTGAAGATCTCCCCCCAACAAAAAAAACGACTAAGAGGTATCTTGTGCAATTTGTTAACAATCCAATGCGGTGTATAAACTGTGTTACATCTTCATCGTATATTATTTTAGTAAAGCTATTTATTATAAAAATGGCCGACTGCAACTATTAAAGTTATTGATGCAGTGACTCTGTACGTTGTAACAGAGTAGGAATCAATTTGAACAGCTGAAAGCGATCCGCAGGCGGCGAGTAAATTTCACGAGCAAGTAGCGCCGCGGCCGCAAAGGGGTAACTTAATCTTGCACTCTGTAATTCGATTAAAGTTGCCAAGCCGACGCGCCGCCTAATTACGGTTGGCATTTAATTTCCTCAGCGGCCTGGCATCACGCGAACCGTTACAGCGACCCGCAGACCGAACTCACTGATGCAAAACCTGCAAATGATTAACTTATGAATTTTTAATTATTCATTTGCTACTTAAGTACCCGCTGACGTACTTGCAACCGGAATAGTGGAAATTACACATTGATGTACGCTTTGGAAATTATGATTATATTATATATATATATATACAAACAACCCAACAGATGGCGCCACCATAGACAATCACGCTATGATTTGTCATAGCGCAAATCCTTATAACGATCGTAGTTCTTTGCGTACATTGCCTTCGGCCTACAAGTCATTACGGAGTATACAATTGTAACCGTTTACTGGATCTCTCTGGATCACTGTAATGTCAAGTCTATGCTCAACAAGTCATTACGGAGTATACAATTGTAACCGTTTACTGGATCTCTCTGGATCACTGTAATGTCAAGTCTATGCTCAACAAGTCATTACGGAGTATACAATTGTAACCGTTTACTGGATCTCTCTGGATCACTGTAATGTCAAGTCTATGCTCAACAAGTCATTACGGAGTATACAATTGTAACCGTTTACTGGATCTCTCTGGATCACTGTAATGTCAAGTCTATGCTCAACAAGTCATTACGGAGTATACAATTGTAACCGTTTACTGGATCTCTCTGGATCACTGTAATGTCAAGTCTATGCTCAACAAGTCATTACGGAGTATACAATTGTAACCGTTTACTGGATCTCTCTGGATCACTGTAATGTCAAGTCTATGCTCAACAAGTCATTACGGAGTATACAATTGTAACCGTTTACTGGATCTCTCTGGATCACTGTAATGTCAAGTCTATGCTCAACAAGTCATTACGGAGTATACAATTGTAACCGTTTACTGGATCTCTCTGGATCACTGTAATGTCAAGTCTATGCTCAACAAGTCATTACGGAGTATACAATTGTAACCGTTTACTGGATCTCTCTGGATCACTGTAATGTCAAGTCTATGCTCAACAAGTCATTACGGAGTATACAATTGTAACCGTTTACTGGATCTCTCTGGATCACTGTAATGTCAAGTCTATGCTCAACAAGTCATTACGGAGTATACAATTGTAACCGTTTACTGGATCTCTCTGGATCACTGTAATGTCAAGTCTATGCTCAACAAGTCATTACGGAGTATACAATTGTAACCGTTTACTGGATCTCTCTGGATCACTGTAATGTCAAGTCTATGCTCAACAAGTCATTACGGAGTATACAATTGTAACCGTTTACTGGATCTCTCTGGATCACTGTAATGTCAAGTCTATGCTCAACAAGTCATTACGGAGTATACAATTGTAACCGTTTACTGGATCTCTCTGGATCACTGTAATGTCAAGTCTATGCTCAACAAGTCATTACGGAGTATACAATTGTAACCGTTTACTGGATCTCTCTGGATCACTGTAATGTCAAGTCTATGCTCAACAAGTCATTACGGAGTATACAATTGTAACCGTTTACTGGATCTCTCTGGATCACTGTAATGTCAAGTCTATGCTCAACAAGTCATTACGGAGTATACAATTGTAACCGTTTACTGGATCTCTCTGGATCACTGTAATGTCAAGTCTATGCTCAACAAGTCATTACGGAGTATACAATTGTAACCGTTTACTGGATCTCTCTGGATCACTGTAATGTCAAGTCTATGCTCAACAAGTCATTACGGAGTATACAATTGTAACCGTTTACTGGATCTCTCTGGATCACTGTAATGTCAAGTCTATGCTCAACAAGTCATTACGGAGTATACAATTGTAACCGTTTACTGGATCTCTCTGGATCACTGTAATGTCAAGTCTATGCTCAACAAGTCATTACGGAGTATACAATTGTAACCGTTTACTGGATCTCTCTGGATCACTGTAATGTCAAGTCTATGCTCAACAAGTCATTACGGAGTATACAATTGTAACCGTTTACTGGATCTCTCTGGATCACTGTAATGTCAAGTCTATGCTCAACAAGTCATTACGGAGTATACAATTGTAACCGTTTACTGGATCTCTCTGGATCACTGTAATGTCAAGTCTATGCTCAACAAGTCATTACGGAGTATACAATTGTAACCGTTTACTGGATCTCTCTGGATCACTGTAATGTCAAGTCTATGCTCAACAAGTCATTACGGAGTATACAATTGTAACCGTTTACTGGATCTCTCTGGATCACTGTAATGTCAAGTCTATGCTCAACAAGTCATTACGGAGTATACAATTGTAACCGTTTACTGGATCTCTCTGGATCACTGTAATGTCAAGTCTATGCTCAACAAGTCATTACGGAGTATACAATTGTAACCGTTTACTGGATCTCTCTGGATCACTGTAATGTCAAGTCTATGCTCAACAAGTCATTACGGAGTATACAATTGTAACCGTTTACTGGATCTCTCTGGATCACTGTAATGTCAAGTCTATGCTCAACAAGTCATTACGGAGTATACAATTGTAACCGTTTACTGGATCTCTCTGGATCACTGTAATGTCAAGTCTATGCTCAACAAGTCATTACGGAGTATACAATTGTAACCGTTTACTGGATCTCTCTGGATCACTGTAATGTCAAGTCTATGCTCAACAAGTCATTACGGAGTATACAATTGTAACCGTTTACTGGATCTCTCTGGATCACTGTAATGTCAAGTCTATGCTCAACAAGTCATTACGGAGTATACAATTGTAACCGTTTACTGGATCTCTCTGGATCACTGTAATGTCAAGTCTATGCTCAACAAGTCATTACGGAGTATACAATTGTAACCGTTTACTGGATCTCTCTGGATCACTGTAATGTCAAGTCTATGCTCAACAAGTCATTACGGAGTATACAATTGTAACCGTTTACTGGATCTCTCTGGATCACTGTAATGTCAAGTCTATGCTCAACAAGTCATTACGGAGTATACAATTGTAACCGTTTACTGGATCTCTCTGGATCACTGTAATGTCAAGTCTATGCTCAACAAGTCATTACGGAGTATACAATTGTAACCGTTTACTGGATCTCTCTGGATCACTGTAATGTCAAGTCTATGCTCAACAAGTCATTACGGAGTATACAATTGTAACCGTTTACTGGATCTCTCTGGATCACTGTAATGTCAAGTCTATGCTCAACAAGTCATTACGGAGTATACAATTGTAACCGTTTACTGGATCTCTCTGGATCACTGTAATGTCAAGTCTATGCTCAACAAGTCATTACGGAGTATACAATTGTAACCGTTTACTGGATCTCTCTGGATCACTGTAATGTCAAGTCTATGCTCAACAAGTCATTACGGAGTATACAATTGTAACCGTTTACTGGATCTCTCTGGATCACTGTAATGTCAAGTCTATGCTCAACAAGTCATTACGGAGTATACAATTGTAACCGTTTACTGGATCTCTCTGGATCACTGTAATGTCAAGTCTATGCTCAACAAGTCATTACGGAGTATACAATTGTAACCGTTTACTGGATCTCTCTGGATCACTGTAATGTCAAGTCTATGCTCAACAAGTCATTACGGAGTATACAATTGTAACCGTTTACTGGATCTCTCTGGATCACTGTAATGTCAAGTCTATGCTCAACAAGTCATTACGGAGTATACAATTGTAACCGTTTACTGGATCTCTCTGGATCACTGTAATGTCAAGTCTATGCTCAACAAGTCATTACGGAGTATACAATTGTAACCGTTTACTGGATCTCTCTGGATCACTGTAATGTCAAGTCTATGCTCAACAAGTCATTACGGAGTATACAATTGTAACCGTTTACTGGATCTCTCTGGATCACTGTAATGTCAAGTCTATGCTCAACAAGTCATTACGGAGTATACAATTGTAACCGTTTACTGGATCTCTCTGGATCACTGTAATGTCAAGTCTATGCTCAACAAGTCATTACGGAGTATACAATTGTAACCGTTTACTGGATCTCTCTGGATCACTGTAATGTCAAGTCTATGCTCAACAAGTCATTACGGAGTATACAATTGTAACCGTTTACTGGATCTCTCTGGATCACTGTAATGTCAAGTCTATGCTCAACAAGTCATTACGGAGTATACAATTGTAACCGTTTACTGGATCTCTCTGGATCACTGTAATGTCAAGTCTATGCTCAACAAGTCATTACGGAGTATACAATTGTAACCGTTTACTGGATCTCTCTGGATCACTGTAATGTCAAGTCTATGCTCAACAAGTCATTACGGAGTATACAATTGTAACCGTTTACTGGATCTCTCTGGATCACTGTAATGTCAAGTCTATGCTCAACAAGTCATTACGGAGTATACAATTGTAACCGTTTACTGGATCTCTCTGGATCACTGTAATGTCAAGTCTATGCTCAACAAGTCATTACGGAGTATACAATTGTAACCGTTTACTGGATCTCTCTGGATCACTGTAATGTCAAGTCTATGCTCAACAAGTCATTACGGAGTATACAATTGTAACCGTTTACTGGATCTCTCTGGATCACTGTAATGTCAAGTCTATGCTCAACAAGTCATTACGGAGTATACAATTGTAACCGTTTACTGGATCTCTCTGGATCACTGTAATGTCAAGTCTATGCTCAACAAGTCATTACGGAGTATACAATTGTAACCGTTTACTGGATCTCTCTGGATCACTGTAATGTCAAGTCTATGCTCAACAAGTCATTACGGAGTATACAATTGTAACCGTTTACTGGATCTCTCTGGATCACTGTAATGTCAAGTCTATGCTCAACAAGTCATTACGGAGTATACAATTGTAACCGTTTACTGGATCTCTCTGGATCACTGTAATGTCAAGTCTATGCTCAACAAGTCATTACGGAGTATACAATTGTAACCGTTTACTGGATCTCTCTGGATCACTGTAATGTCAAGTCTATGCTCAACAAGTCATTACGGAGTATACAATTGTAACCGTTTACTGGATCTCTCTGGATCACTGTAATGTCAAGTCTATGCTCAACAAGTCATTACGGAGTATACAATTGTAACCGTTTACTGGATCTCTCTGGATCACTGTAATGTCAAGTCTATGCTCAACAAGTCATTACGGAGTATACAATTGTAACCGTTTACTGGATCTCTCTGGATCACTGTAATGTCAAGTCTATGCTCAACAAGTCATTACGGAGTATACAATTGTAACCGTTTACTGGATCTCTCTGGATCACTGTAATGTCAAGTCTATGCTCAACAAGTCATTACGGAGTATACAATTGTAACCGTTTACTGGATCTCTCTGGATCACTGTAATGTCAAGTCTATGCTCAACAAGTCATTACGGAGTATACAATTGTAACCGTTTACTGGATCTCTCTGGATCACTGTAATGTCAAGTCTATGCTCAACAAGTCATTACGGAGTATACAATTGTAACCGTTTACTGGATCTCTCTGGATCACTGTAATGTCAAGTCTATGCTCAACAAGTCATTACGGAGTATACAATTGTAACCGTTTACTGGATCTCTCTGGATCACTGTAATGTCAAGTCTATGCTCAACAAGTCATTACGGAGTATACAATTGTAACCGTTTACTGGATCTCTCTGGATCACTGTAATGTCAAGTCTATGCTCAACAAGTCATTACGGAGTATACAATTGTAACCGTTTACTGGATCTCTCTGGATCACTGTAATGTCAAGTCTATGCTCAACAAGTCATTACGGAGTATACAATTGTAACCGTTTACTGGATCTCTCTGGATCACTGTAATGTCAAGTCTATGCTCAACAAGTCATTACGGAGTATACAATTGTAACCGTTTACTGGATCTCTCTGGATCACTGTAATGTCAAGTCTATGCTCAACAAGTCATTACGGAGTATACAATTGTAACCGTTTACTGGATCTCTCTGGATCACTGTAATGTCAAGTCTATGCTCAACAAGTCATTACGGAGTATACAATTGTAACCGTTTACTGGATCTCTCTGGATCACTGTAATGTCAAGTCTATGCTCAACAAGTCATTACGGAGTATACAATTGTAACCGTTTACTGGATCTCTCTGGATCACTGTAATGTCAAGTCTATGCTCAACAAGTCATTACGGAGTATACAATTGTAACCGTTTACTGGATCTCTCTGGATCACTGTAATGTCAAGTCTATGCTCAACAAGTCATTACGGAGTATACAATTGTAACCGTTTACTGGATCTCTCTGGATCACTGTAATGTCAAGTCTATGCTCAACAAGTCATTACGGAGTATACAATTGTAACCGTTTACTGGATCTCTCTGGATCACTGTAATGTCAAGTCTATGCTCAACAAGTCATTACGGAGTATACAATTGTAACCGTTTACTGGATCTCTCTGGATCACTGTAATGTCAAGTCTATGCTCAACAAGTCATTACGGAGTATACAATTGTAACCGTTTACTGGATCTCTCTGGATCACTGTAATGTCAAGTCTATGCTCAACAAGTCATTACGGAGTATACAATTGTAACCGTTTACTGGATCTCTCTGGATCACTGTAATGTCAAGTCTATGCTCAACAAGTCATTACGGAGTATACAATTGTAACCGTTTACTGGATCTCTCTGGATCACTGTAATGTCAAGTCTATGCTCAACAAGTCATTACGGAGTATACAATTGTAACCGTTTACTGGATCTCTCTGGATCACTGTAATGTCAAGTCTATGCTCAACAAGTCATTACGGAGTATACAATTGTAACCGTTTACTGGATCTCTCTGGATCACTGTAATGTCAAGTCTATGCTCAACAAGTCATTACGGAGTATACAATTGTAACCGTTTACTGGATCTCTCTGGATCACTGTAATGTCAAGTCTATGCTCAACAAGTCATTACGGAGTATACAATTGTAACCGTTTACTGGATCTCTCTGGATCACTGTAATGTCAAGTCTATGCTCAACAAGTCATTACGGAGTATACAATTGTAACCGTTTACTGGATCTCTCTGGATCACTGTAATGTCAAGTCTATGCTCAACAAGTCATTACGGAGTATACAATTGTAACCGTTTACTGGATCTCTCTGGATCACTGTAATGTCAAGTCTATGCTCAACAAGTCATTACGGAGTATACAATTGTAACCGTTTACTGGATCTCTCTGGATCACTGTAATGTCAAGTCTATGCTCAACAAGTCATTACGGAGTATACAATTGTAACCGTTTACTGGATCTCTCTGGATCACTGTAATGTCAAGTCTATGCTCAACAAGTCATTACGGAGTATACAATTGTAACCGTTTACTGGATCTCTCTGGATCACTGTAATGTCAAGTCTATGCTCAACAAGTCATTACGGAGTATACAATTGTAACCGTTTACTGGATCTCTCTGGATCACTGTAATGTCAAGTCTATGCTCAACAAGTCATTACGGAGTATACAATTGTAACCGTTTACTGGATCTCTCTGGATCACTGTAATGTCAAGTCTATGTTCAACAAGTCATTACGGAGTATACAATTGTAACCGTTTACTGGATCTCTCTGGATCACTGTAATGTCAAGTCTATGCTCAACAAGTCATTACGGAGTATACAATTGTAACCGTTTACTGGATCTCTCTGGATCACTGTAATGTCAAGTCTATGCTCAACAAGTCATTACGGAGTATACAATTGTAACCGTTTACTGGATCTCTCTGGATCACTGTAATGTCAAGTCTATGCTCAACAAGTCATTACGGAGTATACAATTGTAACCGTTTACTGGATCTCTCTGGATCACTGTAATGTCAAGTCTATGCTCAACAAGTCATTACGGAGTATACAATTGTAACCGTTTACTGGATCTCTCTGGATCACTGTAATGTCAAGTCTATGTTCAACAAGTCATTACGGAGTATACAATTGTAACCGTTTACTGGATCTCTCTGGATCACTGTTATGTCAAGTCTATGCTCAACAAGTCATTACGGAGTATACAATTGTAACCGTTTACTGGATCTCTCTGGATCACTGTAATGTCAAGTCTATGCTCAACAAGTCATTACGGAGTATACAATTGTAACCGTTTACTGGATCTCTCTGGATCACTGTAATGTCAAGTCTATGTTCAACAAGTCATTACGGAGTATACAATTGTAACCGTTTACTGGATCTCTCTGGATCACTGTAATGTCAAGTCTATGCTCAACAAGTCATTACGGAGTATACAATTGTAACCGTTTACTGGATCTCTCTGGATCACTGTAATGTCAAGTCTATGCTCAACAAGTCATTACGGAGTATACAATTGTACTTATCAACTGAATCTCTCTGGATCTTCGTAATACTGTTAGACTTAGTAAATCGCACTGCTCTTTATCAATCTAGTGCTGATATTTTCGTTTGCGTTCTCATCCACTAGAGACCTCGCACCCCGGCTTTAGTAACTACTACAAATGTTTTTACTTTTGAATAAAACAATTATAATTTTTATCATTAAAAAAATTAACAACACTCGTATGTGTGATCGTGCCGATGCTGAACCATTCAGAAGCTGTCCTCATCTGAAGAGCTAATGGAACGGAGCGTCTACACCCGTTTAAGCGATTAAACTGAATGCAGCTTCAGTAACGTCCCCATCGTACTGAAATACTCCGGCAGCTGAAATTTCATTCGTTGTCTGAAATTAAACGTCGCCGGCGAGCGTCGCCTGCTAATGTGCAGAGCATCTGCGGCGCCGAACAATCAGCTCGCCGGCAGTGCCGGGCGCGGCTGCAGCGAGGCTTGTGTGGAAATCTGCGAGCAATTTGGAGCTGCACACCAGAAAATGACAAACATCAGCGCCGTCTTCGAACGTAACGCGTTATTAAGGCCGTCTGTTCACACGGGACGCCGGCACCACTGCGATATTGCACTGTAACTTGTGATAACATATTCCTAACATAACGTATACACCATCATAATGAAGACAAAAATTTGAACATTGAATACCGGAGGTAATTTTTTTCACTTGAGCTTTATGTACTTCTTACAGACAATTAAGTTATTCTTAAAACTCAAACATTTAGAATAACTTAATTCTTTCATATCTCTTTATTTCCACTTTACAAAGCAACGAGACGAATAAATGGTACGTGTTACACCTGCCCATTGCGTACGTATTGAAACATAAGATGTTATATATCGGTATAGCAATAATTTCACTTAGCGCAGCGCCTTTCAAACCGGAACACGGTAATGTTTGAGACGGTCTCCTGCGACCGGTTAAGTTGTACACACAAATAATGTTAGTATAACGCCGCATTGTAAATAGTCCCAGCTTTGAGATTTAAGTAATGTCTTTATCCGTATTCAGCAGCAGGCCCTTTGTTAATGCAAATCATGAAGTCAGGGTCAGTAAAATCTTTGAAGTTAGAAGTGAGTCAATTTGTTTTTTAACGACAGCGCTCACTCTTAAGTGTCGTTAAGGATAATCAAAATTTCAAACGACGCGATGGTAACGCAGGTCGATGTCGCTGACCTCATTCAAAGGATCAATTATGGTACCGGACATATGTCACATACTTGTATACTCTACAGTGTAAGTAAATAATCTCTTTAGTACATAGAAGTTTGTAACATCTCATATTAGCGTCGTTTCCTCCTTTCTGAGGGTCGTAGTCAGTGCTAGGGTTGCTTTCTGGAGCGGACGATCTACTTCTACCGATTCCTGTCCAACGCATCTCTTACGATTGTTTAAAATTTAGAGGACAAGTCCTTAATTTGATCGATCCATCTTCGGACGACAGAATAATCTTTACACTTCAGTGTTCCCAATAACAATCAGTTTTTCCTGTCCGTTAGTCTGTAACGTACAGAATCCAAATGACGTTCTGATGTGAACTTATCATCATAATAAGATCGAACATTTTATGTCTCCAGGTTATGAGAACATGTTCTTGTTTCTAGTACTTTACAATTAGTGCTAATAAAACGTCTGATTATAAAAACGATTTCAGGGTTTGAAACTTCTTCTTCATCGGTATCACTCTTGACAGAGTAGTCGTGATCATCACTTTAGGCATTGGTCGCAAGCTTAACAACACGTCGTCATTCTGCTCTGATGGCCACCTTTCTACTGCATTGATGTAGTGGCAACGATGATGAGTTATTCAAAGCCGCCTTCATCTGATCAGTCCATTTCATAGGCGTTCTTCTTCGTGACCTGATACCCTTAACTTTTCCCTGGACCACAAGTCGCTCAATAGTTACCTACCCACGACGTCATACATAACCCAAAAAGTTAAGGATATGAAATTGTACCGAAGATGATAAAAGCTGTCTGATGTCGACTTCCTTGAAAGTATTCTTTTGTAACTTTATAAAGGATAGGGTTAATACATAAGAAATAATATGCTCCTAGTCTCCACTCCTTCTTCCGGGCTTCCGATGAAATTTTTCCAATTAATGCAAATCCGATGGAGCCGGTATTTCCGCTGGAATCTTTGAATATTTATGAAGCTTTTTCCTTTGCAATCAAATCCCTTCCATTAACGATTTGAATAAAAGATATAAAGAATGATGTTGTAAATAGTGTGAGATTGGTGGATACGTTTCGCAAGAGGCGATATGAATCAGCGGCTATAATTTGCGACGGAACCCACAAAATGTCAGTCCGTCGGAGCTTATAATCCATGTGCAAAACCAGAGGTCATTATTCCCGCTATAAAATGGATATAATAAACAAATTTGTGGAGTAACGACCGTTTTAATCATGTTAAAGTTACATTTATATCCGTTAAAGCCACACAGATCATTCAGCGATCGTTCGCAGGCTAGTAGCCGATACCTGAGCTAACAATTAGTTCCGAAATAGAATATTTACAAAGCACATTGTATTGTACTTGTAGCCGCGAGCTTTAAAATATTTTGCCATGTTTCCGAAGCGGAACTTTATATCCTATATTATTAATTTAAGACAACTCGTTTTTAGTTACCTGATAGGCAGAATTTTATGTTTGCTTTAAGTTATACAGATTTGTTTTAGAAAGTTCTCTTAAACAGGTTAACTGAAAATTAAAGATCTGATAAAAATGTTGTCATAATTATTATTACCACTGCCACGACTGCTACGGTCGCTGCTACTGCTGCAGTTACCACAGTGAATCAAATTGTTGAACAAATTATATAAGAATTTATCACAGTTACAAAGATTTATTGATCACTTTGCAATAATTGAATATGAATGGCGACATTTGTCAACGATAAGTAATCGAGGAGTTTGTTGTAATGTAAACAGTTTATCTGAACTCTTAGAACAGTGAGCACTCGAAATGAACGACATCGCGGAGTCGACTCGCTCGAGTTAATTATTTCCATTTCACTGGCACCCCCGAGCCGCGGCCGGGGGTGCGCTGCGACCGATCAACTACACTGTATTTAAATCTCTCCTCCTAAAATCGAATTCCTCATGTATGAAGATCGTGACTACTTCCACCCATCATCCACGTGCTCATTATGTGTAGCCGGGGATCATCGTATCCCCGGCTACTCGGAGAGCGAGTGTGTTGAGGATCTGGTCTTTTGTTTCCACTTTGTCAGTAACCACACATTTTTCATGGTTGTCTCCGTCTTTTTTGACTTAAATATTACGTTAACAAATAACAAATATACATTTTGTTAGTTTACGTATTATTTTCGAACTTGGCTTTCATTTACAATCCTCTTAAAGAAGCTCGATGTCATTTAAATTTCAATAAAGATACATTCAGCTCTTTGTAAAATGACAATTTTCGGTCGCGTGTCACGGGAGCTGTTCGCCTGGAGCGGTTGATGATGGGCAACCTTTGCGGTTTCTCGCAAGAGACACGATATTGCAATTGTATTACATTTCATTGCTACGCTTTAAGGTTTCTGTTTTCATGTTACTGAGTTTCTAAACAACTATAAATTATGCGAAAATAGAAAGTGGTTAATTTTGAACCTGTTGCACTATTTCAGGTCTCTTAACCTCCGGATGACGAATGATCTATAAGTTTAATTGAAAAAAAATCTCTTTCGTGTATCTTCATCCAAAACACCTAATGGAAATAAGTTAATAATAATTTCAAATAATAAAATATGAGCTGTAATAGTAAGTAATTTCCCGATGATTCATCTAAACACAAATCTCGTAAAACGTGTGAAAAATTGAAATACAATATAAGTAATGGTAGGTTATCTGCAGTTCACTGTAGCACGTAGGTGGGCAGGATCGACCGGTGAAACACTACCCTCTCACAGAAAATCAGCGTGAAGTGGGGGCCTCCTAGAGGCCACCGCGTTTCGACTGGTGAGTGAGAGTCCCGGCGCCCTTATCCCTCTACCTCGGGGCCCAAATAGCAACTGGCACTTTCATTATACTACACGTACCGCAACAGATTTTCTAGGGACTGTTGCGTTGCGTGTGGGAATGAGTATCAGTTGGCCTCTTCCTGTCTTTTTATTCCCTGTCCCACAATTCCTCACCCTCTGTGACCTTTCTCCTTCCCTTTCCTCCCCCACCCCTTATGCTCTTACTGTGATGGCGACGAGTGATAGAAATAAAATACCCCAGGAGGGTACCAGTCTCTTAGAGACTGGAGAATCCCTCTCTGAGCGAGAGCGAGAGATGTTATCCTCTTGCTCTCGCTCAGGCTGCCTATCGTATTCTGGGGGGCACATCAAGCGTCGTTTATCGCAGCTGCTGGGTGCAAACTGAGCCCAATCACGAGGAAGTCCCCCTCCACTTTAGTAGTGGATTTTTCTAACATCAGAGGACTTCACTGGAACTTAAATGCCGTCCACCACCATCTCGAGACGGAAAGGCCAGATTTGCTTTTCCTGACGGAGACGCAGATTTCCTCCCCGACGGACACTTCATATCTAAAGTGCCCGGCCTATAGCCTGGAGCACTTTTTTGTGCCACGCGCCGGCGTGTGTGTGTACGTTAGGGAGGGAATTTGTTACCGTAGGCTCAGCTATCTTGGCCCCACCTGTCCCGGTGGATGAGCCGGCGGTACGGGGCCTTGACGTTCCACCTGGTGCAGGTGCTGACAGGCCATGGATGTTTCGGCAAGTACCTGCACCAGGTGGCTCGTAGAGAGATGACGCAGGAATGCGTCGAGTGTGGTGCGCCGATTGACACGGCGCACCACACTCTGGCGGAGTGCCCGGCATGGGGGCCGCAACGCCACGCCCTCGTCGCGCAAGTCGGCAGTGACCTCTCGCTGCCGACTGTAATCGATCGTATGTTGAGCAGCGAGAGGTCTTGGAGGGCAGTAGCCTCCTTCTGCGGCGCAGTGATGCGTCAGAAGGAGGCCGCCGAGCGCACGAGGGAGGCCGACGCCGCTGCCGCACCTTGCAGGCGGCGGCGGGCCGGCGGGAGAGCGCGGCGGCAGAACCACGCCGTCCGCTTCCTCCCGCCGTGAGCGGTGGGCCCCTAGCCGGGCACGGTGTGAGGGGGCGTTCGGGCCGTTGGGCGTGGCCCTTTGGGCCTTTTGTCGTGTTTCCCCTGGGGGAGCGTCCCCCGGGGGAGTCTTGGTTTTTGTCCCCCCCTCCCACTTCGACGAGGGGGGGAGTCTGGAGGGAGGAGGCCGCCGCCCAATTCCTTCACGGGAGGGCGGCGGCCGGGCATGCGCTCCGTCGGGGGCGCGCGCGGTCGTCTGTGGGGTCGGGGGGCCCCAACGTGCCGGTCCCGCGAGGGGCCGGTACGGGACGGCAGGTGGGTGCCTTTGCTCCCCGCGGGCACCCACCAAGAGGAGTTTTATACGCGGAGGCGCCCGGAGAGTTGCTTGGCTGAAACCCGGGCGTCTCCAGTATGCGTGTGGCGGGACAAGCGGTGGTGGTTTTAGTGGGTATGGGGGTCACGCACAACATCTCAGTGGCCCCGAGCCCCACATAATCCGGCGTCCCCCCCCTTGAAAAGGACGCTGGGTATGCGTTAACAGCATTTCCACCACCGATATCAAAAAAAAAAAAAAAAAAGGCTCAGCTATCTTGAAGGCAGAGACCTGTCGATCCTTTGGGTGCACGTCGATTGTGAGGATCACATTCGAGTCTACGCGTGCCTTTACAGGTCTCATAGCGGAAATTCGGAAATTGACCGGCTCTTCGAGCACCTGCAGGTGTCCACTGACAGAATACTTGAGCAGATTCCTACCGCAGAAATTGTGGTTTTGGGCGACTTTAATGCCCACCACTCTGACTGGCTTGGGTCAACACGTACTGACCATGCGGGAAGGTCTGCTCACGATTTTGCCATTGCCAATGGTCTGACGCAGATGGTACCTTCTCCCACACGTGTGCCGGATGTGGAAGACCATTCGCCTTCCTTATTGGACCTTCTGCTGACCTCTCGCCCTGACCCCATTCGGGTATGGGTCGATGCTCCTCTCGGGTCATCGGACCATTGCCTAATTAGGAGCGTGGTGCCTCTCACCGTCTCGTCGCAACCTATTTCATCTGGTAGACGACTTGTTTGGCACTACAGGTCGGCAGATTGGGACGGGATGCGCTCTTTCTTTGCATCCTACCCATGGGGGCAGATTTGCTTCAAGTCAGAGGATCCTAGCACCTACGCTGATTCGGTTGCCGGCGTCGTGCTGCAGGGCATGGAATTGTTTGTTCCTAGCTCAGCGGTACCCGTCGGTGGCGATCTCGGCCCTGGTTTGGTGGGTTCTGCCGTGACGCACATCGTCGCAAGCGGGAATGCTACCAAGCTTGGGCTAGGGCAAAGGCCGCTAAGGATGTAAACTCTGACTCACTCAAGAAGAAGTACAACTCTGCTTCCAGGTTCTTTAAGAGGCAAATTGCATTGGCAAAGTCGAAGTCTTCTTCTTCTTCTTAAGGTGCCTCTCCGACTAGCGAAGGTTGGTCAGTTCTCCAAATTTAACTCTGTCTCTTGCGAGGCGAAATAGTTGGGCGGCACCCGCAGTTCCCGTCCACTCTCGGATGTTGCGTAACCATGATTTCTTTCTACGACCAACACTCCTTTTAAAGTCGAAGTACGTTGGGAGAATTGGCGAGAGACTAGCACGGCTGGCATTTGGCTCTCGTGCGTTCTGGTCTCTCGCCAAAGCTGTCCAGGGTAATTTCTGTCGGTCGACACTTCCACCTTTGCGCGGGGAGGATGGTTCATTGGCCTATTCCGCAAGGGAGAAAGCCGATCTTGACTCTATCTTTGCGGAAAACTCGACTCTTGACGACAGGGGGAACACACCTCCTACCATCCCGAGGTGTGAAACCACAATGGCGGACGTCCGCTTCACACAGTGTGCTGTGCGGAAAGCACTATTCTCCCTGGATGTCAACAAGTCGTGTGGGCCCGATGGAGTATATCCTATTGTGCTGAAGGTGTGTGCTACAGAGCTGGCACCGGTTTTAACGCGCTTATTCAGACACTCTTATGTCCTCGGCGTTGTCCTACATTCATGGAAGACGGCTCTAGTACACCCGATCCCTAAAAAAGGCGACCGCTCAGATCCGTCCAACTACAGGCCTATCGCTATCACCTCCTTGCTCTCCAAAATTATGGAATCCATAATCCGTCAGCTCCGCCAGCTCATGGGCTACCTGGAAGAGCACCAGCTGATCAGCGACCGCCAATATGGCTTCCGCAAAGGCCGGTCAGCTGGTGATCTTCTGGCTTTACTAACTCACCGTTGGGCGCAGGCGGTCGAAAGTAAGGGTGAGGCACTAGGCGTTAGTTTGGACATAGCGAAAGCCTTCGATCGGGTTTGGCATAAAGCCTTACTATCGAAGCTTCCTTCCTATGGGCTTCCTGAGAGACTTTGTAGGTGGATCGGCAGTTTCCTTGCGGAACGGAGAGTTAAAGTCGTCGTAGACGGCTCATGCTCGGACCCCCGAACCGTAAATGCTGGTGTTCCCCAAGGCTGCGTGTTATCCCCGACATTATTTATTCTACATATCAATGATTTGTTGCATACCAGTGGCATTCATTGCTATGCGGATGACAGTACCGTGGATGGACTGTATTTCGGCCGCAGCAATATCTCTCGGGATCACGTCGATGAGTGTCGGAACAAACTTGTGTCTGAAATCGAATCATCCCTTGTGAAGATTTCCGATTGGGGGGGACTAAATCTAGTCCAGTTTAACCCTTCTAAGACTCAAGTTCGCGCGTTCACCGCTAAAAAAGCCCCCTTTGTCGCATCGCCACTCTTCGAAAACACTCACCTTTGTGCCAAGCCGAACATTGGCATTCTAGGTGTCGACATTTCGAGTGTTGTCCAGTTTGGCGGTCATTTGGAGAGCAAGGCTAAAATGGCCTCCAAAAAACTCGGAGTACTCAACAGGGCCAAACAGTACTTCAAGCCGGCTAACCGCCTTAAACTGTATAAGGCGCAGGTGCGGCCTCACATGGAGTATTGTTGCCGCCTTTGGGCCGGGGCTCCGGGTTATCAGCTATCTCCATTTGACCGAATCCAACGTAGGGCATCTCGGATTGTCGACGATCCTGAACTTGCCGATCGGCTAGATCCTTTGGCACTGCGTAGGGATCTATCTTCCCTATGCATACTTTACAGAATTTACAATGGGGAGTGTTCTGAGGAGTTGTTCGATTTAATAGAAGCCGCTGATTTTCGCAACCGAACGTCTCGCCGGAACTATCATCCGCACCATCTGGATGGTTGGCGTTCCACTACAATGCGTTTTAAAAACAGTTTTCTGCCACGCACAGTAAGTCTCTGGAATTCGTTGCCATCAGCGGTCTTCCCCAACAACTGCGACATTGGGTTATTCAAGAAAAGAGCATATCCTTACCTGAAGGGTAGGCAACGCACTGGCATCGCTGGTGACCGTGGGCGGCGATGAATCACTTACCATCAGGTGACCCGTCTTGCTCGTTTGCCTACTAGATCTTATAAAAAAAAAAAAAAAGTAAGCACAACAAGTTTGCTCCGACCTGTGTACATTTATACCTGCCGTAGCGCCTGTAGCGTCGTTAAACCTTTTCCCATATAAATAAATAAAGTTTAAGTTAAAACGTTAACTGTCGTCTCGTGGCGCAATGCGACTTTTAACTATTTAAAACATCGGTTCGTCACCAGCTAATTCCTGCTTTCTAACTGGAGTATTTCGTTACATTTTTCATTGTATATAAACGTGTTTGTCAGCCCGGTATTGCTTTTTAACTTTGATCGAAAGTGAGAGGTTTCTTTGAGTGTTTCCGCTGTATCATCAGATGAACGTCGAGCGGCGGTGTTCCGGTTCGGTAATCGAGATCTCGGCAATCCGGCGAAGTAATCAGCGTGGCCCGTTCGTCGATAACAATTTAATCAGTTCACTCTGTTTATATTTACGACGGCGCTGCTCCCCCAATCAAGCCCAGCGCCGCGTTCATTTACACAATTCCGTAAACAAACAAGGATTATGTTAAACGTTTCACTGCATTCTATTATTACGTTCAAGTCGCGCCGCGATACTGTTTGTGTACTGACATTGCGCTGTAAATAAAATTTACACGAGCTGAAATTATTTTATGGATAACGCTGAAACTCGAAATGTTAACAACGGCCCCCTTATTAACAAGAACCCGTATATAAACATTCATTTTATTTAACAAAGTGCTTCATTTTTACTTCCTCTTTAACAAAACCACAGACTGCAAAAGTTGTCGAGTTAAGTGAAATGTAATCGATGTGTATTTTAGTCAAAATTGTAGTTGGAATTAGTTGCTGAAGCTCGAATAGAATGCAGTAAAGCAATGAAGCGGCCATTCCAGTTGCAATATTTGCCATTGTTGTTGCAACAATGGCACGTTTTGTTGGACGCGGCCAGGTGCACTTAAATTGTAAAATAATTGCGGGTTAAAAGCTCTCGTCGCCTGTGGTCCAACTTGAAAGCACTTACGTACGTGGTGCAGTATACTTTCGTTGCTTAGCAGTCAGGTTTGAGGAATAAGTTAGCCCGCCTGCATGTATGTAAGTCGATCGCAGCTCTTCCTAAACTATGTGATAGGCGAAATATTCATTTAGATTATTATTAGGTCGGGGAAAAAGTTTCTTCGCATTTTTTAAGAAAATTCAATACATATTTTAATATAGTTTATTTACATTTAACTAAAGTATGTAAGTACCATTTTGTTTGATAACCTTTTGCCATCTTGAAGGTAGGGACATGATCCTACTGCTATAGACATTTTGGGACTTCTGATCAAAATACCGCGACAAGTGGTTTTGGCAGTCCTCTCGTGATGTTAACCTGACACTGCCTTAAGAATTCTGAGGAGACCGAAACAGGTAAAAATCTGAAGGCGCAAGCTGGTGGTCAGGACTACACGGCGGATGCATTAACACCTCCCAGCCAAACTCTCTTAATTTTTGCTGAGTGACTAAAGATGTGTTATGTTGGGTGATTAATTCTCTCAACTTCTTGCTTTAATCTCATCAGTTGTCTGCAGTAGAGTTCAGAATCGACGCTCCTGCCTGCTGGTAACGGCTCATAATAAATAATGCCCTTCCAATCCCACCACACCACACACACAGCATCACCTTGTTGTGAGTTAACCCGGGTTTCGCCACAGTTTGATCGGCAGAAGCCTGACCTTTTTCGCACGTTCTTGTCTTACGTAATCCACTTTTCATCACTGCACACTGCACACTGCACACTGCACTAGCTCCATAAACATCGCAACAATTTTTTCACGGCTTGCGTTGCATTTTTACCTTTTTCGTAGTATAATTTCAAAATGTATCGAACTTCTTCATTAGGTTCGCTCAGCTTGACTCGGTGCGAGAAACAAATGAGAATCACACATTTTCCAAATTTGAATTTGGAATCGTGTTCTTAAAAATTGAAACGTTCAACGACACCAAAACCAGCAGCCAGCGGACACAAACAGTACAGCCAAAGAGATTTTATTACAAGTTTATACACATAGTATTATATAATGCGAAAACACTTTTCCCCCAACCTCATAGTTAAACTCAACTTTTAAAAAAGCATAGTAAGTAATGCTGACTGATCGTTCCCTGAAATCCCTGGAATTGGACTGGCGTCTCCGAGGCATCCGAATTGTCGTCGAGGCGTCCGAACCAGAGACAGGACTGTATCTTCACTAGTTGGAGAGGAGCTTTAAGAAGAAGAAGAAGTGATCGTTGCATCACTCATGCATTCACGGTGTTAATGCTTTTGCCCAGTATTCGGAACTAGTGCTCATTATGCTAGATGCTAGTGTTCGGTCCAGGACGAGTATTCCCAGGGATTGGTTTCCGCTATACCTTCGAATTTACAACGATGCCTTCGATTTACAAGTTAAATGTTAATTCTATGTAAAGTAATATTTTATATATAGGATTCCATTTTGAAACTAATCAAACTATTGAAATACAAAAACTTTGTACGCATTTCGTAATGAAATAATCTAACATATCTCCAAGTTAGATCTCGTCAGCGTAACTTCAAGAGATTTAAGTTAACATGCAACCCCGATTTTGGACAATATTTTATAAAGCTATCCAGAAATCTATACATCCAAATATATTTTTATTTTGTTCACTTGTCGTAGAGGAGAATTTTTAATTAGCATAATTATTGACTAATTGATCACCTGGTTCCCAATCTTGTTGAGCAGCAGTTGGATGATGTTAAACCGGATGCTGTGGTGGTGAAATTGAATATAAACAATGGCCGGATAAATCAATACGATCTGCTCGTTAATATGCGAATATGAAAAACTGCGACGTCAAAATGGAAATTGTCGAGTCATGTGATGAATACTGGAGCAGGAGGGGCCCGATTGATTTATTTAATTAAAGCGGACGCGCTGGCCGTGGGCGTGGGCGTGGGAGTGGGCGTGGGACGGGCACCCGCCGCACGATATTTTTAATTATTCCCTTTTTTTAGGGACCGTTTCACCATATTTCATACTCGATGCTGATAGATGAAATTGATTTTCATTTTACAATACCACGAAATGAATTCCGTGAAGTTCAATGAATGAAACCATACGTCATATTGGATGTTCTACGTGGTTCTTAATATGTGAGATAATTCCTTCTCATTCAATGTTTTAATTTGCTATGTCTTGTAAACAAAAACATATTTAGGTTCGCACTCTCTTTATTTTAAGCCTGCTTAGTAATTGCTGCCGCAGTTACGTGGGCGCTGCCGCTCTATCTGCGCAGCTACATGAGTTATTGCACAGTTATTGAATGATGGTAGAAATTTTGAATGAACCCGTCTGATATTTATACCGTTGTTTATGTGTCTACAACTACGATACAGTTTTAATTTGACCCATGTTCCTGATTGGACCTTTTTTAACATCGAGACCTTATTTTTGTCTGCCTCTGGCTAGAGACAGTTACTACTAACTCATACTGGTGGTAACTGAGAAAAAATTTGTAGCAGTTCATATTGTATGATATTATTAACTGTTTTCGTTATACCTGTATTAAAAATATATAAAACGATCTCATGACAGATTGCCAACAGTAATATAACAGCTCTCAGCGTCACAGCCTCACCGTGCAGTTAATTATCGCAGTTAAACAAATGCACCGCTCCTGCAATATTAAACCAACCCCCGGTCGCCCCCCGCCGTGTGTGTACGTACCGTTATTAACTTTAAACCGTTGACTTTTAAATTATTTAACTACCTCTAACTGGTGGTGCATCCTTCTGAATAGCCTCTGAGTAGATAACGCGCGACCGGTCATTCCTATCTGTAAACAGTACAAGTTACCCTAATTTGATTTGAAAGTCGCTGTTCATAGTAAAGTATTGGAGTAACGAGACAGAGTGATGTATATAGTATAGAAAAATAATGCTTTAGATGATAAAGATAATACTCAGGTTGTTATCAGTTGTTACATAGCAATGCTAACAAACACATATCAATTTGTTGTGTGAACTTGTTATTGAAGCATGCACTTCCGCGTAACATTGCAATTGGTTAACTTATGCAGCAATAAATGTTTTAATGGTATAGACGAGCGTATATCATTCTGTTGGCATTACAAATGTATTATGTAGAGAAGGAAGAGCCCAATAAATTATGTAGTATGGTAATAAAACAAGAGGAAATAGAGACAGAAAATTTCATAAACCGTAAAACGTGTTATACCGTTAAAATGATAAATAAATAACTTATACAGCAGGCTCGACTTTTACGAGCCGGCGGCGGCGGGCGGCGAGCGGCGAGCGGCGAGCGGCGAGCGGCGAGATCATGTTTAAGGCATAAAGTTTTCATGCCTGAACTGCGCCGTAGCCTGTTCCAGTACTTACATTAAAAACATCACTGCGGCGCCTAGCCGCACATCAAAACAAAACAAAACTAGCAGCGCAACGAACTGATTAGGTCGCGCTCACGGCGTGGGGGGGAGGAGGGAGCGTAAACTTTTTAATAACCAACATAAAAAAGGAATGTTGCACGTTTAACGCGTCTCTGTGTTACTGGCCGTAGTTCTCCTATTAAATTACCGCATCGTATAAGCTGCTGCGCCGCGTGGAAACGACTGCGCTCCGTGCAAGGTAGACGTATAAGTAAACAAGTTCTAAAGCTCACATTACTTAACAAGTATAATGTTAATAAGTGCTGTACGATGTAATCGGGATCTCTCTTAGCGGGAAATCTCGTACATACATTTAAATTTTATTTGTCCGTACATATACAGCTTGATGGAATATTTTGCGTACGTACTACGATAAAGGAAAAACCGCTCACAAGGATAACATTAACACAGAAAATATGATACCGTTTGTCTGATCAATGGCGCATTCACGCGCCATTGCGCCCGCCGGATAGTTCGGCTCTAAGGAAACCCCTCGTCCTCCACGTCTCCCCTCCACAGCGCTGCGTACACGCGCCACCGCTCGTCCCCCACATCGTAACCCTATAACGTTCGACAAATATTTACGTAAACGTTATCAGATGTCGTTACTGCAATCGTTATTCCATCTGCAGCGCTCTTCTTCTCGCCGTGCCTCTTCATGTCCGATGCTTGGTTATCATCTTCGGAAATAGTTTAACACCCTTGCACTATCGCGATGGAACCTTGGAGAATATTACAAAATAAACAGTGTTGTTTGAGCGCCATTTTCAGTGTCACAATGATATAGACAGGTTATCGCTAACCATCATTACAAACGTTCTTCCTTTAGCTTGGTAATATAAAAAAGTATGTCTAAAGGAACAGAACAGTAGAGAGTGAGGCCGACGCGTGCCACGTGCGTTAAGGGAAGTGGTCCAAGTCGCTTCGTCAGTAAAACAAATTGTGTCGTAAATTTATTTAAGTTCGAGCGTAGCGAGTGAGGTACCGCCAGCGGCATCAAAGCTCCGTAATCACTCGATGTCACGCGATCACAATCCCCGCCCCCTCGCGTTGTTTTCGCAGTGCAGGCGCCTTTATAATTTCATTATCCGTATGCGCAAAAAATAAGCGCCAACAGCCAAGTGATCTAGGTTACGGCCTGCGAAACGGAAGTGGTAAATTAAACTACTTTCTTTCACCAGTCTACACATCGACCAAACACTTTGCCACTAATTAATTAAAAGCGTTAATTTTTTGTATTATGAAAGTTCAATCATATACTGTATTTAAAATTACTTTTAGATCCTCGTCCAAAAAATGAGTATAAAACTCATTTTTATTGTGTGCTGTTAGCCGCTGGTTCCGAGCAATGCAGGACCTATCGATGTCGACATTTTTGAGGGAGGCCTATGTCCAGCTGTGGATGTCTATCGGCTGACGATAATGAAGCCTAATTATCTACCCTCTTATATATCCTAATTCACAAATAGTTGAACGGATACACATCTTTTTTTTTGTTTAAAGATACAAAGGTTCGTTAACAATAAAGGTTCTAATACTTAACATATTCTATTCACCTGCCTCAAGAAGATGAGCACATTTATAGTATCTATTGGGAAGTCATGTTATTTAAATGCAACTATATACCTATAAGAAACTAGTTAATCTTAAATACGTTTTAAACTTTTTATTTGAATACTATTAAAGGTCTTATCCTCCAACGAAATTATTTGCCGTCAAATAGTATATATTTATTACTTGGACCGTTTCCGTGAATGGATCACAAGTTATTTCCATCGGAACGCGTTAACACAATTGGGTATTTCACCAGTTTGAAGTAACGAGCGGTTCGTTGTTTAAATAACAACATCAGCGAGCACCGGATGCGGCAGGACCCTCGCGTGACGCGGAGCCGCGGAGGAAATTAAACGCCAGGCGTAATTAGGCGGCGGTTCCGAGTTGGCAACTTTAATCGAATTACCAAATGCCTCAAGTTAAAGTTGCCTGTTTGCGGCCGGGCCTGTCAGAGAAGAATTTAATACACAGATTCAATCCCCTAATGCTCCGTGTGCCCGCGCCATGTTCCACTTGTTACAGGCAAACTTTGCGAGCACTGCCGCCAATAGTTCCGAATTAAGCGGCGCGTTCTGCGTAGCGCGCGCTCCACGCCCCTACGTCACCATGCCTCTACGAGGCTACGCCGCAAAATAATGTAGCAGCGTAGCAGATAAATTTGATTAATCACAGATTTTTTACATTCTTTCTACATAAAGCGAAGAGACGAGCGAGGTGGTCGCGCTGCGGCGAGCCACACACCTGTGCACTACACTGCGACACATTGCGCTCGTCGCGTTGAAACATAAAATTTTATATCCTGTTACCGCAGTAATTTAACTAGCTATAAGATATTATAGAATAGAGGTTATTATATAAAGCGAAACATTAATAATAACACACAACTGTGTGTCGAGAAAAATGAGAGTTACGGTAGTAGTTAGACAGACCTGCCACAAATAAATGTGATGCAGTACAGTTTACAAGTATACTGTCGCTATATTCATTTCTTCTTTGTAGTACACCGATTACAGGATATGGAATACGTTATATTTATACATAAATGAACAATGGGCGATCTTATTGATCAGAAACCAATTTCTTTCAAACAACTCACACTGTCACTATATTTATATGTTTGTTGTATATTTCTAAATTTAATAGTAATACAGGACACAAGTAGTACAAGGGCTATGTTGCCAGCGATCATCTAGGTAGGTAGCCTAGGCAGTGCCTGTTGCAGCTGACAAGCAGCAGTGTGCAAACATAACCGTGATAGGCGACATAACATTTTATATTTCGAGGAGACAAGCACGTTGTGGAGCTGTGTGTGTGTATGTGTGTGTGTGTCACTCTCACTAGCTTCACATTGTTGTCGCGAGCGTATGCCATACCATCATGTAAACCTCTCATTCGTCTCGTCGGTTCGTAGGTGAAAAAATAAATAATAATAACAATATGAAGTGTATATATAGCAGCGTACTGTTCGAAAAATTATCAGGTATATATTTTGAACAACTACTGAATCTACTTCCACTATCACACGTCATATGCAACAGGTTGGTTGAGTGATAGTCAGTCACTATAACGTCTCATCGGAATTGCTACCGTTTGTAACAAAGCAGCTTGTTGTAACGTTAGAAAGCACCGTCAAAGCCAAACGACTTCCGCATGAGGAGACTTGCGACCAGTAAAACCCTCCGACCGTTCGTGTAACTGCTGCCTTACACCCCTGTTTAAAGCACGATAAAATCCTAACTGCGTCTATTATACTTTTAAAGCATCACATTTAATAGTGAACAATGGCACGTTTCATACTTAAAGTGTCTTCTGCTTCAGGGATTTGTCTCGCTTCCTCAGACGGTCGGCCATTACTCAAGTTGTCGTCGCCGGAGACAATGGGGGACCCATTTAAGACGCTTCCCCCGTCTCCACACATTCTTTACTGGCGCTCAGTAATGGCGCGAGCGGGTTACTTCTCGACGCATTTATTGAAGAACTAACTTGGATTCTTAACTGAGTTTAAAGTTTAAATTTATTTATAAATAATAATTAGCTCCTGAAGTACATGAACTATCGATATGGCTATGTTACTTACTTCCGTTACTTAATAAGTTTTGTCAACGACATTTTTATAGCTGATCTTTTTCCATTACCCTACAACTTCACGTACTTCTGTGTACACCTGGTTGCAATAAGCTTTTCCGTAGGAAATTTATATATTATAAATATGTTATTACAAGATTAATGTAAGTTTACACTACTTGATATATAACAAATCTTATTTCTTAACTTTTTTGTACTTAGTATCTACTAGAGAAGTCAGATATTCACCTTGTGTTCCGTGTGAAGGTAGTTAGGATGGTATACAAAGTACTGCACTGTGCTCGTCGCTAAGGTAAGATATTAAATCAAGTTACTCTAATAATTTCACTAGCAACAGCACCTTTCAAACCTGAACACAGTAACGGTCGCACAGTATAGTTGGTCCGCTACAATCGGCGCTCCGTCAGCAGAGAACTACTACTAAAAAAAATTTCGATTAACAATGTATATCATTTTTATCTATGGTTCACCTTTGTTATTGGAGGCTGTTCAGCAAATTGCCACAACTACGCCTATATCTTCTTTAAGAAATATATTACTACTGTGTCCCTGTCCTGTCCGTCTGTCTTGTTGACTATATTTAGTGACCTCACTAATGCTGTGACGTGTAAAATCAAACAATCCGTGCGCAGTATATAATATTAAGTACTTCATCATTTACTGATGTCATCGCCCACAGAAACAGCTTCGTTAAATAAAAATGAAAACCCTCACCTTTTCACATTACACAACAAACGTACAAAGCGCCCGTAATGTAATTGCAAGTAATTCTATTTAATAAAACGTCAGAACGTATATCTCTTTATGAGATCTTTCTATCCGGCTCGTCAGACCGTTGTGTAAATTTACCGACATCTCATCTATATAAAGCGATTTGCTCCCTTATTCAGCGAAGTATATACTATACTTTACTAAATAACAGAGAGATGTGAAGCAAATAAAAGCTTAGAGATTTTGTTTATTACAAAACTTGGTGTATATTTGACAGGCTTGCGATTATTTCTGTTCAACTTATTGTGTACCTCCTCTACATTACATTAGTCTATACACACCAAACTAGCAGCGAGCAAACTTGTCTTGTTTTTATCTATAAAATACTAATATTTGTAACTTCACATGACAGTAAGTGATAATGAGACCTAACTTGTTCGTCGAGAAGCTATTTAGATTCAAAACTTTGTAACTTTTATCTAATCCCTTCAGTTGTGGCTTTGGATCCGAAGCAGGTATAAGATGTCACTCTGCCATAGTAGTAGACACAATTTTGTGTAATATCGTCTTTAAAATTACCTCTTCTTAAATTTCATTCGTGTAGTTTTCGTGCATAGCGCTACATTGCTGGACTTTTACAGGATTTCAATTGTGCAAAGCTGACGGTGTACGGTTCAGTGCGGCCGGAGACGTGATGGCGCTTTGTCAAGTTCCGCGTGTCACACGGCAACGGCTGAAATGTGAAAGGATTGCGGTATTTCCATATTGCATTCAGGAATCCGTCGCTCAAAGGTGTACCCCACCCGTCTCACGCGAGATGCAACGGTACGACGTTATTTTAAATTGTAATATAAAGTTTGTAAATAAGCTTCCGGAACAGTCGGTTGTATAAAGGCACCTGTATCTGCATCCCATAATGTAATAATTATATAAGCAAAAATTATACGTTAGATAGTTTACAAAGTAGCTTTAAAAAGATACCTACCATACAAGCGTTTTTCTGACTGTGACAAAACCTGTGAAGTTACTTCCTATAAAGTTCTGTTACTGTTCCGTTTGATGTCATGTTTATATAGTAAGTAAGCGAGGCTTCCCCGCGCTACGTCTGCACAGTAGACACTGTACGTAATCATCGTTTGTTATGTCAATATAATTAATTAATGGAACAAGTTTGTCTGTAGAGTACACTCAGTCAGGAATACGAGTTGAACTTAATTAAGTCGTTCGCAACAAAGCAACGCCGCGCTTATTTGTTCGGCTGAAGTAATCATCAAGTCAAACTTAACCTTTTAAAAACAATCAAGGTGTTATCAAAATTGGTATACCAAATCGAATATACGAACAATATATATATTGTAATATACATATTTATAAATCAGTAATATTGAAGGCTAATTTTTAATATACATCTTAACCACTCAAATTAGAATAAACTGCAACCAGGTACAATAACCTGGTTGGGTCTGAGGTCGAGCATTACGCCGGTGGTTCTCTCATCTTAAGATCTCTGTGATACATAGTAGTATAAAATTATACAACAGTGTGAAGTAGCGATCATGATATTTATTGGGTTATTGAGATTTAGCAACCTATGTCTGGATTTTACACATTCAAAAGCTATGTATCACCGAATGTACTTGAACACTTCATCACATCACCATGCACCTGATAGTCCTCTCGTGTTGTCTATATACCGCATATAATGTAATATATAAGTATAGACGTCATATTCGCGTGGTCTTATATCGAGCCTCCTGCAGGAGCCGAGAAGGCGAGCCTTTTTACATCCGTTTAAAAAAAAGTACCAAGTATTCCCACGTGATTTATGATACACACAAATGTTTCCTTCCAAGTATAAAACAGCAGATGTTAAAGGATACAGGAGCCTTACTTCCGGCTTCGAATACTTTAGGGAATGTTACTTTTGCTTTGATTTTATATAAAATTACAAAATAAACTTCTACTTATCCTAATTTTCTTTTACGAGACTAGCAAAGTGTTTATAACAAGGTGGCGCTGGTGAGAATGATGTACACTGCATCACATTGCCGTCGCGTCGTCGCCTTAAGGCACAGGACGTAAAGTCTCACTACTTCCATAATTTCACTAGCAACAGCGCCATTAAAACCGGAACACAGTCCTGTTTGTACACTAATGCTTGGCGGCAGAAATAGGAGCCGCCATGATACCTAAATAGACGGTCTCCAATAACTAAAACCTGCAGCCAGTAAATTCATTCGTTTCAGCCTTTTGATGTCTACAGCTGAACATAAATTCCTTAAATGAATCATCCCACGAACTACTTCATTTTAGTTTCTACTTAACCTCATCTACTTATGATAGTTGAAGCACTATGATGACCACAAGTTATGATATAACATAAATCACACTTACCTATCACGCCGAGTGGGCCACAGACGGGGTACAACCACCACGCAACGTGACACCAAAGGTCCCCGCCGGCTGCCCGCCGGCTGCACCGGCCTATAATTACATCAGCACCTCGCAGCCTGTAATCCATCACGCGAGGGACCGCGACGCGTCACCGCCTGTTGACTTTTACATAATAATACTCGTAATCATATCTGAGGAAGTAGATGACTACAAATCAGTTTACTAGGTCACGAGAATGGTCGGAAGTAGGTCACTGCAACAAGTACATCGCTTATGACGACAATAATTATGATAGGTATAGATCTACCTACTATTAATTAAACAAGTCTACTACTGAATATAGATCTAGTAACGTCTAAGAAGTGTAGCAGTAATTTTTTTTTAATAACTAGAATAAGATTATATTTTGCATAAACGGAAAAAAGATGATGTAGCTAATGAAATAGTACTAAACTCACACATTTTCACTTAATCTATTTTCTTCTTCAGGAGTGTAAAGGATCGCGCAGAATTAGTCACAAGACTCAAACCAAACTCACCAGCTCGTGGTGCAGCCTGCTAATCATAAAACAAGTCTATGGCTCCCACCAACCTGCATTGAGCCAGCGTGTTGGGAGATGGACCGAATCCCACCATATGAACACCTGCATATGACATCTCCTAGTGCCATGCTGACTGTATGTGGAGATCTTTGAGGAAGCCTATGTCCAGCAGTGGAACGTCTATTGGGCCAGTGTGGTGGGAGATGGCCCAAATCCCCACGTATGAATCCCTACAAGCGCTGTTCTGGTGCCCGGCTATACCGGATGCCATGCGGACTGTTGAAGGTCGCGGGAAATTGCTCGACACGGACAGCGCAGGACCGATCGATGTGAGGATCTTCAAATGAGGCCTGTGTCCAGCAGTGGATGTCTGTAGGCTGATGAGAAATCTATTTGTATCTATTTCTTTGATTAATATTTGGATCGTTGCATTAGTTTGTTATAGAAGAGCGAACGCGGCAATAGATGCGTTGTACATTAAGGTGCTGCAGCGATAAACAATTACAGGCACGAATTCTATAGCTGTAATTGTCATTATTGAAGAAGCAAGTTCGTAACCGTTCTGTACTTAAAAAAAACGTTGCTTCGAAGATGATTTTTGTGAATAATTTCACTTCCATTTGGCAAGTGGCGCAAGAAGTTTTTGTGCAACGCAACACTGCCCGCATAAATCACTGCGGCTTAACCGTGCGCTGTTTGCATACTTAATGCGGTGGCCATCGTTCCAAATATATGAATAATGGCATAGTTTTGCGGCTCCCGGTACCCAATGAGTTATGAGGATGAGCGATTTGGCGACTGGAAGATTTGTAAGCGATAAATTGTAACTAGTGCACCTCCGCGGCTCCGTCTCGCAGCTTGTCTCATACAAAGTGATCCGCAAAGGAAATTACTCATTCATTGAAAACTTTTTTTCTTTATAATTATTCCTCTGGGAATAAATTCTTTATTTGCAAAGGGAGGATATAATAGAAAAGTCTTTCGGCGGGCTTCATACGCCGCCAATCCGACTTCCGTTTGAATAACAACGAAAAACCTCTTAAAGAGAAACGATCCTATTTCAAATTCAATATGGATACATTTATTTCAGCGGATGAAAACGTCGGGGCTTGTGGCGTATGAATTTACGCCCTGAACCCCGGGGGTTCTCCGCGTGTTATTTCACTGGTGATTGCACGACGACTTGCCCGTAACGCGTTTGTTTCTCATTACTTTATTATCTTTAAAGCAAAACTTGCTAGTTCCCTAACCGTCCAAAGAAAAAACATTCGTTGAAACTAAGACAGAATTCAAGTTTCAACTTCCTCCGTCTCGTCCTCCTCCGTATGTAGTGTCTATGGTATAGTTATAACGGTATTTATTAATTTAGCTGATGTTTACTTTTTAGAGAATCGATTAGATTCTTTACCCAAAAGCAACTCATTTTATATTATATATATTTATATACTAACTTCCGTATGTACATTTATCCATGCGCCACAAAAAGTTATATGTCGAATCCCGACGTTAACTACCCGAGCTACATTAACCAACCCTAATAACAGATCAGGATGTCGCACCGACCGATTGTCACAGTACCATAAACCCCACTGCGGAGACGACGTCGATTAGCAGCAACGCCCTTCTCAGAAATTTCCTCTTCCTGTGAACTGCTATTTATAACTGAATTCAGCAGAGTTCCGCAGTTTGGGGGTCGCAGCTTTATCGGTTAAACGAAAATAATTCTTGGATTACGATTGAAAGATATATTTTATGTCGGCCGCTCATTGTTCCCGTGATTTAGATAAACGTCAGCGTTCAACAAACTTCGCGATTACTTCTTGACAAATGTCTTCATTACTCTTTGAATATTATTAAATCGACCGCGAGCCACCGTTTACAAATGTACTTCAGATGAAGTTTTAAGCGTAGGCTCTTCACAAACAGTAAATTCGTTTATGTACACAGGTAAACGTAGTTGTAATGCATTACGGGTGGCCGCGCCGCCTATTTACGAGTGCAGGCAGTAATTTACAACAGTAGCCGAAGTAACCAGTGGAATTATTGGGCTGTTTAAATCTTAAGGTATATCTTGAGATATAAAACGTTTAGTAATTTAAAACCCCTGTCTGTCGTCCTTCGTAATTTTAAGTAAGTAGTCTTGGGCGGAAGAAGACGATTTCCTGTAGCTACATAATGTTGTATACCTACTTCTCCCTCTGTAGTATTCGACGTTACAAACACTTTGCCAATTCAGAAACATAAAAACACAGTTCATTTAAAAACAAATATAATAAGTAGAGAGCGGCTCAGGAGTGCAGCGCCGCGGTCGGGGCTCTGCCCCACTTAGCCGCCGAACTGAATATTTATTTCTGAAAGCACCTCTTTGTTGCTGAAAGTGGCTTCTACTTGCAGATCAACCGAACGCCGCTCGCACCACGAGCCCGTTCAATAAATGTACGATTTGTTTGTTCCAATGATTGACTCCACGATTTAGTATTTTATCTATAATGTATACCAAACTAATTGTTTGAAACACACCCCCATCGCCCTCACAGCAACTCCTCGCTTGTGCCTCAAAATATATCATTTATAATGTTTGCGAAAGTAATTTCTGTTTGTATGTTTATCCCCATTGGGACGTGAGCGCAGTCTGAAAGCTTTTTAATATTACCTTTGAATATTATATATCTTCGGCAAGAGCTTCTAAATCTCCTTTCTCTCGTGCAGTACCCGTTAATGTGCCTCTGGAGACGAGATTTAAGAATTTTTCTAAAAGGATATGTAAAATGTAATTGATGGGGCGTGTATGTTACATTTCGCTTGCACGAATCATTTCTAACGTCTCCACGGCAACGCGCGCTCCGCTGAGAATGTTCGTATTAAAAATTTAAATTGGAAATGAAAGCAAATCTATTCGATTCGCAACATTCAGTAGGTAGTAGTGGGGGGTGGGGGGTGGGGGATGGGGGATGGGGGATGGGGGATGGGGGAATGAAATTAATGTATAATTTGCGAACGCGCTAACGCTGTACGTGTTTGTTCGGAAACGGATGTCTCGTTTTGGTTGAGCCCGTTTTGCAATTCAAACACAATGTTAATGCGGTGTAAATGCTCACTTTTGATTATACAAAAAAATACACCAGCAGTTCCATCATCTTAAATCATCTGCTGTCCACAGCTTCCAATTCAACAAGATTTAGACTTTGTCACTGCGAGCAGAGACTTCTATGGATGCCGTTAGTATTACTGAATCTGAACTTACGTCTTTACAATCTCCTGTTCTAGTGATGTACAGCCAGTTCCTCTCCCCTTCCCTGAGTATAAACTATAACGTGATACCTATCACCTACTTTTCAGATCGAGCATAACCGTCGGACATTTCTGACGTTGGAGTTTGACACTTGCGGTAAGGTTAGATGCAACAAGTTATCAGAACTGGGCATCTTGTCTTCGTTTTAAACTTGTTGAAAGTATATAATAGATTCATCATCGTCAGCCGATGGGCGTACACTATTAGACATAGGCCTCCCCCAAATATCCCTACCGCAAGTAAGTATTCATAGAGGTGGATTTTGGCCTGGAATTCTGAAGAAAAAGAAAAGTAAAAACTGAAGAGACGTTTTGGTCGCAGTGTATTTACTTTAATTATAAACATGTATGGATAGTCGTAATAGATAAACAATGTTTTGAAGTAAGTATATAATATATTTTAAAAAGCAATTGAAACAAAAATCGCCGATGAGATCACGAGTCTGATCCTCTGCGTGTTTCCCAAACATATATTTCTAAGTGA
Organism: Troides aeacus; assembly: GCA_033220335.2. NCBI lineage: Eukaryota > Metazoa > Arthropoda > Insecta > Lepidoptera > Papilionidae > Troides > Troides aeacus. The sequence continues at coordinate 412,362 of CM067275.1, read as the reverse complement.
ATTTGTAAAACGTTACATCAAACGGCCGGCACGCGGCGCCGCGCCCGCGCGCCCGCTCGCCCGCGCGCCCGCGCGCCCACAGCAAACAGAGCCGCATCGGCGGGAGTAAACTGCCCCAACTGCGTGAACGGGACCTCTGTTTGCGGAGTAATCGATACAACTGTTGGCACGGGAAAGTGGATTAAAAGATACAAGCTTTGGTAGCAGGAGTCGACGGAGCCAATGGACAATTTGCGGAGCTGACAGTCGGTAGACCTCTGTAAGGGACCAGACCAGATCAAGTAGCGTAAACACGTCAGGTTCCGTAACATAGCTCGTGGCGGCGGTAGTTATATTACTGGGGTACAACATAACACACCAACATATGACCGGACGAAGCGCACGAAGTGTAAACATCTTAACCGGCGCCAAGTTTGTTACTTTCGGACATACTGCTTACCATGGGGAGGAGGATGGACGAGCCGCTCGTTGAAGTGGCTTCGTTAATTAAAGAGGTCGTTTAGCCCTCTAAACAGGAGGAGTTCTGTACCGAGACAACTTAAGCAATGACTATTTTTATTTTCTGCAGTTATTACTTTATTGTTAAGAGATTATATTTAGATGTAATCATCTTTAGTTGGGGATAGAGGGTGGGGATGGGGTGTTGTACTCGTAACGTCGTGTATCGTGGCCGTTATTAACTTCTCATCGTTTTCCATTTGTATCAAAAAGCGTCATCTCACGGCACATTTATATATATATAAAGACCGTTGAAATTGTGTAGATAAAAATTATTGGATACTTGCTCTATCCCCTGGGGATGAAGACGACGAGGGGGTGGGACCATAAACTTTTTATTAGGGGCTCACGGGCCGTTCTATATAATTATTTTTCAGTATCCCCGAACGTAAAGAAAATGTTGGAGTAATTTTACTGTTAAGACGGCTCGTAACAGGTTGAAAAAATTATAATAATAGTACAGTAATAATACATACTGCACATACAAACAAACATACAAATAAAAATATACCCGTCTCGTAGTGTGCTGGTGTTGTTCTGTGGTGGTTTCAGTTCTGCAGGTCGACGCGATGAGACAACGCGAGGAGTTAAGATTCCGCTTCCTCTGATTAAAAACAAACACCTCATTATTGTAAAGTAACGCCATCGACGTACGGACAGACTGCCGATGTCCGATGCACGCGATTTTAAGTGATCCGGTTTTCAATAATGCCAATTAATTGCATGGAGCGCGTCCGGCCGCGGCCGGAAGTGAAGCCGCAGGGCGCCCGGCAGCCCGCGGCGCACTCACTCGTTGGAATCGTTTTGCGTCATCGGCGTCATCAGCCGACAGACGTCGACCGCTGGACGAACGGATTCCGCATTTTGCATGACATTTGAATAACTAGCGGGTGCAGTTGTCCGTACTGAGTAATATTATTATTGTGATATTTATTTTATCTCTGTATTAACATAAACATGAAAGTAAACTATTGACATGTGTTAATAACACACTGTATACACACACATCTCAACCATCATCATTACCAACCGGTAGACTTCCACTGCTGGTCAAGATTCCCCAAAGATCTTCTTGTTAGAGTTCATTAAGGGAGATTAGGCCTTAGCCCAACACGCTGGCCCAGTGTAGGTTGGTGGGGGTCAGAGCCTCGTCTGTTATTCATCAGGGTGCACCGCGTGCAGGTGCGTTTGACTTGGGCTCCGCAAGATGTTGGGCGAAACCACTTACACCATTATATACAACACTTATATATATATATATATATATATATATAGATGTACTATCAAATCAGTTTAATCAAACAATACAACTAAAAGGTTACATTATAAATTTAGAAGGAACATTTTTCGTTAGTATGAAAGTCGCTCCTTTCATGTTCTTTGTCTTAGTTTGGCAAATATCTCCCTTCCGCTTTTTTGCTCTTTATTCAATGCTTTATAAAAAGTGTTACAGTGATCGGATTTAGTTCAAATATGCGCCGTTTTGTTCGATAATCTGTTTCCATCTAGACGGCAACTTCATAATACCTCCCTCGTAGAAGCCCCCCTCCTTATTTGCGAAGAACTCGGACAGCCACTTTTCACAAGCCTCTTTTGAGTTCAACTTTACACCACCAAGGGCGTTCACCATGGACAGGAACAGGTGGTAATCACTTGGCGCTATGTCCGGGCTATATGGTGGATGCGATAAAACCTCCCATCCGAGCTCCCGTAGCTTCTGACGAGTCATCAACGAAGTGTGTGGTCTGGCGTTGTCCTGGTGGAACACTACACCCTTCCTGTTGGCCAATTCTGGACGCTTCTGGTCGATCGCCTGCTTCAAGCGGTCCAGTTGTTCGCAGTAGATGGTAGAATTAAGCGTCTGGCCATATGGGAGCAGCTCATAGTAGATGATTCCCTTCCAATCCCACCAAACACACAGCAAAACCTTCCTGGCCGTCAATCCCGGCTTGGCCACTGTTTGGGACGATTCACCGGCCTTCGACCACGACCGTTTTCGCTTGATATTGTCGTATGTGATCCATTTTTGGTCGCCGGTCACCATCCGCTTCAAGAATGGGTCGAGTTCGTTCCGTTTCAGCAGCATATCGCAGGCGTTGATTCGGTCCAGAAGGTTTTTTTGCGTCAAATCATGCGGCACCCAAACATCAAGCTTTTTTTTGTATCCAGCCTTCTGCGGATGGTTTAAAATGGTTTGGTGACTAACTCCCATCTCCTGGGCGATGTCACGAGATGCCACATGCCGGTCTAACTCGATGTAGTCCATGATTTGATCGGTATTTGTCGTCACAGGTCTTCCGCCGGCTGGCTTATCCATGGTGTCGTTTTCACCGGCTCTGAATAGTCGAAACCATTCCTCCGCGGTTCGAAGTGATAGAGTACCATCCCCCAAAACACCATTAATCTCACGGAACGTTTCTCTAGCGGATTTGCCTTTAACGAAGGAAAACTTTAAAATAGCGCGAATTTCGGCGTTAGTGAACTCCATGTTTACACGTCTATAACTGTTGAACGCAATATCCAAACTAATTATGCATAGCGTCGTTTTGTAGGTTATGTCAAGACCTTTCAAATTATGTATAGTATTGCCAGATACGAGCTCTGTAGCGCTTTGTATATAGCCGCGAAATTCAAAAGACAAAAAGGCGGAAGGGAGATATTTGCCAAACTATTATATATGGAGTTTCAAAGATTTTTATTTACTGTAATTTATTTACAAATTAATATTATCTCAATTATATTACAAAATAAGGATGTTCGTAATATTATTAACACTACAACGGGCAGGACGAATTGTACGAACGATAGCGAGATCCTCGCGCAGCGACTGTCTATCGGTGGACGTAGTACTGGAAACTACTCCACAATGTGGATAACCTACTAAAGGTCGTGGGAAATATCCGGATGAGCTCAGGACCGATCGGTCCGAACATGTTTATCGGAAGCCTATATCCAGGGTCGTGATGGTGAGGATGTAAATCCTCTCATTAACAATATCCGTAAGTAAAGCTTGTAGCGTATGTAAATTTTTTAACTAACGTTTATTTGTTTATTAGAAGTTCGTTTCCGTTACGTTTCTATTCCTGTTATAAAGTAACGGTTGAGACTTAAGTAAGGTTATATTTAATATGATAGGATGTGAGCGTCGGCTGCAGTTCCGCTCTATTGAAAATTCCACGTGACGGTACCGCGACGGGACCGCGACGGGACCGCGGCGGGCGGTCCTCGCTTCCGACATGGCCGCCGGGCGCGCCGGTGCGGGCGCAGGACGCTTCATTCCCATCTGACGTTTAATTTCAGCTGAGACATGAAATTTCAGCTCCCGGTCCATGTCTGTAACGTTGATGGGAACATTCCTGGAGCCGCGTCAGGCCTCACCGCGCCGGATGCTCTCCTCTTCGCGTCCTACCACATTACCTTTGCTCGAATAGCCGGTACGGAGCGTTTGTTGCGCACGCGCCGACTCTCATTACTTTATTTGTTTAATCGCAACATTTCTTCATAATTTACGCTCTGCGTATGACATCGACAGATCGCAATAATGTCTGAAAATACTTTCTTTGTTTACTTATTATTTATTATGTTTGAAAATATCAATCTATTTACGTATTTTGCTGCTTTTGTTTCAAGAGATAACAAAACCATTAATCAGTAGATAAAAATAACTCAATTACATTTTGTAAGGCATTAGATATTTGTACGGTATAACTATTCATTCCAGATTTGTAGGTAACTAGTTCTAGCTGTCTCTCTGCTACCTTTTTAAATGTTATTGTTGATTTTCAAAGAGTATTAATATAACCTTAATACAAAATTTAAACTTACAGAAGAATGATAATAATTGTGCACATATTGACAAATGTAATGTTGCTTATAGCAATCAAAATTCAAATGTCATGTAAATATAATAGATATAGCTACATCCTACTCGCAGATAAGGAACAAGTTTTCTGATGAGATTAAAGCAGGTGTCAAGTCGTTAACTTACACAGCTTCATCTGAATCCTCTTTCATCTGAAGTGACTATTTAATCTTTTCCTTCAGCGTTTAATTCGTCATATTGATGTCAGTGTCGTACACATTAACGTACTGTGTGATTACCTCGGCAGGTTCACAACTTGTGTAATTATGAGCCCCTTTTGTGTCCCCACAACCCACAACCCACCCCCACCCCTACCACCAGCACTGCCTACGCGATAACTTCGTTTGCGATGTTCTTGCCTTTGAACTGAACTACAATCTAAATGGAAATTTTCGTTCGACGGTGTCTCTAATTTTGGAATTAGACATTGTGCTAATTCTGAATTAACCACACACATACACACACGGGCTACGCACAAAGTTAAAGTTGGCGATAAATATATATAGTTCCTTAACTTGAAGAAATAACAGGACTTGAAAGAACAGCTTCCTTTCAATCCAAACTTAATTCATTTGTACGGTGAAGAAACCAAACAACCAGGAGCGCCTCCTGTTTATTTATAAAACAGCTCCAGCAGAACGGTTTACGTAAACTGTGTCTTCTTCACTTAAGTACTAATAAAAACTTTAACATATTAATACAAAAATCGTAACATGAATCAGTTTATGTTCATATCCAGAATATTTGTATATACTTTTTTTAGAAATCTGATTTCACAGACACTTCACACGTTTGTATATGGTAGAGGTCGCATGTACCGATGGAGAAACGCTTTATTGGCGTTACGAGTTCATTGCTTGAACTTTATATTTTGTCGTAGTAACGCAAAGTATGTCATAAACGGAGGTGCGTTCTCTAGGCGCGGGGTGCCTGTAACGTATGCCGGTGCCGGTGCCGCTGCCGGTGCTGATGCCGGGCGCTGGTGGGTGCGCCGGGCGCATACTTAATACGTTAGGTAGAGACGAACGGTACGATATAAAACCCGCTCCATCACATCACGTATGAAATACAAATAAAACTTCGCACATACGCAAATGCAAAATTGGATTCCCGACGCCGTTGTGTGAATAAAAATAGAATTTGCATTCTGATGCCGTCACGAGCTATTTATTCAGTTGTCATCCAGCCGCGGGCCCCGCGTGAGGGCACTTCCGGTTCTGATCCCCCATTCCATACACTCTGTACAGACCTACCCTTTACCGCAGCGCCGCCTGACCATAAGGCAATTAATTAAATCCATGATATCATTATCCTTCATTGTAAAATACTAATGGCACGTTTGAATTAGAAAACGATTAGATACGAAGTTATTGTACATATTTTAATGTTGATAACGTTACAATTTACTGTCCTGCCGGAGAATACTTAGCTTGTTAAATAATAAAGAGCAGAGAGCAGAATACTTAGAGAATAAAGCCATTATAATAATGGAAACTTGTTAAACATAACTAACCGAGACTTGCTTATGTTACTTTAAAAATATTAAGTTAATATCTCTACGTATACACATAGCAGACATCCAGAGATTCGTCGACTCATCACTCATCATGAGTTCTTCGAAACTATTATGCGTAAATACTCAAAAATTGTTATAGATATTGCTTCTGCCCAGTCTTTTCAATTTCCTTTCGCGATAAAAATCAAATATAATATATAACATTACATTTACACGCACACAAAGAGCACGCCGTGACGCCGGGTCCACGCGAGACCGGTGTCCGATCAGCTGTAAGAGCCGACATCACTTTCAAGCGCCCAACGTATTCAAAGGACAGAACTTACTCAAAAATAATCACAACAGAAAAAATAAACTAATCGATATAGCTATAAATAAAAGAAATGTCTCAAGTCTTGGGCTGGCGGCGGGTTTTATTTCCGTTTTAACTACATATGATTGTTTTTATAATATAGTCAAGTCTATTGGGACACTAAAGGCTATCCCTTGCTAAGGCTAGACAAAGTCACCTTTTTACTCCTGCTAATCTACTCGTCGTGTAACGGAGCATGCCCGAAGGAATTAATATTAGATGAAGAGATAGCAGCCAGCAGCTAGCAGCCAGCAGCCAGCAGCCACTCCGCAGTAGACCGTAAACATTTTACGTCGCCACAGACAGGCGGGCGCGCAATCTCTCGGAAATCATATAAACACAAAGCTATTACAGGTACACTAGGGGGCCGCCCGGGCCCGCGCCGCGACTTATTAGTTGCGGAACATTATACTTCATATCCAATTTACTTGATGGAATTGCTTTGTTGTACGACTTTCCATTTGTATTGAAACTCATCACTTGTTATTTCTATGTTTACAATATAATGAAAACAGGAGTAGTTTTTAGTAATCACGTTTCATATATGAAGCTAGTTAGGATGTTTACACAGCCCTCATGCTTACATAGCCCAGGTCCGTTTACGAAGTAAAGAGAAGAATTTTGAATGAATATATTTCTTTTTAAATAAGTAACTATCACTTAAGGTAACACTCCTTTATTCCACGTAACACAAAAAATATTTGTCTGTTATATTTTTAACCATAACATTGCTTCTTTTATTAAGTGTATGCAATGGACGTAAGTTGTATCTGGAACGCGGTGTAGAGTTTTAGTAACAAATATTGTTTTCGGAATTATTTGGAAAGTAACGATAATAAATAAGCTTAATTATCCGCCGCATTCGTAGCTAACGTCCGTAGCCGTCGTAGCTGCAGCGTAGCAAGCTAAATCATTAAAAACAATCACAAAGAGAAATATTAGAAAATATTGCATAAAGACAAAAACACAAACGGAAAAGTAAATTAAAATATCATTGTAAGAAAAAAATCATAAAGGTAACGTCCATCATCAGAATTATCCTGTTTCATTGTAACAAGGAAATTGAACTTATTTTTGTTTCACTTAATTAATTAGACCGAACCGCCCCCGGACGAGATAAAAAGATTTATGTCGGTTAACGAATGGTAAATTAATTTCGCTTCCTGGCGTATTGCCGTTTAGAAATGAATCGGCTCGCGAGATAAACAGGAAGTAGCCGGAGGAGGCTCTGCTGTGCACCACACGTCACGCCACCGCCCGCAGACACATCGCTCGCTGCCGGGCGCTAAACGCTGCTAAAGAACATATTATATTATATATAGACTGGGTATCGTTATAAAATATGTAATATAAACGACATACACCAATAGAGTGAATACTGACTTTCTAGCAGGTGTTTGTGTAGCTACGGCTCGTACTTCCGGTACAGGATATACCGGTGCATTACATTCTGTTTGCCGATGAACCGGTTGTGAAGGTAAATTTAAATATCAACTGAAAATACATAGCGAATTTGTTCTTTACACGTAATATTATTATTCGTTCATAGTTTCTATTTATCTATTCATATTTTGTATAAAATATTAACCCTTTAGGTCTCTAGTTTCTCAGATAAAACATAAAAACATTTCATACACAGATAGCAAACACAAAGTAGTCTTATTTTAGTACTATAGAAAAGGATGAACTTAAGCTTTAGTGCAGAGCACAGGGCGACGCGTTGAGCGGATACTACAAGATTCATTAATGTGGAGCTCCTCGGTCAAAGCAAACAAATGCCCAGCGGCTGATGATGAAGATGATCTCAGAGTAATGTCTTTAAATGTAATCGCCTATCGCTGGTCTAATACGCACAATCGTTTGTATTGAATCGATATTCTGAAGCGATAGATCGGATCGGCTCAACGCTGAAAGCAAATGTTTATTCATACTAAATACGTGAGGCGGCTGATAATGGAAACCGGATCCACTCTTCGCTTCCGCTGAGTTATGATGCCGGGAGATTTGTGGAACAATAACCTTTCTTTGCGACTTTGTAAAGTCCCGTTACTTTCGTAGATTTAAAGCGTCATTTAACTCAAATCCGGTTTACGGTTAAATAATAGTTTTATTGATCATATCATTTATTTATAAGATACGTTTCAACCAGCTATTGCTCGCGGATAGATTAGCTTTTAATCACTGGAGTGTAATAAGAATTCGTTGCAATAATGGTTCGCCTGCAGGACACAGACTGAATCGTTTAATAAACAATGAGGCAGTTTCAGTTACTTTTACGATAACCTAAACAAAGTTTTGATTGTGACTAACTATTACCAAATAGCTTCCGCCGTAAAGAGTTCGGGTGTCTTCTGGTTTCAGATTCATGATTTTTTTTCTTTTATTGCGTATGAAATTTCAAAGCAATATTATGTTTATGTATATAGGTGCAGTGATAGCGTGCAACGTAAACACAGAACGCCGGCCGGATCACCGCGGGCCCCCAATGACAGCTGAACAAGCTGCACTCGCCAAATTGAATTGCAAAGCGAGTCAGCTCTTGTCTCCTCTCTGGATGCTGCTCACTTTAAAAATACTTCGTGAAAGTGGATATTTTCAGCGACAGATTATCTTATTGGTAAAGTTGTGCACATTTCATTGGTATACTTGCGTTAAGTACTATTTCTGTCCAATGTTTATATACACGCAGATGTTCACTGCATGTAAGTAATATAATGTGAAGAATGAAAATGTTATTATAACGTATAAGATAATCTAGATCGTGTCGTAAGTAAGACGTGGGATCCGCGTTACAATGATGTATATATGTATATAGTATTATGTTTTACCTTAGAGCAGTGACCACAATGTGGTAGTGTGTAAATAAAACAAAACCTTAACTAGCGTGCACTGGTAGGCACAGCCCTGATCATCAGGTTAATTTGTTAAGTAGATAAAACTTCGTATATCAATTTACACAACACGGTGAGGTTAAGATCACTGCCCGGCTGCGAGCTGACGAGAAAGCAATGAACTAAGCCCACTGAAGACACCAGTTGGTTTCCAACTAGTTTTATATCTTATGGAACTTCATGAATTTATTGGACATTTGCAAATCTATCAGAGTCTTTTTCTTGATATCGTGGGAGCTGCATAATTTACCTTTTCCCGTCATTGCAGCAGTTGTATAAAAACGTGGCAAAGATGAGATGAATAAGCTTAATAACGTGCTTCCTAAGGTAAGGTAAAGTTACGTGAGTCAATGTTTACACACCGGCGGTGTCACTTTATATCTAGTGCACGGTTTTCGCATCCGTTTATCCTTTTCCTGTTAAAAATATAAAGCAGCAAGTGGGGGCGTGTCGGGGCGGGGTGTCGCCGATATCGCTAGATTAGATCCGGTGTGGACGGAGATTTATTACGGGATGCTGCACGAGGAAAATATTAGGCCCGTGTACCAATACAGGAAGCCGTACCTCCATGTAACGTATGAGTTTGTAACATATGCGACATTGAATTAAATGTCGCTATCGGGAGCCGATCTATTGTAATATAACTGTGATACTGTTCCAGTAATAACGAACTAATTTTTTAATTTAAAAATCAGCTGTTATATAATGAGCGGAAGCAACAGGTATTTCGTAAAGGGATACTAAATTTGAAATTAAGTTCTTACATTTTATATCATATATGTAGGACATTTAATTCAATGAATAACATAAACATATACACTGTACAGTGTAGTAGAGACACGTACTGTAACATATGTACTAGATAACTCGGTGAACACTGGTGATATAAATGATACATGAAACGTTTGTGTACGGCCCCGCTCACTTGTCGTCTATAAAAACTTTGAGAACGATGTCACACAAAGCAAACTGGTAAATGCACCTTCGCAGTTAAAGAGAGCTAACAAAATGACTTAAGTAATGCTATATGCATATCCTGCTGATTTTGTCACTTTATTGTAAGAGAAAAAGAATTCGAAAGAAGGGAGGAGGTGAGACGATGTGTTGGGAGACCCCCTAGAAGGTAGACCGATGATCTTGTCGAGGGTCGCGGGAAGCTATAGGATGCGAGCAACGCGGGACCGATCCGACCGATGTAAAGAGCTTTGGGGGAGGTCTTTGTCCAGCAATGGACGTCTGTCGGCTGATGATGATGATAATCAGTTATGAATATGTCAAGGATATGGGAGATGAGGTTATAAAACTTTATGTTTTATCATATCCAAAGGTCACTGTAAAGTCCAAGACAGACGGGTATCTCTATCCGGGCACCATACAACCAAATAAATATATCCTGATTAGTTGTGCGGCTGCCGAAGGGCTGATATACACACGTAACAAAAACTCCCTTAACGCGCCAGGGTCGCCAGTACGGATGTAGCACATAATTTGATTAATGGCTTACAGCGAAAGTAACGCGAGACGAGGAATGGGTCGCCGCTATCGGCGGCCGCCACTCCGGATTATATTTATCACGATACTGCGTTGAATATCCATTTTTTTCCAAGCGTCATGTTTCATACAGAAAAATCAAGTGTTGAAAGGTTTCTATTAGTTTAATTCGTTTCCATAAAATGCAACAAGGCCGCTGCAGCGCTGCGGCTGCGCGCGCACGACATCCGGCCCGAGGACGAGCACCGGAATTGCAAATTGAACAATCTCTTATATTGTTTGTGTGTTCGAGTCGCTCATAACTCTTTGCGGGGATCTAATCCGTTTATGTATTTATTTCCGCGGGGAGCCGACCGTATTGTTGAAGCTCTTCGCATTTCCTTTCAGGCGTATTATGCTGCCTGCCGGCGCGCTCCCCGAATGTTCCTGTAATGTGCCTCCGGAGATCTCCGCGGATTTGCTCAACGTTCACAACGAGCCCTTCAAGTGTGCAGCCCCGATATATAATTTATGGAAATATATTAAGTTATCCTTACAATATCTTGCTACTTAGTTTTTTGTGAAATATATACTTCAACACAAGCTAATTTCATATGTTGTAAAGCTATTTATTAATTTAAAAAAACGCTCGATTCATACGTACGACTATCGGACGCATCTGATATTAACCTGGTTAGAATATAAATCCGACGGAAGCGAGATCTCTTAAGATGTTTTCGTAAATAATAATGCCAGACGTTATCTCGTTTTGCTGCCGGGTAGCAGCGCCACAAGAACGTTTAACGGTGTTTCAGTTATAAAATCATTACAGTTAAGTTATTAACTGGAGTAAGAAGACATGATTTGCATCAGACTGTACGACTAGAAAATGTATAGGATCATCGCGCCACCTTAACTTGCTTTCATTGATTTTCACTTACTCAAGTTTTCTTTAAATATGTTAGATTCTTTACTCGATTGCACTTCATTTCTCTCGATCTCATATTTATTTTTGTTTAAAATTTCGCGTGCATCTTTTTAAATAAAAGCTATAAGTGAAGTCATCAGAACGAGTTACAATCGCGATAATTTATGCTTGATCAATGAACGATAATCACATAACGCCGCCGCGCGCCGCCCGCCGCCCGCCGCCCGCCGCCCGCCGCCCGCCGCCCGCCGCCCGCCGCCGGTGAATATTCATGAAGCTCTTTCATTCGCCATCAGATCTCTTCCGTCGGCGCTCAATGAGAGATATTTAAAGCAATCACTTACTCGGCCGGTACTGTTTTTGTTTCATTATAAGATGGACGGGCGGTGGTCTTTTATAACAACAACTGCCATTCTGTACGTATTTGTGCAACGGCAAGTGATGGCAATACCCTCATTGACAGAGGCCGTATGCGTATGTACCGCGCAGCATCTATTCTAGATCAATAACCGGAAATGGGCAAATGGTGCTGTGATCTCTGAGGTTACTATACTATTGAACAATTAGTATAGCGGAAATCGAATAATAATTACTACTAAACCATTATTTCTAATCATTTATCTGGACCAATAGATCCTGTGCAATTGATGTTGCTTTTATTTAAATTGTATATACGATGAAAAAAAGAGGATTTTAATCACATATAGTCCTCCGGAGGTCAGGTCATATATAAACGATCGTCTAATTAGGATTTATTCATCCAAGTGTGTGTTGGTGGAAGTCAAATATTCACAGGAGGTGTTGTTTGTAAAACGTGTCATTTAGATGCGATGTTTTCTATAAGCGGAAGGTCAAGAAAAGAGAGGATTGAATCAGGGTCTTCTAGCGCCAACCAGCGCCTCACATTTTTATGGTATGAAAAACTATCGAGATGGTTGAGAATAATAAAGTGAAATTTGTCCTAAAAAGGCTTTTGTTTAACATACATACATATATATCACGCCTCGTTCCCAGTGGGGTAGGCAGAGACCAGCTCTCTCCACCTGCTATTTTGTTTAACATTACAAATATTACAATTTTTCCTAATATCCTCATGTTTGTATTAACGGCTGACTATACGATGGGACTCGAATTAATCATCAAAGTAACTTCCGACTTCTAGACTAAAACGGGAGATGAGTGACTTAATGTTGTGATTCAGTTACCGTCGCTTACTGCACGACGCGACGGCACGAGGAGGACATTCATCTGCTGGTAACTGATACGCTTCCTTGTAACAATGTGTCCGTTGTGCACCTCCCCCTCACCCCTGCTTGTCTACTAATACAGGTATTAGAAATGAAAAAAATAGCGTAGGGTACAGAACCACGATATTTATTACTCTTCTGCGGGTGATTTTAGAGGTTAATATCAAAAAAAAAAGACGGGCGATTAATTACTTCGTAAAATTATTAGGTTTCAAATGAAGAGACAGGATCACATGATGAGACCTTGATGGACGGTAAATCCTGGCAATACAATACGTACATATAATATTATTTCAATTATTAACCTCATCACAATAATTAAGTTTCGCAATTGTGTTTCCGCGAAGCGCGGCCGGAAGTAGCTCCTCGTATAACATTTAACAGTTGAATTGTGATTTTCATTCGAGCGAATCGAGAAACAAAATTCCACGGAACCCGGAATCCGATACCTCTGCGACAAAGTAAGCCGGATATAATTATTTTACAAACAAAATTTAATTAAGTTCCCCCCATTCCTTTGACTTAAGTAAGCACCGGGAGACGTTTGCCTTTGTAGCGACAAGGGGATGAGTAGAAGATAATTAGCTCCGACGTAACGTTGCACGGATACCTTGACGTACTTATACACAATGAGTATAAAATTGAAAAGTTCATACGATTATGTTACAAATAGGTGTAACGTTATGTTTCGCTTAAGTACAAGTTAATTTCAGTGGAATATCTTGAAGAGTTACGTGTGCATTATAATTACAGGCGGCGGCTCGAGTGGGGGATGCGGACCGCACACGAGCCCCGCACCCTCGCGCGCGCGGGCCGCCCCTAGTGTGCACTCATAAAAATATGAAACCCGTTAGGAAATGTTTCATTTACCGACTTAGAATAAAACTTTAATAACTTTCTATCTGTTACACACTAGTAACAGATCTGCTCTAGCGGCGACCAGTCTAAGCCCGACTTTGTGTCAGCAATGTGCTTACGTTACTGTTTTGATTAGGAGATAGTAAAATTACTTATCTCATCACCATAAGCAGTTGTACGCGACATTAATGGTAACTGCAATGACAATACCACCAATCCACCATCAAACTGGTAAATGGTCAGATACATTTATTATTATTTAAGTTGTTTTACTTAGGTTTATCTATTTATGAGGCAGTTTATCGTCCTCGGGCGGCGGTCATCGCTGCATACATTGCCTCGTTTTTGTTTAAAAATGAAATCATTTCTCAATACACAGTAATAACGAATAAATTAAATAGAAATTTGTTCAAAGTTTTACTAGGAAAGAACCGACGACCTTCCCTCAATCTCTGGTTGAGAACTAATGTTTGTTTACGTTTTGGGCAAGGTTGCTTTAGGGTGTCTTATGCAAAATGAAAGCGGTGCAGGTTCCGCAGCACTATCCGATTGGGCCCCGTAGTTACTTGAGTGAGTGGCTCGGCTCGCGATTTCTGAGACTCGCTGAGGCTAATGTAACTCAAAATTTCTTAATTACGTTACTTATGTAGAACAGATATTAACTTGCAATCGGTTAGTACTCAGTTCGTGACGCGTCTTCCTTCGGAAAGAACTGACAACAAACTCAGAGGATATTTCTGTATCCGTAACCGTAGTCAGAATCGTAAACACTAACTGTAAACATAAGTTAGTTATCTAAAGTAACCCTCGTCTATTTAAAATGATCTCTTAAACAATTACACATTTGTTCAGCAGCCTCTATTTTACAACACCTTCAATTGATGGAAAGTACTAAATGTGTCTCCTAATTTTAAATCCTTTATTTTTTTATATACTAGAATTGCTCAAGGTACAGTGCCTCTTTTAGAAAAAATACTAAATTTCGAGTACTCATAAGTTTTATTTTTTTATTTTTTTAAGGTCCGTCCGTCGCGCGCGCCGCGAATGAGCTGCAAGTACGCTTTTTTTATGATGAAGTCTGCGCCGCCGGTCGTATTGCATACTGTCGATTTAAGTATAAAATAATAAAATTAATGTAAATAAAATTAAACTAAAACGGTAAACAAAATACACATAACTAAATATATACATATATATTATATATAAATGCGCTTTATACTACAGTGTAGTGAAGCAGTGTGCGTAGCGGGAGCAGCGTTGCGTCGCACGTCTCTCGAACGCGTGACGTCACATTCGTACGGTAAATCGAGTTTTTTGTTATTCAACTATTTATTCTATATCGATCAATAAAATATATGCGCCGATAAGTATACATCAAGTTGTTGCAATTATAAATACGCGGACATACTTAGTGTTACGGATTCGATTATTTCCCTAAAGTAAACTCGATAGATCAGTTCCAGTTATCGTTTGATTGTTAAGAAATCGGAGAACCTTTTTGTTTTTAACAATACAAAAGCCGCGGCGCAGCGCGTGCGGACGAGAATGTTCTTTTTCTGCGAGAAATTCTTGCGTTGTCCTCTACTACTACTACTACTACTACTACTGCTTTAGGTATTTCAGATAAATAATACTTTGGAAACAACGCCGTCGGTGTATGATTATTTACTATGAGATAAATAAAAATATTTAAAACCTTGCAAGTTTCAAACCATACTTACATATTAACTTTTTTTTTTTTGTTTCAAATTAAACCTAAAAACAAGTTATTTATCTAATGTTGAGTCTGCTTTTTACAACGACTCGCCTCTTAAACAGACACAGGAGATACGATTTCATAGATGTTTATGAAACTGAAAGTACAATGATAGTTACACTTACACATAACATAACCAGGTTTATCTCGATCATTGGACGTCCATCGACTAATGATAATGATGAACCGGTCTTTCCACAGGCATTCCTGTAAATTAAATCCTATTCATGTAATAGTATTTGAGCATCCAGAGTATCGTTTGGCGGCAGATACAGGCAAGCGGCGTGATTTCTTCAGAAGCCGGGAGATACCAATAATCAAGTATGAAAATTTTTTACTGTGCCGAGTGCTTTGGGAGGCGAAGTTTATTAAGACGGAAGCAGGACTTGATGTTTCATTTAAAACACGCCCAAATGAGTGAGCTCGCACACCGCTCCAAATTCCGAAGGCAAAAGTTTGCGAACACTCGGCGATGGAATAATTTAACGTACACTACGCGGCGCGGTAACGTTACGCGCGTTACGCGGCCCTAATTACCGGTAACAACTCGTGTGCGTATTGAGTACCTTGTCAAAGTTGAACGCGCCCTGCAAATAATTAAAAAACAGTATCCGCAGCCTGAACTGGCGACCCCTATCAAGCAAAGAAAATAAAAAACTATATATGGCGTGCGCTCTACTTAATTAACAACTTTTTAATTATTTTATATGACATAAAACCATTATGCTTTAATTATTACACGTAAAAAAGTGTGAAAGTTACATTTACAATAAATACAGAATTTTTTTACAGAACTTTAACTATTTAATACTTTATCAATGACGCAAAACTATAGAAATGATTGCTGTAAAAAACTCTTCAGCAGACATTTGCTCTTCTCCTTTAAAAAATCTCATTCAATTTCCTTCCGGTTCGGGCAAACTATTTTACAGTTGTTTTGTCCAAATCTCTTTTATTCCCAGTTTACATATTTAACACTCACATTTACCACCCCAACTTCATGTATTTACATAAAAGCAAATTGTATTTACAGGACACTCTTACGATTAAGATCTTTCCATTTCCACACGTGTGAGCAGCGACGTTTTGTGTTAAATCGTAATATTTTATTTATACAAATAAACAACAACGAGACAAGCGGGACATTCACCCGATGTTAAGTGATACACATGCCTATAACAAAGTAAAGCTAGTTAGAATAACATACTGCACCACATCGCGCTTGTCACCTGAGAGATAACACCATATAAAACTAGAGTCTCCTTCCCCCGATATTACAACAATTACAGCGCCCTACAAACTGGATCACAGTAATGTTTATACATTACCGTTTGGTGGCTGCAATAGGTGCTGCGATGGTACCTAGATGGTCTCCTGTAACAGAGGCATTAGTAACTTATTCATAACTTTAAATATCAGTTGTATTAAATAAAAAGGTTAGTACTGGTCCATGATCACATCTGGCATTAAGCGAAGATGTAGTCTGCGGTATTAAGCGCACTTACTTAATTACAACTTATTCACTCTATCCTTGAAGATATCCTTCGCATACACTGGTTATTCTTCCATGGCTTTGATGTTGCTATTCCAATCTTTATCAATATCTTCTAAAAATGTTGAGTTCACATCACAACAAAAGCTACCCCATAACGCGTCGATATAATCAAGTTATGCCGCTCCCCAATCACTCTCACGGCTTGCGGACCTCCGCGCTGACCTCCAGTCCATCCCCCATTATTGCTACCGGAGAAATTGATACCCCGAACAAATATATATGACGGGAGCACCCCAAGGTGAAGTTATATGTTACGTAGTATTACGTACGCGGGCCATTCACACGGCGACATATTAATATCATTTGGCGGCCCCGGCCCTGCGACTGCTTACTAGACCTTGTGGTGTTCCTACCAAAAACCAACCAGCTGTGGGACTTACATGGATATGTATATGTATAAACTCTAGTCAGGTGTAAAGAAAATAGTCTACCTTCATCATCATCATCAGCCGATAGATGTCCACTGCTGGAAATAGACCTCCCCCAAATATTCCCATCTCGGTCTGGTGGGGATATAGGAGGATTTGGGCCATTTCCCACCACGTTGGCTCAATACGCACTGGTGGAGGCCAGTCTCGTTTGTTGATTAGCAGGATGCACTACGAGCAGGTGGGGTTGGCTTGGATCCCGTGAAATGTTGTGCGGGAAACCTTCCACCCCTACAAGAATTTAACAAAGTGAATAGACTTAACAAAACTTAACCGTGCGGGTTGCGATGTTGATGCAGCGCGCGCAAGCTGTAGAATAACTTGAAGTTGGCGAAGCGGAGGTACCGCCGCGCCGCCGCGCCGCCGCGCCGCAGCGCCGCAGCGCCGCCGCGCCGCAGCGCTGCGTCCGGCGCGGCGGGAGACTTATTGCGCGATGCGGATACGGACGGATAAAAATACGTAAGTACAAGTAAATACGCGTTCACTTTATAGTATGTTAGTGTATTTGTAAAATTAATTTTCATATAATTGAATATTTGTTATTTTCACGAAAATACACTACAATAGAACGAAACTTACGCGTTACTAAAGCGTGCCCAGTATCAGTAAAGTATGACTATATCTTAAAAATCTTGATCTCGTTCAGCGTCATCATCATCAGCCGACAGATGTCGACCGCTGGACATAGGCCTCCCACAAAGATCTTCATATCGTTATTTGGACTTCATTGAGGGGAATTGGGTCGTAACCCACCACGCTGGCCCAGTGCGGGTTGGTGAGTGATCAGAGCCTCGTCTGTTGTTCAGCAGGGTGCACCGCGTGCAGGTGAGGTTGACTTGGGCTCCGCAAGATGTTGGGCGGAACTCCTTACACCTTGATCATCACCACTTGATCTCGATACGTGAACAAAATTCCCAATGTTCATGTATTGCTAGTATAGAGTTCACGCTGCACCATTTTACCGTTTTGTTTTCTTACTGTGCACCTGATGTATTCGTGTGAAGGCAACACAAAGCAAACGTTGACATCGTGTGCCACGTAGGCCCATACTTAATGTGTGTCCATTAAAACGGGACTTATATTTACATAACCTATTGAATCAATTTGCATCGCGAACCGTCCCCCGATAAAGCCAAGCCCCGTGCGTTTATTATAAACTGCAAATAATTTCACCCCGGGCCCACATTGGGGTTAAATTGCTGATAAATACATCGTACATATTTAAATGTATACAATGCATACTATACTACGATATACTTCTATAATTCTTTCCCTTAATCCCTTACACGGTGAATTCTCGTCACTGATAACATAAAGACAAAGCTAAGTTAAAATCTAGAACCGGATAACATTAAATGGAGCTGTTACCTTTCGGATAAGTTACACGCGCTGCATACAATATGCAATTGTTGAACTCGCACACCTATTTCTGTAACACCATTGATTCGTTCCATTGGTAAACGATAAGAAACTTATTCATTACTTAGATTTAAAGTAAATGAATCCTTTGAAGTGATTATTTGTAATTTTCTCTTAAATTCCTTCATTTTAGTATCGCCGCCTCAATATTCCCTCTGTGACGCGAAATTCTCTGCATATTTAATAACGTTTCGTTAAGTCAAAGGACAGGCTTAATTAAGTTTTGTTTGTCCGTGTAATAAAATATCATTGCTTAACTCGTTTTGTGATAAACTTGATGAAATCAAACTTGCTTTTATGTTGTTACATTTGATTTGTAAATAAACGTGTTATATACTAAACTGACTGTATTCCTGTAAGCGTTAAAACGATCCGGTTAATACAAGGATAAGTTCGTGGTGCACGATGTCACATCGACGCACATGCACACAGACACACAGAAGATGCACTCCACTTCATATTAATAATAATACATCGTCATTATCATCATCATCATCAGCTGATAGACGTCCGTTGCTGGACATAGGCCTTCCCCAAAGATCTCCACACAGTCAGCATGGCCTCCGTTACCACTGGGCACTAGGGACTGTCACGTGCAGGGATTTGAGCCATTTCCCATCATGCTGGCCCAATGCGGGTTGGAGGGAGCCAGAGCCTCGTTTGTTGATTAGCAGGATGCACCGCGAGCATGTGAACGAGGTTTGGATCCCGTGAGTTCTTGTGCGGGAACCCTTGCACCCACACAAGTACCACTTTTTAATACAATTAATAATGTAAAAGCCCAACAGTGCGCTTCCTATTCGTCACACTGTACGTCATTGCATCTTGACTACGCTGATATTAAATTAATTTGAAATTATCCTTATGTACTGTATACTAATAACATTAGTTATTGGTTAACAATAAAACCGCTCATTAGCCTTTGAACGTTAATCAAACGGACCGGCTTTACACGAGTTAAATAAACTACCCGACCCGTTGGAAACCTTCATTTAACAATTATAGTACAGTTCGTGAAATATAAAAACTGTACATTTCTTCAAACTGAAAAAAAATTATTGTGATTACTGTTAATTGTTTCAGCAAAAGATTCAGACGTTTCTGGAAGGAAAAAACAGTAAATTGTTATATTGCATAACGTTATATATTGAATAGCATATATTGAAGTCGTAAATTCATATCGGTAATAACAAAACAGTTTTATGAGGGTTGCTGTGCCGGTAATAAGGTCATAGCATTTGATTATATCAGGGTATGGTTTTCTAGCATCGGAATGGTACAGAGCCGGGCCGCGGGAGCCTGTCGGCGCTCGTTTATCTGGCGGTTAACATCAGCGGGGTTGTTAACATGATTTACACGGTGTCTTCGCGTAATGCGAGCCATTTGTTAACGCCACGTTAACGCGATTATGAGCAACAAACACACTCCGCACGCGGGCCACGCGGTCGCGGCGCACACAGGCTGCATTCCAACTTTCTAACGGAACCAAACCACCAATTTATCCACCAACTCATACATTACGATTGCTTACGTATAAATATAGAAGTTAATGCAATGTAAAATACTACATCGCCGCTTACCATCAAGTGGGACATAGTCAAACGCTAGTCTGCACAATAATAAAAAAACTTGAAATGAGGTTTCATTGTAATAATTACACTTTTCGAGTATTGAACGAAAAGAGCTAGTTATTCAGTACAACGCCATTAGTTCAAACATTATTTTATTTATTTCATCATTGTCAACGGTTTGTGTGAGACCACTGCTGGACACAGACCTCTCCAAATGCGCACCAATCACTGCATTAGTCTTGTCCAAGTCACCGGCGAGCTCACGAAGATCGCCGCTCCACGACTACTATGTGAACTCTATTAAAAAACTCTACAGTTAATATGACCAGTCCATTGCCAAGTTAGCTAACTTAGCCAGTATCCACACTCAAGCACCGCATGGTCACAAACCATAAAAATATCACTGAATGCAACTATATAATGTTTTAATACTCTGTTACATTACTACCTGCAAAGTTATGAGGACAGATTAGTTCCACTGGGCACTGGCTGGGGGGGGGGGGGGGTTCCAGTGATATCTGAACAGGCTGAAAACGCTACTTGCCAATGGGAAATTAATCGAATACCTGAGTGTATTGAGTTGTTGATAAAGTATTAATTAGTTTATACTTCGTTCAGGTATCTACCTGATTATTCATTATTGTATTAGTCTCCGAGGGTATAATACTTTTATTTATGATTCACAGAAGGTGAAGCGAGTGGAATGTTCACCTGGTGGTAAGCGCAAGGCTTAATTAAGCGTTAGTTAGAATATTCATACAGCACCACATTGCGCTTATCGTGTAAAGATGTCAGTAGATCTTTATCATAACAATTTCATTATCCGCACTAGCTTTCGAAGAAAAAGATTAATTTGCACACTATTATTTTACAGGCAGCTGTTTTCTGGAGAGACCTTGTACACTGTACGTGTCTAGAATACTGAAGTAATTCGTAGCATACCTGGTTACTTTCAGGAGCGATACCGCTACAGAATGTGCATCGAGTTCTGAACTACGAGTTCGAGCTAAAAGCATTTCCGTTACCGGGAATTCCTTTGAATTCGGTTCTGCTCACTAAAACAATTTCACAGCGGGCCCGTGGCCGCATTTAGTGTGCATCCCCTGCGCCATCCCTACACACTGTTTATCAAAAAAAATATTAAATTTATTTAAGAGATAATCATTTTAAAATCCGCTGCTAAATAAACGCGTCCCCAAGATTGAGTGAGTGCGCCCCGCGCGCTCCACGAGGGCGCCGCTAGGGCTCCGCGAGAGCGCCGCGAAGGCTCCGCGAGAGCTCCGCGAGGGCTCCGCGAGGGCGCCGCGCTGGAGAGTGTCGGTACATTTATTCTACACTTGTAGTCTTTTAGTTGATATTTACCACACAGCCTTTAAAAGCTAGCAAATTTCATATGTGGAGATGGTTAAATTATTTAACCGGATTCACGATGCGTTTTTCACATCGTGATATAAGATACTCATCGCCGCGTCTTCTAAATAAAGATACAGTAATAAAAACTGTACTACCTACTACCTGTAATCATTACTATTGGCGTTTTATCGTTATGAACAGACGTGTCACTTACCGCTAGATACATGTTCTCGTTTATACACTTGCTTGTATAATAACCGGATCCTTCTCGTCCAACATTGGCAACCCACTTTTGGATACAGCGGCACAAAATACATATTTAGTACAATAATGTGAAATTGGATGGAAGCTCTAGCCGTTATTAAGTTTTAATATCAAGTAATATTTGAGAAAGATTAATTTCGGCCTCGCTGTGAAACGATTAAATGCTTTATTACATTTAACATACAGGAAAACAATATTCTATACATTAACTAATTTACAAGTGTAACTTAAAATTAATTATCGGCTACGCCATATGTAGAACGATATTATGTTGAATGTACATACATACATACATACATATATATCACGCCTCGTTCCCCGTGGGTTAGGCAGAGACCAGCTCTCTCCACCTGCTACGGTCCTGGCACACCTCTCTCGCTTCCTCCACTTTCATAGGCGTATTTGTTGAATGTAAGAATTGTTAATGGCCAAATAACCTACAGAGCGACTAGTACTAGTACTAGACTGTAAACTAGATTATCTTAAATATTAAACCGTTGAAAAAAATACATTATAAAGAAGCATTCTGCGGTGAACCACAATGTCGGTTTAATCAAACCGTTTAACGAGCCTTTGACCATGATATTAAAGAAGTCATTAAACAACGTCATACTCATCTTGTTCTGATCCTCATATCGTTAAGGTGCGGTTTGTTTCTGTATCGTAGATGCCACCAGCTGCAGCCCCCTTTAAACCGGAACACGACAGCGGTTTGCACTTGTTTAGGTAAATTCCAACTCATTCCATACGTCGGAGCTATCTACTATATTATAAGCGAGTTGTTAAGTTAAATCTGGATATATATAAGTTTCAGCACCAATGTGGTGGTAAACCACCTGGTACCTGCTGTATTTTTAAATATCAAGCACAAAATTGATTCCACAGTGCACATAAAAGCGCCGCGCAGCCGTCACCATCCGGTGTTCCCTTACAGTTCCGGTGAAATGTATTCGTTTCATGTTGCAGTCGCATTCCTTTGTTCATCTCAAGTTATCGTTAGAGAACTGAAGTAAATCTTTTTATATTTTGTTCTTATTGAACTTCTAATATATTAGTATTAATGTTACGTATATCATATTTAATTGTCACTTATCCAAATTCCTGGTTGTTGTGGGGTCACAGCACAACACAACACAACAGTTGGTTACAGCGGAGCCGCACTGCGCCGCTCCACCGGCGCACCGGCGCACCGGCGCACCGGCGCACCGGCGCACCGGCGCACCGGCGCACCGGCGGCGGGCCGAGCTCCTCGTCTAAATTGTTCTAACAAAACATCTTATAAAGTTGATATTAAGTAACCGTCCGTTGCACAACTGAAAGAAAATTTAAAAATAAATATCTAGTTTAATATTTTTCAAAAGTCCTTGTTGTATACTTTATATCTATAAGCTCTCTTGTCTGACAATGAAACCTAATCTTGAAAAGTATATCTGACTTCTGGACGTCTGGTTTATTTCTACTCACAGAGATGAGAAGATATCAAACAAATAATTAGAAAATTTCATACATATCTCTTTAAATTCACAGCGAAATAAAAAAGGATAGATTTTAAGCCTACGTATAGTACACTGTATCTTTACTTCCGTTTTCTGAAGAGGCTTTTTTATAGATGTTTTTATTAATACATTTTTCGATCATTCAAACTTCATGTTATTATTAATAAAATACTTGATATTAAAAATAACAGATCTTATTGAGCGTAGCCATCCAATCACTCTTCATATTTCGCACACCGAAAAGCTTTCAGTGCCGTCTAGTTGATTGCTCGTGAACAAACCGATACTCGACGGACAGTATTGAACTGAAACGTGTTCAGCACATCACGGGCATCATCCGCACGGGGAGCTTGCAACCAGTTCACATTCAGCAAAGCTTCTGGTATTCTGTCGGTTATCGCAAGACAGTATCCTGTACAGACAGACAAATGCATATTAACTTGAGCACACAGAGAATGCATTCTGTGTTGCACATTTATGTTGTCCGTGTTGTGGGAAACTTCATTTAGTTCATTGATTTGAGATGAATAAATCGACAGGGGGGGTGAGCGCGGCGGTCGGCCGGTCAAACAGATTCATGAAGCGATGAAGGCTTCCAGCTTCATTAATCGTCCGGGAGATAACTATTCGCGGGATATTCGCATCGCGCTGAGCGGAAGCTGTCTCGTTATAAAGGAATAAATGATTTCCTGATGCAGTGGGGATCCGCTTAATAGCCCGATGTAGCCTTAATGCGCACACATTAAGTCCTTCGGTGGAATTAAATGTATTTAATGTCCTTTCCAATTGTTTATTTCGTTCATCGTTAACTTCTGCTTAGTTTTAATTTCTTCTTTATTATAGTTCCTATAAACTGTTTACGTATATAAAAGTTATCATTTATTATATTATATTATACATTCTGTAACGTTTCCGGTTCTGTTGAGGATATTTTAAAAAGTTTTGATAAAAAAAATATTTTTTTCATTACGTACGTATTTGTGTGCGAATGCGAAAGAAGGGGTGGTATTCTGGACAAAAACTTCTTTAAATGTTTTATTTACAGTTCCCAAGACCCATTAAATGTGTCGGAGTGTTCCGGAAGCGCTACACGGCAGGCAGGCGGGCGGGCAGGCAGGCGGGCGGGCGCGCGGGCTCGGCGGGGTAGGGCAACAACACACGTCTTCAAATTCCACTCGCTACTTTGAAATACACTCGTCTCCGCTCGCGCTAAAAGCATCTCCGCTGCCGAGGATTCCTCGCCGCTCTCCAATTTACTTTTATCCCGTAAACTATTGCACGATCCGTCTGCCGAGGAAACAATTCAACATGCATTTAACACATTTCCTCGCTTCCTCGCTTCCTCGCTGCAGCCGCTCGCTGCGTTCAGCGGGCGATATTAAACGACTTTCGAGTTCCCTCATTGTTTATACAGAAGAGCGATGATGAAATCCTACCTAACTACCCTCTTGCGCTAGTCTCTGTGGCTGAATAATAATGTTATCAATTACCGGAAACTCTATGTGCAAAGAGTCGACAATATCTAGATCACGCTATAATTAGTCCTTTGACAGCTACAGAATTTGATATTTGTACACAGTGCGCACATGAGGACAATTTTTTTTTGTATTTGTTCCTTTAAAAGGTGGATAACGAAGGTCCGCAGCGTGGTAGCTCGCTGACCTAACGGTCAGAACGTGCAGCCTTCTTTCGGAAGCTCGCAAGTTCGTATCTCGGCATCTGCCGGTAACTTTAATATTTCAGTTATATACGTTTGAGAACTTGAGCAACAACAGCGAAATACAAACGGTGAAGTAAAACATCGCGAGGAAACCTGCACATGAATTAGAATTTATTCTGCGGCGTGCGCCCGCGCGGTGACTACGGCCCGTCGCCCTCGTATTGAGGGTAGGCGTGTGCCCCAACAGTGGGCACGTAAATTGGCTGTTAAAGAGGGTCTGCAACAGTGTGCTGCTTTTTTAAAAGAAGAGTAAACTTACTTACGTATTTGGATTGAGGTCGGCCGCTTCTCATCCTTTTAATCAGAAATAAACACATGGGGACACGATCACTGTTTGTTGTTGTTGTTGATGTTGATGTTGATGTTTACGCCATTTATAAGTATTTGGTGAGGCGGGCCGTCTGATTGGAGAGCGGCTTTGTGAACAGCGCGCTGTTTACACGGAGTGGAATTTGAATGGATTAACGCATTCAGAGGTCCAGCTTTTGAAGTCCGGCCCCCGTCTGCTCGGGGCTTCGCCTTTTAATTAAACGGAACGAAATTAAAACCTGACATTGTTTGTACACCGAATAAACGTGATTTAGGAAAGGTGAAAAGATTTTAGTTGACGGTGGATAGCTTAAAGTGGAACATAGCCAATGACTAAAACAACTTGACAAGCGTGCCGCATATAGTTTATTCTCTTCTCGTTCACTTTAGATTTGTTTATTTAAAATGATCAACAGTATGAAAACATTTCCATAAAATTTTATGTTTGTTTGAGTATGTTCAAATATTATTTCATTACACTTGTTGAAGTGTTAAGCCTTTAGCTATTAGAGTTTTCGATAGGCAAGTAGACTGTAATTCAGGCATTCAATACTTTCAGACGGTTATCATTTACATAGCAACTTGAATATTTCAAAAAATAATTCTTCTTCTTAATGTGCCTCTCCAGCTAGTGAACGTTTGGCGATATTACATTAAAAACAATTAATCCACCAACAAACTTTAGTGAGATGTAGCTAGTACATAAAATTATATAAATCTGAAAATTTCGTTCTTGTTTTTGGGAGAAAATTAAGTTACGCACTTGAAATACCGTAGGACCTGTATGTTGTTATCTAGGTCAAAGCGAACGGGCGCGTGGGGACTATTTCAGGGAAGTGGAAAATATTTTGTTAATAAAGAAACCTTTTCACCCTTTTAAAGGAAAAAGGTTATCCGGTCGCATGTATACCATACAACTGTTTTAACCTCCCACCAAAACGGAGGGGCGTTACGTGTTTAACATCGGCACCGGGAGCCGCGATGGTTATACTTTACTTACTGCATTCGTTCTGTAGAGATTGCTCCAGTCGACAAAATTACAAACTTCTAATATCCTACTTTCTGAACATTGACCTAGTTGAATAAGGATTGAGTTATTCTTCCTCTTAAAGCGCCTCTCCAACTAGTGAAGGTTGGCGATCAGCGTGGTGCAGTCCTTTCTGTCTCTGGTTCGGCGGAACAATTCAGTTCAGCCGCTCCAGATGTGACACTCCATTCGCTGATATTTTTCAACTATAACTTTTTCCTTCTCCCCCCCCTCCTATCATTTTTCAGAAACTTTACCCATTATAATCAACTGGAGATTTTACGATTAAGTTATTTTTATATCTAACATATTCTAACTTAATGTACTTATCTAGGCCGGAAATATTCTAAGCAGGTATCTTCGCCTGGTTCAATAGTATTATTGTTTACGTATTATTGGTGAACTTACTAGATTAATGTTACTGAACAATCTATGTACTGCAATGTAGACATCGTAATTATTGCTGCCTCAGAGAATACAATTTTTTATTCGGTTTGTAAATAAGAAATTTATCTCGTGCTGACACACCTGGGGGCGGAAGCACTTCAATGGAGTTTTTTGTTTTCAATTAATATTTATTATGTAGAAGGATTTATTACCTATACGAGTGCAATATTTCCGTAGTGCGCCACTTAACAGAGTGTGTGGAGAGGACCGCCGCGAGGACCAGCGCGAGGACCGGCGCGAGGACCGGCGGCTCATCCCGCCGGCGCGGAGTGCAGCGCGTCCTCTTTCATTGTGAATTCTCTTTGTGCAACGAACGCCGCTGCCCAATGCTTCAAATACGATACAAACTTTCAACCCCCTGTAGACAGTGACAACCGGCAGCACCAACAGATTAATTTTTGTATGTGCGCACAGACTGTGCTGGTAGGCCTCTATTGTGGGAGACCATCTAGGTACCACCGACCATCCGGCTGGTGCGGATATTACCTTATAAATACTTAAATACGTATGCCGCATAGTTCTAATAGAGCCGACAACCGAGTGTCATCATTGTGGATGCGTAGAGGCTACCGCACACCATTCCTCGGACCATTCCTTGGAATGGGAAGCCTAACGCCGATGTCGTTCGAAGAAAGGGTTCCCGTGGTTCCGACCAAATGCGCTGAGTATGAAACCGAGGGGTTGTAACCTGGCATAACTCTGCTGTTGGCCCGACAGCAGAACGGTTACAAACACACAATTTTCGCACACAAAAAATAAGTACAATTACAGCGCCTATTTCCGCGGCTAAATAGTATTGTGTTGGGTTGTAACTAGTGTAAATGCTGTGGTAACGATATTCCACAAGTTATGTCTCAGGCGACGTGTGCTATGTGGTGCAGTGTATATCATTCTAACCAGCGCCACGTTGTCATGAGCAGTTGTTTCACTAAACACCTGGTGGACGTCCCGCTCGTCTCCTCGTTTAATCGAATACAAAAACAGACAAAGATCAGTAAGATGAACAACGTATAGATGTGTTATTATTATGCTCTGCAGCACGAGGCCTGCCGGAAGTATATAACAGTGCTAAATCAAAATAAAATTTGTATCAATATTTAATGAGCTGTCTTC
Organism: Troides aeacus; assembly: GCA_033220335.2. NCBI lineage: Eukaryota > Metazoa > Arthropoda > Insecta > Lepidoptera > Papilionidae > Troides > Troides aeacus. The sequence goes on along the minus strand of CM067275.1, from coordinate 384,282 downwards.
AAAATAAGTCAAACTGTGAATAAATAAATAAATCTCATTCAGCGCCTATCGCTTCTATCGTAATGTATTCTGTACGCGAGGAGCCGGAAGTTGATTTGTTACATACACACATGTTCACTTGGTACTCGGTGATAAATAATATTCCAGCTGCATAACAAGGAGAGCTTTATAATATTTATTTTTTATAGTACATAGAAAAGTTCTTTATACATCGATTTACTTGATATTAACACTGAAAATATCTGCAATAAAGACTAATGCATAAAGATCCATATGAGCATGGACTGATGCCTGTAGTTGTGAGGTGTACGAGTTTGCGATGTAAACTATCTGAAGTGACGGATGTAACCGACTAACATTACCAGCTCCGTCGATTCTCACGTCACGAGAAAAGGCGTATTCATTATATTTAGCAGCAACTAGACAGCTGCAGACGACAATGTTGTTATCAGTAACAAGTTCACAACGGTGATAGAGTCTTAACTTTTATTTAAATAATTGACTCTCAAAGAAAATGCATTATGTACGCCGTCAACAGCCACCCCCACCCCCACCCCCACCCTCACATACATTACACGAGACACTTTGATGTCGCTTTAAGCAATTAAGTTGCAGATATTTACACCGTTAACTTGACACAGTACGGAGAGACCGAGGTTTCATTACACCGCAAGGATAAGATAAGATTATCTTCTCAATCCATTTCAAATAATGGACTAAATTTTAATTTGCTTTGGTTAAGTCACAGATTGAAAATGTTATTGGGAACTTTTTGTAATGAATGTATAGAATTACTGACACATACTAGTATTACTTGCCCCCCAATACGAAGCTTTGATGTATAATACAATGACAAAAGAGAAATTAGCGGAAACAATGATCTAATTAATTCAGCCCAATTGTGTAATTAAGCCTTTTTTGTTTCCTGCACGTTTATACCTATCTAGTTCATATATTCTTCGAAACGTCGAAAAAGTTCAAAAAGAAAAAAGCCCGCGCGTAATTTAAATTAGGTAAGCTCTTTAAAGAGATGTCGGCTAAGCTCGGTTGGAATTTTCATTTTTCCTGTAAAATGGCATGCGGCGAATTACTGCCAACAAAGGAGCCTGCAATTAGGCGAAGCGAAAACTGAAATGAATCGATGGGGTTCCGCGCGGGGGCCGGCTCCTTTGTGGCGACGGCCGGCTCCACTCTACGCGATTTTTTATTTTTATGTAATATATGAAGCGGAGCTATTTACAATCTTGTCATTCCGGTAGTTTATATTTTGGAAATTAAACCGAAATTCAACCAAAAAATCAACAAAATAGCGATTTCACTTTTTGTCGGTAAAAATATTTCAAGAATTTAGTTTCAGTTAATCATACTTTATACAAAATTACGTTATTTAACGTCAACAGCTGTCAATACCCTGAAAGTTTACAATTTAAGTATCCATCTTGAAAGCGATAACAATGTTTGCTATAAGAAATCAGCACAAGAGTACTTTAAAGAGCTGTAGTTTATCGTAGTTTTGTGGAAAAGATGGTATAAATGTTCAGTTCGTATGCCGGCGACTGTAAATGGAGGCGTTGAAGCATTAATAAAAGAGTAGCAGTAAATTCATTGGCGCACTGAAAGCAGTGTCGGAATAAAGAGGTTTCGCGTTTGGCCCAAATGGCGCAAGTGAATGCGGCGAGCGCCTTCAATAGGCCCCTCATTGTCTCCAGCTCGGAGGCGAGCTGCATGTCTCCCAACAATAAGGAAAATGAGAGGAAAATTTCAAACGCGAGTTATGTACTTAAGGTGAAAACATGGCAGCCCCGACGGAAAAATGGACCATTGTGAATCTCCATGGAAACTTTAACAATGGAATCTCTTTTTGTTTTAAACAGTTCAGTTAACTGTCATAAATATAGTTTATGTAGTAGAGCGCGTGAATAACATCATGGCTTATAACGAAATACCAAGCAACAACAACTAGAGAGCTAGAAACTTTATACAGTACATTATTTAGAAATTGCTTTGTGTCATAATGACGTTTCTCTGTAAAATTATTCAAACGTAATAATCTGTTTCAGTTTATATTCCATATGAACTGTAATCGGTACCAACCGGTTTGGCTTTCAGTAACTAGATATATAATAAGTATATATATATAATAGTTTGGCAAATATCTCCCTTCCGCCTTTTCGTCTTTTGAATTTCGCGGCTATGTACAAAGCGCTACAGAGCTCGTATCTGGCAATACTATACATAATTTGAAAGGTCTTGACATAACCTACAAAACGACGCTATGCATAATTAGTTTGGATATTGCGTTCAACAGTTATAGACGTGTAAACATATAGTTCACTAAAGCCGAAATTCGCGCTATTTTAAAGTTTTCCTTCGTTAAAGGCAAATCCGCTAGAGAAACGTTCCGTGAGATTAATGGTGTTTTGGGGGATGGTACTCTATCACTTCGAACCGCGGAGGAATGGTTTCGACGATTCAGAGCCGGTGAAAACGACACCATGGATAAGCCAGCCGGCGGAAGACCTGTGACGACAAATACCGATCAAATCATGGACTACATCGAGTTAGACCGGCATGTGGCATCTCGTGACATCGCCCAGGAGATGGGAGTTAGTCACCAAACCATTTTAAACCATCCACAGAAGGCTGGATACAAAAAAAAGCTTGATGTTTGGGTGCCGCATGATTTGACGCAAAAAAACCTTCTGGACCGAATCAACGCCTGCGATATGCTGCTGAAACGGAACGAACTCGACCCATTCTTGAAGCGGATGGTGACTGGCGACGAAAAATGGATCACATACGACAATATCAAGCGAAAACGGTCGTGGTCGAAGGCCGGTGAATCGTCCCAAACAGTGGCCAAGCCGGGATTGACGGCCAGGAAGGTTTTGCTGTGTGTTTGGTGGGATTGGAAGGGAATCATCCACCATGAGCTGCTCCCATATGGCCAGACGCTTAATTCTACCATCTACTGCGAACAACTGGACCGCTTGAAGCAGGCGATCGACCAGAAGCGTCCAGAATTGGCCAACAGGAAGGGTGTAGTGTTCCACCAGGACAACGCCAGACCACACACTTCGTTGATGACTCGTCAGAAGCTACGGGAGCTCGGATGGGAGGTTTTATCGCATCCACCATATAGCCCGGACATAGCGCCAAGTGATTACCACCTGTTCCTGTCCATGGTGAACGCCCTTGGTGGTGTAAAGTTGAACTCAAAAGAGGCTTGTGAAAAGTGGCTGTCCGAGTTCTTCGCAAATAAGGAGGGGGGCTTCTACGAGGGAGGTATTATGAAGTTGCCGTCTAGATGGAAACAGATTATCGAACAAAACGGCGCATATTTGAACTAAATCCGATCACTGTAACACTTTTTATAAAGCATTGAATAAAGAGCAAAAAAGCGGAAGGGAGATATTTGACAAACTTGTATACAAGTGTGTAAGGGTTCCGGCATAACAGCTCACGAGACCCAAGCGAACTTCACCAGTTCGTGGTGTACCCTGCTAATCAACAAACGAGGCTCTGGCACCCACCAACTCTCCAGGAACCTGGCGCCGCGACCGACAAGGGCCGTCTGTCCGGTGCCCCCTTGGAGAGGGTTCCTGGGGTGCATATGGTGATGCTTCTCGTATTCCGACGCGTCGCCACGTAGGGATTTTAACGGGAGGGGTGCTTCACTCCCCTCCCCGAGGTGGGCCCGGTCATTCGGGCGCCGTTCGGGGGGTCGTGGATGAACTGCAATACTTTATCCCGCGACCCCACGAACACGTGGATGAGAGTGGAATACCGTGTGAAGCTTTTTAGTCGGTTGGAGTCAGACACTACCACCGACGCCGGCCCAATCTGGCGATGGGGTGTGCATTTCCGTTAGCATTTTGTTATTGTTACACACGTAAATAAAAAAAAAACCCCACCAACTCTCACTGGGCCGGCGTGGTGGGAAATGGCCCAAATCTCCGCATATTAACCCCTACAATCGTAAAAATCTTTGGAGAGGCCTATGTCCAGCAGTGGACGACGATCGGCTGATGATGATGATACTATTATATTATAAATCCCTCTGCATTGCAGCGATCAGAAATATAAAAGAATTGAGATGTAACCCATGCAATGTGATGTGATTAAATATTTAATTAGTTACGCCCGTACTGATAATAATTTGTTCTAAAATTGTTAAACAAATAGAAAACCCATCTGCTGAAACAGCGTAGTTTTGGCCGAAAGAAAATAATTAAACTTGGACTTGGTGGAATCCTGAAACTAATTTAAACTCGCATTTGTAGTTAGGTGAGTTCGTGGATGGCTTCTTGGTAGAGTTTAAGTGTTAACGGAAAGGCAGGAAATGTTGTTCAAGTGCAAGGAGGGAGTTTTATGTGTAGTAGCTCTGTCTAACTAACATTGTACGAATTACACTTTTGGTTGGTGAAACAGTATGAAAAATAAAATGTAAGAGAAAAATATAAAAAACTTAATGCGCTTTTGGAGTGGTGAGCTACAGAGACAGTCACATTACAACAGAAGTAATTGAATGTGGATACTGCAGGGCGCGTCGGCGTCACTGTAGCGGACCTCAGAACGCCGCAAAGAGCGATGACCGCCGGGGTTATACGAGGGTACCGCACTATCTCACATGAGTCTGCGTGCGTGCTAGCAGGGTCTGTACCATGGCATTTAGAGGCGGAGTTCCTTGCAGCCATGTATGAATGGCGTATGGAACTACAAACTACTGCTAGAACGATAGAATGACAGACTGGCCTATCCCAGGGCAGGAAGTAAAATTGTTGGCGCAGTGCATCCAGTTTTGGAAAATTGGACAAACAGGCGACATGGCGCACTGGCGTTCTGACTGGTGCAGGTGCTAACGGGGCATGGATGTTTCGGAAAGTACCTGCGCTGTGTAAGAAGAGAGTCAACAGCCATATGCCACGATAGCGGTAACGGTGAGGATTCGGCGCAGTATACCTTGGAAGTATGTCCGAGATCGACAGGGCTGCGTCGAGATCTCATCGCTATTTTTGGTAACGACCGTTCTCCTCTCGCTTTCGTGAAAGCAATGGTAGAAAGCGAAGAGGCACGAAACGCCTGTGTTGCCTTTTCTGAAAAAATTAGGTCGCAGAAGAAGGGTGCGGAGCAGGTGAGAGAAAGTGCTTCTAATCTCGCCATCCGTAAACAGAGACCCTGGCGTCGAAGGAGAAAGGATGATGCCCTCCTTCAACCCCCCTTAACAAAGCCTTAAGTGGAAATTCGCCACTCAGTAATGTAAGCCTAAAGAAGGCGCATGTATTTTCCGCGTAGATCAACTGTGTCTTGGGTTTCCACAAGAAACCTCATCTTATGTTGGAGCCATTAGTAGACCGACGCTACCGGAACTGCCGTAGTCTGCGGAAGCGTTCCCGCTGTTTCGGCCAAAAGCACAGCGATGAGACCGTGGGGTTTTAGCCAGTAAGAGTCTGGCATAACTTTTCCGTTTCCCCCGCAACGTGAAAGTATCCATACAGGATTTAGCCACATAAAAAAAAGGGCGCATCGGCGTGAAGAATTTTGTTGAAGCTTATACCCAACGGTGGGCGTCTTCCATCTACTGATGACAAAATCAAATTGGCTATATGTAACTAACATAAAACAGCATGTGCAAAAATATAAATTCAATAACGATTCATATTCGGAGCAAATAACGCACTGCGCACGTAGCTGCTGCGTAGCGCCGTAGCGGCTGCGTAGCGCTGTAGTACGTGCACATAACGCGGCTGGACAAATAGGCGCGTAACTCGATAATCTGAGGTCCGATATTATTTTTGGCCCAAACAAATCGTGCGTGCGAGTTACCCGCCTGATGTATCTACAGGCCTCATGGACTTCACTCACTAATTGATATAAGTAGCACTTAGTGCTGACTTTCATCGAAGTTCTTCCTTCAGAAAAAGGAGATCTCAAAGTTGAATATAATATAATACTTTAGAAGTACTCTGGTGAGCTACGGAGTGTCCCGTGAATGACAACGCGCACAGCAATACCAGCACTATATTAATAATTACAGAGCAATTTAAATACAGAGCAAGTTACTAAGTACAACAGTATTACTAAGATCCACCGAGAGAGATCCAGTTAATGGATTCAGTTGTATACTTCGTAACGACTTACTGATATAAGTCCTGGCATTGCAGAGATCTAGAGAGATCCAGTTGATGGGTACAGTTGTATACTCTATAACGACTTAGCTACCGAAGTCCTAGTATTGCAGGGATCCAGAGAGATCCAGTTGATGGGTACAGTTGTATACTCTGTAACGACTTAGCTACCGAAGTCCTAGTATTGCAGGGATCCAGAGAGATCCAGTTGATGGGTACAGTTGTATACTCTGTAACGACTTAGCTACCGAAGTTCTAGTATTACAGGGATCCAGAGAGATCCATTTGATGGGTTCAGTTGTATACTCCATAACGACTTAGTTACTAAGTCTGTGTAGACAAAAATGATCGATCGTTATAACGATTCCCGCTATGATAAATGCTAACGTGATCTATAGTTCATGGTGGCGCCACCTGTTGGGTGTTCGCAAATCTCTTGTTACAATACCTAAATTGAATTTTTTTTGGTTACTTGATATTCATAAATCATTACACGCAATTAATGATTAAAAATCTAAATTTAAAGTTCCTCTGTTTGTTTGATCATTTCGCGTTACACCGAGAGTACTTGAAGTAAAGTAACGCTTATTTTTTAATCTCACTAAATTATATACAATTTCCGGATCAAGGAAATTCAATACAAAAAGAAAGCGGACATGTTAACAGAGGGGCTTTACTGCAGATAGATAAATCGCACCAGTTAGTTAAGCAACATCGTATAAGCTTTGAAATTTCATATTGTTCATATCCAAAATTACAACATATATATATATATATATGACTGCGGTATTTAAAAAAGAAAACGCATTATAGTAAGTTTCCTTTACACTAAGTCACGAAAGTAAACAAAAAGAAGTAATTAAACGTTATAACATTTTAATGCGTAAAGTTTGAAATTTAGAAGTTAAATTAATTAACGAGTTATAAATTTACTCAGTTATAATAACTGTCCCCTGTAAACAAATTAATGGCTCTATCAATCAGGGCCCGTGTTAATCTAAGAGTTGTTTTATTGCTTCTGCCAAGTGTCGTCAGCACGGAGGAGCGGGCCCCCGGGCGGCCCGTTCGTCTTCAACCAATTAGTGAGCGAGTGAGTGAGTGAGCGGCCCGGATAGAGCTGCGGTGCCGTGGGAGGGGTTCACCCACAAAGATTTCGCCCGCGGACGTGGATCATCCACATCTGCAAACTCTTTCAGATAAAGTGTCTAACAGATAGTAATGCATTCGCGCTATAGCGCCTTACTGATGGAACTTCTTCTGCCGCCGAAGATATAGAACTAGTTCCGGTTCAATGAGCGGCACATAATTTTTGTTGTCTTGAATCTAAAGGTGAAAAAAAGTAATAAGTTAAACTGTGCAGACAAACTGTATTATTTATCATACAACTACTGCCAAGTTAACAGGGAGTAAACTCTAATTGATGGTGGAGGCAGAAAATGTCTTGGCAGAGAAAGCAATTTGAACATCTTCATGGCGGTATAACAAAGAGGACGGGGAAGCGTATTCGACTGCCGTTTTACCGGATAATGTAATAAATAATATTCATATTGTTATTGGGCGCGAGACCTATACAAAGGGAAGGCTAAAAGCTTTCCCTGTGGGGCAGTATCCCTTTGAATTTGCTAACAATGGAAGCTATAGAAAGTAGTCCATCAAGTACCAACAGGCATTATGAATTACAATAGCACCTCGCAAACTTATCTCACGCCGTACGTTTCTTTGCAAACCTTTATTCATTCCAGTTAACCGCGTTTCCAACAAGGGCGCAGGCCGAGGGGCAGCTTACTCCACCGTCGGAGCACTAGCTTGAGATTTAAGTACATACAGCAGTGAATTGCAAATAAATATTTTATTTACTTTAACAAAAATGTTTCAGGAAGACAAATAGTGTGAAGAAGCGATGTGGCCGTTAACTAAATACTATATACATGTACATGTATATATAGAGTATGTTCATATTGTTGTATATAGAATGCACCGACAGAGAAATGGCTCTCATAAACCTAACGTCACTCAGTTATTGGGATTAGAAAGATTTCATTATTCGCAGTTTCGGACCCCGCGCTGAAAGCCAAGTTGTTTACTACGAAGTAAATGTCCACATGTCTTTATGTAATAAACCTTTAACACCAGCTCAACATGGACTGTGAAATGTTGGCAATTATTCTTCGACAGCGGTTATGTACAGTATGTATTTAAGATAACATCTAAACGTTTAACGTCTCTCGAATTGAACACTATTCAATGAAATATTAACAAATTCAAGCTGAAACCGCTCTCACAGCGTCTGCCCGTGCCAATAACATCAAAAGGTTTATTTCGGCGACGTTCCTTTAATCTCGTTATGACGATAAACAGAACCGAAAGCTTTGACTTTGAAAGCGCTAAAACAACATTCGGGACTCAATCGCATCGGCCATCAATGACGCGGTGTAATATTAAGTATACTATTAGATCAGTATGAGCATTGTCTACACTATAACAACTTTCGTAACTGAAGCTACTCTGCCAAGATTTTTATGTACCTCATAGAGACTTTTCAGTATATTTTATTATTTCGTTTTGTTTACAAAGTGTATAACTTCTGTAGTCCTTACAATATTTTCTCTCATCACAACCTACGAAATCTTTAACGCAGTCATAGGTTAAAGTTAATTATAATGTGGTGTATGTAAGAACAAATGGGTGTGGATGTCATATGGGTATACTTATGTCCAGCAGGGGACATCTGTCGAACGATGACGAGTGTCAAACTCTTCAATTTCCTGCCGACCCTTTAACGCCACCCGTATCATCTACACGCAGCGTTATCGGACTTCGAGAACTGTTGAAACGCCGAATACTGCCGCAAATCAAATGTGTGATTATTGTCGTGTAATTGTACTACTTTCAGTAACTAATATAGTTATTTTAATGTTATTTCGATGAAATAGAAGGTAAGGGCCCTCGTGAAGCGAACGTAAATATCCGGTTTACGGGCTCGCCCGAACAGCGGAGAAATAATTATATCTATCCCGCGGGCCCTTGTAAAAACTTTACGATCGTCCCGCGACAATATGCCCTACTATCCAATCATTTTTATCGCAGCGATTTCAAACAATTTTATTGTCTATAAACCGTAATGTCGGATTTGTTGTAATTATTTCGTTAGAAAGTGATAATTTTAAAGACCAGTTACGATGTTAAGAGGACTTAAAGCCTTTTTGGTGTCCTTCTCGCGTGAGCGGCACGCCGGGTTAACAAGCTCTTTAAAGACAAGTTTGATCGCTCACGATCGTGTGTTCCTTGCATTTGGATAAATAAAACTAGATATCGTTACCGCAGTAATTTCAATAGCTCTAGCATCAGTCGAACAGATACAAAGCAAAGTTTGCAAAACTAGTTTTGACGACAGAAATTGCCTCTAGTAATAAAGGCACACCTCCATAAAGTTATTCTGACATAAAGTTGCTGCCGCTAATGAATAATAGAAAGAAAGATATAAAATGAACTCTTACGTTCGTCGCGCAGCAGCCTCCCGGGTAACCTTTATTACAAAGTAACTAAACACGATAGACCTGACAAATATAAGAACTAGTACAAAAGCTACCTACTTACATATAACAAAGGCAATATTTAAAATAACTGCACGGTTGATTTTCGACAAATAAAAATGATCCTTTATAATATTAATATGTTAATTACAAATTAATGAGTAGTTAATACGTAATCAGAAAGCTCCATGCGAACTAATTTAATAACGGCCTCGCGCCGGCTTTCAATCGGCGTTCAGTTCAGCTCGCTCATGAACTTGCGGGAAAAATTAATGAAGCATTATTCAGGTATTCAGCTTTGCAATGTACGAACAACTCCAAACCACCCCCTTCCCTTTACTGTTCTCGCCCCAGTAGCTCCTGCCTCGATTATTGCCACTCATTTATAACAATCCGAACGTGTTAAGCGAGACGATACTTAAGTATTACTTAACATGGCTTCAAACCACCCTTCAAATACATAAAATGTAAATATAGATAACGAACGCTATCATATAAGTTCGTACGAATACGACTGCAACTATTATTCTGCCCACATATATGTATATTATATATATATATATATATATTATATTAGAAATTCAAAAATGGATGATTACTACACGCTCACCATGATCACTGGTTATAGATGTTTTCATACTGCAGCATTTTCTCCTGCAAGTCTAATGGTTTTGATGAGATGCGTCGTAAATCAATGTATATTGTACATTGTTGAATATGTATATAATATTGTATAATAAAGTTACACCTTACAACGTAAGTTCAATGGTTATTAAGTATACCGATAACAAACACACACAGACAGAGGTGCTTCATATTGTCTCTTTGCCCTTATTATTTCTTTGTGTACATAGCATTATTCTAATGTGCACGTTGGCTATTTATTTATGACAGGCGCTGAAATTTGTGACCCAAATTTTCATTTAAAATGTTCCCCTTTGTGACTAACCCAACTCATCCCCAAGGAGTAATCAAATTTATTGAAATATATATAGATTTCACATGATAATGAATATTGAGTTTTCTTAGTATTGTCGATGTTTCAAATTAGGACGCTAATTAATTTTACACGTCGTCGTGATCATCTCGTTTGAAACGATGTATTATATATTATATATAGAAAGTTGAATATTTATTAATATTGTGTGATCTTATTTAAATATTTCTAATTCTTGCTTAGGGGTGTAAGGGGTTCCGTCCAACATCTTACGGAGCCCAAGTCAACCTTACCTACTCGTGATGCACCCTACTAATCAACGAACTAGTCTCTGGCTCCCGCCAACTCGCATGGGCCAGCGTGGTAGGAAATGGCGCAAATCCCCATATGAACCTGTACATACGACAGCCCTTAGCCCAGTGCTACCGGATGCCATGGTGACTGCATGTGGAGATCCTTGGGAGAGGCTAATGTCCAGCGGATTCTTATTGATAATCTGTCTACGCTTGTAAAGGATGCAACTTTTTAACTATAAAGGGTTTTTTAAGTATTATATCAGATGTCCTGTTACCCAGCTATGGGCAATTAATGTTTAATCCCACCTCGTTGGCTTCTAGGGGTTAACTACTCAGTATATTATCGGTTTTTTAAATAATTTATTAAATTAACCTCATTCTTAAATTTTTACTATTTTCCATAATTTTTGATTATCCCGAAACTGTTGTTGCAAATGTAGTAGTATGTTCAAATACGAATACTGCCTTATGTGAGTAATAAATAAGATTTTATACAGATAATTTAATTATTTCTACTCAATATAAAATGTTGAATGAAATCAAAAATTAATATAGGTAAAATTAATAAAAAATTACTAAGTAATCCGCTCCGAAGGAAGTTCACTAACTTCAACTTTTCCCATCAGAGACGGCCCCGGCGCGCTGCGGTTAAATACAACTCTACCTTTGCGAACTTACCTTCGTCTGAGGGATGATACTATTTAATTTCATTTACTTGCAGCAATTTTCTTTTCTATTCATATTTCATTTAATTTATGTACCTTACTTTCAATTAATTCATTTATCGAAGAAATTTATGTGATAATAATGAAGTATTATTAGAAGCAGACGTTTGACAGCCCCAAACGCACAGCAACTAACCCCGTTGTAAGAAGGAGATTCCTGGTTCCAATTCCTACTCAATCCTCTACTTAAGTATTTCAGTTTAAATGGTAGTCAGCGTTTTTCTGGCCTGGCAAGTTAACTCTCTCTATTCTTATTTTGCAGCAATATCAATGTTTTCAGGAATTTTATGAGGGTTAGAATTTTTGAGTGCATTCACTTTACCGTCAGCCAATTGTTAGCCACTTCTATAAATAAAGACATCCTGAAGTGGACGAAGGTTTCCATTATTTGCAAGCATTTATGGTAATTAATACAAAGCAAAAGCGATAAAAAAATACTGAATTCAACCATAGCCTGCAATCTGCTCGCATATTGTTTCCCGACAAAAAAGCTGCCCGAAAACTACTCCCATTAGAGTACATTTCGCTTGAAAAGTTTTTCAGCGCTGAAAATCATATATCGGTACGCGGACTACCGCAGTACGAGCTGAACCTTCGGAGCGGTGTGCACCCCCACCGCGCCCGCCAGGCGGCTATCTGACACACACACGTACACATACAACGCGTTGTATCTACATACATACACACACACGCGTGCGCGCGCGCGCTATTCATAAAGTGACACTAGGACTTAGTGTAAGTTGTTCAACATTTCGTTGTAAAATTGCGAAGACTACATTATAATTGAACTTACAGTGTCTCTTCATAACTTAGGTCATGTAGTATTTACTTAATTGTTTACTGGTATGCACTCCTTCCAGAGAAGATCTGCTATAAAGACATTCTTAACGTCAATTTCGACCATCAAGCGATACAAATAAGTTCACGGGGTTGGATCCGCTGCTTCCGCTAGATACAAGCCATGTTACAACTTAACATTCCGGCTGCCCTGAGACATGTCGAGGAGAGAGCTGTGTGTAAGGTGTAAAGTGTGTGAGAATATTTCGAGATAAGCACAACCTTCAATAAAGAAGCACGATGGAGAAGAATTAGTTATATTTCGAAGCTTTAAGATGCGTCTTCTTAGATATCAAGGCGAGGATCGCGAGTCAAGCCAGTGTGAACATTCGAAGTGGTGTAACCAGTATGGTCGTGTGTAACAGATCCGTTATGTAACAAATTGTGTTTGTTCCGGTTACCCGGGGCCTAAAGTGTCGCCTGGCTAATCTACGATTCCGCAAGTGCATCCAAAAGAAGCAAGGTATCTTTTAAGAAGATTTCCCCCGCGAGAAAAAAAAAAAAAAAAAAAAGGTGCATACAAACAATAAAATTATGTGAAAGCGTTGAAATAATAAATAAAACAGGCCCCCGTCCGCCGGCGGGGGTTTACGAGCTGCTGTCCGCCGGAAACAGGTAAAGTTCCCAGGCGCGCACAGCAGGCTCTACATTCAATTTAACACATACTAGACATGTTAAACTGTAATAATATTATAATGTTATATCACTGTAACAGGTATGATTTTTCTCAACATAAGAATCTCATCACTTATCTACGTATATCTAAATATGCAACAATCGATTTTTATCATCCAAAATTTTCACGTACAAAAAATCCATCATCAGCAGTAACAACGCTGCTTGCCAGTAGAAGTAACCGCCCCGTTAATATACACTGATTATACGTGTAACACGTACGTACAATATACGTGATTCCCAACTCTACCGGAGTAATTCTTGATCGGACACTGACGAGGACTGCGTCAATAACAACGTCAACGGGCCGGAAACGCCGGTCTCCCCCTCTAAGCTCAATTTCCGAAATTGAAGGCTATTCACAGTTTCAGGAAATTAATTGCTAATCCACAAATCACGTCAGATTTATGAGCCATAGATATCGTTCGTTATAAACTACGAGGGTTGGAATAATGGATATTTAGACAGTTTATATACATCTATTGGCTACAAGTTTATTACACAAATTATTAATATAATAAATGTTGAAAACATGTAATTATTTAGGCATACATATACAAAATTATCTATCACGCCTCGTTCCCAGTGGGGTAGGCAGAGACCAGCTCTCTCCACTTGCTACAATCCTGGCCCACCTCTCTCGCTTCCTTCTGTTTCATGAGCGTTTTCATGCATGCTCGTCGGTTGCGAGTACTCTTATTTAGATTATTATGTATGTATTCTTGTTTCTGTGGGATATATCCACACTGCCTGTGTGTCTTTCTTGAGTTCTTCACCATTACCTTGACATTGTAACTCCGAGGCTTTATAATTCACTTAATGATTTCATTGATAACGTACCGAAGCGCACCGGCACCGCGCCGGTACGCCACTAATGCGAGCTGAGCGGCGCTGCTGCTGATTACAACAAATAAATGATATCCTGATGCAATTAGGATCTGCTTAATAGCCCGATATAATCTTAATGTTCGCACATTAAACGTTTGCTGCAATAATAACGATCGGGCTCTGTTATGCGCAGCATCATTCCTTTATTTCCGGGGCTTCCTGCATCACCAGATACAAACTAAACGTCATCATCATCATCATCAGCCGATAACCGTCCAGTGCCCGACATAGGCCTCCCCCAAAGATCCCTACATCGATCGGTCCCACGTTGCTCGCATCCAGTGGATTCCCGCGATTCTCACTAGATCGTCGGTCCACCTTGTGGGAGGTCTCCCAACACTACGTCTACCGGTACGCGGGCGCCACTCGAGTACCTTACTGCTCCATCGGCCGTTGACCCTTCGAGCAATGCGCCCTGCCCACTGCCACTTAAGTCTAGCAATCTTTTGAGCTATGTCGGCGACCTTAGTTCTTCGGCGGATCTCCACATTTCTGATTTGATCACGCAGAGAAACTCCGAGCATAGCTCTCTCCATTGCCCTTTGGGTCACTTCCAGCCTTTTTATAAAGCCGATAGTAAGGGGCCACGTCTCGGATCCGTATGCCAACACTGGCAACACGCACGAGTTGCAGACTTTTGTCTTCAGACATTGCGGTATCTGGGGCGAAAAGCTGCGTAGCTTCACGAACGCTGCCCACCCGAGTTGGATTCGTTGATTGACTTCTTTCTGGAAGTTGGACCTACCTAGCTGGACTCTTTGTCCCAGGTAAATGTATTCGTAAACAACTTCCAGTGTAGAGCCCTCGACCATTATTGGCGTGGGTACAATATCGGCATTAGATATAATCTTTGTCTTCTCCATATTCATTTAAGACCCACGTCTCGGGACGCTCTACAGAGGTCATCGAGCATTTTGTCAAGGTCTTCCATGGTCTCTGCCATGACCACAATGTCATCAGCAAATCGAAGATGGCTCACTCGCCGTTTATATTGATGCCATGTCCTCTTCAGTCCAAAAGCTTGAAGACGTCTTCCAGGGCTGCAGTGAACAGCTTTGGCGATAGAATATCGCCCTGTCTAACACCTCGCTGCAGCTGGACCGGTTTCGAGCGATGATCTTGGAGGCGGACTGACATAGTGACATTTTCATACAGTGACCGCAAAACTTCAACGTAACGATGGTCTATTTGACACCGCTGGAGCGACTGTAGCACAGCCCATGTTTCGACAGAATCGAAGGCTTTTTCATAGTCCACGAACGCTCAGCATAGTGACAAATTATATTCTTCGGTCTTCTGTATAACTTGCCGCAGCGTATGTATGCGGTCTATGGTGCTAAAGCCTTTTCGGAATCCTGCTTGTTCGGGTGGCTGGAAATCGTCTAGCTTACTTTCGAGACAATTCGTCATGACTCTCGAAAACAGCTTATAAACGTGACTCAGGAGCGTAATGAGCCTATAGTTCTTCAACCGGGTCCTATTGCCCTTTTTGAAGAAAAGCCTCACCATACCCCCGCGCCGTGATTTTGGCGTTTTCCCCTCGAGTATGATGAAGTTAAATAGTCTCTGAAGGACCATCAGCACTGTTTGTCCTCCTGCCTTCAGAAGCTCTGTCGTAACTTCATCATCACCCGACGCCTTGTTGTTTTTCAGCTGCTCGAGCGCCATATTAATCTCATCCAAGCTGATGTCCGGGATGTCTTCGATATAGTGTCGGGTTAACTCGGCTCTTGAGTCGTTTGCCTGATTGTTGATAGGTGCTCGTCTAGTCGCATAAAGCTGTCCGTAGAAATTTTCTAAATCGGCCAGGAGCTCCGGTCGTGCCGAGACAGTTCTACCGTCGTCTGTCTTCAGCTTCTTCAGCATGCTCTGCCCAACAGCAGATATTTTAGCAAACACTTTAAAACCTTTATTGCGCTCATTCGCCTTCCTAAAACGTTCGGTATTAAATCGGCGTATGTCGCGAGTCAAAGACTTAGATATCCGCTTGTGGAGCTGCCTGTAATGGCAAGCGTCTTCAGAAGACTGCAGAACCAGCCCACGCCTCTCGATCGTGAGCTCAGCAGTCTGATCTGAGATCTTTTTACCTCTGTTACAATTGAGTTTGAAAAATTTTGACCCAACCGCAAGGACAGTTTCTAGCACCCTGTCGTTGTATACGTCCACATCAGTGCACTCCTCCAGACAATCGAAGCGCTTTTGAAGTTGGAGCTGAAAGTATTCTTTGTTTTGAATCTGGGCGGTTTCTGAGCGGAGCGTAGACCTCATCAGTCGACACCTCTCAAATTTTACTTTAAGATTCAAAATGCCTCTAACCATTCGGTGTTCGCTCCCCGTATTAAATGTATTGATCACTGAGACATCATTGAATATATGAGTCTTTGTCGACATAGTGAAGTCAATCTCGTTCTTCGTCTCACCGTCGAGGCTCGTCCAGGTCCATTTCCGATGCTGCCGATTCTTGAAGAAAGAGTTCAACATAAAGAGTTTCTCTCTCTCCATGTAATCGGCTAGCATATGACCGCGGCAATTCCGACGTCCATATCCAAACTGCCCCACCTTCATCTCATCACTATATCGTTTGCCTAGTCTTGTGTTGAAGTCTCCCATGACAACGGTGTAATAAGTCCCAGAAGCATGCATGGCCTGAGAGATGTCCTCGTACATTACTTCTATCTCGTCGGGGTGTGTGGAGGTTGGAGCGTATACCTGTATGACCTTCAGCGAATATATATATATTCGTTGAAGGTCATACAGGTATACGCTGTATACAGGTATACACTGTATACAGGTATACGCTGTCTACAGGTATGATTCTGAGTATAAGGTATGCTACTCTGTTCGACAACCTCCCGATCTGTACAACGTTATTCACGATAGACCTGTGAACAATAAACCCGACACTACCTTGGGACTGTTATTCGCCTTCCCGGAAATACAGCAGGTTGCCGGATTTGAGGGTCATTGTGTCTTCACCCTCTCTACGGACTTCAGATAGTCCCACCACACTTTAGCGTATCCTGCTCAATACTTTCTCAAGTTCTAGCAGCTTCTCCTCGGTCCGCTATGTGCGTGCGTTATATGTTGCCAGGGCTAAGGTCATCTGACGTCCCCGCCCGGGGATTCTTAGCACCCCTGATTCCGGCGCCTTGCCAACGTCCGTCACAGTCAGCATGGCTTCCGGAACCGCCGGACACTGGGGGCCGTCTTTTTTTGGTATTCATTAAGGGGGGATTGGGTTATTTTCCACCACGCTGGCCCAATGCGAGTTGGTGGGTGCCAGAGCCTCGTCTGTTGATTAGCAGATTGCACCACGAGCAGGTGAGGTTGGCTTGGGTCCCGTTAGTTGGGATGGGTGGTCGCCAGAATCCAAGTACTCAGTGCCCGACTATTGCAGTGCTCCCGGTGTCTGGAAACCCGATATTCTAGGAACCAGTGCACGAACACCAAAGACAGGAGCACACTATGCTACATATGCGAGGATCCAGGCCATAAAGCCAGAGAATGCCCAGCAAAGGCACCGAAATGTGTCCTATGCGCGGACCGTGGTTAAAACTCTGTCCATCGCTTGGGCAGTAGAAAGTGCTTCCTTCCAAACACAAGGAGGGGTCGCAGAGGAGACGAAAGGTTGACATCGGGCGTCCGTGCAAAACGAGTAGATAGGCCTGCCCAAACTCCGGTTTGCGCTTCGTCCTATGACCCTTCCGAGGAAACAATGGAGATTGGTCATGGCTAGGTCTCTATACAGGATGGTACAGAGCAACCTGAACCACTGCCGGACAGCACAAGATCTGCTCTTGCAAAGTCTGCCCGAGTGTTCTGCATCGCTGGCAGTGGTGGCGGAGCCCTACTCCATCCCAAACCATCCACGGTGGTTCGGTGACAAAGTTGGCTCGGTCGCTGTTTACTGGGGAGGAAGTAGTGGAGACCCTCCGTGCTCCAGAATTTGTTCCGGACAGGATATCGTTGCGGTGGAATAGGGCCCATTAGCCGTTATAGGCTGCTACGTCTCACCCAATTCCTGCCTGTCTGAATTCGAGAGGTTCCTGATTAGGGTTACCAGGCGTAGGCATTCGCAGGTTCCACGCCCAGTGCTCGTGCTAGATGACTTCAATGCCCACTCTAGGTCTTGAGGAAGCAGACGAGATAATGAAAGGGGTGACATAGTTCTCCAATGGTCGGCGGGCTTGGACCTTTTTTTTTTTTTTGATATCGGTGGTGGAAATGCTGTTACCGCATACCCAGCGTCCTTTTCAGGGGGGGGACGCCGGGTTATGTGGGGCTCGGGGCCACTGAGATGTTGTGCGTGACCCCCATACCCACTAAAACCACCACCGCTTGTCCCGCCATACACATACTGGAGACGCCCGGGTTTCAGTCAAGCAACTCTCCGGGCGCCTCCACGTATAAAACTCCTCCTGGTGGGTGCCCGCGGGGAGCAAAGGCACCCACCTGCCGTCCCGTACCGGCCCCTCGCGGGACCGGCACGTTGGGGCCCCCCGACCCCACAGACGACCGCGCGCGCCCAAGACGGAGCGCACGCCCGGCCGCCGCCCTCCCGTGAAGGAATTGGGCGGCGGCCTCCTCCCTCCAGACTCCCCCCCCCCCACTTCGACGAGGGAGGGGGGACAAAAACCAAGACTCCCCCGGGGGACGCACCCCCAGGGGAAACACGACAAAAGACCCAAAGGGCCACGCCTAACGGCCCGAAGGCCCCCTCACACCGTGCCCGGCTAGGGGCCCGTCGCTCACGGCGGGAGGATGCGGACGGCGTGGTTCTGCCGCTGCGCTCTCCGACCGGCCCGCCGCCGCCTGCAAGGTGCGGCAGCGGCGTCGGCCTCCCTCGTGCGCTCGGCGGCCTCCTTCTGACGCATCACTGCGCTGCAGAAGGAGGCCACCGCCTTCCAAGACCTCTCGCTGCTCAACATACGATCGATTACAGTCGGCAGCGAGAGGTCACTGCCGACTTGCACGACGAGGGAGTGGCGTTGCGGCCCCCATGCCGGGCACTCCGCCAGAGTGTGGTGCGCCGTGTCAATCGGCGCACCACACTCGACAGCGGGCTTGGACCTGAGCCTACTTAATAGTAGTTCAGTTAGCACCTGCGTGCGCTGGCAGAGGGAGTCGATTGTGGATTTATCATGGGCGACACTCTCCGCCGAGCGTTCAGTGGTAGGATGGAGAGTTGCAGAGGAGATAGAAACCCTCTCCGACCATCGATACATTATTATCGATGTAGAGCCCACGCTGACAGCGTTAAATAGTCGTTCCGATAGACGTCCATTACGGCAATGGGCACTTAAGCACTACAACCAAGACTTGCTTATGACAGCTGCCCATGTGGTGGACTGGTCATGCCCCAGCGGGGACGAAAGCCTGATTAATGCAGTTGCTCGACTTCGCGAGAATATGAAAACCATATGTGATATGGCAATGCCGCGAAGCAAAACTGGGAGGAAGGGCTCGGCATACTGGTGATCACAAGAAATCTCCGATCTTTGCACGGTCTGCCTGAGATTAAGACGAAGATACACGCGAGCTCGGCGACGTCGAAACTCCTCGATAGATAAGAGAGAGTGCAAGTACAGAGAGTACCGTACTGCGACCAAGGCGTTGCAAGATGTCTTAGCCAAAAGCAAAACCAGGAGCTGGAGAGACCTGCTTGAGGGGCTAAACAAAGACCCGTGGGGTCGCCCTATAAAATGGTGCTCAGTAAATTGCGCCCTTGGGTTCCACCCCTCACGGAAATCCTGGATCATGGTTTTGTGTCTACCGTGCTGGATACGCTTTTCTCGGGACCCTGGGATGAAGAGGAACTACGAACGGCACAGATGGTTTCCTCTGAACGGTCGGAGGAGCACTCCGGAATATAGGCCAGGACTTGGCGGACCATCAATACGGATTTCGACGGCGGTGTTGCACTCTGAATGCCATCCTCCACGTGAGGACCTTGACGCATCAGGCAATATCCGAAAGGAGAGTTGTCTAGGTAGTCAGCCTGGACGTTGTCAACGCCTTCAATTCCCTTCCCTGGTGTGTCATACATGAGGCTCTGGTCTACCACCGAGTTCCGGCGTACCTGAAGAACGTATTGAAGGCGTACCTCTCAAATGGAAGTATCTATTAGCCCGGTAGATACGGAAGCTTACAAGAGAGGGCCGTAGAGTGTGGGGTTCCGCAGGGGTCAGTTTTAGGACCGCTCTTGTGGAACATCGGGTACGATGCGGTACTACGGACGGTGCTTCCACCGCGCGTAAACATTGTGTGTTACGCAGATGACACGCTAATACTGGCTGAAGGGGACTCTTTCCCAGGGACCGCAAGGCTAGCCGAGGTTGCCATGATTATCGGCAGAATACGGAGACTCGGACTGCAAGTGGCACCGCAAAAGACCGGAGCGATGTGGTTTCACGGCCCGAGACTGAAGATGAAACTCCCCGATACATTTTTATGTGTCGGGGATGTAAGTATTCAAATTGGCGATCATCTCAAGTATCTGGGACCGGAGCTAGATAGCCAATGGAACTTCGTCGAGCACTTCAATCGTCTCGTCTTCCGGATTCAAAAGGTAGCAGGTGCTTTGCACCGACTGTTACTGAATCTAGGAGGTCCTAGGGAAGAAGTCCGCCGTCTCTATGCAGACGTGGTGCGCTCTGTCGCACTCTACGGATCTCTTGTGTGGGCCGACATACTCTCGCGTAGACTGCGTTGGACGGCGAAGCTTAACGCTACGCAACGCGCTATTGCGATTAGAGTAGCCCGAGGATACAAGACGATTTTGTACGAGGCGGCCACACTCTTGGCGCAGTTTCCACCTTTGAACATCTTGGAGGATATGGACGCAGAGATCTTTCATAAGATCAGCATCCTCCGCCAAACCGATGATCCAGAAGAGTCGGTCGAAGAGCTTCGACGAAGAGCCAGAAGGCGGATACTGGGGTGCTGGCGAGAAAGGTTAATGGACCCTCGCAATTCTCGTCAGCACGCGGTTAGTGCGGTTCTGCCCAGCTTATCGGCTTGGCTAAAGAACAGTGGACGGGTGACTTACCATTTAACGCAGATACTCACTGGACATGGCTGCTTCGGGGAGTATCTACACAGGACAGGCAGGTAGGAGTCGCCGCAATGCCATCATTGTGGGGCGGCGGAGGATTCGGTGTAGCACACGCTCGAACACTGCCCAGCTTGGGAGTCGGAGCGATGGATCCTCGTCCAAAATATCGGACAAGACCTTTCCCTAGTCCTGTATTAGCGGCGATGACGAGAAGCCGGGAAGCGTGGCACAGTGTCCTTTTCTTTTGCGACACAGTAATGCTCGCAAAGGAAGATGCTGAGCGAGCCAGGGAACGCGTAGATCCCGCTCGTCGAAGGAGCCGTAGAGACAGACGACGGTAGCAAGCCCGTTATGGGCGCCGCGCTTGAGGGCTCTAGTGCGTTTTTTTAGAGATCCCAGAGTCCTTCGCATGCGCTGAGGATGAAAGTCAATGTGGTTTTAATGGGTATTCCGGCAGTGCGCCAGCGAGTACCACATACCCGCCCGTTACGCGACGGGATGCATAAATGCATTTCCCATCGTTAAAAAAAAAGGGTCCCTTAGTTGTTGTGCGGGACCTCTTACATCCCTACGTACTAAACCTAGTATGCATAAATTAAGAATGATCACATTCAAATATCGCTCTCAGGTTCCAATCAAGCTGTATCTATGTTTATCTAATAGTAGCTATTTTTTACTGAACACAATCTAGCTAGATTCCCCGGAGTCTATTGACATCTGACAGTAATGTGCAAACCTCACCATCTCATTACTATGAATTGAAGTATATTAAAATATTCCATAAATGAGCAACATAAAGGCTACTTATATTTTACTGTTTAAAGGCTTGAAAGGCTATTCAAAATGAATAGGGTGTTCAACAAAAAATAACAAAGTGTATAACATTTACAAGGAAACGTAACGAAAAAGCCCATTTCAGTGAAATTTTCAGCGGTGCAATGGAGTTGTGTGAGGCTGCTGTGAATAACAGTGAACACGGTAGAAACTCTACGCAGCCGCAATGGTCCCAGCCCCCAGCGCGCTGGCGAGCCAGCTACGGGGGGAGCAACACGCTCTCAATTGGATCAGCGTAACATATGCAACTTTAAGTGAACGCTACTCAGTTATTTATTTATCCATAGATTTTCTATTCCGTACTACAAAACATATCGCGATACTTAACAAGTTCAAAACATGTTTTGTATACCGCACCGCCCTGCACAAACGGGTAAACCCTTTAATGTTACTAACATGAGCATCCTTCTGCCTGTGTAGTTGCTTCAGTAAAAAATAAACTCTTAGACCTAATAATGATAATATCTAAGTCCTCATGAAATGGAATGGATATATATGGAATCTATTTTAAGGAATAGCCGCCCCCGTTTCGGTCTAAGCACTAAATCGTTTCAAATTAATTGTTGAGCTAACTACACGGGGAGCGGTTGAGCCGATGCCCGTGCAAATGGCCGCGTTACCGGCTATCGGTAAAGTTCCATTCGATTTATATGGATCCCTGTTGCATCTAATACATTTGTTAGTACTATTGAGTAACAGAACAAATCAGGGAAATAAGTACTTTCACGTGTTAGGTTTATATGTGCAAAGAAAGTAAAACCTATTTTATTTGCAGTTTATTTTTTTTTTATCTGACATTTTCAATGTCAGTCGATTGAGAGCATTGTGTAAGAATAATTTAGTGAAATAGATATATTCTTTCTTAGTAATTGAATATAAATATTAATTTCATGTAAAAGAAAATCTGAATAAAAAACTTTAAATGTCGTTTCTCTGTTATCAGACGAAACTCATGCTTTCATTTTATTGGATTCAAGTTCAAATAACTATCTTATATATATATATAAGGTTGGAAAATATCTCCCTTCCGCTTTTTTGCTCTTTATTCAATGCTTTATAAAAAGTGTTACAGTGATCGGATTTAGTTCAAATATGCGCCGTTTTGTTCAATAATCTGTTTCCATCTAGACGGCAACTTCATAATACCTCCCTCGTAGAAGCCCCCCTCCTTATTTGCGAAGAACTCGGACAGCCACTTTTCATAAGCCTCTTTTGAGTTCAACTTTACACCACCAAGGGCGTTCACCATGGACAGGAACAGGTGGTAATCACTTGGCGCTATGTCCGGGCTATATGGTGGATGCGATAAAACTTCCCATCCAAGCTCCCGTAGCTTCTGACGAGTCATCAACGAAGTGTGTGGTCTGGCGTTGTCCTGGTGGAACACTACACCCTTCCTGTTGGCCAACTCTGGACGCTTCTGGTCGATCGCCTGCTTCAAGCGGTCCAGTTGTTCGCAGTAGATGGTAGAATTAAGCGTCTGGCCATATGGGAGCAGCTCATAGTGGATGATTCCCTTCCAATCCCACCAAACACACAGCAAAACCTTCCTGGCCGTCAATCCCGGCTTGGCCACTGTTTGGGAGGATTCACCGGCCTTCGACCACGACCGTTTTCGCTTGATATTGTCGTATGTGATCCATTTTTGGTCGCCAGTCACCATCCGCTTCAAGAATGGGTCGAGTTCGTTCCGTTTCAGCAGCATATCGCAGGCGTTGATTCGGTCCAGAAGGTTTTTTTGCGTCAAATCATGCGGCACCCAAACATCAAGCTTTTTTTTGTATCCAGCCTTCTGCAGATGGTTTAAAATGGTTTGGTGACTAACTCCCATCTCCTGGGCGATGTCACGAGATGCCACATGCCGGTCTAACTCGATGTAGTCCATGATTTGATCGGTATTTGTCGTCACAGGTCTTCCGCCGGCTGGCTTATCCATGGTGTCGTTTTCACCGGCTCTAAATCGTAAAACCATTCCTCCGCGGTTCGAAGTGATAGAGTACCATCCCCCAAAACACCATTAATCTCACGGAACGTTTCTCTAGCGGATTTGCCTTTAACGAAGGAAAACTTTAAAATAGCGCGAATTTCGGCGTTAGTGAACTCGCATGTTTACACGTCTATAACTGTTGAACGCAATATCCAAACTAATTATGCATAGCGTCGTTTTGTAGGTTATGTCAAGACCTTTCAAATTATGTATAGTATTGCCAGATACGAGCTCTGTAGCGCTTTGTACATAGCCGCGAAATTCAAAAGACAAAAAGGCGGAAGGGAGATATTTTCCAACCTATTATAATATATATAGCCTTCCCATAAAAGATGCTGCAAATTTTTACACAACAGAATGTACCAGCTACAGCTACAGTCTTATAAATTCGACATCATAATATTTATCATGTCCGCAATCAGTGAATTATGGCTGAGAAACTGTGTAAAAATTATTGTTTAATATTGTGTTAAAACAGTGAATAAACCAAAAATAGTTTCAAAAATTATTTATTGGTATGATAACGGACGGTATGAAGAAGATTTGAGGAACAAAGGATTGGACATTAAATTCACATATAATCACTTTTATTTTGGTATTTTATATTTCATAAATTCCTAATTTGAAGTTGGGTATATCCAATAAATTAGCAAAACGGTTTAACGTCGCTACGGTCAAGCAGTTTGTCAGAGAAGTTTTTTTTTTTGTGTACCCGTCAGCTCAGACCGCAAGATCAAATCCTAAAAATATATATTTTTTTCCTTTTATATATTTTTTTCTCTTTTTGATACATACATTTTTAACCTAATACATAGAGAAAATAATTTATTTCGATAATAAGAATATAATTTGATAAGATAAGAAGAAAAGGGAAGGAAAAGAAAGGAAAGGAAGAAAAATGTCATCAGTCCCAAAGATTTGTTCTGGATGTAAGAAAAAACTTTCTAGAAGGGAATACATGATATGCTCCACATGTGGCTTAGGATACGACTTACTATGCGCTAACATAACACCTAGATCTTACTTTCTTATGGATCAAGACCGTAAGAATAAGTGGAGTTGTCAGGAATGTCATAAGGAGATAGCGAAATCTGACAACATAAATACTCCTGCTAGAGCGGCAAGTCGATCCGCCACTTCTGACGGTGATAACGATCTTGAAGAAGAAAGAAATATTACTTTGCGAACAGAAAAACTTAGCTCGAAATGTAACAGCGATGGATCCCATGTTACTGAGGAACATTTACGCACCATTATTAAACAGGAGATAACGAAAACTATCAAACAACTAGTATCTGAACACTTATCGAACATTTCCCAACAAATAGCAGACTTTCACGAATCCTTAACATTTTTTAATAAACAATACGAGGAACTCAAGCAAATAGTAAACGAGAGGAACGATACAATTTTCGATTTGGTTTCTAAAAACAATAACTTAACATTACAAGTGAAGAATTTGACAAATAGACTGGGGCAAGTAGAACAAAGCATGCGTTCCCCAAATATCGAGATCAATGGGATCCCTGAAAATAAGTCAGAAAATTTGATAACGACTATTGAGCAGCTGGGTAGAATTGTCGATAATCCTTTTGGCGACAGCGACATTCTGCATGTAACACGTATTGCCAAACTTAATAAGGAGAATAACCGTCCTCGCTCCGTGATTATTAAACTACGCAGTCAACGCCGTCGCGATGAGTTGCTGGCTGCAGTTACTAAGTTCAATAAAAAGAATTTAGACAACAAATTAAATTCAGAGCATCTAGGAATCGGGGGACGTCGTATGCCAGTATTTGTGTCTGAACATCTAACGCCAATAAATAAACAGTTACATGCGGCCGCACGTAAGAAGACAAAAGATACTGGTTTTAAGTTTACATGGGTGAGGGACGGTAAAATTTTCGTAAGGAAAAATGAACAAAGCCACGTTATATACATTAAAGATGAAGAAAGCTTAAAATTAATTGCCTAGTGTAATGAAATAAATGTGATCAATTGATTTATAATAGGTTGCTTTTAAAGATGTCTGTAAATATATATTACCAAAATGTGCGCGGTTTGAGAACCAAGACAGAAGAGGTACTTAGAAATGTCGCTGTTAATAAATTTGATCTCATAGTGTTCACCGAAACTTGGTTAAATTGTAATGTTTTAAGTAGTGAATTTATGGACAAACGTTATGTCGTATATAGGAAGGACCGATCGTGTTCGACGAGTTCCAAGAAAGATGGAGGGGGTGTTATTATCGGAATATCTAAACATATCCCATCTTATAGGCACTTAAGTTGGGAAAGTACTGCTGAAGATCTATGGGTGTCAATCGATGTCAAATCTAATAACTTAATCAAGAAAGTTTCCATTTGCGCTGTTTACTTTCCCCCTCCAGTTTCCTTGGAACACTTGTCTAGTTTTTTGGAAAACTCTACGAATGTTATCGAGCAATCTGATCAAGTGATAATTTTGGGTGATTTTAATTTGAGTCATATTGGTTGGTCTCAAAAGTCGGAAAGCTCTCCATGTAGTGCAATGAATTATGGGTCTAAATTGGGACTTTCTCTTATCGATTTCATGTCCATTAATAATTTATCACAATTTAATAAAGTGAATAATGTAGATGGTAAAATATTGGATCTTGTTCTTACTGATATCAATGGATTGGAAGTTGCTAAATCCAATAATGTATTGAGCAAAATCGACCAAAAGCATCCTCCTCTATTAGTTTCCCTACCACAACATAGTCCTCATTTCCTTAGACCTATATTAAGACCACGATACAATTACTTTCGAGCCGATTATAGCCGAATTATATCCTTCATAAAAAATATTAATTGGGATGAAAAGTTAAAGGGGTGTAAAAATGTAAATGAAATGACTGACATATTTTATCATTACATCTATACGGCTATCGATTTATTTACTCCACGAACGAAGCCTGTCTCTGCTAATTTTCCCCGATGGTTCACCAACACCCTAATAAAGATTATTTCTGAGAAAAATAAAGTAAGGTATAGATTTAAGAAATATAAAAATCCGCGTGACCAATTAGAATTTGAGCTCCTTCGAGAGCGTGTTCACAAATTGAGCAAGCAATGTCTTCATGTATATAAGAAGAGAATTGAAGTTAATATTCGTAGGAATCCTAAAAGCTTTTGGCGCTTTATAAAAGATAGACGTAATGGACAGACCACGGTACCAGCAATTATGTATCAGGGAAACCAGATCGCGTCTACCGGGCCGCAAATCGCACAGATGTTCGCAAGTTGCTTTTCGTCAGAATTTAACAGAGATTCCCTAGCTGGTGATGTAGACTTCTCGTTTAATACAACCCCTTTAAGTCGTATCGACATATCAGAACGTAATATCCAACGCTTAATTAAAAAGCTAGACATGTATAAAGGGGCCGGACCAGACGATATTCCCCCGGTCTTCGTTAAACGTTGCAGCTCTGCTTTGGCTTTACCCTTGTCAATTATTTTTAACAGATCCTTGAATGAAGGTGTATTTCCAGACATTTGGAAGAGCTCTAAAGTAGTCCCAGTATTTAAGAAAGGCGCCACAAGCAATGTTAGTAACTACAGACCAATTTCCATACTTTCATGCATTCCAAAGCTCTTCGAGTCGCTTGTCTGTCCTTTTATTACACAGCATCTGAATAATTTTATTTCTGAACATCAACACGGTTTTAGAAAAGGCCACTCTGTTGAAACTAATCTAGTCTCATTTACATCTTACCTCTGCCGGGAAATTGATGGAGGTCTGGAAGTAGATACAATTTATATGGATTTTTCTAGTGCCTTCGACAAAGTCTGTCATTCTCGTTTAATAAATAAATTACGAGGCTTTGGGATTGGTGGGTCGTTATTAGAATGGTTTCGTTCGTATCTTGCAAAAAGACTCCAGTTTGTAGTAGTGAATGGTCATAAATCACAAGACTACATAGCCATTTCAGGCGTACCGCAAGGCTCCCATCTCGGTCCTGTATTGTTTGCGGCCTATATTAATGATATTACTTCAGAAATACGCAACAGTCAATTTTGTCTTTTTGCTGACGATTTAAAAATATATAGAACAGTAACTTTAGCAACAGACTCAGAACTTATACAAAGTGATTTAGATAGAATAAATAAATGGTGTAATTTAAATGGAATGACAATAAACACAAAAAAGTCCTATTACATAAAATTCTCTAAAAAACGAATCCCTATGACATCCGGTTATATATTAAATGGTGACATTCTGCAGCAAGTCAGTGAAATTCGAGATTTGGGTGTGATAATGGATAAGAAAATAACATTCAAAGCACATATTGATGCAATTGTTAGTAAAGCTGCCAAAATGCTGGGATTCATAAAAAGAAATACTAAGGGTTTTATGTCCTCAAACACTAAAATAATACTATACAACTCGCTGGTTCGTAGTCAACTTGAGTTCGCATCAGTAGTTTGGGGTCCCCATTATGCTACTTATTCGCAGCGAATTGAAAGCGTGCAGCGTGCGTTCACTAGGCACTTGGCATTCCATTCTTCTAACATATCTTACCGTACTACATATGATCTACGGCTTAAACATTTTAAAATAATATCGCTCAGCAACCGTCGTAGAATAATTAATATCATGTTCTTAAAAAAACTAATTTCCGGAAGCATACATTGTAACCATTTACTTCAGAAAATCAACTTTAACGTTCCATACCACTGCCCACGGCATCCTATCACTAAAATTTTCCATATTCCCTCCAGTAGA
The DNA here is from genome assembly GCA_033220335.2 of Troides aeacus. Taxonomy (NCBI): domain Eukaryota; kingdom Metazoa; phylum Arthropoda; class Insecta; order Lepidoptera; family Papilionidae; genus Troides; species Troides aeacus. Next base: position 355,642 of record CM067275.1, on the reverse strand, counting down.
ACAAACCTCCTTAAATATTGCCCTTTATCAAAGATTTGTGATGAATATAACCAAATATGTGCATTAATTGACAACATCGACATTTTTTACGACACGTGTCCTGGTCTCAAAAACAAACTAGTATCCAAGTTTCTTTGTTTATAATAATTAAAAAAAAAAAAAAAAAAAAAAAAAAAAAAAAAAAAAAAAAAAAAAAAAAAATGTTAAGTAGTTAACTTTTGTTTTGTGTTCTTTTCTTTTTTAGGGTTCTGTTTTTCTCATATCGTACTGTTAACATTCAAATTTGACTGGTTTTTCGGTTGTTTGTAAACTTGTTGTAACATGTCATAGTGCGATATAAAAGATTGCTGTACATGCCTGTTATTGGCTTACATACCCGTACTTAATTTTATACTTGTTAATTTTGAACTTGAATGTTTTGTGTGTATTGCTGTTGGTGTGTCTAAATAAATAAATAAAAAAAAAAATAGGCACCACGGCGATGCTCACTACACATTCTCATACACAATAGATCATCAATTAAAATATCATGTAAAAAAAAACTATTATCTCTTCGTTTAGCGCTGGAGCTGTCCAGGTCGTAGGTACTACGTTACCCGTTGCTAGGCAACGTGCTCTGCTCTTATCGCTTCCTTTCCTAAAAAGTAACACCTACTCGTAATATTAATGGAGTTAACCGGTCAATAGAAATTAATTTTATCTAATTATGTTGTGGAAAAATAAGTAAAGTATGTTATAACCATTAACATTATTTTAACAATTTAAAAATTAATATATGGCAACATCGCCCGCTGGCGAGTTACAACAAAACAAAAATCAATAAGCGCATCCCTCGGGTGAACACATGTATGTGCGAGTGCGTCGGCACTACATTGTATCGTCGATGCACGATACAATGCGCGGCGGCGTGCACAGCTCGCGCGGCGGCGTGCACAGCTCGCGCGGCGGCGTGCACAGCTCGCGCGCCGGTCGGCGTCCAAGCGGAGTTCAGATATTTCACGTGTGTAGTCAACATCCAGTCAAATTAAATAGTAATATTTAATATTGGCAGTAAAGTAACCGCAGTAACTCGCTAGCCTAATGATTAGAGCGTGCGGCCTTCGTTCCGAAGGTCGCGGGTTCTAATCTCGGCATGTACCGATGACTTAATTATTTAAGTTATGTACTCTTTGTGAACTTTAGCAACAGCAGCGAAATACAAACGGTGAAGGAAATCATCGCGAGGAAACCTGCACATGAATTAGAATTTATTCTAAGTTGTGTGTGTGACGTCACCAACCCGACGGCCCGCGTGGTGACTATGGCCAAATCGCCCCTCACATTGAGGGTAGGTTGTGCCCCAACAATAGGGACGTAATTTGGCTGTTAAAAAAATGTAACGTGCTACATAAGTTATATACACATTTCGGTAATAAAAATAAACTTTTTCAGGAGTGATCTGAAAGCAACGGCGTCCACGAGGGCGCTCGTGTCGGTCGATATATTTATGTAGTGGGGGCTGGTCGGAGACTTGTCAGGGGCTTGTCGGGGGCTGGTCGGGGGCTGGTCGGGGGCTTGTCGGGGGCTGGTCGGGGGCTGGTCGGGGGCTGGTCGGGGGCTGGTCGGGGGCTGGTCGGGGGCTGGTCGGGGGCTGGTCGGGGGCTAGTCGGGGGCGCCGTACAGCCGAGAGTTACGTTTATTCTCTGCGAGAGGGCTCGTGAGTCGCACCAACATCGCGGGTCATTTTGTTTTATTACAGATTTTATTAAGCTAAAATATGTTCACCCAGTTTCACTTGCCTACCAATGTATTAAGTTACATACGCCGGTTATGTAATTTCTATGGCCTATTCACTGTATATAAGTAATCATAAAGAACATCGCCTCGATAACATATCAGTGATATCACTGACAGCAGACACCTTTATAGTGCAAACAGGAGAATAACAAAAGATGCAAAAAGTATAAAAAAAAATCTGGCGCGGTACGAGATAACTCAAAAATATTATATAAATAAATATTTTTACTATAATTATTAGTATCATCAGCCGACAGACGTCCACTGCATGACATTGGCCTACCCCTAAGGTCTTTGTGCCATTTCCCACCACGCTGGCCCAATACGGGTTGGTGGGAGCCAGAGCCCCGTTTGTTGATTAGCAGTGTGCACCAGAAGCCGGTGATGTTGGCTTGGGTCCTGTAAGTTGTTGTGCGGGACCCCTTACACCCCTTCATCAAAATCATTTATACATTGATTATTGTATAATATTTATTTGATTATAGAAGTTTTAAATAATTTATTATTTATTCTGTAATATTATAATAAGTGAATAACTATCCGCACGCAAGGGCCTCCCGTGTGCTTTCGCGTCAAACCTCTCGATTGTGTGCAACTTAATCGGCATAATAGTCACAGCGCGAAATATGCTGCTTAACCAAAACAACTTCGCTAGGATTTATGGGAATGGAGTTCTATACTTAACAGATGCTGACTAAAATTCCACTCTCATACATCCGGCACAGTTCGTATCCTACCAGGTTTATAACGAAGGTACGTGGCCAATGGGGGTGGAGCCGTCGCGTTATAGCCTAGCTACGGTGTGAACGGGCCTCAAAGTACATTCGCTTGTTATTATAAGAATTGAGAAATTCATCCAAATTACTCAAAGAACGGTGCAGACCGCTGTTCCCGTTGGTGGATGTAAACAAGGGGGGGCTCCTACCCTAATTGATTTCTTTTCACCTCGGGCGCCGGCTCCGGGCGAGCTCTTTTGTTAGCAAAAATACTCTTTATCTTAATTCACGGAGAAAATTTTAGAGTTCTATCTGTTGGCGCTGCAGCCGCTGCAGCCGCTGTAGCCGCTGGCAGAACAGAAAGTAATACATTAAAGCAGATTTCGAAATGAAATAATATTACGTTGGAAATGGATTGCTGGCGCACAGTTGTTGTTCTTTTAAAGTTGCAAGTTCAGTTGGAGACTTGCGCCTGATAGAGCACAGGAGTACGTAAGCCATATGTCGCAGTATATACCTCTGCCAGCGCCGCGCGGTGTGACGTGCAGTCATTACTGATACTATCCCGTCTCTAGCTGCCTTTCATTACTCACAGGAATCAACATATTAAATTTGACCGCATGTCTAAAATACATAAATTCTCATTATAGATATCATCATCACCATCAGACGTCTCATAAGCCTCACCAAAAGATCCCCACGTCAATCGATCCCGCGTTGGCCGCATCGCCAGGCACCAGGGGCCGTCGCTTGTAGGAGTTCATACGAGGCGATCCTGCCCATTTTCCACCACTCTACTCAAACGCGGGTTGGTAGGAGCCAGAACCTCGTTTATTCATTAGCAGGGTGCACCGCGAGCAGGTGATGTTGTTTGAATAATTACGATCGATGTTACATCAAATCATTACAACAGTGTAAACAATGTGTACATGTCCGGATTCAGTTTGCTACTTTGTAGTGGCGTTCTTTAAAACCGCTTGGCTTTCGCACGTTTTTTCTTTACTTAAATTTAGTCTTTACATACTGATTAGTTATGTATATAACTTGAAAGGACCATATGCAGCCACTCAAAGAGGCCAGGTCGCGTGCAGCGTCTCACTGCCTGTCGGCCCAGCTCCAACGGCCACAACACGACAACACTAATTATTACGCATCGCTTGCCGTACACAAGCGCCGGGACCAGGTCGATGGAGAAAGAATCGTCACTTACACATTGAAATTCAACCTAATGCTGATTGATACCATTACATTTTTACAAAAGAAAATTGAATACAAATATATTCACTGGGACAAAATAATATATTTTAATCTTTATACCAACAAATATATAATAATAATAACAGCCCAATTACGTCCCCACCGCTGGGGCACAGGCCTACCCTCAATATGAGGGCGATTGGGCCATAGTCACCACGCTGGCCCAATGCGGATTGGTGACTTCACACATGACTTAGAATAAATTCTAAGTCATGTGCGGGTTTCCTCACAATGTTTTCCTTCACCGTTTGTATCTCGCTGTTGTAACTAAAGTTCACAAATGTACATAACTTAAATATTGATTCATCGGTACATGCCGAGGTTCGAACCCGCGACCTTCGGTATGAAAGCCGCACGCTCTAACCATTAGGCCAGCGAGCTATACCAACAAACTGTCTTCTCAATCTTATTATTATTATCAAATCTCAGACATATGCGAAAGTATTCCTGTGGCGCTGCCCTAAAAAGGCCCAGACGGACCTTTAGGACTTCTGGTCGGTGCAAGTCGAACAGGATCCAAGCAGCTGCCTATCAGGAGATGCGGATATCAGTGCGGATGGGCGACGTTAGCGCTCTCTTATATCAAAGAACGAAACTTTTGCAAATGTAAAATACCTTAATTGTTGTGGGATTCTGCGTATCTTTCATTGGTGATAAAAAAAACTTTGAGACATAGAAAAGAAATCTCGCTTCAGGTTGTACCTTGGGTAACTTGCAAGTTGCCGTACGTTGTTAAGGTAATGCGGTAGTTTGTTAATGCTGTTACGAGTTGTACGGCGCCGCCCCGGGACTCGCGGGGAGAACTACCCGCCGACCTGAGGAAGCACCGCGGCCGGACGCAGCGGCGACAACATTCATTATACGGTACCTTTTTTTAGTTTATCGTATAGTTTGTGTAACTGATCCCCCGTATCTTATAACTATACCATAAATATTATAACAGAGAAAAGGATTTTATTATCAGGTAATTAAGGAAGGGCTGTAACTGTTCCCGCATAATTCACGGGATCCAATCCAACATCATGGTGTACCCTGCTAATCAACAAACGAGGCTCTGATTCCCACCAAGCCGCATTGAGCCAGCGTGGTGGGAAATGGCCCAAATCCCTCTACATAGAATGAATTAAGAAAAACGAGTCCTATTATTACTATACTATACAACATGCGTTTTATTTAAGAATACTTATTGTAAAACATAACCGACATTTTATTCGTACTTAAAGCAATGATAATTAAGCAATGAACACACTTCGAAGTCTTGATAATATAGCTGTGAATATTCAATGGAATCAGCTTTCATATTTAATTGATGTGCTCGTAACACATATCACACCAATTTTTTAGGTCTGGTCTAATAAAAAATCAATCTTCAACAATCAGCAATCCATCTTTCATCAAACGTAGTCAGATAAAAACGCTTAGAAAGAAATAAGAACCTCCCTTCAGACTCAGTCGCCGGTGAAAAAAAGCTGCAATAGATATAAAAAGTAGATAATAATAATAATAAGTGTTTGAGAATAATAATAATGTTGTCTTAATAGGTAAAGATATTGCTTGATATGAAAGAACTGAAAGTATTTTTATAATGGCAATGGCTTAAAACTGCGGCGTGCCCGTGTGGCGGCGTGCCCGTGTGGCGGCGTGCCCGTGTGGCGGCGTGCCCGTGTGGCGGCGTGCCCGTGTGGCGGCGTGCCCGTGTGGCGGCGTGCCCGTGTGGCGGCGTGCCCGTGTGGCGGCGTGCCCGTGTGGCGGCGTGCCCGTGTGGCGGCGTGCCCGTGTGGCGGCGTGCCCGTGTGGCGGCGGGTGGCAGCGGTTGTCTCCGAGCGCGTTCCTCATTTCAAACTTTTCAGCGCTATAAAATTTCTCCAGGAAACTTGATTTCCCGAGCTGTGTTGCCATTTTTCAATTTGAACATTTCTTGTTAACATCATTAACTTCCATCCACCCTTCGAGGCGGTGCATTCGTTATGATAGGAAGTTGTAAAGATTCTTTTACATCTAATTCTATAAACTCGATTAAAGCCCGTCTATTAAACTTCAGAGAATAAAGTCTATTGTCTATAACAAGTTCTCATTGTTTAGTGCTATTGAAACAAATGAGGTACCGTTTTGAATACTTGATAAAAAAATCTTGATCAAACAGAGCGCTGTAAGCTGCAAGTTGAAGAAGTATCTTGAACTTTAAATTAGTGAAAGAAATCTATAAAGCTCATTCGGAGATGTATTTTGATGACAGTTTCAAATATAATTTCCATCAATAACCTTAAGCAAGGAAGGCCGTTAAGTACGCAATCTTATTGAATGCGAAACAGAAGGAAGTGCGCGAATTGTTTCAATGATATTAATCTCTTTTATTTCGCTAAGCGATTTCACAGTTTGATTATCCTTAATGGTACTTAAGAGCAAACTGTCTCATTAAAAACAAATTAACTTAGCCCTAACTCAGGCAGGACCTCCTTCATTGCCCAGTTTAACTGTTAAGATTGTGTTAAACAAATGTACGATCATTTCCTTGTTGAAGTTAGAGCCATGAGTTTCATAATTAACCAATATCTAAACGCGTCTCCTCGCTCTAAGTATTTTGTTTTATTCCATTAAAAAAATAAAAATCTTGGCCAACAAACCGTGGTTGTAGGCGAAGGGTTTTTGGTCGCAGCCGATAATACACCCTCGTCGCTAACATCCGCCAGTCGAGACAGCCCTCACTTTGTTTTGCAGTGTTGGATGTCCAGCTTCTTTCCCTGCACGGGTTTTTCTACCTGTAAGACAGACAGACCTTTTTTTTTTCGCGGGGGAAATCTTCTTAAAAGATACTTTGCTTCTGGGGGGAAGACAAGGCTATGTGGAGCTTCTGCCCATTAAAACCCCTTCGGTGGTCTCCTTCAGTGCATTAGGAGGGGCTCCGAGATCTCCTACGGAACGCATCGGTGCCCCCCTGCACTCTTGCTAAAACATCCCACGGAATGGCAAAGTCCTCCTAGACCCCACGCTTTGCTACGGCAAATACAAGACCACTATGTTTTTGCCGTCCTCCTAAGGGTCGCCTATTAAGCTTTGAGAGCCCCCACCCTCAAAGCCCACGAAACCAAGGACCCTTTTAGTTGCCTTGTACGACAGGCAGGGAATACCTTAGTCCTATTCTTAATGGCCCGGGACTACAGGGCTGACGGGTTGGGGTGTCCGTTACCATCGCCCCGACGTCCTCGTCTATGGACGGAGTCGGCCCTCTCCCGACTTCGCTCGGCGGACTCCTTCTGCATCATGACGGTTTCACAGAAAGAAACCAATGCTATCCACCCATTTTTCTTTGCAAGTGCAATTGATATCGCTACTGGTAAAGAAAGGTCATCCCCGATCTTGTGGATCAAAGTTTGCCGTTCGGACTCCCACGTAGGGCATTCTGCGAGCGTATGCTGAGCGGAATCGAGCTCCCCACCACAGTGGTGGCATTGCGTGGTTGTTTCACGTCCAATCCTATTCAGGTACTCACTAAAACACCCGTGTACTGTGAGTACCTGAGTCAGCCTGAAGGTGACATGCGCCACTCTGTCCGATCTAAGCCAGGCTTCGAGGTTCGGCAGAAAAGCGCTTACCTGCCGTGAGTTCCGCGGCTCTGCAAGACTCTGTCTCCACACCTCAAAAGCGCGGCGGCACACCTGCCTGTGGACTTCCACCATATCTAGAGGTTCGACTTCTTCTCGACGAGAACGCAGACGCGTATAAATCCGTGCGTCCATTTCCGCCAGATTGTCCAGAGGTGGGAATCGGGCCAGGATAGTGGCCGCCTCAAAAGATATCGTTCGATATCCACGTGCGATACGAATGGCTATCTTTCGCTGCAGGCTGTTAACTTTAGCCCGGCAATGTCGGCTGTCCGTCAACCGATCTGACCAAACCGGAGCACCATAGAGAGCCTTTGATCGCACGACGCCCGCATAGAGGCGGCGGACTCCTTCGCGAGGGCCTCCGAGATTAGGCAGTAGTTTATGCAGAGCACCCACTACTTTCTCAATCCTCGGGACCAGGCGGTTGAAGTTCTTCTCGAACCTCCATCAACTGTCTAAGGTGAGACCAAGATATTTCATCACTGATCCCACTCGGACAAGTACGTCACCTACGCGAACCGAGAAGCTGGGTGGTTCCCTTGTTGTAGGTAGCTTGTGGAACCATACCGCCTCGGTCTTATTTGGCGCTATCCTAAGACCCAACTCCTGGATTTTATTCACGACACATACCACTCCAAGTTCGGCTTGCTGGATAGTGCTCTCAAAGCTGTCCCCGCCGGCCATCACAAGACAGACTGACCTACGTTAGGTTTTATATATATAAATACATTACCATTCTCTCACTTCATATAATGGTAGTGAATCGCTCGAGCCTGTCGCCGAGTTCCTCACAACAACAGTTGACACACTCAGTGATAGTTTGCTAAGGTCGTTACGGAAGTCGCCCGACTTTGTCTCCGCTCGAGAGTTGGACGAATGTTTTTGGGACGGGCCACCAACTTCCGTCCCGCGGTGACATCAGTTTAAGCACATCGCCAAACTGTTGAGATGTATATTTTGATTTTTGCGACACAGATTTCGACGACAATAAACTTTTTCACTACAATGTTAAGAACCGTCATTTTCATAAAAATATACCTGCCTATATGATATGTAGCAGATGTGCGGAGATTGGTGGACTCGTCGCGACATTTCCGAAACGTTTATACGTAAATATTAGTTAGATATAACACTGCTGCCATTTAGACGGAAGCTAACAAGAAACTTTACAACATTTCTTACCCAAAGAGAGTTGCAGGGATGTTGAGAGCAGCAGCGCGCGCCGGGAGCAGCTAATTAATTAATACTACTAATTAATTAATACGCGTTCATTTAGTAGATCGTAAGTTTGATGTTTATAACGCATTATAACATAGCGAAATTTAAATTAATTAGGATTTTTTTCTTAATTTTAACTTACATCGAAACAGCGCCGACAAATCCACGGGAAGGATGTAATTGTCAATACGGGTGTAGTAATTAGTTTTCTAAATGACATTTACTAATAAAAAGATTTCTTTGCATTATCTTTCGTAGATCCTATTTAAACTTTGCAGCAACAGAAATGAGTAAACCATAAACAGGTATTAAAATATTTACGCTGGGATTTAACCCGGTCTCCTTGGTTATTGCTTAACTTCGCACACAACATCCACGACGTTTGTTAACATAACAAACATGTGCAAGTGAGGTTTCTGAACTTTTATCTCGTACAGGTATTTCTAGAAGAAATTTGATGACGTGTTTTGGGAAATAAAGATTTCATGATTGCATAATCAACTAACAGTTTCAGCCATGGCGCACCACCAACGAGCAAATAAAAGAGAAGCAGCTTAAAGAAGCAATAAATTTTAAATGTCTACAACCAGTTCGCTGATTGCTATTGCCTTCTCCTAGTTTAATCTAAAAGTTTTCTAAAGTATTACTATTTCTCTCATAAATTATTCCCGCGCCCCGCGGCCGCGCTTCCTCAATCGCCTGCTCCTGTATCATACAGACGTTCTGCTCATTATCATTCGTATTGTCCTTTTGCCAAAAGTTTCAATTGTTAATATCTAGAAATACAATTTACTCTATATTCATTTAATTTTTATAATTACTCTAAACTCTAAACCCTGTCATAAAACGGGACAAATGTTAAGAAGAGATTTAGTAATAACAGCCCAATTACGTCCCCACTGCTGGGGCACAGGCCTACCCTCAATACGAGGGCGATTGGGCCATAGTCACCACGCTGGCCCAATGCGGGTTGGTGACTTCACACACCTTAGAATAAATTGCGGGTGCAAATGCAAATGTGCGGGTTTCCTCACGATGTTTTCCTTCACCGTTTGTATCTCGCTGCTGTAACTAAAGTCCACAAATGTACATAGCTTAAATATTAAAGTCATTGGTACATGCCGAGATTCGAACCCGCGACCTTCGGAATGAAAGCCGCACGCTCTAACCATTAGGCCATCGAGCTACCAGAAGAAAGAAATTTATTTTATATATATTTATAGATATTGCAGCAATAACTCCCTTAAAGTAAGATAACTACTTGGAGCTTTACAGGTTCATGCAACTGAAACGAACCATCGCCCTGTTTATTGTGCTTGCGTTTCATTTTAGTTATACGGAGAAATGTGCAGTGAGCCCGAGCTTAGTGAGCCAGGCAAACAACCTAGGAAACGAAATAAGCCTTCCCTATGTATTAATAAAATCAACCTCGGCGCAGTCGTCACGCGAACTGTACGACGCCCGTGCCGGCGGCGCGGCGCGGCGCGGCGCAGCGCGGCGCGGTGCGCACCGATTGAGACGTAAGATCAGCAGACAGCAACCTTGCGAAGGAGAAGGAGTCACACTTACTATTAATTAGTCATTTACCGCTTGCATGTCACACACAACTTGTCACAACACAATTTGTTGCGGCAAATGTAATTAATACGCATCACACTAGCGCCCGTGTGGTGCGAGGCACGAGAGGAAGCGTCCGTACACGGCTGCCGTTTGATCGATACCATAAGCACGAGTATGTCGCCATCGGGCAAAACAAAAATAAACCTCGATTTCCCCTTTTTGTTTATTATTTCATAAAAGTGAACATTTTTACTTGAAATAATACAAATTTTAGATCTCAAGCGATTTTAACTCGCTGCGGCCTATCGCTCGCGCCGGCGACCACAGGGGGCTGAATTCCACGTTAGCTTACTAATGCTTTCGGCAAGTTGTTTGACTTTGTTTTGACTTGGCGGTTCTGTTGGATGTTTTCGGAGCGGATTTCAGCGGAACTTTGCCCCGACAGAGGCATGTCAAACTCAAAGAACCAAATAGTTGCGACATTGTTTCAATTCGGACTTAACGGTCAGCGGTGAATGGAGGCTCCGGCGGGGCCCGCGCCCGGCCCGCGGGTGAGCGGCGCGGCCGGCGCGACGCGGCGCGGCGCGGCGCGGCGCCGACTGTCGCTTTCTGTTAGGGATTTTGTTAATTTTTTATTTAGAGACAAATAGAAGTTAATACTTTAATTCACAATCTACTAAGTTTCTGAATATACAACATGTTGACTCTAATGTTATTTTATTCCTGAATAAAAAGCGTCGCACCGCGTGACTTACCGAGTTAGTGAAACGCGTTACATTAACAATGCCTCCCAGATCATTAGCAGTGGATATGCTTGGCGAGAGCTGAAGAAACTGCTTAAGAAACTTTGCTGAAACCTCTGTGCGGACAGACTTTTAAAGATACATAGTACATGGTATAGATTTATTTTCTTGCTCACTGAATAAGCTCACGCAGACTTTTAAATATTCTATGTTTTTAAAATTCTACCGCTTTAAGGGAATCTTGTTAGGTTAGAGGTTAGATCATTGAAAATTAATTTAAAACGAATAGTGCACTGGAAAATACTGTAATGTATACAGTAGAATACTTATCAGATCCGAGCGACAAATAATTGCAGTGCTTTGTTTGCAGGAGGCTCAGCGCCGTCGCAAATGTTATTTTTAGGTATTAAGATACAACTGTTTAGTTTACTCCATACAAATAACATAGAAAGGTTAAAAAAATGTCACTTCTTTGCACCGATAAGAAGATCAAACAGCTCGTTGATCGCGAGTCACCAACATCATCAGATGTGATTTAACTAATACCTCAACACGCAATGCAGAAACATATACTAACATTTCATAATATAGTAATGTATGGATAAGTAAAAACGTAAATAAATTCTAAATAGCTTAACCGTACCGTAGTAACAGTCTACGTTCTAAAGATTGTCTTTTCAAACATATAAAACTAGTTGAATCGTTTAATACAGGACTTCAGGACGGTCACAGGAAGTTCGTGAGCTAGAAATTGTTTTCAATAAATAATGTTGTACCTACTCTCTTTTTGTTACCAATCATCGTGGGTAAACAAACCTATCTAACACATTTGCGATGTGTTTCTTCTCCATCTTTATCGCTTAATTATTCCTACGACTAAAAGTCAATTTTTACTTGTTTTAATAAAAATAACTAAGTCAGTCTTTTAAATCCATGGGTTCAAAAGGTACAGATAATATAATCAATGTTTGATATTACAACACAAGTTCTGAGGGCTAAGGATCAACGTATTTAGTTCTGGAATTCACCGAGAGATGCCGTCCGGCACGACGGACGCGGTGCGATTTTGATTTGGGAAAACATTTAAAAAAAAAAAACAATGGAAGCAATCAATGTAACTGTGGCAACGGCCGGCGTGACTCCGCATTGTTTGAATTGAAACCATTCTACGGTTAAAATAAAAAGTTAATTATACTTACGAGATTTCTCCGGAGACTTGCGGAGACTTACGGATACTGCTGTTGGTGCTGTTGGTGCTGTTGCGGCTGTGGCAGCACCTTCTGACGCAAACTTAAATCAATCAAACAAATTGCGTCAGGGCTGTTCGTAACTGCTGCATGCAGAACATTTCACACTAAAAAACACTACCTGCTTTTACTAAATATACAAACCTTACACAACTGAGAGTTCCTCCCAAAAGCAGAACACCTCTCTAAGATTTGTCCTTCTAAAAAAGGGATGTTCATTCTACTGGTGGTCTCTCTAGCTAGCGAGCTTCGAACAATTCATTTATGGGACCAGATAGTAATATAAAAATTACTACGTTCTAGTTTCAAAAAGATTGTACCTAATAAATTGAGTAGGGTAGCGATACTTAACATCTTATAAGTTGTCGTGCAGTGCTTATCATTCTAAGTAAACACGTGATTGCCGAGCGCATCGCTCGTTACCCGCGCCGTGCTTTCACTAAAGAAATCGCTTTCAAAATTTCAAAACATCATATTAAATTCTAACAAGCAGCGCGGGGAAGAACCCAGACAATACGAATTATTGATTCGTTTGTTACTTTAACTTAACTAGGCTGTTCAAAATACAAAAAAAAATTATGGGTAATTAATTTCATTGTTGTCATAATTATACAATTTTTTCCTCCTTCAGCTTACTTGAGCTAGTAAAGCTTTAAGTTTAACGTTAACCTTTATCTCTTTTTGATCTACTTCTTGTCAAGCAAACTATCTGTTAATAATATATTGTAACCTTAACTAAACCTATTGTGACAGCCCTATCAAATATAATCATTTTGATATACAAATATAACAAAAAGTGAACAGGTTGCACAGTTAATAAATTTGCGACACAACAACCTCCGGGCGCTTTGTCTGCCCACAAAGCTTCGATATCTGTTCCACCGGCGTCGCTGCACCCCGTCGCTGCGCGTGCGCACATTGCGCAAACCTGCACCTATTGTCCCGCTCTCACGATATTTAAAAAAGCAAAAAGCTCCTCAATGTCCTTAACTCTTTCTCCACACTTAGATAGGAAATACGTTTCAAACAACATTTTTTACCGCTAGTAGATCAGCTCCTATTGCAAGTGTTTCAGTTTGAAGAGCGCTGTAACCTCTGAAATTAACGGAGTAACGAGACTTCACATCTTATGTTTCAATGCAACGAGCACAATGATGCAATGTGTGCCATCCTAACTAGTGCCGTGTTAATATAGCCAGGCATATCACTTACTATCAGGTGGACGTCCTTTTCCGTTACGTTTGTTCATTTTTCAACAGCCAATTTACATTCCCACTGTCGGGGCGCGGGCCTACCCTCAATATGAGGGCGATGGGCCACAGTCACCGCGCGGGCCCAATGCGAATTGGTGACTTCACACACACCTTATAATAAATTCTGATTCAAGTGCAGGTTTCCTCCCGATGTCTTCCTTCGCCGTTTGTATCTCGCTGTTGTTGCTAAAGTCCACAAATGTACATAACTTAAATATTAAAGTCATCGGTACATGACGAAGTTCGAACCCACCACCTTCGCAATGAAGGCCGCACGCTCTAACCACTAGGCCGGCGAGCTACGTTACTCCCTACTAACTACGTTGGCTAATGATCCAATGTAATTTTTAATTGAAAAGACATATTTATCCAATGCTCCCAGTATTACTAAATAAAGAACTAGATAAAATTGTTTTTGGTATTATATCATTACGATTTATTGACATTACCCCACATAACTACTACCGCCATTGTGAACTGAGGGCAGCTGTTTCCGGAAACCATATACATACATAACACAGGGCACAATGTGACATTGTAAAAGAACATGAGCTACACTAATGAGCTGGTCCTGTCGCCGTGTCCTGCTTGCTGTTAGATGTATCACCCTCCACATAGCAGACAGCCCACCCCCGACTTATGTAAAAAACATCATAATATTATCATTAGGACTAGAACTTAGAAAGTTACAGAACTATTTTATTGTTGTAGCTCCTTAACACGCGTGAATGTTTATAACAAAAACGTATCCAAGTCTGCGGAAATTACATTGAAAGATTCGGTTAACTTGACAGGCCCAAGCGAAACCAACATGAACCGTGTAACCGGATTACATGCAACATACTAATCAACTTATCCTTTTTTTGTTCACTGCAATAAAAAAAAGGATAAGTTGTTTAGTACAGACTTAAATATAAGTTAACGTTACGCACGAGCGCCGCCGCAGCCGCGCAGGCAGCCTTCCAACTCACCGCTAACTCTCTTTTCACTTACAATTCGTCACATTAAAGCAATTAGCAAATACAGTATTTATTAAGTAAATAAATTAAGATTTTGAATTTTTTTTATTGTAAACTCCTAAATACAATACTAACATTTAAGCAAACGGTTGTGATGTTCCTCACCGTTGGCAATATCTACACAAAGTTTCAGGCCGTGGATCCGGGTCCACGAGCCCAGTGTCAGATGAGCTGTAAGAGCCGCTGTGGCTTCCAGCCCGCTCATAACAAGAATATAGATACACAAAGTAATAAAACAAATGTCCAGAAGTTTAAAGCAACACTATCCTTATGTAACGCCATCTGTTGACACAAACGTCCAAGTGCTTCCGGTTTGTTTTACTAACAGTGCAACTGTTAAACGACGGTATTATAGGAAATATTGCCACGGCACAGCTTATTGTACTTCTATCATTGTAATGCGTATCTATCGTAGTTACTACAAAATAAATAACTACAAGAAGAGTTAATTAAAATAATTACAATAAACATAATTTAGTAGGAATACCGCAGTGGAGGTCTGCTCTGGTTGTTTTATTTGTTTGAATGATTATGCATGGCATCATCATTGATTTCTAGTTATTAAAGTAAAACGATGTCCACTAAATGTTTTGTGATATTGTTTCATAAACAATACGATTTGTTCGTGTAAAGCTGGACGCGTCGCGCTGCCGTGCGGCGCGCGCGCGCTTATCTTGAGACAACACGACGCGACACGACGCGACGCGACGCGACGCGATGCGACGCGACGCGACGCGAGCTCGAGGGAATAAATGGCGCGCCGCGGAGGTGCCACGACAAACTTGGTTGCGCGCAGCCGGTGCACTCGGTGAGGTCGGTGCAGACGAAGCCGCGCCCGCCTTGCGTAACGCCGCAGACGAATTAGTAAAATCAAGCTAGATATTCACGGCCGCCGTTTTCACCGACGGAAAGATCGCGCTGGTCGACATCCGGCGCAGCGGCGAATCGGTGCGAGGTGCGAGGTCCGCGAGGTGCACGAGGTGCGGAGGGCGGTCGCCGCGGCGGCGCACGCGCCCAGTTGCCAACCGAGCCCGCCCGCGCGCCGACGCTTGCACACCGGCGCAGCAAAAAGCGCGCCGCCGCAACACGCAACGCACAACGCGCAATACTCAAGACTCAATACTCAATACTGAACGCGCAACGCGCAACAGTGCAGCAACGGATCCTTTACAATAGGGTTGGCCAACGCGGTGAGAGGCCGATTCCAACTATATAAGAAAAAAGTGCATCCATTGCGGCGCGACGGGAGCGAGATGAGGTTCACGTTGATAACGGTGCTCGCGTTCGCGGCTCTCGCGGCCGCCGACTTCGGCGAGGATCCGTGGATCGAGGAGGAGGAGCTGGAGGAGCCTTACAATGAGGAGGAATACAAGCGCGAGCGAAATAGGCGAGAGATCGTCGTGGAGGAGAACTTCGAGGACTGCGACGTGCCGCAGAGGGTTCGCCGGGCGGTCGAGGCCGAGTACGTTCGGAGACCGCGCCAGGTGCACCAGTACGAGGTGCACGAGTTCGGCGAGGAGTCTGCCCAGCCCGCGGTGCCCTACGAGGAGATGCTGGCGGCGAGCGCGGAGCACTATCACAGGGCGTACACCGGGCCCGGCGCCAAGTCGGCGCGGCACCTGAACGCCGATGTGAGTCGCACTTCCAATACGTTGGGTGTCCATGTGCCGTCTTACCCCGCTCAGTTTGGCTCGGCCAATCTGGACTCCCACCAACAGGGTCCCGTAAGTGTCGCTAACCCCGCCTCAACTAACTTCGCTTCCGACGTGGTCCCGGGTCCTGTGTCTGTATCCGCAGCTAACGGCCTCGCGCCGGTGTTTGTGCCCGCACCGCTGCCTCTGCTCAATCAGCACGAGGACCTGCTCCCTGCGGCGGGGCACCACCACCAGAAGAAACATCACCACGCTCACGCGCTGGGCGGTGGGCACGCAAACCAGGGTCACCACTATGATGACCACGGCTTTAAGGTGAGTACATCATTTTATTAAGGTATTTTAATTAATGGTATCTCGATGTAACCGATACTATTCCTGGAGTTTATTCTTCAAATCCGACGCATGGTTCTGGAGGGAACGAATCGTGGACAGCATGCAAACTTTCAGGACACCGATCGAATTGGAACTGCTTTATAAACTACCCGGCAACATGCAGCCGTGAACTGTTTCTCGATGTGCACCTGCGTACCCCCAACGCTTAGCCCCTAATAATTAGATTCTTTTTCAGAGCAACTACATATCTTTTCTTTTGTACGCTTCTAACTAATATACAAATCTATATCAATCATAAAAATGTGTTGACCAAATGACAGCTCTTGATTGACAATGAGGGTAGTATTATTAAATAGATTTACCCCCGAAAAATTATGTTGATATTGTAAATGGTAATTTTATACAATGTTACTGACAGACCTTTCAGTTAGTTGATCACACATCTTTAGGCTTAGTGCAGGTTTTAATTTTTATAATCTCATATAATTTTTGAACATGTGTTAAGATACATATAATATAATATAATATCAAAATATACCTGTCTCGTCTCGTCATTTCCTCGATTTTTAAACAAATAAATATTGTTTTATATGTGATAATAGTCTACATACTTAAAAATACTGCTACTACCCTTATTTTTGTTCTCTGTTCTGGGGACAGGTTACCCTTTGATATGTATCTAAATAAATTACGAAATGTATACACGACTGATGCAGACATTCTGTCCTGTATTATCCCCGCAAGACATCCTGTTTGTCGTCAGTCAGAAACCATTATAATAGTAGCGAACGACATGTGGAGTAACATTTGATGTCTTCGCTTAAGAAACAAAGATGAGGGGCCCGCAAAGGTGCGGGTGGGGGTGGGGGTCGGGGGTGGAGGGTGCGCGGTGACATTGTTGTGTAAACAACAAAAAGCGGATACCCGCGGCGACGGCCACGTCGCCTCGCTGACTATTGAGAGCACCACTTTCTTTACTCTCTTCATTAACCGCACAGGCTCGGGGAGCTGATCTGTTCTTACGATTTATATATTTATATATATATACATATATATATATCCATTTAACAATATCCCGCTGTTTGTGTTGTCTTTGCTGCAGAATTTATGTGAACCTAATAACTTCTTCATTCAAAAGCGCTTAAACTCATTGCTCCTTGTATTGTTGTTGGTATACAGCAAGTGAAGCACTTGACATTATCCAGTGACGCAGAATCGTGATCAACGACCCTACAGAGATAAATCCCGAGTGATACCGATAACAGCATTGACGGGCCTAAAAAACCGGTTTATATTGAACTTTGTTTTTATTGAAATATTGTGAGGAATCGCTCGTTTTAGATCCGGATATCAACTACTAGTAACATTTTAAGCTCTAAAGAAGAGTATATAATATATTGTTTTATTTTATCTTGTTTTTGTCAAATATACTAAGCATTAAAAATATAATCATACAAAATGGATTAATTGTAGAAAATTGTATGTCTGTTTTTAATTACAAAAATACCCTCATCGAAAAGAGTCGAGCTATTTTACAATAACGTAAAGAACCATAACGGTATACTTCTATACTTAATTGTTTCTTGCAATCGCTCTTTTTACCGCGCACTGCCGCGCCGTGGAATCAGTTGTCGCCAGCGGTATTTTCTCACTGATACGACATGAAGGGCCTTCAAGAAAAAAGCGTTATCGCCCTAAAGGTCAGCAACGCAGCTGCGACCTCCCTGGTGTTGCGACTGTCCATGAGTTTCAGTGATCACTTTCCACCAGGTGAACTGTTCGCTCGTATGCCTACCCTTCCTATAAAAAAAAACTTAGTTATTAACTAAGGAAAGTAAATTGTTTCAAACACAAACGGATCAATGTCCGCGTCATACAATAGTTAGGCAGTGCAGTGCAGTGCAGTGCAGTGCAGTGCAGTGTATATAACAAACGCGTAGACGAACTGAAGACAGAGGCTGTTTTATGTTTTCCCACAAAAACATCAAACAATCGAAAGTTTACAAAATGTTTCAATGTTTTTCCGCTTCTAATGTTAACAGTTACGGTTGTCTCGGTGTCGTTATATTTTTACAAATAACCTTATGGTTCAAAAACACGACGGCGCGGCGGCCGCGCTTCCGCCCCTTCGTTCGCTTCGCTTTGAGACAATTGTTAGATATTTGGAAATATCGCTTCTTTAATAAAGTTTACTTTGTATCCACTAAACCCATATTGACAGCTCCGATAAATACACAATTTCATAGGATTTCCTTAATAAATAAACAAAATATTTTATTGAAACTAAAACGATAACTCAATCAAGTTACTTTCTAACACCCACCCCCTTCTAGTGTATAACATTAAATAGTCCATAAAGTGAAAATTAAATAATTGTTTCCACTTACAGACAAGCAAAGGTTTTAAAACTGATCAATACCTGGACAAGGGTGGTAAAGGCTTCAAGAAGGATGAAAATCACCGCAAAGAATACGAGGAAGCTGCCGGTAAGAAGACGAAACATCACGACCGCGCCGGACACAAAGGCGATCACGAAGAAGAAGCTCACGGTCATAGAGGATCCAACTTCGAAGAGAAGAAAGGACACAAGAAGGGCCATAAGACTAAGGGTAAGTAAATGATTGAGACGAAATAAACTTACCTAATCTCCGTTCCCACAGACCGTCTCGATATCATTGCAAGGTTCACTTCCGCTGTCAAGTAGTAGTGGTCTAATATTACTATCAGAAGTATGAAAAGCACTTTAACTATTAAAAGTGGTGATGCAACTTTATCTTATTAAAGCCACGAGCGCAATGTGGTGGTACGTGATCAGCGCTCATTGGTAACACGTTCAGCATTAGACACACCTTTACACCAAACTACTCTATTAATTATTATCGATTTCTTTACTATTACTGTCTACTCAATAATTTTATCAAATCATAACAAAACACTTGGCTAGGGTTCATGATAAGGAAAAAACCTAAGACTACTTGCAATTAAAACATAAGGAATAAATTACAGCTAATCAGGAACTTTTGAGGAATATAAGTAAAACTATTTGCACAATGAATTGAATGATGTTTTCTTTGTCACTGATTTTTGTGCAACACCTGTGCATACTTAGTTGTGGGATTATTTAACATCAAGCATAACCTAATTACGGCCGCAGTTTTGATACGTGCACTAACCTATTTACAATGCAACTGAAATAGTATTCAACAGTTGCGTTAGTCAGTAAATAAAGTAATTATAGCTCGCCCCTTCATCTGCACGACTGCGACTGCGACTGCGACTGCGACTGTCTCCGGACAGTGTCCGGGCCGTGGGGAGCATCCGAACCCCGCACGCAGCGCGCCCACCGCTGTTTCTTATTGGCACTCGCATTGCCCTCTATCCAATTATTTATATTCACATTCGTTGTTCGCTTCAGACGAGTTCCCCGTCCCCGTGTGCTCAGTGCCAGACCAGACCGATTGCATCTGCACCGAATGCGACAAATTAAATTAGTGCCAACATGATGTTTTCAGATATTAGCAATTCAATAGGATCTTATTTACATTCAATGAAAATACCTCGAATTATTTTTACTTCAAATAGCTCTTAATATCATTGATGTAACTAACTCGTATATCCGGTAATGTTTTCTAACAATTTTATAATATGTTGTCTTCTTAAAGTGCTGCTCCGACTAGTGAAGGTTGACTGACGACCGGCGCGCTAGTCCTTTCTGTTTCTGTTATTTTTATATCGTTTTCCTTTACATTTATACTGAGCATAATATTTTTTTGACTCCTCTCTACCTCTTTCTGTACATAATCTTTCCTCTAAGCGCATTTTATTGAAGGGCATGACGTAAACGATGATAGTACAAAGAAAACAAATAAAAAAAAAACAGTTAAGGTTGAATATGATTATAATAAGCAGGTAGCAGGTAGTAAAATTCCCTAGAGAACAAAAATCTTACTAAACTTATGTAATTTATGCATCACATTAATATTGCAATGTATGAAGGTCGTGCAACTAATTAAGAACTCGCAGCTCCTGAACACTTGCCACCAGCAGTTGGTTTTGTTCAGATGATACGAGTTGAGTGAATGAGTTTAATATTTCCGCTGTCGGTGCAGCAACAAGGATTCAGCAGCTACTTCCTCAATTAAAATAAACAATAACATAAACATTATTAATTTTAGCTATTCTTGTTAACTCCGGAAACGGTTAACCAAACTTTAGCGAAGCGTTCTGGTAATATCCAACATTTAGGTCAGAATACAGGCCATAATATCAGAAATATAGACATAATGTCAGAATACAAGCTATACCAAATAGACTATTCATGATCATAATTTCTAGGAATAGACTTCTGACTCTATTATATTTGTTATATTATCTCATGCAACATTTTCAAATAAGCTACAACAAGCTGTACAATCAGCTGATCAACATCATGTTCTACACATTTCATCAATTTTGCTCGTAATTCCTTTTCTCGTTGCGGTAATTAAAAGCTCTTTTTTGTATCTATAACGTGCTAAAACTTGAACTGGAACACGGCAATATTGTTACGAGGGTAGATAAATAATATGAGAGCGGAAACTGACTAGCGAGGCGTTTGGACATGGCCACCGTTTATCCACTTCTATATGTGCGACACTAGAATCGAACTAGGAACCTTCCAATTCAATAAATCGATTGAAACACGATTACAATCAATGTGAGGTTGTCCAATATTTGTTACTTAACACTTCATAGCAACTTAACTGCGGTAATGAATACTTAACGAGGTTTCCCACGAGTCGCAGTCAGTTCGAATTACGATTACCGTTATTGGAGAAAATGTAACTTTGCGGTGAAGTGAAAGCGTTCCTTATGCAACGTAATTATTTTTTGTACGCGTCAGTCGGCCGTCCGGGGGCCCGCCGGGGTCGCGCCGGGGCCCGCCGTGGGCCCGCCGGGGGCCCGCCGGGGGCCCGCCGGGGACCCGCCGTGCGCGATGTTAACGAAAACGAAAGTTGCACAACAATACTGCACCACAAAACTAATTCAGCCGATAATCACTTAAACAGCAAAGTATAAAGGATTGGACTTTCGTTTATTTTGAATGTAGATCCTTTTCATATTAGTTTTCTCCCTTGCTTTTAAATATTAACTTTAGCAGGCTGTGAAAACTTACTATAAAAGTATTAACGAATTATTTAGTTGCAGCTCAAACATCGTCAAAAACAGTAATAAATCCTATTTCATGTTGTATTTAAGACTACCAGTGTCATTATTATTCTTGATGAGATATTATGTTGTTGTGGTTGATATTAAACAGTTATCAGGAGTTATGAATATAAGCAAAAGTAAGATTACAAGGATAGTTTAGTAAAAACAAATAACGTTACCTCGTGCGGCATTCGTTTGAAAATAAGATTGTCTTGATTATACAATCTGCGTGTTCGTAGAGTTTAACAGTTGCGGCGGTGTCAGAGGTCGGCCTATTGTTTCCCGAACGGTATGCACACAATGAGATGACTGCTCGCCGACGGTAGCGAAGGTCTCCAATTTTATACCTCAATGTCATATGCGTGCAAAATGAATTGCTGGTATTGAGACATTACGTCTCAAACATACTTGGACGGGAAGAGGAAAAGCCCATGACTCTGCTAGTAAACAACGGTAGATAACTTTCATGATGCGCCGATAGACGACCACTGTTAAACAAAAACCTCTCCCAAAGACTCCCACATCGATCAAGTGGGTATCCATATGGGGGGACAGCGGCCATTTCCCACTACGCTAACCCAATGCGGCTTGATGGGAGCCAGAGGTTTGTGTGTTGCATGGATTCCGTGAATTGTTGTGCGGGCACCTTTACCACTCCCTTCAGATTACTTTGTATACATGTAAATGTTGACGATTTTTAATCTAGATAATACGCTACTCGTTATTGAAAGTCAAACGCAGTATTGAATGTTGGATAAGTGGCAAAGGCAACATCTCCACAAAATTTTGAGTGTTTACGTCTAACAGTTTCGAAGATCTCGTGACGGGTCAATAAATCTCTGAATTTCGGCTATATATATATAAATTACCAAATCTTCTCGATTTCATAATACATATGTATCTCTAATGAAAGTTAGATTAATTTGAACATGAAAGGCGTATAAAGCTTAATATCTAAGATTTAATAATTAAGATTACTCGTGCAGATATCTCTTTATACAAGTGCCAAGTGCAGCGCGTGTGCGCTATGATAGATGTACAGCATACATATTCCTGAATTTGTGATAAAGATCGTCTTTGATTTGTATAAAAATAATTAGAAATAAGCCTAAACAGTTACCTATCCCCAGGACAAAGTCGAGCTCAACACTGGTCTCAATGTACTATAACAATACTCGCAGTATAGTTCTGGCATTTACATTTGAAAGAAAATCTTTTAACATCGGGACAAATGTATCTTTGAAAAAAATGATAATTTAACGTTTATTATAACATTGCTTACCATTAAACGATAGTTGTATTGTCGATACAACATCATCTTGCGGTGATATTTGTGTTATTGTATATTTACACACAGCAATATATGACACGGCACATCAATTCGCTGTTTGAGTAGTGCAGTCGGCGTGCACAGGCACACAGCAGACCCACATTCAATGTGACCTATAATGTACAACAGGCTATCACAACAAGTACCACAAGGACGAGTTCCACAAGGAGCACAAGTTCTACGACGACTTCCACAAGAGCGGCGAGCACCACCGCTACGGCAAGTTCAATGCGAAGCACGCCAGCAACGAGAGCGGCAAGAAGAAGGCGCACCACGTGAACGCGGGCCACGACTTCGTGGAGCGCGGCAAGAAGGGCTACAGGTGAGGGGGGCCACCTTCAATGCAGCCACTCGTAGCAATCCGCGATGATCACATTCATCATACATCACACATCATTGTACAATTACTAAGATATTAATAATAATTTGAAATCTCTCAACAGCAACAAGGGTCACGTCGACGCGGATCACCAGGGGTACAGAGGCAGCAACGGCCACGAAGAGCACCACGAGAACCACTCGCAACACGGCAAGAAAGGAGGCAAAGAAGGTGGAGCCCAGTGGGGACACGCCAACAAGAATTAACTCCACACCAATAAATTAGTTGCTATTTAATTAATCTGTCGCAAAGACTTTACCCGGAAGTAGATTGTTGCGGCGTGTCCACGGCTGGGCCACACAAACCCCCTGGGCTGGCCCACCCGGGAACCTGGGCTGTTACAGTACTATATTATAATCATAAGTTAACTAGCAACGAATTAAAATGTATTATTAACATAGTGAGTTGTTGTTTTGTTTTGTTTGATTTTGTTTGTTTTCACAATGTAATCAATCGTTCTTGTTATCAAACGTTATCTATCGTTACAGCTACCAGCCACGAAAACTGCGCTAAGGTTTCTGTTAGCGCTAAGTAGTCACAATATTAGCAGCGTTCAGTGCGCCGGAATATTTATAAAACAACATAGTTGATAGTATTTATTGAACATTCCCTAGATTTAACAACTATCATATGCACTTCACTAAACCCGTGCCCGTTTTCCGCTAAAGGCTTTCACGTTTCTCTGAACAAATATATCTCCTAATTCACATTTCCTATGCCAATGTTATGTATGATAACTAACCGTCTGTCTGTGCACTTTTACTTTGGTGATGACGCGGAAAATGATGGGTATGCGCTAATTTAAATTATGTACTGTTTGTTTTATGATGTAAATATAAATTTCCCCGTAAATTTTTGTATTATTTTGTTATCTGTAAACATTCATTTTGTAATAAAACAAAGTTTCCGAATATTTTGAATATTTACCAGGAGCTTTACCTGATATCCCATCTGTATGGTTCTGGTCCGACAAAGCGTGCACAAATTAATAACTATCCTCGTTCTTCAGAAAATGGGCAAAGGAGTGTTACCGGCGTCGGGTATCCCGTTCAAACGGGTAGTGCGCTTTACCACCATAGACCATATCACCATTTAACATCTGGTGGGATCGTGGTCAATCGCCAAACCTATCCCTTATCTCATGAGATAACCTCCTTTATATAAACAGTAAAATCTTCAATATGAATTTAATACGTTCTTTCAAATATTTGTCAGTAAGTATCATCATCTTCATCATCATCATCAGCCGTCAGACGCCCACTGCTGGACATAGGCCTCCCTCCCCAAAGATCCCCACATGAAGTATACACATTAGCGAATGAAACATGTCACGTGAACTGGTTAGACGAGCTTTATTATTTTCATCGAGGGTACGGCGGCTGCGCGACGGTTTCCTTTGCAGTGATCGTTAAAAGACTTTAGAATAAACGCCAACGACCTCGTGCGGCCGGCGCGGAAAGAAGACCTGGTGCCCGGTCCGGTCCACGTAGTCCTGATACTTTAGCGACCACTCCAGCTTCATCCCACATTTCTCGCAGATTTTCGCACTGAAATTTTATACATCCCAATATTACTATTTGTTTTAGTATTGAAAAACGGTTAAAACATTATGAGCATCATCAGCTCAGCGCGTAATGCAGGATGTACCGCTGGAAACGGATCTCTTTGATAAACGGCGGACTCGGCCCACGAGCGCAGTGGTTTGGTAACGGATTATTCTCATATTACCGCCGTTAGATGATGTTTTGCTGTTCACCTGATGCTGAAGACTCGTTTATTACACCAACAATACACTGTTAGTTAATGGTAATAGAGGGTGATGTCTGAGTAAACACTATGCACACCTATGCAACATCGATCTTCCGACTTGAAGAGCGGCGTAGCTGGTGAAGTTACCGACTGAAAGAAAGGTGATGACATAATGTTCAATAAACAATAACAAGGATTATCCCTCACGCATAATGGCTGACCGCTATAACTTGCGCCACGGGGTACCCCAAGTCTGCGGCGTGATGGAGGGTAACATTCAACAGCAGCTTGCCGACACCGCGCCGCGCCAGTTCCGCATCCGTCCCGAGCACCTCCACCTGAACCGAACCGCAAACTGCTGCACAGGTCTGCGCGTGTGTCGGGTTTGATAGTGCACTTGTGAACCCTCCGCAAATATCTTACTGGTGTGCATTTTATTGATGGAAGGTTTAAGCTGTACGTAGCTGACCCATGCGTTGAAATATTAGATCCTTACATATGAAATTAGCGTTTTGTCGTACCGACACCACTTTCATCTGAGCTATCTCCTGTTTGGTTAAGCGTTACAAATTCATTTAGCTGCTACATTTGAGTTTTGAACAACGGTCAGTCGTTTGTTTTTTCCTCATTATTTTATTATTTAGCGTCGCTTAGTGCCGCGCAATGGAAAATATAAAATATCAGTATATTAGATTTACGAGTGACTTGAGTGAATTGAACTTGCAGACACGCCTCGACTGCTGTGTCACTTTGATCGGCCGATACAATAATATTGGGATTTTAAATCGAATCATTACTAGTGACGAAAAGTGGATTCTGTACGATAATCGGAAGCACTCGACGCAATGGCTGAACCCTGAAGACCCAGCCAAATCCTGTCCTATATGAAACTTGACTCAGAAAAAATTACTTGTGAGTGTTTGGTGGACTAGCGCCGGTGTCGTTCACTACGGCTTTCTAAAATCTGGCCAAACGATTTCAGTAGATATCTATTGTCTGCAACTGCAAACTACGAAGGAAGAACTACCTGCTAAATAACAGAGATTGGTCAATCGCTCGAGGCCACTGCCGCTTAACAGCAACGCAAGACCACACACCGCACACTGCACACTGCACACTGCACACTGCTCAACCAACAACCACTAAGTTAGATGAGTTACAATTGGAATGTCTGCGACATCCACCGTGCTCCCCGGACCTTGCTGCAACAGATTACCATTTCTTCCGGAATTTGGACAACTTCTTACAAGGAAAAAAAATTCAATTCCGGTGCGGCTGCCCAAATCGCCTTCAAAGAGTTTATTTTACTCTCGCCTCTATGGTATTTTTTAGTAAAAGGGTCAATGTACTACCTATGGGATGGCAAAAGTGCATAGATAACAAACAACGGTGCATACTTTGATTAATTCAATATATTTTACAAAAAAAATTGATTTTATATTCCTCCCGTACAAAACGCCAATTTGATACGTAAGGGACCTAATAGTTTTTATAAATATTAATATTTATACAACAATGCTCCAATAAAAGTAACACAATCACATGTGCTGGTAGACCGCCATCATTGACACAATGATACTGATTTAAACATTTACTTGCATTTAAGTAAACATCTACGCAGTTCATTAGTTTCACAATCATTTCATCATCACAACTATTGAGGTAAGGTTAAAGTATGCCGAAGTAAACTAATATATAATTAAAATTGGCGTTCCTATTGTGATTTTTAAGGTAGTGATGAATATGATAAAACTTTAAGAGACGCAAGACAGTTATTGAATATACTTCTTACACATATGCATGCACTAGGACTCGACCACCCCTCTCCTGTGGTGGGGGATAGAAACATATTCAACAGTTTATTTTATTGAATGACAGCAACCAACACTGACGAGAAAAGCAAAGAACCTTACATCATACACAAATTCAGCGTTGTACTTCTTAAAGAGGTTAGCATTCTTCAAGCAATGCGCCATGAAGTACATGCGCGTGCGGTCCGGCTTGGTGAACGTGTAGTGCGCCCAGTCCTCCAGCTCGTTGATAGTCCAGGGGAACACCTTGTACGCGGCGCTGACGCCGATCAGCTTCGACTCCCGCGTGCGGTCAATTTTTTCAAACACCAAGAAACGGTCACCTTTACAACACAATTTTGTGTATGCCTACTATACTGTAGCCTGTAACCAGTGTTCTTGTTACAGTACTCGTATAACAGAGACGACGTGGTTCGTTGTCCTCGTGGCGATGTCTTCCTACATTACGGACACTTTAGGATGTTTACAACACACTACCGTGCCTTATCCATCTTAACGTTAAGCTAATAAACAAACTACTGCTTGACGCCAGAACAAAGTGTTTTGAACATATCAATGTAGACGTAGACATCAGAACAATATTACGCTCATCTCGTTGCTTTGCCGAGGAAAGGGTATATGTTATTATAATTTCAGTGCTCACCACTGTTGCAGTATTTGTCCGTCAAGATGTCCAGGTAGGGGCTCTCCGAGGCCATCCACAGTCCGACCACGCTCGGCTCGCGCGGCCAGTAGTGGTTGTACAGAAACAATCGGATCATGTTCGAATGGCACGGGTTCCCTCTCTCTACTGTAGCTTTGGTAATGTCGAAGCACTATAAACTCAATATGGATTTATCATTTCAATTCTGGTTTTAGGCTATGTTTTTACATTGGATTATAATAATTCCCTATTATATTTAGTCCCGTAAAACAGCTTAATTTACCTACACGTCCCTAAGTTTTCATTTATCCAATATAAACCGATAAATAAGCCAAAGGCTGAAATTATCCGTTTGACTAGTAACGTAAACCATTTATTATTTACTGTTTTTGGTAACGCATTCAAGGGTTTAAAGTGTAGATGAATTAGTAAAAAGTATGTTACCGGTTTGTCATCTGGCCGAAGATCACATGGTGAACGGTTCCTGTATCGGTTGATGGTCATATCTGTCGCTGGCAGCCGTTTCCAGAACCTTGCCGATCGTAAAACAGCAGCACGACAGCTATTTATATAATACATTGTTACAACATGAACCAGAAATTAGATTTTTTATTTGTGCACGCCTTTTTGTTTATTTTCACTTTACATAATTTATGCTGTTGATACCCTTAACAACTGCAAAGGTTTCAAAATCACTCCACTGTCATAAATTACATAACCCAGCTGATAGTAGAGAGTAGACGAGGATAAAAAAATGTAACGTGTTAAGAAATTATTTTATTATTTATTTTATACATTACAATCTACAAGTGTGGTCTTCTTCACTGGGTTCATTTTTAAGTAAAGAAATATAAAAAAAGTTTAAAGAATATAAACTGTGAGGATATGAATATCGAATTGGTCGCGGACACTGGCACCTATTCACGGCAGCAATACAACAATAGACAATAACAACAACATAACTAACTGTCAACCAGTTCACAATCAGTAAACACGAAAATGGCGGGTTGAACGTGATGAACAATTTATGTAAAATAGTGTAAAAGACCATAAAAATGACCCTCTTCACTTGACCGAAACAATGAAACAATATTCGTCGACTCTCCACTGACGACAGCGATCGCTCCACAATGTCCAACGTCATACACCGAGTTAGATTTATACTGAAGCAGACTTACTGCAGCAGGAGCCGCGCAGACGGTGCTTACCGCATCATCGCCAGGACCTTCGCCGATGTACCTAAAAAGGACTCGCCCACCGACATCGTGGTATACATACATTTTGGCATATCTTATACTCAATGACAAGACACATGTCCGGAAGGAAGTTAGAAAATTATATATCTGCTCCAAGTTGTAACTCAACCCTCTTATTTCATTAACACAATTTATTTTTTTATTTATATTATCACGTCTTTTTCCCAGTAGGGGGGTAGGCGGAGGCGAACAAACACTCACTTGTCGCCAAATGTGTGATGAGTGAACACAATTTATTATATATACCTATTAATAAAATTATGAGCCTGCAGTAACTTCGTCGGGTCTTTATGATCATTAGGCAAACGTGTAACTGCTGGACGTGTACCACACCCAGGAGATTACTACATGGATCCATTACCATCAGATCGACTGCTGTTCTTACTATAATATATTTCTATTTGCTACAAAGGAAAGGTAACCGGTGTAATATAAATTTATTGTATGAATCTATATCATTAGACCTACAATCGAGCAACGTTAGTAATCAACATCAGAAAAAGAAACGAAAATAAGCAAATGGTGGTATATCTCTATAGTCTAGTCTCTATAGCCTATAATCGTCAAGTGGTGCAATCAGGCTGTGGACTCCGGGTCCACGAGCCCAGTATCCGGCGAGTTGCCTAAGTACCGTCAGAGAGTAAACAGAGCAATGATGTAAGCGTGCAACTGGTAACGCTGTGTCGAGGTGCGGGACTCCAAGAGCGACGAGCACATCCGGGTGCGGCGCGCGCGCCCCGCCGACGTGCCGCGCGTGCTCACCTTCGTGCGGGAGCACACGCGCGACCTCTGCCCCTCCCTCAGCGCGCCCACCAGCGCCTCGCAGATCGTGCTGGTCGACTACGTCTCCCGTGCATTAGCGCAAGGTATCACCAACACCTCTATACGTTCCTCTTTTCCTGCCTTTATCTCACCTGGCTAGGTTGCCGCAATATCAATTCCAACAGCCCACGTAAGATCGGACGCACTTGTGCTTGGCAGCAGCAATAGCTTCAAGCAAAACAATTTTTTTACATTTGACAAATTTCTCCTACCTTATCAATGTATATAAAATATGTAAACATGCTAACGTCAGCCCCACATCGTTACGGCTGCGTATCCTCGGCACTGCCAATTAACACATTTGTGAATACAATTGCCGTTATAATTAATGAGATGGGAGATTATGGTTCAGGTCATTCGATGATCGCCGAGCATCAGGATCCGAAGCACAATTGGAGCAAATTACGCGCGCTGGCGCTCGCCACCACGATGTGCAAGTGGGACGCGGTGGTGCTGGAGAAGTGGGCGCGCTGCGTGCAGTGCACGCGCTCCCGCCAGATACTCATGTTCACCGCGCACTGCCTGCGCGCGCCTGCCCTGCACGACAAGTACCAAGTGCACAACATACTGCAGGTCACTCATTCCACATTCAACATCATTATCATCATTAGCCGATACGCGTCCACTGCTGGACATAGACCTCCACCAAAGATCTCCACGTCTACCGGAACGCGAGCGCCAGTCGAAGACCTTACTGCCCCATCGGCCGTCGGTCCTCCGAGCAATGTGCCTTGCCCGCTGGCATTTAAGTATAGCAATCTTTTGGGCTGTGTCGGTTACCTTAGTTCTTCTGCGGATCTCTACATTTCTGATCGGCTCGCGCAGAGAAACTCGGAGCATAACCCGAGCATTAGACAGGATCTTGGTCTTCTCCATATCATTTTAAGACCCACACATTTGGACGCTCTACTGATGCTATCGAGCATTTTGCAAAGGTCTTCTATGGTCTCTGCCATGACCACGATGTCTTCAACGACTCGAAGGTTGAAGGGTCACTTGCCGTTTATGTTGATGCCATGTTCTCTCTAATCCAAAAGCTTGAAGACTTCTTTCAGCGCTGCTGCTGTGAACAGCTTTGGTGATAGATTGTCGCCCTGTCTGACACCTCACTGCAACTGGATAGGTTTCGAGCGAAGGTCTTCGAGGCGAAGTGACATAGTGGCGTTTTCATACAGTGACCGCAAAACTTCGACGTAATGGTAGTCTATTTGGCACCGCTGGAACGACTATAGTACAAGACTGTGCTACAGTTAAACATGGGCATGTTTCGACAGAATTGAAGGCGTTTTCATAGTCCTCGAACTAAGCATAGTGGCAAGTTATATTCTTCGGTCTTCTGCATAACTTGCAGCAGCCTATGTATATATGTGGTCTATGGTACTAAAGTAGCTCGCTGGCCTAATGGTTAGAGCGTGCGGCTTTCATTCTGAAGGTCGCGGGTTCAAACCTCGGCATGTACCAATGACTTAATATTTAAGTTATGTACATTTGTGAACTTTAGTTACAACAGCGAGATACAAAAACGGTGAAGGAAAACATCGTGAGGAAACCCGCACACTGATATCATCTTTGTGTGTGTGTGTGTGTGGGGTGGTCCCAATAAAGTGGCAACAGGCTCGCCCCCTGTTACACTGGACCTAATCTGACCACATCTGGCGAAATGTGGGTGTTTATTCACCTCTGCCTACCCCTACTGGGAAAAAGGCGTGACGGTATAAAAAAAAAATGGTACTAAAGCCTTTTCGAAATCCTGATTGTTGGAAAGGAAGGGAGAAGGGCTGGAAATCGTCTAGCTCGCATTTGAGATAATTCGTCATGACTCTCAAACAGCTTATAAACGTGGCAGAGGCGCGAGATGGGTCTACATTTCTTCAACCAGGTCCTGTCACGCTTTATAACGAAAAGCCTCACCACAACAACAGTCTTCGGTATAGTGTCGGGTTAACTCGGCTTGGGTCGTTTGCCTGATTTTTGACAGGTGCTCGTCTAGTCGCATAAAGCTGTCCGTAGATGTTTTCAATTTTAACTAGGAGCTCCGGTCGTGCCGACACCATCGTCTGTCTTCAGCTTCGTGAGCAGGCTCTGCCCAATAGAAGACATTTTGGCAAAAACTTAGGAGCCTTTATTGCGTATTAAATCGGCGTAAGTTACGAGTCAAGGACTTAGATGTCCATTTGTTGAGTTGGCTATACATTCAACACAATTTTTTGTATTGAAATTTTCTCATTACTTGTAATTGTAATGTATTTGTTGAAATACAGATATTTTTACATAAGAGCAAAAGGATTTTTAAATCCCGCACTATATGTAACATATTCTTATCAAATGCTAGATGATAACAACTTCCGGTAATACTATCTGGTACTTAAACTTATATGATTAGCTAAAATCACTTCTTAACAATATTAAATAGAATAGCACCACTCGAACTTGATAGAAATCGCAGTTTTTTTCGGCGTTTTCAGCAATTAAGCGATAAAACGAACAAAGTAATCGAAATCTAATGTCGACACACCCTTGACCTAATTATATTGTTTTTCAGTATTCTACGCAAAATTAATTTTTCTGTAACCTTATTGTTGCACAATTTGATGTTTGATTCTGAATAAGAAATCAGTTTGACCCCCAAAATGTCTTTACAAACCTTAGAAAGTCTTATTTTATTTACCCTTCACATTTCTTCGTCGTGTTCTCGGCCCGTGCCTGTCTACTACTGGGGCTGGAATATATCCTAGTGCCAGACAGTCCTTTTCTCCTGCCAGATAAACAAGTAAAAATTACTGTGTTCCGGTTTGAAGAGCACTGTAAACTATTGAAATTATCGTAATATAGTAATCCATGATAAGGCGCACAACGGTAGCAGTATTCCTGTCGTCATAGCTATGAGCATGTGTATCAATTATCATCAGGTGAAATTTCCGATCATCTCGTCGCATGAAAAGAAACTAGGTCACTAGCATATAAGTTATTTCATAAAATATAAATATTTGGATCTCTTTTTCCAGGTTATAATGATCGTACCACAAGACGTCTCCCAGCGCAAGGAGGTAATCCAGATGCTGGCCAAGAGCGCGTTGCAGCGGGGCAGGGATGTCGGTTTCACCGTGCTACGATTCGACGCGGGCAATAGCGCCGTGTCCGTATCTCTCTGAATTGATTTGGATTGTAGATTTTGAATGATATACAATAACACTAGAACTATAGCTGTGCAGTAGATAGCTTAATTATTAGAATTTGTTTTAACATTCCTTCCCTACCGTTGAACCGTCCATTCTTTAATAAATGAGGATCTGCTAATACAATGGAAAGCAGCATAGCTAGTGAATGTTATTAAACATTACAAGTGGTACTAGCCAATATTCAGCAGTCGACTGAAATGACGCGATGATGATGATTATTGTTTTCCCTCAGCGTGCTACCTGTTTACCGGGACATTTAATTTGATTCCTTAATGTTTTATTTTGAAATTCCTACAGAATAAAGGTACTGGAAGATATGCATTTCAATAAAGAGTGGCAGACCGTCTATGACGTTCTACCAGACACCATAAAGGGAAGGAGCGATGACAAAGTCTCACCGTCCATTGAAGTAGACAAGAGTAAATCGAAGACTGAATATCAGCAGGTTGGACAGGGGCATTTGCTCACAGTTTTCTCCGCTTTCACCGACACTCCGAAGTAGTTCAAGTGACACGCCAATGCAATAGCCGGCCTGTGATTCAATAAACGTATAGCAACTGAAACGTTCTATTATTACCGCCATTTTATTATTCACTTGCAATTCTGTTAACTATAAGCTATTTATTTAAATTTTTTATTCAATGCATAATCGAACAAGATCACATTATGTTTGCAGCTATTATTAGTAAGGTGTTGCGGTCGAACTATAGATGCACGGCTACATACCTTCGTCCAAGTCAGAACGGTTAGAAAAGGTACTATCACAACTCAATTTTCTTCGTCACCTCAGTAATTTTACTCGCTACAACGACCGTCAACATTCGCAAATAAAGTAGCCAACCAAACATTTAGACCGCTCATGGATAGCTACGGTCAATAAATATCTATCAATATTCAATCTTAAATCACTTCTAATGTACAATTTCGTAATCTGCAGCAATATCAACTTGTGGCCAATGATTTGTGATTTTTTACAATGGCTTCGCCGAAGGTCGCGATTTGTCATCAGCAAGAGTTACTCTAGATCCCGGTCTATTGAATCAGTGCCCTGCGATCAATAATGAAATTGCTAAATCCATATTGTAATCGCTTTTTGAAATTTATAAATTAGATTTGTCGCAACACTACGATTTGATGAAGGTGAGATTTTAGTGTCCCAGTGGAGGAGAATCAAAATCAGTTTGTTACTCGAATATAAAAATAAAAGGATAGTAAATGTTGTAAAATTAGATTAGACAGCTCCGTAGTCGATGAGGAGGAACCGCGAAATGTAATATGAAATAATAAAAGTTTCAACGATCTCGACTTTGACTTACCTATTTAACGCTATCATTATCCTGTAAGCTATACTACAGCCGCCCTCGGATAACTACACTCCACGTAGTACACTTTAATTTTAAAATAGGCCGTGGATCCGGGTCCACGAGCCCAGTGTCAGATGAGCTGTAACAGTCACAATGGCTTGCAGGCCGAACATCATCAAGAATCTAGGTAAGCTATACTGGTGGACTTTATTCTTCTATACATCTTATCATTTTCGATTTGGTCGCCCGCGCGCACACCGTATATTCCTTTCCATTGCTTATTTGTACCTTTGAGTGTTTACGCGAATCATGTAAACCACGTCTAGATTCTAGTTACGTAGTTATCACCGACATCGTACTACATCTCATTTCAGAAAGTTAATACAATTGGAGTGTACCTTAAGTAAATTAGTTAGTAATTTAGAGAAATGACTAATCATTCTTAATAAGAATAATTAGGAGACTTTATAAAAAATAGTAAACCAACTTGAAGTCGTGATAATAAGAAATGAAGAACGTATTAATTGACAAAGCGACAGCCCCTTGAGCCGCAACAGGGGCAGTGG
The DNA here is from genome assembly GCA_033220335.2 of Troides aeacus. Lineage (NCBI taxonomy): Eukaryota > Metazoa > Arthropoda > Insecta > Lepidoptera > Papilionidae > Troides > Troides aeacus. Next base: position 321,031 of record CM067275.1, on the reverse strand, counting down.
GAAATGATTCATCCGATTATTCGAGAACGTGAAGAGAACTATGCTTTCCCCGATCTGCTAATAATATAATAGTATAATAACAGCGTAGGGTATAACCGAGCCGCTGTTCCATTTGCAGGTACAGTCAACCGCCGTCCGTTGTGAAAGAAACCGCCGGTTGCAACGCGGGTTATATAAAAATAAAGGTGTTGTGTGGCAGCCCAGACTGAGCCGCCGGTCGCGAGCCGCGCCGCTGAACTGCTTTTGTCAACGGATTGGTCAGGTAAAAAAACATTCGGAAATAATTATATTTCATGATCCATGTAATGTTTTAAAACGTCACGAAAATCATTTATTTTATCATTAAATCGTAGTGTTTGTATTTAGGCAATCGTTGTCTTTCGAGATTCAATATAATGTTTCACTTAAAACAACTTGTCGAATAAGTGTAGCGCCACACTTATGCGTTAAGTTTTTATTCGTTTCCACTTTTTTCTTAATTTCTATTATTCTTTTTTTTTCAAAGCTATGTAAGTTTATTTTATTGAATTTACAAAGTACTTTTTAGTATAAAAGTAGGTAAAAGGTTACTTATATTTTAATACCTGGGTTTCTATTTTTTTACTTGCTAGTCTACGGAAACTTTCTATAGTTTAAATAGAAGGAAAACGGAATCTAGTGGAAAAACTAGATTAACGAAATTATACGTAGTAAACAGAAGGCGGCGATCGAAATGTGTAAATGGGCTTCTGGTGTGTCGGAAGTATATATGTTATGGTCACTGCTAATACTATACAATAACAACATCGCATAGCCATTTGGCACATCACCTGTCGTCTTGATACACCATAACAGAGATATAAAACAGTTTTTGCATTTATAATTACGTTTTCAGATCCATTAAAATGAAGCTACACTTGATAGCTTTAGGATTCCTGCATTTAGCGACAGGTCTGCCGGTCACCTCGCTTGATGACTTGGTGATAGCTGACGACACAATGTCAGTGGGCTCCTACATCCGGGAAATTCGTGCTGCACCGGTAAGTAATTGTCCATGCAAAAACATCCCAGTATATAATGTGTCGCAAACGGAAACTGTCATCTGATATATCTCCTTATATCCGGCAGTATTTTTTAAAGGTTTTCTCTCCCGATTGAAAAAAGACTGTGTTAACACCATAATAAAACAAAAACCCACGGAGACGTTTTTCGAATCAACATTGTTTTTTAGCCCGAGAACTATCACAAGACGTATGAAAACGAAGGGGACGGCGAGATTGGTTACTCACGGAAGAAATCCGGCGGTGGAAAGAAAGGATACCAGCACTTCGATTCCTATCACAAGAAGGCGGGAGACAACTTCGAATTCGAGAAGCAGGATTCTTATGGGCTGGACGAAGAGAAGCAAGCAGGAGCGCATAGTCATCCACAAGAGAAAGGTGAACTTAGAGCCCGACCACTAATCGGGAAGCCTTTTAAATACTTAAGACGCTTTTTAAAATGGTTATTTTAGATATGTAATCTACCTAACTTGTAACAAAGATTGTTTTAGTGTTGTAATAGCTTTATAATATTTGGAGGCAATGTAGTTCTTTACACATTGACCTTGTCCCTTTTAAAATATCTGAGCTCTCTTTCTCTACTCTCCATCTTTTCTTTATACATGTCATCGTCCGACGACACGACCAGGCGGCCATTATTATCCGTACTCTCATCATATTTACTATTCTACACAACTTTCCGTAACTTGTTGAACAGATATGAATTATACTATATATATACTATAACTTTATGAAATATTTCTTTAAATTTGTTTAATTAATCATTAAGAAAGTTTTTGTTTCATGTATGTAAAGTAAAAATAAAACAATAACCTTAAAATGAATTTTCATTTTGATACTCTTGTACATAAATTAAAAATTATTGCCATTTCAGTTGAAAAATATCGAGAGGCTGAACGCGAAGATGAAGACGAGAAAGCGGCGGCAGAAGACCACGAGGAAGAAAAGCTACATGAAGACCTAAAGTGAGTACATACTTTTACCCTATAATTGCAAGAATACATGTATTATTAGTGTTTGAAATATTACAAGAAATAAATAAAATCTTTTATGTAATAAATTTCTAAATAAAATACATCATAAGTAAAATAAAGCGCAAAAGCAAAAATAATAATAACATTCATAAGTTTTCTGTACTAAGTTACCATATATTTTCAATTTTGATAACGAGCTGAGCTGTTACGAAATATCAAAAAAGCAAATAATATTATCTCACATAAACATACCTCATTAAAACAATTGTCTTGATCCTATAGTGTAACGTAATAAATAAAATAACTTCAGTCAATTTTCGTAGTAGGTTTCCCATGAAATACATTTTGCTTGTTATATTCTATTTTGTATATGCATACACATATATGAAAAAAATATATAGATGAGTGTTATTTTTTCACACTTTGTTATCATTAATAATTTTATATACCATTTTTAATTTAATTTAAAAATTATAGGTTAGGAGGCAGCGATGGAAACGGCGGTGTTGAAGCGTTTGGGCACAACCCAGATGATTATAAACTCCCTGAAAAATATACTTATGGTTCTGGAGACGATTACGATTTTTAATATAAAAAATTATAACGGACAAGAACATGGCAGAATGAGGCAGAATTGAGAAAAATATAACTTAATTCCATATAATTTAAGTAAATTATCATAAAATACTTTCTTTCAACACATACATCACGGAATAATATGTTTTTCACCAGAGTGTACCCAATAACGTATGAATGTATTGACTGACTAATATACTAAGGTATAAGATGTAAATAAAATTATATACTACTTAGCACATTTGTCGTTATTCTCTTTCATCATCATTACCAGCATCATCGTCATCAGCCAATAGATACCATCTACTGAACATAGGCCTTCCTCAAAAATCTCCGACACCGATCATTCTGTTATTTCTTTTAATTTTTATTAATCAACTACAAGTTTTGAGAAATTTATATAATTTCGTCTCTTGCACATATTTTATAGAATTTAAATAACCAAATATAATAGTTTATGCAAAATATTTACTAATTTAATATTGTCTAAGATAGATTAAATCGTGATGTGATATATTAAAAAAAAATTACATAAAATGATGTTTTATTTCATAACAAACAAATAATAATTTGTGTTTGGTATAAAATGTATGTATTACCATTACACAAAAGTGGGTTCGGCCCACTGGAGCCGTGGCGCGTGTATCGGAACGCGCCCGGGCGGCTGACGGCGCGACACAACAATGCAATCCGGCATTCGCGTTCACGATGACATCTCTTGCTCGCGCGACCCTCACGACTCCCTCGTCGCCCGGTAAATAGTTGCTAGTCTTTACCCCGTTACTCGTTGTGATGTTATATTGATAAACGATAATACGCAAACATGGCATTTAAAACTGCAGAAGCTACTACTATTATTATTATATTAAATTTACTCTGCATTTACACGGGTAAGTACCGCACAATTATTTAATTGAATCAATCACGCACAGCATTACAGAGTGTTCTTTTTAACAGAGCACATCCTGTCCTGCAATGTGACCTCCATCGAACCGTGCCGGGGGGAATATCAGTTTTGTAACCAAACCACGAAGAGTTGCGAATGTATGGAGGGTTTCTACCAGGTGGGCGATGAGTGCCAGACTCGGAGTTCGTATATGTCGAATCACGACGTGACCACGGCTGTCGTTAGTATATTCACTGTCGCATTAATAGGTTGCGGTCTCGTGCTGGTGGTACGGAAGTACAATTTAGTAGAATACGCGCGCCAAAAGATCAACAGCAGGCGCAACAACGACGTTATGTACGAGGATGTGATGATCGGCCAAGACGATCCGCCCTTGAGCCCTTAGGCGAATCCCTGCCCTGATATCTATTTCTATAAAATATAAATTAAAAATCAAATTGTAGATAAAATGAAATATTCTTGTTATCAATTTTATACGATTTATTAAGCTTTTAAAAGTTTTCTGTGAAAATGAATCACACTTCAATCCATATAATAACCACGTTTGCTTAAAATATATAAACCAGCTTTTATTATTGACGTAGATTCAGCTAGTATATGTTGTATTAACTATATGCTATTCAAATAGATATATTTAAAAAAACATAGAAATTGGCTCAAAAGCAGTTTTATTTATTTTGAAATAGCTTTTGACTATATCATTTTTCTCTTTATTAGTTTTGAAATGAGTAGTCTAATAAAATAATGATTTTGCCAATATTGGAAAGATTGCTTTTCGTACTTCTTAATTTTCATAAGAAATATTGTTTCCCCAAAATCTATTATGAGTGTTGTACTATTTGCGTACTCTACACATTAGCTTACACAATAAATGCTTAATTGTTTGCTTTATAACAATTGCTTACTCCAAGCAGCACTTTATGTAATCTAAGTTTAAATGGTGAGTGTAAATTTTTATTGTTAGATATCACAATATAATAAAGTTATTGTTCATATTTATTTAAAAATATGTAAGTGTTGTCATAATAGTAATGTGATATGTAAAGTAAGATGGCATGGGAGAACAGGTTGAATTATCTCAATTACTACTCTATCCACTGCACATCGTAATAATTGGTTAAGATGAGAGTAGTTCCAAAGGAATAGGCAGTGGCTTTGTGTGACAGTTACCATCATAATGCATTTGCCAAATCTTACACCAAATATGGAAAGTATAGCAAGCACCTCTATTTGGGAGGGAGGTCTTTGTGCAGTAAAGTACTACATCATTAAACAGGATTAATAACAATGTGTAAACTTTTGTTATTTATTAATAGTAAATGCCACATCATGTAGATATGATTAGTTACTGCAGCAATGTTATTAGTATATGTATAAAGGAACACATTTACATATAACTTTGTTCGGTTTCATGGCAGCTAAATTAATTAAAGCTTATGCTTTTAACAAAGACAATGCTGTTTTTTACAGAGAGCTGGATCCTGGAGATTGATTATAATAATTTTGATTTGATTGATGTGACTTTCTGATTCACAGCACAACACAGTACTGATATATATTAAAACATGACATTTAGATTACATTTCACTCTCATAAACATCTCTATGTGGTTCTGTTGTAATTTTTTTTTGGATATAGTAAATTGTAACACAGCTTTAGTTAGCAAGGCAGTAAAGGAAGGTAATTGTTATTTTTGTCTAAATTGTCAATTATCCTAATTTATAATCTTGTGTTTTCTAGTTAATGCACCTTATTAATAATAGATTTAATCAAAATGTAGCTATATGTCCCTACAACAATAAAGTTGACGATGCAATGTACCTATTTGCTAGTGACAATATTTGAATATTTATGGACTGCTCCCTTAGTTGATATTATTTTTCAATAACACATACAAGTACGATACTCACTTTTATAAAACATGTCCTAAGCACAAATTGTATATACATACAGAATACAAATATAATTAAACTAACATACTCCAGATATGTTCCTTGTGAACCGTTTGTATGTAAATATTTAAATAAACTATTTGCTAGTAATCCAATTTGTAAGATACCAAAAAAAACAAACACATTGATGATATTTGTTTTGTATCTGCTACTGTCATCTGATTTAGACTTATAAAATGATATTTAAATGTATTTTTTTTGTGCTCAATATATTGATTATAGCCAAAGACTGAATCACAGTAAAGGAGATATATATATATATATATATATATATATATATATCTGTGTTTAAGCTAGTGATTATTTAATTATTTGTAATTTCCTCCTCTAACTTCAAATTATTAAAGCTGTTACTCAGTTAGTGTGTTTTACCACAAACGACATCACTACTTACCACAAGATAAGATTGAAGTGAAGTACCATCTTATGTAAATATATTAAAAAATTAATAAATGATATTTTCTTTATTAAATGTAATATAAAATTAAAATACGCTGTTTTTAATGAAGAGGAACATAAAGAAATAAGTCAGGAGTATTTGCAACAACATGTTTGCATTCTACCAATATTATGTGTGTGTATATATTTTACTTCCGGCCTATTACAAAACATCCTGTTATATTAAAACAAGGATATACACAAAACATGAAATATTAAGTTCATATCAATTAATGTTTCACCCTCGTCAAGTGCTGCAAGTCCAAAATAGAGCAGCCACGCATATAACACGACAAAGCAACTGTTTGAATACTAATAAAAGGATAATGTTGGAGCAGTCTGTTTAGGTTGTAATGTGCATATGCGTACAACAAATGTTTATTCATTAGACAGACGATAGTTATTCAATGATCACTTTCTCTAATTTAAATAGAACTTTAGTTTATATTGTATGTTATTTATTTTACATATTGTACATTATAGTTTGTGATCTACAGCAAATGTCTTGCCAACATCAAGTGTAATAATTGTTTATTCACCTAAGTGACGAAATGGTCATAACTATATAGTGATAGTTAGCATGATATACCGTGCACCACATTGTTTCCACTTGTAAGTGGAAATATTCGTTAGTAAGTTCCGATGTGTTGGATATAGCATAGAGCATTGTTGTACCCTTGGTACTGTAATTCAGTAATTTTTAAACTTCATTGTAATGTGAATTCTGTCAACTTTTTATGATTAGAATAATGATATAATTAGTGGAATTAATAAACATACATAACAGCTTTTTAATTTTGCATGACTATTACTCTATAGATTTTAATTAGTAGTGTAGTTTTATCAGTACACTACACGCGTCGTATGTATACACAACCCAATTCACCTGATAATAAATATGTGCAGTGCACTGTATATATACGTAGTTATCAACAACTCGATATAATTGTACTAGACAAGTAATCATTAAAGACATTACAATTGCATCATATTTGGTGCAGTTCTGTTTATGTTGCTGTTTGATCCTTGAAAAACGAAACCTGTAACTTGTACATAACATGCCATTAGTTAAGTTTACGTTGTTAACAACTTTGTATTGTAGTTATTTACATGATATTGTTTAATGAATTAAAATCATATTCTTGTAAATGTGACACTGTGAACACCACAAGCCATACAAGGCTTGCTATTGTGATTAAGCAACTTGTTTGCGACTCTCTCCCAAAGGTTATTGCAAATTCTGTTGTTTATAATATAGACAATTAATTACTTGCTAGTAAAGGGTTTGTGTTGATCATTTAAGTTAAACATTTAAACACAACACTAGATAATATATTAGATCTGATTTTTATTTCTATAACTTGCTTCATTTGTACATACCATACTAATTTTTACTCATTGATGTAATAAAACAAATTTAAAATTTCCCTAAATATATATATAAATATATTGTGAGACACTGTATGTTTTGAAAAATAAATACTCTGTGATATGAACTGTTTGATTATTATGTAATGTATCTTCTTAAGAATGGCGTCATGTGAAACGTAGCCAAGTACTTGGCGCAGTTGCTAACGGTCAGCACCAGCACAACTGCTATAGTTGAGCTCTCGTACAGGACTGTGGAGTAATACAAATATATAATATTATCTTGGTAGATGTGGCTGACACACAAAGACAAATGAGGCCTCTAGAATTGACCACAGTTTACATTAACACTGTCTCCAAGGCGCAATGGCTATACACTTTGTAATACGAAAATTCCTGGTTTGATAACCGAGCAATGCATGCCAGGGCTTAGTGTTGCAGAGTTTGGTAAGTGTGCAGGGTATTTTTTTTACTCATCCAGCTAACCACCCACTCACGTATTGTAATTCTGCGGCCATAACAGCATCATTATGTTCCGAAGTCAATGAGAAGAGTAATCTTGATGAGCACGCTTGGCTATTTATGGTCTCTTCATCATTTGACATGTTGGGGATTACCTCATTGTATTTTGAAAAAATAGTAGAGTCCTCAAGAATAACATGACTTACTATTTCATCAAAAAGTCCAGTGGATCACCACTAATTAAAGTGGAATGGCTACTTACAAGGTGTGACGCTAGTATGGTTTTGGTCTGGAACCGCGGAACACTCACCGGAGTACACGCTGCAGAACACAACGAAACTGTACGCGAACACAAGTGTGTAGTGCGTGAACCCGCTGCCGGCGGTCTCCGCGGCGCCCCACACCAGCGCCGGCAGCGCGAACACCGCGCTCGCGGCTCCCAGCGCGAACGCCTTCACCATCAACTCCGCCGACACTGTCGAGTCATTCATCCTCGTAACAAAAATATATCCTTTTTATATTTGTATCAAGTTACAATTAAAGTAAAAAATTTTTTGTTTTGTTATTCATACAGATAACATTTTAAAAAATTCAATTGTGAGTTGTTCTGTTTAAACAAAATCAGAGATTAGCAACTGTCCATTGCATGGTGAATGAGATTGATTCAGAACTGATGAGGATCAACAGCGAAGGATCAGTGGTTGTGATGGTGGTAATATTGAAGGTTCACACACATCATGTTATTTAAATTATTACCTTTACGTGGAGTTGTGGAGGACTGAAATATTTTCATAAGAATGTGGACAGTGCTCATGAATATCACAATACCTGGAAAAAAAATCATATTAACAAATGGTTTCATTCTGTACACGAAATATCACTTCGAAAATAACTTTCAGGAGTACTTAACATTGTTTTAGAAAATCCAAGTAATCTAATTGACTCCAAAGTTTTTTTTGGAACATGCCTGACTATAAGATATGGTAAATCTGTCATTAAAATAGAGTTTATGTTGCTCACCTGAAAATGTTGATATAAATTGCACATAGAAGTCTTTTTCCCAGATAAACAGGTCTGTGTCATCCCCTCTTGACTCTTGTACCCAACCCTCGCAACTGTATCTCCATATCTCTGGTAATGATATGCTCATTGGTATGTTACTGTAATTGCATTTAAATGGAATATGAAAAACAGAAGAGGAAAATAACCATTGTAAGAAAATGATGTGTAAAACATTTTAAATTGCATATCTGCTATGCTGTAGAAATATTCCAATAGTACACCACAATATTCCCAGGTGAACACAAGTCTTGTCTCTATATCATATATAAATAAGAACAAACAACATGCCAATTTGTAATAAAGACATGGAAAATCACATGAAGTCTTATTAACATATATCTATCACAAGGCCTACAAATCTAGGTCCAGATTGAATACTGCAATTAGGTGAATTGACTTGAACTTGTATTTAGTTTTATGGAGAAAAGAATTCAGAAAATAAAGATCATTAAATTAATTCAAAGATACAACAAAAAATTATATTCGATGGTTTATGCTTTATCACGGAGCAAGTCAGTGTTAGTAAAATCACTAAGTTAAATCAATTCACACAGAATAGATAACACTTACTCACAAGCTAGTAGAGTTCACCGTATAGTTCCCCTTTCCATCACACAATGTGTTCACAGCTACAGAGAACAGGCTGTCACTGCGCCACACTGCATATGTTTCCAGCATCATCAGAATTATGAATAGCTTCCAGAATGCCTGTAATATTAAAAAAATAATGTTAAATTCTTTTTACATAGTGATTTTGAATATAAAATAATAAAAAAATTACTAATAATACCCCACTTATTGTTATCCCAGATAACAATTTTTATCAACTAGCATGACAGTTTTACTTTTGTTATATATTTAAAAGATATGATGGTAAAGACATAGACACTTAGGGTTAAAAATTATAAAGGACATAAATCAAATGTATATTTTTCAATTTTTATTAATTAAGCTTATTTTCCTAAAAATTTAAGTTTATAATATTTTCTTTAGTATATATGGCTTAGGATGGATGTTTTCTGTATGATTTTATGCTATTTAAGTTCTGTAAGGAAACACTATGATATGTATATGTAACATTTCATTTACCATACATACATTTTGCTCATTTCCTTGTTTTCTATAATAATATGGGATTTGTATTGAGTCTGATACAGATTAAAATATTAACAGTATATAGACAGCTTCAAGTTGTATCTATATTGGATAATATATATGCTATTGTTGCAAACATATCACTAGAATAAATACAGATGTGCAAAAAGTTTACCCCATACCTTAAAATCAGTGTTGTAAAGAACATGCCTCTGTGCTTCTTTTGAAACTAGCACAAGATCAATCATGACTATGACAGGATCATATTCTATATATTTATCTACAGTCCCTTTACATTTCATCTGAAATTAAATAGATTGTTTATTAATAAAAAGGATATTTTAACAAATTTTACATAGTACATTATTCTTTGCAAACATTACTATTAATATTGATGTGTATTTTAAAAACTATGGCTTTAATGAAATGTTGTACTTGGATAGAAAAGAAAACAATATCTAGGGTTTTGGTATCAGATACTATTATTAAAATAATTTCATGTCAAACTTACAAAAAAAGTAAACAATCAATTTGTTTAGGTTTTAGTTAACTAATTTATTACATAATTTAGATAAACACAAAAAACTAATTTATCTTAAACTGCTCATTTCAGAGAAAATAATTTTACTGAGATTTGCACAAAACTAAATGTTCCTGTGTAAAATTACATTTCAAAGTGGATATATATATATGTAACATGAACCCTCATATACAAGTGGAAATATTATAAATGTTTCCTGATAAGGATTTACTCTATAAACAAACATTGCACTATACATTATGGAATACTTACGCATTTGGTTAGTTTTAACACTGAGGGACCGTAAGTTCTGTACAAAGCATGACAAGGCACGCCACAGTTGACACACCTGTACTCTTTATCATTGGGCATTCCTATTGCCTTGTTTTCCAATGGTTAGCTGGAACCGTTCCCGGGAGCGGCGCCATCAGCACAGTAGCTCAACAACAGCAATGCTCGATCCCAGCTGACATACGTCAAAGCCGCACGCTCTGTAGTGTCGCACGTTGATCTGAATGAAACCGAGAATTTATTTCTTTAATAAATATTACCATCATTAAACGGTAAAACGTTTAATGCACTTAATATATTTTACTTTACTTATAAGATTAGTAAAACGGTTGTCATTAAATAGTTTATTTAATTATTTTATATAAATATGATAATAGATTACCGTTGATATACGATATTGTTAATTTATGAAATAACACATTAAACGAATCTGTTCCCACCTTTTTATATATGTGTATAGATAATTTCAGCCATCTAAAGGAATTCGATAAAATAAGCGCAAAACAAGGTAAGTGATATAACCACGTAATGCGTAAAACTGCCAATAGATGGCAAACCGGCGTAAAATTTTATTTATTATTAAGCTCTGTGCTTACTGATAAGTAAACACTGGAGTTTTTAAATATTATTATTTATGCTAAAATCTTCTACCTGATTTTTGCTACAGTGTAAATAACAATATATTTTTTTCATATCTCTAGAATAATATTGTACATAATATCATACTAATAGTATCTAGAGGTAGCTGGCTGGCCTAATGGTTAGAGCCTGCGGCCTTCATTCCAAAGGTCGGGTCGGATTCGAATCTCGGCAAGTACCAATTACTTTAATATTTATGTTATGTACATTTGTGAACTTTACTTACAACAGCGAAATACAAACGGTGAAAGAAAACATCGCGAGGAAACCTGCAGATGAATTGGAATTTATTCTAAGGTATGTGTGAAGTCACCGATCAGCATTGGCCCAATCGCTTTCATATTGAGGGTAGGCCTATGCCCCAGCGGTGGGGACATAAATTGGCTGTTATGGAAGAGTATCTTACAGATATCTAAATAACCCATAATTTCATCTGCAGTTACAAGTAAAAATATTAGTTAGAAAGCATTACATTTCCTTAGGTTGTGTAAAAACTATATCTTGTGGAAATGTATGTGTTTGTGTAATCTCTTTGAAAACATGTTTATACATATACAAATATTTTTGATTATTTCATGGCAGGACAAAGGAGTCAACCAGTGACTCATATTTGTTCGTATATAGCTAAAGTAATCATGTATGTCAATGGAACAAAAACATGGTAAATAAGAATATAAAAAAATGAACCTTGTTTGCAAACATGCACTTATTTACACGCGCACTTTAATTTTCCGAAAAGCGGGGAGGTTAAAAGTTTAACGGTGTTGCGCCAATTTGGTGCGGAGTTCGCTTGCGCTCGGCGCATGGTTCCGCGGGAGCGCTGTTTTTAAATCAAACGTTGTCTGCCTAATTGTTCGCAGATATTTGCACGGAATGTTGAAATAAATTCGTTTGCGGAGAGGAAGCTCCGCGCCGGCCCGCCGCCAGCCGCCCGCCGCCAGCCGCCAGCCGCCAGCCGCCAGCCGCCAGCCGCCAGCCGCCAGCCGCCAGCCGCCAGCCGCCAGCCGCCAGCCGCCAGCCGCCAGCCGCCAGCCGCCAGCCGCCAGCCGCCAGCCGCCAGCCGCCAGCCGCCAGCCGCCAGCCGCCAGCCGCCAGCCGCTGCGCCCGCCGCGCCCGCTGGTTCTGAAAGCCGCGCATAGAGCTTTGCAGGCTGAAAATGAATCCACTTTTATATTTCTTCAATGTACATTATTTTACTTTCATTGAATAAAGTAAAAACTGTTTATTCGCTGCTTTTTTTAACAATTTGCTGAAAACATTTAATTCATATGGTTTGAAAAAACATTGCTAATTTAAAGACGAATATTGCACTTAAAGATAACTTTTATTCAGCGTTTGCACACAGTTCCAATAGTATTCATTTAGTCAATCTCAGAATTTTTAACAGAGTTTTTGGAGTCTCTGCCGCGATTCGCCGTTCGGTAATCGTGTTTTCTTTCTTAACACCCCAGTACCTTATGAAAACGCTTGCAAATCCCCACATTACGCTCGTGTTGAGGTGTAACATGAGAGACGGTCCCTATCCTTTAACAACTGTAATCAGCAAATGAAACTACATCAATTCGTATCTAAATAAACGGTGGCTGTGGTGGTGCAGTTCGTGCCGGTACGTTTTCGGGGTGGATACACGGTACGTAATAAATCAGAGTACACGGAGCTGAAATATAAGTTTCATAAAAGGCTCTAGAGGTTATAAGTTCCCCGTATCGAAGCTCTAAGTGCGCCCCCGCCTCGTATTTCACGTGAAGTGACGTAGTTTGTCACGTATACGGATTTTATTGGTTACTTTATTGCGGGTTTTGATTCATGGCGCCGCGAGCATCTACCTTGTATACATATACTATATATCTGTATGTAATGAGCGACATTATACTTTTGAATGGTGGATGGTCTATCTGTTGCGCCATTTTTTAATTGTTATTTGTATATACTAGTTTTTGTTATAGTCATTCTGATAACTTAAAGTAGTTTTGTACAAAGGAGCCCATTTTACCGATAATTCGTTTGCTTTTCAGACCTTGACACGAACAGTTCATTTATTTCCTTTTCAAAGTGCTTTGTATAAGAATATATGGAAATACTTCCACGTTAATAGTTCCTTCGCCATTGTCCCGCGAAATACTTACTGGAATGGATGCCTGTTGAATAGGACCCATTCAACTCCTCGAGAAAGGATTCTAGTTACGTTGCCAACATCGTTAATATTCTTCTCGAGCACTCGTAACTAAACTTTTGCAATTACGCAAACCTGAAAATTGTAAATGTTTTTGTTGTCGTGGTTACCGGTTTACAAGCAATACTTTTAGCCGTTGGTCTATCGGCGCTACAATTGGGTGAACAGCGGTATGAATAAAACAACGTGGGGTACAGCAATGCGTAAATCTGTCGTAAACTAGTTTCCGGAAGCGTGTTTATGTCCCGCCGCGCTGTTGCATGTATGATATACAATACACAACTACCCGCCCGTGTCCAATCTTGTTTTAGAATGTTCTAATAGGACACTTTTCCAACGTTCTCTTTAACTTTTATGCCATTACAGCGAACCGTTCACTAAAATATTTAAATATTACTACTACTAGTATCTTGCTACTTGATATCCTAAACAATTACAATGATTTAATGCATAAAATGTCACACACGTCACGTTCATATACAAATGCACGCGCAAGCACCAGTGCACGCACACGCACACGCGCAAGCACCAGTGCACGCACACGCACTCACACGCGCACGCGCAAGCACCAGTGCACGCACACGCACACGCGCAAGCACCAGTGCACGCACACGTACACGCACACGCACACGCACACACCCGGCCCGGCTTGTAAACAATTCACTTTTATCTGTGTATAGTGTGAAGTACCTAATATAAACATTGTAATAATACATTTAACACTACACAGTTTCCCCTTTATTGTTTTATTCCCTTATTTTTACGACTGTCATTCCTTAAAAAAATTATTTGTTTGATGTTGTAACGGAAGGAAACTAGTTCCCGAAATACAGGAAATGTTACTAGTTCGGGAGTAACGGACCACGACAACTCTGTACCTAGATGTAACTTATATAAGGAAAATAAATAAAATTGCCTTCCGGCATGAAGTCGGTGAAGCTAATATACTCATTGAAACGCTCTCATGTATCAACTCGAGCGCACTGTGGTGTGTAAATACCTTAATTAGCGCCTCATTGTTGTGGGGTGGCAGTTCACGTATCGACAGTTGGTGTGGCTGCATATGGAGCAACTTGCACGTTTCATCTTCTCTCTTAAAAACTATCGTATATTAAACTATTCATCGTCATCAACAACTGGACACTGGATACGCTTCACCCAAACGTCTCCCAACACCAACTGGTTACTATTTTAATACAACTTTACTGTAAAGTAAACATAAAACTGAATTTCTTCTTATGTTCGTGTGTTTCGATGTACTGTATATTACTGTAACGTGCTTACCGAAAATCCCGGGAAATATTAGAAAAGGGAAAACCGCCAAAAATCTTTATACGAAAACCTTATAGAAACAAATTGAGAAAAGTGTAATCTGAAAAGCGAAAAGGGGCTCCGGGAGCAGCGGAAATGTAATTTCCATTTGAATTACAACAATAATATGGCCGCACGTCGGGGCGGCACGTGCGGGGCGGACTCCTTTTAGGTTTTCAGGTAATTGGTTTCACTTCTGTCGGGTTCCGGGCGGAGGTCAGCGGACTGTCTTTTCTATTGAAAATCGCATTAATACTTGTCAATGGTTGTATACCTCAGGTACTGAAACGAACAAGTTAAAGCGAAAAGTTTTCGTTTTTTTTCCTCAAATACGTATCGAGACCCGTTGGTACCTGACCGGTAGTGGAACCTGACGAGGTGTGGGCCTCGTATGATATACTCCTACAGTAATCATTGTGTATCATACGAGGCTCGGAACAACGTGAGGCCTAAAACGATGTTTATACGTCACCACATTCCGAGAAAACTCTTGGGTTATCCAGCAGCTCGGTCAGCTCACGAGTAACGCAACAAACAACCGCCAACAAACAAGAACACTCGCCATCAATCTGTGGTATTATTATAATAATGGGGATGATGAGGACAGGGATAGCGGTCAATATTATTTCAATATATTTTGCACTGATATACACCGGGAGTAGGGGGGATTATTTCCTTGTGTTTTTATTTATTTATGAACAATAATTAATTATTGTTGATTATAAATGAATATGCATTAAATATATTTTAGTTTAAAGAAGCGCGGGTGCGAGGGTGCGTGGGTGCGTGGGTGCGCGGGTGCAAGGGTGCAAGGGTGCGAGGGTGCAAAGGTGCGTGGGTGCAAGGGTGCGAGGGTGCGAGGTGCGCGGGTGCGCGGGTGCAAGGGTGCAAGGGTGCGAGGGTGCAAAGGTGCGTGGGTGCAAGGGTGCGAGGGTGCGAGGTACGAGGGCGCGCGACCCTGCGCACCTTCGCGATCAGATCGCCGCGCTCATGTCGATTCATTAAAAGCCCAATCCATTTTCGAGAGCTCGCTTCGGTGATTGGGACATTTAAAACAAATATGCGTCGGGAAAAAAATTCTCAACTCTGAATACAGCATCGTACGAATTTATCCAGATGTTAATGGTATTGTGTTATCAAATAGAAAATAAAAAAAAGGTCGGTGTGAGGCCATGTTCATGAACGTCAGTATAACTACTGACTGACTTTGTGCACAAGATCACGTTTTGAAGTTTTGAAAAAAACTACCGACTTTCATAATAAAAGAGGGGTAGGAAACTAAATTGTATGTCGCTACGTCTTGGTCCCGGACGTTGATAAGTAAAACTATTGCACTATTGCACTATTACACTCCCCCGTAGTTTGTATTTGAATAAGTTGCTTCTGCAGATACCTTTCTCCATAATTAACAATTCCAAACTTTGACGTGTTGCGTTAATTTCTTATATTAATTATTTAACAAAAACTTAAGAAGGTTGTTGTAGTTAAATTATTTAACTTTTTGCAATACTCTTAAGTGTATTATGAAGCGTCCTTTATAAAAATTTAACTAGCCCCCCTGACCCGATATGCTCGTACAGTTTCGACACGATCCTCGGGAATCTCAATGAATACATAAAATGAATTATTCATGAGGCCGGCGCCGCGCCCGCGCTCGATGAATAATAAACACAAGGTAAGATGTCTTGTTTAAATTAAGAAGATATCAGGAGTCCCCGGCTCCCCGGTTCCCAGGCTCCACGGCTTCCCGGCTCCCCGGCAAGGATACGGGGCCGAGAGAATCGAAAGAGGGCGGGGTATCGCCGCTGCTCCACGGCGCAGTAAATAACATAAATATATTACGGAACCAAACCGGCGACCTTCACATTTTATCTAATAATATATATTTGATACTGTTCACCGTTTTGAGAGATTGCCTGATCGTAATTGACAAGCCCTGCCAGCGCGGCCTCAACAGAGATCTGTGTGCTCGGCGACCCCTCGCACCGCGGTGCGCCGGGCGGGGCCGCCTGGCGGGGCCGCCCGGCGGGCTCCTTCCGAATGAAATATAGAACTCATGGTATACTTTATACATATCATGAATTTTTCGTATTCGTTTTATAAATAGCACCTGTGCAGTGAAACTATGACTTTTGACGGGAATACAAGCAGTGAAATACCGCCGGAGGAACTTCACGGGTACGCACTAACTGACATACATTGGGAAATTAAAATGTTCATAAATATTTTTCACTTGAAAGAACTGCTCACAAGTACAGAGCGCCACGCCTTTGAACTATACGAGCAATATTACACAGACGACTGGAAACCAGAATCAATTTCAATATTTATTATGATATAAGAGGAGAATTAAGTAAACAATTACATTGGTGCGATGTTTCGGGTCCGAAATTAACCGGAAGCCCTCGCCTGGTATCCAGTACGTCTCGTATGTACATAAAAATATTTTACTTTCCAAACGATTAATGTATAAGTAGTGTCGCTTACACGAATAAAATCACATCAAAATAAATATATAGTTTAATGTTCCCGCTTAGTGCATGGGTTTTAAATAACGTTTATCACATAACAGCGGCAGCGCGCGGACGTCGTTCAGCTAACTGTCACATACGGCATGGTTAATGCTAAATGTTTTTATAAAACCATTGAAAACCAACAGTTTGCAACGGCTTGATCATATAAAGGAAGTGCATCCACCATATAGTTTAATATATTTATGGAAACAATAACCTGCGAAGAGTATTCAGTTCAGCGGCGCGGCATGAAGGTGGGCGACAGCCAGGAACTGCAGAGCGCATCCAATATCCGGCAGCAGCGCTTTGCTATCGCTTAGCTTCCGGCGCGCGCCGCGCTAAAGACGCAGCTCGACTTCCGCGCACGGCCTGCTGCACTGCACTGCACTGCACTGTGTGCGGTACAGTGCAGTGCAGTGCAGTGCTGCATATTTATTCTTTGTAATATATTTCTATTATTTAAAAGTTTTTTAACTTTAACTACCGTTACAGCTGTGAAGGAACTTCCGCTCAGTGCGTCGATTATACCAACCGAGCACCACTTTGCGTAATGCACCGGCGTGTTGTTCCCCATTAAGGTTTATATGTGGTATATAAAGTCGTTTCGTTCCGTTTCCTGCGGCCGCTGGACGCGACAGTACTTATTAAATTTGTTTGAGCGCTGTTTTGTCAGTAAAGGATAAAAGCGCGCGACCGGCGCTGCGCGATACATAATGGATGCAGTAATACGTTAATGAGGTTGTATTGTACATACAACACAATATATCCCGTAATTGGTTACATGTCTGCGGAAGTGCTATTAATAATTCACCTCCGAATGATACATTTGGACAACGTAAGTAATGTATTAGATGTTTCTTTGTACGACGTTCGCGTACTCGTGTGCGCGGACGAAGTTTAATTAAGGATTATAAAGATTTCTTTACTTCGTAAACTGTTTGCATTTATATCTAAAGCTTTCTTAAAGTTTGTCTATTCAAAGTTTTACTGAAACAAAGAAAATTAGAAGTCTTTTCCTAATGCATCAACAACAATTGCTTTAGCGAAGATAAACGAGACGTTTCATCTACTGCTACGCTGTGCAGCGCTGAGAGAGCTTTGAGAATACAATCGAAGAAAAGGGCCCGATTGAACTATATATCTTGTGACAACTAGGGGGAGGGAGGAGTCGACAAACAAAAATTTAATTGAATCTTTATTCCAGTTAAGAATACAGTTGTACTTGTCTCCTTTCCAACAAAAGAAACGGTCAAATCGGTTCCGGCGGCAGGACTCGGACGGACGACGGCCTTTTCATTGGACGGATAGAAATAAATATTAGAAATGTTTGTCTGCATAATTGTTTCCGTTGTCTGTTGTGGTGTAAACATTAAGGGATGGTTAAATAGTTTCGTGTGCGCGGGGCGAAGCAGTGCATTCTATATTATAAATGCACGTCTGTAGATATCTCTGCTCGTGGTTCAGAATTAAATGAGTCTGATTCTTAGTGAATTTGATGAATGCATCACTCGCACGGTAGCACGGTGGCACGGTGGCACGGTGGATTCATCGCAATAATTAGGCGATGTGAATGCGCCGCCCGCCCGCAGCCGCGACCAGTAAATCCACCTCCAGCTCCACCTCCATCTCCACCTCCAGCTCCACCTCTACCTCCACCTTCACCTCCACCTCGTCCGACCTGAATCTAACGAAGTATTGTATAAATTTAACATGAGAATGCTTCTTTAAAATTCATTCTATATATTTCATCGTAAAGTTTTGTTAAAGATTTTGCAATTTTGCGGCGTTGGAACTGAACAGTCAAATCCACGTATCCACGCATCCACGCACCCACGGCGCCGCACGGAGCCGCACGGAGCCGCACGGAGCCGCACGGAGCCGCACGGAGCCGCACGGAGCCGCACTGCGACCTCCTTTTATTCCAACTCATTTTGAGGATGTTTTCCTCAAAGAATACATCCGCCGCGTGTTTCAGTCTTTGTTACGAGATAAATCTTTATCGTATTTAATTGAATTGTAAATAAACTGTCCGGCGCTTCGGGAAAATTACTTTGGATCTAAGAAATACTTTGACTTACAATTTCTTTGAAGTTGCGAACCAAACCACGTTCAATACTTCCGGTTCTAATTGGTTTCGTATTGATACAGCGTTCGCAGATATTATAGAAGCATTGGCGAGATAGTACGTGTTCGTGTTCTAAATGTAATATTTGCTGTTAGTTAATATTGATTAAAAATGTGGTAACGGATCCCACAGCGAACAGTTTGCTTTATTGTAGTGTAGTTGTAATGAATGTTCATGCGAGTTTCGTGCAAGTAAATAGTGAGGGGGTGAGTAGAGGTTTAGGTTTAGCCCCGTTGTTTGCACGGGGCGCCCGTGTGCCCATCACTATCCACAATTAAAACCGTTAACGGCCGGGTTTACGCGTTAGCAGTTTTCCCTCCGATACAGTTAAGTTTTAACGGCGGTGGTGCGGCCGTAAGGCTTTCCCTTCTATACCATAAATTGTTTGTCGGGAAAGGGTTTAAGTGTTTGTAAGACTTATATTGTGGATTATAAAAGCAGAACGTTGCGTAGGGGAAAATAAAAGACATTTAAAACTTTTCGTTCCTCTCGTTAGAGGTTGAGGGGAATGGGTAAAGGGTAAATGTCATGAAGAAATGTGCCTTTCAAATATCATTTAAATAGTCGTATTTACAATGTTTCTAGTACAAGGATCACTCATTAGGGCAATGCGGCACCGATCGATGTGGAGATCTTTAGAGGAGGCCGATGTCCAGCAGTGATGATGATGATGGGTAAAGTGGTACATGTTTACAGAAAATTTAAAAATACTTATGTATATCATACTTATACGTACTTACGTAGGCAGGTCTCGGGGTTACGACTGTTTCGCTACTTGCTGTAATCCGCCCCCGCCCGGCCGTGCCCTCCCCACCGACGTCGCAGGCGATTGCTCCACTTCCGCGGCATGTTCGTGCGATGTAATTGCGTTTTAATTAAAGTTCAAACATCGTACAGTATTGTATCGCTCGCAACAGCCTCACCGGCCATTTTTGACTGGATATAATATACCGTGAGCCACGAAACTGAAACCTGTATTTAGTTTAACGAAACATTATTAGCATGATGACGTAGGAAATCACCGCACGGTGCGCGGCGGGACCTCGCGGACAGAGATCTGTTCGGTTTAATGAACTTTACTTTGTTATTAAATATTATCCTTAAGCAATGCATAAACCACAAATATTACGTTGTTTAATTAAAAATTCTTTACTTACTATTATTACTATTGTAATGTCCGCGCAGTACTCAACCGTCGATGCCGCTTTGAAGACCTTCAACAAGAGTGACATTCAATCAGTACATGTTACAGATGTAAAAACTAGATACAGTATTTGTCAACGTTTTTATTTGTATGCGAGTAATTATTTTTGTTTTACTTCGTGATACTACGTGATTGACTCGTCTTGTGTTCGAGCGTGATGAGATATCTGACGAGGCGCTCTCGTAGCGGCGCGCAGCACTCGTAGCGGCGCGTAGCGGAGCGTAGCACACGTAGCGCGGCAAAAGCTTCCCGGCTTGCGCCCGAGTGTCTCGCACTTAAGTGTTTGTCCTTCGTCCTTTCAAGACACTCGTCTCTGTTCTTATTTCTTATTTTTCTTTTTGTTTAGTTTAACTAGAGGAGGAGAAAGATTGAGTTGTTTATATAACATTGTGCCAGTCATACAACACAATAGGACATTATACGTGTTGTTATAATAATGATAACGGACAAATTAACTTTACTGCGTTACTAGTAAACATTTTTAAAGCAAACAGTTTTTTATTCCTAACTAGTCAAACTGCAAGTGGTGAGAGAAACGGAGAAGAAAAACATTAATTAATAATAATAATAAGCGTATACATAGTCAACTTAATAAGCACCTACTTATTGACATTTTCAACTTATCTTTTCTTCTGGTATCAATAATAAACAATTATACAACCCACGGCCGGCGCGGCGCCTGCTTCCGGCGGCACGCGCTCACGCGCCGGCGCCGCTGTCTCGGCGGTAAACAAATGTAAACTCGGAGCGATTGGTGCAGTGTTTCCTTATGAACTATTTTTTTTATATTATCACGCCTTTTTTCCAGTAGGGGTAGGCAGAGGTAAATAAACACCCACATTTCGTCAGATGTGGTCAGATTAGGTCCCATGTAACAGGGGGCGAGCCTGTTGCCACTTTATTGGGGCCACCACACGCACACAACAAAGATGATGTCAGTGTGCGGGTTTCCTCGCGATGTTTTCCTTCACCGTTTGTATCTAAACAACGTTTGTAACTAAAGTTCACAAATGTACATAACTTAAATATTAAGTCATTGGTACATGCTGAAATTTGAACCCGCGACCTTCGGAATGACAGCCGCACGCTCTAACCAGTAGCCCCGCGAGCTACGTTCTGAACTGCATGCTTCTATTTAAACGTATACTATTATCTAAAATTCATCTTTTATTATATATTAGTTTAATTATAATATCTTTCCTTATCAGTGATTCCTTTCACCAATCGTACAATTGCATATCAACAAGCGGCGCGACCGACTGCGGCGCAACAATTCTCTGACAAAGTCTCCGATTTCTCTTTATTTGAGAGTGTTTCATCTGCTTTAGCTTTACCTAATGTCCACTTAACTTTATATATTCTGTGTACTTCTTATTGTTTTAACCACAAGAAATAAAATTTATTAAAGCATTAATTATATTATATAACTTCTTCCTACTTTTCTTACTTAAAGCATAATTATTCAAAGTGTCAGAAAATAATTTGTTAGGAAAATTTGAATAAAACCAAAGCGTCACAATTTCCGTTCGCGAGTTTTTCATAATGAACGACAAGTTTCCTTTCTTTTTTAATGAATCACCATAATTTTGTGATGACGTGTCCTGTATTAGGTTTGTGTCAACGTTGCGCGATGCAAAGTAAAGTTATATTTTTTATTATACTCAACAAGACAAACGAGAAGAGCCACGCGTGTACGTCCACGAGGGCGTCGCTCCTTACGCACAAATCCGTTCCCCTGTCCCACTAGTGGCGAGGCTACAGGGTACGCTGAACCATTTATATCTATAGATTGAACCAATCAAGAAAAAGTTAACCTGTTATTAATTATTATACACATGCAGACACTTCGTCGTCAAGTAAAGGATCTACTTCTATATCCTTCGTTTTCTTACGCAAAGTGCTTCAGCTCGCACATTTCATACAAATATTTATCTTTATATCTAAGATTCGTTTCCGGCATTTGGACCTCATTGGTCATTTAAACTAATACTTGTCGAGAATTAAGGTCCAGTTTAATACATGAGCTTAATATGTTTATATGTTGGCGGTGAATGGTTCGGGGTTACTTCATCGATCCCTGCGCGCGGGGCCCTCGGCGGCAGCAGGGGCCAGCAGGGGGCAGCAGGGGGCAGCAGGGGCAGCAGGGGCAGCAGGGGGCGTGCGAGTACAACTAACAAAACAATTTTTCCGTTCCATTACAAGTTGGAAACAAGTTGCGAAGTTCACGCGGTAAGTTTTAACACGCGTTTTTTTGTTCTGGACTAGTTTTCTGCACCAAGTAAACTGTGAGCGAACTGAATAGATAAGTTCGTATAAATTATATATATTCGAGCTGTACCGAGCTGAACGTTAGCTTGAAAATAAAACCGTGCTCGATGTGCTGGGCAGTCCGCGCGCGGCTCGGCAGTTCAATTTTTTAGAATAAAAATTTAACTTAGCTTTTACTAAAGCTTTAACGAGCTATGTTTGTTTTGCATTAATTACGCCCTGCAGCCGCTCACGGCGGTTGAGGGTGCGTTATAACTTTTATATAATAATTATTTTTCTTTACTCCTACGTTTTTCTTAAAGTATATCGCATTTGTTGTGATATTTTATATAAGAAAGAAAGAAAGAAAAATTTTTTATTCGGTACAAAACAGTTTAACATACACATATTAAATTACACACACCGAAATGGCATCCACCTCAGCTGTATGCTGCAACTAAAAAGTTGCAGCCACTGATTTTCAGTTGCTGCCAGTGACAACAAAACAAGAAAAAAAAGTAAAAATATTGAAAAGATAATCTACACCGAGAGCGGACACAAGCCAGAATATAATTTGGAATCCGTGACACTCTTAGATATAAAAATACAATATATGTTACTAAAAGTATAGACATATATGTACATGATAAGCGGGGAGCTATAACTACACTAAAGAAAAGAGAGGAAAAAATAATAATAATTCACAAACATAACGTAAGGGGGACCACACCTCTACGTCAATCTATAAAGTACCGGTCGGTGCGGGCCGCGACCCGCGACCCGCGACCCGCGACCCGCGACCCGCGACCCGCGACCCGCGACCCGCGACCCGCCGCTAACTACTGAGCGAATCTTGCTGAACAAAAGATGTTACATTTTGTTATTGAAGTAGACCGTGATAAATAAATGCAAATGTTTTATGGTAATTTATCACAAGAAAGTCCTCTTTTAGTTCCGCTTAAGACAGCGCGCGGACACACTCGCGTTAGCGCGTATCATAATACAAATACTTACAATTTAACAAAATATTTATCATCAAAATTATCGTTACAGTGTCATTTGTGGTTTACTTATGTTTACTGGAACAATCTCACCAATTGATAAATGCATAAAACACATATCGCATTTCATTCCGAAGAGTGGACGCGAGTACCACCCCGGGGGCGGTTCGCGCGGGTGAGGGCGAGGAGCGACATTTTTCAGGAGCATTTGCGTCGCGTAAAAAGTTCCGGGCGCGCGTTATTGCGGCCGCCGTAAAGTAGGCGGTTATCTTGAAAGTGTTCGTAATAAAGTGAATTTCAGTAAACAATTTATTTAGAACGCTTTTAGTGTTTGCGAAGAGGGGGTTCGCGGGTGTGGGGCGTGGGGGCGTGGGGGCGTGGGGGCAAGGACGCGCTCGCGCCGTTGGAACGCTGCCACGGACGGGGGCGCGCGACGTCGAAAACCTCGGCTCAGCGCAAACAAAGCGGGACTATTCGGCAGCTGGATTCTGTCATTAGGTTTAGATAAGCTTTTGTGCACTTAAACGGTGCTTCAACGTACATACAACTTAAGTTACGTGTGAATAAATTTGAAGCAAATGATTGTTACGACGGCTTGCTCTTTATGGCTCTAGTGTCATGAAGCTTGACGTTATGAACTCTTAACCTTGTGCAATTTAACCCTCACCGTAAAAGGGGATGTTCAACCGTACATGCTTCTTATATATCTTTAACGTCTCGACCTATTTCGATTGCTGATTACTTTAAGATAGGTTATAAGTGTACTATGTGGCAGTGTAAACATCCTCATATATGCCCTAGTTTAGAACAAACGGTTAGTGAACTATCAGGCACAAGTCCTGCTCGTGTGTTCTCCGTAAACATTTTGACAAATTCGGGGATTGTTAGTACTCTTCCCATTGTCTGTTTGTTTTTGAGCGAATGATTAAATATTTTAATTAATGGCTATCGTATGGGTACCGCGCGCTGCTCCCCGCGGATGGCCACAGCTCGCAGCGAGGCTCGTTTATAAACATCCCCGACGGGGTTGCGTGACCCGCGCCACTTCCCGCGGACGTTGCGATGGTACGCAATTTGTTGCGGAAGTGTAATGTTGAAGCACGAGAACCAGCACTTCAGTACTGAACGAGTTCAACGACATGAAGCACTTACTGTACTTTTAGGTTTTTTAAAGTTTCTTCGAGCGCTGTTGATATTGACATTAAAGCAATATTAGATTAATGGATAATAGTTATTTCTTGATATATGAACAAAATGTATATAACAACGTATTTAAAAATGTGCCGCCGCACGAAAAGTCCGCTTTATTTCCGGTCGGGGCTTTCGTTTATCAGGCAGCGATTGGCCGGGGGCGTTAAACGCAATTTTAAACGAATATCCGGCAGCAAATTATATTAAGCATCATAACGTAGCGCTGAACCGCTCGTTAATCACTATTAACCATCACGATTATTCTCTAACAGTACTGAGCAGTGTTGGCACCTTGTACATTTGAATAAAGTTAGCGGTCCGTCTGTGCGGTGGTACGGGGAGACCAGAGACCGGTGTTTGGATAAAACTGTTATGTACTCCTCTAAGCTGCATCATCATTAATTGGTCCCCGTTTGAGAAGCAGCGGTGTGTAATGGTTTTTGTGCTTATAGTATTGTAGACCACTGACCGCGATCCTCGAACATAAAGTAACGACCGCACAGAGCGGGAATTGTAAAATTTAAAAACTCCAATTATGTTCTAAAGATTTCTATATCTATATCTATTCACAGGCGAATTAAACCAGAGTTGTCGGCTGCGACTAGAGCAATTGGGTGAACTATTTGTAGTAATTAGCTATTTTATAGATTTAATTGAATTATGAATATATAATTATAATTATATTTAATACATACAATGAGTATTTATTGGATCGTAAATATAAACGGTAGTCCAGCCCGTGCGCCCGTGCGCCCGTCCGTGCGCCCGTCCGTCCGCGTCACGCGATCACTTTAACATTTGCCGGCCAACCCGCTAGCGCCGCACATAGAGCACATATATAGTATATATATAGAGCACACGTACACATATGTTTAGTGTTTTTAGAAAGTTTATGAAACGTTTAACATCTATAATTTTTTGTTTCTAGATATTAATCGTACTAGTTCTGTATATAAAGCTGTTGTTATACAATTTGTAATAATACTGTTTTTGTGTTTACTTTTCCGCTTAACAAAATTGAACCTTAAAGTAAAAGTTCTAAGAAGCTAACAACGGGAAGTCGGAGAGAAATGAAACAATCCATAGACAATACAAAATAGCTAAGGCCGGATTCAGCAACAGCTTTGCTGCGGCATAAAGTGATGTCGTCTTAACGTTGTTAACGTGTCCCTGAATGTAAAGTAACCGGGAGGTGCAGCGGGAGCCGGGCCCCCGCGTCGCCTGCGTCAGATCAAAGCTCGCCTTGCACTGAGAGCATTTCGTTGTCGCTGAAAGTTTACATCCGGGGTGTACTTCGCCTGTTTATGCAGGCGGCAGCAGCCACCAGCCAGCAGCCAGCAGCCAGCGCGACATTTGCATTACAGACGGACGACCTGCGCTTCACTAAATGTAATTCAGTGTACTCACTACTTTACACGTGAGTACAGGGTGCGAGGCGGTGAAGTATTTATTTACACGTACTTTTTCCCCTAGCTCGCAAAAAGGGGTAGTACAACCGCACGAGCGTGTATAGTCGCAGCTTATTCTAGATCGTTTTATTTGCTTTGCTTGCTGCAAATGTAACGAAAAGATTTAGTGGCACTGAAAATTATCAGTTTTATGTATAATAATAGCTGTAGCGATATCTTAGAGCTTTGACGTACTCACTTTAGCGGGTTGCGGAGCGCGGTGTTTACCAATTTTCATTGCAATATTATACTTAACAAGAACAAAAAATATATTTATGTTTAAATATAATAGTTTCCTTCTCTATTGAAATTACCTCTCACCTGTACTCCATTTCTCCAAAGCAATGGTTCAAATACATATCCGAGAAACTGACCGGCGCTCCTTCAACGGAGCTTAAGTCAAAAAGTTAAAAATAAATGGTGTAATTTCAAGTGAAAACTTTTCTAACGCACCCTCCCCCCTACTGTGAACTTCGTAACTGAAAACTAAGTGTGGGGAGTGTAAGAATTTATTTCATCGCTTGTTAAGTTACCGATAAAGTTCAAGCAATTTAGCAACTTTAAGTTGGATACACTGGAACTGTGTTAGTGTATTAAGCAGGTGTTCAATGAAATGTGCCCAGGTACGCCTCTTGTGTTTATATGTATACCGCAATGGAGACGGGTCTCTGCTAGCGGGCTCCGATTAAGTACAAAGAAATAAAACACTATAACTTGACGTACCTTATAACCTATGCACCTCACAATATTGCACAGCTTCACATGGTTTATGACTTTAATGTTTTACTGTATCAAAATGATAACCCTTGCCACGTTACTACTGAACAGCGTAGCGCTGCTCTGTATCGGACAGGAAACCGATGTTACACAGCGATCGGGTTGGTGGAAATCTGGAACGGACAACTACTGGTGATGAGTAAAATAGCTTTTGCTCTTGATCTTGCGTAAAACCGAAACCAATACTAGAAGTATTTGACCAATACCAATACCAAGACCGAACAGACAAGACAAAGACCAATATCAAAATTATCCAAGTCTAGGTGTTGGTCTAGCTTCGCTCATCACTAGTAACTAGCGCACGGTTTCGGAAGGTCGACGAGCGGTCACGCGACGACTCCGGCACGTGACACGACACGGCACGACAGTTGGCAGCAAATATCGGTGACCGTTAATAATGCGCTGGATCTTTGCCGACGGACAGCATCCGCTTCCTTAGAGAACGACAGAGACAGGCGATGACTTGTTCTCCTTGCACCGTGAAATGTTTTGGATTACGATCGCTAAGAATTTGGTTTCATTTCTTTAAGTACTTATTTATATTATATTCATGCTGTTTTGTTTTCATCAGAGAATGGAAACAAATACCAACATTTCAATAATTAAAAAAAACTATATTCTCTATAAAATGCCGCTGAAACGAGCTGCACTTCCGGCTGGCGGTGATTACGTGATTGTAGCGCTGGTGTCACAGTTACTTGAACGTAAATACGGTGTTGCAACGTTGCAGTTTGTTCTCATTCTGGAGAATAAGGGTGGGGTTCAGCCGCGTGCGGTCCAGATACTACACCCTGTGGCACCTACTAAAATTTCATCAGAAACGTGTATTCGATCGATTAATGAACGAAAAATATAAACAATAGAACCGGACCGTACAATAGATACTAAACGCGGATGAATGATATCCGTAATTAATTAACATTCGAAATTATCCGGCTGCGGCGGGCCCGTCGCCCGGGGCGGCCCGGGGCGGCGCGCTGCACCCCCGACCGGTTGCCGCGTGTCCAGGGTAGGGTTTCATCGCATTTCACATTTCATATTAAAGACTCTCTCTTATATTACCAATAAAATGAAACAATATTAACAATACAGCAACCGGAGCACAAAGTAATCGATTCTGCTCTGCGCATCGAGCGAGTGCTTGCGAAATGCATTTTGTGTCTCACCGTCTCACCGTCTCACCGTCTCACTGTCTCACTGTCTCACTGTCTCACTGTCTTACTGTCTCACTGTCTCACTGTCTCACCGTCTCACCGTCTCACCGTCTCACTGTCTCACTGTCTCACTGTCTCACTGTCTCACTGTCTCACTGTCTCACTGTCTCACTGTCTCACTGTCTCACTGTCTCACTGTCTCACTGTATCACTGTCTCACCGTCTCACCGTCTCACTGTTTCACTGTCTCACCGTCTCACTGTCTCACCGTCTCACCGTCTCATTGCCGGCTTGCCTGGTGCGACTTCATTTCTTCCTTCCTTTCGCCGCTCTATTCTTCCTAGTTGTGTACGTTTACAACAACAAAATCTCGCAAGCAGTGCTAAGCACTACCGTCGCAGCGTGCACAGCGACCTCGCTGCGGAACGGAGCCGGAAATTTACCTTGAATCGCTTCCATCACGTAAATCCACTAAAGTAGTTTAAGATCTGTGTTATGAGATAACGCGATCGCACTGCAGCCACGTTTGCGAATCCGGTATCCGGTCTAATTGCCAACATTACGCTGCGTTCTACGTGGATTCCGGCGTAATTTACGTTCGTACGTTCGTACGTATCAGAACAACGCTTAGATTCATCGCTGTAGTCCCCATGTCTCCCGACTTCTGTACTTCCGCTTCCCGCACTATGCAAATTGTCAATCTTCAATGTGCTTTTTAATCATACTACACAATGTAAATATAAGATAATACTAGTAATCGTAGGTCACGTCTTCATCTAAACAGCCGCTAGACTTTCACTGCTGGATATAGACCTTCTGCAAAGATCTCCACATCTACATTGATCCTGTGCTGCCCGCAGGCCGCTAACCGCCAGGCACTAGGGGTTGTTGTCTGTAGAGATTCATATTAGTGAAATTTGAATCTTTTCCCTCCATGCTCGGCCAATGCGAGTTGGTGTAAGTCCGAGCCTCGTTTGTTGATTAGCAGGGTGCACCACGAGCTGGTGAGTCTGGCTTGAGTCACTTGAGTTGTTGTGCGGGTCCCCTTACACCCGTAGGGCACAACATCGAAAAAAGTTGTAGTTATCCATTTTTCTTGCTGTAGGGGTTGATGTTAATTAAATGTTTTAGGACATCATTCCAGGGCTCAAATTCATCGAATATCAAATCCTATCTAAAAACTTTTTCGAAAAATTAACTTCAGTATCAACTAATTAAACTTCTTAATGTACATTCTTTAAAGGACTGTTTTCGATTGTGTGAAATACAATGTCATGTATATGTTGTAAAAGAACTAACTCCTCGCGTGCCTGTATATATAACTAGTTTGTAGTTAATGTTAGTTAATTTTTTTCGTAAAACTATCTACATTAAGTTTGTGAATTGTCAGTCCTCATTTTGAATATAAAATATTTGTTTGTATTGTGTGAGAGGTCCGCAAACGCCGCCGCAAGAGGCGCCGCGTGCCGGGGGCCGCGCGCGCTCGCGGCTACAAATGAAACACACCCCGTGATACCTGCGAGTTGCACTTCGGATCTAACGGGCACCGTGTTGACTCAACATACACATAGTTGAATAAATGCTATACAGTAATCTAGGAATCCATTATTTCATAGTGTCTAAAATAGAGTCGTCTTAGTCTCAGTTATGATTTCAACGTTTATTGCTGATGTTTTCACCTGATGGTGCGGGGAACACGATCGCACGTATAAAAATGTGATGCGGGTCTGTATGCTGACACTGCTGATATTGTTTCGTAAGGCCAACATTTAGCTAACTGCGACGGTCTTGCTGCTTCAATATGACAGCTACCAGTACAACACAAATAATATATTAAAACATCTTAACATAATCTGTGTGAACTTGAAAACATAACATTTGACTATGTAATATATAAGTTTGGCAAATATCTCCCTTCCGCTTTTTTGCTCTTTATTCAATGCTTTATAAAAAGTGTTACAGTGATCGGAATTAGTTCAAATATGCGCCGTTTTGTTCGATAATCTGTTTCCATCTAGACAGCAACTTCATAATACCTCCATCGTAGAAGCCCCCCTCCTTATTTGCGAAGAACTCGGACAGCCACTTTTCACAAGCCTCTTTTGAGTTCAACTTTACACCACCAAGGGCGTTCACCATGGACAGGAACAGGTGGTAATCACTTGGCGCTATGTCCGGGCTATATGGTGGATGCGATAAAACCTCCCATCCGAGCTCCCGTAGCTTCTGACGAGTCATCAACGAAGTGTGTGGTCTGGCGTTGTCCTGGTGGAACACTACACCCTTCCTGTTGGCCAATTCTGGACGCTTCTGGTCGATCGCCTGCTTCAAGCGGTCCAGTTGTTCGCAGTAGATGGTAGAATTAAGCGTCTGGCCATATGGGAGCAGCTCATAGTGGATGATTCCCTTCCAATCCCACCAAACACACAGCAAAACCTTCCTGGCCGTCAATCCCGGCTTGGCCACTGTTTGGGACGATTCACCGGCCTTCGACCACGACCGTTTTCGCTTGATATTGTCGTATGTGATCCATTTTTGGTCGCCAGTCACCATCCGCTTCAAGAATGGGTCGAGTTCGTTTCGTTTCAGCAGCATATCGCAGGCGTTGATTCGGTCCAGAAGGTTTTTTTGCGTCAAATCATGCGGCACCCAAACATCAAGCTTTTTTTTGTATCCAGCCTTCTGCGGATGGTTTAAAATGGTTTGGTGACTAACTCCCATCTCCTGGGCGATGTCACGAGATGCCACATGCCGGTCTAACTCGATGTAGTCCATGATTTGATCGGTATTTGTCGTCACAGGTCTTCCGCCGGCTGGCTTATCCATGGTGTCGTTTTCACCGGCTCTGAATCATCGAAACCATTCCTCCGCGGTTCGAAGTGATAGAGTACCATCCCCCAAAACACCATTAATCTCACGGAACGTTTCTCTAGCGGATTTGCCTTTAACGAAGGAAAACTTAAAAATAGCGCGAATTTCGGCGTTAGTGAACTATATGTTTACACGTCTATAACTGTTGAACGCAATATCCAAACTAATTATGCATAGCGTCATTTTGTAGGTTATGTCAAGACCTTTCAAATTATGTATAGTATTGCCAGATACGAGCTCTGTAGCGCTTTGTACATAGCCGCGAAATTCAAAAGGCAAAAAGGCGGAAGGGAGATATTTTATAAACTATTATTAACAATGTGTCCAATTGTATCCACTGGTATATTTTTTTCATTAGGAGACGTTCAGCATTGTGTATCAGACCAACAAGCAGCCTATTCACTGTACTCTTAAAGGAGACGCGAAACGTTCGTCTAAATGCGGAGATTTCCACAACAAAGGAGTGGCAGCCCGACGCGCGTCTACACATCCGGCGGAGGAAAGGAAACGGAGGAACAATATAACGTCGTACCGTACTGTCCATAATAGTACCCATTTGTATACTCAAGAACAATATGGAGACACAACAACGGGCCATGCTCGCCGTGCCAGCGGCAGCCGCAGTCCCGGCGGAAATCACTGCGCCGGACGATCTATGCGCCTGCCGCCGACGGCCGCGCCGCCCGCCGGGGGTGCGTGCAGCCCCTGCGTTACCCGCGCCACCAGCGCCACCGGCGCCACCCTCCGGCACGCCTCGGGGGAGGAATGTACTTCTTTATCTGAAATGATTTACGTGTTCGAAAAATATCGGACATTTGATAAATTTACATACCAAGTGGGAAATGCGGGAGTCTTTAACAAACACCTATGAGGCGCATGTCCGGGCGCAGCCGGGGCACTCTGCGCGCGTTGCGTGAGTCTGAAACAAATTACAATGTTTTCGCTCGCGATAACATCTTACTGTATTATCTTACTACTTTATATTTATTTATAAGCAGTTCCACTTCGTTAACAAAATTAGCCTTAATGTTATACCAAATACATAACGCATTTTCCTTTCTCAATCACATTAAACCGGTTCGAGCTTTTCCCCTGTTACCAAACAAATAAACAAATTAAGTTCGCACTGATGTCGAGCGTCACGGCTAATAATTTATTTATTTATATTTCCTTCATTTATTTAATACTTGCATGTGCTTAAACAGACGGATAAGTAACAAGAGCGGTGGCTGGATATTACTTACATAAAGCTCATAAAATGTCGAGTCCAAAGTAATTGATGTCGCCGAGGGCTCCATTTAAGTACAATCTGTGAAATTGCAGAGGAAAATATGGCAAGTTATCAGCTCGGAGCGGCGCTGATGCCAACTGCAAAGGATAAAAAACGGCTCCGTTGCAGCGACGGTTGGCCGGCGCAAACAAGCTGATAGAGCCATGCGAGTGCAACGCCCATTGCGGCCCATTGCGCCCAATTGCCGCCCATTGCCGGCTGCTTGAAGCGACGCCGGACAAAGCTGCACGATAAAAAACGTAACGTACAATAGTTGAACCGGGGACAAAGAGAAACTGTTAACATTGTCATTCGGTTCGTTCGCGCCCGCTACCCCACCGCCGTACCCGTCCACCAGTTCCGGTTTTCAGCGGTCACTTATCATTTTAACTTTAACTGTGTCTGTACTCCCGACTTCAAGTAACGACGTTCTCTTTAGATTTATTTAACGACGTTATTAACATTCTCTTTGCCGCGGAGCCGGACGCGCTGCCTCGACTGCGCAACCTACGTCTACTGTGGGATGACTGAGCAGCCGAAACACTTTCAAACAGAATCGCGAAGGTTATCAAGATAATAGTTGTCAGTGGGAGTTACGGCAAGCACTTACCATTTTGGAGGGCGGTGGCCTCCTTCTGCGGCGCAGTGATGCGTCAGAAGGAGGCCGCCGAGCGCACGAGGGAGGCCGACGCCGCTGCCGCACCTTGCAGGCGGCGGCGGGCCGGCGGGTGACCGCGGCGGCAGAACCACGCCGTCCGCTTCCTCCCGCCGTGAGCGATGGGCCCCTAGCCGGGCACGGTGTGAGGGGGCGTTCGGGCCGTTGGGCGTGGCCCTTTGGGCCTTTTGTCGTGTTTCCCCTGGGGGTGCGTCCCCCGGGGGAGTCTTGGTTTTTGTCCCCCCCTCCCACTTCGACGAGGGGGGGGAGTCTGGAGGGAGGAGGCCGCCGCCCAATTCCTTCACGGGAGGGCGGCGGCCGGGCATGCGCTCCGTCGTGGGCGCGCGCGGTCGTCTGTGGGGTCGGGGGGCCCCAACGTGCCGGTCCCGCGAGGGGCTGGTACGGGACGGCAGGTGGGTGCCTTTGCTCCCCGCGGGCACCCACCAAGAGGAGTTTTATACGCGGAGGCGCCCGGAGAGTTGCTTGGCTGAAACCCGGGCGTCTCCAGTATGCGTATTGCGGGACAAGCGGTGGTGGTTTTAGTGGGTATGGGGGTCACGCACAATATCTCAGTGGCCCCGAGCCCCACATAACCCGGCGTCCCCCCCCTTGAAAAGGACGCTGGGTATGCGGTAACAGCATTTCCACCACCGATATCAAAAAAAAAAAAAAAAAAAAAAGCACTTACCATTATGTCAGATAGATACTCCTTTGTCTGTCATCGACCCGCCTTCCGTATAGAAAAGCCTATTTAGAAGCTGTGGATAAGTACTCAAACAGTAATTATCCAAATTAGTTCAGCAAAATAGAATTTATTCAGTTCACGCAATTCATTTGTAACGACGTAAATGGGCACGCAGCACCATAAAGCAAATTTTTACACTCCCTCTTACCCCACTCCCCGTTACCCCACCAGCGCGGTGTGTACAGACAGCGTGCACGAAGAATTATGAGGGTCGAGGGGAACGTATGGAGGCATCGGGCGGATTTATGGCCTACTGATTCCCCGTATCCGCGCGAAACGAATTTTAAATGAACGCTGTACTGCTGCCGTTGTGCTGCTCGGCGGGCAGTGACCTCTGGGACGCTCCTCATCCTTGTTGGCTGTTCAGCTTGACGGCGTCGCCACGCCCGCTGGACACAACGATCCGCGGCGATTTCTACACCGACTCGTTGAAGTGTCCAGCAGGTCACCATTTCTTGCTTCTCTCGCCACTGCCAGTCGGATCAACCGTTCGGGTCTACCTTTGTCTACAACGAGCGCGAGTTGGTGCCGTCACAAGGACATCGGTAGTGTCTTCTGATCACAGCTTCGTATGATCCTTGCATTATATTAACGCCCTGACAAAAAGTAAGGTTCCAATGTAATTTACACCTAAATGGTAAACCTTTTTAACGCTTCCATCAATATCTAGCCTTTATGTTAAAAATAAATATACATTTTTTTTATATTCAGGTAAATGCCCAAACAAACGAGACGTGCACGTCGCGGTAAGCTATGCGCCACTCCACAACAACGAGGGGTTAAGTAGGTTGATATAAACTGTTCCACCTTTTGCTCGTCGCTTTGAGACGTATCATCAGTAACATCACCAGCTGCAGTGTCCTTCATAAAGGAACACTCCTGTTCGGCGGCAGGAACAGGAGCCGCGATGATACGTACCTAGAGGTCTCCTGCAATACTTACCAACAGTACCACTGTTAACTAACGCGGAGTACATCTTTATTTCTTTACCCGTCAGCGGCAGCACCGGCCCCACACGTGAGAACATGTCCTGGGCATCCTCTTTTGTGATAAATTATAATTAATGCATTAAATATTAATATATAAATATCCTGCAACGCTTTAACGCCTAACAAAAAGTATACTTTCCATTGCCGTCGCAGCTCTTAAAGTATTCCATATTAATCATTTATGCATCCACAGTCAACTTGAGTAAGTGTTCCTGTTAGTTAAAAGTAATTGTTTTAGTTTTAGTTTGAACAGGATTTCGTTTTAATTGAAAGTAATTAATACTTTTGGTTAGATCTGTATGATTGGGGTTCGTTACATAAAATTAACAAATGCTCGCGAAGTTAATTTGTAGAAATGTAAATAACGTATGATATTTAAATGTGTTTGTTAACGCGCCGCCGCCCACAGCCCACCCGCCCACTCCCACCGCTGGGGGCGATCACTGCGATGATTCGATCACACGGCTCATTGGATAATGTAATGCGATGAATCAGCTTCTGGATATATTTATTATTTATTAACTATCGTTTTTTAAACAATGTATTAATGTAAACGTTAAGGTTTGCAAGATATCATACATTCGGAAGGCAGGCACACGAACACTTAGAACAAACCGAGCATGTATGTCTGTCTGCTAGTTAAATCACTAAACTTATTTTAGTGGAATTTAGTTATATAGTTCATCGGTATTTGGTCAAGATTAAGGCTACTTACTTGCAGCTATTAAACAACTTACAAGAGTGCAACAGAAGGTAGAACTTTTAAAGATTTTCTAAACTAAAGATTTTCCGATGCAATTACAAGTGTTACTCACGTCCTACTTTAGCTTACTCAAGTCCTAGGCAATAAATAAGAAATTTTTCTGCGTTTTGACCTATAGGTTGTTCGCTGGTTCTTTACGAGCTCGCTGAGGGTAATAACAGAACGGCGGAATGGAACCTGCGAAATTTTATTTAAATGCATTCTCTGGGAGAATATGAGAAAAGTTGTTGGCAGGTGCAAATGGAAGAAAAGAACAAAGAAATGAAAAGAGACATTACATTCTTGAAAATATTGCGGCGGAGGGTATGAAGCATTTTTAAACAAAAATTTAAAAGATTCATACATCGCTAAATACAAATGAAACTGTGACTCGCCTCATATTGAATTCAGAACAACATTCAGAATCCATCACTGTCCCGCCGACAAAGTCTGTACGGAGGCTTGAGTGTTACACGGGATACGGATATCAATGTGCCGGTAATAGGAAATATTGAGTGGAGGAGCAGCACCGAGCAGCGTAGCATGGTGCGGCGCTGAGCTCGAGCTGGCTTTTAGGCTACGAATAAATTATGAAGGCACGGAGTATTGCATTCAGTGCTGCAGCGTGGTCGCGGACCTCATCCTCAATCTGTACTAAATGTATTCCACGGAATGATGAAGTTTTAATTAAAATAAAAATTTAGGTACAGATGTCCTAAACCATCCATTAATAAAGTTAAAAATATATTTTTAGTTTAGATTTCAGTTTGCATCTTTAATAACCCTTCATCCAACCCGCACCCGTGGCTTCCGGTCTCAATTGTGAGGGTCCATTGTGAGGCGAGGCCACGACCACCGCCGCCACGGCACCACCTTTGTCCCGCTTCACGCCGGCACGTACACGTACTCGTACAGTATG
Organism: Troides aeacus; assembly: GCA_033220335.2. Classification (NCBI taxonomy): domain Eukaryota; kingdom Metazoa; phylum Arthropoda; class Insecta; order Lepidoptera; family Papilionidae; genus Troides; species Troides aeacus. Next base: position 284,372 of record CM067275.1, on the reverse strand, counting down.
AATGCATTCAGCTATATCCAGCTACAACTTTCTGAATCCTACCAGCTAACGAACTACCGCTCAGTAATTATAATTTAACCTGATTATGCGAAATGTTCTACACACGATTGAAACAGAAGAATATATATGTATATAGTTATTTAGTTGAGTTCTAGTTATTTCTATGAAGAGCCGCTTGTTCACTCTGTCAGAATATATATTACGTCACCTTGACGATTTCATTGGCGACTTCAGCATAGTATGCGAGGTATAGTAATGTGTGCATACTGCCGCTGCAAACACTATCAAGCAAGAGCAATGAACTGCAAAGTATAATAACGACATTAAGTTCTAGCCAACAGCCAGCGTGATTTTCCTTGTCTGACGAATACGTGAAACTGCGGTAGGGTTACCCAGCAACAGTTAACGCGATGGTTTCCGTTAAATATATCACAACACATCCGGACGCCGTCGCGCACGTGAATAACGCGCGCCGGACGTATGACGTATGACGCGTCCTGTTCGCCATGTCGATGCCGATTGGGTACAGGCAAATAAGTACTTCAGGCTGTTGTACGAGCGAACCTCAAGAGTCGCAGGAACGCTACGCCCGATCGGCGCTCGGATCCATTGAATGCCTGCTTGTGTACGCGACACTTGTGTATGTGACGGGTTGGTGTTGTTCGCTCAGCACTACTGCTCCTCTATATCGTAGACCCTCGTCGCTTTCACACACGAGACGTTGCGTCTCATTAACATAGTAATTTAGCTGTAACGCTCTTCGGACCGGAACACGTTAACTGTACCATATACTCATATCATGAGAGATATTTCAAATAGAAACGTGAAGGTAATTATTGACGTAATTATTGCATGTTTAATTTTAATGTGTAATTAATTTGTCCTCTACTTCTAGGCACCACCACCGCGTAGCGCCGCGTAGCACTGCTAGCACCGCGTAGCACCGCGTAGCACCACGACTTAGCCCAAGGTACAACACTTCAATATCATATCAAAAAAAGGTTTATTTTGCAATGTTGACGTTATGATTTTTTTCGTAAATCTCTTCGAGTATTGGATAAAAATGTGGAGTACGTTGTTATACAACGCACAAGTGCCGTAGAATCGGCGAGGAGCAGACCTGAAGTGTTCCCGCACCGAGTATTGGTTAACATTCAGTACATTTTGATTTTTAATTTTTGAATGTACAAGAAGAAATTGGGGCATTTGGTGGGAGACATCGGCAAGGCATATATCCAGCAGTGGATAAACAAAGATTGATAGTGACGATGATGAATGTACAGTTCGGCGGGGGCGAGGGGTGCAAGTTGGGTTTTGTTAAAGAAGTAAAGTGGGTGGCCGCTCCTCGGGCGCTCGGCTCGCACTGCGCAAGAGTAATTAGGCGATGTTCCGGCGATATCCGGGCGATCCCGGACGGCCTTTATGACGAGACGTCTACACCGACAACCGGCTCTGTGTGCAAGGGGTACGGTCCAGTTCGAGCCCAGCCGCCTCCGTGCCGCGATCACGTTAGGCATGCCAATAACAATCCACTCCAGCGCCCGGAATTTCGCTATTAGCGCTAATGCTTCCGCCGGACACAAGGCGTCTCGCTATTTTTATCTACAATACATTCGTTTAGAATAAAGCACACTATATATTTACGTACACAATATGAGGTTATTGATGATCCCTTTTTTTTACACAGCGGACAGAAGAAAGAGAATAAAAAGATGATTACTCAGAGGTTAGCAATATGCGGCCAGGTCCACGATGAACAAAGAAACTTCAAATACGGAGTCACACACAGACCACCACATAGCTGTTATGGTGTCACGTTATGACGCGGCGTGACGTGACGTGTTAATGCAGTAACTTTACTCGCCACGACGTTCTTCATACCGCCACAGTTCCGATTACACAAAAGATCGGTGAACGACTTAGCTGCCGCGCTGTACGTGAACACAAACTTTACGTACGTAGTCGTTTCTCTGTTTATGAAGTCTAACGATATATTTTAAAATTGAAATTTGAATAGAAATTAGCTTTTATAGACTCCCGATTTCATATCTGCCAAATTTCATTATCATCATCATCATACGTCCACTGCTAGACAGGCCTCTTCCAAAGATCCCCAGGTTTGTAGAGGTTTATATGAGGGGATTTGGGCCATTTCCCACTACGCTGGCCCAATGCAGGTTGGTGGGAAATGCTTGCCAAATTTATATTACCTATATATTTAAAAATATTAAACTACTTCTCTTCTCTTGTACCATAAAGTTGAGCAGAGACCAGTGCTGGGCCACAGGAAGTCTAGGAAAGAGAGAAATAATAATTATTATCATGATGATGATATACGTGGGTGAGTGAGTACTAACAGTTAATTATAATGATGAGACGTGAAACACAACGACCGCACGGATGGGTGCATCAAGCGAACAGCTTTCAAACTTGAAGTTATGTTAATTATTGCTGTACTCGTAAAACAGTGCTCCGTGCCGACAGGCGCGGGCGCGCCGCGTGCGGGCACGCAGATATACGTGGAGCCCACCAATGACGGGTAGTGACAAAGCGTTACGGGCCCCCGCTGGGTACCTGTAACACGTTTTCACAGACTGCCCGCAGTGGCCGGGCCTTAAGTTATCTTTTCAGTGGTGTAATGAAGTATTTAAATAAATGTAAATGAATTTAAGATATAAGTTGTGCGAAATTACTTCTAGATCAACGCCCTGGCAGCAAAGCTTCGTGAATAATATAAGTTGTGTATTGAAACAGGCCTGCTAAGGCTAAATTATGAATAAGTGATATTTGGATTAACCTATTCAAATCCAAGTTAAATTAACTTCAGTTTAGATTTGTTTCTAAAGTTTCATGTAATAGGGGGACCGGAAAGTAATGTCGTTTCTGCGCATGCCAATACTTGATTGTCATTTGTCAGCTCATTGTTTTGTTCAGAGGCGTACCAAAGACATTGTGAGGTTATAGTGATTTCTTTACTTATAGACAATTGAATTACAATTTTTTTTTGTAATTTTGGGTAAAATGGCCAGCCAAATACCAGAAGAGGTACACATCCGGCATTGCATGCTCTTTGAGTTTCGCAAGGGAAATAACGCAACAGTTGCTACCAAAAACATTTGCGATGTTTATCCAAATGCACTGGACATTCGTAAATGCCAAAGGTGGTTTTCCAAGTTCAAATCGGGTAATTTTGATCTTTCCGACTCGTATCGATCAGGAAGACCATCAGCGTTAGACAACGACGTGTTAAGGGCGGAAGTGGAAGCAAATCCGTGTCAGACGATCGAGGAATTGTCAAACAGTCTCAACAAACCTTGGTCGACCATCCAAGAACATTTGAAGCAGATTGGAAAAGTAAGCAGAGCAGGTGTTTGGGTCCCGCATAATCTGTCCGAACAGAATAAGGCTAACCGATCAATCACATGCAACTTATTGCTTCAACGACACAACACAGAAGCGTTTTTTGATCGCTTGATCACAGGAGATGAGAAATGGGTCCTGTATGATAACCCAAAACGCAAAAGGCAGTGGCTCTCTCCAAATGAAATCCCTCGGAGTACTGCTAAGCCAGGTTTACACCCCAAAAAAGCGCTTTTGTGTGTTTGGTGGAGTATTCGCGGCATTGTTCATTTTGAATTACTGAAACCTGGAGAAACTGTTACTGCAGACCTCTACAGCGAACAATTGCAGCGAGTCAATCAATCTTTAATTGAAAAGTGGCCAGCGATTGTCAACCGAAAAGGCGTCATTCTCCAACATGACAATGCAAGACCGCACTGCGCAAGGCGAACTCTAGAAAAAATTAATGAATTGGGGTGGGAGGTGCTGCCTCATCCACCATATTCGCCCGATGTTGCACCATCGGATTTCCACTTATTCCGAGCGCTGCAACACTTTTTAAGTGGCAAAACATTTGCAAATTTGGATGATATCCAAAATGCCATCTCTAGATATTTTGCCGAAAAACCAATTAATTTTTATCGATCAGGGATTGAAAATTTACTCACTAGATGGCAAAAGGTTATTGACAATGATGGGGAATACATCATTGATTAAAAATAAAGACTCGTTAAAAATGTATGTGTTTGTATTTAGCGTAAGAAAACGACATTACTTTCCGGTCCCCCTAATAATTATAAATAATATACTTTAAATATTTCAAATTTCCATTTTACACGAGTCACCCATTGTTCTGAAGATTAACGTTGAAACGTTTCAGATGTTTCAAATTATTGGAATTTGTATAATTTCCTTTTAATCTGTCAGTCATTCAGACAACATGAAAATGTTCTTTAAATCGTCGCATACACGATAACGTGCGGGCCCCGCGCCCCGGCCCCGCGCCCCGGCCCCGCGCCCCGGCCCCGCGCCCCGGCCCCGCGCCCCGGCCCCGCGCCCCGGCCCCGCTCGGCGCCCGCACAAAAAACATCCTGTACCAATTTCAGCAATAAAAACTATAGCTTGCCTTGGTGTCAGTGAAGTTACCCCATGTGTCGTTTACCCTATCAAATAATTTATTTGCTATTATATTGTAGAAATAGTTACCTCCGAGGATCTTGCTACGCGTGATTTAGTTTTCCGTGAAAATTTTTGTGTGTGCTTAAAAATTCATTAACTCTTGATATTGAATTTAGAAATATAAGGTCGTTAAAACTTAAACCGGAAACGATATAATCGCATCTGTTGTCTCCGTCAGCCCCCTGCCCCTCCCCGACCTGTAGCTCCCCCGCTGAGCCCGCACCCGCACCCGCACCCGCACCCGCACCTGCACCCTCACACACACCCCTACCCCCGCTCAACCCCTGCAGCGTTCATTATAAACTTAGTGAGTGCTCCACACACGGCGCCGCGCACCCAGATTAAAAGAGTTTCCCAAGTTCCGTCACCTGCCGCGCCGGGAGCTGGTGCTGGATGCGATTCTATTTTATCAGTTCTATTCAACAAATGAAAAGGACAAACAATCGTTAACAGGAGACAAGGCTACGATCTATTCACACCTGAAACTAGTTCAAACACCTAAGTGAAGCTAAAGAGATTCCTGTGATTTATTAATAACTTTCGGTAAATACACGGCTTACCAAAAAGTATTTGCTTCCGCAGGACTGTCCTAATGATTAATGACGTCTCGCATGTAAATAATATTAGCGTGTTGTAACTTCTAACCGAATTAGCGATAACGACCGATCCGCACACGGGGTCGCCGCGCGGCCCGGCCGGCCAGCCGCTGCCGGCTTGTGTTAAAGTAAGAACTAATTAAAATGTATAAAGGTGTAATATTGGATTGTTCGGAAAGTCATTTCGTTTTTTTTGGGGAACATGAAAGACAATATCAGTATGTAAGGTATATAATAATAAATATATAAGTATGAAAGGCAATATCAGCTCTCAAGACATATAATGGTTATGCGGCTTAAGTGTGAAGTTGGTTTCGAAAAAACGTAATTAAGTCCTCTAACGGGAAAAAACGAAATTACTTTCCGAACAACCTATTATATTTAAAATGATCATTTTTGTATAAGTAGTAGTAGTTTTGTGAAGCGTGATTGTAGTGTCCAGCTCCTCCACCGTTTTGATGCACGTGGACTCTAAGTCCGAGTCCCCGCGCTGCACACAAAATGAGTTGCTTTGTGTATTTGTACATTATAATTGCCTTCGCTCTAGAGATCTAGTTACCGTTCGTTTGTGCTTTGTGTGTATTGGGTCACGGCAACGGAAGCGCGACACGAAGCGATGGTTCCGTTGTGCTAGTGGTAATGTTAATTATAAATAAAATAACTTCCAACTCAAATATTAGCAGAGCTGCAATGAGTTTCGCAATATGTATCACATGATGCTGCAGCTGTACCTGTTTATACTACATGTTATTAATTATGTAATTATTTAAGCAATGTATCAGCTGCCTGCTGCTTTATAAACCTTCCCTCATCATTTTGATTTCCATTCTACATCAAAGCCGATAACTTTATTTAATGTTACATGTATACCCTCTGTCACATTTTATGACTATTCTCGGCATCCACTTGAACCTAACGGATTTAACAAAATTTACGTATGTATATGCACCTCTGCACAGGTCATCATCAGGTACATCCGGTATGCAGTTTTAGTTCTGTTGACTAAATAAACCATCAAAAACTTTGTTCGTCTGCTTATGTCCCGTGCACAATATTACGAGCCGGTGCTACGGGGACCGCTACGCGCACGGCTACGGGGACGGCTATGGCGATGGCTACGGGGACGGCTACGGCGGCGCAGGGGTTGGTGGAGACGCAATTAATTCTCCTCACAGCGAGGCGCGGCGCGGAACCCTCGCCTCCCTCTCATCCCCCGCCGCCCGTCATTAACTAAAAGCACTCGCGGTAAAATGGCTTTATAACGTTTTACTGTGTCGACGGTAATTCTATAATCTCTTGATATCATTCCCGCGGAGGGAGAACTGTGCTGACGAGATATTCGGCGTGTTTACATTTTTAGTTAATTTGCTTTAATTGCCGGACAGGGTGCGGTGCCCCGCGACACCGACGCTTTATTTTAAAGTGCACGATGTGGAGAAATAAGTTATTGTTATTTTATATATATTGCAGGTACATTGGCTGAGCAGCAGAGGGAGACGAAATAAGCTGCGGATGCAGAGTAAACTTACCCTCTACAGCGTTCTGTTATTGGATGTAAATAGTAACAATTTTTGTAATAAAATGTATCGTTATTCTGTCACTTCTGGCGGCTTTCTAGGACCTCGGTCTTATCGTTGGTCTTCCTCGAGAGTCTGCGTCTACCATTCGAAAACTTTTTCGCAACATTGCTTTGTCGCCGCTGTTACACAACAAATTCAATAGGTTCGAAATGCCATTAGGAAATTATTTAAAATTAACAAACCGAGCGACTTAAGTTCTTCAGAATTTCATCATTAAAATCTACAGCTTTAAAATATCATATTGTATCCGAAATCATGAAAAGTTCATGAAATTAGCGCACGCGCCGGCGCACCCGGGCGACCCCAACCCTTCGGGCGCAAGCGGTTTTTATTATAAATATAATTATGCAATCCATGTTATTTGAATGCATCTAAACTGTTTGTGAAACTTGTGTTATTGCGTGTAAATGTTGTGATCTGTTCCAGTAACCACTTCCACCATGTTCGCCAGTCGGTGAATATGTGCAATGTATGCAAGGTATGTCATCATTAAATAAAGCTTGTTGCTCCGCGCCGGAGGGTTGCGCAGTGGCCCGCGCCCCCGGCAATAATGTTAACAACAGAACTCGTGGAAGGCTGTAGTGGATTGCAAATGACTTAGCTAACGTGGTTTTATCACGACACGCTCCGATATCCGAAAATGAACCTTAGTCCCCTGACTCTGGTTCATTATTCGGTTGCGTTTGCGCGGCAAAAGTTGTCCAGCGATTTGTACGTCAGCTAATTGTTCACATTTAGGGTGCGGCCGGTTTGTCGTGGTCAGGGGATGAGTTGTCCACGCGCCGGCACGATCCGCACGCAGCGACCTCGGCGGAACTGTGAACAGTTCAACATCGGCGCAGGTGATCGCTTCCGTTTGTTGGCTTTTGCCTGCGGCTCCCGACTGACACTCGGTGAGTTTACAAAATAGTTACTTAATCCAACTGATGTACTATCCGTTCTACAGCTGGACATAGGCCTCCCTCAAAGATCACCCTTAAACATAAATCGGTCCTGTGGTGCCATCGTTTGTAGGGGTTCACATGGGGGGACTTGGGCCATTTCCCACCACGCTGGCTCAATGCGAATTGACGGGAGTCAGAGATTCGGCCTGTCGGTCTCGTGAGTTGTTGTACGGGACCCATTAATTACACCCCTCCATCAAATCCAATATATCCATTCGATGCTATGAAAACCGTACCGAAGATTACCTAGTACAAACAGACAGACTTCAGTCAAATGTCAAACGTCTTCGAAGTAATTTTTTGAAATGCTGAAACTTTATTGAGCTCGATCTACTTGCGGTTCATAAATTCGGTGGATTGCATGCGTTGGCGTGCGATATTTATATTTTAGTCTTTCGAAGCTGGTATTATTAGTGTACGTGTGCGTGTGTGTGTGATAAAGTTTTAAGTACTAATAAAAAGGGCGTAGAAAAAGGTTTAGATAGTAATAATGTTAAAAAAAATTAAATTTGCAAACAAGCTAAGAGACAGTTATTAAGTACTCATGAAAGCAGTGGAGGGCGACCTATCGCCCTCTAAGAGGGTTTTAATGTGACGAGGGTGGATGAGTTATCTCCTGAATCCGAATTACAAAGGAGAGACACGTGCGAGAGATCAAATCGTCTGGCGAGTGGGGGAGAGGCTTTATTTCATAATTTGTAGACGGAGCCACAAATTAAATAACGTTTTTCGCAGACGACTCTTTCATTTTTCACTTTGTGCCCTCATCCGGTGCAATGGACGTTATTAAATAGAATTATTAAAAATTATTTGTTTGGAGCAGCCACAGTGAAGAGAATGCAATTGAAGATATTGCTGATGATCAAATGCGATGGAATGGCTGAACATCAATTTTAATGGAATTCGTGAACGTCCTCGGCCGAGTAGCCTTCCGAACAAAGGAATTGGATCACAACCGAGTTAGCCGAGGCGTGTCCTGACACCAGCACACACACGCCTCTATACATTTATACTTTAGAAAACTATCCTTTTTTTTTCCAAAACTAGAAAAACATTCAAACTCACCAAGGTCCGTCCACCTTCGAGACGGTTTCCTTCGCCAAACGCAACCATTACCTGTTTCTGGCATGAAAATCTCTCGAGCCACTAGCTTGCTCAGCGCCGGACGTCCGCAGGAGCAGCCGCGCCACGGGCGGCCCGCCAATACCTAACTTAATGTTGTCTCTCGCATAGTTAACTTTACGTACAACTGTATCTTCTAATTTTGTCAAAAACTGAACACGGCACAACTATTAACTAAGTGCTAGCGTGATTACCGATCGTCTATTACTGAACAAAGCTGTCCGCAGAACATTCCTCAACAAATAATAAATGGGGAGGTTTAAGAATTGTCAATGGAAATGTATTCCTCGGCAGCGCGCGGGAGCTTTGAAAGTATGCCAAGCGGTACAGGCGGCGGGCGGCGGGCGGCGGGCGGCGGGCGGCGGTCGCAGCCCCGTCCGGGAACACTTGAAAACTATTCGCCACTTTTGAAATTGAGAAATTTCTTTAACGTCTGAACTATTTGAACTACAAGCTGTCCTTAGCCTGCACGGGGCGCCGTTTCCCGAAATGCCAGTTTGAATTTACTTTTGTATTAGCGCGATGTTCCGAGGCGATCGCTCCACAGCGCGGCCGTGATCTTGTTCTCGCTGCATAAACACGTCATATTCCGGTTTGTGTCACAGCTCGCTCGTGCTGTTAAAACATTCCCTACAATTGTTCTATAAACATTGAAATTACTTAAAGTACTGATGGTAATGCTTAACGTCAATCTTGTCATTAAAATACGCATAGAAATCGATCGGTCTGAAGAGCCAGGCTGCCGACACTGCCTTACCACCTCACGCACCACCACACGAGTTAGACAGATACGGTATTAGACGATTATTACTCGTCTAATAAATCGGTAACACGATACAGTTTTGGTATCACATATACCGTAAATATTTCTACTGATCAAGTAGACGAGTGTTAAAATCGAGAATCCCATTGCCATGTTTACCAAATGTTGATTTCGCTTGGTTAGATGAAGGGACGATCCGCAAACAAAGTTAATAACAAATTGGATGTATACGCCAATGATCAGTGCAAACAACATATCTTGGGAGTAATCTATGTCGGATAGGAGTACCACAAAAGATTTTCTTTTATCACGAGAGCGTACAATGTTCCGCGTCACGTAATCCTTTAGGCAGATATTACCGTAACGCTCTGTCCTGCGGACACAGTCTGTGAACGTTCCCGCAGGCTTCATTACAAAGACGCAGTAGCTTATGACGTTATAATATTTTTAATTACAAAACCAGCGCCTTGTGCTGGCATCGTACTGACCCCTCCATGTCGAAAGTCTGTCTCTTCTGTACATTTAACGTGTGTAGATAAATGATCGCTTATTGTAATTATATTTCCATGTTACGTGAGCACTTTAAGAGTCTTTTTACTAACAAAACTCCCCGGCATACTTTGAGCGAAACTTTAAAGAGCCCACTCCAAAACAAAACGTGAAGTCTGCAAATAAGAAACGAAACGGAAAGTAGGAGAAAAGTTGATGTTCGGAGCTTCAACGGAATGTCTCCAAGTGAGGTTTTATTTCCAAACTTTATCCTCTTCTTAAGCACGCGGCGTCGTTAGATGAGTTTGTGCGTTCCTCTGATTCATACGAATATCATAACACGTACTTGTGAATTTCTGTAAAACTGTTTTACTAACTAGCATGATGCTTATGTAGACAGGGTCGTACGGGTCGTTTACGGACAAGAAATGAAAAGCTGATATATATCATAATAATATAATTAGTCAAAATACTTATGCTTCCTATATGAATGACAATGACAGCATCCTTAAATAACAATTCTATGGAACGAGCATTTATTAGGCAGCTATTCGGAGCTTCTGTCAAACATTAAACTTAATATGAAATCACTGATACTTTTATACCTCCGACCATTGCACTAAACAGTACTACAATAATAATAAAATAGATTAACTAATTTAGAACATAAGAGAAACCGCGACTAAAAGGAAACTAACTCCGTCTGTATCTATGGTCTTCTAGTGAAAGAGCATTTTGTTGTTGTTATAGAATGAATGTTTGTAGGCAGATCGCTCGGTGAAGAGTAACAGTGACAGCGACAACGAGATCTAGTACCGGTCCAGAAAGATTTATTGTCGCCACCTGCAAATGAGTGAACAAGCGAATTTTTGTTCTTTTTATTAAAATGTTCAGTTTAATTGGACTTAAACCCGGTGGGCCCCGGGCCCCGGTCGACGTGCAAACGCATTGCCTGGTGCCCGGCGCCGTTTCCGCCGCGAATAGCGCTTGTTTATTACATATCCCGTATTGTTTGTACAAGAATGCATGAAACAGCTCGCCTACATACCACACGTAACACACACAGAAGCAAACGTTGCTATGTTCCAGTTTGGTAGTCGTACATCAGCCGAGCACGTTGCGGCTACGGCCTGTGGTGAATGATCATTTTAAATTGAGGTCATACGTTAGCCGAACCTCGATAAAGATAACAATACACCGTAGTAAATTTAGATAGGGTATTTGTAAATATTATTTGCCCAATCAAAATAAACGTCGAGGCGCGGCGCCGTCCGTGCCCGGCTGCGGCGCGCCGCCGCTGACGAGCCAGCTCCAACCTTTAACAATAGCTACTTGTTACTTTTCTTTGTTTGATTTTAAAAATATTCGAAGTCGGCCGGAACCATTTGTTTAAGGCTTTACCGGGGACGGAGCTTTCTTGCCGGACGCTGTGTACGCTGGTACCAGCGCAGCGGCTGTTCCTTTTACTGTTATTTCTAATAACATCCTAATGAACAGCATGGTCACCCCGTGTAGAGTAATACGCTTACACGTAGCCATAACATTAACTTTTTATTTAGCTTCAATTCTTCAGGAAAAGTCAGTTCTATTAACTCTTTGAGAAAAATGTTAAAATGTTTCCAAACCACCACATTCTGTTCATCGTCTTACAAAAATGATTCTTCTCAACAAGCACAAGCTACGGCGTTCTCCTAACAAAAGCGGAGTACTTGGTAACATAGCCAACAGGCTCGGCGCATTTTACTTAACATTAACTTACCGTCTGTAAAATCATTTCATATTATATATGTTTAATTCTACTTAAGTTGAAAGGCGAGGTTAAATAAGAGAATAACTTTAACATAAAACAAGGGAAATTAATTGAGACCGGAACTTCCGCTGCGTTAGCAGAATTTTTCCTCAGCGAGCTTAAAGTTCTGAGCGTGCGCTGTCCGCGCTTAATTCAGGAAGAAAAAAAAACTCTTCATCCCCTTTTTTAACTCGGGAACCGTTAATGTTCTCATGAATCGTCCCTTGCTAGAAGTGACGGGACAACGGCGCGTGGTCACGCGTCGCGGCTGCCTGCCGCACTGCACTTGCCCTGGCCCACTAGCACCAATGTCGCTGCTTCAATTCTGAAGCCATATGAGAACAAGAATTTGTGTGGTGACCCAACACTTTCGAATGTCTTTTCATTTGAATACCACTTTCGTGTGAGCTGATACCGCACGCAGCATTGCCTATGTGACAATCGTGTACGAATACATATGATATACGTAAGCTAGAGAATTTCAAGAGAAAATGTTCTCCGTTCACGACCTTTTCGAAATTGAGGTCACATGTTAACCAACAATATCGTTGACTACGAAATATGTTATCGTTTATATCTTGTTCTAGCATCGGGCCGTTGTCCGGCCGGCATCGGATCGTGTAGTGCGCCACTTCCGGTAGCGCGGCGCAACGGCAAAGCTCCGTATTTTCACCCGCAGATAGAATGAAATTAGATTTGATCGCGGCTCGACAACTTTTGCAAATTTACTTAACTTACTTTAACCAGCTCCAGTATTTTGTGAACGTAACGATGAGAGCTCCGTCTGGTTTTTACTTCCAAGAGGGCCGGGTATCGATTTTTTATACAAATATTGGAAAAATCTGGCGGTGAAATGTGACTACTGCGTCTCGTGTACTTTTTTATCGATTCTCACTAAGGAATGAGTTTACTTAGGACATTATCTAAATATCAACACGTTTAAACACGTAATGACTCGCGTGATTTTTCAGTCTGTTATTGTTTGCCGTCCATACGTACGTGTATGATACACGTACATTACACAGCACGTAGCAACTCTCGCGTGTAGTACATTGCATGTGCATTAGCCCCGCACACATCACCGGTTATCTCCGTACGTCACGAGCTAACAATAAATAACTCCATTCTCGTCGTGAACAATTAATGAATACATTTCTTTTGACAATTTGTATGTGTCCTTTGTAGTTAATATCGCGAGGACCTTTCCATTGCCCTGAATAAATGCTGTGACATCCTCATCAAAGGAACGCATTAGTCGTGTGCGGAAGTTGTGTGTGATGTTTATTGTCGCTTGTCTTTGACCTACCTCCTCGCATTAATAGCAACTTCTACTTAATGTATATACTAATCTCGTTAAAAGCTTAAAAGCAAGCTGTCAGGATCGGATTTCATGCATATATTTTTTTTATAATATCTTTGGATCACCTAGTAACATATAGAAGTGAACTGTCTTCAACAGGCTTATTGCCAGGTAATGGATAAGAATTCCTTATATTTTCGATCAGGCGCGTGCGTATAGCACGGCGCTGCGGCTTGCATTCAGTCAGCCTAACGAAATTCAGTAGCGATTGGGTTTGGTACGAGCCCGCCGCCGCTGTAGCAGCAGCACCAGCAGCAGCAGCAGCAGCAGCGCTGCGCAAGTCGCGGCGACGCTGATTGAGCCGGAAAATATTCATGAGGTCGCGCAGATTTGCATCCGCCATTCGCCGCTCCACAAAGCGCTTCATTTAATCCCCGCACACTATCTACCCGAACGTTTCATTGCAATTATCTCGTGAAAAGTTAAAAGCAGCAACAGCAAAGACGGAGAGACATTCACAGGGCAGTAGGACTATTGGATCCGGCTAATCAGATTACATATAAAAATTTCTTTTTATTCTACGAAGCGACGCGACGAGCGGCACGTTCACCTGATGGTAAGTGATACGCCTGCTCATAACAGCGTAGCGCTAGTTAGAATGTTATACACTGCACCACATTGCGCTCGTCGGTTTGAAACATGAGATGTTAGATCTCGTTACCCCAGTAAATACACCAGCTATAGCGCACTTCAAACAGGACACACATAGAGCATAACATTTGCATACATGTCTGTTTGTTAGTACCTACTCGGACGGTCTATCGCAACAGAGACCTACCACTGGTGAACAACAATGTTGTTCACCAGAATAGATCATAACGCAGTGCTGCGCGCATCGGTACCTTTTGGTTATTTTCACCCAACTTAAAGCTGACATCTGGCGAACTTTAAATCCTCTTAAAGGCCTGAATGATTTCTAGTCTGGTTAGGTTTATCGTGTAGACTATATCTCCGCCTACCACCAGATGGAATAATTGTCAAGAACTAATTTAAAGTAATTTAAAATAAAGAATATGAATAATATCCGAATATAAGTTATGTATGTGTGTGTATTAACGGCACGAATCGGGGCTGTTTTACAGGCAGAGGGTTGTGTCCGGGGCGCGGCGTTCCGATTTCATTAAACTTGATAACGAACTTGTAAAGGATATAAATTATAAAAGTTTACGCGCGGCGGAGTCGTCCTGTTGATGTATCGCGAATTGTACTTGGCACTCGCAAACTAATTTGTACGCGGTAATTGTCGTCGCGGTCGTCAACAGCTGGGCCCGTGTTGTCGCCGGAAGAGGATACGCAGATTGGGGGTTGGCCACTGTTAAAAAGATCCTCTTCTCTCCACGCAGTAACCTCGTTACCCAGTGCACGGGCGTACAAGTAATGATAACGAATGCTATATCATAAAATTTAAAACGACATTACTTAAGTCATTTGTTGTTAACTAAGTCGTACAAATTTAGGTCTAGCTCAATGCTTTAGTACCGTTGCCTCGTGCGTTTAAAATAAATAAAATATTAGCAAGTCGCTCGAATTAGCCAATTCCTGAATGTTCTGCTGGCAACACCGGCGCCAATGCGATTTGATTTGTGGCTGCGCGCTCCTATTGTCGGAGCCGGCGCTGAACGGTACATCATTCAAACGCACCAACTTATTTAATGGTCTGTAAATGAACCAGCGCGGTCCCCCTAGATAATTACATTTTTGCATATTTTTTAATCGTGGAAATGTCATTATCGCGTGTGGTCAAGTATATATTATATTATATTACGAGATGCCATTGCCCCCGGCCACGTCGCCCCGGCGCATAAGAGTATACTTCTTTATTCCTGTAATATCAAAAGCTTCCGCGTTAGTCGAACTGGAGTACGATAACATTTGCTCAGTAAAGCTGGATAATAAAAAATGAGCGATAGCGATCTTAGCTGTTTTTCATCATAATATAGACTGGTGCTGAGCATACGGTGCCGCCTGGTGGTAAGTGGCGATGTGGTTTTCGATGGCAGCGTACCGATTATGAACAATTCTAAACACTATGTTTAGTCTTCCTCGTAATAGTTTAGCAGAAATTCTTCCGCAGGTTAAGTATTATACTTCACCCAGTCGCTCATGAGATAGTTTTATCACCCGTATATGTTATCAAACTGGAAGTAATTTAATCAGCTCGGCAGAACGAGAACAGAGATATTAAACATAATGAGGCTACACTATCAAAAGCAAGTTGTCGTCGTAGCGCAGTGCGCCGGTGTCGGCCGAAGTTGACTGCGGAACCAACGAAATTACTTGCATGGCTCTTCCTGTTATACAAAGATGTCAGCACTTTGTTCAGTGGCAGTGTTCTCTCGTACTGGTATTCGTGTAAAGTTCACACAAGAAGTTCTCTTTGCAATTTGATAAAGTATAACGAGAGCACGCTACGAGCTCGCGTCAAACGCTTGCCTATGTATTATTTTAGAAACGGTTAATGCTGCTGAAGTTCAATTTTCGGTTAACCACTCAAAATAAGTGGTTTAAAAGCGTTCACGAGAATTGCTGTTGGTACTTACTCTCAGTTTTAGATAAATCAATTGAAAATAACAGGCGACAAACCCGCATCCGGTCCGTCCGCCGCGGAGCGCTCACCGTACCGTGAAACCGCGAGCACCGCGCGCCCACCCCTCACTGCTGCCGTGCAGCGTGCAGCGTGCAGCGTGCAGCACAGTGTGCACTCGTATCGTCCAATCGTTCGTGTGATTATAATTGCCAGTACTGTACAATTACACATGTTGGTGATCGCGCCCGCGCCCGCGCCCGCGCACGCGCCCGCGCCCGCGCCCGCCTATTTGTGCTGAATGAATAATGTAACAATGTTATTTAATATAACTAATTTATGAAACGGTACATTTGTATACAACAAATTATTAATTAATCCATACAAATAACTAAATTAATTGTATTTAGAAAGGTAACTTATGCATGAAGCGTGTTGTTGTTGTGTGAATGTTCCATAAACGATTGTGTTCTAGCGTTTAGCGGCGTAGCAGCTACTTGGACAGGCGGAGCTGTTCCGGTAACAGGACACGTTCCGGTGAGCTGGTGAGTTGTGGTAAACTAAACATATTTTTATTACGACTTACAAGCAACTAAACTGTATAATGCAATATCATACAATATTATTGATTCTCTTTCGATAGAGTACGTCTTCACTTTCAGTAACATAGCTCGACTTTTTAACAAAGTTATTTTACTCGCAATACGGTACTCTAATTTTAAATAAACCGTATTTAGTTAGATATAAATATATGTAGAAAAAGCTTTTTGAAGATACCCTTTAAAAAAAAACCTAAAAGCTGCAAAAGCAACTTAGTTACCCGAGGACATACGGATTATAACGTAAATATAGGGCGCATCCGATTAGTGGAAGCTACATGACCAGCAGTGGACGTCTGTCGGCTGATGATGATGATGATGATATTTTCAGCTAAACTTATGTCAGTCATGTGTTTTATTATTTTAAAAAAAACTATACAGAGTCTAGCTTGAACGCGCCGCGTGGCAGCACGAAACTCCGAAAGGCATACTATACTGCCTTTGTGAGTCGCACTGGACTTTCTGGATCAATATCAATTTTTTCAAGGAGTGGCAAACAAATATGAAAGATTTTTATTAAACAATATGAGAACATGAATTTGAAATGAAATATATATATACTGGAAAAGTAGAACTTCGACCTATCATCTCCTAATCAACTTTTAACGGCTACATAAATAGCTTTCTTAAATATCTGCTGTCTTACATAATTTTTGCGCCAAACAAGTGGTGGGGGTTTGCTTAAAGTATTGTAAAACCTGTTGTATTGAGAACGCCAGAGGAGGTCCGACCGCCGGCCGCCCCCGTCGCCGGGCAGGGGCCTGCGACGACGTCCGCCTTCTCTATGACATTAGACATGAATTTTCAATCCAGAAAGCTTCGTGGAATGAAGTATATCTCAAGAAAATTTACAGAATTTTTGACTTAAAAAGATTGTGTACGCTGAAACTACATTTATATTTTATGAAGAGTTAACGAAGCAATTTACATGTACATGAATTTATCTTTTCACGGTGCTTGGCGAATAACGTAAAAAAATTCTTAAATAATGATTGAATACGAGTGAAGGTGCCGGCGCGTCGCCTTGACATGCACCACATTGTCGCGGGCTGGAAATAGCTCACCCGGTTTCGCAGCGCGCTAAGAGCTATAACCTCGATAAATGTGCTCGGTTAATATCATAAAGTTTGCGAGGAATATTTTCATGAAGGTGAATAATACGTACACAAAACAGAGCTTCATTAGCTTTTGAATATACTGTTGCGGAGTTGCCCCCTGTAATATTTTTATTTTTTTAAAAAATATCTGTATTCAGATCGGACAATGCACCCATATAATATTCACACAGGAAAAACCACATATTTATATTAAGTAATAGTAATTGGTAACAATAAAACTTAGAATACACCTGTGAACAACAGTATTACTGATAAAAGTAATTACAAACTTTACGCCTTTTTTTCTGCAGTGTTATAAATATTATTTTGTAGTACCGTTAAATATACCTATATATTTAGCAGGGCCAAATAGTGCAGCTTGGTAAGTCCAACTTCCAGAAAGAGGTCAATCGACGACTCCAACTCGGCTGGACAGGGCTCGGGAGGCTACGCAGCATATTCTCGTCCCAACTACTGCAGTCTCTAAAGACAAAGGTCTTCAAGGCTTCACGTCGCACAGAGAGCAATGGAAAAGACTCGGCTCGGGGTTTCCCTGCGTGATCAAATCAGAAAGGAGGAGATCCGCAGGAGAACTAAGGTCACCGACATAGTCCAAAAGATTGCTAGCCTCAAGTGGCAAGGGGCAGGACATATCGCTCGCAGCACTGATAGCCGATGAGGCACTAAAGTCCTCATATGACGACCGCGTACCCGAAGACGTATTGTTGGCAGGCCCCCCACCAGGTGATCCGATGATCTGGTGAAGGTTCCGGGAAGCAACTGGATGCGAGCAGCGCAAGATCGATCAATGTGGGTATCTTTGAGGGAAGCCTAAATCCAGCTGTGGACGTCTATCGTCTGATAATGATGATGACTACCGATCTAAAATAACAATAATTAAATATGTATTACCATGAGTATGTACAGTAATCATTTTGCATATATAAAGGTAGGCACACACGATGCTGTAAAACACGAGAAATAAAGCTTTAGAAGTTTACTCGATAATCTGACTTCCACTAGTTATACAAATTGCTTAATATTGTGAACACAAAAGGAAATAAAAAAAATTACGCCGAGACCTTATTGTTTTTAAACATTTGCAAAATATATCAACACATGACAAACGCTTCCAACAATAGCAGCGCTGCGGCGCGGCGTCTCAGCCGTTCCACGATCAACTGAGGATTCCACCGAAGAAATAATCAAACGAAATTACCTTTCACTTCGATTCCGGAAAACTTAATTTTTTAAATTTTCGGTGATGTCCAGTATAAAAAAATCCTACCGTATAATAAACTTGTCCGGTTATCTAATGACATAAACGACGTAAATTCACCGAGCGCTACACGGATAATCTCATTACAAATTAAAGCGGCGTCCACATCACGGGAATTGCAAACGCTGGCAGCAAATGTAACGACGGGGCTGCTGCGCGCCGCCTGACAATAAACCTCTCGCCGCTACGCGCCACCGCTACGCCACGCCGCTACGCCACGCCGCTACGCCACGCCGCTACACGCCGCGCTACGCCACGCCGCTACCGGCCGCTACGAGCTCTCCGCAGATTGCTTCTTTTTGACTTTGTGCTTACTTTAATCCGAACAAGACGCGCACTCAAAGCCAAGAGAAGTAATGATATTTCCCGGATAGGTTGCGGTGGCTTTGAGTGATAATACAGTTTACACTGGAGCACCGGCGACCCCGCCGCAGCCCCCTGTTGGGGTCCTACGTTCTAGTTAAGGAAATGTGGGTTTTTAATATATTTATTAAAAATGTCAATTCCTTTGCTACAGAACATCTTGATAATTTTTGGCGATACTTTCAGAAACTATCAGATAACGTCTAATTTTGTTTTCATATAACGTAATTTTTGCATGTGTATGTAATAATTAACGGCTCAATAATATAATGTTTATTACACTAATGAGCGTCCGAGTAAAATATCGTCCAAGCTTTAAAATCACGTCTAAAAGTAATATATATATATATATATATATATATATATATATATATGCTTCTATTTATTGACATAAACACATGGTTTGACTAAATCCAGTCCAGAAAAATATTAGTTCTAAATACTTGACAGAATGGTTACTTCCTACAAAGGCAGCGTCCTGCCTCTGCAACGCTGCAATAAAGCGAATTTCGTATGAATTAAGCGCGGCCTGAAATCAATATCGGAAGTCCTGCCGGTCCGGTATGCGTCTCCGATACAGCCTCCATGAATTTCAATGAACAAATAAAATGAAATATTCATATCCTCCTTTTCCTTCTTCTCGTGAGCCTGAATTACGAATGCGCAGATGCACATTTATAATTCACAGCGAACAGCTTCGCCGCTTTCAGCGGATCCAAAATTTGTCTCCGTTATTTGGCTCATCAATGCGCTCTTGCAGTTTACAGGCGCGATCTAGTTTGTGGGTCAATTTCTGTAGCGTTTAATATTTCAATCATAAACAAATGATAGTTTAAATGTTGTACTGCACCGTTATCCAAAATTTGCATTTTAATCGGAACGAATCTAATTAAAAGCCGTTTTTGAATTAAAAAATTCAAGCCGTCCTCGGTTAGTTTCAAGTCAAGGAGATAATTAAAAAACTTTACACAACCCTACTAAAGAATCGTTTCATCAAATAGTAGAGGTTTTGCGATCCGATGCGCTGAGAGGTCACGGCACTCGAGTGAAGAGCCGGGCCCTTCGGCTCCATGGCGTTAACAGCTGATTAACAAGTGCAACCGTCTGCAGGCCGCCGGTGCGCTGCAGCTCTGCGCCGGATGTATTGTGTTGTGTTGTGTTGTGTTGTAGAGTCGAATGAAATACTATTGTATTTTTCATGCTTTGTTCAAAGTTAGCGGCGTATAAGTTACCGTTCCGTAGTCATTGTCTTGTCTCTTCCGGAGGCGGCGCCGTCCGCCACCCCGTCCGCACCCCCGCACCCCCGCACCCCACGCACCCCACGCGCACCCGCCGCGCTGCCACCAACAACCCCGTACAATGAACAATGTAACCAACTGATTGTTTATTATATATCTAGTTTTCTCAGACTTCGCAACGATTTTTGATATTATTGTGACCACTTGTCAGCGTAAATAGAGTAAAAGACAGAAACTGCCACCGCACCATGTTATATCTATTGATCACAACTTACGCTCATGCGATTATTTGCGAATTCATTCATTCAGTATGTAGCAATAAGGATCGGGTGTAAACGTTGTTTCATGAATTAAACACACGGGCAACGTGCAGGCGACGCGCGCGCGCGGACATGTTTATGGCTCGTAAAGTTGACAGGTACAGTGGCTGTTACCGCACCGTCTCGCCCCACCCATCCCCCCACCCCGCCCTTCTGTGCGGCAGTATGTTATCTTTGATGCTATATATCTATATTGTAGCGATATACCTCATCCTTATCTGCGTTGAAATGTGTAAAGTTCTTTACGTCGCGTTAACGAGACGAACGAGACGAACAAGCTCCTTCGCTCCGCGGCGACCTTGTCGTTGGCCCTCGTGTGCGGAGGGCTCTGCGGGCAGTAACATGTTTTCAAACTTTGCGCATTAAACTCGTGTTAGCCTGCACTATTACATTAGCACACTACTGTAGCAATTATTGAGGATAATTTGCTTTACTACGATTTGTAGAATATGTTATCTTCCATATTACTTGCCGCCAATTATCAATATTGTTTCCTCTCTCTTAAAATTGTGAAATACTTACTGTGCGCCTAGTTTTAGATATTGTTCATTATAAGATGATTTTACCAGCTCCTTACTCCAGCGACATGTAAACAAAATCACTAATGACAATTACTAATGCTATAGTGTTACATAGGAAGACGGTGTGCGATTTAAAACACCAGCCAGTAGGGCAGCAGCACCTGATAACGTTAAAGCAGGCGGCGGCGGCGGCGGCGGCGGCAGTGTAGCGAGCCCGCGGAGTTATTGTGATTGCGCACCCCTCGCAGCCGGCCCGGCGGTGGTGGTGGTTGGGGTGGAGGTGGGGATGGGGGTGGGGATGTGTTTAAATAGCTCGCACCGCTAACAACGTCCACTTGGCTGTAACGGCTCGCTCGCGCCGTTCGAACGCCGCGCGCCGATTTAAACATTGCAGGAAGATGCACGCGAGGTGAGCCGCTGCACGGAACTAGTGCCACGTTCCCGACGAGCTGATGTTACGTGACTGATTCATGAATTGCAATTGCTTTCAAATATTTTTTTACATTTCTATTCATGACCAGGGCAAGTGCATAACGTTTAATGATAATGTTGTTCGTAATTACAGGTTATCATATATTCTCTATTACAACCCAAATTTCCATTTATTTGAAAAAAAAAATCTATATTTAATACAACATACATACTACCATTACTATATTTCGGTTTAAAAAGCATTTGAGTCACTATATATAGTAAGTGAACTTACTAAGATAATGGCTGGCGGCCCGCTTCGTTTGACATCAGTTAAAGTATATTATATCATATGTAACGTTGTTACGCACTGGTTTGGATTTCGTTGAATCGAATGATATTCTGAGATAAAAACATTTATCTATTCCTGATAACAAATGTTCAAATAAAAATGAGCTCTTTTCCAGTCCAGTATCACAGCCAAGTCGCGCGTCGGTCGTATCCGGTCGTAGGCTCCAAGTTCTAAACGAGAATGAATCGTCCGTTCGCGCAACGCCTATTTACATATATTATACCATACCATACAGCAAATTATCAGAAACCCTTTTTTAATACCTTTTACCGACAACTAACTGTTTATGCTTCATTCGCCGCCGGATCAGCTGACTCGACACAACTCGCCCTCCTCGCCCTCGAGTGCTCCACATCCGATCGCATTCATTTTGGCTTCATATTTAGAAAAAGAACTGTATTAAGAATTGTATTAGCTTTAGAAAAGTAACAAAACGTTTTAAATCTGTCGGATGACTTGTATTGTACATGGCAGTCGATTGTCAGAGGAAATCTCTGCGGCGGAAGTAGCGGGTTGTCTGCGCCCTGATTTCCTGCGGGACGCGCTCGTCAGCAGCCCCGCCGTCGGCGACGCTTCTGTTCGCTCGTATACATATCATATACAGACTCGTCGCAGAAAAGCTTTGCACCCATTATCTAAACACTGTGCGGTGCACAGGGCGTCGCGCACATAAAGTTCACATGAAGAGAAATGTACAGTACTTAAATGTCATGCGATGTATCCACTGAGGCATGGCAGTACGGAGGAATTAATTTACTCTTCGAGAATTTCACTAATTTTGTGGAAAGCTTTTTAAAATGCGTATTATCTTTGAGGAAAATATTTACGACACAGTTTTGAATAAAATGATATCTCAATACATTTAGCACTTCGTTGTAATTACGCGTACAATAACACAAACGCGTAAAGTTTGTGACCCCTGGTGCCCCGGGGCAGAGCGGGCTGCCGTGTTTAGTAAACGATTCACGACAAAAAAATATTTAAATAGATTAATTTCATAAAGAAAAAAACGGAAAGGGGTAGTGATAACGTTCTTTTCTAATGTGAACAGCTAGATAACCCCCACTGCTGAGCACAGACCTATTCTCAAGGATACCCACTCCGATCTGTCCTGCTCTGCCCGCATCCAACGGATTCCCGCGACCCTTATCAGATCGTCCGACCACCTGGTCGGGGTCCCGCCAGCACTACGTAAAGTGTTCAACATAATTAATACTACATTAATAGTAAGCGAAAATAAGAAATGTTCATTTACTTCTTTTCATAGAAGTTAATCGCTGAATACTCAGTAGCCTGCGCCGTGCAAACTTCGAGAGGCAGGTGTATCAGACGAGGGTGGTGTAAGTAGCGGTAACTTAGGTGCGGCTGAACAGCGGATCTGTTTGGTCACTTTGTTGCATATAAACGCATTCGGTGGCTGCTGCGACGGCTGCGATGGTTCACTTAATGAATAAAGGCATTGCAGTTCTGATTGCCGCGTGTGAACAGTCAGACACTGCACGCTGCACGCTGCACGCTGCACGCTGCACGCTGCACACTGCCAAATTGGCCCACTTCATCGCGACCGTCATAGTTCTTTATCAGCATTCCGTGGCAAAGCTCCAAGCGAGCTCCTCATTACATTAAATTACACTTACGTCGCAGCGGACGGGCGCGGGCGCGGGCGCGGGCGCGGGCGCGGGCGCAGGCGCGGGCGCGGGCGCGGGCGCGGCGGTCGGGGATATATATATTAAGCGTCAATTACTAAAGCTGCAACAGTTAGTACGAAACGTATCAAAATACAATAGAATTCACTTTGGGTCATAATGATAACAGCAATAAGGAATTTACGAAGCACAGTACGAGAAGGTTTGACAAAAAGTGTCCGCCTGTGATGGAGGCTCGTGTGTGACAAGGGACTGGCTCGAGCTAGAGCAGTTGATGATGACACCAAAAATACACGTAACACATCAGAAAACCGAAGTAACAATGTTACACTTTTATCTCAAGTTCTTTTACTTTCCTAACTTGTGGAATCAATTCCTTGAAACCACGTTACGGTAGCTAATCTCCGTCCCGGAAGCCGTTCAGGTACGCAGCTAACGCGAGTGTACATCAGGCAGTACATGAGATTAGAATTATTCCCCCTTGTTCCATCCTCGAAAAATTCTAAAAGAATGTCCTTAATCTCGAGGGTTGTTTAAGATTCGTCCATTACAGCGCTCGGCGCGGCGTTAGTCAGGCGCAGCGCGGCGGGGCGGCTCCGACCCGCCGCCGAATTAACCGCCTTATCTGCTAAACACCCGCCCGGAGATGAATGGGGACAATTACGATTCCCGTTAACGTACTCGAATTTATACGATAAATAGGGGTTTGTGTTGCGTTCTAACGGGGATGTGTGTCTATCAATTAGGAAGATGTCGGATGCTGTTCTACACACACTGTTATCCCACTTTACAAGTCATCACACAGGAGATCGTCTAATATAGAGGTACTAGTTTATTATCTCTGGTATCGTTAGCAGTGTTTAAACTATACTGCGTTCCAGTTTCACCTGATGCTGTTAAGGATGAGGATGAGTACCATTTTGTATACGTTGTAGCTAGCAATGAGCTGCCGCATTGTTTTTTATTTCATATAACTCATACTATAATTAGACCCGTTCGTAAATCGACGCAACAAAACGAGAGGAAATTAAAACACTGCCTAAATAACATCGCAGCAGTTATTACAGAGTTTTGTTTTGTTGTTTTAATCTCACCGGCACCAGCGTCCGCCGTCGGACTCCGGGTTATCTCCTTCATCAGATCACTCCTGCTCTCCGGCCGGATTAGCGCTAGAAATAATCTGTCCACAGTTTCCGTGAGATTAAAGAGTTTTTAACGAAATTGCCAGATTTTCATCTGCTCATGTTTTGTACCACGCTCACAGAAATAAGAATTACGAGCTCTTCACTCGCACACACTCATAGGTATGAATATTAATTTCCGGTGATGTGGTGCTGCTGCTGCTCCAACCGTTCGACCTGATTACGAACATGTTTGTATTAAAGTTCAGGTGGATACAACGTGTCGCCGGCGGCGGCGGCGGCGCGGATGTGGTGCGGATGTAGTAGGAAATTGAATCCGCGACGCTGCTGATAATACGCGCAGAACCAGGCCCTGCCTTGTATCGGACGCTTTAATTAGTGTGCTTCACAACAATTTCAATAACAATTTGTTTCTCATAAACTAATCGCTCGTGGCGGGATCCATTCTCGGTGCCTGCACGCGCTGGCCGGCGCTGGCCGGCGCTGGCTGGCGCTGGCCGGCGCCGGCGCGCTGCTCGCCGGATAACATAATGTGATCAACTGCAGAACAGCAGCTCGCATGCAAGAGAAATTAACCAACGGCAAAAGCAATTAATATTAAAATGAGCAGCACTTAAGTTAGCCGCGGCAGCGTGCAGCGCGCAGTGCGTTGTTCCGGTGAACACTTTACATGTAATCACCGGAAGTGGGCGCCGCCTGGCGCTCGGCCAATTGCATCGTTTACAGTAAATACCTCTTGCTTTATATTGCCGCTCGTCGTGCGGAGCGGGCGCAGCCGCCGGTATCTTGAGCCTTCCACAATGCGTACACCTCCCTAAGGGTTAAAATGAAAAGCAAATCTATTTAATACACGTGTTCATAAATGAATATGAAATCGTTACAACTGTTTTATAAAACGAAACTCTGATCGTTTTTGTCATGTCGTTATTGTTGATTTCATCAGCTACTAGCGCGTTACTAGCCACACTGTCAACGACATAGCACTCGGAGCGGGGATGGTTGAAAATTGACGTTGTAACAAAAGGGACAAGGGGGTGGCATTCGCAGGGAGACGCGAACAAGTAAAGACGTCGAGAGATTATTTTTTGCCGATGAGTTATTATATTGATGTTAAAATATCAATTGTAACAAAATGAAACACTTAGAAACGCATTGATCGTTTTACATTTGAACCGTTTCGCAGGTTATTTGTCACGGGGTGTCCCTTGCACGGTCGCACGCAAGTTATAATACATTTACATGCAACAGCTAAAGAAATTAAAATTTCTTAACTAGTTAAGAAAAGTTATTTAAAGTTGTGCAAGTTGTGAGCACCCGTTGGCCGGGTTCTGCCCAACTTTAACACTTAGCGCGCAATCGGATGAAAGTAAATCAATAAACTTTCTTTCTCACAACATCCCTTGTACAAAATTAATCCCGATGTTGACAGCGCGCTTACTAAACAATTAACTGATATTCTAGAAGTTACAAAATAAATAGAAAGTTATATTATTTATATAAATATGGCTGCGGCCGCTACCCACTCGTGTTGTACCATACCACAAGGTCCGGTCCCAGTGCCACATACGATGTGCAGCGGTTTTTTTTTTTTTTTTTTTCCATCAATCCCCTGCGTGTGGCGGGTCAGGGCCTTTTTGTGCACTTTTAAGCATGACTCACTTATCATCTTACTAATCTTAAAAACTAATTTCCTCATTCCTTCCTATATATCTCCTCCTCTTTTCTTTCGCTCTCCATTCCATTTCCTTCTTTCATACCTCTCGCAGAGTGAAGACAGCCGCTTCGTCAATTGCATCTGGAACATCTTCAGCTGAAAATCATGCCATGTTCTTGTTTTATCGTATTTTAGTTTTATTTTTAATTGTACTTATTTTACTTATTTTTATTTCCTGTTTACATTTTTCTTTTTATTTTTTTTCTAATTATTTTTATTTTTATTTCTCTCTATGGCATCATTTATTATTTTTCTAGCAAACATTATGAAGCTTTGGCGACTTTCGTCCTCACTCATCAGAGAGGCAACCGCTCCTATATCCAACCTTTTTACAGTTTTTATTTCGATTTCAGCTCTCTCCCGCCCGAATAAGGGACAGGAAAGCAGGATGTGCACCACGGTCTGGTCCACCTCCGGATCACAGGGGCACGCGGGACTCTCCTTGAGCTTGAACCTGTACAGGTACTCTGAGAATCCCCCGTGCCCGGTGAACATCTGGACCAGGACCGTGTCGAGCTCGATCCGGCGAAGCACGCGATACGCTGACTTGACGTTCGGGATGTGCAGCGGTTGGACTGCAGCGGGAATAACGCATATTGCAATTGCAATGGGCATAATATAATATTTTTCCATTTCGCGAAACGCAAGTTAAAGTTAAGGTCAAATATTAGCTTACAAAAAAAATATTGCTAAGTAATAATAATAGGTTAGCAAATATCTCCCTTCCGCCTTTTTATCTTTTGAATTTCGCGGCTATGTACAAAGCGCTACAGAGCTCGTATCTGGCAATACTATACATAATTTGAAAGGTCTTGACATAACCTACAAAACGACGCTATGCATAATTAGTTTGGATATTGCGTTCAACAGTTATAGACGTGTAAACATGCGAGTTCACTAACGCCGAAATTCGCGCTATTTTAAAGTTTTCCTTCGTTAAAGGCAAATCCGCTAGAGAAACGTTCCGTGAGATTAATGGTGTTTTGGGGGATGGTACTCTATCACTTCGAACCGCGGAGGAATGGTTTCGACGATTCAGAGCCGGTGAAAACGACACCATGGATAAGCCAGCCGGCGGAAGACCTGTGACGACAAATACCGATCAAATCATGGACTACATCGAGTTAGACCGGCATGTGGCATCTCGTGACATCGCCCAGGAGATGGGAGTTAGTCACCAAACCATTTTAAACCATCTGCAGAAGGCTGGATACAAAAAAAAGCTTGATGTTTGGGTGCCGCATGATTTGACGCAAAAAAACCTTCTGGACCGAATCAACGCCTGCGATATGCTGCTGAAACGGAACGAACTCGACCCATTCTTGAAGCGGATGGTGACTGGCGACGAAAAATGGATCACATACGACAATATCAAGCGAAAACGGTCGTGGTCGAAGGCCGGTGAATCGTCCCAAACAGTGGCCAAGCCGGGATTGACGGCCAGGAAGGTTTTGCTGTGTGTTTGGTGGGATTGGAAGGGAATCATCCACTATGAGCTGCTCCCATATGGCCAGACGCTTAATTCTACCATCTACTGCGAACAACTGGACCGCTTGAAGCAGGCGATCGACCAGAAGCGTCCAGAATTGGCCAACAGGAAGGGTGTAGTGTTCCACCAGGACAACGCCAGACCACACACTTCGTTGATGACTCGTCAGAAGCTACGGGAGCTCGGATGGGAGGTTTTATCGCATCCACCATATAGCCCGGACATAGCGCCAAGTGATTACCACCTGTTCCTGTCCATGGTGAACGCCCTTGGTGGTGTAAAGTTGAACTCAAAAGAGGCTTGTGAAAAGTGGCTGTCCGAGTTCTTCGCAAATAAGGAGGGGAGCTTCTACGAGGGAGGTATTATGAAGTTGCCGTCTAGATGGAAACAGATTATCGAACAAAACGGCGCATATTTGAACTAAATCCGATCACTGTAACACTTTTTATAAAGCATTGACGAAAGAGCAAAAAAGCGGAAGGGAGATATTTGGCAACCTTATATAATGCCAAAAATACCAAAAAAATACACAGTAATATAAATAATTAAAATAAAATAAAATATTAAGCTTTGATTTAATGATGTGGGAAAGGAACCCATGGTTACATTACAGTTCAATATAAGCACCGGTTCCGGTCGGCGGCGGCGGTGCGGCGGCGGTGTGGCGGCGGCGCGGCGGCGGCGGGCCCGCACGGCACCGCCCCCGGAGTGAACCCGTTTGTAATTCATCCTCTTTGTAAACAATTAATTGGTTTTACTTTCAGCCGAAACACACAACAATTACCGGTGGTTAAGGGGAAAGCGAAACACTTGGTGCAATTACCCGGCCGAGGGGTCTCGCGCGGTTTGAAGTGATACACCCCGGCGCGCCAGGCCATCATACCGCCTACCCTGTTCATCGTCAAAACAACTACAGCGTCCAGTGGAGACACGCTTGTCCATAACAACGCGACACTGGTGAAGGTCACGGCACTGCGATGTAAGACGTTAATTGCGTTTACCCCAATAACCCTTAACGAGCGCACCCTTTCAAGCCAGACATAGTAACGTTTACACAGTGTCTGTTACCTATCTGCACGCCCTCCCGCGGGAAAGGTCTGCGCCATCCTGAGCAGCGTCACAAGCAGCGTCAGCGTCACAAGTC
The DNA here is from genome assembly GCA_033220335.2 of Troides aeacus. Lineage (NCBI taxonomy): Eukaryota > Metazoa > Arthropoda > Insecta > Lepidoptera > Papilionidae > Troides > Troides aeacus. Next base: position 255,372 of record CM067275.1, on the reverse strand, counting down.
AGCGTACTTGCATGCAGCAGAGCACATATTTACACAATAAACGTTCTAATGAAGGACTAAGAGCTACTTATTTTCATTTTATATATACTATAATTAAACAGTGAATTAGCTTAATGAGAGGTCCCGTATGACACACACACACCCACACGCATACATCACTAGGTCCCCTATGGGACTGTGTGTGAATAAGTAACTTGGATGTTTTGTTTGTAAAGTACCTTAGTGCTTAGTGCTTAATGCGGTTTCGCGGATTGAACCGTTTTGTTTGTATGGGGTTGCGGGCGCCGGCGGGGCGCGCGCGCACCCTGCTCCCCTGCACGTATAAATATTTCATTCCGGGTACCGGAGCTGAACTTAAATATTATCTGCGCCACAACGTTTCGCTGTTTTATACAGAATTTCATATTATTTAAATTAGCTAGTAGTTATGCGTTCAACACGCAAATTCTTGTCTCACTTGTTCGCTGTCGCTCGTTGACTGCCGTGACGGGAGTTGTACGTTTCGTTCGCGGCTCGCGGGCCGCTTCTAACTTGCGGAAGGCGATTTGTCACCAAATGTGCTCGCGATAAATCGCAGCAAAGATCTCGGCGACATTTTCTTGCTCTTAATTCGGCGATAAAAGTGTCGGGCGGCGGTCGTTACAGTCATGATTAATTACCTGTCCCGCGGCGACCGACGGAGCGACGGAGCGACGGACCGACGGACCGACGGACCGACGGAGCGACCGACTAATGAATCATAAAGTTATACGACGCGCGCGCACTCGACGGCGTCACGGCGCGACAGCTTCGCGACGCGGAAAACACTACAAGCCGGATACGTGTTGTAGTGAGAGGACATTTCATCAATATATAACTTTTAACATCATGCCAGAACAGAGCCAGGACGCCTCAGCTTTACAGTAAACGAGACTGCAATGATTATTCTACTGTTACTTCAGCAGAAAGTATAATCTCCACGGAAATAAATTAAAAAAAATTATGTAGCAGTTGTAACGTTACTACGTTAATTAAATATAATTAATTTTAAATAACTATTCAACAATATTTAGGATCTCAGGTAATCGTATCTCACGTGACCGGCACCAGCGTCGCACTATTGTTCGTAGCGTGATTAATGTTTAGGTTTTGGCCATTCATTGTTTACATTCATTTGTGATCGTCTCCATTAGCAGCTTGTTTTTTATGAATTGAAATATTATTTGAGCTATTTAATACTTGATATATTTTTATACAATCATTAATTTATTTTTATAAATTAATGTATCTCGTTACACGGTCAACACGTGAGTACAACTTTATATTGAATCCTTCATTCAAATTATAATGATTCCATCTGAAGCTATACGGTGACATTAAGCTGCGGAGCATCAGTAACGAACACAGTAGCTCGCGTAAGAACATGTTGGTGCGCGCGGCGAACGCGGCGAGTGCGGCGAGTGCGGCGAGCGCGGCGAGCGCGGCGAGCGCGGCGAGCGCGGCGCACTTTTAATGTAGTACTCGTTTTTTTTTATAATAGAGACACGATGACGGGTCTCATTAGTGTGGTTTTAATCCAAAATAAATCCTATTATCCGTTTATTTTGTTGTTCCTGCTTCCTTCACAACAGTAGGAAGTTCCTCGGCGCCGGCAATAGGCCGGCCGGCCGCTAGTGCTCACGTACAAGGTCACGCGTCACGTCGGGGTGGCCGGGGCGCGGGGGCGCGCGCACCGCGTTTGGTTTAAAAGTAATTAAAAGTTATTCATTACGTTTGAATGATTTTATAAAACAAGTCGGTCGGGCGCAGCGAGCCGCGGCGACCGAACGGCCCCGACCAAATCCAGCAGACATTAAACGGATTTTAGATTAACTACATTAATCGATGGAATGGCACAAAATTATTGGATTACTGAATACCGAGCGACATTCGTGCGTAGCGGTGTGCGCCTGCGTCGCACGGCGCGCTGCACGCAGAACGAACTATTTGCATACATTACTTTTAACGGTGCAAAGTAACGGGCCGCGCAATCACCTGGATAAACAATAGCGATGTAACGATGTGATTACAGCGTCCGGTCGTGATGGGGTGCGCGGCTCAGCCGCAGTGCAATAGCGCGGCTCAGCCGTTAACGCAGTATTTATTTACCGCGGCGTTTGTGGCAACGGTTGCAGGCTGACAGGCGTCGCTTCCGGTTGGAACGCTGCCACGGACCGCTACGGCGTAGCGCGCAGACACTCGTAGCTCAGCGGGCGCGGCGAGGCAACACTCGATCCATAACAAATTAATTGTAACCCTGCATGCAGTAATAAGTATTGCAGAACAATCTTTATTACAATAACGTTATTAAAAGTTTACCCTTCGTTAGAGATTGTTCACAGTTACGCGTTGGAAATCTGTTGTATGTGTTCTGCAAACACTGTGCTCATTATTTATATTGCTTTAAGTATGTAACTGATACAGAGGATTGTTCGATTTATGTGAATAAATTAAAGGTTCGAATAGGATACAAAATTTTATTTGCACCCCGTCATCGGGGGAAAGGCAGACGTCGGTTGACAGTCGCGCAGACGCAAGCTACGTTTTGGAGCCGTAGCGTACGGGCCCGTCGCGGTGCCCCGGCGCCGCGCATCACGTTTCCATTGTTGCAGTGACAAGGAGTGAGCTGGGGTGCACCTGAAACGAGACATCGTTCACGCGCCAGGATCCTAAGTTGACTTAAATGACTCGACCTAGACCTTTGACTTGACGACAGAGCAAGACACACGTAGTCTACGGCGAGCGCTGTGCTGCGAGCCCCGGTCCGCTTGTACGGCACACAGACATACGTGGAACACTCAGAGAGTTTTGAGAACTAAAAAACTAACTTCTATGAATAAAATATGTTTTACTAAATCGTTTTCAAAGAACTCTCCGCCAGTGTCTCTATATATACAAAGTTTCATGGGTCTGAACCAATTTTCAAAACATTTTGTTCCAGCCCTCCGCAGATATCTCTTCTACGGCCTTCTCAAACGCTGCTAGCGCGTCTTCCGGCGATGAAAACTGTATCCCTTTTTAAGCTGATTTTTAATTTTAAGGAATAAAAAGAAGTCACCCGGTACCCGGCACCCGGCACCCGGCACCCGGCACCCGGCACCCGGCACCCGGCACCCGGCACCCGGCACCCGGCACCCGGCACCCGGCACCCGGCACCCGGCACCCGGCACCCGGCACCCGGCACCCGGCACCCGGCACCCGGCACCCGGCACCCGGCACCCGGCACCCGGCACCCGGCACCCGGCACCCGGCACCCGGCACCCGGCACCCGGCACCCGGCACCCGGCACCCGGCACCCGGCACCCGGCACCCGGCACCCGGCACCCGGCACCCGGCACCCGGCACCCGGCACCCGGCACCCGGCGGGAAACTATCCTCCTTACGCGAAGGTGCTAGTGAACACGCAAACTCTTGTGAACACTTTCTGAACCAATCTGCAGAGTATGCTGAATCTCTTCGTACATCATTCGTCTGTTTCCTTGAATTAAATTGTTTTACTGCCAGCACACTTACTTCTGTGACAGCCGTCCGCCGGCAGGACGACCACTCCCTTGTTCATTCTCCAATCCCCCAAAGTAAGACGACCCTGTTTGTACTCGCTATACCAGCGGAAGATGTGGTGGTTGCTTTTGAAGCTCCTTCATCCGTACAAGCAATTCGAAGTCGATCAAATGACTCGTCAGGTGTTGAGCCACAATTGAAATCGTAAAAATCATAGCACGAAAATGTGCACGACGCAGATACATTTTTTAATGAGTCAAGAAAATTTGAATTGGCTCTCAAAAAATTGGGGAGGGAAATTTGAAAATCGAACAGTGGTATTTTTACTTTTAAATAATCTAACTTTTCAAAATAATCATAAGTGGCCGGTCTTATACATAAAAACTTATTTTCGCAAATCTCTCTGAGTGGCCTGGTACACCTCATGCTAACTATATGCGACATTAAAGCGCGCGTGTGTGCGTGCGGTACTCGCCTCACCGATACTAATTAAAACGTAAACGACCGACGGTGGCGCGGCAACTGTTGACACGTGCAATGTTTGCACCGCGCCCGCGCCGCGCCAACATCGGCGACGCCGCGCTCACTTTATCGATGTAACAATGTATTGTCTGTTGTAAGTTTCGGCGGATCTGTAGTACACACACACACACACACACACACACACACACACACACACACACACATATCTAAACGTTGCGCCCGCGACTAACGTTACCGGAGCCAGCGTGCAATTAGTAAGAATGCGCAGACAGCCACAACGACAAAGTCACTACTGTCACATTATTACCGGACCGTGTTTACCGTGACACGTTAGTCATTCGCGCTGAATATTGTAAATGTTACAGTTTAAACTGCAACGCGGCCGGCAGACTAAAGCCTGTTTGTTTAGGAGTTTTAGTCGAGTGCTAAACCTTTCGGGAACTACATTGTTATGTTAGGGTTTAAGTTGCAAAGTTACCTAATGGCTTTCACCGTCTCCAGCTCTTTACACGTCGTCTCGCCGCCGCCAACCTGCGGCCGCGGCCGTGCGGGCCGTGCTCTGCATCTCACGGCAATGGGAAAAGGAAACGAGATCCATGTCATTTGTCTGTCCCTGTCAATTACACTTCTATCTAGGCTCAGCCGAAATACGTTCAGTGATAGGTGACAACTTGCACCGTCCGCCATTCCTCGTGTAGATTGGTATTGTTTGACAAACTTACATAGTTATTATATGTAACTTGCTTTGCTTAATAATATAGTATATGTATTTAACTGCCGTAGGAGTTTGTGAGGAAACCACGGCAGCGCGTAGTGTTGTCCCAAGCAGTGCAGCACTGAAATAATTGGATTATGAACCAACGAAACCGCACCGCGAGGCACGAGTCAAGGGAACTTTACGCTTTCAGTATATGATGTACCCAGGAATTTATTCATTTATTTATACATAGATGAGATGTTACGAGTATTTATTTAAAGAAATCATCTTTGACGCGCTTTCCAAGTTTTCTTTGTAAGACAAAAAGAAGGGAATGCAATAAGTAGTACGCGAAAATGTAAATAATGCAGGCGGCAATAGGTATGTGAATCACTAATCCGCTGTGACTGAAACGTGCAGATGTAGACGCGCACGTGACGCGCACCGCACCGCACCGCGCGCACCGCACCGCGCGCACCGCACCGCACCGCGCGCACCGCACCGCGCGCACCGCACCGCACCGCGCGCACCGCACCGCGCGCACCGCACCGCGCGCACCGCACCGCGCGCACCGCACCGCACCGCGCGCACCGCACCGCGCGCACCGCACCGCACCGCGCGCACCGCACCGCACCGCGAGCACCGCACCGCGCGCACCGCACCGCACCGCGCGCACCGCACCGCGCGCACCGCACCGCGCGCACCGCACCGCGCGCACCGCACCGCGCGCACCGCACCGCGTGCACCGCACCGCACCGCACCGCAACGCGCGCACCGCACCGCGCGCACCGCACCGCGCGCACCGCACCGCGCGCACCGCACCGCGCGCACCGCACCGCGCGCACCGCACCGCGCGCACCGCACCGCGCGCACCGCACCGCGCGCACCGCACCGCGCGCACCGCACCGCGCGCACCGCACCGCGCGCACCTCACCGCGCGCACCGCACCGCGCGCATCGCACCGCGCGCACCGCACCGCGCGCACCGCACCGCACGCACCGCACCGCACCGCACCGCACCGCACCGCGCGCACCGCACCGCGCGCACCGCACCGCACGCACCGCACCGCACCGCACCGCACCGCGCGCACCGCACCGCACGCACCGCACCGCACCGCACCGCACCGCACCGCACCGCGCGCACCGCACCGCGCGCACCGCACCGCGCGCACCGCACCGCGCGCACCGCACCGCACCGCGCGCACCGCACCGCACCGCGCGCACCGCACCGCGCGCACCGCACCGCGCGCACCGCGCATTGGGCCAGCGTGTTGGGAAATAACCCACATTCTCCTATATGCACCTCTACAAACGATGGCTCCTAGTTATTTTTGTTTTTTTTACCCCCACTTAGTTGGGGGACCCGTCAATGTTGCTGCTGTGGTTTATGCGGCATCTTGAAGTCTGTTTTTTGGGTCAATAACTTAGATTCGGTGTGTTTTTTTATTTTTTTTTTAAATATTTTTTCACTATTCTTGCGCAGCCGTTTCAGTAGCTCTGGTGAGTCGATGGTGTCATTAGGAAGACGTGGGTGGTCGCAGTTGCGCCGCCGTGGAGCCGTAGGCCGCTGCTGCGTCTCAAAATATGTTCAAGGCGGAGTTCAGGAACTTTGGTCGCGACGCGTCATCGGCCACAACCTCGGCAACTAAGTCCGCTTCTATTGTGCGGTCGAGGGGACGGCGTGTCCGCACCCGCACTGGATGCGCTTGCGGGCGGGTGTAGCGGTGGCAGTTCGCCAGCAGGTGCTCTACTGTTTCGAGCGAGTCGCTGTCGCAAACGCAATAGGGGTCGCTCCCCAGTCCGACGCGGTGGATATAGGCTTTGATACCGCCGTGCCCGTTAGCATCTGGGATCCCAGCTTGTGGTGACTGTTGTCTTCGAAGACTTGGTGAGCGACACGCACATCGTTGAAGAACGTTTTCAGCGTGGTGGTGGGGATGTAACTCTGGTACCTTCCTAGCCATTCCGCGATTGTGTTGACTCGCAGCTCTCTTTTTGCGTACGTAATGGGGAACTTAGCCTACGTGAGAGGTTTCTTTCGGTTCCTGGCTGCGACTTCTCCGGCTCGTCGGCTCTTTTATTCCCCTAGATACCGGCGTGAGCCTTGATCCACCTCAGACGGACCCTGCGGCCTCTGCGATCAGCCCCTCTGTTCGCTTTCCTGATCTCCCGAGAAATGGGATGTGGGGAGTGCGTGTCGCTGATGCTGTAAAGCGCAGATTTGGAGTCGCTAAGAATAGTGAAATGTAGTGATTTTCTGCTCATGGTTACTAAGGCTCTCCAGATAGCGACCATTTCGGCCTGCAAGACGCTGCAATGGTCGGCAAGTCTATAAGTCGAGTTAGAGTTTTCTTCTCCCTTCCTCCACACCGAGAAGGCTGCTCCCACAAGAGTGTTCCCCTCCACAGAAATCTTTCGTAAAAGGCGAAAGATTTTTACGTGTTGAAGGCAAACCAGAGTTTCCAGAGGCTCCTAGTGCACGGCAATGCGGGAAGCGCTGGGCCGAACGGTGTAGGGTTCTTTACAGGAAGCTTAAGTCCAGCAGTAGTCGTTTATCAGCTGATAATGAGGATGTTATATGAATATATATATATATTTGTGTGTGTGTGTATTCTGTATAAGTGATGGAACCTCCTGTAATAATGTTTCTCGTTAATTAACTGTTTGTTTATTAAGAATGTCGTTAAGTAGGCGCGACATGCTGCGGCGTGTTGCGGCGTGCTGCGGCGTGCTGCGGCGTGCTGCGGCGCGCGGTCCCGCCGGCTATCATTAGTGCACGAAACAAGTTGTGCACTCGACACACTATCACGCTAACGAGCAAACACTCCGCTCAGATATAAACTTCTCTCGTATAAATGTTTTCACGTATTCCATATCGTGTTTAGAACTTCCGGCCGAACGCTCCGGACCGATGTTCATGAAAATTAAGCATTCGACGGGGCGACACGCTTAGCGCTTACGACCGGAACTAGATTCGTTTTCATTTAATTTCATAAAAACACTACACATCCGCTTTGCTTAAATGATCTGACTGGTCCGTTACAAATATATTTCCCTAAATCAAATCACTCAGTCTGCCAGCTTCAACGACGCATTTATATAATAGGTTGGAAAATATCTCCCTTCCGCCTTTTTTTCTTTTGAATTTCGCGGCTATGTACAAAGCGCTACAGAGCTCGTATCTGGCAATACTATACATAATTTGAAAGGTCTTGACATAACCTACAAAACGACGCTATGCATAATTAGTTTGGATATTGCGTTCAACAGTTATAGACGTGTAAACATGCGAGTTCACTAACGCCGAATTTGCGCTATTTTAAAATTTTCCTTCGTTAAAGGCAAATCCGCTAGAGAAACGTTCCGTGAGATTAACGGTGTTTTGGGGGATGGTACTCTATCACTTCGAACCGCGGAGGAATGGTTTCGACGATTCAGAACCGGTGAAAACGACACCATGGATAAGCCAGCCGGCGGAAGACCTGTGACGACAAATACCGATCAAATCATGGACTACATCGAGTTAGACCGGCATGTGGCATCTCGTGACATCGCCCAGGAGATGGGAGTTAGTCACCAAACCATTTTAAACCATCTGCAGAAGGCTGGATATAAAAAAAAAGCTTGATGTTTGGGTGCCGCATGATTTGACGCAAAAAAACCTTCTGGACCGAATCAACGCCTGCGATATGCTGCTGAAACGGAACGAACTCGACCCATTCTTGAAGCGGATGGTGACCGGCGACCAAAAATGGATCACATACGACAATATCAAGCGAAAACGGTCGTGGTCGAAGGCCGGTGAATCGTCCCAAACAGTGGCCAAGCCGGGATTGACGGCCAGGAAGGTTTTGCTGTGTGTTTGGTGGGATTGGAAGGGAATCATCCACTATGAGCTGCTCCCATATGGCCAGACGCTTAATTCTACCATCTACTGCGAACAACTGGACCGCTTGAAGCAGGCGATCGACCAGAAGCGTCCAGAATTGGCCAACAGGAAGGGTGTAGTGTTCCACCAGGACAACGCCAGACCACACACTTCGTTGATGACTCGTCAGAAGCTACGGGAGCTTGGATGGGAAGTTTTATCGCATCCACCATATAGCCCGGACATAGCGCCAAGTGATTACCACCTGTTCCTGTCCATGGTGAACGCCCTTGGTGGTGTAAAGTTGAACTCAAAAGAGGCTTATGAAAAGTGGCTGTCCGAGTTCTTCGCAAATAAGGAGGGGGGCTTCTACGAGGGAGGTATTATGAAGTTGCCGTCTAGATGGATACAGATTATCGAACAAAACGGCGCATATTTGAACTAAATCCGATCACTGTAACACTTTTTATAAAGCATTGAATAAAGAGCAAAAAAGCGGAAGGGAGATATTTTCCAACCTTATATATTATTTACAACAGATTGTTATGACGATAGCTGACCCTATCGCTTAACGTCTTGTAAGCGAGCGTTCAGCCGCAAGTAGTCATGAGATCAGAGCAGAAGTTCAAAGGTACGATACACTCGGAAAGTCCGGGAAGTGTCGTGTAGGCGGGATGTAATCAAAGCGCTCGTTTGCGCTTAGACACATAAGTTATAACAAAGTTTCCGACAGATCGGCGCTCCGGGCGGGCCGGGGCTCCGCCCGGAGCCTGCCGCTTCGTGTAAGCAACAAACTTCTCCGCGAACTTGAGCTGGGGGCACGTGGAGTGGCGAGGTGCCGGTTTGATAACCCGACCCGTCCACTGCTCCACGATGTTCGCCGAGGACATTTCCCGAGCGCTGCGTTACTCATTACTGGTTGCCGTGTCTATCGAAGTTTACCGTGTTACGGTGACGTGTGTAACTGGTACAGTGTTAATGGAGTTTTATGCACCGCAATCGTCTACTCACACACACACTCACTCACTCACTCACAGTTCAAAGTGATTAGCGCGATTGTGTTTATAACAAGATAGATAGATAGATAGATAGATAAATTATTTATTGTAGCCAAAAATGTAACACACACATATACAAACAAGAAATTTTGTTATCAACAGCATGAACTACATCAACACACAGAATAGAATAGACATGAGAGTGTGCCTGCGCGTGTGTGCGTGTGTGCTACAATGGTACAAAAGGCTGTAGCTCAGTGGATTATTCACCTGCTGGAGGTGGAACACTGATTTTCAGCTACCGGCCGCGGCGCGATCGCGATGGAGATATGCTGCTCCTATTGGTAACCATGGATCTTTATAATTGTACTTGTAATTGCAATAGATTCATGTGAATAAATATGTTGCTAATGACATAGTCAAGAGTGCTAACTATAGATTTGAATTATAAGCCACTATCAAATGTTTTTGTTTTGATTTTCTAATAAAAATTGTTTAAAATATTTTTTAAAGCTGAAAACAGAATTACATTGCCTCACAGGCGGAGGTATATTATTCCAACACTTGGTGGCCTGATGTCGAAAACTGCCGGTAAATGATACAGTTTTATGCTTATAGTAGGAGAGATAGGTACGCGCACTTCTTGCGTTTAATCTGTCTTGGTGAGGAGAAAACTTTATTTTAGAATATAGATATTCTGGTGTCTTATATTTTAAGATTCCGAATAAAAGAGAAGCTAAGTGTAATTGCCTGCGCGATTCCATGTTAAGCATGGACGATTTATAAAGATGTGGAGAGATATGACTACGAGCTGGAACGTCGAAACAGAATCGATAGCAAGCATTTTGCACTCGTTGAATTATTCGGCGTGTCCTAGAAAGAAGACGAGGTCCATAAACAACATCGCCGTAATTTAATTTTGAGAGAATTAAGGATTCGGATAAGTGAATACGAGTTTTAATGCAAAGGAGATGACGGATTTTATACAAGACTCTTAAACGATAAAAACAATTTCTGGCCACATTATTAACGTGTTTTTCAAAACGTAAATAACCATCAAAGGTGATGCCTAGATTCCTGGCTTCATCTGTAAAGCCTATTTCTTTTCCCTCGATTACAATTTTAATATTTTTAGCTAAAATTGTGTTACGATGATGTTTGTTTCCAAGAACCATAGAAATCGATTTTGAAGGATTTAGAAGTAGAGAGTTTCTGCGTGACCATTTAGCAATACGATCGAGGTCTTCATTCATTTTAAGAACAGCATTACCGATAGCTGATGGTTTTGCCGATATGTAAAGTTGGACGTCATCAGCATAGCAATGGAATTCACAATTATGGATAACTTTTGCAAGATCTGCAGCGTATAAAATAAAAAGTACGGGACCAAGAATTGAGCCTTGAGGAACTCCTCGTTCAACTATCCTTGGATTAGAGAATGCGATAGAGCCATCGCTTCTAGTCAATTGTACCGCTTGCGATCGTCCCGACAAATAACTATGAAACCAACTCAAAGTATTATGGTCCAGCCCATAATAAGCCAATTTAGATAAAAGTAACGATATATCAAGACTGTCAAAAGCCCTGGAAAAGTCTAATAACGTTAAAATAGTGCCTTCGCCAAGGTCTTGGTTAGCAAGGATATTGTCAGTAACGTCAAGCAAAGCAGTAATTGTACCTCGGCCTTTACGGAATCCTGATTGGTACAAAGGTAAAATATTATTTTTTTCAATGTATTTTGTAAGTTGAATTAGCACTGCCTTTTCCAGTAATTTTGACAAAAATGGTAAAATACTAATGGGACGTAGATCTTTGAGATGTTTAGGGTTTTCTGTTTTAGGTAGTGGTGTTGGTGTTACAATTGCCTCCTTCCATTGACTAGGAACAGTAAAAGTAGACAATGAAAAATTTATAATATGTGTAATGACATCTAATGTACGAGGAAGCGTCAAAAGAATCATATCTCGGCTTATTCCGTCCTTTCCTAGTGAATTAGATTTTATAGATTTAATATAAGAAGCAATATCAAATTCAGAAATGCATTGAAACTTAAAAGTGTTGTTACAGAATCGATGGAATTCGTAGTACGTCATATCTGAAATAGAGATATTGCTTGTAGAAGGAATATTTAAGAAATAATTATTAATATCGTTTGGGTTATCAAAACAGTTTGGCAGGTGATTGCTTTTAGTGGGATCAGTTAATATTTTATCTTTGAGATTCCTCCAAAAAATGTTGCCATTGTTAACTTGCGAGTTTATGTGTTCATTAAAGTAGGCACGCTTTTCGTTATAGATACTGTTCACCACTATTTTTTTCAAGTTTTTGTAATATTTTCTGTGGACCTCTAAACCAGTTTTCCGATATCTTTTGTAAGCTTTGTTACGTAAATCTATCATCAGTCGGCATGTGTCTGTTATCCAGGGAATCTTACGATTTGTAATTTTGATTTTTTGGATTGGGGCGTGTAGATCAAAGAGGAATGAGAGAAAATTATTAAATCTTTCAACCATCAAATCAACATTTTTTAGCAAAGTAACAGATTCCCAGTCAATGAGATTTAAATCTTTTTTAAAATTATCAAAATTTATTCTGTTAATTGCTCTGTAGTTGACATATTTTGGGCGGACTTTTAGTTTTTTAATAAAGAAAGTTACGCTAACCAGTGCATGACCAATAGAAGAAGTGATATTTGAAACTGAAATATCTCTGATTATTGCATTAGTACATACCAAATCGATTAGGGTTTCAGTTTCAGCTGTGAAATGAGTAGCCTCAGTTACGACTTGTTTGAGATTCATAGTATGTAAAAATTGGTTCATTTTTATAGTATTTTTATTAGTAATATCTAGCATGTTAACGTTGAAGTCACCCATCAATACAATATAATCATAATTGGAAATAGAGGTGATAGCTTCCGTGAGCTCGTCAATAAACAAGTCGACATTTATCCACTGAGGTCTGTATGCAGTACCAATAACAATGCGGAGTCCATTTATACGCGTATGAAACCACATTTGCTCAATATTTTCGTTTGTTTGGTTGACTAGACGAATATTTATACCGTGTTTAACATAAAATGCTAATCCACCACCTCGACCTGCACGCATGGCCAGCGGACGTGGTAGGCTATGCATTCTATAACCCGGAACAGTCGGTGCACATTTGTGCTGTCCTGGTCTTAACCATGTTTCATTTATTGCAACAATATCTGGAGCAAAACTGTCTATTGCAATTACAAAATCGTCTTGCCCTGTATGTAATGATCCTGCATTGTATAGCGCTAACTTGAGGTGCTCAGTGCCAGGCGCCATCGGTACGTTGATTGCCAATTATAACGTACTGTACAGTAGTATTGCGTCTAAAAATCAAAATGACATTTAATCGGTTTAATGAGCCTGAGCATTGCACCATTGCCGCACACACCGCTGCCAGTAGTCTAAGTTGAAAACTGAGTAAATCAGTATGTTTATAATGTGTGTTGATGTAATTAAAAGTACTCAATGTTAGAAGACATAAACAAGCAGTTTTGCTATCGTTGTTAATGCTAAAACTTCTTAAATTAACCTTTAGTAATGGTCTTAGTGAATAATAAAATTCAATCATTAACAAGGCGACAAACAATGTTGAGATGTTAAAACGGTTTTTAAAACATTTTCTAAGAGAATCCAAATGAGAATTAAAAGCCAACTTATGATTAGTTACGCTACGAATACTTTGGGAGCGAGATCTTATAGGTACATGAAAAAGCAGAAGTACGTGACTGAACTTTTGTGATATCAAGGCATGTGTTTTTGTGAAGGTCAACAAGATTATCACGTGTACTCCTTGCATTAGAACAAAACAAACATTTATAAGATTTTTCACAAAAACTAATAAGTTCAAAGAATCAGTGAGTAAAACAAAATAAACCGAAAAATATAAACAGTTTTTTAAATGAAAAAGTTTAACTTTTGCATTAAAAATTGTGAAAAATGTTACGAACGCTTTTATATATATTATAAGAAGAGACAATACGTGTAACCTGATGAATAAGACGGCCACGTCTCCTGCATATGATACTTACACACTTATCTTTGTGAGACAACAGTTAAACATCTAACAGGTATTAAGTTACATTTTTTTAGTTTAATATCATATCTATGATTTTTTTTTATAATATAACGACACTAGTTAATTTCTAACCAAATGCAACATCACAGCTCCTAGAACACTGCAACGTCGCACCGGTCCATCTAACAAACGTCAAAATTCGGGTGGGCTGAAGGAAAGGAAAAGGAATGGGCATCCGGCTCTCTCACTCACCAGACGAAACACGGTAGCCACTAGGAAGCCAGCCATTTCACGCTGATTTTCTGTGAGAGGGTAGTGTCGCACCGGTCGATCCTGCCCAATCGTGTGCGACAGTGAACCGTAGCCGTGGATCTACTACCATAAGATACCATAAATGATTATGCAAGTAGTGAATTGTTTAACAAAGAAAGATATTTTCAGAGGAGATTAATTGATTAATTATTTCGCACTGGCGTCGCTGGTGACCGTGGGCGGCGTGAATCACTTACCATCAGGTGACCCGACCCGTCTTGCTCGTTTACCTCCTGGCTATTATAAAAAAAAGAAAAAAAAATCGATTTACTATTTTGTTTTAGTCTTTCTATCACTTATTTCGCTATCACAATATTACACTACTCGGATAGTTTCAGGAGGTTCGATCAGGATAATTTAAGTACTAACATAATTTGATGAGCGGGTAGTAAGCGAAATATGATTACAAAGAAAATTGTCGATTTCATAGCAATTGATGCAGCGGCCTCGCTCCGTGCATGCGACGCGCACGGTGCGGTGCGGTGCGGTGGGTGATTATATGTTAGGTTTAAAACCATCCTGTATAACATATATCCTAAATTTAAAACGCGCAAAAACTCGCCGGTGCTGCCGGTGCTGCCGGTGCGGCCGGTGCTGCCGGTGCGGCCGGTGCTGCCGGTGCTGCCGGTGCTGTCGGTGCGGCCGGTGCGCCGCGTCTCCGCGCACGGCGCGTGCTGCCTCAAACTTCTGCAATAATTCCGAGCAAACATTAAGCTCCCTACTTTGAAACTCATTATTTGAAGCAAAATGAAAGCAAAGTAGGGTTTAAACAATAAGCTCTTTGCGGACAGTTTCCGGGGATTGTTTTATATTTATACAAAGAAGCGGCGAGACGGGCGGGGTGTCTCCTGGCCGCCACCCCTCAACTTGTGCGTTCGCAGCGGCGGCCTGCAGAGTGGGTGCACCCTTGCAGTTCTACCAGTTATACCTACTTGGATATTTATTTATGAAATAGATTTCCTGTTTTTTTCTATTCAATGAAGCGACTAGAACAGCCGGTAGTTCGGCTGATAGTCAGTGATACGCGTACGCACAACAAGGTGCCGCTCGTCGTCTGAGACGTCAGATGTTGAGTCCCATCACCGCGGCACACAGTGTTGTGTGTCTGCTGCAACTGGCGCTGGTGCTGGCGCTGGTACCTACCTAATTGGTCTTCGTCAACGTAGACCTATGACCAGTAACGCCTCTGAAGGTAAGTACATTAACACTGACGGCATTTCCTTAAAAACTTGCTAATGGAAAATGTAAATAATGACACAACCGAATGGTACGTATCGTAAATGTTGCACTCACGGCTGTAAGTACGCGTTCGGAGCAATGAAACGGATGTCCGTGGTTTGTCTGTTTGTGTCGTTTGCGTAAATATAATAATTTAATAGTTTGGGTATTTATGTTAATGGCGGGGGTGTCCCCCGGGAGGTTAAGTTAACCAATACATTTTACGGGTTGCCGGTCAGCGTCCGAATCGACAGCACCGCCCGCTTCCGGTCCGCCGGGCGTAATTAATTCCGGTTCATTTTGTTTTAACTATTTATGCAACTCTATCAGTTCGGCAAAAGTACAGACTTGGCAGAATCTTTTAATAACTTTCCGAATACTAGAAACACACACATTTTATACAGGGTGTCTGGTGGCAGATTTATGTTTTCAAATTTAAATAAAAAATAATAATAGGTTGGGGAAAAAGAAATCCATTATTTTTTCGGTAGATGGCTGTAGTGATAAATTTCTCGTAAAGTATCGATCAAACAGTTTCAGATTTATGCTCGTTGGAAAGGTGACATTTCGCAGTAAAAAAATTCTTTTGCTGTTTTTTGTTTGGTGCATTCAATTGTGAGTTACAGGGTGTTAAAAATGGAAGTGAACAAAGAGAAAATACGGTACATTTTACAGTTTTTCTTTGACAAAGGCGAAAATGCAAGCCAGGCGGCTAAAATTGTGAATGGTGTTTATGGACCCGATACTGTAACAGCCAATTATGTGCAATTTTGGTTTCGTAGATTCCGTTCAGGAATTTTTGATGTTAAAGATGCACCTCGCACAGGTAGGCCGGTCGCCGAAAATGTCGATAAAATCGGAGAAATGATCGAAGTTGACCGGCATGTTAGCAGTCGTAACATCGCCCAGGAGCTAAAAATGGACCACAAAACAGTTTTAAACCATTTACACAAAGCTGGATTCAAAAAGAAGCTCGATGTTTGGGTGCCACACCAATTAACAGAAAAAAATGTGATGAATCGAATTTCCATCTGCGAAGCCTTGGCTAAACGGAATGAACGGCCAGGAAGGTTCTGCTGTGCATTTGGTGGGACTGGAAGCGGATTATTTATTATGAGTTGTTTCCATATGGCCAAGCACTAAATTCTGATCTCTACTGTCAACAACTGGACCGTTTGAAGATAGCAATTGACCAGAAACGGCCAGAATTGGCCAACAGGAGAGGTGTCGTGTTCCACCAGGACAACGCTAGGCCACACACGTCTACAGTGACTCGCAAGAAACTTCGGGAGTTTGGTTGGGAAGTTTTAATGCATCCGCCATACAGTCCGGACTTGGCACCAAGCGATTACCATCTTTTTCTTGCATTACAAATTTTCTTTAGTGATAAAAAATTGGCATCTAGGGAAGATTGTGAAAATCGGCTACTAGAGTTTTTTGAAAATAGAGACCAGGACTTCTACGAGAGAGGCATTATGAAGTTACCTTTAAAATGGCAACAAATCATAGAACATACGGTGCATATTTGACCCAAATCGGACCATCCGAAGCATGTTAAATAAAGTCCTGAAGTTCATATAAAAATAATGTATTTCTTTTTCCCCAACCTATTATGTTTGACATATATATACTAAAAGTATTAAAAGATAGAGTACAAATGCGGATTTCATTTTTTAAAGATAATGTCATCCAAATGTCTTCCATCCTGTTGCACACACACACACACTGTTCGAAACGGAGCCTCGTATTCCGTGCCACACGCTGCAGTAAACTTGGTTCAATTGCGCTGATTTCTCGCTGAATATTTTCTTTTAAGTCCACAACAGTTCGCGGATTGTTGGCGTAAACTCTCTCTTTGAGGTAGCCCCACAAAAAAAAATCCATTGGAGTTAGGTCGGGTGACCTCGGTGGCCACGGGATGTCCCCAAAGCGACTAATCAGTTTTTGAGGGAGATTTTCTCGCAACAAATCCATCGAAGCTCTGGCCGTGTGTGCGGTCGCACCTGTACCGCATCCTGTTGAAACCACGTGTGTGATGAGAATGATGAATGAGCTCGCAGGTTCGGCAAAAAGAAATTCGAAATCATGAGCCGATAACTCTCACCATTGACATTCGTCGCTTGGCCCCGTGCATTTTCAAAAAAAATGGTCCGATTATCCCATTCGTGGATAAAGCGCACCAAACAGTTACCCTTGGGCAATGTAATGGTTTTTGGTGCTTCAGTCGAGGATTGCGAGTTCTTAGAGCCCAGTAACGGCAATTTTGCTTGTTTACGTGTCCGTTTAAATGAAAATGAGCCTCGTCGCTCCAAAAAATGGAATTCACAGTGCGAAAACGCTCCAACATGGTTTCACAAAAAAATTTGCGTGACGCAAAGTCATTTTTTTTCAATTCTTGAATTATTTGAATTTTAAAAGGATGAAACTTCATATCTTTTTTCAAAATTTCATGCACGCATGCTCTTGGAAGTCCCAGTGAAGCTGCCCTTTTCCGTATCGAAAGTCGTGCATTTTCACGTAAACTGCGTTCAACCAGTTCAATGTTTTCGGGGGTCCTTGACGATCGACTAGGTCCTGGCCGTGGTGTGTTCATAGCCGAAGCAGTTGCGCGGAACCTCTCCACCCACGAACGAATTAAATTCACACTCGGCCCATCGCCTATCCGTCGAATATTGAAATGTGAACAAAACTGTCGGCTGTCGGAGCGAGTACGTAAGAATCGT
The DNA here is from genome assembly GCA_033220335.2 of Troides aeacus. NCBI lineage: Eukaryota > Metazoa > Arthropoda > Insecta > Lepidoptera > Papilionidae > Troides > Troides aeacus. Next base: position 237,502 of record CM067275.1, on the reverse strand, counting down.
TACTCTTGAAAAATGCTTCAATAGCGAACGCGCGATGCTCACCCGACCACTGCACCACTGCACCACTGCACCACTGCACCACTGCACCACTGCGCCACTGCACCACTGCACCACTGCACCACTGCGACATCGTGACTAAGAAATCCGCACGATCGGTGATTCTAATGACACCACCTTCCCTGCACCCCCGCACTGTTTATAACTTATTGAGATATTCGTTTTTCAAAATATAAATCTGCCGCCGGACACCCTGTACAAGAACGTATCAGTAATCAAGTAAAGTTGGATAAGTTCCGCACAGTGCACGATATGTCATTAGTTTTACTTTTAACCAGTCATTAAGGGGAACAGAAGGCGGCTATCAAAAAGGAATGGCGAAGCGTTGTTAAGCTTGCAACCGACACCTTAACTGATGACCACGATCACGCTGTCTAGAGTGATACCGACGAACAAGAAAAACAGGGGGAACAATAAGTCTAACGCCAGCACCTGCGCTGGCCAAAAACTCCGGTGTACGAGCATAAAGAGAAGCGGGTACGCGGTGTGCTGTGAAGTCTTCATATAATATTAGCTCGCGTTTGACCTGAAGCGTTCCCAAGTGCCTGTGCTTGTGCCTGCGCCTGTGCCTGTGCCTGTGCCTTTTAGTTACATTTAGATTACATACTGCAGATACTTTTGTGTGCCGTCGTTTCGCGCTCTGATTAATCTGTATGAATTCTTTTCATAGATAATTTTATGTAAAGTGGGCAGTTTCTTTAAAGAGGAGCCACTAATTACTTTCGAATAACTGAGGAGTGGCTGGAAGGGGTGGGGGGAGGTGGCGAGGGAACAAAAACAATCTTTGTTATTTAAATATCCGGGAGAGGAGGGAGAGATTCACTTTTGTTCACTTTAATGGAGAGGACAGCAGGCAATTAGCCATCGCCGGATGAATGAAATTTATGGAGCCGTTTAATGCGAGTGTACACAAACAAAAAGTGGTCGCGCGCGGCCACGCAGCCGGCGGGGGCGGACGCGGGAGCGGAGCCGGAGGCGGCTTTCCGTTCTAGTCAATAGGTGACAGGGTGTTTATTATGCCTTTATGTCGCTGAACCAAATCAAGTCTGATGATATAATAAACAGTTCCAAAGAAATTTGAAAGTCACAGTCCTGAAGTATACGACCCACAGAAAGAATTACAGCCTACAACCAGGATAAAATTCTGAAAACATCATTTATTCTGAAAACTAATAATACAATCATTACAAACGTTTAGTTTTGTTAAGTAATTCAAGTTGGCAGCCCGGAGCTTGCTCCGGCGGACAGCTTGTTGTTGTTGTAACTTCATTAACTAGCCGCTGATAAAGTTATACCTTTGTTGTGATCGAACTATTAATCACTTAATCGTCGCGAATTGCTGCGGGCGAAGTTACTATTCGTGGCTTTCATATCTATTAAATCTATTTTAAGTGTTTCTTATTCTTATCTATCTATCTAATCAGCCGGAAGACGTAGCGTGGGCAGACCCCCCACAAGGTGGACCGACGACCTGGTCAAGGTCGCTGGCAACCATTGGATGCGGGTGGCCCAGGACCGGTCTGAGTGGAAATCTTTGGGGGAGGCCTTTGTCCAGCAGTGGACGTCTTCCGGCTTATTCTTATAATGAAGATCAATGGAAGAGTCTATCGAAACGTATCACATTTCGTTGGAACAGCTGATCACAAGTGATACAACTGCTAAGAACGGTGTGGCGCCGTTTAGGACGATACCGTACAGCACCACATTGAGCTCGTTCCCTCGGGACAATATGTTAAGTCTCGTTACCGCAGTAATTTCATTAGCTACAACGCTTTTTGCATTTAAAACTAGTAATATTCGCATATTATTGTTCAGCGGCAAACGGCAGTTATGTCGGTGCCTAGGTGCAGGTGCACGGGGTGCGGCGCCGCAGGGCCTACCTACGGCCAGCTGTCGGACCGGAAATGTTTCATTAAGAAAAAAATTGTCTAGATTACAGGATTACGTAACAAATTGAAGGGGGAGGCCTAATCCGTCGCACCGTTAAGCCTTCCGCTCGTCGCCGGCGGTGCTGCGGCGCGGCGCGGCTGCGGAGCTTCATTAGGGCGCCCGCCCCGCCGCCGGCTGCGGCCGCGACCCTTAAGCGTGAGGAATCGCTGTATTTACATAATCTCCGGCTCCACTTTATTTCTCTACGCCGCGTTTTACAGCCGAAGCATAATTCGCTATTTTCTAATTCCGTCTCCGGCGCGTTTTGTTGACAGTATCAGCGGAATCGTTAATGTAAATTACTCAATTACGTCACAAACGGCACCAGCTACGGAGCAAGGTGTTGCGCCGCGCCCGCGCCCGCGCCCGCGCCCGCGCCCGCGCCCGCGCCCGCGCCGCTCCGACCGGCTCCGTTCTAACTAAATACATAAAGAAGGAGTTTGACACTGAACACTGACCGCACCCTCGTGCTTCAGTCGGGTGTTGCAACTGAACAGCGGTCGGTGAGGGAGTGCCGTCAGCGCGCCGCAGGCACTATGACGTAACTATCATATTGTGTTCGCGCTGCGCATCAGTAGTATAGTAACGTGTACTCGGGTAGAGTAATGCTCCGATAGACATTGTGAAACAAATTGATTAATATATTTACAAATATCAGTACGAAGGGATAACTCTCCGCACAGAGTCTATGAAGTGATTGAATACGGAGAGTTATGTTAGTTAACTTAATGAACTTATAGGAACTAAGTACTGATAATAAAGTGTTACTTAGCATGCATAAGGGTATCGCGCGGCACTATCAGCAGAGCGATTACCTGCGTAACAGCCCCGCCGCGCCGCCCCGACGCCGCCCTTATTGAATATTACGTGGAATACATCGCCACTATACATTAAAGCACTCCCCCGGCCTCCGTCGGCGCGGGCCCTCGGGCGGGACGCGAGGGGTTCATTGTTTGATGTCATCAACAAACATTACCTTCGCGTAGTACACGATACGAGATATTTTATTTATCATAATTTTTTATAACTTAAAGCTGTAGCGGAGGGTGGGCGGCACAGTGCACACAATAAATATATTTCTGAAATGAGTTGAGTTTACTGCAATCACATTAGTATTTAAAAGATGAAAATTAATTATTTTTCTCAATACAATAGTTATTTGTAATTGGAGGGCTGTCTTATTTACTGCAAACAACGTACGACTTCAGAAGCAGTGGTGCTCGGGTTCACACACTTGCTTCTCAAATACAACGGTGGTCAGTATTGCTACGTGTTGGAGCATAGTACGGGAGAGCGAGTCGGTTCCAAGAAACAGAGAGAAGAAGAACCTTATTATTGTAAAATATTTCTCGGAGCAATTAATAAGCTTCTTTAAAATAATCATGGATAGTTTCAACAGCGTGACCGCAGCAGTAGTTCGATGCACCGGCACGGATAGAACATGTTTCAAATACAAAATATAAAATAATGCAGGGTACACTGCATTGCATCGTTACCTTTAAACCGACGGTGAGTGATACGCGAACCCACTGCAACGTGCCGACAGTTGGAATATTACATACAGCATCACATTACGGCGCACGGCCTCGAGACATAAACAATATTTCAGTAATTACCCTAGCTGCGGCGCGCTTCGATGCGGGACACTGTAATGTTTGCACAGCGCTGTTTGGTGGCAGAAGTAGGTGATGCGGCGGTACCTAGCTAGACCGGAAACGTCTAAGCTGACGGTGCCAGGGTGAGCGCGCTGGCAGCGGTCGCGCCGGCACCGCCAGGCTGATGGCTCAGCCGTTGTCATGCGGGATTGCTTGATCGTTGTATTTGGTGCAGACACTATCCTCCGGCGCTAAACAACAACGGAATTACTCTGCGACGGTGCAATTGCGGCGGCAGTGCGTGCCGCGACGCGTTTGTATAACTAGTAGTTTGCGATAAACTTGTTTAACCCGTGGCGGCAGCATGACAACGAGCTGGACGTTCACCTCACCTTGTGTATTACCTATTTGGTGGGACTGCGCGCTCGCGTCGAGACCGAGACCGAGACCGAGACCGCTAATTCAACTCCTCGGCCCCCTCGCCGCCAACACTTTAACACACACACATTTTAACCGCGAGTGCTCATCCAGCATTTTTAACAGTTGCAAACAAGTTAGTTCATCCTGTTTAAGTTGAGGCGCGCGTGCTTAGCGGCGGACAAGTTTACTGCGCCAAATGAAACATTATTTACCACTTACTTTTTATCGCGGTGAACACGCAAAAGTTTGTATCGCTTGGGATGCCCGCGTTCTCGAGTGCTGTTTAAGTAACCGCCTCAAGTTACGCCGCGGCGGACTGGCGGATGAAGCAGTTGCCTTTTAGACGATATTGTTTGAATAATTAGGTTTTTTTTACTTAAATTCATTGTTTAATAATCGCGTTAGTGCCGCCAGTTTATACAAAGTGCAAAATTATCGGGGCGCGCTCGCTGCCAGCGCGGCCACCCCGCGGCGGGGGATGCTCCGTCAAGCACGATCACCGTAAACTTAAAATTTACATAAATGTAATATAACTTCACAGGTACAAGTGCCTGCGTATTTTAACAATATAGCACAATATTTCTTCGTAAAACCCTTAAAAACAAGTGATCGTTCGATATGTTCACGGAAACATTGGTATTTGACCTGGAATCATTTACACATGGGGTTACAGGCTATTTATTGTTTGAATTAGCTAGATCCTTCGTCATTTCATTTCTAACTAGGTTTTATAAACATTTTCATTTAGTATTATTTACACGGTTGCTACAGAAAGCCATTTCCGGTTGCGGTTGCTCTCAAGGAATATTTCGGACACATTTCAAATCTCTTTCTATACAACGGTGAGCAAAGCGGAAGGGGAACAGCCGCTATATATCATATTATACATACATTACACTATGACGGAATATTTTTCTCTGAAACCATTATTTAATTGTTTGCAATGCAACTCAGGAAACTAGTCGCAGGTGCGTGTCTGCTGTTATGCTTAAGCAAAGAGTATATTTCAAATTGAACTGAAGGTTTGTTTTAAGGTGTCTGAGTGTGTGTGTAACGAAGTTTTACTTTATGAATACGACCGTACTCTCTGCTCTTGAACTTTACTAAAGTGCGGGACAGACCATTTATTTTTCGTATCTCTCGTGGACAAAGAGTATATTGTGAATGTACTGGATCGAGGACGGGGGCACCGGCCTGTCGATTGGTGCCTCACGCGGCGTGACGGGGCCCGCGCCCGGCCGACGGCCGCCTTACCGAAACTTATCGAGAGCAATAAGAAGCATTAGGTTTCAGGGACAATTCTTTCTTCTTCTTAAGGTGCCTCTCCGACTAGCGAAGGTTGGCAGTCAGTTCTCCAAATTTAACTCTGTCTCTTGCGAGGCGAAATAATTGGGCGGCACCCGCAGTTCCCGTCCACTCTCGGATGTTGCGTAACCATGAACCATCAGGGACAATAGTGAAGTCAAATTCTTTACTTTCCATCAAATTAGCAAACCGTTTGCAACTCCCATGGGGAAGTTGAACAATTGAAATCTAAATTGTCCGTGTCCTCATTAGAATTACCGGAAGTTTATCGTGTGAGTTGTAAACAAACAACAGATTTGTATTTAATTCACACGTGTGCAGCGACGGTCGGAACTAATGCAGTTTGATGCAAAGGATCAATTTATATTACAGATCTATACTTTGACATGTTCATTAACAAAAAAACCTATAATTTCACGGGGAACAGCCGGGGCGGAGCGCAGCGCCCCGGGCACGCTGCACACTTTAAAATTAACATGGACTTAAAAAAAAAGGACTGGTGCTAAGTGTCTGTTCCTGGAAATCATCTAGGTAGGTACCACCACAGCTCCTGTTTTTCCCGCCAAACAGTAGTGTGCAAACATTACTGTGGTAACGAGACTCAACATCTTATGTCTCAGGCGACGAGCGTAATGTGATACCGTCTTAACTAGCGCCGCGTTATGGACGGAGGTATCACTTACTGTGAGGTGAACGTGCCCCTCGTCTCGTCACTTAATCACATAAAAAAATCCTATATGTGTCCCACCATAACCTGCTGTAAGGCTTGAAGGGGTTGAATAAAATAGAAATGAAATATAAACTGAAAGATGAAACGAAAAAGCCATGCATCCGCAGCCACTCGGTGGATAAATGGGGCGTTGAATGTAAAAGGGCGCCGCCACCCCCCGGAGCTGATGGAGGAGCGATATTTTAAAAGTTTCACGACGATGAAATGGAAATCTGCGCTACATCCGGTCGCATTGTGCTACATCCGCGGCAGCGGGGCGGGCTGGCCGCGGGCTGGCTGCGGCCGGCTGCGGCGGAACAGCCCCGGGCCGCGCCCGTGCGCCGGGGTGACGGTAGTTAGGCGGCAGACGCGCTCACATAACCGTACTCTGAATGATAAATAACTTGATAACAACTTGAAAGCAACATACTTTACTTATATTAATGTTTTTTTTCTTTATTAAGTTATTTGCCCCGATACTGTTAATTGTCCGCTTGAGACAACCGGATGTTGGTCGGGATAGTCACGCTGCACCACATTGTGCTCGTCGCCTTGAGACAGTAGATGTTAGATCTCGTTATACCAGTAGTTCGATGGTTGGGGTGCTGGGTCGGATAACCTCCTCGTGTGCCCGGGAGATGCAGTTGCCTTCGGACCTCGGTCCGGGGGTAAGGGCATCTCCTGGGACTGGTGTACCCTGGGCAACGGCAGCTGCTTTATGCTCTCGGGCATAGGGCAGCTGACGGCTAATAATCCGACAGCCGGATAACCCGGCGGGAGGGGTCTCTCCGCGTGTCCCTCTGACTATCAGAAGGCACAGTGGAGGGGCGACGGCGGGCTCGGTGTGCACTTACCCTGCCCCGGGCAGGCGGTGGGTCTTTCCTGCCGCCACCGTCGGTCGTAATCCCGTGTGATGTCGTGGTCATGTCTCGCGGTCACACGGGACCGAGGCCCTTGGCTTAACCGCCCGGGGCGCGAGGAGGACAACCTCTATAAAAAACTACCCCAACTCAAGCGGCGACGCAGCGTGAGGAGTGCATGGCTGGAGGGGAGTCCAGTCTCTACTGCGGACCTCGACAGGGGACCGGCCGACCCCCTGGACGCGACACCTAGGCTTACCGGAGGCAACACGGGCTCTGTCGAAGGTGGACCTCAATAACCCGTGACTCGTGGGAACTTAATGGAAACTGAGAAACAAATACAAAAAACTTTACGGGTGGAACTCACAAGTTTGCCCATAGAGAATGTCGGGCCCGAGATGGGCGAAGGTGTTGTGCCTGCGACGGGCGGAGTTGATGCGGTGCCCGTGAGGGGCGGAGCAAAGAGACGGAGAGCCTCCCGATCGGGAGAGGGGGCGAAGTTGGTGGCCGCGGTCGCGAAGACCACTGGCGGCCCGCGGCGCGACTCCAGGATGGCGTTGAGGTCGACGTCCCGCAGGGGGAGGAGCGCAGGATCGTCGCGAGGCGTGGACTCTTCTGGGGGAGCTTCGCCTGCCCCGGAGAGTGGGGTGAGCGGCTCGACGAGCAGGGACCGGTCGAGGTCCCGGTCGCCTGTGGAGGTAGCCACCTTCCGGGCGATCGTGGACACCGATCGGTTCCGCAAGCCGGGGCCGCCTGCTTCGGAGGGCGACGGCGGGACCGGAAAGCTGAGGAGGACCGCCAGGGAAATGACCACCGTGGAGCTGGTCAGCAAAGTGGAGGGAGCCGCCGACGACATCTCGCTCGTCTGTAAGACGAGCAAATCGCTGTCCGGCGGCTTCCAGAAGAAGCTGAACCAGGCCGTCCTCTCCATCAAGGAGGCGGTGGTAGCCCTGGCGGCGCGACTCGAGCCGGAGGAGAACCTCCGTCTCCGCTGCGACAATCGTCGCCTGGAGACGGAGGTGGACTATATAAGGCGTGAGCTCCTCGCCTTCAAAAAGTCCAACGAGGAGCTCAGCCAGCAGGTGGCGGCACTGCGCACTGGGGCGGGGCCCGTGCCAGTAGAGGCTCCGGCTCGTCCTCCTCCTCCTGAGCCGGCGGATTTTGCGGCCCTCATCAACGCGGCCGTGGAGCGGGCATCCGAACAGATGCTCAGTGCCACGGCGCGGATGATCGAGGGTCGCTTCGCCGGGCTGGAAGACCGCCTACTTCCAGCCCCCATCATCCGTCCGCCTCTGGCGGCGGATGGAAGGAAGGCGCGGGGTGGCAAGCCCCTCTCGCAGGCCCCCGCGCCTGCAGACGCGGCCACCTCGGCTAGGACCCAGCCGGCGGCGCCCTCGGCGCCCCGACAGGCGCCGGCGCCGGCACCACTACCTCGCCGGGCGCCGATGAAGGCCTCGACCTCCCGCCCTCAGCCAACAACAATATCCTCGGCTGAGGGAGAGATGGAGGTGGAAAACGTGCCGCTGCCCGGGCCCTCCACGGAGGAGGGCTCGTGGGTGAAGGTGGTCGACCGGAAGGCGCGGGCCAAGGCCGCCAAGAAGGCGGCCCCCGCCATGAAGGCGGCCCCCGCCGAGAAGGCGGCCCCCGCCAAGAAGGGGCCCAAGCTTGCGCCGCCCAAGACGGCCGCAGTGATAGTCAAGCTGCGGCCCGAGGCGGTGGCCGAGGGGACGTCTTACCGGGAGATCATGAGCTCCCTGGTGAAGACGTCCGCCCTCGAGGACTTGGGCCTCGTGGGCCAAGTGCGGGTGCGGCCCACTATGGCGGGGGCCCGCCTGTTCGAGCTGGGTGTCAGCCACGGCCACGACGTTGCAGACCAGCTAGCGGAGAAGATGAAGACTTCGCTGGCTGGGGTGGCCGACGTCGTCCGGCCGGTCAAAACCGCGGATCTGCGGGTGACCGAGCTGGACGACTCGGCCACCAAAGAGACGGTCGAGGCTGCGGTCGTCGCAGCAACGGGCTGCCCAGCCGGGCAGGTGAAGGCCCTGTCCGTAAGGGACGGGCCCGGGGGGATGGGCACCACCATCGTAACGTGTCCGGTCGCCGCCGCGAAGCTGCTGGCGGAGAAGGGCCGCGTCCTGGTCGGGTGGACCTCGGCCAGGATCGTGGCTCTGGAGCAGCGCCCCTTGCGCTGCTTCAACTGCATGGCGATCGGGCACACCTCCGCTACGTGCCCATCCCCCAAATGCCGGAAGGATCAGTGCTTCCGATGCGGGAAGGTGGGTCACAGGGCCGGCGAGTGCCAGTCGGAGTTCCGATGCTCCGTCTGCGCCGACTCTGGTCGGAAGTCCAACCACTTGATAGGGGGGAGAACTTGTCTCCCCCCCAGGGTCAAGGGAAAGGCTGCGGCCGGGACACCTTCCCGCGTCGCGGAGAAGAATAGTGCGCCTGCAGGAGGTGAGAACATGGTCATCAATTAATTGATGGCCCACATCTCACTCCTGCAGGCGAATCTCAACCACTCCGCCGGCGCTCAGGACTTGTTCCTGCAGTCGTTGGCGGAGTGGGGATGCCACATTGGCGTGGCATCAGAGCCGTACAGGATTCCCGCCCAATCATCCTGGGTTGGGGACCTGGACGGCACGGTGGCGGTGCTGGCGAGAGCGGGCGCCTGCCCCCTCTTCAAGTCACTAGAGAGGGGGCACGGCTACGCGGCGGCAGGTTGGGGGAGGTACGCTGTCATCGGGGTGTACTTCTCCCCCAACCGATCCCTGGCAGAGTTCGAGGTGTTTCTCGACTCTGTCAGGGCCGCCGCGGGCAGGTTGTCACCGAGGGAGATCTTGGTCCTCGGCGACTTCAACGCCAAGTCTCGCTCTTGGGGCGGCACCGCCACCGACGCGAGAGGGAGAGCAGTTGAGGCATGGGCACTGCTCTCCGGTCTGAGCCTCCTCAACGAGGGAAACGCGCTCACGTGCGTGCGAGGGTCGGGGGGGTCCATCGTGGACCTCTCCTTTGCCTCACCGGCGCTCGCGCGCCGTGTGGCAAATTGGCGGGTGGAAGAGGAGGTGGAGACCTTATCGGATCACCGATATATCAGGTTCGAGGTCTCCCCTCCTCAGGGGCGCGGCACAACATCATCGCGCCCCGGGTTCCACTTCCCTCGTTGGGTCCTCGGCAAGTTCGACAAGGAGCTCGCCGAGGAGGCGGCGCTGTTCCAGAGATGGAACATGCCCCGAGGCTCAGACGACGTCGGCGTCGACGAGCTGGAAGGTCGCATCCACAGCGCTCTTCAGGAGGTGTGCGATGCGGCCATGCCTAGGATGCGGCGACGTCCTGCGGACCGCCGCCAGCTGTACTGGTGGTCGGAGGAGCTCTCCGGCCTCCGGGCGGCGGCCCAGGCTCGTCGCCGGGCACTGCAGCGTTGTCGGCGTCGGCGCACGCAGGTGACGGGGGAGGAGGAGCGGCTGCAGGTTCAGTATGCCGAAGCCCGCAAGACCCTGCGGCTCGCCATAGTCCGGGCGAAGACCCTTGCCTGGGAGGAACTACTGGCAGGGGTCGACAGGGATCCATGGGGGCGCCCGTTCAAGACGGCACGGAAGAAGCTCTGTGCCGCAGGCGCCCCCTTAACGGAGGCCCTGGACCCGGACTTCCTCCAAGGGGTGGTGGACCGGTTGTTCCCGGGGGCTGACGCGTCATTCCAGCCCCCGGTTATGTCCACCACCGCCCCCGCGGCGGCCACAGAGGAGGGCCCTCCTCTGACGGAAGAGGAGCTGGACGTGGCCCTGGGTCGTCTCCGGGGTCGACGTACGGCTCCGGGGCCCGACGGGGTCCCATCGAGGGCCCTCTGGGTGGCCGCGAGTCACCTGCGCGAGGAGCTCCGGGGACTGTACGATGCCTGCATTCGGCACGTGCAGTTCCCGGAGCGCTGGAAGACGGGCAGGCTTTGCCTGCTGCGGAAGGGGGACCGTCACCCCGACTCCCCTTCCGCGTACAGACCGATCGTCCTTCTGGACGAGGCGGGTAAGGTCTTCGAGAAGATCTTGGCCGGCCGTCTCGTTCGGCACCTCGCCGAGGTGGGACCGGGCCTCCATGAGGCCCAGTACGGATTTCGGGCAGGGCGATCCACGTTGGACGCCCTGCTCGACCTGAAGGGCCTCTGTCTGGAGGCCTTCGGTGACGGCGAGGTGGTCCTGGGGGTGTCCTTAGATATCGAGAACGCCTTCAACAGCCTGCCATTCGCGACGATCAGGGGGGCGCTGGAGTTTTTCCGGCTCCCCCACTACATGGTCGGGCTGTTGGGGGCGTACCTCAAGGACAGGACGATCGTCTGGGTTGATGGCAGCGGCGAATTACATCGGCGGCGCGTGGAGAGCGGGGTTCCACAGGGGTCGGTCTTGGGCCCCTTGCTGTGGAACCTCGCGTACGACTGGCTGCTGCGGCAGCCGGTCCTCCCCGGGACGAGGGTACTATGCTACGCGGACGACACCCTCGTCTCGGCCCGGGGGAGGAGTTACGACGAGGTTGCTCGTCTGGCCGCCACTAGCACGTCGCTGATGGTGGACCGGATCGAGCAGCTGGGTCTGAGGGTCTCCGTCACGAAGACGGAGGCCCTCCTCTTCCACGGACCCCGCAGGGGTCCACCCCGGGGCGCGATCATCCCCGTCCGGGGCGAGAGGGTCCCAGTGCGGGGAGCCCTCAAGTATTTAGGGCTCACTCTGGACGGGCGATGGAGCTTCGGGGAGCACTTCGAACGGCTTCTCCCGAAGCTCACCGCCACCGCCGCTGCGCTGGGCAGATTGCTGCCCAATGTCGGGGGGCCGGGTCATTTGTGTCGGCACCTATACTCTGGCATCCTGCGGAGTATGGCACTGTACGGAGCGCCCGTATGGGTGGATAGGTGCGAGACCGCCAGGAACGGGCCCGTGTTGAAGAGGGCCCAACGTATCCTGGCGAACCGAGCCTGTCGGGCGTACCGTACGGTGTCCTGGACGGCGGGTACGCTTCTCGCGGGCGATGCGCCTTGGCATCTACAGGCGCAGTCGCTCGCGGAAGTGTACCTCTTCCTGCGGGATGCCGGAGAGCGTCGGCCGGACCCGGCCACGGTCCGCCGGATCAGGCGCGTTGCCCATGACGCCCTGATCCGGCGGTGGGAGACGGAGTTAGGTAACCCTGCCGCCGGCCGGGACACGGTGGAGGCCATCAGGCCCCACCTGTCCCGGTGGATGAGCCGGCGGTACGGGGCCTTGACGTTCCACCTGGTGCAGGTGCTGACAGGCCATGGATGTTTCGGCAAGTACCTGCACCAGGTGGCTCGTAGAGAGATGACGCAGGAATGCGTCGAGTGTGGTGCGCCGATTGACACGGCGCACCACACTCTGGCGGAGTGCCCGGCATGGGGGCCGCAACGCCACGCCCTCGTCGCGCAAGTCGGCAGTGACCTCTCGCTGCCGACTGTAATCGATCGGATGTTGAGCAGCGAGAGGTCTTGGAGGGCGGTGGCCTCCTTCTGCGGCGCAGTGATGCGTCAGAAGGAGGCCGCCGAGCGCACGAGGGAGGCCGACGCCGCTGCCGCACCTTGCAGGCGGCGGCGGGCCGGCGGGAGAGCGCGGCGGCAGAACCACGCCGTCCGCTTCCTCCCGCCGTGAGCGATGGGCCCCTAGCCGGGCACGGTGTGAGGGGGCGTTCGGGCCGTTGGGCGTGGCCCCTTTGGGCCTTTTGTCGTGTTTCCCCTGGGGGTGCGTCCCCCGGGGGAGTCTTGGTTTTTGTCCCCCCCTCCCACTTCGACGAGGGGGGGGAGTCTGGAGGGAGGAGGCCGCCGCCCAATTCCTTCACGGGAGGGCGGCGGCCGGGCATGCGCTCCGTCGTGGGCGCGCTCGGTCGTCTGTGGGGTCGGGGGGCCCCAACGTGCCGGTCCCGCGAGGGGCCGGTACGGGACGGCAGGTGGGTGCCTTTGCTCCCCGCGGGCACCCACCAAGAGGAGTTTTATACGCGGAGGCGCCCGGAGAGTTGCTTGGCTGAAACCCGGGCGTCTCCAGTATGCGTATTGCGGGACAAGCGGTGGTGGTTTTAGTGGGTATGGGGGTCACGCACAACATCTCAGTGGCCCCGAGCCCCACATAACCCGGCGTCCCCCCCCTTGAAAAGGACGCTGGGTATGTGTTAACAGCATTTCCACCACCGATATCAAAAAAAAAAAAAAAAAAAAAAGGGCCTCCATGAGGCCCAGTACGGATTTCGGGCAGGGCGATCCACGTTGGACGCCCTGCTCGACCTGAAGGGCCTCTGTCTGGAGGCCTTCGGTGACGGCGAGGTGGTCCTGGGGGTGTCCTTAGATATCGAGAACGCCTTCAACAGCCTGCCATTCGCGACGATCAGGGGGGCGCTGGAGTTTTTCCGGCTCCCCCCCTACATGGTCGGGCTGTTGGGGGCGTACCTCAAGGACAGGACGATCGTCTGGGTTGATGGCAGCGGCGAATTACATCGGCGGCGCGTGGAGAGCGGGGTTCCACAGGGGTCGGTCTTGGGCCCCTTGCTGTGGAACCTCGCGTACGACTGGCTGCTGCGGCAGCCGGTCCTCCCCGGGACGAGGGTACTATGCTACGCGGACGACACCCTCGTCTCGGCCCGGGGGAGGAGTTACGACGAGGCTGCTCGTCTGGCCGCCACTAGCACGTCGCTGGTGGTGGACCGGATCGAGCAGCTGGGTCTGAGGGTCTCCATCACGAAGACGGAGGCCCTCCTCTTCCACGGACCCCGCAGGGGTCCACCCCGGCGCGCGATCATCCCCGTCCGGGGCGAGAGGGTCCCAGTGCGGGGAGCCCTCAAGTATTTAGGGCTCACTCTGGACGGGCGATGGAGCTTCGGGGAGCACTTCGAACGGCTTCTCCCGAAGCTCACCGCCACCGCCGCTGCGCTGGGCAGATTGCTGCCCAATGTCGGGGGGCCGGGTCATTTGTGTCGGCACCTATACTCTGGCATCCTGCGGAGTATGGCACTGTACGGAGCGCCCGTATGGGTGGATAGGTGCGAGACCGCCAGGAACGGGCCCGTGTTGAAGAGGGCCCAACGTATCCTGGCGAACCGAGCCTGTCGGGCGTACCGTACGGTGTCCTGGACGGCGGGTACGCTTCTCGCGGGCGATGCGCCTTGGCATCTACAGGCGCAGTCGCTCGCGGAAGTGTACCTCTTCCTGCGGGATGCCGGAGAGCGTCGGCCGGACCCGGCCACGGTCCGCCGGATCAGGCGCGTTGCCCATGACGCCCTGATCCGGCGGTGGGAGACGGAGTTAGGTAACCCTGCCGCCGGCCGGGACACGGTGGAGGCCATCAGGCCCCACCTGTCCCGGTGGATGAGCCGGCGGTACGGGGCCTTGACGTTCCACCTGGTGCAGGTGCTAACAGGCCATGGGTGTTTCGGCAAGTACCTGCACCAGGTGGCTCGTAGAGAGATGACGCAGGAATGCGTCGAGTGTGGTGCGCCGATTGACACGGCGCACCACACTCTGGCGGAGTGCCCGGCATGGGGGCCGCAACGCCACGCCCTCGTCGCGCAAGTCGGCAGTGACCTCTCGCTGCCGACTGTGATCGATCGTATGTTGAGCAGCGAGAGGTCTTGGAGGGCGGTAGCCTCCTTCTGCGGCGCAGTGATGCGTCAGAAGGAGGCCGCCGAGCGCACGAGGGAGGCCGACGCCGCTGCCGCACCTTGCAGGCGGCGGCGGGCCGGCGGGAGAGCGCGGCGGCAGAACCACGCCGTCCGCTTCCTCCCGCCGTGAGCGATGGGCCCCTAGCCGGGCACGGTGTGAGGGGGCGTTCGGGCCGTTGGGCGTGGCCCTTTGGGCCTTTTGTCGTGTTTCCCCTGGGGGTGCGTCCCCCGGGGGAGTCTTGGTTTTTGTCCCCCCCTCCCACTTCGACGAGCGGGGGAGTCTGGAGGGAGGAGGCCGCCGCCCAATTCCTTCACGGGAGGGCGGCGGCCGGGCATGCGCTCCGTCGTGGGCGCGCGCGGTCGTCTGTGGGGTCGGGGGGCCCCAACGTGCCGGTCCCGCGAGGGGCCGGTACGGGACGGCAGGTGGGTGCCTTTGCTACCCGCGGGCACCCACCAAGAGGAGTTTTATACGCGGAGGCGCCCGGAGAGTTGCTTGGCTGAAACCCGGGCGTCTCCAGTATGCGTGTGGCGGGACAAGCGGTGGTGGTTTTAGTGGGTATGGGGGTCACGCACAACATCTCAGTGGCCCCGAGCCCCACATAACCCGGCGTCCCCCCCCTTGAAAAGGACGCTGGGTATGCGTTAACAGCATTTCCACCACCGATATCAAAAAAAAAAAAAAAAAGTTGTTCGATGGTTACAGTTCCATTCATACTGGAACACAGTAATGTCTGCACACTGCCGTTTGTAGATAGAAAAAGGATCTGCGAGGGATACCTACGTAGACAGTGCTCGGCGAAGGAGATGGACTAATTAAGTAAGATCATGGGTTAAGCTGGTGCGGTGCTTCCGGTTATTTCCTTTTCGGTTACGTCCATTTTTATAGAATATAATAAACATCAGTTAACGGAACCCTGCTTTTAACGTTGCCGTTGTTGGGAAGGTCGTGCGGGAGTTGCGTGACTGCGATACTGGCACGCGCCGGGGCAGGACGCGGAGCGGAAGCTTGGGGTGGGGAGAGATCCGCCGGCGCACCCGCTGTTGCATGCAATTTGTACGGCAAGTGCATGCCGCGTTGCGGCACCGCCGCCGGAAGTGGAACAGGTACTTACTGCTACTTATATTTATTGGAAATATGCGGATTGCTGTTGCTGTTGCACATAATGAAATAAGCTTTCTGATAAATGCAATGTTGTAGGTTATCAATAACACGTTAACGGCTTATATTTTATAATTAAGGAAAATATATGATGAGAGGATTGATATCTGGTGGTAAGGAACACGGATGGTCTGTCGCTATCATCAGTTTCAACGCCGGCTCCTACACATTGCAATAGATAAACCGTAATGTATGTATATTGTCGCTTGTTGCCCCTCACAGCGCGGCTGTCCGGATAAATAACATTAACAAAGCTTTTTATTATTAACTCGTGGGGTGCTACAACTACTCGTGGGGGACATACTCGTAGAAGAGACACCGCAGACCACATTTGTATTGCATTTACATAACTAATACTTTCTAAATTCACTAGATACAGGATATTCAAGATTTCAATACGGTGATGTGCGCATTTTCTTCAATTCAGATCTTGTTATCTAGTTAGCAGTAAACAAATTTTTAAGTTCTCTTACTTGCAACAAGTGCTCAAACTTTGAAACTCTTTTCGCGGTTATAAATCATTCGAGGTGATAACTTGCTAAATATGAAGCACAGCGGACGCGACTCGGCGCTGACCCTCCGTCCTCCGTCCTCCGCCCTGGGCCCTCCGCCCTGCGCCCTGCACCCTCCGCGCGATCCCTCATAAAATTAATTCCAACAAATTCCGCGCAAACTGGGGCCTTGTACGTCAATTACGAATTAATGGAGATTGATTGCGGGAGGCTTTGTTGTTTCAAATGCGAAATCGAATAATGCTATGAAACAAATCCGTTTTACTATGGTTTAATCACTCTCATAACGTGTGTCTGCTGATGTGCTCTGCCGTGCCCAGCTCACCCAAAGCGGGTGTTGGTCTCGAGCGCCCGCACGGCACGGTAACAGGTTCCCAGTTCTTTGTCGCCTTCCCCGGCCCGGGGGCGGGTGCGTGGATATTTCAATTACTTTTCAATAAAGTGAAATTAAAGTTTAATATTTAATTCCTACCCACAATAATAATTGGCTAGTCCCACCCCCGTGAGACGCAATCGATAACATATAACTTGACACAGCAACTTGGCCGCATGAAGTAACGCAACGATCACCTGCCCGCGCACCCGCCGTGTATCGGCAGATCCTTGGTACGGATAGCAGTAGGAGTGGGAGTACGCGGGGTGTGAACTCAGTTAGTTACGGCGTACTTTTTGTAAACCCCCGGTATGTTTACAAACGATCCGCAATGCAAAGTCCTAGGCCAGCGCGGCCTGTTCGCATTAGCCGGCGCCAGGGATTTGGACTTTAATATATGATATATGTCATATGAAAGCTCGACTGATGACGATGATATTAGCTTTGGTAACACAATATTCAATAGTATATTTTTGAAATAAAATTTAAACAACTTACGCTATACTACGGAAAACAGACTTATGAGATCTTGTGTCAAAGTGCAACGAGCACATGAATCTGCATTGTAAATACGTTGTTGTGGGCGGGCACGTCGCGTACCACCAGCTCTGGCTTGAGGCGGTACGTCGCGTTGTTCCGGTGATCTCAATAGCTAACAGGTCTCTCCAATAGAAACAATGTATACACAGCATATGGAGGTATGGAGGAGCCTCAGCAATACCTTTCTAGACGTTAGCCGCCAAGACTCTACCGCCACCTCTAATAAATAAGAAAAATTGATCGGGGGTTCAGAGTTGAATGAGTAATGATTACCTCCCCAAACACGGAAGTTAATTAATCTTCATTAGCTGGACCGTTCATAAATGATGAAGAAAGATAATGGAGCGCAGGATCTGTTCTATTCCGAGCGGAAGGAATTATAACAGAAGGCTTTCTTTTAACTAAGTTTTAAATTACTTAATCAGTAGATTTATCTTGATGATTAATTCAAAACATGGACTTAGTAAAAACATGGTATCAGGGTGCGGGCGGGACACGAATAATGTGTGAATCGAATCGTGTCAAGAGATATAAGGGAATGATGATGATCGGGAAGTTCATCTAACTGGCACCTGCAATTAAATAATAGGTTGTCAAATATCTCCCTTCCGCCTTTTTGTCTTTTGAATTTCGCGGCTATGTACAAAGCGCTACAGAGCTCGTATCTGGCAATACTATACATAATTTGAAAGGTCTTGACATAACCTACAAAACGACGCTATGCATAATTAGTTTGGATATTGCGTTCAACAGTTATAGACGTGTAAACATGCGAGTTCACTAACGCCGAAATTCGCGCTATTTTAAAGTTTTCCTTCGTTAAAGGCAAATCCGCTAGAGAAACGTTCCGTGAGATTAATGGTGTTTTGGGGGATGGTACTCTATCACTTCGAACCGCGGAGGAATGGTTTCGACGATTCAGAGCCGGTGAAAACGACACCATGGATAAGCCAGCCGGCGGAAGACCTGTGACGACAAATACCGATCAAATCATGGACTACATCGAGTTAGACCAGCATGTGGCATCTCGTGACATCGCCCAGGAGATGGGAGTTAGTCACCAAACCATTTTAAACCATCCGCAGAAGGCTGGATACAAAAAAAAGCTTGATGTTTGGGTGCCGCATGATTTGACGCAAAAAAACCTTCTGGACCGAATCAACGCCTGCGATATGCTGCTGAAACAGAACGAACTCGACCCATTCTTGAAGCGGATGGTGACTGGCGACCAAAAATGGATCACATACGACAATATCAAGCGAAAACGGTCGTGGTCGAAGGCCGGTGAATCGTCCCAAACAGTGGCCAAGCCGGGATTGACGGCCAGGAAGGTTTTGCTGTGTGTTTGGTGGGATTGGAAGGGAATCATCCACTATGAGCTGCTCCCATATGGCCAGACGCTTAATTCTACCATCTACTGCGAACAACTGGACCGCTTGAAGCAGGCGATCGACCAGAAGCGTCCAGAATTGGCCAACAGGAAGGGTGTAGTGTTCTACCAGGACAACGCCAGACCACACACTTCGTTGATGACTCGTCAGGAGCTACGGGAGCTCGGATGGGAGGTTTTATCGCATCCACCATATAGCCCGGACATAGCGCCAAGTGATTACCACCTGTTCTTATCCATGGTGAACGCCCTTGGTGGTGTAAAGTTGAACTCAAAAGAGGCTTGTGAAAAGTGGCTGTCCGAGTTCTTCGCAAATAAGGAGGAGAGGGGCTTCTACGAGGGAGGTATTATGAAGTTGCCGTCTAGATGGAAACAGATTATCGAACAAAACGGCGCATATTTGAACTAAATCCGATCACTGTAACACTTTTTATAAAGCATTGAATAAAGAGCAAAAAAGCGGAAGGGAGATATTTGACAACCTTATAAGTAAAAGCGTGAAAGCGTGCGAGAGTTTTCCTTTTACAAAACATTACCGCAGTAAACATAAAGTAATAATTATTGTTTATGATGTAACAAAGTTGTTGCACACATCATCATCATCATTGATACCCAATGATAGGTATCTGTTGCTGGAGACCGTCCAGGTAGCTACTATCGCAGCTCCTACTGCAGCAGAAAAACAGCTGTGTACAAACATGCGTGCTGGATTGAAACAGCGCTCTATCTGGTGAAATTACTGGGGTATCGAGACTAAACATCTTATGCTTCAAGGTGGCGAGCGCAATATGGTACTGTATATATTATCTTAACTGGCGTCACGTTGTTACGGGCAAGCGTATCACTTACCATCAGGTGATCGTCTCGCTCGTCTCGTCGCTTCGTCGAATAACAGAGCAATCAATGAACGTGCAATCACTTAGAGACGGAGAGGTCGCGCGGCGGTGCGCGCCCGCCGAGCGCAAACCGGATTAAGCATTGAAACGCGGCCGCAACTCAACACTGAGCATACAATATCGCTTTTGTCTCTGTTTACACCTGCAGCTGCAGCGTCACACAATCGCACTTCATTCCAGTTGAGTTGTTGTTGAATGTCGCCGCTGCACCAACGCAAATCCGTCTCGTGCGGGCTGCTATTGAACGTGAACCGCACCCGTCGGAACTTTGAACACCTCTACCTAATGGAAA
The DNA here is from genome assembly GCA_033220335.2 of Troides aeacus. NCBI lineage: Eukaryota > Metazoa > Arthropoda > Insecta > Lepidoptera > Papilionidae > Troides > Troides aeacus. Next base: position 217,827 of record CM067275.1, on the reverse strand, counting down.
TGGCTTCAACCGTTACAGAAACTTATTGTTCTGAATGAACAGGAGAAATGACTTCATCGGAAACAGAGGAGAGATATCTACTGCTTGTTATGGCTCCCGTCCAACTTGTTGGCTGCAGAACACACCCGGAGCCCGACAATTTAATTACTCTGCTAATCATGTAGTAAACTAAGTAATTACGTTATTTAGTTTAGTTAAAGACGAATACTTAAGATGTACCAGCATCCACACGGTTAGGTAGACGGTGCTAAAACCGGTGTAGAAGCAGCGCCACGGTGTCCGGATGTAATGAAAACGTTGACTTAAAAAACTGCATGAAACGTGCAGACACACGTGCAATCCGGATGTCCGCCATGTTGTGCCATTTCATAAATACAAACATCCATTTTAATATACATACACTAATTCGCGACCGAGTCAATGGCGGTATACCTATTCCCCCACTCGGGTCCACAGGCTCGGGTGGAAGAGGTCTCAACGGCCTTGGAGGCTAAATCCCTCCAAAAATGGTTGGCGCAGAAAGCAAGGGAAAATCCCAAGACCGTTTATCATGACCACGAAAGCACACGGAAAACGTTCGCCATGTAACCCAGTTAGCAACCGGCGCCGACCAGCTTCCGGGGCAGGCGGTGTGAAATTGGTTACCGGCCATGGGCTGGCAGGAAATCAGGCCCCCCATGGAAAGTCTGCTGCTGGAATGACTTTAAGGTTGCGCCATATCCCGAAGATAGGCACTTGGAATGTGCGAGGCCTGCTTATGCCTGGTGAGCTGGAAATCCTAGAAGAAGAGCTAACCAGATGTGGATTAGATATATGTGCTCTTTGTGAGACTCATTGGAAACACAGTGGACATTTCCTTACCAAAGCTCATATCATATTTACCTCAGAAAACCAGGACAGCAGCCGAAACGGTGTGGCCTTAGCGCTACCAATAAGCCAGAAGAACTGCGGGCTGTGTCATGAACCAGTCAATGACAGGATCTTGTGTGTCAGACTGAAAGCGTCACCAATCCATCTGAACATTGGACAGGCCTACGCGCCTACGAGCTCGGCAAGTGCTGAGGTTATAGAGGACTTTTACAAAACCCTAGAAGCCACTATAGATAAAATTCCCAACAGAGAAGCATTGTCAATACTAGGTGATTTTAATGCCAAAATAGGGAAGGACGCGCACCAACTCTGTGGCAATGCAGGTAGATTCGGCCCAGGCGAGAGGAATGAAAGAGGAGAGCGACTGCTACAGTTGGATGCAGACAATGACTTTGTAATTGCAAATAGTCAATTCCAACACCATCCCCGGAGACTATGGACCTGGATCACACCAGATGGTACACACCGGAACCAGATTGACTATATTCTGATCAAGTAACGATGGAAGACCTCCATCCAGAATGCACATACTCTACCTGGAGCAGACTGCGGATCAGATCACAAACTTTTCGTAGCCAAGATGAAGCTAAAACTGAAGAGTGCTAGAAATCCCAAAAAACAAAGAAGGATAGAAGTAACAGACGACTCCAAGTTTTACGCTCTTGCAAAGCAAGGTTGGGAATCGTGGGATGATGCAAATACCTCGGTAGAAACGTCAGACAGCCTCTGGAATCAAGCCAGGAGCGTGATAGTTAACTCCGCTAAAATAACCAACCCGTCTATCAAAACACACGCCCACCAGCACTGGATGAGTGAAGACACTTTAAAGCTCGTCGAAGAAAGGCGCAAGTTGAAAGCTGCAGGGGCAAACGTCCAAGACCTGAACAAAATATCAGCCTAAATCCAAGCGGGGTGTGGGCAGAATCACAATGCCTACCTTAACAATATATGCGAAGAGATTGATATCCACTCACATAAAAATGAGCCCAGAGACTTGTACAAAAAATTCCGCTCTGTGACAAAAACTCTATCTTCCAGTTCCTGGGCTATAGAAGATAAAGACGCCAGAGTACATTGTGAGCTAGAAAGCATATCGAATGTTTGGAAGGAATATTGTCAGTCTCTATTTCTAGACAACAGGTCAGAGGAGTTTGTCAAAACTGAGCCCAAGAATGAATCCGAATTAGAGTCGAACATTCTTGAATCAGAAGTCAGAGCGGCCATCAAGCATCTGAGGAATGGAAAAGCTACCGGAAAAGATGATATCCCGATAGAAACCATAAAAGCTCTGGGTGAGATAGGTGATAGATCCATCTTCCTCAAACTCTGTACAAAGATATGGAATACGGGTATCTAACCAAAAGAATGGACTCACACGGTATTTGTTCCACTACGTGAAAAGGGCTCAACAAAGAAATGCAACAACTACCGATTAATTGCACTCATAATATATCTGATGCCAGTAAGATCATGCTACACATCCTTAATGAACGGCTGAAAAGCTTCCTGTCTAAGGAAATAGCACCTGAACAGGCAGGATTTGTTAAAGGTAAAGGAACCCGAAAGTAGATTCTTATTGTCCGCCAGATCATCGAGAAGTCTCGAGAGTTCAACAAGCCAACTTACATCTGCTTTGTTGACTTTTCAAAAGCATTTGATTCGGTGAAATGGCCTAAACTCTGGGACACGTTATTGTAAATGGGAACACCAAAACATCTAGTGCATTTACTTAGACGCCTTTACGAGGAAGGAACTGCATCAGTGAAAACAGATGAAGTCTTCTCGGACAGCTTTCACCCTAGCGCAGGAGTCAGACAAGGCTGCATCGTTTCTCCGCTTCTATTCAATACCTACACGGAGATAATTATGCGTATAACTCTTGAAGATTGGACGGACGGTGTAACCATAGGCGGATATAAAATTGCCAGTCTACGATATGCAGACGACACTACCCTCTTTGCCACTATTAGTAGCCACATGGAAGAACTTCTCCAGAAAATGGAACGTGTCAGCTCCGAGTTTGGTTTGATGATAAATCGCAGTAAAACCAAGATGATGATTGTCGATAGGGCCAATATTAACTTGCCATTTTTAGCAAAAATAGCCAACTGCGACGTCGTACAATCATACATCTACCTTGGGGCTCTTATCTTAAATCAAGGAGGCTGCATAAACGAAGTCAAGAGATACATAGCTATGAGCAGAAGTACCATGGACAAGCTCAAGAAAATATGGAGGAATAGAAACATAACCAAAGCCACAAAGGTTAGGCTCGTAAAATCGTTGGTGTTTCCTATATTCCTTTACGCCACCGAAACATGGACCCTACGGCAAACTGAAACCTACAAGATAGACGCACTGGAAATGTGATGTTCCAACTCTTCCTCCAGGAAGATGCTCTGAGTTTCGTGGGCCGAGTTTCGAACAAATGCCTCTATCCTCGATGAGCTTGGCATTAAAGAGCGTCTATCTACTCTAGTGCGCAGTCGGATCCTGAAATTCTTCGGGCATGTTAGTCGGCGGGGTAACAACTCCATAGAACGTGTTGTCGTTCAGGGCAAAGTCGAGGGCACAAGACCACGGGGAAGATTTCCCATGAGATGGACAGACCAAATAAAGGCTGCGGTGGGCGCTCCGGTACACGAATGTGCCCGATTAACGGACAGCAGGCGGAGATGGCGAGACTTCCTGAAGCGGGCACTATTTACTGTCCAACCAACGGGAACATGATAACCACGACCACTCTGACAAGAGTGAAGCGATTTATAGAGAGACACTAATTCCACTCCACTCGATGCCTTTCCACTCCGCTCCACTCCACTCCACTCCATTCCATTCCACTCCACTCTGCTCCACTTCCGCACGCAATCAATGTAAAAAGTGATATTGTTATCTGCATCCGGGGCGCGCAGTAAATGAATTTAAAGGCGCTGCCGACACCCGCGACTACATCCGGCCGGCGCGGAGCACGTGCCAATCCGGTGTGCGTGTGTCCCGATCGGCGGCGGGCTGGAGGAGTTCGGTGTGCATATCATACACTGACTGCGCATCGCTACCGGACACGTCGCGTACATTACGCAAAGGTATTAGTTATTGTACTTGGGATAGAGTAGTGATAATGTTGTGTTGCAGTCTAATGTAACAATAAAACGGGAGCGTAGTGAACTTACGAGTTATCATCAAACGAAACGTTACCTTTCAGTGCGAGCAACAAGTGTATTAAATGAAACAGAATAAATAATCACCGGCGCCGGAGTAATTTTGCAAAGTAATTCAACAGGAAGGAGCTCTACATTTGTTTTTTCTTTTTGGTTTCGAAGGCAAATCTTTGAAAGATACCCTGCTTCGGAGAGGAAGTCAGGGTTATGTGAGATATTTACTCACTAAAATCTCCTCGGTGCTCTGCATCAGTGCATTCGGAGAGGCTCCGGGATCTCTTACAGGATTTACATGTGCCCCTCTACACTTTGTGTGGACCCGTCTCCGAGGAGGAGCCTAACCCTCCTAAGCACGATCGCTGAGCCATACCCTGTCCCACGCAGGTTTGCCTGTTCAGTGATATGGGTCCTCACTTTCAACCCGCGAAACTTCTAGGCTCTTTGAGTTTCCTTTAATGAGAGACAGGGCTTACCTTAGTCCTAATCTTACTAATCCGAGAGACTACAGGTTGAGCGTCTATGTTCCTGTTCCTTAGCCAACAAGCTGAAAGCTCAAATTATTATGTATTTCTGATTAGAATTATTTAAAATAATGAAGTAATGACACGTAACGTTGACATCGAGTGAGCAATGATTTCGGGACAGTCGTTCCCACGGCACCGCGGCGCGGTGGCTCCAATGGCTCGTCGGAGCGGAGTGAGCCGGAAGCCGGAAGCCGTAAGATTTATCGAATAGTGATTTGTCAGCAGTCGACCTCATCCCATGAAATTTTACGTCCTCTATCGGCAATTTGTGTGAGGATTTACGTTTACTACTTCTCTTCTTCCTCACTACAATGCCCCGCGGTTGAGAACTGGTTTTATATTTTGGTGTTTTTATGAAAAAAAAATGACCAGATTTTTTTATATATTTTGATTAATATTGACCATATTTTACAACCTACTATACTATACTGCTCCACTTGCATAATACTCTTTGACGAGAACTCACCATTCCTCTATTGTTATTCCACATTCGGTTCACCAAACGGCTTCACTTTGCGCTCTCGTGTAGCTGTGGCCGTGTAGAGCGGCAAGTGGGGCAAGTTCCGCTCAAACTTATACTAATACCAATAAAACTGCAGCCAAGGCTCGCGGCCTTCATTCAACCGCATCCATTACTAACTTCCTGTAAACCAGTGTGCGGCGGAAACGCGGCCACCACCCAACTTCTATTCTATACTCACTAACTTTGTTTTCTTCCACGATGTAATTTATTAAAATTACATGAGCGATCAAATGTGTGAATTTACTACCAAAACCAATTAAGTAATATTTACACAGCTAATGTACATGTGCAGTACACGCGGCTTGAACTAAGACGGACGAGGGACACTTCCTGCGCAACAGGGCTTCCGATGATCACGTATCTTCGGTTTCTTGGAAGTTCTTAGCGAGACTACTTGCATCAACTTAACTCTTAAAGTAATACATCCAGCCGATCGGTGTTCTCTGGGACATGTTCATTAGTGGACTACCGAAGGTTCGAGACGATGAAATTACCTGTCATCAACAATAATGTTCTGAGTGGGTATCACACGAGTATTTCCGGCAAAGTTCAATCTGAACAGACTGTCGCTTTGATTTGAACTAATCAAATGTAATTACAAAGGAATAATAGAAGCTGGGATGTGGCGCGGGATGCTGCGGCGCCGGAACAAAATTCGCATTCAGAATTCAATTAGTGGCCCGCGTTTCTGCAAAATGATAAATGAAATTGGATTCAGGTCGCGGCGATGTTCTGAACAAAAAAACGTTGAATACCCGCCGCCGCCGCCGCCGCCGCCGCCGCCGCGCCGCCGCCGGTGCAGGTGAACCGGTGCCTAGTCGATATATCGTGACTGTGTGAGGCGACCTGAAATAAATCAATGTTCTGCGACACTACGCTTCCATTGAGAGCTTTGGTTAATTAAACAATATATATAGTAGAATGAGTCTGTTTGTTCCATTAAGTGTGTTTATGGAACTTAAAAAATATTAAGAAGACCAAATACTTCAATAAACTGTAGACAAGCGGTAACGCTGGACGTGCGCTTATCCATGGGTGAGTGAGCAGAGCTGGCGGCGCTGGCGGCGCTGGTGGCGCTGGTGGCGCTGGTGGCGCTGTCACTGCGCGCGCCCGTCACCGCCCCCACGGTTATTTCATATTACCTTATTTGATCATGGCTCCCAAGGCAAGTTACACCTTTCAAAGCAACGTTTTGAGTAATAAATACTTGTTGCTTTGTATTCTTCTAAGTCAACTCTACTATTATTGGATCGAACAAACGAGCACACACAGACACACACACACACAGTACGCGCGCACTAAAACGTCCAAACACTTGTATAATTCGTTTGCTGTAACTCTTATTTACGGAACGAAACAGTATTTGATGTAATCTCCGCCAGTTGATATTGAACTGAATGCATTTCGATTAGGTTTATAATTAAACTGCGACCGCTGCCGCTTCCGGTGCGTACAAATAACTTCATTATACAATTATTAAAATTTGTTTCCGCAATAAGTTGCCCACAGACAACAACCCACCCGCGCAACGCGACGCCTTCACAATGTGTACACGTTTAACATTATCTGCTGCAGTGCATTCACGGATTTAAATATTACATTGCACTTCGTTAATCGCAATCAAACATCATTTTATCTGTACCGGTGCGTACCCGGGGTGTCCGGCTCCGGCGTCTCCTCCCGGCGGCTAGAGCGTCGTCTCCGGCGACCACCTTATTGTGCTCCGACTAAAAGAGCGTTATAGTGAAGTAAAATTACTGCGATAATGTAATTTAATAACGTAAGTTTAAAGAGACGGATGTAAACCCACAACCTGAGTATCGATTGCAGGCGTATGTCTCACTCACTACTAGATCAACAGTGAGCGCGACTTATCTATTCGTCGAATAAAAAATTTATAACATACGTCCCGCCTAAGATAACATTTGGAAGGTCCGCGACACCCGACAATATCCGCCATTTCAATGTGACAAGGGTAAAATAACACGTATCCTCGATTCGGATAATAGCATACACATATATATATATATATATATACTTAAGTACATTGAAGTACAACTTGTGCTAAAATCAACCATAACTTACTGCTGCGAAGGTTGGGTGCGTCGCGAGACAAAAGTAAACGGCAGACACAGCGCGCAGCTAGTGTTGTACTAGTTGTTGCGGAGACGACGCGAACACTATTCTTTGTTAATAACAATGTTTATTTTGTACAATAAAAAGGTAATAAAACTTAACGCTATGAATGACGACAAGTTAGTTAACATATTTATTTCCCATATATATTTGGAGCAGTTCGCAGCGCCGGCGGTCGCGGAAGTACCGAGGCGGTGCATGTGTCGATCTCATAATGACTGAGCCATACGCGCAGGGACTCCGTGCTTACTGTGATCGATATAATCGAAGCTATAGCATCTGTATCATTTTAATTCATTACATGTATAATATTTCAGTTAGACGTAAGAATTGATTATACATTATCTCTAAAATGTTAACCTTAAACATAACTAACAAACTTGCATTGAAATGATGCAGATCTGCTCGCTGATGAATCACTTTGCACGAACACCAGTGTATCAATCACATCAGCACAGACAGACAGACAGACAGACAAACAGACAGACAGACAGACAGATAGACAAATGTAATACGTTTTGAATTTGTTACAACTATATTTCAGTAGGAATTAAAAAAGTAGGGTTGTTTTCGACAGTTACCGCGCGAGGGTCGGAGCATTCTGTGAGTGTACACTTCACCAGTACTGAAATGAAAACTGGAGTTGGTGAAGGCGTCGGCGCCTTGGTCCGCAGCGCGCGGCAGCGGGTGCAAATGAAAATAAAAAAAACACCATTCCGTACATGTGGGTAACCTACATATTCGGAAGTACACGGGCACGTGCCGCCGGAAGCGGGCCGGCGGATATCGGATCCCCGCCCGCCGCCTGCCGCCCGCCGCCTGCTGCCCGCCGCCCGCCGCTATCAACCGGCTGTTCAGGTTATTTTTTTAATTCCAAATTGAAAAAACGTGGAAATCGTTGCCTTTATATTATTATTTTGTCCAATTGATGCACAGCCGCTGTGACGTGGCGTGACGCGACCTGCGCGAGCTGGTGCAGCCAGCGCGCAGCCAGCGCGCAGCCAACAAGAGAAATTATAACAAAGCCAAGAAAACAAACCATGAGAACATAAAGAAAACGTAGAAATAATCTATTTAACTAAATGAAAATAGTTTTTACACAGTTCTATTGAACTGAAATATATTTATCACTTTCTTAATTTTAAATAAGTGTTCGTATAAACATTAGGCAGCTGCGCCGCGGCAGCAGGGCTGCACCAGCAAATGGCGACAGTCTTGTCACTGCTCAGTCCAATATTCAAAAACAACAACAGCAGGGCGCGTGCCCCGCAGTGTCCGGAGTCAGGCAGTCCATTGTGTAATATCAGCGCCTTACTCAAGTTCTCAACACAACCGTATCCAAGTCCACCAAATCAAAAACTTTAGCCCTCGCGTATAGCAGGAGATAGACTTGCACAAGTTCGGTCCCCGCGGACGGCACCGCCGCTTCCGGTGCGCACTGCGCCCCGCTACACCGACCCTTCACTTATTTACTTGGAGCTTTCATACTTTTAATAAAACTTCGCATTAGTATGCTCTATGAAATCGTGCTGTGTGAAGTAGTTTACGTCAACTGTCAACTATTCGTTATCAGAATTTTTTTGTAAATATTATTTAATTAATTAGACCGTTAGTGATGCGAAAGTGACGGCGACAGACGCAGCCAGTGCGGTGCCGCGGGTCGGGCGGGCGGCTGGCCGGGCCGCGCCGGCTCGATACCTCTCAATGAACGATAGTTTCTTTGCACCATTTTCTCCTTAATTATTCACATTAATATTTTTCCCTCAGTTTAGACTGGTTCAAGTGAAGCTCGCCACCGACACCCGAAGTGGTGACCACGACCGCTCCGTCAAGAATGATCCCTACAAAGAAGAAGTAATATTTTGTCTGCATTCTTGAATTCAATGAGCTGCTTCAAAACAAACTGTCTTTGCTTTACTTTAAGGTACAAGTTTTTGTTGTAACTTTTTTTTAGTTCAAGTCTCAATCTACTGTACTTTTGTTCGTTTTAAAGGGGGCGTCACAGTTGACGAGCATTACTACAGCATGTCACCGGATGTGTGTCATTGCGTCGTGTGTAGCTCGGTATTAACTTGTTGGGTGGAGGGTGCGGCCGGCGACAGGTCGCGCCGCCGCAGATTTAATTAAGATCTGACTGGATCCGGCGGCCGCGCGGGGGTTGGAGCTCCTAGCGGCACTTAGCCTAACCACGTGTATACTGTATATGTCAGTAACTTAATGAAAAGTTTGAGAAGAACTTTGTGTAATAATATCAATGTACAATCACGCAATATTTGTTAAGTATTAAAGCTGCAACGCGTGCAGTTTAATGTGAATGTTAAAAGTTGTAGTGAAACAAACCGAGCCACAGCTTCGAGAGTTACCGAAGCGCTCCGCCTATAAAAGGCTAACCGCGCCGCCGCTCCACCACCACCTCCACCTCCACCACGACCTCCGGCACCGCTCCGCCACACTTTACAGCGCTCGTGTACATAAATAAATAAATGGTACGGTTTATTGGCACAATGAGCGCGCTTCACTTTTACAGCTCCTACTTAGTTGAGTGGTCTCTTTACGACGTCGCAACCGCCGTCGCAGTAATGTTTGAATTAACTTTGGCAGACGTTACGTTACGAGCGAGGCTACCTGCCCACAGCGCACGAGCACCTCCAATGAACGGAGGAGACATGCGCACACGCGCGGTACCGTCGGCAGGACAAGTGCCCGGATAGTGCCGCCGGGCGCGGCCTGGTGCGGTCACTGCCTCAGCTGGTGGGACCCCATCCACGGCGTTACCCCGTCAATCTCATCCCCGACCTGTATTGATGCCCCCCCATCTAATTAGGCAACTTGTTTCCAACAATAACTTCCTTCTGCGGTAACTACTGAAAGCCAGTCACATAGTTACACGTACGGCACATCTCAGTTGAGGGTTTAATTAACGAAATATTATGATATCTCTCAGTTTTCTAGTTCTATTAAGTTCAAAGTTGTATTTATAACATTTAGAGCTGATACACGAACGTATATGTTGGTGGGCAGCCGGGATTATCCTCAAAATCCATATTAAAAACAAACCGCAAGTGCGAACATGATTTGTTTATTACAGAATAAGAACTGCACAGAGCGAGAGGCAGCCGCTCGGCGCGCCGGGGCAATACTACTTGTTACGTTGAGAGCTCCTTACGTATGTAAGGGTACACCCGCCTCCAGCTTTCGGAGCAGAAATGTTGGGGAACGCGGTGGACAACAAACAGAGAGAGATTAATTTGTTACAGTATGTTGAGCGAAGCGTGTCAATGGCGATGGTCACCACCGCTCAACGCGTTAAAGTCGCATCTACTAGTCATACCGTATATCATTGAAAAGTTACGGCAGTGAACAGCTGAAGACGTGCCAGTCGGGAAGCAGCCGCTGGTGGGTGGGTGCGTCCGGCGCGGCGGTGCGGCGGCGCGGCGCGCTGTAATGATGACGGATGGTACCCCGGGCGACGCGGCGCCGCCGTCAGCGCTCCGCCGCTGTGTAAATACATTATAATAAATCTTTATTGAAACAGTTCTCTTTAGAAACCGATTCCTATTTTTCATCGTTCCACTGTAAATATTGAAATATGAAATGGATGGACTTAATAAATACGGTATATTGTATGCAATGCCCAAAGGAAACACGCACGCGCACGCGCACGCGCACTTGCACGTGCACGTGCACGTGCACGGCCACACAGGCCTTCACTATCGCCCAAAAGTATTGAGTAAGGCAATATGATTTCTTTATGAAGTATTATTGTAGCGACTCGGATAGCATATATCGATAGAAGTCGATACGTTTGTCACGTGATAAGCATATCGAGGTAATAGTGTTTAAGCTAAAGATTCCTTAAAATATGTGTGTCTTCCCTCCATGTGGAGTGCCTAGGAACCGGATCTTAATTATCAATTGTATATAATACTCTGCGTACACGACAAAGTTTAAAGTAATCTCCCCTACACTTCAGTAAAGCCGACACCCCCTTTTTTTTTAACGATTGGAAATGCATTTATGCATCCCGCCGCGTAACGGGCGGGTATGTGGAACTCGCCGACGCGCTGCCGGAATACTCACTAAAACCACATCGACTCTCGTCCTCAGCGCTTGTGAAGAACTCTGGGATTTCTAAAAGAACGCACCAGTGCCCTCCAGCGCGGCGGCCACAACGGGCCAGCTACCTTTGTCTGCCTCTACGGCTTTTCCGACGAGCGGGATCTGCACGTTCCCTGGCTCGCTCAGCATCTTCCTTTGCGAGCATTACTGAGTCGCAAAAGGAAAGGACACTGTGCCACGCTTCCCGGTTTCTCGTCATCGCCGCTACTACGGCCGCCGGGGAAAGGTCTTGTCCGATGTTTTGGACGAGGATCCGTCGCTCCGACCCCCCTCAAGCAGGGCAGTGTTTGAGCGTGTGCTGCGCGGAATCCGCGGCCGCTCCACAATAGTGGCATTGCGCCGACTCCTCCCTGCCTATCCCGTGCAGATACTCGCCCAAGCAGCCATATCCGGTGAGTATCTGCGTTAAATGGTAAGTCACCCGTCCACTGTTCTTCAGCCAAGCCGTTAAGATGGACAGAATCGCACTAACCGCGCGGTGGCGAGTATTGCGAGGTTCCATTAACCTTTCTCGCCAACGCCCCAGTACCCGTCTTCTGGCTCCTCTTCGAAGCTCGTCGACCGTCTCTTCTGGACCATCAGTTTGGCGGAGGATGCGGATCTTACGAAAGATCTCTGCGTCCATATCCGCCAGGATGTCCAGAGGCGGGAACCGCGCCAATAGTGTGGCCGCCTCGTACGAAATCGTCCTGTATCCTAGGGCTACTCTAATCGCAATGGTGCGTTGCGTAGCATTAAGCTACGCCGCCCGAAGCGGTCTACGCGAGAGTATGAAGCCAACACCGCCTGCAGGTCTCCGGCGTGGCGCACGGTGCCCGCTGCACCGGGGCGACGGCTACTTTGTTGTTCCGGTAACAAATGAATTCCTTTCATCTGATTCAACCTGTTGCAGCATAAAGTTTAGTGAAATATTTCCTGTCTTCCATCAGAGTAAACAACTCCGCTTATTAAGGAGGAATAAGCACACAAAATATGGAGAATCCTTTCCATTTTGTCTTCCGCGTTGCAAAGGTTTTCCCGTCGTTGAATTCAGACATCCAGCTGACTGCTGCGGAAACAACCCCGACCGCCGGCACGATGTCGTATGTTACACTCCTGTGTTCAATGGTCCGAGGTTGATGAGCTCATTATTAAGTGGTATTAAGACACACCTGGCCATGCCTCATGCCTCGCTGCGAGCCGAGTGACAACTGATTTAGTTCAGCCGCTGCTTTTTCTTTAGAATAATAATTTTCATAGCGGTGTGAACGGCGGTGAAGGTTTCCCCTTCCACTGGGTACGTTCTTTGTTATCTAGCAGTCTTAGTAATATACAATATATCTCCGGCTACGCAAGATAAGAGAGTTGTCGTTAGTGACCGACTCATCGGTCTCCCCTACCCGAGCTGAGCCATTACGTCGGAATGAGTGAAGCGGCGGCCGATGAGTAAATCTGCTACGGGCTCGTCCCGGGGAACGGATTTATGGTCCCGCGAGCGGCCGCACTCCAACCCTCCAACCCTCCAAACTTGGAATTGGCATTTGAATTTTATTTCAGAGGTTGCCTTGCCGCTGATAACGTAACGAGGTCGCATCCAGCTGAATAACACGAGTCCTGCACCGCGCGAGACCTCTGGCTCTGTGAAAAGCACTAATTAATTCAAGGTCTGTAATAATTGCTGAACTAATGTATGATAACATATTTTTTATATGAATATAAAAAAATGGTGAAACGGAGAATCATAAAATTCATGCAGTAGTGTGCAAAGTGAGTTAGTGGAAAGTGTACGTAGATCTAATTACGGTGTGCGTGGTGCGCGTGGTGTGTGGGGTGCGCGTGGCGCGCGGGGTGCGCGTGGTGTGTGGGGTGCGCGTGGCGCGCGGGGTGCGCGTGGCGCGCGGGGTGCGCGTGGCGCGCGGGGTGCGCGTGGCGCGCGTGGTGTGCGGGGTGCGCGTGGCGCGCGGGGTGCGCGCGGCGCGCGTGGTGTGCGGGGTGCGCGTGGCGCGCGGGGTGCGCGGGCGCTGCTTGGTACGCCCCGGCTGCACGCGCCGCCAACTTGTGACAGCTTGTAATCTAGAAGTATTACTTATTTATAGTCTATTTGAATAAGACATTTTGTATAATTATGCTTTAGTCGTATTAGGCACTTCTTCTTTACTTTGTTGGCACTACTCTTCACAGGGCAGTAATCGTTCGTTCCTCTCTGATGGCCGCGTTCCTAGTGCATTCACATAAAAGCAATGATGACGAGCCATTTACTGCCGCCTCTATCTGGCCAGTCCATCCTATAGACATTCTTTCTCGTGGCCTGGTGCCCTGAACTTTTCCCTGGACCATAAATGGTTCAATAGATGCTTCTCCTCGGCGGCATATGTATGTAGCCAAAAGAGGTATTAGACACTACAAAAAAATTACTAAACTAAAATCAATTTAGTTACCGGTAATACACGGAGTTAAGTAAAAGATTGTGGTTAACACGCAGACGTGTTAGATGGTAAATGGTGTAGAGTTGCAAGTTCAATTCTTGCACTTGCGTGGGCTGACGGCCGCGCCGCGAAACCAGCTTTCTGTTCTTTATGTTCGCGTTACAAAGAATCAAAAGAAATGAATTTACCATGAGCGCTGCCAGCTGTTGAGCGGTGGCCCGATTCCTGCGGCAGGTCGGCGGCTGGCACGCCTGGCACCGCCCGAGTGCTTCGCTGTGGACAGCTTACTGCGAAGTGCATTATGTTGTAAGCTTGTAATTGGTTTGATTTCAAACGTTTTACACTGCAGTGCGAGCTGCAGCGCGGGCTGCAGCGTGCTAGCTGCACCCACCCAGTAGCCGTATTCAATTAAACAAATACTTTTGAACGTACTGTTTTTTTTTTATGAGAAATATAATTTTAATTAAAGTTTATTTCAATTTGTTTACATTCTAGAGCAAATAAACAAACATGTTGATATTTATTACTACTGGCAATTTATTAGGAAATAATTAATAAATTATTTCGTTGAAGTAGCGTTCTGTAGAGATCCGCCGTCTGCGAGCCGCAGCATGTACACCCTGCACGCTGCACCCGCGCACCGCCTCACTCGGGTTCTGCCCGCTGTACCGATCGGACGTCCCATGCGTCCGCTGCCAGTGCGCGATACAGTTACGCCCGCTCCGTTCGATTTGCCCGTGCTCGTGCGCGCCACAACGCCGCTCAGGCGGCCGCCATTTGCACTCGCGTGCGCCAGTGCAAGTGCAGTGCAGTGAAGTGTAGATACCAGCACGCGAAAATTCTGCCGGAGCCTGGTTCCGGCACTGTAACTAGCTTTATCTTTAATCGCCTCAGAGACGAGGTTATAGCATAGAGCCTGTCGCATTAGGCGACGGCTAGGTCCCCTGCTTGATTAGGTACACAACCCCCCCGCCGCACGGCGGGGCGACTGCTCAACAAAATGGCGTCCGTGCAAATGGACGCCTTACTCGCCCAGTTTGCGTGCTTTGCACGCAAACAGTTCCCTGAGACCTGAGAACAATTTGCAAAGTCGGCCTCTACCCTTCCCACGCGATCCGTGAACTTCGACACGGACAGCCCGGCCTCTCCGGACCCGACCCCCGCGACTAGAGTGCTGAACAAGGCGAGGGCCACCGTGGCAGGGCCTTCCAAGCCCGAGCTGCCCGCCTCCTCCCAATCCGACTCGGAGGGCACCGCTAGCGGCAGCGACATGGCGGTGGACCGTCCACCCTCTAAGACCACCGACGAAGAGGGCTTCACCCTCTACGTCAAGAAGCGCAAACGCGCTTCTACGCAGCCGTCCGAGTCAAACTCGGACCGCTCCTCGCCGACCAGCATGCCGGCAAAAAAGGCTGCGCCTCTCGCACACCCCCCAAACACCTCGGCCCCGCCCGAGAAACGCGGCCCCAAGCCGCCTTCCCCGATTGTGCCCCAGGACAAATCAAAATGGAACGATGTTTCCAAGTGGTTCGCGGACCACAAGATCGCATGCCCCAAAGCGCAGAACACCGCACAGGGCATCCGCATCAACCTAGCAACGGTTGATGACTTCCGGGCTGCCACCAGGCACCTGCTGAACGCCGGTCTCGGCTTCCACACCTTCGCTCTCCCCGAGGAGAAGCAACTCCGCGTCGTCATACGCGGAATCCCGTTGGAGATCGACATCTCCGAGGTCATCGACGACTTCAAAAACCAAAATTTCTCCGTGCTCGAAGCCCGTCGCATGACCAGCATGGAAACTAAGGCCAAACTCCCACTCATCCTGACGAGTCTCGAAATCTCTCCGGAGGGTAAAAAGATTTTCAAAATCACCCGCCTGTGCAACCTCACCAGCGTGAGGGTAGATATCCCGCACAAGAAAGGCATCATCGGCCAATGCCACCGATGCCAATTTTACGGCCACTCAGCCCGTTACTGCTTCGCCCGCCCGAGGTGCGTCAAATGCACCGGGGACCACAGGACGAAGTAGTGCTCCCGCACCGCGGAAGCGACAAATCCCCCGAGCTGCGTCCTGTGCAAAGCCGAGGGACACCCCGTGAATTATCGCGGGTGCACCAAAGCCCCGCGTAGGCAACCCGGGGCCGCACAACAGCGCACCACCGCCCCCGCAAAGGCTGCACCGCAGCTATGCAGCCGCCGAGGCTCCAAAAGCCGCCCCTTTGTCGGGGCCGCCGAAACCACAGGCTGCTCCCAGCCAAACACCTCCGCCTTCGGAGCTCCAGAACATTCTCGCCTACATCCAAAAGGTGAGCATTAAAGATATTCTTCTCTTAGGAGAAAAATTGCGAGCCGCACAAAACTCGCATGATAGGTTAAGGGCCTGCATCGAGCACGCCGACACACTCGCTGCGCTCGAAAAACCCTTCATATAACCACCCCCCAGGACTCTGTCCGAGACCTTTGGTGTTCCATCTCATTCAAACGTTATGGAAATACACAGGGTCTTAGGAAGAATCAAACCCCGCTCGCTGACTGTCGCGTACTTCAACGCGAACGGCATCCGCTCTCAAAAGGAGGAAATAAGCCTGTTTCTTAGGAACCATGACGTCGACGTCATGCTCATTCAGGAAACATTCCTCAAACCGTTTCATCGCGACCCGAAAATCGCGAACTAATATGATAGTTCGCGATCCGCCACGACAGGCTGACCGCCCCAGGAGGCGGCACACTCATCTACTTCAAGCGGGCCCTGCATTGCATACCGCTGGTTAGCCCAACCCTCGCCAAAATAGAAGTCTCGGCGTGTAAAATCTCCCTCACCGGTCATCAACCGATCGTCCTAGCATCCGTCTATCTGTCCCCGACAAAAGAAATGCGGGAAACAGACATAAGAACCCTTCTCGACCTAGGCCCGGCTATCATCGTCGCCGGCGATCTAAACAGCAGGCATAGCACCTAGGACCCGATCATGTCAAACCGAAATGGTAAAATCCTCTCCAATCTCGCGGATAAGCTCAAGTTTAACATTGTAGCTCCGCAAACCCCGACGAGATACCCTACCATCGCGTCTCACAACCCATCCACATTAGACATTGCGTTATTCAACAATGTCACCATCCCGCTGCACTCGATTGAGACCATAGACGATCTCAGATCCGACCACCGCCCGGTTCTTATGAAGCTGGGCCGGCCCGCTGGTGAGGTCCCTCTGACCAAAACCATCGTCAACTGGCGCAGCCTCGAGGTCAAACTCAAGGCCGCGAACCCCCAGCACCTAGACGGAATCCCCGATACGATCGACTCGCTCGGCGCTGCAAACCGAGCGATCGACTCGTTAACGAATCACATCGCCACAGCCGTCGAGGAATCGTCGAGAACGGTGCCCGAGTCGGACTACCTGCTCGGATCCTTTCCGGCGGACATTCGTCGACTGATAAGAGCGAAAAACGCCACAATGAGACTCTATTCACGATACAGATCCGAGGAGCTCAGGATAAAACTGCGCCGCCTTCAAAGGCTGGTAAAAGAGCGCATATCCGAACTCAGATCCGACAGATGGGACAATCTGCTTTGCGACTTGGAGCCTTCGAGCGCCAACTTTTAGCATCTGGCCCGCAGTCTTAAAGCGGAGAACATGGCCCGCATGCCTCCCCTCGTAATGAGCGATGGTTTCTTCCTTGCGTTGGAGGATGCCGAAAAAGCAGATTGTCTCGCCGACAGTCTAGAGAGCCTGTGCACTCCCTCTACCGCACCAACGGACCCCGATCACGTCAAGTTGGTAGAGGACGAGGTGCGCCGCAGGGCAGCTCTCCCACCAGAAGGTCCCCCTCTAAAACCGGTTTTCCCCGGTGAGGTCGTTGACATCATAAAGAGGTTGAAAACCAGATCAGCTCCGGGATCCGACAACATCTCCAACAGAGTTGTGAAAAGTCTCCCGCCCCCGATCGTCGATCTGCTAGTGGCCATATTCAACGCCCTGCTAGCCGATTGCTTCTTCCCAGACGCCTGGAAAGAGGCTGTAGCGATAGGTATTCCGAAGCCCGGAAAGCCGGGGAACCTACCCAACAGCTACCATCCGATCAGACTACTGAACACCTTGGGCAAACTTTACGAGCGCATCATTCTAGAGCGTCTGGGCCATTTCACCGCAGAGAACAACCTCCTCCCCGACGAACAGTTCGGATTCAGGAGCAACCACTCTTGCGTTTATTAAGTGCACCGACTGACCGAGCACATTTTGGTCGGTCTCGAGCACAGACAAAAGATCGACACCTGCGCCGTCCTATTCGACGTCGCGAAGGCGTTCGACAATATCTGGCACGAAGGCTTGATATTCAAGCTTTACTCTCACAAAGTGCCAGACCGTCTAATCACCGTCATTCGAGACTACCTCTCGAATCGCTCCTTCCGCTTTCGCGTCGAGCACGCTCTCTCCTCGCCCCGGCCGATTAAAGCCGGCGTCCCTCAAGGCTCTTGCCTCTCTCCGCTACTCTTCTCGCTCTACACGAGCGACATACCCAGAGACCCCTTTGTCAAGATGGCCCTTTTCGCGGACGACACCGCTCTTTATCACTCCGGCAGAGCCCCGGGTCTTATAACGATGCGCCTACAGAACGCGACCACCCGCCTAGGCGAGTGGTTCCGGACGTGGCGAATCGACGTAAACCCGGAGAAAAGTGAAGCCATTCACTTCACCCACCGAAAGTCATCAACCCTTCTCAAGAAGGCGACGAAAAGCGGCTATAAATTCGGCCAGATCTCCCTTTTCGGCCAGTCCATCCTATGGAGGAACTCGGTCAAATACCTCGGCGTCACGCTCGACGCCAGACTCAATTTTATCGCCCACATCCGCGAGGCGAGAAAGAAAGCGGCCCAAGTACTGGGCAAGCTATACCCCCTGCTGTGTAAGAAGAGCAAGCTCTCTCTCAGACACAAGCTTCACCTTTACAAGGTATGCGTAAGACCTATAATGTCTTACGCAAGCGTTGTCTTCGCCCATTCGTCCGAAGACCGTCTCAAACCTCTGCAGACTCTCCAGAACCGTTTCACCCGCACCGCGACTGGTGCCGAATGGTACCAGCGCAATGTGGACATCCACAGCGATCTTAAACTCCCAACGATCAAGGAGCACTTCAGAGAGTGCTCCGTGACCTACTTCGCCAAGGCGGCAACTCATCCCAACCCTCTGGTGGCCAGCGCGGCCAACTACGCGCTACCTCCGAATCCCAGGACGAAAAAGCGCAGACCGCGGCACCCGCTTATTCCGACATCCCAAGGGGTCCCGCAAACCACACACACGCCCACAGTCACCGACACTACCGACGTCACCACACACACTTTGGACACTACCAACACGCTCCGAATATCAGCATCACGCCGCTCTCGCTTCAGAACGCGGCGCCGCAGCTACTCACACACCGCGTACACCAAGTACACCCGCGATCGTGGGTGGTCCTCGCCGCCCAGAGACTCCGATACAGGCGAAGGTAGACGGGGAACGGGCCCGCGCCCGCGCCCGGCCTCGACGACCGAGTAGAATCGCCAGATAAAGCACAACAAGAACCAGACACACACAATATACAGAATCATCCGCCAGACAGCTACATCCCGCGTAGCACATTTTAGTTTCTAAAAGTTCAGGCCGTGGAACCGGGTCCACGAGTCCAGTGTCAGATGAGCTGTAAGAGCCGCTGTGGCTTCCAGCCCGATCTAAATCAAGTATATACCCCCATATGAACCCCGCGCACCGCAGGCTGGCCCCCCGGCCGGCTCGCCTGCCGCCCCGACGGGCTGACGGGCTGACGGGCTGCCCGCCTGGTGGTAGGTTGTAATTAAAATGCCATTAACGCTCTCACTTTTGGCTCGATTCCTTAATCGCTTCACCCCAACTTAACAACTCGACCACCCCCCACCGCCCCAGCCGCTGCCGCAATGCTTTTGCCTCACTTGGATGGTTAAAAAGTTCTTGCATTCCGCAATGAAGTAATGATTGTGTTACACACACACACACACACACACACACACACACACAACGTAATTACTGTAATTACTATTAATAAACAGTTTGCATAACGTTGTAAAGCATTTTGCTTGTAAACTTTGAAAGGAAGTAACAAGTTGAACGGATTTGTTGTTTGTTCATCTGTCTATGCACGTCTGCAGCCTGAGCTGCGCGCGCCGGTGTACCCGCGCGGCGTGCCCGCGGCGTGCTCGCTGCGTGCTCGCGGCATGCTCGCTGCGTGCTCGCGGCGTGCTCGCGGCGTGCTGGTGGCGTGGCGTGGCAGGAGTGACAGTTAATTTCCATTATTTATTACACGATCGTGCCGTGTAAGGAAACGCAACGTTTTACCGGAAGTCGGCCCCCGTAACACTTTGAATATCGTACAGGGGGTGCGGCTGGCGCGGCGCCAGGCCCAAGCCTCAAATACCAGCTATACTGCCTTTGTTGCTCGGCTAGTTCCGCGCCGCCGACGCCAGGACCTAATTTTTCAGAGCATTAGAGTTTCATTACAAACACTAGACAGCGCTGTGAGCTAATCCATAGCGGAGTGAACAGAAACCCATCAGGTCTGATTTAATGGACGATAACATTTAGTTCTGTTTAAGATTGTAACGAAGATCATAGATGAAATTTGAAACATCAGAACCTACACATCTCCAGTTTCCACCGCAGCGGTGCTGTGCACACAATTATGGTATGAAGGACGTCGCAGTTGGTGTAATTATTCGAGCAACGAGACCTTCAATGAATGTTTCAAGCAACGGATGGAGCACGATGGAGTGCCGTGCACACAGGTCGACTCCTCGTCGCCGGCTGGTGGTATGTGCAGGGTTATGGTATTTCGTGTCACCCCCGTGAACGTCCGCCGCGTGGCTTCGTTCGATGAAGCTCGTTGATGGCGAGCTTTACCACCCAGTTTTAATACAAAACGTTGCAACGTTCATCGTTCAGCTTCAGCTTAAGTTTCATGTAGATTTAAGTAAAACACTTAGTGATGAGGAGGGGCGGCGGCGCCGGCGGACCGCTCCTTTATATCGTACAAGTTTCAGCGTAACTGTAACTGTAACTGAATATATTAATACATTTGCGTTCCGTTCCGGTATTGGTTCGCTGTTACCTCGTCGGGGCCGGGTCCCGTACACAAGCCGCGGACTCACTCGGAGGCACTCTTTGTGTATCACTCGCAATATTTTTTACTATCAAAAGGGGTGGCTCCGTACACCCTGTTGTATAAAGATCGCATACGTCTTTGAGTTTGGAAATGTCCCGCAAGTATTTATATATATGACCACGCGAAGATGTTAACAAAATATTGTTTCACTTTTATATGTGTATAATTAAATATACTATTCATATATACAGATTTCAGGTTCAGGTTCCGCAGGCCGTTGACCTCTTCTCGACTGGTTCAACAAGCGCAACGCTGCACAACGATGCACTTTAAGCAGCGCCCGATGCACCGCCCGAGGCACGCGACACGCGACACGCGACACGCGACACGCGACACGCGACACGCGACACGCGTCCACATCGCACAGTTCACCTGCACACATTACATATCATTCAGAAAACTATATTCAATGCGGTTGCACACAACTTTACTCAGTAAGGATATTATTTTTATGTATATGCAGGAGCTGTGTGTTACTGTTCACCAGTATCTACATCATTCCACTCATGGCCAAAAGTTCCTCTTATGTCATTATATACTATAATCATTATTTACATATAGATACAATTCTTCCAAGATAATGTATTAATTTCGGAAGTGAAGGCTACTGGCAGTGAGTCGGGAACAATCGTCGGTAGGCGGAAAGTAAACAATGCTAATCACCGAGCGGGAGCCGGCAGCTGGGGCCGGGATTTGTGCGCACCACCAGCCCGCACCCCCGCGCGCACACCCCGCCGTGCTGCGGTTTGCGGCCGCGCGCGGGGGTGTGCGCGGGGGATGTAAGCTATAGATTAGAATGGAGATTATTAGTAGCTGTGACGTTCCCGGTATAAATTATTTCTCTTATAATTCGACATTGTATCCGGCGAGCGCACGCGCACGCGCACGCGCAGGTCGTAACGAAACTATACAAGAAATAAAATCTTTTACTATTAAAAATACAAAGGTTAACAACACTGCATAAAGAAAACATTTGCACACCCCCACTCAGCAAACGTTCTGATACGGACACTGCTGCGCTGCTAGTGTGAAACGCATCGCTCCTGCGGCAGCAGCCGGCCGGCTCACTTCCGTCTAATAAATGAAGCTTATGATAAAGCTCACAAGCAAATCGCAAAGGCAATGAAGGAGTTGTCCTGTGCAAACAGATGATATTTCAAACCCTGTCTCTGGCCGGTGTAATATTTACAAAGGACAATGAGTTAAAAACAGATAAGACTTCCGCCGGTACTGCTGGTCATCTCTTGTAGAGTTTTTTGTAGACGGTCGGATAAAAAACACAAAAGGGGCCCGGCGCGGGGCGGCGCGCGCTCTTCTTAATATTTCCTACTTCCGAATTATTGTGTACGTAAAAGTTATGCACGTCGCGATCGAAAGGAAACTGCTGTCTAATATTGAAACGATAAGCTCCTCCTCATCGAGCTATATTCTTGATTTAGATCGGGCTGGAAGCCACAGCGGCTCTTACAGCTCATCTGACACTGGACTCGTGGACCCGGTTCCACGGCCTGAACTTTTAGAAACTAAAATGTGCTACGCGGGATGTAGCTGTCTGGCGGATGATTCTGTATATTGTGTGTGTCTGGTTCTTGTTGTGCTTTATCTGGCGATTCTACTCGGTCGTCGAGGCCGGGCGCGGGCCCGTTCCCCGACTACCTTCGCCTGTATCGGAATCTCTGGGCGGTGAGGACCGCCCACGATCGCGGGTGTACTTAGTGTACGCGGTGTGTGAGTAGCTGCGGCGCCGCGTTCTGAAGCGAGGGCGGCGTGATGCTGATATTCGGAGCGTGTTAGTAGTGTCCGAAGTGTGTGTAGTGACGTCGGTGCTGTCGGTGACTGTGGGCGTGTGTGTGGTTTGTGGGACCCCTTGGGATGTCGGAATAAGCGCATGCCGCGGTCTGCGCTTTTTCGTCCTGGGATTCGGAGGTAACGCGTAGTTGGCCGCGCTTGCTACCAGAGGGTTGGGATGGGTTGCCGCCTTGGCGAAGTAGGTCACGGAGCACTCTCTGAAGTGCTCCTTGATCGTTGGGAGTTTAAGGTCGCTGTGGATGTCCACGTTGCGCTGGTACCATTCGGCACCAGTCGCGGTGCGGGTGAAACGGTTCTGGAGAGTCTGCAGAGGTTTGAGACGGTCTTCGGACGAATGGGCGAAGACAACGCTTGCGTAAGACATTATAGGTCTTACGCATACCTTGTAAAGGTGAAGCTTGTGTCTGAGAGAGAGCTTGCTCTTCTTACACAGCAGGAGGTATAGCTTGCCCAGTACTTGGGCCGCTTTCTATCTCGCCTCGCGGATGTGGGCGATAAAATTGAGTCTGGCGTCGAGCGTGACGCCGAGGTATTTGACGGAGTTCCTCCATGGGATGGACTGGCCGAAAAAGGAGATCTGGCCGAGTTTATGGCCGCTTTTTGTCGCCTTCTTGAGAAGGGTTGATGACTTTCGGTGGGTGAAGTGAATGGCTTCACTTTTCTCCGGGTTTACGTCGATTCGCCACGTCCGGAACCACTCGCCTAGGCGGGTGGTCGCGTTCTGTAGGCGCATCGTTATAAGACCCGGGGCTCTGCCGGAGTGATAAAGAGCGGTGTCGTCCGCGAAAATGGGCCATCTTGACAAAGGGGTCTCTGGGTATGTCGCTCGTGTAGAGCGAGAAGAGTAGCGGAGAGAGGCAAGAGCCTTGAGGGACGCCGGCTTTAATCGGCCGGGGCGAGGAGAGAGCGTGCTCGACGCGAAAGCGGAAGGAGCGATTCGAGAGGTAGTCTCGAATGACGGTGATTAGACGGTCTGGCACTTTGTGAGAGTAAAGCTTGAATATCAAGCCTTCGTGCCAGACATTGTCGAACGCCTTCGCGACGTCGAATAGGACGGCGCAGGTGTCGATCTTTTGTCTGTGCTCGAGACCGACCAAAATGTGCTCGGTCAGTCGGTGCACTTGATGAACGCAAGAGTGGTTGCTCCTGAATCCGAACTGTTCGTCGGGGAGGAGGTTGTTTTCTGCGGTGAAATGGCCCAGACGCTCTAGAATGATGCGCTCGTAAAGTTTGCCCAAGGTGTTCAGTAGGCTGATCGGATGGTAGCTGTTGGGTAGGTTCCTCGGCTTTCCGGGCTTCGGAATACCTATCACTACGGCCTCTTTCCAGGCGTCTGGGAAGGAGCAGTCGGCTAGCAAGGCGTTGAATATGACCACTAGCAGACCGACGATCGGGGGCGGGAGACTTTTCACAACTCTGTTGGAGATGTTGTCGGATCCCGGAGCTGATCTGGTTTTCAGCCTCTTTATGATGTCAACGACGTCACCGGGGGAAACAGGTTTTAGAGAGGGACCTTCTGGTGGGAGGGCTGCCCTGCGGCGCACCTGGTCCTCTACCAACTTGACGTGATCGGGGTCCACTGGTGCGGTAGAGGGAGTGCACTGGCTCTCTACATTGTCGGCGAGACAATCTGCTTTTTCGGCATCCTCCAACGCAAGGAAGGAACCATCGACCATTACGAGGGGAGGCATGCGGGCCATGTCTCCGCTTTAAGACTGCGGGCCAGACGCCAAAAGTTGGCGCTCGAAGGCTCCAAGTCGCAAAGCAGATTGTCCCATCTGTCGGAGCTGAGTTCGGATATGCGCTCTTTTACCAGCCTTTGAAGGTGGCGCAGTTTTATCCTGAGCTCCTCGGATCTGTATCGTGAATAGAGTCTCATTGTGGCGTTTTTCGCTCTTATCAGCCGACGAATGTCCGCCGGGAAGGTCCCGAGCAGGTAGTCCGACTCGGGCACCGTTTTCGACGATTCCTCGACGGCTGTGGCGATGTGATTCGTTAACGAGTCGATCGCTCGGTTTGCAGCGCCGAGCGAGTCGATCGTTTCGGGGATTCCGTCTAGGTGCTGGGGGTTCGCGGCCTTGAGTTTGACCTCGAGGCTGCGCCAGTTGACGATGGTTTTGGTCAGAGGGACCTCACCAGCGGGCCGGCCCAGCTTCATAAGAACCGGGCGGTTGTCGGATCTGAGATCGTCTATGGTCGCGATCGAATGCAGTGGGGTTACGTTATTGAACAACGCAATGTCTAGTGTGGATGGGTTGTGAAACGCGACGGTAGGGTATCTCGTCGGGGTTTGCGGAGCTACAATGTTAAACTTGAGCTTATCCGCGAGCTTGGAGAGGATTATACCATTTCGGTTTGACATGATCGGGTCCCAGGTGCTATGCCTGCTGTTTAGATCGCCGGCGACGATGACAGCCGGGCCTAGGTCGAGAAGGGTTCTTATGTCTGTTTCCCGCATTTCTTTTTTCGGGGACAGATAGACGGATGCTAGGACGATCGGTTGATGACCGGTGAGGGAGATTTTACACGCCGAGACTTCTATTTTGGCGAGGGTTGGGCTAACCAGCGGTATGCAATGCAGGGCCCGCTTGAAGTAGATGAGTGTGCCGCCTCCTGGGGCGGTCAGCCTGTCGTGGCGGATCGCGAACTATCATAATAGTTCGCGATTTTCGGGTCGCGATGAAACGGTTTGAGGAATGTTTCCTGAATGAGCATGACGTCGACGTCATGGTTCCTAAGAAACAGGCTTATTTCCTCCTTTTGAGAGCGGATGCCGTTCGCGTTGTAGTACGCGACAGTCAGCGAGCGGGGTTTGATTCTTCCTAAGACCCTGTGTATCTCCATAACGTTTGAATGAGATGGAACACCAAAGGTCTCGGACAGAGTCCTGGGGGGTGGTTATATGAAGGGTTTTTCGAGCGCAGCGAGTGTGTCGGCGTGCTCGATGCAGGCCCTTAACCTATCATGCGAGTTTTGTGCGGCTCGCAATTTTTCTCCTAAGAGAAGAATATCTTTAATGCTCACCTTTTGGATGTAGGCGAGAATGTTCTGGAGCTCCGAAGGCGGAGGTGTTTGGCTGGGAGCAGCCTGTGGTTTCGGCGGCTCCGACAAAGGGGCGGCTTTTGGAGCCTCGGCGGCTTTAGGCCTAAGGAGCGGTTTGCTCCACGCCGACACCGCTGGGGGAACGGCCGGCTGTGCGGGCGGTGGCCTGGACGAGGCAGATGGCTGCGGTGCAGCCTTTGTGGGGGCGGTGGTGCGCCCTTGTGCGACCCCGGGTTGCCTACGCGGGCCTTTGGTGCACCCGCGATAATTCGCGGGGTGTCCCTCGGTTTTGCACAGGACGCAGCTCGGCGGATTTGACGCTTCCGCGGTGCGGGAGCACTCCTTCGTCCCGTGGTCCCCGGTGCATTTGACGCGCCTCGGGCGGGCGAAGCAGTTACGGGCTGAGTGGCCGTAAAGTTGGCATCGGTGGCATTGGCCGATGATGCCTTTCTTGTGCGGGATATCTACCCTCACGCTGGTGAGGTTGCACAGGCGGGTGATCTCGAAGATCTTTTTACCCTCCGGAGAGAGTTCGAGACTTGTCAAGATGAGTGGGAGTGCGGCTTTTATTCGCATGCAAGTCATGCGACAGGCTTCCAGCACGGGGAAGTTTTGTTTTTTGAGGTCGTCGACGACCTCGGAGATGTCGATCTCCGTTGGAATTCCGCGTATGACAACGCGGAGGTGCTTCTCCTCGGGGAGAGCGAAGGTGTGGAAGCCGAGTCCGGCGTTCCGCAGGTACCTGGTGGAAGCCTGGAAGTCGTCAACCGTTTGGAGGTTGATCCTGATGCCCTGCGCGGTGTTCTGCGCTTTGGGGCATGCAATTTTGTGGTCCGCGAACCACCTGGAAATATCGTTCCATCTTGTCTTGTCCTGGAGGACAATCGGGGGAGGCGGCTTGGGGCCGCGTTTCTCGGGCGGGGCCGAGGTGTTGGGGGGGTGCGCGAGATGCGCAGCCTTTTTTGCCGGCGTGCTGGTCGGCAAGGAGAGGTCCGAGTTTGACTCGGAGGGCCGCTTAGAAGCGCGTTTGCGATTCTTGACGTAGAGGGTGAAGCCCTCTTCGTCGGTGGCTTGAAGGATGGACGGTCCACCTCCATGTCGCTGCCGCTAGCGGTGCCCTCCGAGTCGGATTCGGAGGAGGCGAGCAGCTCGGGCTTGGAAGGACCTGCCACGGGGGCCCTCGCCTTGTTAGGCGCTCGAGTCGCGGGGGTCGGGTCCGTAGAGGCCAGGCTGTCAGTGTCAAAGTTCATGGAACGCGTGGGCAGGGTAGAGGCCGACTTGGTGAATTGTTCCCAGGTCTCAGGGAACTGTTTGCGTGCAAAGCACGCAAACTGGGTGAGTAAGTCGTCCATTTGCACGGACGCCATTTTGTTGAGCAGCTGCCCCGCCGTGCGGCGGGGTGGTTGTGTACCTATTCGGCAGGGGACCCAGCCGTCGTCTAATGCGACAGGCTCTATATAATAACCTCGCCTCTGAGGCGATTAAAAAAACAGCTACTTACAGTGCCGGAACCAGGCTCCGGCAGAGTTTTCGCGTTCTGGTACACTATAGATCACCGCACTTCACTGCACTGGCGCACGCGAGCACAATTGGCGGCGGCCTGAGCGGCGTTGTGGCGCGCACGAGCACGGGCGAGTCGAACGGAGCGGGCACAACTGTATCGCGCACTGGCAGCGGACGCATGGGACGTCCGACCGGTACGGCGGGCAGAACCCAAGTCCTCATCGAGCTACATCGGCGTGAGGTGTCGTGCGTCACGGCGCAGTGCGCTGTTAGCTGGGGATTCACGACGCGACCGGATGAGCGCGCCCCGCCGGGGCCGGGCTGCGAGAGGCGTTTATCAGACATCGATCCCTGCAATGACACTTTCACGTTACATTTCATGAACTTTCAGCACGGTTTTATTGACGCGTGTACAACCAACAAATATCAACTACGCTCTAATGTAGACTCCCATACGTGCGACTATCGGCGGCAGGCTGTGCCGGCGCCACCGCAGCGGCGGCTCCTCGCCGTCAAACCATCCCTAGTGGAACTCCTGGAGTAGCAAAGATTCATGTATTACATCTGATGGAAACGTATCGTGTTGTGTGAATATCCCTCGTAGCTCCTCATCTTCAAGGCAGAAGAAGAAGATTATCATTTTCAATATTACCAGAAAAAAAATAATGCATTATCGGTCATTTCATTACCGCAGTGATTTTAGTGTAATTACTAGACGCTACCGCATCCGGCGCGATCGTGCAGGCTCCGCGATGGCGCGGCGTCACCGTGGTAATATGTGCACGTCCATCGGCGGCGGAGCGGCCCGAACGGAGCGGTAGCGACCCGCGTCACGCGAACGCACGCGCTCGCACGCACGCACACGCGCACGCACGCGCTCGCACGCGCGCACACGCGCACGCACGCGCACGCACGCGCTCGCACGCGCGCACACGCGCACACGCGCACGCACGCGCTCGCACGCGCGCACACGCGCACGCACGCGCACGCACGCGCTCGCACGCGCGCACACGCGCACACGCACGCACACGCGCACGCACGCGCTCGCACGCACGCACACGCGCACGCACGCGCACGCACGTGCTCGCACGCGCGCACGCGCGCACACGCACGCACACGCGCACGCACGCGCGCACACGCGCACGCATGCGCACGCACGCGCTCGCACGCGCGCACACGCGCACACGCGCACGCACGCGCTCGCACGCGCGCACACGCGCACGCACGCGCACGCACGCGCTCGCACGCGCGCACACGCGCACACGCACGCACACGCGCACGCACGCGCTCGCACGCACGCACACGCGCACGCACGCGCACGCACGCGCTCGCACGCGCGCACACGCGCACACGCGCACACACTACCTGCACAGATATATTTTTTTATAACAATATTATATTTTTAAAATTGGAATGGTATGGAAGGATAACATTAATTTGTTTCTTCCGATACAAAGGAGAGTCGGTCTGAGCTGCGAGAGCGCTGCGGGAACGTAGCGGGAGCGCTGCGAGAGTGCTGCGGGAGCGCTGCGGGAGCGCTGCGAGAGTGCTGCGGCTCTCGGCAAAAGAATGAAACAATTTGTTCCGAAAACGTTTCGCGTCACGATCACATTTTCAAAGAGATCTTTTAAATAAACAAACGATGTTTCCGTTTCCCGAATCGTTTGTTTTGTTTCAATAAAACCGTTTCCGATTGTTTACCTAAAAAAGTGTTTTGTGAAAACACTTGCCGAAACGTAACAACAATACACTTAAGTTACACCAGTTTATTGCTTATAATATTTATTTAATTAAAACACTAATTATTTAATTAGCACTTTTTTATTATAAATAAGTTTAAATTAACTTAAAAATAAATAAGAAATAACAAACAACGTACATGTAATATATATTTGTTGTGTGCGCCGGCGCAGCTGTCGCGCTTCAGTTCGGAGCCCGCTGCGTGAACGTGCATGAACCTTCCCGTAGCCTAAGTTTAACATCTTACGTCATATTGTTATGTAAAAATGTTATATTTAATTATATAAGCAAGAAAAAAACGTTACATAAAAACTAAGACGAATCGAGCGCGGGGCAAGTAAAGCGACCTACAAAAAGACGCTGCACCGCGCGCTGCCGCTGTCCATCTCATTCCAGCGGCGACGTCATGTTATATCCGCAGCCTCCGCAGCGCACCGGAAGTCGCTGCTCGCGTTCACAACTAAATAATTGTCAATTCAATCTGTCCAAGTAGAGTGCATGCAATTCCGTTAAGCGTATGTATCACACATAAGTTACAAAATCTCAAAATGAACTTAAGTCGAGCCTCTCAACGGTAAGTTCACCGTATCCGCCGGACGTCCAATCAGCCCCTCCATTACACTTTAACGAGCTTTGACGCTTTCATTGGCTTCTAATCGCGCAGGCTGTCGCAGGACACCGCTTTCAGTGCTATCATCATTCGCTTCACTACCACGACCTGATAAATCACGTAGAGGAATATCATCCAACAGGAACACGATGCGCGGTGCGAAGCTCCACCAGCGCGGCGGCGCGGCGTCGCGGCGGCGCGGCGGCACGGCGGCGCCTCGCCGGGCACCTCTATGTATTGAACACTGTTTTAAATGACAACTACACATTTTTTTTTGGGGGCGAGTTTTCATACAATAGAGTGAACCCAAACCTACGTATTGTAAAAATACAAAAAGAACATTACGGGCCCGGCTAGCGATCAGTATCCGCAAAGGGTCCACAGAGCTTTTGTGCACCCCATCAACCGGCTCTGGTAAAAAACGACATCCGCTCTCGATGGAGGTTCGGGCTCGTAGCGCCAATTAAACGGAGCACCCGTCCCGTTCGAGTGCCTTTAAAAAATCCTTTCAGCGCATGAAACGCGCGCGGCGTGGCCCCACCTTACGGATAGCTTTCGCCAACTCGCCGGCCGCGACGCCCGGCCACTGGCCACCGGCCACCGGCTTCAGCCACGGCGCCACCTTCCGAGAATATGGCGTGCGTTGTTGCGTTGTTGCGTTATTGCACGTTGCGTGCACGGAATTACTTTATAAATGATACCATTACTGTTACTGTTGCGACACGACTGCCCGCCAACGCGCGCTGGACGTGAGCCAGCCGGAGCCGGCCGGCCTGCTCAGTGGCTAAGTGGTGTGTCTTCTAGAAGGTCAGATTAGAAATTGTATTTCGGAAATCGGTATCACGAAAGCGATGTTGCGCTACAGTCAATCTGGTCAGTAAAAAATCTTGATATAAATAAAAACACAGTTGTTTGGGTTTGGAATAAAGCTTCTTCGATAGCTTGCTTCAATGGCCGCGTGCAGGGAACGAATTTTAGACAATTGTGTTTGTTAAAAAGTAAACGAAACACTCGCCGGTGACGTCGTGCAGCAGCAGCGTCGCGTCGTGCAGCAGCAGCGTCGCGTCGTGCAGCAGCAGCGTCACGTCGGCGGCAAAGCGTTGGCCTTGGTTTACGTTATAAAACGTAAACGGATAATCGACGTTGAGAGGCGGTGCCAAGTGTTAAAATTAGAATTTTTTTTCATTCCCAATCCCAAGGATTGGAAGCTGCGATAAAGTAAATATTAATTAAATGCGAGGGTCTCGACTGGAACTGGATGGGGTAGCGACGGAATTGTTTCGCAATTAGCGCCAGCTCCCCGACAATTGTCTGCTAATTCTCCCCTCCTTAACTCCTCCTCTGTTTTTCTTTAATTAGAAAACAAATTATACAACAAATGTCATTAATGCCCATGAATTAGCGGCGCGGCATCGTTCCGCGAGCGCGCCGCCTGAGCGGTGACAACGCTGTCCGTAAATACTACTTCTGTATTATTTACTACTTTATCTATTATACCTTCAAGTGCTATTGCTGTTTAGAACGTCATTGAAGTTCTCTCTCCTTCTTAAATTTAGGTATGTATTTCCTTATCATTTCAGCAGAACTCTTTAAAAAGTTACAATGATTACAAAAAAAATCATATGCATAGGAGTGAGAACCGCCGGGTAATCGAGTATTTTTCGGATGGAAATTTTTTTAAAAGCTACCCTGCTTCTGGGAAGAAGACAAGGTTTTCTGAGGCTTCTATTCACTAAAACCTCCTCGGTGACCTCCTTCAATGCATTGGGAGGGGCTGCGAGATCTCCTACGGAGCGCACCAGTGCCCCCTGCTCTCTGGCTAAAACATTCCACGGAAGAGCAAAGCTCTCCTCAGCACCCACGCTGTGCTACGACAAATACAAGACCACTATGCATTTTCCGTCCTTCTAAGGCTCGCTTATTGAGCTCACCAAGCCGAGGACACTTTTAGTCGCCTTATACGACAGGCAGGAAATACCTTAGTCCTATTTTTAATAGCGGCTAGGTAGCCTGGCGCCGCGTTTCGCCGATACACATCCACTGCTGGACATATGCATTCCCCAAAGATCTCTACCCTCATCAGTTCCAATTTACTCGCATCCAGTGAGTTGCCGTGACTCTCACCAGCTCGTCAGTCCACCTCGTGGGAGCCTCCCAACGCCACGTCTAGCGGTGCGCGGGCGACAATCGAGGACTTTACAATTTTAGCCTGTTGTCTATGAATATGTAAATTGTTAAAAATCGTTAACGTTATTGTACAAAGTACACTTCGGCACACCTCGGCGCCGACTCCTGGACACTTGCGACCCACTTGCTCCGCGGCGACGTGTAGCCGGACACGCGCGGTAGCGCTCCGCCGGACATCCAGCGACATGCAAACTTGCTGCTACGTTTAAAAAATCTAAAGATTGTACAAAGACTTTTGGTGTCCATAAAAAAGTTTATAAAAATGTAATTGACAGTTATAGCAGCAGAGTTTCTGATGCACCAGACATCACACGCGAGACGGAGGCAGGCCAGGCAGCGCTTGGTGTGTGTCGGAAGCTCGCCGACCTATATCGTGTGCACTAATTCCAGTTAGAACCTCTGTTACTTCACAATGTCGCGTGAACGCGTCCGCATCTCTCTGAAACAGCATCAGAAGCAATGGACCAATCTGCATTATGGAGTTAAGGCACTGAAATCTCTTCAATCCCGGCCGGCGGAGCTGCCTGAATAATTCATGTGCAGTCCTCCTCCGAATGCAGCGGCTGCTGATTGATTTTGGATTTATGTGAATTTATAAAAAACACGCAAATCGTTAATTTCTTTATATGTACAAATATAATTTGAACAATTGTTATTATTGTTTGTGCGGATCCGTGCGTCCGGCTGCGGTTGTAAGTAAATCTATTGAAAACCGCAACTAAGTGATTAAGTCATGAAACCAATTATGTAACTATGTAGATAAGCCTTCACAAATAAATAAAATAAAAATAAAATAAAATAAAAAAAATATGACAAAGGTACTGTCTCCTCGAGCACTGCTGAAAAACCACTAACCAACAACCATCGTAGATATATAAGTGTCGCTAGATAAACAATTGTTGCTTTAATCCGTTTCCGGCGCGCGCGTTTCCGGCGGCCGGGTAACGTCCGCGCTGCAAGTTATATATATTCCAGCGCCGCGAGCTCTGTGAGCGATTCCGTTATTGGATCAGTTAATTGGTGGCCGGTGAAAGGTTTGCGTGCCGGAGTAATTACTGCGGGGAAATGAAACCCTCCGCACCTCCCACGCACCACCCCGCACCGCACCGCATCGCACCGCACCGCACCGCGCGAGCCCCGGAGCCGCCCCGGACTCACCCCGGAGCCACCCGCGCACAGATTTGGTGCGGCCCACGTGCCGGCTTAATACGCAGGAGTTACAGCCAGCCCTCACACCGGCCGCACAACGTTGAACATAAACCTAACTAATGGGAGTGAGGTTAAAACGAAATCGGCAATACTTTATAGTTTTGAGGTTTGCTAGTTGTAGGAAGCAAACAAGCAAGTGAGTAAGTAATCCGGTGTGGTTAGTGTAGTCGCGTCGGGCGAGCACCGCGCGGCGCGGCGCGCAGCTGTGCGCGGGTGGCGTCGCGCGAGGCGCCTGTGCAATTACAAAGAACGGCATCATTTCGAACAATGACATACAAACGGAAATGGAAAAAGCCTCTAAAGTAGTAAACAGCTCAATTCCTAAACTAACTAATGATATAACTAACTTTGTAATGTCGCCAAAGAATTAATGAAAATCAAATGTTTTGATCTCAATCTTTTTTATATCAACTCCTATGCACCGCGCACGGTGCGCGAGCCCGCCGCCCGCCGCCCGCCGCCCGCCGCCCGCTGCGTTTCCGTTTCCAGTTCGACGTGAACCTAATACGTCGATACCGATCATTTGATAACAATTACAGCCAACCATTAGTTCCGGCTCAAATTCATGTTAGTTATCGCTTCACTAATGCTGTTGCATATCTAATTACATCTCTGCTGCGCTAACTGGACGGCGAGGAAGCTGCGTGGGACCAGTTTACATACTTATATATTGCCATAGATCTAAACAGCCCCGTCCGACAACCGCACCACAATGTAAGTCACTACTTACATTACAGCCATATCTAAAAAACAATACCACTGTATTGTTTTTTCATTCACAACTTTCGACAACGACATCACTCGAAAGTGACAAAGAGTCTATAAACAATGACCCGTCTCATCCAGAATATTCCGGCTCCCAGATGGTAGCAGCCCAAAAACAGCGATACCGATGTGATGCAAGTTCTACAATGCGGAGCTGGTCGGTAGGTCGGTCAGAGGGGCGGTAGAAAGGTGCGAGGTGCTCGGGGTGCGCGGCGGTGGCGACCACCTTCGTAACTCACCCGGGGCCCGTTCGAGTCCCCGTTACGGCACTGCTATGGTGTGCCCGTAATTTTCATTTGACATCCTGAACACGCTGTAGGTTTCATTTGTTATTTCTCCTTCTTACAAGTACAAACTATTTCTTAACTTCATGCCGCGTCCCTGGAGGAAACCAGCGGCGCACGCGGCGCACGCGGTGCACGCGGGGCACGCGGCGCACGCGGCGCACGTTCGATGCAACTATGCACCTCGCTCTAAAACGAGTGATCACTGCCTATTTACTGCTTTCCTCAAATTATAATAGTTTTGTCTTTGAAAGGAATATCAGATTTCACATCTCTGTCAGAACTCGGGCCGGTTTCCGTTAAAAGATCTCGCCTTTTTAACCAAATGCAAATAATATTGGTAGTATTGGATCCGATATGGGAATGTTCTACTTATGTACCTATATTTTTGTAACCGCAGCCCATCATTGATCATTAGGAGTAGACCTTATGAATATACCAAGAATTTTATTATCGTTTTATCAATACACCCCGGCCCGTGTGCTAAGGAAACATTGTCTGTGAGCAACCACTAGATGAGCCGCCGACTTCTCTTACCGAGGAAATATACAGCAGGCGTCTTTATTTTCCAATATTTTCACCTAAAATGAACACCGAGGCAGCTGATGAAAATATACTTGAACAAAACGCTTCGAGTGCTTCCCTTGCAAAAATATGACAAAAAGAGTAATATCTGGACAATTGTATTGTCTACAATGACAGAGAGTAACTGTTTATTCTGTTGGTCTTCGAATTACTTACAACAGTGCTCAACTACCCCGGCTAGATTTTATTAAAAAAATACTCAGATCCAGAGCGACATCAGATTAACCCGCGTAGTCGCTTCTCATCCCTGTCCTTCCGCTGCAGCAGGAGCGGTACCGCAGCACGGCGAGCCTGTCCGCCTCGTCGCTTCACAACGGTCCAGCCAGCTCAGACCTCACACGGTGCGCCCCCCCAACTCGCTGGTGGGAGCCTCCTGCTGCAATCTATGAGACCACTGCAGTGGTCGCGGCTACACGACCTATCTAAGGTAAGCTCTCGGATACTTGGATGGTATAACCTTTAGGTAACGGTACATAACTTCATCAACATCATCAGCCGATGGACGTCATACATAAGTATCTCTCCTGGAAATCTCCGTAGGGACCGGTCCTTGCGCATCGCTTGCCCTACAATAAATATCAATGACACGATGAACGCCGTTTTGTTGTAAATGTAACGATCCAATTAAATAGTCCGCAGGTCATCAGCAGGTAAAGCTCTAACTTGGCTGTAAGCCTTTTGCAACTTCGTTGGAGCGGACGATTCCTTTGACTTGAAAATAAGTGCATCCCGGTTCCCGTTTACAAAGTCTCTCGCTCGTAGAACCGATGCAGCGCGAACGCTGCGCGCTCGTAACTTGAACAGCTGTTAGTCGACTTCACGGCGTAGTTAAGTTTTACTTGGTCGCAATAAAAGATTGAATGTAACAAAGGGATTTTAATGTCAACGAGCGTGATGATAAAACCCGTTGCTTATTATCCTGAAGCAGCGCGACCCAGTTGCTCGCGCGGGGGTGGCGCGCTACCCCAACCGATATTTTTTGCGGGTTTTACTTTTTTATTTTTAACTCGAACTTCGTCGCCATACCTGCAAAGAACAAACATGTTGTAGAAATACCTATCTATGTATCGCTATACTTATTTAGAAAGAAGCTATCCGTGAGTTTTACAACATTCTCAGATACCGCCGCGCGAGGAATCTGTTTCGCTGCAACCCCCTGAACACGACCCCGATGCGTAACCCTCGTTTTAATTAGACGTGTTCCGCTAACGAAGATTTATTCATGTTAATGTTTAACTTCACTCGATTACATCAATTAAGGTTTATTCTCGTTATACACAAAGTAGTTTACATTTCCACCGCAGTGAGCGCGCGTCGGCCGGCGCGCGGCCCGCCGCCCGCGACCCGCGACCCGCGACCCGCGACCCGCGACCCGCGACCCGCGACCCGCGACCGAGCGCGCCCAAGCAGTTAATATACTAACGGCCTGTGCCTAACTACCCTTGTTGAGATAAATTAACAAGCAACTATCGAACTATATGAAAATCTTTTGACACAAGCGGAGCACACCCGCGCACACGCACAGACACACATACGCACAGACACAGACACACACAGACAGACAGACACACACACACACGCACAGATACAGACACACACGCACGCACAGACACACACACACACACAGACACACACACGCACAGACACACACACACACACAGAGACACACACACACACAGACAGACAGACACACAGACACACACACGCACAGACACAGACACACACGCACGCACAGTCACACACACACACACAGACACACACACGCACAGAGACACACACACCCACGCAGGCACAGACACACACACACACTAACCGTGTCTGTTAAAATTATAAGTACAAAGTCTTTGACAAATTTCAATGAAGTGAATATATCTGTTTAAGTAATGACAGTGCGGGGGTGCGGCGGCGGCGAGTGCTGGGGATGAGAATCATTTCGGCCGTGCCGGAAGTGCGGCGGTGCACGCGGTGCACGCGGTGCAGCGGCCACGCGGGCACGCAACGGCACGCTTCCTTGACAGTAGGAGGATAATTTTAGATAAATAATTAACCGTGTGAGTGAGTGCGCGGAAGTTAACCCCGTCCGTTGTTAGAGCATTGTATTCAATGCATTAACAATGTGTTCCGGCAGACACGCGCGCACTGATTGATTGTGTGGGGGCCGTGGGGGCCGTGGGGGCCGTGGGGGCTGTGGGGGCGCGTGAGCAGTGTGACGGACGCACTCATCCCCAAAATCGCTGTATTGTGTTATGGAAGTTTGTGATAACAACGTTTTTGTTGCTTTTGTTAGTTCACTCTTGTTGTCATTAGTATCCTTTGTTAACGCAACAGGGCGGTGGCGGCGGCGGCGGCGGGGGCGGCGGGGGCGACGCTGCCGTACGAATTTCTGTTTCGTTTAACTTTTAGCCACAGGTAAGTGCAAGTTCCTGGAGGGAGGAGCGAACCTGCCTAAAGTGATTTCATAGTGTGAACACCGTGTGATCATATATTACATCCTATTTAAATTAAATACAGTAGAACACCTTTATCCTCGTGAATTCCTCGCCCGAATCCAGTCGTCAGGCTCTCACCATAGATTGAAACAATGAGAACGCGACGCAACGCAACGCGACGCAACGCAACGCGACGCAACGCAACGCGACGCGACGCCACGCGACGCGACGCGGACTGCGCGCGCATATTTCGTGAGCACATTGCACCAATAAATAACAAAAAGTTAAAACGCACGAATGGCGAAAACGTTACTTCCTGTTTCTTTTAGATAAGTTGCGATGCCTCTGTGACCGCCTGCCCCCGGCCGCCCCGGCTGCCGCCGGCCCGGCGGGTCTGCAGGAGGAGCTGATGCCGGCGGCTGCTGTGGAGTCACGTAAAGTTCTTATCAGTCAGTATTTCTCTTTCAACTTTAATTAAAACCTTTTTATTACTTGCGGCCATTCGTGCGTGATTGCAAAGATGCACAGTACCGCCGCCTGGCAGCAGCAGCAGCAGCAGCAGCAGCAGGACACACGCAATATGTTAATATTATTATCCCTCTGTATGCATCGTGAGTTTAACTGAGTGCACGCACTGCGCGCGTTGCGCATGCGCGGTGCGCGGTGCGCGGTGCGCGGTGCGCGGTGCGCGGTGCGCGGTGCGCGGTGCGCGGTGCGCGGTGCGCGGTGCGCGGTGCGCGGTGCGCGGTGCGCGGTGCGCGGTGCGCGGTGCGCGGTGCGCGGTGCGCGGTGCGCGGTGCGCGGTGCGCGGTGCGCGGTGCGCGGTGCGCGCGGTCTCTGGACTATAAAATCACTCCCAATGAACATGACCTTAGTCGTATTACTTGAAATTATTAGATATTACATGTATTATAGATTACTATCGGATATTTTCATAAAAACTGTAATCCGGAACTGCTGATCATTTCCGTTCAGGTATACAAAATTTCACGTTGAATGTCTTTTCCATTAGATATAATCGTAGTTACAAGGAGGCTGCACGCGAGTAACTGAACAGAATTCAGTCTAAACAATTATGAGGTTAATTCTTCTTCATGAAGTTCTCAGAGCACGTCCTAGCCACCGAATACAATGAAGATCTTTGACTTGAATAAAAACGAACCACTTTATAGTAACTTGAAGTGATCTCATCTCCGCGGCAGAAACTGCATCACGCTGAAGAAATTGCCTTAATATCTAAATGATTTACATTTTTCATTAATAATTATACGAAGTTCACTTTTAGTTAACAACCTGATCTCCGACAGCGACCAACGCCGCGCTTCCGCCGGCGGTGCGACATAACAGTATGCACCCTCTGTTGCAATACCGCGACGTGTACTTGAGGTAATGCGATGGTACCAAAGGTAGTAGAGCTGGACAAGCGTCTCCCTTTCTTGGAATGTTTATCGAGAACCACTTCCGGTTGCTGAGCTAGTTGGCTAAGTTAATTAAATTTGATTAACGCAAATCAGAATATCGTGCGGGCAGAAAAGTAACTTTGCGCTGTGCTTGCGGCTTGTTAACTTAATTAAGTGACGTATTTTTCATCAGTGCAGCGTTACGACTGCGGGTAAACGTTCAACGCGTGACGCAATGGACCGTCCCTGCCACACCCAGTTCTGCAGTGAAAATGCTGAGGTGGATGTGCCGCGTACTCCGTGGTGTGGTCACACTAGCCGAGAGGGTCAGCTGTCAGGTCGGTGGAAACATTTCAAAAGGAAGCCCCCATACTGTTTTAGTAATTTGACTATGCAATTTCTTTTCCCCGGTCGAGGACTTTCATGCGAACCAAAAACAAAGTGGAGATGTATTGATCGTCACAGGAACACGCGTGAAGCAACTGATGACGGTATCGAAGGTAGAGAGAAGTGGGAGAAAAAAACAAAAAAGAGATTCGTGCCACCACATGGAGTATGTTACTGCGAATAGAGAGAGAAGAGATTTTACGTGTGACGATAGTTTCCTAAAATTGTGCGCAAAGACCACATAAGCAGCTTTAGAATGTTTCGTTCGTGGGATGTTACTGTGGAGTACAACGAGTCTCTGCTCGTTCGGCTGAGCCCGTCGGGTTCACTTGCATTGGATACATCTACGTGTTTCACTGTTTTATTTTACTTTTGTATATAACATATATACAATATTATGAAGTTCTACGACAACTATATCTTTTAAAAATCAAGGAAAAAACTGAAATGTGTATAAGAACAAGAGTATTAATCAGTATAATAACATTTTAATACATTCATTCATTTACCTACATTAAAAATATCAAAGTTAGGTAATTTCTAATCACCCTCGTGCACCTCGCCTGTATCTAAAACACTTTACTCGACAGCAGACATCGGAACGAGGAGTTTATATAATTCTATACAAACACCTCGTCCGGTGGCGCTTCGGCGCTGCGCCGGCCGAAGACCGGATGTGACGAGAATTAGATTTAGTCGGCGGCGTGCGCGACGAGCGCGCGAACAAACAGTCGCTTTGCTTTTAATCGACGTGAAATTGAATCGGTGTCTCGGCTGGTGGGCCTGCCCCTTCTCCAATACTCTACCGTCTCCCTCGCGCTACCCTCTCCTCCACAAATAGACCCGACTTCACGGCGCGTCAACCGATCCGCGCTCCGGTACATTTTAAAAATTATTTTACTGCATTGATGGAACTTCCGCCGCGACAACGTGTGCTGAGCTATGGATATATTAAACGTGCTAATATTGGACGCGTTTTGTATTCGCAATACGACGAGGTAATACTCCACGTCAATTCCTCCGAGAGTTAAGTAGCAACAAGGACGTGGTAATGAACCGCTCACTGAGCATACTCCGGCTCCTCGTACGTCGACAGCCGGCACAAAGCGATGGTGTTGCACTATGAGGTCGATTTACAATTCGAAGGTAGTTGGCCGGGATTTCATTGTCCTTGCGTGCACCTCGGATTCCGTTAAATAAGTAATGAAAGCGACGGCCACAAGTCGACCAGAGCATCACCCATTATATGAAATATTCTTATATATATGATGTACAAGAATATATAAATAAGAAAACCAGTTTAATTTTATGGTAATATTATGAAAGTACCTTTGAGACAGTTTACTTGCGATGAGTCGTTTTTTATGAAAACGATTGTTTAACCGACATTTACCGATGCAAACGGAACTCGCCGCAGCAGATTGTCTGCTTCGGTAACAAGTCCGTTTGCTTTCGGAGTGGAATAATATAAGAGCCGGAAGTGCTCAGGAAGTCGCGCGGGCGTCGCGCGGGCGTCGCGCCAACTGCGGCTTCTATTGTAAGGCTTCCTTTGGCATTGTTCCGCGCGCGGGGCTTAGCTTTGTAACTGAATACCAACCTGCTGACGGTATTGCCTCTCACATTGTTTTAAGAGGAATCACTTACCGGTGGTCAGGTGAATGTCCGGCGAGGCTCCAGGCTCGATGTCGAATTGCAAAACACGTTACAAAATATACATTAACAAAATCTTGAAGAAAGACAAAACTGATTTCATTTCAAACTAGCTCTTTTTAATCGTTTACGTTTTGCGGGACTCGTTACTTAATCAGCGACAAACAACAGCGACGGGGCGACGGAAGCGGGAATTGCTTTGGAATCGTTTTAAAGCATTCAACTTAATTGCAAATTTATTCCGAAGTCGTTTTAATGAAGCTGAAATTAAATCGTTTGCGTTCTACTGCTACGGCACGTAGCTATCTCGTAGCGCCGCGTAGCGATCTCCGTACGGCGGGCGTGCGGCGGGCGTGCGGCAGGCGTGCGGCGCGTGGAGCGTGGAGCGTATCTGGTCAATACAAACAAGACAAGCCTTCGTGTTATAATATATTCTTTCATTCTTAATCATTAAAAAAAAACACTTTATACCAAAGAATTAATAACCGAGAAATAGTTAAGTGAGAGGACCGGTAAACACCATGTTTATTTAATCTGTTGCTTATCGTATCCAGTTAATACTTCACAAAATGGCCGGTCACGTAGCAGCAGATCTCTTCCGACCAATCTGTAACGCAATCTGAATAGCCAACAAAAATCAGTTGCGGTTTGAGGGTTGTTTTATTTTATTTTCTTTATTCCACCAAAACAAGTGGAGCGGCGGTTCGTTTGTATTCCATCAGCTGAACACGTGAGGACGTGACGAGGAAACGATGAATATTTTAACGTAAAGCCATTGAAATTCATTCACACGTCTCCGAAACAACGAATCATATTCACACTTTTTGAAAAAATTATTTAAAAAAAAAACTTACCTCCGATACATCCCGCGGCAGTACAACATACTGGATAACAGTAAAATGCATTTTTTTCAGTATCCAGATAGGTACGTAAACGAGTATACTGAAATATGTATGCTCATTTGGAAATACCAGTAATATTCTGAAATGGAATGGACATTCTCCGGTTTTATGCTCTTAGGTCTCTCTTGCCGGAGACCGTCTGGTCAGGGGCCAGCAGGAGCTGCGGCCGAAAAATATTACTATGTGGTAGTATAAGGAGCGTTGTAGCTAGAGTAATTACTGGGGTATGTACTGGGATACACTCAACATCTTGGTACCGGATGCTCGGAGCATTGACCTCGTATGACACAAAATCGGCGGTGTGTCCTGCTGCACCCGCGCGGTCAGCTGATGAGTGGGCTACCGGCGCGTAATGCACGCGTGTACAGTCGCTAGCTGCGCGTCGTGTGGTTGCCACTTTACAAGTATTAACTGGCTTTGGGTGACGAGTGCGAGAAACGCACGGTACCCATTTGCACACAAACTATCTAACAGGCAGTTGTTAAACCCTACCTGTATGTTGAAATAGCGAAATCTGAGAGCAATCTGATTACTTTTCATGTGACAAACTGATTACATGATATTTAAAACCCGCGATACCGCGCTCGGGGCCCTAACACGGGAGTTCA
The DNA here is from genome assembly GCA_033220335.2 of Troides aeacus. Taxonomy (NCBI): domain Eukaryota; kingdom Metazoa; phylum Arthropoda; class Insecta; order Lepidoptera; family Papilionidae; genus Troides; species Troides aeacus. The sequence continues at coordinate 175,810 of CM067275.1, read as the reverse complement.
AGCGTCGTCACCCGCAATAAAGTATTACTGTTGCCGGTGTATCCGGCGGCTTCCGTAGCACCTTCGACGATGGTCTCCATCAAAACTAGGCGGGCAACTTCTCTTGTATAATTAATGTGTATGTCAAAATCGTTTCGGATGAATATGTATAAGATAAAATAATTCACGGCCTTATTCTAAAAATTTTCAATTTTATAGATTTCTTTTACCAACAGGAGTCACAAGGAAACTAGTTACACCCTCGTCACGTCCCGGCCGTCGCCCTCCCTCTGACACATCCGAACCCTCTAAATCAAGCAACGACGCTCGCCGGACATTAAAACTGTGCGCTGTCTCACTCGCTTTTTATTAGTGCTCAAAGTGAACTAATAAAGTAAAAATAAAAACGAGCTTCAACAATGTAAAACTACAGTTTTACAGGAGGCTTTTAGTTTATTAGCTCTCATCTTCCTTAAAGTAGTTCTTCGGACCCTTGCGCTGCGGTTACATTCTGACTAAGTAGAAACAAAAATATAATTAGTTATTAGATAATAAATATGTTTCCTTTACGGCACCTCGAAAACTAGCTCAGGGTACAATGGATGGTTTAACTCGTAGAGACGAGGCCGCAACGCGCCGCACCGCGCCGCACCGCGCCGCACCGCGCCGCGCCGCACGCCCGCCGGCCGGATGCACCGACAACTCTGCAAAAGTACAGAGGATAATAATTTGTTAATCCTATTGAGGCAGTGGGTAGCCGCGGATATAACATGTATTAATTACCATCCAGGCACGTTGTCGACTCTACAACTTCTAAGTCCTGTAATTAATCTCATAAGCATGACATATATCAGAAAGTTGCGACTGGTGTGACCACCAGCCGAGCGTGCAGCGCGCTCGCATCACGCAACAAACTGTTATTTATTACAATACTTACATTAAAATGTAGAGCGGGCAGGGAGGGTGCGGTGCGGGTGGTGCGGGGGTGCGGGTGGACCTGAAGTAACCTGTAATTCAATACGAAAATATAACCTTACAATAATTTCACACAATGAAAGAAGCGCGCGCTCGCTGCCCGGAAGCGAACGATCCGATTACTTGTTTCCGATTACTGATTTCTCTCCTCAGGTCAGTCGATGGTGACTTAGCGATGCCACGGAGCCGGTGCAGTAGCCAGGCTTCGCTTGCGCAAAGTAAGCGAACCAGACCTGTCCTGTCCCGCCCGGTCCGCGGCCGCGGCGCTGGTGCCCGGGCACTAACGACCTACTAAACTGTAGCAGTTGCAACCATTCATTTGACCTCGACCTGGTTACTTCTCCCCGATGTTAATATTTGTTATTTATTTATTTAGTGCACAAGTACGCCTCCGCAAATATTGACAGCAGCGAACGTATTTCTGCTGCGATGTAATTGTTAATTGCATGCTGCGGTTGTATGTCATTCAATTATGATGCACTTGCGCTTTGACATCAACATCACTGGATAGTGCCGATGCGTTAATGACGAAGATTCATTCAGAAGGGTTCATTTCATGTGGTCAAACGAATAAACTTAATTTAATTAAAATGGTATCATTAAGGAGAAGCAGCCGACGTCTGATCCGCCGGCGACTTCCTTCCGGAGAATGATTCAATATTTTGCTAATAGTTCTATCTTCTACGTTGTTAAGTTAAAGTTGTTCTTATTGATTCTCCTCTCCCCGGGATCCTTATAATCAAAGAAAGCAATCGGGTTTGGAAACGTGTCCTTGTTTATATAAAGGATCCCTTTGAGGCAGCGGGGGCGACGCGTAGTCCTTTGAATATACAGAATTTATTCCGCTCTCAGAAATCTAAAGTCCTTCCTTTGAGAGAGACGCCTCGTCCTTTGCATCGCGGACAACAATTCGAGCACATCCCCTTTGTGTCCGCTTCATTTCAATGTATTATATGATGTACACTATTGAGACAAGTTTTTTAATACCCTCAGTTTTACTTTTAGATCCGATTTTTTTTTCTTTGTAATTTATTTTCGCTTCATGTAAATAAATATTCTCTACACAGGCGGCTACTCCAGTGCCTAGGCAGTAGTAGCAGTGCTAACGTTAGGTTCAACTTTGAACACTCCGTAGCGAGAGTAATAATAGTTCGCAATGTAATAAGATGCATCACCGTACGTGTGAGGGCGACGAGTGTACACCGTTGCCGTGGAAACGTAACAACCGGCGTATGTACCTTTCGCGATGAGCAGACGGGTCACCGGGTAAACGAAACCCCCGCGCGACCGGCGCAGCGGCCGGGCGTCGCGTTCATTCGGCGATGCGATTGCGAGCGAATGCAATTTGCATGAACAGCTGACCGGTGCGCGGGGTGCTCGCGGGGGGTGCGCGGGGTGCGCGTGGGGTGCGCGCGGGGTGCTCGCGGGGTGCGCTTATATAAACTTATAAATAAACATTTAATAGTTTTTACTAATTGTCAAAAGCAAGAAAATAAACATTACAACATGCACAACACAAAGGAGAGTCGACGCAGTGACGATCCGGCGGGACAGCTGTCACGGGGACGTGACGCGGACGGAAGCAAGAATGTTAAGGTTACCTTCCGCATCGTCCGGCGGGACATGAGACGAGTGGGCACGGTGCGACGCGCGGCGGGCGGCGACTGGCGGCGGCTGACGGCGGCTGGCGGCGGCTGGCGACAACGAGACTGTAGTCACGAGTCACGAGTCTCATCTGTCTCGAGCGCGGGCCGGTGAGAGCTGCAGGCAACAAGCGCGCTGCAGAACTCAAATCTACAACATCTATTGAAAGTAACGAGTACCAACAGGTTCCTAAGAAAATGTGTTACTGTTGCTGCTGTAACTAGCAGCAACAGCTAAATCATTTATATAAATATATTTGTTTATTATAGGAAAATACTGTGACTTACTTGACATTTACATATAATATTTATATGTTTAACTAGTGTATGGCGACGGGCACTATACGTGTACGGCGACGGGCACTATACGTGTATGGCGACGGGCACTATACGTGTATGGCGACGGGCACTATACGTGTATGGCGACGGGCACTATACGTGTACGGCGACGGGCACTATACGTGTACGGCGACGGGCACTATATGTGTACGGCGACGGGCACTATACGTGTACGGCGACGGGCACTATACGTGTACGGCGACGGGCACTATACGTGTACGGCGACGGGCACTATACGTGTATGGCAACGCGGCCGCACGGCAACAGCTTCACAGGATACTTTCGCTTCACTCCACCTCCAAATAGAGCTTTCCTCAAAGTTTTCAGTGGCTCTGGAGCTTCGTTATATACGCGGAAGAAAAGAGACTATTTATCCATTGATTTCATTTATTTTGTGAATAGATCATAAATAAGTTTAAATTAAAAGAGTACGCGCTACTGCCAGCGCGCCCCCGGTAGGCCCCGGGCGGCCCCGGTCGGCCCCGGGCGGGCCCCGTTAATTCCATTTCCGGGTTCACCGACTAACGTAATTTGTTAGCTCAGATTGTAGTATTTAATTATTATCCACGAATGTATCCGTCCGTAAGTGACACCTCCGCGGGACCCGCCGGCTCGGCGGATACACTCGGTGCAGCGTGCGCCCGCGCTCTCGGCCGCTGCACCGGTACCGTGCGCACTCTACTGCGTTCAGTTTCGAATAGCGTTGCAGCTAATAAAAATACTAGAGTATCGAGGCTTGATGAAGCTTAAATATTGGTTCAAGACGACAAAGATAAAGGCAGGCTCATAGCGTTGCTGCCAAACCATCAACCTTGCTTGTTCGCCATTTGCAGGTCGAAGGTCGAAGGTCATTTTATTGCGGACAGCGACACCGCGGCTGCGCGTACATTCACTTAATTAATTGCTTAAATGAGAACCAAGGTCACCGACATAGTCCAAAAGATTGTTGGCCTCAAATGGCAATGGGCAGAACACATCGCTCGGAGCACTGACGGCCGGAAGGTCCACGAATGACGACCGCGTACCGGTAGACGTAGTGTTGGCAGGCGCCCCATCAGATGGTCCGATGATCTGGTGAAGACTGCGGGAAGCAACTGGATGCGGGCAGCGCACAATCGGTCGATATGGGGATTTTTGGAAGAGGTCTATATCCAGCTGTGGACATTTATCGGCTGATAATGATAATAATGATGATTGCTTAAATAAGTATCTTATAACATAAAATGTATTACACTTTTATAATATTAACACAGAGAACCCACTGTGATCCTGATATCCCATGGTAGTTTTTTTGTTTCATGAATAGATTAGCTTTGGCAAGCGCCGCGCGCCCGCCGCGATCGAAATCACCATCTCTTCAGCCCATTGCCGTCCAGTGCAGCCACTGATGACTTTAGATACTTTTTATTAATGCACTTGCAGTTTCATATTTCTTTATCAAAATAATTCAGATATATACGTTGTTGTTATTTTAACTTAAACTCTATATAAAGTTTGCTGCGATTGCACGGTACCCCTGCTGCGGCAGGTGCAGCCGCCATATAATTGTAAGAAAGTAATTACCTTACAGCAAAGAAAATTAATATCCAATTAGATCAAACAGGCCTATGTCCAGTTGTGGACATCTATCGGCTGGTGACGATGAGAACAAAATAAATTAGTTGTATTTGATGAAAACAAAAAGAGGTCAATGACCTGTTACCGGACGCGGACCTATTACTTGCATATCCGAATTGTTGCGCAAATTTTAAATTAGAAATATTCACATAATACATTACGTATATACTGTTTAGGTGATTGTTGTTTAAATGTTTATGTCGGCAGGGTGGAGGGTGGAGGGTGGGTCGCCCGCCGCCCGCCGCAGACCCGCGCGCCCGCGCACCTTGTAATCGGACGTAGCGCCGCTGCGCGCGCGTAGAACCGCTACGTGAGCCACGTGTAGACAACGCGACTCCTTATTGAATTGTAACACGTCCGGCCCAAGGACCGGCCACCGCCCGGCCCGCGCCCAGCCTGCGCCCAGCCCGCGCCCAGCCCGCACCCGGCCGGCGGCCGCGCGGCGCCGCACTGTCGTCGGCTCATCGCAGAGTCGCTGTGCTTGTTGTTTATAACATTTGTTAGATGCTGATCACCTACCCAGTTGTAATGTTAGGTCATGTTGTGAAACTGCAGCGTACGTGCATCCGACCGACCTCGTCGCCTCTACGGAGCGAGCCCGCCCCGTGCCCCGAGATCGCAATCACGTGCACCGCTGTCAACTCCGCCGGCCCGCCAGTATTCATAGGAGAGCATCTATTTGCATTTCCAATTTACCTGTCGACCGCTGACTTTATCCAGGGCAAGGAGGATTATGTGGATTGTATTGAGACCTGACCCGAACCTGAAAATATTAATTTGCCTTACTAAATTAACCTTCGCGAAACTTTCACCTGATGATAAGTGATGCGCCGGCCCGTAACATCGTGGCACTAATTAGAATGGTGTACACACCACCAACCGACAATAGACAATTTATATAAATATTTAGAACATTGTTACAAGGTGATGTGATGACTTCCTTTTGAGATCGCGCAACACTACAGTTTACACTGCAACGTGTGAGAACGTTAGAGAATGCAACAAGCAGCACAAACGAACGCGCAAACCAATTTCCAAGTAAAAAGCGAGTCATTTGAGCGGTCGCTGAAGCACAGCACTTAACAGAAACCAATTACCTGGAGTACGGGGCAGCGCCCGCCTTATTGTTACAGAACAAATCGAAATTACATCCCGCTTCCGCTTCCGCATTCAGGTCACACGGCGCCTAATTCTTATCGAGTGCCCGACACGACACGCGGAAGCCCCCGTTAATGAGGTTCCGTCACTGCAATGTGTCGGTGCTGTTACAGTGTTTTATTGTGTTTATATTATATATTTAATTTCATATTGTAAGTTTGTTTGTATGGATGTAAATTGAAGCCAAGAGCTAAGTCGTGCTCAATGCTTCCGCTTGTACCCGCGCATTACTTATGAGATTCCTGAAAAGAGAACTAAGTTGACGTAGCGCGTCCGGTTGCTTTCAAACCACTAATAGATTTATTTTTGTTTTGGGTGTTGAAACAGCGATTTAATTAGTCGTACCGGAAATGAGCTCTATCACCTTTCCATTCGTCCACTTTATTAGATCAGCATCAAATACACCCGCTGTGCTTCCAAATAACAAACGTTAAACACATAGACGTGATGCGCACGCGCCGCTGACGGTCCGCCGCCCGCCCCATTCGCTTTCAATATTTATAATAGTTTCAATATATTCACTATAGCATTCGTCTACTGAACAGAACAGAACAGAACAGAACGCGAACCGATGAGAAAACCTTTACAATGAATAAATTCAAGTTAATTTATGCTTAATATTCGGACTCTTCTATTTCCAACACACTTGTATTTTTGATGGTTATTTTTTCGTTTCAGATGCAGTTCTAATGCTTGCACGCATTTTTCTGTAATGTATAATGTTGTGGAGGAAAAGAATACTTCTCCTCTTCGTTGGTTAAATATCACGGCCGCAGTGATTGCCGTCGTTCATTTATTACCTGTCACAGAGGGCCGGGGGCCCGCCGCCCGAGAAATGATACGTGGCAGACACGACGCACAGTGTATACGCTCGATTTGTTCGGATCGCTTTCCCACATCACACGAGACACGAGCCGCTGACTCCGCGTGACTGACGCGCATCATGTATGTGTGTCTATTACTTAGTCTTTCATCTAAAACAAATGCAACGGTGTATCTACGACGCCCTGTAAGTACATACCATTGCAGCATCACCGTGTTCCATCGCCGAAAGACCGATCGATATCAACTTAACAATGTTAGCGCACGCTGAGAGCGTAGTCGACTTTTTTTTTCCTAGGTCGAGAGCGAGGTGTGCGATCTGTGGTCTGCTCTGAAAGTGAAAGGAGTGCCTGTGAAATACTTGCAGTTTATCCGTGCTATGTACTGTCGTGCACACAAGTACACACATCCGGTCCACTGCTGATGAAAGCGACAGTTTCGGTGTCTTGGTGGGCCTACACCAGGGGTCGGCATTAATACCGTATCTCTTCCTCCTGGTAATGGATGCACTGACATCAGTCATACAGGAGGAGGCACCCTGGTGTATGATTTTTGCCGACGACATAGTACTTGTCGGGGAAGATAGATGCGAGGTGCAGAGCAGGTTGGAAAAATGGCGAAATAAATTAGAGAAAGCTGGGCTCAAGATCAGCAGGACCAAAACTGAACATATCACAAAAGCCACTGGAAAGACTTGTGATCCACGAATGCCCCTTAAACTTAAGGGACAAATCGACAAGTCCGTCGTTAGACCTGCCCTATTGTATGGAGCTGAGTGTTGGGCCACCGATGGGTCGGATGAACTGAGATTGCATGTGGCAGAGATGCGAATGTTTAGATGGATGTGCGGTGTGGCGAGGATGGGTAAAATTAAGAATGAGTATATTAGTGGAAGTCTGAAAGTTGCTCCAGTGACAGAGAAATTGAGGAACAAGAGGATAGCGTGGTACGGGCGTGTTGTACGTAGGGATGAAAGTCATGTAACAAAGAAAGTAATGAGAATGAAAGTGGATGGTTGTAAGGAAGGTTGGAAGGAAGACCTAAGAAAGTGTGGATAGATTGTGTGTAATATGACATGTGCAAGAAGAGTGTGAATTCAGATATGACGGGTTATCGAGGGATATGGAAGATAAATACATACTGTACTGACACCATATAGCTGGGAAAAGGGCAGGAGGAAGAAGAAGAAGATAGCGACAGTGATTGCCTCGCGGGACACCACCATCAAGTAACTGTTAGCGCGACGACGCGTTACAGGAAGTCTATTTTTAAACTGCCTTTCCGATAATCTATTGTAGCGATATTGTATACAGCGGCAACGAGTCCACCTCACAGTCTTTGTGACGTGTGAAGATGACAAACTGACAGTTAAACAAACAACAACTAAACAATAGTTGACAAAGACATTTCCGCAGCCTATAAAAATTATGAAATTAAACATATCTGGCCGGCTCCAACACAACGCAGCGCCCCCCGACGCCCCCCGACGGCCCCCGCACTGCCGACAACGTTAAAATCACATTGAATCCTCGTTTGTTTTCTCCAAGGAAGATATCGTTTGGTAACTACGTATGCACAGACCTGGACTGGGCATTTTGAGTATTCGACTCTGTTACTCTGTCGTTGGACCGACACTTCCATTAAAACAAAATGTGTTTCGATACTGTATTTAGCAGTTTTGTTATTTACATATTAAAAATAGCATTCGCCGGAGTCTCATCGGCCTCTCTCACCATTTCTCGTCAGGTCGAGCAGGCGGCAGGGCCGCAGTGTCGGTGCAAAGTAAAAGATTGTAAATAAAGAAACGTAGGTAACCATTGTAAAGTAATGGCTGTTCCAGAATAATCTATATTTAATTTACAAATATTAAAAATTTTAAAAGGCTTCTTAAAAGTTTTCCCGTCGCAGGTCGACACGGCGACACGGCGACACGGCGACACGCCGACACGGCGACACGGCGACACGGCGACACGGCGACACGGCGACACGGCGACACGGCGACACGGCGACACGGCGACACGGCGACACGCCGACACGCCGACACGGCGACACGGCGACACGGCGACACGGCGACACGGCGACACGCCGACACGGCGACACGCCGACACGCCGACACGGCGACACGGCGACACGGCGACATGGCGACACGCCGACACGCCGACACGGCGACACGGCGACACGGCGACACGGCGACACGCCGACACGCCGACACGGCGACACGGCGACACGGCGACACGGCGACACGGCGTGCTCCGTTATGATATATGAAAAGTAGAAAAAATTATAAAAAACATAAATCATTACACACTTGACCAAGAGACAAAAATCAATTAAATATTTGGCTTTTTGAACAATATGAGTGTGACGCCGCATACAACCGGAACCGCTGGTGTTCATAAGAAATAAGTCTAAGTGCGACTTCCTCCTGATAAGCGAGAGGCGCGCGGGCAGCCTGCGAATGAAATGAAATAAATTTTATCCTGTGGGGGGTCTCGACTTTCACCGCTAATGAATCATTAGTTTCGCTTTATTTTACTGAGTGGGAGGAGGGGATAGAGGTATGTCCTCGCCTTCCTCTCTGCTCTCTCCATAGGAGCGTTTTGAACTGAAAACTGCAAATAATTAATTTACGTTTGTTCAAAAATGAGAACCGGTGCCCATTACCGCACTCGTGCGGCGCGCGCGCCGCGCCGGTGTACTTTGTGTCTGTCCGGTTTATATTTATTATTTTAGAGCTATGTCACTCTTTTTTAAACAGCGTGCCGCTGGAGCGCGCCGCACGGCTCGGTGCGATCCCTTGTTCCTGTAGCGTTATCTATTTGTTGTTTTATTAACTTCCATTTTATAGGAGATATTGTTCTGATCTGGTTTAAAGTATGAAAGTGACTTCAGGTTTTTAAAAGATAGTTAATTGAAATTATAATTGAAAAACTTTCAGTTCGTTTCGATTAATTGAAAAGTTCTGACATTAGAAAATATAAAAGTGTCGACAGCTTCGTTGTTAAGTTTAACGTGTATCCGGCTCGCGGGACCATTTCAGTTTTGGTCGCAAATTCATTACGAAGGCAAAGTTTTGTGATGGAAGTTGAAGAATCCGTCAGGGAGGCTGCTGCGAGCCTCTCTCGCAGGGAAGTTATGTTTACAAGAATTTCATATCGAGTTTGTAAAATCGTTAGTAACAATCTGTCGAGCAGTATACTGAAGCGGCCGCTCTCCCTCCCCCCGCACAGGAATGTCCTGTGAACCGCCATCCGCATCCGGCTCGGAGGACACCACAGGTGGACTTGAACTCATCAGATGCTCATAACTCTAAGGATACACGCAGACGAATGGCACAAGTAAATTTATTTATTTACAAAAAGGTACATCAACAACAGGCCTCTCTTAATTTCTAAATAAGGAAACTTTAATGAAATAATTGGCCGCCACGCGCCCCACGTGCGCCACGCGCCCCACATGCCCCACGCGCCCCAGGTGCGCCACACGCCCCACGTGCGCCACGCGCCCCTCGTGCGCCACGTACGGGCACGCGCAACATTCACGAATGAAATAGTATCTAACTAACAATCATTATAACTTAATATGAACAAAAACTTTTGTTGTAAACAATTTAATTAGTGTAAAAAGAAAAAATAAAACATTTAACAATGAACATAAAACAATTAAACAAAGGAACATGTAACACAAATGTTATTCGACAACAACACGTTGGTCGTCGTACACTCACCCGCACGCGTGCCCGTGACGGGACGTCGCGGCGGTTGGCGGGGGACTGTACAGCACGGGCTCTCCACCAAGCTCCTACATTTTATAGACCCGTTAATAATTTTGTAAATATCATTTAGATGCATGCATGCATGCAGCGTTGTTCATGTAATTAATTCATTAAAAAAAATACAGACGGTTTGTATGAGGCTGTCGGTGACTTATGTCGTGGGAAACAGACGCAACATATCGCAACATATCTAGTGAACGCTTTTTGTATCGCTTAATTCTTTGTGAAACTACGGAATAAAAAGGATTCCACGCCACACGTACATATTCCGGTAGACTTCGGGTTGCTTAAATTCACTTCTCTGACGTTTAATGAATCCTAACATTGTAGCAGATTTGTTTTTAGCAACATTGATATAAGACGTAAAATTCGAAGCACTGTCTACAATACAATATAATATAATACCAAGATCACGTTTTCGTTAACTTCTTTCAGTTCTGTATTGTTAAGTGTGTAAAAATAAGACGAAAGTTTTTTCCTTGAAAATCAGATATGGTGACTCTTATTAACATTTAGACGCATGTGATTGGATTAACACTAACTTTCAATTCTACTGAAATCATTTTGAATTAGAATACAGTCTAATGGTTCAGTTACTCTCTCATATATTTTTACATTTTCTGCAAAGAGCAAACATTCACAGTTTCTAATCTCAAATTAAATGTCATTTATAAAAATCAAATACAAAACCGGTCCAAAATGTGTCCCTTGCGGTACACCTGAGTCTGCATAGCATATTTGAGAAGCAAAGCTATTGACGGAAATAAATTGTTAATGATGTACAAGGTAGAAGGAAACCATATATACCAAAGTGTTTGAGTTTCTCTAAAAGTATTGGGTACTGATCTTGTCAAAAGCACTTCGGAAATTTGAATAAATCGCATCAATTTCGTATCTATTGTCAAGTTCCTTGGATAGATGAGCGATATATCTGACTAAATTACTTTGTACAGAACGACCAGCACGAAAATCATGTTGAATATCTGATTACTTAATATCTACATAATTAGCAATAATGGGACAGATTAATGATTCAAAATTTTTTGAAAAACAGGACCATATTGAGATTGGTCTATAGTTACTTACATTACTAATGTCGCCTTTTATGTAATATAAAAGCAATACCTGCGTAAAATAAACTATATTGGTAAATGATCAAATTTTTATATGTTACATGCCGCGAGACCAGCGAAAATAACTACCAGACACATCACGTGACAGGCTTCGAGCGGGGGCAGTGGACCCCATTGGTTCAGAGTCCCAGATACGTTGTGATATTTTTACTATGGGTGTACCAGGTGTGTAAAGGGCTCCGCATAACCAATAAGGAGATCCAAATCAAGCTTAGAGGTCGTGGTACTCCCTACTAATCAACAAACAAGGCTCTGGCTCCCACTAACATCACACTTGAATTTTGCGATCACTCTTTAAATTTGTCTGCTCACGTAGTACTTAGTGGTACGTACCTCGAAACAATACTTTTAGGTACATTATATATCGTTATTAACGAATCCAACCTAATCGTACAGCGCATGCAGCGCGCGGCGCCCCCGCGACGAGGTCGCGTGCCGCCCTCACCGCGGCGGCCGCGTCGGGCCGCGTCGGGCCGCGTCGGGCCGCGTCGGGCCGCTCGCAGCATGCGCCCAGGTCGCGGCCGCCGGTTCCTTAGTTGGCTAATGACGTGTGGAAGCCAATCATTATTAGTCTGTTTCTTACACATGAGAACTTCTTAAATTCTAATTGAGGAAAAACATGTTTCATCCATTTGAAAAGTATTCAGCCGCAGCTCACTGCCCGCGCGGAGCTGCGAGTCATTCGTTGGGTTGTAATGAGGCGCAGTCGTGGAAATTATCAGGAACGCGATTCCCGTGCGGCGCGGTGCGGCGCGGTGCGGCGCGGCCGCGGGCCTGGGGCTGCCGCCCGGGGGCTGGCCACCTGCCCCGCGGCTGGCTCTCCTGTCGACACAATTTAAGACTTGAATCTGAATTACAACGCGAGCACTATACATTGCAATAATTCAACACGCGGTTTAAATCACGGCATACGAACTATCTGTTGTTAAAGTCTAATGTAAACATGTTGTTAATTACTTATTATTATATTATAATAATGCAAGTTTCATGTTTTCATAATTTTTACATGTTATGTCTGAAACCGATTTGCATTAATGTTTCTTTGTTTTTAACTTACGCAAAAATGCATAATTAATGAAATTTTCCAACATTTTAAATTTCACTCAGCCACCACTCACATCCAACCGCCGCCGGTCACCGGAGCCTGTCGCCGTTGGCACGGGATCGTTGCTGTCCACAACATCTTTGGCCCACCTTTTGCATAAGACGACTTGAATACATAACACCGACACCGCTCAGTACACTCGCACTGTCGACAGCTTAGCGTACTGCGTAACGCGGCGTGCATCGGGGGTGCACTCACCCCCACAGAGGTGTACCGGTGCACCTCTTTATTTTGTTGGATGCAATAATCACCAGGCTGCGCTGCGCTGCGCTGTGCTGCGAGGAAGGTTGAAGCGCCACCCGTGAAACGGCTGATATCAAATTTGCACGTTGAATTCAAACTGGTTTTACACTTCCGGCACCGAATGCCGAAAATCAATTCTTTGCCGGGTCAAGGAAACTTTGCGGGCCTAGGGCCGCATTCGGAAGCGCGGAGAACTCTGCAGAAATTCAACTGAATGAAGTTTCTTATGAGGTTAAAGAAGTGACCAACGTGTCAAGGTATAACAATTATAATATTATACATTATTTAATTACCACACGAGCTTTCTATTTTCTAGAAGCTTTATTAAGGCTAATAAAGTTGAAGGAGTTGTAGCTGGTGCAGTGAATGTAGACCCCGTGTACGTCACGACCCCACGAGCACATCCTCGTTAGCAGGCCGCCACGCGGCCCGCGCGGCACTGCTGCGGCACTGCTGCAGCACTATTCACCATCACTCGGGTAGGATTGAAGCTTTTCTGCTCTCATTAGTAGAAGTAGTCTTATTATTATAATAAAAAAAATTATAAACTTATATATATTATATTATATAGGAAGGCGCGTATTTTTAGGAAATAACTGAGAAAGTATGCACTTGTCGTTAGGATGTGATCTCCAAACGATCCCTCACCCACCATTTTCCTTCATATAGCGCTAGTGCTTGCGACAGCAGTTGTCACCTGCACACAGCACCCCTCCGATATATCCGCCCGCACCGGATATAGATCCTGTTATAAGGCCACTTAGTTACAGCCTGCAGATGCAAGAGAACACCGGGGACTACCAAATAACGAGCGACAGTGTCCAAGTGGCCGGCGGCGGGTTCCGTGGGCGCGACGTGATCTCCCCCCACACGACAGCTTTACAGGGACCACTAACGTAACGACACAGAGTTCTGATATTTTACATAGTTTGCAGGACCAGTAAACTTCAAGTAACGGGCGACGAAGTACAAAGTGCAGGGGTGGAGCTGATGCACTTAGGCCGCGGCGGGGCGGTGTGCGGGCCGGTGTGCGGGGTAATGTGCGGCTGGTTTACTTGCTGCAAGTAGCCTTAGAATAAACCTTATATTTTAAGTGAACGCTTAACATCAAAGGTTCAATTCAAGTATACATGTGCTGTCAGACGGTTGTGCGGGAGACGAAAGGCCGCGTATCATGTCACGTTCACAACTATCATCCATTAGGTTATGTGTGGTTCTAACCACCAAACGGATCGCTAACTGTTTCGGGTTCAGGTCCGGGATTCTGTGTGTGCTGCTGATCAGCCAGCGAATGTGATTTATTTCAAATAGTATAACTATATATAGTTGCGCATCACACGAGCGAGACATTGCAAGCTCCAGCACAGGAGCTGCGCACTGCTGCTGGCGGGTGCTGACGTAAGCAACGAATCAATCCGCTGCAGTTATTGGAAAGGAGATCCGCTTCCATCCGGGATCGTAAGTCTACGTGGTAGGCATATTATTACCGATATAAGGTTTTATGGAAAGCTTTATGACTATAGATTAATATTTAATTTAATTTTCACGTTTTTCATCACCATCAGCCGATAAACGTGCACCGCTGGACACATTACTTCCCCAAAGATTTCCTCACCGATCGTTTCTGCACTGCCCGCATCCGACGGGTGTCTGCGACCAAGTCGCCAGTTCACCTTGTGGAGGGCTGTCCAGCACTGCGTCTACCGGTACGCGGTTACCACTCGAGAATGTTACTGCCCAATCAGTCGTCAGTCCTCCGAGCAATGTGCCCAGCCCATTGCGACGTGAGCCTAACAATCTTTTTGTTACGTCGGTGACTTTAGTTCTTGTGCGGATTTTCATATTTGTGATTCGATCGCGCAGATACTCCGAGAAAGTAGCTCGCTGGCCTAATGGTTAGAGCGTGCGGCTTTCATTCCGAAGGTCGCGGGTTCAAACCTCGGCATGTACCAATGACTTAATATTTAAGTTATGTACATTTGTGAACTTTAGTTACAACAGCGAAATATAATATATCAAAGCTTTACCTCGACCAAACTTCAAGGAATTTTACTTCTCATACGTTACTAAGGAAGAGATCAAGAAGATTATCCTCTCTCGGTCCCCGGCACCGGACGCCTATAAGTAAACGTGATACTTTCATAAACCTCATTTTGTTTGGAAAGTTGAAATAGTACTTTATTCTGCCCACATAACACCTCGCTTACAGAACGGAGTGATTATTCTATTTCTGCTGTTTCGACTTTTATCGGTGCTTCTATGAACAAATAGCGCCAGCGCGGGCTCGGCATCAATCAGCGTCAGCCTGCCGGGGCCGGGGCGCACCGGTGGGCTAGCGCGGGATCCGTTCGCGTTACCGGCGCGATGGGGCCCGAAGGGGTGCTATGGGTGCGGGGGGGAAGGGGCGCGAAGGGGCGCTAGGGGGCGCGGAGAGGGCGAACGGCAGAGGGCGACGGGGAGCGGAGCATCACCACCGCTGAGCCGTCTTCGTTGCGTTTCATTTTCGGCGACCCATCATCCCGAATTAATTGCGAATACAATTAAAACAGAAGATCACGAGCAATTATCTTAAGATAAACGGCTGTTGCGAAATCTTGTCCCGGAGTTGAATTAAAGCGGCCCCATTCCAGTTTCTCTTAAATTATAATTAAAACTGAGGATTGATGAGAAATGACGGTGTCGACCGTACAACGCGATGTATTACCTCACAGCTACAGTACAGCGCTTGTCCAGTTGTGATAACGTCGAACGTTTGCACGCAACTTTCAAGGAATTAGTGTCAGTAAGAACTTGTTCCACTTCCGGTGAGTAGAGCATGTGTATGTGTATGCTATTTATATATTCACTTACAAGTGTATCAATCGTCTAAGCGCCTGTGTGATGTTGAGGTGAAAAGTTTCATGATCCGGCGCCGCACTTCAGGGCCGCATCCGGCGCGGGCCGCTTCCGGCGGCGGCCTCGCGGGCCCGCAGCCGACCGCTCCTCACACAACAACATAACGTAATACACAAACTGTTTTCCGATCCAACTTCGTGTAAAGTTATTTGCATCGAGAAGTGAACAGTTTTCAGGTTTCCTTTCCGTCTCTATTTTCACTGGAAGAGCTACCGCTAGACGGTTGCTTCTATATAGAGTAACTATTGGAAGAAAGAGAGAATATTATTTTATTTAATTTTATTATGGCGTAAAAGTAATTCATGAAACTCACAACTGTACTAGAAATAACAATTAGTTAATACAACCTCAGCCCACTTTACCTAAAATAACTAACTCGTTTGTTGGACAATCAGTACAGTTTTACAACAAGATACCAGCTCTTTACCTTCTGCCTACTCCAGAAAATAAATTTAAAAATATTGTTCAGGACACTTTTATGTAAAAAAGCTTATTATGAGCGAAATTGTTATTTAAATGTGTACTACATTAGTAACAGGTACAAATTGATTTAGTGGAAATATTTTTGGCAATAGGTTTCTCTGACAGTCGAATATTAGGAAGCGAGGGGTGGATTCTGAAAAACTGACGTTGAAAAATTTTTCTTAAATGTCTATATTGAATAAGTTAATTTTGATTGATTTTACATGATTAATTGGTTATATGTAAATAACAATTTAAAACAAAAATTGTAATAAATCATTACATACAATATAACCTTAAAAGTAAAACCAAACTAATAAAAATAAAATTAGAGAGCTGAAAAAGCTTCGAAGTCAGCATTATGGTGTCGCTTGAAGCAGTAGCTGTTTGTGAGCTGGAGCGTTACGCGCGCGCAGACCGACCGGCGCGGTGTGCGCACGCGCCGCTCCGCAGCGGGCGGCGGCGGCACGGGGCGCAGCGCTAACGCCGATAATGAGCAAATACGAAGCTCCGCGTGTAACGATCACCGTAGCCGAGCAATATAAGCGAGAACTGTAACACAAACCTTAATAGCGATCCACATGGTAAGTGAACAATGGCACCGATGTGCCGCCAGCACCGGCAGGAGGCCCGCGAAGCCGGCTCCTCACGATGCGTTTCGAATACCTATAAGCAACAATCGACGCCTCTCCGAACACGCTGGCGTACTCTCACCGTCTGCCGCTGCCGCGGCTCCCGTGGCACCCGTTCCCCGGTATGCGCTTTATGACAACCAAAAATATAAAACTTCTTCGCCGCAAGTAACCACAAAAGTAAAAATAAATGTTTATCGGCGCGCTGTGCGACAGCGGGTCGAGCACCCGGGCCCAGAACCCGAGCCGTGCAGCGCTCGCCCAATGCGCCCGGTGCGCCCGCTGCTGCGTGCACCACGAGCACCGACAGCGCAGCGAACCGACTGCTGCGACAAGAACGTTACGATCGCTACGGGCGCTACGGTCGCTACGGTCGCTGCGGTCGCTGCGGTCGCTGCGGTCGCTACGGCGCTACGAAGGCGCCTTCAGTATCTCATCTGACTCGGGGACGAGTCGGAGCTACCCGCAGTCGACTCCATAGATTGATACGTACTGATGTCCATGACGCATTTAACTTCTTATAACTCCTACAACGAAGTCACGTGCATGTGCGCGGTGTAGTGGTTGCGTGGGCGCGTTGCGTCCCGCAGTGCACGCAGGGTGTGCGAGCGTGCACGGCATGGACACATACCGGTGTAAACCTCGTTTGAACGTCTGTCAGTGACACGGAGCACGCGCACTAGTAGGACACATTTGTTACAAAAACGGTCGAGGCACCGAGCGGAATGAGAATATTTTATTGCAACAGTAACATGAGCACATTATTGTTGCTAGGGGCCAGCACGGCCACCGGGTGGATAAACCAGCCAAGTGGCTGCCGGTTAAGGCGGCGCTCGACGCGGCACGCGCGCCGCCTGAGCTCTTCACAGATTCTAACATTTTAATGAAAGGATCATTAAAATGTTAGAACTCTGACATATAGAGATCTTCATGTCCGGAGTCTAGCACGCGACGGAAGCGGAGCATTCACCAGAGCTGACGGCAGTGGGGCGGAAGTGACGCGGAGATTGCGAGCAAATTGTGCTCGGAACGGTAATGGGAACTCGGCGCGGAGCTGGGAGTAGTTCTTGGCTGGCGGTTAGGACGCACATCGTCTACTATTTTTTTAACAAACACTCGTTGTTATGAAAAGAAGATTATGATTGATTATTACACGTCATAATTAGATTAGTTCAGAAAAGATAAGGCTTTTAAAAAAATGAAGCTGAACTCTGTGTTGATTCTAAGCTGTTACTGCGAAATAATTTATGGCGAGCGGGCACACGCGCCGCGGCTGACGTTATGAGGTCTTTGCGCCCGTTTATTGTTCTTGTACCATAAATCGCAATGTCCGTGACAGGATTTCATATCGCTGCGGAGGGTATCCCGTTCGGTTTATTGCCGGCCCGGCCTCCGGTTCCGTTCATAATTGCCGAATTTGGTGGGTTAATGGTATTTGTGTCCGGCACGAGTCCGGCGCGCGGCGGTGCGCGGCGGTGCGCGGCGGTGCGCGGCGGTGCGCGGCGCGCGGTGCGTCGCGCGAGGCGGGCCCGGCGGCGGAGCACTCGCGACGCAGCCCGATCAACCGAGTCAGATCAATCCATGTGCTCTTCTAAAGGCAAAGCACTTGAAACGTTAACGTTAGTACTACTAATTAATTAAAATGACAATCTCTAATAGTTTAATAATGTTAATGCATTCCGCTGGAGCGGTGCTACCTCTGATCTTCTTACAAGACTTGATTACAAAAGTATTGTTACATCTGCATCAGGGTACCGTTGTGCTGTTAACGGGCCACGTCACGCACGCACCCACGCAAGGCACACAGGCACACGCAAATATTACAACTTGACGGTGTAAATTATCTGGTATTTAATATAAGAAATAAAGTTTTATTTAATATAACAATGTGTTAACATCATGCTTCCGGTATCCCCGGACGGCGAGCGTTTATGTTTACGTGTAAACACTTTGCCGCACGTCCTCTTGTGGTGCGGGCGGACAGGTTCCTCTCTCAAACGATCAACAAACAACAATTGTACAACCAACAAGACATTAGAAAATAAAACTAATCAGAGAGAGTCTTTGACAATTTGTATGCGCGAATGATAAAAAACCAATTATTCGAGCCATTATTAGCTGTATCACAACCGGGACGTTAAGCTGCTCCGGGGAACACGATCTGTTCATTAAGCAAACTTTCCCGCGCCCCTGCCAAGTTCCCAACTTGCCCCTCAAGTGGCCGGGAGTCGCAAACTCGCCTCCACCGGTGGGAATATTTTCAGGGGTTAAGCGACCGGAATGTTTGCCGGGATCAGGGTGCAGCTCAACCCGCTCGTGAAGTTTCGATCACATTGTAATATTTATTTTTCACTAAGTACAACGTTCTTATTATTTTATGAAAATGTATTTAATGCCAACTCGCCGCTCCACCGACCCTGCTCTCCAAAAATATATATAGATTGGTGTTGAAAAATATATTAGTCCCATTGCGACTTCCTCGCGTATCGTAATCCTTGGCGTCAACGTATCGAGTAGCGTCCACATCCGCGGTGATCTAGAAGAAAAAAACAAATTGGCTGCAAATAAGGTGGATGTGCCCTGCAGTATGCGGCAATGCTTCAACCCCGAACCCCGTTTGCTTCTTTACAAGGCGCGTCAGTCGCACCGCGCTAAGAGTGCGCGGTGCGCGGTGCGCGCTGCGAACACAGCTGTGTCTATCGGAATTGTTCAAAAAGTGAGATCGCATCATATTTGTGATTACATCGCATTTCAAATGTCACAGCTTAATCTATCTAGTGCGGGCCCGCCGTTACCGCCGCGCACTGCAGCGCGACATGACCTCCGCGGTAACCCTCGCGCCGCACTGCGTGAAGCGTTACAGCATTAGTTTACTTATCTGCTAAATTATATTTTGACAAATCAATAGAATAGATAACACACCGGACGCATTGGATGCAGTAAGTGCATGGGCGGCGGCGGCTAAGAGGCTGCTGGTCCGAAGGTAACTCGATGCGGTTCAGCGTGCCTTCGCGCAGAAAATTGCGCGAACTCACCGAACCGCGTCATTACAATCGGCCCTAGCACTTGCCGGGCTGCTTCCTCTGGACCTTTGGGTCCAAGAAGGGACCACTTTATTTGAGGTAAAACGGGACCACACCCGGGAAGTGCTGAGAGACCGAGAGCTGGAGGTTCCAGCCAGCCACTTGAGACTACCTAATATGAAACATTAGGTAGATTCAGAAAAATTCATAGATCGTCTTTCTTATACAGGGTGTCTGGTAGCAGATTTGTGTTTTCAAATTTAAATAAAAAATAATATGTTTGACATATAATTTTACTAAACGTATTAAAAGATAGAGTACAAATGCGGATTTCTTTTCTTAAAGATAATGTCATCCAAATGTCTTCCATCCTGTTGCACACACACACACACTGTTCGAAACGGAGCCTCGTATTCCGTGCCACACGCTGCAGTAAACTTGGTTCAATTGCGCTGATTTCTCGCCGAATATTTTCTTTTAAGTCCACAACAGTTCGCGGATTGTTGGCGTAAACTCTCTCTTTGAGGTAGCCCCACAAAAAAAAACCAGTCGGGTGACCTCGGTGGCCACGGGATGTCCCCAAAGCGACTAATCAGTTTTTGAGGGAGATTTTCTCGCAACAAATCCATCGAAGCCCTGGCCGTGTGTGCGGTCGCACCTGTACCGCATCCTGTTGAAACCACGTGTGTGATGAGAATGATGAATGAGCTCGCAGGTTCGGCAAAAAGAAATTCGAAATCATGAGCCGATAATTCTCACCATTGACATTCGTCGCTTGGCCCCGTGCATTTTCAAAAAAAAATGGTCCGATTATCCCATTCGTGGATAAAGCGCACCAAACAGTTACCCTTGGGCAATGTAATGGTTTTTGGTGCTTCAGTCGAGGATTGCGAGTTCTTAGAGCCCAGTAACGGCAATTTTATTTGTTTACGTGTCCGTTTAAATGAAAATGAGCCTCGTCGCTCCAAAAAATGGAATTCACAGTGCGAAAACGCTCCAAAATGGTTTCACAAAAAAATTTGCGTGACGCAAAGTCATATTTTTTCAATTCTTGAATTATTTGAATTTTAAAAGGATGAAACTTCATATCTTTTTTAAAAATTTCATGCACGCATGCTCTTGGAAGTCCCAGTGAAGCTGCCCTTTTCCGTATCGAAAGTCGTGCATTTTCACGTAAACTGCTTTCAATCAGTTCAATGTTTTCGGGGGTCCTTGACGATCGACTAGGTCCTGGCCGTGGTGTGTTCATAGCCGAAGCAGTTGCGCGGAACCTCTCCACCCACGAACGAATTATATTCACACTTGGCCCATCCCCTATCCGTCGAATATTGAAATGTGAACAAAACTGTCGGCGAGCGAGTACGTAAGAATCGTTACTCTTGAAAAATGCTTTAATAGCGAACGCGCGATGCTCACCCGACCACTGCGACATCGTGACTAAGAAATCCGCACGATCGGTGATTCTAATGACACCACCTTCTCCCCGCACTGTATATAACTTATTGAGATATTCGTTTTTTAAAATATTAATCTGCCGCCAGACACCCTTTATAACGCCTACGGTGTACCCCTAGGTTCAATACTAGGCCCGTTACTTTTTTTAAGCTATATATACGATATCCCTAATGTAATAAAACACAAATGTATACTATTCGCGGATGATACTACCATACTTATAGAAAATAATAAAACGTAAGACTATGAATTGGAAGTAAATAAGACCTTAGAAAGAACTATACAATGGCTAGAATGGAAAAACTTGACAATCAATGCTAATAAGACAAAAATAATGCAATTGCAAGCACAAAATAGCACGCGTGACTCTAAATATCATATAATAACACTTTAATAGATGAAGTGTACTCCACTAAGTTTCTGGGTATAATTATAGACCAACAATGTACTTGGAAAGAGCACGTGCATAGTTTATGTTAAAAAATGAAAAAATGTGTATATGTACTCGGAAATATAGCAAAAACGGTGTGTATAGATGCAGCCTTATTAGCATATCACGGATACGTAGCTTCCATAATCAAGTATGGTATAATGATATGGAGAAATTCTGTCAATTCTATTCATGTTTTTCGTGCCCAAAAAAAAGCATCAGAGCTACATGTGGTGCCAACTGTTTAGATAGTTGTAAACCGTTATTTAAAAAATACAAGGTACTTCCATTTCCGTGCCGATATATATGTGACATGTGCATGTTTGTATTTAAAAACTCTCAAATGTATTTTAACAAAAAAAGCGAAAAAGCTACTAAAATTTCTAGATGTCCAAATAAACTCTGCATACCAAAACATGCTGCAGCGGATAAAGCTCTGCAGTAGTAATGCACATGCTGTATGGCAGTGTCAATATTTAATAGACTTCCAAAGCACATTATAGATCTAACGGGGAAAAATTTCAAAAACGAATTATATACCTGGCTTATTTGAAAGATGTATTATAATCTAAATGATTACACAAATGAAGAATAAAAATAATAAGTTTTATAAAAGTTTAAATGTTGGTATTGTAGCGGTGTGCCTGAAACGAGCTCATGTCTATGTAACTGTAATAGATAATTGTAACATCAGGTACTAGTTATAAGATTTGCACGCTTTTAAGCAGAATATGTGAAACTAATTATATGAACACCATATTGTAAACCATATCCTTGCAAATAAAAGATTTATTATTATTATTGTTATAATATACCATAGCTCGCTGGCCTAATGGTTAGAGCGTGCGGCTTTCATTCCGAAGGTCGCGGGTTCGAATCTCGGCATGTACCGATGACTTAATATAATATTTAAGTTATGTACATTTGTGATCTTTAGTTACAACAGCGAAATATAATATATCAAAGCTTTACCTCGACCAAACTTCAAGGAATTTTACTTCTCATACGTTACTAAGGAAGAGATCAAGAAGATTATCCTCTCTATCAAGTCCAATGCACTAGGTTGCGACAACATTAGCCGTCGCATGATTATCTCCATATTAGACTACCTTCTTCTGCCTATCACACACATTATTAACTTCTCACTTGATACTGGAATATATCCTTTACTGTGGCGTAATGCGTACATTGTCCCTTTACGTAAAACTGCAAATTATTATGTACCCAGTCATTTTCTACCTATATCTATACTTCCATTCCTATCCAAAGTATTCGAAGTCTATGTGCATAAACAGTTATCACATTTTGTGCACCATCACAATCTATTAACCCCCCTTTCAATCTGGTTTTAGACCAAGCCATTGTACCGTTACAGCTCTTCTTAAAGTCACTGATGATATTAAGGCAGGCATAGAGAACTCTACCGTTACTGTGCTTGTTTTAATCGACTTCTCCAATGCATTTAATGCCATCGATCACGACGTACTACTTCAGATCCTCACTCATTCAAAGATCTCTTCCGCAGCCGTGGATTGGTTACCTTCCTATCTTCGAGGACGCCAACAAATGGTTCGCATCAATGAGACTTCGACAACCTGGTGTTATCTTAATGCTGGCGTTCCTCAAGGCGGTATTTTATCTCCTTTGCTGTTTTTAATTTTCATTAATCTCATTACCCCTGGTCTTCAATGTGCGTACCATCTATATGCCGATGATTTGCAGTTGTATGCACAGGCCAGTGTGGATAGTGCCATTGTAGCGATAGGTGAGATTAACAAAGACCTGGAGTACATTAAAGATTGGTCTAAGAGGTTTGGACTAACTGTTAACAAGGGTTAACTTGGAAGGCCAAGTGTCAAGCTATATTATAATAGTGGGGAACCATCGGACTACCCGTAAACTGGATTCAACAACATTACCGACGATAATAATATACGATGGTAATAATAGGTTGGCAAATATCTCCCTTCCGCCTTTTTGTCTTTTGAATTTCGCGGCTATGTACAAAGCGCTACAGAGCTCGTATCTGGCAATACTATACATAATTTGAAAGGTCTTGACATAACCTACAAAACGACGCTATGCATAATTAGTTTGGATATTGCGTTCAACAGTTATAGACGTGTAAACATATAGTTCACTAACGCCGAAATTCGCGCTATTTTAAAGTTTTCCTTCGTTAAAGGCAAATCCGCTAGAGAAACGTTCCGTGAGATTAATGGTGTTTTGGGGGATGGTACTCTATCACTTCGAACCGCGGAGGAATGGTTTCGACGATTCAGAGCCGGTGAAAACGACACCATGGATAAGCCAGCCGGCGGAAGACCTGTGACGACAAATACCGATCAAATCATGGACTACATCGAGTTAGACCGGCATGTGGCATCTCGTGACATCGCCCAGGAGATGGGAGTTAGTCACCAAACCATTTTAAACCATCCGCAGAAGGCTGGATACAAAAAAAAGCTTGATGTTTGGGTGCCGCATGATTTGACGCAAAAAAACCTTCTGGACCGAATCAACGCCTGCGATATGCTGCTGAAACGGAACGAACTCGACCCATTCTTGAAGCGGATGGTGACTGGCGACGAAAAATGGATACGGTCGTGGTCGAAGGCCGGTGAATCGTCCCAAACATTGGCCAAGCCGGGATTGACGGCCAGGAAGGTTTT
Organism: Troides aeacus; assembly: GCA_033220335.2. Classification (NCBI taxonomy): domain Eukaryota; kingdom Metazoa; phylum Arthropoda; class Insecta; order Lepidoptera; family Papilionidae; genus Troides; species Troides aeacus. The sequence goes on along the minus strand of CM067275.1, from coordinate 151,452 downwards.
GCTGTGTGTTTGGTGGGATTGGAAGGGAATCATCCACTATGAGCTGCTCCCATATGGCCAGACGCTTAATTCTACCATCTACTGCGAACAACTGGACCGCTTGAAGCAGGCGATCGACCAGAAGCGTCCAGAATTGGCCAACAGGAAGGGTGTAGTGTTCCACCAGGACAACGCCAGACCACACACTTCGTTGATGACTCGTCAGAAGCTACGGGAGCTTGGATGGGAGGTTTTATCGCATCCACCATATAGCCCGGACATAGCGCCAAGTGATTACCACCTGTTACTGTCCATGGTGACTGCCCATGTTACTGCCCTTGGTGGTGTAAAGTTGAACTCAAAAGAGGCTTGTGAAAAGTGGCTGTCCGAGTTCTTCGCAAATAATGAGGGGGGCTTCTACGAGGGAGGTATTATGAAGTTGCCGTCTAGATGGAAACAGATTATCGAACAAAACGGCGCTTATTTGAACTAAATCCGATCACTGTAACACTTTTTATAAAGCATTGAATAAAGAGCAAAAAAGCGGAAGGGGGATATTTGGCAACCTTATATAATAGAATTGGCACCCTCTGTTAAAGACCTTGGTGTTCACACGCTGTATACCGCTCGAAAAACTTTCTCCCGTCAAGAACTAAGGCAGTGATTGTACAAACTTTAATTCTCCCTATCATCGACTGAATGTCGACCAATGACGACTGAATATCAATGACTGAATGCAGACCTTCTCAATAAGCGTGACCGTCTTTTAAATAACTGCTTTCGATTTATTTTCAACCTTCGTAAGTATCATGTATATACGTTTCGTTCACAGTTAAAGTGGCTACCCATTCGTCAGCGGCGAAGCCTGCGTGCTCTCAACAACCTATTTTCTATTTTGACTTCTCCTTAACCACCTCCTTAACTTATTTCCTGTTTTAAGTATTTAGGTACTAACCACGACAAAGATCTTCGCTCCCCTAACAAAGCGCTTCTTTTGTGTCCTGCTCACACCTCTGACATTGTCCACTCTTCCTTTTCTATCCAGTCCATTCTCCTATGGAATGCACTCCCTCTAGGTATCAGAACAGTAACTAATCGGTGTACTATTAAGCAGAAAATACGGGAATGTCTCTATTTACCTAATATCATGTATGTGTCTATCTTCTTCTTAGCATTTGTCCCGTCTTATGACATGGTCTGCTCTCTTACTTCTCTCGCTCCACTTCGCCCTATTTGGAACATCACTTTCCTTGAGATGGCAGCTTATCATATCATTTGTCACTACACTCAGCCATCGCAGCTTTGGTCTTCCTCTCCGCCGTTTGTCGGGTATATTGAGGCTGAGTGTTTTGTTGCCTATGTACTCAGGTGGTCTTCTTTTGACATACCCATACCATTGCAGCCGGTTTTCCTGCAGTTTTTCGGCGACATCGCGTACTCCGCACGCACGTACACGTTGCGGATCTTGTCGAGTCTCGTTATCTCGCACATCCACCTCAACATTTTCATCTCAGCCACGTGAATGAAGTGAACATGCCTTTTGTCATTGCCCATGTCTCGCTTCCATAAATGAGAACTGGTCTTATCATAGATTTATAAACTAGCCCCTTAAGTTTGATAGGCAGCCTAGTGTCGCAGGTAACAACAGTGAGCTCGTGCCATTTAAGCCAAGCAGAGGACACACGGAGTTGAAGATTGCTCTCCAAGTTACCGGATTTGTCTATCACGCTACCCAGGTACTTATACTCATCGCACTGGTGGACAACCTGACCATCAACTACTATTGGGTCAGTGCGAGTGATAGTGGCATTGCATTCCACATATTGAGTCTTAGTAACGCTTATTACCAAACCTCCTGCCTGTAGCTGTTCTTTCCACGCACTTAAGGTCACCTTCATTTCGTGACGATTTGACGTGCATATTGCTACATCGTCCGCGTATATAAAAGTCCAAGCTACGTTTTGCTGAGCATCCTCAGTGAGCGTATCCAGCACCAAGCTGAACAAAATGGGACTCAAAACTGAACCTTGATGAACTCCTTCTGTAACTGGGATAGATTTTGTCACTCCTGCAGTTGTTCTTACGAAGGAGCGTGTATTCCTGTACATGTCGTTGATAGTATGCACATATGCCTCAGGAACATTACGAAACCGGAGACTCCACCATATAGTTTCTCGAGGTACACGATCAAAACCCTTTTCAATATCAAGAAATTAAATATAAAGGGGTTTTTCTTTTGCTCTATGTTCTTCAGCTATCATGGTCATGGCGAAAGTCGGGTCGACCGTTGATAAACCCGGTACGAAGCCGTAATGGTTCTCGGAGAGTGTGCCTTCGTATATGTGTGGCTATAAATATTATTATTTATGTATGTTTACATATTTATGTGTTTATTTGTATATTATATATTATATTGTATTTATTTGATACACCTACCTCATTATCTCCGCATTACCCAAGGTAGACTGGAAGATAATGCCAATGGCATTAAGTCCGCCTTTACACGAGGTGTATAAAGTTAAATAAAATGAAATAAAAGTAAAAGAATATTCACAATTCAAAATGTAACGTTTTAATTTCTTTGTTTGTTTGTTGTTGCATTGCAAATAATATTTTTTATTTGACTGTTTCTGTAAACCGTATTTTGCAACATCTGCACGCATTTCTGAAGACCCCGCTGCACCGCCGTCAGACGGTCGCTCAGTACACCGCGTGCAGCGCGGTGCAGTGCGGTGCAGTGCGGTGCAGTGCGGTGGAGTGCGATGGAGTGCGGTGCAGTGCGGCGGGTGTCACCTCCATGCAACTAAACGAGCTGATCGTCGTCAGTTAGATAGTAATGTGTGAGTAATGGTTCAGTTGATATCGCAAGTGAAAAGTGAATATAACCCATAGCGGCAGGCCGCGGGTCTGGTAACCGCTGAGCATTCACCAGTTGACGCGCAGCGGTTATCTAACTAATCCAGAAATTAGGTTATTGAAAAAAAAAAAGAAACCCAGATTACCCATTCAACGGCACGAGTACGAGCACGAGCACGAAAACGAGCACGAGCACGAGCACGCTGCGCGGCGGTGTTAAGCTAATATTTCAGATGAAATATAATAATTACGTACGCGGAGTGAAGTCGCACGTACAAAGTGTTTACCGCGCCGCGTGGACAGCGGCCCGCGCGCACCCGCACCCTCGCACCCTCGCACCCCTGTGCTCTGTGGCACAATACCATAATAGTACGGGTTATGGAGGACAAGAAATTATTATCCAATCCAATCCAATCAGCCGGAAGACGTCCACTGCTGGACAAAGGCCTCCCCCAAAGATTTCCACTTAGACCGGTCCTGGGCCACCCGCATCCAATGGTTGCCAGCGACCTTGACCAGGTCGTCGGTCCACCTTGTGGGGGGTCTGCCCACGCTACGTCTTCCGGTACGTGGCCGCCACTCGAGAACCTTTCTGCCCCAACGGCCGTCGGTTCTGCGAGCTATGTGTCCTGCCCATTGCCACTTTGCGACGGCGACCCTTCGAGCTATGTCGGTGACCTTGGTTCTCCTGCGGATCTCCTCATTTCTGATTCGATCTCGCAGGGAAACTCCGAGCATAGCTCGCTCCATCGCCCTCTCGGCAATCTTAAGCTTGCGGACAAGGCCCACAGTAAGCGGCCACGTCTCTGCTCCGTATGTCATCGCTGACAACACACACTTGTCAAAGACTTTTGTCTTGAGACACTGCGGTATATTGGACGAGAAGATATGTCTTAGCTTCCCGAATGCTGCCCATCCGAGTTGGATTCGACGAGAGATCTCTTTCTTGAAGTTGGACCTACCTAGTTGGATTGTATGTCCGAGGTAGACATATCTGTCAACAACTTCAAGTGTAGAGCTTCCAACTGTTACTGGAGTGGGTACAATATGGACATTTGCCATGATTTTGGTCTTGTCCATATTCATTTTAAGACCCACTCGTTGTGAAACTCTACAAAGATCATCGAGCATTGTGTTGATGTCCTCCATGGTCTTAGCCAAAACCACGATATCGTCGGCAAATCTAAGGTGCGTGATGTACTCGCCGTTGATATTGATGCCATATCCTCTCCAATCCAGAAGCTTGAAGACATCTTCCAATGCAGCAGCGAACAGTTTCGGAGATATGATGTCTCCCTGTCTTACTCCACGCTGCAATCGGATCGGTTTCGAGCTCTGGTCTTCGAGGCGGACTGACATGGTGGCGTTCTCGTACAAGCACCTTAGAACATCGACGTACCGGTGGTCTATTTGGCACCGTTGGAGGGCCTGCAACACGGCCCATATCTCAATCGAATCGAAGGCTTTCTCATAGTCCACAAACGCTAAGCATAGGGGCTGGCTATACTCATGGGACTTCTGTATAACCTGCCGCAGCGTATGAATGTGGTCTATGGTGCTGTAGCCTTTACGGAATCCAGCTTGTTCGGGAGGCTGGAAGTCGTCGAGCCTGATTGTGAGACGATTCGTGATGACTCTGGAAAACAACTTGTAGACATGACTCAAAAGTGAGATGGGTCTATAATTCTTCAACTGGGTTTTATCTCCCTTCTTGAAGAAAAGCACCACCACACCTCCGTGCCATGCCCGAGGCGATCGGCCTTCTAGTATGACGGAATTAAACAACTTCTGCAGGACTTCGAGGATCGGCTTTCCACCAGCTCTCAGAAGTTCAGCTGTTATTTCGTCATCACCAGGTGCCCTGTTGCCTTTAAGCTGATTCAGAGCCACACTAATCTCGTGTAGGCTGACAACCGGGATATCTTCAGAGTAGTGTCGGGCTAGACTAGCTCTTGGATCTGATGCTAGTCCACCAGGAGAACATGTAGTCGTGTACAGCTGTCCATAGAACCGCTCAATCTCCTCCAGAACCTCGGCCCTTGACGATACGATCCTGCTGTCCTCTGTCTTCAGCCACGTCAACCGGCTTTGCCCGATAGACAGATCTCGTGCGAATACTTTAGAGCCTTTGTTCCGCTCTATTGCCTCTTTAACACTGTCAGTATTAAATCGGCGTATGTCGCGAGTCAGAGACTTAGAGACCTGCCTATTCAGCTGCCGATATTTGGTGGCATCTTCAGGAGACTTCAGGACCAGTTCTCGTCTTTCGGTCATGAGGTTTAATGTGTGGTCAGAGATCGGCTTCTTCTTTCTGGTACGGGGGACTTTAAAAATCTTAAGTCCTGCCGTACGGACAGCATCTACGAACCTGGTGTTGTAATCGTCCACATCAATGCACTCGCCTAAGGATGCAAAGCGACTTCGTAGTTCAAGCTGAAAGCTCTCGGGGTTTTGGAGTTGGATGGGCGCTGGCCGGAGCGTGGACTTCACCAGTCGAAATCGTTCGAGCTTTATGTTGATATTCAAAATGCCTCTCACGATTCGGTGATCGCTGCCCATTTTTAGAGCATTGATCACTGAGACATCCTTGAATATCTGCCTCTTCGTCGACATGATGAAGTCTATCTCATTTTTAGTAGCTCCATCAGGACTAATCCACGTCCACTTGCGGCTGGCCCGCTTCTTGAAGAAGGAGTTCATTATATAGAGGCCCTCCTTCTCCATGAAGTCGGCGAGCATTTGGCCTCGTGGATTTCTCTGTCCATATCCAAATTGCCCCACTTTCAGTTCTCCACTACTTCGCTGCCCTAGTTTTGCATTAAAGTCTCCCATGACAACGGTGTACTGAGTTTTGGAACTGTGTATGGCTTTAGAAATATCCTCATACATAGTTACCACCTCGTCATCAGAGTGTGCCGTAGTCGGTGCGTATACCTGTATGACCTTCAGCGAGTAACGCTTGGTAACTCTGAGTATCAGGTACGCTACCCTTGCTGACACACTAACGATGTCGACAACGCTATTCACAAGAGACTTGCGGACAATAAACCCGACGCCACCCTGGGACTGCTGGTCGCCCTCCCGGAAATAGAGCAGGTTGCCTGATTTAAGAGTTATCGTGTCCTCCCCCTCTCTTCGGACTTCGGATAACCCTACTATATCCCATCTTAACCTGCTCAATTCCTCCTCCAGCTCAATTATCTTCTCGTCGGTCCGCAGTGTACGCGTGTTGAGTGTTGCCAGGGCCAGATGTTGTTGGTTTTGGTAGCCTGGCCGCTTCCGGAGATTCTTCGCACCCCTTGCCCCGCCGTTACCGTGACCGCTACCGTAGCCAGGAATAGCGGGGCCGCCGGGGACTAGGGGCCGTTTTTTATTTTGGGATCTCATCTTAGGGGGGAATTGCCGTAATCGCCACGCTTGGCAGGCGGCTTGGCGATCGCAGTTACGGAGGCCCTATCGTGAAACGCTGCTGCCCGTCCCACGTCCGGGATTTCCCTCCGCTTCCTTGGATGGATATACCGCCATCGTTCGGTTGACTGATTGCATTTGATGAAGTGTAAATGTACTCAATCGTCATATACACTTCAGCAAATGGGCGGTCTAGTAAGAAATTATTATCCGCGTTTGGTTCTAGGTTCGCATACAAGAGCGGAACGCGGACACCGCACGACGCGCCGCGAACGCACGCGACGAGGCAGACGGAGACCGATGAGTGTAATTCTACTGTGGGACAGTGAAGCGGAGCGCGGAGTGTGGGAAGTGGTCCACGAACCCAGTGTCCACCCGCCTGCTCGTGTAGCAGCGGATCGCGTCAACGACGTCAACCACCAGCTTGCCAATTTACAGAAGAAAATATTATATAAAAGACGGTGCCGTGCGACGCGTGCACCGGACGTGCGCGACGGGAGCGCACCCAGCGGGGCCCCATACATTCCATTTCAAACCAATTGATGATTTGTACAGCGTGCCAGTTGAAAACAAAAAACTTGTTTTTGTTTGTTGAACAATGAGGTAGTGTACGGAAGCCCCTCTGCCGCGCCTTCACTTCAACTGCTTATATAACATCGACAGCCGGCAATCAAATGAAGATACACTTTAATTGTAACAGCCAAGCGGAGGAAGCTTGGTGGGAGGCGGTCTTCTCTTGCAAACATTTGTGGTCTATCAACTTTGATGTAAGGGTGGGGGCGCTCCAAAATGTTTTCGCCGACCCGAGCATGGGGCAAGATTTAAAAAAAATCTGTCAAATAGCAGCATACCACAGAGGACTTCAGAACGCAATCAGTGTACATAAAAACCGCACCAGCGACGTGTGGCCGCACTGGGGTGCTGCGGTGCGGTCGTGGTACGGTGCTGCGGTGCCGCTCCAGACCTTCGCTAAGCCGCTAGATGTGTGGCAGTGAACGGACGGTCAGAGAGATAGAGAGAGTGAGAGTGGTATGAACATAAAAGTGTTATTACCTGTGTAGTTATTGAGCAGACGCGGGCGGGGCCGGCCGGTCCGCCGGCTTGGACAAGGCGCTTAACTCACCGCCGGGTGAACGACCTGTTGTAAAATAAAAACAGATTACCGCCCTCTTATCCGATATCGAGTAACAACCGCACAGATAGCGGATATCGGGCGGCGGCTTCCTGTGCGCTGCTTACTGCACGGTGTCTGTAAGTACTTATACATGTAAATATACACGAGATATGGCAGTGAGCCGACATGAAGGAACTTATTTATCCGGGTTAACTTCGGTATCCGCATACGCTTCAGTTAAAGCGATTCCTCCGTGCGCTAAGTTCAATAATGCAATAAATTGGTTGAACCGTTAATCAACTTAGCTGCACCAAAATCCCACAGGCCGTGCCCGCCTGCCACTTGCTACTTGCCACTTGCCACTTCGTTACGCGCGCCACGTCGCACGTCGACGTCGCTCGGAACAGGTCTACTCGTAAAATAGTCCAGGAGGCGTTTGGGAAGGGTCAGGGTCGGGGTCGGGGTCGGGGTCGCGGGCGTTGGGTCGCCAGCACGCGGCCCGCCGGCGGGCTCGCATCGATCTCCCCGCGGGCTGCGGTGTCCGGCAGGAACTGAGCTGGAACATAGCGCGACACTCCAACGCGGCGTCGCATCCTCCGTAAGTGTATATCCGTGCGTGCATGCGTGCGTGCATTCTTGCGTGCGTGCATGCTTGCGTTCGTGTGTGCATTTCTTTAAACATTTGTTTTTCTATCTCCTCATTGGTATTTTAATGACGTAATAACTGCTAGTGCTTCTTGAAATTCTGCTTTTTATTAGAATTAAAAGTCTTCTCATCCTCGCAGTCCTTCCCGTCCAACTTTTAGTTACTGTTACAACTGTTAGAGGGGACGCAGCAGGAACAGGGTGCCAGGGGAAGGATCGTAACCTGAAACGATCACTGCCGCCGCGATGTTTCCACCGACATTGTTTATCGCTTAAACTATCTCAAAAAAAATTTTTTTTTGAAGTTTGGATGTGAACTTTACAACTGGTGCTGCTCGAAATGAAGGTACCATCGCGTTAACCCGTGAGCCAGGGAGCCGTCACCTCCCGAATATCATATTGTATATTCACAAATTAGCAATATGTTGCCATTTAATCTTCCTAATTACTACTACTACTAGTAATGCCCTCCGGTTATTTGCAATAGTACGAGAACGTATTCACCGCTGTGAATATTACGTCCGTCCCATTCCCCATCCGCTGGCCCGCTGCACGCCCACCGCGCCCACTACGCCCACGTCTCCTTATGAATTAATGATCAATCAACCAGTCGCATAGTAGTTGTGCATCGGTAGCGGCCTCGATTCTTAATTCGTGCAAATGTTAAGCAATATTATTCCGCATTGTTCATCTCATCGCACGTGTTCATGTAATAGCAATGTTACGCGGTGCATTCAATGCGTTGCGCTACGACATCCAACGAAATCGCTACTGTTCGAGTGAAGGGGCGCCGCCGGGGTGCGGTGCGGTGCGGTGCGCTGCGGTGCGCTGCGCTGCGCCTGTTCACAAGTTCCGACTGCGGATTGCGTCCTAACGAGACAGGTAATTAATGCCGGCGCTGATTGTGCCGCAGCTAGAGCTTCGTTTGTGTTGTTTGCTAACCGCTTGCGCCCGCGCGCCCGCTCGCCCGCGCGCCCGCCTCTCTGTAGAAACAATAATTATTGTTAAATCAAATAACTAAAACATTTTGTGTGTCATGCAATATCATGTAGAGGAGTTCAACACATATATAAAAGAAGAAAGAGGGGCGGGGACCGAAGGGAACAGAGCTTACATCTCTACCAACCTACCACCACCAACACTAGTACTCACCAGCATGGGCTGGAAGTTCAATAAGTAGCAGGCGACAACAAGGTGCCGGCCGCTGCGACACCAGGTGGCGAGGTGCCAGCGACTGGCGACCGGCTAGAAGCGGTTTCCGCAACCTCCGCCGGATGTATCGTTTCATGCGTTTCATTCGAAAGCAATGCTCTGGATAGCGGCTCATCGATTTCTGTACACCGTTAATCTGCGTCAGCGAGTGGCTCAGCCAACGCGCGTTCGCTTCTCCAGCGAAGGTTCCGTACACAACTTCTAACCCAAAACGTAAATACTTCATCGGAACAGCTCGGCTGTGGGGCGGCTTAGCCGTGGCGGTGGGGGTGGTTAAAGCGAGGGTTGCGGGCGCGGCGCGCGTAATAGGTAATGAGTTTATTGCCTTTATGTTTAAGTTGAGGCGCTAATGAACTTAGGGACACGCACACACGTGTCCCGCTTCCCTCGAGTGCCAGCTCCTTGCAATTTATTTACTGCGCATGCAACCCGGTGCGGCCTGCAGCAGGAGCTCAGCACTGGTGCTGCGCAGTGGACAGGGCTGTTCCACCTGCTTTACCAGAAATCCACAACGATGCTCCCTCAGACACCCCGTCAGCTCGGAAAGGTTAACAGCGGTAAACATCAATTTAGTTATGTGGTGAAGAGTAAGCATGTTTGCTGGTAGCGACCCCGACCTGAAGTGTGGCGCTGGCGGAAGCGGGCGCGAGCTGTGCCGGGGGCGCTGGTTGCTCGCAGCAGCTGAACCGTAGGCACGCTAAATCTTTTTCCCGAAAGTAAATATTTTTAAATACGTAATAAAGCAGAACAATACCCTAAACAATATGATTCTTGTTGTTGACTTTCAATATGGCCGGTGCATGAATTAGTAGCTCTGCATTCAGCAACAACGTGCTCAGAAAACGACCGGAAGGAGTTAATAAAATTATTGAGTGATAAGCGGTGCTGGTGGCCAGTAACGCCACTTCCGCATCGCGCCCACCGGTTGCTGTGTCCGGCTGCGTCCGGCGCACGCTGCAGTTCAATCAACATGCTGCTTCAATTCACATTTTAGTAGCAACTGTATATAGCGGCGCGGCCTCCGCACCACCTCATCGCGTCAACCCTGACGTGGCCACCGCGTGAGGGTTTGCCATCGCGACGCCGACTTAACTCAGCCAGCTGAACTTTCGCGCTCTGAAGGAGACATTTTGTCGGTAGTAGAGAAAATGTTAACTGATCTGTACTTTTTCATTCAAACGTGAGAAAAATCCTTAACAACCAGCAACAGGCGCCAGGCGTCGGGCGGGCAGCCTGTCGCGATGTGCACCAGTGCGCCGGACGTGCGGCCCGGACTTGTTCCGTCGCAACAGCGGGCACAGGCACCCGACAAGTGGTGTTGCTTGCACAGGCATCGTTACGTAACAGCGCGCGCCGACTTCCGCGCAGGACGCGCGCGCCTTAAACACAACTAAACAAGTATTAAGTCACATGTTCCATTTTGATGGCGGTGACCGTGTGTGGGACATAATCTCGGCTAATGTATGCACACGCGGTGCGCGAACACGGACGCGCTCACGCACACGCACGCGCGCGTCCACAATCCCCTATCAGCTGATAAAGCGACGGGTGGTTGCGAGACGCGACGCCCCCGCTCGCGCGCACGCCGCCACCGACCCTGATACACCTCCGACGCGAAAGCCTACCTACCTGCGCTCCGTCAACGCCGAGAGATAGCCGATACTTAATCGTATCGCCGTCGCGTCCGGTTGCGTCGCGGTGTCCGGGCCCGCCCTCCTCCTGCAGCAGAGGTTCCGGACGCAGACAGTTACCGAGTTGTATTCACCATTAATTAGAACCTTGAGCTGCGTTGCCCGCAGCAACACGCGCGCCCTGCGCAGCAGCCGCACGTGCGTCGCCCGGCGGAGCTGCGCGTGCACTCGGCGCTGTTGCGGTTCGTCACTTACTTGTCCTGCTATTCTTGTGTACATTGTTTTGTTGCAGATTAGAGTTATTACCCGCTTTATCTCAGTTATAAATTTAACCTCGCCTTGATCTAATATAAAACATTTGTAAGAAATTAAAATCAATTTAATAAACACGAGTTCACCGTCATTTGTTCATTTAGTATATGAATTGAATTTTGTCAAAGCGGTGGTGACGCACCAGGCGGGATAGGGGCGGCATGCGGCCTCGGACGACCTGCCGGCGGCCAGATCGGAGACTGTTCTTATTATCATTAAAGATGATTTGCTGATGATTCACATCCGTGACAACAGCATCTTAGCTTAATAAAAAGCGTTAGATTCCGTGAGCGTCGACCGCAGTATTTAATAAAGTTTAGCGAAGTGAGCTCCGCACCGTCCGCTTCGGCCGGCGTAAGTGTCACAATGAACTTTTTGAAGCTCGAAAGCCGCGCGACGGCCGCCGCGCGGGGCGCGGGGCGCGGGGCGCGGTGCAGTGCGCCTTTCACAAAACTGCACGCCGTGTTGGCGGGAACCGGGCCTGCGGGGTGAGCGCGGGCGCGTCGGGCCCGAGCGGGGCGCGGGCTCCACGGGGGCGGAGCGGCGCGGGGCGCGCGGCGCTCGTTCCCCGCGTCAGTTCGCCGCCGGACGCGGTGCACGATGTACGTGTCAAGTAGTGTTACAAGTGTTTTGAGTAAATATAATCGTCGCGAGTGAAGGTGAAGTGTAAGTGGCCGCGTGTGGTGTGCGTGCGTGCGTGCGTGTGTGCGTGTGTGTGTGCGTGCGCGCGCCCGGCGGCAAGCCGCGGAGCGCGCCTCCCCGTGCCCGACCCGCGCTGCTGCCTCAACAGGTAACGACAGATCGTTAACGAACCTCCCCAAGCGTATGGCACGTTGCTGCGTGCCGCCGCGTCCCGGTGAGAGGACTAAGCGACGAATAATTCTGTGCAAAGAGCTGCAGCTTCCCCATTTCGAGTTGCCAGCTGCAGCTGGGCTCCCCGCTCCGCACGCCGCGCGCATCTTACACACGCGACATTAGAGAGAAAGAAAGAAATGTTTTATTTGTCCAAAACCTGTTTGTTTTATTTACATTAGGCTAGTATATACGGATATAATGTTATGAATATAATACATAATTATTAATGTCCTGAGCTCCGTAGACGTAACATTATCATAATTTGGGCAGGTCTAACAAATAAATGAATAGTTGCAGTGTTAGGCGGTCGCCGGAGCACCACCATGTGGGGGGCTGCTCCGCGCGAAGCTGGATCTTAAGATTCATTTTGAATGATCGTCGAGGTCGTGGGTTCATTTGTTTACAAAATGTTTACTTTGAATATTGCGAGAAATCAAAGAAAGGTTTTGTGCAGACCGATGTTTGTTTCCTTTTTTTATTCAATTAAGTGACGAATTGCGCCGGACGTTCACCTAATGATAAGTGATACGCCTGCACATAACACTGCACCACATTGCGCTTGTCGCTTAAGACATCAAATGTTGTGTTTCGTTACTCCAGTAATTACACTAGGTACAACGCCTTTCAAATCGGAACACAGTCACGTTTGCACAGTAGAGTTTGTCGGGTGCAAGACGCGCGGCGACGGTGCCCACCCAGACGGTCTCCGGCAACATGCCGCCAGTAACACGTGTCAATGAGTGAACGAGCGAGTGGGCGAGTGGGCAGGCCGCTGCTCCTGACTCCGCGGGAGGAAGGCAAAGGCATCCTGCGTGCGTCCGACGGGCGCCCTGCATGTTTGCGCGTGCATCGGCCGGTGCTGGGTGCTGGGTGCTGGCTGGTTGCCGGAAGCTTCGCGGGACAACAGTCTAAACGCTTACTAATAACCCCTGCGGGATTAGCTCGGCAACGGCGCCGGGCAGCGCTTCAGGCCGTGGATCCGGGTCCACGAGCCCAGTGTCAGATGAGCTGTAAGAGCCGCTGTGGCTTCCAGCCCGATCAAAAACAAGAATATAGGGCGGGGCAGCGGCGCCGGGCAGCGGGTGCCCGTTGGTTCAAACTAACTGGTATCGATACGATAAGGCTGCGATATATTGTATTACATCGATGGTGAGCGATTGGCTCGTGAGTCAGGCTGCGCTGAATCAGACTCTGTGTAATGTGCTTGTGTCACCTGATACCTGATACCTACGCGCCAGAGTGACAGCGTATGCGTTAACTGTTGGTGATAAAGGGATCCCGATGACAACTACCTGATGATGGGACGGGGCCGGCTTTGCCCTCGTGTCCTTGTAACTAATTCGTGCATTCTCGTGAAAACCTCTTGAAAAAATTTTGATCGTCTCGGCGAGGCGGCGACATGCCGGAACGAGAGGAACGACAGGTATCGCGGAGGTGGCCCGATCCGGTTCCGGTTCCGATTCCGGAGACGCGATCGAAACCGCTCGGTGACTGGCAGCCCATCTTCTCACTTTATAAATCCAATGAACTAGTGACCTTGCTAAATAGTGTGGGAGCGGCTGGAGGAGGAAACGTTCTGTGCTGCTCTGTACAACTCTGTGCCGCTCTGTGCTGCTCTGTACTCTGCGAACATTTGCTTCTTTATTTAACGTGTAATAATTTGTAGTTTAATGTTCGTTCGGAAATGCATTGTGTGTAGCAGAGAAACGAGAGAAATGAAGCGCCGATATAATAATTGATCTCGCTAATTATTATGTATATACATAATTATATAAAAATATATTATAACATAAATTGAAATAATACTATAATAAAATAAAATAAAATATATATGTATATATATTATATATTATATAAAGGGTGTCCGGCGGCAGATTAATATTTTAAAAAATGAATATCTCAATAAGTTATAAACAGTGCGGGGGTGCAGTGAAGGTGGTGTCATTAGAATCACCGATCGTGCGGATTTCTTAGCCACGATGTCGCAGTGGTGCAGTGGTGCAGTGGTCGCGTGAGCATCCCGCGTTCGCTATTGAAGCATTTTTCAAGAGTAACGATTCTTACGTACTCGCTCGCCGACAGTTTTGTTCACATTTCAATATTCGACGGATAGGCGATGGGCCGAGTGTGAATTTAATTCGTTCGTGGGTGGAGAGGTTCCGCGCAACTGCTTCGGCTATGAACACACCACGGCCAGGACCTAGTCGATCGTCAAGGACCCCCGAAAACATTGAACTGGTTGAACGCAGTTTACGTGAAAATGCACGACTTTCGATACGGAACAGGGCAGCTTCACTGGGACTTCCAAGAGCAATTGTGCATGAAATTATGAAAAAAGATATGAAGTTTCATCCTTTTAAAATTCAAATAATTCAAGAATTGAAAAAAAATGACTTTGCGTCACGCAAATTTTTTTGTGAAACCATGTTGGAGCGTTTTCGCACTGTGAATTCCATTTTTTGGAGCGACGAGGCTCATTTTCATTTAAACGGACACGTAAACAAGCAAAATTGCCGTTACTGGGCTCTAAGAACTCGCAATCCTCGACTGAAGCACCAAAAACCATTACATTGCCCAAGGGTAACTGTTTGGTGCGCTTTATCCACGAATGGGATAATCGGACCATTTTTTTTTGAAAATGCACGGGGCCAAGCGACGAATGTCAATGGTGAGAATTATCGGCTCATGATTTCGAATTTCTTTTTGCCGAACCTGCGAGCTCATTCATCATTCTCATCACACACGTGGTTTCAACAGGATGCGGTACAGGTGCGACCGCACACACGGCCAGAGCTTCGATGGATTTGTTGCGAGAAAATCTCCCTCAAAAACTGATTAGTCGCTTTGGGGACATCCCGTGGCCACCGAGGTCACCCGACTGGATTTTTTTTTGTGGGGCTACCTCAAAGAGAGAGTTTACGCCAACAATCCGCGAACTGTTGTGGACTTAAAAGAAAATATTCGGCGAGAAATCAGCGCAATTGAACCAAGTTTACTGCAGTGTGTGGCACGGAATACGAGGCTCCGTTTCGAACAGTGTGTGTGTGTGCAACAGGATGGAAGACATTTGGATGACATTATCTTTAAAAAATGAAATCCGCATTTGTACTCTATCTTTTAATACGTTTAGTAAAATTATATGTTAAACATATTATTTTTTATTTAAATTTGAAAACATAAATCTGCCACCAGACACCCTGTATATATATAATCACGCCTTTTCTCCAATAGGGGTAGGCAGAAGTGAATAAACACCCACTTTTCGCCAGATGTGGTCAGATTAGGTCCGATGTAACAGGGGGCGAGCCTGTTGCCACTTTCTTTGGGGCCACCACACACACACACACACACAAAGATGATTTCAGTGTGCGGGTTTGCTCGCGATGTTTTCCTTCACCGTTCGTATTTCGCTGTTGTAACTAAAGTTCACAAATGTACATAACTTAAATATTAAAGTCCTTGGTACCTTCGGAATGAAAGCCGCACGCTCTAACCATTAGGCCAGCGAGCTACCTACCTATAATAAAATATATAATATAATAAATTTAAAATTATCACTATATGTCGCCGTACGCCGCGCTGGGGCTAGCTCTGAACTTGTCAAGACTTGTCAGGGTGTACGTCGACTCGTTTGTGCGCGTCGCGGCGGCCGCACCGCGCGGTACCGCTGGTGACGCTGGTGCCGCCGGTGACGCCGCTCCGCCACAGCTGATCCGCGCACATCAGCACAAGGTGCGCCCGGTGCGCTCGGCTGCGTGCCCAGGCTACCCTGTGAAAACGAATGCTTTACGCGGAGCACTCCCGCGGCCGCATGCGATTCCATTTAGCAATCTTTTGCTAAAAACGTAAATGCAAATTCTGAACAAAGTTTTCATAACGCGCGCGAAAGAACATGCAAATGGCGGCGCGGGCGGCAGGCAGGCACGCGCACGCGCACTCGCACGCGTACACACACGCACGCGTACACACACGCAGACGCGCACACGCAAACCCTCACCCCTCCACTAGCGGCAAGTCACCGCGGACGCGGCGGGGCGGCGGCGCGGCGGTCCAACCGCTCATCCGTTTTTTGTTGGTTTTTTTTAATGTTTAAGTAACGCTGTTCTCGTTCATTTTAAACTCTATTGGTGGTACATTGCAACATGCAAGTGCGGTCCATTGTGGTACAGGTTTACACAGGTTCGCTGCCGGTTAGAATTTGCAGGCGCAAGCTGGAACAGGAACAGGAATAGGAACAGGAACGGGGACGGGGACACTCGCTCCTCGCACCGGCGGCTGAACCTTTTTCTTGTTATAACGTTAGGTTCGCGCGGCGCGCTCGCGACCTGAGCGCAAGGCTGATTGCTATCACTCACTGGACGGACTGGATGAGCGGTAGCGGTAGCGGACAGCGGGCTACGCCTTTGCACGGTGACCGTCGGTGCGTCGGTGCAGCGCCGGGCTGCCAACGTAGTCCTTGACTTACGCGGACAATCCGTAGAGGTGCCGCGGGCTCCCGACCTGCACTTCTTGGGCACATTTACACTCTCCCTTCTGTCTGTCCGCCGTTATTTTACTGTTGGAAATTACATGTACAAAATATCTATAGGTTTTCTTTAGAGTTACAATAATGGAATTCGTGGAAAGTGTTCTGTACCAAAAACAAGACGACGGGCATGCAATGACATCACCACGTTATATACTAAATTTCAATTAGTCCTTGTTAGTTTTTGTTCATTTGATGTGTGTGTTGACAAATAAATATGTTGTACTGGCCTACGTTTACACAGCTTTAGCTCTGTTTATGTCGTATATTATTTTAATTATTTTTTTTATTTCTACTATCACGCCTTTTGCCCAGTAGGGGCAGACAGAGGCGAATAAACACCCACATTTCGTCAAATATAATCAGATTAGGTCCCATGTAATACTGGGCGAGCCTGTTACCACTTTATTGGGGCCACACACACACGCACGCGCACAGACACCCACGCACGCGCACACAAAGATGATTGCAGTGTGCGGGTTTGCTCGCGATGTTTTTCTTCACCGTTCGTATTTCGCTGTTGTAACTAAAGTTCACAAATGTACATAACTTTAAGTCATCGGTACATGCCGAGATACGAACCTGCGACCTACCGAGTTAAGGCCGCACGCTCTAACTATTACGCCAGCGAGCACATTTTAATTATAATGAAAATTATTATGATTATTCCTAAAAATGTAGAACAAATTTCGTACGTTTAAAACAAGCTGCACGCGTTGTACGAGACCGAGTCCGAATCCGAGCCACGTACACGAGCGCGATACGAGATTGAGATCATGAGGTATGCGGGTAACGCGTGTCGCGCCGGCTGTGACGTCACCGCGCCGCGCCGCACCGCACCGCGCCGCACAGCTCGCCCGGCTATCTGGCTGAGTCACCGGGTTATGTATCTTGACTTTAGATAAATAAAACTAGGTTCCGTCGCCTCGGCTCCGCGTGCCGCGAACCTGCGCGATACGGAACGTCGGCTAGAACCGCTGTCTGCCGCGTCCATTCCCTCACCTGCAACACCTGGGTTCAGGTATGCCGCCGACTGGGCCCGGCAGGGTGGATCAACCTCACGAACAGGTTCCCGCCTTATTGCGGTGGTAGTCGTGGCATGCTCACCCACGGTGAAGCTAAAAGGAACCTTTCCGGCCGCTCCGATGTGTAAAGCCGGCCCGAGATGGCCGCCCCAGGTCAGCTCCGAGAGCTCACCTTGAATCTGTGCCGGTGCGTTGCAAGGGCAGACGTACACTGCACTTTGCAGCCGTGTTGAAGTTGCGGAGGGAGAGGAGTATTGTGGTTCAACGCTCTCCCCCACCTTCCACCACTAAGCGGTGTTGCCGCGATGGGGTCGAAGGGGAAGAAGAGTGTCAGTATTGCATTCGCCAGTCTCCTTATCTTCTGCGGCCGTACAACGGTTGGCGGCGGAACGCAACATCAGATCCGCTACAGGGAGCAGAGTCTTCTCTATTGGCGCCTGTAGCCTCTGAATATCGGTAAGAGGTCGAGAAGAAGAGGGCGCGCTGTATTTTTCGGGGCACCCTTACAGAGGTGAAAATGATGGAAGTTTCTCCCTCCGAGAGGAGGTTGCGCGGTGCAACCGGCGCTGTTTATGTCTTGGAGGTGTACGAAAGCGTTCCGGTTGCCCCGCGCCGTAAAGTGACGATGGTGGAACATCGTGGGGGCCTTAGTTGGCGCAAGTCTGATATAACCTGTCTCCCCGCGATGGCAGGTATGCGTAGGCACTTTCCCCCACGAAACAAAAAGGGAAGCCCCACAACGCGCCACACACACGTGCGGGCACCGCCGCTCCCAGCGCGCTCGCCGCTCGGCCCCGCCACTGCGACATTTTCTGTTGCCATCTTGCGCCGTACAAGTGTTTGCTGTTATTCGATAGTAAAATCAAAAATTCGTCTTCAGTGTTAAAATTAACTTCAATAAATAAATCAATGGATCTGTAAAATGTTCAGTTCCGGTCCGGAGGCCCGTGCTCCTTATATGAGTAGTTATATTTGCAGCGAGTGCGGCACTGCGCCCGCGCCCACCGGCTGCCCGCTAATTGCACTCTATGTATTTATGTAATGAGCTAGCGCTGCTCGTGCTCCCCGCAGCTCGCGCCGGCTCAGCCAATGGCCGGGCCGCCGCGGACATGTGTCGGCGGCCAGCGGCGCCCCGACAGTTTGTTGACCTTTGGCTTAGATGAAACAGCAGCTAAGTTAGATCGTGTGCCCGCGCGGCCGCTCGCGCGCTCGCCCCGCTGCGTGTGCGCCGCTCTCGGTGGATGGTTAAGCTGCGATGTTATTTCTAATTCAGGTTTTACTTTGATAATGAGTTTTTTATTTTGTTATTGACGTTTCATCAGTAGCGCGTTCGACAAGGTTAACCACAAAATCCTACTACATAAGCTGGAGGCACAGGACATACAGCAGAGTTTAGTTTTGTAAAAATTTGAGTCATACCTTCAAAGTAGAATGCAAATGGCTGCAGTTAAGTGATGTGTATTAGGGACATATCAAGCTGTACCTGGCGTACTCCGTCGCTCATAACTTGGACCGGTGTTATTCTCCCTGTTTATAAATGACATTATTGACAGTTTTTGCAAGAAAACTTGAGCATTATTACAGAGTAGTGCACTGTAAATAATACAATATGTCTTTTAATGTTGATAAATGTCAACATTTTAAAATAAATAAATCCAACAGAAACTATTACTATCAACGTACACTATTATTGGACTTCCACTACAGGAAGTAAAGGATGAACGAGATATTGTTGTCCATAATCTTAAGTTTAAATCCCACGTTAAGAAAATAAGTAAACGGGCCACTAAAATTTTTTAATTCTAGTTTTCTCATTCTCGTCTTTCATTCTTCTCATCTTTCATACTCTACTTATCTTTCAAACTTCTCATCTCTGTCATTCTACATTTTATTTCCTTCTCTCATTTGTGAAGGCAGTTCTTGGCAGGCACTTGTCGTGTTCATCTCTGGAGTGGGGAATGCCTGAAAAGAAGCATCCCTGTAGCATCCTTCTTCTTCATTTCTTCTTACAATTTCTTTACTCTTTACATTTTTATCTTTGTTTTACATTTTTATTTCAACTACTGGTTTTCTATTTTTAATACAATGCTATACTAACAATTTTAAGAATCTTTGGTTTTTACTTATTTACATTTTATTCATTTTTGTTAATCTATCAATTATTCACCTGCTGTACTCCAGAAATATTCTGCGACTTTCGTCCTCTCATCAGAGAAGCAATGACTTTCGCTTGTATCTTCTTTTCAATCGCCATCTCGCAATTATACCTCTCTTTCCCAAATAAGGGACAGCAAGCCAATACGTGCACCACGGTCTGGTCCACCGCACCGCCGGTCATTGAGGCACGCGGGACTCTCGTTGAGCTAGAACCTGTGAAGTTACTCGGAAAATCCCCCGTGCCCAGTGAACATCTGGTCCAAGACCGTATCGAGCTCGAGACATTGAACGATATGCCGACACGAGACAAAACACATTGAACGATATGCCGACGCGACGCTGGGGACGAAAACCCTCGGTGTTGAAGCCGTCGTACCGTGCACGTACTTCCTGTTCCATTCGTCAAGCGTCCACAGCCTTAGCTAACGCTTAACGAAGAAAACGGGGCAGTCCTCATACACCGGTTTTTTTATCCTTAAGGGGCCGCTTCCTTGGCCAGTTAGTCCGCCCTTTCATTCCCATCCATCCCCACATGCGCTTCCACCCAGTATAACCTTACATTCGTCCATTTTTCACGCGCTTTCATAATGTTCTCTTTCACTGCGATCGCCAGTGGGTGGAAGGTGTCAAATCTAGCGACTCTCTTCAGGGCGGACCTGGAGTCTCTGAGTACGGCGCACGGATGCGCCGACCCGCTGGCCGCGTACCCCGTCGCTTGCACTAAAGCCAGCAGCTCTAAATGGTACACGGTGCAGAAGTTGCCCAATTTGAGTTTCATGTTAGTAACCTCTGCGGCGTTCCGCATGACGCAGAACGCCGCACCCACCCACCCACTGTCGTCGATGCGGCTGCCGTCGGTGTATATAGCCGAATCGGCAGCTTAGGTGGCAATTTAAACTTCCTCAGCACTCTCCCACAGGCAAGAGAACTTCACACCAAGCTGCACAGACGGGTATGGTAGCCTCAAGTGGCTGGCTGGAACCTCCAGCTCTCGGTCTCCCAGCACTTCCCGGGTGTGGCCGCGCTTTACCTCAAATAAAGTGGTCGCTTCTGGGACCCGAAGGTCCAGAGGAGGTAGGTCTTTGTTACCGGAGACTGTTTAGGTACGTACCACCGCAGGGCCTTTTGTAGCCGACAAACGGCAGTGTGCAAACATTACTGGGTTTGGTTTGAAGGGCTCTATAGCTAAAATTTATTATTTTGGTAATGAGACTCCACATGTTATGTCTCGAGTGATAAGCGCAATGTGGTGCAGTGTATATCATCCTAACTATCGCCACGTTGTTATGGGCGGGCGTATCACCTTCGGTCAGGTGAATGTCCCGCTCGTCTCGGCGCTTAATTGTAATGAAAAAATGTGCATCCCTTATTAATGTAATGCAAACATTAGAATATATCAAGCGATACTGCCGCCGCCCGCGCTGCAACATTTGAAATGGCAACACCGCATAGACTGTACCCACCTATCCACCTACCACATTGTATGCCGTAGTTTTGTTCTGTTGCCTTTGATTTCGAAGTAATTCTTTAATGTATTAATATCCGTTTCAGTGTGACTAGTCGTTTGAATAAACGGGCTTTTTACTCTTACAATTAAACAAAGTACTGTAAAGGCCAAACGGCAACTGCGAGCGGCGGGCGGAGAGAGCGCGTGAAGCAGGATCCGCGTTGCTTTCCGGTTGATTGCTTGTGCTTGATCCACGCGCGTGCGCGGCCGCATGCCCGCGCAAAAACATCGCGCACGCGCTGCTCACTGCACTGGTAAGATACGCGGTATGCATGCGCTGCTGCACCTCAGCAATGATACAAACCCCTCTTATCTAGATAACCGGCGACCGATGCGGGTAGGTGGCGCATCGCCCGGACGGACACCAGTACGAAATCCTGGAATCCTGTCCCTTTTTTGCAGTTGTACTTACTTTTTTTATCCTCTTAACAGTAAAAATCTTTCTCGTGTCCCGTACATATCGTAACTTCAAACTAAACTAAGTTCTCAGAGTTCGCTTCTTCTGCCGAATCCTTGCGGCTGCTCGGTGGGAAACAACACCCAATAGACAGCTCCATTTGATTTTCGACGATGTACCTGTAAAAATTCCAGCCATTCTTCATTACTTAAACAGATTTTTTTCTCGCGAAAACTGATAATATTTAAGTTTTTCAATTCACATTGTTTCTTATTGACTGCTGTTACCTTATTTAATACTTAAATTCTACTGGAAGCACCACAACCTTCCAACTCAGTTATTTTTTCATTATTAAATGTCGACATCAAACATCAACGGCAAACTGCACTCCTGTTAAAAACATGGGTAATAATTCTCAAAGTTCGGCCGACCGGATAGCGACTCTTTGTCCCTCACGTTTGGAATCCTCTAACCTACCAAAAGCCCGACGAAATGTAATTGAGAAACTATCTCAAGAGTGTTCACAGACTACCTAGAAACTATAACATTTAAACATTATGAATATTTGACCACCGGTTAAGGCAAGGTACACCAGCGGGTAAGCAGAGGCGAAGGATTGCTTCATCATCAGCCGACAGACGTCCAATGCTGTACATAGGCCTCCTCCAGAGATCTCCACATCGATCGGTCCCGCGTTGCTCGCATGCAGTGGGTTCACGCGACTCTCACCAGATCGTCAGTCAACCTTGTGGAAGGCCTCAACATTACGTCTACCGGTCTTCTTTCTTCTTAAAGCGCCTCTCCAACTAGTGAATGTTGGCGATCATCGTGGTACAGTCCTTTCTGTCTCTGGTTCGGCGGAATCATTCGGACGCCTCAGAGATGCTAGTCCATTCCCTGAAATTCCTCAACCATGAATTTTTCCTTCTCCTCACCTTTCGCTTTACATAAACTTTAACCATTATTAACCAAGATCATAGCGCTGATGACGGAGTTCATGTCTACCGGTAAGGCTTGCTTAGTTAGGGTCAAAATCCTGCCAGGCGAGTGTCGCAACTCACTTTGGTAGCATACGTCATTTACTTCAGCTAATGAAACTCTAAATAATATTAACGAGGGCAACTCATAATCAATACATGGGTACTGGCCCTCACTTACCACGGCCGCTGCGTTCGTCTGATTCGCACTCACTCATGTGTTGCGCTACGCACCGCACCAACAATTACTCAATAAATTGGAGCGCAGCGGCATCGGAGGCTCTGCGTTAAATTGGCTACACAGTTATTTAAGAAACGGGTAACAATGTGAAGAAATTACTCAAATAGACTCCTATGACATCTCGCATATGCACGTAGTAGATCAGTTTCCATCCATAATAGCCTATATACGTCCCCACTGTTGGGCCACAGGCCTACGCTCAACATGAGGGCGATTGGGCCATAGTGACCACGCTGGCCCAATTCGGGTTTGTCACTTCACACACACCTCAGAATAAATTCTAATTCATGTGCAGGTTTCCTCGCGATGTTATCCATCGCCGTTTGTATTTCGCTGCTGTAACTAAAGTCCACAAATGTACATAACTTAAATATTAAAATCATCGGTACACGCTAAGATTCGAACCCGCGACCTTCGGAATGAAGGCCGCACGCTCTAACATTAGGCCAGCGAGCTACTCAACGATGTTAGTTATAGTTTAGCAACAACAACAAGTTTAGTTGTAGTTTTTAAGCTTAACAATAGATTGCAATTTAAATTGGAAAGATCACTTCTATAAAGTTCGTGAGAAAATTAATAGATTCGCCTATGCTCCGTGTAATCTGAGTCTTGTTAAATATAAATGTAGCACCAACATGCACAACATGCATGCATACGTTGAATCGATAATCAAACACGGTGTCATCTGGGAAAATAGCACTGATTCTGTTAAATATTTTCTAACCTAAAACGATGAATTAGAGCTATTTGTAATACCTCTCCACTCACCTCCTACCAACTTTACTTTAAAAGTTACAAATACCTCCAATCTCTTGCCTACATATTAATTTGACATCGAAAAGGAGGCTACAGACAGACTACATCAATCGTTAAAAGCGTGGAATGAGCACTGGACTAAACTTAACTAATTTCCGAGGTCACGACACAGCAAGAACTAACCACCAATACTGCCACAGATATACTACCCTACCCCAACAGGCGGCGGACGGTACAAATACGGGCATACGTGTAGGTAGGTTGAGAAAGGCGAGGGAACAATTCAATGAGTAGTAATTAGCAGTCACTGCAACACACAAATAGAGAAGATACCTAAAGCAGTCAAAGACTAAACTTCGTATTAAAATTGTCGAAAATCCTCCAAGAGACCTTCTCATTGTAATCAATCTGTACGGATGTCGCGTTCAACCATCCGTACCATCCGTACGGATTGTAGCGGCAAATGTTTGTTTGTAAAAATAAATTTATGATACTTTACAAAATATTGAATAATATGAGCGCTTAATGAAGAATGAAGAATTATTCAACTTTATAAAGTTTACAATATAATATTGCAAAGTTAAATAAACGCAAAAACGTGTCTTTATAATATTCTAAACAATATAGTTATTTTAAAATACGGCAAATGAAGTCTTCATTCCATTCTATAACTAAAGTACAAAACATATATATATATATATATATATATATATATATATATATATACAGTTAAAGTTAAATACCATACGTTGTAATAATATGTGAAAAATAAAGTCCAGTAGGTGGGTGTTCGCGGAACGCCCTAGCCTAGCACGAGCGAGCGAGCGCGCGCGCACACTCGCACACACTCGCGCTGCTATATACAATAGTTGCTGCATATGATAGATAGTCACAAGCGGTGGCCGAGAGATGTCCGATTAAAAATTGACGAGTGGATGAGTTCTGACCATAACGGCGAGATATTCATTATAAATTTATAAAAACCAATAAAAATTAAAACGAATATCATAATCAAAAATTATGTTGAAAAAGCTTATTGGAAATTATTGAGGTAAGGATTTGAGCCAGAATTAGAAGATAATGACTTAATAACAGAAAATATAAAACACAGGTCGAAAGAAAAAGCACCTAGAAACAGTTAATAAATATGTCAATAGTATGCGGAAGCCTATAAAATATATATACCGAAAATCAAAAAAGAACACAAAATTAAAGAGTATTTGTTGAATGATACTCTTGCGGAACTGAAAAGGGTGGTAAGGAGGAAAAGAATTCCATAGAGAGTGCCGTCACGGCGCAGCTTGGTCGTCGACGGACACCTGGAGCCAGAGAGAAATTTGAAAACGCAGCCAAAAATGTCCAAACAAATAGCAAGAAGGAATTTTGCAGTTCACAAGATAAAGAAAGTATGTGAGATTAGGTATGTAGAGTTAAAGTCGAGCAAAACTACAAGAAGACCAGTTGTTAGTAAAAAGTATGAAAGATCTGAATTAGTTTTTAGCCTTGATAAATAAATGCCTAGAACAGTTATATTTTCCGACACAATGGAAGGAAGAAGCTATCGGTGTCTTTCGCAAATCGGGAAGAAATGATTACTGTTTACTGAATTCATATCCGCCAATAGGTCCTTCGTCCGTGTTCGGAAAACATTATGATAGAGCAAATCAGGTGCCGTTTGTTGCCAAGAATTACCCCGCGGCGTTGTGAGATTCGTAGTTTGGTTGGTTTTATGCTTGGTTAAGGTAGACAAAACTAGGGTCCATCTTTGGATATTCTGGCGGATACGGATGCGAGGGTGTACGATCGGATTCGCGCCATCCGCCAGATCGTGAGAGCGAGCCAGTTGAAGTAATATACTTAAGGCGATTTGACGACGGAGGAATCACTTCATAGGCTGGGATCCGGATCCACGAGCTCAGTGTCGGATGAGCTGTAAGAGTCACAATGGCTTGCAGCCCGACTATCATCAAGAATCTAGGAAACACGTAGGGCCTTTGCAGCGCAGTACGCTAAGCTCTCGGAGGAGAGGTATGCGCGCAAACGCATTGTGACAGCGATCCTGCCGTTCCTCGAGGCCTGGATACAAAGACGCGGAGGAAGCCTTACCTGTAGATGAATGAATGAACTCTACGAGCGCGGCGGACCCCTGCCAAAAGTTCGCGCAGCGAGCCCGTCGCCGCGGCCCCCGGTGCGTGCCGACGGCTCTGCCCAGTTTAAACAGAATACGTTCGTTACGAGAATCCAGGATGTTATTCTGGCAGCGCTGCAAGCTCTGCGCTCTTGTTATGGGTGCCGGCTTTTTGTAACTTATACAGTAGGTAACCCATAGTGTCAATAGTTTTCTGGTTAGGGATATTCTTTGTCTTAAACAATTTTTATATAATCGCAACAAAATAGAAACGTTTAGAAAATTTGCTCTAATGTGAAGCGAACAAGAAACACTCGAATGCGGGTCAGTAAAAGGTGTGCACGCATGCTCTGAGAATGCAGGAATGCAGTGGGCGGCGAGTTGGTGTCGTGATGTCGTGGTGTCGTGGTGGTGCGGCGTCGCGGAGGCGGACTGGAACCGGTTCGCGCCGTTACCGGGCCCCTCGCCGCACCGGCTCGCCACTAGGAACAATATTTATTTTATTAAGGACGTTGCCTGTATTTAAGAGGCTTATATGATGAGACACTGCACTCCGAGGGACTTCCTAAATATTCGTAGTATGTCTAATGTCTAGCGGGGAGCGGCCGCGGGTCAATACGCTGGATAGCTTATGGAAGAGGAGTGTATACCGGAACAGTGCAGCATCCGCTGGGGTCCGCGCCGCTGTGAGGGAACGCGCGCGGTGAGGTCGCGTGGGGAGGGAGGGAAGGAGTGCCTGGGAGTGAAGGCCCTGGCAGTCGATGCAGACTGATATTCGGAATGTGCTCAACGTGTATTTAGTACCTTTGTATTGTATGCAGGCGTGTGAATCATGGCGTCCTGCGGTAACACACCCAGGCAGTTTCCTGCCGTACCCCATGTGTCGAACGCCGCCGAATACGCAGTGTTCTTGCTTCGAAGAAATGTTGGAAGACGTCACGGCGTTAAGAATCCTCAGGCGGTAATGCCTTACCGTCATACGACCGTGGTCTTGCCTAGTTATAGCCTACGCTCATTGCAGACTGAAAGATCCATAGTGTAAGGAAGGTCATAACAACATGACTAGGGATTGCTAGACCTAAGTGACAACAGGTAGGAGGCACATTGCTCGTATCACTGAGGGTCCTGATGATGTATGCAGCGATAATCTGGTGAAGCTCTACGATGTACTGATGAATGACAAAACGGATGGTATTGGTAACGAATAGGATCGTCGTCCTGGTCACCAACACTTTTTATTGCAAAGAACTCGCGCACGGCGGCTGTTTAACCTCGGCGGGTTTTTGTTCCGATACACCATTGTCAGAGGGGTTGCAGTAACAGTAATGTTACTTAAACATATATGTTTTAAACAATAAGCTCTTTATTGTAGTGATAGCGTGGAAGTGAAGGAGACATGCAAAAGCTCGTAGCGTGGATTCTTCGGCAATCGCCCCGTCGCCCCGTCGCCCCGTCGCCCCGTCGCCCTGTCGCCCTTGGCACGCACCACTCGCGTAGTTACGAACGACGACACCAACGCTGCGATTGCTGCAGCCGAGCTGGTGTTTCTCTGCAATAAATACACATGGGATGGAGTTTGACCCAACGCGTGCGCAGTAATAATAAACAACGTTCTGCCTCCGCCTTGCCGGCCACCCATCCTCGCTGACGAGCGGCAGGCTCCCTCCCGTCCGCTCGCCACTGACAGCCTATTTTTATCTTGCTTTACTGTTCGCCCGCGTACTTTGATTTCTTTGTGTTTGAAAGTTAAACCATTTTGGTTTGTATGCGTTATATATGAAAACCTTTAGTATCCGTTTTATATTCATCGCGAGCATGTTTGTGTGTGCGCGTGCTTGCGTGTATGCTTAAGATTTATAGTAAAACTGTCCAGCGCGTGCTGCAATAGCGTTGCACGCACCGCGGGACTCGCGCCGTGACAACATCGCGAGAAGGGGTCAATGGCACCATTGATTACAATAAAATGTAAGATTAAGTTAAATGCTGAAACGAATCCATATGAACAAGGCGGGGCACAGTTTGCAGAAAAACATACTAATCTTTTTTATACTTGTCTTTTTTATGGTAATCTATTAAAACTTGTTTTAATTGATATGTTTTAAATATGAAGTCATAGATCACAGGAAAAGTTACACTTAATATGTTGTTTTTCAAAAACTTTATATGGAGAAATTCATATAACAAGCTATATATCCACTATCAGTTATTTCCTGTCGCACGAATTTTGCTCTATTTTTTTTTGCTAATAATTGAGGTATCGCTTTACCATTACCCACCCACTTATTTAAGACTTGCCTGTATACAATGTGTAAAAGACATTCCATCCACTTGCTGCGGGCATGTAGTAACGTAGGCAATCCAAATGTCAAGAAGTGCTCAGAGACTTCCATAACTTCACGTAAAATACTCGTGGAGATGGCTTTGCTGAACACAGATGGCTTTAGGGTGGGATCGATCGAATGATGCGTCGAAAAGAGCGGCGAGAGGACGTCCCCGTCCTCCGCTCGGGAAAGGGATTAGCCAGGATGCTGGCGGATGTTTTCTTCCCGGTGGACAAGCTGATCAAGTCAAAAAGAAGTACCATGATGAACCATGTATGTGTGGGACTCCGATGGTGCGTACTGGCCTTCAATCCCAAGAAAACTCCTGGTGCAGACGGCCTCACCGCGGACATCTGCAAGGTAGCTATCGTCGCGGATCCCGCCTTGTTTGCAAGTCAACAGAAGTAATGATATGTTTTAGAAATAATTTTAATACATTAAAAATCGTTTGAAAGTAAATAACCCGCACTAAATAACTTAAGGCTGAGATATAGCTTCTTGTTTCGTTTTCTCTATACAAAGTTTATGAATGAAGATATCAAAAGTGTACCCCTGTTCTGTGATATATGACTTTATATTTAAAACATATGAATGAGAAGCACGGTTTAACAGATTCCAATAAATAAACGATAAATTTGAGAAAAATATTTGTGTCTTCGAAAGGTTGTTTTCTGCGCACTGCGCACTGCTCACTGAGCACTGAGCACTGCGCACTGTGCGCTGAGCACTGCACTGTGCGCTGGGCACTGAGCACTGTGCGCTGGGCACTGAGCACTGGGCACTGGGCACTGGGCACTGGGCAGTGAGCACTGAGCACTGGGCACTGAGCACTGTGCACTGTGTGCTGAGCACAGCACTGTGCACCGCCAGCGGGTCCCGCCGGAGGAGACAGAAAGAATTTTTTGTTCTTTCTAATGAAACTTTTTTATTCAAATCTGCCTAAATTAACAAAAATATAAAAACATCTTACAAAAATTAAGAGTCTATAACTAGATCTTAAAACTAACAAAAAAAAACTTATAAAACTAGAATTAAAATTCATTAGCTGAAAGGGATTCCAACTTAGCAAAATGCATCTGCTTTAAGCAGGAGCGTTGAGTTTCAGCTGGATCTTTAGAAGTATGCAACGGTGCGAAACTTGTATGTGATAACCTTTAAAAAATATTGTTAAAACTATACTACTTCATTCACGTGGTAGCTAAGGATCTTACCATCTGGTACAACGGACGCAAAGAGATAAGAGATACATGAATGAGAATTGTATTTACTTGTCCCGTTGAATTTTGATGATTTCATTGATTTCCAGAACAATACAAATTAATAACTAAAAACGCAAAAAAAGCACAGACAAAAATAGCAAGTCAGCAGAACTCACAAAACTTAATAGTAGTAATTTTCTGTTTCAAGGCATGCTGTCTTCCTTTGTCTATCAGCTGATGACGATGAAGACATGCTTTCCTATTCCACTTTTAACTGCACAAACTTAACATTACAAAGCTACCTCTAAAAGTGAGTCTTGTGTTTAGGTATTTTTAAAATAGTTGCAGAGTCGCATAAACGGATGACCCGTGTACATTTTTCGTAAAGATAATCATCATACGAGACCTAGGAGCAACGATACAACAACACCAAAGCATGTGTTTTGTAACAGTTTTTGACAGTTGACGCGGACCACAAGTAGTATCGCAGTAATTAATCCTTCACAAAATCAATTTGTTAATTATTATTTTTTCAAATTGAAAATCTAAAAAACTTATTACTGTTTTCACACTCAAAAACGCTCAACGAGGTATCCCTTCAAAGATTCGTGGTATTGGCACATTTACTGCTAGCGTTACAACTCAGAACGGCTGCGCTACCTGCACACCTCTATGGCCTGCGGTAGGAAGCCACACCGAGCAGTAAAAGTTTTCTTCTTATTATACAGCAATTAGTCATAAATCCGATTATTGCCGTAATTACATGAACTAATGGTACAGAACTTTACGTATTGTAAGCGAAGTAAAGACCAAACGAGACTGTGTTTCGACACATCGACACACATTCGACACATCATGACAATTGACTGAGTCTGCGTTGGGCGGTCATCCTGCTCAAATCAGTATCCACGGGCGACTAGCGGCAGTGTTCAGCGCCCGTGAGTGGGCGTGCGTGCGTGTGTGTGTGTGTGCGTGCGCGTGTGTCCACGAGTTCCGAAGCTTCGCTGCGCTTCACACGGCGCTGGTGTTCCGTACGGCGGGCATGCCACTTGTCACATGTAACCTAACGTTAATGGATGGCGGTTATCTGTGAGAACTTGCAACAAATCAATGTGCGGTGTTCTCCGTCTTCATCTGATGTGTACACAACAGAGCTTGTCAGTCATAAAGTTTGTAGCGACGCACAACGCACTCCCACTGCCCGCGGTGGGTGCGCTTCCGGTCGACGCCACGCATCGTTCTCCAAATCAATGTTTCCTGTGTTTAGACTCTTCGGCACGGTACCCTCACACGTCTATGTTGAGCGCGTATACGCGCACCACCTTTTCGATGTTATACTCCTCGAATATGTGTATAATTTAGACATATCCCCGGTCTGGATGATGGAAATGACCGGTCTCGGCGAGTTCGGTACATCTAGTAATGCCCTCTATAGGATCTGTAACTGTTCATTGCACAGGGCACAGGGCACAGCGCAGCCGCTCATCAACTGTTCCATAATGCGCGGTGCCCTTCGGCTCCAACTAACCCACGTGCAACTGCTACAAATATTTAAACAAGTGTTCTGGGCTCACACGCGGTGTTCAACAAATGCCTGTTTTTTTTTTGTAAAGAAAGCGTGCATCTGATAACCTGCCGCTGTGGGAACAGCGACGGGGTTATGTCGGACTCCTATCGGCGAAAACCCCACGGCGACACTCGTAACGCTGTCAATCCAAACTATGGGAAAGCTTACGCATGCTACTGTTGTCCCGATTACTTTGGTTCATTACGCCATAATATAGACGACGGATCACCCCCTGCATCCGACGCTTAGCCCCAGTTATGGGGGTAGAGAGCAGGTTACTTCCTCCTACGACTTGCAGTTGTCTGGCTACGAATAGAGATATGTATAGTCCTTTCTCTATTCCTTTCTACAGCCTCCTTTTGGGACATCACTTCTTCGCAAATGTGAATATATGCACTTCACGACTTTTCACTGCTGATCATAATAGTTTTAACTAAGGCTGGCAGTGACAAATCGTCCCCCACTGCGGCTGTAAGTTTCCGTCGCGGAATATTCCATGTTGTCCACTGTTCTAGCGTATGTTATTTGGTGTCCCCATTGTATCCACAATGGTGGAAAAGTGAATGCTGCGTCAGTTGCACAAGGCAATACAGCTCTGCGCTGCGTGAGGAAAGGGCAGTGCGGGTGAGGGTTGGGGTAGGAAGAGGAGGGTTGGTACGTTTCCTGGTGTACGTGGCGCTGGTAGGAGAGTGGATGCGTTTTCTAGCTTTGAAATTAAAAACATTTACAGCCGCAGCCGGTAACGCCCGTCCACTGGAGCACTTAATCAGAAGCTTTTTACAGTTAAACAGCACGGTGCAGTGCCCGTGCACGTGCAGTGCGCGGTAGTTATGTTCCCGCTGAGTAGACACCGGTAACACATCCTATTGTTTTGTATTCACGTTCATGTCACATCATATAGGTAGTTTCGGCGGCACGCGCCTCGCAGGATTCCAGGAAGAGTTCTATTTCGGCGGGCGGCGGGCGGCGGGCTGCACGCGCCGGTGGACCGGTGGCTATATTTACCCCATGCGGCGGCCCGCCCTCGCGAGTGTTGTCGCAGCGGCGACTTCAGAAATTATTCATCGCTTTGTCTCCTGGAAGCGACACAAATATTTATCGTAACGTGCTCGCAAACAATATGCCATCTTTACCGAGTCTCGGCGAATGCTTTTCACTGGCAGTAGGTCTCTGTTGCTACAGACCGTCTGAGTAGGCATCGCCGCAGCGCCCGTTGCAGCCGACAGATAGTACTGTGCAAGCATTGCTGAGTTCCAGAGTGAAGGGCGTTGTTGGTGTGAAATCACGGGGCAATGAGACTTAACAAGTTTCATGGTGACGTGCACAATGCGGTGCAGTGTTAGGTTGGTATCTAACTAGCACCATGTTTCTATGGGTAGGCGTAACACTTATCATCAGGTGAATGTCCCGCTGGTCGCGATTCTTTGTTGAATAAAGAAAAAATGAAACGGATGGTCAAAGTAAGGAACAGTGTGATAAGGAAGCGGTGCGGCGCGGTTGAAGATGTAGTGACAAGGATAGAGAAAGGGATGCTTAGATGGTTCGCCATGTCGAAAGAATGGATGAAAGAAGATTAACGAAAGAAATATACAAGGTAAGAATGATTGGAAAAATCGGTGCAGGTCGACCTAGGCGGACATATTCCGATCAAATCGGAGATATCCTAAAGAAAGGCTGGATCAAAGGCACACGCAACCGGCGAGCATGCATGAAGTCGCTTATGAAAGTGGAGGAAGCTAGAGAGGTGTACCAGGATCGTAGCAGGTGGAGAGAGGTGGTCTCTGTCTACTCAACTGGGAACGAGGCGTGATATATATGTATGTATGTGAAGAAAAAATCTTTTAAAATTTTATAACAAGTCTCCTGTCGCCAGATATACCCGCCGCCGCCGCGCCGCCGCTGATTCAGCACATGTTCGGTACCTTACGGTGGAATTGTGAGTTATACAAACCCTCCTACGGCGGTAAATTGGAACTCGTTATTTTGTGATGTACCAATAACTTTATATAATATTTAAGTTATATACATTTGTGAACTTTAGTAACAACAGCGAGATACAAACGGTGAAGGAAAACATCGCGAGGAAACCCGCACACTGAAATCATCTTTGTGTGTGTGTGTGTGGTGGCACTAATAAAGTGGCAACAGGCTCGCCCCCTGTTACATGGGACCTTTTTTTTTTTTTTTTTTTTTTTGATATCGGTGGTGGAAATGCTGTTAACGCATACCCAGCGTCCTTTTCAAGGGGGGGGACGCCGGGTTATGTGGGGCTCGGGGCCACTGAGATGTTGTGCGTGACCCCCATACCCACTAAAACCACCACCGCTTGTCCCGCCACACGCATACTGGAGACGCCCGGGTTTCAGCCAAGCAACTCTCCGGGCGCCTCCGCGTATAAAACTCCTCTTGGTGGGTGCCCGCGGGGAGCAAAGGCACCCACCTGCCGTCCCGTACCGGCCCCTCGCGGGACCGGCACGTTGGGGCCCCCCGACCCCACAGACGACCGCGCGCGCCCACGACGGAGCGCATGCCCGGCCGCCGCCCTCCCGTGAAGGAATTGGGCGGCGGCCTCCTCCCTCCAGACTCCCCCCCCTCGTCGAAGTGGGAGGGGGGGGGACAAAAACCAAGACTCCCCCGGGGGACGCACCCCCAGGGGAAACACGACAAAAGGCCCAAAGGGCCACGACCAACGGCCCGAACGCCCCCTCACACCGTGCCCGGCTAGGGGCCCATCGCTCACGGCGGGAGGAAGCGGACGGCGTGGTTCTGCCGCCGCGCTCTCCCGCCGGCCCGCCGCCGCCTGCAAGGTGCGGCAGCGGCGTCGGCCTCCCTCGTGCGCTCGGCGGCCTCCTTCTGACGCATCACTGCGCCGCAGAAGGAGGCCACCGCCCTCCAAGACCTCTCGCTGCTCAACATACGATCGATTACAGTCGGCAGCGAGA
This sequence comes from Troides aeacus, assembly GCA_033220335.2. Taxonomy (NCBI): domain Eukaryota; kingdom Metazoa; phylum Arthropoda; class Insecta; order Lepidoptera; family Papilionidae; genus Troides; species Troides aeacus. The sequence continues at coordinate 117,698 of CM067275.1, read as the reverse complement.
GGTCACTGCCGACTTGCGCGACGAGGGAGTGGCGTTGCGGCTCCCATGCCGGGCACTCCGCCAGAGTGTGGTGCGCCGTGTCAATCGGCGCACCACACTCGACGCATTCCTGCGTCATCTCTCTACGAGCCACCTGGTGCAAGTACTTGCCGAAACATCCATGGCCTGTCAGCACCTGCACCAGGTGGAACGTCAAGGCCCCGTACCGCCGGCTCATCCACCGGGACAGGTGGGGCCTGATGGCCTCCACCGTGTCCCGGCCGGCGGCAGGGTTACCTAACTCCGTCTCCCACCGCCGGATCAGGGCGTTATGGGCAACGCGCCTGATCCGGCGGACCGTGGCCGGGTCCGGCCGACGCTCTCCGGCATCCCGCAGGAAGAGGTACACTTCCGCGAGCGACTGCGCCTGTAGATGCCAAGGCGCATCGCCCGCGAGAAGCGTACCCGCCGTCCAGGACACCGTACGGTACGCCCGACAGGCTCGGTTCGCCAGGATACGTTGGGCCCTCTTCAACACGGGCCCGTTCCTGGCGGTCTCGCACCTATCCACCCATACGGGCGCTCCGTACAGTGCCATACTCCGCAGGATGCCAGAGTATAGGCGCCGACACAAATGACCCGGCCCCCCGACATTGGGCAGCAATCTGCCCAGCGCAGCGGCGGTGGCGGTGAGCTTCGGGAGAAGCCGTTCGAAGTGCTCCCCGAAGCTCCATCGCCCGTCCAGAGTGAGCCCTAAATACTTGAGGGCTCCCCGCACTGGGACCCTCTCGCCCCGGACGGGGATGATCGCGCCCCGGGGTGGACCCCTGCGGGGTCCGTGGAAGAGGAGGGCCTCCGTCTTCGTGACGGAGACCCTCAGACCCAGCTGCTCGATCCGGTCCACCACCAGCGACGTGCTAGTGGCGGCCAGACGAGCAGCCTCGTCGTAACTCCTCCCCCGGGCCGAGACGAGGGTGTCGTCCGCGTAGCATAGTACCCTCGTCCCGGGGAGGACCGGCTGCCGCAGCAGCCAGTCGTACGCGAGGTTCCACAGCAAGGGGCCCAAGACCGACCCCTGTGGAACCCCGCTCTCCACGCGCCGCCGATGTAATTCGCCGCTGCCATCAACCCAGACGATCGTCCTGTCCTTGAGGTACGCCCCCAACAGCCCGACCATGTAGGGGGGGAGCCGGAAAAACTCCAGCGCCCCCCTGATCGTCGCGAATGGCAGGCTGTTGAAGGCGTTCTCGATATCTAAGGACACCCCCAGGACCACCTCGCCGTCACCGAAGGCCTCCAGACAGAGGCCCTTCAGGTCGAGCAGGGCGTCCAACGTGGATCGCCCTGCCCGAAATCCGTACTGGGCCTCATGGAGGCCCGGTCCCACCTCGGCGAGGTGCCGAACGAGACGGCCGGCCAAGATCTTCTCGAAGACCTTACCCGCCTCGTCCAGAAGGACGATCGGTCTGTACGCGGAAGGGGAGTCGGGGTGACGGTCCCCCTTCCGCAGCAGGCAAAGCCTGCCCGTCTTCCAGCGCTCCGGGAACTGCACGTACCGAATGCAGGCATCGTACAGTCCCCGGAGCTCCTCGCGCAGGTGACTCGCGGCCACCCAGAGGGCCCTCGATGGGACCCCGTCGGGCCCCGGAGCCGTACGTCGACCCCGGAGACGACCCAGGGCCACGTCCTGTTACATGGGACCTAATCTGACCACATCTGGCGAAATGTGGGTGTTTATTCACCCCTGCCTACCCCTACTGAGAAAAAGGCGTGACAATATAAAAAAAAAAAAAAAAAAAAAAAAAAAAAAAAAAAAAAAAATTGTGATAAGTCGGTTATCTTCTCATTTCATGGTACATTTAAACAATTGTACGGCGGTTGTTGTGGCACCCTCGCCGCACCCGTCTGCGCCCTCGGACCCCTACCCCCCACCCGACCTTTCCCGTTTCTGCGCGTTCGCGAGTAAGTGATACGTAACTATCAATTTTAGTAATAATTTCAATACAGCCGATTGATCTCTTCGAGCTGCTAAGGGCGCGGGGGTGCGCTAGGGGGTGGGCTCGGGGCGACATGAACACTTAACCACATGACTCGGAGGCACCGCACGCGGCGGCCCGTGCTGGCCCGCGCAGGCCCGCGCAGGCCCGGCGGCGCAGTGTCGGTTCACAACAAACGGTGTACATTTATTTTAGCTCTGTGTTTTTGTGCTTTATGTTATGCTCGGATGCGTGTTTTCTTCAAACAATGTCTTCAGTTCGCGTACGTTTCTGCGAGTTGGATCTAGAACTAGGATGCTCTGCTTTTGTTGTCGGCCCGTGCCGCGAGCCGACAACCGACAACAAAAGCTCGGCACTCTCTCCCTCCTCCCCGCTTCCGGTTTACCCCGCTGGGGCCGCCCGCCCGCGCGAACTCGCAGTGCCGAGAGAGAGAGAGGGGGGGGGGGGGTGGAGTATCACGGATGTAGACTCTTACTATTAGGCGTTATTTGTTCTGCCGTTGGCTCCGAATGCGCTCGTGATTCGTCGGATGCCTATGTAGTTCATCACTTCGCGCTCGCTGAACTTCCGGTTTCAGATTTCATTCTTTAGATGTGCAAAAGATTGACGTACAAGTACAAGTGAAGTTTGACGTACGTACAACAATAGTAACATAACATTTGACAACAGTATACAAATTAAATAAAATGTAATAAGAGGGAGTCGTAACAAAACAAAAAGGAAAATAAAAAAAATACCGCAAACTTTTTTTTTTGATATCGGTGGTGGAAATGCTGTTACCGCATACCCAACGTCCTTTTCAAGGGGGGGGACGCACGTTGGGGCCCCCCGACCCCACAGACGACCGCGCGCGCCCACGACGGAGCACATGCCCGGCCGCCGCCCTCCCGTGAAGGAATTGGGCGGCGGCCTCCTCCCTCCAGACTCCCCCCCCACTTCGACGAGGGAGGGGGGACAAAAACCAAGACTCCCCCGGGGGACGCACCCCCAGGGGAAACACGACAAAAGGCCCAAAGGGCCACGCCTAACGGCCCGAAGGCCCCCTCACACCGTGCCCCGCTAGGGGCCTGTCGCTCACGGCGGGAGGAAGCGGACGGCGTGGTTCTGCCGCCGCGCTCTCCCGCCGGCCCGCCGCCGCCTGCAAGGTGCAGCAGCGGCGTCGACCTCCCTCGTGCGCTCGGCGGCCTCCTTCTGACGCATCACTGCGCCGCAGAAGGAGGCCACCGCCTTCCAAGACCTCTCGCTGCTCAACATACGATCGATTACAGTCGGCAGCGAGAGGTCACTGCCGACTTGCACGACGAGGGAGTGGCGTTGCGGCCCCCATGCCGGGCACTCCGCCAGAGTGTGGTGCGCCGTGTTAATCGGCGCACCACACTCGACGCATTCTTGCGTCATCTCTCTACGAGCCACCTGGTGCAAGTACTTGCCGAAACATCCATGGCCTGTCAGCACCTGCACCAGGTGGAACGTCAAGGCCCCGTACCGCCGGCTCATCCACCGGGACAGGTGGGGCCTGATGGCCTCCACCGTGTCCCGGCCGGCGGCAGGGTTACCTAACTCCGTCTCCCACCGCCGGATCAGGGCGTCATGGGCAACGCGCCTGATCCGGCGGACCGTGGCCGGGTCCGGCCGACGCTCTCCGGCATCCCGCAGGAAGAGGTACACTTCCGCGAGCGACTGCGCCTGTAGATGCCAAGGCGGATCGCCCGCGAGAAGCGTACCCGCCGTCCAGGACACCGCAAACTTGCCCTGACTCGAGCACACTGGGCGCACGCTGTTTAACTTTAAATGTCTTTACAGTGCATTGTGTGTGGGTGTGCGTGCATGTGCGTGCGTGCGCGTGCGTGCGTGGCGTTGTTTGGTACAGCGGCCGGCCGCACGGACGTCGGGCGTCGGGCGTCAGGCGCTATATTGTGATAGACTGTAATTTCGATTCTGGATTTTAAAGGTTACGAGACAAACAAAGATCAGGATCTTGTTGCGAGTTCCAAAAGAGCTCGAGAAACGTTCAGCTTTGCTTGTTTAGTGCATCGCATTGGCAATCATTTCAGGGAGCCAGTGCTCATCCTGGTCACGTAAAATATGATTTCTTGAGTACTAAATATTGTGTTAAAATATTTAAAACTTATTATATTTAAGAAAAAAGGATAAAGGTTACAATAACTTGACACTGCTGGTGCACAAAGTACAAAATTTTGGATGTGAAGGATACTGTAGCAGGCGCCCCGGGCACACCGCGCTTGTGTTAGCAAACTTAGTTCGGCGAGTTGCGTCGGCACGCTGCGCACGCGCGTCTACACTCACGCCACCCCGCGATTCCCGGCTTCGCAGGGGCATGTATTTACCCAATATGGCTGAAGATTTATATAGAAATTTTATGCAAATGTATATTGTTTGATTATATTACATAAGAATGAAATGTAACGAAGGTGCGAATGTCATTAGTTTATTTATTGTTATCTCTAACACTTTCATTACTAATAACTATATCAGTAATAATTGAAAACTGCGCTGGGTCTGCTGGCCCGCCGCCGCAGCGGGCTGACTTACGTACGGGGAGGGCCGGGGGAATTATACGCAGCCGCGACCTGCTCCCGCCGGGTGTCCTTCGCATCGCGCTCAGTGAAAGTTCGGCACACGCACACACGCGCACCCACGCGCACACGCGCACTCGGCGGCCCACCTGGCGGGTTGCGCGACGTAAAATAAACTTACCTACTCTGTAACAGAGCCTGTAACGCCGGCGAGGAGGTGCGCCGTTAACGCGTGTGCGTATTTTTATGTCACAGTTGCATACGTCGCGTACTTACCAGGCTAATCCACACCAGCCTCTGCGGAGGAGTTCGTTCCAGCAGCGCGCAGGCGCGTGCGCGTGCGCAGGCACGGCGGCCCGACACGTGCGAGGCGATGCGCGGCCACCGGCTTCATCTGACTTGAGAATCACTAGTGGAAGGTCTTTGTTTTTTATTTATTTATTAAGTCTACAATCAGTCATACACTACGACATTCACTAAAATATACAAAGAATTTAAATAAGAAGTCTTAGTACACGATTGTTGAGTAGACACAGCCTTCACTAATTATACTCTCTATTTATGTTTTTTTTTTTTTATTAACGTGTGGAACAAAATGCTAACGGAACGTACACCCCGGGACCAATAGTGGGCCGGTGCCGGGGTAGTGTCGGGCTCCAACCGATTAAAAAGCTTCACACGGTATTCCTGCTTCATCCACATACTCGAGGGTCGCGGGATAACGTATTTCAGTTCCTCCGCGACCCCCAATCGGCGCCCAAATGAACGAGTCCACCCCGGGGAGGGATGTGATGTGAAGCAGCACCCCTCTCGACTAGATCCCTACGTGGAGACGCGTCGGAATACGAGACGCATCACCACATGCACCCCAGGAACTCTCTCCAAGGGGGGCGCCTGCACGAAGGCCCTTGTCGGTCGCGGCGCCAGGTTCCTGTCGAGGAGCCATTCGACGGTCGTGCGCTCGGCCCCGTCTTGCGGCGGTGAGCTGGCATCACGCTCCGACCGCGTCCTGTCCCCTCGGCGCCCGCTCTCGGATACGTTGGGTTTCCCGCTTCTACGTCATAACAGAGTCGCAGAATTGGGATACCGCATTCCATGACGCCTCGCTACCGACCATGGCCGGACCGCGGACGGTAGCGAGAGGTCACTCCCTATCGCCGCTACGAGCGCGGCTCTATCTCCCACCCCATCGCGGGCCATCGGCCAAGGTGTGGGACGATGTGTTCACCGGGTGCCGCGGGGCGGTCCGTCCTACCTATACAGTTCCGCCGGTGCAGATAGCTCCCGAAGCAACCGTGCCCCGTGAATACCTGCACCAGGCAGAAACTGAGAACTCCGAAGTGCCGGTCCAGCCAGTCACCGATGACCGGCCGGACGACCTCAACGGTAAAGTGATCGTACGACGGTTCAAAGAGTCGCCGCTCCCATCTCCGAAGCACCTCTCGACGCGCCTTTCGGCGCCACCTCTCCACCTCGTCTGGCGACAGAAGCGAACCCTCCCGCTCGAGGGCCCTCTTCTGCCGCCAGTAGAGGCGCACCAGCGACTTCGTTTCGAGTTCCCACGGCGGCGTCCCGGCGAGGACGCACGCCGCCTCGAAGGAGATGGTACAGTAACCTCGTACGACCCGTATGGCCATGACGCGCTGCGGCGGGCGCAGCAGCGTCACGCTACGGGTCGACAGGTGTTGCGCCCATATGGGCGCACCGTATAGCGCCATAGAGCACACCTCTATTTATGGATAAGATAGATTAGGATAAACAATAAATAAATTTGCGCAGAGACAATATCGTAATTGATGAGCTTAATCCAAGTTGCGATTTTTTTTTTAAACATTCTGAATAATTATCCGCCCCGTCGTGGCGGTTCGGCTCAGTAGCCGTGGCATGGTCACCCACGATGAAGCTCGATAAAGGAATCTACCTGGTTGGCCCAAGGTGGCCGCTCCAGGTGAGCTCCGTGAGCACACCTAGGATATGTACCGATGGGCTACTGAGGTAGGGATACATTGCTCTTCGCAGCAGTCGCGGAGGAAGAGGTGTGTCTGCTCTCCCTACCTTCCGCGACTAAGCGGTGCCGCTGGGGCCGCTAACGCCGCGGGCAAAAGGAGGGTCAGTATTAGGTTATGCCGCTCTATCTATTCCCTGCGGCCACATTACGGTTGGCGATAGAACTCCAGGCCAGACCCGCCGCAGAGAGTCGGGAAAGTTTTCTCTCTTGGCTCCCATAGCCTCTGGGTGACGGATTGAGGGGGATCCGTTGCTGTCCGTTGTTAAAACCGTAGCATATAACGCAACACTAACGAGAGGAGAAGGAATTATATAGTAATACCTACTCCATCGATAAAAACTAATTTTGCAAGCATTCAGCACAACATGAGATCAGTACATGTATAGTCAAACAGTCAAACATAGTATAATAAAATAAATAAACAATTAAAAATATGTAGCAAAAACTATCCTGACTGCAAGGTCATAATAACGAATTGGTTAAAAACACAATCTTATGTCGTCATAAGATTGTGTTTTTACTCGTATCTGGCAATACTATACATAATTTGAAAGGTCTTGACATAACCTACAAAACGACGCTATGCATAATTAGTTTGGATATTGCGTTCAATAGTTATAGACGTGTAAACATATAGTTCACTAACGCCGAAATTGTTTTGAATTTTATTTTTGAGTTGTTTTGAATTTTAAAGTTTTCCTTCGTTAAAGGCAAATCCGCTAGAGAAATGTTCCGTGAGATTAATGGTGTTTTGGGGGATGGTACTCTATCACTTCGAACCGCGGAGGAATGGTTTCGACGATTCAGAGCCGTTGAAAACGACACCATGGATAAGCCAGCCGGCGGAAGACCTGTGACGACAAATACCGATCAAATCATGGACTACATCGAGTTAGACCGGCATGTGGCATCTCGTGACATCGCCCAGGAGATGGGAGTTAGTCACCAAACCATTTTAAACCATCCGCAGAAGGCTGGATACAAAAAAAAGCTTGATGTTTGGGTGCCGCATGATTTGACGCAAAAAAACCTTCTGGACCGAATCAACGCCTGCGATATGCTGCTGAAACGGAACGAACTCGACCCATTCTTGAAGCGGATGGTGACTGGCGACCAAAAATGGATCACATACGACAATATCAAGCGAAAACGGTCGTGGTCGAAGGCCGGTGAATCGTCCCAAACAGTGGCCAAGCCGGGATTGACGGCCAGGAAGGTTTTGCTGTGTGTTTGGTGGGATTGGAAAGGCATCATCCACTATGAGCTGCTCGCATATGGCCAGACGCTTAATTCTACCATCTACTGCGAACAACTGGACCGCTTGTAGCAGGCGATCGACCAGAAGCGTCCAGAATTGGCCAACAGGAAGGTTGCAGTGTTCCACCAGGACAACGCCAGACCACACACTTTGTTGATGACTCGTCAGAAGCTACCGGAGCTCGGATGGGAGGTTTTATCGTATCCACCATATAGCCCGGACATAGCGCCAAGTGATTACCACCTGTTCCTGTCCATGGTGAACGCCCTTGGTGGTGTAAAGTTGAACTAAAAAGAGGCTTGTGAAAAGTGGCTGTCCGAGTTTTTCGCAAATAAGGAGGGGGGCTTCTACGAGGGAAGTATTATGAAGTTGCCGTCTAGATCGAAACAGATTATCGAACAAAACGGCGCATATTTGAACTAAATCCGATCACTAACACTTTTTATAAAGCATTGAATCCCTACGTGGCGACGCGTCGGAATACGAGACGCATCACCATATCCACCCCAGGAACCCTCTCCAAGGGGGGCACCGGCCCGACGGCCCTTGTCGGTCGCGGCGCCAGGTTCCTGCCGAGAAGCCATTCGGCGGTCGTGCGCTCGGCCCCGCCTTGCGGCGGTGAGCTGTCATCGCGCTCCGACCGCGTCCTGTCCCCTCGGCGCCCGCTCTCGGATACGTTCGGTCTCCCGCTTCTGCGTCATAACAGAGTCGTAGAATCGGGATACTGCATTCCATGACGCCTCGCCACTGACCATGGTCCGGACCACGGACGGTAGCGAGAGGTCACTCCCTATCGCCGCTACGAGCGCAGCGCTGTCCCCCCCCTATCGCAGGCAATCGGCCAAGGTGTGGGACGAAGTGTCCACCGGGTGGCCACACTCGTCGCACGCCTCGTCCGTCCTACTCGTGCAGTTCCGCCGGTGCCGATAGCTCCCGAAGCAACCGTGCCCCGTGAGTACCTGCACCAGGCAGAAACTGAGGACACCGAAGTCCCGGCCCAGCCAGTCACCGATGATCGGCCGGACGGCCTCAACGGTGAGGCGACCGTACGATGGTTCGAGGAGTCGCCGCTCCCATCCCCGAAGCACCTCTCGACGCGCCTTTCGGCGCCACCTCTCCACCTCGTCGGGCGACGGAAGCGAACCCTCCCGCTCGAGGGCCCTCTTCCGCCGCCAGTAGAGGCGCGCCAGCGACTCCGCTTCGAGTTCCCACGGCGGTGTCCCGGCGAGGACGCACGCCGCCTCGAAGGAGATGGTACGGTAACCTCGTACGATCCGTATGGCCATGACGCGCTGCGGCGAGCGCAGCAGCATCACGCCACGGGTCGACAGGTGTTGCACCCATATGGGCGCACCATATAGCGCCATAGAGCGCACCACCCCTGTGTAAAGTCGCCGGCATCCGACGCTCGGCCCGCCCAGATTGGGCAGGAGGCGGTTCAGGGACCCGGCCGCTCGAATGAGCTTCGGGCCCAGCTGCCGAAAGTGCTCGTCGAACTTCCATCGGCCGTCGAGGACGAGTCCCAAGTACTTCATCGAAGTACCGACGGCGATGGAAATCCCACCGACTATCAGCTCCGCTCCCGGCGGAGGCGCATTCCGGGCGCCGTGGAAGCACAAGGCCTCGCACTTGCCCAGCGCAACCTCCAGCCCCAAGCGCCGAATGCGCGAGACGACGTGGGCCACGCCCGCAGTCGCCAACACGCGCGCCTCCCTAAAGGTGCGCGCGCGACCCGTCACCAAGGTGTCGTCGGCGTAACAAGTCACGTCGACTCCACCGAGGTTGGCTCCGCGCAACACCGAGTCGTAGCCGATGTTCCACAGGAGCGGTCCGAGGACCGACCCCTGCGAAACACCGCACGACACACCGTGCCGACACCACTCGTCGCGCGTCGGGTACCTCACGGACCTGTCCGAGAGGTACGCCCCGATCGTACGCCTCAGGTAGACCGGGACCCCGAAGTGGACCAGCGCCGCGGTGATCGTGCTCCACGAAAGGGTGTTGTTGTGACACCGCCAACACCACCTCTCCGCGAGCCACCGCCGCGTCCGCCAGGGCTCGCACCCGCGCTATCGCGTCTACGGTGACCCTGCCCCGGTGGAATCCGAACTGGTGTTCGCTCAGATCCGGTCCGACCTCCTCCATGTGTCGAACGAGGCGAGCTGTGATGACGCGCTCGAAGAGCTTGCTCACCTCGTCCAACAACACGATCGGCCGATACGACGACGGTGAGTCGGCCGGTTTCCCCGCTTTCCGAAGCAGGACCAATTTCCCCGCCTTCCATATGCGTGGAAACCGACCCTGCCTCAGCAACGCCGTGAACAGCGTCCGCGTCCAGGACTCTAGGGGACCCATAACTAGAGCCCACACGCGGCCGGGTATACCGTCGGGCCCAGGAGCGGTGTCCTTGACACGCATCCTTTGAACGGCAGCCGACAGTTCCCTTACGCTGGCGTCGGGAAGTGACGACCCCACCGCCCATTTGCTGAAGTGTATATGACTATTGAGTACATTTACACTTCATCAAATGCAATCAGTCAACCGAATGATGGCGGTATATCCATCCAAGGAAGCGGAGGGAAATCCCGGACGTGGGACGGGCAGCAGCGTTTCACGATAGGGCCTCCGTAACTGCGATCGCCAAGCCGCCTGCCAAGCGTGGCGATTATGGCAATTCCCCCCTAAGATGAGATCCCAAAATGAAAAACGGCCCCTAGTCCCCGGCGGCCCCGCTATTCCTGGCTACGGTAGCGGTCACGGTAACGGCGGGGCAAGGGGTGCGAAGAATCTCCGGAAGCGGCCAGGCTACCAAACCCAACGACATCTGGCCCTGGCAACACTCAACACGCGTACACTGCGGACCGACGAGAAGATAATTGAGCTGGAGGAGGAATTGAGCAGGTTAAGATGGGATATAGTAGGGTTATCCGAAGTCCGAAGAGAGGGGGAGGACACGATAACTCTTAAATCAGGCAACCTGCTCTATTTCCGGGAGGGCGACCAGCAGTCCCAGGGTGGCGTCGGGTTTATCGTCCGCAAGTCTCTTGTGAATAGCGTTGTCGACATCGTTAGTGTGTCAGCAAGGGTAGCGTACCTGATACTCAGAGTTACCAAGCGTTACTCGCTGAAGGTCATACAGGTATACGCACCGACTACGGCACACTCTGATGACGAGGTGGTAACTGTGTATGAGGATATTTCTAAAGCCATACACAGTTCCAAAACTCAGTACACCGTTGTCATGGGAGACTTTAATGCAAAACTAGGGCAGCGAAGTAGTGGAGAACTGAAAGTGGGGCAATTTGGATATGGACAGAGAAATCCACGAGGCCAAATGCTCGCCGACTTCATGGAGAAGGAGGGCCTCTATATAATGAACTCCTTCTTCAAGAAGCGGGCCAGCCGTAAGTGGACGTGGATTAGTCCTGATGGAGCCACTAAAAATGAGATAGACTTCATCATGTCGACGAAAAGGCAGATATTCAAGGATGTCTCAGTGATCAATGCTCTGAAAATGGGCAGCGATCACCGAATCGTTAGAGGCATCTTGAATATCAACATAAAGCTCGAACGATTTCGACTGGTGAGGTCCACGCTCCGGCCAGCGCCCATCCAACTCCAAAACCCTGAGAGCTTTCAGCTTGAACTACGAAATCGCTTTGCATCCTTAGGCGAGTGCATTGATGTGGACGATTACAACACCAGGTTCGTAGATGCTGTCCGTACGGCAGGACTTAAGATTTTTAAAGTCCCCCGTACCAGAAAGAAGAAGCCGATCTCTGACCACACATTAAACCTCATGACCGAAAGACGAGAACTGGTCCTGAAGTCTCCTGAAGATGCCACCAAATATCGGCAGCTGAATAGGCAGGTCTCTAAGTCTCTGACTCGCGACATACGCCGATTTAATACTGACAGTGTTAAAGAGGCAATAGAGCGGAACAAAGGCTCTAAAGTATTCGCACGAGATCTGTCTATCGGGCAAAGCCGGTTGACGTGGCTGAAGACAGGGGACGGTAGGATCGTATCGTCAAGGGCCGAGGTTCTGGAGGAGATTGAGCGGTTCTATGGACAGCTGTACACGACTACATGTTCTCCTGGTGGACTAGCATCAGATCCAAGAGCTAGTCTAGCCCGACACTACTCTGAAGATATCCCGGTTGTCAGCCTACACGAGATTAGTGTGGCTCTGAATCAGCTTAAAGGCAACAGGGCACCTGGTGATGACGAAATAACAGCTGAACTTCTGAGAGCTGGTGGAAAGCCGATCCTCGAAGTCCTACAGAAGTTGTTCAATTCCGTCATACTAGAAGGCCGATCGCCTCGGGCATGGCACGGAGGTGTGGTGGTGCTTTTCTTCAAGAAGGGAGATAAAACCCAGTTGAAGAATTATAGACCCATCTCACTTTTGAGTCATGTCTACAAGTTGTTATCCAGAGTCATCACGAATCGTCTCACAATCAGGCTCGACGACTTCCAGCCTCCCGAACAAGCTGGATTCCGTAAAGGCTACAGCACCATATACCACATTCATACGCTGCGGCAGGTTATACAGAAGTCCCATGAGTATAACCAGCCCCTATACTTAGCGTTTGTGGACTATGAGAAAGCCTTCGATTCGATTGAGATATGGGCCGTGTTGCAGGCCCTCCAACGGTGCCAAATAGACCACCGGTACGTCGATGTTCTAAGGTGGCTTGTACGAGAACGCCACCATGTCAGTCCGCCTCGAAGACCAGAGCTCGAAACCGATCCGATTGCAGCGTGGAGTAAGACAGGGAGACATCATATCTCCGAAACTGTTCACCGCTGCATTGGAAGATATCTTCAAGCTTCTGGATTGGGGAGGATATGGCATCAATATCAACGGCGAGTACATCACGCACCTTAGATTTGCCGACGATATCGTGGTTTTGGCTGAGACCATGGAGGACTTCAACACAATGCTCGATTATCTTTGTAGAGTTTCACAACGAGTGGGTCTTAAAATGAATATGGACAAGACCAAAATCATGGCAAATGTCCATATTGTACCCACTCCAGTAACAGTTGGAAGCTCTACACTTGAAGTTGTTGACAGATATGTCTACCTAGGACATACTATCCAACTAGGTAGGTCCAACTTCAAGAAAGAGATCTCTCGTCGACTCGAGCATCTCACGTTCGGACGCCTTCTTCGCCTCGGAGATCGCCGCCACCAGGACGGCCACGTCGGCCTTGTGCGCCGCGTACTGCCGCTCCTCCTCGGCCGTATCGCGCCTCCGTCGACGTCGGCACCTGTGGTACTTGCGTCGGCTCGCCACGCACGCGCTGCGAAGCCGCACGAGGTCCGCCTTCCACCAGTACGCACGGCACTTAGGAGGAAGGGAGCGGTGCGCCCGCGGCATGGCCGCGTCACACACGTGTGACACGGTCTGCACGAGCCTCTCCGCTTCCCGCTCCACGTCGACCGCCACCTCCTCCACGGAGAGGCCCGCCGCCTTAGCCCGGCCCTCGTGGACCCAGGCCTCGACTAGAGCCGTCTCCTCGAGCCGGTCTCGGTCGAGGCGCTTCAGCGCCCACCGAGGGCCGTCCCCGATCAAGGGACGACAAGGTTCGCCCGAAGTCGCCGAGGTCGCGGACACACTGTATCGGACATACAAATGATCCGACAGAGTCTCCACGCCCTCGAGCACCTCCCAATCCCCGATACGGCTGGCCACGGCGACCCCGGCGAACGTTACGTCCACTATGGAGCCGCCGTTTTTCCGCACGCACGTGTTCGCCGTACCCCGATTGAGCACGACCAAACCCGCTCCGATTGCGAACTCCTCGAGCGCCGCACCGCGCGCGCTCGTCCGCGGGCATCCCCACGCCACCGACTTGGCGTTGAGGTTTCCAGAGGGCGGACTCTCCTAGCACAAGCGCTGTTATGCCTAAAAGGAGACACCAATAACTACTATTACTATGTAATGTACGTTGTCAAATAAATGATTTTTGATTTTGATTTTTTGAAACGCTTTTGCAGTTATATCATCTACATGGTTTCTAAATAACATTTTGCTATCAAAGTATACTCCTAGATCACGGACTACATTGATTCTTTCAATTTCGACACCATCAAAGTTATAATTATATATAATGGAATTTTTTTTACGCGTAAAGCTGATGCATTGGAATTTTTTTTCATTAACTATTATCTGATTATCAGGTTATCATTTTATATGTTAATGCAATCTGATAGTGAGGTTATTTTTCCAAATGTTTTTTTAGCGTCTGCGTACATTAGATATCGAGCATGTTTAATATGATGAGATATGTCGAATAGATATGCATTGTAAAGCAAAATACCTAAGTGAGATCCTTGTGGGACTCCCGTGGAAATTTTCATAACATTTGAACGGTATCCACTAATTACAACAGCTTGGGTTCGATTTGTGATATAAGACGTTAACCATCTCAAAAGGTCACTGCGAATTCCAAGTTCATATAGTTTTTTCACTAGAATGCGATGATCCACGCGGTCGAAAGCTTTTTCAAAGTCCGTGTATTCGACGTCTACCTGTCCCTCGCCACACATATTAGTTAAAACAAAATCCGAGAACACCACTTAATTTATTGTGGTAGACCGGTTTTTCAAAAACCCGTGCTGGTTTTTATTAATACCTTTAGTGATTACGGGATAAATGGATTTATAAATTATTTTCTCAAATACTTTGCTGAAGGTGTTTAAGATTGAAATACCTCTATAGTTTTCGATGTTTATCCGAGATCCCTATTTATGAATAGGTACTATGTGTGCTCGTTTCCAAATTGAAGGGAATGTACCACTATTCAATGATTTGTTAAAAATATAAGTAACCGACAATGCTAATGAGGAAGCGCACGAGGACCAAAAAATAGGCGGAATGTTATCACAGCCTGGGCCTTTATGTCCAGAAACTTAAAAAAATTATCCACTGATGTTTCTGTGATACATAAGTTGGAAACATTACTATTACTGTGCATGGCGTCGTTAATAATACATTTAGCGGTAGATGGCTTTCCAAATACACTTTGAAAGAAGACATTAAAGGCTTCACAAATTTGTTTACCATCGATATATTTGGAGTTGCCCGAAACGAATACTTCTGGATAATTAGAGCACCCACCTGATTTTTTTATGAAAGACCAAAAATATTTAGGATTAGTTTTTATATTGGTCTGGATATTTATGGTGTATTTATTGTAGCAGATGGCATGCACTTTCCGTTGTCTATTCCTTAATAAAGCATATACATCATATTAACGTCTGTTACCACGTATTCTCCATTGTTTGTGAATTTTCGACTTTTCTTTAATTATCTTGATGACAGATCGACTGTACCAAATCGGATATGAAGAGTTATGTCTATAAGACATTGGGATGTATGTATTTATTGCTTCGTTAATTATTTTGTACAGTACTGCCCCCATACCTTCCACGTTTTCATCCGACAGTACAGAGAATCAATCAAGTTTCCGAAAATATTCATTCAATGCTACATAGTCTCGTCTACGGAAATTTCGTTTAGGAGGACGATGTTCTTTGATTGCTAAAAGCGAAAGGTCACGTAAGTCTATAATAAAAGAAAGGTGTGCTGGATCGTGTCTAACTAAAGGATCGCAAGACCTAGTGATGCAAACTGGTAAATTACAAAACACGAGATCCAAAGTATTGTCTGCGTAATTTTTTATAGTATTATATTGTACTAAAAAACTTAGTTCCTGTACAAGTTTGATACCGGCACTCTGTAAATCAGCGGATGCATATTGCATATTTATATACACCTCTCGGTTCCTCTGTTGTCCACGATATACAAGCTAAATTAAAATCACCTACTAAAAGATAATATTGTAGCGGATGGCGTGTGTGGATTGTATATTCAATATCGTTGATTATTAGGCTAATTTCTTTAGTTATATTCATAACGTTAACATATAACAACAGCACTCAATAGTAGATCCGCGCGATTGGCTCCATTTTAAGTAGCAAAATTCGAAGCCGGAATAGATACAGTAAGCATTGCTACAGATGGAGTTGCACTACATTCTACTCGCAATGTATGAAATTCGCGACGTGTTAATGTCATTACTCCACCTCCGCATGCTTTCTTACTGATTGTTAAATTTCGATCATGCCTAAATACGTCATATCTGTCGTCGCATAATTCGTGGCCGAAAAATCCGTCACGTAACCAACCACGTTTCGGTAATAATAATTACATCGTAGTCGCAACTGAAAACAGATTGTTTAAATTCTAAACTTTTAGTTCTTAGACCGCGAACGTTTTGGTAGAATATACTTAAATTAGAGTTAGCCATTGTATGTACTAAACAAGAGAACGGGCCAAGTACAATTCAAAAAGAAACGATTATATATTAGGTTGGGGAAAAAGAAATCCATTATTTTTTCGGTAGATGGCTGTAGTGATAAATTTCTCGTAAAGTATCGATCAAACAGTTTCAGATTTATGCTCGTTGCAAAGGTGACATTTCGCAGTAAAAAAATTCTTTTGCTGTTTTTTGTTTGGTGCATTCAATTGTGAGTTACAGGGTGTTAAAAATGGAAGTGAACAAAGAGAAAATTCGGTACATTTTATAGTTTTTCTTTGACAAAGGCGAAAATGCAAGCCAGGCGGCTAAAATTGTGAATGGTGTTTATGGACCCGATACTGTAACAGCAAATTATGTGCAATTTTGGTTTCGTAGATTCCGTTCAGGAATTTTTGATGTTAAAGATGCACCTCGCACAGGTAGGCCGGTCGCCGAAAATGTCGATAAAATCGGAGAACTGATCGAAGTTGACCGGCATGTTAGCAGTCGTAACATCGCCCAGGAGCTAAAAATGGACCACAAAACAGTTTTAAACCATTTACACAAAGCTGGATTCAAAAAGAAGCTCGATGTTTGGGTGCCATACCAATTAACAGAAAGAAACATGATGGATCGAATTTCCATCTGCGAAGCCTTGGCCAAACGGAATGAGATAGACCCATTTCTTAAACGGATGGAGATGAGAAATGGAGCACAAACGATAACCCTGTGCGAAAACGATCATGGTCAAAGAGCGGTGAAGCACCTCAAACGGTGGCCAAACCAGGACTAACGGCCAGGAAAGTTCTGCTGTGCATTTGGTGGGACTGGAAGGGGATTATTTATTATGAGTTGTTTCCATATGGCCAAGCACTAAATTCTGATCTCTACTGTCAACAACTGGAACGTTTGAAGATAGCAATTGACCAGAAACGGCCAGAATTGGCCAACAGGAGAGGTGTCGTGTTCCACCAGGACAACGCTAGGCCACACACGTCTACAGTGACTCGCCAGAAACTTCGGGAGCTTGGTTGGGAAGTTTTAATGCATCCGCCATACAGTCCGGACTTGGCACCAAGCGATTACCATCTTTTTCTTGCATTACAAAATCTCTTTAGTGATAAAAAATTGGCATCTAGGGAAGATTGTGAAAATCGGCTACTAGAGTTTTTTGCAAATAGAGACCAGGACTTCTACGAGAGAGGCATTATGAAGTTACCTTTAAAATGGCAACAAATCATAGAACAAAACGGTGCATATTTGACCCAAATCGGACCCCAACCTATTATAATGTAGACATACCCACCGTATATTAAAATGTTTGTTAGTATTATAGCATTGTCTGGGTTACCACTTGTGAGGTTAGTAATATCGTCTAAAATATTGAGCGCGTTAAAAGTACATTGTACCATTTCAATAATTAATGTTAATATTAGAGCTAACAAAAAACCATAATGCATTTACGGTAGCCAATTATTTCTGTATACCGACTCATCTTTGAGACATTATTGTGTTTACTGGTATTTGAGTTAGATCAACTAGAAGTGACATTAAAAAAAATTACGATTTCCACATTTACTTTACAAGGTTGGAAAATTATGAAATGTAGCCCTGAGATAAATGGAGATAATATTGTGTTTGACAAACGAATGTGCGTTAAATGACTTTGGTTTTAAATCTATTTCGTCCGAGATATGAACCATAGGGCTCAGGTCGCACTTTCTCATATATATTCGTCCGTTTTTTGGCCACGCATATAGATATTCTTGAGTTCTGGCCACTTCTTTGGATTTCTTGAGGAGTTGCTTGTTGTATAGAGTTAAATTATCGTTCACATAGACTGGTTTTGTTTCGCCTGTTAAGCCTAAATCTTTAGTGGTCAAGCGTTGTTTACGTGCTCCAGATATAAAGTTGTCCTTAAGAAGTCGTGATGATAATTTTGCAATTATTATTCTAGGACGACCCTGGGGTTTATTTTTTGGTGTAGTTCTATTTGCATAAACTATCTGAGCTGGATCGATGACTACGTTGACGACCTCGGCGATTTTCAGAACAATATCGACAGGTTTCTGGTATGCCCGCAATTTCGACATTCTTCAACCTATCTCTTTGATCACTCAGATTCATTTGTAGTGTTAGATATCTGTTTTGAGTTTGCATTTCGATTATTTTAGATTCTAAATGTTTAATTTTATTAATATCTTATCTTCCGATACTCGCTTCATCTTTTCAATAAATTCGTCATCTTTGTTTGATTGAAATTGTACTGAATCATTTCTAATCTCATTAAATTATTTTTTAAGTTCGTGAGATGCCTCTTTTAATTTTAAAAGATTGTCTTTCATACATGTTAAATTATCTGTTATTTTGCAGACCTCGTCAGAAACTTCCGACTTCCACGCGGGGCTAGTATATTTGTCATATTTTCATTAAATTCTGTAAAAAGTTTGTAAAATTCATCGCCATCTTTCCGCTTCCTTTGCGTGACATGTATGTCGCTTAGATTCGGGTCTGAGTCAGATCTTTCAGGTGGAGAGCGCATCATTTTATGTCTTTTTTGTTAATCTTAGATCTTTGTCGTTGATCAAGTGCGCTCACGCGTTAACGAAGGCAGGTGAGAGAGAAATGAAGATACAATACTACAGTACGCACTTACAGCGTGTACGAGCGAGATGTGCGGATGACGGCGCGAGTGACTGTTCTTAACGGCGCAACATTGATACCTAGCTTTCTTTGTCAACCTTGAACACTGCGATCACTATACCGCCGTCTGAATTAAAATGTAGATAAATTAAATTTATTACAAAAATTTGTTTAAAATAATTGCGCTAACCAACAACACGTCCGTCTACGGCGACGACGTCCGGTACATTGTAATGGTAGGTAGGTAGGTAGGTAGATAGATAATACTAATACGCGGCGCTGGGAAGGGCGGAGGGCGCGCTGCGCCGGCGACGGCAGCTCTATTTATAACTTATCTAGTGAATGTTTTCAACTTGTGAAGTAAATAGTTTGATAACCTCGATGACAGATTATTAGTTTAAGCGCATTAATGTTCGCTTCGAACACGAGGGGTGCGGGCCGCGGGCCGCGCGCTAGCTAGCCGATATCAAACGCGGCGCCGTGCAGGTGTGTCTAAAGAGAAACATAAACAAATTGAAGCAACATGGCGGGCACTTGTAGGTCAGGAGTGGCGGGATTCGCGCGTGGGCGTGGGCACGGGCACGGGCGCTAGATGAAAGTACTGCTAGTTCGGATCATTGGTCCAAACTTGGGAATCAAGTCGCCTCGTCTGCTCCTACTTATCTAATAAACCCAATTAGATTCATTAGCTGATGAAAAACTGCAAACGTTGAGTTTTCAACTATACTCGCGAGCAGAAATTTGGAATCACTTACTTCAGATTGGTTCCGCGCGATCTTGCTTACTAAATAAATTTTTAATTATAATAAAAATGACATCATTTTAAAGGTTCAACTGTCAACTTTAAATTGATCACAAATTCATTCAAATCGAGCCAGTAGTTATGGAGCTATCCCGGATTAAGTGAAGGAGGTAGGAAAACAAGGAGAAGTAAAAACGTTACTTTTTAAGAGGGAAGTTTTCGAATAATTCACTGCTTCTGGTGGAAGTCAGGGTAAGATTCTTATTGACTAAAACTCGCTGGTCGACCACTCGACGGTCTACATCAGAGAGGGACGCTCCGGCAGTCCTCTACAGTTTACATGAACACGCGCCGAGCGAGGCCGAGCCCTGCCAGCCAGCCGCCGCGCCGAGCTGCGCCACAGTGCAGACGCTGTCCTGCGCCGGTTCGCCTGTCGAGCGCTAAGGCCCCCATCCTGGAACCCTGCGAAATCCTTACATCCTTTAGTCGGTTTCTACGACAGACGGCTATTCTTAGTGGCCTGAGACTAGAGGGGTGGCCCACAGGATACTATACTTAAACCTTCAATAATAACTGCTAAAGCCTACATTCCAAATAAGAAACAAATGAAACTGTCGGCGCGGGTCGCGGGGCGCGGGTCGCGGGGCGCGGGTCGCGGGGCGCGCGCTGCGAATAAAACAGTTTTATAGATCCCTGTGGAATTATTATCAAATTTTATCTATATCAAAGCTAGGCAAAACGATTTTACGGCAACCATAAAAGTTCCTTTCGTTCCCCCCCGTTAAATAAAAACATGGGGTGGCCAGGAAGCGGTACGGACACCGCTCGGTGTCCTGCGCGCGGCCACCCTTGTCCGGCCTTCGCCGCACCCCCGTGAAACCTTATCGCGAATTATGTATACCCTATGTATTTGATAATAAATGCATTAAATAGCAATGAAACATTGACATGTTTGAACCTATACATCTGCTAGACCAAATTGTTTGCTTCTGTGCTTAAAATGTATGTGTGTGTGTGTGTGTGTGTGCACGCATCGGAGAAGCAGTGCATGCTCATTCAAGCTGAACGATTTCAAGAGGTGCAAAATATAATACAAATGTTGTTTGTTAAATCGCCTGTTCACTCTGCCGTATATATGAGTTTGGCAAATATCTCCCTTCCGCTTTTTTGCTCTTTATTCAATGCTTTATAAAAAGTGTTACAGTGATCGGATTTAGTTCAAATATGCGCCGTTTTGTTCGATAATCTGTTTCCATCTAGACGGCAACTTCATAATACCTCCCTCGTAGAAGCCCCCCTCCTTATTTGCGAAGAACTTGGACAGCCACTTTTCACAAGCCTCTTTTGAGTTCAACTTTACACCACCAAGGGCGTTCACCATGGACAGGAACAGGTGGTAATCACTTGGCGCTATGTCCGGGCTATATGGTGGATACGATAAAACCTCCCATCCGAGCTCCGGTAGCTTCTGACGAGTCATCAACGAAGTGTGTGGTCTGGCGTTGTCCTGGTGGAACACTACACCCTTCCTGTTGGCCAATTCTGGACGCTTCTGGTCGATCGCCTGCTTCAAGCGGTCCAGTTGTTCGCAGTAGATGGTAGAATTAAGCGTCTGGCCATATGGGAGCAGCTCATAGTGGATGATTCCCTTCCAATCCCACCAAACACACAGCAAAACCTTCCTGGCCGTCAATCCCGGCATGGCCACTGTTTGGGACGATTCACCGGCCTTCGACCACGACCGTTTTCGCTTGATATTGTCGTATGTGATCCATTTTTGGTCGCCAGTCACCATCCGCTTCAAGAATGGGTCGAGTTCGTTCCGTTTCAGCAGCATATCGCAGGCGTTGATTCGGTCCAGAAGGTTTTTTTGCGTCAAATCATGCGGCACCCAAACATCAAGCTTTTTTTTGTATCCAGCCTTCTGCAGATGGTTTAAAATGGTTTGGTGACTAACTCCCATCTCCTGGGCGATGTCACGAGATGCCACATGCCGGTCTAACTCGATGTAGTCCATGATTTGATCGGTATTTGTCGTCACAGGTCTTCCGCCGGCTGGCTTATCCATAGTGTCGTTTTCACCGGCTCTGAATCGTCGAAACCATTCCTCCGCGGTTCGAAGTGATAGAGTACCATCCCCCAAAACACCATTAATCTCACGGAACGTTTCTCTAGCGGATTTGCCTTTAACGAAGGAAAACTTTAAAATAGCGCGAATTTCGGCGTTAGTGAACTATATGTTTACACGTCTATAACTGTTGAACGCAATATCCAAACTAATTATGCATAGCGTCGTTTTTTTAGGTTATGTCAAGACCTTTCAAATTATGTATAGTATTGCCAGATACGAGCTCTGTAGCGCTTTGTACATAGCCGCCGAATTCAAAAGACAAAAAGGCGGAAGGGAGATATTTGCCAAACTATTATTTCGTGAATTAGGACATTCAAAGCGCGGTGCGGCTGTGCGGCGGCGCGGCGGCGCGGCTGCGCGGCGGCGAGCTTATGTGATCAACTGGTTTGTTTTCTGTAAGTGGTAGCCGTGGGCTTTGCGCTGGTGGTGTGCTTAATATATATTATAGATGGTGGTGTCTACGTTTTGTTCTGATGAACGCGACTGTCCGCCGTCTCCGCGATTCTGTCACTGATTTAACTCAATACAAGAGTATAAAAGGTCCATTCAAGAGAGCGCGTCACGACGACTGCTAGCGGCCGCCCGCCCGCCTGCACGAAGCTATTGCCTCGTTTCCGGTGTTTATTATTTCGCTCTTATTTACCTTTACATAGGTGCTTTTCGTTATAACAAATTTTCTTGTAAGCGTAAGTTGTGGGTAACTAACTGTCTACTGTCTTGCGTCAATGTTTACTGGTTGTGGTCTGTTCAGTGACGTTTGCTATTCCCTAGCGACAATAAACGTCTCTTTCTTGTTGTTACTCTAAGAATAGATCAGTGTTTTCTCAAATAGTCGTGAGTTGAAATATTTTTCAAATCTGATAATGAATATATATCAAATATTATGATACATGTTGAAAAAAATGATGTTCATTTTTAAGTAAAGGTAAGCAGAGATTTTGCCAAGCCTTACCGGAAATCTGTCTGCTTGCCCACGCCGACAGGAGTACAAAGTCTACGCAAGCGTATTACCCGGCTCACTGGAGCTGGGGCCGGGGGCGCGCCGGCGTTACCACGGGGGTGGACAGTACGTCCTGCAGCTACACAATTGTCGACGTTTTCAAGTGAAGTATATGTTGACACGCAACACCGGACCTGTGCCTGCGAGTGATACTCCGTCCGCTTGCGAGAGGGCGTAGCGGCGGTGCGCCGGTGGCAGTCAGTTTTTTTTTGGTGATGTTTGTGCCGCAGTTTTATTGACAACCATAGCGGCTTCATCGGACTCAGAGTTCGCGGTTCTGGCATCCGCGAGCTGAAATAATAATAATAAAAAGAAGAAAAGAAACTAAAATTAAACCAAAACAATAAATAAACACAAAAAACATAAACCTGAAACCAAAACATAAAAATTAAATATATACACAATATATATGTAGATAAAGTAGTATGTAAAAGGGGGAGGAGATTGTTGAGAAAATATTGGATGCGGAAAGGTTCAAGAGTTGGGTAGTGCTATAAAGGAAGAGACTAGGGGGGTGTAATTAAGTATATACATAGATAAATATACATATGAATTTGAGACGCGCATGGCGCGCGTCGCATGGCAGCAAGGACTATGAGGTCATCGGAGTAGGGTTCGGGCCCGTCCTCCGATCACCGCCTGTGTCGCGAGCCGAGGGCGGTGAGGAGCGCCCGGGCAGCCGGCTGTGACTACTGTGTGCGCGTGCGCGGTGTGCGAGCCTGACGCTGACGGGTGCGCCTTCGAAATGTGATGAATCTGTGATTGGTTGGCAGTCAGTGCCAGTACATGTTTATTTATTATTGGTCATAATGACGCTAGAAAAGTTCTCCAAGTGACGAAACTAAATGAAAACTATTTTAGATGACTATACGAACTATTCAAAAACATTAAATGGCATACCAAAAACTTGTAATAATTGTACGTGATTATTAAATATTTTATATGTGCAGCACGCACACACGCGTAGTGAGGTCGGTACGTGCTACAGTTCCTCCGCGCTCACCGCGCTCACCGCGCACACCGCGCACACCGCGCACACCGCGCACACCGCGCACAAGCTTCCTCGCGCCGGCCTCGGGCAGCACCCGGCCGGCGCAGCTCGCGGCCAATTGATCAAGTGACCGTTAATAGAACCGCTCAAGGCAGCGGCGCAGCGGCGCTGCGGCGGCTGTGTAGTGTAATGACTGTCAGGGCCGGAAAGTCATCGCGCGGTCGCTTCTAATGTTTTATATTTAATTGCTATGTTTCGTTATTTATTGATATATACGTACACTATTGTTGATACTTCGGCATCCGCTCCAGCGTCCCGATAATCCAGGTGCTGACGATAAATTTGATATGAAAATACGAAACAAAAAAAAATAGCTAATTCCCCGCATACGGCCGCACGTGCGAGGCTTGGCGAGGATTTGTCAGAGTCTAATAAAAGGCTAGCCGGTTTCCGACGGGGTCTGGTTTTTGTCTTCGTGAAGCTCGCGGTGTTCAATATCCGGCAATAACATGACGCCGGAGGTAACCCGGCACGCAGTGCGGGGGTACAACATCAGTGCTGTGGAAGCGGGCGGCCCTAGTAAGGCTGTGTCCCTAACCTCGCCGTTTTCAAAAAAAAAGTTCGGACCAAAAGGATTTTTTTTCTTTTGACAAGGATTGCCGTCCGACCTTTCTTGGTCCTACAAACGCAAAAGTCATGAGGGCCGAATCACGAAAGAGCATACGCGGTTCGGTTCTACGTACACTTTCTCGATTCCGTACAAATTATTTATTCTCTGCCCCTGACCTCGTCCTTCCTGCGCCAGACGTGACGTGGACGACGTGGGCACCGTGGACTCCGGGTTTCGATGCCGCGTGGCTTCTCCGAGCGTGTTTTGGATTGCGCAGAGTGGATTCACGAGCGAACTTGCAATTACGCAAAGTTTTGTTTCATTTGTTTTGATTTTTGCTGGCAAAAAGGAATTGTATTAAATGTGTCCATGTGACGAGCCCATAATGAGGGAACAGGTAGAGAAAAGAGAATAAAAGAAAATAATCCACATAAATATGAACGTGATGTAATCAAACAAGATGACAATCATCGCGCCTTACAATGTGTTTATCTTACTTATTACTCAAATAGCTGACAACCAGCTAACCAGCCGCCGGCGCCGCGCCGGCGCCGCGCCTGCTCGCGCCGCGCCTGCTCGCACCGCACCGCACCGCATAACAGGGCGAGCGCGCGCGCAG
This sequence comes from Troides aeacus, assembly GCA_033220335.2. Classification (NCBI taxonomy): domain Eukaryota; kingdom Metazoa; phylum Arthropoda; class Insecta; order Lepidoptera; family Papilionidae; genus Troides; species Troides aeacus. The sequence goes on along the minus strand of CM067275.1, from coordinate 92,870 downwards.
CTGTTATGTCCTCCTCCCATTCCATCCCCCAGCTCACGCTCGCCTCTTCAAAATGTTCACCCCACTGTTCCCCCACAAAAGAAAAAACGCTATCGCTGCGCTCCTCTCCTCGCGCTGCCGTGTTGCGCGCGAGCACCCGTCCGGCTCCGCGCGGCCCCGCCACACGCCTTTGGCTCGCCGTTAATTTTTGCGTCACTTCATCACTTAATTATAAATTTATAGCTTTATTGCTTTATTGAATTTGCTTTCGTTAAAGCTAAAACTTGGCGACTGGCTGCTCGTATATCTGATGGACACGAGCAAAGTTAGCCTCTTTACATTAAACGCGGCCTTAAATAAAGTTAAAAGTTTATGGAAACAGTGGGGTGTAATGGTCTATACTACAAATAACAATACAGTACACGGTATACAATCACTCAACAACTTAGTTACACACACAGGACGTTATACAAAAATATATCGGAACTGCGGTAGTCCGTGTCGTGTTAATCCGTCGCACGCGCCGACGTGAATGCTTCAGCGCGCCGGGCTCACGCCATTGGTCAGCAGCCGCGGCGGCGGCGGCGGTTTGGGCGCGAAAGTTTGAACTCGCGCGCTGGTATAAGTTATTGTGGCTACAACCTCGATTTTCAGTTGGACTTATAAAAAAGTGAAATGGTATTATCATATCCCCCCCCCCCCCCCCCTGTGAGTCCGTGAATCCTGACAAGTGCGTGCCGGCAGTCTGCCGCCAGAGGACTACGACCCCGCCCCAAAGCGTCATGACATGTTAATGTTTTTTGTTGCAGCAGGCGCGCTGATTCCGCCGTCGCAGCTGTCCTCGCAAATACGTTTCGATTCCTGCAGAACACCTTTTCCGCACTGGAACCTCCGAAAAGGACGAGTACACATTAGTTCGGAGCGTATTGGCTGGGTGAGGGTGCGCGTGGCGGCGGCCGCATGGCGGGCGGGCGGCGCGTTCGCTGCGTGGCGCTGCTGCTGGCGGCGGCGGCGTGGTGTGCGGCCGGGCCGGGCCCGCCTGCGCTGCGCTTCCCGCGCTCGCTCTACAACGTCACCCTGCCCGAGAATTCGCCGCCTCGGACGTACGCAGAGCCGCCTCCCGACGCCGACTACCCCGCTCTGCCGCTGCCAACCCGTGATGCGCGGATGCGCTTCCGCATTCGCCACGGAGACCGCGATAAGTTTTTTAAAGCCGAGGAACGTATCGTCGGCGACTTATGTTTTCTGTTCATCCGCACGCGCGCGGGGCACTCAGATGTACTTAATCGAGAACGGCGTGACTCCTACCGGCTGGACGTGCGCGCTACGGCTCAACTGCCCGACGGTACCCAGCTCGAGGCGGACACAGTGATTTTCGTGGAAGTTACAGACGAAAATGATCTCAGTCCACTATTCTATCCTACGGAGTACGAGAGCTTCGTGCCTGAAGATGCGCCATTACATTCGAGCATCGCACGCGTCTCCGCCGAGGACGCTGACGTGGGTATAAATGGCGAAATCTATTATAGTCTCGCCGAGGCGACCGATCGTTTCGCCGTACATCCTAGCAGCGGCGTGGTGAGCCTGACTCGAGCCCTAACGGCGGCAACCAGCACGCGGCACGAGGTGACTGTGCTGGCGCGCGATCGTGCATCTCTGTTGGCGCGCGGCGAAAACGCGCCGGCAGCGCGCGCCTCGCTGGTCGTGCACGTGGTGCGCGTCAACCTGCATGCGCCTGAACTGCGCGTGCAGCGGCTGCCCGAACTCGTTGAGAATTCCACAGCCGAGATCTACGCCATAGTAGAAGTAACGGACCAAGATTCGGGGGAGAACGGCCGGATTGCGAGCTTAGAGATCGTAGACGGCGACCCGGACGGCCATTTTCGGGTGCGGCCTTCGGTACAACGCGGCGAGTACGATATCGTGGCACACGCGCTGCTCGACCGCGAGTCTGCTCCTCAGGGCTACAACCTCACGCTGCGTGCGACGGACGCGGGCAGTCCCCCGCGCTCGTCCTACCTCATCGTACCCGTGACTCTCGTTGATGTCAACGACAACGCTCCCGTGTTCAGTCGGGAAGTTTACGAAACCAACGTACCGGAGACCGCGCCACCCAACACGCCCGTCATCCGACTGAAAGTGAGCGACCGCGACGAGGGACGCAACGCGCGCGTCTACATAGAGATCGTCGGCGGCAACGAAGGTGGTGAGTTTCTGGTGAACCCCGATACCGGCGTGCTGTACACGGCTGTCTCGCTCGACGCTGAGGAAAAATCGCTTTACACGTTGACAGTTTCCGCTATAGATCAAGGAAACGCCGGAACTCGCAAGCAGTCATCAGCCAAAGTAAAAATAGCTATTGTGGATGCGAACGACAACAATCCCGTTTTCGAAAAGGACGACGTGGAAGTGACGCTGGCAGAGAATGGACCCACCGGCGCAGTGGTCGCGCGAGTTTCGGCCAGGGACGCCGATTCTGGCGAGAACGGTTACATATCGTACAGCGTCGCCAACTTGCAGCCGATACCCTTCGAAGTAGACCATTTCTCGGGAGCTGTGCGGACCACTAAACTCCTCGACTATGAAAGTATGCGACGCGAGTACGTCCTGCGGGTCCGCGCCAGCGACTGGGGCCTACCCTACCGGCGACAAGCCGAGATGCGTCTTACTGTTCGGCTCGAAGACGTCAACGACAACAGACCTCAGTTCGAGCGGGTGGAGTGTGTGGGGTACTTGCCGCGGCGCCTGCCGATAGGGTACGAGATCGTGACCTTGTCAGCGATCGACTTCGACTCCGGAGATGTTGTCTCGTATCGCCTGGTTGGTGGTAACGAAGACAACTGTTTCTCTCTCGACTCTGGCACAGGCGTCGTGAGCCTCTCGTGCGACCTAGCCGACGTCCGCGCGGAGACCAGGGTGCTGAATGTGACCGCCACCGATGGCACACACTACGCAGACCCCGCGTCACTCACGCTGCATCTGGTGGCGAGCGGCGGCAGTAGCGGCGGTGCGCTCGAGTGCCGCGATACAGGTGTCGCGCGGCGTCTTATTGAGCTGTTGGCTGCAGCAGAACGAAGCAATGCTCCTGTAGACTTCGCTGAAGATTTTCCTCTGGCACCTTCTCGTTATGGTGAAAATCTACACGTACCTGAATTCATTGATTTCCCTGTTGAAGTAAAAGTTAACGAGTCCGTAGCGCTGGGCACATCGCTGGTGCGCCTGCGCGCTCGAGACCGGGATCTGGGCTATAACGGCCTCCTTGTGTTCGCGGTGTCGGGCGGCGATGCTGACTCCGCCTTCCGCATCGACCCAGATACGGGCGAACTCAAAGTGATCGGGTACCTAGATCGAGAAAGGGAAAGTGAATACTATTTAAACGTAACTGTCTACGATTTGGGTATACCGCAACGTTCCAGCTCCAGGCTACTTCCCGTGACGGTGCTTGACGTGAATGACAATCCTCCAAAATTCGAGAAAACCTTGGCTAGTTTCCGCGTCACCGAAAACGCTATCAACGGTACTGCGATATTCCGCGCCAACGCAACCGACCGCGACGCGGGCGAGTTCGCGCGCGTGACCTACAGCCTGAGCGGGGCCGGCCAGGGCGAGTTCTGCGTGGAGCGCGACAGCGGCGTGCTGGCGGTGTGCGCGCCGCTGGACCGCGAGCGGCGCGCCCTGTACGAGCTTGCTGTGCGCGCTACCGACGGCGGCGGGCTGCGCGCCGAGGCGCTGGTGCGCGTGGCGGTCGACGACGTCAACGACAACGCGCCGCGCTTCGCGCTGCCCTCGTACAGCGCGCGCGTGCGTGAGGACGTGCCCGTGGGTACGCCCGTGGCCGTGCTCGAAGCGTTCGACCCAGACCTGGGCGCCGGCGGACTCGTCTCCTACTCGCTGCCTGACCAGTCGCCCGACGACGCCGTGTTCACGGTGGATAGCACTTCGGGCACTGTGCGCACCGCCAAGCTGCTCGATTACGAACAGAAACAGGTACATTACTAATTAGCTCCCGTTTAATAATGCTTCAATAAAAGTGGCGCATGACCTTCTGCCGTTTCAATGTTATCACGTTGCCATAATATTAGGTCTACGGCGTGACCGTGCGCGCGACGGACGGCGGGCGTCCTGCATTGTGGGCGGAGGCCACTCTGGTGCTAGAGGTGGGCGACGTGGACGAGAACCGGTACGCACCCGTGTTCCCGGAGCGCGGCGCACTGTCGCTGAGCGTGCGCGAGGACGCGCCGGCAGGCACGCGGGTGGGCGCGCTGCGCGCCGCCGACGCGGACCCGCCGGGCCGCGACTCGCGCCTCGCCTACTACGTGATGGACGGGAGCGGCATGCCGCACTTCTCCGTCGACGACACGGGTTACTATTCCTTCTATTCTCTTACAAACATATCGCACGTTACGTGTACGTGTACGGCAGTAATAACGCTTGCGGTGCGTGTGTGCGCGCAGGGCTGGTGCGCACGCTGACGCCGCTGGACCGCGAGCGCGCGCCGCACTACTGGCTGACCGCGTGCGCGGAGGACCACGGGCTGGTGCCGCGCCACTCCTGCGTGCAGGTGCGACGGGACTCGGCGGGACTCATTGGCCTCGTTAATATTACTTACCTATTCGGAGCCGATCGCCTCCGCTCGCTGATTTTCTCTTCAGATTGCCGTTTTTATTTAATTCTTATTGATCTTTTAGTTATTTTATTGAAAATTATTTTCAGTGTTCAGTACTTACATTTTGGGCGTAAGATGAAAGTTATTATACGTATTACTATTGGACGGTGAATTAAAGCATGTGTTGAGCTGTCATCAATGAAACGACATTTAATATTAGGCCCTTACATATGAAAGTGGCGTTTTGTACGGGAGGAGGAGGAAGTCAATTTTTTTTGTAAAATATATTAAATTAATCAAAGTATGCACCGTTGTTAGTTCTTGTACTATTGCAATCTCATAGGTAGTTCATTGATGATCACTTTACTAAAAAGATCCGCATCGGAATTGAATTTTTTCTCTTGTAAGAAGTTGTCCAAATTCCAGAAAAAATGTTCTTCTGTTGGAGAAACGTCCGGGAAGTACGGTGGATGTCGTAGACATTCCAATTGTAGTTCATCTAACTTAGTGGTTGTTTGTTGTGCAGTGTGCAGTGTGTGGTCTTGCGTTGTCGTGAAGCAGCAGTGGTCTAGAGTGTTTGACCAATCTTGGTTGTTTAGCAGCTAGTTCTTTCATTGTTTGCAGTTGCAGATAAAAGATATCTGCCGCAAGGGTTGCGTCAGATTTTAGATAGCTGTAGTGAACGACAATGCCGTGCTGTTCCCGGCTTAAGAATAGGACAGCTCCATCTCATCCCGTGGATTTCGTATGAGCCGACTAAGTGGAGTCGCGGAATGTGCAACAGTATTCTATGGAAAATTATCACTACTGATGCACAACGCACGACCATAAAGGGTGTGTGCATTTTATCCCCCTAGACGTAAGGTGGCGGCTATTCCACCAGCAATAATTTCCGAGGAGGATTGGTGTCAGGCAGGCGGCTGGCTGTAAAAACTGTAGCTAAAACTTTTGCAGTATGGACTAACATTACATGTGGCTGATATGCGAATATTAAGATGAATCAGCGGTGTGACAAGGATGGATAAAATTAAGAATGAGTATATTAGAGGAACTCTGAAAGTTGCTCCAGTGACAGAGAAATTGAGGAGCAAGAGGTTAGCGTGGTACGAGCATGTTATGTGGAGGGATGAAGGATATATAACAAAGAAAGTAATGAAAATAAAAGTGGATGGTTATAAGGGTTGAGGAAGACTTAAAAAAGTGTGGATGGATTGTGTGAAAGACGACATGTACAATAAGAGTGTGCTTTCAGATATGACGGCTGATAGAAGGATATGGAAGAGAAGTACATACTGTGCCGACCCGACATAGCCGGGAAAAGCGCAAGAGAAAGAAGAAGTAGTGAACGACACCGGCGCTAGTCCACCAAACACTCATTAGTAAATTTTTCTGAGTGAATTTTCGTTTAGGGCAGGATTTGGCAGGGTCTTCAGGGTTCAGCCATTGCGTCGAGCACCTCTGGTTATCGTACAGTATCCACTTTTCATCACAAGTAATGATTCGATTTAAAATTCATAGCGAGCGAGCAAAGTAACACAAGTCGACGCGTGTTTGCAAGTTAGATTCACTCCATTCACGAGGTGCCCATCGTGCAAGTTTATTGACTTTCCTGATTTCCTTCAAGTGGATTAATACAGTTTTGTCACTTACCCCGAAGCTTGCAGCTATCTCTGAAGTGCTTTGTGATGGATCCGCTTCTAGAATAACCTTTAATTCTTCATTTTTCACTTGGGTCTTCGGCCGTCCACGGGGTTGGTCTTAAAGGTCGAAATTTCCGGAACGAAAACGTTGATACCAAAAACGTACCGTGCTTTTTTCGCGACCCTGGTGTCGCACACATCATAAATCCTTCGAGCTGTTCCTGCAGTACTGGTGCGACAGTAGAACTCATACTCGTAAATATACCGATATTTCATGTTTTTTTTTATTGTTGCGGTAATAAGCGACGCCAAAGATGCGGTAAGGAGCAAGTCGCGACAAAATTCAAGTTAAAGAAATACTTATAGCAACTATTTCTTTATATACAATTTATGAAACGGTAGCGGTTGGTGGAGTGAAGCGTGTTCGTACCGAGTACACGAGAGAATGAGAGGTGACGAGTGCGGTGGTGTGCGCGCAGGTGTACCTGGAGGTGCTGGATGTGAACGATGTGTCGCCGTGGCCGGAGCAGGCGGCATATGCGGCGCGGGTGCCGGAGCACTGCGCGGCGGGCACGCGCGTCGCACGCGTGCACGCGCCCGACGGCGACGCGAGCGCGCCGGCCGCGCGCGTGCGCTACTCCATCGCAGCCGGGAACCCCGACGGGCTGTTTGCGATTGACGAGGACACCGGTACGGATGCCACCGCTCGTCTGTTTCATGGAACAACAGTACTCGATAAATATTAAAGATTATCGGTTTGATGACGTGTATAACCCCGACGGGGCGCTCCGCGCAGGCGAGATCGTGACGACGGGCCGCGCGCTGGACCGCGAGGCGGCGGGCGCGCACGCCCTGGAGGTGCGCGCCTGGGACGGCGAGCTCGCGGCCGCGGTGCGCGTGCGCGTTGCGCTCGCAGACATTAACGACCACGCGCCAGCATTCACGCAGCGGTTCTACGATGTGCGCGTGCCGGTACCAGCCCCTGCCGCGCCTGCTGTGCCTGTTGCACCTTCCACCTTCGAGGTGAGCCCCAGATTGCGCGGGCACTTCAACAGATATCATATTAAAATTGTGTCTATTTTTGTTAAAATTTTAACAGGAAGGTGAAGAGGCTACGGAGGCAGTCGAAAGCAGCGCGGAGGTCGACGCGGAGACAGAGGCGGAGGGAGACAGTGAGGCGGACGACGAGGACGAGAATATTGCCTGGGACGAGTGGGACGGGGTGAACTCCGAGAGCTACTTCTACGTGGCGACGGTGCGACTGCGCTCTATGCCCACCCTCCCTACGCACATTATTCCTCGTGTTGTAGTACACGCAGGCACTACCGCAACTCTTATTTCTGATGCCAAAGAGTACTGTACAACCATTACCGTCTTTCGTTATACATATCCTCCTATAAAGGGCGGGCATATAAGTGGCTGGCGAAATTACTGGGGTAATGAGACTTCACATGTTGTCTCCAAGTGCAAGCATGATGTAATGTAGTGTAGTGTATGTCATTCTAAGTGTCAGTATAACTTTCGCCGCTCTTCCTCCCTTCAGCTACTAAGCGGTGCCGCATCGCTGAAGCGGCCGCGGTAGGGCCGCAGAGGAAGAGAAATGTCGGTATTACGTTACACCGCTTTCTGTTATCCTACTATTTCTTCTTGTGCCCCTCCAATTAATGAAGATTGGATATTAGTTCTGCGAATCCATTTCTGTCTCGCGTTAAATGGATCAGCTGCGCAGCCGTATAACGGTTGCCGGCAGAGCGCAAGACCAGATTCGCCACAGGGAGTACATCGTGTGGGTTTTAGTTAGTGCAATTCCAACATAACCTGTTCTTGCCCCTACGAATACAGGTATGCGAAGGCATTTGTCCTACGTAGAAAAAGGAACCAATAACATTAACGTTTCACTCGTCGCTCCGGAGAAAAATGTTAAATATTTTAGAATTGTATAGTTATGGTACGTTTACGGTTGGTCTCCGGAGGCCTGACTTGCCGCCGATGTAATTAATATGTTGGCAACAGTGAACCGGTACGGGTTGGCGCACAGGTGCTGGCGCTGGACGGCGACGAGGCGGAGAACGGCACGGTGGTGTACGCGGCGCGGGCGCGGGGAGCGGCGCGAGGGCTGCTGCGCGTGCACGCGCGCACCGGCCGGCTGCACGCGGCGCGCGCGCTGCCGCTTCGCCGCCGCGCGTACGACCTAGCTGTGAGTGTGTGTCGCCATCTCACTGTGCCTCTGTGCCCTTATGCCTCATATCTACCATCGCTACCAGGGGGTCGGGTCCACCTGGACAAGCAAAGAAAGAAAACATTTATTCTAAAGGTTTTGTTCAACTTTGTGAACTACGAGTGCGTCGCTCATACATCAGGCTGCTGCGCCGATGGGATCCCGCCGCGCGGTTTGATCGCTGAGGAGTTTTTATTTATTTATGCTGATAGTCATTACACATAAACATATGATAAGTATAGCCTATGATAATAAGTAGACAAATAGTGCCCAATATCATATAATATGTCACAGACCTGAGAAACAAACAAACACAAGAGACAAAACTTTCTTCCTCCTGCCCTTTCCTAGGTATGTGGGGTCGGCACAGTATGTACTTTTCTTCCATATCTCTCTATCAGCCGTCATAATCCAAGTGTCGAACATTATTTACCCGTTTCAAGTTTATAATGTTTATATTGTAAAGCTGTATTATAGCATGAGTTTTGCGTCTGTAAGTCATAACGCTACATTTATATGCATTAAGAAATAATTGATTATCTTTGCAATATGTACTCAAGGAGTCAATACAAGTTTACGGGATCTCCCAATATTTCGATTTGTTTATAACTCTAAATAGTTTAGTGTCATCTGCATAGAGTGAGTGTTGTGTGTCACCTAAGGCATAACCAATATCATTGACGTAGATTGTATCATAAACAAAACAGGGCCCAAATGGGACCCCTGGGGTATTCCGGATGGTATAGGTAGATAAGTTGAGCAATGACCTTTAAGACAGACCACCTCATTGCGGTTACGTATATAGGACTCCATCCATCTAAGTAGATCACCATGAATGCTCATCTTTGCCAGTTTCACAATTAGCTAGTAATGATTTAGTTTATCGAAAGCTTTTGAAAAATCGATAACAACATCCATCGGCTTATTTCGATCCATAGCTTTTACTATATAGTTGGTAAAAGTTATATTATTTAAAATAAAACGTGTGTTATAACAGATTACTTAATTTAAACGTAGGTTAGGTTAGTCTCTGAGTGTGATGTCCACTGCCCAGGTGCGTGCCTGCGACCGCGCGGCGCGTGCGCGCTGCAGCGTGGCGCGGGCGCGCGTGCGTGGCGCTACGGCCGGCGGGGGCGCGCCGCCGCGCCTCCCGGCACCGGCGACCCTGCAGGCCGCCGAGTTGGACGCGCCGGGTTTCCTGCTGGCGCTGCTGCAGGCCACCGACCCGGATGGTGACACTGTATACTACGACATTGTAGGTCGGTGCCGCACTTTTAAAACAATGATCTATTTCAACCAAATGGTTCTGTAATGTGATAATTTCATTTTGTAAATTTCAAATACAATGTGTAATTTGATTATATATAAATTGATAACGTGTATCAAAGACGGAGACCCGGAGCGGGACTTCGTGGTGGGGCGAGAGGACGGCAGCCTGGTGGTGGCACGTCGGCTGCTGTGGGAGCGGCACGCGCGCTACGCGCTCAACGTGTCAGTCACCGACGGCTTCCACACCGTCTACACTACGGTAGGCACTGTGGCCGTACGAACTCCGTCCGACGACACGGCCCCTTCATTAGCGTCAGCACTCCTTGCAGGTCAACATAACGGTGATCAACGACGCCAATGAAGGCGGCGTAGAGTTCGAGCGAGACCAGTACGTTGTCGAGGTGTCGGAGTCGGCGCGTGCCGGCGACACGCTGCTGGCGCTGCGCGCGGCGGTTCGACCGCCGCCCGGCGCCGCGAGCGTATCCGGCGGCGGCGGGGACGGCGCCGGCCAGCGACTACTGTACGGCGTGCACGCGACGCGTGTGCCTCGAGACGCTGCGCTGTTCCGTCTGCACGAGCTCACGGGCGTGCTGGAACTCGCGCGTCCGCTGGACAGGTGAGAACGCGGCTTTGACATTGATAACTGTTGATACGCATGAGGAAGAAGGTAGAGGTCCGTACGGCGTGGCCCCGTCCTTGTTGAATGCGACCACTGAACTGTAACTGTCTCACCTCATAGCACACAAAAACTGCGATTTCAGTGGTCTAAAGAATAAACAATAATTATTATTTACTCTAACATCAATACTATTACATTGACAAGCTGTTCATCTAGGCGCGCGTGCGCGCGCGTGCGCGGCGTGACGTTCCTTCGTTTTAGTGAAAGAGAACAGAGAACAGGCAACGGTCGCTGCTCATTTGTAACAAGAGAATAAAATTATTTGCAGAGAGAGCGCGGCGGTGCACGAATTGACGGTGTGGGCGAGGGACCAAGCGCCGCGCGCCTCCCGGGCCTTTGCACGCGTACGGGTGGTCGTGCACGATGCAGATGAACATGCTCCCGCATGGCCACGTCGTCTGGTGACCGCGCGAGTGCCGCGTGGCGCGGCACCCGGCGCGCTGCTGGCTCGGCTGCGCGCCGCCGAGCGCGATGCGGGTCCGTCGCCCCGTTATTCGCTAGCGGGTGATGCGCGTGCGCAGTTCCACATCGACGCGAACGGCGACGTAAGGCTCGCGCGCGCGCTCCCCACCGCCGCCGCCGCCGTCGGGCAGCCCGGCGCGCCGCGCGAGTACGCGCTCATCGCGCGCGCTACCGGCCCGCCGCCCGCCGAGCTCGCCGCCGCGCTGCCGCTGCACGTTATCGTCGTAGAACCGGACGACGCGCCGCCAAGGTGCGGAAGCATTCGTCATTATATATTAGTTATAGTTATTAGACAGAAACGTGAAAAGATGAAACCTTTTGTTTATCTATCCTCACACATTAATCAAACCCAATATCAAATTAAAAACTTAATATTTCCCTGTCCTTAACTCGACAGCATTATGAGCTTTTAATTTATACATAAATCATCGCAAGTAATATTAATTGCAGGCAGATACACAGGGGGTCATAGAAAGTAATCAATCATTGACAGGTTTGCGAACGAGGAGGTGGTGTATGAAGTGTATGAAAACGAGCCGGCGGGCACGGTGCTGGGAGCATTGGAGGCGCGCAGCAGCACGGCCGTGTGGTACGAACTGCACGGCGGCGCGGGCTTGTTCCGTCTGAACCCGGCGGCCGGCGTGCTCGCGTTGGCCGCGCCACTCGACTTCGAGACGCGCGCGCTGCATAACCTCACCGTCACGGCGCTTAACATGGTCGGTGTCCGCACACATATCGTTCCTGGAAACTATCCTCTGTAGGCAACATCTGCTGAAGCGGTGTACACTAACCGATGGTATGTACGCAGGGCGGCGGTATCGCTAGCGCTCGGGTCCAGGTGCACGTTCTCGACCGCAACGAATTCGCGCCGCGGCTGCGCGCGCGCGCCTTCCGCGGCCGCGTGTCGGAGGCGGCCGCCCGCGGCGCGCTCGTGTCGGCGGCCGGCGCGCCGCCGGGCGAGCCGCTAGTGCTGGACGCGGACGACGGCGACTCGCCAGACAATCAGCAGCGCGCCTACGAGATATTGGAGCCGAACGCCGCCGCCTTGTTCCACGTGGATCCGACTACAGGTGCACTTTCGCTTGCCGCACCGCTGGACTACGAGCGCGCCGCCCTGCACCAGTTCACTGTCAAGGTTCTTAAATGATTTATTATATATAAAGTGCTTCTTAGTGCTTTTATTTATTAATTCGTTAAAAGTCGAATTCTTTGGATCATTAATTCTTGTTATTTCATTGTTGTTTCAAGCAATATTGACTACATATGATGATGCTACCAGTATGACTCAGCAATATCGTTTTCTTAGATTCGAATTGGCAACGAGGCTAACGGGGAAAAATTTATATTAATGTTGCAGGTAGTCGATATGGGAAATCCCCGGCTGCCCTCAGACAGCACGGCGAAGGTCACCGTGGAGGTGATCAATGTGAACGACTGCCCGCCGCAATTCGCGCAAGAAGCGTACGAAGCTACCGTGCTGCTGCCCACCGCAGAAGGTGTACGCGTGCTCGTCCTGGAGGCGAGCGACGCGGACGGGCTGCAGGGCGCGCCGCTCGCGTTCGACCTGCTCGACGGCGATCCCGAAGGCGCACTCGCGCTGTCGGCCGCGGGCGAGCTGAGCGTCGCGCGGGCGGAGGTGCTGCACGGCGAGCGGCGGCTGCGTGTGCGCGTGTCCGACGGCCGCTACTCAAGCACGGCGCGCGTCACGGTGCGCGCGCGCGAGCCTGACCCCGCTGGCCTGGCCTTTCACAAGACCGACTACTATGCTTCCGTGCTCGAGAACACCACCAGGGTGACTACTGTCGCCGTACTGAGCGTGCTGGGCGCCGCGCTAAACGAGCACGTCGAGTTCTCTATTCTCAACCCCACCGAGGGCTTTGAGGTTAGTCTATGATTATGCTCTTACCTTCATAGTCACTTTCATTAATTCAACAATAAATCAGCTTTTAAACTTCTTAAGAGCATAGGTACCTTGACCTCCTCAACGGACGATATAAACGTTTCCATAAAACGCAGAGTCGTTTGAAAAAAAAGAAATAAAAATTAAATTTTTACTTGTTAAAAATTAATTTTATACCCTGCACAAAAACTTTAATAGTATGCAATATTGATTACATTCAGAAAACGTATTAATTTAAGATACGAAGGACCGCAAAGCAAAATTCCGATATATTCTCACCAACATTAATTCATCGTCCTCTACAAGTCTGTGGAAGCTACTAGAAACTTTAGGCATAGGCAAACAGAATACGGCTGGAAGATAATGCCCATCGCATTAAGTCCACTTATACATGATGTGTATAAAATTAAATAATTTACAAATTAATGTTTGACACTAATATCATATAGAATGCACACATACAACACCACAAACGGAAACTCCTAAGCATTAAGCGACTTTTATATACGCGTACTTGCATATGAAATGAGTCGTGTGTTGGGCGCTCGGCGCGTGAGCAGATCGGCGCAACGTCGGGCGCGGTGCGCAGCGGCGGTGTGCCGCTGGACCGCGAGCGGCGCGCCGCGTACACGCTGCTGGTGCGCGCGGCGGCCGGAGCGCGGCGCGCGCACGCCCGCCTGCACGTCGCCGTCAGCGACCTCAACGACAACTGCCCCGTGTTCACCCAGCTGCCGTACGCGGCGGCGCTGCCCGCGGGCGAGCCGGCAGGCGCGCGCGTCCTGCGCGTACACGCCACCGACGCGGACGCCAACGACAACGGCGAGGTGAACGGCCTTATAATAAGCTTCACGCCTGTCCCCCGGCCTGTCCCCCGGAGCGATGCACTCGTGGCGCGCAATCCTCTATATTTTTAATTACATTTAAACAAATAATTAATGTATTCATACGCTTACTTATCTTACGCTAAGTGGTATCGCGAAACTGCACCAGTGACGCTGTCGTTACGTACCGCAGGTGCGCTACGAAATGAAGCGCGGCAATGGAGAGCTGTTCCGCGTAGATCGTCGCAGCGGCCTGATTACTCTCAAGCAGACGCTGGAAGCGCACAACCAGCTCTACACACTTGTCATCGCCGCCTTTGACGGAGGTGACGCCGTCCGTTATATACTTCGCCCGTTTTTTTTATATCTGGCTTCATTTTAGTCTACTTTCATATGAAATTAGTGTTTAGTCTTTCTGGTCCGTCTTAAATAATCTGGACTTTCATTAGGAATTTCAAATTCAAATGTATTTTAAATTTAGGGAAACTATTCCGTGGAGAAAATTTAGTGATTTGTTTGTTTTTGTGGCATTACAGTATAATTTTTTCCGTAAAAATTCCCACTAATTCCATACATACATAATTAAAGAGGTAATAGTAACACAACACAGGGAACTAATAACAGTACGAATGGACTGACTCGGTAAACTCTATTCCGTGTGCATATTAATTATTCGACATGTTGAAGTTGTAAGAGAGCGTGTATGGCCGCAGGCACGCCCGCGTGCGGCGCAGAGGCGGAGGTGGCGGTGCGCGTGTGGGGCGGCGGCGCGGCACCCCACTGGGCGCACGCGCACTACGAGCTGAGTGCGCGCGAGGACGCACCGCCTGCGCGTGCGCTCCCGCTCGCCCCGCCGCTGCGCGCCGAGTCGCCGCTGTCCCGGCCACTCATATACACGCTCCAGAGCGGCCCCGCCGACCTCTTCGAGGTGCATTTCGACACGGGTGCGTTCGATCTATTACGCCTCCGAGACTACTCTTGTGTTCAAAGAACACAAAGAGAAATATTTGTTTAATCCAAAGTAAGGGTCGACCGATACTCCTCCGTGTACCCGACCGCTGGCGTCACGGTCGACCCTCGCGCCGCGTGCCGCGCGCCCCCGCTGCCGTACTAACGCATCCGTTTTGTCCCGCAGCGCCCGACGGAGGCAACGGCCCATGTGAGTACTTCGCCGCCGACTCGCGCTTCCCCACTTTGTCCATTCTGCACGCTTTCCATTTGACGCTTTGGCATGTTTCGGAAATACATCGTCGTAACAGCTGCCGCCGCAGTGACTCACTCTCGCCGTTCATACAATCAATATCCATTTTAAAAAAAATCGCAGGCTCCAACGTGCATATACTGTTATCGAATAGTCGGCTTCTGATGTCAATTTAAGTATATAAAAGAATGAAAACTAGTAGGAACTGAAAACATAGTTTTATAGATTGGGAACATGTACATCTTGCTCTGTTTCCACATGCTCTGGCCTCCGGCTACACGAAGTGGAAGTGGAGTGCTTTGGGCGGGTGCGCGGGCGTGCCGCATGCAGTAGCCCCGTGGTTGGTTATGCGCAGGCGCGGTGGTGGCCCGCGGCGCGCTGGACTACGAGGCGGCGCGCGAGCACCGGCTGGTGGTGCGCGCCACTGACGGTGTGAGCGGCGCATTCGCGGACGTCTCCGTCACCGTGAACGTGCTCGACGTGAACGACTGCGCACCAGAGTTTTCGCTTGACGAGTATCGCGTCGTCGTGTCGGAGGCCGCCGCGCTCGGTGATCTCGTGGTGGCTGTGCGCGCATCCGATAACGACACCGGTACTTTTCATGTTGTATTTAACTCTCAACGGGGTGGGAATATCTATACTATATATTGTTAACTATTATTAAGCCAGTGTGATAATATTGCAGGTCCCAACGGAAACGTGACGTACTCCTTATCGCGGTGGGACGTGGCCGCGACAGATGTAGCAGCAGGCGAAACAGACCCCCCACCTTTTAACGTGGATGCGCTGACGGGCGCAGTGCGGGTGACAGGCGCATTGGACCGTGAGAAGCGAGCGGAGTATCACCTACTGCTGACTGCCATCGATGGCGGGCGTCCGGCGCTGCTCACAACGGCGCACCTTTTCATTGCCGGTACCTTCAATGTTATACATTTCTTGGCTTTTTTTTAATCCTGTTAGGTATGTGCAAAACTCGCACCTAGATTACTCTACGTTACATTTCATTCAGCCGGTGAATATTTTACACAAAAATCCACGTGCGGATTGGAAGCTTAGGGCAGGCGAAGCCAGAAAATTACGACAGATAACTCTAATTTTTATTTTTGTATATTTATATTTTCGAATATTTATTTTTGTTTGTTAAAATATTTGGACGAAAATTATGTCTATTTTTGTTGTGATTTTAAATTTTTTCATGTTCTCATTATCTTAATCATGATAACTCAATAAATAGTTGGTTTGTTATTTCGTCAGTGGAAGACGTAAACGACAACGCCCCGCGAATGGAGCGTGCAGTGGTGACGGCTCTGGTGTCGGAGGAAGCGGCGCGCGGCACGGCGCTCGCACGCGTCGCCGCTTGGGACCCGGATGCGCGCGACGCCGCGCGGCTTCGCTACGCGCTGACGGGCGGGCCCGCGGAACGCCGCGCGTTCGCTGTGGACCCGGCCAGCGGCCTGCTCACGCTGGCCGAGCCGCGCGCGCTGCTCGCCGCGCCGCT
Organism: Troides aeacus; assembly: GCA_033220335.2. Classification (NCBI taxonomy): domain Eukaryota; kingdom Metazoa; phylum Arthropoda; class Insecta; order Lepidoptera; family Papilionidae; genus Troides; species Troides aeacus. Next base: position 76,597 of record CM067275.1, on the reverse strand, counting down.
CTCCGCGCGCCGCTCGCTGAACGTGTCCGTGTCGGACGGTGCGCACGCTAGTTTCGCGCGCGTTAAATTATCGTTGGCGCCCGCAAACCGCGCCGCGCCGCACTTTCCGCATCGCGTGCACGAGGCGCGCGCTCTAGAGAACCAGCCCCCTCCGCTGTTGCTCACCACGGTACTGTTCGCGCCTTGCGCTGCACCGCAGTGTTTTCACATTGTGATATTAACTAATTGTATGCGCGGACGCAGGTGAAGGCGTACGACGAGGACGCGGGCGAGTACGGCACTATCTCGTACTCAATACCGTCGGCGCGACTACGCGAGACATTCGCGGTGGATGCGCGCAGTGGTGCGCTGACTACGCGCGTGCCGTTGGACCGCGAGCAGCGCGCAGAGTGGGAGGTTCCTGTGGTCGCGGCTGACGGCGGCGGCCGCCTGGCGCACACCACGGTTCGCGTGCGCGTCGCCGACTTCAACGATTGCGCGCCTGAGTTCCCGTTGCGCGAGTACCGTGCCGCGCCGCGCGCCGACCGTGCTCCCGGCGCCCCCTTCCTGACGATGCGCGCGCGCGATGCGGACGCGCCCGAAAACGCACGTCTATCTTACTCGGTGCACGAGGGCGGGCTGCGCTCGGACGCCGCAGGCCTGTTCGCAGTGGACGCGCTCACCGGCGCGCTCTCCTTCGCCCGCAACGCAACCGCTTTCGGTGAGACGAGACATAAACGCAGTAGCGACGCGCGGCGAGTGCTGTCACACTCAGAATGCCTTTAATCAAATTTTAATTTGATCATTAACTTAACAGTCTGTTGATGAAATCAAAACAGTACAAGTTATCACAATACATGCTTTTGTCATGATGGATAGTGATGTTAATTTTTTTCTTTATATAGTCTCACATATATACCTATTAATAAATATAGTTTTAAAAATTATTATTTATTAATAGGAACATAAACGCGTTTTATATATTGGTTCCTTTGTCGGCAATATAATGTAAATAAAACATGTAATACTTATTCAAATTAAAGCCTGCTTTAAACTACAACAATACAGACAGTGAACAGTTTGATATATATTTCGGCCGTGGCCTGTGGGCCCCTCTCGAATATGCGAATGTTTATCGATACCTAAAGCATGCGGGTTGGGCGCGTGCGCAGCCGGTCGCACGTTGCAGGTGTGGGTGCGCGCGCGTGACGCCGGCGGGCTGGCGGGGGAGGCGCCCGTCACCGTGCACGTGGTGGCCGACGAGGCTGTGCCGCGCCTCAAGCAGCCGCCGCCCGACCTGTTCCTGCGCGAGGACGCGCCGCCCGGCACGCTGGTGGCCGAGCTGGCTGCGGACAGCGGCGGCGGCGGTGACCACGGCGCGCTGCGCTACCGGCTGGCGGACTCGGCGTCGCGCGACTTGTTCGCGGTGGACGCGGGCGGGCGGCTCGTGCTTGCCGCGCCGCTCGACCGCGAGGCTACCGCTGAACACTTTATAGGTTCATACTAAACACTGTCATCAAATCTAATCACATTTATTTGCAAGAATCCAGTCACAAAAAATAAATTTTATAATTTAAGCCAGTAAGTTGTTACCTACCACAACATATTATCTCACCGAAGGGTGGCTGGTGCAGAATTCCAACAGGAGTTATGCCTGCCTTTTATATACTTCCTTGTTCTGTCATAGAATAAAAAGAAAATCACAACGAATTAATTAGCGCAGAACACTTTAATACCTAGCCTGCAAATGTTTTGCATTATGTACTAAATTTATAAAACATATTTTTAAATAATCATACTACATAAACTCGAAAAAACTATAATTACAATGTTCATCATGCGGCCAAAAACTAGAGTATTATTTATATAACCTTTTATAGCATAATAAATATTGTTAAGGAGCCAATTTGATAAATTAATTTTGAATGTATAAGTAGAGAAAGCTTTATATTCGTTTGGTAACGCATTGTGTGTGTGTATGTGTGTGCGTGTGCGTATGCGTGTAACGGCATGCGCTGCGCCGGAACTAGCGCGCCCGGCACCCGCGGCGGCGTAACATGCTCAACGTCGCCGCTTTACAACATGTTTGTGGCGTTACCGCGTGCTGCTGATACAAATCGCATTGCTCCAAGCGAAGCAGAGAATTACAAAGTGTGAATGTTTTCATTTTGGCTTAATTATTTATGACAAAGTTACATATATTTGGAAGTGTCGGCACGTTGCCGCCGCAACGGTGATCATGTTCCTAAGAAGTACACGAAGATCTTTAAAAGTTGATACACTAGCGCGTTTATGTAATATGCGAAAACTAAAATTGTAATTGCCTTTTGTAATCTCTTGAATAGTCCCAGTGATGCACTGTAGTGTGAACCTGTGTGGACAGGAGTTATCGCGGAGGCGGTGGACGGCGCGGCGCCGGCCGCCATGGTGAGCACGCGGCTGCACGTGCTTGATGTGAATGAACACGCGCCAGCGCTGCACTCGCAGCCTTACGTGGTGCACCTCGCCGAAAACACGCCGCCCAACTCCTACGTCGTCCAGCGTAAGTGTGCGAAAGTTAAGCGTCCGTATCAAAGATGGATTTACTTGGTCGCTGTGCCATGCGAACAAATATAATTGTCTGTCGTCAGTAATGGCCGACGACCCTGACGCGGGATCGAACGGCGAAGTGCGATATTCGCTGGGCGCTGTACCGCCGGAGGGCGCTGAGGACGCGGAGAGTGCACAGGATCCGGTGCGAGGGGGTGACGAGTTGCCGTTCGCGGTCGAAGCAGAGAGCGGGTGGGTACGCACGACGCGCGCGCTGGACCGCGAGCAGCGCGCCGAGTACCGCGTGCCGCTGCTGGCGGCGGACGCGGGCGCACCGGCGCGCAGCTCGCGCGGCACTCTCGTCGTGCGCGTGCTCGACTACGACGACTGTCCACCCGCCTTTCAGCAGGAACTCTATGAGGCCGAGGTACTCCCGATATGTTCTATTCTTTGTTGATTGGATCATTTCCTAAGTTAACTATCCAAGTATATAAAAGTACGACTGCCAATTTCCATTACACGAGAATTTTGTGCAAATTTTGCATTATATTTTGTATTTGCTGTTCCAATCCATCGGAATGGTTCTGTGCGCCATTTAGTAGTAGTAGTAGAAGTATGGATGTAAGGGAAAGATATACATTATGGACATACTACAATTTATTTCACTTATTAAACATGAATATTATAAAAACTTGAAAACAAATGTGAATGACGAGTCCTTCTGCAGCTGATAAAGACATTATGTACATTGTTTTCTCTAATTGAAATATAAACTAAAGTCCTTGCGTAATAAAAACCTAAACATTTAAATACTGAACTTAGCTTTATCATTTGTGTAACTCTACCAACTACATAAAACTTGTCATGTTACGTACGTTTGACAATGTGGCGTGGCGCAGGTGCGCGAGGACGCCGCGGCGGGCACGGTGGCGGCGCGGCTGGGTGTGGCGGACGCGGACGCAGGCGCGGCGCGCGCCTACTTCGTGGCCACCGGCGACCCCGCCGCGCGCTTCCAACTGCGAGCCGCCGCCGGCGCCGCCGAGCTGTACGTGGCGCGCCCGCTGGACCGGGAGCGTGCGCCCGCCTACGACCTCACCGTCGCCACCACCGACGGAAAGTTCACCGCATACACGCGCGTGCGCCTCGCCGTGCTCGACGTCAACGGTATGCGCTCAGTTACAGACCTGCTTCTTCGCCTACTCGCGGTACATTTTGTTTCATAAGAGACGTCGGACGTGCACACTGCTTCAGCACGATGCTCCAGCTCTAGGAGTAATCATTCTTTTTTTATTTATTTAACCAAGCGTCGAGACGAATGGTACATTCACCTGATGGTAAGCGATACGCTCACTCATAGCAACGTGGCGCTAGTTATGATGGAATACACAGCACCACTTCGCGCTCGTCGCGTTAAAATATAAGACGTGAAGTCTCTACCTCAGTAATTTCACTAACTACTGCAACGCTCTTTAAATCGGATCAAAGTCATGTTTGCACAATACTACTACTATGAATAAGTATTTAGAATAAAAAGACAACTATGTATTGGTCCAAAAAACTACAACAGATTTTAAAGAACACGCAATTATAAAAAAAAATGAGAAAATGTTTAACGCTAAGCCAGCGCGGCCGGGATCCCCTGCGACCGGCCGCCCGCCCGCCCGTGCGGCCGTGGCCGTACTTAACGTGAAACGAATGCACATTAACAATATCGTTGATTTAATAATAATTGATTTTGTTTTCATTCTTTGCGCAGAGGGCAAAATTATTTAATAAAAAAAAAGGAAACAAATTGAATAAGATAGATATAAAACAAAAGAAAACACAGAAATGGTGTTAGAAAGCATGTGTTGAAATAATAAAGAAAATGTAAACGGGCAATAAAATATTTTCACTTATTCAATAGATAAGTTTACTGGTGGTACGTCTCTGGTACCGGAGACCGTCAACGTGGGTTCTGCCACAGCGTCGGTTTGGCGACAAATAGTAGAGCACAAACTTTACTGTGATTCAGATTAAAGGGCGTAGTAGCTAGTGTAATTACTGAGGTAACGAGACTAGAGATTAGCAATAGCACGTGCAAAGCTGTTTGTATAAATATTCTAGTGTTTAATTTTTTATGACTCCAAACGACTACAACGTTTGTAGGTTTGCTACGTAGTACTCGAGAACGCTGTGGAACAATAAGCAGCACAAGTGCGAGCTGTGGACTCGATGCTTTAATATTTTTATATGTGATGATTGATAGATAACAAAGAGCAATGAGACCATCTGCATAGTTCAATTTAAATTAAACAAGAGTGTCGCATTACTTCTTGCGTAGACTTGCCTTCTGTGTTTATCAATATATTGCTGGGCGCCACTTTTGAACGCGGTGTGAATCGTATTTAAGCTAAATAGATTATTGAAGTAGGTAAGATTTAGGTGTGTGGATATTTTGCTCGGCAGACAATCCACCGTACTGTACGCAGCACCGAATCCGAGCACGGCTGGCCGAGGACGCGGCGCGCGGAGTGCGCGTGGCGGCGCTGTGCGTGCGCGACGCGGACGAGCCGCACAACGCGCGCGTGCGTTTCTACCTAGGCGGCGACCACGCCCATCATTTTGCTATTCATAAGGTTAAATTAAATAAAAAGAAAATATATTGATGAATGTGTAAAAAAGATTCTTGTCTACAAACATGTCAATACCATTATTGTATGTTGTGGAACTTAATTACAGGATACCGGAGTGATAACGGTCGCCGAAGAGTTGGATCGTGAAACGGTCGCCGAATACAAGCTGACTGCGCATGCGCAGGACCGCGACCGGCCTGAGTGGGAATGTACCACAGAGCTGCAGGTGACGCTCGATGACGTCAATGACAATGCGCCACGCTTTTCGGCCACTGTATACAGCGTCACATTACCCGAGGATGCGGATGTCGGCTCGCTGGTGGTTAAAGTGAGTCTACATGTGTCTCGTGGGCTATAGTCGCCCCCGTTAACCGCTTTTCCTCCTAACGCTGTACAACTCTAAATACTGTCTTGTCGTATAGGTGCACGCGGCGGATGCAGACCTCGGAGAGAATAGCCTGGTACGCTACTCGATTGTAGAGGAGAACGTGGAAGCAGGAGGTGAGGCTTTCGAGCTCGCTGGCGACAGTGGCATCGTGCGACTGCGAGCGGCATTGGATCGCGAAGCGCGCGCCGAGCACAGGCTGCGCGTGCGCGCGACCGACGCCGGCGCGCCGCCGCGCTCCGCGACCGCCACGGTGCGCCTAACCGTCGCCGACGTGAACGATAACCCCCCCGAGTTCGAATTCAAACAGTACCATGCTACCGCCCCCGAGTTGCGCGCCGTGGGCACAGAATTACTGCGTGTGCGAGCCACTTCTCGCGACACCGGTGTCAACGCCGACGTATACTATTCGCTGGTTGCTGGTGAGGACCGCGATGACTTTGCTGTCGATCGCGCGTCTGGCGCTTTATTTATCGCTCGCCCCTTAGACTATGAGCACCGGAAAGAATATTTTCTAACAGTGCAGGCGGTCGATGGCGGTACGCCGCCGCTTAGCGACCACGCCACCGTCAACATCACTGTACTAGACGGCAATGACAACGCACCTGTATTCTCGCAGACGTCCTACGGAGCGCGCGTGCGCGAGGACGCGGCGCCCGGTAGCCTCGTGGTACAAGTGGTTGCAGACGATGCGGATTCCGGCATAAACGGGCGCGTCACCTACAATATAGTGCGGGGCGACCGCGGCGATCGTTTCTCAGTGGACAAAGACACCGGGCACGTGTCGGTAGCAGCGCCACTGGACCGTGAGGCGACGCCGGCCCACGTACTGGAGCTACGCGCTCGCGACCGCGGTCAGCCGCCCCTCGAGACAACAGTCTTTCTCAATATAGAAGTGCTAGACGCCAACGACAACCCGCCCCTGTTCGCACAAACTAACTACACCGCAGTGATCCAGGAAGACAAACCGTTAGGGCACACTATCGTCAAATTCGAAGTGGAGGATGCGGACGCTGCGCCGAACGCGGCGCCGTTTACTTTCGATTTTCAATCTGGGAATGAAATGGGAGCGTTTCGCTTGGAGCAGGACGGGTATTTGCGCTCGGCGACGCGTTTCAATCATCGCATCAGGGACCGCTACGTACTGCAGGTGCGCGTGTTCGATAATGGCACCCCGCCCCTGTTCTCGGACGCGTGGGTCTACATCAAAGTCATCGAGGAATCGCACCATCCGCCCGTTGTCACTCCACTCGAAGTAGTCATCAACTCTTACTTGGACGAGTTTTCGGGCGGCGTCATCGGTCGTGTGTACGCGTCGGACCGGGACGCTTACGACACCCTGACGTATGCCCTTGCGCCCGTCGACGGCGCTCCCTACCCACCTACTGACCTCTTCGAAATCGACGCTGCGGTGGGAACACTGCGCGCCGCGCCGCGCATCGACGTCGGCGAGTACCGCCTCAACGTAACTGTGGACGACGGCAAGTTCGTCGGGTTCGCCGTGGTGCACGTGACCGTCGTGCTCGTGTCCGAAGAAATGCTGGCACAGTCCGTTGTTGTCCGCTTTCGGGAAGTGACCGAGCGCGAATTTGTGCTAAGTCATCGCAAAGGGTTCATCCGCGCCGTGCACGAAGCGACAAGGTGCATGCAAAATGACGTGGTGATCGTCGGCGTACAGCCTTCTGACGCCGCCTACGAGGAGGAGCTCATAAGGCCTCGGCGGACCACACGACAGATTGCGCAGGATTTGGATGTGGCCTTCGCCGTGCGCTCGGGTGACGGAAACGGCTTCCTATCTGCAGAGGCGTTGCGACGCAATCTACACGCCCATCTGGTACGTTTGGAAGATAGCGCGCGTCTTGTAGTCGAAGAGCTGGTGCGCGCAGCGTGCGGCGGCTGCGTGCACGGCACGTGCACTGAGCGGGTCCAGTTGCAGGCGTCTTCCGTACGCGCCGTTTCCACCGACGTGTTCTCGCTTGTGAGCGCGCCGCACCGGTTGCACGCGGAATGCGCGTGCGCGCCGGGTTTCGACGGCGACCGCTGCGAGCGCACGATCGCCGCGTGCGCGGAGTGCGGAGCCGCGCGCTGCGAGTCCGTGCCCTCGCCGCCGGGCTATCGCTGCTGTGCGGTCGACGTCGGCGACGAGTGCCGCGCCCCGTCGCTCGTCGCGTACTTCCCGGGCGACGGGTATCTGGTATACCGGTTAGATCGCGGTGTGCTAGATGGTGAGAGACTTCTGGAAGACGAACTGACGCTGTCACTCCGCTTCCGCACGCGACGTGAACGTGGCATCTTGCTGTACGCGGCGGGTCGCGTGGAGTACGCCGTGTTGGAGGTGGTCGAGGGCTTCGTGCAATTCCGCATGGAGTTGGGCGCGGGCGCGGTGGCAGTGCGCGCCGGCGGCGCGGTGGCGGACGGCGCGTGGCATTGGGCGCGCGTGGAGCGGCGCGGCGCGGCGGTGCGGCTGGCCGTGGACAGGCGCGCGGCGCGTGCCCAGGCGCCGCTGCGCGACGCCGTGCTCGACGCCAGGCATGACCGCGTGCTGGTGGGCGCCGCACTGTTGCGCCACGCGTATGCGCTCGCACCGGAGCAAGTGAGTACAATCGACGAATTACTATTTTTGTGTCTTCAGTATATTTATGTATATGTCAAATGCTTATTGTGTAACGCTGACAATATTAAGTAGCCGTCAGTCGAACAGAGATCGTACAGCAAACAAGACGTCTCCTTATTTGATGTTCTATAGTTCTTCTTTCTCCTGCCCTTTTCTCAGCTATGTGGGGTCGGCACAGTATGTACTTCTCTTCTATATCCCTCTATCAGCAGTCATATCCGAATTCACACTCTTCTTGCACATATCGTCTTTCACACAATCCATCCACACTTTCTTAGGTCTTCCTCTAGCCTTATAACCATCCACGTTGATTCTTATTACTTTGTTTGTTATATGTCCTTCATCGCTCCGCATAACATGCTCGTACCACGCTAACCTCTTGCTCAATTTCTCTGTCACTGGAGCAACTTTCAGACTTCCTCTAATATACTCATTTTTAATTTTATCCATCCTTGTCACACTGCACATCCATCTTAACATTCGTATCTCTGCCACATGTAATCTTTCATCCGAACCCTTGATGGCCCAACATTCAGCTCCATACAATAAGACAGGTCTAACGACCGACATGTAGAACTGTCCTTTAAGTTTAAGGGACATTCGTGGATCACAAGTCATTCCAGTGACCTGTCGCCATTTCATCCAACCTGCATTTATTTGGCTTCTCACATCTCGATCAATATCGCCGTCTCATTGTATGAGTGAGCCTAGGTACTTGAAATCGGAACAGGTTGGTAGGGATACACCATTTAAGGCGATTGGAGAAAAGCTGGTAAGACTCCCGAAATCACAGAACAAATGTTCAGTTTTGGTCCTGCTGATCTTGAGCCCAGCTTTCTCTAATTTATTTCGCCATTTTTCCAACCTGCTCTGTACCTCGCGTCCATCTTCCCCGGACAAGTACAATGTCGTCGGCAAAAATCATACACCAGGGTGCCTCCTCCTGTATGTCTAATGTCAGTGCACCCATTACCAGGAGGAAGAGATACGGTATTAATACCGACCCCTGGTGTAGGCCCACCAAGACACCGAAACTGTCGTTTTCGCCAGCAGTGGACCGGATGTGTGTACTGTGTGTGCACGACAGTACAGAGCACGAATATGCTGCAGGTATTTCACAGGCACTCCTTTCACTTTCAGAGCCCACCACAGAACCTTCCGCGCAACCTTATCGTATGCCTTTCGAGGTCCACGAACACCCAGTGCAGGTTTTTGTGTGCACGACTGTGTTTTACGCTGTTGGCGAACAGCAAAAATGGCGTCCGTAGTCCCCCGCCCAGGCATAAAACCAAATTAATTCCGGGCTACCTCACTCTTCTTTCTCAGTCTTCCCGCTAAGATTCTTTCCCATACTTTCATACTATGCGACATGAGCTTTATTCCTCTATAGTTGTTACAGAGCTGTACATCACCCTTGTTTTTAAAGATGGGTACCAGTGAACTGCTACACCACTCATCTGGGATCGCCTCTTCTTGTAACAACTTGTTGAAGAATAAAGTCCGCCACATCCATCTATCCGACTTTAACACCTTCCATACCTCCACTGACATTCCATCCGGTTGCACAGCCTTTTTATTCTTTATACCTTGCACTGTATTTCTTACTTCATCCATAGTAATATTCCTCACCATACCCATGTTGGCCGGCACGCTTTCCAATACTCCGCTCCAGACAATCTCCTCGTTCATCGGTCTTCCAAAATATTCCTTCCATCGTCTTTTAATATCGTCATCATTCGTCAATACTTTTTCTTCATCGTCTTTTATACATTTGATATGATTTATATCCCTTGCATTCTTTTCTCTCTCTCTTTTGCTATCCGGAATAGTTGTTTTTGTCCTTGCAGGCTGTCCAGAGAATGGTACTGCTTTTTTTTTACCATTGGATTAGCAATCGCGATAGCTCTGTTTGCCCATCGCTTACACTCCTTGTATACTTCTCTTTTATTTTCTTTGAGATCTTTTTCACTTTCTTCCACACCTTGCCATTTCTTAAATGCATTCTTCTTTTCTTTCAAGGCCTTTTGCACTTCTTCACTCCACCACCAAGTGTCTGTATCAATTTTTCCTTTACCTTTCGTCTCTCCCAGTACACCTTTTGGTATTCCTCTAATGCACCCAGCCATTTTATTCCAACATTCATTTACTGTCATTCCAGTCAAATCTTTCATATCTATCATCTTATCCACCATCTGCTTTCGAAATTCTTTTGCATATTCCTATTTATCTAACATATACCACTTAATCTTAGGAGGAGGTTTTGGTCTGCTGGTGTTAGCCACATTCTAATTTTAGTTTCTGGTATCAGGAGCCTGTAATTAACACCAAATAACAACCCTGGCAAGATTTACAATCAATACGTTAATTAATGATTACGGTGTTTACTCTTGTTTTATATTTATATTAGAAACATTATCGAATGATGTTTAGTTATATGTTTTTTTTTTATTAAAAAGTGTGTTCACACAACATTAGGTACAGAGTCATTTACAATTAGAATATTACCAACAGTAGCCGATAGACGTCCACTGATGGACATACGCCTCCTCCAAAAATCTCCACATCGATCGGTCTTGCGCTGCAGTCAGCAAGGCCTTTCGACGAAATCTTCGAGTAACAAAACAAAATAATGAAATAAATATAATTTTAAAGGAAATCGAAATTAAACTTCAGTGTTAACACTTTAAAAAGTTAATAATAAAATCTAAAAATAAGAATTGTCAAGCGGTGTAATTGAACAGAACTGTAGAATAACATAACGGCGCAGGTCACATACGGATTCCACGGCTGTATATCCGATCTCAAGATCGGAAACAGCGCGCTGCCTCTGGAGGAGGGTGGCGTGTCGGCGGACGGGCGCGTGCAGCTGACGAGGCGCGTGCGCGCACGCCTCGCGCCCGCCTGTCCCGTGCTGCCTGCGCCTGCCGTCTGCGACGCGTACCCGTGCCTCAACGGCGGCACTTGTCGGCCAATGGCCGAGCCCGAGCTACTCGAGCGCGCGACGCTCGACATGGACGCTTACCAGTGCACGTGTCACGCGCGCTTCGCGGGGCGCCTGTGTGAGCTGGACACGGACCCGTGCGCCTCGCAGCCGTGCCTCCACGGCGGCTACTGTACGGCGGAGCGTGGCACTTTCCGGTGCGCGTGCGCCGCCGGACTGACAGGCGCGCGCTGCGAGCGCGGCCGGTGGTGCGCGCCGGACGCGTGTGCGCACGGCGGCGCGTGCGAGGACGGCGAGCGCGGACCGGCGTGCCGTTGCCATGGCTACTACGGCCCGCGGTGCGAGTACGACATCGACGAGTGCGCGGGCGAACCCTGCCTCAACGGAGCCACCTGCGTCAACGAGCCGGGCTCCTTCCGATGCTTGTGTCCGCCCGACAAGACCGGTATCCGTGCACTTCTACTATTACTACAAATTTTTTTTTTATTTTTATTTTTTTTATATTGTCACGCCTTTTTCCCAGTAGGGGTAGGCAGAGGTGAATAAACACCCATACTTCGCCAGATGTGGTCAGATTAGGTCCCATGTAACAGGGGGCGAGCCTGTTGCCACTTTATTGGGGCCACCACACACACACACACACACACACAAAGATGATTTCAGTGTGCGGGTTTCCTCGCGATGTTTTCCTTCACCGTTTGTATCTCGCTGTTGTTACTAAAGTTCACAAATGTATATAACTTAAATATAAGTCATCGGTAAATGCCGAGATTCGAACCCGCGACCTTCGGAATGAAAGCCGCGCGCTCTAACCATTAGTCCAGCGAGCTACATTACTACTAAAAATGTTTACAAAATGGGTAAATATTAGTATAGATATATATTATATATAAATAAGAGTCGGTTATGCGGTTGTTGTTCTCGGCTGTCCGTAGATAGTGCTCAACGCTGTAAACAATCGAGCATACGTCTTAGTTTTACTCGTTTATTCCATGGTGAAGAAGTTATGAACAATCAAAATAAATTATTATTAAATGTTGAAGTATAATGACTGTATGAAATGATTTCCATAAGAACAGCGCGTTACAAAAATCGGGACTGAGACGTGTCGGTGCCGTGACTGTGTGAAGGTGTGTCCGCTGGATATCATTTGATCATTTCATTATTTGCCATTGTGATTACGCGCAGGCATGAACTGTGGTAACCCGCTGTACTCGGACGCGGTGGTGGCTGGCGAGGCGGGTGGTGCCGGTGGTGCGGGCGCGCTACGCACGGCGTGGCGCTGGGCGATGCGCGCGCGCTGGCCCCTGGGTGTCGCTCCACTCGTAGCGCTACTGCTCCTGGCTGTCTGCATCGCGCCCGTGGCGGTGCGCCGGCGCAGGGCTTCACGCGCCCGCCGCCGCGCCCGCGACGCGCCTTTGAACAGCGCGCTGGACAAGTTGCCGCTGCCGCGCGCCTCTAAGCTGTCCAACTTGGAGGCCGTGCGCCGCGAGCGGCCCGCCTCCTGCGCCGAGCCGCCGCCGCTCAACAACATCGACACGCTGCGCAGCTACGGCTCCGCCGGCGATGAGTTGGAGGGCATCCCGCCCGACTACTTGCGCAACCTCAACATTGACGCGCCAGACCGCAAGCCGTGGTCCGAACAGATGCACCTGCACACTTTTGTCGACAACAAAATATACAACGGTGAGCGCAATCTGCTGTGTTCCGTTTGTACAAGGCTTGCGCGGTACATCGGCATGATCGTTATCGTTTCTCTTCGTCATTAATGTTTTTAATACTGCATTTCAGATTTGAAAGGCTGCAAACGCAGTGGAGGCGGTGGAGTCGGTGCAGGTGGACGGATCGCTGGCGGCGGCCGCGCTGCTCCGACGGTGGCGTCGGGTTCGCCGCACCTCGTGGGCGGCTACCATTGGGACTGCTCCGACTGGTGTGGCGGTGGCGGGCTGCCCGGCATCAGCGAAGTGGCGGGCTCCGAGCGGCCCGACTCCTCCGACGCGCCCTCGCATGCTGAACGTGCCTCTCCCTCACCGAGCCCGCCATCGCGCTCGCCGCACACGCCGCGCGCCGCGCGCCGCCAGCGCGCCCGAGTCCTCCTTACCGACACAGACTCCGCAGCGGACGAGCTCGACACACTGCGCTTCACTGACGGTAATCACCTCTTATGTCACACATCTACTTTTTTTTTAATTTAGTGAGCTTGACGCGGTTTCCCAATATCTATATCGTCCAACCGAACCTCACAACAGTGGTTAGTTGGTACTAAAACTTTTTCTAGTAAACTCACTAACACGGCTCAAGGCAGAGCAGGGTAAACAGATATTGTCACAGTGCGCAATGTTATTATATTTGAAATTAGTTTTGAGTTAACACATGTATCTAAATTAAGCTTACAGTAGTCTTAGTCTTAGGACCGGTGTGTGTTGAACGATTTATAAGTGAATTTTTCCGTTACATTTTTAATTGTGTTAAATTGGAAGAAATACTGCGATTTTTTTCTGAGTACCCAAGAAACTCTCTGATGTTCCATTACAAGTGATGTTGGTATTAGTTACAACAGAGGCATACTTTATCACTATGTTAATTTGGATGTAAGAATGTACAATTTTATTCTTAGAAACTAGCTCATTCATATCACGAAATACTGAAACAAAACGCCTGCAGGTTTAATATGCGTATAGAAACAGCGGTAGTGGGGTGTAATGGTCTATATTACAAATATCCATACAGTACACGGTATATAATCACACAACAACTTAGTTACACACACAGGACTTTATACAAAGGTATATCGGAACAGCGGTCCTCCGTGTCGTGTTAATCCGTCGCGCGCGCCGACGTGAGTGCTTCAGCGCGCGGGCTCACGCCATTGGTCGGCGGCCGCTGTACCGGCGCAGGCGGCGGCGGCGAGCGGTTTGCGCGCGAAAGCTTGAACTCGCGCGCTGCTACATGCGCAATCTCTCTTGATCGCACATTACGTGATAGTTGTGTCAATGTTTTCTCTTAACATCAACATTAGATAAGTTAAATAAGTAAGAGTTTATGTACCATGATGTGTACAAAGATACTAAACACCAAAAACTGCGCTGGATGTGCACGAGATATATCTTTTCCAGAACAACTCAAATGCAATACGTGCTCTTTAAAATATCACTTTTAGTGTGTTAGTACCACAGCAAAGAAATATAAAAGCATTCTTCAGATTACAAAAACTCCTGGGATGAAATCTGACAGTTCTATCAATCTGGATAAAAAACCGATTTAAGTTTTACAACACCTTGCTCCAGATATAAAAAAAATTATATGCACAAACCAGAGAAACGGCGAAAAAACTAAACTACGAATTTGTGTGGAATAAATATGGAGGTATGGTATATTTATGAGAAGAACGGAGGCATCAGATCACACAGCTATCGGCTATATATTATAGTTATTATTTGGTTTTATTTCTTAGCTTGAAAAAAATATATATTTCTCTTCCACTGTTGTATATATTTAAATGTAATGCTTTCTATTATTAACGACTTTAATAAACTCTAAAAATATATTATCAGAATGTTAGAGGTCAGCGCAGTACATGTCGGGAGGTAAAGCTCAGAATATTAAATAATGATTATGATTCTGTATCATGACAGAAACTGGCTCGTGGACGGTATTTTCGATGGACAAGTTTTCTATAGTCGATGAATGGAATGGTGACAGCGTCATAATTACAGTCGTCAAGGAAAAACTAGAAGGCTTTATATCCCATGCAAATTTTGTCATCAATCAAAACGGGCATGTACTATTAGCAGGAGATTTTAATTGTAGTAACCTCTTGTGGTCCCAAATACCAGGAGTTTCATATTTACGACTTGATCTGGTTCTTAGTAACACTACAGGAGTTATGGTCAAGGAGAGTTGTAACCCTATTAGTATCGTGGAATGGCACCACCCGGCTTTTAACGTAACTGTAACTTCATATAAAAAACAAATATTTAAAGAAGTACAAAATGAGAGCCTTAAATTGTATAAAGCTGACTAGTATAAGATAGTTTCGGACTTAAATAATATACCCTGGATAGATCTCTTATCAAAGTGTGAAGATGTAACGTCATACTGACCATTTTTTTATCAAAAATTAGATGAAGTTATAAAGAAACATGTACCCGAATCAAAACCCAAAAAAAAATATCCGTCGCGGTTTACCAAAAAGCTCATAAATTTATTAAAATTGAAAGTAGATTTAGATTAAAATACAAAAGGTCCAACAATCCTCTCGATCGTTTAATGATGAGAATGTTTGGAATATCGCGGGCGATGTTGAAAATTGGTTAAACATTATATCGAACGAATTGAATCAAACTTATTAAAAAATCCAAAATGATTTTGGATTCATCCTAAAACTTTGAAAAAACCATCAAACACATTTTAAGAATGACATTAGAAGACCAAACAGCTTCAAATGGAGTTGGCATATGCAATGGGTGTGCGGGCAGAGCGCCGCCGCGCTAAGTAGGAAGTTGTGTTGCTGGCTCATCAAAACTTATTGTTCTATTAATAAATATACAGCTCGCGTAGCTTACAGCGGCTAACGATGATGATGATGATGAAGTATAGCACTGCGGAGGGTCCCCAGTATTTCACTCCGTTTCATTCAATTTACGCAATTTGAAATCTTTTAAAAATTAAATAGACTTGACGTAACTCAAAGTACCGGTCCAGACAATTTACTTTCTACATTTTTTACACCTCCAACTCCGTTTATTGCCAGTTAGCATAATATACCGCACATCTTTAAAATCTGGAATTTATTTTAATGTATGGAAACGAGCAAGATTAGTGCCGGTTTGCAAAACACAGTGTTGTCACAGTTTTGCCAAAAATTCTTGAAGCCCTCATGCGTCCTCATTTTGTCCGTCTAGTGCAGCGTTTAATAGCTGATGCGCAACACCGGTTTACTAAATCAAGATATACTGCTAGCAATTTAAGCTATTTTGTAACTTTCTTGTCGGAATCAGTCGACTCCGTATTACAACAAGTAGACACGATATGGACAGACTTTTGTAAGGCGTTCGCAAAAGTTAACTACTCACTATTGGTGGAAAAATTATTTCACTTCGGTTTTGTGGGGCCACTATAGTAGTGGCTTGTGACGTATATAGCGAACAGAGTATTGTTTGTTGTTATGAAAAAAAGAAAACAAAATATACAGTAACGACGTCTTGGGATCCATACGTAACTCGAAATATTTGATCTTTGCTGAGGACTTAAAAATCGCAAAATAAATAAGACCAGTTAAAGATAACAAGGCTCTTCCAGAGGACCTGGATAGATTAGCGGAACGGTCCCGACTAAATGCAATGGCACTAAACCCTCAAAATGTTCATTTATAAGATTTACTCGCAATACTACGAGTATATCAACAACATCTCACATTAATAACGTAGAGCTTAAAAACAAAACAGTGCGCGATCTGGGTGTGACGTTTCATACCAAATTAAACTTGAAATAACAATTTGAAAACTTTTGCAAATCTGCAAGGTGTACGTTAGGCTTTGAGTTTAGAAATTTCAAAGATTTTAGAAAACTGGAGACCAGAAAAATATTGTTCACTTCATTGGTCAGAAGCAAACTCGAGTATTGCTCGGTAGTTTGGAACCCAGTTATCAGGTTTTAAAGACCGCATTGTATCTTTACAGAGAGAGTTTTCACCCATTTATATTTAAATAAATCAAAACGAGTACCTCATCCACAGCGACTTGGCGATGATAATCATATGAAGCTATCCGACAGGCGCACCCTACAGAGTATGCTCTTCCTATATAAACTGCTAAATAAATTATTCGACAATGCGGACTTACTTGGCCAGTTTTCTTTCAAAGTTCCACCTCGCTTGCCGCGTTAGTCGCGGCTCTATCCTCACTCATAGCACCTACAAATTCACCCTGGGCCACTAGTGACTAATTTTTAGATTGTGCAATCTGTTGTTGAAGTATTTCCTGAGCAATGGCCGCTCAATTGATATATTCCACGACAAATTACCAGCCTTTAAATCTAAAATCTAAAATCGTCAGAATGTTGAATCCCACTGCACTCGCAAATATCTTAATGTTTTATTCGTTTGATATTTAGTTCTTGTTTATATTTGCTTCACTGTAATTGTGTTTTTTGTTTTATTTTAGTTTAACATTGTAAGTTAATTATTTTTGTTCCCGGGTTCTTTGTTCGGTTAATGTGTTGGCGCCGTTACGTACGCGATGTTTGTCTTTAATTAATACTACATGTTTTCTAGTATTTGAAATATTTTATATTTTTATGCAAAGAAACAAATACACATATTTTTATAGACAGACTGTAATAAATAAATAAATCTATTTGCAAGCTTTATTCTACGAGACATCGGCTTGCATATCTTTTAAAATCAAACAGTTTATTTATTTAAAAAGTCATACAATAGACAGAAACAGTTGCGGGAACAAACTTTTGACGAAGCAAGCTGCTCCTCCGGCAGAACGTCCTGCTTTTCTGAAGTTAGTTTAATTCGGTACACGATTCCAATATAACATTTTATGTGTTTGTTTAACTTTATGATTGTGTTCGTGTTCGCGTTCAACTCCAGACGTGACCCCCATTCGCGCGGGGGCGTCTGCAAATTAATTTATATAGAAAATACCAGATGTTTACATTGTATTTCACATAAGTTTTTCGTTTAGGGACCCCCATTTTTTCCTTTTTCGCTATAATGTAACTTCATAGTAATGTTCTTTAATATATGACATATCAACGCATCATTAAGTTAGTTCATTAAATGTATTGAATAACTAATTAGCACAATTCAACTTCCCACGGCGTACGCGCATGTTGCTATGTGTGGGTACAGTTTCATCCAATTAAATTAGTTGTCTCGTTCTTGACATGCAATGGGCGTGGTAATTCCACGATTAGGTTACTCCGTAGTAAAACTACAGAGAATATTATTATATTAAAAAAAATTGTACTTAAAGGGATTCATTGGCCCTCAGCTTCATCGTACCTGCTGCACCCGGACGAGTACCTGCCGACGCCGGAGTGCGCGCCGCTGCGCCCGTGCCGCGACCCCGACGCGGCCAGCCTCATCACCATGCTGGGTACGCACACAAAACAAACCATTTCTCTCGTATTTTGTAATGGTGTATTGATTCTGTACTGTTCTAAGAATTTTTTTCTCATAAAAACTATGGCCTTGCGCGTTCATCACTACGAAGCTGCGTGCGAATCGGGCTTATCCAAACATCTTCATAATAAGAGCAGAGTGTCTTTAAGCCCCCAACACCACCACCACTACCACCACATGTGTTGCGCGCCGCGTTTGATGAATAATGTGTTGTGTAGTGCTCGGGACAGGGCGCATTCACAGCATTGTGCTCAACTTGTTGTGACTTGTTCAGCAGAAGAGAGGCACTCGCTGCTCGGCGGCGCGGGCTCCTGCAGCGACCTGTCCGCCAATCTGTGCGAGATCGAGGACTCCGAGGCGGAGGCAGAAGCGGAGGCTGCGGGCTCGGCGGGCGGGGCGCGGCACACGGACGTGTGACGTCACGCCCCGCCCACGCGCCCCCCGGCGCGCGGCCTCTAGCGTCCATCCCTTTAGCATTCCATTGACTGTGTGACGCCCCTGTGAACGTACCTGTGTAACTTGTAAATATACATTCTGGACATTGTGAAATGGACCTGTATTATATAGTTTTAACTAAAATTAGCGAGTGCGTATGATTGTGAGTGTGGTGTGCTGTGTGGTGTGCTGATGCTGTGTGCGGCGCCAGTTGAGCGTGTGAGGCGCGCGCAAGGGGCGCGGCGGCGGGCGGCGAGCGGCGTCGCAGCGGATACACACGTGGTCACGCGAACGTGCGCGTGCGCATTGCCGGTGCTCGTTCTCTAAGTACTGTTACACATAAACGGTGTGCTGAAACCGACACGCATGCGCGTCGGCCAGCAGTGCGGCCACGCGCACGGGTCCCGACCCGCCGCGCCCGCAGTGTACATAATATCACGATGGTGCTCCGACTGTAGGTTCATATCATAACTCTAACCTGCATTTACAAAAAATCCTCTTCCTAGGTCAGCGATTGATGATAAGGAATCTATTTTTATACGCGTCCCGCGGCCGCACTGTTACTGTACTATTTCATAATTTATTTAAATGTTGTTGTGCTCTGACACGACTAATTATAATTAAAAACACTTTACTCGTTGTCTGATTTACTTCCCCACGTCCTCTAGATTAGCATTACTTTCACATGTAGATGTTGAGAGTGTATTCTATGAAAATATCATAATGAAACACGATATTATTGTCATAAGTGTAATCATTGTTCCTAGTTGTAATTGAGTTGATCTTATGTATCTGTGTTTGTTTACCTTCTCTTGAGCAAAAGTACCACAATTTCTCATAAAAATATACACAATGATAAGTGTTATTACCAAATATCATTATAAGGAATCATTAATAACCTTGATCTTGCAAATGCATTAGTATTAGATTCAGACGCTTGAGTAATAATTCTATTATAAAATCTCCCGAAGGTATTGGGGCTGCCGTTCCAACCAGCTGTTTTCCTAATAAGGTCTAAATTAACACCTAATTGGTACGCCCTAGAGCTTGCAGCACGTCTAGTACTATGCGCAGTGAAAAGTGACGCATTAATACCGCATTTACAATAATTTTTGGAACCGTTGTTAGATTTACAGAAAATTAACCATTTTTTGAAACAAGAATCATATTGTTTAAGAGAATTTTCTGAAAGGGATGCTAGCATGATATGAATTGCCGACGATGGTACATTTCTTAGGAGCGACGACCGGACAATATCCCGGCAACGAGGGTAGTTTTCTGGTGTACGTCGCGAGTGCTGGAATGAGATATTATCATTTTCTTACTAGGCTTAAATATTAAAGGTTTTGAAATTTAGAGACTAATATAAAGGATACCGAGGTTGTGTAGACCAAAGAGGAACTACTAGAATTCCTTTGGCACCATCCTTTATAATTTTCCTTAATACTTTTAATATGATAGTGAAAGGTGGAAACCCATAAAAGTAAAAATCGGACCGTGAAATTGTGAATGCATCTATTACATGTGCATCTGGGTCTCTGTGCCAGGATATGTATTTCAAACATTTTTTGTTAACTCTACTTGTAAAAATGTCAATTTCAGGCATACCGAAATGATAAACTATTTTTTGAAAATGATCATCAGACAGTTCCCACTCAATGCCTGGATGGACGCGACGCGACTGCGTCTGCAACATTGTTGTCGGCCGAGCTTGTATATGAAGCAAAAACTGTGATTTGACGCCTCTCACACCACTGCCACAATTCTCTTGTTATATGAGTAAGGTGGAGGAACTGTACGCCTCCCATGCGATTAACATAAGTGATAGCTGTAGTATTGTCAATTCGCAGGAGAATTTGGCATTCGTGAAAGGATTTTGCAAAGACTTATAAGTCCGAAATAAGCGGCTAGGAGTTCTAAATAATTTATATGTTGTGATTTGTCATTTTGAGACCACATACCACTAGCTCGCTGATCACCACAAGCTGCGCCCCATCCCGTAGTTGAGGCATCAGTATATATCTCTAAACGAAAATCGTTGTTTTATTTTATTGATATGATTATAAAGAGCGTGATACCACCATTCGAGATCCGGCATTATTGAGTCTGGTACACTGTGATATACTTGTCATAATTATCATTTCCTTTAAGGGTTAAAAATTTGCAGATTGCATATGTTCAATTTCTTTTGTATAAAGCCAGCCGTATTCTACAGCTGGACAGGCAGAGGTTAGTAACCCAGCTAAGGGTGCCAATTCTCTAATCTTACGCGTTAACGCGTTAACGCGTTAATGTTCGAAATTTGTTAATTTCCGTTTGTATTTTTATTATCTTTTCTTGGGGTGAGCTAATATGAAAATGTGTCGAGTCTATTATAAATCCTGGGAATTTGCATTTAGTACTAGGGATAAGATTACTCTTTTCTGTGTTAATAATGAAACCTAAGGTTTCTAACAGTCTCGTTGTACCAGAGATATTCTCTTGTTGTGACTGAAGACTGGTTGATATTAACAGAATATCGTCTAAATATATTGTTGACAAGTAACCACATAATCTAAGCAAACTAACGACAGGTTTCATAAGTTTAGTAAATACAAAGGGAGCGGTACTAAGGCCGAATGGCAAAACATTAAATTCGTATAATTGGTTTTCAAATGAAAAGCGTAAGTATTTTTTAAAATTCTACGTGAATAGCTAATCAAAAATATGCGTCCTTAAGGTACTCATAAAACAATCTCTAGAGATAAGTTTTAAGGCTGTACGCACATCTTCTAGTTTAAAGTGGCGAGGGTCTATCAATTTATTTAATTTCTTTAGATTTAATATAAATCTAGTGTTGCCATTTGATTTAGGTATTAAGAAAATAGGAGATATGAATTCCCCTGTGCAGGATTCGCATTCACTGATAGCACCAATTGATAACAGGCTCTTAATTGATTTCTTAGAGTGATCTTTCAGATATTGTATAAGATACAGCCTTAAAAGGTGTTAAGTGAGTTACTGGGCCAGAAAATGAATTTTTAGCCCTACCCTAGCACGAATAACTTGCGAAAATTTAATCGTATCGTTATCGAATTTCTTTGTATGAGATTTGTACAGCGCCCCTATCGTACGTAAAAAGAACTAATTTTGCTAGCACGAACAAGTTTCGTATCGCAATCGTATCGTCACGTAAACGATACTCGAAACTTATAAACAAGCTAACGCTATAATTGCGAGCACGAACAATAGTTTTGACGCACGCTCATGTGTGCTCATCTCGCAGGCTGGCTGTCGAGTCTTGTCGAAGCGTTATTCACTTAAAATTTGTTGGTGAGAGAGGTTTCGTAACGTGTTTAAATATAATTTTACCAGTGTTTTTATTTTTTAAGTTAATTTTTATTAATAATTTTCTTATCACAGTTAGTTCTTATATACAAATTAATTTAATAAATTGCTCAAAATGCAAAGACCACCTATTTTATTTATTTTATTTATTTGATAAGGCTTATCAACATAGTTACATAATTGGTTTCATGACTTAATATTAAAAATCAAGTTAAAAATAGCAACATGTAACTACACTTAAAGATAAACACATCTTGCGTTAAGTAACTGTGCATGAACACTAACTGTAAAACAAAAAATTACAAAACTACACAATAATTATACACTAAAATATTTATTAACTTAACCTCTAAATTAAAGTAGTTATGTAAAGACTATAAATTTACAATTTTGACAAAGTTAATCAGTTGATCAGGCGCGTTGCCCATGACGCCCTGATCCGGCGGTGGGAGACGGAGTTAGGTAACCCTGCCGCCGGCCGGGACACGGTGGAGGCCATCAGGCCCCACCTGTCCCGGTGGATGAGCCGGCGGTACGGGGCCTTGACGTTCCACATGGTGCAGGTGCTGACAGGCCATGGATGTTTCGGCAAGTACCTGCACCAGGTGGCTCGTAGAGAGATGACGCAAGAATGCGTCGAGTGTGGTGCGCCGATTGAGACGGCGCACCACACTCTGGCGGAGTGCCCGGCATGGGGGCCGCAACGCCACTCCCTCGTCGTGCAAGTCGGCAGTGACCTCTCGCTGCCGACTGTAATCGATCGTATGTTGAGCAGCGAGAGGTCTTGGAAGGCGGTGGCCTCCTTCTGCGGCGCAGTGATGCGTCAGAAGGAGGCCGCCGAGCGCACGAGGGAGGCCGACGCCGCTGCCGCACCTTGCAGGCGGCGGCGGGCCGGCGGGAGAGCGCGGCGGCAGAACCACGCCGTCCGCTTCCTCCCGCCGTGAGCGACGGGCCCCTAGCCGGGCACGGTGTGATGGGGCCTTCGGGCCGTTGGGCGTGGCCCTTTGGGCCTTTTGTCGTGTTTCCCCTGGGGGTTCGTCCCCCGGGGGAGTCTTGGTTTTTGTCCCCCCTCCCTCGTCGAAGTGGGGGGGGGAGTCTGGAGGGAGGAGGCCGCCGCCCAATTCCTTCACGGGAGGGCGGCGGCCGGGCATACGCTCCGTCGTGGGCGCGCGCGGTCGTCTGTGGGGTCGGGGGGCCCCAACGTGCCGGTCCCGCGAGGGGCCGGTACGGGACGGCAGGTGGGTGCCTTTGCTCCCCGCGGGCACCCACCAAGAGGAGTTTTATACGCGGAGGCGCCCGGAGAGTTGCTTGGCTGAAACCCGGGCGTCTCCAGTATGCGTATTGCGGGACAAGCGGTGGTGGTTTTAGTGGGTATGGGGGTCACGCACAACATCTCAGTGGCCCCGAGCCCCACATAACCCGGCGTTCCCCCCCTGCAAAGGACGCTGGGTATGCGGTAACAGCATTTCCACCACCGATATCAAAAAAAAAAAAAAAAAAAAAAAAGGTTGGGGTGCTGGGTCGGATAACCTCCTCGTGTGCCCGGGAGATGCAGTTGCCTTCGGACCTCGGTCCGGGGGTAAGGGCATCTCCTGGGACTGGTGTACCCTGGGCAACGGCAGCTGCTTTATGCTCTCGGGCATAGGGCAACTGACGGCTAATAATCCGACAGGAGTGGCTGGGGGGTGTACTTGCGTGATATGTATGGGATGAATGTTAGATCGCGTGTGAATCTTACTGTGAGACGTATGTGTGGTTGTGTCATGGTGATGGATGATGTGCACTTATATCGTGGGGATGGACGACATGTATTTGTAGCGTGGTGATGGATGATATGTATTTGTATCGTGGTGATGGATGATGCGTAATCCCGTGCTTGACCCCGGCCAAGGGATGAATGGTTGGACGGGGGTGCCAACCGTTAGGGGTCATGGGTAGTGGAGATGGGTTTTGCTCAACCCAAATGAGCAATCATAAAAAAAAAAAAAATGGAACAAAGCAGTAAGAAAAATGGTCCCCGGGTGGGTCCCCTTCGGGGGGAATCCCACACTTCTGTCGCTCACGCTTCAGAAGTCTGCCCTTCGTACTACGGGGTGGGCACTAACTGCTCCGAGGGCGAGCATTCTACTCGCTCTCGCTCTTTAGAGGAGACACAGGACGATACCTATCCAAAAGAGAGAAGGAAAACCCGCGCCAAGCGCGGAAGGGGCAGGCCACCAACTACTGGTGAGTATGTGGGGCTTGCCCAAGCCAAACGAGACTATGCCGCTGCGGAACGGGAAGCGCAGGAGGCTGAAGCAGACAAGGAAGTGGCGGCCCTGGCGCGTCGCATAATAAGACCGCGCGTGGCCACGATCTCAGAGTCGTCACTTCCTTTGTCGCTAGACGACAACTCAGACTCGGAATCGACTACGAGCGCTCTTAAGGAAACGATTGCCTCGAGCTTGGCCACAATCGCCGGAGTGGCCAAGAGCTCGAAAAACCTTAAGGGAACTGCAATCAAGGCGTTGAAAGAGGCATCCGCCGCGATAAGCGAGGCGACAGCGATGCTTCTTCGGAGGAATACATCCGAAGAGACAAAGCTGCTAGAGGCAGAAAACGCGCGCCTGTCCAAAGACCTAGAACAGGTCAAAAGAGAGATCGCCGAGTTGAGACGGGAGATGGCCAGCGCAAACTCGCAGGCTATCCCTGCACCCGCGGCAGCAGTAGACTTTGAAGAGCTACTGCAGCGAGCCGTCCGCGAGGCTGTGACGCAATCGAGCGCCCGGATGGACGCTCGGTTAGAGAGCCTCGAGGCCCGTCTTCTCTGTGAGTCGCGTCCTCGCCCATCGATGTCAGCTGGTAGAAGGCGGGATGATGCGACATCACAGCGGGAGCCACAGGCTCAGCCACAACCGGCTCAACCACCACAGCCTGGACAAAGAGAAGTGACGACATTGATGCCACAGGCTAATCCAGCCCCGAGGCGAAGAGCTCTAAAGCACAGACCGAATGTCGCTGCTAAAGAGGCGGGCGACCCGGCATCGAAACGCCCTCCTACGGAAAAGAGAGCGCCTACCAATCATGGAGAATGGACAGTGGTTGGGCCTGGAGGAAGAAAAGCCAAGGCAAAGAAGACAAAAGAAACAAGGAGGCAGCGATACAAACTGCGTGCCCCAAAAACAGCCGCTGTAGTAATCTCGCTGCAGCCTGGCGCTGAAGAAAACGGAAAGACATATGCTGGTGTCCTCGCTGACGCAAAGCAAAAAATGAAATTGACTGCTCTCGAGATATCGGTGGTCCGTTTTAGATCGGCGGTAACGGGGGCTCGAATCCTTGAAGTTACTGGTGCGGACAGTCAAGTAAAGGCCGACGCGCTGGCGAATAAACTCAGGGAGGTTCTCGGGGAGCAAGATGTACGCATCTCTCGTCCACAAAAGTGCGCGGGGCTGCGTATCAGTGGTCTTGATGACTCGGCAACAGCGGACGAGATCGCTAGTGCTGTCTCCACAGTTGCGCTGTGCCCACCGGAGTCCATCAAGGTAGGTGACATCCGCCGAGACAGGAGAGGTCTCGGCACCGCCTGGGTGAGATGCCCCGTTGAGGGTGCGCACAAGGTTGCGACCGGTAAGACGCTACTGGTTGGATGGACACTGGCGAATGTCACACTGCTGCCCGCTCGACCAATGCTGTGCTTCCGGTGTCAGGAGACAGGCCACGCTCGTGCCAAGTGCACCTGCGAGACAGACCGCAGCGAGCTGTGTTTCCGCTGCGGCCAGGCTGGCCACAAATCCGCGCAATGTGCAGGGAAACCTCACTGCGCGGTCTGTGCCGCACGTGGAAAACCGGCTGAACACCGTGTGGGCAGTGATGCCTGTCACAAGTCCAGCCGGAAGAAGAAGGTGGGTGCCCCTAGGGGCAATACATCCCAGAAGCCTCCACCACCCAACTCGGTGGTCATAGCTCCTGCGGCCGAGACGTACACCAATACGGCCTCTCCGTGATGGCTCCTCTACGTATGTTGCAGGTCAACTTGAACCACTGCGCCCAGGCACAGGACCTACTGATCCAGTCCATGGCGCAGTGGTCGATCGATGTCACTGTGGTAGCGGAGCCTTATCGTGTGCCATCCGGCAACAATTGGATAGGTGACGTGGGGTCCTCAACCGCCCTGGTCTTGGGCCCTGGAGTGTCGACAAGTCGCACCATCAAGTGCCAAGACTTCGTCGCCTCCATCGTCGGCGGTCTCATGGTGGTGGGGGTCTATTTCTCTCCTAATAGATCCCTAACCGAATTCGAGACGTTCCTTGTGAGACTGGGCGCCTTCCTTGGTGGGGTCTCACAACCTGTGCTCGTCGCCGGGGACTTCAACGCGAAGTCCACGCTATGGGGCTCCCCGTCGACGGATGCTAGGGGTGACGTTCTGCAGGACTGGATGGTGGAGTCCGGGATGGCGATGCTCAACCGCGGCAGCGTCGACACATGCGTGAGGCAGCGAGGCGGGTCCATCGTGGACCTCACTCTCGCGAGCCCCACCGTTGCGCGCAGAATAGTGGACTGGCGGGTCCTCGAGGAAGTGGAGACGTTATCGGACCACCGATATATTCGCTTCAACGTCTCTGCGGAATCGCCAAGGAGCCCGCCGAGCTCGGCTCGGGCTCGGTGCGGCCCCAGATGGGCCTTGAATAAAATGGACAGGGAGATGCTGAAAGAGGCAGTAATTGTCCAGTCCTGGGTTCCGCTTCGCTCCGGGACGGATGTGGACAGCCTGGCGGATTGGTTAGGCCAGACGATGACCCAGGTGTGCGACGCATCCATGCCGAGAGTGGGCCCTCCTGCGCCTCGACGACGCTCCTATTGGTGGCGCCCCGAGCTTCAGTTGCTGCGAGAGTCGTGCATCGCGGCGCGTCGCCAGTACACAAGGCTGCGCAGGAGGAAAACCGGTGTCCTCAATGAGGCTCAGGACGCTGCCTACGATGCCTACCGTTCCGCTCGTCGAGCTCTGCGGGATGGCATTCGACAGGCAAAGACCGAGGCCTGGAAAGAATTTATAGCGTCCCTTGAGCGTGACCCGTGGGGTAGGCCCTACAAATGGGTGCGGAATAAGCTCCGCCCGGCCGCCTCGCCGCTCACGACAAGTCTCGGACCAGAGTTGAGAGAGTGCGTGGTCTCTTCTCTGTTTCCGCTAAGAGGAAAGTGGACCCCACCAGCTGTGGTGTCACCCGCAGCTGCCAGTGGGTCGGACGAGGAAGTGCCGCCAGTGTCGCCGGAAGAGCTGGGTGTGGCGATGCACAAAATGTCTCTCAAAGATAGCGCCCCGGGTCTCGATGGCATACCGGGTCGTGCTTGGGTGCTATCTTTGAGAGAATCGGATGAACACCTACTTCATGTGTTCTCAGAATGCCTGAGGCAGGGCCGTTTCCCGACTAGGTGGAAGACGGGGAAGCTTGTACTGCTGAGAAAGGAGGGCCGGCCGGAAGACCAACCTTCGGCCTATCGCCCTATAGTCCTGCTCGACGAGGTAGGCAAGCTTCTCGAGCGTGTGATCGTTGCTCGTCTGGCACGGCACATGGCAGACGTGGGTCCGAGCCTGAGCGACCACCAGTTTGGGTTTCGTCCGGGGCGGTCTACGATCGGTGCGATCGGGCAAGTCCGGGCGGTAGTAGAGACGGAGGTGTCCCGGGGTGGAGTCGTTGTTGCGGTGTCACTCGACATATCCAACGCATTCAACTCCCTGCCCTGGGAAACAATACGCGAAGGGCTAAGGTATCATGCCGTGCCACGGTACCTGCAGAGGGTAGTAGCTGACTACCTCTCGGCGCGCGCGGTCAGCTACCCGACGCAGGAGGGGTGGCGCACGAGGGAGGTCGTGTGTGGTGTTCCGCAGGGGTCTGCCTTAGGGCCCCTCCTGTGGAACATCGGATACGACTGGGTTCTTCGTGGCGCCAATCTCCGTGGAGTGCACCTCATCTGCTACGCGGATGATACCTTGGTCGTTGCCTGCGCACAGTCGCACCGACAGGCTGGAATCCTGGCAACCGCAGCGGTAGCACAGGTCGTCTGGCGCATACGAGCTCTGGGACTGGAGGTAGCCCTGGCAAAGTCAGAGGCCATTACTTTCCACGGGCCCAGAAACGCTCCGCCGCCGGACATGTCCATCGAAGTGGGAGGGACGAGAATCAAGGTCGGGTCGACGCTGTCGTACCTCGGCCTGATCCTCGACAGCAGATGGACTTTCAGACAGCACTTCACCTGGCTGTTTGAAAGGGTGAAGAAGTCCGCTGCGAGTCTCGCTTGGCTGCTGCCAAATATGGGTGGGCCGTCGCTAGCATGCCGGCATCTGTACTTGGGGGTGATTCGCTCGATGGTCATGTACGGAGCACCTGTGTGGGTGGAAGATTTATCCACTCACAACCGACTCGTGTTGGGCAGGTTGCAACGTATAATGGCCATCAGAGTCATTCGTGGGTACCGTACGGTCTCCAGGGACGCGGCGTGCGCTCTCGCGGGCAGCATCCCTTGGGACCTAGAGGCTAGAGCTCTGGCCGACGTGCACAGACGCTGTGCGCGTGTACGCGAGGAGGGGTCAAGACCGGCGCCAGAAGAAGTGCGCCGGTGGAGACAGATCGAGAGGGACAACGCCCTTCGCTCATGGGCAGTGCGACTGGAAAATCCGCAAGTGAGCATAGAGCTGCTCACAGCTATGCAGCCGGTGCTGCAGGAGTGGGTTGAGCGGTCTGGCGGTACGTTCACGTTCCACCTCACACAGCTATTGACGGGACACGGATGTTTCGGCCGATACCTGTGTGAGGTGTTGAGCGTCGAATCGACCCCGGCCTGCCACCACTGTGGCTCCGACCGGGACACAGGGCAACACACGTTGGAAGAATGCCCGGCGTGGGCAGAAGAGCGTCAAGCGCTATCTGCCACTCTAGGAGTAGACCTTTCGCTGCCAACACTCATAAGATCGATAGTCGGCAGCAAAGATAAGTGGAACGCGGCCGCCTCCTTTGCTGGAGACGTAATGCGCCGCAAACAAGAAGCGGAACGTATGAGGGAGGCCGAGGCCTCACCCACAACAAGAGCTCCAAGGGGCAGGCAACGATACCAGCCGCCCTAACAAGGGTCGCATGGCGACGAATTTGGGACTGTCGTCGTCCGCGAATTGCGTCCCGAGCGTAAGACGTGCCGCGTGTTCCGGCATGTCCCGATGTAGTTAAGGGGGGATCCCGATATCAAATCCTCCCCGAAGAGAGCCTAACACACAGGGCAACCGCTGGTAGAGTCACGGAGGTATGCTAACGCGTTCCCGTGGCTCTATTTCAAGCGGCAAGAGCGCCGCTGGGGTTTAGTGGGTATGGGGCACCGCTTCACGGTCCCGAGTCCCACATAATCATCG
Organism: Troides aeacus; assembly: GCA_033220335.2. NCBI lineage: Eukaryota > Metazoa > Arthropoda > Insecta > Lepidoptera > Papilionidae > Troides > Troides aeacus. Next base: position 47,259 of record CM067275.1, on the reverse strand, counting down.
GCTTCTTCGAGGCCGGTGATATGCGTAACTGCATTCCCCAGCGAAAACAAAAAAAAGGTTAGGTTAGGTTAGGTTTTTTTTTTTTTTTTTTTTTTTTTTTTTTTTTTTTTTTTTTTTTTTTTTTTTTTTTTTTTTTTTTTTTTTTTTTTTTTTTTTTTTTTTTTTAAGCATTCCCCTGCGTATTTTAAGTCAGGGCCTTTATTTGCACTTTTAAGCATATCAGATCACTTATTCATCTAATACATTTCTTATTCTAAATTCTCATACCATACTTTCGCTATTTCGTCTTTCACTCCTTTCATCATACTTCCCAATAATTCTCCACCTCGTTTCTTTCACTATCCATCCTATTCCTTCTTTCATACCTCTCTCTAAGTGAGGACATCATCGCCTCCTTGTGTCCGGAACATTTTGTTTTTCTGTAAAAGAAGCATCCACTTTGTTTACATTAATTTCTTATTATCTATCTTATTCTTTTATTTATTTACATTTTTCCTTATAATTATATATACATTTCTTTCTTATAATATCTTATAATTTATTTACATTTTGTTCCTTAATATTACATTACTAACTACTTTTTTACAATATTTTAAAAACGTCTGACGACTTTCGTCCTCACTCATCAGAGAGGCTACCATCTCCCTATCCAATTTTTTGCCCAATTCGATCTCCACCTCTGTCCTCTCTCCCCCAAATACGGGACAGAAAAGTAGGATGTGCTCCACGGTCTGGTCCACCGCCGGATCACAGATGCACGAGGGACTCTCCTTGAGTTTAAACCTATGCAGGTACTCGGAGAATCCCCCGTGCCCAGTGAACATCTGGACCAGAACCGTGTCCAGCTCTATCTTACGGAGCACGCGATAAGCCGAGGCGGCGTCCGGGAAAAATATCCGCGTTGTCAAAGCCGTCGTGCCTTCCACGTAGCGCCTGTTCCATTCGTCAATCGTGTCCAACCGAAGTTGACGTTTGACGAACGAAACAGGACACTCCTCATATTCAGGTCTCCTTTTACTTCTTAGGGCCGCGTCCTTGGCCAGCTGGTCCGCCCTCTCGTTCCCCTCCGTCCCCGCGTGCGCTTTCAGCCAGAATAGCCTTACTTCCTTCCCTTTCTCTCTAGCCTCTTTCAAATTTTCTTTCACGCGCATCGCAAGGGGATGGAGGGTGTCCGGTTGTGCGACAGTTTGGAGGGCGGACCTCGAGTCACACATTATGTCGCAGGACTGCGCCGACCCGCCGGCCGCGTACCCTGTTGCTTTCACTAGTGCCAGCAGCTCCGCCTGGTAGACCGAGCAAAAGTTGGCCAGCTTGAGTTTTTTGTTGGTGATCTCCACGGCGTCCCGCATTACGCAGAACGCCGCGCCCACCTTCTCATCTATCCGGCTGCCGTCTGTATAGATATGCAGATCGGCAGCCGCGGTGGGAAGCCGGTCCTCCTCCGCCCGGTCACCCAGGCAGGAGAACTCCACACCAACTTGATCAGACGGGTGTGGCAGTCTCCTGAAGCTGACCGGTACCTCCAGGTCTCGGTCGCCTACTACCCGCCGGGAATGACCATGCTTTATTTCGTATAAATGGGCTGCTTCCTGGACCCGAAGGTCCAAAGGAAGCAACCCGGCGAGTATTAGGGCCGAGTTCAGCGACGCGGTCCTGTGGGTCCTCGCTATCTTTTGAGCGAAGCCCCTCTGCACCGCGTCTAACTGCCTGCGGACCAGTAACTTCGTAGCCGCCGGCGCCCATACACTCGCTGCATACAATATGGTAGGCTCCAACACCGCCAGGTACATCGTCCTAATCACCTCTGGGTTCAACCCCCAAGATACTTTTGCGGCTCTGCACAACTGACGATAGAGGCCTTGGGCCTTGCTGCTCACGTTCTTTACATGCGTATTGAACGTAAGCCTATCGTCAATTGTGAGGCCGAGTATCCGGACTTCCCGAGTTCGACCCAGCGGCTCCCCTCCCATGGACAGTATTGGGTTATCGTACTTCAACTTATTGGTTATCACCATCACCTTCGTTTTGTGTGGTGCGAACCTAAGTTTGTTTCGGACCCCCCAATCATGAACATTGGTGAGAGCCGCATTGGCTTCCCTCGAGATGTCCCCGGTCTCTTGCCCCGAGAAGATCAGAACGACGTCATCTGCGAACGCCTGGCAGTGCACCCCGCTCTTCTCCATCTTTACCAGGAGCGGGTTGAGGAGGAGGGTCCAAAAGGTTGGACCGCCCACGGATCCCTGCACACACCCCTTGGTGGTCTCTCTGGCCCACTCCGCACCCGCGTACCTGACGGACACCCTGCGGTCGCTAAAGTAGCTGTCCACAAGGCGCCGCAGATCCACAGGACAGCGAGTTTCGGCCAGTCTGCACCGTATGGCAGGCCACCAGGCATTATCGAATGCTCCCTCTATGTCTAACGATACCAGCACTACTATCTCCTTCTCCCGCAGACGAGATCGTATGTGCTGGACCATGTCATAGAGGGAGTCCTCGGTACTCCTCTGCGGCATGAAGCCGTATTGGTGGCGACTGATATACGATGCAGAGTACCACCGGATCCTCCGGACCATCATCTTCTCCACGATCTTGCCCATTACGGGCAAGAGCCCGATGGGCTGATAGGATTTCGGGTGCGTGTAGTCTTCCTTATCGGGCTTTCTCAACACTACGACCACTGCCTCCTTCCACTTCCTGGGGAAGTAGGAGAGAGCGAGGCACCGGTTGGAGAGCGCGAGAAACACGGCGGCATCCACGGCGATGGCCGCCCGGCAGATGTCTGCGGTGAGGCCGTCAGCGCCAGGTGCTTTCTTAGCACTGAAGGTCGACACGGACCATCGGAGCTCCTCCATCGTGAAGGGGGGGTCACATGGGTTATCATGTCCCCCCCCGCTGACTTCATTGGCTTTCACTCTTACATGACAGTGGCCCGTATCGTCCTCCCCGGGGTCATCCCCCGGAAAGAAGACCTCCGCTAGCATCCTGGCTGATCCCTCTGCGTCCAGTACTTTTCCCGACTGGACGAGGGGGACGTCCTCTCGCCTCACCTCCGCGCGACGCATCACACGGTAGATGCCGTCCCACACGGTCTCGCGGTCCTGCCTTTCGCAGAACCGCTTCCAGCTTTCGGTCTGAGCACGTTTCGCCTCGAGACGGTAGGCCTCTCTCGCGTCGGCATATTCCTGTAAGACCAACTCTTTACGAGCTGGCCGCGCGTTTCGGATCCGTCTCTTCTTCCTCACGACGTCTGCCTTGAGGAGAGAGAGCTGTTCGGCCCACCAAGGCAATTCCGTCCTCCTCCGCTTGGAGACCTTCGGCAGGACCGCATCGCAGGAATCCACCACGGCTCCCACGTACCGTTCGGCTACGCTGTCTAACGCCCCCTGTTCGGTGACCTTGTCAACCTCAGCGGGCGTCAGACCGCGTTCCGAGAGCAGCTGGGCAAAAGTCCTACTGAACTCGCTCCAGTCTGCCCTTCGCGTAGTGTAGCGCCGTGTCGAACTCCCGATGTCCGTACCTACGGACCTCACAAGCTTCAATTCGAACAGTATTGCCCTGTGGTCCGACGAAGATACGTCATCTGCTATACGCCAGCCCTCCACTCTGTCGAGCAGAGTGGTCGAGCAAGCGGTGATGTCGACGCGACTGGCATAGCGCTTCCCGCCCCGACACGTCTCAAACGTCGGCTCAGACCCTCGGTTCAGCACGTGCATCCCCAGTTGGTCGAGCACAGCTGCAATCTCACTCCCCCTTCGATCCACGGTGCGGCTGCCCCACCAACTACTGTGAGCATTGACGTCTCCCCCCAGCATCACGTTGACATTTCCCAATCTCTCCACGACCCAGACGATTCGGTCCAGGTATGGTTCAACGGGCTTGTCGGGCTCCAGGTAGACGGATACCACCCCTATCTCCCAGGCCCCAGTCCTCAATCTGGCCACAACAATGTTGGCAGACGTGAGGTCAGGGCATTGGGTGATGTTGATGGTATCGTCGAATAGTACAATGGCGGCCTTTACGACCTCTCCGGCCCCTCGGCCAGAGCATTGTACCACCCTTGTCCCTGGGTAGTGCCGCATCTCGCCAATAGCGCCGATGTACGGCTCCTGGACCATCGCGAACGCCCACCCTCTCTTCGGCGCTTCGCGTATCAGCTCGGCCGTGGCGAGTTCGGACCTTTGCAGGTTCGACTGTGCAACGTGATACTGGTGGTGTCCGGCCCGGTTGTCGCGGTCAGCCCCCGGGGCGCCCTTAGCAATACGCTATGGATGCCCGCGATATGGCGTCCCAACGCCTCCGAACCGGACATTCCTCATCAAATGCTCCGTGGTCCCACCTGTCAGCCTTTGCCTTACGGCAGTTCCGACAGGCAGGGGGTTTCCCCGCTTGCCACTCCGTGCACTCGGCCCTGTGGTGATGACCATCGCAGTGGCTGCATCGGTCTTCAGACTCGGTGCACATCCTCTTACTGTGACCATACCCCAGGCACCGAGTGCATTGTACGAGTGGGGAGTGATCCTGCACCCTTACTCGCTGCAGATCCACGTGCAGCGTACCTATGGCTGTGAAACGGCCCCAGAGGGTTGGCGATACCCGCATGACCACATGGGAAATGTGCGGGTTCCGCGCTCTCCGCCTGAACCTGATTTCCATCCTCTGGTCTTTCTCAGGGACGCCTACCAAAAGGTCTTTATTTTGGTTGCGGATTGCGGTAATTATATCCGCGTCCTTGTTATAGGACATTACGTCTCTGAGAATGACCAGCGGATCCCTACTTCGTACTTCTTCCAGGTTCAAGCCCCTTCCTGCTTTATTTAGCTTCTCGCGCACACGAGCAAGCTCCGTCTCTGTTCCACATCCTATAATCACTTTTCCATCCCGTATTTTTCTTATCCTATCAATTTTTATACCCTCTTCTTTTGCGTTTAGTGTCTCCCTTATTTTAATCAGAACCTGGTCCCCAGTATCGGTCCCCGACGAGATCGCCACCGAGTGCGTTGCTTCGTTCCCCGGTGGCGGTCTTTTTGTCGGTGCTGCGGCTGCGCTTGCATATGAGCTGGGGCGCTCGAGCTTCTCCTTCTCCCTCTCTTCCCTCCAGACATTGAAAGACTCCCTGAGACCCTCCATCTCCCTGGTGCTGGTCTCAAGGAGTCTTGCATGTTCTTTCAACCTGTCTAACATCTCCCCATACTCCCTTCCCGGCTGCTCCACTCTCGGGGAGACAGCAAGGGGTACCACATCGTCTCCCTTCCCCTCGCCTTCCCCTCCGACTTGCTCGGCAGCCGGGCCCTTCTGATGGTCCCCTGTCCCCTTCCTCCTCAGCTCGAGCTCCCCTTCCTTTACCAGCTGGTAAAGCTTTTCAATTGCTTGAGTCACCCCCTCCTTAATATCCGTCCTAAGGTTGCGCGAGCTTCCAAGGTGCAGCTTAGCTTTGTTCAAGTAAGCTCGCGCCTCCTTTATTCGGTCTACAGGGGCCAACCTTTCTACCTTCTGCGGTTCGGACCCCCCCGCGGCCGAGGGTGACTTTTCTACCAGTTTGACTGGCACTGCGCTCGCCTTAGACTTGCCCGCCGCAGGCAAGACTCCGCAAGGCTGGGTCTTGGCTTTTTGGACCTGCCCGGATTCCCCCTCCCCCACGCTGTTTCTTACCCTCCTCATGGGTGAGGTACTACTCCTACCGACCGCTTCGTCCGTCAGGGTCATCTCACCTGAGTTTCTCTTTTTAGGAGTTCTCAGCATGTCTGTGATGTTTTTTAGGGAGGAACTTGTCTGACCAAATTAGGATCTACTAAACTTAATACTAACGCAATAAGGCCGATATCAATAATGTTACTTATTTTCTAATTTTTTAAAAAGCACAATTTTCTTAATCTACGGCAATAGGGCCCTTAACCTATGTGTCGCCGCGTAAAAAGGTGACAGCAGCTCAACCGCGCTCGACAAACGACGCGCGTCAGGGTCAAAATGCTGGCCAATCCGGTAACACAAGAAAACCACGTTAAAACTGCTATTTGCGGTCCGTGGCTTTCTTGTTTTAATTATAACTTCCCTTGGGGGAGGGCTAGTATCTTCAAACAAACACAGGTGGACAGCGGGTGAATTTCTCCACCGGATAGAATTTTGAATAGAATTATTATTTAAATTTAAGAATTTTTAATTTTGAATACAAATTTAAATTTTTAATTTTTCAACTGTATTATATGATGTTTTATTTTATTTACCAAAAACTAATCAAAATTGTTAAACTTTTTTACTGGATTTGCCAAAGGGGGGACTTGTGTAATACTATTGAAATTTTTCTGACCCTCCTGCGGTTATCGTTCGCCCCCTAGGGGTGCCTTTTGGCCCCGCGCGACGTCTTACAGTAATTTAATTTTAATAAATATATTCTTAACTTAAAACCCCGCTTGTGGGGTGTCGTTGGATACAGCTTTTCTTCCCGGTTCCAACGATGCCCAAAAAGTGGGGGGTCGTCGCTTTTGATCTTGATGTAGGCGGCTCCGAAGATAGGGGTAGTTTTTGGTATTTTGCCCCCTCACTGCTCCTTCCTCAGGGGTCGGATCCTGGACCCCGAGGTGTCAACGATCTCGCCTCGCTCTCCTCTTTCTGGTGGTATATTTTGCGTTCTCCTAGGACTTCGGGATCAAAAACCACGTGCCACGTGGTTTTTGGTTTTTTATTAATTTCTCCGCAACCCCTTGTCCAAAAAATCTGGATTTTTAGGAGTTAACGGAGACCACTGGGAGGCACTTATTTCCACAAAAAAATTTGGGGGTCACTGATCTTATTTTTGCAGCACGCGCACACAAAGTTTTTTAACCTCAAAATTTAGGGTTTTTTGACTATAACTTTTTAGATTCTGAATCGATCACTTTAATTTTTATATACGCGCACTACACACATTAAGACGAATCTAACGATATATAATACTTAATAATTCGCGACAAAAATCCCACGTAACGGATTTTTTAATTGCGGAGCTAATAATTTTGCTGCGTTCGCTTCAAGGTCTGGTTTTTTTTTTTTTTTTTTTTTTATTTACGTGTGTAACAAAATGCTAACGGAAATGCACACCCCGTCGCCAAATTGGGCCGGCGACGGTGGTAGTGTCGGACTCCAACCGACTAAAAAGCTTCACACGGTATTCCACTCTCATCCACGTGTTCGTGGGGTCGCGGGATAAAGTATTGCAGTTCATCCACGACCCCCCGAACGGCGCCCGAATGACCGGGCCCGCCTCGAGGAGGGGTGTGAAGCACCCCTCCTGTTAAAAATCCCTACGTGGCGACGCGTCGGAATACGAGACGCATCACCATATCCACCCCAGGAACCCTCTCCAAGGGGGGCACCGGCCCGACGGCCCTTGTCGGTCGCGGCGCCAGGTTCCTGCCGAGGAGCCATTCGGCGGTCGTGCGCTCGGTCCCGCCTTGCGGCGGTGAGCTGTCATCGCGCTCCGACCGCGTCCTGTCCCCTCGGCGCCCGCTCTCGGATACGTTCGGTCTCCCGCTTCTGCGTCATAACAGAGTCGCAGAATCGGGATACCGCATTCCATGACGCCTCGCCACTGACCATGGTCCGGACCACGGACGGTAGCGAGAGGTCACTCCCTATCGCCGCTACGAGCGCGGCCCTGTCCCCCCCCCATCGCGGACAATCGGCCAAGGTGTGGGACGATGTGTCCACCGGGTGGCCACACTCGTCGCACGCCTCATCCGTCCTACTCGTGCAGTTCCGCCGGTGCAGATAGCTCCCGAAGCAACCGTGCCCCGTGAGTACCTGCACCAGGCAGAAACTGAGGACTCCGAAGTCCCGGCCCAGCCAGTCACCGATGACCGGCCGGACGGCCTCAACGGTGAGGCGACCGTACGACGGTTCGAGGAGTCGCCGCTCCCATCCCCGAAGCACCTCTCGACGCGCCTTTCGGCGCCACTTCTCCACCTCGTCGGGCGACGGAAACGAGCCCTCCCGCTCGAGGGCCCTCTTCCGCCGCCAGTAGAGGCGCGCCAGCGACTCCGCTTCGAGTTCCCACGGCGGTGTCCCGGCGAGGACGCACGCCGCCTCGAAAGAGATGGTACGGTAACCTCGTACGATCCGTATGGCCATGACGCGCTGCGGCGAGCGCAGCAGCGTCACGCCACGGGTCGACAGGTGTTGCGCCCATATGGGCGCACCGTATAGCGCCATAGAGCGCACCACCCCCGTGTAGAGTCGCCGGCATCCGACGCTCGGCCCGCCCAGATTGGGCAGGAGGCGGCTCAGGGACCCGGCCGCTCGAATGAGCTTCGGGCCCAGCTGCCGAAAGTGCTTGTCGAACCTCCATCGGCCGTCGAGGACGAGTCCCAAGTACTTCATCGAAGTACCGACGGCGATGGAAGTCCCACCGACTATCAGCTCCGCTCCCGGCGGAGGCGCATTCCGGGCGCCGTGGAAGCACAAGGCCTCGCACTTGCCCAGCGCAACCTCCAGCCCCAAGCGCCGAATGCGCGAGACGACGTGGGCCACGCCCGCAGTCGCCAACACGCGCGCCTCCCTAAAGGTGCGCGCGCGAGCCGTCACCAGGGTGTCGTCGGCGTAACAAGTCACGTCGACTCCACCGAGGTTGGCTCCGCGCAACACCGAGTCGTAGCCGATGTTCCACAGGAGCGGTCCAAGGACCGACCCCTGCGGAACACCGCACGACACACCTTGCCGACACCACTCGTCGCGCGTCGGGTACCTCACGGACCTGTCCGAGAGGTACGCCCCGATCGTACGCCTCAGGTAGACCGGAACCCCGAAGTGGACCAGCGCCGCGGTGATCGTGCTCCACGGAAGGGTGTTGAACGCGTTGGCGATGTCGAGTGACACCGCCAACACCACCTCTCCGCGAGCCACCGCCGCGTCCGCCAGGGCTCGCACCCGCGCTATCGCGTCTACGGTGGACCTGCCCCGGCGGAATCCGAACTGGTGTTCGCTCAGATCCGGTCCGACCTCCTCCATGTGTCGAACGAGGCGAGCTGCGATGACGCGCTCGAAGAGCTTGCTCACCTCATCCAACAACACGATCGGCCGATACGACGACGGTGAGTCGGCCGGTTTCCCCGCTTTCCGAAGCAGGACCAATTTCCCCGCCTTCCATATGCGTGGAAACCGACCCTGCCTCAGCAACGCCGTGAACAGCGTCCGCGTCCAGGACTCTAGGGGACCCATAACTAGAGCCCACACGCGGCCGGGTATACCGTCGGGCCCAGGAGCGGTGTCCTTGACACGCATCCTTTGAACGGCAGCCGACAGTTCCCCTACGCTGACGCCCGGGACGTCGTCCGGGTCGAAGGAGTCTTCCCCCTCCCCCCCCTCCCCAGCGCCGCGGGACAGAGTCGCTGTCGGTGGCGACCCTCGGTCGTCCCGCCGCGGGAACAGTGTGCGAACCGTCCGATCGAGAAGCTCCGGTGAGAGGCTACGAGTCAATGGGGGTCGCCAAGGGCGCAGCTTTTGCCGCACCCTCTTATACGGCTTCCCGAAAGGGTCGCCGTCCAACGACTCGAGCATCTCACGTTCGGACGCCTTCTTCGCCTCGGAGATCGCCGCCACCAGTACGGCCACGTCGGCCTTGTGCGCCGCGTACAGCCGCTCCTCCTCGGCCGTATCGCGCCTCCGTCGACGTCGGCACCTGTGGTACTTGCGTCGGCTCGCCACGCACGCGCTGCGAAGCCGGACGAGGTCCGCCGTCCACCAGTACGCACGGCACTTAGGAGGTAGGGAGCGGCGCGCCCGCGGCATGGCCGCGTCACACACGTGCGACACAGCCTGCACGAGCCTCTCCGCTTCCCGCTCCACGTCGACCGCCACCTCCTCCATGGAGAGGCCCGCCGCCTTATCCCGGCCCTCGCGGACCCAGGCCTCGACTAGGGCCGTCTCCTCGAGCCGGTCTCGGTCGAGGCGCTTCAGCGCCCACCGAGGTCCGTCCCCGATCAAGGGACGACAAGGATCGCCCGGAGTCGTCGAGGTCGCTGACACACTGTATCGGACATACAAATGATCCGACAGAGTCTCCACGCCCTCGAGCACCTCCCAATCCCCGATACGGCGGGCCACGGCGACCCCGGCGAACGTTACGTCCACTATGGAGCCGCCGTTTTTCCGCACGCACGTGTTCGCCGTCCCCCGATTAAGCACGATCAAACCCGCTCCGATCGCAAACTCCTCGAGCGCCGCACCGCGCGCGCTCGTCCGCGGGCATCCCCAAGCCACCGACTTGGCGTTGAGGTCTCCGGCGAGGAGAATGCGACTCGACCCTAGCCGGCCGATGAGAGCACCGATCTCGTCTAGAAGCCGCTCGAACTCCGCCAAGCAACGATTCGGCGAGAAATATGCTCCCACGACCAGCACGTCCCCCACCCGCCCGGCGACGTAACCCCGACCGCGCTCCACCAACTCTAGGTCGGGGGAGCCGTTCGAGGTCACCGTGCCTATGGCCACCGATCCGTCCACGTCTCCCGCCCAGCTCTCCCGCGGTGGGACGTAGTACGGCTCGGTGACCACCGCCACGTTTATCGACCGCTCCGCCATGCTCTGGAACAGAAGGTCCTGAGCTCTGGCGCAGTGGTTGATGTTCGCCTGGAGGAAGTTCAGGTCCATCGTCACTCGACGGACATTTGAACCTCCTCCCGCGCGGCTTTCTCGCTCGCGCCGAGCGCCTGCGGTAGAGTGACCCTCGGGTCCCTACCGCCGCGCCTGCCGCCCTTCGTCGCCCCACCACCGACGACGCGCGCCCTGTCGCAGGCACCACCGCCGGATTTATGGTCAGCCTGCTTACCGGCCGCGCTGCATCGGCTGCAGTGCGGATTGGCGGAGCAGGTGGCCGCTCTGTGGCCGCTCTTTCCGCAGCGATAGCACTCATCGCTGCGGTCCGAGTCGGACTTACACTGCGCCCGCACGTGCCCCTTTTCGAGGCACCGGAAGCAGCGTTGCGGTCTGCTCGCGAGCAGTGTGACCTGCGCAGACACCCAGCCAACCAGGAGTCTGCCGCCGTCCACCACCCGCTGAGCCGCAAGCACAGGACAGCGTAGCCACGCCGTCCCGAGGCCGGAGGCGCCGAAGGAGACGCTGCCCGACCGAACCTGGTCGGCCGGACAGCCCCCCGCTCGCGCCACCGCGGCGACTACGTCAGCGCTGGTGACCGAGTCATCCAGTCCGGAGACCTTCAGCTCGGCGCACTTTACCGGTCTCGAGATCCGCGCGACATCCTCGCCGAGAGACTCGCGGAGCCTCTTGGCGAGGGTATCGGCTTTCTCGCCGTTTTCAAGACCGGGCACTTCAAATATTCGTGCTCCGGTCGCCGCCGTCTTGCAACGCATCCCGAGAATGCCGAGACCGTTCAGGTCGATCCGCTCCCGCGCCTGGGCGATCACTTCGGCGTACGTGACGCCCTTCGCGACCGCCTCAGGCGCAAGAGTAACCACGACCGCCGCGGACCGTGGGGCCCGCAGCTTTCGCGGCCGGTTCTTCCTGCCGGCTTTGCGCTTCGCGCTCCGACGCTGTTGCTGTTGCTGCTGCTGCTGCGGCTTCGGCTGCGACTGCTGTCGCTGCATCTGCCGCTGCTGCGGCTTCGGCGGCAGCTCCTTCGCCCGTCGCGGCTTTCGCGCAACGACGGTCCACCCCTCCTCCAATGGAGGTGGGGCGGGCGCGGGCACGAACTTGCCTGCGGACTTAGGGAGCTTTCCCGCAGCCTTCTGCGGCCCTACTTTCCCTTTCCCCTTAGCCACGGAGGCTTTGGGGGCGGGGTTCGCGGAGGCCGCGGCTGCTTTCGGCGCTGGGCCGGCATTCTTGGCGGCCGATGCCGCCTGCCTCGCGGCAGCCAGCGGTGGCCGGACACGCTTCTCCGGGAGAAGCCTGTCCTCCAGTGATGCCAGGTGGGCCGTTACCATCGTCCCCACCTGCACCATTACAGTGCGGCAGATCTCCTCTACCGACATAGTCGCCGGTACGAGGCGATCGGCACCCGTACGCCGTTTTTTTGCCGACCGAATCGTCCCCTCCCCAGGAGACTCATCGCCGGCGTCCGGACGAGGAGGTGCGGGTCTATCCCGTCGCTCCAACTCGTCAATCTTCGCCCTGAGGTTGGCCAACTCCTTGCGGAAATCGGCCGCCTCGGCGCGCAGGCGGGCGTTCTCCGCCTGCAGCTGCCGCGTCTCGTCCGTCGCTGTGCGAGACGCGATGGTGGTCACGGCCACCTTGATGGAGGCCGCGGCGTCATTCAGGTCACGCGCCAGGCCGGACTTGAGGTTCCTCGACTTGCTGGCGATCGTACTGATCAGCTCAGCGTCGTCGAGAACCATCCGATGCAACGCCCCAACCGTCTGCTCGTCTGGAGCCGTCCTCGACTTCAGCGCAGGCGATCGGGAGAGCTTCCGCTCCCGGTTTCGGCGGAACCTAGCCGCCGTCGCGACGAGTTCCTCTTCCGCCTGGAGCCTCAGCTCCTGACGCCTCTCGGCGTCGAACGCGGCCTTGGCCTTGCTAAGGCCGACATATTTGCCCGTCGTGGGCGGACGTCCACGTCGCTCCGGCTTGGGGCCGGGGTATAGCTCCCCGGCGCTCTTGCCGTCCTCCTCCGAGGAAGTCGACAAGCCGTCCTTGCTGGGACGCCGTCGTTTGCGGTCCTGCCAAAAGCGGGATCCGCCTGACGCAACCGCAGTGAGGCTGCCGTCTGAAACGGCAGCCTCGTTGTCGCTGATGCGGGAAACAGGGGCCATGTCGACATCGCCCCCGTTTTTGGATGGCTCCCAGGGCAGCCGCTCCAGCATCACCCGCGCTGTGGGCAGCGCGGTCAGCGATAGCGCACGTTGCGCTAGTCTGTCACCACCGTGTGGTTGGCCAGCGCCCATCGCGGGGCGCGGCACTTCCGCCATTGTGCGACTCGCCGAACCATCGGCGCTCATCTGCACACATACACCGTCGTCGAAAGCAGTCTTGCCCACCCCAGAGTACGAAGGGCAGACGGCGCCAGGCGCCGTGTGGGATTCCCCAGCCGTAAAGCTGGGACCCACCTGGGGACGAATGTCTTTAGATCTGCTTGTCATGTTGGGTTGCTGATCCACAGCTTCGGGCGCTCGGGACCAAGTTCCCCTTGGCCATTCATCCCATCGGCGCGCCGTACCTTAGGATTGGGGTAATTTGGGAGGTTTTCTTCCTCTCGACTCCGGTCGCAATGACCGCAGTCCCCGCTCCGCTCGGGGTGTGCTATGAGCGGGCTACGGGTGCGCCCGGCGTGGCCGAAGCCAAAAGCCGCCCTAGGGGCGGACTCGCCGCGCGACTCGACTGATTGCGCCGAAGAGAAAATTAAATCCACGAGGGATATCAGTTTTCCCCTCAGCGGGCGGTGGGATCGTCACTTCCCGACGCCAGTGGTGTCGGATTATTAGCCGTCAGTTGCCCTATGCCCGAGAGCATAAAGCAGCTGCCGTTGCCCAGGGTACACCAGTCCCAGGAGGTGCCCTTACCCCCGGACCGAGGTCCGAAGGGTAACTGCATCCCCCGGGCACACGTGGAGGTTATCCGACCCAGCGCCCCTTCAAGGTCTGGTTAGGTTAGGTTCGGGTTAGGTTAGGTTAGGTTAGGTTAGGTTAGGTTAGGTTAGGTTAGGTTAGGTTAGGTTAGGTTAGGTTAGGTTAGGTTAGGTTAGGTTAGGTTAGGTTAGGTTAGGTTAGGTTATTCGGTCCCGTTCCTTTACTGGTCGCCTCCTTCCCGTTCTCCCCCTTCCCAGGAGGCTTCGACGGGTCACCTCCATCCGGAGCAGGTGGCAGGCGTACGCTCGGTTTTGCCACCAACCTTCCCTCTAGGGCTTCTAGCTTTTCGTTCACCATTTGGCCAACTTGCTCCATAATGGTACGCGAAAAGGTTTCCAAGAGGGAGGTATTTACATCTCGGTTGGGTGTGGGAGCAGCTGGGTAGGATGACATGTAGGTGTTTTTCCTTGCCTCCGCTAACTCCGTCCTGATCAGTGTTATTTCCTCCCTTAGGTCAGTCAGGTCCTCCCTAAGCCTGGCATTTTCTGCCTGTAGCTTTTTCGTCTCCTTCGTCACCGATCTAGCGCTTAATACTGCGACTGCCTCTTTGATCGCCGACGCTGACTCTTTTAGGGCATGTACAAAGGTGCCCTTTAAGTTTTTCGACGACGCGGCTACCTTAAATATGGTTGCCACGTTGTCCATCACCACCTGGTTCAGTTCGAGGGCCGAGGCGTCTTCAATTTCCAGTGGCGCAAGTCTCTCAAGACATGAGGTCTTATTGCTCCGGTTTTTCTCCGACATCTCAGCTACTTCCCGTTCCGCTCTGTTTATTTCTTCCTCTCGCTCAGCATCCTTTATTGCTTTCCTGGTCATAGCCAGTCCAGCCCATCGGCCTGCCGGAGGAGTAACGCTTCTACCTCCTGAAGCTGAAGAAATTTTTGACGCAGACTTGCAAGCCAAGTTTGACTCGTCGTTCTTCCGTTTCTGTGAACGGGTCAATCTCGCCGTAGTAATCACAAGTCGTCGGCTAGAATCACTGTCTAATTCTAAGCCTACTCCATCCACATCCGAATGCATCTCAGAGTCCTTATACGAAGCCAAAGTCGATTGATTTTGATCCACTTGCGAATGTTTGCCCCCTCCGTATACAGTGGGGCAGCCTGTACGCGTGTCAGTATGCAAAGAGCTTTCCGACTCGCGCACAGAGAGGGATTCCTGGCTAGCCAGACCCTCCCGGAGATTTGTTACTTCATCCGCATTCATATTGCGTTGATTTTTGTTTTATGACGTACCATACGCGACTCGTCACCTTTTTTCCTTCTGTCGGGGTGAGGTCCCCACTTTTGTAAGCGCGATGCACTGCACCGCGTCTTCCTTCTCCCGTACGCATCCTAGGTGAGCTCACTATACCCAGGAGCTCAAGCCCGGAGCTAGGACTCAGGCCAGCCCCACACAAGGTGCTGGCCGGGTGGGTTCCACTTAGCTTCACCAAGAGGCATCGAAGCCACGGCTACTGAGCCCCCCCCCCCACGACAAGGCGGAAACCCCTTGGGGGGGGGGGATGACCGAATAATCCGCAAGTCTCGGAGAAGGAACCGAAAAGAGGGAAAGCTAAAAGAAGGAAGAAGGCACAAGGAGCGTTGCAGAGCGTATCTGTTGCTGTTGCTGATACAAACGACGCACAAAGGCAAAAACCGAAGCCGAACCCAACAACCACAGAGGGGGAGTGGGTGCAAGTGGTTAAAAAGCGTCCAAAGAAAACGGTAGCTCAATCGAGACCAACCGCGAGTAAGCTACGGCTCCCGCGCTCTGCAGCGGTCTCAATCACTCTTCGGGGCGGTGCTGAGGAGAGAGGAGTTACCTACAAAAAGGTACTGGAGGAAGCCAAAGAAAAGATTGACATCTCTTCCCTCGGTCTTCCCGGTCTCTGGTTTAGAAGAGCCAAATCCGGTGCGAGGATCCTAGAGGTCCCTGGAGTGAACAGTGGAGAGAAAGCAGATATGCTTGCCTCAAAACTGAAGGACTTTCTAGGGGACGACAACGTCCACATAGGCAGGCCTACTAAGTGCTCGGAAATGCGCATCTCCGGGCTAGACGATTCCGTCACGACAGACGAAGTTGTGACGGCCATCGCGAAAGTTGGCGAGTGCTCTAAAGAATCGGTGAAATGCGGCAACATAAGACCTGACCACACAGGTCTGGGCACAGCCTGGGTGCGGTGCCCGATACCCGCTGCCAAAAAGGTGGCTACGAGCGGAAGGCTATTGGTGGGCTGGGTGGCCGCTCAAGTGAAGCTTCTGGCACCTAGGGTGCTCCGCTGCTACCGGTGCCTGGAGGTTGGACACGTTAGAGGACAGTGTACCGCCGAAGTGGATCGCAGCGGAATATGCTACCGTTGCAGCCAGTCGGGTCATAGAGCGGGGCAATGTACCGCTGCACCGCATTGTGTACTGTGCTCCGACCGTAAAAGACCAGCTGAGCATGGAGTCGGCAGCGGAGCATGTGTAGCTCGCGCTGCCAAACAAAGCAAGAGGAAGGGGCATGACATGAATAAATCTGTCCCGCAGGTGACTCTACCCATTGCCAGGGCCGAGGTGGAACCTAAACGTAAGAAATAACAATGGCCTCACGATCCATACGATTTCTACAGGGTAATATCAATCACTGTGCCAGAGCTCAGGACCTACTAGTCCAGAGCCTGGCGGAGCGATCGATACACATTGGGATTATCGCGGAACCCTACTCCATACCTCCTAAGGAGAACTGGGTTGGCGATGTAGACAAGAAGGTGCTCTTAGTCACACAGACTGCTGCTGGCTCCCCGCCTTTTGAGCAAGTAGCAAAGGGTCAGGGATGCGTGGCCGCAACTGTGGATGGCCTATCAGTGGTTGGCGTCTATTTTTCGCCCAACCGAAGCCTGGCCGACTTTGAGCGATTCCTTCAACGCGTCGGGGACATCGTTAACCAATGTCGACCAAATCCGGTGCTGATCGCGGGGGACTTCAATGCCAAATCGGTGGCTTGGGGATCTCCAGCGACTGATGCACGGGGGGAGGTGCTAGAGGAGTGGGTCGTAGCGACGGGACTGGTAATCCTAAACCAGGGGTCGGTCAGCACCTGCGTACGTGCACAGGGTGAGTCGATAGTGGACGTGACGTTCGCAAGTCCCACGGTGGCTCATCGAGTAAACGGGTGGCAGGTGCTGGACAGTGTGGAAACTCTGTCGGACCACCGGTACATCCAATTTGGCATGGAGGCGCCTTCCTTGCCAGCCGCAGATACCCTCAATCGGTCTCCATCTGGGTCGGGACCGAGGTGGGCGATTAAAAAGCTGGACAAGGAACTCCTACGGGAGGCAGCAATTGTGCAGGCATGGTTTCATGACACAAAGAGTCCTGCAGAAGTGAGCGAGGAAGCAGAACGGCTCCATGAGGCCATGACAAACGTCTGTGACGCTGCCATGCCTCGGGCCGGGGCTTTCAAGGCCGGGAGGCAGGTGTACTGGTGGTCTGACCGGTTAACGCAACTCCGGCAGGCATGCGTCGTGGCCAGGCGCCGCTACCTTCGAAGCCGAAGAAGAGCTCATCGAGAGGAAAGGCAAGAGGCCAGTCTCTACGATGACTATAGACATAAACAAAAAGAGCTTCAGGTGGCGATAAGCAAGGCCAAGCCGAAAGCGTGGAATGAAATGCTGGAGAAACTAGATAAAGACCCATGGGGAAGGCCCTATAGATTAGTTCGATCCAAACTTCGTCCCTGGACCCCACCACTGACTCAGACCCTACAGCCTCTACTCTGTGAAAGCATCGTAGAGGCTCTATTTCCGGAAAAAGACGAATACCTACCACCAAGCATGGTACCGCCGGAGATAACAGTCGAAGGCAGTTCTGGTAGGTCAGAAGCCGTATCGGAGCCCGAGCTCAAAGCGGCGGAGCTACGGATGCGAGCCAAGAAGGTTGCTCCAGGGCCAGACGGCATACCAGGAACTGTTTGGTGCCCTGCTCTCGAGGCACTAGGGCCATGGATCAGGACGCTCTTTAGTGCGTGCCTCGAGCAGGGCCGATATCCAAACAGCTGGAAAACCGGTAGGCTAGTGCTGCTGAAGAAAGAGGGTCGTCCAGCGGACTCGCCATCTGCATATCGCCCCATCGTCGTGCTGAACGAGGTGAATAAGCTGTTCGAGCGGATAATTGCTGAGCGGCTTACTAAGCACCTGACGGAGGAAGGGCCAGATCTTAGCGGGTGTCAATACGGCTTTCGCAAGCTAAGGTCAACGATCGATGCCATAATGAGAGTCAAAGCGCTAACAGCGGACGCAATATCTCAGGGCGATGTTGTGGTGGCGGTGTCCCTGGACATCAAAAACGCCTTTAACACCCTACCCTGGAGCTGCATAAAGGAAGCCCTCCGTTACCATGCCGTACCTCGCTATCTGCGACAGATTGTGGCGGCATACCTATCGGACAGGGCGGTGACGTATCCCACCAAGACAGGTTGGTGTAGAAGGACGGTGTCGTGTGGGGTTCCACAGGGGTCGGTTCTTGGACCCCTCCTGTGGAACATAGGATACGATTGGGTGTTGCGAGGAGCAAACCCGGAGGGAGTAGAGGTCGTCTGCTATGCGGACGATACGCTCGTAACAGCGCGAGCTGGGACGCATAGGCAGGCGATCCTCCTGGCAACGGCAGGTGTAGCACACACCGTCCAGAGGATACGGCGGCTGGGACTTGAAGTCTCTGTGGAGAAGTCGGAAGCTATATGTTTCCACGGACCTAGGAACGCACCGCCCACAGGACTGGAGATGGTGGTGGGTGGAGTTTCCATCGGTATCGAGAAGACCTTGCGCTACCTGGGTCTAGTCCTCGATAGCCGGTGGAACTTTAAGGAACATTTCAGTGGCCTGGCTCCGAGACTCATTCGAGCGGCGGGCGCGTTAGGTAAGCTCTTGCCCAACATTGGAGGACCTAGAGCTCAGTGCCGCCGCCTCTATACGGGAGTCGTCAAGTCGATGGCCCTCTATGGAGCTCCTATCTGGGTGGACGCTCTGAACGCCCATAACAAAACCCTCCTACGCAGACCGCAACGGGTTATGGCGGTGAGAGTCATAAGGGGCTATCATACGATCTCCTTCGAGGCGGCCTGTGTCCTGGCGGGAACGCCGCCATGGGATTTGGAGGCGGAGTCTCTGGCGCAGAGATATGAAGTTGCAATGGGACTACGCAACGTACCGGGATGGCAGTCATCAGAAGGGTGGAGAACACTTCTGGATGAGCACCTGGTGAGAAGCAACCGGGTGCTCATTGAGAAGTGGAAGAAAAGACTTCAGCAACCGACTGCTGGCCACCAAATAATAGAAGCGGTGCTACCGGTACTGGACCAGTGGCTGACAAGGAGACATGGAGCTCTCACGTTCCGACTCGTGCAGATGCTGTCGGGGCATGGCTGCTTCGGAAGGTACCTGTGCAGGGTGGCGGGCAGAGAGCCCACGATGGGGTGTCATCATTGCGAAAGTGCCGAGGACACGGCCAGGCACACACTTGAAGAGTGTCCGCGGTGGAGCGAGCAGCGAAGTCACCTCGCTGCCGTAATGGAGAATGACCTGTCACTGCCAGCCGTAGTGGAAGCTATGGTAAGTAATAACGTGGCATGGGGCAAAATGGTCTACTTCTGCGAGGAGGTGATGACGCAAAAAGAAGCGATGGAAAGGGTTAGGGAAGACGACCCGTCGTCGCTACCTATCCGCCGGAAGAAAACCGGTCGCAGGCGGCTCGCTCACGATCGCCGCCTTCCTCCTTAACGAGGGCTACGGGTGGTGTCGGTGGAGAGATCGCCACCACCCGGTAACAAGTGACCTTCGAGGTGTAATGCATGCAAAAGCATAGCACACAAGATTGGGATTAAGGTTCTAGGTGGAGTCTGCACCAGGCGGACAGACGCCGGTGGAATCACGGTAGAGTGCGCAAGCGACCCCGTGGCTCTTGCCAATAAGGCGCAGCGTACGTACGTCGATGGTTTTTTAGTGGGTATTAAGGCAATCAGCCAACGAGTCCCACATACCCGCCTGGTAACCACAGGCGGGATGCGTAAATGCATTTTTCCATCAGAAAAAAAAAAAAAAAAAAAAAAAAAAAAAAAGGTTAGGTTAGGTTAGGTTAGGTTAGGTTAGGTTAGGTTAGGTTCCCCCCCAAGGGGTTTCCGCCTTGTCGTGGCGGGGGGGCTCAGTAGCCGTGGCTTCGATGCCTCTTGGTGAAGCTAAGTGGAACCCACCCGGCCAGCACCTTGTGTGGGGCTGGCCCGAGTCCTAGCTCCGGGCTTGAGCTCCTGGGTATAGTGAGCTCACCTAGGATGCGTACGGGAGAAGGAAGACGCGGTGCAGTGCATCGCGCTTACAAAAGTGGGGACCTCACCCCGACAGAAGGAAAAAAGGTGACGAGTCGCGTATGGTACGTCATAAAACAAAAATCAACGCAATATGAATGCGGATGAAGTAACAAATCTCCGGGAGGGTCTGGCTAGCCAGGAATCCCTCTCTGTGCGCGAGTCGGAAAGCTCTTTGCATACTGACACGCGTACAGGCTGCCCCACTGTATACGGAGGGGGCAAACATTCGCAAGTGGATCAAAATCAATCGACTTTGGCTTCGTATAAGGACTCTGAGATGCATTCGGATGTGGATGGAGTAGGCTTAGAATCAGACAGTGATTCTAGCCGACGACTTGTGATTACCACGGCGAGATTGACCCGTTCACAGAAACGGAAGAACGACGAGTCAAACTTGGCTTGCAAGTCTGCGTCAAAAATTTCTTCAGCTTCAAGAGGTAGAAGCGTTACTCCTCCGGCAGGCCGATGGGCTGGACTGGCTATGACCAGGAAAGCAATAAAGGATGCTGAGCGAGAGGAAGAAATAAACAGAGCGGAACGGGAAGTAGCTGAGATGTCGGAGAAAAACCGGAGCAATAAGACCTCATGTCTTGAGAGACTTTCGCCACTGGAAATTGAAGACGCCTCGGCCCTCGAACTGAACCAGGTGGTGATGGACAACGTGGCAACCATATTTAAGGTAGCCGCGTCGTCGAAAAACTTAAAGGGCACCTTTGTACATGCCCTAAAAGAGTCAGCGTCGGCGATCAAAGAGGCAGTCGCAGTATTAAGCGCTAGATCGGTGACGAAGGAGACGAAAAAGCTACAGGCAGAAAATGCCAGGCTTAGGGAGGACCTGACTGACCTAAGGGAGGAAATAACACTGATCAGGACGGAGTTAGCGGAGGCAAGGAAAAACACCTATGTGTCATCCTACCCAGCCGCTCCCACACCCAACCGAGATGTAAATACCTCCCTCTTGGAAACCTTTTCGCGTACCATTATGGAGCAAGTTGGCCAAATGGTGAACGAAAAGCTAGAAGCCCTAGAGGGAAGGTTGGTGGCAAAACCGAGCGTACGCCTACCACCTGCTCCGGATGGAGGTGACCCGTCGAAGCCTCCTGGGAAGGGGGAGAACGGGAAGGAGGCGACCAGTAAAGGAACGGGACCGAATAATCCGCAAGTCTCGGAGAAGGAACCGAAAAGAGGGAAAGCTAAAAGAAGGAAGAAGGCACAAGGAGCGTTGCAGAGCGTATCTGTTGCTGTTGCTGATACAAACGATACACAAAGGCCAAAACCGAAGCCGACCCCAACAACCACAGAGGGGGAGTGGGTGCAAGTGGTTAAAAAGCGTCCAAAGAAAACGGTAGCTCAATCGAGACCAACCGCGAGTAAGCTACGGCTCCCGCGCTCTGCAGCGGTCTCAATCACTCTTCGGGGCGGTGCTGAGGAGAGAGGAGTTACCTACAAAAAGGTACTGGAGGAAGCCAAAGAAAAGATTGACATCTCTTCCCTCGGTCTTCCCGGTCTCTGGTTTAGAAGAGCCAAATCCGGTGCGAGGATCCTAGAGGTCCCTGGAGTGAACAGTGGAGAGAAAGCAGATATGCTTGCCTCTAAACTGAAGGACTTTCTAGGGGACGACAACGTCCACATAGGCAGGCCTACTAAGTGCTCGGAAATGCGCATCTCCGGGCTAGACGATTCCGTCACGACAGACGAAGTTGTGACGGCCATCGCGAAAGTAGGTGAGTGCTCTAAAGAATCGGTGAAATGCGGCGACATAAGACCTGACCACACAGGTCTAGGCACAGCCTGGGTGCGGTGCCCGATACCCGCTGCCAAAAAGGTGGCTACGAGCGGAAGGCTATTGGTGGGCTGGGTGGCCGCTCAAGTGAAGCTTCTGGCACCTAGGGTGCTCCGCTGCTACCGGTGCCTGGAGGTTGGACACGTTAGAGGACAGTGTACCGCCGAAGTGGATCGCAGCGGAATATGCTACCGTTGCAGCCAGTCGGGTCATAGAGCGGGGCAATGTACCGCTGCACCGCATTGTGTACTGTGCTCCGACCGTAAAAGACCAGCTGAGCATGGAGTCGGCAGCGGAGTATGTGTAGCTCGCGCTGCCAAACAAAGCAAGAGGAAGGGGCATGACATGAATAAATCTGTCCCGCAGGTGACTCTACCCATTGCCAGGGCCGAGGTGGAACCTAAACGTAAGAAATAACAATGGCCTCACGATCCATACGATTTCTTCAGGGTAATATCAATCACTGTGCCAGAGCTCAGGACCTACTAGTCCAGAGCCTGGCGGAGCGATCGATACACATTGGGATTATCGCGGAACCCTACTCCATACCTCCTAAGGAGAACTGGGTTGGCGATGTAGACAAGAAGGTGCTCTTAGTCACACAGACTGCTGCTGGCTCCCCGCCTTTTGAGCAAGTAGCAAAGGGTCAGGGATGCGTGGCCGCAACTGTGGATGGCCTGTCAGTGGTTGGTGTCTATTTTTCGCCCAACCGAAGCCTGGCCGACTTTGAGCGATTCCTTCAACGCGTCGGGGACATCGTTAACCAATGTCGACCAAATCCGGTGCTGATCGCGGGGGACTTCAATGCCAAATCGGTGGCTTGGGGATCTCCAGCGACTGATGCACGGGGGGAGGTGCTAGAGGAGTGGGTCGTAGCGACGGGACTGGTAATCCTAAACCAGGGGTCGGTCAGCACCTGCGTACGTGCACAGGGTGAGTCGATAGTGGACGTGACGTTCGCAAGTCCCACGGTGGCTCATCGAGTAAACGGGTGGCAGGTGCTGGACAGTGTGGAAACTCTGTCGGACCACCGGTACATCCAATTTGGCATGGAGGCGCCTTCCTTGCCAGCCGCAGATACCCTCAATCGGTCTCCATCTGGGTCGGGACCGAGGTGGGCGATTAAAAAGCTGGACAAGGAACTCCTACGGGAGGCAGCAATTGTGCAGGCATGGTTTCATGACACAAAGAGTCCTGCAGAAGTGAGCGAGGAAGCAGAACGGCTCCATGAGGCCATGACAAACGTCTGTGACGCTGCCATGCCTCGGGCCGGGGCTTTCAAGGCCGGGAGGCAGGTGTACTGGTGGTCTGACCGGTTAACGCAACTCCGGCAGGCATGCGTCGTGGCCAGGCGCCGCTACCTTCGAAGCCGAAGAAGAGCTCATCGAGAGGAAAGGCAAGAGGCCAGTCTCTACGATGACTATAGACATAAACAAAAAGAGCTTCAGGTGGCGATAAGCAAGGCCAAGCCGAAAGCGTGGAATGAAATGCTGGAGAAACTAGATAAAGACCCATGGGGAAGGCCCTATAGATTAGTTCGATCCAAACTTCGTCCCTGGACCCCACCACTGACTCAGACCCTACAGCCTCTACTCTGTGAAAGCATCGTAGAGGCTCTATTTCCGGAAAAAGACGAATACCTACCACCAAGCATGGTACCGCCGGAGATAACAGTCGAAGGCAGTTCTGGTAGGTCAGAAGCCGTATCGGAGCCCGAGCTCAAAGCGGCGGAGCTACGGATGCGAGCCAAGAAGGTTGCTCCAGGGCCAGACGGCATACCAGGAACTGTTTGGTGCCCTGCTCTCGAGGCACTAGGGCCATGGATCAGGACGCTCTTTAGTGCGTGCCTCGAGCAGGGCCGATATCCAAACAGCTGGAAAACCGGTAGGCTAGTGCTGCTGAAGAAAGAGGGTCGTCCAGCGGACTCGCCATCTGCATATCGCCCCATCGTCGTGCTGAACGAGGTGAATAAGCTGTTCGAGCGGATAATTGCTGAGCGGCTTACTAAGCACCTGACGGAGGAAGGGCCAGATCTTAGCGGGTGTCAATACGGCTTTCGCAAGCTAAGGTCAACGATCGATGCCATAATGAGAGTCAAAGCGCTGACAGCGGACGCAATATCTCAGGGCGATGTTGTGGTGGCGGTGTCCCTGGACATCAAAAACGCCTTTAACACCCTACCCTGGAGCTGCATAAAGGAAGCCCTCCGTTACCATGCCGTACCTCGCTATCTGCGACAGATTGTGGCGGCATACCTATCGGACAGGGCGGTGACGTATCCCACCAAGACAGGTTGGTGTAGAAGGACGGTGTCGTGTGGGGTTCCACAGGGGTCGGTTCTTGGACCCCTCCTGTGGAACATAGGATACGATTGGGTGTTGCGAGGAGCAAACCCGGAGGGAGTAGAGGTCGTCTGCTATGCGGACGATACGCTCGTAACAGCGCGAGCTGGGACGCATAGGCAGGCGGTCCTCCTGGCAACGGCAGGTGTAGCACACACCGTCCAGAGGATACGGCGGCTGGGACTTGAAGTCTCTGTGGAGAAGTCGGAAGCTATATGTTTCCACGGACCTAGGAACGCACCGCCCACAGGACTGGAGATGGTGGTGGGTGGAGTTTCCATCGGTATCGAGAAGACCTTGCGCTACCTGGGTCTAGTCCTCGATAGCCGGTGGAACTTTAAGGAACATTTCAGTGGCCTGGCTCCGAGACTCATTCGAGCGGCGGGCGCGTTAGGTAAGCTCTTGCCCAACATTGGAGGACCTAGAGCTCAGTGCCGCCGCCTCTATACGGGAGTCGTCAAGTCGATGGCCCTCTATGGAGCTCCTATCTGGGTGGACGCTCTGAACGCCCATAACAAAACCCTCCTACGCAGACCGCAACGGGTTATGGCGGTGAGAGTCATAAGGGGCTATCATACGATCTCCTTCGAGGCGGCCTGTGTCCTGGCGGGAACGCCGCCATGGGATTTGGAGGCGGAGTCTCTGGCGCAGAGATATGAAGTTGCAATGGGACTACGCAACGTACCGGGATGGCAGTCATCAGAAGGGTGGAGAACACTTCTGGATGAGCACCTGGTGAGAAGCAACCGGGTGCTCATTGAGAAGTGGAAGAAAAGACTTCAGCAACCGACTGCTGGCCACCAAATAATAGAAGCGGTGCTACCGGTACTGGACCAGTGGCTGACAAGGAGACATGGAGCTCTCACGTTCCGACTCGTGCAGATGCTGTCGGGGCATGGCTGCTTCGGAAGGTACCTGTGCAGGGTGGCGGGCAGAGAGCCCACGATGGGGTGTCATCATTGCGAAAGTGCCGAGGACACGGCCAGGCACACACTTGAAGAGTGTCCGCGGTGGAGCGAGCAGCGAAGTCACCTCGCTGCCGTAATGGGGAATGACCTGTCACTGCCAGCCGTAGTGGAAGCTATGGTAAGTAATAACGTGGCATGGGGCAAAATGGTCTACTTCTGCGAGGAGGTGATGACGCAAAAAGAAGCGATGGAAAGGGTTAGGGAAGACGACCCGTCGTCGCTACCTATCCGCCGGAAGAAAACCGGTCGCAGGCGGCTCGCTCACGATCGCCGCCTTCCTCCTTAACGAGGGCTACGGGTGGTGTCGGTGGAGAGAACGCCACCACCCGGTAACAAGTGACCTTCGAGGTGTAATGCATGCAAAAGCATAGCACACAAGATTGGGATTAAGGTTCTAGGTGGAGTCTGCACCAGGCGGACAGACGCCGGTGGAATCACGGTAGAGTGCGCAAGCGACCCCGTGGCTCTTGCCAATAAGGCGCAGCGTACGTACGTCGATGGTTTTTTAGTGGGTATTAAGGCAATCAGCCAACGAGTCCCACATACCCGCCTGTTAACCACAGGCGGGATGCGTAAATGCATTTTTCCATCAGAAAAAAAAAAAAAAAAAAAAAAAAAAAAGGTTAGGTTAGGTTAGGTTAGGTTAGGTTAGGTTAGGTTAGGTTAGGTTAGGTTAGGTTAGGTTAGGTTAGGTTAGGTTAGGTTAGGTTAGGTTGGGGTGCTGGGTCGGATAACCTCCTCGTGTGCCCGGGAGATGCAGTTGCCTTCGGACCTCGGTTCGGGGGTAAGGACATCTCCTGGGACTGGTGTACCCTGGGCAACGGCAGCTGCTTTATGCTCTCGGGCATAGGGCAACTGACGGCTAATAATCCGACAGGAGTGGCTGGGGTGTACTTGCGTGATGTGTATGGGATGAATGTTAGATCGCGTGTGAATCTTACTGTGAGACGTATGTGTGGTTGTATCATGGTGATGGAGGATGTGCACTTATATCGTGGGGATGGACGACATGTATTTGTAGCGTGGTGATGGATGATATGTATTTGTATCGTGGTGATGGATGATGCGTAATCCCGTGCTTGACCCCGGCCAAGGGATGAATGGTTGGACGGGGGTGCCAACCGTTAGGGGTCAACAGTGTCGTAGTGGAGATGGGTTTTGCTCAACCCAAATGAGCAAACATAAAATATGGAACACAGCAGTAAGGAAAATGGTCCCCGGGTGGGTCCCCTTCGGGGGGAATCCCACACTTCTGTCGCTCACGCTTCAGGAGTCTGCCCTTCGTACTACGGGGTGGGCACTAACTGCTCCGAGGGCGAGCATTCTACTCGCTCTCGCTCTTTAGAGGAGACACAGGACGATACCTATCCAAAAGAGAGAAGGGAAACCCGCGCCAAGCGCGGAAGGGGCAGGCCACCAACTACTGGTGAGTATGTGGGGCTTGCCCAAGCCAAACGAGACTATGCCGCTGCGGAACGGGAAGCGCAGGAGGCTGAAGCAGACAAGGAAGTGGCGGTCCTGGCGCGTCGCATAATAAGACCGCGCGTGGCCACGATCTCAGAGTCGTCACTTCCTTTGTCGCTAGACGACAACTCAGACTCGGAATCGACTACGAGCGCTCTTAAGGAAACGATTGCCTCGAGCTTGGCCACTATCGCCGGAGTGGCCAAGAGCTCGAAAAACCTTAAGGGAACTGCAATCAAGGCGTTGAAAGAGGCTTCCGCCGCGATAAGCGAGGCGACAGCGATGCTTCTTCGGAGGAATACATCCGAAGAGACAAAGCTGCTCGAGGCAGAAAACGCGCGCCTGTCCAAAGACCTAGAACAGATCAAAAGAGAGATCGCCGAGTTGAGACGGGAGATGGCCAGCGCAAACTCGCAGGCTATCCCTGCACCCGCGGCAGCAGTAGACTTTGAAGAGCTACTGCAGCGAGCCGTCCGCGAGGCTGTGACGCAATCGAGCGCCCGGATGGACGCTCGGTTGGAGAGCCTCGAGGCCCGTCTTCTCCGTGAGTCGCGTCCTCGCCCATCGATGTCAGCTGGTAGAAGGCGGGATGATGCGACATCACAGCAGGAGCCACAGGCTCAGCCACAACCGGCTCAACTACCACAGCCTGGACAAAGAGAAGTGACGACATTGATGCCACCGGCTAATCCAGCGCCGAGGAGAAGAGCTCCAAAGCACAAAGAAGCGGGCGACCCGGCATCGAAACGCCCTCTTACGGAAAAGAGAGCGCCTACCAATCATGGAGAATGGACAGTGGTTGGGCCTGGAGGAAGAAAATCCAAGGCAAAGAAGACAAAAGATACAAGGAGGCAGCGATACAAACTGCGTGCCCCTAAAACAGCCGCTGTAGTAATCTCGCTGCAGCCTGGCGCTGAAGAAAACGGAAAGACATATGCTGGTGTCCTCGCTGACGCAAAGCAAAAAATGAAATTGACTGCTCTCGAGATATCGGCGGTCCGTTTTAGATCGGCGGTAACGGGGGCTCGAATCCTTGAAGTTACTGGTGCGGACAGTCAAGTAAAGGCTGACGCGCTGGCGAATAAACTCAGGGAGGTTCTCGGGGAGCAAGATGTACGCATCTCCCGTCCACAAAAGTGCGCGGGGCTGCGTATCAGTGGTCTTGATGACTCGGCAACAGCGGACGAGATCGCTAGTGCTGTCTCCACAGTTGCGCTGTGCCCACCGGAGTCTATCAAGGTAGGTGACATTCGCCGAGACAGGAGAGGTCTCGGCACCGCCTGGGTGAGATGCCCCGTTGAGGGTGCGCACAAGGTTGCGACCGGTAAGAAGCTACTGGTTGGATGGACACTGGCGAATGTCACACTGCTGCCCGCTCGACCAATGCTGTGCTTCCGGTGTCAGGAGACAGGCCACGCTCGTGCCAAGTGCACCTGCGAGACAGACCGCAGCGAGCTGTGTTTCCGCTGCGGCCAGGCTGGCCACAAATCCGCGCAATGTGCAGGGAAACCTCACTGCGCGGTCTGTGCCGCACGTGGAAAACCGGCTGAACACCGTGTGGGTAGTGATGCCTGTCACAAGTCCAGCCGGAAGAAGAAGGTGGGTGCCCCTAGGGGCAATACATCCCAGAAGCCTCCACCACCCAACTCGGTGGTCATAGCTCCTGCGGCCGAGACGGACACCAATACGGCCTCTCCGTGATGGCTCCTCTACGTATGTTGCAGGTCAACTTGAACCACTGCGCCCAGGCACAGGACCTACTGATCCAGTCCATGGCGCAGTGGTCGATCGATGTCGCTGTGGTAGCGGAGCCTTATCGTGTGCCATCCGGCAACAACTGGATAGGTGACGTGGGGTCCTCAACCGCCCTGGTCTTGGGCCCTGGAGTGTCGACAAGTCGCACCATCAAGTGCCAAGACTTCGTCGCCTCCATCGTCGGCGGTCTCATGGTGGTGGGGATCTATTTCTCTCCTAATAGATCCCTAACCGAATTCGAGACGTTCCTTGTGAGACTGGGCGCCTTCCTTGGTGGGGTCTCACAACCTGTGCTCGTCGCCGGGGACTTCAACGCGAAGTCCACGCTATGGGGCTCCCCGTCGACGGATGCTAGGGGTGACGTTCTGCAGGACTGGATGGTGGAGTCCGGGATGGCGATGCTCAACCGCGGCAGCGTCGACACATGCGTGAGGCAGCGAGGCGGGTCCATCGTGGACCTCACTCTCGCGAGCCCCACCGTTGCGCGCAGAATAGTAGACTGGCGGGTCCTCGAGGAAGTGGAGACGTTATCGGACCACCGATATATTCGCTTCAACGTCTCTGCGGAATCGCCAAGGAGCCCGCCGAGCTCGGCTCGGGCTCGGTGCGGCCCCAGGTGGGCCTTGAATAAAATGGACAGAGAGATGCTGAAAGAGGCAGCAATTGTCCAGTCCTGGGTTCCGCTTCGCTCCGGGACGGATGTGGACAGCCTGGCGGATTGGTTAGGCCAGACGATGACCCAGGTGTGCGACGCATCCATGCCGAGAGTGGGCCCTCCTGCGCCTCGACGACGCTCCTATTGGTGGCGCCCCGAGCTGCAGTTGCTGCGAGAGTCGTGCATCGCGGCGCGTCGCCAGTACACAAGGCTGCGCAGGAGGAAAACCGGTGTCCTCAATGAGGCTCAGGACGCTGCCTACGATGCCTACCGTTCCGCTCGTCGAGCTCTGCGGGATGGCATTCGACAGGCAAAGACCGAGGCCTGGAAAGAATTTATATCGTCCCTTGAGCGTGACCCGTGGGGTAGGCCCTACAAATGGGTGCGGAATAAGCTCCGCCCGGCCGCCTCGCCGCTCACGACAAGTCTCGGACCAGAGTTGAGAGAGTGCGTGGTCTCTTCTCTGTTTCCGCTAAGAGGAAAGTGGACCCCACCAGCTATGGTGTCACCCGCAGCTGCCAGTGGGTCGGACGAGGAAGTGCCGCCAGTGTCGCCGGAAGAGCTGGGTGTGGCGATGCACAAAATGTCTCTCAAAGATAGCGTTCCGGGTCTCGATGGCATACCGGGTCGTGCTTGGGTGCTATCTTTGAGAGAATCGGATGAACACCTACTTCATGTGTTCTCAGAATGCCTGAGGCAGGGCCGTTTCCCGACTAGGTGGAAGACGGGGAAGCTTGTACTGCTGAGAAAGGAGGGCCGGCCGGAAGACCAACCTTCGGCCTATCGCCCTATAGTCCTGCTCGACGAGGTAGGCAAGCTTCTCGAGCGTGTGATCGTTGCTCGTCTGGCACGGCACATGGCAGACGTGGGTCCGAGCCTGAGCGACCACCAGTTTGGGTTTCGTCCGGGGCGGTCTACGATCGGTGCGATCGGGCAAGTCCGGGCGGTAGTAGAGACGGAGGTGTCCCGGGGTGGAGTCGTTGTTGCGGTGTCACTCGACATATCCAACGCATTCAACTCCCTGCCCTGGGAAACAATACGCGAGGGGCTAAGGTATCATGCCGTGCCACGGTACCTGCAGAGGGTAGTAGCTGACTACCTCTCGGCGCGCGCGGTCAGCTACCCGACGCAGGAGGGGTGGCGCACGAGGGAGGTCGTGTGTGGTGTTCCGCAGGGGTCTGCCTTAGGGCCCCTCCTGTGGAACATCGGATACGACTGGGTTCTTCGTGGCGCCAATCTCCGTGGAGTGCACCTCATCTGCTACGCGGATGATACCTTGGTCGTTGCCTGCGCACAGTCGCACCGACAGGCTGGAATCCTGGCAACCGCAGCGGTAGCACAGGTCGTCCGGCGCATACGAGCTCTGGGACTGGAGGTAGCCCTGGCAAAGTCAGAGGCCATTACTTTCCACGGGCCCAGAAACGCTCCGCCGCCGGACATGTCAATCGAAGTGGGAGGGACGAGAATCAAGGTCGGGTCGACGCTGTCGTACCTCGGCCTGATCCTCGACAGCAGATGGACTTTCAGACAGCACTTCACCTGGCTGTTTGAAAGGGTGAAGAAGTCCGCTGCGAGTCTCGCTTGGCTGCTGCCAAATATGGGTGGGCCGTCGCTAGCATGCCGGCACCTGTACTTGGGGGTGATTCGCTCGATGGTCATGTACGGAGCACCTGTGTGGGTGGAAGATTTATCCGCTCACAACCGACTCGTGTTGGGCAGGTTGCAACGTATAATGGCCATCAGAGTCATTCGTGGATACCGTACGGTCTCCAGGGACGCGGCGTGCGCTCTCGCGGGCAGCATCCCTTGGGACCTAGAGGCTAGAGCTCTGGCCGACGTGCACAGACGCTGTGCGCGTGTACGCGAGGAGGGGTCAAGACCGGCGCCAGAAGAAGTGCGCCGGTGGAGACAGATCGAGAGGGACAACGCCCTTCGCTCATGGGCAGTGCGACTGGAAAGTCCGCAAGTGAGCATAGAGCTGCTCACAGCTATGCAGCCGGTGCTGCGGGAGTGGGTTGAGCGGACTGGCGGTGCGCTCACGTTCCACCTCACACAGCTATTGACGGGACACGGATGTTTCGGCCGATACCTGTGTGAGGTGTTGAGAAACGAATCGACCCCGGCCTGCCACCACTGTGGCTCGGACCGGGACACAGGGCAACACACGCTGGAAGAATGCCCGGCGTGGGCAGAAGAGCGTCAAACGCTATCTGCCACTCTAGGAGTGGACCTTTCGCTGCCAACACTCATAAGATCGATGGTCGGCAGCGAAGATAAGTGGAACGCGGCCGCCTCCTTTGCTGGAGACGTAATGCGCCGCAAACAAGAAGCGGAACGTATGAGGGAGGCCGAGGCCTCACCCACAACAAGAGCTCCGAGGGGCAGGCAACGATACCAGCCGCCCTAACAAGGATCGCATGACGACGACTTTGGGACTGTCGTCGTCCGCGAATTGCATCCCAAGCGTAAGACGTGCTGCGTGTTCCGGCATGTCCCGATGTAGTTAAGGGGGATCCCGATATCAAATCCTCCCCGAAGAGAGCCTAACACACAGGGCAACCGCTGGTAGAGTCACGGAGGTATGCTAACGCGTTCCCGTGGCTCTATTTCAAGCGGCAAGCAGAGCGCCGCTGGGGTTTAGTGGGTATGGGGAACCGCTTCACGGTCCCGAGTCCCACATAATCATCGGCTTCTTCGAGGCCGGTGATATGCGTAACTGCATTCCCCAGCGAAAACAAAAAAAAAAAAAAAGGTTAGGTTAGGTTAGGTTAGGTTAGGTTAGGTTAGGTTAGGTTAGGTTAGGTTAGGTTAGGTTAGGTTAGGTTAGGTTAGGTTAGGTTAGGTTAGGTTAGGTTAGGTTAGGTTAGGTTAGGTTAGGTTAGGTTAGGTTAGGTTAGGTTAGGTTAGGTTAGGTTAGGTTAGGTTAGGTTAGGTTAGGTTAGGTTAGGTTAGGTTAGGTTAGGTTAGGTTAGGTTAGGTTAGGTTAGGTTAGGTTAGGTTAGGTTAGGTTAGGTTAGGTTAGGTTAGGTTAGGTTAGGTTAGGTTAGGTTAGGTTAGGTTAGGTTAGGTTAGGTTAGGTTAGGTTAGGTTAGGTTAGGTTAGGTTAGGTTAGGTTAGGTTAGGTTAGGTTAGGTTAGGTTAGGTTAGGTTAGGTTAGGTTAGGTTAGGTTAGGTTAGGTTAGGTTAGGTTAGGTTAGGTTAGGTTAGGTTTTTTTTTTTTTTTTTTTTTTTTTTTTTTTTTTTCTTTAAGTATACTCATTCCCCTGCGTATGGCGGGTCAGGGCCTTTTATTTCTAGTCACTTAACATCATTTTAATTAATTACAGTTTTCCTCTTTCCCTTCTTTCATTCTTTCATCTTTCACTCAAAACTTATCTTTCTTCCTGTTTTATTCTCCACCTCGTTTCTTTCGCTCTCCATTCTATTTCCTTCTTCCATACCTCTCGCTAAGTGAAGACACCGTCGCCTCGTCGTGTCTGGAACAATTTTAATTACACTTCTTTTCTATATCTATGTGTAGGTATACTTATTCTATTAAATTTATTTCATTTTCCATTTCCATTTAGTTTGCACTTAATTTTAAATTTTAAATTTTGATTTTGATTTATTTTTATTTTTATTTTTATTTCCTTTTATATTTACAGCTTGTTCCTATTTACTACAGTTTGTACTACATTTTTGCAGTACTCCATGAATATTCGGCGACTTTCGTCCTCACTCATCAGAGAGGCAACCGCTCCTATATCTAATTTTCTTTTTGTCCTGATTTCAATTTCAACCCTCTCCCGCCCGAATAAGGGACAGGAGAGCAGGATGTGCGCCACGGTCTGGTCCACCTCCGGGTCACAGGGGCACGCGGGACTCTCCTTGAGTTTGAACCTGTGGAGGTACTCGGAGAATCCCCCGTGCCCGGTGAACATCTGGACCAAGACCGTGTCGAGCTCGATCTGGCGAGTCACGCGGTACGCTGAGGTTAGGTTAGGTTAGGTTAGGTTAGGTTAGGTTAGGTTAGGTTAGGTTAGGTTAGGTTAGGTTAGGTTAGGTTAGGTTAGGTTAGGTTAGGTTAGGTTAGGTTAGGTTAGGTTAGGTTAGGTTAGGTTAGGTTAGGTTAGGTTAGGTTAGGTTAGGTTAGGTTAGGTTAGGTTAGGTTAGGTTAGGTTAGGTTAGGTTAGGTTAGGTTAGGTTAGGTTAGGTTAGGTTAGGTTAGGTTAGGTTAGGTTAGGTTAGGTTAGGTTAGGTTAGGTTAGGTTAGGTTAGGTTAGGTTAGGTTAGGTTAGGTTAGGTTAGGTTTTTTTTTTTTTTTTTTTTTTTTTTTTTTTTTTTTTTTTTTTTTTTTTTATACATTCCCCTGCGTATGGCGGGTCAGGGCCTTTATTTGTATTTTTCAAATACATCACACTTATCATCTCTATTCCTTTATAACTAATTCCTCGTTCCTTTCTCTCGCACTTCTATCTTTCATTCCTTTCTTATCTTTCTTCCTGTAGTTTCTCCACCTCTTTTCTGTCGCTCTCCATTCTATTTCCTTCTTGCATACCTCTCGCTAAGTGAAGACTTCGTCGCCTCGTCAGTTCTGGAACAGTTCCCTGTTGTTAAGGCATCCATTTTTGGTCAGCTCCCGTTCCTTTTCTTTTATTTATTTTAGGCCTCTCAGGTTACATTTGTTTATTTTTAAATTGCAATTACATTTTGTTCCTATTTATAATTTCTTTGGTCACTTTCTTACAATATTTTATAAATGTTTTGCGACTTTCGTCCTCACTCATCAGAGAGGCAACCGCTCCTGTGTCTATACTTTTTCCCAATTGTATTTCAAGATCAGCTCTCTCCCGCCCGAATAAGGGACAGGAGAGCAGGATGTGCGCCACGGTCTGTTCCACCTCCGGGTCACAGGGGCACGCGGGACTCTCCTTGAGTTTGAACCTGTGGAGGTACTCGGAGAATCCCCCGTGCCCGGTGAACATCTGGACCAAGACCGTGTCGAGCTCGATCTGGCGAGTCACGCGATACGCTGACTTGACGTTCGGGAAGAACATCCTCGTTGTTGAAGCCGTCGTACCTTGCACATACCTCCTGTTCCATTCGTCGAGCGTCCCCAGCCTTAGCTGACGCTTGACGAATGAAACGGGGCAATCCTCGTACTCAGGTCTTCTTTTACTCTTCAGGGCCGCTTCCTTGGCCAGGTGGTCCGCCCTTTCGTTTCCCTCCAACCCCACATGCGCCTTCACCCAATACAACCTTATATTCGTCCCTTTCTCACGTGCTTTCATAATATTCTCTTTCGCTGCGATCGCCAGGGGATGGAGGGTATCAGGTTTTGCGATCGTCTCCAGGGCGGACCTCGAGTCGCTGAGTACGGCGCACGAATGCGCCGACCCGCTGGCCGCGTACCCTGTCGCTTTCGCCAAAGCCAGCAGCTCTGCCTGGTATACGGTGCAGAAGTTGCCCAACTTGAGTTTTTTGTTCGAAACCTCTGCGGCGTCCCGCAGAACGCAGAACGCCGCACCCACCTTGTCGTCGATGCGGCTGCCGTCGGTGTAGATCACCGAGTCGGCAGCCGAGGTGGCAAGTTGGACTTCTTCCGCACTTTCGCCCAGACAGGAGAATTCCACACCAAGCTGCACAGACGGGTGTGGGAGTCTCAAGTAGCTGACCGGAACCTCCAGCTCTCGGTCACCCAGTACTTGCCGGGTGTGGCCGCGCTTTACCTCAAATAAAGTGGCCGCTTCTTGGACCCGAAGGTCTAGAGGAAGCAGCCCGGCAAGTACTAGGGCCGAATGCAACGACGCGGTTCGGTGAGTTCGCGCAATTTTCTGCGCGAAGCCACGCTGAACCGCATCGAGCTGCCTTCGGACCAGCAGCTTCTTAGCCGCCGGCGCCCATGCACTCGCTGCATACAAAATGATCGGCTCCAACACCGCCAGATACATCGTTCTGATCACCTCGGTTAGGTTAGGTTAGGTTAGGTTAGGTTAGGTTAGGTTAGGTTAGGTTAGGTTAGGTTAGGTTAGGTTAGGTTAGGTTAGGTTAGGTTAGGTTAGGTTAGGTTAGGTTAGGTTAGGTTAGGTTAGGTTAGGTTAGGTTAGGTTAGGTTAGGTTAGGTTAGGTTAGGTTAGGTTAGGTTAGGTTAGGTTAGGTTAGGTTAGGTTAGGTTAGGTTAGGTTAGGTTAGGTTAGGTTAGGTTAGGTTAGGTTAGGTTAGGTTAGGTTAGGTTAGGTTAGGTTAGGTTAGGTTAGGTTAGGTTAGGTTAGGTTAGGTTAGGTTAGGTTAGGTTAGGTTAGGTTAGGTTAGGTTAGGTTAGGTTAGGTTAGGTTAGGTTAGGTTAGGTTAGGTTAGGTTAGGTTAGGTTAGGTTAGGTTAGGTTAGGTTAGGTTAGGTTAGGTTAGGTTAGGTTAGGTTAGGTTAGGTTAGGTTAGGTTAGGTTAGGTTAGGTTAGGTTAGGTTAGGTTAGGTTAGGT
Organism: Troides aeacus; assembly: GCA_033220335.2. NCBI lineage: Eukaryota > Metazoa > Arthropoda > Insecta > Lepidoptera > Papilionidae > Troides > Troides aeacus. The sequence goes on along the minus strand of CM067275.1, from coordinate 11,966 downwards.
TAGGTTAGGTTAGGTTAGGTTAGGTTAGGTTAGGTTAGGTTAGGTTAGGTTAGGTTAGGTTAGGTTAGGTTAGGTTAGGTTAGGTTTTTTTTTTTTTTTTTTTTTTTTTTTTTTTTTTTTTTTTTTTTTTTTTTTTTTTTTTTTATAGTCATTCCCCTGCGTATGGCGGGTCAGGGCCTTTTATTTCTAGTCACTTAACATCATTTTAATTAATTACAGTTTTCCTCTTTCCCTTCTTTCATTCTTTCATCTTTCACTCAAAACTTATCTTTCTTCCTGTTTTATTCTCCACCTCGTTTCTTTCGCTCTCCATTCTATTTCCTTCTTCCATACCTCTCGCTAAGTGAAGACACCGTCGCCTCGTCGTGTCTGGAACAATTTTAATTACACTTCTTTTCTATATCTATGTGTAGGTATACTTATTCTATTAAATTTATTTCATTTTCCATTTCCATTTAGTTTGCACTTAATTTTAAATTTTAAATTTTGATTTTGATTTATTTTTATTTTTATTTTTATTTCCTTTTATATTTACAGCTTGTTCCTATTTACTACAGTTTGTACTACATTTTTGCAGTACTCCATGAATATTCGGCGACTTTCGTCCTCACTCATCAGAGAGGCAACCGCTCCTATATCTAATTTTCTTTTTGTCCTGATTTCAATTTCAACCCTCTCCCGCCCGAATAAGGGACAGGAGAGCAGGATGTGCGCCACGGTCTGGTCCACCTCCGGGTCACAGGGGCACGCGGGACTCTCCTTGAGTTTGAACCTGTGGAGGTACTCGGAGAATCCCCCGTGCCCGGTGAACATCTGGACCAAGACCGTGTCGAGCTCGATCTGGCGAGTCACGCGGTACGCTGACTTGACGTTCGGGAAGAACATCCTCGTTGTTGAAGCCGTCGTACCTTGCACATACCTCCTGTTCCATTCGTCGAGCGTCCCCAGCCTTAGCTGACGCTTGACGAATGAAACGGGGCAATCCTCGTACTCAGGTCTTCTTTTACTCTTCAGGGCCGCTTCCTTGGCCAGGTGGTCCGCCCTTTCGTTTCCCTCCAACCCCACATGCGCCTTCACCCAATACAACCTTATATTCGTCCCTTTCTCACGTGCTTTCATAATATTCTCTTTCGCTGCGATCGCCAGGGGATGGAGGGTATCAGGTTTTGCGATCGTCTCCAGGGCGGACCTCGAGTCGCTGAGTACGGCGCACGAATGCGCCGACCCGCTGGCCGCGTACCCTGTCGCTTTCGCCAAAGCCAGCAGCTCTGCCTGGTATACGGTGCAGAAGTTGCCCAACTTGAGTTTTTTGTTCGAAACCTCTGCGGCGTCCCGCAGAACGCAGAACGCCGCACCCACCTTGTCGTCGATGCGGCTGCCGTCGGTGTAGATCACCGAGTCGGCAGCCGAGGTGGCAAGTTGGACTTCTTCCGCACTTTCGCCCAGACAGGAGAATTCCACACCAAGCTGCACAGACGGGTGTGGGAGTCTCAAGTAGCTGACCGGAACCTCCAGCTCTCGGTCACCCAGTACTTGCCGGGTGTGGCCGCGCTTTACCTCAAATAAAGTGGCCGCTTCTTGGACCCGAAGGTCTAGAGGAAGCAGCCCGGCAAGTACTAGGGCCGAATGCAACGACGCGGTTCGGTGAGTTCGCGCAATTTTCTGCGCGAAGCCACGCTGAACCGCATCGAGCTGCCTTCGGACCAGCAGCTTCTTAGCCGCCGGCGCCCATGCACTCGCTGCATACAAAATGATCGGCTCCAACACCGCCAGATACATCGTTCTGATCACCTCCGAGTTCAACCCCCATGACACTTTAGCGGCCCTGCACAACTGACGATAGAGGCCTTGGGCCTTGCTGCTCACGTTCTTCACGTGCGTGTTGAACGTGAGCCTATCGTCAATTGTCAGGCCGAGTATCCGAACTTCACGAGTTCGACAAAGGGGCTCTCCGCCCATATTCAATATTGGGTTGTCGTACTTGAGTTTGTTGGTCAGCACCATCACGTTGGTTTTGTGTGGTGCAAACCTCAACTTGTTTCGGACCCCCCAATCGTGAATATCGGCGAGCACCGCATTTGCCTTCCTCGTGATGTCCCCGGTCTCTTGCCCGGAGAAGATCAGCACGACGTCGTCTGCGAACGCCTGGCAGTGTGTTCCGCTCTTGACCACCATCTCCAGGAGTGGATTTAGGAGGAGGGTCCAGAATGTTGGGCCGCCCACGGATCCTTGCACGCACCCCTTGGTGGTATCTCTGGCACACTCCGCCCCCGCGTACCTGACGGACACCTTGCGATCGCTAAAATAGCTATCGACAAGGCGCCGCAGGTCGACGGGGCAGCGAGTCTCGGCCAGTCTGCACCGTATAGCAGGCCACCAGGCGTTGTCGAAGGCTCCCTCTATGTCCAATGATACCAGCACAACGATCTCCTTCTCCTTCAAGCGAGAGCGTATGTGCTGGATCAGGTCATACAGGGAGTCTTCGGTACACCTTTGCGGCATGAAGCCGTATTGGTGGCTACTGATATACGGTGCAGTGTACCACCGTATCCTCCGGACCATCATCTTTTCTAGGACCTTGCCCATGACGGGCAAGAGTCCGATGGGCCGGTAGGATTTCGGGTGCGTGTAGTCATCCTTACCGGGCTTCCGCAACACCACAACCGCTGCCTCCTTCCATCTCGTGGGGAAGTGGGCAAGAGCGAGACACCGGTTGGAGAGCGCGAGAAACAGTTCGGCATCCACGGCAATGGCCGCCCGGCAGATGTCGGCGGTGAATCCGTCGAAGCCAGGTGCCTTTTTCGCGTTGAAGGTTGACACGGACCATCGGAGCTCCTCCATCGTGAAGGGGGGTTCACATGGATCACCATGTCCCCCCTCGTTGACTTCATCGGACTGGGCTCTTACAGTACAGTGGTCCGCATTGTCCTCCCCGGGGTCATCCCCCGGGAAGAAAACCTCCGCAAGCAACCTGGCCGATCCCGCTGCGTCCAGCACCTTCCCTCCCTGGACGAGGGGGACGTCTTCACGCCTTATCTCCGTGCGACGCATCACGCGATAGATGCCGTCCCACATGGTCTCGCGCTCCTGCCTCTCGCAGAACCGCTTCCAACTTGAGGTCTGAGCACGCCTCACCTCGAGGCGGTAAGCTTCCTTCGCGTCGGCGTACTCGCGCAGGACCATCTCCTTACGGGCCGGCCGCGCGTTCGGGATCCGCCTCTTCTTCCTCAAGACGTCCGCCTTGAGGAGAGAGAGCTGTTCGGACCACCAGGGCAACTCTGTCCTCTTCCTCCCGGAGGCCTTCGGCAGGACCGAATCGCAGGCGTCCCCCACGGTTTCCAGGTACCTTCCGACGATGCCGTCTAACGCCCCCTTATCGGTGACCTCGGTCACCTCGGCTGGCGTCAGACAGCGGTCCGAGAGCAGCTGGGCGAAAGTTCCTTTGAACTCGTCCCAGTCTGCTCTGTAGGTACTGTACTTCCGTGTGGTTCGCCTGATGTCCGTACCGACGGACCTCACGAGATTCAACTCGAACAGGATCGCCCTGTGGTCCGACGAGGATAACCCGTCCGCGACTCGCCAGCCCTCCACTCGATCGAGCAGAGTGGTCGAGCAAGCAGTGACGTCGACGCAACTGGAATATCGCTTTCCGCCCCGATAGGTGTCGAACGTGGGCTCAGACCCCCGGTTCATCACGTGCAGCTCCAATGTGTCGAGTGCGGCTGCAACATCATTTCCCCTCTGGTCTCCGGACTGGCTGCCCCACCAGGTGTTGTGGGCGTTGACATCACCGCCCAGTATCACGTTGGCAGTCCCCAACCTTCCCACGACCGAGCCGATCCGGTCCAGGTATGGTCCGACGGGCTTATTTGGCTCCAGGTAGACGGACACCACCCCTATCTCCCAGGCCCCGGTTCTCAGTCTGGCAACGGTAATGTTTCCAGACGTGAGGTCGGGATACTGAGTGATATCGATGGTGTCGTCGAACAGCACAATGGCGGCTTTGACGACTTCCTCGTCGCCTCGGCTCACGCATTGTACTATCCTTGTCCCTGGGTAGTGCCGCATCTCGCCAATCGCGCCGATATACGGCTCCTGGACCATCGCGAACGCCCACCCTCTCTTCGGCGCTTCGCATATCAGCTCGGCTGTGGCAAGCTCGGACCTTTGCAGGTTTAACTGCACAGCGTGATACCGGCGTAGCCCAGTCCGGATATTGCGGTCGGCCCCCGGGACGCCGTTAGCAATATGCCACCGACGCCCGAGCTATGGCGTCCCACCGTCTCCGGACCGGGCATTCTTCGTCGAACGCCCCGTGGTCCCACCGGTCCGCCTTTGCTTTCCGGCAGTTCCGGCAGGCGGGAGGTTTCCCGGCTTGCCATTCCGGGCACTCGCCTCTTAGGTGCGGTCCACTGCAGTGGGTGCACCGATCCTCACGCTCGGTGCACAACCGCTTGCTGTGGCCGTATCCCAAGCAGCGAGTGCACTGCACCAGGGGGGATTGGTCCTGCACCCGGACCCGTTGGAGATCCACGTGGATCATGCCCGCGTCGATGAGGCGGCCCCAGAGCTTTGGAGACACCCGCAAGACCACATGGGTGGTATGCGCGTTCCGCGCCCTCCGCCTGAAGCGTACCTCGGCCCGCCGGTCCCGCTCCGGGATGTCACCCAGCAGATGAGCGTTCTGGGTTTTCAGTGCTTTGATGATGTCCTCATCTTTGTTATATGACATCACATCCCGCAGCACGACCAGCGGGTCTCGGCTCTGCACCTCCTCCAGCTTCAGGCCCTTGCCCGCCTTTGCCAGACGCTCGCGCACCCTCGCCAGCTCGCTCTCTGTGCCACATCCTAATATTACTCTCCCAGGTTAGGTTAGGTTAGGTTAGGTTAGGTTAGGTTAGGTTAGGTTAGGTTAGGTTAGGTTAGGTTAGGTTAGGTTAGGTTAGGTTAGGTTAGGTTAGGTTAGGTTAGGTTAGGTTAGGTTAGGTTAGGTTAGGTTAGGTTAGGTTAGGTTAGGTTAGGTTAGGTTAGGTTAGGTTAGGTTAGGTTAGGTTAGGTTAGGTTAGGTTAGGTTAGGTTAGGTTAGGTTAGGTTAGGTTAGGTTAGGTTAGGTTAGGTTAGGTTAGGTTAGGTTAGGTTAGGTTAGGTTAGGTTAGGTTAGGTTAGGTTAGGTTAGGTTAGGTTAGGTTAGGTTAGGTTAGGTTAGGTTAGGTTAGGTTAGGTTAGGTTAGGTTAGGTTAGGTTAGGTTAGGTTAGGTTAGGTTAGGTTAGGTTAGGTTAGGTTAGGTTAGGTTAGGTTAGGTTAGGTTAGGTTAGGTTAGGTTAGGTTAGGTTAGGTTAGGTTAGGTTAGGTTAGGTTAGGTTAGGTTAGGTTAGGTTAGGTTAGGTTAGGTTAGGTTAGGTTAGGTTAGGTTAGGTTAGGTTAGGTTAGGTTAGGTTAGGTTAGGTTAGGTTAGGTTAGGTTAGGTTAGGTTAGGTTAGGTTAGGTTAGGTTAGGTTAGGTTAGGTTAGGTTAGGTTAGGTTAGGTTAGGTTAGGTTAGGTTAGGTTAGGTTAGGTTAGGTTAGGTTAGGTTAGGTTAGGTTAGGTTAGGTTAGGTTAGGTTAGGTTAGGTTAGGTTAGGTTAGGTTAGGTTAGGTTAGGTTAGGTTAGGTTAGGTTAGGTTAGGTTAGGTTAGGTTAGGTTAGGTTAGGTTAGGTTAGGTTAGGTTAGGTTAGGTTAGGTTAGGTTAGGTTAGGTTAGGTTAGGTTAGGTTAGGTTAGGTTAGGTTAGGTTAGGTTAGGTTAGGTTAGGTTAGGTTAGGTTAGGTTAGGTTAGGTTAGGTTAGGTTAGGTTAGGTTAGGTTAGGTTAGGTTAGGTTAGGTTAGGTTAGGTTAGGTTAGGTTAGGTTAGGTTAGGTTAGGTTAGGTTAGGTTAGGTTAGGTTAGGTTAGGTTAGGTTAGGTTAGGTTAGGTTAGGTTAGGTTAGGTTAGGTTAGGTTAGGTTAGGTTAGGTTAGGTTAGGTTAGGTTAGGTTAGGTTAGGTTAGGTTAGGTTAGGTTAGGTTAGGTTAGGTTAGGTTAGGTTAGGTTAGGTTAGGTTAGGTTAGGTTAGGTTAGGTTAGGTTAGGTTAGGTTAGGTTAGGTTAGGTTAGGTTAGGTTAGGTTAGGTTAGGTTAGGTTAGGTTAGGTTAGGTTAGGTTAGGTTAGGTTAGGTTAGGTTAGGTTAGGTTAGGTTAGGTTAGGTTAGGTTAGGTTAGGTTAGGTTAGGTTAGGTTAGGTTAGGTTAGGTTAGGTTAGGTTAGGTTAGGTTAGGTTAGGTTAGGTTAGGTTAGGTTAGGTTAGGTTAGGTTAGGTTAGGTTAGGTTAGGTTAGGTTAGGTTAGGTTAGGTTAGGTTAGGTTAGGTTAGGTTAGGTTAGGTTAGGTTAGGTTAGGTTAGGTTAGGTTAGGTTAGGTTAGGTTAGGTTAGGTTAGGTTAGGTTAGGTTAGGTTAGGTTAGGTTAGGTTAGGTTAGGTTAGGTTAGGTTAGGTTAGGTTAGGTTAGGTTAGGTTAGGTTAGGTTAGGTTAGGTTAGGTTAGGTTAGGTTAGGTTAGGTTAGGTTAGGTTAGGTTAGGTTAGGTTAGGTTAGGTTAGGTTAGGTTAGGTTAGGTTAGGTTAGGTTAGGTTAGGTTAGGTTAGGTTAGGTTAGGTTAGGTTAGGTTAGGTTAGGTTAGGTTAGGTTAGGTTAGGTTAGGTTAGGTTAGGTTAGGTTAGGTTAGGTTAGGTTAGGTTAGGTTAGGTTAGGTTAGGTTAGGTTAGGTTAGGTTAGGTTAGGTTAGGTTAGGTTAGGTTAGGTTAGGTTAGGTTAGGTTAGGTTAGGTTAGGTTAGGTTAGGTTAGGTTAGGTTAGGTTAGGTTAGGTTAGGTTAGGTTAGGTTAGGTTAGGTTAGGTTAGGTTAGGTTAGGTTAGGTTAGGTTAGGTTAGGTTAGGTTAGGTTAGGTTAGGTTAGGTTAGGTTAGGTTAGGTTAGGTTAGGTTAGGTTAGGTTAGGTTAGGTTAGGTTAGGTTAGGTTAGGTTAGGTTAGGTTAGGTTAGGTTAGGTTAGGTTAGGTTAGGTTAGGTTAGGTTAGGTTAGGTTAGGTTAGGTTAGGTTAGGTTAGGTTAGGTTAGGTTAGGTTAGGTTAGGTTAGGTTAGGTTAGGTTAGGTTAGGTTAGGTTAGGTTAGGTTAGGTTAGGTTAGGTTAGGTTAGGTTAGGTTAGGTTAGGTTAGGTTAGGTTAGGTTAGGTTAGGTTAGGTTAGGTTAGGTTAGGTTAGGTTAGGTTAGGTTAGGTTAGGTTAGGTTAGGTTAGGTTAGGTTAGGTTAGGTTAGGTTAGGTTAGGTTAGGTTAGGTTAGGTTAGGTTAGGTTAGGTTAGGTTAGGTTAGGTTAGGTTAGGTTAGGTTAGGTTAGGTTAGGTTAGGTTAGGTTAGGTTAGGTTAGGTTAGGTTAGGTTAGGTTAGGTTAGGTTAGGTTAGGTTAGGTTAGGTTAGGTTAGGTTAGGTTAGGTTAGGTTAGGTTAGGTTAGGTTAGGTTAGGTTAGGTTAGGTTAGGTTAGGTTAGGTTAGGTTAGGTTAGGTTAGGTTAGGTTAGGTTAGGTTAGGTTAGGTTAGGTTAGGTTAGGTTAGGTTAGGTTAGGTTAGGTTAGGTTAGGTTAGGTTAGGTTAGGTTAGGTTAGGTTAGGTTAGGTTAGGTTAGGTTAGGTTAGGTTAGGTTAGGTTAGGTTAGGTTAGGTTAGGTTAGGTTAGGTTAGGTTAGGTTAGGTTAGGTTAGGTTAGGTTAGGTTAGGTTAGGTTAGGTTAGGTTAGGTTAGGTTAGGTTAGGTTAGGTTAGGTTAGGTTAGGTTAGGTTAGGTTAGGTTAGGTTAGGTTAGGTTAGGTTAGGTTAGGTTAGGTTAGGTTAGGTTAGGTTAGGTTAGGTTAGGTTAGGTTAGGTTAGGTTAGGTTAGGTTAGGTTAGGTTAGGTTAGGTTAGGTTAGGTTAGGTTAGGTTAGGTTAGGTTAGGTTAGGTTAGGTTAGGTTAGGTTAGGTTAGGTTAGGTTAGGTTAGGTTAGGTTAGGTTAGGTTAGGTTAGGTTAGGTTAGGTTAGGTTAGGTTAGGTTAGGTTAGGTTAGGTTAGGTTAGGTTAGGTTAGGTTAGGTTAGGTTAGGTTAGGTTAGGTTAGGTTAGGTTAGGTTAGGTTAGGTTAGGTTAGGTTAGGTTAGGTTAGGTTAGGTTAGGTTAGGTTAGGTTAGGTTAGGTTAGGTTAGGTTAGGTTAGGTTAGGTTAGGTTAGGTTAGGTTAGGTTAGGTTAGGTTAGGTTAGGTTAGGTTAGGTTAGGTTAGGTTAGGTTAGGTTAGGTTAGGTTAGGTTAGGTTAGGTTAGGTTAGGTTAGGTTAGGTTAGGTTAGGTTAGGTTAGGTTAGGTTAGGTTAGGTTAGGTTAGGTTAGGTTAGGTTAGGTTAGGTTAGGTTAGGTTAGGTTAGGTTAGGTTAGGTTAGGTTAGGTTAGGTTAGGTTAGGTTAGGTTAGGTTAGGTTAGGTTAGGTTAGGTTAGGTTAGGTTAGGTTAGGTTAGGTTAGGTTAGGTTAGGTTAGGTTAGGTTAGGTTAGGTTAGGTTAGGTTAGGTTAGGTTAGGTTAGGTTAGGTTAGGTTAGGTTAGGTTAGGTTAGGTTAGGTTAGGTTAGGTTAGGTTAGGTTAGGTTAGGTTAGGTTAGGTTAGGTTAGGTTAGGTTAGGTTAGGTTAGGTTAGGTTAGGTTAGGTTAGGTTAGGTTAGGTTAGGTTAGGTTAGGTTAGGTTAGGTTAGGTTAGGTTAGGTTAGGTTAGGTTAGGTTAGGTTAGGTTAGGTTAGGTTAGGTTAGGTTAGGTTAGGTTAGGTTAGGTTAGGTTAGGTTAGGTTAGGTTAGGTTAGGTTAGGTTAGGTTAGGTTAGGTTAGGTTAGGTTAGGTTAGGTTAGGTTAGGTTAGGTTAGGTTAGGTTAGGTTAGGTTAGGTTAGGTTAGGTTAGGTTAGGTTAGGTTAGGTTAGGTTAGGTTAGGTTAGGTTAGGTTAGGTTAGGTTAGGTTAGGTTAGGTTAGGTTAGGTTAGGTTAGGTTAGGTTAGGTTAGGTTAGGTTAGGTTAGGTTAGGTTAGGTTAGGTTAGGTTAGGTTAGGTTAGGTTAGGTTAGGTTAGGTTAGGTTAGGTTAGGTTAGGTTAGGTTAGGTTAGGTTAGGTTAGGTTAGGTTAGGTTAGGTTAGGTTAGGTTAGGTTAGGTTAGGTTAGGTTAGGTTAGGTTAGGTTAGGTTAGGTTAGGTTAGGTTAGGTTAGGTTAGGTTAGGTTAGGTTAGGTTAGGTTAGGTTAGGTTAGGTTAGGTTAGGTTAGGTTAGGTTAGGTTAGGTTAGGTTAGGTTAGGTTAGGTTAGGTTAGGTTAGGTTAGGTTAGGTTAGGTTAGGTTAGGTTAGGTTAGGTTAGGTTAGGTTAGGTTAGGTTAGGTTAGGTTAGGTTAGGTTAGGTTAGGTTAGGTTAGGTTAGGTTAGGTTAGGTTAGGTTAGGTTAGGTTAGGTTAGGTTAGGTTAGGTTAGGTTAGGTTAGGTTAGGTTAGGTTAGGTTAGGTTAGGTTAGGTTAGGTTAGGTTAGGTTAGGTTAGGTTAGGTTAGGTTAGGTTAGGTTAGGTTAGGTTAGGTTAGGTTAGGTTAGGTTAGGTTAGGTTAGGTTAGGTTAGGTTAGGTTAGGTTAGGTTAGGTTAGGTTAGGTTAGGTTAGGTTAGGTTAGGTTAGGTTAGGTTAGGTTAGGTTAGGTTAGGTTAGGTTAGGTTAGGTTAGGTTAGGTTAGGTTAGGTTAGGTTAGGTTAGGTTAGGTTAGGTTAGGTTAGGTTAGGTTAGGTTAGGTTAGGTTAGGTTAGGTTAGGTTAGGTTAGGTTAGGTTAGGTTAGGTTAGGTTAGGTTAGGTTAGGTTAGGTTAGGTTAGGTTAGGTTAGGTTAGGTTAGGTTAGGTTAGGTTAGGTTAGGTTAGGTTAGGTTAGGTTAGGTTAGGTTAGGTTAGGTTAGGTTAGGTTAGGTTAGGTTAGGTTAGGTTAGGTTAGGTTAGGTTAGGTTAGGTTAGGTTAGGTTAGGTTAGGTTAGGTTAGGTTAGGTTAGGTTAGGTTAGGTTAGGTTAGGTTAGGTTAGGTTAGGTTAGGTTAGGTTAGGTTAGGTTAGGTTAGGTTAGGTTAGGTTAGGTTAGGTTAGGTTAGGTTAGGTTAGGTTAGGTTAGGTTAGGTTAGGTTAGGTTAGGTTAGGTTAGGTTAGGTTAGGTTAGGTTAGGTTAGGTTAGGTTAGGTTAGGTTAGGTTAGGTTAGGTTAGGTTAGGTTAGGTTAGGTTAGGTTAGGTTAGGTTAGGTTAGGTTAGGTTAGGTTAGGTTAGGTTAGGTTAGGTTAGGTTAGGTTAGGTTAGGTTAGGTTAGGTTAGGTTAGGTTAGGTTAGGTTAGGTTAGGTTAGGTTAGGTTAGGTTAGGTTAGGTTAGGTTAGGTTAGGTTAGGTTAGGTTAGGTTAGGTTAGGTTAGGTTAGGTTAGGTTAGGTTAGGTTAGGTTAGGTTAGGTTAGGTTAGGTTAGGTTAGGTTAGGTTAGGTTAGGTTAGGTTAGGTTAGGTTAGGTTAGGTTAGGTTAGGTTAGGTTAGGTTAGGTTAGGTTAGGTTAGGTTAGGTTAGGTTAGGTTAGGTTAGGTTAGGTTAGGTTAGGTTAGGTTAGGTTAGGTTAGGTTAGGTTAGGTTAGGTTAGGTTAGGTTAGGTTAGGTTAGGTTAGGTTAGGTTAGGTTAGGTTAGGTTAGGTTAGGTTAGGTTAGGTTAGGTTAGGTTAGGTTAGGTTAGGTTAGGTTAGGTTAGGTTAGGTTAGGTTAGGTTAGGTTAGGTTAGGTTAGGTTAGGTTAGGTTAGGTTAGGTTAGGTTAGGTTAGGTTAGGTTAGGTTAGGTTAGGTTAGGTTAGGTTAGGTTAGGTTAGGTTAGGTTAGGTTAGGTTAGGTTAGGTTAGGTTAGGTTAGGTTAGGTTAGGTTAGGTTAGGTTAGGTTAGGTTAGGTTAGGTTAGGTTAGGTTAGGTTAGGTTAGGTTAGGTTAGGTTAGGTTAGGTTAGGTTAGGTTAGGTTAGGTTAGGTTAGGTTAGGTTAGGTTAGGTTAGGTTAGGTTAGGTTAGGTTAGGTTAGGTTAGGTTAGGTTAGGTTAGGTTAGGTTAGGTTAGGTTAGGTGTTGGTTAGGTTAGGTTAGGTTAGGTTAGGTTAGGTTAGGTTAGGTTAGGTTAGGTTAGGTTAGGTTAGGTTAGGTTAGGTTAGGTTAGGTTAGGTTAGGTTAGGTTAGGTTAGGTTAGGTTAGGTTAGGTTAGGTTAGGTTAGGTTAGGTTAGGTTAGGTTAGGTTAGGTTAGGTTAGGTTAGGTTAGGTTAGGTTAGGTTAGGTTAGGTTAGGTTAGGTTAGGTTAGGTTAGGTTAGGTTAGGTTAGGTTAGGTTAGGTTAGGTTAGGTTAGGTTAGGTTAGGTTAGGTTAGGTTAGGTTAGGTTAGGTTAGGTTAGGTTAGGTTAGGTTAGGTTAGGTTAGGTTAGGTTAGGTTAGGTTAGGTTAGGTTAGGTTAGGTTAGGTTAGGTTAGGTTAGGTTAGGTTAGGTTAGGTTAGGTTAGGTTAGGTTAGGTTAGGTTAGGTTAGGTTAGGTTAGGTTAGGTTAGGTTAGGTTAGGTTAGGTTAGGTTAGGTTAGGTTAGGTTAGGTTAGGTTAGGTTAGGTTAGGTTAGGTTAGGTTAGGTTAGGTTAGGTTAGGTTAGGTTAGGTTAGGTTAGGTTAGGTTAGGTTAGGTTAGGTTAGGTTAGGTTAGGTTAGGTTAGGTTAGGTTAGGTTAGGTTAGGTTAGGTTAGGTTAGGTTAGGTTAGGTTAGGTTAGGTTAGGTTAGGTTAGGTTAGGTTAGGTTAGGTTAGGTTAGGTTAGGTTAGGTTAGGTTAGGTTAGGTTAGGTTAGGTTAGGTTAGGTTAGGTTAGGTTAGGTTAGGTTAGGTTAGGTTA